>OX155906.1:26477444-31277444 GCA_944588485.1 Phosphuga atrata
GGGCATCGCATTGGCGAAATGAGCAAGGAGTCTTGCATATGGCGAGTCTGTGGGGGGTTCCTGCGTGCACCAAAGATCAATAACTGCGTCTCGTTTCAACGTTTCGCCTTGCAGTGCATTCGACTATACGGGGTTGTCGTTTAGACTTGTTTGTCTAGTGTAGTCTAGAATTTGTCAGTCTTGTCCCAGTTTACTAAAATTTTCCCAGTTTACTAAAGTTTTATAAGCACGTCCACTTAATTGCAAATTGGACTAAATCTCGTAAACTAGACTAGCTAGATACATGAAATTTGGCAGTGAGTTAGTTAATAAGTCAAGCTATAAAACAATGAAAACTAAACCATTATAGCTAGAATGGAAATAATTCTGGAAAGATTTGAAGATTGCGTTTGTTGCAACTGAAAAACTTGCGTGAAATAGTTGGAAGGAAACTAATCAATTCTTTGCAAATTGGACTAAATCTTGAAAACTAGACTAGATAGATACATGAAATTTGGCACTGAGTTAGCTAATAAGTCAAGCTATAAGATAACGAGAACTAGAAGATTCTAGCTAGAACGGAAAAAAATCTGGAAAGATTTGAAATTTGCGTTCGTTGCAACTGAAAAACTTGCGTGAATTAATTAGAAGGAAACTAATCAATTATTTGCAAATTGGACTAAATCTCTTAAACTAGACTAGCTAGATGTATGAAATTCGGCAGTGAGTTAGCTAATGAGTCACGCTATAAGATACAGTAAACTAGAACATTCTAGCTAGAATGGAAATAATTCTGGAAAGATTTGAAATTTGCGATTGTTGCAAGTGCAATACTTGCGTCAAATAGAAGGAAACTAATGAATACCTTGCAAATTGGACTACATCTCGTAAACTAGAGTAGCTAGATATATGAAATTTAGCAGTGAGTTAGCTAATAAGTCAAGCTATAAGATAACGAAAACTAGAACATTCTAGCTAGAATGGAAGCAATTCTGGAAAGATTTGAAATTTGCGTTTGTTGCCACTGAAAAACTTGCGTGAAATAGTTAGAAGAAAACTAATCAATTCCTTTGCAAATTGGACTAAATCTCGTAAACTGGACTAGCTAGATATATGAAATTCGGCAGTGAGATAGCTAATTAATCAAGCTATAAGATAGCGAAAACTGGAACATTCTATCTAGAATGGAAATAATTCTAGAAAGATTTGAAATTTGCGTTTGTTGCCACTGAAAAACTTGCGTGCAATAGTTAGAAGGAAACTAAACAATTCCTTGCAAATTCGACTAAATCTCGTAAACTAGATTAGCTAGATATATGAAATTTGGCGGTGAGTTAGCTAATAAATCAAGCTATAAGATAACAAAAACTGGAATATTCTAGCTAGAATGGAAATAATTCTGAAAAGATTTGAAATTTGCTTTCGTTGCAACTGAAAAACTTGCGTGAAATAGTTAGAAGAAAACTAATCAATTCTTTGCAAATTGGGCTAAATCTCATAAACTAGACTAGCTAGATATATGAAATTTGTCATTGAGTTAGCTAATAAATCAAGCTATAAGATAACGAAAACTAGAACATTCTAGCTAGAACGGAACTAATTCTGGAAAGATTTGAAATTTGCTTTGGTTGCAACTGAAAAACTTGCGTGAAATAGTTAGAAGGAAACTAATCAATTCTTTCCAAATTGGGCTTAATCTCGAAAACTCGACTAGACTAGATATATATTTGAAATTTAAGTTTCTAAGAATCAATTCTTTACAAATTGGACTATATCTCGAAAACTAGACTAGCTAGATATAAGATAACAAAAACTGGAATATTCTAGCTAGAATGGAAATAATTCTGAAAAGATTTGAAATTTGCTTTCGTTGCAACTGAAAAACTTGCGTGAAATAGTTAGAAGAAAACTAATCAATTCTTTGCAAATTGGGCTAAATCTCATAAACTAGACTAGCTAGATATATGAAATTTGTCATTGAGTTAGCTAATAAATCAAGCTATAAGATAACGAAAACTAGAACATTCTAGCTAGAACGGAACTAATTCTGGAAAGATTTGAAATTTGCTTTGGTTGCAACTGAAAAACTTGCGTGAAATAGTTAGAAGGAAACTAATCAATTCTTTCCAAATTGGGCTTAATCTCGAAAACTCGACTAGACTAGATATATATTTGAAATTTAAGTTTCTAAGAATCAATTCTTTACAAATTGGACTATATCTCGAAAACTAGACTAGCTAGATATAAGATAACAAAAACTGGAATATTCTAGCTAGAATGGAAATAATTCTGAAAAGATTTGAAATTTGCTTTCGTTGCAACTGAAAAACTTGCGTGAAATAGTTAGAAGAAAACTAATCAATTCTTTGCAAATTGGGCTAAATCTCATAAACTAGACTAGCTAGATATATGAAATTTGTCATTGAGTTAGCTAATAAATCAAGCTATAAGATAACGAAAACTAGAACATTCTATCTAGAATGGAAATAATTCTAGAAAGATTTGAAATTTGCGTTTGTTGCAACTGAAAAACTTGAGAAAAATAGTTAGAAGGAAACTAATCAATTCTTTGCAAATTGGACTAAATCTCGTAAACTAGACTAGCTAGATATATCAAATTTGGCAGTGAGTTAGATAATAAGTCAAGCTATAAGATAACCTAAACTAGAACATTCTAGCTAGAATGAAAATAATTCTGGAAAGATTTGAAATTTGCGCTTGTTGCAACTGAAAACTTGCGTGAAATAGTTAGAAGGAAACTAATCAATTCTTTGCAAATTGGGCTAAATCTCATAAACTAGACTAGCTAGATATATGAAATCTGTCATTGAGTTAGCTAATAAATCAAGCTATAAGATAACGAAAACTAGAAACACTCTAGCTAGAACGGAAGTAATTCTGGAAAGATTTGAAATTTGCTTTGGTTGCAACTGAAAAACTTGCGTGAAATAGTTAGAAGGAAACTAATCAATTCTTTGCAAATTGGACTAAATCTCTTAAACTAGACTAGCTAGATATATCAAATTTGGCAGTGAGTTAGATAATAAGTCAAGCTATAAGATAACGTAAACTAGAACATTCTAGCTAGAATGAAAATAATTCTGGAAAGATTTAAAATTTGCGTTTGATGCAACTGAAAAACTTGCGTGAAATAGTTAAAAGGAAACTAATCAATTCCTTGCAAATTGGACTAAATCTCGTAAACTAGACTAGCTAGATATATCAAATTTGGCAGTGAGTTAGTTAATAAGTCAAGCTATAAGATAACGAAAACTAGAACATTCTAGCTAGAATGGAAGCAATTCTGGAAAGATTTGAAATGTGCGTTTGTTGCAAGTGCAAAACTTGCTTGAAATAGTTAGAAGGAACTAATCAATTAGTTACAAATTTGATAAATCTCGTAAACTAAATTAGCTAGATTTATGAGATTTGGCAGTGAGTTAGCTAATAAAAATAAAGTCAAGCTATATGATAACGAAAACTAGAACATTCTAGCTACAATGGAAATAACTGTATAAGGATTCTAGACCCAGTGTCCAAACTTTCGTTTAATATAATCTACAAATCATCGAGTAAATAGAAATCTGAAATGAACTTTCTTCTTTGTGAACGCGATCATTTTTGGAGATTCACGGTCGAGTGGGCGACAGTTATTGCTCGTCACGTCCTGCCCGCCGACTCACTTTCCTCCCTTTGTGCAGACGATGCCCAACATATCGCATTCGTTCCCTTTCATGAGCCATCGGGATTCCCTCCGCCTGCACAGGATGAGGAATGGGTTTCTCCTCCCATCGAACCCGCTCCATACACACTTATTTATAGCGTGTCTTCTGCCGCAGATTATCCCTTCTTTCTATTATGAACTTGATTTATTCCGTTCTCGTCTGCGCTTCAGTGAATGCTTTATTGTCTAGATAGAATTTATATTGTTACTTGTTTACTTTAATCCTCATATATCTAGCTCTAGACTACGAGATTTAATCCAATTTACTATGAATTGATTAGTTTCCACGCAAGTTTTCAAATTGCAACAAAAGTAAATTTCAAATACTTCCAGAATTATTTCCATTCTAGCTAGAATGTTCTAGTTTCGTTATTTTATAGCTTGATTTATTAGCTAACTCACTGCCAAATTTCATATGTCTAGCTAATCTAGTTTTCGAGATTTAGTCCAATTTGCAAGGAATTGATTAGTTTCCTTCTAACTATTCCACGCAAGTTTTTCTGTAGCAACAAAATCAAATTTCAAATCTTTCCAGGATTATTTCCATTCTAGTTAGAATGTTCTAGTTTTCATTATCTTATAGCTTGATTTATTAGCTAACTCACTGCCAAATTTCATACATCTAGCTAGTCTAGTTTACGAGATTTAGCCCAATTTGCAAGGAATTGATTAGTTTCCTTCTAACTATTCCACGCAAGTTTTTCTGTAGCAACAAAAGCAAATTTCAAATCTTTACAGCATTATTTCCATTCTAGTTAGAATGTTCTAGTTTTCATTATCTTATAGCTTGATTTATTAGCTAACTCTCTACCAAATTTCATACATCTAGCTAGTCTAGTTTACGAGATTTAGCCCAATTTGCAAGGAATTGATTAGTTTCCTTCTAACTATTTCACGCAAGTTTTTCAGTTGCAACAAAAGTAAATTTCAAATCTTTCCAGATTTTTTTCCATTCTAGCTAGAATATTCTAGCTTTCGTTATCTTATAGCTTGCCTAATTAGCTAACTAATTGCCAAATTTCATTTATCCAGCTAGTCTAGTTTTCGAGATTTAGTCCAATTTGCAAGGCATTGATTAGTTTCCTTCTAACTATTTCACGCAAGTTTTCCAATTGAAACGAAAGCATATTTCAAATATTTACAGAATTATTTCCATTCTAGCTATATTGTTCTAGTTTTCACTATCTTATAGCTTGACTCATTAGCTAACTCACTGTCAAATTTCATATATCTAGCTAGTCTAGTTTACGAGATTGTGCCCAATTTACAAGGAATTGATTACTTTCCTTCTAACTATTTCTCGCAAATTTTTCAGTTGCAACAAAAGCAAATTTCAAATCTTTCCAGAATTTTTTCCATTCTACCTAGAATGTTCTAGTTTTCACTATCTTATAGCTTGACTCATTAGCTAACTCACTGCCAAATTTCATATATCTAGCTATTCTAGTTTACGAGATATAGTCCAAGCTCGAAATGAGTGCGCGTCCTTGAAAACAAACAGACCGCGTGCAGGGAGAAAAACCGGCGAGCATATGGCAGGGTGGAGGCGCTTGGGCGCGGCGGCCGCACAAATCGATATTGTGCGAGTCGGCCAGACACGCGGACGACGCTCACTCCGTCGCGACGCCCACGCGACCTCCGCCTGCAACCTGTTGCGCAATCCGATAACGCGTTCGACCGGACGCGACCCTCCCCTCGCCCCCTGCCGACCGCCCCTCGCCGCACAACGACCGCACTACACACACCATTCTCATCAACATAGTTTACTAACTGCCCCAAGGAAATACATTTAAACTGAATGAAACTGGCTGTCTGTTCAGTCTGTCTAGTCTATCTAATTTGTCTAGTTTGTCTTGTCCGTCTAGTGTAGTTTGTCTAGTCTAGTCATGTTTTGAAAAAAATTGACAATCGTATTTTTGCTATAACGTCCACAGTTTTAAAAATAAACAAACGAAACCTTCACAGATTCGTAGATAATGAAATTCCCTTCAAATTATTACCCTTAGAAAAATTTCGTAGAAACACTAGTTTTCGAGTAATTTTGAAAAAACCAAATCATGTTTTGAAAAAACCGCCATAACTTTGACAACTTTCATTAAAAATAATCGAAATGACAATAACATTATAAACAATTGAATTCTTGACAACTTTCATTAAAAGCATTTTGTTATCGCTTTGACAGTTCTCGTGTAATTTTTGTTTTTATGTCAAAGCGAAAAACCGAAATTTGACATACAATCGTATTTTTGCTATAACGTCCAAAGTTTCAAAGATAAACAAACGAAACCTTCACAGCTTCGTAGATAATGAAATTCTCTACAAATTATTGCCCTTAGAGAAACTATGTAGAAATTCTAGTTTTCGAGTAATTTTGAAAAAACAAATCATGTTTTGAAAAAAACCCGCCATAACTTTGTCAACTATTATTAAAAACAATCGAAATGACAATAGCGTTATAAACAATTGAATTCTTAACAACTTTTATTAAAAGCATTTCGTTGTCACATTTACAGTTCTCGTGTAATTTTTGTTTTTATATCAAATCGAAAAACCGAAATTTGACAGACAATCGTATTTTTGCTATATCGTTCAAAGTTTTAAAGATAAACAAACGAAACATTCACAGCTTCGTAGATAATGAAATTCCCTACAAATTATTACTCCTAGAAAAATTTCGTAGAAACACTAGTTTTCGAGTATTTTTAAAAAAACCAAATCATGTTTTGAAAAAACCGTCAAAACTTTGACAACTTTAATTAAAAACAAACAAAATGACAATAGCGTTATAAACAATTGAATTCTTAACAACTTTTATTCAACGCATTTTGTTGTCACTTTGACATTTCTCGTGTAATTTTTGTTTTTATGTCAAAGCGAAAAACCCAAATTTGACAGACAATCGTATTTTTGCTATAACGTTCAAAGTTTTAAAGATAAATAAACGAATCCTTCACAGCTTCGTAGATAATGAAATTCCATACAAATTATTACTCTTAGAAAAATTTCGTAGAAACACTAGTTTTCGAGTAATTTTAAGAAAACCAAATTATGTTTTGAAAAAACCGCCATAACTTTGACAACTTTAATTAAAAACAAACAAAATGACAATAGCGTTATAAACAATTGAATTCTTAACAACTTTTATTCAACGCATTTTGTTGTCACTTTGACATTTCTCGTGTAATTTTTGTTTTTATGTCAAAGCGAAAAACCCAAATTTGACAGACAATCGTATTTTTGCTATAACGTTCAAAGTTTTAAAGATAAATAAACGAATCCTTCACAGCTTCGTAGATAATTAAATTCTCTACAAATTATTACTCTTAGAAAAATTTCGTAGAAACACTAGTTTTCGAGTAATTTTGAAAAAAACAAATCATGTTTTGAAAAAACCGTCATAACTTTGACAACTTTCATTTAAAATAAACAAACTGACAATAGAGTTATAAACAATTGAATTCTTTACAACTTTCATTAAAAGCATTTTGTTGTCACTTTGACAGTTCTCGTGTAATTTTTGTTTTTATGTCAAATCGAAAAACCGAAATTTGACAGACAATCGTATTTTTGCTATAACGTCCAAAGTTTCAAAGGTAAACAAACGAATCCTTCACAGCTACGTAGATAATGAAATTTCCTACAAATTATTACTCCAAGAAAAATTTCGTAGAAACACCAGTTTTCGAGTAATTTTGAAAAAACCAAATCATGTTTTGAAAAAACCGCAATAACTTTGACAACTTTCATTAAAAACAATCGAAATGACAATAGCGTTATAAACAATTGAATTCTTTACAACTTTCATTCAAAGCATTTTCTTGTCACTTTGACATTTCTAGTGTAATTTTTGTTTTTATGTCAAAGCGAAAAACCGAAATTTGACAGACAATCGTATTTTTGCTATAACGTTCAAAGTTTTGAAGGTAAATAAACGAATCCTTCACAGCTTCGTAGATAATGAAATTCTTTACAAATTATTACCCTTAGAAAAACTACGTAAAAATTCTAGTTTTCGAGTAATTTTGAAAAAACTAAATCATGTTTTGAAAAAAACCGCCATAATTTTGAAAACTTTCATGCAAAACAATCAAAATGGCAATAGCTTTATAAACAATTGAATTCTTAACAACTTTCATTAAGAGCAAAGTGAGATAACTAAATCACTTTGACAGTTCTCGTGTAATTTTTGTTTTTATGTCAAAGCGAAAAACAGAAATTTGACAGACAATCGTATTATTGCTATAACGTCCAAAGTTTTAAAGATAAACAAACGAATCCTTCACAGCTTCGTAGATAATGAAATTCCCTACAAATTATTATTCCTAGAAAAATTTCGTAGAAACACTAGTTTTTGAGTAATTTTGAAAAAAACAAATCATGTTTTGAAAAAACCGTCATAACTTTGACAACTTTCATTTAAAACAAACAACCTGACAAAAGCGTTATAAACAATTGAATTCTTGACAACTTTCATTCAAACCATTTTGTTGCCACTTTGACATTTCTCGTGTAATTTTTCTTTTTATGTCAAAGCGAAAAACCGAAATTTGACAGACAATCGTATTTTTGCTATAACGTTCAAAGTTTTACAGATAAATAAACGAATCCTTCACAGCTTCGTTGATAATGAAATTCTCTACAAATTATTACCCTTAGAAAAATTTCGTAGAAACATTAGTTTACGAGTAATTTTGAAAAAACCAAATCATGTTTTGAAAAAACCGCCATAACTTTGACAACTTTCAATAAAAACAATCGAAATGACAATAGCGTTATAAAGAATTGAATTCTTAACAACTTTTATAAAAAGCATTTTGTTGTCACTTTGACAGTTGTCGTGTAATTTTTGTTTTTATGTCAAAGCGAAAAACCGAAATTTGACAGACAATCGTATTTTTGCTAAAACGTCCAAAGTTTTAAAGATAAACAAACGAAACCTTCACAGCTTTGTAGATAATTAAATTCGCTACAAATTATTACTCTTAGAAAAATTTCGTAGGAACACTAGTTTTCGAGTAATTTTGATAAAAACAAATCATGTTTTGAAAAAACCGCCATAACTTTGACAACTTTCATTAAAAACAATCGAAATGACAAGGCGTTATAAACAATTGAATTCTTAACAACTTTTATTCAAAGCATTTTGTTGTCACTTTTACAGTTCTCGTGAAATTTTTGTTTTTATGTCAAATCGAAAAACCGAGATTTGACAAACAATCGTAATATTTTTGTTATAACGTCCACAGTTTTAAATCTGTCTATGTCTGTCTTCAGTCTGTGTAGGTCTGTCTAAGTTTGCCTAAGTTTGACTAGGTCTGTCTAAGTTTGTCAAAGTCTGTCTAGATCTGTCTAAGTTTGCCTAGGTCTGTCCACACCAGGCTAGGTCTGTCTAAATGTGTGTCTAGGTCTGTCTAAGTGTGTGTTTAGGTCTGTCTAAGTTTGTCTAGGTCTGTCTAAGTTTGTCTAACTCTGTCTAAGCTTGTCTAACTCTGTCTATCTATGTCTGTCTAAGTCTGGTTAAGTGTGTCTAGGATTGTCTAAGTCTGTCTAGGTTTGTCCAAGACTGTCTAAGTGCTTCTAGGCCTGTCTAAGTCTGTCTTAAGACTGTCTAAGTCTGTTTAGTTCTGTCTAAGCCTGTCTAAGTCTGTCTACGTCTGTCCAGGTCTGTCTAAGTCTGTCTAGGTCTGTCTAAGTCTGTCTAGGTATGTCTAAGTCTGTCCAGGCTTGTCTTAAGTCTGTATAGGTGTGTCTAAGTTTGCCTAAGTCTTTCTAAGTCCGTCTAAGTTTGTCTAAGTCTGTCTAGATATGTCTAAGTTTGCCTAGGTCTGTCTATATCAGGCTAGGTCTGTCTATATCAGGCTAGGTCTGTCTACGTCGGTCTACGTCTGTCTAGGTCTGCCTAAGTCTACCTAGGTCTGTCTAATTCTGTTTAGGTCTGTCTAAGTATGTCTAGGTCTGTATAAGTTTGTCTAGGTCTGTCTAAGGCTGTCTACGACCGTCTGAGTCTGTCTAAGTCTGTATAAGTTCTGTCTAAGTCTGTATAAGTTCGTCTAGGTGTGTCTAGCTCTATCTAAGTCTGTCTAGATCTGTCTACATCTGGCTAGGTTTATCTAGGTCAGTCTAAGTCTGTCTAAGTTTGCCTAGGTGTGTCTACGTCTGGCTAGGTTTGTCTATGTCTGTCTTCTTCTGTCTAAGTCTGTTTAAGTGTGTCTAAGTCTGTATAGGTCTGTCTAAGTCTATTTAAGTGTGTCTAGTCTGGTCTAGTCTATGTTTCCTAGTCGATTTGTTATAAGATGTCCTTGTGTGTGTGTAAAGTGTGTCCTCGAGCAACAGATTGTTGAAGGAAAGCCAAGATACAGAAACGCGGAAAATCCGCACGAAAGGAAATGCTGGTTATTGATTAATCTCGAGGAAATATTCGCCGAGAAGTTTGTTTTATAGCGAGGCCGTTCGGGGAGAAGGTAATTTTATTGCCGGAAACGGCAATGAAAAGCTTCGGTTTCCTTCAATTTGCACCAAAAACTCGTGGAAATTCGTGGTAGGATTTGTTGATAAATACAAAGTGGATTTACAACCTCGCGTATAGAACGTTTTATACCAGGAGTGGCCAAAGCATCGACCGTGATCGACTGGTCATATGAACCTACTCTTAGTTGTCCGTCTGTCTAAAGGCCGATTCTCATCTACGCGACACTCAACTACGCGACGTTACGCGACACTCAGCTACGCGACATCGCCTGTCAAATAATGATTACATTGTTTTAAATGGGCACGTTCTTACTATGGCTACGCGACAGCTACGTGATATGCCCATTTAAAACAATGTAATCATTATTTGACAGGCAATGTCGCGTGACGTCGCGTAGCTGAGTGTCGCTTATATGAGAATCGGCCTTTAAATGGGTACGTCGCGTAGCTATCGCGTAGCCATGGTGAGAACGTGCCCATTTAAAACAATGTAATCATTATTTGACAGGCGATGTAGCGTGACGTCGCGTAGCTGAGTGTCGCTTATATGAGAATTGGCCTTTAAATGGGTACGTCGTGTAGCTATCGCGTAGCCATGGTGAGAACGTGCCCATTTAAAACAATGTAATCATTATTTGACAGGCGATGTAGCGTGACGTCGCGTAGCTGAGTGTCGCTTATATGAGAATCGGCCTTTATATGGGCACGTCGCGTAGCCATATTGAGAACATTCCAATTTAAAACAATGTAATCAATATTTGACAGGCGATGTCGCGCGACGTCGCGTAGCTGAGTGTCGCGCATATGGGAATCTACCTTAATATGTACACATCTCTGATGTCCGTCCCATGCCACCATACGAGACAAGCCGTGTGACCGATTTTATAGCATTAGCATTGTCTAAGTTTATTTCAAATTTGAACTTATCTTTGGCTTTAAACGACAATTTTTCTTATGAACTTAACTAATATACAATGTTGATAGACAGCCGTCAATAATAGACCTTTTCATACTTGACATTTCAATTAATAATTATTTAATAATGACATGTGAATTTCCGTCATGTTTTTCGAGCACTTTTTGACGTATAACCAGTGAAAATAACAAAATGTGCCCAAAACTTGCAAATTTCCTTTTCATGGTTGACATTTTTTTTGTCAATTTCCGGCATGTTTTCCGACACTTTTTGACGTATAACCATGTTTTTTGGACACTTTTTGACTTATAACCAGTGAAAATAACAAAATGTGCCCGAAACTTGCAAATTTCCTTTTCATAGAGACATTTTTAGGGTTACGTACCGAAAACGGAACCCTTATAGGATCACTTTGTTGTCCGTCTGTCTGTCCGTCTCTCTGTCTGTCCGTCCGACCGTCTGTCTGTCCGTCCGTCCGTCTGTCTGTCTGTCAAGACCATTTTTCTCAGGAACGCGTAGAGGTAACAAGTTGAAATTTGTATCAAATACTGGGGTCTGCGGTCTCTTTCAGCTGTGAAAAAATCAAACTTGTAAGTCAAAGCGATCAAAAGATATGACCGTTTATGTCGCATATTTTGCGATTTCACAAGGGAATCAAAACCTATAGGGTACCTCCCGTTGACCTAGAATCATGAAATTTGGCAAGAAGCGGTGTCTTACAGCACATGTAAAGGGAAAAATCTGAAAACCGTAAATATGTAGTTTAATTACAAGAAAAATGCGAATTTACTATTAGAAACTTATGAAAATACACTAATGTGTTGCGCGGTATTGTCAGGCACCAAAACCATATGGGATATTGCATACAGTTAGGTCCTCCTAAAGATACCTTACTTACAAGTTTGTACGGAACCCTCGGTGCGCGAGTCACAACTCGCACTTAGCCGGTTTTTTTGTCAATTTCCGGCATGTTTTTCGGACCCTTTTTGACGTATAACCAGCGAAAATAACAAAATGTGCCCGAAACTTTCAACTTTCTGCCTTTTAAACATGGCGGACGCGCAAGCGCTTAACTAACCGTAAAAAGGTCTCTTAGATCAATTTTAACGGAATGAAATGTATTTTGTAGAAATTGCTTCAATTTGAAAAGGTAGGGGACATACTGGGTCTTGTGTGATGATGGTTGGTTTGCCAAGATACACTGATATGATCAAAACATAATGATCAAAATAATGATGATCAAAACATAATGATCAAAAGTTTGTACACCCAGCTTTATACAAAGGGCTAACGAGCTCGAGGTCCTTCCGCCCTGTCGCGAATATTTGGCTTGAATTCGTTCATTTCTTTCCGGGTTTTGGCGAATTTTATTAATTTGAACATTTGAAGGACATAGAAGGACACACAAAATTTGAAAGACATTATATAGACCAGAACTTAAATAGTTCTGGTCTATTCTTATTTTCGCCGGTTATACATTAAAAATATGCCCGAAAAATATGACGGAAATTGACAAAAAATGTCAACTATTAAAAAGGAAATTTGCAAATTATGAACAAATTTTGTTATTTTCACTGGTTTTACGTCAAAAAGTGTCCGAAAAACATGCCGAAAATTGGCAATAAAATGTCAACTATGAAAAGGAAATTTGCAAGTTTCGGGTACATTTCGTTATTTTCACTTACAAGGGGGCCCTGTCAACTCGTCATCACCGATTTGGTCCAAATTTGCAGTATATGTAGGGCTTGACCATAAATGAAAGTAACGAAAGCGGGAGGGCCAGATGGCCATTTTTACGCCGACCGGTAAGTTACCGACAACTCATAAGCCCGCTATGTTAGCATAAATTTCAATGGCCGGTCAGCGCAGCGGTAAGAGCTCGGGTTCATAGTACGAGGATCGCTGGTTCGATTCCCCGTGGGGACGCTTTTTTTATTTACAATTTTTAAAATGACTTTCTTTTATTATTATTATTATTTATTATTGTTTAACTTTTTAATTATAATTATTAATTTGTCAATTTAATTATTTTCTTCTTTCTTCCTTGGCGCTACAGCCCTCGATGGGCCTTGCCCTGCTATACAACGTCCCTCCATATCCTTGTGTCCTGTACTGTGTGGGGCCATTGCCGTACCTCGAGTACTTTCAAGTCTTTAATAACGTCGTCTCTCCATCGTATTCGTGGCCTGCCTCTCGATCTCTTTTCGACAGGCAACCATAGCGTCAGAGCTTTTGGGGTTCGGTCGTCCTTCATTCGCATGATGTGCCCGAACCAGCTTAGCTTTTGCGCCTTCACAAGTCACGAATTTAATTATTTTATTAGTACAAAAAGCGTCCCCCACAGGGAATCGAACCAGCGATCCTCGTACTATGAACTCGAGCTCTTACCGCTGCGCTGACCAGCCATTGAAATTTATGCTAACATAGCGGGCTTATGAGTTGTCGGTAACTTACCGGTCGGCGTAAAAATGGCCATCTGGCCTTCCCGCTTGCGTCACTTTCATTTATAGTCAAGCCCTACATATACTGTAAATTTGGGCCAATTTCTTTGGGCCAATCCGTGACAACAGCGTATATATATGTATAGAGCTGTCAATGTTATTGCCAGTGCCATATAGTCATTGACATAAAACAGACTAAACGGGTGTCCGCTTAAGGTTCCTTGCCGCTGGGAAACTCGAATACTTTGAAACAAACTCGTGAGAATATATTTTGGTGTCGAGATTAAACAAACTTTCGCGGGAAATTCAAAATCGCGAGCTCACAACAATATATTTTGGTGTCGAGATTAAACAAACATCCGCGGGAAATTCAAAACCGCGAGATCACAACAATATATTTTGCTGTCGAGACTAAACTAGCATTCGCGGGAATTTTAAAATCGCGAGAACACAACAATATATTTTGGTGTCCAGGTTAAGGTAGACTTCCGAGTAAAGGGGCTCTGGCTTCACTAACGCAGCGTCAAAGCCGCCGCGACATAGCGATAGTATTATGCACTATGGAAATGTATCAGGCGGCATTCGAGCGCAGCGACATTGACGCGCTCAACGTCGGTACGTCAGTGTCGCTGCGCTCGAATGGCGCCCCATTGATTTTCATAGTACATAATACTATCGCTATGTCGCCGCGTCAGTATCGCTGCGTTAGTGACGGCAGAGCCGCTTTACTCGCAAGTCTACCTTCAGACAAAATTTCGCGGGAAATTCAAAATCGCGAGTTCACAACAATATATTTTGATGTCGAGATTAAACAAACTTTCGCGGGATATTCAAAATCGCGAGATCACAACAACATATTTTGATGTCGAGATTAAACAAACATTCGCGAGAAATTCAAATTCGCGAGACCACAACAATATATTTTGGTCTCGAGATTAAATCGAGATTCGCGGGAAATTCAAAACACGCACTCCGATATCGATTCAATTCGCGCAAGGCCGAGGAAACCGAACCCTCTATCACATGTATTACTGAAATTAACGTTTGTAGAGGGTGGGAATGGCAGAAATAAATTACGTTTCGACCCACGCGGCGGGGTTAACTCGCGCTTGGGTTAAAATCCACTCGCACTCAAACCCGGCTCTCTCTGCACATGCAGCCGAACGGAAGCTTAAACATTCTATTTGTCTTGACGCGAAGACGGCCGGAAATTGGAACAAATTGCTCTCGCTCAATGTTGCAAAAAGTTTAACGAAACGGAAAGAAATCCACGACTATATTTAGAATGGAATCGTTGGGATTTGCGCAACAAATTTGTAATAATCTCTGCGGATTTAATATTGAGACTAGACAGACGAGACAGACTTTGATAGACTTAGACAGACTTTGATAAATTTAGACAGACTTTGATAGACTAAGACAGACTTTGGCAGACTTAAACAGACTTAGACAGACTTTGATAGACAGACAGATTTTGAAAAACTCAGACAGTCTTACTATTAGACAGACTTTAGACAGATTTAGACAGACTACATAGACTATACTAGACACAGTAGCGATTGAAATGAATTTTGATTTGTTTAGACAGACTTTGACATACTTAGACAGACTTTGATAGACTTAAACAGACTTAGACAGACTTTGATAGACGTAGACAGATTAGATAGACTAGACTAGACACAGTAGCAATTGAACAGAATTTTAATTTGTTTAGACAGATGTTGATAGTCTTAGACATACTTTGATAGACTTAGACAGACTTTGGCAGACTTAGACAGACTTTGGCAGTTTTAGAGAGACTTATACAGTCTTTGATAGACTTAAACAGACTTAGACAGACTTTGATAGACTTAGACAGACTTTGATAGACTAAGACAGACTTTGGCAGACTTAGACAGACTTAGACAGTCTTTGATAGACTTAAACAGACTTAGACAGACTTTGATAGACTTAGACAGATTAGATAGACTAGACTAGACACAGTAGCAATTGAACTGAATTTTAATTTGTTTAGACAGACGTTGATAGTCTTAGACAGACTTTGATAGACTTAAACAGACTTAGACAGACTTTGGCAGTTTTAGAGAGACTTATACAGTCTTTGATAGACTTAAACAGACTTAGACAGACTTTGATAGACTTAGACAGACTTTGATAGACTAAGACAGACTTTGGCAGACTTAGACAGACTTAGACAGTCTTTGATAGACTTAAACAGACTTAGACAGACTTTGATAGACTTAGACAGATTAGATAGACTAGACTAGACACAGTAGCAATTGAACTGAATTTTAATTTGTTTAGACAGATGTTGATAGTCTTAGACAGACTTTGATAGACTTAGACAGACTTTGGCAGACTTAGACAGACTTTGGCAGTTTTAGAGAGACTTATACAGTCTTTGATAGACTTAAACAGACTTTGATAGACTTAGACAGACTTTGATAGACTTAGACAGATTAGATAGACTAGACTAGACACAGTAGCAATTGAACTGAATTTTAATTTGTTTAGACAGATGTTGATAGTCTTAGACATACTTTGATAGACTTAGACAGACTTTGGCAGACTTAGACAGACTTTGGCAGTTTTAGAGAGACTTATACAGTCTTTGATAGACTTAAACAGACTTAGACAGACTTTGATAGACTTAGACAGACTTTGATAGACTAAGACAGACTTTGGCAGACTTAGACAGACTTAGACAGTCTTTGATAGACTTAAACAGACTTAGACAGACTTTGATAGACTTAGACAGATTAGATAGACTAGACTAGACACAGTAGCAATTGAACTGAATTTTAATTTGTTTAGACAGACGTTGATAGTCTTAGACAGACTTTGATAGACTTAAACAGACTTAGACAGACTTTGATAGACTTAGACAGATTAGATAGACTAGACTAGACACAGTAGCAATTGAACTGAATTTTAATTTGTTTAGACAGATGTTGATAGTCTTAGACAGACTTTGATAGACTTAGACAGACTTTCAGACTTAGACAGACTTTGGCAGTTTTAGAGAGACTTATACAGTCTTTGATAGACTTAAACAGACTTTGATAGACTTAGACAGACTTTGATAGACTTAGACACATTAGATAGACTAGACTAGACACAGTAGCAATTGAACTGAATTTTAATTTGTTTAGACAGATGTTGATAGTCTTAGACATACTTTGATAGACTTAGACAGACTTTGGCAGACTTAGACAGACTTTGGCAGTTTTAGAGAGACTTATACAGTCTTTCATAGACTTAAACAGACTTTGATAGACTTAGACAGACTTTGATAGACTTAGACAGATTAGATAGACTAGACTAGACACAGTAGCAATTGAACTGAATTTTAATTTGTTTAGACAGATGTTGATAGTCTTAGACATACTTTGATAGACTTAGACAGACTTTGGCAGACTTAGACAGACTTTGGCAGTTTTAGATAGACTTATACAGTCTTTGATAGACTTAAACAGACTTAGACAGACTTTGATAGACTTAGACAGACTTTGATAGACTAAGACAGACTTTGGCAGACTTAGACAGACTTAGACAGTCTTTGATAGACTTAAACAGACTTAGACAGACTTTGATAGACTTAGACAGATTAGATAGACTAGACTAGACACAGTAGCAATTGAACTGAATTTTAATTTGTTTAGACAGACGTTGATAGTCTTAGACAGACTTTGATAGACTTAAACAGACTTAGACAGACTTTGATAGACTTAGACAGATTAGATAGACTAGACTAGACACAGTAGCAATTGAACTGAATTTTAATTTGTTTAAACAGACGTTGATAGTCTTAGACAGACTTTGATAGACTTAGACAGACTTTGGCAGACTTAGACAGACTTTGGCAGTTTTAGAGAGACTTATACAGTCTTTGATAGACTTAAACAGACTTAGACAGACTTTGATAGACTTAGACAGACTTTGAAAAACTCAGACAGTCTTACTATTAGACAGACTTTAGACAGATTTAGACAGACTACATAGACTATACTAGACACAGTAGCGATTGAAATGAATTTTGATTTGTTTAGACAGACTTTGACATACTTAGACAGACTTTGATAGACTTAAACAGACTTAGACAGACTTTGATAGACTTAGACAGACTTTGATAGACTAAGACAGACTTTGGCAGACTTAGACAGACTTAGACAGTCCTTGATAGACTTAAACAGACTTAGACAGACTTTGATAGACATAGACAGATTTTGAAAAACTCAGACAGTCTTACTATTACACAGACTTTAGACAGATTTAGACAGACTAGATAGACTATACTAGACACAGTAGCGATTGAAATGAATTTTTATTTGTTTAGACAGACTTAGACAGACTTTGATAGACTAAGACAGACTTTGGCAGACTTAGACAGACTTAGACAGTCTTTGATAGACTTAAACAGACTTAGACAGACTTTGATAGACATAGACAGATTTTGAAAAACTCAGACAGTCTTACTATTAGACAGACTTTAGACAGATTTAGACAGACTAGATAGACTATACTAGACACAGTAGCGATTGAAATGAATTTTGATTTGTTTAGACAGACTTTGACATACTTAGACAGACTTTGATAGACTTAGACAGACTTTGATAGACTTAGACAGACTTTGAAAAACTCAGACAGTCTTACTATTAGACAGACTTTAGACAGATTTAGACAGACTAGATAGACTATACTAGACACAGTAGCGATTGAAATGAATTTTGATTTGTTTAGACAGACTTTGACATACTTAGACAGACTTTGATAGACTTAAACAGACTTAGACAGACTTTGATAGACTTAGACAGACTTTGAAAAACTCAGACAGTCTTACTATTAGACAGACTTTAGACAGATTTAGACAGACTACATAGACTATACTAGACACAGTAGCGATTGAAATGAATTTTGATTTGTTTAGACAGACTTTGATAGACTTAAACAGACTTAGACAGACTTTGATAGACTTAGACAGACTTTGAAAAACTCAGACAGTCTTACTATTAGACAGACTTTAGACAGATTTAGACAGACTAGATAGACTATACTAGACACAGTAGCGATTGAAATGAATTTTGATTTGTTTAGACAGACTTTGACATACTTAGACAGACTTTGATAGACTTAAACAGACTTAGACAGACTTTGATAGACTTAGACAGACTTTGAAAAACTCAGACAGTCTTACTATTAGACAGACTTTAGACAGATTTAGACAGACTAGATAGACTATACTAGACACAGTAGCGATTGAAATGAATTTTGATTTGTTTAGACAGACTTTGACATACTTAGACAGACTTTGATAGACTTAAACAGACTTAGACAGACTTTGATAGACTTAGACAGACTTTGATAGACTAAGACAGACTTTGGCAGACTTAGACAGACTTAGACAGTCTTTGATAGACTTAAACAGACTTAGACAGACTTTGATAGACATAGACAGATTTTGAAAAACTCAGACAGTCTTACTATTAGACAGACTTTAGACAGATTTAGACAGACTAGATAGACTATACTAGACACAGTAGCGATTGAAATGAATTTTTATTTGTTTAGACAGACTTAGACAGACTTTGATAGACTAAGACAGACTTTGGCAGACTTAGACAGACTTAGACAGTCTTTGATAGACTTAAACAGACTTAGACAGACTTTGATAGACATAGACAGATTTTGAAAAACTCAGACAGTCTTACTATTAGACAGACTTTAGACAGATTTAGACAGACTAGATAGACTATACTAGACACAGTAGCGATTGAAATGAATTTTGATTTGTTTAGACAGACTTTGACATACTTAGACAGACTTTGATAGACTTAAACAGACTTAGACAGACTTTGATAGACTTAGACAGATTAGATAGACTAGACTAGACACAGTAGCAATTGAACTGAATTTTAATTTGTTTAGACAGATGTTGATAGTCTTAGACAGACTTTGATAGACTTAGACAGACTTTGGCAGACTTAGACAGACTTTGGCAGTTTTAGAGAGACTTATACAGTCTTTGATAGACTTAAACAGACTTAGACAGACTTAGACAGACTTTGAAAAACTCAGACAGTCTTACTATTAGACAGACTTTAGACAGATTTAGACAGACTACATAGACTATACTAGACACAGTAGCGATTGAAATGAATTTTGATTTGTTTAGACAGACTTTGATAGACTAAGACAGACTTTGGCAGACTTAGACAGACTTAGACAGTCTTTGATAGACTTAGACAGACTTTGATAAACTTAGACAGACTTTGAAAAACTCAGACAGTCTTACTACTTACTTTACTCTTACTTTAGACAGACTTTGACAGACTTAGATAGACTTTGATAGACTTTGACAGACTTAGACAGAGATTGACATACTTTGATTGACTCTTAGACAGACTTAAACAGACTTTGATAGACAGACTTTGATAGACTTAGACAGACTTAGACAGATTTAGACAGACTTAGATAGACTAGACTAGACGTAGTAGCGATTGAATGAATGAAATGAAATGAATTTTAATTTGTTTGGTTTGTCATGAAACTATTTGATTGCGTAATGAAACGAAGATGGAAATCTTGTAAATTGTGGAGTAAAGTTGGGGTTGAACCCCACAGGGCCGGGAACAATGTGTCACGTGGGTAAGAGGGGTCAATTTAATCCCTCCATAATGTCAAGTCGAGGGTCCATAATATTACGTTTCAAGGGGGGCGCCGCGGCCCCCACGCATTATCGACGATAGTTTTGATAATTTCTACATCGGCGAGAGTGCGATTAAACTTTTTCAGCGAGTTTTCAGCAACATTTGAATAAAAAATTTTTTTAGCAAAGTTTTCAGAAAATTCTCAATCGGAAATTTTTTCAGCAAAAGTTTTCAGAAAATTTTCAATCCAAATTTTTTTCAGCAAAAGTTTTCAGAAAATATTCAATCAACATATTTTTCAGGAAGTTTTCAGAAAATTTTCAACCGAAAAAATTTTCAGCAAAAGTTTTCAGAAAATTTTCAGTCGAAAAATTTTTCAGCGAAAGTTTTCAGAAATGTCGAAATTTCCTTTTTTTTAAATGTATTGACTTACCACGCCGCCGCCGGCGGAATGCACGAGCAGACTCTTGCCCTTGGACAGCCCGGCCATCTCGAACAGCAGGATGTACGCCACCGTGTAGTTCATGGCCATGGCGGACGCGTCCAGGGCTGACATGCCCTCCGGCAGCTTGAACACGTACTTCGACGGCACTGTCACCAGCTCCGCCCACGCCCGGAACTCCGGCAACGCCACCACCTTATCACCAACCTGTAACAACACAAAACAAATTAAAACACGTTTAAACAAGATTTCATACATATGTCGACAAGACTAGACGTAGGAGACAAGACGAGACTAGACTAGTCAAGAACTCTCGCACTTATTATCGCCCTTATTGTCGCTCTTATTATCGCTCTTATTGTCGCCCTTATTTGTGCCCTTATTGTCACCTCCTTATCGACCTTATTGTCGCTCTTATTGTCACTCCTATTATCGCCCTTATTGTCGCTCTTATTGTCGGTCTTATTGTCGTACTACTAGACTAGCCAAGAACCCTCGCACTTGTTGTCGCTGTTATTGTCGCGCTTATTAGCGCCCTTATTGTCACATCGCTATTATCACCCTTAAGGTAGACTTCCGAGCAAAGCGGCTGTGGCGTCACTAACGCAGCGATACTGACGCGGCGACATAGCGACAGTATTATGCTCGAATGGCGAAATGGCTCATACATTTCCATAGTGCATAATACTATCGCTATGTCACGGCGGCCTTGACGCTGCGTTAGTGACGCCAGAGCCGCTTTGCTCGGAAGTCTACCTTTATTGTCGCTCTGTATTATCGCCTGTATTGTCGCCTATCTTGTCGCTCTTATTATCGTCCGTTTTGTCGCTTTTATTGTCGCCCTTATTGTTGCTCTTATTATCGCCTGTTTTGTCGCTCTTATTGTCGGTCTTATTGTCGTACTATTAGACTAGCCAAGAACTCTCGTACTTATTATCGCCCTTTTTGTCGCTCTTATTGTCGCTCTTATTGTGGCCCTTATTGTAGCCCTTATTGTCACCTCCTTATCGACCTTATTGTCGCACTTATTTAAGGAGGTCAAGGTCTAGTAGGACTGTAGTACCACGGGATGAAGATTATAGACCTCATTGTCGCGCATATTACAAGTGTAGGTAGAGGGAGGAGGTCAAGGTCCATAAGGACTGTAGTACCACAGGAAGAAGAAGAAGGAGAAGAAGAAGATTATCGATCTTATTGTCGCTCTTACAACAAATCTAGATAGCGAGAGGAGGTCAAGGTCCAGTAGGACTGCAGTACTACGAGAAGAAGAAGAAGAGTATAGACCTTATTGTCGCTCTTATTATAAGTGTACATAGAGCAAGGAGATCAAGGTCGAGTAGGACTGTAGTACCAGAGGAAGAAGAAGAAAGAGAAGAAGAAGAAGATTATCGACCTTATTGTCGCCCTTATTACGAATGTACACAGAGCGAGGAGTTCAAAGTCCAGTAGGACTGTAGTACCATAGGAAGAAGATGGCAGAGAAGAAGAAGAAAGAGAAGAAGGAGAAAAACAAGATTATCGACCTTACTGTCGCCTTTATTACAACTGTAGTACCACAGGAAGCAGAAGAAGAAGAGGCAGAATAAGAAGAAGATGAAGCAGAATAAGAAACAGAAGAAGAAGATTATCGACCTTACCGTCGTCCTTATTACAAGTGTAAGCAGATGGAGATTGTCAAGGGACAGTAGAACTGTACTACCACAGGAAGCAGAAGAAGAGGCAAAATAAGAAGAAAATGGAGCAGAATAAGAAACAGAAGAAGAAGAAGATTATCAACCTTAACGTCGCCCTTATTACAAGTGTAGGCAGATGGAGGTGGTCAAGGGCCAGAAGATTTGTAGTAGCACAGGAAGAAGAAGCAGAAGAAGAAGAGACACAATAAGCAGAATAACATGCAGAAGATGGAGTAGAAGAAGAAGAAGAAATGGAGTAAGAAGAAGAAAGGGAATAAGAAGAAGAAGGCCTTATTGTCGCCCTTATTACAAGTGTAGGCCGGGGGAGGAGGTCAAAGTTCAGTAGAACTGTAGTCCCACGGGAAGAAGAAGATTATGGTAAAAAAATTTACAGTCGCCCTTATTACAAGTGTAGGCAGAGGGAGGAGGTGAAGGTCCTGTAGCACCACGCGAAGCAGATCTTACTGTCGCTCGTATTATCGCCCAGATTGTCGCTGTTGTTGTCGGGTATCGATCGGGATTGAGGCGGGCGGTGGGTGTGCGGGGTGCACACCCACCGTCGAGAACGTCCCGGAGGGCCGCCGAACGGCGGCCATAAACCCGACGCCGTTTTACGACTTTCGCTTTTACGGCACGTGCTACCGCCCGAAAGTGGAAAACGCACGCGATTTGCACAAAATATGCACGAACGACCGCAAGTGAATCGGCAATGTTTGCCCTTTTTACAAACAGGCGAGGAAATTCAATTTCTTGCCGTCTGGTCTTATTAGTTTAGTCTTGTCTGTCTAGACTTGTCTGTCAAGTCTTGTCTGTCTAGTCTTGTCTGTCTAGTCTTGTCTGTCTAGTCTTGTCTGTCTAGTCTTGTCTGTCTAGTCTTGTCTGTCTAGTCTTATCTGTCTAGTCTAATCTGTCTAGTCTTGTCTGTCTAGTCTTATCTGTCTAGTCTTATCTGTCTAGTCTTGTCTGTCTAGTCTTGTCTGTCTAGTCTTATCTGTCTAGTCTTGTCTGTCTAGTCTTATCTGTCTAGTCTTGTCTGTCTAGTCTTGTCTGTCTAGTCTTGTCTGTCTAGTCTTATCTGTCTAGTCTTGTCGGTCTAGTCTTGTCTGTCTAGTCTTGTCTGTCTAGTCTTGTCTGTCTAGTATTATCTGTCTAGTCTTATCTGTCTGTCCTCCTCGGTGGTGTAGTTGACAACATACCCGCCTTTCAATGCGGGAGACCCGGGTTCGAATCCTGGTCGGGGAGGCGACAACTAGGGCGGTTTTCATTAACCGTCCGGGCTGCCCACCCTGAATGAATGCAATATATGCGATACCGGGGTGGCGCATACTAAAAGCCAAGGTGGAAAAAAAAAGAAAAAAAAAAAGTCTTATCTGTCTAGTCTTGTCTGTCTAGTCTTGTCTGCCTAGTCTTATCTGTCTAGTCTTGTCGGTCTAGTCTTGTCTGTCTAGTCTTATCTGTCTAGTCTTGTCTGTCTAGTCTTATCTGTCTAGTCTAATCTGTCTAGTCTTGTCTGTCTAGTCTTGTCTGTCTAGTCTTGTCTGTCTAGTCTTGTCTGTCTAGTCTTGTCTGTCTAGTCTTGTTTGTCTAGTCTTGTCTGTCTAGTCTTGTCTGTCTAGTCTTGTCGGTCTAGTCTTGTCGGTCTAGTCTTGTCTATCTAGTCTTGTCTATCTAGTCTTGTCTGTCTAGTCTTATCTGTCTAGTCTTGTCGGTCTAGTCTTGTCTGTCTAGTCTTATCTGTCTAGTCTTATCTGTCTAGTCTTGTCTGTCTAGTCTTGTCTGTCTAGTCTTGTCTGTCTAGTCTTATCTGTCTAGTCTTTTCTGTCTAGTCTTGTCTGTCTACTCTTGTCTGTCTAGTCTTATCTGTCTAGTCTTGTCTGTCTAGTCTTGTCTGTCTAATCTTGTCGGTCTAGTCTTGTCGGTCTAGTCTTTTCTGTCTAGTCTTGTCTACCTAGTCTTGTCTGTCTAGTCTTATCTGTCTAGTCTTGTCGGTCTAGTCTTGTCTGTCTAGTCTTATCTGTCTAGTCTTGTCTGTCTAGTCTTGTCTGTCTAGTCTTGTCTGTCTAGTCTTGTCTGTCTAGTCTTGTCTGTCTAGTCCTGTCTGTCTAGTCTTGTCGGTCTAGTCTTGTCGATCTAGTCCAATCTATCTAGTCTTGTCGATCTAATCTAATCTATCTAGTCTTGTCTGTCTAATCTTATGTAACTAGTCATGTTAGGTTTGGATGGTTTAGCAGCTTTTGTAACTTACGGCGAATCCTTCGACGCCTTCGCCGACTTGCTCGACCTCACCGGCGCACTCGAAGCCCAAGATGAAGGGACATTTGGGCGGAGAGTCGATGGCGCCCTGTCGCACCATCAAGTCTTGGAAGTTCAGGCCGCTGCAACAAACAAAACACATTTAATTATCTCAATAACAAAGCAACATCAGGTTGTCTAGTCTTGTCGATCTAGACTTGTCGGTCTAGATTTGTCGGATAGTCTTGTAGGTCTAGTCTTCTCGGTCTTGTCTTGTGGGTCTAGTCTTGTCGGTCTAGTCTTGTCGGTCTAGTTTTGGTAGTCTAGTCTTGTCGGTCTAGTCTTGTCGGACTAGTCTTGTCGGTTTAGTCTTGTCGGTCTAGTCTTGTG
Organism: Phosphuga atrata; assembly: GCA_944588485.1. Taxonomy (NCBI): domain Eukaryota; kingdom Metazoa; phylum Arthropoda; class Insecta; order Coleoptera; family Silphidae; genus Phosphuga; species Phosphuga atrata. Next base: position 26,502,357 of record OX155906.1, read on the forward strand.
GGTCTAGTCTTGTCGGACTAGTCTTGTCGGACTAGTTTTGTCGGTCTAGTCTTGTCGGTCTAGTCTTGTCGGTCTAGTCTAGTCGGTCTAGTCTTGTAGGTCTAGTCTTGTCGGTCTAGTCTTGTCGGTCTGTCCTCCTCGGTGGTGTAGTTGACAACATACCCGCCTTTCAATGCTGGAGACCCGGGTTCGAATCCTGGTCGGGGAGGCGATAACTAGGGCGGTTTTCATTACCCGTCCGGGCTGCCCACCCTGAATGAATGCAATATATGCGATACCGGGGTGGCGCATACTAAAAGCCAAGGTGGAATAGGGGATTTGGTGAGTCTTGTCGGTCTAGTCTTGTCGGTCTAGTCTTGTAGGTCTAGTCTTGTCGGTGTAGTCTTGTCGGTCTAGTCTTGTCGGTCTAGTCTTGTCGGTCTAGTTTTGGTAGTCTAGTCTTGTCGGTCTAGTCTTGTCGGACTAGTCTTGTCGGTTTAATCTTGTCGGTCTAGTCTTGTGGGTCTAGTCTTGTCGGACTAGTCTTGTCGGACTAGTTTTGTCGGTCTAGTCTTGTCGGTCTAGTCTTGTCGGTCTAGTCTAGTCGGTCTAGTCTTGTCGGTCTAGTCTTGTCGGTCTAGTCTTGTCGGTCTAGTCTTGTAGGTCTAGTCTTGTCAGTCTAGTCTTGTCGGTCTAGTCTTGTCGGTCTAGTCTTGTCGGTCTAGTCTTGTAGGTCTAGTCTTGTCGGTCTAGTCTTGTCGGTCTAGTCTTGTCGGTCTAGTCTTGTCGGTCTAGTCTTGTCGGTCTAGTCTTGTAGGTCTAGTCTTGTCGGTCTAGTCTTGTAGGTCTAGTCTTGTCGGTCTAGTCTTGTCGGTCTAGTCTTGTCAGTCTAATCCTGTCGGTCTTGTTTTATAGGTGTTGTCTTGTCTATCTTGTCTTGCCCATCTAGTTTTATCTCGCTAGTCTGTGTAGTCTCTCTAGTCTGTCTAGTCTCTCTAGTCTGTCTGCTCTGTTTAGTCTGACTGGTCTGCCCAGTCTGTCTAGTCTAGTCTGTCTAGTATGTATAGGCAGTCTAGTCTTGTCTGTCCAGTCTTGCCTATCTAGTTTTGTCTGTGTAGTTTAAACTAGATCACGCGCTTTAGATTAGAAAATGTGACTAAAAGGATTAGACTAGACATTGGAGGACTAATGGAAGACTAGGACTAGAGTGTAAGCAGTAGTCCATTTCCAACGATGAAAGAACTAAATTAGTAACTAGACTAGACATCTAACTCGATTGGATATTTTGAACGGACCGCCTAACTCTCGATCGTAGTAAATAAAACTCTCGTAGTAAATACGATCTCGACGGTATTAGACTAGTCGATGGACTAGCCTGGGGATAAATAACCAAGACTTGGCGTTTGTGCGTCGAGTGAGCTTTGGCGATCCGAATAATCCGTTTGGAAACGTTTGCTACCAGTGAACGCTCGAGCGACAACACTTTCGAATTCCCGATAAGATAAGAACATTCTCGTACGTTCGACAAGGGCACTTCTCGTCTTCGGTTCTTCAATCGATTACTTTCGGCATATTCAACATTCGACCGGAAACGACACACGGGCCCCCAGATTCACGCAACCGGAACACTTCCGCCCGCCATTAGCGGAACAATAAACAAGACTAGACTGGACAGACTAGACGGTCTAGACCAGGGGTGCTTACTAGGAGTTTTTAGAGAGCCTAATTTTTTTTATCAGATTTTCGTGAGGGCCGCAAGTAAAAAATGTAATTAATAATAAACGTCTTTTAGGTTTGTCAACAGCTTTATTAAATCAGAAACATCTTGCTTTTCATCTGGATTTTCATCAGAGTTTAAACTGGAGGAAAGATGGAATAATCACCCTTTGACAGTTCTTCAATATACATATTGAACTTTTGTTCCTATGAAAAAACAATACTCATCATTTTTGTTGTAGCCTCCCCGCAATCGAGTCAGTTTTTCATTCACATGCCCATCCCTAACTTAAGTTTTTAAATTTACGTATTATTTATTTCCCTAACAGCCGAGGGCCGCAAAAAATCGTTCCGATCAGCCGCATACGGCCCGCGGGCCGCGTAGTGAGGATAGCTGGGCTAGACGGAGTAGGCGGACTAGAAAAACTATACTAGAACTAGACTAGCTGAACTAGACTAGACAGACAAGACCTAGTCTAATCATTGCTTTGTCTTTGATGGAAAGTTTTCCAAACAATTATTAATTGATAATGGATCAAGTCTTAATTAATAAAAACGTAATCGTGGACTAATAATAGAAACGAAAACAAAATATAGATAACAGACGCAATTAACACAACGCGAGCAGATAACAACCCGCCAAAAACAAAATGTAGATAAGTTAAGTCGTTGAAGTCTAGTGCATAGATTTAGACTTCTACCTAGTCTATATCGACTACCTAGTCCTGGTTATAATCTATCTATCTAGTACCAATACTACATGCTCTACCTAGTCTACATATAGTCCTAGTTATTACCTAGTCTAGTTGGAAGACAAGTATATCTAGTACCAGTACTACATGCTCTACCTAGTCGACGTATAGTCCTAGTTAGTACCTAGTTTAGCTGGAAGACAAGAATATCTAGTATCAGTACCATCCGCTACCTAGTCTACATCTAGCTCTAGTTAGTACCTAGTCTAGCTGGAAAACAAGAATATCTAGTATCAGTATCATCCGCTACCTAGTCTACATCTAACACTAGTTAGTACCTAGTCTAGCTGGAAGACAAGAATATCTAGTATCAGTACCATCCGCTACCTAGTCTACATCTAGCCCTAGTTAGTACCTAGTCTAGCTGGAAGACAAGGATATCTAGTACCAGTACTACATGCTCTACCAAGTCTACATCTAGTCCTAGTTATTACTTAGTCTAGTTGGAAGACAAGAATATCTAGTACCAATACTACATGCTCTACCTAGTCTACATATAGTCCTAGTAATTACCTAGTCTAGATAGAGACAAGAATATCTAGTACCTGTACTACATTCTCTACCAAGTCTACATCTAGCCCTAGTTAGTACTTAGTCTATCTGGAAGACAAGAATTTGTAGTATCAGTACCATCCTCTACCTAGTCTATATCTAGCACTAGTTAGTACCTAGTCTAGCTGGAAGACAAGAATATCTAGTATCAGTACCATCCGCTACCTAGTCTACATCTAACACTAGTTGGTACCTAGTCTAGCTGGAAGACAAGAATATGTAGTATCAGTACCATCCTCTACCTAGTCTATAGCTAGCCCTAGTTAGTACCTAGTCTAGCTGGATGACAAGAATATCTAGTATCAGTACCATCCGCTACCTAGTCTACATCTAACACTAGTTAGTACCTAGTCTAGCTGGAAGACAAGAATATCTAGTATCAGTACCATCCGCTACCTAGTCTACATCTAACACTAGTTAGTACCTAGTCTAGCTGGAAGACAAGAATATCTAGTATCAGTACCATCCGCTACCTAGTCTACATCTAGCCCTAGTTAGTACCTAGTCTAGCTGGAAGACAAGGATATCTAGTACCAGTACTACATGCTCTACCAAGTCTACATCTAGTCCTAGTTATTACTTAGTCTAGTTGGAAGACAAGAATATCTAGTACCAATACTACATGCTCTACCTAGTCTACATATAGTCCTAGTAATTACCTAGTCTAGATAGAGACAAGAATATCTAGTACCTGTACTACATTCTCTACCAAGTCTACATCTAGCCCTAGTTAGTACCTAGTCTAGCTGGAAAACAAGAATATCTAGTACCAATACTACATGCTCTACCTAGTCTACATATAGTCCTAGTTATTACCTAGTCTAGATAGAGACAAGAATATCTAGTACCTGTACTACATTCTCTACCAAGTCTACATCTAGCCCTAGTTAGTACTTAGTCTAGCTGGAAGACAAGAATTTGTAGTATCAGTACCATCCTCTACCTAGTCTATATCTAGCACTAGTTAGTACCTAGTCTAGCTGGAAGACAAGAATATCTAGTATCAGTACCATCCGCTACCTAGTCTACATCTAACACTAGTTAGTACCTAGTCTAGCTGGAAGACAAGAATATGTAGTATCAGTACCATCCTCTACCTAGTCTATAGCTAGCCCTAGTTAGTACCTAGTCTAGCTGGATGACAAGAATATCTAGTATCAGTACCATCCGCTACCTAGTCTACATCTAACACTAGTTAGTACCTAGTCTAGCTGGAAGACAAGAATATCTAGTATCAGTACCATCCGCTACCTAGTCTACATCTAACACTAGTTAGTACCTAGTCTAGCTGGAAGACAAGAATATCTAGTATCAGTACCATCCGCTACCTAGTCTACATCTAGCCCTAGTTAGTACCTAGTCTAGCTGGAAGACAAGGATATCTAGTACCAGTACTACATGCTCTACCAAGTCTACATCTAGTCCTAGTTATTACTTAGTCTAGTTGGAAGACAAGAATATCTAGTACCAATACTACATGCTCTACCTAGTCTACATATAGTCCTAGTAATTACCTAGTCTAGATAGAGACAAGAATATCTAGTACCTGTACTACATTCTCTACCAAGTCTACATCTAGCCCTAGTTAGTACCTAGTCTAGCTGGAAAACAAGAATATCTAGTACCAATACTACATGCTCTACCTAGTCTACATATAGTCCTAGTTATTACCTAGTCTAGATAGAGACAAGAATATCTAGTACCTGTACTACATTCTCTACCAAGTCTACATCTAGCCCTAGTTAGTACTTAGTCTAGCTGGAAGACAAGAATTTGTAGTATCAGTACCATCCTCTACCTAGTCTATATCTAGCACTAGTTAGTACCTAGTCTAGCTGGAAGACAAGAATATCTAGTATCAGTACCATCCGCTACCTAGTCTACATCTAACACTAGTTAGTACCTAGTCTAGCTGGAAGACAAGAATATGTAGTATCAGTACCATCCTCTACCTAGTCTATAGCTAGCCCTAGTTAGTACCTAGTCTAGCTGAATGACAAGAATATCTAGTATCAGTACCATCCGCTACCTAGTCTACATCTAACACTAGTTAGTACCTAGTCTAGCTGGAAGACAAGAATATCTAGTATCAGTACCATCCGCTACCTAGTCTACATCTAGCCCTAGTTAGTACCTAGTCTAGCTTGAAGACAAGGATATCTAGTACCAGTACTACATGCTCTACCAAGCCTACATCTAGTCCTAGTTATTACTTAGTCTAGTTGGAAGACAAGAATATCTAGTACCAATACTACATGCTCTACCTAGTCTACATATAGTCCTAGTAATTACCTAGTCTAGATAGAGACAAGAATATCTAGTACCTGTACTACATTCTCTACCAAGTCTACATCTAGCCCTAGTTAGTACTTAGTCTAGCTGGAAGACAAGAATTTGTAGTATCAGTACCATCCTCTACCTAGTCTATATCTAGCACTAGTTAGTACCTAGTCTAGCTGGAAGACAAGAATATCTAGTATCAGTACCATCCGCTACCTAGTCTACATCTAACACTAGTTAGTACCTAGTCTAGCTGGAAGACAAGAATATGTAGTATCAGTACCATCCTCTACCTAGTCTATAGCTAGCCCTAGTTAGTACCTAGTCTAGCTGAATGACAAGAATATCTAGTATCAGTACCATCCGCTACCTAGTCTACATCTAACACTAGTTAGTACCTAGTCTAGCTGGAAGACAAGAATATCTAGTATCAGTACCATCCGCTACCTAGTCTACATCTAGCCCTAGTTAGTACCTAGTCTAGCTTGAAGACAAGGATATCTAGTACCAGTACTACATGCTCTACCAAGCCTACATCTAGTCCTAGTTATTACTTAGTCTAGTTGGAAGACAAGAATATCTAGTACCAATACTACATGCTCTACCTAGTCTACATATAGTCCTAGTAATTACCTAGTCTAGATAGAGACAAGAATATCTAGTACCTGTACTACATTCTCTACCAAGTCTACATCTAGCCCTAGTTAGTACCTAGTCTAGCTGGAAGACAAGAATATGTAGTATCAGTACCATCCTCTACCAAGTCTATATCTAGCACTAGTTAGTACCTAGTCTAGCTGGAAGACAAGAATATCTAGTATCAGTACCATCCGCTACCTAGTCTACATCTAACACTAGTTAGTACCTAGTCTAGCTGGAAGACAAGAATATGTAGTATCAGTACCATCCTCTACCTAGTCTATATCTAGCACTAGTTAGTACCTAGTCTAGCTGGAAGACAAGAATATCTAGTATCAGTACCATCCGCTACCTAGTCTACATCTAACACTAGTTAGTACCTAGTCTAGCTGGAAGACAAGAATATGTAGTATCAGTACCATCTTCTACCTAGTCTATATCTAGCCCTAGTTAGTACCTAGTCTAGCTGGATGACAAGAATATCTAGTATCAGTACCATCCGCTACCTAGTCTACATCTAACACTAGTTAGTACCTAGTCTAGCTGGAAGACAAGAATATCTAGTATCAGTACCATCCGCTACCTAGTCTACATCTAACACTAGTTAGTACCTAGTCTAGCTTGAAGACAAGAATATCTAGTATCAGTACCATCCGCTACCTAGTCTACATCTAGCCCTAGTTAGTACCTAATCTAGCTGGAAGACAAGGATATCTAGTACCAGTACTACATGCTCTACCAAGTCTACATCTAGTCCTAGTTATTACTTAGTTTAGCTGGAAGACAAGAATATCTAGTACCAGTACTACATCCTCTACCAATTCTACATTTAGTCCTAGTCATTACCGAATGTAGATAACTTTTTTAATTTGGCGCCGAATGTAGACAACTTTTCAAATTTCGCGCCGAATGTAGACAACTTTTTAAATTCGGCGCCGATATTGCATGTTTTGTTCTAAACTTGGCGCTAAAGTTATTATTCATATCGTCGTAATTGCTTGGGCAGCAAATATAGATAATTTAAGTTCAAATTTGGCGCTGAAAGAATTACTTTTTGAATTTGGCGCCGAGCGTATTGTCAACATGGCGCCGTGAAGATAGTCTCGACTCCAAAACTCAATCGAAATAATGATTATAGTAAACTTGACGCTAAGGCTATTATTCACATTGTAGTTGTTGCTTGAGCAATAGATATAGATAGTTAAAGTTTAAATTTGGCGCCGAAATTAAAATTAGTTTATAAATTTGGCCCCGAATGAAGAATTAGTTTTTGAATTTGGCGCCGAGCGAATTGTTAACATAGCGCAGTGAAGATAGTCTCGACACCAAAACTCAAATTTGGAGCTGAAATAAGAATTAGTTTTTGAATTTGGCACTGAAATAAGAATTAGTTTTTAAATTTGGTGCCGAAAACTGAATTAATTTTTTTTCGCCGTGAAGATAGTCTCGATTCCAAAACTCAATCGAAATATTGATTATAGTAAACTTGACGCTAAGGCTATTATTCACATTGTAGTTGTTGCTTGAGCAATAGATATAGATTGTTTAAGTTTAAATTTGGCGCTGAAATAAGAATTAGTTTTTAAATTTTGCCCCGAAAGAAGAATTAGATTTTGAATTTGGCGCCGAAAGAAGAATTAGTTTTTGAATTTGGCGCCGGACGTATTGTCAATATACCGTCGTGAAGATAGTCTCGACAAAATTCAATCGAAATAATGATTGTAGTAAACTTGTCGCTAAGGCTGTTATTCACATTCTAGTTGTTGTTTAAGCAATAGATACAGATAGTTTAAGTTTAAATTTGGCACTGAAATAAGAATTAGTTTTTAAATTTGGCGCTGAAATAAGATTTACTTTTTAAATTTGGCGCTGAAATAAGAATTAGTTTTTAAATTTCAAATCCAAAACTCAATCGAAATAATGATTGTAGTAAACTTGGCGCTAAGGCTATTATTCACATTGTAGTTGTAGCTTGAGCAATAGATATAGATAGTTTAAGTTTAAATTTGGCGCTAAAATAAGAATTAGTTTTCATATTTGACGCTGAAATAAGAATTAGTTTTTAAATTTGGCGCCCAAACCTGAATTAGTTTTTGAATTTGGCGCCGGACGTATTGTCAACATGACGCCGTGAAGATAGTCTCGACTCCAAAACTCAATCCAAATAATGATTGTACTAAACTTGGGGCTGAAGCTATTATTCACATTGTAGTTGTTGCTTGAGCAACAGATATAAATAGTTTAAGTTTAAATTTGGCACTGAAATAAGAATTAGTTTTTAGATTTGGCGCTGAAATAAGATTTACTTTTTAAATTTGGCGCTGAAATAAGAATTAGTTTTTAAATTTTCCGAAAAGCTGAATAATTTTTTGAATTTGGCGCCGGACGTATTGTCAACATGGCGTCGTGAAAATTGTCTCGACCTCAAAACTCAATCGAAATAATGATTGTAGTAAACTTGTCGCTAAGGCTATTATTCACATTCTAGTTGTTGTTTGAGCAATAGATACAGGTAGTTTAAGTTTAAATTTAACACTGAAATAAGAATTAGTTTTTAAATTTGGCGCTGAAATAAGAATTAGTTTTTAAATTTTGCGCCGAAAGCTGAATTTTTTTTTAAGTTGGCGCCGAATGATGAATTAGTTTTTGAATTTGACGCCGAGCGTGTTGTTGACATGGCGCCGTGAGGATAGTCTCGACACCCAACCGCAAACGAAATAATAATATTTTAACGTGTCGTTAAACGCAGCTGAACAAATAATCAATGACTTGCAGATAAAAGCGAATGTTTATTGAAAGTTTTATCGACGAAAATTTTTTATCTGTTGCTGCGTCAGCTTTAAATTCCGGCGGCAAAGGAATAGTCTCGACATCGAAGGAATAAACAACGGATTGACCGAAAATAGACCTATCCAGAGTTGAATTTTTTTTGAGCGCATGCGTCAATTTCCGCCATGTTATACGTCAAAATTGCTCGAACTTTTTTATGTATAACTATATATAAGCCCGGATGCGCGTGCGCTATACTAATCGTAAAAGGTCTTTGTTCTTGCTGTTTGGCGTCAGGTTTGAATTCCGGCGGGAAAAGGATAGTTTCGAGACCGCGCGAATAAACAACGCATTTTTCGCGAATTTTCTGAATATTTTTCAACAGCGATAAAGTCGAGTGGTATTTATAGCCGATCGGGAATCGAACAACAAGCGGGTTGTTTGTTTGCCTGTTGACTTTATCCGCCCGGTCGCTGACAAACAACGCGCGCTATTTTTAAATAATTCCAATTATCCGGGGATTACGGTTTCCATTCAAGCCGGAAAATTTATTATCCGAAGGACACGCCGTTCTTCTATTATCTCTCCAGCAAACAAAGATTACTTGAAATATAAGGAAAATCGTGCAAATTTTATTTTAGAGATACTGTCAAAAATTGACGTGCAAATCAAGTTTAATGTAAAAATAATAACGTTTTTCTTTGCTGGATTTTGACAAGTTATGCGTCAAATTAAATACAATTTCTTACACTTTGAAATGCTGTTTTGTGTGTATTTGTAACTGTCAGCGTTTTGGAGATATTCTTAAATAACTGTCAAAATGAACTAAGTAATGCAACACACACTTCAATGTCAAAATAAATAACATTTTTCTTTGACAGATTTTGACAAGTAATATGTCAAAATAAAGACAATTTCTGTCCCTTTGAAATGGTGTTTTGTCCGCATTTGTAACTGTCATTGTTTTGGAGATATTCTCAAATAATTGTCAAAATGCACTAAGTAATGCAACACAAACTTTAATGTCAAAATAAATAACATTTTTCTTTGACAGATTTTGACAAGTAATATGTCAAATTAAAGACAATTTCTGCCACTTTGAAATGGTGTTTTGTCCGCATTTGTAACTGTCATTGTTTTGGAGATATTCACAAATAATTGTCAAAATGCACTAAGTAATGCAACACAAACTTTAATGTCAAAATAAATAACATTTTTCTTTGATAGATTTTGACAAGTAATATGTCAAATTAAAGACAATTTCTGCCACTTTGAAATGGTGTTTTGTCCGTATTTGTAACTGTCATTGTTTTGGAGATATTCTCAAATAATTGTCAAAATGCACTAAGTAATGCAACACAAACTTTAATGTCAAAATAAATAACATTTTTCTTTGACAGATCTTGACAAGTAATATGTCAAATTAAACAGAATTTCTGCGACTTTGAAATGATGTTTTGTCCGTATTTGTAACTGTCATAGTTTGGAAGATATTCTCAAATAACTGTCAAAATGCACTAAGTAATGCAACACAAACTTTAATGTCAAAATAAATAACGTTTTCCTTGGACAGATTTTGACAAGCAATTTGTCAAATTAAAGACAATTTCTGCCACTTTGAAATGGTGTTTTGTACGCATTTGTAACTGTCATTGTTTTGGAGATATTCTCAAATAATTGTCAAAATGCACTAAGTAATGCAACACAAACTTTAATGTCAAAATAAATAACATTTTTCTTTGACAGATTTTGACAAGTAATATGTCAAATTAAAGACAATTTCTGCCACTTTGAAATGGTGTTTTGTCCGCATTTGTAACTGTCATTGTTTTGGAGATATTCTCAAATAATTGTCAAAATGCACTAAGTAATGCAACACAAACTTTAATGTCAAAATAAATAACATTTTTCTTTGACAGATTTTGACAAGTAATATGTCAAATTAAAGACAATTTCTGCCACTTTGAAATGGTGTTTTGTCCGCGTTTGTAACTGTCATTGTTTTGGAGATATTCTCAAATAATTGTCAAAATGCACTAAGTAATGCAACACAAACTTTAATGTCAAAATAAATAACATTTTTCTTTGACAGATTTTGACAAGTAATATGTCAAATTAAAGACAATTTCTGCCACTTTTAAATGGTGTTTTGTCCGCGTTTGTAACTGTCATTGTTATGGAGATATTCTCAAATAATTGTCAAAATGCACTAAGTAATGCAACACAAACTTTAATGTCAAAATAAATAACATTTTTCTTTGACAGATTTTGACAAGTAATATGTCAAATTAAAGACAATTTCTGCCACTTTTAAATGGTGTTTTGTCCGCGTTTGTAACTGTCATTGTTATGGAGATATTCTCAAATAATTGTCAAAATGCACTAAGTAATGCAACACAAACTTTAATGTCAAAATAAATAACATTTTTCTTTGACAGATTTTGACAAGTAATATGTCAAATTAAAGACAATTTCTGCCACTTTTAAATGGTGTTTTGTCCGCGTTTGTAACTGTCATTGTTATGGAGATATTCTCAAATAATTGTCAAAATGCACTAAGTAATGCAACACAAACTTTAATGTCAAAATAAATAACATTTTTCTTTGACAGATTTTGACAAGTAATATGTCAAATTAAAGACAATTTCTGCCACTTTTAAATGGTGTTTTGTCCGCGTTTGTAACTGTCATTGTTATGGAGATATTCTCAAATAATTGTCAAAATGCACTAAGTAATGCAACACAAACTTTAATGTCAAAATAAATAACATTTTTCTTTGACAGATTTTGACAAGTAATATGTCAAATTAAAGACAATTTCTGCCACTTTTAAATGGTGTTTTGTCCGCGTTTGTAACTGTCACTGTTATGGAGATATTCTCAAATAATTGTCAAAATGCACTAAGTAATGCAACAAAAACTTTAATGTCAAAATAAATAACATTTTTCTTTGACAGATTTTGACAAGTAATATGTCAAATTAAAGACAATTTCTGCCACTTTGAAATGGTGTTTTGTCCGTATTTGTAACTGTCATTGTTTTGGAGATATTCTCAAATAATTGTCAAAATGCACTAAGTAATGCAACACAAACTTTAAAGTCAAATTAAATAACTTTTTTCTTTGACAGATTTTGACAAGTAATATGTCAAATTAAAGACAATTTCTGCCACTTTGAAATGGTGTTTTGTCCGTATTTGTAGCTGTCATTGTTTTGGAGATATTCTCAAATAATTGTCAAAATACACTAAGTAATGCAACACAAACTTTAATGTCAAAATAAATAACATTTTTCTTTGACAGATTTTGACAAGTAATATGTCAAATTAAAGACAATTTCTGCCACTTTTAAATGGTGTTTTGTCCGCGTTTGTAACTGTCATTGTTATGGAGATATTCTCAAATAATTGTCAAAATGCACTAAGTAATGCAACACAAACTTTAATGTCAAAATAAATAACATTTTTCTTTGACAGATTTTGACAAGTAATATGTCAAATTAAAGACAATTTCTGCCACTTTGAGATGGTGTTTTGTCCGTATTTGTAACTGTCATTGTTTTGGAGATATTCTCAAATAATTGTCAAAATGCACTAAGTAATGCAACACAAACTTTAATGTCAAAATAAATAACATTTTTCTTTGACAGATTTTGACAAGTAATATGTCAAATTAAAGACAATTTCTGCCACTTTTAAATGGTGTTTTGTCCGCGTTTGTAACTGTCATTGTTATGGAGATATTCTCAAATAATTGTCAAAATGCACTAAGTAATGCAACACAAACTTTAATGTCAAAATAAATAACATTTTTCTTTGACAGATTTTGACAAGTAATATGTCAAATTAAAGACAATTTCTGCCACTTTTAAATGGTGTTTTGTCCGCGTTTGTAACTGTCATTGTTATGGAGATATTCTCAAATAATTGTCAAAATGCACTAAGTAATGCAACAAAAACTTTAATGTCAAAATAAATAACATTTTTCTTTGACAGATTTTGACAAGTAATATGTCAAATTAAAGACAATTTCTGCCACTTTGAAATGGTGTTTTGTCCGTATTTGTAACTGTCATTGTTTTGGAGATATTCTCAAATAATTGTCAAAATGCACTAAGTAATGCAACACAAACTTTAATGTCAAAATAAATAACTTTTTTCTTTGACAGATTTTGACAAGTAATATGTCAAATTAAAGACAATTTCTGCCACTTTCAAATGGTGTTTTGTCCGTATTTGTAACTGTCATTGTTTTGGAGATATTCTCAAATAATTGTCAAAATGCACTAAGTAATGCAACACAAACTTTAATGTCAAAATAAATAACATTTTTCTTTGACAGATTTTGACAAGTAATATGTCAAATTAAAGACAATTTCTGCCACTTTGAGATGGTGTTTTGTCCGTATTTGTAACTGTCATTGTTTTGGAGATATTCTCAAATAATTGTCAAAACGCACTAAGTAATGCAACACAAACTTTAATGTCAAAATAAATAACATTTTTCTTTGACAGATTTTGACAAGTGATATGTCAAATTAAAGACAATTTCTGCCACTTTTAAATGGTGTTTTGTCCGCGTTTGTAACTGTCATTGTTATGGAGATATTCTCAAATAATTGTCAAAATGCACTAAGTAATGCAACACAAACTTTAATGTCAAAATAAATAACATTTTTCTTTGACAGATTTTGACAAGTAATATGTCAAATTAAAGAGAATTTCTGCCACTTTGAGATGGTGTTTTGTCCGTATTTGTAACTGTCATTGTTTTGGAGATATTCTCAAATAATTGTCAAAATGCACTAAGTAATGCAACACAAACTTTAATGTCAAATTAAATAACATTTTTCTTTGACAGATTTTGACAAGTAATATGTCAAATTAAAGACAATTTCTGCCACTTTGAGATGGTGTTTTGTCCGAATTTGTAACTGTCATTGTTTTGGAGATATTCTCAAATAATTGTCAAAATGCACTAAGTAATGCAACACAAACTTTAATGTCAAAATAAATAACATTTTCCTTTGACAGATTTTGACAAGTAATATGTCAAATTAAAGACAATTTCTGCCACTTTTAAATGGTGTTTTGTCCGCGTTTGTAACTGTCATTGTTATGGAGATATTCTCAAATAATTGTCAAAATGCACTAAGTAATGCAACACAAACTTTAATGTCAAAATAAATAACATTTTTCTTTGACAGATTTTGACAAGTAATATGTCAAATTAAAGACAATTTCTGCCACTTTGAGATGGTGTTTTGTCCGTATTTGTAACTGTCATTGTTTTGGAGATATTCTCAAATAATTGTCAAAATGCACTAAGTAATGCAACACAAACTTTAATGTCAAAATAAATAACATTTTTCTTTGACAGATTTTGACAAGTAATATGTCAAATTAAAGACAATTTCTGCCACTTTTAAATAGTGTTTTGTCCGCGTTTGTAACTGTCATTGTTATGGAGATATTCTCAAATAATTGTCAAAATGCACTAAGTAATGCAACACAAACTTTAATGTCAAAATAAATAACATTTTTCTTTGACAGATTTTGACAAGTAATATGTCAAATTAAAGACAATTTCTGCCACTTTGAGATGGTGTTTTGTCCGTATTTGTAACTGTCATTGTTTTGGAGATATTCTCAAATAATTGTCAAAACGCACTAAGTAATGCAACACAAACTTTAATGTCAAAATAAATAACATTTTTCTTTGACAGATTTTGACAAGTGATATGTCAAATTAAAGACAATTTCTGCCACTTTGAAATGGTGTATTGTCCGTATTTGTAACTGTCATTGTTTTGGAGATATTCTCAAATAATTGTCAAAATGCACTAAGTAATGCAACACAAACTTTAATGTCAAAATAAATAACATTTTTCTTTGACAGATTTTGACAAGTAATATGTCAAATTAAAGACAATTTCTGCTACTTTGAAATGGTGTTTTGTCCGTATTTGTAGCTGTCATAGTTTTGGAGATATTCTCAAATATTTGTCAAAATGCACTAAGTAATGCAACACAAACTTTAATGTCAAAATAAATAACATTTTTCTTTGACAGATTTTGACAAGTAATATGTCAAAATAAAGACAATTTCTGCCACTTTGAAATGGTGTTTTGTCCGTATTTGTAACTGTCATTGTTTTGGAGATATTCTCAAATAATTGTCAAAATGCACTAAGTAATGCAACACAAACTTTAATGTCAAAATAAATAACATTTTTCTTTGACAGATTTTGACAAGTAATATGTCAAATTAAAGACAATTTCTGCTACTTTGAAATGCTGTTTTGTCCGTATTTGTAACTGTCATTGTTTTGGAGATATTCTCAAATAATTGTCAAAATGCACTAAGTAATGCAATACAAACTTTAATGTCAAAATAAATAACATTTTTCTTTGACAGATTTTGACAAGTAATATGTCAAATAAAAGACAATTTCTGCCACTTTGAAATGGTGTATTGTCCGTATTTGTAACTGTCATTGTTTTGGAGATATTCTCAAATAATTGTCAAAATGCACTAAGTAATGCAACACAAACTTTAATGTCAAAATAAATAACATTTTTCTTTGACAGATTTTGACAAGTAATATGTCAAATTAAAGACAATTTCTGCTACTTTGAAATGCTGTTTTGTCCGTATTTGTAGCTGTCATAGTTTTGGAGATATTCTCAAATATTTGTCAAAATGCACTAAGTAATGCAACACAAACTTTAATGTCAAAATAAATAACATTTTTCTTTGACAGATTTTGACAAGTAATATGTCAAATTAAAGAGAATTTCTGCCACTTTGAAATGATGTTTTGTCCGTATTTGTAACTGTCATTGTTTTGGAGATATTCTCAAATAATTGTCAAAATGCACTAAGTAATGCAACACAAACTTTAATGTCAAAATAAATAACATTTTTCTTTGACAGATTTTGACAAGTAATATGTCAAAATAAAGACAATTTCTGCCACTTTGAAATGGTGTTTTGTCCGTATTTGTAACTGTCATTGTTTTGGAGATATTCTCAAATAATTGTCAAAATGCACTAAGTAATGCAACACAAACTTTAATGTCAAAATAAATAACATTTTTCTTTGACAGATTTTGACAAGTAATATGTCAAATTAAAGACAATTTCTGCCACTTTGAAATGGTGTTTTGTCCGTATTTGTAACTGTCATTGTTTTGGAGATATTCTCAAATAATTGTCAAAATGCACTAAGTAATGCAACACAAACTTTAATGTCAAAATAAATAACATTTTTCTTTGACAGATTTTCACACGTAATATGTCAAATTAAAGACAATTTCTGCCACTTTGAAATGGTGTTTTGTCCGCATTTGTAACTGTCATTGTTTTGGAGATATTCTCAAATAATTAATTAATTGTCATAATGCACTAAGTAATGCAACACAAACTTTAATGTCAAAATAAATAACATTTTTCTTTGACAGATTTTGACTAGTAATATGTCAAATTAAAGACAATTTCTGCCACTTTGAAATGGTGTTTTGTCCGCATTTGTAACTGTCATTGTTTTGGAGATATTCTCAAATAATTGTCAAAATGCACTAAGTAATGCAACACAAACTTTAATGTCAAAATAAATAACATTTTTCTTTGACAGATTTTGACACGTAATATGTCAAATTAAAGACAATTTCTGCCACTTTGAAATGGTGTTTTGTCCGCATTTGTAACTGTCATTGTTTTGGAGATATTCTCAAATAATTGTCAAAATGCACTAAGTAATGCAACACAAACTTTAATGTCAAAATAAATAACATTTTTCTTTGACAGATTTTGACAAGTAATATGTCAAATTAAAGACAATTTCTGCCACTTTGAAATGGTGTTTTGTCCGTATTTGTAACTGTCATTGTTTTGGAGATATTCTCAAATAATTGTCAAAATGCACTAAGTAATGCAACACAAACTTTAATGTCAAAATAAATAACATTTTTCTTTGACAGATTTTGACAAGTAATATGTCAAATTAAAAACAATTTCTGCCACTTTGAAATGGTGTTTTGTCCGTATTTGTAACTGTCATAGTTTGGAAGATATTCTCAAATAACTGTCAAAATGCACTAAGTAATGCAACACAAACTTTAATGTCAAAATAAATAACGTTTTTCTTTGACAGATCTTGATAAGCAATGTGTCAAATTAAAGAGAATTTCTGTCACTTTAAATTCATATTAAGTCTATCTTTTGTAACTGTCATAGTTTCGATAGACTGTAGGATAAATCGCAAACGTATGAGAGCAAACAATGAATTATTTGTGCTCAATTGTTGCATTAGTCGACGCTGATAAAAACGCTCCGCGTGACCTTACATAATAAAAGTGCATCATACATTTGCAGCTGACCGAATCCCACGATAAACTCGACAACAACAAAAACATTTAGATTTTTAAAATATCTATACTTGTCAAATATATATTTCATTACTTGTCAAAATCTATCAAAGAAAAACGTTACTTATTTTGATATTAAAGTATGTGTTGCATTACTTAACAAATGTTGACAGTTATTTAAGAATATCTCCAAAACTATGACCAGCGCCGTCGTTTGGATTTGGAGGCCCTGGGCATATATATTGAGATGGGGTGCTCAGTAAATAAAATACGGCGAGTTTGGGCGGGCGCCGCGACGGTTGCTAACGACGCAGCGCGATGCCGCTTGCAGTAAAAGATGAAACGTTCAATTCCCTGCGGGAATCGCGCGAAACCGTTCCCGCAGAGTTCAAGTTGGCGGTTCCGTGGGACTTTTCCTGGATGTCTAAAAAACGTCGTTTTAATGGCGTCGCGGCGCCATCTTGGGCGCAATCGGGATTGAACTCCTAAACAAACTAAAAGGTTCTATGGCCGATCGAACGGCACCGGTCCGGTTCCGATTCGTCAATTGGTTCCGAAGTTCTATGTACCCCCGCAAAACGCCTCTGCTTTTTCTCACTTTTTGCGCATTTTTCTCTTCAAACTGCCGCAGATTCGCAAAAAGTCGTCGCAGTTTAAAAATTCTTGCTGGAATGGTTGCGCGCGAGTGTTCTGAAGAGAACGAACCTAACCGGCAACCTGGAGCCCATCAAATAAGTCCTGGGCGTCCGTGGAATTGATTGCAAAATCGGCAAAAAAAAAAAATTATTTGCTCTTGCACCAGGTGAACGGGACGTCGCACGACGGCGAGCGAGGGCTGTAAAAACGTGGCGCGGCGGCGGCTAGAGGATCCGGGAAAAAAATTGGGATTCGACCAAAAATGCCCCTCAAAAGTAAAATATCGTGATTTTAGTTTTCGGTCTGGTGCGTCCGAACCTGGGGGAGTTGAGTCGCGAAAACGGCACCGCGCGACGTGGATCTCGGTTCTACACCGGAAAAATGTACATTCCCGTTATGCACCGCTGCCGTCGTTTCCGTCGGGCCGTTTCCGCAAAAAAACACGATTTTAGGGTGGGTTTTGGATCCCCGGAGGGGCGCGGCAGGACGGAGGACGAAACTTGGGGACGCGCAACGTGCGGACGGACATTCACAGTTAAGTCATCGAAGACGCGCGGTTAAAATACTCAAGATCTGCCGCCTCCGGCGGCATAAAAATGTCAAATTTGAGCCTTTTTAAAACCCACGTGGTGCGGTCCCCCATGTGAAATTCGCGAAACGCCACATGTCAGTCGTCTCAGAATCGATCTGCAGCCACTGTGGGGGGCCCTAGTCCGTGGGCCCCGAGCATTCGTCAGATTGACCGACACTAGCGACACTACTGACTGTGACAGTAACAAATACGGATAAAACAGCATTTTTAAGTGGAAGAAATTGTCTTAAATTTGACACATTACTTGTCAAAATCTGTCAAAGAAAAACGTTATTTATTTTGATATTAAAGTTTGCGTTGCATTACTTAGTAAATGTTGACAGTTATTTGAGAATATCTCCAAAACTATGACAATTACAAGAACGCAAAAGTAGAATAAATTGTCTTGAATTTGACACATAGCTTGCCAAAATGTGTCAAAGGAAAACGTTATTATTTTGACATTAAATTTTATTTGCACGTCAATTTTTGACAGCATCTATGAAACAAAATTTGCACGATTTTCCTTATTATTCAAGTAATCTTTGTTTGCTGGAGAGATAATAGAAGAACCGTGTGTTCTTCGGATAATAAATTTTCCGGCTTGAAGGAAAACCTTAATCCCGGATAATTGGAATTTAAAAATAGCGCGCGTTGTTTGTGAGCGGCTGGGCGGACAGCGTCCACAGGCAAACAAACAACGCGCTTGCTGTTCGATTCCCGATCGGCTATAAATACCGTTCGACGTTGTCGCTGTTGAAAAATATTCGGAAAATTCGCGAAAAATGTGAATGTGTTGTTTATCCGCGCGGTCTCGAAACTATCCTTTTCCCGCCGGAATTCAAACCTGACGCCAAACAGCAACAACAGATAACAATTTTCGGTCGATCCGTTGTTTATTCCCGCGGTGTCGAGACTACTCCTTTGCCGCCGGAATTTAAAACTGTTAATACTTTTAATTTAATAAATTATTGTTTGAATTTAATAAACCTTCGCTTCTATCTGCAAGCAATTAATTATTTGTTCAGCTGCGTTTAACGACACGTTAAAATATCATTATTCCTTTAGCGGTTTGGTGTCGGCACCGTCTTCACGGCGCCATGTTAACAACACGCTCGGCGCCAAATTCAAAAATGAATTCTTCTTTCGGCGCCAAATTTAAAAACTAATTCTTCTTTTAGCGCCAAAATTGTCTTTAATTTGACACTTTACTTGTCAAAATCCATCAAAGATAACAAGTCGACACAGAAAAACTAAACAGAGTAGACTACATGGACTAGAGCAGTGGTCCCCAACGCTATGCCCGCGGGCACCGTGGCGCCCGCCGACCGTTTTACGCGTGCCCGCGACAACTAAACGTAACCAAAATAGCAGCATATATTGCAGAACTTATGCAAGTAAGAACAGAAGAACAGCAGCTGGAAATTTTAGAACCTTCAAAACGACATTTTAATCAAATCCATTCTATCAGATGAGGACTTCTTGAAAAGGATAAGATACCCGCCGCTGGACCGGCGAATGTGCTCTTGTGATCTGAAAATCTAGAATGTGCCCTTAAGTTCTAAAAGATTGGGGATCCCTGATTCTGGAGAAGGCTGGAGATCTAGATTCTAGAGTGGCATACTAGATTCAACGAACAAATTTGCACGCCTGCCAATATTATGTTTCTACGTGACAGCTGTGACACGCGTGCCATAGGTTCGTCACCAGTGGACTATAGTAATATTTGGGTTAATTACATATAGAGCGTCATATTAGATACGATGAACTATTTTTCACGCATGCCAATATTATGTTTCTACATGACATCTGTGACACGCGTGCCACAGGTTCGTCACCAATGGAGCGTAGTAAGATTTGGGTGAATTACATGTAGAGCAGTGGTCCCCAACGCTATGCCCGCAGGCATCGCGGCCCTCGCCGACCGTTTTACGCGTGCCCGCCAGCATATATTGCAGAACTTATTCAAGTAAGGGCAGAAGAACTGGAGCTAGAACTTTTGGACCTTCAAAACGACATTTTACTAAAATTCAATGTATCAGATGAGGACTTTTTGAAAAGGATAAGATGCCCGCCGCTCGACTAGAAAGACAAGACAGACAAGACCGACAAGACCGACAAGACAGAGTAGACGGACTAGACAATGACTAGACAATGACAAGACAATGACTAGACATTGAATAGACATTGACTAGACATTGAATAGACATTGACTAGACATTGGCTCGACAATAACTCGACATTGACTGCACATTGACTAGACATTGACCAGACATTGACTAGACAGTGACTAGACATTGTCTAGACATTGACTAGACATTGACTAGACATTGAATAGACATTGACTGGACATTGACTGGACAATGACTAGACATTGACTAGACGTTGACTAAACATTAACCATACATTGAGTAGACAGTGACTAGACATTGACTGTACATTGACTAGACATTGAATAAACATTGACTGGACATTGACTAGACATTGACTGCTCATTGACTAGACATTGTCTAGACGTTGACTAGACATTGACCATACATTGAGTAGACAGTGACTAGACATTGACTGGACATTGACTAGACATGGACTAGACATGGACTAGAAATTAACTACACATTGACAAGACATTGACCAGACATTTACTAGACAGTGACTGCACATTGTCTAGACATTGACTAGACAGTGACTAGACATTGTCTAGACATTGACTAGACATTGAATAGACATTGACTGCACATTGACTGCACATTGATTAGACTTTTTCTAAACATCGACTAGACATCGACCAGATATTGACTAAACAGCGAATAGACATTGACTGGACATTGACTAGACATTGACTGTACATTGACTAGACATTGACTAGAAATTGACTATAGACATTGACTGGACATTGACTGGACATTGACTACACATTGACTGGACATTGACAAGACATTGACTGCTCATTGACTAGACATTGTCTAGACGTTGACTAGACATTGACCATACATTAAGTAGACAGTGACTAGACATTGACTGGACATTGACTAGGCATTAACTAGACATTGACTAGACATTGACCAGACATTTACTAGACAGTGACTGCACATTTACTTGACAATGACTGCACATTGTCTAGACATTGACTAGACATTGACCAGACATTGACCAGACATTGACTAGACAGTGACTAGACATTGACTGGACATTGACTAGACATTGACTGTACATTGACTGCACATGGACTATAGACATTGACTGGACATTGACTAGACATTGACTGTACATTGACTAGACATTGACTGTACATTGACTAGACGTTGAATAAACATTGACTGGACATTGACTAGACATTGACTACACATTGACTAGACATTGACCAGACATTTACTAGACAGTGACTGCACATTGTCTAGACATTGACTAGACATTGACCAGACATTGACCAGACATTGACCAGACATTGACTAGACAGTGACTAGACATTGACTGGACATTGACTAGACATTGACTATATATTGACTGCACATTGACTATACATTGACTGCACATTGACTATAGACATTGACTGGACATTGACTAGACATTGACTGTGCATTGACTAGACGTTGAATAAGCATTGACTGGACATTGACTAGACATTGACTGCTCATTGACTAGACATTGTCTAGACGTTGACTAGACATTGACCATACATTGAGTAGACAGTGACTAGACATTGACTGGACATTGACTGGACATTGACTAGATATTGACTAGACATTGACTACACATTGACTAGACATTGACCAGACATTTACTAGACAGTGACTGCACATTGTCTAGACATTGACTAGACATTGACCAGACATTGACTAGACAGTGACTAGACATTGACTGGACATTGACTGGACATTGACTAGATATTGACTAGACATTGACTACACATTGACTAGACATTGACCAGACATTTACTAGACAGTGACTGCACATTGTCTAGACATTGACTAGACATTGACCAGACATTGACTAGACAGTGACTAGACATTGACTGGACATTGACTGGACATTGACTAGATATTGACTAGACATTGACTACACATTGACTAGACATTGACCAGACATTTACTAGACAGTGACTGCACATTGTCTAGACATTGACTAGACATTGACCAGACATTGACTAGACAGTGACTAGACATTGACTGGACATTGTCTAGACATTGACTATACATTGACTATACATTGACTGCACATTGACCAGACATTGACCAGTCATTGACTAGACAGTGACTAGACATTGACTAGACATTGACCAGACATTTACTAGACAGACTGCACATTGTCTAGACGTTGACTAGACATTGACCATACATTGAGTAGACAGTGACTAGACAGTGACTAGACATTGACTACACATTGACTAGACATTGACCAGACATTTACTAGACAGTGACTGCACATTGTCTAGACATTGACTAGACATTGACCAGACATTGACTAGACAGTGACTAGACATTGACTGGACATTGACTAGACATTGACTATACATTGAGTGCACATTGACTAGACATTGATCAGTCATTGACTAGACAGTAACTAGACATTGACTGCACATTGACTAGACATTGACCAGACATTTACTAGACAGACTGCACATTGTCTAGACGTTGACTAGACATTGACCATACATTGAGTAGACAGTGACTAGACATTGACTGGACATTGACTAGACATTGACTAGACAATGACTAGACATTGACTACACACTGACTAGACATTGACCAGACATTTACTAGACAGTGACTGCACATTTTCTAGACATTGACTAGACATTGACCAGACATTGACTAGACAGTGACTAGACATTGACTGGACATTGACTAGACATTGACCAGACATTGAATGCACATTGATTAGACATTGACCAGTCATTGACTAGACAGTGACTAGACATTGACTGCACATTGACTAGACATTGACCAGACATTTACTAGACAGACTGCACATTGTCTAGACGTTGACTAGACATTGACCATACATTGAGTAGACAGTGACTAGACATTGACTGGACATTGACTGGACATTGACTAGACATTGACTAGACAATGACTAGACATTGACTACACACTGACTAGACATTGACCAGACATTTACTAGACAGTGACTGCACATTGTCTAGCCATTGACTAGACATTGACCAGACATTGACTAGACAGTGACTAGACATTGACTGGACATTGACTAGACATTGACTATACATTGACTAGACATTGACTAGACATTGACCAGTCATTGACTAGACAGTTACTAGACATTGACTGGACATTGATTGTACATTGACTAGACATTGACTATACATTGACTAGACATTGACTGCACATTGACTAGACATTGACCAGTCATTGACTAGACAGTGACTAGACATTGACTGGACATTGATTGTACATTGACTAGACATTGACTATACATTGACTAGACATTGACTGCACATTGACTAGACATTGACCAGTCATTGACTAGACAGTGACTAGACATTGACTGGACATTGATTGTACATTGACTAGACATTGACTATACATTGACTAGACATTGACTGCACATTGTCTAGACATTGACTAGACATTGACCAGTCATTGACTAGACAGTGACTAGACATTGACTGGACATTGTCTATACATTGACTAGACATTGACTAGACATTGTTTTAAACAGAGTAGTCTAAATAGACTAAACTAGACTAACACTGTAGCGGATTTAATTCACAATAAATTAGTCATCATGGAAGATTTCCTCTGTTTTCGTCATTTTTTTTTTTTATTTGAACACAAATAAAATAAATGTTTACATTGCAGTTTATCTTCTGAGTCATTTTGTTATTGTTTTCGCTGCGCACTGCAAAGACTTGCACATTCGGTTTTATTGTGACACAATTGCGATTGTCCGTTTGGCTTCAACTTGTCTGAACTTCGCGCGTCATTATTCGCTAGTCTAGTCCAGTTCTAGTCTACTAGATACCAGAAAGAAAATCTTAGACAGACACGACTCCTCTCTAATATATCCTAGACTTAGATAAATAAATTATTTGTCGTTAGGATTTGCTAGATTAGTTAGACGAAAATTTAATCTAGACAGTAAGGGCTCGTCTCTTAGCACTAGTCAGGACGTCGAGATTTGCTAATTAGACGGAATTTTAATCTAGACAGACGTGACTAGACTCTAGTCTAATATGTACTAGACCTGGATGTACTAAACCTGGAACTCTTGTCCTCAACTCTAGACCTGGATTAATAAATTTGGTAATCCAGGTTTAGTACTTATTAGACTAGAGCAGTGATTCTCAACCTTTTTTCTATACACTTTCAACAACATCAAAATTTGGCGGCACTGTGACAATAAAATGAGTTTAGTAGTCTTTTATTATGAATAGGTATAAAATTAAGGTTTAACGAGCGGAGTCGATATAATTCGCGAGTTAAACCTTAACTTTATCCGCGAGTGAAATACAAACTTTTATTCAATTTTGCTTTTGTTTAAACAAGAAACATTCAATTCAAGGAAAAGTTGGACATGATTGTGATGTTCACATGGCAACGAAAAAATTGTTGATTCGTGCGTCAAAATTTTGCTTCGAGTATTTATTGTGTTTAATTAATCGTAACTGGATATATCCGAAGAATTATTGTTAGATGGTGGCGCGGAGAGATTACTCCGGCAAAAATCATGAGATTTGTACAAAAAAAATGTAGGGGCTAAACCAGAGATCCGCGCATGTAAGCCGTGGCAGAAATTAGAACTAACGTAAAAAGACAATGTTTTAACGATTTTAACCTAGGTTATGTTAATGGTTAGATTGAGTGATATTATATTGGGTAAATCCAAACCATATATCGCGCGGTAGCGCAACCTCTCGATCCAAAATAAGAAAAAATAATTGAAATAATTTACCTTGCGACTTGCATGCCCTCCTTACATGCACGGATCTCCGGTTTTACCAAATGTAAAACCGGAGTATAATATAGTTCTTATAGGTAATAATAAGTTCTATAGTTCATATAGGTATAATAAGTTCAATCTAACCTATGACCTAACCTAGGTTAAAACCGTGAAATCAGTAAAATATTGTCTTTTTGACGTTAGTTCTAATTTCTGCCACGGCTTACATGCATCTAACTACGTTTTAGCCGAAAAAAGTTCTCTGCTATTAAATAGTTTGGGTTTAATCCAGATTTGCAGTAAAACTATACCAGCATGCTATATCGAAGTACATACCAAATAATTTTTATTGTTTGCACTACTAAAATTTGACGGCTCACATCAAGAATTTGACACAGAAAGGTACCGCGGCACAGTCGTTGAGGATCACTGGATTAGAGACTAGTCGCGTCTATCTAGTTTTAAATTCCGTCTAGCTAAACTAGCTAATCAATTAGATATCACCGGGATTTGCTAGTCTATTCTACTAGATACAAGAACGGAAATTTGGTCTAGACAGACGAAACTAGTCTTTAGTCTAATACACGTTTATCGTGGACCTAGATTAACAAATCAGTGGACAATTCCACAAGTTATTCAACAGTTTGGTCTGGTTTAGAATAACCCAAATAATAATTCATTCTTCTTTGTTAGAAAAGCAACTATATTTCTCACGCGTGCCAACAAATTCTTACTACGTGCCTGCTGTGACACGCGTGCCAGAACTTCAACTGCGCTGGTCTAGTCTTACAACTATTATCTTACTTCAACAATAAAATAGATTATTGCAAAGAACTAGTGTTACATATACTAAACCAATATCTAGTCTAATAGACTATATCTAATCCAATAGACTAAACCTTATTAGACCACGCTATGGACAATTGGACAAGAGTCTAGTGTAATAGACTAGACTCTAGTCTATTATACTAGACGTCTACTAGTCTAGACTCTAGTCCGATAGACTAGACTTCAGTCTGATAGACTAGACTCTAGTGTAATAGACCAGACTCTAGTCTGTTAGAATAGACTCTAAAGTCTAATAGACTATACTCTACTATAATAGACTAGTCTATTAGACTAGACTCTAGTGTATTAGACTAGACTCTAGTCCGATAGACTAGACTTTAGTCTATTAGTCCGATAGACTAGACTCTAGTATGTTAGAATAGACTCTGGGCTAACAGAATGTTGCTACCCTGCTGTAATAGACTAGACTCTAGTTTATTAGACAAGAATCTAGTCCGATAGACTAGACTTTAGTCTATTAGTCTGATAGACTAGATACTACTGTAACAGACTAGACTCTAGTCTATTATACTAGACGTTAGTCTAATAGACTAGACCCTAGTCTAATAGACTAGACTCTAGTCTAATAGACTAGACTCTAGTCTAATGGACTAGACTCTAGTCTAATAGACTAGACTCTAGTGTATTAGACTAGACTCTAGTCTATCAGACTAAACTCTAGTCTGATAGATTAGACTGTAATGTAATAGACTAAGAGTCTAGTCTAATAGCCTAATAGACTAAACACTAGTCTAATAGAATTTATATTATCTTGACTATCGTCTTGTCTAAAGGACTAGTGTGAATTGCTAGTCTGTTTTAATGGACAATATTTAATTGTTTTTACTCGCGGTTCTTGCGTTATCAGCTAAGCGAAAATAATTCCTGATAAGGAGAGCGAGAGAACGTGAAATATGTTCGCTGTCAAGGTCGAGACGCAAATACTTTCATCGATAAAACTAAAAGGAATGGACTAGACAACTTAAACGAGACAGACAAGACTAGAGTAAATAAGTTTAGACTAGACAGATCAGATTAGACGGACAAGACTATACAAACAAGATTGGCTGAGAAAACTTGACAGACGAGACTAGACTAGACAGATTAGATTTGACTAGACTAGATTAGACAGACAAGACTAGACAAATAAGTATAGACACTCAAGACTAGAGAGACTAGACTAGTGGAGACTGGACTAGTCTATATCTAGGAGTCTATATCTAGGAGACTAGATTTCTAGACAAGACTGTAACTCTAGTCCTATTTATCTAGACCAGGCAGCGAATCTTATCTATGCGATCTTAAACATGTCATCTACTCTTGAATATGTAGACAAGACCGTAACCTTAGTCTTATTTATCTAGACAAGACTGCAAAACGTGGTTTATACAACTACACAAGACTATAAATCTAGTTTTAAATATCCGGACTAGACTGCAAATCTAGTCTTAAATATGTAGACAATACTGCAAATCTAGTGGTCATAGATTAATAATAATAGATAATTGTAATAGATTATTGGTCAATTAGATAGACAATACTATGTTGCGTATCTAGTTTTAAATATGTAGACAACACTATATCTAGTCTTAGATATGTAGACTAGACTGTATATGTAGTCTTACTTATCTAGACAAGACTGCAAAACTAGATTTTATACAACTAGACAAGACTTTAAATCTTATATATCTAGACTAAACTATGAATCTAGTCTTAAATATGTAGACAAGACTAATAAATCTAGCCATAGTTGTCTAGAGTAGACTGCAATTCTAGATTTTATACGACTAGACAAGACTGTAAATATATTACTATATATCTAGACTAGTTTGCGAATCTAGTCTTAGATATGTAGACAAGGCTATAAATCAAGTCTACATATCTAAAACTCTCTATTTCTATCTAGTCTTATTTATCAAAACAAGACTGCAAAACCAAGGTTTATTCAACTAGAGAAAACTATAAATCCAGTTCTATATATCTAGACGAGAGTTTAAGTCTAGGTCTTATATATCTACACGAATCTAGTCTAGATCACAATCCTGATTACATTTACAAATCCAACCAAGATGGAATTTTGTCAAGACTGAAATCTAGATTATTCATCGAGGCTACTCTCAGAGTCTAAATCTCATTAGATCTCTCATAGTCTAGATCTCAAATAGATCACTCATAAGCTAGATCTCATTAGCTATTTCATAGTCTAGATCTCATTAGGTCTCTCATAGTCTAGATCTCAGTCTTGACAAGATTCAGTCTTGACTAGATTCGTAAATCCAGGCAAAACTGAGAACTAGACTATTCATCCAGACTAGTGTCAGAATCTATATCTCTATAAATCTCGCATAGTCTAGATCTTAATAGATCTCTCATAATCTTAGCTTGAGATCTAGAATATAAGAGATCTTATGAGATCTAGACTATGAGAGTTTAATGAGATCTAGCCTAGCAGAGATATAAACAATGAGAGACCTAAGGAGATCTAGACTCTGAGACTACTCTGGATGCATAGTCTAGATCTCAGCCTCGACTAGCTTTACACATCTAGTCAAGACTGAATCTAATCAAGACTGAGATCGAGACTATGAGATGCCTAATGAGGTCTAAAGTATCATAGATCTAGACTCTGAGACTAGTCTAGATCTCAGTCTAGATTAGCTTTACACATCTAATCAAGACTGAATCTTATAAAGACTGAGATCTAGACTATGAGAGGTCTAATGAGATCTAGACTATCAGAGATCTAGACTCTGTGACTAGTCTGGTTGAATAGTCTAGATCTCAGTCTCGACTAGCTATACGCATCTAGTCAAGTCTGAATCTAATCAAGAATGAGATCTAGACTATGAGAGGTCTAATGAGATCTTGACTATCAGAGATCTAGACTCTGAGACCAGTCTGGTTGAATAGTCTAGATCTAGATCTCAGTCTAGATTAGCTTAACACATCAAATCAAGACAGAAACTTATAAAGACAGATCTAGACTATGAGAGGTCTAATGAGATCTAGACTATTAGAGATCTAGACTATCAGAGATCTAGACTCTGAAACTAGTCTGGATGAATAGTCTAGATCTCAGCCTCGACTAGCTTTACACATCTAGTCAAGTCTGAATCTAATCAAGACTGAGATCCAGACTATGAGAGCTCTAATGAGATTTAGACTATCAGAGATCTAGACTCTGAGACTAGCCTGATTGAATAGTCTAAATCTCAGTCTCGACTAGCTTTACGCATCTAGTCAAGTCTGAATCTAATCAAGAATGAGATCTAGACTATGAGAGGTGTAATGAGATCTAGACTATCAGAGATCTAGACTCTGAAACTAGTCTGGTTGAATAGTCTAGATCTCAGTCTAGATTAGCTTAACACATCTAATCTAGGCTGAAACTTATAAAGACTGAGATCTAGACTATGAGAGGTCTAATGAGATCTAGACTCTGAGACCAGTCTGGATGAATAGTCTAGATCTCAGCTTGGTCTAGCTTTTCACATCTAGTCAAGTCTGAAACTAATCAAGACTGAGATCCAGACTATGAGAGGTCTAATGAAATCTAGACTATCAAAGATCTAGACACTGACATTAGTCTGGATGAATAGTCTAGATCTAAAACTCGACTAGCTTTACACATCTAGTCAAGACTGAATCTTATCAAGACTGAGATCTAGACTATGAGAGGTGTAATGGGATCTAGACTATCAGAGATCTAGACTTCGAGACTAGTCTGGAGGAATAGTCTAGTTCTCAGTCTCAACTAGCCTTTCACATCTAGTCAAGACTGAGATGTAGACTATGAGAGGTCTAATGAGATCTAGACTATCAAAGATTTAGACTCTGATACTAGTCTAGATCTCAGCCTCAACTAACTTTACACATCTAGTCAAGACTGAATCTTATCAAGACTGAGATCTAGACTATGAGAGGCTTAATGAGATCTAGACTATCAGAGATCTAGACTTCGAGACTAGGCTGGAGAAATAGTCTAGATCTCAGCCTCGACTAGCTTTACACATCCAGTCAAGACTGAATCTTATCAAGACTGAGATCTAGACTATGAGAGGTTTAATGAGATCTAGACTATCAGAGATCTAGACACTGACACTAGTCTGGATGAATAGTCTAGATCTCAGTCTCGATTAGCTTTACACATCTAGTCAAGACTGAGTCTAATTAAAACTGAGATCTAGACTATGAGAGGTCTAATGAGATCTAGACT
The DNA here is from genome assembly GCA_944588485.1 of Phosphuga atrata. NCBI lineage: Eukaryota > Metazoa > Arthropoda > Insecta > Coleoptera > Silphidae > Phosphuga > Phosphuga atrata. The sequence goes on from OX155906.1 coordinate 26,532,561, forward strand.
GTGAAACTAGTCTGCATGAATAGTCTAGATCTCAGCCTCAGCTAGCTTTACACATCTAGTCAAGACTGAATCTAATCAAGACTGAGATCTAGACTATGAGAGGTCTAATGAGATCTAGACTATCAAAGATCTAAACACTGACACTAGTCTGGATGAATAGCCTAGATCTCAAACTCGACTAGCTTTACACATCTAGTCAAGACTGAATCTTATCAAGACTGAGATCTAGACTATGAGAGGTGTAATGAGATCTAGACTTCGAGACTAGTCTGGAAGAATAGTCTAGATCTGTCTCAACTAGCCTTTCACATCTAGTCAAGACTGAGATGTAGACTATGAGAGGTCTAATGAGATCTAGACTATCAAGGATTTAGACTCTGATAATAGTCTAGATCTCAGCCTCAACTAACTTTACACATCTAGTCAAGACTGAATCTTATCAAGACTGAGATCTAGACTATGAGAGGTGTAATGAGATCTAGACTATCAGAGATCTAGACTCTGAGACTAGTCTGGATGAATAGTCTGCATCTCAGTTTCGACTAGCTTTACACATCTAGTCAAGCCTGAGATCTAGACTACGAGAGGTCTAATGAGATCTAGACTATCAGAGATCTAGACTCTGAGACTAGTCTGGATGAATAATCTATATGCCAGCATCGACTAGCTTTACACATCTAGTCAAGGCTGAATCTAATCAAAACTGAGATCTGGACTATGAGAGGTCTAATGAGATCTAGACTATCAAAGATCTAGACACTGACACTAGTCTATATGAATAGCCTAGATCTCAAACTCGACTAGCTTTACACATCTAGTCAAGACTGAATCTTATCAAGACTGAGATCTAGACTATGAGAGGTGTAATGAGATCTAGACTATCAGATATCTAGACTTCGAGACTAGTCTGGAGGAATAGTCTAGATCTCAGTCTCAACTAGCTTTACACATCCATTCAAGACTGAGATGTAGACTATGAGAGGTCTAATGAGATCTAGACTATCAAAGATTTAGACTCTGATAATAGTCTAGATCTCAGCCTCAACTAGCTTTACACATCTAGTCAAGACTGAATCTTATCAAGACTGGGATCTAGACTATGAGAGGCTTAATGAGATCTAGACTATCAGAGATCTAGACTTCGAAACTAGGCTGGAGAAATAGTCTAGATCTCAGCCTCGACTAGCTTTACACATCTAGTCAAGACTGAATCTTATCAAGACTGAGATCTAGACTATGAGAGGTTTAATGAGATCTAGACTATCAGAGATCTAGACACTGATACTAGTCTGGATGAATAGTCTAGATCTCAGTCTCGATTAGCTTTACACATCTAGTCAAGACTGAGTCTAATTAAAAATGAGATCCAGACTATGAGAGGTCTAATGAGATCTAGACTGTGAAACTAGTCTGCATGAATAGTCTAGATCTCAGCCTCAGCTAGCTTTACACATCTAGTCAAGACTGAATCTAATCAAGACTGAGATCTTGACTATGAGAGGTCTAATAAGATGTAGACTATCAAAGATCTAGACACTGACACTAGTCTGGATGAATAGCCTAGATCTCAAACTGGACTAGCTTTACACATCTAGTCAAGACTGAATCTTATCAAGACTGAGATCTAGACTATGAGAGGTGTAATGAGATCTAGACTATCAGATATCTAGACTTCGAGACTAGTCTGGAGGAATAGTCTAGATCTCAGTCTCAACTAGCTTTACACATCCATTCAAGACTGAGATGTAGACTATGAGAGGTCTAATGAGATCTAGACTATCAAAGATTTAGACTCTGATACTAGTCTAGATCTCAGCCTCAACTAGCTTTACACATCTAGTCCAGACTGAATCTTATCAAGACTGAGATCTAGACTATGAGAGGCTTAATGAGATATAGACTATCAGAGATCTAAACTCTGAGACTAGGCTGGAGGAATAGTCTAGATCTCAGCCTCGACTAGCTTTACACATCTAGTCAAGACTGAATCTTATCAAGACTGAGATCTAGACTATGAGAGGTTTAATGAGATCTAGACTATCAGAGATCTAGACTCTGAGACTAGTCTGGATGAATAGTCTAGATCTCAGTCTCAACTAGCTTTTCATATCTAGTCAAGACTGAATCTAATCAAGTATGAGATCTAGACTATGAGAGATCTAATGAGACCTAGACTAGACGAGAAAAATCTATTGAGATCTAGACTATGAGAGTCTAACTGTCTAATGAGATCTAGATTGGCAGAGATTTAGACTATGAGAGATGTAATTAGAGCTAGACTATGCGACTAGTCTAGTCCGTTTGTTTAATCTATAATCGTGCTTTAGTTTAGGAAAGTTTTAAAGAATTTTCTATAAATAACCGTGGTCGGAACTCGCTATAAAAGATTAAAAACGTTTGGTAGATAAACGGGGCGACAAAAAACAGTTTCTCTTACCATGCTTTGACTCGGATGAGGAGCTCGCCCTCGCTGAGCGCCGGCTCGGGCTTCTTCAAGATCTTGACGGTCTTGAGGCCCCCGAAGCCGGTCAACACGACCGCCCGCATTTCCTTGGCCGGCACCTCGGCCTCCTGCGCGCCGTCAGCGGCGGCGGGCGCCGCCGCCGAGTCTCCATTTTCCTTCGCGTCCGGGCCGCACTCCTCGACCTGCTCCTCCTTCTGCTCCTCGACGACGACCTCAGCTTGCTCGGACATTTCTGCTAAGTTTTCACGCAAATGTAGAGTTGTGTTTAAACAGGCACCAAAGAATTGAGTTGTGTTTAGAGCGAACTGGCCGGCTTTCTGGCGAACAATGAGCTGTGTAACAGGTGCTCGGGTTCGTGGTGGGTTTAGGGCGCGTCGCGGCGCATGCGGGCTTAGTCGGACGGTCTCAAACTACCCTCGAGCGCGCACTCGACGGGTCCCTCCGTTCCTCACCTCGCGGTTTCGCACGCCGACCGGAATCGGTCTTGCAGAAATCTGCCCGCTTCCGTATACAGGGTGTGTCCGGTATCGATTCCCTCGGTGATTCACGCGCCCTAGTCTAGACTACACGTCTAGACGCCCCCCGCAAATCTAGATTACTTATGGGTTTTCTAGATTAGCTCTAAAACTAAATATCTCTTCAAGTTTTTGCAAATTAGTTTGCAAATTTGCAAACTAGATAGATTTAGTTTTAATGTAGTCTTGATATTAAGATAGCAAACAACGCTAAAATTCCACGTTAAAGTTGAAAGTTTGTGACAAAATTAGAGACTTGCAATAAGCTAAATACCTGGACAAGTGTTAAAATCTTTTCAAATTAGTTTTCTAATTCGCAAACTAGATAGATTTAGTCTCAATTTGATGTAAACTACATGGATGTAGTCTTGATATTAAGATAGCTATGTAGAGGCAAACAACTTTAAAATTCCACGTTAAAGATGAAAATTTGTGGCAAAATTAGAGTCTTGCAATAAGCTAAATATCTCGACAAGTGTTAAAATTTTTGTAAAATATACTTCAAATTCGCAAACTAGATAGATTTAGCTTTAATTTGGTGTCAACTACATGTATGTAGTCTTGATATTAACAGAGCTGTGTAGATACAAACAACATTAAAATTCCACGTTAACGATGAAAATTTGTGGCAAAATTAGAAACTTGCAATAAGCTAAATATCTTGACAAGTGGTAAAATTTTTACAAAATAGTTTTCATATTCGCAAACTAGATAGATGTAGTTTTGATTTGATGTGAACTACATGGACGTAGTATTAATATTAATAGAGCTGTGTGGATACAAACATCGTTAAAATAGCATGTTAAAAATGAAAATTTGTGGCAAAAATTAAAGTCTGGCAATAAGCTAAATATCTCGGGAAGTGTTAAAGTTTTAATTTGATGTAAACTATATGTATGTAGTCTTGATATTAAGAGAGCTGTGTAGATACAAACAACGCTAAAATTCCACGTTAAAGATCAAAATTTGTGGAAAAATTAGAGAATTGGAATAAGCTAAATATCGACAAGTGTTAAAAAATTTTGCAAAATAGTTTCCAAATTCGCAAACTAGATAGATTAAGTTTTAATTTGATGTAAACTACATTAATGTAGTTTTGATATTAAGATATGTAGATACAAACAACGCTAAAATGCCGCGTTAAAGATGAAAATTTGTGGCAAAATTAGAGTCTTGCAATAAGCTAAATCTCGGTAAGTGTTGAAATTTTTGTAAAATAGTTTCCAAATTCGCAAACTAGATAGATTTTGTTTTAATTTGATGCAAACTACATGGATGTAGTTTTGATATTAAGATCGCTATGACGATGCAAACAACGTTAAAATTCCACGTTAAAGATGAAAACTTGCGGCAAAATTAGAGACTTGTAATAAGTTAAATATCTCGACAAGTGATACAATTTTTGCAAAATGGTTTACAATTTTGCAAACTAGATAGATTTAGTTTTAATTTGATATAAACTACATGGATGTAGTATTGATATGAAGATAGCTATTATGTAGATATAAACAACGCTTGGGGTGTAAATGGGGTCATGCCATAGAGGTAGCACCTTTCACTAGAATCGGTCATATCAAGCGTCATATACAGGAGATAGATTGTAGTGACTGGTCTTCATGGGGTGCCCAGCTCTTATTCAAGGCTCCACGTGCCACACCCTGGAAACTGTGTTGACCCACAGGCAAATTGAGTAGAGTAGCCAGATATGGCGAAACAAACCAGCAGCGTCTGTCTCGGAATGGGCGGCTGCAAACAGTGTCGGACCCAAAATGGGCTGCTGAATTAATCCCTGGGAACAGGACTCGCCAACACGTTCGGCAAGCGTGGCGTTTTAATGCCAAACTCCTTCCACAACCTACATGAAATGTCGACATTTAAAACAGAAATACCACAGGCGAGTAGAGCCACGTGCTCAGAATCTCGCGCTGATACTTCAGCTAGCCTCGAGGATTCTGGGGGAGGCAAAACCTCGACACTAGCAGATAAAAGACGGAAAACAAACGAGAACATCCTAGTCTTAACATACAACATTCGCACAATGAGACTCGAAGAACACCTACTAAGTCTAGAAAGCGAACTCCAAAACATTAAATGGTACATACCACGAATTAGCGAGAACCGACAAAAAGGCGAAGCCAACACGATTCTGAAATCTGGACATATGCTCTTTCAGAGAAATTCCGAAACAAACCATCATATCGGAGGAGTAGCGATCATGGCAAACAGCAAGAGAAAACACCTGGTCACGAAAAGTAAAGCTATATCAGACCGCATTATTTACGTTATACTCCAATTGAACAAGAGATACAGCATGCAGATAATACAGGCATATGCACCCACATCAACATCAACTGACGAAGATATCGAGCAATTCTATGAAGATCTGACGATGGCTAAAAAACCCAGAGAAAACGAATTTCAAGGTTATAATCGGGGACTTCAATGCTAAGATAAGGACGTAAAACTGCGACGTAGATAGGACGTAAGACGGCCCGAACATCGGTAATTTTGGACTAGGCACGCGAAATAATAGAGGCGAAATGTTGATTGATTTTATGAACAAAAAACAAATGAACTGCATGAACACGTTTTTCAACAAACAACATCAGAGAAAATGGACATGGAGAAGTCCGAACGGCGCAGTTAAAACGAAATTGACTATATACTGACTACGGATAGACAACCCTGTACCGATGTATCAGTTATTAGCCGATTTAATAGCGGAAGCGACCACAGAATCGTAAGAGCCACAATAAATATAAACACACGCTTGGAAAGAAAAAAACAGATCGATAAAGCTGTTCGTCCAACAGATATTCAGATCAAAGACAAATTGGAAGAATACAATGCCCAAATCAACAAAAAACTAGAACCAACTAAAGATCTGAAAAATATGGGTCTAAATGAGTTATCGGGAAAAATCACTAGCAGCATACAAGTAGCAGCAAAGAAAATATGTTTCATGGCAGAAAAAACTAATACGAAACTCAGCCAGAGCACAAATGCACTCCTAGCAGAACGCAGAAAAATCGACAGAGACTCAATAAGATACCGAGAACTAGAGACTAAGATCATAAAAAAGACCTAAGATCTCATAACACAAAGATCATACAACAAGCCATCAAAGACAACATGCATATGAAAGTCCTCCGATCAAAAAGAACAAAGGTAAGGTCGCTCATATACAAAAAGAACCAACAAAGACAAGATGTGACAGAAAGGGAACAGATCACATCCACAGATCTCCACAGACAATCGGTACCTAAGCCAAACCGTATAGACCAGACAGTCCTGAATGTGGACTCCGAGGACATTCTGGAGATTGATACTGCAGAGCTGAGAATGGCACTGAAGCAGATGAAAAACCGAAAGGCCCCAGGACAAGACCGCCTTACAACAGAAATGGCGAAGAATGGGGAACAACTCTGGAAAAAGCAATGATAATCCTTCTTAACAAATGTATGGAGGAGGGAAAAATTCCCGACGCCTGGAGAAATGCCGAAGTAATAATTCTCTTCAAAAAACGAGACCGAACCAACATCGAAAACTATAGACCGATCAGTCTCTTATCTGTTTTGTATAAGCTCCTTACCAAAATCATAACCAACCGACACAACAAAAAGTTCGATTTCTACCAACCAGTGGAACAAGCCGGTTTCCGAAGCGGCTATAATACGAAGGATCACATTCAAACGATACGTACTCTTATTGAGAGGTGTACTGAATATAATATCACATTACACCTCGCATTCGTCGACTACAAAAAAGCTTTCGATTCGCTGGAAACCTGGGCGGTGCTGGAGGCACTGGGCAATGCGAGGATTGATTCAAGATATACCAACCTCATTAAAGATATCTACAAGAATGCTACAATATATGTCAAAGTAATATATGTCAAGAAATCCCTATACGGAGAGGGGTAAGACAGGGAGATTCAATCTCTCCAAAATTATTTAGCCTGGCATTAGAAGACGTGTGTAAGAACCTGACATGGCAACAAAAAGGGAGTCAACATAGATGGGAGATTTTTTAGTCATCTCCGATTCGCCGACGACATTGTGATCATGAGGACCGACCAGGACGAACTTAACACCATGATATGCGAACTAAAGAAGGAGTCACAGAAAGTAGGACTAGAAATGAACCTCCAGAAAACGAAGATCATGAGCTCAAACAACACCAACATCAATGTCAATATCGATAACCACACACTTCAACTAGTGGAAGAATATATTTATCTGGGACACAGCATCAGGCTAGGCAAAGACAACCAGACAACAGAGGTAATGAGGAGGATCAGTTTGGCATGGGCGGCATTTGGAAAACTCGCATATATCCTCAAAGAACCGAAGATACCAATCAATCTGAAAGGGAAAGTATACGATGCCTGCGTACTGCCAGTTATATTATACGGACTCGAAACAGTCACCATGACAAAAAAGTGCACAACAACTACGGGTTTGTCAGCGTGCGATGGAACGTGCGATGAATATAAGAATTAGCTTAAGGAATAAACAAAGAAACGAGGGTATCAGGGCAAGAACTAAAGTAAGCGACGTCATAGAACAGACTGAAAAAAAAAACAAGTGGCGTTGGGCAGGACACGTTGCGCGAAATGATGAGAAATGGACAAAAATCATTCTGCAGTGGAGACCACGGGAAACAAAGAGAAGCAGAGGCAGGCCCATGCTAAGATGGCAAGATGACATACAAAGAAGAGCGGGAAAGAACTGGATGCTCCCAGCACAAGACAGGTCAACATGGAGGGAAATAGAAGAGGCCTATGCCCAGGAGTGGATTAATACAGGCTGATAAAAAAAAACAACGCGAAAATTCCACGTTAAACTTGAAAATTTGTGGCAAAATTAGAGACTTGCAAAGTTAAATATCTCGACAAGTGATAATATTTTTGCAGAATAGTTTCCAAATTCGCAAATTAGATAGATTTAGTTTTAATTTGATGTAAACTAAATGTATGTAGTCTTGATATTAAAAGAGCTGTGTAGATACAAACAACGCAAAAATTCCATGTTAAAAATGAAAATTTGTGGCAAAATTAGAGACTTACAATAAGCTAAATATTTCGAAAAATGTTAAATTTATTGCAAAACTGTATTAAAATTCGCAAACTAGATAGATTTAGTTTTAATTTGATGCAACCTACATGGATGTAGTCTTGATATTAAGATAGCTATATAGATACAAACAACGCTAAAATTCCACGCTAAACATGGCAAAATTGGAGACTTGCAAAAAGCGAAATATCTCGGCAATTGTTAAAACGTTCGCAAAATAGTTTTCAAATTCGCAAACTAGATAAATTTAGTTTTAAATTGATGTAAACTACATAGATGTAGTCTTGATATTAAGATAGCTATGTAGTTACAAACAACGCCAAAATTCCACGTTAAAGATGAAAATTTTTGACAAAATTAGAAACTTGCAATAAGCTAAATATCTCGACAAGTGTTCAAATTTTTGCAAAATAGTTTTCAAATTCGCAAACTAGATAGATTTAGTTTTAATTTGATGTAAACTACATGGATGTAGTCTTTATATTAGGATCGCTATGTAGATATAAACAGCGCTAAAATTCCACGTTAAAAATGCACATTTCGCATAACAATTCCAATTTCATTTTTGTAATAACATTTTTCCAAAATCGCAAACTAGATAGATGTAGTCAGTAGCGTCGCTAGCGTCGGTCAATCGGGCGAATGCCCGGGGCCCACGGACTAGGGGCCCCCTAGTCCGTGGGCCACGGGGATATTAGTCCCCTAATATCCCCGTGGCCCCCGTGGGCACAGTGGCTGCAGATCGATTCTGAGACGACTGACGTGTGGCGTTTCGCGAATTTCACATGGGGGACCGCACCACGTGGGTTTTAAAATGGCTCAAATTTGACATTTTTATTCCGCCGGAGGCGGCAGATCTTCAGTATTCTAACCGCGCGTCTTCGATGACTTAACTGTGAATGTCCGTCCGCACGTTGCGCATCCCCAAGTTTCGTCCTCCGTCCTGCCGCGCCCCTTCGGGGATCCAAAACCCACCCTAAAATCGTGTTTTTTGCGGAAACGGCCCGACGGAAGCGGCAGCGGCGGTGCAAAACGGGAATGTACATTTTGCCGGTGTAGAACCGAGATCTCCGTCGAGCGGTGCCGTTTTCGCGACTCAACTCCCCCAGGTTCGGACGCACCAGACCGAAAACTAAAATCACAATATTTTACTTTTGAGGCGCATTTTTTGTTGGATCCTAATTTTTTTTCCCCGAATCCTCTAGCCGCCGCCGCGCCACGTTTTTAGAGCACTCACTCGCCTTCCTGCGACGTTCCGTTCACCTGGTGCAAGAGCAAATAATTTTTTTTTTTGCCGATTTTGCAATCACTTCTACGGACGCCCAGGACTTATTTGATGGGCTCCAGGTCGCCGGTTGGGTTCGTTCTGTTCAGAACACTCGCGCGCAACCATTCCGGCACGAATTTTTAAACTGCGACGACTTTTTGCGAATCTGCGGCAGTTTGAAGAGAAAAATGCGCAAAAAGTGAGAAAAACCAGAGGCGTTTTTCGGGGGTACATAGAACATCGGAACCAATTGACGGATCGGAACCGGACCGGTGCCGTTCGATCAGCCATAGAACCTTTTAGTTTGTTTGGGAGTTTAATCCCGATGGTGCCGAAGATGGCGTCGCGACGCCATTAAAACGACGTTTTTTGGACATCCAGGAAAAATCTCACTAAACCGCCAACTTGAACTCTGCGGGAACGGTTTCGCGCGATTCCCGCAGGGAATTGAACGTTTCATCTTTTACTGCAAGCGGCATCGCGCTGCGTCGCTTGCAACCGTCGCGACGCCCTTTCCGATCGCGAATTTTCCTATCCAAACTCGCCGTATTTTATTTACTGGGGGCCCCACCTCAATATATATGCCCGAGGCCTCCAAATCCAAACGACGGCGCTGGATGTAGTATTAATTTGATGTAAATTACATGGATGTAGTCTTGATATTAAGATAGCTATAGGTACAAACAACGCTAAAATTTCACGTTAAAGATGAAAATTTGTGGCAAAATTAGCGACGTGCAATAAGCTAAATATCTCGGCAAGTGTTAAAATTTTTGCAAAATGTTTTTCAACTTCGCAAACTAGATAGAGTTAGTTTTAATTTGATGCAAACTACATGGATGAAGTTTTGATATTAAGATAGCTATATTAAGATTGATACAAACAACGCTAAAATTCCATGTTAAAGATTAACGTGGGCTTGATATTTACGTGGAATTTCAGCGTAGTTAGAACTTACATAGCTATCTTAATATCAAGGCTATATCCATGTAATGTACATCAAATTCAAGCTCAATCTATCTAGTTTAACCCTCCCTTTTTGCACATAGGTCCAGCCAGACCTTTTGTGTTTTTATTGTTTTTTTAATATAATTCTAATTGAGTTAGCGACTTAAATTTCCTTGACTTTTCCTAAAATTTCATTCTTTCATTTAAAAGAAAAAATGAAAGGATACATGTCATACAAGGGTATGGATTTGGATATACTTCGGTTTGGCACATGCTACCGGACCCATATATATTTTATATGAAATAAAATGTATTTTGAACATTTTACCGCGTTTTTTAGGTTCTTCTAAATCGCACGCCTCGAGACAAAGTAAGACAAAAGCACGAAGGCACGCCGCCTTCGTGCTTTTGTCTTACTCGTATATCGATCGCCCTTTGATCTATCTAGTTCGCGAGCCACGTGTTCGGCCAGTTCGCATATTGCGAAATTTTTGTTTGTATCATAAAAATGAGGGACGAATTTGAATTTTTGTATAATACGCGATTAGGTAGACAAAGTTTGGACACTGAACATGATCCAGTTCAGGATCAAAAAATGTTGAACATGTGCCATTCAGAGACCATTACGACGATAATGATATGATTAATGTACCTGAAGAAGATGCTTCTGATATTGAAGAGGATTTGGTAATCGAACCGAACGAAATTCTAGATAGTGACGAAGAAGAAGAAGAAGTAGAGGGAGAAGCACATTTTAAAAATCAACTTGTTGCAACTGATGAATTTTTCTTTGGTAAAAACTGTACAATATGGAATAGAAACGAACCAGCTCCTGTTGGTTGTTTTCGTCACCACAATATTATGCGTTTTCGAGCTATACAAAAAGAACAAAATTCAATTTCGATTGGGGTATTCAAGAAATTTTGTTCACAAAACTTTACATTCATCATCATCACTGAAACGAATTGTTATGCGAAAGATACATTTTCAAATCCCGATAAAAAACCAAGAGTTTGGAAAGAGCTAACGAGCACAGAATTAGATGTTTTTGGCCGCTGGAGTTTCACACAATAATATGCAAAAATCACAAGTACTTTGGCATACAGACGGCCTACCCAGATTCCGATCAGCTATGTCTCATAAGCGATTCCTTGCACTGCTACGATATATCCGTTTTGATGATAGTTGTATTCGTGCATTTCGCCAACGAACTGTTGCGCACCAATTCATAATATATGGAATTTTTTTAATGAAAATCTTGCGAAACACTATTGTTGTGATCTCGCGATTTTGGTTTCAAAGAATTTGAGTTTCTCACGAGTCGGCAAAGAAAACTAAGTGGACACCCGATTAGTTTTTGTTTATTTAGGACCATTAGTCTGGCTTATCTAAATCATGCGGGCAGACGCTCGAACTTAGGGATCGTGCCGAGACCCCGAGAGGATTTTGTTTTATAAGTTCTGGAAATTTTCCATAAAGATTAGGGGAGGACTCACACCAAGACCGAGGTGATGAGGTAGAGGGGAAGTTAAAAAGGGGCAGTCAGAATGGAGCTAGCAAGAGAGTAATTTGAGTTTTGAAGACGAACCTCCGTATTTTCGTTGAAGTAAATTCCGGGTTTCGACCATAAGTTTCGTAGAATTAAGTGTATTGTTTATTATTTATTATTTTCAAGTTAGTTAGTAATTATTGTAATAAGTTAGCGATTAGTTGTACATATTGTAAGATATTAGCAGATAAGTAGTATTTAATTACATATAAAGGACATATTTGCGTGTAATTAATTCATCCATTGTCCTGATCCTGGAGCAGCACCATACCAAATTACCAGTTCGCAACACTATGATTCCCATGAAAACTTTACGGTTGATGAAGAACTATTTCTATAGCGCGGCAGAACAAAATTTACTCAATACATACCATCAAAACCATCAAAATATGGCATCAAAATTTGGTGGGCATGCGATTCCAAAACAAAATATCCGTTGCAAGGAAAATTATACACAGGCCGTGAAGATGGAGCAATGCGTGAAACTAAACAAGGTGAAAATGTATTGCTGGAGTTAGCAAATCGGTATAGTAACACTGGTCGTATAGCTATTGATGATAATTTTTTCATCACATTGGAAAGAGGAATGCGACTCGCTAAAATGGGCATGACTACAGTAACCAAGAATCACAAAAATATTGTGTTTATCTAATGTGATGGGAATAATAGATTGTGAAAAATGTATTTACTTTCATATTTAGTACGAGATTAATAATATTTTTAATAAAACAAAACTACAAAATACATCAGTCCGCCATGATAAGTTGAACACCAATCAGAGTGAATTACCTCGTACGAACTTGGACGATCCCTGCACTTTCAAGTTAATAAAATATTTTGTTGTAATAATTTTGTCAGTTAATAAAGTAGAGAAAGACTCTGTGATACAATAGAAAGATTATTCATGCACAAATTACTGCTGAAATACAAAGAAAAGTCCTGTGACACTTTCTTGCAAAAACTTGAAATTGCTTGCATTGAAACGCGGAATCGCGCAATGAAAATTGCCTGCAATGAAACGCGGTAGAATATTTGAAGATGAAGTGAGGAAAACCGTCAGTACCACACCGGAAAAAAAAATATAAATAAAATAAAAATAATGCTCTGAATAGTGAAAAAATAATGTTCACAGTGCTTTAGTAAGCGCGAAAAGTAAAATGAAGCTTCCAAGTCGTCCGGTTAAAGAAATATTAGGATTTTTGTAATAAAAAAACTGACATTTGAAACACAATAACTGACGTGTATGACTGGTCATATAACTAATACAATTGGGTAAGCGGTGGCAAATTTAATTTTGACGACATATTATAAATTGTTTTAATTTTTCTGCGTCACATGTTTGCGTAAAGTATATGCAAAAATGGTTTCCAAAAATTATTTATCCATTCTGGATATTCAGAATATTTTAGGAGATCCCGACCAAACAATTCAAAAATTAGTTGAATGGAAGTTGATACCGGCCGAGGGGCAGCATAAGTGTCAAAAATGTGAGGACGGTATCAGAGTCGGTATTTTGATCCTGAGTCGGGATATTTATAAGTTTTTTTTGTTTATTATCATATGTTTAGTGGCTTCTAATATATTATTTTATTTTGATTGGAAGCCATGGTGATTGTTTTATTTCAGGTTCGGTGGTTTTCGATGGGTCTGTCGTTAAAAGGTGATAAAGCGATCACTGAGAGACAAAATGAGACAGAAGAGACAAACCCAAGTATCTTCAATAATGGCAATTTTTTCCTGGCAAAGGAGGTATCCTTGCGAAATTCAAGGGTGTGGTCACACATTTTTCTTTTTCCTTTCTCTTTATCACCTTATGACGACAGACCTTATACAAACTTATACACTTTAGAATTCATATTTAACACGCAAAACAGCTGACTTCTTTCTTTGGCTCCTTTATGTTTTCGGTCTATTTACTAACACCTGACGTCACAAGCAGACGCCATGACACCTGCGATCGTTTTCGAGCTCATTTTAAATTTCAATTGCTTTTTTTTCTAATAAAACATTGTTTCCTGCAGAAATAATATATTTTCTACTATAATATATTTTTTCAGAAATAGTATATTTTTGGAAATAGTAGGTACTTTTTCAAAATTAGACATCATGCCTATTAGAATCTTCCAATAAGTTAAATATCTCGATAAGTGTTAAAATTTTTACAAAATAATTTTCAAATTCGCAAACTAAATAGATTTAGTTCTAATTTGATGTAAACTACATGAATGTAGTATTGATATTAAGATAGTATAGAACAACGCTAAAATTCCACGTTAAAAATGAAAATTTATGGCAAAATTAGAGACTTGCAATAAGCTAAATATCTCAACAAGTGTTAAAATTTTTGCAAAATACTTTTCAAATTCGCAAACCAGAAAGATTTAGTTTTAATTTAGTTTTAATTTGATACATGGATGTAGTCTTGATATTAAGATAGCTATGTAGATACAAACAACTTTAAAATTCCACTTAAAAAATGAAAATTTTGGCAAAATTAGAGACTTGCAATAAGCTAAATATCTCGGCAATTGTTAAAAATTTTGCAAAATAATTTGCAAATTCGCAAACTAGATAGATTTAGTTTTAATTTGATGTAAACTACATGGATGTTATCTTGATATTAAGATCGCTATGTAGATACAAAGAACGCCAAAATTCCACGTTAAAGATTAACGTGGAATTTCAACGTAGTTAGAACTTACATAGCTATCTTAATATTAAGGCCATATCCATGTAATTTACATCAAATTAAAGCTAAATCTACCTAGTTTAAAAATTTGAAAACCATTTTGCAAAAAATGTAGGAGTTTTCGAGATATTCAGCTTATTGAAAATCTCTAATTTTGTCACAAATTTTCATCTTTATCATAGAATCTTAGCGTTGTTTGCATCTACCTAGCTCTGTTAATATCAAGACTACATCCATGTAATTTACATTACGAAATTGAAGCTAAATCTTTCTAGTATGCGAATTTGGAAACTATTTTGCAAACCTTTTAACACTTGTCGAGATATTTAGCTTATTCTGAGAGTTTGAAGGAAGAACGAAAACTCGTAACGTAAATCAATATATTTCTTTATTAATTAATATTTATTTATTTTGCGCTTAAAATACAAAGGTCACCGCACTAACAGACTAAAACAACAAAAGAGCATCCAAGACGTGTCCTGGTCTTCGCGCCGACGAATCCCCATAAAACTTTCCAATTATATTTAGATTCCTCCTCCCCCGAAAATATTACGTTATCTTGTTGCTTATTTTCTCTTATTTACAATAACAAACTGATCCATTCAACATCATTGGATGGTGATGATCGACTCTCTGCCCTTTCCCACACCAATCCATTTCACTAAAACATAAAAAAGAAAATATTAATTAAGTCTTTAATTTTTGACACAAATTTGGAATGTTTTTTAATTTTTGACACAAAAAAAACGTGGAATTTTATCGTTGTTTGTATCTACATAGCTATCTTAATATCTAGACTACATCTACGTAGTTTACATGAAATTAAAACTAAATCTATCTAGTTTGCGAATTTGAAAACTATTTTGTAAACATTTTAAAACTTGTCGAGATATTTAGCTTTTTGCAAGTCTCTAATTTTGTCAAAAAAAATCATCTTTAACGTGCAATTTTAGCGTTGTTTGTATCTACACAGTTATCTTAATATCAATACTAAATCCATGTAGTTTACATCAAATTTAAGCTAAATCTATCTAGTTTGCGAATTTGAAAACTATTTTGCAAAAGTTTTACCACTTGTCAAGATATTTAGATTATTGCAAGTCTCTAATTTTGACAATTTTTTTTATCTTTAACGTGAAATTTTAGAGTTGTTTGTATCTACATAGCTCTCTTAATATCAAGACTACATCCATGTAGTTTGCATCAAATTAAAACTAAATCTATCTAGTTTGCAAATTTGAAAACTATTTTGCAAAAATTTTAAAACTTGCCGAGATATTTAGCTTATTGCAAGTCTCTAATTTTGTCACAAATTTTCAGCTTTAACGTGGAATTTTAGCGTTGTTTGTATCTACATAACTATTAGGGTTTCTGAATATCCGCACTTTTTCAAAACCGCGGTTTTCGGTTTTTGAAAATTAAAAACCGCGGTTTCGGGTTCGATTTTTAAGAACTTTTGGTAGTAGTGTCTGATATTTGAAGGGTGGTGGAACCAGATATTTTGAATATATATTAATTAACATATAATAGTTTTGTTTTATTTCAAAATTTCTATACATTTGAAATTATTTACTTCCTCCATAAAAGATCTAGTCTAGTTTTTAGGGTTCCGTACCAAAAACGGAACCCTTGTAAGATCACTTTGTTGTCCGCCTGTCTGTCTGTCTGTCCGTCTGTCTGTCTGTCAACACCATTTTTCTCAGGAACGCGTAGAGGTAACAAGTTGAAATTTTTATCAAATACTTGGGTCTGCGGTCTCTTTCAGCTGTGAAAAAATCAAACTTGTAAGTCAACGCGATCAAAAGATATGACCGTGTATGTCGCATATTTTGCGACTTCACAAGGGAATAAAAACCTATAGGGTACTTTCCGTTGACCTAGAATCATGAAATTTGGCAAGAAGTGGTTTCTTACAGCACATGTAAAGGCAAAAATCTGAAAACCGTTAATATGTAGTTTAATTACAAAAAACCGCGAATTTACTATTAGAAACTTATGAAAATACACCAATGTTGTCGTAGTGGTATTGTCAGGCTCCGGAAGCATATGGGTTGCATACAGTTAGGTCCTCCTCGGTTAGGTCCGAAGGTTAAAAAGTATGTATTTGCACCAAGCTGTTTATTCTGAATTTTCTTTGTTTATATTCGTTATGCATTTCATCACGTACGCTCTATATACATAATATATACAGGCAAGACATACTCAAGTCCCGTAACATCCTGTATATATTATATTTCGTCTAATTTTTCTTTATAATCTACATATACTTAAATCACGTACCCCCTATATTTTTTGGTAGTCAATTGCCCAAAAGCAGTCAATTGAACAACTGAATGTTAAGAGTATCGAAATAGATCTAGAAATAGTTAATATATTAGTGTATATTAGATCTAGAAATAGTTAGATCTTAATATAAGTTAGTGAATAAGTGTAATACTAAAATAAAGTTTTCTTTTTATAAGTTTAAAAATGTTTGCGTTATTTAAAAAAAATACCCTGTATACCTTTATACAGGGTATATAGGTATACAGGCAAAATTGAGCAGAAAAAACAAATAGTGAAGTTCCAGAACCCCTAAACACTCATAGTGAATGGGGGATGTATGGTAATAAAATATAGGGTAGAATTCCATGGTACGACAGCTACATATTGAGGTTATGCTTGCAGCGGTACTAAGATGGTCGTGATTTCAGGAGGGCCACTTGTCAAGTTAACTGAATGTGCTTGCTACGTTCTCCACAAAAAAAAGATACCTTACTTACAAGTTTGTACGGAACCCTCGGTGCGCGAGTCACAACTCGCATTTGGCCGTTTTTTTTTTAATATGACTCTCTTAGAGAACGCTGTAAACGTATTTCAATTGTATAACCAATGTGGTAAATAATGAAAAATATAGAATGCATATTGAAACTTAAATAGACTAGTGTTTAAATACAGGTGCAAAAAGTGGTGTGCTGGGAAACTGTTAACTATTGGCTTGCTGCTCGATGACCGCAAGCTGATGGAGGGAAGAGAATTTTTTTCAAGGTCTTTCATTTTCCTGGCACTTCCTGACTCCCAACACATATTGGCTAGACGCCTAGACACGACCAATAAGGGGCTTTAGTTTCTTATTTACTTGTACCTTGTGTCCACCTGTGTATGTAAGCAAGTTCTATTACGTTTTTTGATGAGAAAGTATACTGAATTAATGTTAGTTTAAACTTAATAAAGACGGAACAAAGCTTGAATATATAAATATACTCAACCTTTCCGGAACTCTATAATACTAATGAGTCTTTTTAGGACTACCAAAAACAAATCTCGTATGAAATTTGTCAGTTATTCTATAGCTTTCAGTCCACCTTCGTGGCACTCAACAAAAACCATAAAAATAACATTGATTTTTAAGATCATGTCTTTCCGATACCTTGAGTGGATAGCCATCTGTGGACGCGTTTCGAGATTTGTCTCTCATCAGCACAGCTTTGCTTCCATGAACAATATTTTGTAAATCACTCACTTGAAAACCCATGTGTTGATTAGGGTTAGATGTTTTTAATTTTGACATTTCGTAGAAACGCGTCCACAGGTCCACAGGTCCACGCGTCCACAGGTCCACGAAACGCGTCCACAGGTCCACGAAACGCGTCCACAGGTCCACGAAACGCGTCCACAGATGGCTATCCACTCAAGGTATCGGAAAGACATGATCTTAAAAATCAATGTTATTTTTATGGTTTTTGTTGAGTGCCACGAAGGTGGACTGAAAGCTATAGAATAACTGACAAATTTCATACGAGATTTGTTTTTGGTAGTCCTAAAAAGACTCATTAGTATTATAGAGTTCCGGAAAGGTTGAGTATATTTATATATTCAAGCTTTGTTCCGTCTTTATTAAGTTTATCTGATTATCTATAATGTTGTATGGTTTTACCAATTCAATGTTAGTTTATGTGAAAATATAAACACAAATTATAAATGATAACAAGCCCTGGCGCCGTCTCAAGGTGAAGCAGGCGTGCCAGTTGCACGGTAGCAAAACTTGGACAGTTAATGAATCAAACACCACAAACTAGAATAGTCTCTATCACTTTGAACAGTTTCTATGACATAATAAAACTAGGGAGTTCTTTCTCAAACGCACTGTACATTCATAATAGTGAAAAGCTAATTTAAAAAAAAAATAATGGGCTCGCTTATTTATAAAAAAAATTAAGAATGGGCTCGCGCGAGCCCGCTCCAGCACGTGGTGAAACTAATTGTAAGTAAAAGCTGAAATATTATAACTATGAATATAAAGTTGTTTACATACATTAATGTTTGCTTAATTAGAAAAGTAAAAATGAATACTGAATTAAATTTAAAATAAAAGTTTATTTTAAATTTAAATAATAAAATTTAAAAAACACTAAGCTATTTAAATGTTTATCGTTTAAACAATATCTTAGTTTTGTACACAAGTTGGAGCTTATGGAAAATGATCTTTCGGCGTAGGTGCATGTTGCTTTAGTTGTAGAGAGTGCTTGAAATAAAATATTTAATGTTTTTGTTCTCTCAGAAGTTCTTTTATATTTAGCAAATTCCTGTTTTATAGAATTAGGAGAGCGACTTAGTATTTTTGTTTAATACTTCTTGAATAGATTTTTGAACTTCATCTTGCAAGGACCAAACTATTCCTTGCAAGATGAAGTTCAAAATTCTATTCAAGAATATATTCTTTATATTATGGAATCCAGAATAACCCATGAAGTGAAGGTTCAATAAATTTGTGCCAAAGAAATTCGATTTAAATAATTCACCTGCCATTCAGAGACCATGTGACTAGCATTACCAGAGTTCACGGCTGTGTTTTCAGGAGGGTAGACTTGTCTAGTTAGGTGTATAACCGCCAGCTACATCCTCCTTCAAAAAAAGACAGGCAAGACAAAGCTGGATAGGCAAGATTAGACAGACAAAACTAGAGAAACAAAACTAGACGCTCAAGACTAGGCAGACAAAGCAATTTCTAGTCGGATATTAAAAGCTTTCTATAAATTCCCCTGCCAATATTGAGAATCGCTTTGAGATATTTCCTGCAATGATTTTCAATGGCGAAGCCATGGAGCCGCGGGGTTCCCGGAGGAAGTATTCGCAAAAACGTGGACAATTCAGCGCGCAGAACGTGCGGGAAGCTCAGTCCGACCCCACGCGTCCCGTTTTAATTCGCAAAATTTATATCGGCACGTTCCCTGCAAACTGTAAGAAAAAAAACCGGCCAAGTGCGAGTTGTGACTCGCGCACCGAGGGTTCCGTACAAACTTGTAAGTAAGGTATCTTTTTTTGTGGAGGACGTAGCAAGCACATTCAGTTAACTTGACAAGTGGCCCTCCTGAAATCACGACCATCTTAGTACCGCTGCAAGCATAACCTCAAGATGTCGCTGTCGTGCGTTGGAATTCTACCCTATATTTTATTACCATACATCCCCCATTCACTATGACTGTTTAGGGGTTGTGGAACTTCACTTTTTGTTTCTACTACTCAATTTTGCCTGTATACCTATATACCCTGTATAGAGGTATACAGGGTATTTTATTTAAATAACGCGAATACTTTTAAACTTATTATAAAAAGAAAACTTTATTTTAGTATTACACTTATTCACTAACTTATATTAAGATCTAACTATTTTTAGATCTAATATAAACTAATATATTAACTATTTTTTGATATATTTCGATACTCTTAACATTCAGTTGATCAATTGACTGCTTTTGGGCAATTGACTACCAAAAATATAGGGCGTACACGTGATTTAAGTATAATATACTTAAATCATATTATCTACAACATATTATGTAGATTATGTAGATTATAGTATAGTATTATTATGTAGATTATCAACATATTATGTAGATTATAAAGAAAAATTAGACGAAATATAATATATACAGGATGTTACGGGACTTCAGT
Source organism: Phosphuga atrata (assembly GCA_944588485.1). Lineage (NCBI taxonomy): Eukaryota > Metazoa > Arthropoda > Insecta > Coleoptera > Silphidae > Phosphuga > Phosphuga atrata. The sequence continues at coordinate 26,553,002 of OX155906.1, forward strand.
ATGTCGCATGTCGGTTATAAACAAGCAAAATTTAGATATAATATTAACCCTGTATATATTATGTATATAGAGCGTACGTGATGAAATGCATAACGAATATAAACAAAGAAAATTTAGAATAAACAGCTTGGTGCCAACACATACTTTTTAACCTTCGGACCTAACCGAGGAGGACCTAACTGTATGCAACCCATATGCTTCTGGTGCCTGACAATACCACTACGATAACATTAGTGTATTTTCTTAAATAAATTCGCATTTTTTCTTGTAATTAAACTACATATTTACGGTTTTCAGATTGTTCCCTTTACATGTGCTGTAAGACACCGCTTCTTGCTGGGGTTTTGATTCCCTTGTGAAATCGCAAAATATGCGACATAAACGGTCATATCTTTTGATCGCGTTGACTTACAACTTTGATTTTTTCACAACTGAAAGAGACCGCAGACCGGAGCATTTGATATAAATTTCAACTTGTTACCTCTACGCGTTCCTGAGAAAAATGGTCTTGACAGACAGACAGACAGACGGACAACAAAGGACAACAAAGTGATCCTATAAGGGTTCCGTTTTCGGTACGGAACCCTAAAAATGGACTATAGTCTCGTCTAGTCTCCTCTTGTCTCGTCTATTTTAGTCTAATTTCGTCTTGTCTATTATCGTTTGGTATCGTCTAGTGTCTTATACTCACGTCTCGTCTAGTCTCGTCTTGTCTCGTCTAGTCTCGTCTTGTCTCGTCTAGTCTCGTCTGCTCTAGTCTCGCCTAGTCTCGTCTTGTCTTGTCTCGTCTAGTGTCGTGTCGTCTCGTCTAGTCCCGTCTCGTCTCGTCTAGTCCCGTCTCGTCTAGTCTCATCTAGTCCCGTCTAGTCTCGTCTAGATCATCTGGTCTCGTCTAGTATCGTCTAGTCTCGTCTAGTTTAGTCTAGTCTCGTCTGGTCTCATCTATTCTCGTCTAGTATCGTCTAGTCCCGTCTAGTTTTGTCTAGTCACGTCTGGTCTCATCTAGTATCGTCTGGTCTCGTCTAGTCTTGTTTAGTCTCGTCTAGTCATGTCTAGTCTAGTCTTGTTTAGTCTCGTCTAGTCTTGTCTAGTCTAGTCTTGTCTAGTCTAGTCTTGTCTAGTCTTGTTTAGTCGAGTCTAGTCTTGTCTAGTCTAGTCTTGTCTAGTCTAGTCTAGTCTCGTATAATCTTGATTATTATTCGTACCTGGAACATCGAGTAGTTCCTCGATCTTCTCGACGTACTTCTTGGCGTTGTCGGGCAGGTCGGCGAACTCGCGCACGTTCTCGGTGGAGGTCTGCCAGCCGGGCACGGTCACGTAGTCGACGGCGACGCGCGCCAGGTCGTACACGCTCGACGGGAAGTAGTCGATGGCCGCGCCGTCCAGCTGGTACCCCACCGCGATCTTGATCTCCGGCAGTGTGTCCAGGATGTCCAGCTTGGTCAGACACAACGCGCTGTACCCGTTCACCATGTTGGTGTACCGCAGCAGGAACACGTCCAACCACCCGCACCGCCGCTTACGCTTCGTCACCACCCCGAACTCGTGACCCTTCACCTGCAGCAACTCTCCTACATCCTAAATTATAATAAATTATAATATTAGAAATAGACAAGGGTGAGACAAGATTAGACAAGACTTTACTAGACAGGGCTAGGCAAGGCTAGACAAGACTAGACAAGACTAGACAAGACTAGACAAGACTAGACAAGACTAGACAAGACTAGACAAGACTAGACAAGACTAGACAAGACTAGACAAGACTAGACAAGACTAGACAAGACTAGACAAGACTAGACAAGACTAGACAAGACTAGACAAGACTAGACAAGACTAGACAAGACTAGACAAGACTAGACAAGACTAGACAAGACTAGACAAGACTAGACAAGACTAGACAAGACTAGACAAGACTAGACAAGACTAGACAAGACTAGACAAGACTAGACAAGACTAGACAAGACTAGACAAGACTAGACAAGACTAGACAAGACTAGACAAGACTAGACAAGACTAGACAAGACTAGACAAGACTAGACAAGACTAGACAAGACTAGACAAGACTAGACAAGACTAGACAAGACTAGACAAGACTAGACAAGACTAGACAAGACTAGACAAGACTAGACAAGACTAGACAAGACTAGACAAGACTAGACAAGACTAGACAAGACTAGACAAGGCTGTATAAGGCTTGACAAGGCAGTAAAATGCTTGACAACGCTACACAAGGCTTAACAAGGCTTTAAAAAGGCTTTACAAGGATTCACAAGGCTTGGCAAGACTAAGTCTTAACCAGTTTACTTACATCATGTAACTCTGTGGGGAATGGACCACCTCCAACTCTTGTTGTGTAAGCCTTGACCACACCGATCACTTCTCCAATTTTGCTGGGTGGAAGACCCAGTCCAGTGCAGACTCCTCCAACACTACAATTCGATGAAGTCACATATGGATAAGTACCTAAAACAAAAAACATCCTTAACTTGTTCAGTCTAGTCTTATGTGTCTAGACTGGTCTGTCTAATCTTGTCTGTCTAGTCTTGTCTGTCTAGTCTTGTCTGTCTAGTCTTGTCTGTCTAGTCTTGTCTGTCTAGTCTTGTCTGTCTAGTCTTGTCTGTCTAGTCTTGTCTGTCTAGTCTTGTCTGTCTAGTCTTGTCTGTCTAGTCTTGTCTGTCTAGTCTTGTCTATCTAGTCTTGTCTGTCTAGTCTTGTCTGTCTAGTCCTGTCTGTCTAATCTTGTCTGTCTAGTCTTGTCTGTCTAGTCTTGTCTGTCTAGTCTTGTCTGTCTAGTCTTGTCTGTCTAGTCTTGTCTGTCTAGTCTTGTCTGTCTAGTCTTGTCTGTCTAGTCTTGTCTGTCTAGTCTTGTCTGTCTAGTCTTGTCTGTCTAGTCTTGTCTGTCTAGTCTTGTCTGTCTAGTCTTGTCTGTCTAGTCTTGTCTGTCTAGTCTTGTCTGTCTAGTCTTGTCTGTCCAGTCTTGTCTGTCTAGTCTGTCTAGTCTTGTCTGTCTACTCTTGTCTGTCTAGTCTTGTCTGTCTAGTCTTGTCTGTCTAGTCTTGTCTGTCTAGTCTTGTCTGTCTAGTCTTGTCTGTCTAGTCTTGTCTGTCTAGTCTTGTCTGTCTAGTCTTGTCTGTCTAGTCTTGTCTGTCTAGTCCTGTCTGTCTAATCTTGTCTGTCTAGTCTTGTCTGTCTAGTCTTGTCTGTCTAGTCTTGTCTGTCTAGTCTTGTCTGTCTAGTCTTGTCTGTCTAGTCTTGTCTGTCTAGTCTTGTCTGTCTAGTCTTGTCTGTCTAGTCTTGTCTGTCTAGTCTTGTCTGTCTAGTCTTGTCTGTCTAGTCTTGTCTGTCTAGTCTTGTCTGTCCAGTCTTGTCTGTCTAGTCTTGTCTGTCTAGTCTTGTCTGTCTAGTCTGTCTAGTCTTGTCTGTCTACTCTTGTCTGTCTAGTCTTGTCTGTCTAGTCTTGTCTGTCTAGTCTTGTCTGTCTAGTCTTGTCTGTCTAGTCTTGTCTGTCTAGTCTTGTCTGTCTAGTCTTGTCTGTCTAGTCTTGTCTGTCTAGTCTTGTCTGTCTAGTCTTGTCTGTCTAGTCTTGTCTGTCTAGTCTTGTCTGTCTAGTCTTGTCTGTCTAGTCTTGTCTGTCTAGTCTTGTCTGTCTAGTCTTGTCTGTCTAGTCTTGTCTGTCTAGTCTTGTCTGTCTAGTCTTGTCTGTCTAGTCTTGTCTGTCTAGTCTTGTCTGTCTAGTCTTGTCTGTATAGTCTTGTCTGTCTAATCTTGTCTGTCTACTCTTGTCTGCCTAATCTTGTCTGTCTTGTCTTGTCTCCGCCCGTTCAAGTCTCACCAAAATCGATATCCAACATGGCCGCGTTGGCTCCTTCCACTAGCACCCGTTTGCCCTGCTTCAGGCTCTTGTCCAGATAGGACACAGTCTCTGCGACCAGGGGCCTCACCTGCTCTGCATACTTCTTGTACTTGCTCAGCTCACCCTCAAGATCCACCTCCAGACTTGGGAACATCCGTTGGTACATCCCAACCAGGTTATTAAACCTACAACACAACACCGATTAGTCTTATCTACTCCTGTCTTAACTTGCCTAGCTTTGTTTAGTCTTGCCAAGTCCAATCTAATCTTTTCTAGTCTTGTTTAGTCTTGTCTAGCCTTATCTACACTAATCTAGTCTTATATATTGTATGATGATATAATGTATGATATTACTTGGCTTTGAAGGAGTCGAAGTCGTGTAGTAGATCGCCGATGCGGATGCCGTTCCGGATGGCCTTGGAGGAGTAGGTGGGGCCGATGCCCTTCTTGGTGGTGCCGAGCTCCTGGCCCTTCTGCGCCTGCGCCTCCTGCATGCCGTCCACCTGCTGGTGGAAGTCGAAGACCAAGTGCGACCGGTCGCTGATGATCAGCCGATGCTGCCAGTCGGTCAGGCCCTTCTGCTCGTTCTTCGCCAGCTCCTCGAAGAGACCCGGCAGGTGAATCACCACACCGTTTCCTAAAACAGACAGAGGGCACGGATTAAGTTAGGCTAGATTAGACTAGACAAGAGTAGACAAGAGTATATAAGCCTAGACTAGACAAGACTAGACGTGACTAGACGAGACTAGACAAGACTAGACGAGACTAGACGAGACTAGACAAGACTAGACGAGACAAGACTAGACAAGACTAGACAAGACTAGACGAGACTAGACGAGACTAGACGAGACTAGACTAGACTAGACTAGACGAGAATAGACAAGACAAGACTAGACTAGACTAGACAAGACTAGACTAGACAAGACTAGACAAGACTAGACAAGACTAGACAAGACTAGACAAGACTAGACAAGACTAGACAAGACTAGACAAGACTAGACAAGACTAGACAAGACTAGACAAGACTAGACAAGACTAGACAAGACTAGACAAGACTAGACAAGACTAGACAAGACTAGACAAGACTAGACAAGACTAGACAAGACTAGACAAGACTAGACAAGACTAGACAAGACTAGACAAGACTAGACTAGACTAGACTAGACTAGACTGGTATAGAATAGACCAGAATAGACCAGAATAGACCAGACTAGACCAGACTAGACCAGACTAGACCAGACTAGACCAGACTAGACCAGACTAGACTAGACGAGACTAAACGAAACTAGACGAGACTAGCCGAGACTAGCCGAGACTAGACGAGACTAGACGTGACTAGACGAGACTAGACGAGAGTAGACAAGATTTGAACGCTGCCCCTCCAATGGGGACGGCGTAAGGAATCATTTTGTCTTCAAAGCTTTTTTGCAAATATCTCGTCAACGCTTCAAAATAGAAAATTATAACCGGGACATCCGCATGTAGGACGTCGGTGTCTACAAAAGTATTCTTTGCAAATTTTGTAAAAACCTTCGGTTTAGTCGCAAAAGTAAAAAATATAAAATGGAAAAAAAAAATTTGAAGGGTTTTTTGTCTATTCTTATCTGTATCTTCTATCAAATCGACCAGCGAACAACCTACGAGGATGGTGTCCATGTAGTATGCGGCTTAGAATGGCCCCTTCGGCATACAGAAGGATTTAAGAAGGGTACGGCAACGCCCTTGTAACTTCCAGGGAATGGGATATTGCTGGGTATGTGGACACAAACCTAATCCACTAAAAGTCCTCATAGAAACCCACGCGAGGCCGGAAGGAACGCCTAAGTTGATTCCAAGAGCAAACAAGGTCGTCTACCTTCGACACTATCGGTACCCCTTATGGAACGGCGACCTGACTACAAACTCTAGGTAAGTAGGGAAAGATGATTCCTTCTGGCGCCACCTCTACCTACAACCTTGACCTAACCTTGATCTGGCCTTACTTTTGACCTTGGCAATAATGATCTTGGCATTTACACTTCCAGTTTCCTGCACAATGCGCGGGAAAATTCAAAATTCGGCACGGGCGGGAAAATTTAATGCCCGCTCCAGACTCTCGCGGAGTAACTCCTCGCCGAAGTTGTTCGATGCGAAGACCTCAGTACTCGCACCTCGTGATCCTTTGACTCGGGCACGAAAAACCGCTTCATGAAGCGAAGTTAGCCAAGGCGAGGCGAGGAAGCACAAGGCGAGGCGAGTAACCTGACCACACTCTCGTTCCTCGCTCAACTACGTGCTACTTCGCAAGAGTCCGGAGCGGGCATAAGATGAGGTATATAGTTGGTTGCATATATGAGGGGGAGGAGGAGATTCCATGTAATCAAGTTGCCTAAAGCGGCGTTGACACAATGCTAGTTGACTGGAATGGCAGCTCGCATGCGAATCACCTCGCATACGAGTGATATTTTTCAAGAGAGTTGACTGTCTTGAAGACAGTTAGTTCACTGTCTCCTTGTTATCAAAAATACAGAGTTTTAACTTTTAACCTGCAGAAGAATGTCCGTTTTACAAGAAGGAATTAATATTGTAGCTGTATTGTTGATTGAACATTTGAAGGATGACATTAAGAAAACGTCGAATTATTCGTCGGTTTCTTAGTTGTCGTCATCTTGAAATTCGCACGGCAAAAGTAGAAGGGCATCCGAGTCAACTCGCACCAGTCCAACCGACTGTCTCCGTACTGTCTTGCTGTGTTGACACGGTGCGAGTGCTCCGCGCCCATACAGGTTCCACTCAACTCTCATCGTGTCAACGTACCAATCGGAGATTTATAGTTGGCTACATTTATGAGAGAGTTTTGCGATAGAAAGGGTTGTTGCTTTATATTAATTTGTGAAGCTGGTTGCCCATAAGAGTAAATGAGTTGGACAAGGAAAAAAAAACATAAAAAGAGATGTATTGATAAGAACTGCCAATTAGAGATGAGCATGGGACGAGTTTCTCGTTCCAGATCCCATCCCATGGGACGGATCTCTGTCACTGTCCCATCCCATCACATTTTCGTCCCACTGTCCCATCCCACAAACCTAAAATTTTCGTCCCATCTTATCCCATTCATCCCATCCCATCCCGGTCGCGCGGCCCGTCCCATTCATCCCATTGTTCCCATACAGCAGACTTTCTTAATGATAATTCATTCAAATTTAACTTTTCCGTAGTTTCTTTATCTGACAGTGAGTAATCCATTTTCGTCGCAAATGATATATTATAACATAGAAACCTCCTGGGCTGGACATATTATGAAAAATGTTTCTTGGCACGATTAAAGCTATTAATTATGTACGAACTAGACTTACTAGATTATCAAAACTCGTACCATTCCGTCCCATACGAAATTGTCGTCCCATCCCATCCCATGCGACTTTCATACCACTCATGCCATCCCATGGGACGGTGGGTTAGGTTAGGGACGAGTTTTGATAATCTAGTAAGTCTAGTTCGTACATAATTAATAGCTTATCGTGCCAACATTTTTCATAATATGTCCAGCCCAGGAGATTTCTATGATAATGATGTAGTAGATGGATCCCATGCTCATCTCTACTGCCAATTCAGCATTTTCCTGTTTCAACTCGCCTGTGAACACGCGCGAGTACGGAATGTATGAATATAATTTATTTATACATTCCATACTCGCGCATTCTTTTCACATATTATGTGAAATGTGTCAGATTTTTGCAAAATTCCCTCGGATGAGCATATGACCTGTGATATTTGTCTAAATAATTTCCTGTGTGTGATAAATTTCTTAAACGTATTTGAACTTGTCTGGATGAGTCATAATTCTTGGAATTGCTCTGTTTTACTTGTCACACTTTTTACACATACAAATAGGTCACCCGTTGGTAGACCGTATTACTTTTGCAAAAATCTGTTCAGACTCATTTCACATAATATGTGAAAAGAACGCACGAGTATGGAATGTATGAATATATTATATTCATAATGTATGAATATATTATATTCATACATTGAATAGGGGACTAGGCAAGACTATTTGACAGCGCCTTCAAACGCCTTGAATACAAAACACCTATTTGACAGCACTAAAGGACATTAAGCTGAGAAATGGAACCGATCCTTAGATCAATACCCGAAGCTTGGCCCATGGCTCCAAGACACTGGAGTATGTCAAGGATAGACATGGATGGTATGTATGGATAAGATTAGATTCTTGTCTAAGACTCTGTCTAGTCCAGTTAGTGTAGTCTTGTCTAGGTTTGTTATGTAACATTTGCATGTTTGTCGGACATTTTGGCAACGGCGAATATTAACGAGGGTTAGATTAAATTGAATCCGATTGCGTGCGGTATTTTCGCAAAGAAAAATAAATACATAAAATTGGCGGAATGTCACCGAATGGCACAGAGTCAAACCCCACCGTGTTTGTGCCACATTTAGCATTGATTTAATAATTGCCTTCCACCGCCGATCGTTACTACACAGACAAGACTAGTCAGACAAGACTAGACGGACAAGAATAGACGGACAAGACTAGACGGAAAAGACTAGACGGACAAGACTAGACGGACAAGACTAGACGGACAAGACTAGACGGACAAGACTAGACGGACAAGACTAGACGAACAAGACTAGACGGACAAGACTAGACGGACAAGACTAGACGGACAAGACTAGACGGACAAGACTAGACAGACAAGACTAGACGGACAAGACTAGACAGACAAGACTAGACAGACAAGACTAGACAGACAAGACTAGACAGACAAGACTAGACAGACAAGACTAGACAGACAAGACTAGACAGACAAGACTAGACAGACAAGACTAGACAGACAAGACTAGACAGACAAGACTAGACAGACAAGACTAGACAGACAAGACTAGACAGACAAGACTAGACAGACAAGACTAGACAGACAAGACTAGACAGACAAGACTAGACAGACAAGACTAGACAGACAAGACTAGACAGACAAGACTAGACAGACAAGACTAGACAGACAAGACTAGACAGACAAGACTAGACAGACAAGACTAGACAGACAAGACTAGACAGACAAGACTAGACAGACAAGACTAGACAGACAAGACTAGACAGACAAGACTAGACAGACAAGACTAGACAGACAAGACTAGACAGACAAGACTAGACAGACAAGACTAGACAGACAAGACTAGACAGACAAGACTAGACAGACAAGACTAGACAGACAAGACTAGACAGACAAGACTAGACAGACAAGACTAGACAGACAAGACTAGACAGACAAGACTAGACAGACAAGACTAGACAGACAAGACTAGACAGACAAGACTAGACAGACAAGACTAGACAGACAAGACTAGACAGACAAGACTAGACAGACAAGACTAGACAGACAAGACTAGACAGACAAGACTAGACAGACAAGACTAGACAGACAAGACTAGACAGACAAGACTAGACAGACAAGACTAGACAGACAAGACTAGACAGACAAGACTAGACAGACAAGACTAGACAGACAAGACTAGACAGACAAGACTAGACAGACAAGACTAGACAGACAAGACTAGACAGACAAGACTAGACAGACAAGACTAGACAGACAAGACTAGACAGACAAGACTAGACAGACAAGACTAGACAGACAAGACTAGACAGACAAGACTAGACAGACAAGACTAGACAGACAAGACTAGACAGACAAGACTAGACAGACAAGACTAGACAGACAAGACTAGACAGACAAGACTAGACAGACAAGACTAGACAGACAAGACTAGACAGACAAGACTAGACAGACAAGACTAGACAGACAAGACTAGACAGACAAGACTAGACAGACAAGACTAGACAGACAAGACTAGACAGACAAGACTAGACAGACAAGACTAGACAGACAAGACTAGACAGACAAGACTAGACAGACAAGACTAGACAGACAAGACTAGACAGACAAGACTAGACAGACAAGACTAGACAGACAAGACTAGACAGACAAGACTAGACAGACAAGACTAGACAGACAAGACTAGACAGACAAGACTAGACAGACAAGACTAGACAGACAAGACTAGACAGACAAGACTAGACAGACAAGACTAGACAGACAAGACTAGACAGACAAGACTAGACAGACAAGACTAGACAGACAAGACTAGACAGACAAGACTAGACAGACAAGACTAGACAGACAAGACTAGACAGACAAGACTAGACAGACAAGACTAGACAGACAAGACTAGACAGACAAGACTAGACAGACAAGACTAGACAGACAAAGACTAGACAATAAATGGCAAAAATGTTTGTTATTTGTGTTGGGCGCGTTTGTGTTTGGCAGGAGGGCTGATCGAGCGCACGTTCGCGTCTATTTTCAGGCGCCAAGCGTATGCTCAGTGTGTTTACGTCGTTATGTCACACGTCGTCGCGTTTCTGTGTCAATGTCACTAATTTCATTCGCATCGCCAAATCGCCAAACACAAAGCGAACACGTCGCCGGACGCACAACTAGCTGGATTGGACTAAGTACAAGAGATTGTACAAATCTCGATTAACAACTTCGTGTTGATGCAACCTCGCGTTGAGACAACTTCGTGTTGATACAATTTTAATTTCATCAGACATGTTGATACAACAGAACATTAGACTATTCCAGATTAACTGGACAACTTCATGTTGATACAACTCCAATTTTATCTGACTACATGTTGATACAACAGAAGATTAGACTAATCTAGATTAACTGGACAACTTCATGTTGATACAACTTCAATTTGATCAGACTATATGTTGATACAACTTCTATTTGATCTGACTACATGTTGATACAACAGAAGATTAGAGACTAATCTAGATTCACTGGACAACTTCATGTTAATACAGCTTCAATTTGATCAGACTACATGTTGATAGAACTTCAATTTGATCGGACTACATGTTGGTACAACAGAAGATTAGACTAATCTAGGTTAACTGGTCATCTTCATGTTGATACAACTGCAATTTGATCTGACTACATGTTGATACAACTTAAATTTTATCAGACTACATGTTGATACAACAGAACATTAGACTAATCTAGATTAACTGGACAACTTCATGTTGATACAACTTCATTTTGATCAGACTACATGTTGATACAACAGAAGATTAGACTAATCTAGATTAACTGGACAACTTCATGTTGATACAACTTCAATTTGATCTGACTACATGTTGATACAACAGAAGATTATGACTAATCTAGAGTAACTGGACAACTTCGTGTTGATACAACTTCAATTTGATCTGTCTACATGTTGACACAACAGAAGATTAGGACTAATCTAGATTAACTGGACAACTTCATGTTGATACAACTTCATTTTGATCAGACTACATGTTGATACAACAGAAGATTAGACTAATCTAGATTAACTGGACAACTTCATGTTGATACAACTTCAATTTGATCTGACTACATGTTGATACAACAGAAGATTATGACTAATCTAGAGTAACTGGACAACTTCGTGTTGATACAACTTCAATTTGATCTGTCTACATGTTGACACAACAGAAGATTAGGACTAATCTAGATTAACTGGACAACTTCATGTTGATACAACTTCATTTTGATCAGACTACATGTTGATACAACAGAAGATTAGACTAATCTAGATTAACTGGACAACTTCATGTTGATACAACTTCAATTTGATCTGACTACATGTTGATACAACAGAAGATTAGGACTAATCTAGATTAACTTGACAACTTCATGTTGATACAACTTTAACTTGATCTCACTACATATTGATACAACAGATGATTAGGACTAATCTAGATTAACTGGACAACTTCAATTTGATCAGACCACATGTTGATCGCATTGATGTTGCTTTGCGTTGAACGAACTTCGTGTTGATGACGACTCAAAAACGCCCAACAGAAATAACAAACATTTCTGCCATTTTTGCCATTTATTGTCTAGTCTTGTCTGTCTAGTCTGTCTAGTCTGTCTAGTCTGTCTAGTCTGTCTAGTCTATCTAGTCTGTCTAGTCTGTCTAGTCTGTCGAGTCTGTCTAGTCTGTCTAGTCTGTCTTGTCTGCCTTGTCTACCCAGTCTGTTTACTCTGTCTAGTCTGTCCAGTCTGTATAGTCTGCCTAGTCTGCCTTGTCTACCCAGTCTGTCTACTCTGTCTAGTCTGTCCAGTCTGTATAGTCTGTCTAATTTATCTAGTCTATCTAGTCTTCAATGCTATGCGACTGTCAGTTAATTCCATAAGAGATTAGACTAATCTAGACTAACTGGACTAATCTTGTCTGTGCAACATCGTGTTGATACAACTTCAAATTGATCGAAGTACGCGCTGATCGCGAAGTACGCGTAAGTTAATGGTGCAACTTCGTGTTGGTGCAATTTCATGTTGGTACAAATTCATGTTGGTGCAACTTCGTGTTATTTCAACTTCAGACGATTGGTGAACTTACCGATCACAGATACGCATTTGGAGTTAATGATGCCGCTGGGTAGCAGGTGGAAGTCGTATTCGGCGCCCTCGACGACCACGGTGTGTCCGGCGTTGTTGCCACCCTGAAACAAGAAAATTGTCGTCAGCAACAAAGCGATTTTTTCACTGAATCATCGAATTTTTTTCAAAACAAATTGCACTGGATTGCAAAACTCAGGAATCTTGAAGTTCCAAGAACCAAAATCATTGTTTGACACAACGAGACACAACGAGACCGAGACAGAAGTTCCAAGAACCAAAATCATTGTTTGTCTTTCAAGATTTCTGTGCGAAACTCTAGAATCTTCAAGTTCCATGAAAAGACCTTTTTACGGTTAGGTTAGCACATGCGCATCCGCCAAGTTTGAAAGGCGGGAATATTCCCGCCTTTCAAACTTCAAACTTTCAAACGAAAGGCGGGAAAGTTTCGCGCACATATTTAGTTATACATCAAAAAGTTCGGGCACTTTTTGACGTATAACATGGACACATGTATAACATGACGTGTAACATAACATGACGTATAACATGGACACAAGAAGTGTAACATTGACACATGCGCACAAAAAAATGAAGCTATGAAAAGGTCTATTAAAACTATTGTTTGATTTTTATGCGAGTTTGAAGAAATATGGCAACAATTTCACAAGCTTTGCAAAAACATTATCGAGTCAACAAATCCGTCGTTTTATCAGGCAAACGTTTCCTTTCCGTGCGCTATTTCAAGATGATTCGATCCCTCAACGCACACGACTTTATCTGCGATTACACAACGAGACCTTGATACTATTTATCTCCGCGAAATATGGTTCAATCCAGCTATTCCGAAATCCACAATTACTACATAATCTCCCTAGAGGTCCGATGCTACTTGAGAAAAAAACAATAAATTGATCGCTTGCAACGTGTGAAATGTACCCAAAATATAATCTATTACAAAATACATAATCTCTGCCTAGCAATGTATTACACAATGTACAACCGGAACAATTTCACGTCGAAACAACTTCGTTTCAATCACACTTCAACTTGATAAAACAGCGTGTATAAGTAAATCTTCATTGATACAACTTCATCTTGATGCAACTTCATGGCTATGTAACTCTTCATTGATACAACTTCAATCTGATAGAACTTTGTGTCTATGTGATTTCATTGACATTAGTTCGAATTGATACAACTTCATGCCTATGCAACTTGATTGATACAAGCTCAGGTCTATGGAGACTAGGCATATTAGACAGACCAGGCCGAGCAGACCGACCAGACAGATCAGACAGACCAGACAGACAAGACAGACAAGATAGACAAGACGGACAAGATAGACAAGACCGACGAGACAGACAAGACAGACAAGACAGACAAGACAGACAAGACAGACAAGACAGACAATACAGACAAGACAGACAAGACAGACAAGACAGACAAGACAGACAAGACAGAAGACAGACAAGACAGACAAGACAGACAAGACAGACAAGACAGACAAGACAGACAAGACAGACAAGACAGACAAGACAGACAAGACAGACAAGACAGACAAGACAGACAAGACAGACAAGACAGACAAGACAGACAAGACAGACAAGACAGACAAGACAGACAAGACAGACAAGACAGACAAGACAGACAAGACAGACAAGACAGACAAGACAGACAAGACAGACAAGACAGACAAGACAGACAAGACAGACAAGACAGACAAGACAGACAAGACAGACAAGACAGACAAGACAGACAAGACAGACAAGACAGACAAGACAGACAAGACAGACAAGACAGACAAGACAGACAAGACAGACAAGACAGACAAGACAGACAAGACAGACAAGACAGACAAGACAGACAAGACAGACAAGACAGACAAGACAGACAAGACAGACAAGACAGACAAGACAGACAAGACAGACAAGACAGACAAGACAGACAAGACAGACAAGACAGACAAGACAGACAAGACAGACAAGACAGACAAGACAGACAAGACAGACAAGACAGACAAGACAGACAAGACAGACAAGACAGACAAGACACACAAGACAGACGGACAAGACGGACAAGACAGACGGACAATACGGACAAGACGGGGACAATACAGACAAGACGGACAAGACCGACCAGACGAACCTATGTAACATTATTGATACAACATCAACTTGATACAGGGGTGTAGTGTTAGTTCGCCTCCACGTGGTGCACCCTGGATAGCGTTTTATTTCGTAAAACGTGAACTAAATGAACTAACAGAACAGTCGGCAAACAGACAATCCGAAGGATCTGCTGTTTGGCATATATTTCGAAGGATCTGCTGTTTGGCAAACAATCTGAAGGATCTGCTGTTTGGCAGACAATCCGAAGGATCTGCTGTTTGGCGGACAATCTGAAAGATCTGCTCTTTGGTAGACAACCTCGAAGGATCCGCTGTTTGGCAGACAATCTCGAAGGATCTGCTGTTTGGCAGACAATCTGAAGGATCTGGGGTATGGCACACAATCCGAAAGATCTGCTGTTTGGCAGATAATTCAAAGTATCTGCTGTTTGGCTAACAATCCGAAGGATCTGCAGTTTGGCAGACAATCTGAATGATCTGGCGTATGGCAGAAAATCCGAAGGATCTGCTGTTTGGCAGATAATTTAAAGTTAGATGCTGTTTCAAAGTTAGTTGTTTGGCTAACAATCCGAAGGATCTGCAGTTTGGCAGATAATCTGAAGGATCTGCTGTTTGGCAGATATTTCGAAGGATCTGCTGTTTGGGAGACAATCCGAAGCATCTGCTGTTTTGCAGACAATTTGAAGGATCTGCTGTTTGGCAGACAATCTGAAGGATCTGCTGTTTGGGAGATAATCCGAAGAATCTGCTGTTTGGCAAACAATCCGAAGAAGCTGCTCTTTTGCAGAAAATTCTAACTATCTCCTGTTTGGCAGATAATCTGAAGGATCTGCTGTTTGGCAGACATTTCGAAGAATCTGCTCTTTTGCAGATAATTTGTACTATCTGCTGTTTGGCAGACAATCTAAAAGTTCTGCTGTTTGGCAGACAATCCGAAAGATCCGCTGTTTGGCAGACAATCCAAAGAACCTGCTGTTTGGCAGATAATATAAAGGATCTGCTATTTAACAGGCAATCCGAAGGATCTGCTAGTTGTGATCATCTCATGATATGCTAATTATTCAACTTCAACCGCCTTCAACGTGAGGTCAATGTGACTTTCAAGTTGATGCAGCTTCAAATTGATACAACAAATACAAATATATTTATTACAATATATAAGCTTTACAGTCGAAATAAATAATGTGTTCACATAATTACAACTGTATGCTAAATGTAATATGTCACAGACAAGACAGACAAGACAGACACAACTTCATATCCGTGTAATTTCGAGTTGATACATCATTTGGATGCAACTTGAGGTTGATACAACTTCAAGTAGAAACAATTTCAAGTTAGCATAACTTCAAATTGATAAGCTTCTCATTGATACAACTTCGTGTTGATAAACTTCAAGCTGATACAACTTCACGTTGAAGAAACTTCGAGTTGATAAGTTGATGCTACTTCCAGTTAATATTAATTTATGTTGATACAACTTCAAGTTAATAGAACTTCAGTTAAAACAATTACAAGTTAACAAACAATTCAGACGATCGTTTTACAACGTTCTTTATTTTCAAATCGTTTTTCCGACTAATCCGCAATTTTTTTATTTCTTGGATTACAGCGGACATTGTGAACGCGATACTCGCCGGGTTTCGCATTTCCGGCGCCGATTGTGCATAAAACTTTGCAATAAGCAGCGAAATTCGCTTTATCGCGTCAGACTTCGCTCCTGATCACAAACAAAAGACTTTATACAAATAAGACTAGACAGACAAGACTATACAAGACTAGACAAGACTTGACAAGACTAGGCTAGACAAGACTAGACTAGACAAGACTAGACAAGACTAGACAAGACTAGACAAGACTAGACAAGACTAGACAAGACTAGACAAGACTAGACAAGACTAGACAAGACTAGACAAGACTAGACAAGACTAGACAAGACTAGACAAGACTAGACAAGACTAGACAAGACTAGACAAGACTAGACAAGACTAGACAAGACTAGACAAGACTAGACAAGACTAGACAAGACTAGACAAGACTAGACAAGACTAGACAAGACTAGACAAGACTAGACAAGACTAGACAAGACTAGACAAGACTAGACAAGACTAGACAAGACTAGACAAGACTAGACAAGACTAGACAAGACTAGACAGACAAGATTTAGACAGACAATACTTTGACAGACAAGACTTTGATAGATAAGATTTCGACAGTCAAGATTTAGACAGTTAAGACTTAGACAGACAAAATTTAGACAGACAATACTTTGAGAGACAAGAGCTTGATAGATAAGATTTCGACAGTCAAGACTTAGATAGACAAGATTTAGACAGACAATACTTTGACAGACAAGACTTTGATAGATAAGATTTGAACAGTCAAGATTTAGACAGTCAAGACTTAGACAGACAAAATTTAGACAGACAATACTTTGACAGACAAGACTTTGATAGATAAGATTTCGACAGTCAAGATTTAGACAGTTAAGACTTAGACAGACAAAATTTAGACAGACAATACTTTGACAGACAAGACTTTGATAGTTAAGATTTCGACAGTCAAGATTTAGACAGTTAAGACTTAGACAGACAAAATTTAGACAGACAAGACTTTGATAGATAAGATTTCGACAGTCAAGATTTAGACAGTTAAGACTTAGACAGACAGAATTTAGTCAGACAAGACTTTGATAGATAACATTTGGACTGTCAAGATTTAGACAGTTAAGACTTAGACAGACAAAATTTAGACAGACAATACTTTGACAGACAAGACTTTGATATATAAGATTTCGACAGTCAAGATTTAGACAGCCAAGACTTAGACAGACAAGATTTAGTCAGACAAGACTTTGATAGATAACATTTGGACTGTCAAGATTTAGACAGTCAAGACTTAGACAGACAAGATTTAGTCAGACAAGACTTTGATAGATACGATTTGGACAGTCAAGATTTAGACAGTCAAGACTTAGACAGACAAGACTTTCATAGATAAGATATGGACTGTCAAGATTTAGACAGTCAAGACTTTGACAGACAAGATTTAGACAGACAATACCTTGACAGACAAGACTTTGATAGATAAGATTTGGACATTCAAGATTTACACAGTGAATACTTGGACAGACAAGATTTAGACAGACAATACTTTGACAGACAAGACTTTGACAGACAAGACCTTGATAGATAAGATTTCGACAGGCAAGATTTAGACAGTCAAGACTTAGACAGACAAGATTTAGACAGACAATACTTTGACAGACAAGACTTTGATAGATAAGATTTCGACAGCCAAGATTTAGACAGTTAAGACTTAGACAGACAAAATTTAGACAGACAATACTTTGACAGACAAGACTTTGATAGATAAGATTTCGACAGTCAAGATTTAGACAGTTAAGACTTAGACAGACAAAATTTAGACAGACAATACTTTGACAGACAAGAGTTTGATAGATAAGATTTCGACAGTCAAGATTTAGACAGTTAAGACTTAGACAGACAAGATTTAGTCAGACAAGACTTTGATAGATAACATTTGGACTGTCAAGATTTAGACAGTTAATACTTAGACAGACAAAATTTAGACAGACAATACTTTGACAGACAAGACTTTGATAGATAAGATTTAGACAGTTAAGATTTAGACAGCCAAGACTTAGACAGACAAGATTTAGTCAGACAAGACTTTGATAGATACGATCTGGACAGTCAAGATTTAGACAGTCAAGACTTAGACAGACAAGACTTTCATAGATAAGATTTGGACTGTCAAGATTTAGACAGTCAAGACTTTGACAGACAAGATTTAGACAGAAAATACCTTGACAGACAAGACTTTGATAGATAAGATTTGGACATTCAAGATTTACACAGTGAAGACTTGGACAGACAAGATTTAGACAGACAATACTTTGACAGACAAGACTTTGACAGACAAGACCTTGATAGATAAGATTTCGACAGGCAAGATTTAGACAGTCAAGACTTAGACAGACAAGATTTAGACAGACAATACTTTGACAGACAAGACTTTGATAGATAAGATTTCGACAGTCAAGATTTAGACAATCAAGACATAGACAGACAAGATTTAGTCAGACAAGACTTTGGTAGATAACATTTGGACTGTCAAGATTTAGACAGTCAAGACTTAGATAGACAAGATTTAGTCAGACAAGACTTTGATAGATACGATTTGGACAGTCAATATTTAGACAGACAATATTTAGACAGACAAGACTTTCATAGATAAGATTTGGACGGTCAAGATTTAGACAGTCAAGACTGACAGACAAGATTTAGACAGACAATACCTTGACAGACAAGACTTTGATAGATTAGATTTGGACATTCAAGATTTACACAGTGAAGACTTGGACAGACAAGATTTAGACAGACAATACTTTGACAGACAAGACTTTGACAGGCAAGACTTTGATAGATAAGATTTCGACAGGCAAAATTTAGACAGTCAAGTCTCAGATAGACAAGATTTAGACAGACAATACTTTGACAGACAAGACTTTGATAGATAAGATTTCGACAGTCAAGATTTAGACAGTTAAGACTTAGACAGACAAAATTTAGACAGACAAGACTTTGATAGATAACATTTGGACTGTCAAGATTTAGACAGTCAAGACTTAGACAGACAAGATTTAGACAGCCAATACTTTGACAGACAAGATTTTGATAGATAAGATTTGGACTGTCAAGATTTAGACAGTCAAGACTTAGACATACAAGATTTAGACAGCCAATATTTTGACAGACAACTTTGATAGATACGATTTGGACTGTCAAGATTTAGACAGTCAAGACTTAGACAGACAAGATTTAGACAGACAATACTTTGACAGACAAGAATTTGATAGATAAGATTTGGACAGTGAAGATTTAGACAGTTAAGACTTAGACAGACAAAATTTAGACAGACAATACTTTGACAGACAAGACTTTGATAGATAAGATTTCGACAGTCAAGATTTAGACAGTTAAGACTTAGACAGACAAAATTTAGACAGACAAGACTTTGATAGATAACATTTGGACTGTCAAGATTTAGATAGTCAAGACTTAGACAGACAAGATTTAGACAGCCAATACTTTGACAGATAAGACTTTGATAGATACGATTTGGACTGTCAAGATTTAGACAGTCAAGACTTAGACAGACAAGACTTTGATAGATGCGATTTGGACTGTCAAGATTTAGACAGTCAAGACTTAGACAGACAAGATTTAGACAGCCAATACTTTGACAGACAAGACTTTGATAGATACGATTTGGACTGTCAAGATTTAGACAGACAATACTTTGACAGACAAGACTTTGATAGATAAGATTTCGACAGTCAAGATTCAGACAGTTAAGACTTAGACAGACAAAATTTAGACAGACAAGACTTTGATAGATAACATTTGGACTGTCAAGATTTAGACAGTCAAGACTTAGACAGACAAGATTTAGACAGCCAATACTTTGACAGACAAGACTTTGATAGATAAGATTTGGACTGTCAAGATTTAGACAGTCAAGACTTAGACAGACAAGATTTAGACAGCCAATACTTTGACAGACAAGACTTTGATAGATACGATTTGGACTGTCAAGATTTAGACAGTCAAGACTTAGACAGACAAGATTTAGACAGACAATACTTTGACAGACAAGACTTTGACAGACAAGACCTTGATAGATAAGATTTCGACAGGCAAGATTTAGACAGTCAAGACTTAGATAGACAAGATTTAGACAGACAATACTTTGACAGACAAGACTTTGATAGATAAGATTTGGACAGTGAAGATTTAGACAGACAAAATTTAGACAGACAAGACTTTGATAGATAACATTTGGACTGTCAAGATTTAGACAGTTAAGACTTAGACAGACAAGATTTAGACAGCCAATACTTTGACAGACAAGACTTTGATAGATACGATTTGGACTGTCAAGATTTAGACAGTCAAAGACTTAGACAGACAAGATTTAGACAGCCAATACTTTGACAGACAAGACTTTGATAGATGCGATTTGGACTGTCAAGATTTAGACAGTCAAGACTTAGACAGACAAGATTTAGACAGCCAATACTTTGACAGACAAGACTTTGATAGATACGATTTGGACTGTCAAGATTTAGACAGTCAAGACTTAGACAGACAAGATTTAGACAGACAATACTTTGACAGACAAGACTTTGATAGATAAGATTTGGACATTCAAGATTTAGACAGTGAAGACTTAGACAAACAAGATTTAGACAGCCAATACTTTGACAGACAAGACTTTGATAGATAAGATTTGGACAGTCAAGATTTAGACAGTCAAGACTTAGACAGACAAGATTTAGTCACACAAGACTTTGATAGATAAGATTTGGACAGTCAAGATTTAGACAGTCAAGACTTAGACAGACAAGATTTAGACAGCCAATACTTTGACAGACAAGACTTTGATAGATACGATTTGGACTGTCAAGATTTAGACAGTCAAGACTTAGACAGACAAGATTTAGACAGCCAATACTTTGACAGACAAGACTTTGATAGATAAGATTTCGACAGTCAAGATTTAGACAGTCAAGACTTAGACAGACAAGATTTAGTCACACAAGACTTTGATAGATAAGATTTGGACAGTCAAGATTTAGACAGTCAAGACTTAGACAGACAAGATTGAGACAGACAATACTTTGACAGACAAGACTTTGATAGAAAGGATTTGGACAGTCAAGATTTAGACAGTGAAGACTTAGACAGACAAGATTTAGGCAGACAATACTTCGACAGACAAGACTTTTATAGATAAGATTTGGACAGTCAAGTCAATCTACCTCCCCCAAACATATTAGAAAACGTGCGAAGGCCTATAAAAACCTTGTTATAGAGATTAACCAGAGGACCAGACATTTTCAGGGATTTAGAGAATTTAAGCCTCGATTGGTTATGGGAGGAGCCAAGAAAATTAATCTCCCCCTTATTTGAATTAGAGGGATGATTTAATAATCCCTCTTACATATACATATATATATATATATATATATATATATATATATATATATATATATATATATATATTATACTAGAAATGGTATAAATACCATTCCCCAGTAAGAAGTAACAAGTAAGAAGTAAAAGAAAAGGGAGTAGAGTGTTAGGTTAGTAGAGAATTAAATTGTTAAAACCAACTCGACTATTATTCGACAAACTACGTGCCTTGCGAATCCCGGTGAACATTACATTACAAAATCCCGAGATAT
The DNA here is from genome assembly GCA_944588485.1 of Phosphuga atrata. Classification (NCBI taxonomy): domain Eukaryota; kingdom Metazoa; phylum Arthropoda; class Insecta; order Coleoptera; family Silphidae; genus Phosphuga; species Phosphuga atrata. Next base: position 26,574,718 of record OX155906.1, read on the forward strand.
TTAGATATATCTCAGAGTTCGAAGTATTGTTGGCCAACAGTCCTTCCCTCTCAACATTGAAGTCGGCGGTGGTTCACACCATAACCCCCTTCACAACATTGGTGGCAGCCCCCCAACATCACGATGAGACGACTTCATGTTGATCACGCGAAGATAACTTACGGACTAATATCGAACTTACGAACTTATATCTAACTAACTAACTTATATCTTACCTATAACCCAATAACCTAAACATAAACCTAACCTAACCTATATATCTAATAAACTTAACAGACTAACTTATATCTAGGGTTTTCAGTTTAATCTCTAAAATGTACACTAAGATACTTATATAATAAATCGGTACGTTATTTAGTTTTTTTAAAAAAAGTCGCCAGATTAAGTGCGTAAAGCTAAAATCAAAAATGTGCTGTCTCGCTATTTACAAAACAACAAAACGCTGTTTGCTGCACCGCCGGACGGACGGGAGCGGTTTAATTTTGTAACCGAGCCGGCGAAACGGCTCTCGTTCGAGTCACCAGACCGTCCTATAAATAATACGCCCGCGCACCCTCCCCCCGGCCGCTAATCACAAATAGTGTCGGTTTTACTCAACCAAAATCAAAACAACTAACCGACACCAAAATACAACAAATCTGTCTGGTTGGAGCTTTTCTGTCTAAATCTTGTCTAAGTCTTGACTGTCTAAATCTTGACCGTCACAGTCTTGTTTGTCCAAATCTTGTCTGTCTAAATCTTGACTGTCCAAATTTTATCTATCAAAGTCTTGTCTGTCAAAGTATTGTCTGTCTCAATCTTGTCTGTCTAAGTCTTGACTGTCTAAATCTTGACTGTACAAATCTTATCTATCAAAGTCTTGTCTGTCAAAGTCTTGTCAGACTAAATCTTGTCTGTCGAAGTCTGTACTGTCTAAATCTTGACTGTCCAAATCTTTTCTATCCAAGTCTTGCCTGTCAAAGTATTGTCTGTTTAAATATTGTCTGTTTAAGTCTTCACTGTCTAAATCTTGACTGTCCAAATCGGATCAATCAAAGTCTTGTCTGTCAAAGTATTGTCTGTCTAAGTCTTGACTGTCTAAATCTTGACCGTCACAGTCTTGTTTGTCTAAATCTTGTCTGTCTAAATCTTGACTGTCCAAATTTTATCTATCATAGTCTTGTCTGTCAAAGTATTGTCTGTCTAAATCTTGTCTGTCTAAGTCTTGACTGTCTAAATCTTGACTGTACAAATCTTATCTATCAAAGTCTTGTTTGTCAAAGTCTTGTCAGACTAAATCTTGTCTGTCCAAGTCTTGACTGTCTAAATCTTGACTGTCCAAATCTTTTCTATCCAAGTCTTGTCTGTCAAAGTATTGTCTGTTTAAATCTAGTCTGTTTAAGTCTTCACTGTCTAAATCTTGACTGTCCAAATCAGATCAATCAAAGTCTTGTCTGTCAAAGTATTGTCTGTCTAAGTCTTGACTGTCTAAATCTTGACCGTCACAGTCTTGTTTGTCTAAATTTTGTCTGTCTAAATCTTGACTGTCCAAATTTTATCTATCATAGTCTTGTCTGTCAAAGTATTGTCTGTCTAAATCTTGTCTGTCTAAGTCTTGACTGTCTAAATCTTGACTGTACAAATCTTATCTATCAAAGTCTTGTTTGTCAAAGTCTTGTCAGACTAAATCTTGTCTGTCCAAGTCTTGACTGTCTAAATCTTGACTGTCCAAATCTTTTCTATCCAAGTCTTGTCTGTCAAAGTATTGTCTGTCGAAGTCTTGACTGTCTAAATCTTGACTGTCCAAATCTGATCAATCAAAGTCTTGTCTGTCAAAGTATTGTCTGTCTAAATCTTGTCCGTCTAAGTCTTGACTGTCTAAATCTTGACCGTCACAGTCTTGTTTGTCTAAATCTTGTCTGTCTAAATCTTGACTGTCCAAATTTTATCTATCATAGTCTTGTCTGTCAAAGTATTGTCTGTCTAAATCTTGACTGTCTAAGTCTTGACTGTCTAAATCTTGACTGTCTAAATCTTGACTGTCTAAATCTTGACTGTACAAATCTTATCTATCAAAGTCTTGTCTGTCAAAGTCTTGTCAGACTAAATCTTGACTGTCTAAATCTTGACTGTCCAAATCTTTTCTATCCAAGTCTTGTCTGTCAAAGTATTGTCTGTTTAAATCTTGTCTGTTTAACTCTTCACTGTCTAAATCTTGACTGTCCAAATCTGATCAATCAAAGTCTTGTCTGTCAAAGTATTGTCTGTCTAAATCTTGTCTGTCCAAGTCTTCAAACTGTCCAAGTCTAAATCTTGACTGTCCAAATCTTATCTATCAGTCTTGTCTGTCAAAGTATTGTCTGTCTAAATCTTGTCTTGCAGTCTTCAAGTCTTCACTCTAAGTCTTCTTGTATAAGTCTTCACTGTCTAAATCTTGACTGTCCAAATCTTTTTTATCCAAGTCTTGTCTGTCAAAGTATTGTCTGTTTAAATATTGTCTGTTTAAGTATTCACTGTCTAAATCTTGACTGTCCAAATCGGATCAATCAAAGTCTTGTCTGTCAAAGTATTGTCTGTATAAATCTTGTCTGTCTAAGTCTTGACTGTCTAAATCTTGACCGACACAGTCTTGTTTGTCTAAATCTTGTCTGTCTAAATCTTGACTGTCCAAATTTTATCTATCATAGTCTTGTCTGTCAAAGTATTGTCTGTCTAAATCTTGTCTGTCTAAGTCTTGACTGTCTAAATCTTGACTGTACAAATCTTATCTATCAAAGTCTTGTCTGTCAAAGTCTTGTCAGACTAAATCTTGTCTGTTGAAGTCTTGACTGTTTAAATCTAGACTGTCCAAATCTTTTCTATCCAAGTCTTGTCTGTCAAAGTATTTTCTGTCGAAGTCTTGACTGTCTAAATCTTGACTGTCCAAATCTGATCAATCAAAGTCTTGCCTGTCAAAGTATTGTCTGTATAAATCTTGTCTGTCTAAGTCTTGACTGTCTAAATCTTGACCGTCACAGTCTTGTTTGTCTAAATCTTGTCTGTCTAAATCTTGACTGTCCAAATTTTATCTATCATAGTCTTGTCTGTCAAAATATTGTCTGTCTAAATCTTGTCTGTCTAAGTCTTGACTGTCTAAATCTTGACTGTACAAATCTTATCTATCAAAGTCTTGTCTGTCAAAGTCTTGTCAGACTAAATCTTGTCTGTCTAAGTCTTCACTGTCTAAATTTTGAATGTCCAAATCTTATCTATCAAAGTCTTGTCTGTCAAAGTATTGTCTGTCTAAATCTTGTCTGTCTAAGTCTTAACTGTCTAAATCTTGACTGTCGAAATCTTATCTATCAAAGTCTTGTCTGTCAAAGTATTGTCTGTCTAAATCTTGTCTGTCTAAGTCTTGACTGTCTACATCTTGACTGTCCAAATCTTTTCTATCCAAGTCTTGTCTGTCAAAGTATTGTCTGTTTAAATCTTGTCTGTTTAACTCTTCACTGTCTAAATCTTGACTGTCCAAATCTGATCAATCAAAGTCTTGTCTGTCAAAGTATTGTCTGTCTAAATCTTGTCTGTCTAAGTCTTCAAACTGTCCAAGTCTAAATCTTGACTGTCCAAATCTTATCTATCAGTCTTGTCGGTCAAAGTATTGTCTGTCTAAATCTTGTCTTGCAGTCTTCAAGTCTTCACTCTGTCTTCTTGTCTAAGTCTTCACTGTCTAAATCTTGACTGTCCAAATCTTATCTATCAAAGTCTTATCTGTCAAAGTCTTGTCTGTCTTAATCTTGTCTGTCTTAATCTTGTCTGTCTGTCTTGACTGTAAAGGACAAGAGAAGAGACAGACAAGAGAACGGACTGACAAGAGAACGGACAGACGAGAGATTAGATAGACAAGAGAACAGATAGCCTTAAAAAAAAACAGACAACGCTTTCGTGTGGATAAAAACGTGTTAAAGTCTGTAGAAATTGTTGATTTGCAAAAAAAATTCATAAAATGTTTAGAAAAATCCGCAGAATTTTGCTTAGACAAGTTAGTCGTGAATTAGCAAAAATATTGGAAAATTTATATGGAAGTTGCGAATTTGTTGCGAAAAAAGGGAGAAAATTTAAAGCGATGAAAAAATAGACGAAAATAATTGAAGTTTAGATAAGTTTTTTACGTAGAGCACGATTATACGATTAGAGCATTAGACGATTAGAGCACGTTAGGCAGGCGAACATACAGACAAGAGAACAGATGGACAAGAGAAAAGATAGACAAGAGAATATATATATATATATATATATATATATATATATATATATATATATATATATATATATATATATACAATAGAAGAGATAGACAAGAGAACGGACAAGCGAATAAGCATATAAGAGAACGGACAAGCGAATAAGCAGATAAGAGAACGGACAAGCGAATAAGCAGATAAGAGAACGGACAAGCGAATAAGCAGATAAGAGAATATCACAATTCACCGTTCTCTTGTCTGTCTCTTCTCTTGTGCGTCTGTTCTAAGGTCTGCCTGTGCTCTTGTCAGTCCGTGCTCTTCTCTGTCTCTTCTCTTGTCCGTCTGTTCTGTCGTCTGTATGTGCTCTTGTCTGTCTCTTCTCTTGTCCGCCTGCTCTGTCGTCTGTATGTGCTCTTGTCTGTCTCTTCTCTTGTCCGTCTGCTCTGTCGTCTGTATGTGCTCTTGTCTGTCGCTTCTCTAGCCGCCGTCTGTTCTGAGATCTGTCTGTGCTCTTGTCAGTTCGTTCTTTTGTCTGTCTCTTCTCTTGTCCGTCTGTTCTGTGGTCTGCCTGTGCTCTTGTCTGTCTGTTCTCTAGTCTATCTTTTCTCTTGTCTATGCGTTCTCTTATGTACCTGTTCTCTTGTCAATCCATTCTCTTGTCTATTTGTTATCTTCTCTATCAGTTCTCCTGCTTCTTTTTCTCTTGTCTATCTATTCTATTGTCTATTCGTTCTCTTGTCTATGTGTTCTCTTGTCTGTCTGTTGTCTTGTCTATCTGTCTATCATTTTGATAAATTTGGCGAGAGAAATGGCAAAATATTATTGGCAAAGGTTACTAAAGATTTGATAGAATTTGCACACAGACTTTATCAGATATTATCAAAACATTTGCAAAACGAAAATTTGCATGAAATTGACTAAAACAAAAATTTGTATAAAATTAGCAAAATTTATACAAAAAAAAAAAAAACTTTTGATACAAAAATAAACTTGCGATTGACAGCGTTTCAGCAACGTGGACAATTTATTACAAAAATTGTAAATTGCCTAAATTTGTTGGTAAAATAGTAATTAATTTACAATTTACGGGCAATTAACGTGCAATTATGGACAATTTACGGGCAATTGACTCGCAATTAACTGTGGAAAAAGTTATTGGCAAATATAATATATAAATAATTATATTTTAAATTTGTAAATAAGTGTAATATAAAATTGGGACAATTTACAAATAATTTTACAAAAAACCGATCAAGTGCAAGTTGTGACTCACGCACCGAGGGTTCCGTACAAACTTGTAAGTAAGGTATCCGAGGAGGACCTAACTGTATGCAACCCATATGCTTCTGCTGCCTGACAATTCCACGCAACACATTAGTGTATTTTCATAAGTTTCTAATAGTAAATTCGCATTTTTCTTGTAATTAAACTACATATTTACGGTTTTCAGATTTTTCCCTTTACATGTGCTGTAAGACACCGCTTCTTGCCAAATTTCATGATTCTAGGTCAACGAGAAGTACCCTATAGGTTTTGATTCCCTTGTGAAATCGCAAAATATGCGACATAAACGGTCATATCTTTTGATCGCGTTGACTTACAAGTTTGATTTTTTCACAGTTGAAAAAGACCGCAGACCCAAGTATTTGATATAAATTTCAACTTGTTACCTCTACGCGTTCCTGAGAAAAATGGTCTTGACAGACGGACAGACAGACAGACAGACAGACGGACGGACAACAAAGTGATCCTATAAGGGTTCCGTTTTCGGTACGGAACCCTAAAAATTGCAAATTGCCAAAATTTGTTGGTAAAATCGTAATTAATTTACAATTTACGGGCAATTAACGTGCAATTATGTGCAATTTACGGGCAATTGACTGTAAATTAACTGTGGAAAAAGTTATTGGCAAATATAATATATAAATAATTATATTTTAAATTTTCAAATAAGTATAATATAAAATTGGCACATTTTGCAAATAATTTTACTAAAAATTAGCAAAATTTGTGGAAAAAATCGCAATAAAATGCCAATTTACGGACAATTTTCTCGTTAATTGCCACTTTGGAAAACCGTGGAAACATTTTACTGTGGAAAACTTGTCAAAAAATTCACAAAATTTGCAAGTAAAGTTTTACCAAACACTGGCAAAATTTGTGAAAAAAATCGCAATTAAGTGACAATGTACGGCCAATTAACAACAATTAAGTGTGGAAAACTTGTCAAAAAATTGGCAAAATTTCCAAGTAAAGTTTTACCAAACAATTTGCAAAATTTGTGAAAAAAATCGAAATTAATTGTCAATGTATGTGCAATTAACGACAATTAACTGTGGAAAACTTGACAAAAAATTCACCAAATTTGCAAGTTAACAAACATTGGCAAAATTTGTGAGAAAAATCGCAATTAAGTGACAATGTGCGTGGAATTAACGACAAATAACTGTGGAAAACTTGTCAAAATATTGGCAAAATTTCGCAATTAATTGGTAATTAACGGCAATTTAGCTATGCAAAAACTTGCCTAAAATTGCCAAAATTTAGTCAAAAAAATGCCTAAAATTGCCAAAATTTAGTCAAAAGTTTGTAAAATTATCAAAAGTAATGTTGCCAAAGCCTAGCCAAATTTTATAGAAAAGAATGTAGCAAAAAAATACGTTTTTATAATCAAATTGGCACGTATTTTCGCTCCAAAATTAACCGAAATTCTCGCAACAAAATTGTAGGAAAACACGAAAAAATATCGCAAGCCAACGAAACAAAACTAAAACGCAATTGCGTTTGTTTACTCAATCACTCCAAATACAAATCAAACATTTAAAAAATTGAAAATCTCACCTGACACCGACACACGACGTCCGCCTCCGTGGCCAGCATGTCGACCACCTTGCCCTTGCCCTCATCGCCCCATTGCGCCCCCAGCACCACCGTCACCTTGGCCTCCTCCCCCGTCTTGGCCCTTTTCCTAGGCGACCCGTTCAAACCGTTCGACTGGCAACTCGTCGCCATGTTAATACCAAAACGCCCGCGACTCTGACTACACGTAATTTCCTCACTGCTGCCTGCCCGCTGACTACTGTCACGAGGCCCCGAACTTCTACGTAGGTTATGTCCACCCCTCGCGGTCGGGAACTGCGCAATCTATGTACAACACTCGCTCTCCGCCGAACGGGGGCACACGTGCTCACGGCGCCAAATTGAAACACATCATTTAACAAGACAGACAAGACTAGACACATTATGGAGACTAAACAGACTGGACAAAATGGTCAGATTGAGCAGACTAGAAAGACAAGACCAAATGGACTAGACATACTCTACAGACTGGGCAGACTAGATAGACAAGACTAAACAGATTAGAGAGACAAGACTAAACAGATTAGAGAGACAAGACTCAACAAACTAGAGACAGACTAGACTAGACAGACTAGACTATACAGACTAGACTAGACAGACTAGACTAGACTAGACAGACTGGACTAGACAGACTAGACTAGACACACTAGACTAGACTAGACATACTAAACTAGACAGATTAGACTATACAGACTAGACTAGATATACTAGACTAGGCAGACTAGACTAGACAGACTAAACAGACTAGACTAGACAGACTAGACTAGACACACTAGACTAGACAGACTAGACTAGACAGACTAGACAGACTAGACAGACTAGACTAGACAGACTAGACTAGACAGACTAGACTAGACTAGACAGACTAGACCAGACAGACTAGACTGGACTAGACAGACTAGACTAGACAGACTAGACTAGACAGACTAGACTAGACATACTAAACTAGACAGATTAGACTATACAGACTAAACTAGATAGACTAGACTAGGCAGACTAGACTAGACAGACTAAACAGACTAGACTAGACAGACTAGACTAGACACAAGACTAGACACACTAGACTAGACAGACTAGACTAGACAGACTAGACTAGACAGACTAGACTAGACACACTAGACTAGACACACTAGACTAGACAGACTAGAATACACAGACTAGACTAGACAAACTAGACTAGACAGACTAGACTAGACAGACTAGACTAGACAGACTAGACTAGACAGACTAGACTAGACTAGACAGACTGGACTAGACAGACTAGACTAGACACACTAGACTAGACTAGACATACTAAACTAGACAGATTAGACTATACAGACTAGACTAGATATACTAGACTAGGCAGACTAGACTAGACAGACTAAACAGACTAGACTAGACAGACTAGACTAGACACACTAGACTAGATAGACTAGACTAGACAGACTAGACTAGACAGACTAGACTAGACAGACTAGACTAGACAGACTAGACTAGACAGACTAGACTAGACAGACTAGACTAGACAGACTAGACTAGACTAGACAGACTAGACCAGACAGACTAGACTGGACTAGACAGACTAGACTAGACAGACTAGACTAGACATACTAAACTAGACAAATTAGACTATACAGACTAAACTAGATAGACTAGACTAGGCAGACTAGACTAGACAGACTAAACAGACTAGACTAGACAGACTAGACTAGACACAAGACTAGACACACTAGACTAGACAGACTAGACTAGACAGACTAGACTAGACAGACTAGACTAGACACACTAGACTAGACACACTAGACTAGACAGACTAGAATACACAGACTAGACTAGACAAACTAGACTAGACAGACTAGACTAGACAGACTAGACTAGACAGACTAGACTAGACAGACTAGACTAGACTAGACAGACTGGACTAGACAGACTAGACTAGACACACTAGACTAGACTAGACATACTAAACTAGACAGATTAGACTATACAGACTAGACTAGATATACTAGACTAGGCAGACTAGACTAGACAGACTAAACAGACTAGACTAGACAGACTAGACTAGACAGACTAGACTAGACACACTAGACTAGATAGACTAGACTAGACAGACTAGACTAGACAGACTAGACTAGACTAGACAGACTAGACTAGACAGACTAGACTAGACAGACTAGACTAGACTAGACAGACTAGACCAGACAGACTAGACTGGACTAGACAGACTAGACTAGACAGACTAGACAGACTAGACTAGGCAGACTAGACTAGACAGACTAAACAGACTAGACTAGACAGACTAGACTAGACACACTAGACTAGACACACTAGACTAGACAGACTAGACTAGACAGACTAGACTAGACAGACTAGACTAGACTAGACAGACTAGACCAGACAGACTAGACTGGACTAGACAGACTAGACTAGACTAGACTAGACAGACTAGACTAGACAGACTAGACTAGACATACTAAACTAGACAGATTAGACTATACAGACTAGACTAGATAGACTAGACTAGGCAGACTAGACTAGACAGACTAAACAGACTAGACTAGACAGACTAGACACAATAGACTAGACACACTAGACTAGACAGACTAGACTTTTTTTTTCTTAGTGGTTCAGGGTAAGCTCTCACCAAATCCCCTATTCCACCTTGGCTTTTAGTATGCGCCACCCCGGTATCGCATATATTGCATTCATTCAGGGTGGGCAGCCCGGACGGTTAATGAAAACCGCCCTAGTTGTCACCTCCCCGACCAGGATTCGAACCCGGGTCTCCCGCATTGAAAGGCGGGTATGTTGTCAACTACACCACCGAGGAGGACAGACAGACTAGACTAGACAGACTAGACGAGACAGACTAGACTGGACTAGAAAGACTAGATTAGACAGACTAGACTAGACATACTAAACTAGACAGATTAGACTATACAGACTAGACTAGATAGACTAGACTAGGCAGACTAGACTAGACAGACTAAACAGACTAGACTAGACAGACTAGACTAGACACACTAGACTAGACAGACTGGACTAGACAGACTAGACTAGACATACTAAACTATACAGATTAGACTATACAGACTAGACTAGATAGACTAGACTAGGCAGACTAGACTAGACAGACTAGACTAGACAGACTAGACTGGACTAGACAGACTAGACTAGACAGACTAGACTAGACATACTAAACTAGACAGACTAGACTAGACAGACTAGACTAGATAGACTAGACTAGGCAGACTAGACTAGACAGACTAAACAGACTAGACTAGACAGACTAGACTAGACACACTAGACTAGACAGACTAGACTAGACAGACTAGACTAGACAGACTGGACTAGACAGACTAGACTAGACAGACTAGACTAGACACACTAGACTAGACAGACTGGACTAGACAGACTAGACTAGACATACTAAACTATACAGATTAGACTATACAGACTAGACTAGATAGACTAGACTAGGCAGACTAGACTAGACAGACTAAACAGACTAGACTAGACTAGACACACTAGACTAGACAGACTAGACTAGACAGACTAGACTAGACAGACTAGACTAGACAGACTGGACTAGACAGACTAGACTAGACAGACTAGACTAGACACACTAGACTAGACAGACTGGACTAGACAGACTAGACTAGACATACTAAACTAGACAGATTAGACTATACAGACTAGACTAGATAGACTAGACTAGGCAGACTAGACTAGACAGACTAGACTAGACAGACTAGACTAGACATACTAAACTAGACAGATTAGACTATACAGACTAGACTAGATAGACTAGACTAGGCAGACTAGACTAGACAGACTAAACAGACTAGACTAGACAGACTAGACTAGACACACTAGACTAGACAGACTGGACTAGACAGACTAGACTAGACATACTAAACTATACAGATTAGACTATACAGACTAGACTAGATAGACTAGACTAGGCAGACTAGACTAGACAGACTAGACTAGACAGACTAGACTGGACTAGACAGACTAGACTAGACAGACTAGACTAGACATACTAAACTAGACAGATTAGACTATACAGACTAGACTAGATAGACTAGACTAGGCAGACTAGACTAGACAGACTAAACAGACTAGACTAGACAGACTAGACTAGACAGACTAGACTAGACAGACTAGACTAGACAGACTAGACTAGACAGACTGGACTAGACAGACTAGACTAGACAGACTAGACTAGACACACTAGACTAGACAGACTGGACTAGACAGACTAGACTAGACATACTAAACTATACAGATTAGACTATACAGACTAGACTAGATAGACTAGACTAGGCAGACTAGACTAGACAGACTAAACAGACTAGACTAGACAGACTAGACTAGACACACTAGACTAGACAGACTAGACTAGACAGACTAGACTAGACAGACTAGACTAGACAGACTGGACTAGACAGACTAGACTAGACAGACTAGACTAGACATACTAAACTAGACAGATTAGACTATACAGACTAGACTAGATAGACTAGACTAGGCAGACTAGACTAGACAGACTAAACAGACTAGACTAGACAGACTAGACTAGACACACTAGAGTAGACAGACTGGACTAGACAGACTAGACTAGACATACTAAACTAGACAGATTAGACTATACAGACTAGACTAGATAGACTAGACTAGGCAGACTAGACTAGACAGACTAGACTAGACAGACTAGACTAGATAGACTAGACTAGGCAGACTAGACTAGACAGACTAGACTAGACAGACTAGACTAGACATACTAAACTAGACAGATTAGACTATACAGACTAGACTAGATAGACTAGACTAGGCAGACTAGACTAGACAGACTAAACAGACTAGACTAGACAGACTAGACTAGACACACTAGACTAGACAGACTGGACTAGACAGACTAGACTAGACATACTAAACTATACAGATTAGACTATACAGACTAGACTAGATAGACTAGACTAGGCAGACTAGACTAGACAGACTAGACTAGACAGACTAGACTGGACTAGACAGACTAGACTAGACAGACTAGACTAGACATACTAAACTAGACAGATTAGACTATACAGACTAGACTAGATAGACTAGACTAGGCAGACTAGACTAGACAGACTAAACAGACTAGACTAGACAGACTAGACTAGACACACTAGACTAGACAGACTAGACTAGACAGACTAGACTAGACAGACTGGACTAGACAGACTAGACTAGACAGACTAGACTAGACACACTAGAGTAGACAGACTGGACTAGACAGACTAGACTAGACATACTAAACTAGACAGATTAGACTATACAGACTAGACTAGATAGACTAGACTAGGCAGACTAGACTAGACAGACTAGACTAGACAGACTAGACTAGACACACTAGACTAGACAGACTAGACTAGACAGACTAGACTAGACAGACTAGACTAGACAGACTAGACTAGACAGACTAGACTAGACAGACAAGACTAGACCGACAAGACTAGACAGACAAGACTAGACAGACAAGACTAGACAGACAAGCCTAGACAGACAAGACTAGACAGACAAGACTAGACAGACTAGACAGACAAGACTAGACAGACAAGGCTAGACAGACAAGACTAGACAGACAAGACTAGACAGACTAGACTAGACAAACTAAACAAGACAGATTAGACTAGACAGACTAGACTAGACAGACTAGACTAGACAGACTAGACTAGATAGACTAGACTAGACTAGACAGACTAGGCTAGACAGACTAGACGAGACAGACTAGACTAGACAGACTAGTAGACTCTACAGACTAGACTAGACCAGAGAGACTAGACTAGACAGACTAGAATAGACAGACTAAACTAGACAGACTTGACTAGAGTAGACAGACTAGACTAGACAAACTAGATTAGACAGACTAAACTAGACAGACTAGACCAGACAGACTAGACTAGACAGACTATACTAGACAGACTAGACTAGACAGACTAGACTAGACAGGCCAGACTAGACTAGACAGATTAGACTAGTCAGACTAGACTAGACTGCACAGACTAGTCGAGACAGACTAGAAATTCTAGCCGTTGGCGTGGTTGGCTATGGCGTCTGCGTCGCAGTTGAGATGGAGCGCAGTCGCGAGTTTTCCCGCGCGATCTAACGGTCGCGTGCAGTCTTCAGTCAGCTCTGTGTTGAATAAGACGCAAGAAAGCATTTTCACTTTGTACACGAAACGAAAAAATGAGTGCACGTGGTAAAGCCAAGGGGACGAAGAGTCGCTCAAAGTCAAGCCGGGCCGGGTTACAATTCCCGGTGGGGAGGGTGCACCGTTTTCTGCGGAAGGGCAATTACGCGTCTCGTGTGGGCACCGGTGCAGCCATATACGCCGCCGCCGTGTTGGAGTACTTGACGGCGGAGGTGCTGGAGTTGGCGGGAAACGCGGCCAGAGACAACAAAAAGGCGAGGATCGTGCCGCGCCACATCCAGCTGGCGGTCAGGAACGACGAGGAGCTCAACAAGCTGTTCGCCGGGGTCACGATCTCCGAGGGCGGAGTGCTGCCCAACATCAACGCCGTCTTGCTGCCTAAGAAGAGCCATGGGGGCAGCAGCTCCGCCACCAAAACTCAATCGCAAGACTACTAGACCAATTTCAATATATTTCTGTTTTTGTTAAGCATCTCTTTTCTTAGGTTATTTGCAAATATTTGATAATAAAATTTTTCTATTTTGTATTTAATTACGTTGTAGTTAAGAGGCGACAGGCAACTTCCATTGCATATCCTTGAAATTCCAGTTAACATAGTTTTGATTGCAAGTGGTACGATAACAATCTGAACATCTTAATTATTATATTATTAATTCTAATTATTCTTAAACATTTTTCTACATTTCAGAAGAGATTAATACTTGTTATAGAATCAAGACTTGCATTTGAATTGATTAATACTTGTTATAGAATCAAGACTTGCATTTGAATTGTATATTGGGTTGCAGAACTAACTTACTTTGGTAGTATTCATCTTTACTAGTCTTATCTTCCCATACTGCACTTGTTTAAGTGGATTTGTATGTCTAGTCTATCTAGTCTTGTCTGTCTAGACAGTCTAGTCTTGTCTGTCTAGACAGTCTAGTCTTGTCTGTCTGGTTTTGTCTGTCTAGTCTTATCTGTCTAGTCTTGTATGTCTAGTCTTGTCTGTCTAGTATTGTCTGTCTTGTCTTGTCTGTCTAGTCTTGTCTGTCTAGTCTTGTCTGTCTAGTTTAGTCTGTCTAGTCTTGTCTGTCTGGTCTTGTCTGTCTAGTCTATCTATTCTTGTCTGTCTAGTCTTGTCTGTCTAGTCTTGTCTGTCTAGTCTTGTCTGTCTAGTCTTGTCTGTCTAGTCTTGTCTTGTCTGCCTAGTATTGTCTGTCTAGTTTTGTCTGTCTAGTCTTGTCTGTCTAGTCTTGTCTGTCTAGTCTTGTCTGTCTAGTCTTGTCTGTCTAGTCTTGTCTGTCTAGTCTTGTCCGTCTAGTCTTGTCCGTCTAGTCTTGTCTGTCTAGTCTTGTCTGTCTAGTCTTGTCTGTCTAGTCTTGTCTGTCTAGTCTTGTCCGTCTAGTCTTGTCCGTCTAGTCTTGTGTGTCTAGTCTTGTCTGTCTAGTCTTGTCTGTCTAGTCTTGTCTGTCTAGTCTTGTCTGTCTAGTCTTGTCTGTCTAATCTTGTATGTCTAGTCTTGTCTGTCTAGTCTTGTCTGACTAGTCTTGTCTGTCTAGTCTTGTCTGTCTAGTCTTGTCTGTCTAGTCTTGTCTGTCTAGTCTTGTCTGTCTAGTCATGTCTGTCTAGTCTTGTTTGTCTAGTCTTGTCTGTCTAGTCTTGTCTGTCTAGTCTTGTCTGACTAGTCTTGTCTGTCTAGTCTTGTCTGTCTAGTCTTGTCTGTCTAGTCTTGTCTGTCTAGTCTTGTCTGACTAGTCTTGTCTGTCTAGTCTTGTCTGTCTAGTCTTGTCTGTCTAGTCTTGTCTGTCTAGTCTTGTCTGTCTAGTCTTGTCTGTCTAGTCTTGTCTGTCTAGTCTTGTCTGTCTAGTCTTGTCTGTCTAGTCTTGTCTGTCTAGTCTTGTCTGTCTAGTCTTGTCTGTCTAGTCTTGTCTGTCTAGTCTTGTCTGTCTAGTCTTGTCTGTCTAGTCTTGTCTGTCTAGTCTTGTCTGTCTAGTCTTGTCTGTCTAGTCTTGTCTGTCTAGTCTTGTCTGTCTAGTCTTGTCTGTCTAGTCTTGTCTGTCTAGTCTTGTCTGTCTAGTCTTGTCTGTCTAGTCTTGTCTGTCTAGTCTTGTCTGTCTAGTCTTGTCTGTCTAGTCTTGTCCGTCTAGTCTTGTCCGTCTAGTCTTGTCTGTCTAGTCTTGTCTGTCTAGTCTTGTCTGTCTAGTCTTGTCTGTCTAGTCTTGTCCGTCTAGTCTTGTCTGTCTAGTCTTGTGTGTCTAGTCTTGTCTGTCTAGTCTTGTCTGTCTAGTCTTGTCTGTCTAGTCTTGTCTGTCTAGTCTTGTATGTCTAGTCTTGTCTGTCTAGTCTTGTCTGACTAGTCTTGTCTGTCTAGTCTTGTCTGTCTAGTCTTGTCTGTCTAGTCTTGTCTGTCTAGTCTTGTCTGTCTAGTCTTGTCTGTCTAGTCTTGTCTGTCTAGTCTTGTCTGTCTAGTCTTGTCTGTCTAGTCTTGTCTGTCTAGTCTTGTCTGTCTAGTCTTGTCTGTCTAGTCTTGTCTGTCTAGTCTTGTCTGACTAGTCTTGTCTGTCTAGTCTTGTCTGTCTAGTCTTGTCTGTCTAGTCTTGTCTGTCTAGTCTTGTCTGTCTAGTCTTGTCTGACTAGTCTTGTCTGTCTAGTCTTGTCTGTCTAGTCTTGTCTGTCTAGTCTTGTCTGTCTAGTCTTGTCTGTCTAGTCTTGTCTGTCTAGTCTTGTCTGTCTAGTCTTGTCTGTCTAGTCTTGTCTGTCTAGTCTTGTCTGTCTAGTCTTGTCTGTCTAGTCTTGTCTGTCTAGTCTTGTCTGTCTAGTCTTGTCTGTCTAGTCTTGTCTGTCTAGTCTTGTCTGTCTAGTCTTGTCTGTCTAGTCTTGTCTGTCTAGTCTTGTCTGTCTAGTCTTGTCTGTCTAGTCTTGTCTGTCTCTAGTCTTGTCTGTCTAGTCTTGTCTGTCTAGTCTTGTCTGTCTAGTCTTGTCTGTCTAGTCTTGTCTGTCTAGTCTTGTCTGTCTAGTCTTGTCTGTCTAGTCTTGTCTGTCTAGTCTTGTCTGTCTAGTCTTGTCTGTCTAGTCTTGTCTGTCTAGTCTTGTCTGTCTAGTCTTGTCTGTCTAGTCTTGTCTGTCTAGTCTTGTCTGTCTAGTCTTGTCTGTCTAGTCTTGTCTGTCTAGTCTTGTCTGTCTAGTCTTGTCTGTCTAGTCTTGTCTGTCTAGTCTTGTCTGTCTAGTCTTGTCTGTCTAGTCTTGTCTGTCTAGTCTTGTCTGTCTAGTCTTGTCTGTCTAGTCTTGTCTCTTTTGTCTGTCTAGTCTTGTCTGTCTAGTCTTGTCTGTCTAGTCTTGTCTGTCTAGTCTTGTCTGTCTAGTCTTGTCTGTCTAGTCTTGTCTGTCTAGTCTTGTCTGTCTAGTCTTGTCTTTCTAGTCTTGTCTGTCTAGTCTTGTCTGTCTAGTCTTGTCTGTCTAGTCTTGTCTGTCTAGTCTTGTCTGTCTAGTCTTGTCTGTCTAGTCTTGTCTGTCTAGTCTTGTCTGTCTAGTCTTGTCTGTCTAGTCTTGTCTGTCAAGTCTTGTCTGTCTAGTCTTGTCTGTCTAGTCTTGTCTGACTAGTCTTGTCTGTCTAGTCTTGTCTGTCTAGTCTTGTCTGTCTAGTCTTGTCTGTCTAGTCTTGTCTGACTAGTCTTGTCTGTCTAGTCTTGTCTGTCTAGTCTTGTCTGTCTAGTCTTGTCTGTCTAGTCTTGTCTGTCTAGTCTTGTCTGTCTAGTCTTGTCTGTCTAGTCTTGTCTGTCTAGTCTTGTCTGTCTAGTCTTGTCTGTCTAGTCTTGTCTGTCTAGTCTTGTCTGTCTAGTCTTGTCTGTCTAGTCTTGTCTGTCTAGTCTTGTCTGTCTAGTCTTGTCTGTCTAGTCTTGTCTGTCTAGTCTTGTCTGTCTAGTCTTGTCTGTCTAGTCTTGTCTGTCTAGTCTTGTCTGTCTAGTCTTGTCTGTCTAGTCTTGTCTGTCTAGTCTTGTCTGTCTAGTCTTGTCTGTCTAGTCTTGTCTGTCTAGTCTTGTCTGTCTAGTCTTGTCTGTCTAGTCTTGTCTGTCTAGTCTTGTCTGTCTAGTCTTGTCTGTCTAGTCTTGTCTGTCTAGTCTTGTCTGTCTAGTCTTGTCTGTCTAGTCTTGTCTGTCTAGTCTTGTCTGTCTAGTCTTGTCTGTCTAGTCTTGTCTGTCTAGTCTTGTCTGTCTAGTCTTGTCTGTCTAGTCTTGTCTGTCTAGTCTTGTCTGTCTAGTCTTGTCTGTCTAGTCTTGTCTGTCTAGTCTTGTCTGTCTAGTCTTGTCTGTCTAGTCTTGTCTGTCTAGTCTTGTCTGTCTAGTCTTGTCTGTCTAGTCTTGTCTGTCTAGTCTTGTCTGTCTAGTCTTGTCTGTCTAGTCTTGTCTGTCTAGTCTTGTCTGTCTAGTCTTGTCTGTCTAGTCTTGTCTGTCTAGTCTTGTCTGTCTAGTCTTGTCTGTCTAGTCTTGTCTGTCTAGTCTTGTCTGTCTAGTCTTGTCTGTCTAGTCTTGTCTGTCTAGTCTTGTCTGTCTAGTCTTGTCTGTCTAGTCTTGTCTGTCTAGTCTTGTCTGTCTAGTCTTGTCTGTCTAGTCTTGTCTGTCTAGTCTTGTCTGTCTAGTCTTGTCTGTCTAGTCTTGTCTGTCTAGTCTTGTCTGTCTAGTCTTGTCTGTCTAGTCTTGTCTGTCTAGTCTTGTCTGTCTAGTCTTGTCTGTCTAGTCTTGTCTGTCTAGTCTTGTCTGTCTAGTCTTGTCTGTCTAGTCTTGTCTGTCTAGTCTTGTCTGTCTAGTCTTGTCTGTCTAGTCTTGTCTGTCTAGTCTTGTCTGTCTAGTCTTGTCTGTCTAGTCTTGTCTGTCTAGTCTTGTCTGTCTTCGTCTGTCTAGCTTATCTAGTCTGTCCTCCACGTGGAAGTCAACTTGTCACGGTGTGGGGGCTTAGTTTCGCGCACCCGTCCAATGGTGCGATAATGTGCAATACCGACTGAAACTCCGGTCGGAGCGGTCACCGGGGAACGAACAACCAAGAACTTCCAAACCCTTAACGCCAAGGTGTCTTGCGACCCGTGTCGAAGGGACTGGTTGGTGGCCAACGGCAACCGGTCATCGCTAACGGAGCCTTTCTGATACCTGGCTACTTCTGAGGGTATCAAGCCTTACCGTGTCAATCGGGGCTCTGACATGGTGGATCTTTAGTTCCCTTGCTACTCGTGGGATTTACATGAAAAAGTCCTTCAAAAAAGTCCTTGAAAAAGTCCAGAATACAATCCTTGTGTGCGGGACCTAACCGCCACATAACTGGCGGATCAGATGGAGCGTGAGCTCCACGATCCAAGAGAAGGCACCAGTCGAGGGCGACCAACTCCCAGACTGTAGCCAAAAAGCAAAGGCAAGGACGTTAGTAACATCGTTTAGCCAGTAAGCCAAAGGAGACCCGCTCCCAGACTGGCGTCAAAAAGTCAGGGCAAGGTGACCAGTAACACCGTTACTTCCACCAAGCCCGCGACTAAGCAAGCGGAAGCAACAAGGCCCAAGAAAGGTAAGAAGACGAGATGGGCACATCTTTTGCCACCCCGAGGTAGTCCAGGCGGGTTCGATGACATTGAGGGTTCCCTTGAAACCCACCACCTTTTCACCAGGTAACTTACGTTAATGCTACACTCAGTAATATCCAGTACCTCACTCCTGACTTTATATATCCTGACTTATTTTGATCTTTGAGAGGTAGTGGTCTGAGTCCAGATTGGCGCTTCTTAGTACCTTCACGTTTGTATTTCCTTTTGAGATTTGCGTGAAATGGCCACACGATCTATCTGGAATTCACCCAGGTGGATTATTTCATTACTGCTTATATTATTATGCTACTTAATCTAGAAATAAAGTGGCACTACATTCTACAAACCTTTGTTTTACAAAAACCCTTTCTGAAAGATGTTTCTCGTGACGAGCAATGCAATGGAAAACTTGAGAATTAGCAGCAGTAATGTTCTATGATCTAGGTCACGGGAACAAATAGTGTTCCCTTCACCGTGCGCTTTTACTAGTTAGCAATTTTTGCCACGGAATGGTTGAACGTTCTAATCTTATTGTTTCAGTGATTTTAAGTATTTTGTCTGTCAAAATTACAATTTTTTAATACTACCGGTAAGACGCCTGCAACGCAGATGGCAGGCAAGATGGGAAACGGAAACAGGGAAGGCTACATGGACCAAACGCTTGCTTCCTGTCCTGCGTTCGTGGGTCAACTGAGAGCACGGCGAAACATCCTACCACGTAACCCAGATGATTAGCGGAAACGAATGCTTCAGAATGCTACCTACACAGGTTCAAGGTCGCTGAGACAGAGGAGTGCCGCTCAACACACTTTCTTCTCCTGCGAGAGATCGGAAAGCGACAGATGCCTGGCAAATTCAGAAATAGGAGAATTGATCCGCGATAACTGCGTTAGGAAAATGCTAATGGACCAATCCCTCTGGAAAGCAATCTCCAATTTCGTCGTTAGCATTATCACCCATAAAGAGGACGAAGAACGCGCTGTCCAGGCAGTCACCTAGCTGAATCTCAAGAGCAGAAGCAAAATCAAAACTAAAAAAACTAAAGTGGTAACAACTGTCCGGGCTGCCCACCCTGAAGGAATACGCCAGCGATACCGGGGTGCTGGTCCCTATAGCCAAGTGGAAGAAGGGGTTTAGTGAGTGAGAGTCTCACACGCAGGCTGGTAGAGCTTCCCCCAAACCACAATAAAAAAAAGATCATTGGCGGAAGAACGACACCACAGTAAAAGCAGATGTACAGGTAGTACAACCCTGACTAAAGGAAGCGCAGAAAGACTCATCATAACTCAAAGAGCAATGGAAAGAAGAATGCTAGGTATCAGTATCAGAAACGAGGAAATCAGGAGATACACCAAGGTCCATGAAGTCATCATAAGAATAAACCAATTAAAATGGAGATGGGAGAGCCACGTGGCAAGGCAGACGGATCCAAATGGACCAAGAGAATTGTGGAATGGAGACCAAGAACAACGGAAAGGAGCGTGGGCAGACCCGCGGAAAGATGGTGAGACGACATCAAACGACAAAAACTGGTGTAAGATTGCACAATGCAGGAAAACTTGGAAAACGTTAGAGGAGGCCTACATGCAGGAGTGGATTAACACGGGCTGAGGAAGAAGAAGACAGGTAGTAGCGGCAGCCACAGCGGTCCCTCCCTAGGAAGTTACAAATGCAACAACGGCCGCTTCCGAGGTGGAAGAGACAGCAATGGCGCCCACTCCCTCTACTGAAACCATAATGGCCGAGATCAGCTCTAATTACCGAGAGGACGACCTAGACCTCACACTCGTAGACATGAACAGTGCAGCCATGTCTACGCAGGCAGAGGAAGATGTTGTTCTTGCAGGGACAGAGGAGGAACCACAGCGTCCTATCACAAAACAAGCCAAACACACCAAAACAGCCCAAGTGAACATCCACCATGTCAAGGCAGCCTCGGTTGTGATGCCCAGGATGTTCACTAAACAACACCTAGGGCTAGCGCTGCTGCAAAAACCTTGGATCTACGGAGGTAAGATCAGAGGCCTCTGCAATAGGGAATGCAAGTTGGTACGAGACGGCCGAGAGGTCTCCCCTGGAAGTTGCATTATGGTAAAGAAGGTATATAAGGTACGGAAGGTATAGAAGGTACGTATACTAAGGAAGGCATTATGGTAATTATTTATATCTTTCAGAACTCTTAATGGGGATTTAGTTCCGATCCAGGCCCTCATCATGACCGAGGGGTAGTGATCGCATCAGCATACTTTCATATTGTAATATGGCGATGGTAATAGAATACCACCCATAGAATTAAAAGGCTGGTGGAACACGGTATTAGGAGAAGGCTGCCACTCATCTTAGGATGTGACGCAAAGGCACACAACGAGATGTGGGGCAACACGCCTTTTAGGTTTAGGTAGAGGTGTAAAGTACCTTTTAGAATACCTCATTAAAGAAAACCTAAATGTGTATAACGTTGGGAATACGCCAACATTTGTCAGTAAGGTCAGGATTCAGGTGCTGGATTTTACGGTAGGTAGCACTAACGTAAATAAGCTGGTGAAAAAGTGGAGAGTTTCAAGTGAACCCTCAATGCCAGACCAAAGGATCATAGAGTTTGAACTTTAAGGTGCGAGTAGGAAAACACTCCCAGACAAACGCTGTGGCCTATGTTTAGTTCCAAACTAAAAGATAACCCACAGCAAGTGACAGTGCGTGGTAGCAACAAGCACTACACTCTACTAGAACAAGCAATAAATGTAGCACAGCATTTGAATTCAGCTGCACGGTAAAACCCATGAAGGAGCATAAGGATGAAAAATGGTGGAAATAAAATTTGTCTACATAGAGCAAATCTCTCTGCAAAAATTTTAAGATTTTCTGCAATAATTTGCAAACGGTTAAATTTGCAACAAAATGGAAACCAGTATAAGATTCAGAAGATCAAAATCTATAAGCCCCAATAATTATTTTTTCCAAAATCCTAAAAATAACGGAGTTACAAAATTGTACCTGCACAAATATTTCCCAAACCGGAAACTTTAGGGACTTCCGGTTTCAAAATCTCAACTCAGCGCCCCAAAAACTTACCGCAACGATCCTTTGTTCTTTCAAATCACACCGTTTCAACCAATCTACAAAAACTCAAATCGCAACTTCCGGCCCAAACAACTCGCAAAGAAACAACGACTTCCGTTTTTCACCATCGCATTCCTCACGTAAAAATCTATAGAATGCAGTTTTCAAAATCCGGAACGGCTTTCTAGTTTCCGTTTTGCAATGAAATGCTTTGTAACTTCCGGAAGTGATAATTGCGGAAGTGGACGTCGCAGGTGTATTTACTTTAAAAATTTGGAATCTACAGCTTGAAATGTTTGGGGTAAAGTTTTTGTTGCGTTAAAACTCCTGCTGGTTCAGTTTTTTGCAGGAAATTTGTCGCTGCTTTACATTGCTGTAAGTCAGGAAATAAAAGCCGTAGCAAGTTCTGGTTTTCATATTTGGATTTAGAATGGTGAAAGCTAAAAGAAAATGGTTTTCTTTTTTTAAATTTCGTTAAACTTGTTTTTTGGATGAAATATTCTCAGGAAGTTAACTCGAAGCGTGTTGGTCGTAGCGAATTGCGGTTTTTAGCTTCGCACTCGGGACTAGCTAAACTATGCGATTTGAGTTTTCGTTCATTAAATTTGTTAAAATTCGTTACTTTCCTCACGGTTTTCTTGTTGCGGCGTCGCGGATTCACCATCGAACCGATGATCATACGTCGATCTTGATGACGCTTGTGCGAGTTGCGCGACGCGGCTTGATGAATTCCGATTCCGCGCTATTCAATTTCCTACAGTCCGATCCCGTTTTCTTCCTGCTGAGGGACGAATCCACCGTATTCTTATAATAGAAACTGTTCATCTCGAAGCCTCTCTGGTTTCCCGCCGTTGAACAACAATAGATCGCCCGCCTGAACTTCTTCTTAAATTTTTCTGCAAAATTACAGAAAAATCAGTTCAAGCAACCAGTTCCAACACCTTGTACCTAGTACAATCGTAAATATCTGATGGTCTGAAGGAGTGGACTCCCTGCAAAACTCTCAAAAACGTTTTGCTTCACTTATTTGCGCACCTTTCCCGAAGGAAATTTGCTTGTTGTGAAGCTGTCTTACAGAACTTGCACGGGTTTGTGCGGTGGATTGCATAACGCTGGAGATATTAGGGGCTTTATTTCACTTGGTCCATTCGTATGAATTGGACTACTTTATTACCTATTTTCGGAGCATTCCTCCCTCGCAATATTACCGTGTTACATATCAAATTGCGCAGAATTTATCGTAGTTTCTAAATTTGCCAATCTTCTTCCTCTAACGATATCGGCTTAAAAGTTATTTGAGAAAATCTAAACCTACTTCTGAAATTCGAAACTTTAAAACTTGAAACTAAAATATCTCTTTTAGTTTCCAACGTTGACAAACAAATTATACACCAATTTCTCCCAAATTTATTCTAGTTTCCAAAACTGTTGCAGGTATTCCCGTAGCTTTCCTAGTTTTTCAATTACAACCGAAAAACTAGCCAAACTCCAAAAACTATCGAAGATTCGCAAACTGCCTTTACAATTTTCGTTGTAATTCGCTTATTTTCCAACCGATTTTCAAAATTTAAATAATTTATTAAACAGGATTGAATTTGCAACCAACTTAATTAACGACATTTTTGGCTGACATAATTTGTTTCTAAATTATTTTTTTTGCATTAAATATCTGCAACGCGTCAACGAAATTTAAAAATTCCTGCTGTGCGTGTAATCCAACTGATTCCTTTATAAACAACTTCTAATGAACTTTTTCCTGCAGAGCGCAACAGTCCGCCTAACCGGATGGCTACTCGTAAACTTACCACACTGTAAAGCATTTCGCGATAACTCGGTTAAAACTGCGCGGATTTAAGAAATTCGAATCGAATTGGAGAGATAATTGAATTCTGTAAAACTTTCGTTAGGTGAGTTTTTTTTGAGGAGGCAACTGTTTGGGAGATATCGCGCGGTGAAGGGGATGGCTTCTGTATTGTGTAAGATTTCGGTAAAACGGTTGTATTTAAGGAACCAGTGAATGTTTTAAAGATATTTCTACTGCTCCTGAAAGGCAAGTAAATTGCCTAGGAAAAGTTTCAGATCAAGTTTCTTGTACGTCGCACAGGTTGTTAGTTACGCGGCTTTGAAGTCGCGAATAGACCTTTTCGTAGTTGAAATTTTTTTGTGCACATGTGTCAATTTCCGCCATGTTTTGCCCAAACTTTTTGACGTATAATCTTATTATTTGCCCGAAACTTTCATATTCCCGCCTTTCAAACTTGGCGGATGCGCATGCGCTTAACTAACCGTAAAAAGTTCAATTCGCTTTTTTAGTTTTGTTATGATAATTCTGAAACCTGAAGTGCTATCTTCAAGATAGACGCAGATTTAGATTCTACAGGAAATTTCCTTTAAGAGTGTGTTTAAATATTTTAAATAAGTTGAACGGTTTAAGAAATAATCAATAAAATGTAAATTTTTGATTTTTTTGCAATAATTTGCAAACGGTTAGATTTGCAAAAAAACTGAACCCAGTACAAGATTCAGAACACAAAGATCTATAACTTTCTAAAAACGTTTTTCCTAAAATCCTCAATTTAACGGAGTTACCAACAAAACTAAATTTACAAAAGCGTACTTGAACTCTAAATATTTCGCAAACCGGAAACTTTAGCCACTTCTGGTTTCAAAATCTCAACTCAGCGCCGCAAAATCTCACCGAAAACACCTTTTGTTCTTTCAAATCCCGCCGTTTCGACCAATCTACGAAAACTCAAAATCGCAACTTCCACCCCCAAATCCTCGCAAAGTAACGACCCCAACAACTTCCGGTTTTCACCATCGCATTTCTTACCAAAAAATCTATCCAAGCCAGTTTTCGAAATTCAAATCGGCTGGCTAGTTTCCGTTTTGCAATTACAAAGTTTGTAACTTCCGGAATGGATAATTGCGAAAGCGGACGTCATAGCACAATTTACTTTGGAAATTCGGGATCTACAGGTTGAAATGTTTGGGATAGAGTTTTTGTTACGTTAAAATTCCCGCTGGTTTAGGTTTTTGCATGAAATTTGTCGTTGCTTTACACGGCTGTAAGTCAGCAAATAAAAGTCGTAGCGAGTTCTGGTTTTCATATTTGGATTTAGAATCTTATAAGCTATGAGAAAATGTGTTGTTTTATTAAATATCGTTGAAAGTGATTTTTGGATGAAATATTCTCTGGAAGATAACTCGGCGAGTGTTGGTCGCAACGAACTGCGGTTTTCAGATTCGCACTCAGGTCTGGATATACTATGCGATTTGAGTTTCCATTCAATTTGAGGTTTTAAACGTGCACCTCCTTTAGTACATACTTCCTTAGGCGCATCTGATGCGCTAGCAAAATGCAACGAAAATTCACACCATGAAGTTAGTAACTTAGTTTAGGAACGGAAAATTTTTGGCACGCATGCCAAGCTCGGCACGTGTTTTAATACCTTTTTTGTCTCTCTGCTTTATGAATCGTTCCGACTGTACAGGTGGGGTGTTAGGGCTCTTCAATTCCATCCTTTTGGTACATTACAGTCTTGTCGATATCTTCTTCCAAGCTTTGGTCTCTTCCGGCTAGGTATAACAAGAGGGGCAGGATGTTGAAGAATGTTTGGACTTCAGGAAGCCAGCAGAGCTGAGGAACTGCGAGCAACGAGGAAGTTCGGATACAAGCTTCAGGCTAAGGAGGATCCTGAAAGTTGTGTTGGTCGAGACTAATCAGTAAATTGGGTATTAAACGATATTTATGTTATCTATATTACTTTTTAAAGAAACTTAACCAGTCAGTTACAAAAGAAAATCTTGAAAACGTGGATAAGAAAATATACGGATTGTCTATGACGAAGACTTGAGGCAAAGCCTAAGATTTAAGCTCAAGTCTTTAAGCTTAAATTCTAAGCTTGCGTTGAAAACTTAAGATTAAACTCTAAGTTTGAGTCTTGTGACAAACTTTTAAGTCCAAGATTTAAGTCTGAAATTTAAGATTTGGAAGTTTCAGACTTAAGATAACTTTAACTTTTCAGATACGATAAGATTTCGAGCTTGGGAATTAATTTTGGCTTAAGTTTGTGTTGAGTTAGTTTAGATATGAAGTTAAGTCCAATTAGATTTATAACTTTAAGATTCAAGTTTTCAGCCAAAGGCTTCAGTCAGATCTTAAAACTTCCAGCTTCAGAATTAATTTTGCGTCGAAGCCAAAAATCTTAAGATTCCGGCTTTAAGTTTTAACGTTTGTGTTGGGTTAGGTTAGGTATGAGGTTAAGTCAAATCAGATTTATATCTTTAACATTCAAGTTTTTAGCCTTCAGCCTTCAGTCAGACCTTGAAACTTGAGAATTAATTTCGAATCGAAGCCAAAAATCGCTACATTTTTAAGTCTCGAGCGAAATCTGAATAATAATAAACTTAATATAATAAACTTAAAGTACCCGCAACTTACGATTTAAGCTTAAAATCTTAGTAAACCAATGGCAAGTTCCAACTTAATTAAACTTTTAAATAAAAATAAAATTTTTGATCGTCAGCCTTATTCCATCCTCCGCTCCATCCATCATTTCCTCAAACGGGTAACGACGATACGTCCTCCACCGTTTGGCTAGTGCTGGTGGTGATGGTCCGGACAGCAATGGTTCTGGTGGTTGTGACTGTGCGCATGCTGCTGCACTGACCGATTAGTCGGCTGCAGGGGCAACACCGCCAGCTTCTTATTCACCTTGCTCAAGATCTCGTACGAGAAATAATCTTCATCATCGATCGGTGACGACTCGTCCAACTGATAACTACGAATTCAACATTTAAGGTCGATTCCCATATGCGCGACACTCAGCTACGCGACGTCGTGCGACAACGCCTGTCAAATAATGATTACATTGTTTTAAATGGGCACGTCGCGTAGCCATAGTGAGAAACAATGTAATCATTATTTGAAAGGCGATGTCGCGTGACGTCGCGTATATGAGAATCGGCGTTTAAGCTCAAAAGCCTTGTCCGTCTCTTACTTAATAGCCTTGAAGAAAGTCGAGTCCGAGTTGTTCTTGAGGACGGTCAAGACGACCTTCTTCATGTTGTTAGTGAACGCAATCAGTTCGAGGATCTGCATCATGAACTTGCCCAAGCCGCGTCTGTGGAAGCCGCTCTCCAGCTGCAATTCGTAACTGCAACCGAACTAGAGATCTTATAACCGACTTAGTTTACTCGCAACTTACCAGTAAAGCACTTCTATGCCTTCGTCGATGTCGAACCTGAAGTGCGAGAAACCCAGCGGTGACTCGTTGCTCGCGGCCACCAAGTACCAAGCCGCCTCGTCTGTCAGCTCCTCCTTCTTCTTCAAGTCGCTCCAGCCCCACGAACAGTTCTCATACCTACAATAATAATTGATGAATAGATAAGAATATACTCGAATGCAGCTGTACTGCGCCGAGGTGCGAGGGGCGCACCGAGGTACGCGCAGGTTAGTTTGAGTTAAAATATGCGTCAGGTTACAACTAAACACCGCGGGTGCGAAATAATGTGGGGGTATGCGCAGAACAATCCTAAACTCGCCCAGACGAGATGCATTCTCTCGCCGGCTTGAGTTTAGACTGACAAGACTTGATAGACAAGACTCAACACACTCTTGTTCTTGTCTGTAATTCAAATGGACATCCGATGAATAGTTTAAAACTGCAGCAAGAACGCAGAACAATGCTAAACTCGCCCAGACGAGATGCATTCTCTCGCCGGCACGAGTATAGACTGACAAGACTTGACAGACAAGACTCAACAGACTCTTGTTCTTGTCTGTCTGGTTCAAATGGACATCCGTTGAATAGTTTAGAGCTGCAGCAATGGAAGATGAGGTTAATCGTGATGGTTGCCTAACTGGGTAGGGAGAAGGTATGGTAAAAATTTACAGAAAAATTGTTAAAATTTGATATAAATTGAAAGAATTTAATGAAAATTGTTAAAATTTGACGAAAAATTTAGGAATTTGATGCAAAAATTTGATGTAAAATTGTGGAATTTTGATGCAACATTATAAAAATTTGATGAAAAATTGCTAAACACCACTCGCCAAGACTCGTGATGGTTGCCTAGCTGGGTAGTGGGAAGGTATAGTAAGATTGATTATAATTTACTTATGTTGCATGTTTTTCTTGGTAAGTGCGAAGGCCCAGTCTTTGATGGTGTGATCCAAGTTGGTGACTCGTTTGATGTAGAGGTCGCACTGGATGCCATTGTTGTTGTATTTGCGGAAGACGGTGAGGGGTTCGAGAGGGTCGTCCAGAGTGTTGGCCTTGTCGACTACGGCTTTGGCTTGGGCCAGGCGGATTTGTTCTTCTTTGCGGGCTAGGCGTTTCTCTTTGCCTTTGTTATTGCTTTTCCGCTGAAAA
The DNA here is from genome assembly GCA_944588485.1 of Phosphuga atrata. Taxonomy (NCBI): domain Eukaryota; kingdom Metazoa; phylum Arthropoda; class Insecta; order Coleoptera; family Silphidae; genus Phosphuga; species Phosphuga atrata. Next base: position 26,602,945 of record OX155906.1, read on the forward strand.
TTAAAAATTGTAAGAATTTTATGAAATATTGGTAAAATTTGATGGAAAATTGCTAAAATTTGAAGTAAAATTGTAAAAATTTTATGAAAAATTGGTAAAATTTGTAGAATTTCGTGGAAAATTTTTTAAAATTTGCTGTAAAATTCAAAGAATTTGATGAATTTTTTTTTAATTTCATGAACAATTGGTAAAATTTGATGTAAAATTTGAAGAATTTGATGGAAAAAATGGTAAAATTTGATGAAAAATCACAAAAATTGTATGTAACATTGATAGAATTTGATGAAATTTTTTAAAATTCGCTGATTTGTTAAAATTTTATGAAAAATTTCTAAAATTTGATGGAAAATAACTAAAATTTGATGGAAAATTGATAGAATTTGATGAAAAATTTTGAAAATTAATGGCGTTTTGTTAAAATTTGCTGAAAAATTGTTAAAATTTGACGAAAATTGTAAAAAATGATGTAAAATTGATGAAAATTGTTCAAATTTAATGAAAAATTGTTAAAATTTGATGAAAAGTTGCTAAAATTTGATGAAAAATTGTTAAAATTGGATGAAAAATTGATGAAATTTGACGAAAATTGTTAATATTTGATGTAAAATTGTTAGAATTTGATGAAAATTTTTAAAATACAATGAAAAATTGTTAAAATTTGATGTAAAATTGGTAAAATTTGATGTAAAATTGGAAGAATTTGCTGAAATTCTTTTAAATTTCATGAAAAATTGCTAAAATTTGATAAAAAAACACAAAAATTTGATGTAACATTGATAGAATTTGATGAAAATTTTTAAAATTCGCTGACGATTTTAAAATTTTATGAAAAATTGCAAAAAATTTATGAAAAATCAGTCAAATTTGAAGTAAAATTTATAGAATTTGTAGAAAATTTTTGAAATTTAACAGAATATTGATAAAATTTGATGTAAAATCGTAAAAATTTGACGAAAATTGTTAAAATTCGATGAAAAATTGGTAAAATGTTGCGAAAATTTTTAAAAATCGATTAAACAATCTTATAATTTGATGAGAAATTGTTAAAATTTGACGAAAAATTGTGGAAATTTGATGAAACATTGTAAAAATATGATGATAAATTGCTAAAATTTGATGAAAGATTGCGAAAATTTGCTGTTAAATCGAAAGAATTTGATGAAAATTGTTAAAATTTGATCAAAAATAATTAAAATTTGGACGAAAATCAAAGTTTCATGTAAGATTGCGAAAATTTGTTGTAAAATTCAAAGAATTTAATGGAAATTGTCAAAATTTGATGAACAAATTGCTAAAATTTTAATGAAAAATTGCAAACATTTGATGAAAATTGTTAAAATTTGTCGAAAAATTTTCGTAATATTTCATCAAGTTTTAGTAATTTTTCATCAAATTTTTACATTTGATGAAAAATTACTAAAACTTGATGAAAGATTACGAAAATTTGTAAAATTGAAAGTATTTGTTGATGTTTGCTAAAATTTGGTGAAAAATTGTTAGAATTTTGATGAAAAATTATAAATATTTGATGAAAATTGTTAAAATTTTGCCGAGAATTGTGAAAATTTTGCCGAAAATTGTTAAAATTTTACGGGATATTGTTAAGGTTTGATGAAACATTGTTAATATTTACTGAAAAATTGCTAAAATTTGATAAAAGACTGGAAAAAGTTGCTGTTAAATCGAAAGAATTTGATGAAAATTGTTAAAATTTAATGAAATTTTTTTTAAATTTTGATGAATTTTGTAAACATTTGATGAAAATTGTTAAAATTTTGACGAAAATCAAAATTTCATGAGAGATTGCGAAAATTTGCTGTAAAATTGAAAGGATTTAATGGAAATTGTGAAAATTTGATGAACAAATTCTTAAAATTTGATAGAACATAGTAAAAATTTGATGAAAATTGCTAAAATCTAATGAATTATTGTTAAAATTTTATTAAAAATTGCTAAAATTGGATGAAAATTACTAAAATTTGATGTAAAATTGTAAACATTAGATGAAAATTGTTAAAATTTTACAGAATATTCGCAAAATTTGATGTAGAATTGTAAAAATTTTATGAAAAATTGCTAAAATCTAATGAAATATTATTAAAATTTTATAAAAAATTCGATGAAAATTATTAATATTTGATGCAAAATTTTAAACATATGATAAAAATTGTTAAAATTCTACAGAATATTTGCGAAATTTGATGAAAAATTGTAAAAATTTGAAGAAAATTGCTAAAATCTAATGAAATATTGTTAGAATTTTATTAAAAATTACTAAAATTGGATGAAAATTACTAAAATTTGATGTCGAATTGTAAAAGTGTGACGAAAAGTGTTAAAATTCAATGAAAAATTGTTAAAATTGGATGAAATATAGTCATATTTAGTGTAAAATTTGCTAAAATTGGAACAAAATTGTTAAAATTTGATGTAAAATTGTAAATGAGTGAAGAAAATTGTAAAAATTTCATGAACAATTGCTAAAATTTGTCGCAATATTACTGAACATGAAAAGTTTGATGAAAACAGCTAGAATTAGAACATAAACAAAAGTTTAATGGAAAAAATTGACAAAAACACGCAATAAAAATTGTTAAAAACATGCAAAAAATAGATAAAATCATGTAAAATGTTCACATGTTTTCTCTTGCTCAACTCACGCCCATTTTTTCTTCAATCTTTCCTCCAGAACTTTTAAATTTTCGAACTTTTATCACAGAAACCCAGATGCTCGTGTTTTATAGGTTATAATACCATAATACAATATACTTCTTTGTTTTTTCTCCTTTTTGGCGGGAGATTCTCGTTTTTAAACTTTCCCCATCGAACTCCTCAACAGACGTCCTCAAACTTTCCTCATAGATTCAACATTTCCTATAGAACAAATTGAGATTTTATATTGATTTAGAGAACTTAATTTAAACAAAAATTAAAACACTTGATGAAAAATGCTAAAAACAGTCGAAAATGTAATATCAATAAGCAAAACTTGTAAAAATTTGATAAAAACATAAAAAAATGATAAAAAACTGCAAAAAAAGTCATTCAAATAAAACTAGATAGACTAGACAGACAAGACTGGACAAGATTAGACAGACAAGACTAGACAGACAAGACTAGACAGACAAGACTAGACAGACAAGACTAGACAGACAAGACTAGACAGACAAGACTAGACAGACAAGACTAGACAGACAAGACTAGACAGACAAGACTAGACAGACAAGACTAGACAGACAAGACTAGACAGACAAGACTAGACAGACAAGACTAGACAGACAAGACTAGACAGACAAGACTAGACAGACAAGACTAGACAGACAAGACTAGACAGACAAGACTAGACAGACAAGACTAGACAGACAAGACTAGACAGACAAGACTAGACAGACAAGACTAGACAGACAAGACTAGACAGACAAGACTAGACAGACAAGACTAGACAGACAAGACTAGACAGACAAGACTAGACAGACAAGACTAGACAGACAAGACTAGACAGACAAGACTAGACAGACAAGACTAGACAGACAAGACTAGACAGACAAGACTAGACAGACAAGACTAGACAGACAAGACTAGACAGACAAGACTAGACAGACAAGACTAGACAGACAAGACTAGACAGACAAGACTAGACAGACAAGACTAGACAGACAAGACTAGACAGACAAGACTAGACAGACAAGACTAGACAGACAAGACTAGACAGACAAGACTAGACAGACAAGACTAGACAGACAAGACTAGACAGACAAGACTAGACAGACAAGACTAGACAGACAAGACTAGACAGACAAGACTAGACAGACAAGACTAGACAGACAAGACTAGACAGACAAGACTAGACAGACAAGACTAGACAGACAAGACTAGACAGACAAGACTAGACAGACAAGACTAGACAGACAAGACTAGACAGACAAGACTAGACAGACAAGACTAGACAGACAAGACTAGACAGACAAGACTAGACAGACAAGACTAGACAGACAAGACTAGACAGACAAGACTAGACAGACAAGACTAGACAGACAAGACTAGACAGACAAGACTAGACAGACAAGACTAGACAGACAAGACTAGACAGACAAGACTAGACAGACAAGACTAGACAGACAAGACTAGACAGACAAGACTAGACAGACAAGACTAGACAGACAAGACTAGACAGACAAGACTAGACAGACAAGACTAGACAGACAAGACTAGACAGACAAGACTAGACAGACAAGACTAGACAGACAAGACTAGACAGACAAGACTAGACAGACAAGACTAGACAGACAAGACTAGACAGACAAGACTAGACAGACAAGACTAGACAGACAAGACTAGACAGACAAGACTAGACAGACAAGACTCTCCCTCGAAGTATCTACACCTTGACGAAGGCATTATGCCGGGTGGGGGAGCTTGCGTGTCCTAATGATCCTGAGAGCAATGCTGACGGTAGCGTAGCTACCAGAAGGGTCACCCAAGTCAGACAGGTCAAGGGGGAAGGACCAGACCAAGATAGATACCCACAAAGGGGAAAATCCTCTTTAACAAAAAAAGTTCCCTAGACTCATTGGCGCCGGCCTAGGTCGGATAGCCCTTAATTGTGAAATGAGCTCAGACAAGGAAAATTCGTTTACGGTGCAGAGGAGGAATACCTCAGTGCCGGTCGGTGCAGGGAGTGTGCGAGCGGGCTCCCCCCGACCGTTATCCAACGACCGCCCAGCACTTCTGGTAGGTAACCAGGCCGAGGTGCAAGATACCATTACTGGAACAGTAAGACAAACTGCAGACAGCGTCAAACGAGCGACAACTCTTGATGGTTTCCTGGAGAGTAATAGACTGCCGCACAGCAGGCTGAATACCAGCAGTAGTCAAAGACAGCGCTGCAATTCAATGGGCACCGCCATAAAGAAAAAAAGGAAAGTAGCAGACACGTCTTTCGATGCCACCGACTCAGTAGATCCCATAAAAAAGAAGGAGATCCAACTGCATCTAACATTATTGAAACTATTCAAATGATCACAATGCACGCAGCTCAGCTCGCTAAACTCGTTGATGAAAGCCCTAGCACGAAGAGGGAGATTAAGACTCTGGTGGAAAAGATGAAAAGGCAAACCGAAAAAATCAGCAAAGGCCCCGCACAGGAATGGTTTGAAGCCCATAGGTGGGAAAATATTGAAATTCCTACCTATGATGTAGACATACAAGTGGACTGCGACCAACTGGAACCTACACGGACAAGCTGTGCTGGTACACAGACCACCGAGACCGGTAGACACGACCCCCACTCAACATCGATGGTACCTGCTGTAAACTCCTTAAAAACCCTGGAGGGCGTAGACACTCTAGAAAAATGGCACTCTGCAGATGTGAAGGAATGGAGGGCGGAACTGTTCACCAACACCGAGGTAATTGTGGGGAATCCACTCAACAGGGACGACGGATCGGTAAAGATAGTAATCGTGGATCCAAATGACAGTAAGATGGAGAAGGGCATCCAAAGAATCTATCGAGAAAAATATCCTGAAATAAGGGAACTAAACGGTGACTTTGTCTTGGAACAAGTAACGAAAATCAGGTCAAAAGATTCCGAGGAAGTGTTACACAGGAAAATTATTAAAATGACGCACGACGGAACAGAAGAGGACTTATGGGATAAGCTAACAAAATTAAAGGAGGAAACAGGTGATTGTGATGGGATTGCAATCCACCACCTCGCCAGTCTGACCATACTAAGATTCCAAAAAATGATAGAAGCTATCTTTCACAACACAAGAACCAAAGTATATATATACAAAAGAAACACGCAAGGTCCAGCGGGAGATGATCAAAACAAGCCCTATACATAAAACGCAGGAGGAAACGGAGGATGGATTAAACCAAATCATAGAAGGGCCAAACAAATAAAAAAAAACGATAGAAATAATGCCTACAACTTCTAGCGGAAGCACCTTCGCCAGTGTCTTGAAAACGATGAGACAAGAAATAGATGTAGAGGAAGTTGGAGTGCAGGTTCAAGAAATCAAGAAGACTAAAAGTGCAAACTACAGGATTACGGTCAAAGATAAAAAAGAAGGAGCAGTAACTCTGTTTAAAGAAAAAGCTCTCGAAGCTCTAAAAGACATAGCCACAGCCAAAGAAATGGAGCCATCTAGGAAAGTTATCATAATCAGGGATATACTAGAGGAGACAACAGAAGAAGAGATCAAGGAAGCGATAGCAGATACAACGGGAATAGAAACCCAGAGGAATGATATAAAGATCAACACCCTAAGAGCCACAAAAAAGGGAGACACAATGGAAGCGACAGTAAGTCTATACAAGAAGAAGGCCGAGGAGATCATTAAGACTGGAAGAATTAAAATCAGCTGGCAAAGATGCAGAATAAGCGAAATCCTGTCCCCAATCAAATGTTACAAATGCTTAGGACATGGGCACGAAATGAAGGACTGCACTGCGGAGAAAAAGGATATGAAAGACCGGTGCTATAAATGTAGTAAGAAAGGACATCTGGCAGTAAACTGCGAGAACGCGCCATACTGCTACGAAAGCGAGGAAGAAGGTCATCGAGCTGCCACCATGGAATGCAGCAAATATAAAAATGAAGTAATTAAACTCAGAAACCAAACTCCAAAAGAGAGAACAGGATCCAAAAAAAAGGTGTCAAATGCGGAAAACCAGAAGGATATGCGACCACTCCAAAATGACCCTTAAGATCCTGCAAACCAACCTGAATAGATGTAGCCCGGCACATGACCTATTATATAAGACCGCCACGACACTACAACTGGATCTGGTACTAATATCGGAACCTAACATCAAGGATGTCAATAAAGGACCCTGGTTCCACAGCAATGAAAAAAGTGCCGCAATAAGAGGCTTCAGAGACACCAAGATCACCAGAAGCGCAAGCGGAAAAGGATATGTCTGGGTAGAGACTCTAGGCATCATAATATACAGTTGCTATTGCTCACCAAACATAAGTGACGACGAGTATGTAGCAATACTTAACGGAATACGCGAAAGCATGTTCCTAAATGGAAACACCAAGAAAATTTTGGTAGGTGGCGACTTTAACGCAAAATCCAGGCTATGGGGATCTGGAACAGAGGACAGAAGGGGAAAAATATTATCCGAATGGTTAGCCGCAGATGACCTACAGCTACTGAATACAGGGGACGCTCCCACTTTCGTAAGAGGAAACAGCACGTCTTATATAGACATTACCTTCAGCACTGCAAACATAAGCGGGAAAATAACGAACTGGAGAGTACTGGAACTTGAAAACTTGCGCGACCATCAATATATTTGTTACGAAGTTAAGATAGGAAGGACCAATATGGAAATAAAACAGCAACATAAACCACTAGGCTGGAAAATTAAACCTGACGCCTTAGGACTTTTTAGCACAGAACTAGACCAAAATATTGAAGACCAAAAGGGAAAACAAGAAATCATAACTCCAGAAGGATATATTAAACAAATTAAAATTACGTGCGACCGAACACTACCAAAAAAGTCAAGCCAGCATATAAAGAAACAACAAGTGTATTGGTGGAACACTGAAATAGCAAAACTAAGAAAGGAATGTATAGCTAGAAGAAGGAAAACCACAAGAACAAATGCAAATCCAAACGCAACCAAAGAACAAAGGAAAAAATATCTAAGCGAATACCATGAGCACAGAAACTCTCTTAAGCAGGCCATACTAGATGCTAAGAAGAAAGATGCTAAGATGCATGGAAGAAGGTCTGCGACGAGATAGACCACAATATATGGGGAGAGGGCTATAGAATAGTATGCAAAAAAATGAATGTGGCACCAAAGACCTTCCTTACAGAAGAGCAGGTGGTGGAGGAAGCCAACAAACTATTCCCGAAAACCCCCATACTGCAATGGGAAAAGGAACTGGCTGGTCTGCCGAAAGCTGAGCCCACATATTTCACCGTAGATGAACTAAAAGTAGCAGCAAGCAAATTGAAATTGGGAAAAGCACCCGGACCGGACTGCATCCCGGCGGAACTAATCAAGTTGACAGCTCTCAGACAACCGCAATACTGCCTAGACGTATATAACAGACTATTGAGCAGAAGAGAGTTTCCAAAAATATGGAAGGAATCGAGACTAGTTCTGCTGGAAAAACCTAAAAAAATGGGGTGCAAAGCTACCGTCCCTTAAGCATGCTAAATACTGCCGGCAAACTGCTGGAACAATTAATCTACTGAAGACTAAATGAAGAGCTCGAGCAAACAGGAGGATTAGCCGGCATGCAGTTCGGATTTAGAAAGGGGCGCTCCACCATTGATGCAATGCAAATAATTAAAAACAAGGCAAGAGAGATAAAAAAGGATTTTTGCGCAATGGTTACGCTAGACGTACAAAACGCCTTCAATAGCGCGTCTTGGAAGGGTATCGTAGATGATAAAGCAAGAAACATTTCCACATACCTAATAGAATTGATATGCAGTTACTTCACCAACAGAACAATGCTGATAGGACATAAACACTCAACCGAGGTGACATGCGGTGTACCACAGGGGTCCATACTTGGTCCACTGCTGTGGAACGTTCACTACGACAGCGTAATAAACGTGGAAGTGCCGCAGGGAGTGACCCTTGTAGGATATGCGGATGACCTAGCTGTAGTTGCCTGCGGGCGAACAGGGACATCACTAGAAGGTAAAATAAATTCCGCAATCCTTGAAATCCAAAAGGAAATGAAGAATAAAAAGCTCCAGTTAGCCCCCCAGAAAACGGAATGCGTACTGCTAGTGGGTCGGAGGAAGTTAAAGGAGATAACCATACAGATCGACGGAATAATGATTAGCACCATTAAAGTTCTCAAGTATCTAGGAATCTATTTTGACCACAATATGAGAATGACCAAACATGTCGAAAACATCGCAAAAAAGGCGGAAGAGTTATCGACCAAACTGTCTAGGATAATGCCTAACGTCGGGGGTGCAAGAAGCAGTAAAAGGAAAATACTTGCATTGGTAGTGTACTCGATAATGCTGTATGGGGCGCCAATCTGGTGCGAAACCATGAAATGTGCTAAATATAGAAACATAATGGAAAGTGTTCAAAGGAAAACACTCATAAGAATATGTAGCGCATACCGCACCACGTCAACTGCAGCACTTCAAGTGATCGCCGGAGTACCGCCAATAGAACTACTGGTGGACGAAATATGCCTTATGCATAAAAAACCAAATGGACAAACCACGGCACAAATAAAAGAAGAAACTAAAACGAAATGGCAGGAGAAATGGAATAAACTGCAAGATAAGGGCGAGTGGACCAAAAAACTGATCCCGGATATAATAAAGTGGACAAACAGGAAACATGGAGAGGTGGGATACCACATCACACAAATTCTGGGTGGCCATGGCTGTTTTGCAGCCTACCTCAAACGGTTCCATCTACAGGAATCGGAAGACTGCACCTACTGTGGGGAGGCAGACACAGTGGAACATACCGCTTTCTAGTGCCCCCGATGGACAAGCGAAAGACTTGAGATGGAGGTACGCATAGGAGAGACCTTAACCAACACGAACATGACGGCAATCATGCTGAAGAGTGATGAAGACTGGAAGGTTGTAGAAAAAGGTATGAAGAAAATTATTGATAAAAAGGAAGAGGAAGAAAGAAGGAATAAACAACTATTGAGAACGAAATATTAGAACAGCCCTCCCTTGAAGAAATGCTTTTGCGATGCCGAGGGATACAGGGAGCATTCCAGGGGGACCACTTGTCAAGTTAACGAAAGTGCTTGCTACGTCCCCCCCAAAAAAAAAAAAAAAAAGACAGACAAGACTAGACAGACAAGACTAGACAGACAAGACTAGACAGAAAAGACTAGACAGACAAGACTAGACAGACAAGACTAGACAGACAAGACTAGACAGACAAGACTAGACAGACAAGACTAGACAGAAAAGACTAGACAGACAAGACTAGACAGACAAGACTAGACAGACAAGACTAGACAGACAAGACTAGACAGACAAGACTAGACAGACAAGACTAGATAGACAAGACTAGACAGACAAGACTAGACAGACAAAACTAGACAGACAAGACTAGACAGACAAGACTAGACAGACAAGACTAGACAGAAAAGACTAGACAGACAAGACTAGACAGACAAGACTAGACAGACAAGACTAGACAGACAAGACTAGACAGACAAGACTAGACAGACAAGACTAGACAGACAAGACTAGATAGACAAGACTAGACAGACAAGACTAGACAGACAAAACTAGACAGACAAGACTAGACAGACAAGACTAGACAGACAAGACTAGACAGAAAAGACTAGACAGACAAGACTAGATAGACAAGACTAGACAGACAAGACTAGACAGACAAAACTAGACAGACAAGACTAGACAGACAAGACTGGACAGACAAGACTAGACAGACAAAACTAGATAGACAAGACTAGACAGACAAGACTAGACAGACAAGACTAGACAGACAAGACTAGATAGACAAGACTAGACAGACAAGACTAGACAGACAAAACTAGACAGACAAGACTAGACAGACAAGACTAGACAGACAAGACTAGACAGAAAAGACTAGACAGACAAGACTAGACAGACAAGACTAGACAGACAAGACTAGACAGACAAGACTAGACAGACAAGACTAGACAGACAAGACTAGACAGACAAGACTAGACAGACAAGACTAGACAGACAAGACTAGACAGACAAGACTAGACAGACAAGACTAGACAGACAAGACTAGACAGACAAGACTAGACAGACAAGACTAGACAGACAAGACTAGACAGACAAGACTAGACAGACAAGACTAGACAGACAAGACTAGACAGACAAGACTAGACAGACAAGACTAGACAGACAAGACTAGACAGACAAGACTAGACAGACAAGACTAGACAGACAAGACTAGACAGACAAGACTAGACAGACAAGACTAGACAGACAAGACTAGACAGACAAGACTAGACAGACAAGACTAGACAGACAAGACTAGACAGACAAGACTAGACAGACAAGACTAGACAGACAAGACTAGACAGACAAGACTAGACAGACAAGACTAGACAGACAAGACTAGACAGACAAGACTAGACAGACAAGACTAGACAGACAAGACTAGACAGACAAGACTAGACAGACAAGACTAGACAGACAAGACTAGACAGACAAGACTAGACAGACAAGACTAGACAGACAAGACTAGACAGACAAGACTAGACAGACAAGACTAGACAGACAAGACTAGACAGACAAGACTAGACAGACAAGACTAGACAGACAAGACTAGACAGACAAGACTAGACAGACAAGACTAGACAGACAAGACTAGACAGACAAGACTAGACAGACAAGACTAGACAGACAAGACTAGACAGACAAGACTAGACAGACAAGACTAGACAGACAAGACTAGACAGACAAGACTAGACAGACAAGACTAGACAGACAAGACTAGACAGACAAGACTAGACAGACAAGACTAGACAGACAAGACTAGACAGACAAGACTAGACAGACAAGACTAGACAGACAAGACTAGACAGACAAGACTAGACAGACAAGACTAGACAGACAAGACTAGACAGACAAGACTAGACAGACAAGACTAGACAGACAAGACTAGACAGACAAGACTAGACAGACAAGACTAGACAGACAAGACTAGACAGACAAGACTAGACAGACAAGACTAGACAGACAAGACTAGACAGACAAGACTAGACAGACAAGACTAGACAGACAAGACTAGACAGACAAGACTAGACAGACAAGACTAGACAGACAAGACTAGACAGACAAGACTAGACAGACAAGACTAGACAGACAAGACTAGACAGACAAGACTAGACAGACAAGACTAGACAGACAAGACTAGACAGACAAGACTAGACAGACAAGACTAGACAGACAAGACTAGACAGACAAGACTAGACAGACAAGACTAGACAGACAAGACTAGACAGACAAGACTAGACAGACAAGACTAGACAGACAAGACTAGACAGACAAGACTAGACAGACAAGACTAGACAGACAAGACTAGACAGACAAGACTAGACAGACAAGACTAGACAGACAAGACTAGACAGACAAGACTAGACAGACAAGACTAGACAGACAAGACTAGACAGACAAGACTAGACAGACAAGACTAGACAGACAAGACTAGACAGACAAGACTAGACAGACAAGACTAGACAGACAAGACTAGACAGACAAGACTAGACAGACAAGACTAGACAGACAAGACTAGACAGACAAGACTAGACAGACAAGACTAGACAGACAAGACTAGACAGACAAGACTAGACAGACAAGACTAGACAGACAAGACTAGACAGACAAGACTAGACAGACAAGACTAGACAGACAAGACTAGACAGACAAGACTAGACAGACAAGACTAGACAGACAAGACTAGACAGACAAGACTAGACAGACAAGACTAGACAGACAAGACTAGACAGACAAGACTAGACAGACAAGACTAGACAGACAAGACTAGACAGACAAGACTAGACAGACAAGACTAGACAGACAAGACTAGACAGACAAGACTAGACAGACAAGACTAGACAGACAAGACTAGACAGACAAGACTAGACAGACAAGACTAGACAGACAAGACTAGACAGACAAGACTAGACAGACAAGACTAGACAGACAAGACTAGACAGACAAGACTAGACAGACAAGACTAGACAGACAAGACTAGACAGACAAGACTAGACAGACAAGACTAGACAGACAAGACTAGACAGACAAGACTAGACAGACAAGACTAGACAGACAAGACTAGACAGACAAGACTAGACAGACAAGACTAGACAGACAAGACTAGACAGACAAGACTAGACAGACAAGACTAGACAGACAAGACTAGACAGACAAGACTAGACAGACAAGACTAGACAGACAAGACTAGACAGACAAGACTAGACAGACAAGACTAGACAGACAAGACTAGACAGACAAGACTAGACAGACAAGACTAGACAGACAAGACTAGACAGACAAGACTAGACAGACAAGACTAGACAGACAAGACTAGACAGACAAGACTAGACAGACAAGACTAGACAGACAAGACTAGACAGACAAGACTAGACAGACAAGACTAGACAGACAAGACTAGACCGACAAGACTAGACAGACAAGACTAGACCGACAAGACTAGACAGACAAGACTAGACAGACAAGACTAGACAGACAAGACTAGATAGACAAGACTAGACAGACAAAACTAGACAGACAAGACTAGACAGACAAGACTAGACAGACAAGACTAGACAGACAAGACTAGACAGACAAAACTAGACAGACAAGACTAGAAAGACAAGACTAGACAGACAAGACTAGACAGACAAGACTAGACGGACAAGACTAGACAGACAAGACTAGACAGACAAGACTAGATAGATGAGACTAGACAGACAAGATTAGTAACCACTTTCTGTTTTTCGGTTTTTCGCAAATATCACGAAAACTTCCGCGTTTATGCAAAAAACATACGAAATATAAGTTGTGCTAATTTTAATTCCCCACAAAATAATACATCGATCTTGCTTGTAACTAGTAGAGTTAATAAGTAATGATGCAAAAACATGTTTGCTCTTTATATTTTTGCAAATATATCAAAACTGAGCCAATTTTAGCGAAAAACGCTCGGTATATAAGCTGTGTTGTTTTTATTTGCGCGTAAAATGATGTATCGTTCTAAATTTTAGCTAGTGAGTTTAATAAGTTATGGTGAAAAAAGCATTTTAGGTTTTCAAATTTGTTTGTTTTGCAAATATCTCGAAAAGTGGCAAATTTTCGGAAAAGTAACCCATTATACAATTTGTGCAAAATTTGGTTTAGCATAAAACGATGTATCAATCTTGTTTATAGCCACTACGATTAATAAGTTATGGCCATTTTAAAATTTAGTTTTTCGGTTTTTCGCAAATATCACGAAAACGATCAAATTTTTGCAAAACACAAACGAAACATAATTCGTGTGATTTTAAATTCCCCGCCAAATTACGTAACAATCACGTAAATGTCAGGGTGGGAAAGTAAGGGTTGATAAAACTTTGCGATTTTCACCAATTTCGATTTTTCGCAGATATCTCAAAAACTACCGCGTTTTTAAAAATGCAAAATATAAGTTGTGCTAATTTTAATTCCTCACAAAATGATGCATCGATCTTGCTTGTAACTAGTAGAGTTAATAAGCAATGATGAAAAAACAGATTTGCTCATTATATTTTTGCAAATTTATCAAAACTGAGCCAATTTTAGCGAAAAACACTCGGAATATAAGTTGTGTTGCTTTTATTCGCGCGTAAAATGATGTATCGTTTTTGATTTTACGGTGGAGAGACGAATACAACAATCGGAGAGAATAATGGCTTTTTGGAGGAGGAAGAAAAGTGGAAGTGTGGTGAGATTGGGAACTAAACCAGAACTAAACAGTGACAACTGCGTGGTCCTCAGACGGTCGGTTCGCGAAGAAAAAACAAAGTTTTCCACCCAAATCAGCAATTAAACAATAAAAAATATTAAAAGAAAAGAAATGGATACGTGATATTTAAAAAAAACATTCAGAAACAGGCTAAACAAGCTAGAAAATACTTAATAACTATACTATACTTAAATTATTTCAACAAAGTTTTTGAATTCCGCGCGCAAATTCTTGGCGCCGCCAAGCGCCCATTTTTTTAACTGTCCGGGTCTAGGTGTTGAGTGTTGAAATACATGCAGCGACAAGTATCTATATAGACAAATGTATGCTGAAAACACTTACCAGAGTATGTGATTCTAGGAATCTACCGAAGAATATCACAACCAGAGACGAAGAGACTTTATTATAAGCCAACACTTTTATCATTCATTTTCACTCTCAAACAATCTTACACATCTTTTATACCGGCATTATTTATTATAACAAAAAAAAAAACAATGCGTAACCCATGACAATCATGTTAACAATTGATAAACCATTGCCTCCTTGAACAAAACTTACATGCGCCATAATTAACTCAAATTACAACAGACTTGTCTATCTAGGACTAGATTAAACCATTCAATACACATCATTTGATATATATTTGCCCTAAAAACTAGGTGGCGCAAAAGTCACCATCCGGTATAAATGCCCCGTAACTCCGCCATTTAAACCCCTCTGTCAATATAATTTTGACAGCTGTACCCAAACACTGAAAAGTTTGTTTACATGCCGAGATGAACCGATACACCTTGCAAGAGCGCGGGCAAATTGTCTCAATTTACGAGCACAACAACTCGTCGGTGGCGTTAACGCAGCGCGAGTTCAAGCGGCGGTTCCCCAAGCGATACCCGCCCACGCCGCAAACCATCCGGCGCCTGGCCGCGCAGTTCAAGGAGACTGGCACCATCCAAGACAGCCCCAGAAGTGGCAGACCGAGGACAAGTCTCTCAGTGCAGAACATCAATGCAGTCCGGGAAAGTTTGCAACTCGAGCCCGACACGTCTATAAGGAAACGAGCCGTGCAATTGGGGTTGTCCACACGGTCCCTTCAGCGGATATTAAACGGGGGATTGATTGATACCATACCTTGCAACACCAAGGTTTGTCGATAATAATACATATATTCCATCAATGAATAAACTGCACAGGTGGTCCATATCTGGACGGGTTATAGACTAACCCTACTATCAGTGGATATTGAATGCAGGATGATATACTCTGTCGATAATAATAGATGTTTAAGTTAGTCATGCATGTGCTGCTCAATTGGGTTTGTTCAGGATATTGAACGGGGATTGCAACGAGTAAATTGTTAACAATTGTGAGGTTTAAATAGTTCGGTTAAATCTAATTTGTTTTGTTTTAGGAAGTTTCCGAAGTGAATTCAGAGCTGCAAGATAGCCTGGCGAAGAGGTTGTCGTTTGTGCCGGATGACGAGGTGGTGGTGTTTGTGCAGTTGCTGTTGAGTCAGCTGGGGAGTTTGCGGAAGTCTGTTGGGTGCCAGGTGATGGGGGAGATTGAGGTGTTGGTGGCGGGCAAGACTGGTGCAGGTGATTGTGGACTCGGTGAGGTTTCGGTGAAGCAGGAATTGGAGCTCGGGGAGTTCTGCGTCGAGATGAAACAGGAAGTTTGCGATTGAATTTTTCTGATATCGTGCAAGATTTGTTCAAGTTTTTCAATAAAAATATTTTGATAAATTTATCAATTGACAGGCAAGACTGCATAGATAATACTTAACAGACCAGACTAGATGGACAAGACTGAATGGACATGACTTGATGGACAAGACTAGACAGACAAGACTAGAGGGACAAGACCAACTAATTCAGAGTCCTTAAAGACCTTGAATTTGTCTACAAATCAAGAATTAGGCCTATCTAGCCACGAAAATCCGTCAAGTGCCCAGCTTGGCATGCGTGCCATTCCTGGTCTGATACACAACGAAAGCTAGTTCACAATAAACATAGTAGAGAGACAATAGGTGAGATTAAACAGACCGAACAACGCGCCAAAGAAAATCTGCAAAGTGTAGACAGACAATAGTGTAGACAGATAGACAGACAAGACAGTTGTAGTAGAGATAGAATGACAAGACCAAACGACGCGTCAAAGAAAATCAACATGCGTGCCATTCTTGCTCTAATACACAGCGAAAACTAGTTCACAATAAACAGTAGAGAGATAATAGGCAAGATTGAACAAACCATACAACGCGCCAAAGAAAATCTGGCAAGTGCCCAGCTTGGCATGCGTGCCATACATTTGCAGTTCTTAATCTAGATTTATCAATGTCTTAGTTTGTCTACAAATTAAGAATTAGGCCTATCTAGCCTTGAAAACCTGTCAAGTGCCCAGCTTGGCATGTGTGCCAAGCTTGGCATGCGTGCCAAGCTTGGCATGTGTACCCAGCTTGGCATGCGTGTCAAGCGTTTGTCGTTTCTAGCCTAGTACACAGCCAAAACTAGATAACAGGCACGACTAGGTTTTAATAGATTAGACCTTAGTAAACAAGATTAGAATACAAATACTAATTTAGACTAGATTATGATAGTCCAGATCTGGTTGGACTATAGTAGACAGACAAGACAGTTGTAGTAGAGATAGACAGACAAGACAGTTGTAGTACAGATAGACAGACAAGACAGTTGTAGTAGAGATAGAAGGACAAGACCAAACGACGCGCCAAAGAAAATCCGCCAAGTGCCTAGCTTGGCATGCGTGCCATTCCTAGTCTAATTCATAGCGAAAACTAGTTCACAATAAACATAGTAGACAGACAATAGGCGAGATTAAACAGACTAAACAACGTGCCAAAGAAATTCTGAAAAGTGCCCAGCTTGGCATGCGTGCCATGCATTTGCAGTTCTTAATCTAGATTTATCAATGTCTTTTAGTTTGTCTACAAATCAAGAATTAGGCCTACCTAGCCTTGAAAACCTGCCAAGTGCCCAGCTTGGCATGCGTGCCAAACGTTTGTCGTTCCTAGCCTAGTACACAGCCAAAACTAGATCACAGGCACGACTAGGTTTTAATAGATTAGACCTTAGTAGACAAGATTAGACTACATATACTAAACTAGATTAGATTATGATAGTCCACTTCTGGTTGGATTATAGTAGACAGACAAGACAGTTGTAGTACAGATAGACAGACAAGACAGTTGTAGTAGAGATAGAAGGACAAGACCAATCGACGCACCAAAGAAAATCAACCAAGTGCCTAGCTTGGCATGCGTGCCATTCCTGGTCTAATACACTGCGAAAACTAGTTCACAATAAACATAGAAGACGAGATCAATAGACGAGATTAAACAGACAACCTAGATTGACCAAACAACGTGCCAAAGAAAATCTGCCAAGTGCCCAGCTTGGCATGCGTGCCATGCATTTATAGTTCTTAATCTAGATTTATCAATGGCTTTTAGTTTGTCTACAAATCAAGAATTTGGCCTATCTAGCCTTGAAAACTTATCAAGTGCAAGCTTGGTATGCGTGCCATGCATTTGCTGTTCTTAATCTAGATTTATCAATGTCTTTTAGTTTGTCTACAAATCAAGAATGAGGCCTAGCTAGCCTTGAAAACCTGTCAAGTGCCCAGCTTGGCATGCGTGCCAAGCGTTTGTCGTTTCTGGCCTAGTACACAGCCAAAACTAGATCACAATAGACAGGGACGACTAGGTTTTAATAGATTAGACCTTAGTAGACAAGATTGGACTACAAATACTAAACTAGACTAGATTATGATAGTCCACTTCTGGTTAGACTATAGTAGACAAAAAAGACAGTTGTAGTACAGATAGACAGACAAGACCAAACGACGCGCCAAAGAAAATCATTCAAGTGCCTAGCTTGGCATGCGTGCCATTCCTGGTCTAATACATATTGAAGACTATTTCACAATAAACATAGTAGAGAGACAATAGGCAGGATTAAACAGACCAAACAACGCGCCAAAGAAAATCTGCGAAGTGCCCAGCTTGGCATGCGTGCCATGCATTTGCAGTTCTTAATCTAGATTCATCAATGTCTTTTAGTGTGTCTACAAATCAAGAATTAGGCCTATATAGCCTTGAAAACCTGTCAAGTGCCCAGCTTGGCATGCGTGCCAAACGTTTGTCGTTCCTAGCCTAGTACACAGCCAAAACTAGATCACAGGCACGACTAGGTTTTAATAGATTAGATCTTAGTAGACAAGATTAGACTACAAATACTAAACTAGACTAGATTATGATAGTCCAGTTCTGGTTGGACTATAGTAGACAGACGAGACAGTTGTAGTACAGATAGACAGACAAGACAGTTGTAGTACAGATAGACGGGCAAGACCAAACGACCCGCCAAAGAAAATCTGCCAAGTGCCAAGCTTGGCATGCGTGCCATTACTGGTCTAATACACAGCGAAAGCTAGTTTAGAATAAACATAGTAGAGAGACAATAGGCGAGATTAAACAGACCAAAAAACGAGCCAAAGGAAATCTGCCAAGTGCCTAGCTTGGCATGCGTGCCATTCCTGGTCTAATACACAGCGAAAACTAGTTCACAATCAACAGTAGAGAGACAATAGGCAAGATTGAAGAAACCATACAACGCGCCAAAGAAAATCTGGCAAGTGCCCAGCTTGGCATGCGTGCCATACATTTGCAGTTCTTAATCTAGATTTATCAATGTCTTTTAGTTTGTCTACAAATCAAGAATTAGGCCTATCTAGCCTTGAAAACCTGTCAAGTGCCCAGCTTGGCATGCGTGCCAAGCGTTTGTCGTTCCTAACCTAGTACACAGCCAAAACTAGATCACAGGCACGACTAGGCTTTAATAGATTAGACCTTAGTAGACAAGATTAGACTACAAATACTGAACTAGACTAGATTATGATAGTCCAGTTCTGGTTGGACTATAATAGACAGACAAGACAGTTGTAGTACAGATAGACAGACAAGACAGTTGTAGTACAGATAGACAGACAAGACAGTTGTAGTACAGATAGACGGGCAAGACCAAATGACCCGACAAAGAAAATCTGCCAAGTGCCAAGCTTGGCATGCGTGCCATTCCTGGTCTTATACATAGCGAAATCTAGTTCAGAATAAACATAGTAGAGAGACAATAGGCGAGATTAAACAGACCGAACAACGCGCCAAAGAAAATCTGCCAAGTGCCTAGCTTGGCATGCGTGCCATTCCTGCTCTAATACACAGCGAAAGCTAGTTCACAATAAACAGTAGAGAGACAATAGGCAAGATTGAGCAAACCATACAACGCGCCAAAGAAAATCTGGCAAGTGCCCAGCTTGGCATGCGTGCCATACATTTGCAGTTCTTAATCTAGATTTATCAATGTCTTTTAGTTTGTCTATAAATCAAGAATTAGGCCTATCTAGCCTTAAAAACCTGTCAGGTGCTCAGCTTGGCATGCGTGCCAAGCATTTGTTGTTTGAAGCCTAGTACACAGCCAAAACTAGATCACAATAGACAGGGAAGACTAGCTTTTAATAGATTAGACCTTAGTAGACAAGATTAGACTACAAATACTAAACTAGACAAGATTATGATAGTCCAGTTCTGGTTAGACTATAGTAGACAAACAAGAGATTTGTAGTAGAGATAGACAGACAAGACAGTTGAAGTACAGATAGACGGACAAGACCAATCGACGCACCAAAGAAAATCAACCAAGTGCCTAGCTTGGCATGCGTGCCATTCCTGGTCTAATACACAGCGAAAGCTACTTCACAATAAACATAGTAGAGAGACAATAGGCGAGATTAAACAGACCGAACAACGCGCCAAAGAAAATCTGCAAAGTGCCTAGCTTGGCATGCGTGCCATTCCTGCTCTAATACACAGCGAAAGCTAGTTCACAATAAACAGTAGAGAGACAATAGGCAATATTGAGCAAACCATACAACGCGCCAAAGAAAATCTGGCAAGTGCCCAGCTCGGCATGCGTGCCATGCATTTGCAGTTCTTAATCTAGATTTATCAATGTCTTTTAGTTTGTCTACAAATCAAGAATTAGGCCTATCTAGCCTTGAAAACCTGTCAAGTGCCCAGCTTGGCATGCGTGCCAAACGTTTGTGGTACCTAGCCTAGTACACAGCCAAAACTAGATCACAGGCACGACTAGGTTTTAATTGATTAGACCTTAATAGACAAGATTAGACTACAAATACTAAACTAGATTAGATTATAATAGTCCAGTTCTGGTTGGACTATAGTAGACAGACAAGACAGTTGTAGTACAGATAGACAGACAAGACAGTAGTAGTAGAGATAGGAGGACAAGACCAAACGACGCGCCAAAGAAAATCAACCAAGCGCCTAGCTTGGCATGCGTGCCATTCCTGGTCTAATACACAGCGAAAGCTAGTTCACAATAAACATAGTAGAGAGACAATAGGCGAGATTAAACAGACCAAACAACGAGCCAAAGGAAATCTGCCAAGTGCCTAGCTTGACATGCGTGCCATTCCTGGTCCAATACACAGCGAAAGCTAGTTCACAATAAACATAGTAGAGAGACAATAGGCAAGATTGAACAAACCATACAACGCGCCAAAGAAAATCTGGCAAGTGCCCAGCTCGGCATGCGTGCCATGCATTTGCAGTTCTTAATCTAGATTTATCAATGTCTTTTAGTTTGTCTACAAATCAAGAATTAGGTCTATCTAGCCTTGAAAACCTGTTAAGTGCCCAGCTTGGCATGCGTGCCAAGCGTTTGTCGTTCCTAGCCTAGTACACAGCCAAAACTAGATCACAGGCACGACTAGGCTTTAATAGATTAGACCTTAGTAGACAAGATTAGACTACAAATACTGAACTAGACTAGATTATGATAGTCCAGTTCTGGTTGGACTATAATAGACAGACAAGACAGTTGTAGTACAGATAGACAGACAAGACAGTTGTAGTACAGATAGACAGACAAGACAGTTGTAGTACAGATAGACGGGCAAGACCAAATGACCCGACAAAGAAAATCTGCCAAGTGCCAAGCTTGGCATGCGTGCCATTCCTGGTCTAATACATAGCGAAAGCTAGTTCAGAATAAACATAGTAGAGAGACAATAGGCGAGATTAAACAGACCGAACAACGCGCCAAAGAAAATCTGCCAAGTGCCTAGCTTGGCATGCGTGCCATTCCTGCTCTAATACACAGCGAAAGCTAGTTCACAATAAACAGTAGAGAGACAATAGGCAAGATTGAGCAAACCATACAACGTGCCAAAGAAAATCTGGCAAGTGCCCAGCTTGGCATGCGTGCCATGCATTTGCAGTTCTTAATCTAGATTTATCAATGTCTTTTAGTTTGTCTACAAATCAAGAATTAGGCCTATCTAGCCTTGAAAACCTGTCAAGTGCCCAGCTTGGCATGCATGCCAAACGTTTGTGGTACCTAGCCTAGTACACAGCCAAAACTAGATCACAGGCACGACTAGGTTTTAATTGATTAGACCTTAATTGATAAGATCAACTACAAATACTAAACTAGATTAGATTATGATAGTCCAGTTCTGGTTGGACTATAGTAGACAGACAAGACAGTTGTAGTACAGATAGACGGGCAATACCAAACGACCCGCCAAAGAAAATCTGCCAAGTGCCTAGCTTGGCATGCGTGCCATTCCTGGTCTTATATACAGCGAAAACTAGTTCACAATAAACATAGTAGAGTGACAATAGGCAAGATTGAACAAACCATACAACGCGGCATAGAAAATTTGCGAAGTGCCTAGCTTGGCATGCGTGCCATTCCTGGTCTAATACACGGCGAAAACAAGTTCACAATAAACATAGTAGACAGACAATAGGCGAGATTAAACAGATCAAACAACGCGCAAAAGAAAATCTGCCAAGTGCCTAACTTGGCATGCGTGCCATGCATTGGCAGTTTATAATCTATTACTTTCCAGATTTCTTAATGGGTAAGGCCACTGTAAATTTTTTGAAAAATCGATTTTTTTTTTATTGGCTTAAAAAATAGTTTAAACCCTCTAGAATAAGAAAAAAAAGGTCCTGTGCGAAAAAAAATTTGTTGTCCTTAGGAAATGAAGGTCGCCGCCAAGCGTGTCAAAACTTGCTCCGAAACGACTACCTGCGGTAATGACGAAAAGGGACGACACAATAGGTCCCCCCCCCCATTGCTCCTAACCGCCGGTATTAATGTTCCACGTGTCCTTTCGATCCTTTTGAGCATTATCAAGAAAAATTCCGTTAGTTTAGAGACAGCAAGCGCACAGTAAAGAGCGATTGATTCTTCATAAGCGACGATTTTTGCGTGTTTTTCGTGGTTTCTTTACAATTTCAGTGTAAAATTTACGAACGTGTAGTTGAAATGAGTGCTCGAGTGTATCTTGGAAAAAAAGGTACGAAAACCTCGTATCCAACGCGGCGTCGGTCAGGCGGGAAGAAACGACCCTTGAATCAATACGAACGTAAGTAACGAAAATAAGTTTGATGGAAAGCTTTTAGGAAAATTGCTCAAAATCTCTATTAAACCCCAAACTAGCTGGACTAATTATATATCAAATTGTTCGTAATTTAATCTAGTTTTAGAAACTTTTTAGTAAAATGATTTCCGTCGTTTAGTTTTCGAGATATTTTCGAAAATGTGAGACACTTTCCAGATTTCTTACGCAAATTAGTTTGATTTTTGAAAAATAGCCTAAAATCTCTATTAAACTCAAAACTAGTTAGACAAAGTATACATCAAATTGTGCGCAATTTTAACTATGCAGTCTTGCCATAGATAATACTTAACGGACAAGACTAGATGGACAAGACTCAACGGATAAGACAAGAACAGAGAAGACTAGGCAGACAAGAGTAGACTAGACAGACAAGAGTATATAGACAAAACTAGATAGCCAAGATTAGACAGACAAGAGTGGAGGGACCAACTAATCCAGAGTCGCCAAAGAAAATCAACCAAGTGCCTAGCTTGGCATGCGTGCCATTCTTGGTCTAATACACAGCGAAAACTAGTTCACAATGTATATAGTAGTCAGGCAATAGGCGAGATTAAACAGACCAAACAACGTGCCAAAGAAAATCTGACAAGTGCCCAGCTTGGCATGCGTGCCATGCTTTTTTTGTTCTTAATCTAGATTTATCAATGTCTTTTAGTTTGTCTACAAATCAAGAATTAGGTCTCTCTAGCCTTGAAAACCTGTCAAGTGCCCAGCTTGGCATGCGTGCCAAGCGTTTGTCGTTCCTAGCCTAGTACAGGGCCAAATCTAGATCGCAATAGACAGAGAAGACTAGATTTGAATAGATTAGACCTAAGTAGACAAGATTAGACTACAAATATTAAACTAGACTACATTATGATAGTCCAGTTCTGGTTAGACTATAGTAGACAGAAAAGACAGTTGTAGTACAGATAGACGAACAAGACAGTTATAGTTATAGATAGACGGGCAAGAACAAACGACCCGCCAAAGAAAATCTGCCAAGTGCCAAGCTTGGCATGCGTGCCATTCCTGGTCTAATACACAGCGAAAACTAGTACATATTAAACATAGTAGAGAGACAATAGACGAGTTTAAACAGACCAAACAACGCGCCAAAGAAAATCTGCTACAGTGCCAAGCTTGGCATGCGTGCCATTCCTGGTCTAATACAGGGCGAAAATTAGTTCACAATAAACATAGTAAACAGACAATAGGCGAGATTAAACAGACCAAACAACGCGCCCAAAAAAATCTGCCATGTGCCCAACTTGGCATGCGTGCCATGCACATGCAGTTCTTAATCTAGTAATTTCCACATTTCTTACGCAAATGTGTTTGGTGGGAAGTTTTTTTGCTCAAAATCTCTATTAAACTCAAAACTAGTTAGACAAATTATATATCAAATTGTTCGTAACTTAATCTAGTTTTAGAAACTTTTACTAAAATGATTTATATCGACTACTTTTTGAGATAATTTCGAAAATGTGTGAAACTTCCAAGATTTTTTACGCAAATGAGTTTGAAGGGACGTTTTTTGTAAAATTGCTCAAAATCTCTATTAAACACAAAACTAGTTAGACAAATTATATATTAAATTGTTCGTAATTTAATCTAGTTTTAGAAACTTTTTACTAAAAAGATTTCTGTCAATTAGTTTTCGAGTTATTTTCAAAAATGTGTGAAACTTTCCAGATTTCTTACGCAAATCAGTTTAATGGGAAGTTTTTTGGAAAATTGCTCAAAATCTCTATTAAACTCGAAACTAGTTAGACAAATTATATATCAAATTGTTCGTAACTTAATCTAGTTTTAGAAACTTTTACTAAAATGATTTCTGTCGACTACTTTTTGAGATAATTTCGAAAATGTGTGAAACTTCCAAGATTTTTTACGCAAATGAGTTTGAAGGGAAGTTTTTTATAAAATTGCTCAAAATCTCTATTAAACTCAATACTAGATAGATAAATTATATATCAAATTGTTCGTGTTTGAATCTAGTTTTAGAAATTTTTAACTAAAATGATTTCTGTCGACTACTTTTCGAGATATTTTCGAAAATGTGAGAAACTTTCCAGATTTCTTACGCAAATGAGTTTGAAGGGAAGTTTTTTGTAAAATTGCTCAAAATCTCTATTAAACACAAAACTAGTTAGACAAATTATATATCAAATTGTTCGTAATTTAATCTAGTTTTAGAAACTTTTTACTAAAATGATTTCTGTCGACTACTTTTTGAGATATTTTCGAAAATGTGAGAAACTTTCCAGATTTCTTACGCAAATGAGTTTGAAGGGAAGTTTTTTGTAAAATTGCTCAAAATCTCTATTAAACACAAAACTAGTTAGACAAATTATATATCAAATTGTTCGTAATTTAATCTAGTTTTAGAAACTTTTTACTAAAAAGATTTCTGTCGATTAGTTTTCGAGTTATTTTCAAAAATGTGTGAAACTTTCCAGATTTCTTACGCAAATCAGTTTGATGGGAAGTTTTTTGTAAAATTGCTCAAAATCTCTATTAAACACAAAACTAGTTAGACAAATTATATATCAAATTGTTCGTAATTTAATCTAGTTTTAGAAACTTTTTACTAAAATGATTTCTGTCGACTACTTTTTGAGATAATTTCGAAAATGTGTGAAACTTCCAAAATTTTTTACGCAAATGAGTTTGAAGGGACGTTTTTTTGTAAAATTGCTCAAAATCTCTATTAAACACAAAACTAGTTAGACAAATTATATATCAAATTTTTCGTAATTTAATCTAGTTTTAGAAACTTTTTACTAAAATGATTTCTGTCGACTACTTTTTGAGATAATTTCGAAAATGTGTGAAACTTCCAAGATTTTTTACGCAAATGAGTTGGAAGGGAAGTTTTCTGTAAAATTGCTCAAAATCTCTATTAAACACAAAACTAGTTAGACAAATTATATATCAAATTGTTCGTAATTTATTCTAGTTTTAGAAACTTTTTACTAAAAAGATTTCTGTCGATTAGTTTTCGAGTTATTTTCAAAAATGTGTGAAACTTTCCAGATTTCTTACGCAAATCAGTTTGATGGGAAGTTTTTTGGAAAATTGCTCAAAATCTCTATTAAACTCGAAACTAGTTAGACAAATTATATATCAAATTGTTCTTAACTTAATTTAGTTTTAGAAACTTTTTACTAAAATGATTTCTGTCGACTACTTTTTGAGATAATTTCGAAAATGTGTGAAACTTCCAAAATTTTTTACGCAAATGAGTTTGAAGGGACGTTTTTTGTAAAATTGCTCAAAATCTCTATTAAACACAAAACTAGTTAGACAAATTACATATCAAATTGTTCGTAATTTAATCTAGTTTTAGAAACTTTTTACTAAAAAGATTTCTGTCGATTAGTTTTCGAGTTATTTTCAAAAATGTGTGAAACTTTCCAGATTTTTTACGCAAATCAGTTTGATGGGAAGTTTTTTGGAAAATTGCTCAAAATCTCTATTAAACTCGAAACTAGTTAGACAAATTATATATCAAATTATTCGTAATTTAATCAAGTTTTAGAAACTTTTTACTAAAAAGATTTCTGTCGATTAGTTTTCGAGTTATTTTCAAAAATGTGTGAAACTTTCCAGATTTTTTACGCAAATCAGTTTGATGGGAAGTTTTTTGGAAAATTGCTCAAAATCTCTATTAAACTCGAAACTAGTTAGACAAATTATATATCAAATTATTCGTAATTTAATCTAGTTTTAGAAACTTTTTACTAAAATGATTTCTGTCGACTACTTTTTGATGTAATTTCGAA
This sequence comes from Phosphuga atrata, assembly GCA_944588485.1. NCBI lineage: Eukaryota > Metazoa > Arthropoda > Insecta > Coleoptera > Silphidae > Phosphuga > Phosphuga atrata. The sequence continues at coordinate 26,629,686 of OX155906.1, forward strand.
AATGTGTGAAACTCCCAAGATTTTTTACGCAAATGAGTTTGAAGGGAAGTTTTTTGTAAAATTGCTCAAAATCTCTATTAAACACAAAACTAGTTAGACAAATTATATATCAAGTTGTTCGTAATTTAATCAAGTTTTAGAAACTTTTTACTAAAAAGATTTCTGTCGATTAGTTTTCGAGTTATTTTCAAAAATGTGTGAAACTTTCCAGATTTCTTACGCAAATCAGTTTGATGGGAAGTTTTTTGTAAAATTGCTCAAAATCTCTATTAAACACAAAACTAGTTAGACAAATTATATATCAAATTGTTCGTAATTTAATCAAGTTTTAGAAACTTTTTACTAAAAAGATTTCTGTCGATTAGTTTTCGAGTTATTTTCAAAAATGTGTGAAACTTTTCAGATTTCTTACGCAAATCAGTTTGATGGGAAGTTTTTTGGAAAATTGCTCAAAATCACTATTAAACTCGAAACTAGTTAGACAAATTTTATATCAAATTGTTCTTAACTTAATTTAGTTTTAGAAACTTTTTACTAAAATGATTTCTGTCGACTACTTTTTGAGATAATTTCGAAAATGTGTGAAACTTCCAAGATCTTTTACGCAAATGAGTTTGAAGGGAAGTTTTTGTAAAATTGTTCAAAATCTCTATTAAACACAAAACTAGTTAGACAAATTATATATCAAATTGTTCGTAATTTAATCTAGTTTTAGAAACTTTTTACTAAAAAGATTTCTGTCGATTAGTTTTCGAGTTATTTTCAAAAATGTGTGAAACTTTCCAGATTTCTTACGCAAATCAGTTTGATGGGAAGTTTTTTGGAAAATTGCTCAAAATCTCTATTAAATTCGAAACTAGTTAGACAAAGTATATATCAAATTGTTCGTAACTTAATCTAGTTTTAGAAACTTTTTACTAAAATGATTTCTGTCGACAACTTTTTGAGATAATTTCGAAAATGTTTGAAACTCCCAAGATTTCTTACGCAAATGAGTTTGAAGGGAAGTTTTTTGTAAAATTGCTCAAAATCGCTATTAAACTCAATACTAGATAGATAAATTATATATCAAATTGTTCGTGTTTTAATCTAGTTTTAGAAACATTTTATTAAAACGATTTCTGTCGACTACTTTTTGAGATATTTTCGAAAATGTGAGAAACTTTCCAGATTTCTTACGCAATTGAGTTTGACGGGAAGTTTTTTGTAAAATTGCTCAAAATCTCTATTAAACTCAAAACTAGTTAGACAAATTATATATCAAATTGTTCGTAATTTAATCTAGTTTTAGAAACTTTTTACTAAAATGATTTCTGTCGACTACTTTTTGAGATAATTTCGAAAATGTGTGAAACTTCCAAGATTTCTTACGCAAATGAGTTTAAAGGGAAGTTTTTTTGTAAAATTGCTCAAAATCTCTATTAAACACAAAACTAGTTAGACAAATTATATATCAAATTGTTCGTAATTTAATCTAGTTTTAGAAACTTTTTACTAAAATGATTTCTGTCGACTACTTTTTGAGATAATTTCGAAAATGTGTGAAACTCCCAAGATTTTTTACGCAAATGAGTTTGAAGGGAAGTTTTTTGTAAAATTGCTCTAAATCTCTATTAAACACAAAACTAGTTAGACAAATTATATATCAAATTGTTCGTAATTTAATCTAGTTTTAGAAACTTTTTACTAAAAAGATTTCTGTCGATTAGTTTTCGAGTTATTTTCAAAAATGTGTGAAACTTTCCAGATTTCTTACGCAAATCAGTTTAATGGGAAGTTTTTTAGAAAATTGCTCAAAATCTCTATTAAACTCGAAACTAGTTAGACAAATTATATATCAAAATTGTTCGTAACTTAATCTAGTTTTAGAAACTTTTACTAAAATGATTTCTGTCGACTACTTTTTGAGATAATTTCGAAAATGTGTGAAACTTCCAAGATTTTTTACGCAAATGAGTTTGAAGGAAGTTTTTTGTAAAATTGCTCAAAATCTCTATTAAACTCAATACTAGATAGATAAATTATATATCAAATTGTTCGTGTTTGAATCTAGTTTTAGAAATTTTTAACTAAAATGATTTCTGTTGACTACTTTTCGAGATATTTTCGAAAATGTGAGAAACTTTCCAGATTTCTTACGCAAATGAGTTTGAAGGGAAGTTTTTTGTAAAATTGCTCAAAATCTCTATTAAACACAAAACTAGTTAGACAAATTATATATCAAATTGTTCGTAATTTAATCTAGTTTTAGAAACTTTTTACTAAAATTGATTTCTGTCGACTACTTTTTGAGATAATTTCGAAAATGTGTGAAACTTCCAAAATTTTTTACGCAAATGAGTTTGAAGGGACGTTTTTTGTAAAATTGCTCAAAATCTCTATTAAACACAAAACTAGTTAGACAAATTATATATCAAATTGTTCGTAATTTAATCTAGTTTTAGAAACTTTTTACTAAAAAGATTTCTGTCGATTAGTTTTCGAGTTATTTTCAAAAATGCGTGAAACTTTCCAGATTTCTTACGCAAATCAGTTTGATGGGAAGTTTTTTGGAAAATTGCTCAAAATCTCTATTAAACTCGAAACTAGTTAGACAAATTATATATCAAATTGTTCGCAATTTAATCTAGTTTTAGAAACTTTTTACTAAAAAGATTTCTGTCGATTAGTTTTCGAGTTATTTTCAAAAATGTGTGAAACTTTCCAGATTTTTTACGCAAATCAGTTTGATGGGAAGTTTTTTGGAAAATTGCTCAAAATCTCTATTAAACTCGAAACTAGTTAGACAAATTAAATATCAAATTATTCGTAATTTAATCTAGTTTTAGAAACTTTTTACTAAAATGATTTCTGTCGACTTCTTTTTGAGATAATTTCGAAAATGTGTGAAACTCCAAGATTTTTTACGCAAATGAGTTTGAAGGGAAGTTGTTTGTAAAATTGCTCAAAATCTCTATTAAACACAAAACTAGTTAGACAAATTATATATCAAATTGTTCGTAACTTAATCTAGTTTTAGAAACTTTTTACTAAAATGATTTCTGTCGACTTCTTTTGAGATAATTTCGAAAATGTGTGAAACTTCCAAGATTTTTTACGCAAATGAGTTTGAAGGGAAGTTTTTTGAAAAATTGCTCAAAATCTCTATTAAACATAAAACTAGTTAGACAAATTATATATCAAATTGTTCGTAATTTAATCTAGTTTTAGAAACTTTTTACTAAAAAGATTTCTGTCGATTAGTTTTCGAGTTATTTTCAAAAATGTGTGAAACTTTCCAGATTTCTTACGCAAATCAGTTTGATGGGAAGTTTTTTGGAAAATTGCTCAAAATCACTATTAAACTCGAAACTAGTTCGACAAATTATATATCAAATTGTTCGTAACTTAATTTAGTTTTAGAAACTTTTTACTAAAATGATTTCTGTCGACTACTTTTTGAGATAATTTCGAAAATGTGTGAAACTTCCAAAATTTTTTACGCAAATGAGTTTGAAGGGACGTTTTTTGTAAAATTGCTCAAAATCTCTATTAAACACAAAACTAGTTAGACAAATTATATATCAAATTGTTCGTAATTTAATCTAGTTTTAGAAACTTTTTACTAAAAAGATTTCTGTCGATTAGTTTTCGAGTTATTTTCAAAAAATGTGTGAAACTTTCCAGATTTCTTACGCAAATCAGTTTGATGGGAAGTTTTTTGGAAAATTGCTCAAAATCTCTATTAAATTCGAAACTAGTTAGACAAAGTATATATCAAATTGTTCGTAACTTAATCTAGTTTTAGAAACTTTTTATTAAAATGATTTCTGTCGACTACTTTTTGAGATAATTTCGAAAATGTGTGAAACTTCCAAAATTTTTTACGCAAATGAGTTTGAAGGGACGTTTTTTGTAAAATTGCTCAAAATCTCTATTAAACACAAAACTAGTTAGACAAATTATATATCAAATTGTTCGTAATTTAATCTAGTTTTAGAAACTTTTTACTAAAAAGATTTCTGTCGATTAGTTTTCGAGTTATTTTCAAAAATGCGTGAAACTTTCCAGATTTCTTACGCAAATCAGTTTGATGGGAAGTTTTTTGGAAAATTGCTCAAAATCTCTATTAAACTCGAAACTAGTTAGACAAATTATATATCAAATTGTTCGTAATTTAATCTAGTTTTAGAAACTTTTTACTAAAAAGATTTCTGTCAATTAGTTTTCGAGTTATTTTCAAATATGCGTGAAACTTTCCAGATTTCTTACGCAAATCAGTTTGATGGGAAGTTTTTTGGAAAATTGCTCAAAATCTCTATTAAACTCGAAACTAGTTAGACAAATTATATATCAAATTGTTCGTAATTTAATCTAGTTTTAGAAACTTTTTACTAAAAAGATTTCTGTCGATTAGTTTTCGAGTTATTTTCAAAAATGCGTGAAACTTTCCAGATTTCTTACGCAAATCAGTTTGATGGGAAGTTTTTTGGAAAATTGCTCAAAATCTCTATTAAACTCGAAACTAGTTAGACAAATTATATATCAAATTGTTCGTAATTTAATCTAGTTTTAGAAACTTTTTACTAAAAAGATTTCTGTCGATTAGTTTTCGAGTTATTTTCAAAAATGCGTGAAACTTTCCAGATTTCTTACGCAAATCAGTTTGATGGGAAGTTTTTTGGAAAATTGCTCAAAATCTCTATTAAACTCGAAACTAGTTAGACAAATTATATATCAAATTGTTCGCAATTTAATCTAGTTTTAGAAACTTTTTACTAAAATGATTTCTGTCGACTACTTTTTGAGATAATTTCGAAAATGTGTGAAACCCAAGATTTTTCACGCAAATGAGTTTGAAGGGAAGTTTTTTGTAAAATTGCTCAAAATCTCTATTAAACACAAAACTAGTTAGACAAATTATATATCAAATTGTTCGTAACTTAATCTAGTTTTAGAAACTTTTACTAAAATGATTTCTGTCGACTACTTTTTGAGATAATTTCGAAAATGTGTGAAACTTCCAAAATTTTTTACGCAAATGAGTTTGAAGGGACGTTTTTTGTAAAATTGCTCAAAATCTCTATTAAACACAAAACTAGTTAGACAAATTATATATCAAATTGTTCGTAATTTAATCTAGTTTTAGAAACTTTTTACTAAAAAGATTTCTGTCGATTAGTTTTCGAGTTATTTTCAAAATGCGTGAAACTTTCCAGATTTCTTACGCAAATCAGTTTGATGGGAAGTTTTTTGGAAAATTGCTCAAAATCTCTATTAAACTCGAAACTAGTTAGACAAATTATATATCAAATTGTTCGCAATTTAATCTAGTTTTAGAAACTTTTTACTAAAAAGATTTCTGTCGATTAGTTTTCGAGTTATTTTCAAAAATGTGTGAAACTTTCCAGATTTTTTACGCAAATCAGTTTGATGGGAAGTTTTTTGGAAAATTGCTCAAAATCTCTATTAAACTCGAAACTAGTTAGACAAATTAAATATCAAATTATTCGTAATTTAATCTAGTTTTAGAAACTTTTTACTAAAATGATTTCTGTCGACTTCTTTTTGAGATAATTTCGAAAATGTGTGAAACTCCCAAGATTTTTTACGCAAATGAGTTTGAAGGGAAGTTGTTTGTAAAATTGCTCAAAATCTCTATTAAACACAAAACTAGTTAGACAAATTATATATCAAATTGTTCGTAACTTAATCTAGTTTTAGAAACTTTTTACTAAAATGATTTCTGTCGACTTCTTTTTGAGATAATTTCGAAAATGTGTGAAACTTCCAAGATTTTTTACGCAAATGAGTTTGAAGGGAAGTTTTTTGAAAAATTGCTCAAAATCTCTATTAAACATAAAACTAGTTAGACAAATTATATATCAAATTGTTCGTAATTTAATCTAGTTTTAGAAACTTTTTACTAAAAAGATTTCTGTCGATTAGTTTTCGAGTTATTTTCAAAAATGTGTGAAACTTTCCAGATTTCTTACGCAAATCAGTTTGATGGGAAGTTTTTTGGAAAATTGCTCAAAATCACTATTAAACTCGAAACTAGTTCGACAAATTATATATCAAATTGTTCGTAACTTAATTTAGTTTTAGAAACTTTTTACTAAAATGATTTCTGTCGACTACTTTTTGAGATAATTTCGAAAATGTGTGAAACTTCCAAAATTTTTTACGCAAATGAGTTTGAAGGGACGTTTTTTGTAAAATTGCTCAAAATCTCTATTAAACACAAAACTAGTTAGACAAATTATATATCAAATTGTTCGTAATTTAATCTAGTTTTAGAAACTTTTTACTAAAAAGATTTCTGTCGATTAGTTTTCGAGTTATTTTCAAAAATGTGTGAAACTTTCCAGATTTCTTACGCAAATCAGTTTGATGGGAAGTTTTTTGGAAAATTGCTCAAAATCTCTATTAAATTCGAAACTAGTTAGACAAAGTATATATCAAATTGTTCGTAACTTAATCTAGTTTTAGAAACTTTTTATTAAAATGATTTCTGTCGACTACTTTTTGAGATAATTTCGAAAATGTGTGAAACTTCCAAAATTTTTTACGCAAATGAGTTTGAAGGGACGTTTTTTGTAAAATTGCTCAAAATCTCTATTAAACACAAAACTAGTTAGACAAATTATATATCAAATTGTTCGTAATTTAATCTAGTTTTAGAAACTTTTTACTAAAAAGATTTCTGTCGATTAGTTTTCGAGTTATTTTCATAAATGCGTGAAACTTTCCAGATTTCTTACGCAAATCAGTTTGATGGGAAGTTTTTTGGAAAATTGCTCAAAATCTCTATTAAACTCGAAACTAGTTAGACAAATTATATATCAAATTGTTCGTAATTTAATCTAGTTTTAGAAACTTTTTACTAAAAAGATTTCTGTCAATTAGTTTTCGAGTTATTTTCAAATATGCGTGAAACTTTCCAGATTTCTTACGCAAATCAGTTTGATGGGAAGTTTTTTGGAAAATTGCTCAAAATCTCTATTAAACTCGAAACTAGTTAGACAAATTATATATCAAATTGTTCGTAATTTAATCTAGTTTTAGAAACTTTTTACTAAAAAGATTTCTGTCGATTAGTTTTCGAGTTATTTTCAAAAATGCGTGAAACTTTCCAGATTTCTTACGCAAATCAGTTTGATGGGAAGTTTTTTGGAAAATTGCTCAAAATCTCTATTAAACTCGAAACTAGTTAGACAAATTATATATCAAATTGTTCGTAATTTAATCTAGTTTTAGAAACTTTTTACTAAAAAGATTTCTGTCGATTAGTTTTCGAGTTATTTTCAAAAATGCGTGAAACTTTCCAGATTTCTTACGCAAATCAGTTTGATGGGAAGTTTTTTGGAAAATTGCTCAAAATCTCTATTAAACTCGAAACTAGTTAGACAAATTATATATCAAATTGTTCGTAACTTAATCTAGTTTTAGAACCTTTTTCTAAAAAGATTTCTGTCGATTAGTATTCGAGTTATTTTCAAAAATGTGTGAAACTTTCCAGATTTTTTACGCAAATCAGTTTAATGGGAAGTTTTTTGTAAAATTGCTCAAAATCTCTATTAAACTCGAAACTAGTTAGACAAATTATATATCAAATTGTTCGCAATTTAATCTAGTTTTAGAAACTTTTTACTAAAATGATTTCTGTCGACTACTTTTTGAGATAATTTCGAAAATGTGTGAAACTTCCAAGATTTCTTACGCAAATGAGTTTGAAGGGAAGTTTTTTGTAAAATTGCTCAAAATCTCTATTAAACACAAAACTAGTTAGACAAATTATATATCAAATTGTTCGTAATTTAATCTAGTTTTAGAAACTTTTTACTAAAATGATTTCTGTCGACTACTTTTTGAGATAATTTCGAAAATGTGTGAAACTTCCAAGATTTCTTACGCAAATGAGTTTGAAGGGAAGTTTTTTGTAAAATTGCTCAAAATCTCTATTAAACACAAAACTAGTTAGACAAATTATATATCAAATTGTTCGTAATTTAATCTAGTTTTAGAAACTTTTTACTAAAATGATTTCTGTCGACTACTTTTTGAGATAATTTCGAAAATGTGTGAAACTTCCAAGATTTCTTACGCAAATGAGTTTGAAGGGAAGTTTTTTGTAAAATTGCTCAAAATCTCTATTAAACACAAAACTAGTTAGACAAATTATATATCAAATTGTTCGTAATTTAATCTAGTTTTAGAAACTTTTTACTAAAATGATTTCTGTCGACTACTTTTTGAGATAATTTCGAAAATGTGTGAAACTTCCAAGATTTCTTACGCAAATGAGTTTGAAGGGAAGTTTTTTGTAAAATTGCTCAAAATCTCTATTAAACACAAAACTAGTTAGACAAATTATATATCAAATTGTTCGTAATTTAATCTAGTTTTAGAAACTTTTTACTAAAAAGATTTCTGTCAATTAGTTTTCGAGTTATTTTCAAAAATGTGTGAAACTTTCCAGATTTCTTACGCAAATCAGTTTAATGGGAAGTTTTTTGGAAAATTGCTCAAAATCTCTATTAAACACAAAACTAGTTAGACAAATTATATATCAAATTGTTCGTAATTTAATCTAGTTTTAGAAACTTTTTACTAAAATGATTTCTGTCGACTACTTTTTGAGATAATTTCGAAAATGTGTGAAACTTCCAAGATTTCTTACGCAAATGAGTTTGAAGGGAAGTTTTTTGTAAAATTGCTCAAAATCTCTATTAAACACAAAACTAGTTAGACAAATTATATATCAAATTGTTCGTAATTTAATCTAGTTTTAGAAACTTTTTACTAAAATGATTTCTGTCGACTACTTTTTGAGATAATTTCGAAAATGTGTGAAACTTCCAAGATTTCTTACGCAAATGAGTTTGAAGGGAAGTTTTTTGTAAAATTGCTCAAAATCTCTATTAAACACAAAACTAGTTAGACAAATTATATATCAAATTGTTCGTGTTTGAATCTAGTTTTAGAAATTTTTAACTAAAATGATTTCTGTCGACTACTTTTCGAGATATTTTCGAAAATGTGAGAAACTTTCCAGATTTCTTACGCAAATGAGTTTGAAGGGAAGTTTTCTGTAAAATTGCTCAAAATCTCTATTAAACACAAAACTAGTTAGACAAATTATATATCAAATTGTTCGTAATTTAATCTAGTTTTAGAAACTTTTTACTAAAATGATTTCTGTCGACTACTTTTTGAGATAATTTCGAAAATGTGTGAAACTTCCAAGATTTTTTACGCAAATGAGTTGGAAGGGAAGTTTTCTGTAAAATTGCTCAAAATCTCTATTAAACTCGAAACTAGTTAGACAAATTATATATCAAATTGTTCGTAATTTAATCTAGTTTTAGAAACTTTTTACTAAAAAGATTTCTGTCGATTAGTTTTCGAGTTATTTTCAAAAATGCGTGAAACTTTCCAGATTTCTTACGCAAATCAGTTTGATGGGAAGTTTTTTGGAAAATTGCTCAAAATCTCTATTAAACTCGAAACTAGTTAGACAAATTATATATCAAATTGTTCGTAACTTAATCTAGTTTTAGAACCTTTTTCTAAAAAGATTTCTGTCGATTAGTTTTCGAGTTATTTTCAAAAATGTGTGAAACTTTCCAGATTTTTTACGCAAATCAGTTTAATGGGAAGTTTTTTGTAAAATTGCTCAAAATCTCTATTAAACTCGAAACTAGTTAGACAAATTATATATCAAATTGTTCGCAATTTAATCTAGTTTTAGAAACTTTTTACTAAAATGATTTCTGTCGACTACTTTTTGAGATAATTTCGAAAATGTGTGAAACTTCCAAGATTTCTTACGCAAATGAGTTTGAAGGGAAGTTTTTTGTAAAATTGCTCAAAATCTCTATTAAACACAAAACTAGTTAGACAAATTATATATCAAATTGTTCGTAATTTAATCTAGTTTTAGAAACTTTTTACTAAAATGATTTCTGTCGACTACTTTTTGAGATAATTTCGAAAATGTGTGAAACTTCCAAGATTTCTTACGCAAATGAGTTTGAAGGGAAGTTTTTTGTAAAATTGCTCAAAATCTCTATTAAACACAAAACTAGTTAGACAAATTATATATCAAATTGTTCGTAATTTAATCTAGTTTTAGAAACTTTTTACTAAAATGATTTCTGTCGACTACTTTTTGAGATAATTTCGAAAATGTGTGAAACTTCCAAGATTTCTTACGCAAATGAGTTTGAAGGGAAGTTTTTTGTAAAATTGCTCAAAATCTCTATTAAACACAAAACTAGTTAGACAAATTATATATCAAATTGTTCGTAATTTAATCTAGTTTTAGAAACTTTTTACTAAAAAGATTTCTGTCAATTAGTTTTCGAGTTATTTTCAAAAATGTGTGAAACTTTCCAGATTTCTTACGCAAATCAGTTTAATGGGAAGTTTTTTGGAAAATTGCTCAAAATCTCTATTAAACACAAAACTAGTTAGACAAATTATATATCAAATTGTTCGTAATTTAATCTAGTTTTAGAAACTTTTTACTAAAATGATTTCTGTCGACTACTTTTTGAGATAATTTCGAAAATGTGTGAAACTTCCAAGATTTCTTACGCAAATGAGTTTGAAGGGAAGTTTTTTGTAAAATTGCTCAAAATCTCTATTAAACACAAAACTAGTTAGACAAATTATATATCAAATTGTTCGTAATTTAATCTAGTTTTAGAAACTTTTTACTAAAATGATTTCTGTCGACTACTTTTTGAGATAATTTCGAAAATGTGTGAAACTTCCAAGATTTCTTACGCAAATGAGTTTGAAGGGAAGTTTTTTGTAAAATTGCTCAAAATCTCTATTAAACACAAAACTAGTTAGACAAATTATATATCAAATTGTTCGTGTTTGAATCTAGTTTTAGAAATTTTTAACTAAAATGATTTCTGTCGACTACTTTTCGAGATATTTTCGAAAATGTGAGAAACTTTCCAGATTTCTTACGCAAATGAGTTTGAAGGGAAGTTTTCTGTAAAATTGCTCAAAATCTCTATTAAACACAAAACTAGTTAGACAAATTATATATCAAATTGTTCGTAATTTAATCTAGTTTTAGAAACTTTTTACTAAAATGATTTCTGTCGACTACTTTTTGAGATAATTTCGAAAATGTGTGAAACTTCCAAGATTTTTTACGCAAATGAGTTGGAAGGGAAGTTTTCTGTAAAATTGCTCAAAATCTCTATTAAACACAAAACTAGTTAGACAAATTATATATCAAATTGTTCGTAATTTAATCTAGTTTTAGAAACTTTTTACTAAAAAGATTTCTGTCGATTAGTTTTCGAGTTATTTTCAAAAATGTGTGAAACTAGATTTCTTACGCAAATCAGTTTGATGGGAAGTTTTTTGGAAAATTGCTCAAAATCTCTATTAAACTCGAAATTAGTTAGACAAATTATATATCAAATTGTTCGCAATTTAATCTAGTTTTAGAAACTTTTTACTAAAAAGATTTCTGTCGATTAGTTTTCGAGTTATTTTCAAAAATGTGTGAAACTTTCCAGATTTCTTACGCAAATCAGTTTGATGGGAAGTTTTTTGGAAAATTGCTCAAAATCTCTATTAAACTCGAAACTAGTTAGACAAATTATATATCAAATTATTCGTAATTTAATCTAGTTTTAGAAACTTTTTACTAAAATGATTTCTGTCGACTACTTTTTGAGATAATTTCGAAAATGTGTGAAACTTCCAAGATCTTTTACGCAAATGAGTTTGAAGGGAAGTTTTTGTAAAATTGTTCAAAATCTCTATTAAACACAAAACTAGTTAGACAAATTATATATCAAATTGTTCGCAATTTAATCTAGTTTTAGAAACTTTTTACTAAAAAGATTTCTGTCGATTAGTTTTCGAGTTATTTTCAAAAATGTGTGAAACTTTCCAGATTTCTTACGCAAATCAGTTTGATGGGAAGTTTTTTGGAAAATTGCTCAAAATCTCTATTAAACTCGAAACTAGTTAGACAAATTATATATCAAATTGTTCGTAACTTAATCTAGTTTTAGAAACTTTTTACTAAAATGATTTCTGTCGACTACTTTTTGAGATAATTTCGAAAATGTGTGAAACTCCCAAGATTTTTTACGCAAATGAGTTTGAAGGGAAGTTTTTTGTAAAATTGCTCAAAATCTCTATTAAACACAAAACTAGTTAGACAAATTATATATCAAATTGTTCGTAATTTAATCAAGTTTTAGAAACTTTTTACTAAAAAGATTTCTGTCGATTAGTTTTCGAGTTATTTTCAAAAATGTGTGAAACTTTCCAGATTTCTTACGCAAATCAGTTTGATGGGAAGTTTTTTGGAAAATTGCTCAAAATCACTATTAAACTCGAAACTAGTTAGACAAATTATATATCAAATTGTTCGTAACTTAATTTAGTTTTAGAAACTTTTTACTAAAATGATTTCTGTCGACTACTTTTTGAGATAATTTCGAAAATGTGTGAAACTTCCAAAATTTTTTACGCAAATGAGTTTGAAGGGACGTTTTTTGTAAAATTGCTCAAAATCTCTATTAAACACAAAACTAGTTAGACAAATTATATATCAAATTGTTCGCAATTTAATCTAGTTTTAGAAACTTTTTACTAAAAAGATTTCTGTCGATTAGTTTTCGAGTTATTTTCAAAAATGTGTGAAACTTTCCAGATTTCTTACGCAAATCAGTTTGATGGGAAGTTTTTTGGAAAATTGCTCAAAATCTCTATTAAATTCGAAACTAGTTAGACAAACTATATATCAAATTGTTCGTAACTTAATCTAGTTTTAGAAACTTTTTACTAAAATGATTTCTGTCGACAACTTTTTGAGATAATTTCGAAAATGTGTGAAACTCCCAAGATTTCTTACGCAAATGAGTTTGAAGGGAAGTTTTTTGTAAAATTGCTCAAAATCGCTATTAAACTCAATACTAGATAGATAAATTATATATCAAATTGTTCGTGTTTTAATCTAGTTTTAGAAACATTTTATTAAAACGATTTCTGTCGACTACTTTTTGAGATATTTTCGAAAATGTGAGAAACTTTCCAGATTTCTTACGCAATTGAGTTTGACGGGAAGTTTTTTGTAAAATTGCTCAAAATCTCTATTAAACTCAAAACTAGTTAGACAAAGTATATATCAAATTGTTCGTAATTTAATCTAGTTTTAGATACTTTTTACTAAAACGATTTCTGGCGATTAGTTTTCGAGATATTTTCGAAAATGTGAGACACTTTCCAGATTTCTTACGCAAATTAGTTTGATGCGAAGTTTTTTGGAAAATTGCTTAAAATCTCAATTAAACTTAAAACTAGTTAGACAAAGTATTTATAAAATTGTTCATAATTTAATCTAGTTTTAGCTAATTTTTACTAAAACGATTTCTGCCTATTAGTTTGCGAGATATTTTCGAAAATGTGAGAAACTTTCCAGATTTCTTACGCAAATGAGTTTGATGGGAAGTTTCTTGCTCAAATTCTTTATTAATCTCTAAACTAGCTAGACAAAGTATATATCAAATCGTTCGTGTTTTATTCTACTTTTAGAAACTTTTTACTAAAACGATTTACGTCGTTTAGTTCTCGAGATATTGTTGAATATGTGAGACACTTTCCACATTTCTTACGGAAATGAATTTGATGGGAAGTTTCTTGCTCAAAATCTCTATTAAACTCTAAACTGATTAGACAAATTATATATCAAATTCTTCGTAATTTAATCTAGTTCTAGAAACTGATTACAAAACTAAATTATGTGGTTTAGTTTTCGAGATATCTTCATACAAGCCCATTCGTGCAAATAAAAAGTATTACGCGATGATTGATAAGTAAAATCTCCTTGTATTTACGATTGTCCATTTTCGGAGAATCAGCCACAATGTATGCATGTTCCAGCAAGCACTTGCTAGTAGAGAGCTTTAAAGCTAGTGCTAGTGTAAAAAATATTGTTTGTAACACGGATGTTATTGACAACTTACCGCCCTAGTTAGAAAATATACTATTTTAGATCTCTTAAATCAGTAAAAATTAAAAAAACAACGGTCAAATTATATAGTTTAAAACTTAATTAGACTAAACTGTTTTCATGTGCCTTGCCTTGCTTATAAAAACTTTGTAAATATTTAGATTTTTTTTATATTTTCCACTCGAAAAGTTTTTTTTTCCCTGACATTACATTAATTACAATCTGAAATTTATAATTACAAGATACTTTAGATACTTGTCTCTGGCTAGTGCTTTAGATACTTGTCTCTGATACACAGTCAAGATAAAATATCAGAGACAAATAAGTGCTATTACTTACCACAGCTTAAACGTAACAGATGGCGCACGCAATTGTTGCCACGTTTATTATTATTATTTTTTTAAGAAAAATATCACGCCATTTACATATCAAAATCGATCCTTTTTTTTAAGGATATATTAATACTACTCGGTAGTAAATATGTTGTTTTGTAAACGTGCAATTAATTCCGTAATCAATTTTTCGGTTTCTTTTAATAAAAGAAGTAGAAGTGGCAACGCCGAGATGATTGCATGCGCGCATCTTATGTGACGTGAATTTATCAGCTGCCGCCTCGAATGTGTCAACATGAATATTTATTGAACCGGACAAGGTAGAAGCTTCATTTTTGCTCTCCGATCTTAGTTAAATCGTGCCAAAGACGATTGACGACAGTTACAGCAGGTAAAAAGTCCGCAATCCTAAGTTTCAATACAAACCCATATTCTGCACCTTACCGCGATTACTGTCATCATGGCTGTTCGCCTCAAACGCAAACAACACTAGCGCCAAAGGTGAGACTTTTAAGAACTTTATGACCAGATACGTCATTTATTTGTAGGTTATTTAGCATTAATTTGTACGTATATATTTTTCTGAATAACAAAGTGTTTTATTATTTTAGGTAAAGTGGAGAATTTGAGAATGGATTCAAGGCCCAAACACGTTTTCAAGTGTTCTGTGACGAACTGTAAAAATTCCACACGAAATTCAAACTATGTGTTTTATTGTTTTCCGTCAGCTAACCCTCACTTTCCACATAAAGCGCAGAGACGTGAGCACTGGTTGAAAGTTTTGAACAAATCGGAGTAAGTATATAGGATAAAATAATTTGTGCAAAGAGTTGTATATAATTCGAGATACTGGTTAATCTGCGTTAAGAGGCATGAAATGTATAGGCAACGCACTGTACGTGTTTTGCGCATTGGGGCCAAACATAAAGGCGTAGGGAAAATAAATTTGAAGGGGTTTATAATAATTGTTTATACTATTGATTTTTTTTTCTTATTTCGGATCGAGAGGTCGCGCTCGAGGTGCTTGATTGATCTTCTCCTAATCTAACCATCCATTTTGTTCAAATCTGTAGCTACGGTGGCGTTTTGTACACGCCACTAGGTTTTATGTCAATTTCCGTTAGCTTCATTTGTGGCACGGAGGGCGCTGAATGGCTCAAGCCTCTTAACGCATATTAACCGAGATGCTTAATATTCATAAATAAAGGGTCTTCCAATAAGAGGTTTCATTAATATATATATTTATTTAAATATATTTTGTTGAGTTAGAAGATTTTGATTTTTCGATCAAATT
This sequence comes from Phosphuga atrata, assembly GCA_944588485.1. Lineage (NCBI taxonomy): Eukaryota > Metazoa > Arthropoda > Insecta > Coleoptera > Silphidae > Phosphuga > Phosphuga atrata. Next base: position 26,645,290 of record OX155906.1, read on the forward strand.
AAACATTAGTGTTTGTATCTTATCTTCATAGATTATAATTTCTAAGAAATTGTTTTATACATATCGTTAACAAAGTTAACATCATTGCGTATAGAACGTATAATAATCTTTCTTTAACAAACTTTCTTAAAAACAACTACTTCACTGGCAAACACCTCGACTGACATTGAATTACATTAAGAAAGTTTTTAATATATTTACTTCGACCAATGTTATTGGTCAGCTAGTACAACAAGCGCCGCATATGGTTTTTCCCAAAAAATCTCAATACCTGGTTCAACTATAAATAGAATAATCTCAAATACGATTAAATCAGTTTGCTGTGAAAAACACACTGGGTAAGTCGTATTTCATTTTATTTCTTGTTATAATTTGTTGTTAATGATAAAGCCATACTGATGAAGCCAAAAGGCCGAAACGCGTATATGGATGTGCATTAATTAATTGTTAATTATTTTTTGTATTTGATCAGGATATTGTTATTTTTTGGGAAAATCACAGGGTTTATGTAGAACCCAAAAAAACTTTCTTAATGTAATTCAATGTCAGTCGAGGTGTTTGCCAGTGAAGTAGTTGTTTTTAAGAAAGTTTGTTAAAGAAAGATTATTATACGTTCTATACGCAATGATGTTAACTTTGTTAACGATATGTATAAAACAATTTCTTAGAAATTATAATCTATGAAGATAAGATACAAACACTAATGTTTAAGAGGTTTCATTTTCAATAGCTCGCCGTTTTAACAGTTGTCATGAGTCAAACTGTAACCACTTGACAAATGGCAAGTAAATACTGCGTCAATAATAAAAATGGGACGATATACGCTTCAACAACGCATTGAAATTATTAAAATTCACCACAAAAATGGTGAAAACTTCGCAAAATTAAAGCATTTTTGGATCGCACCTCGGCCAAGCGCGGATCCACCGCTGTGAGCACGATGGGCATGCCCACAACCCTAATAGACTTGTGAAGTTACACTGTTGCGGTCTATTGAGGTTGATAGGCTGCTATTATTATATCCAATGGCTTAATAAAATAAAAATAAACAATGAATCGAGCGTGATTCAGAACCCAGCAGGCTAGTCATTATAGACGATATTCAACTTATTAAATTGTTTGAAAAAGATTTAGGAAAGACTTTTGAAAAAGAGTTAGGCAACCAACGACACTAAAAATTTTGTTCAGGAACGCGACTAGACAGACGCGACTAAACAGACGCGACTAGACAGACGCGACTAGACCGACGCGACAAGACAGACGCGATTAGAAAGTCGCGACTTGACAGACGCGACTAAACAGACGCGACTAGACAGACGCGACTAGACCGACGCGACAAGACAGACGCGACTAGACACACGCGATTAGAAAGTCGCGACTTGACAGACGCGACTAGACAGACGCGACTAAACAGACACGACTAGACAGGCGCGACTATACAGGCGCGACTAGACATGCGCGACTAGACAGGCGCGACTACACAGGCGCGACTAGAAAGACGCGACTAGAAAGACGCGACTGGACAGACGCGACTAAACAGACGCGGCTAGACAGACGCGACTAGACAGACGCGACTAGACAGACGCGACTAGACCGACGCGACAAGACAGACGCGACTAGACACAAGCGATTAGAAAGACGCGACTAGACAGACACGACTAGACAGACGCGACTAGACAGACGCGACTAGACAGACGCGACTAGACAGAAGCGACTAGACAGACGCGACTAGACAGACACGACTAGGCAGGAGCGACTAGACAGGCGTGACAAGACAGACGCGACTAGATGATTCGATTAGAAAGACGCGATTAGAAAGACGCGACTTGACAGACGCGACTAGACAGACGCGACTAGACAGGCGCGACTAGACAGGCGCGACTAGATAGGCGCGACTAGAAAGACGCGACTAGAAAGACGCGACTAGACAGAAGCGACTAGACAGACGCGACTAGACAGACGCGACAAGACAGACGCGACTAGATGATTCGATTAGAAAGACGCGATTAGAAAGACGCGACTTGACAGACGCGACTAGACAGACGCGACAAGACAGACGCGATTAGAAAGACACGACTTGACAGACGCGACTAGACAGACGCGACTAGACAGACGCGACTAGACAGACGCGATTAGAAAGACGCGACTTGACAGGCGCGACTAGACAGACGCGACTAGACAGACGCGACTAGACAGACGCGATTAGAAAGACGCGACTTGACAGACGCGACTAGACAGACGCGACTAGACAGGCGCGACTAGATAGGCGCGACTAGACAGGCGCGACTAGAAAGACGCGACTAGAAAGACGCGACTAGAAAGACGCGACTAGAAAGACGCGACTAGACAGACGGGACTAGACTGAGACTAGACAGACGCGACTAGAAAGACGCGACTAGACAGACGCGACTAAACAGACGCGACTAGACAGACACGACAAGACAGACGCGACTAGACACACGCGATTAGAAAGACGCGACTTGACAGGCGCAACTAGACAGACGCGACTAGACAGGCGTGACTAGACAGGCGCGACTAGACAGACGCGACTAGACAGGCGCGACTAGACAGGCGCGACTAGAAAGACGCGCCTAGACAGACGCGACTAGACAGAGACTAGACAGACGCGACTAGAAAGACGCGACTAGACAGACGCGACTAGACAGACGCGACTAAACAGACGCGACTAGACAGACGCGACTAAACAGACGCGACTAGACAGACGCGACTAGACCGACGCGACAAGACAGACGCGACTAGACACACGCGATTAGAAAGACGCGACTAGACAGACGCGTCTAGACAGACGCGACTAGACAGACGCGACTAGACAGACGCGACTATACAGGCGCGACTAGACATGCGCGACTAGACAGGCGCGACTAGACAGGCGCGACTAGACAGGCGCGACTAGAAAGACGCGAATAGAAAGACGCGACTAGACAGGGGCGACTAGACAGACGCGATTAGACAGACGCGATTAGACAGACGCGGCTAGACAGACGCGACTAGACAGGCGCGACTAGACAGACGCGACAAGACAGACGCGACTAGACAGAGACTAGACAGACGCGACTACAAAGACGCGACTAGACAGCCGCGACTAGACAGACGCGACTAGACCGACGCGACAAGACAGACGCGACTAGACACACGCGATTAGAAAGACGCGACTAGACAGACACGACAAGACAGACGCAACTAGACAAACGCGACTAGACAGACGCGACTAGACAGACGCGACTAGACAGACGCGCCTAGACAGACACGACTAGGCAGGCGTGACTAGACAGGCGCGACTAGAAAGACGCGACTAGAAAGACGCGACTAGAAAGACGCGACTAGAAAGACGAGACTAGAAAGACGCGACTAGAAAGACGCAACAAGACAGACGCGACTAATCTCTAATACCGGTGTGAAACTGGCAATAAGTTTCAGCAATAAAAATTTTGCGTAAAATTTTTATTTCAAAAGGCTATAATTTTCTTATTGATAGGGATTTTTCAAAATTTTCTTCACAGAACTGTTGCACAGTAAGTCACCTCATAAAATATTCCAACAAAATTTAATTTTCTTTTTACACATAGGCATAATAATCATATTAAAGATCAACAAATATTCACATTTACAAACATAATTTCCACCATCTATTAGGCCACAGTATTACCTTTATTTATCAAGAAGAAATTTTTCTAAAATTCCTAATAATAAGCGCACACCGATTATTTAAAAAAGTGCATTCCACGCAGTTGCCATTTAATAGAAAAATCCAAAGAGGTAGTAATTTTCAACATTTCTCAATTTTTCTTTCAAATATCACTAGAGAATGAATGTACCTAACATCGAAATAAAACATTTTTCGAAATATAAAAAAAAAACAATTGAATAACGACCAAACTTAAAATGCAGATTTCACTATATTACGGTTTAAAATTATCCACAACTATTTATGGTTTCGTTTCATAGTTTCGAAATCGAATTTTCAAAATAACATTTATTTAGCAACATTTAAGAAACCGGATGGAAGTTATACGAAATACGAAGAGCAGAGAGCACTCCTCCTACTAGAAACCCATTTCCGGGATGTAGAAATTACAAAGAGAACAAGAGCTTTATGCAACCACGGAGACCAAGTCGGGCTGACTGGAAGAGGGCCGCGTCCATCTGTACGGTAAACCTAATCAGATGGGCTATCGGCACTTTCCAGCCATTCAAGACCCCAGGTGTGGACGGATTAGTTCTCGCCTTCCTACAAAAGGGAAGGAGAGAAATGCCGTATCTTCTAAAAATCTTTAGGAATAGTTTAGCGCTCGGATACATACCGTAGCTATGGTGAAAGACTAAGGTGGTATTCATACCAAAGGTGGGGAAGAAAGACACCGAAGTTATTCAGATCCACTATAAAACTGTCAGCATGCATACAAAGCAGGGAAATCCACAGAGACCATCCTGTATCAGCTGGCAAATTTAATAAAAGCAACACTAGACACAAAGGCAGTAGCGATATGTGCTTTCTTAGACATTGAAGGAGCCTTTGACAACACCTTGCACAAGGCTGTCAAATCGGCTCTTGAAAGAAGGAATATCGACAGCATTACTTCAGAATGTATGGGAGAAATTCTGAAAAGTAGAACGGCGGCGGCACAAGAGGGAAAAGACAGCATAAATATCTCCACAACTCGAGGGTGACCACAGGGAAGTGTGTTATCACCACTGATGTGGAGTACTATTAGTTGATGAATTACTGGCTAGGCTGAACTAGACATTAAATGTCAAGGTTACGCCGATGACATAATCATCATAGCTCGAGGGAAGTTTGAGGGAACGCTCTGTGAAATCGCACAGAAAGGCCTCAAAGTAACTACGTCAAACAGTGAGACTGAAACTCATCCCGAACAAAACCACGCTGACACCATTTACGAAGACAAGTTTAAACTGCCTATACTGTTAGATTGGTACAAACAGGAGATAAAGTACCTGGGTATAAAATTAGATTTAAGTGACCACACGTAGTAAATCCACCATCTTCTTCAGCGATAACAAAAACGGAAGACATGAATTTGGAACGGGCTTTGTGATTAGAGACAACCTAGTACAGAATATACTAAATTTTAAACCTATAAATGAAAGGATATGCTACATACGAATGAAGGGAGAGCGATACAACATTTCGATTATCTCAGCGCATGCACCAACGGAAGAGAAGGATGAAGATATCAAGGATGACTTCTACGATGCCCTAGAAAGAGAGATAGATACGATGCCCAAACAGAATATGCGCATACTCTGCGGGGACTTTAATGCTAAAATAGGCAAAGAGCCAGCCTATACCCCACAATAGGTAAACACAGCCTACACAATATATCCAACGACAATGGCTTAAGACTCACAGAAACTGCAGCAGCTAATAATATGCTAATAAAGTCAACCATGTTTCCGCATAAAGACATCCATAAGCAAACCTGGGTCTCAAACGACCATATTACACGCAACCAAATTGACCACATCATTGTAGATGCCCGTCATGGCAACAATATTATAGACGTAAGAAGCCTGAGAGGAATAGACGGAGACACAGATCATTACTTAGTCAGAGCAAAAGTCAAGTCCAGAATATCTAGCCACAAATACAATAAAACAACAATAAACCCACAATGGAACATGGACGAAATACACAATGCAGAGAAACAACAAAACTATAGAGAACAACTTGAACAAACCTTGAACTCTGAAAGAGAAGTCAAAAATCCTTTCTTTGAAGAAACCCAAAAGGCCTTAAATAAGCTGAAAAATCACAAAGCGCCGGGTACGGACGAGATACCAGCAGAACTTCTGAAATATGGGGGAGAAGCACTACATCGCCAAATCCACCAGCTAATAACGCACATATGGTTAGAAGAAAGGATACCAGCACGATGGAAGGAAAACATAATAGTGCCCATCCACAAAAAAGGGGACAAAACAAAATGCGCGAATTATAGAGGAATCTCACTCCTAAACACGGCATATAAAACCCTCTCAAACATCATTCTTAGTAGACTAATCCCTTATGCTGAAAATGTCCTAGGCGAATATCAAGCCGGGTTTAGGGCAAACAGATCAACAATAGATCAACTATTCACGCTGAGACAACTTCTAGAAAAGGGATGGGAGTATAACAAACCCATACACAATCTTTTCATAGACTTTCGACAGGCATATGATAGCGTAGAAAGAAGCCAAGTATGGAATGCCATGGCGGAGTTCTCAATACCAAAGAAACTCATTCGGATGACCAAAGTCTGTATGGAGGGTGGAATATCTAAAGTACGTATAAATAATAAACTGTCTGGCAGCTTTGAAATCAACAGTGGACTTAAACAGGGTGATGCGTTATCTCCACTACTATTCAACCTTGTATTAGAGAAAGCCATGAGGTCGGCCGAAATAAAAACAGAATTGCTATCGGGTCAAGGTCCCAAAGTGTTACTCGCATATGCAGATGACATAGATCTCGTTGGAGACTCCATTCTATCCACGAAAGACATTTTCAACAAGGTGGAAGGAGCAACAAGTGAAGTAGGGCTGAAGATTAATGAAGAGAAAACGAAATATATGTGTATAAATAGAACGACACGAAGAGACAGAATAGGACAAAATATGACGATCAACACCTTTAATTTCGAAAGAGTACAACGTTTTAAGTATCTGGGGGCCGTAATCACAGCGGACAACGATGTTACCGAAGAAATAAAAGACAGAATCCAATCTGCAAACCGCTGTCTATTTGCACTGAATAAGCTCATAAAATCAAAAAATCTCACAAGAAGTTCAAAGATCAAAATCTATAAATCCATCGTCAGACCTGTAATAACATACGGATGCGAAACGTGGACCATGACCAAAGCAAACGAAGAAAAGCTCAGACGCTTTGAACGAAAAATACTTAGAAAAATTTTCGGACCTCACCATGACATCACCACAGACCAGTATAAGATCAGAACCAATATCGAATTAAAAGCACTCTACAACGACACCGATATTGTCCAAGAAATTAAATCACAGCGACTAAGATGGGCAGGCCACGTGCACAGACTGCATAACGAAAGACTTGTAAAACTGGTATGGGAGGAGATTCCCACAGGCAAGAGACCGCTCCGACGTCCCAGAATGCGATGGAGAGATAACATCCAAGCAGATCTCCGGAAAATGAACATTCCATTTGACCCTAGGTTGATGGAAGACCGAACAAATTGGAAAAAAGTTGTACAGTCAGCCAAGACCCACCCAGGGTTGTAGCGGTACGTGATGATGATGACCACACGTCCCGATTTTGGCGGGACAGTCCCGCTTTTTGAAGGACAGTCCCGCGACCCGCCGATTTTTAAAAATGTTCCGCTTTTTAGAAAATATCTGCATTTATTATTTTAAATGTATGTAAATACATTTTTGTATATTTAAAGACAAGTATATGAATGCATATGATGCGGTAAAAGTACAAAATCGGCAAATGTGCCAATTTGCCGGTATATGTCCACATCTACCAATTTGATAGGTAAATGTGAGTTCAAATTTGATATCAACTTCATATATCTACTTTTACCGGTAAAAGTCCACATTTTTCAACGTATTTCGGTAAAAGTTAAAAGAATATTAAAGAGAAATAAAATACACTTGTATATTAAAGTTAAAATGAATTTCATATAACTTATATATTATTTCATTTAAACACTATTTTATAATAATATGATTTCAAAGGATTATATAAATCGCTCATAAAAACAATTACAGAAAATACTAGTACATGTGGATCGTATTTTTCGGAATGGAATAGTTTTTGTGGATGGAAGATTTGAAAAGAATGGAATAGTTGCTAAAGGTGGAATAATTGATGAGGGTGAAATTGTATAATGAATTTTGACATTTGTATATGAAAGAGTAATCAGAATTGCGAACTGCGCGATTCTTGTAGAAAGCGCATCAGCTAAGGTTGTATGAGTTGCAAGATGTACAACTCCTACTGCATAGAATATTAACTAATAATTCATCCGTCGATAAGATAGCAGGAGTTGTAATCAGCGCTAGACGGCCAGCTGCGTCTAATCGCCAAGCCAGGACAGTAAATCAAAATAAAAACGAAAAACAAATACGAAAAACAAATCTAAGAAATTGATTACACTGACATACACAAACATCCTGCTATGCTTAACTGACTACTGATAAATTCAAATCTTATTATGTTTATTAGGTTAAACGAAAAAATTAAACAATCCCTTATATATTTTACTTCAGTCTTATCTAGTTTAATGTATTTAGCTTCGTCTGTCTAGTTTCATGTATCTAGCCCCGTCTATCTAGTCTCATGTATCTAGCGTCATCTATGTAGTCTCATGTATCTAGCCCCGTCTATCTAGTCTCATGTATCTAGCGCCGTCTATCTAGTCTCATGTATCTTGCCCCGTCTATCTAGCCCCATGTATCTAGCCCCATCTATCTAGCCCCCGTCTATCTAGTCTCATGTATTTAGCTTCGTCTGCCTATTCTCATGTATCTAGCCCCGCCTATCTAGCCTCATGTATCTAGCCCCATGTATCTAGTCTCGTCTATCTAGTCTCATGTATTTAGACTCATCTATCTAGTCACATGTATCTAGCCCCATGTATCTAGTCTCGTCTATCTAGTCTCATGTATTTAGACTCATCTATCTAGTCCCATGTATCTAGCATCGTTGATATATGCAACCAACTACACATCTCATTTACCCCCACCAGCACCTAATTTTCAATTTTCCCGCCTCGCGTCTGTTTTTTGAATTTTCCCGCGCATCTGGAAGTTCCGGAAATGAAGGCCGGAAGTCGAAACCGGAAGTGTCAAGGTCAGAGGAGGTTGGAGGAGGAGGAGGGTCTAGAAGGAACTATCTTTCCCTACTCCCCGCAATCCATTTTGAATTTTCCCGCTTAGTCTATCTAGCGCCATCTACAGATACACGCTCGGCTACGTTCAGAACTATTTTCTATAGGATTCCCCATACGGAGGGGTAGGCTAAATTTTACATGTAATTCCCATAAGGCGGAGGGATTACATGTAATTTCTCATAAGGTGGAGGGTTACATGTAAATCCCCATAAGGCGGAATGATTTAGAAGGAACTATCTTTCCCTACTGTATGTCACTATTATGAATGTATTTCTTTTCATTTCTTTCAAGTTAAATAAGGTCGAAGGTATTAGATCAAACATATTTTTCATATTAAACAGAAGCAAATGTGGTCGTAGATAAAGTATACTACATAACTCGAGTTGTAAGGCAATTACGTACTCGCGGAATTACGCTCTCCCTGCTACGCGGGTCGTGCGTAACTGTTCCGCTCGTATGTAATTTATAATATATTACATACGAGCGGAACAGTTAATTAACGGCGTAATTGCCTTCTTGCAACTCTTGTCACGTAATATACTGTTTCCATGATTAATGACATATCCTCCTCTTTACAATTAGATAAACATCCGATGATTTCGCTTAAAAATACTCATTTTGTTTTTAAATATCAAGATGAAGCCTCTTATTGTAAGCCCCTACATTTCCATGCGTATTCTTTATATTGATAATGGTAGGTTGGATGGATCGGCCTGGATTCCGAATAAGCGGAGTAGAATTTGCAGTTTTCATTTCGCCGGCAATAAAAAGTCCGAAAATCCAGAGAGCCCGAGTTACAATCCGACTGTGTTTGACGATTCTGCGAGGACATTGCAGAGAGCCGAGTCTTCGGTTAACCGGTAAGAACATTTGGATTAAAGTGTATACGTAATTTTATTCCATCACATTTTTATTCGTTTTAGATTCCATAGGGTTTTAAAGAAACGGATCGCGAGCTCGAGAGTTTGCGAAGGAAATAATAAGGTAACAAAAATTTCACCTGCGCGAGATTTGTTCGCAAATTTATGTCGCAGACAACACATCCTGTGACTAGACGACTTGTAAAGTTGCAAACATTGTAAAACATTTTATATCTGGCGATGATGACAACTATCTCTCTTTCGCTGGTCGTTTATTTTATGGCTGAAGTGTCATGATGCCCATAATCCCTAGCGTTTTATTAAGTCACAGCGCAGATCTTTCTCCATTTATCCCTGTCTATATGGGGACGTAGCAAGCACTAGCGTTAACTTGTCAAGTGGCCCCCTTGGAATTGACGAACATCACGAAATCCAGACCATTGTGCGACATGCGAAAAGCGGTACCGCGCGCTTTTCGCATGTCGCACAGGATTTCAAAAAAGTTGTCCAAAAATAGAAAGAAGTTTCAGATTTAAACGTGCATTGGAATATAGGGGATTTCCAGGTCGGTGATGACGAATTTCATAATATAATTTTAAAATTCAAAATGGCGGATCCAATATGGCCGACCACTTAATTAAAAATTGATCAAAATTTCATATAAATTGGAATTTAAGTGTTTTCGAGCTCACTGATTTTGAATGTAATTGTATAATTTCAAAATGGCGGATACAAATAGCCGAGCGCTTTATTAAAATCTGTTCGAAATTTCATATAAATTGGTATATGAGGGTTTTAAGTAATTGAGGGGTTAAGTTTTGTTAGGTTAGGTTGTGTAGTTGTGTAGTTGTTAGGTTGTGTTAGGTTAGGTAGATGTTAGTTAGGTTAGGTTGGGTCAGGTAGTCCCTCAACCGTGTCTGCGCAGATCCTAAGTAACAAACAATTTTCCCGGCGCGGCGCGGCGTCTCGTATTTCTAATCTCACATGTACAGAGGCAGACATGGGCAAGATTTTCTTCAAGATTCTATTACAAAACATCGTAATCTATATGATCTATATCTCAGCTTCTTGAGCCCCGCTGCGGTGATAAGTTTTTTGGTAATTTACGGAATTTTTTTTTCAGGAGATACCATTATGTAAACACATCTTTGATTTGATTTCTAACACGCGAGTTTAAATTAATGAAAACGTTATATATGTAAATATTCTACATACCTTCCTTATCACCCTCCATCAAACAAAAACGAAAAGGGACACTCGAGTAAAAAGTTACTCACACTTGAATAAATTCAGAAAGGATTTCTTCACCATCAACCAGTCTTCATCAGAAGTTTGTGGTTAGATTTGGAATCTTGGTCCTAGTTGGGAAATTACCATAAGTCTTGGTAACATCTTGAACAAAGGCTTCGTCTTTCCCCTCGAAACTATGGGTTGCTTTAATATCTTCCTCGGCTTGGAATTTCTATCGTACCATTTCCTCAATTATAGCTTCATGGTGATGGATTAATGAATTAGTTTCTAGCTGAAATAAATCGCTTGTTTCTTGCTGAAATTCTATATTTGATTAATGACTAGTTTATTGCTGAAATCTATTTGGATTTGTTTGTTGATTAATGGGGTCATTAGATCGGTGATCGTTGATTGCGCAAAATTATTCTTCCCTTTCAATGGGTTCCGTCAATTCTTGGATTCTCGGAGTCGCGAGTACGTACTTCAAAGCGACTGGACTTATCTTGAAAGCATCCTCGTTGAAATCGGCGTCATTTGCTATGCTCTTGGCACAGACAATTTCGCCAATCTATGTGAAGCGACAGCGTTGAGGGCGGCTCTCGTCGCGGTTCTTGAAACTGGAATTTATAACTTTCCTAATCGGTGTAAAGCTGGAGTGCCCATTTCGATAATTCTCGCCGTCGCACAGTGGTCTGGATTTCAAAATAGTTGGCCAAAAATAGAAAGAAGTTTCAGATTTAAACGTGCATTTGAATATATGGGTTTTCCAGGTCGCTGATGACGAATTTCATAATATAATTTTAAAATTCAAAATGGCGGATCCAATATGGGCGACTACTTAATTAAAAATTGATCGAAATTTCATATAAATTGGTATATAGGGGCTTTCGAGGTCACTGATTATGAATTTCATAGGATAATTTCATAATGGCGGATCCAAATGGCCTAGCGCTTTATTAAAATGTGATCGAAATTTCATATAAATTGGTGTCATATGATGGTTTTCCAGGTCACTGAAAGCAGGTAGTACCGCAACCGTGTCTGCGCAGATCTTAAGTAACAAACAATTCGGCCGACGCGGCGCGGCGTCTCGTATTTCTACTCTCACATGTACAGAGGCAGACATGGGCAAGATTTTCTTTTATATTCTATTACAAAACATCGTAATCTATATGTTCTATATCTCAGCTTCTTGAGCCCCGCTGCGGTGATAAGTTTTTTGCTAATTTACGGAATTTTTTTTCAAGAAATACCATTATAGACATTGTAGATATATCTTTGACTTGATTTCTAACACACGCGAGAATAAATTAATGAAAACGTTATATATGTAAATATTCTACATACCTTCATTAGCACCTTCCATCAAACGAAAACGAAAAAGAACACTCGAGTAAAAAGTTACTCACACTTGAATAAACAAAGATATATCGGAGCCGCTACACGTGTGCGCGCTGAGCCGACAAAGGTAACTTTAAGCTGGCGTAGTGTCTCAACTATAAAAGATATCCCACTTTTATTTTATAATAACATACACTGAACCATCCTCTACAAGATTCTTATGAAATAAACTCATTCGGTGTCTATCATTTTTTCGATTTTTGGCCAACTTTTTCAGATTCAGATCACTGTGTATCGTCAGGATGCCGTTGTCCTCTGTCTGCCGCCGTTCTTATGTTTTCTTGTAGTGGTGTCTCTTGTGATCTCTTGCGCCTGGTCAATTCAGCGTCCCCGAGGTCGTACCCTCAATTTCCCCTTGGATGACCAGTTTTTCGAGATTGTCGTGTCCAAAATATTTTTGTTGAAATTTTTTTTCCTGATTTTTTTCTGTTACCCGAAGGCAATCGAAGTGCTAAAAGCGGTTTTCCAGTTTATTTCGCTCTAAAATTACAAATAAACAAGTTTTATATATTTTCGCTGTACACCATCTCGCATGTCGAACTGATTTCACCCTGTCATAACTTTTGAACGGCTCACCACAGAGAGAAATTGTTCAAACAAGTTTTTTAATCGTTTTGACAAGTTGAGACAAATTTTGATATGTTTAGACAAATTGTGACAAGTTGGGATAAATTTTGACAAGTTTAGACAAAATTTTACAAGTTGGGACAAATTTTGACAAAGTCTAGACAGGCATTTGTTACGACAAATTTGGACAAGTTTGGATAAGACCTGATTGCAAAACTTTTGACAAGTTGAAACAAATTTTGATATGTTTAGACAAATTGTGACAAGTTGGGATAAATTTTGACAAGTTTAGACAAAATTTTACAAGTTGGGACAAATTTTGACAAAGCCTAGACAGGCATTTGTTACGACAAATTTGGTCAAGACCTGATTGGAAAACTTTTGACGGGTTGAGACAAATTTTGACAAGTTTGGAAACATTTTGAAAAGTTTAGACCAGTTGGGACAAATTTTGACAAGTTTAGACAAATTTTGTAACAATTCTGACAAGTTGGCACAAGTTTTGACAAATCGACACAAATTTTGACATGTTTTGAAAACTTTTGCCAAGTTGAGACAAAGTTTGACAAGTTTAGACAAATTGTGACAAGTTGGGATGAAAGTTAACAAGTTTAAACAAAATTTTACAAGTTGAAACAAATTTTGACAAAGTCTGGACAGGCATTTGTTACGACAAATTTGGACAATGCCTGATTGGAAGATTTTTGACGGGTTGAGACAAATTTTGACAAGTTTAGCCATATTTTGACATATTTGGAAACATTTTGAAAAACTTAGACCAGTTGGGACAAAATTTGACAAGTTCAGGCAAATTTTGTAACAATTCTGACAAGTTGGGACAAATTTTGACAAATCGACATAAACTTTGACATGTTTTGAAAAATTTTGACAAGTTGGGACAAATTTTGACATGTTTATACAAATTTTGACAAGTTGGGACAAATTTTGACAAGTTTAGACAAAATTTTACAAGTTGGGACAAGTTTTGACAAAGTCTAGACATGCATTTGTTACGACAAATTTGGACAAGTTTGGACAAGATTGGAAAGCTTTTGACGAGTTGAGACAAATTTTGTCAAGTTTAGCCAAACTTTGACATGATTGGAAACATTTTGAAAAGTTTATACCAGTTCGGACAAATTTTGATAAGTTTAGACAAATTGTGTAACAATTCTGACAAGTTGGTACAAATTTTGACAAGTCGACACAAATTTTGACATATTTTGAAAACTTTTGCCAAGTTGAGTCAAGTTTTGACAAGTTTAGAGAATTGTGACAAGTTGGGATGAATTTTGACAAATTTGGAAAAATCTTTGGGACAAATTTTGACATGTTTAGACAAATTTTGACAAGTTGGGACAAATTTTGATAAGTTTAGACAAATTTTGATAAGTTTAGACAAAATTTTACAAGTTGGGACAAATTTTGACAAAGTCTAGACAGGCCTTTGTTTCGACAAATTTGGACAAGTTTGGACTAGTACGGTCTACCTTCTACAATCCACCTTTGTTTGGACAAAGTCTAGTCTTGGACTTACCGAGACTAGTGAAGATTAGACTAAAACAAGGCCATATTAGACAAGCCCAAACAAGGCTAGCCAAAACTAACTAATGCTAGACAAGACAAGACTAATCTAGACTAGATTTGACCAGAAAAGACTAGACTAAGGTAACTTAGCATGAATTAGAGTTACAGCTAAAACCAACCCACAAACCTTACGAGATCAGGAGATTGTGGAGGTCCTTGGTCCATCAGTTCAGCCATGGATCACCAAATAAGCAACTGTGGGATGAACCGATTGTCTCATTCCAAAGAAATATCTTCTTCCCTCAACAACTCGAAGAGAAGATCAAGTAAGTTACTTGCTTTAGTTTTATCTGGTCTTGTCTGATCTCGTCTGGTCTTATCTGATCTTTTCGGGTATCGTCTGGTCTTATCTGGTCTCGTCTGGTCTTATCTGGTCTTATCTGATCTTGTCTGGTCTTGTTTGTTCTTGTCTGGTCTTGTCTGGCTACTTCCACCTTCCACCTAGACGTCCTAGACTATCAGAAATTGTTTAGAAACCAATGGGCTCCTCACACCTTCCTTGCACCTTCCTCCTAGACGTCCTAGACTATCATAAATTGTTTGGGAACGTATAGGCTCCTCACGCCTTTTTTACATCATCCTCCTAGACGTCCTAGACTATCAGAAATTGTTTGGAAACGTATATACTTCTCACACCTTCCTTATACCCTCCTCCTAGACGTCATAGACTAGCAGAAATTGTTCGTAAACGTATGGGCTCCTCATAACTTCATTGCACCTTCCTCCTAGACGTCCTAGACTATCAGAAATTGTTTGGGCACGCATAGCCTCCTCACACCTTACACTTAGACGTCCTATACTATCAGAAATTGTTTGGGAACGCTCCTTGCACCTTCCTCCTAGACGTTCTAGATAATCAGAAATTGTTTAGGAAAGTATAGGCTCCTCACACCTTCCACTTAGACGTCCTAGACTATCAGAAATTGTTTGGGAACGCTCCTTGCAGCTTCCTCCTAGACGTCCTAGACTATCAGAAATTGTTTGGGAACGTATAGACTCCTCACACCTTCCACTTAGACGTCCTAGACTATCAGAAATTGTTTTGGAACGCTCCTTGCAGCTTCGTCCTAGACGTTCTAGACAATCATAAATTGTTTGGGAACGTATAGGCTCCTTGCACCTACCACTTAGACATCCTAGACTATCAGATATTGTTTGGGAACGCTCCTTGTGCCTTCCTCCTAGACGTCCTAGACTATTAGAAATTGTTTGGGAACGTATCGACTCCTCACACCTTCCACTTAGACATCCTAGACTATCAGAAATTGTTTGGGGACGCTCCTTGCACCTTCCGCCTAGACGTCCTAGACTATCAGAAATTGTTTGGGAAAGTATAGGCTCCTTGCAACTTCCTCCTAGAGGCCCTAGACTATCAGAAATTGTTTGGGTATGCTCCTTGCACCTTCCTCTTAGACGTCCTAGACTATCAGAAAATGTTTGGGGACGTATAGGCTCCTTGCACCCTCCATCTAGAGGTCATAGACTCTCATAAATTGTCTAGGAACGTATAGGCTCCTTGCACCTACCACTTAGACGTCCGAAACTATCAGAAATTGTTTGGGAACGCTCCTTGCACTTTCCTCCTAGACGTCCTAGGCTATCAGAAAATGTTTGGGAACGTATAGGCTCCTTGCACCTTCCACCTAGTGATCCTAGACTATCAGGAATTGTTTGGGAACGTATAGGCTCCTCACACCTTCCACTTAGACGTCCTTGACTATCAGAAATTGTTTGGGAACGCTCCTTGAACCCACCTCCTCCTAGATGTCCTAGACTATCAGAAATTGTTTGGGAATTAATAACAATTCTGACAAGTTGGGAAAAATTTTGACAAATCGACATAAACTTTCACATGTTTTGAAAAATTTTGACAAGTTGGGACAAATTTTGACATGTTTATACAAATTTTGACAAGTTGGGACAAATTTAGACAAAATTTTACAAGTTGTGATAAATTTTGACAAAGACTAGACAAGCATTTGTTACCACAACATGCTTCACATGCTTCGAAACATTTTGAAAAGTTTAGAACAGTTGGGAAAAATTTTAGACAAATTTAGTAACAATTCTGACAAGTTGGGACAAATTTTGACAAGTTGACACAAATTTTGACATGTTTTGAAAACTTTTGACAAGTTGGGACAAATTTTGACATGCTTAGACAAATTTTAACAAGTTGGTACAAATTTTGACAAGTTTAGACAAAATTTTACAAGTAGGGATAAATTTTGATAAAGTCTAGACAGGCATTTGTTACGACAAATTTGGACAAGACCTGAATGGAAAACTTTTGACGGGTTGAGACAAATTTTGACAAGTTTAGCCAAATTTAGACTTTTTTGGTAAATTTTTGAAAAGTTTAGACCAGTTTTGACAAATTTTGACAAGTTTAGACAAATTTTGTAACAATTCTGACAAGTTGGGACAAATTTGGACAAGTTGACACATATTTTGACATGCTTGGAAAACTTTTGACAAGTTGGGACAAATTTTGACATGTTTAGACAAATTTTGACAAGTTGGGACACATTTTGACAAGTTTAGACAAAATTTTACAAGTTGGGACAAGTTTTGACAAAGTCTAGACATGCATTTGTTACGACAAATTTGGACAAGTTTGGACAAGACCTGATTGGAAAACTTTTGACGGGTTGAGACAAATTTTGTCAAGTTTAGCCAAACTTTGACATGATTGGAAACATTTTGAAAAATTTAGACCAGTTCGGACAAATTTTGACAAGTTTAGACAAATTGTGTAACAATTCTGACAAGTTGGGACAAATTTTGACAAGTCGACACAAATTTTGACATATTTTGAAAACTTTTGCCAAGTTGAGTCAAGTTTTGACAAGTTTAGACAATTGTGACAAGTTGGGATAAATTTTGACAAATTTGGAAAAATCTTGACATTTGGGACAAATTTTGACATGTTTAGACAAATTTTGACAAGTTGGGACAAATTTTGATAAGTTTAGACAAATTTTGATAAGTTTAGACAAAATTTTACAAGTTGGGACAAATTTTGACAAAGTCTAGACAGGCCTTTGTTTCGACAAATTTTGACAAGTTTGGACTAGTACGGTCTACTTTATACAATCCACCTTTGTTTCGACAAAGTCTAGTCTTGGACTTACTGAGACTAGTGAAGATTAGACTAAAACAAGGCCATATTAGACAAGCCCAAACAAGGCTAGCCAAAACTAACTAATGCTAATGACGTCCTAGACTATCATAAATTGTTTGGGAACGTATAGGCTCCTCACGCCTTTCTTACATCATCCTCCTAGACGTCCTAGACTATCAGAAATTGTTTGGAAACGTATATACTTCTCACACCTTCCTTATACCCTCCTCCTAGACGTCCTAGACTAGCAGAAATTGTTCGTAAACGTATGGGCTCCTCATAACTTCCTTGCACCTTCCTCCTAGACGTCCTAGACTATCAGAAATTGTTTGGGCACGTATACCCTCCTCACACCTTACACTTAGACGTCCTATACTATCAGAAATTGTTTGGGAACGCTCCTTGCACCTTCCTCCTAGACGTTCTAGATAATCAGAAATTGTTTAGGAAAGTATAGGCTCCTCACACCTTCCACTTAGACGTCCTCAGACTATCAGAAATTGTTTGGGAACGCTCCTTGCAGCTTCCTCCTAGACGTCCTAGACTATCAGAAATTGTTTGGGAACGTATAGACTCCTCACACCTTCCACTTAGACGTCTAGACTATCAGAAATTGTTTGGGGACGCTCCTTGCACCTTCCGCTTTGACGTCCTAGACTATCAGAAATTGTTTGGGAACGTATAGACTCCTCACACCTTCCACTTAGACGTCCTAGACTATCAGAAATTGTTTGGGGACGCTCCTTGCACCTTCCGCCTAGACGTCCTAGACTATCAGAAATTGTTTGGGAAAGTATAGGCTCCTTGCACCTTCCTCCTAGAGGCCCTAGACTATCAGAAATTGTTTGGGTATGCTCCTTGCACCTTCCTCTTAGACGTCCTAGACTATCAGAAAATGTTTGGGGACGTATAGGCTCCTTGCACCCTCCACCTAGAGGTCATAGACTCTCATAAATTGTCTGGGAACGTATAGGCTCCTTACACCTACCACTTAGACATCCTAGACTATCAGATATTGTTTGGGAACGCTCCTTGCACCTTCCTCCTAGACGTCCTAGACTATCAGAAATTGTTTGGGAACGTATAGACTCCTCACACCTTCCACTTAGACGTCCTAGACTATCAGAAATTGTTTGGGGACGCTCATTGCACCTTCCGCCAAGACGTCCTAGACTAGCAGAAATTGTTTGGGAACGTATAGACTCCTCACACCTTCCACTTAGACGTCCTAGACTATCAGAAATTGTTTGGGGACGCTCATTGCACCTTCCGCCAAGACGTCCTAGACTAGCAGAAATTGTTTGGGAACGTATAGACTCCTCACACCTTCCACTTAGACGTCCTAGACTATCAGAAATTGTTTGGGGACGCTCCTTGCACCTTCCGCCTAGACGTCCTAAACTATCAGAAATTGTTTGGGAAAGTATAGGCTCCTTGCACCTTCCTCCTAGAGGCCCTAGACTATCAGAAATTGTTTGGGTATGCTCCTTGCACCTTCCTCTTAGACGTCCTAGACTATCAGAAAATGTTTGGGGACGTATAGGCTCCTTGCACCCTCCACCTAGAGGTCATAGACTCTCATAAATTGTCTGGGAACGTATAGGCTCCTTACACCTACCACTTAGACATCCTAGACTATCAGATATTGTTTGGGAACGCTCCTTGCACCTTCCTCCTAGACGTCCTAGACTATCAGAAATTGTTTGGGAACGTATAGACTCCTCACACCTTCCACTTAGACGTCCTAGACTATCAGAAATTGTTTGGGGACGCTCATTGCACCTTCCGCCAAGACGTCCTAGACTAGCAGAAATTGTTTGGGAACGTATAGACTCCTCACACCTTCCACTTAGACGTCCTAGACTATCAGAAATTGTTTGGGGACGCTCCTTGCACCTTCCGCCAAGACGTCCTAGACTATCAGAAATTGTTTGGTTATGCTCCTTGCACCTTCCTCTTAGACGTCCTAGACTATCAGAAAATCTTTGGGGACGTATAGGCTCCTTGCACCCTCCACCTAGAGGTCATAGACTCTCATAAATTTTCTGGGAACGTATAGGCTCCTTGCACCTACCACTTAGACGTCCGAAACTATCAGAAATTGTTTGGGAACGCTCCTTGCACTTTCCTCCTAGACGTCCTAGGCTATCAGAAAATGTTTGGGAACGTATAGGCTCCTTGCACCTTCCACCTAGTGATCCTAGACTATCAGAAATTGTGTGGGAACGTATAGGCTCCTCACACCTTCCACTTAGACGTCCTTGACTATCAGAAATTGTTTGGGAACGCTCCTTGAACCCACCTCCTAGATGTCCTAGACTATCAGAAATTGTTTGGGAACGTATTGCACCTTCCACCTAGAGGTCCTAGACTATCATAAGTTGTTTGGGAACGTATAGGCTCCTTGCATCTTGCACCTAGACTATCAGAAATTGTTTGGGAAAGTATAGGCTCCTACTTTCCAAATAGACTATCATATAGGATCCTTGCACCTTCCACCTAGACTATCAGAAATTGTTTGGGAAAGTATAGGCTCCTACTTTCCAAATAGACTATCATATAGGCTCCTTGCACCTAGACTATCAGAAATTGTTTGGGAAAGTATAGGCTCCTACTTTCCAAATAGACTATCATATAGGCTCTTTGAACCTAGACTATCAGAAATTGTTTGGGAAAGTATAGGCTCCTACTTTCCAAATAGACTATCATATAGGATCCTTGCACCTTCCACCTAGACTATCAGAAATTGTTTGGGAAAGTATAGGCTCCTACTTTCCAAATAGACTATCATATAGGCTCCTTGCACCTAGACTATCAGAAATTGTTTGGGAAAGTATAGGCTCCTACTTTCCAAATAGACTATCATATAGGCTCTTTGAACCTAGACTATCAGAAATTGTTTGGGAAAGTATAGGCTCCTACTTTCCAAATAGACTATCATATAGGATCCTTGCACCTTCCACCTAGACTATCAGAAATTGTTTGGGAAAGTATAGGCTCCTACTTTCCAAATAGACTATCATATAGGCTCCTTGCACCTAGACTATCAGAAATTGTTTGGGAAAGTATAGGCTCCTACTTTCCAAATAGACTATCATATAGGCTCTTTGAACCTAGACTATCAGAAATTGTTTGGGAAAGTATAGGCTCCTACTTTCCAAATAGACTATCATATAGGATCCTTGCACCTTCCACTTAGACTATCAGAAATTGTTTGGGAAAGTATAGGCTCCTACTTTCCAAATAGACTATCATATAGGATCCTTGCACCTTCCACCTAGACTATCAGAAATTGTTTGGGAAAGTATAGGCTCCTACTTTCCAAATAGACTATCATATAGGCTCCTTGCACCTAGACTATCAGAAATTGTTTGGGAAAGTATAGGCTCCTACTTTCCAAATAGACTATCATATAGGCTCTTTGAACCTAGACTATCAGAAATTGTTTGGGAAAGTATAGGCTCCTACTTTCCAAATAGACTATCATATAGGATCCTTGCACCTTCCACCTAGACTATCAGAAATTGTTTGGGAAAGTATAGGCTCCTACTTTCCAAATAGACTATCATATAGGCTCCTTGCACCTAGACTATCAGAAATTGTTTGGGAAAGTATAGGCTCCTACTTTCCAAATAGACTATCATATAGGCTCTTTGAACCTAGACTATCAGAAATTGTTTGGGAAAGTATAGGCTCCTACTTTCCAAATAGACTATCATATAGGATCCTTGCACCTTCCACTTAGACTATCAGAAATTGTTTGGGAAAGTATAGGCTCCTACTTTCCAAATAGACTATCATATAGGCTCCTTGTACCTTCCACTTAGACTATCAGAAATTGTTTGGGAAAGTATAGGCTCCTACTTTCCAAATAGACTATCATATAGGCTCCTTGCACCTTCCACCTAGACTATCAGAAATTGTTTGGGAACGTATAGGCTTCTAGTCTTCACCAATCGATTCAGCGTCCCAAAATTAGTCCGAAAACGTATATAATATTGCCTGGGAAGCTTTCAGTTAAGAAATACTATTGACACGGGGAGTCTATACCGCGGAAATGACGAAATGCGAGAAAACCGATTCTACCGAATTATATTTCGCTAGAGCTCTTTCCTAATTGAAGAAATTTCTAAGAAATTATATACGGAGGGAAAATATATACGGAAAAGTGAATCAGTTGCGAATCGTCTCGGAGATCTGTGGGTCTGCCCCCATTCGCCCTTTGAAGGATATTAATGAGACCTTTCCACATCACTCGTCCTGTCTTAGCGTCCTTTTATACCGCCTGGACATTAAGTGTACCTTTTATAAAGTGCCCCAAGGGCCATAAGAATTTATCTTGCCCATTAGGTCCATATGATACGAATCTTGTCCGACTATTTATTCTCATGTTTCTCTTGTACCTATACAGAGTCTTGAAACTTTAAAAATATTTTTTCAAATTTGAGTCCGCAAGGAAGAACAAAAACACGCTTATCATCAATCTCAATTCATAATTCCTTCGACTGTCCGCTTAATTCTCTTCCAGCTCGGGACGAACTTAATAAACAAGATACCAGCGCGAGCAATTTGTATCCGGAATATTTCTGATCCTATTACGTTAAGTAATACGCCCTAAGTCGCTTAGATTACGGAATTTCAAATAATATTTCAAATACAAAAATATATACGGAGCCGTATATATTTTTCGAACGAAATGATGGAAATTTTTTTTTGGTTACCCGAAAGAAATCGAAGTGCTGGAAACGGTTTTTCGCTGTTTTTTTTTTTTTGCTGTACACCATTTCGCATTTCCGTCTAATTTCACGCTGTCAAACTTTTGAACCGCTCATCACAGAAACTTCTAGTCTTCACCAATCGATTCAGCGGCCCAAAATTACTCGGGAAACGTATATAATGTTCCCTGGGAAGCTTTCAGTTAAGAAATACTATCGACACGGGGAGACGAAATATAAGAAAATCGATTTTATTAAAATCTTTATTTTTTGAGTTACAGCAAAATTTAAAAACGTTTCCGAAAGCATTCTTGCTGCTGATTACAAATATGCAAGTTATATTTCACTAGCTATTTGCGTTCACTATCGCCTGCAAGAATTAAAGAAATGTTTAAGAAATTTCGGCGCTCGAGTAGAGATCTCGGAAAGTCGTAAATTACGTCGCAATACACGTTTCCATTCAGTGTTGTTTACTATTTGCACAGACAGTCAAAGATTTTCAGTTTACATCGCTCTTTCGATAATGGAAAAAGCCAGAAAACCATTTTATAGATATTGTCTAGTGCCGGGATGCAAAAACACTAATAAAAGTACCCCAGAGAAAGTGTTTTTTTTTTTTGTCCCAAAAGATGTGAAAATGCGTAAACAATGGTGTAAGGTTATAAGAAGAGACGAAATATCTCCAAAATCGTGTTTATATTGTTGCGAAGATCACTTTAATCAGAGAGTAGGTATAATATAGGTATAGTAGGTAGTGTTGTGATCTCGCGATTTTGGTTTCAAAGAATTTCAGTTTCTCACGAGTCGGCAAAGAAAACTAAGTGGACACCCGATTAGTTTTTGTTTATTTAGGACCATTAGTCTGCTTTATCTAAATCATGCGGGCAGACGCTCGAACTTAGGGATCGTGCCGAGACGCCGAGAGGATTTTGTTTTATGAGTTTTGGAAATTTTCCATAAAGATTAGGGGAGGACTCACACCAAGACCGAGGTGATGAGGTAGAGGGGAAGTTAAAAAGGGACAGTCAGAATTGAGCTAGCAAGAGAGTAATTTGAGTTTTGAAGACGAACCTCCGTATTTTCGTTGAAGTAAATTCCGGGTTTCGACCATAAGTTTCATAGAATTAAGTGTATTGTTTATTATTTATTATTTTCAAGTTAGTTAGTAATTATTGTAACAGGTTTGCGATTAGTTGTACATATTGTAAGATATTAGCAGATAAGTAGTATTTAATTACATATAAAGGACATATTTGCGTGTAATTAATTCATCCATTGTCCTGATCCTGGAGCAGCACCATACCAAATTACCAGTTCGCAACAGTAGTAGGTATATATCCATTCTGCCGCAACGCCTCTCAGGTATGCGCAGAGCGCATTTTGCGATCCCGGGGCGTGCTGTAGTTTTCGAGTACGTAGGTTTTACGGTACGTAGGTTTATTAGTTTTACGATAGGATCGTTGCTATAATACCCAATTTCTAAAAATATAAAATATTTCATCTGTTTTATTATAGGGTTACTGTAATCACCCGAACGGTTTTTCAGAAAAATTTCGTGGAATATTTTATAATAGGGTCATTACAGTAATCGTCGAACAAGTGCTAAAATATTTAATATTTGTGTTTTATCATAGGATTGATTATAATCTTCGAAAAATCTCTAAAATATTTAATATTTGTGTTTTATGGTAGGATTAGTATTACAATTTTCTAACGATGCAAATCTAAGAATTAGATTAGTTTACGACAGCAGGCAAAAAAAATCCCCAATTAAACGGGTCCAGATACCTGAAGGACCATATTAAGGGGAGGTTCTACCGGAAATTGACGATTTTTTTTGCTTCTTTTTCATCCTTAGGTTCTTGAAAATATGTAGTCAAAAGGATATTTCCCTATCTAATTTATTTTACGAGTTACAGCGTATTAGGCGAGAGAGTGCGTCGGCCGAAAAGCAGGTATAAATGCGCGCTCGGACCGGTTCCGAGGGACGGGCATTTTTGACTACCTAAGCGGTGTATCTAGTACAGGTAGTAAGTTTGTGTCTCAACGAATTTGTGTACGTTCCTGTCTATTGTGTGCTCGTATACATGCGTACCCTCGGTCGGACGAGCGTTGTATACACTTCTATTTGCCGTAACGTATTTCAGTTGTGCTTCGAACGTCTGGCAAGTAAGCCAAAAATGCCAAACACGCGAAAATCACTGGGAAGTGAACGGCCAAATCGGCCTCGAAAGAGGAAAGTCCCCGATTATCCTCACCACCGAAACACAATCATTCAGTTCGATACAGTTAGTCAGTTCACCAAGTGTATAGTAAGTTGCAGCTTCGCGAATCCATTGTTATATTGTTCTAGTGTTATCCAGTGACTATTGGAAACCATGAGTGACAAAAAGCAGAGTAGGGAAAGAAAAGGCACAAAAGGTGATAAGTCGTATGAAAGAAGACCCAAAATGAAAAACAGACGTCCATTGAATCGCTATGAAATAAAAAAGGCCAAGAAATTGAAAGAGCAAGATATTACCGACGTTGAGGTAGACCCGACGTTTGGCTAGCATATTATAAATTTTGTAGCCGTTTTTGCCGCTATTTCTAATGTCGTATGTAAAGTATGTCATTCTAAAGTGAGTTTTACAGAAAGCAGTAAACGTGCTAGGTTAGGTTACAAACGATTAGGATTCAAAATTGTTATATCCTGTGAAAACTGTACTAAAACTGTATACGAATTATAAAATCAAGATTTATAACTTTTGCAATTTCTCGTCTAGATAGTTGAAACTTTACAAAAATATTGTTAACAATGCAACTAAGAAACGTTGCAAATTTTATAACTTTTCGCAAATTCGCAAAGATTTACAGCTCTCCCAAATTTTGTTTTATGCGAATTATGAAATCAAGATTTATAACTTTTGCAATTTTTCGTCTAGATGGTTGAAACTTTGCAAAAATATTGTTAATAAAGCAACTAAGAAACGTTGCAAATTTCATAACTTTTCGCAAATTCGCAAAGATTTTACAGCTCTCCCAAATTTTGTTTTATGCGAATTATGAAATCAAGATTTATAACTTTTGCAATTTTTCGTCTAGATGGTTGAAACTTTGCAAAAATATTGTTAATAAAACAACTAAGAAGCGTTGCAAATTTCATAACTTTTCTCAAATTCGCAAAGATTTTACAGCTCTCCCAAATTTTGTTTTATGCGAATTATGAAATCAAGATTTATAACTTTTGCAATTTTTCGTCTAGATGGTTGAAACTTTGCAAAAATATTGTTAATAAAGCAACTAAGAAACGTTGCAAATTTCATAACTTTTCGCAAATTCGCAAAGATTTTACAGCTCTCCCAAATTTTGTTTTATGCGAATTATGAAATCAAGATTTATAACTTTTGCAATTTTTCGTCTAGATGGTTGAAACTTTGCAAAAATATTGTTAATAAAGTAACTAAGAAACGTTGCAAATTTCATAACTTTTCGCAAATTCGCAAAGATTTTACAGCTCTCCCAAATTTTGTTTTAAGCGAATTATGAAATCAAGATTTATAACTTTTGCAATTTTTCGTCTAGATGGTTGAAACTTTGCAAAATATTGTTAATAAAGCAACTAAGAAACGTTGCAAATTTCATAACTTTTCGCAAATTCGCAAAGATTTTACAGCTCTCCCAAATTTTGTTTTATGCGAATTCTGAAATCAAGATTTATAACTTTTGCAATTTTTCGTCTAGATGGTTGAAACTTTGCAAAAATATTGTTAATAAAGCAACTAAGAAACGTTGCAAATTTCATAACTTTTCTCAAATTTGCAAAGATTTTACAGCTCTCCCAAAATTTTGTTTTATGCAAATTATGAAATCAAGATTTATAACTTTTGCACTTTTTCGTCTAGATGGTTGAAACTTTGCAAAAATATTGTTAATAAAGCAACTAAGAAACGTTGCAAATTTCATAACTTTTCGCAAATTCGCAAAGATTTTACAGCTCTCCCAAATTTTGTTTTAAGCGAATTATGAAATCAAGATTTATAACTTTTGCACTTTTTCGTCTAGATGGTTGAAACTGTGCAAAAATATTGTTAATAAAACAACTAAGAAACGTTGCAAATTTCATAACTTTTCGCAAATTCGCAAAGATTTTACAGCTCTCCCAAATTTTGTTTTATGCGAATTATGAAATCAAGATTTATAACTTTTGCAATTTTTGGTCTAGATGGTTGAAACTTTGCAAAAATATTGTTAATAAAGCAACTAAGAAACGTTGCAAATTTCATAACTTTTCGCAAATTCGCAAAGATTTTACAGCTCTCCCAAATTTTGTTTTAAGCGAATTATGAAATCAAGATTTATAACTTTTGCACTTTTTCGTCTAGATGGTTGAAACTGTGCAAAAATATTGTTAATAAAACAACTAAGAAACGTTGCAAATTTCATAACTTTTCGCAAATTCGCAAAGATTTTACAGCTCTCCCAAATTTTGTTTTATGCGAATTATGAAATCAAGATTTATAATTTTTGCAATTTTTCGTCTAGATGGTTGAAACTTTGCAAAAATATTGTTAATAAAGTAACTAAGAAACGTTGCAAATTTCATAACTTTTCGCAAATTCGCAAAGATTTTACAGCTCTCCCAAATTTTGTTTTATGCGAATTATGAAATCAAGATTTATAACTTTTGCAATTTTTCGTCTAGATGGTTGAAACTTTACAAAAATATTGTTAATAAAGCAACTAAGAAACGGTGCAAATTTCATAACTTTTCGCAAATTCGCAAAGATTTTACAGCTCTCCCAAATTTTGTTTTATGCGAATTATGAAATCAAGATTTATAACTTTTGCAATTTTTCGTCTAGATGGTTGAAACTTTGCAAAAATATTGTTAATAAAGCAACTAAGAAACGTTGCAAATTTCATAACTTTTCGCAAATTCGCAAAGATTTTACAGCTCTCCCAAATTTTGTTTTATGCGAATTATGAAATCAAGATTTATAACTTTTGCAATTTTTCGTCTAGATGGTTGAAACTTTGCAAAAATATTGTTAATAAAGTAACTAAGAAACGTTGCAAATTTCATAACTTTTCGCAAATTCGCAAAGATTTTACAGCTCTCCCAAATTTTGTTTTAAGCGAATTATGAAATCAAGATTTATAACTTTTGCAATTTTTCGTCTAGATGGTTGAAACTTTGCAAAATATTGTTAATAAAGCAACTAAGAAACGTTGCAAATTTCATAACTTTTCGCAAATTCGCAAAGATTTTACAGCTCTCCCAAATTTTGTTTTATGCGAATTCTGAAATCAAGATTTATAACTTTTGCAATTTTTCGTCTAGATGGTTGAAACTTTGCAAAAATATTGTTAATAAAGCAACTAAGAAACGTTGCAAATTTCATAACTTTTCTCAAATTTGCAAAGATTTTACAGCTCTCCCAAAATTTTGTTTTATGCAAATTATGAAATCAAGATTTATAACTTTTGCACTTTTTCGTCTAGATGGTTGAAACTTTGCAAAAATATTGTTAATAAAGCAACTAAGAAACGTTGCAAATTTCATAACTTTTCGCAAATTCGCAAAGATTTTACAGCTCTCCCAAATTTTGTTTTAAGCGAATTCTGAAATCAAGATTTATAACTTTTGCACTTTTTCGTCTAGATGGTTGAAACTGTGCAAAAATATTGTTAATAAAACAACTAAGAAACGTTGCAAATTTCATAACTTTTCGCAAATTCGCAAAGATTTTACAGCTCTCCCAAATTTTGTTTTATGCGAATTATGAAATCAAGATTTATAACTTTTGCAATTTTTGGTCTAGATGGTTGAAACTTTGCAAAAATATTGTTAATAAAGCAACTAAGAAACGTTGCAAATTTCATAACTTTTCGCAAATTCGCAAAGATTTTACAGCTCTCCCAAATTTTGTTTTAAGCGAATTATGAAATCAAGATTTATAACTTTTGCACTTTTTCGTCTAGATGGTTGAAACTGTGCAAAAATATTGTTAATAAAACAACTAAGAAACGTTGCAAATTTCATAACTTTTCGCAAATTCGCAAAGATTTTACAGCTCTCCCAAATTTTGTTTTATGCGAATTATGAAATCAAGATTTATAATTTTTGCAATTTTTCGTCTAGATGGTTGAAACTTTGCAAAAATATTGTTAATAAAGTAACTAAGAAACGTTGCAAATTTCATAACTTTTCGCAAATTCGCAAAGATTTTACAGCTCTCCCAAATTTTGTTTTAAGCGAATTATGAAATCAAGATTTATAACTTTTGCAATTTTTCGTCTAGATGGTTGAAACTTTGCAAAATATTGTTAATAAAGCAACTAAGAAACGTTGCAAATTTCATAACTTTTCGCAAATTCGCAAAGATTTTACAGCTCTCCCAAATTTTGTTTTATGCGAATTCTGAAATCAAGATTTATAACTTTTGCAATTTTTCGTCTAGATGGTTGAAACTTTGCAAAAATATTGTTAATAAAGCAACTAAGAAACGTTGCAAATTTCATAACTTTTCTCAAATTTGCAAAGATTTTACAGCTCTCCCAAAATTTTGTTTTATGCGAATTATGAAATCAAGATTTATAACTTTTGCAATTTTTCGTCTAGATGGTTGAAACTTTACAAAAATATTGTTAATAAAGCAACTAAGAAACGTTGCAAATTTCATAACTTTTCGCAAATTCGCAAAGATTTTACAGCTCTCCCAAATTTTGTTTTATGCGAATTATGAAATCAAGATTTATAACTTTTGCAATTTTTCGTCTAGATGGTTGAAACTTTACAAAAATATTGTTAATAAAGCAACTAAGAAACGTTGCAAATTTCATAACTTTTCGCAAATTCGCAAAGATTTTACAGCTCTCCCAAATTTTGTTTTATGCGAATTATAAAATCAAGATTTATAACTTTTGCAATTTTTCGTCTAGATGGTTGAAACTTTGCAAAAATATTGTTAATAAAGCAACTAAGAAACGTTGCAAATTTCATAACTTTTCGCAAATTCGCAAAGATTTTACAGCTCTCCCAAATTTTGTTTTATGCGAATTATGAAATCAAGATTTATAACTTTTGCAATTTTTCGTCTAGATGGTTGAAACTTTGCAAAAATATTGTTAATAAAGCAACTAAGAAACGTTGCAAATTTCATAACTTTTCGCAAATTCGCAAAGATTTTACAGCTCTCCCAAATTTTGTTTTATGCGAATTATGAAATCAAGATTTATAACTTTTGCAATTTTTCGTCTAGATGGTTGAAACTTTGCAAAAATATTGTTAATAAAGCAACTAAGAAACGTTGCAAATTTCATAACTTTTCGCAAATTCGCAAAGATTTTACAGCTCTCCCAAATTTTGTTTTATGCGAATTATGAAATCAAGATTTATAACTTTTGCAATTTTTCGTCTAGATGGTTGAAACTTTGCAAAAATATTGTTAATAAAGCAACTAAGAAACGTTGCAAATTTCATAACTTTTCGCAAATTCGCAAAGATTTTACAGCTCTCCCAAATTTTGTTTTATGCGAATTATGAAATCAAGATTTATAACTTTTGCAATTTTTCGTCTAGATAGTTGAAACTTTGCAAAAATATTGTTAATAAAGCAAATAAGAAACGTTGCAAATTTCATAACTTTTCGAAAATTTTCAAAGAAAACCTTCCAAATATTGTTAGAAACGATTCCTTGCAAGCTCAAAGTTTGCTTATTGCAAGGAGTAATTTGTTGACAATCGTGAAGTGTGAATAGTGCGTTTAAATCCAATTTGCTTTGTTTTAGGAAGTTCCCGAGGTGAATTCGCAGCTGCAGGATGGCCCGACAAAGAGGTTGTCGTGCATGCCGGATGATGAGGAGGTGGTGGTGTTTGTGCGGCTCCTCTTGACTCAGCTGGGGACTTTGCGGAAGTCTGTCGGTTGCCGGCTGATGAGCGAGATTGATGTATTGGTGGCGGACAAAACTGTCGGTGCTGGTGTTAGTGGACTTTGTGAGGTTTCGGTGAAGCAGGAAATGGACCTAGGGGAGTTTTGCGTTGAGGTGAAACAGGAAGTTTGCGATTGAATTGCGACATGAAAATCATAGCGTGCAAAATTTGTGAAAACTTTTTCAATAAAAATATTTTGATAAACTTATCAATCCACAGGCAAAACTAAATAGATAATACTTAACGGACAAGACTAGATGGACTAGACTGAATGGACAAGACTTGATAGACAAGATTAAACGGACAAGATTAGTCAGACAAGAATAGATGGATAGATAGACAAGACTAGATTTTTTCTTATGGTTCTCCATGTTTCCTCACTCTCGAGCATATACCCAGTAACATTTTCCGCAGTTACTCTTTTGCTTGTGCTTTCAGTCATTGTTTTCCTTTGCGCTTCCCATCTTGGGCAATCGAAAACGGTATGTTCCGCTGTATCGTCCTCCCCACAGCAGTAACAGTCCGCCGTTTCTGCTAGTTTTAACCTTTTGAGATAGTGGCCAAAGCATCCATGCCCCGTCAATACTTGTGTCAGGTAATAGTCAACTTCACCATGCTCCAAGTCCAATCTATACAATTTTTCACATTTGGTATGAGCCTTTGCGTCCATTCCGACTTTCCTTTCCTTCTAGCTGCCGCGCGTTTGTTGTCTTAATTTATCTGCCCGCTTCGCTGTGGGCAACCAAATCTAACCTGGGTTAAACCAACGTTCCTTGCCACATTGTCCTATATTGGATCGAGAGTTCGCGCTGCCGCGCGTATGTGGTCTTGATTTATCTGTCGCTTCGCGGTGAGCTACCAAATCTAACGTGGGTCAAAACAACAGTCCTTGCCACATTGTCCCATATTGGAACGAGAGTTCGCGCGGCTCGCGTATGTTGCCTTGATTTATCTGCCCGCTTCGCTGTGGGCAACCAAATCTAACCTGGGTTAAACCAACGTTCCTTGCCACATTGTCCTATATTGGATCGAGAGTTCGCGCTGCTTGCGTATGTGGTCTTGATTTATCTGCCGCTTCTCGGTGGGCAACCAAATCTAATGTGGGTTAAACCAATGGTCCTTGCCACATTGTCCTATATTGGATCGAGGGTTCGCGCTACCACGCGTTTGTTTGACAATCCCGAACTAATTTGTCCCGATATGACTTGTTCTGGAGACAACAGTTAGTTTACCTAACCTTTTACCTCTCCAGAACAACTCATATCGGTAGAAATTAGTTCGGGATTGTCACATGCGAATGTGATTTCCAAACTGTTGCTTAAAGAAGAAGCCGAATTTGGGCCAGATTAGGTTGGGGTCGTTATATATACGAGTTTGGTGTGCAAATTGCTACTTAAAGAGGAAGCCGAACTCGGACCAGACTAGATTGGGATGATAACATACATGTGGCTTCCTTATTTGGACCACATCAGGTTTTCCTAATTAGGCAGGGAGACTTACCTAACTGCTGTCTCAAAAGCAAGTCAAATCTGGACAAATTAGTTCACAAGCGCGTATGGTTTCCAAACTGTTGCTTAAAGAAGAAGCCGAATTTGGGCCAAATTAGATTAAGGTCGTTATATACGAGTTTGGTTTGCAAATTGCTGCTTCAAGAGGAAGCCGAACCCGGACCAGACTATATTGGGGTGATAACATACATGTTGCTTCCATATGTGGATCATATCAGGATTTGCTAATTAGGCAGGGAGACTAACCTAACCTAACTGCAGTCTCAAAAGAAAGTCAAAGCCGGAAAAATTAGTTCGGGATTGTCGGACAAGCGAGTGTGGTCTACAAACTGTTGCTTAAAGAAGAAGCCGAATTTGGGCCAGATTAGGTTGGGATCGTTATATACGGGTTTGGATAGCAAATTGCTTCTTAAAGAGGAAGCCGAACCTGGACCAGACCAGATTGGGGTGATAACATACATGTATGGCTTCTTTATGTGGACCACATCAGGCTTTCCCAATTAGGCAGGGAGACTAACCTAACCCACCTGCTGTCTCTGGAGCTAGTCAAATCCAGAAAAATTAGTTCAGGATTGTTACATGCGAATGTGGTTTCCAAACTGTTGCTTAAAGAAGAAGCCGAATTTGGGCCAAATTAGGTCGGGGTCGTTATATACAAGTTTGGTTTGCAAATTGCCGCTTCAAGAGGAAGCCGAACTCGGACCAGACTAGATTGCGGTGATAACATACATGTGGCTTCCTTATGTGGATCACAACAGTTTTTCCTAATTTGGCAGGGAGACCTGTCTCAAGAGCAAGTCAAATCCGGACAAATTAGTTCGGGATTGTCGGACAAGCGAGTGTGGTTTCCAAACTGTTGCTTAAAGAGGAAGTCGAATTTGGGCCAAATTAGGTTGGGGTCGTTATATACGAGTTTGGTTTGCAAATTGCTGCTTAAAGAGGAAGCCGAACCCGGACCAGACTAGATTGGGGTGATAACATACATGTTACTTCCTTAGGTCGATCATATCAGGCTTTCCTAATTAGGCAGGGAGACTTTAATAACCTAACCGCTTTCTCAAAAGCAAGTCAAATTCGGAAAAATTTGCTCGAGATTGTCGGACAAGCGAGTTCCAAACTGTTGCTTAAAGAAGAAGCCGAATTTGGGCCAAATTAGGTTGGGGTTGTTATATACGAGTTTGGTTTGCAAATTGCTGCTTAAAGAGGAAGCCGAACCCGGACCAGACTAGATTGCGGTGATAACATACATTTGGCTTCCTTATGTGGATCACATTAGGCGTTCCTAATTAGGCAGGGATACTAAAATAACCCAACCGCTGCCTCTAGAGCAAGTCAAATCCGGACAAATTAGTTGGGGATTGTTACATGCGAGTGTCTTGATTTATCTGCCCGCATTGCTGTGGGTAACCTAACCTAACCTGGGTTAAACCAACGGTCCTTGCCACATTGTCCTATATTGGATCGAGAGTTCGCGCGGCTCGCGTATGTTGCCTTGATTTATCAGCCCGCTTCGCTGTGGGCAACCAAATCTAACCTGAGTTAAACCAACGGTCCTTGCCACATTGTCCTATATTGGATCGAGGGTTCGCGCTGCCGCGCGTATGTGGTCTTGATTTACCTGCCGCTTCACTGTGGACAACCAAATCTAACCTGGGTTAAACCAACGGTCCTTGCCACATTGTCCTATATTGGATCGAGAGTTCGCGCTGCCGCGCGTATGTGGTCTTGATTTATCTGTCGCTTCGCGGTGGGCAACCAAATCTAACGTCGGTTAAACCAACGGTCCTTGCCACATTGTCCTATATTGGATCGAGAGTTCGCGCTGCCTCGCGTATGTGGTCTTGATTTATCTGTCGCTTCGCGGTGAGCAACCAAATCTAAAGTGGGTCAAACCAACGGTCTTAGCCACATTGTCCTATATTGGAACGAGAGTTCGCGCGGCTCGCGTATGTTGCCTTGATTTATCTGCCCGCTTCGCTGTGGGCAACCAAATCTAACCTGGGTTAAACCAACGCTCCTTGCCACATTGTCCTATATTGGATCGAGGGTTCGCGCTGCCGCGCGTATGTGGTCTTGATTTATCTGTCGCTTCGCGGTGAGCAACCAAATCTAACGTGGGTTAAACCAACGGTCCTTGCCACATTGTCCTATATTGGAACGAGAGTTCGCGCGGCTCGCGTATGTTGCCTTGATTTATCTGCCCGCTTCGCTGTGGGCAACCAAATCTAACCTGGGTTAAACCAACGGTCCTTGCCACATTGTCCTATATTGGATCGAGGGTTCGCGCTGCCGCGCGTATGTGGTCTTGATTTATCTGTCGCTTCGCGGTGAGCAACCAAATCTAACGTGGGTTAAACCAACGGTCCTTGCCACATTGTCCTATATTGGAACGAGAGTTCGCGCGGCTCGCGTATGTTGCCTTGATTTATCTGCCCGCTTCGCTGTGGGCAACCAAATCTAACCTGGGTTAAACCAACGGTCCTTGCCACATTGTCCTATATTGGATCGAGGGTTCGCGCTGCCGCGCGTATGTGGTCTTGATTTATCTGTCGCTTCGCGGTGAGCAACCAAATCTAACGTGGGTTAAACCAACGGTCCTTGCCACATTGTCCTATATTGGAACGAGAGTTCGCGCGGCTCGCGTATGTTGCCTTGATTTATCTGCCCGCTTCGCTGTGGGCAACCAAATCTAACCTGGGTTAAACCAACGGTCCTTGCCACATTGTCCTATATTGGATCGAGGGTTCGCGCTGCCGCGCGTATGTGGTCTTGATTTATCTGTCGCTTCGCGGTGAGCAACCAAATCTAACGTGGGTTAAACCAACGGTCCTTGCCACATTGTCCTATATTGGAACGAGAGTTCGCGCGGCTCGCGTATGTTGCCTTGATTTATCTGCCCGCTTCGCTGTGGGCAACCAAATCTAACCTGGGTTAAACCAACGGTCCTTGCCACATTGTCCTATATTGGATCGAGGGTTCGCGCTGCCGCGCGTATGAGGTCTTGATTTATCTGTCGCTTCGCGGTGAGCAACCAAATCTAACGTGGGTTAAACCAACGGTCCTTGCCACATTGTCCTATATTGGAACGAGAGTTCGCGCGGCTCGCGTATGTTGCCTTGATTTATCTGCCCGCTTCGCTGTGGGCAACCAAATCTAACCTGGGTTAAACCAACGGTCCTTGCCACATTGTCCTATATTGGATCGAGAGTTCGCGCTGCCGCGCGTATGTGGTCTTGATTTACCTGCCGCTTCGCGGCGGGCAACCTAATCTAACCTGGGTTAAACCAACGGTCCTTGCCACATTGTCCTTTATTGGATCGAGAGTTCGCGCTGCCGGGCGTATGTTGTTTTGACTTACCTGCCGCTTCGCGGCGGGCAACCTGATCTAACCTGGGTTAAACCAACGGTCCTTGCCACATTGTCCTATATTGGATCGAGGGTTCGCGCTGCCGCGCGTATGTGGTCTTGATTTACCTGCCGCTTCGCTGTGGGCAACCAAATCTAACCTGGGTTAAACCAACGGTCCTTGCCACATTGTCCTATATTGGATCGAGAGTCCGCGCTGCTTCGCGTATATGGATTTGATTTATTTTCCGCTTTGCGGTGGGCAACCTAATCTAACCTGGGTTAAACCAACGGTCCTGCCACATTGTCCTATATTGGATCGAGAGTTCGCGCTGCTCGCGTATGTGGATTTGATTTATGTGTTGCATCGCGGTGTGCAACCAAATCTAACCTGGGTTAACCCAACGGTCCTTGCCACTTTATCCTATATTGAATCGAGAGTTGGCGCTGCTTGCGTATGTGGTCTTGATTTACCTGCCGCTTCGCGGCGGGCAACCTAATCTAACCTGGGTTAAACCAATGGTCCTTGCCACATTGTCCTATATTGGATTGAGGGTTCGCGCTGCCGTGCGTATGTAATCTTGATTTATCTGCCGCTTCGCGGTGGGCAATCTAATCCAACCTGGGTTAAACCAACGGTCCTTGCCACATTGTCCTATATTGGATCGAGGGTTCTCATAGAGGTTGTTTAGGTGAAAGCATGCCAGCTATGGACGTATTTCCCTAAGGTGTTCGAGTCATCCGTAAGCGTTTTCTCCATTTCTTCAATTGATTTGCTTCTGGTTGCTATTGCCCAGTCGTCTATTGCCCTTGTTGTTGGCATATCAGCAATGTAACAGTTGAACAGGAGTGGGGCCAAAACTGAGCTTTGAGGTACGTTATTGAGTTTCTTCCAGTCGCTCAGTTAATTACCCATGGCAACACAATCTATTGCTCAGCATGTTATCGATTAATCCCACCGTTGTTTTGCAGGGTATTTGGCGAAGGAGTTTGTAGAGCAGTCCTTGTTTCCAGACAGTGTCATATGCTGCTGTTCTGTCTATGCTGCTGCTGGTACCCAGCCTCTATATAAGCTTCGCTTTGGCCTGAGTCCAACCTGCTCAACTGGTATGCTTTCTAGGATCTTTGAGCTTATTCTGTTGTACAGAATCCGCTCTAATGGTTTGTAGCTAGCACTTAAAGCACGATGGAACGATAGTTCTCTGGCTGGTCATTTGGCTTTCTTGGTTTTACGATCGCTATTATCTTTGTTTGAATAGGCGATGGATAATTTCTGTATTTGGAATGTTAGTGAGGAGTTTATATAGCCAACCAGAGACGAGCATTTTTTTCTAGATTTATTAGAAACTCCGGATGGAGTCCTGGAGCTTTGCCTGGATCGACATCCTCTACTGCATTTCTAATGTCTTCATGGGTGAAGGGCCAAGAGTATTCTGATTGTAGGTCGGTGGAGGCTTTTCATCGTTTAAACTCCGTTTTAACTTGGGTAGTGTGTTCTCGATCTCTGGGTGTCCTAGAAGTAGAGACAATATGTGAGGTGACAGCATCTGGAGTTTCAGCAAGGTTAGCACGTTTCCACATCCTAATTTTCGTAGGAGGGACCATGCCTTCCTGCTGGATTGTTTGAAGTCCATAGCCTCAACAGTTTCGGGCCACTTTTGTCTGCGCGTCTAGACTATGTAAAAGCTCATCCGCTATTTCCTGTTCACCACTCTCAAGAAACTCTTGATATAGGTTTCACTTCTATTACTCCAGCCAGGGATATATTCCTTCCGGTAGCCTCTAGGGATTGTCTTTTTGGCTGTGCTGTTTTGTTGTATACAAGACTAGAGAGACAAGACCAAATTTTCAAACAAAATTTAGAAGGAAAAAACTTAAAAATTTGTTAAAATTTCGAAGAGAAAATTGTCAAAGCTTCGATTTTTGAACAAATTTTTAAGGGAAAGCGACGAAATTTACAAGTTTATTGAAATGTCCAAAAAAAAAAAATTCCGTTTTTAAACCAAATTTAGAAAGAGCATAAACTTAGAAATTTGTTGAATTGTCAAAGTTTTGATTTTTAAACAAAGTTTTGAAGGAAACAAAAAACCGGCCAAGGGCGAGTTGTGACTAGCGCACCGAGGGTTCCGTACAAACTTGTAAGTAAGGTATCTTTAGGAGGACCTAACTGTATGCAACCCATATGCTTCTGGTGTCTGACAATACCACTACGACAACATTAGTGTATTTTCATAAGTTTCTAATAGTAAATTCGCATTTTTCTTGTAATTAAACTACACATTTACGGTTTTCAGATTTTTCCCTTTACATGTGCTGTAAAACATCGCTTCTTGCCAAATTTCATGATTCTAGGTCAACGGGAAGTACCCTATAGGTTTTGATTCCCTTGTGAAATCGCAAAATATGCGACATAAACGATCATATCTTTTGATCGCGTTGACTTACAAGTTTGATTTTTTCACAGCTGAAAGAGACCGCAGACCCGAGTATTTGATACAAATTTTAACTTGTTAGCTCTACGCGTTCTTGAGAAAAATTGTCTTGACATGACAGACAGACAGACGAACAACAAAGTGATAAATCGCCCTAAAAAGCGACAAAACTTATAAATTTGTTAAAATTTCAGAAAGGAAAATGTCAAAGTTTTGATTTTAAAAGAAAATTTTTAAAAGAAAGTTTATTGAAACGTCAAGGTGAGAATAACGAAATCTTCACTTTCTAAACAAAAATTTTGAAGGAAAAAGGGACAAAACTTATAAATTTGTTGAAATTTCCAAGAGGAAATTGTCTTAGTTTCGCTGTTTAAACAAAATTTTTAATCAAAGCGACAAAATTTACAAGTTCATTGAAATGTCAGAGTGATATTAAACAAAACTTCGATTTAAAAACAAAATTTTGAAGGAAAAAGCGACAAAACTTATAAATTTGTTGAAATTTCGAAGAGGAAATTGTCAAAGTTTCGATTTTTAAACAAAATTTTGAAGTAAAAGGACAAAATTTACAAGTTTATTGAAGTGTCAAAGTGATAATAACCAAATCTTCAATTTTAAAACAAAAAATTTGAAGGAAAAAGCGACAAAACTTACAAATTTGTTGAAATTTCGGAAAGGAAAATGTTAAAGTTTCGATTTTTAAAGAAATGTTTGAAGTAAAAGCGACAAAATTTACAAGTTTATTGAAATGTCAAAGCGAAAATAACGAAATCTTCGATTGTTAAACAAACATTTTCAAGAAAAAAGCGACAAAACTTATAAATTTGTTGAAATTTCGAGGAGGAAATTGTCAAAGTTTCGATTTTTAAGGAAAATTTCGAAGCAAAGCGACAAAATTTACATGTTTTTACATGTCATTTTATTGAAATGTCAAAGTGTTAATAAACAAATCTTCCATTTGAAAACAAACTTTTGAAGGAAAAAGCGACAAAACTTATAAATTTATTGAAATTTCGAAGAGGAAATTGTCAATGTTTTAATTTTTACAGAAAATATTGAAGCAAAGCGACAAAATTTACAAGTTTATTGAAGTGTCAAATTGATAATAACCAAATCTTCAATTTTAAAACAAAATTTTGAAGGAGAAAGCGACAAAACTTACAAATTTTTTGAAATTTTGGAAAGGAAAATGTTAAAGTTTCGATTTTTAAAGAAATGTTTGAAGTAAAAGCGACAAAATTTACAAGTTTTTTGAAATGTCAAAGTGATAATAACCAAATCTTCAATATTAAAACAAAATTTTGGAGGAAAAAGCGACAAAACTTATAAATTTGTTGAAATTTCGAGAAGGAAATTGTCAAAGTTTCAATATTTACAGAAAATTTTGAAGCAAAGCGATAAAATTTACAAGTTTATTTAAATGTCAATGTGAAAATAACGAAATCTTCGATTTTTAAACAAACATTTTGAAGGAAAAAGCGACAAAACTTATAAATTTGTTGAAATTTCGAAGAGGAAATTATCAAAGTTTCGATTTTTAAGGAAAATTTCGAAGCAAAGCCACAAAATTTACATGTTTATTGAAATGTCAAAGTGTTAGTCACCAAATCTTCAATTTTAAAACAAAATTTTGAAGGAAAAAGCGACAAAACTTACAAATTTGTTGAAATTTCGAAGAGGAAATTATCAAAGTTTTGATTTTTAAGGAAAATTTCGAAGCAAAGCGCCAGAATTTACAAGTTTATTGAGATGTCAAAGTGATAATAACCAAAACTTCAATTTTAAAACAAAAAATTTGAAGGAAAAAGTGACAAAACTTACAAATTTGTTGAAATTTCGGAAAGGAAAATGTCAAAGTTTCGATTTTTAAAGCAAATTTTGAAGCTAAGCGATAAAATGTACAAGTTTATTGCCAAATCCAAATTTATCAAATTTTTTAATTTGCCAAAATTGCCAAACCAAATCTTCAATTTTAAAACAAAATTTTGAAGGAAAAAGCGACAAGACTTACAAATTTGTTGAAATTTTATAAAGGAAAATGTCAAATAACGAAATCTTCGATTTTTAAACAAAAATTTTCAAGAAAAAAGCGACAAAACTTGGTTTGTTTGTTGACCAAAGTTTGTTGAAATTTCCAAGAGGAAATTGTCATAGTTTCGTTGTTTAAACAAAATTTTTAATCAAAGCGACAAAATTTACAAGTTTATTTAAATGTCAAAGTGATAATAAACAAATCTTCAATTTTATTAAAACAAAATTTTGAAAGAAAAGCGGTAAAACTTATCAATTTGCTGACATTTCGAAGAAGACGTTGTCGAAGTTTCAGTTTTTACAGAAAATTTTGAAGCTAAGCGACAAAATTTACAAGTATAGTGAAATGTTAAAGTGATAATAACCAAGTCTTCGATTTTAAAACAAAATTTTGAAGGAAAAAGAGACCAAACTTATAAATTTATTGAAATTTCGAAGAGGAAATTGTCAAAGTTTCGATTTTTAAGGAAAATTTCGAAGCAAAGTGACAAAATTTACAAGTTTATTGAAATGTCATAGTGTTCATTACCAAAACTTCAATTTTAAAATGAAATTTTGAAGGAAAAAGCGACAAAACTTATAAATTTGTTGAAATTTCGAGGAGGAAATTGTCAAAGTTTCGATTTTTAAGGAAAATTTCGAAGCAAAGCAACAAAATTTACATGTTTTTACATGTCATTTTATTGAAATGTCAAAGTGTTAATAAACAAATCTTCCATTTTAAAACAAACTTTTGAAGGAAAAAGCGACAAAACTTATAAATTTATTGAAATTTCGAAGAGGAAATTGTCAATGTTTCAATTTTTACAGAAAATATTGAAGCAAAGCGACAAAATTTACAAGTTTATTGAAGTGTCAAATTGATAATAACCAAATCTTCAATTTTAAAACAAAATATTGAAGGAGAAAGCGACAAAACTTATAAATTTGTTGAAATTTCCAAGAGGAAATTGTCATAGTTTCCTTGTTTAAACAAAATTTTGAATCAAAACGACAAAATTTACAAGTTCAAAGTGAAATGTCAA
This sequence comes from Phosphuga atrata, assembly GCA_944588485.1. Lineage (NCBI taxonomy): Eukaryota > Metazoa > Arthropoda > Insecta > Coleoptera > Silphidae > Phosphuga > Phosphuga atrata. Next base: position 26,685,923 of record OX155906.1, read on the forward strand.
AGTGATAATAACTAAATCTTTAATTTTAAAACAAAATTTTGAAGGAAAAAGCGACAAAACTTATAAATTTATTGAAATTTAGAAGAGGAAATTGTCAATGTTTCGATTTTTAAGGAAAATTTCGAAGCAAAACGACAAAAAGTACAAGTTTATTGAAATGTCAAAGTGATAATAACCAAATCTTCAATTTTAAAACAAAAATTTTGAAGGAAAAAGCGACAAAACTTACAAATTTGTTGAAATTTCGGAAAGGAAAATGTTAAAGTTTCGATTTTTAAAGAAATGTTTGAAGTAAAAGCGACAAAATTTACAAGTTTATTGAAATGTCAAAGCGAAAATAACGAAATCTTCGATTTTTAAACAAAAATTTTCAAGAAAAAAGCGACAAAACTTATAAATTTCTTGAAATTTCGGAAAGGAAAATGTTAAAATTTCGATTTTTAAAGAAATGTTTGAAGTAAAAACCACAAAATGTACAAGTTTATTAAAATATCAAAGTGTTAATAACCAAATCTTCAATTTTAAAACAAAATTTTGAAGGAAAAAGCGACAAAACTTAAAAATTTGTTGAAATTTCGAAGAGGAAATTATCAAAGTTTTGATTTTTAAGGAAAATTTCGAAGCAAAGCGCCAGAATTTACAAGTTTATTGAAATGTCAAAGTGTTAATAACCAAATCTTCAACATTAAAACAAAAATTTTGAAGGAAAATTGTCGCCTTTTCCTTCAAAATTTTTGTTTTAAAATTGAAGATTTGGTTATTAACACTTTGACATTTCAAAAAACTTGTAAATTTTAAACTTATAAATTTGCTGACATTTCGAAAAAGAAATTGTCAAAGTTTCAGTTTTTACAGAAAATTTTGAAGCTAAGCGACAAAATTTACAAGTTTGACAGTATTTACAGTATTGAGATGTCAAAGTGATAATAACCAAAACTTCAATTTTAAAACAAAAAATTTGAAGGAAAAAGCGACAAAACTTACAAATTTGTTGAAATTTCGGAAAGGAAAATGTCAAAGTTTCGATTTTTAAAGAAAATTTTGAACTAAAGCGACAAAATTTACAAGTTCATTGAAATGTCAAAGTGATAATAACCAAATCTTCAATTTTAAAACAAAATTTTGAAGGAAAAAGCGACTAAACTTATAAATTTGTTGAAATTTCGAAGAGCAAATTGTCAAAGTTTCAATTCTTACAGAAAATTTTAAATTTATTATACAAAACTTATAAATTTGTTGAAATTTCGAGGAGGAAATTGTCAAAGTTTCGATTTTTAAGGAAAATTTCGAAGCAAAGCAACAAAATTTACATGTTATTACATGTCATTTTATTGAAATGTCAAAGTGTTAATAAACAAATCTTCCATTTTAAAACAAAATTTTGAAGGAAAGAGCGACAAAACTTATAAATTTATTGAAATTTCGAAGAGGAAATTGTCAATGTTTCAATTTTTACAGAAAATATTGAAGCAAAGCGACAAAATTTACAAGTTTATTGTAATGTCAAAGTGTTAATAACCAAATCTTCAATTTTAAAACAAAAATTTTGAAGGAAAATTGTCGCCTTTTCCTTCAAAATTTTTGTTTTAAAATTGAAGATTTGGTTATTAACACTTTGACATTTCAAAAAACTTGTAAATTTTAAACTTATAAATTTGCTGACATTTCGAAAAAGAAATTGTCAAAGTTTCAGTTTTTACAGAAAATATTGAAGCAAAGCGACAAAATTTACAAGTTTATTGAAGTGTCAAATTGATAATAACCAAATCTTCAATTTTAAAACAAAATTTTGAAGGAGAAAGCGACAAAACTTACAATTTTTTTGAAATTTTGGAAAAGGAAAATGTTAAAGTTTCGATTTTTAAAGAAATGTTTGAAGTAAAAGCGACAAAATTTACAAGTTTTTTGAAATGTCAAAGTGATAATAACCAAATCTTCAATATTAAAACAAAATTTTGAAGGAAAAAAGCGACAAAACTTATAAATTTGTTGAAATTTCGAGGAGGAAATTGTCAAAGTTTCAATTTTTACAGAAAATTTTGAAGCAAAGCGACAAAATTTACAAGTTTATTGTAATGTCAAAGGTATAATAACCAATTCTTCAATTTTAAAACAAAAATTTTGAAGGTAAAAGCGACAAAACTTACAAATTTGTTGAAATTTCGGAAAGGAAACTCTCTAAGTTTCGATTTTAAAAGAAAATTTTGAAGCTAAGCGATAAAATTTACAAGTTTATTTAAATGTCAATGTGAAAATAACGAAATCTTCGATTTTTAAACAAAAATTTTGAAGGAAAAAGCGACAAAACTTATAAATTTGTTGAAATTTCGAAGAGGAAATTGTCAAAGTTTCGATTTTTAAGGAAAATTTCGAAACAAAGCCACAAAATTTACATGTTTATTGAAATGTCAAAGTGTTAGTCACCAAATCTTTAATTTTAAAACAAAATTTTGAAGGAAAAAGCGACAAAACTTACAAATTTGTTGAAATTTCGAAGAGGAAATTATCAAAGTTTTGATTTTTAAGGAAAATTTGGAAGCAAAGCGCCAGAATTTACAAGTTTATTGAGATGTCAAAGTGATAATAACCAAAACTTCAATTTTAAAACAAAAAATTTGAAGGAAAAAGTGACAAAACTTACAAATTTGTTGAAATTTCGGAAAGGAAAATGTCAAAGTTTCGATTTTTAAAGCAAATTTTGAAGCTAAGCGATAAAATGTACAAGTTTATTGCCAAATCCAAATTTATCAAATTTTTTAATTTGCCAAAATTGCCAAACCAAATCTTCAATTTTAAAACAAAATTTTGAAGGAAAAAGCGACAAAACTTACAAATTTGTTTAAATTTTATAAAGGAAAATGTCAAATAACGAAATCTTCGATTTTTAAACAAAAATTTTCAAGAAAAAAGCGACAAAACTTGGTTTGTTTGTTGACCAAAGTTTGTTGAAATTTCCAAGACTAAATTGTCATAGTTTCGTTGTTTAAACAAAATTTTTAATCAAAGCGACAAAATTTACAAGTTTATTTAAATATCAAAGTGATAATAATCTTCAATTTTAAAATAAAATTTTGAAGGAAAAAGCAACAAAACTTACAAATTTGTTTAAATTTCGAAGAGGAAATTGTCAAAGTTTCAATTTTTACAGAAAATTTTGAAGCAAAACGACAAAATTTACAAGTTTATTGAAATTTCAAAGTGATAATAACCAAATTTTTAATTTTAAAACAAAATTTTGAAGGAAAAAGCTACAAAACTTAAAAATTTGTTGAAATTTCGAAGAATAAATTGTCAAAGTTTCAATTTTTACTGAAAATTTTTAAGTAAAGCGACAAAATTTACAAGTTTATTGAAATGTCAAAGTAATAATAAACAAAACTTCAATTTTAAAACAAAATTTTGAAAGAAAAGCGGTAAAACTTATCAATTTGCTGACATTTCGAAGAAGACGTTGTCAAAGTTTCAGTTTTTACAGAAAATTTTGAAGCTAAGCGACAAAATTTACAAGTTTATTGAGATGTCAAAGTGATAATAACCAAATCTTCGATTTTAAAACAAAATTTTGAAGGAAAAAGAGACCAAACTTATAAATTTATTGAAATTTCGAAGAGGAAATTGTCAAAGTTTCGATTTTTAAGGAAAATTTCGAAGCAAAGTGACAAAATTTACAAGTTTATTGAAATGTCATAGTGTTCATTACCAAAACTTCAATTTTAAAATGAAATTTTGAAGGAAAAATCGACAAAACTTATAAATTTGTTTAAATTTCGAAGAGGGAATTGTCAAAGTTTCAATTTTTACAGAAAATTTTGAAGCAAAACCACAAAATTTACAAGTTTATTGAAATGTCAAAGTGATAATAACCAAATCTTCAATTTTAAAACAAAATTTTGAAGGAAAAAGCGACTAAACTTATAAATTTGTTGAAATTTCGAAGAGCAAATTGTCAAAGTTTCAATTCTTACAGAAAATTTTAAATTTATTATACAAAACTTATAAATTTGTTGAAATTTCGAGGAGGAAATTGTCAAAGTTTCGATTTTTAAGGAAAATTTCGAAGCAAAGCAACAAAATTTACATGTTATTACATGTCATTTTATTGAAATGTCAAAGTGTTAATAAACAAATCTTCCATTTTAAAACAAAATTTTGAAGGAAAAAGCGACAAAACTTATAAATTTATTGAAATTTCGAAGAGGAAATTGTCAATGTTTCAATTTTTACAGAAAATATTGAAGCAAAGCGACAAAATTTACAAGTTTATTGAAGTGTCAAATTGATAATAACGAAATCTTCAATTTTAAAACAAAATTTTGAAGGAGAAAGCGACAAAACTTATAAATTTGCTGACATTTCGAAGAGAAAATTGTCAAAGTTTCAATTTTTACAGAAAATTTTGAAGCAAAACGACAAAAAGTACAAGTTTATTGAAATGTCAAAGTGATAATAACCAAATCTTCAATTTTAAAACAAAAATTTTGAAGGAAAAAGCGAGAAAACTTACAAATTTGTTGAAATTTCGGAAAGGAAAATGTTAAAGTTTCGATTTTTAAAGAAATGTTTGAAGTAAAAGCGACAAAATTTACAAGTTTTGTTGAAATGTCAAAGCGAAAATAACGAAATCTTCGATTTTTAAACAAAAATTTTCAAGAAAAAAGCGACAAAACTTATAAATTTGTTGAAATTTCGGAAAGGAAAATGTTAAAATTTCGATTTTTAAAGTAATGTTTCAAGTAAAAGCGACAGAATTTACAAGTTTATTAAAATGTCAAAGTGTTAATAACCAAATCTTCAATTTTAAAACAAAATTTTGAAGGAAAAAGCGACAAAACTTATAAATTTGTTGAAATTTCGAAGAGGAAATTATCAAAGTTTTGATTTTTAATGAAAATTTCGAAGCAAATCGCCAGAATTTACAAGTTTATTGAAATGTCAAAGTGTTAATAACCAAATCTTTAATTCTAAAACAAAATTTTCAAGAAAAAAGCGACAAAACTTATAAATTTGCTGACATTTCGAAGAGAAAATTGTCAAAGTTTCAATTTTTACAGAAAATTTTGAAGCAAAACGACAAAAAGTACAAGTTTATTGAAATGTCAAAGTGATAATAACCAAATCTTCAATTTTAAAACAAAATTTTGAAGGAAAAAGCGACAAAACTTAAAAATTTGTTGAAATTTCGAAGAGGAAATTGTGAAAGTTTCAATTTTTACAGAAAATTTTAAATTTATTAGACAAAACTTATAAATTTGTTGAAATTTCGAAGAGGAAATTGTCAAAGTTTCGATTTTTAAGGAAAATTTCGAAGCAAAACGACAAAATTTACATGTTTTTACATGTCATTTTATTGAAATGTCAAAGTGTTAATAAACAAATCTTCCATTTTAAAACAAACTTTTGAAGGAAAAAGCGACAAAACTTATAAATTTATTGAAATTTCGAAGAGGAAAATGTCAATGTTTCAATTTTTACAGAAAATATTGAAGCAAAGCGACAAAATTTACAAGTTTATTAAAGTGTCAAATTGATAATAACCAAATCTTCAATTTTAAAACAAAATTTTGAAGGAGAAAGCGACAAAACTTATGAATTTGTTGAAATTTCCAAGAGGAAATTGTCATAGTTTCCTTGTTTAAACAAAATTTTGAATCAAAACGACAAAATTTACAAGTTCATTGAAATGTCAAAGTGATAATAACTAAATCTTTAATTTGAAAATAAAATTTTGAAGGAAAAAGAGACCAAACTTATAAATTTGTTGAAATTTCGAAGAGGAAATTGTCAATGTTTCGATTTTTAAAGAAAATTTCGAAGCAAAACGACAAAATTTACATGTTTATTGAAATGTCAAAGTGTTAATAATCAAATCTTCAATTTTAAAACAAAATTTTGAAGGAAAAGCGACAAAACTTATAAATTTGCTGACATTTCGAAGAGAAAATTGTCAAAGTTTCAATTTTTACAGAAAATTTTGAAGCAAAACGACAAAAAGTACAAGTTTATTGAAATGTCAAAGTGATAATAACCAAATCTTCATAAAAAATAAAATTTTGAAGGAAAAAGCAACAAAACTTACAAATTTGTTTAAATTTTGAAGAGGAAATTGTCAAAGTCTCAATTTTTACATAAAATTTTGAAGCAAAACGACAAAATTTACAAGTTTATTGAAATGTCAAAGTGATAATAACCAAATTTTCAATTTTAAAACAAAATTTTGAAGGAAAAAGCTACAAAACTTAAAAATTTGTTGAAATTTCGAAGAATAAATTGTCAAAGTTTCAATTTTTACTGAAGATTTTTAAGTAAAGCGACAAAATATACAAGTTTATTGGAATGTCATAGTAATAATAAACAAATCTTCAATTTTAAAACAAAATTTTGAAAGAAAAAGAGACCAAACTTATAAATTTATTGAAATTTCGAAGAAGAAATTGTCAAAGTTTCAGTTTTTACAGAAAATTTTGAAGCTAAGCGACAAAATTTACAAGTATATTGAAATTTCAAAGTGATAATAACCAAATCTTCGATTTTAAAACAAAATTTTGAAGCAAAAAGAGACCAAACTTATAAATTTATTGAAATTTCGAAGAGGAAATTGTCAAAGTTTCGATTTTTAAGGAAAATTTCGAAGCAAAGTGACAAAATTTACAAGTTTATTGAAATGTCATAGTGTTCATTACCAAAACTTCAATTTCAAAATGAAATTTTGAAGGAAAAATCGACAAAACTTATAAATTTGTTTAAATTTCGAAGAGGGAATTGTCAAAGTTTGAATTTTTACAGAAAATTTTGAAGCAAAACGACAAAATTTACAAGTTTATTGAAATGTCAAAGTGATAATAACCAAATCTTCAATTTTAAAACAAAATTTTGAAGGAGAAAGCGACAAAACTTACTAATTTGTTGAAATTTCGAAGAGGAAATTGCCAAAGTTTCGATTTTTAAATAAAATTTTGCTGTAAAAGGACAAAATTTACAAGTTCATTGAAATGTCAAAGTGATAATAACCAAATCTTCAATTTTAATACAAAATTTTGAAGGAAAAAGCGACAAAACTTACAAATTTGTTGAAATTTCTAAGAGGAAATTGTCAAAGTTTCAATTCTTACAGAAAATTTTAAATTTATTATACAAAACTTATAAATTTGTTGAAATTTCTAGGAGGAAATTGTCAAAGTTTCGATTTTTAGGGAAAATTTCGAAGCAAAGCGACAAAATTTACATGTTTTTTACATGTTTTTACATGTCATTTTATTGAAATGTCGAAGTGTTATTAACCAAATCTTCAATTTTAAAACAAAATTTTGAAGGAAAAAGCAACAAAACTTATAAATTTGTTGAAATTTCGAAGAGCAAATTGTCAAAGTTTCAATTTTTACAGAAAATTTTGAAGTAAAACGACAATATTTACAAGTTTATTGAAATGTCAAAGTGATAATAACCAAATCTTCAATTTTAAAACAAAAATTTTGAAGGAAAAAGCGACAAAACTTACAAATTTGTTGAAATTTCGGAAAGGAAAATGTCAAAGTTTCGATTTATAAAGAAAATTTTGAACTAAAGCGACAAAATTTACAAGTTTATTGAAATGTCAAAGTGAGAATAACGAAATCTTCACTTTCTAAACAAAAATTTTGAAGGAAAAAGCGACAAAACTTTTAAATTTGTTGAAATATCGAAGAGGAAATTGTCAGTTTCAATTTTTACAGAAAATTTTGAAGTAAAGCGACAAAATTTACAAGTTTATTGAAATGTCAAAGTGATAATAACGAAATCTTCGATTTTCTAAACAAAAATTTTGAAGGAAAAAGCGACAAAACTTTTAAATTTGTTGAAATATCGAAGAGGAAATTGTCAGTTTCAATTTTTACAGAAAATTTTGAAGTAAAGCGACAAAATTTACAAGTTTATTTAAATGTCAATGTGAAAATAACGAAATCTTCGATTTTTAAACAAAAATTTTGAAGGAAAAAGCGACAAAACTTACAAATTTGTTGAAATATCGAAGAGGAAATTGTCAAAGTTTCAATTTTTACAGAAAATTTTGAAGCAAAGCGACAAAAATTGCAAGTTTAGTAAAATGTCAAAGTGAAAATAACGAAATTTTCAATTTTTAAACAAAAATTTTTAAGAAAAAGCAAAAAAAATTTTAAATTTTTTGAAATCTATAAGTGGAAATTATCAAAGCTTTTATTTTGTAACAAAATTTTGAGGGTAAAAGCGACAAAATTTACAAATACATTGAAATTTAAAATTCCAAACTTACGCCTTTTGAATTTATTTTTAAGGAAAAAGCTTCAAAATCAACGAGTTTTTAATTTTATACCAAAAATCTACATAAAAAGAGTAACAAATATTGAAATGAAAGCAATTGTTACAAATTAAAATTCCGTTAATAAAAATGTGAATTTTAAAAATTGCCGCGTAAACGGACGCAAAGAGGAAACGTCCGCGTGGTTCAAAACAGCGCCGAAGAGCGCTCAAGTAACCAACTTGACTTGTGGGTACTACCGGTTTTTCATCGTTCTTTCATTATTTACCGAGTGCGAGTTGGTTTTATGGTGTAACCTTAGTTGAACTGAATGGGCATAAATCTCACTCGAATCACTCAGAGAATCATCCAAACGCATGAGATCAAGTCCTCTACAACCTGAGCAACCAGAAAACAGGTAAGATGCCGCATTATTTCCACCCCGAACGCCACAACTCCCATGCACACTCGATCCCCACGAATCACACGTGGATCATTAAAACAATGCAACAATGTGAAACGCCTAAATGCCGCCAAAAATACACCGGCCTTTCAGCTTCTCAAGCATCATCACAAACTTATTTACGATATTTTTCAACTTCTTTCACGGTTTATTGGCGCTTTCTGCTCGATTTTACTGCTTATTCCACGTGGAAAAAGTCGCCTGTCATTCACCTCTTGTGAACTCATTAGAATTCCTTTTTTTCTAGCTCTACCTAACGCTTCGTTTATTCACACGAAAATCGCATTTCTAGCTTTATTTTCACTCCTAGATATCTTTTTCAGATTTCTTTACGCAACTGCAGTTCACAACAAACTTTGATTCCTACTCTCACTTCCTCCATCGCAGCTTTCAACAATCACTTCGATTACAAACCCGCTTACTTTGTTGCTTGTTGCATTACAGTTATGTTTTTAAGATTCCCAAAGCTTTCCCCAACAAACATTTCATTGCATTTTCTTAAACATTTCCAAGGTGGCTTTAATTCTTCCCGTTGTTAATTCCTCATTAGTTTATATTAACACGTTGCCTGCTGCTACAAGTGAAATTCTTTGGTGATGCTCATCACAACCAAAGTTTAAAGGCAGCTCATCTGCAATACTTTTCCAACACGTAAATCAAAAATACATAAATTTGAATATTCACATTGCTTTCTATACAAGCAACTCCCATTGCATTTATTATACTTTGCTTTCTACATGTTGTTACACCCATCAAGCTTTCTATTTCAAAATCTTTTCCTAATTAACGCAAAAGCAAATTTAATTTATTTTCCAGTTTATTGTTTGTTTCTTTCAAGTTATCGTAATTTGATCTATTCAATTTAATATTTCTAGCTTACGTTCTTTGATATTAAATGCTTTAGTTGTCTCAATCTTCATAGGTTTGTCAGTTTGTTACCTCTTAAAACACTGCAGACTCTTGCCCCATTGTATTTCTGCACTTTGTTCTATTCATGCAAATAGGTCCAGTGTCTGTAATAAGTCTAGGAGTCATGAGCTAGGTTCTTCACAGGGATCTCTTTTTGTGTAATGTTAAGCTCGTGTCTACAACGTGCAATTGCTCACAATGGAAAGTTAAATGTGTGGCAGTTTCATCCTCAAAGCATAGTCTGCATAATGGTTGATCTTTCCAGATCCCCATTTTGTGCAGATGTCCCCATGCTCCTCTTTATTATCACTCCCAAACATCATATTTCGCAAAGTTCAAACTTCTTCAAGCAACTTCAGCACACAAGCATTTCACAAGAAACTTTGATTCCAAATCTCTAATCACTTCCTCCATCGCAGCTTTCAACATTCACTTTTATTTCCTAACAAACTCGCTTGCTTTGTTGCTTGTTGCATTACAGTTATGTTTTTAAGATTCCCGAAGCTTTCCCCAATAAACATTTCATTGCATTTTCTTAAATATTCCCAAGGCGGCTTTAATTCTTCCTGATGTTAATTCCTCTTTGGTTTATTTTAACACGTTGGTGGCTGCTACAAAAGAAATGCATTCTGTGGTGATGCTCATCACAACCAAAGTTTAAAGGCGCTCGTCTGCATTACTTTTCCAACAATTAAACCAAAATTATACAAATTTGAATATTCACATTACTTCCTATACAAGCAATTTTTGTTGCTTTTATTATACTTTGCTTTCTACAAGTTGTAACACCCATCAAGCTTTATATTTCAAATTCTTTTCCTAATTAACGCAAAAGCGAATTTAATTTATTTTCCAGTTTATTGTTTGTGACCTTCAAGTTATCATAATTTGATCTATTCAATTTAATATTTCTAGCTTACGTTCTTTGATATTAACTGCTTTAGTTGTCTCTATCTTCATAGATTTTCCAGTTTGTTAGCTCTTAAAACACTGCAGACTCTTGCCCCATTGTATTTCTGCACTTTGTTCGATTCATGCAAACAGGTCCAGTGTCTGTAATAGGTCTAGGAGTCATGTGCTAGGTTCTTCACAGGGATCTCTTTTTCTGTAATGTTAAGCTCGAGTCTACAACGTGCAATTGCTCACAATGGAAGGTTAAATGTGTGGCAGTTTCATCCTCAAAGCATAGTCTGCATAATGGTTGATCTTTCCAGATCCCCATTTTGTGCAGATGTCCCCATGCTCCTCTTTATTATCACTCCCAAACATCATATTTTGCAAAGTTCAAACTTCTTCAAGCAACTTCAGCTCACAAGCATTTCACAACAAACTTTGATTCCAACTCAAATCACTTCCTCCATCGCAGCTTTCAACATTCACTTTTATTTCCTAACAAACTCGCTTACTTTGTTGCTTGTTGCATTACAGTTATATTTTTAAGATTCCCGAAGCTTTCCCCAACAAACATTTCATTGCATTTTCTTAAATATTTCCAAGGCGGCTTTAATTCCTGCTGTAAATTCCTCATTGGTTTATATTAACACGTTGCCTGCTGCTACAAGAGAAATGCATTCTTTGGTGATGCTCATCACAACCAAAGTTTAAAGGTGCTCCTCTGCATTACTTTTCCAACAATTAAACCAAAATTATACAAATTTGAATATTCACATTACTTCCTATTACAAGCAATTTTTGTTGCTTTTATTATACTTTGCTTTCTACAAGTTGTAACACCCATCAAGCTTTCTATTTCAAATTCTTTTCCTAATTAACGCAAAAGCGAATTTAATTTATTTTCCAGTTTATTGTTTGTGACCTTCAAGTTATCATAATTTGATCTATTCAATTTAATATTTCTAGCTTACGTTCTTTGATATTAAATGCTTTAGTTGTCTCTATCTTCATAGATTTTCCAGTTTGTTAGCTCTTAAAACACTGCAGACTCTTGCCCCATTGTATTTCTGCACTTTGTTCCATTCATGCAAATAGGTCCAGTGTCTGTAATAGGTCTAGGAGTCATGTGCTAGGTTCTTCACAGGGATCTCTTTTTGTGTAATGTTAAGCTCGTGTCTACAACGTGCAATTGCTCACAATGGAAAGTTTAATGTGTGGCAGTTTCATCCTCAAAGCATAGTCTGCATAATGGTTGATCTTTCCAGATCCCCATTTTGTGCAGATGTCCCCATGCTCCTCTTTATTATCACTCCCAAACATCTTATTTCGCAAAGTTCAAACTTCTTCAAGCAACTTCAGCTCACAAGCATTTCACAACAAACTTTGATTCCAACTCGAATCACTTCCTCCATCGCAGCTTTCAACATTCACTTTGATTTCCTAACAAATTCGCTTACTTTTTGTTGCTTGTCGCATTACGGTTATGTTTTTAAGATTCCCGAAGCTTTCCCGAACAAAAATTTCATTGCATTTTCTTAAATATTTCCAAGTTGCCTTTAATTCTTCCCGTTGTTAATTCCTCATTGGTTTATATTAACACGTTGGCAGCTGCTACAAGAGAAATGCAATCTCTGGTGATGCTCATCGCACCCAAAGTTTAAAGGCAGCTTGTCTGCAATACTTTTCCAACACGTAAACCAAAAATACATAAATTTGAATATTCACATAACTTTCTATACAATCAATTCTCGTTCCATTTATTATACTTTGCTTTCTACATGTTGTTACACCCATCAAGCTCTCTATTTCAAAATCTTTTTCTAATTAACGCAAAAACAAATTTAATTTATTTACTAGTTTATTGTTTATTTCCTTCAAGTTATCGTAATTTGATCTGTTCAATTTAATATTTATAGCTTACGTTCTTTGATATTAAATGCTTTAGTTGTCTCAATCTTCATAGATTTTCCAGTTTGTTAGCTCTTAAGACACTGCAGACTCTTGCCCCATTGTATTTCTGCACTTTGTTCCATTCATGCAAATAGGTCCAGTGTCTGTAATAGGTCCAGGAGCCATGTGCCATGTTCTTTACAGGGATCTCTTTAGCAGTAATGTTAAGCTCTTGTCTCCTACATGTAATTGCTCACAATGTAAGGTTAAATGTGAGACAGTTTCATTCTCCTCATAGCATAATCTGCATAATGGTTGATCTTTCCAGATCCCCATTTTGTGCAGATGTCCCCATGCTCCTCTTTATTATCACTCTCAAACATCTTATTTCAGAATGTTCAAACTTCATCAAGCAACTTCAGCCCACAAGCATTTTGCAACAAACTTTGATTCCAACTCAAATCACTTCCTCCATCGCAACTTTCCACATTCACTTCGATTTTCTAACAAACCCACTTACTTTGTTGTTTGTTACATTACAGTTATGTTTTTAACATTCCCGAAGCTATCCCCAACAAGCATTTCATCGCATTTTCTTAAACATTTCCAAGGCGGCTTTAATTCCTGTTGTAAATTCCTCATTGGTTTATATTAATACGTTGCCTGCAGCTACAAGAGAAATGCATTCTTTGGTGATGCTCATCACAACCAAAGTTTAAAGGCGCTCGTCTGCATTACTTTTCCAATAATTAAACCAAAATTATACAAATTTGAATATTCACATTACTTCCTATACAAGCAATTTTTGTTGCTTTTATTATACTTTGCTTTCTACAAGTTGTAACACCCATCAAGCTTTCTATTTCAAATTCTTTTCCTAATTAATGCAAAAGCGAATTTAATTTATTTTCCAGTTTATTGTTTGTGACGTTCAAGTTATCATAATTTGATCTATTCAATTTAATATTTCTAGCTTACGTTCTTTGATATTAAATGCTTTAGTTGTCTCAATCTTCATAGATTTTCCAGTTTGTTAGCTCTTAAAACACTGCAGACTCTTGCCCCATTGTATTTCTGCACTTTGTTCCATTCATGCAAATAGGTCCAGTGTCTGTAATAAGTTTAGGAGTCATGAGCTAGGTTCTTCACAGGGATCTCTTTTTGTGTAATGTTAAGCTCGTGTCTACAACGTGCAATTGCTCACAATGGAAAGTTAAATGTGTGGCAGTTTCATCCTCAAAGCATAGTCTGCATAATGGTTGATCTTTCCAGATCCCCATTTTGTGCAGATGTCCCCATGCTCCTCTTTATTATCACTCCCAAACATCATATTTTGCAAAGTTCAAACTTCTTCAAGCAACTTCAGCTCACAAGCATTTCACAACAAACTTTGATTCCAACTCAAATCACTTCCTCCATCGCAGCTTTCAACATTCACTTTTATTTCCTAACAAACTCGCTTACTTTGTTGCTTGTTGCATTACGGTTATGTTTTTAAGATTCCCAAAGCTTTCCCCAATAAACATTTCATTGTATTTTCTTAAACATTTCCAAGGCAGCTTTAATTCCTGTTGTAAATTCCTCATTGGTTTATATTAACACGTTGCCTGCTGCTACAAGAGAAATGCATTCTTTGGTGATGCTCATCACAACCAAAGTTTAAAGGCGCTCGTCTGCATTACTTTTCCAACAATTAAACCAAAATTATACAAATTTGAATATTCACATTACTTCCTATACAAGCAATTTTTGTTGCTTTTATTATACTTTGCTTTCTACAAATTGTAACACCCATCAAGCTTTCTATTTCAAATTCTTTTCCTAATTAACGCAAAAGCGAATTTAATTTATTTTCCAGTTTATTGTTTGTGACCTTCAAGTTATCATAATTTGATCTATTCAATTTAATATTTCTAGCTTACGTTCTTTGATATTAAATGCTTTAGTTGTCTCAATCTTCATAGGTTTGTCAGTTTGTTAGCTCTCAAAACACTGCAGACTCTTGCCCCATTGTATTTCTGCACTTTGTTTCATTCATGCAAATAGGTCCAGTGTCTGTAATAGGTCCAGGAATCATGTGCTAGGTTCTTCACAGGGATCTCTTTTTCTGTAATGTTAAGCTCGTGTCTACAACATGCAATTGCTCACAATGGAAAGTTAAATGTGTGGCAGTTTCAACCTCAAAGCATAGTCTGTATAATGGTTCATCTTTCCAAATCCCCATTTTGTGAAGATGTCCCCATGCTCCTATTTATTATCATTCCCAAACATTTTATTTCACAAAGTTCAAACTTCTTCAAGCAACTTCAGCTCACAAGCATTTCACAACAAACTTTGATTCCAACTCTAATCACTTCCTCCATCGCAGCTTTCAACATTCACTTTTATTTCCTAACAAACTCGCTTACTTTGTTGCTTGTTGCATTACGGTTATGTTTTTAAGATTCCCGAAGCTTTCCCCAACAAACATTTCATTGCATTTTCTTAAATATTTCCAAGGCAGCTTTAATTCTTCCTGATGTTAATTCCTCATTGGTTTATTTTAACACGTTGGTGGCTGCTACAAAAGAAATGCATTCTGTGGTGATGCTCATCGCAACCAAATTTTAAAGGCAGCTTGTCTGCAATACTTTTCCAACACGTAAACCAAAAATACATAAATTTGAACATTCACATTGTTTTATATACAAGCAATTCTTGTTGCTTTTATGATGCTTTGCTTTCTACAAGTTGTAACACCCCTCAAGCTTCCTATTTCAAAATCTTTACCTAATTAACACAAAAGCAAATTTAATATTTACTAGTTCATTGTTTGTTTCCTTCAAGTTATCGTAATTTGATCTATTCAATTTAATATTTCTAGCTTGCGTTCTTAGTTATTAAATGTTTTAGTTGTCTCAATCTTCTTAAATTTGTCAGTTTATTTGCTCTTAAAACACTGCAGACTCTTGGCCTATTGTATTTCCGCACATTATTCCATTCATGCAAATGGGTCCATCCCTCTATTAGGTCTAGGAGTCATGTGCCAAGTTCTTCACAGGGATCTCTTTAGCTGTAATGTTAAGCTCATGTTTCCTACGTGCAATTGCTCGCAATGGAAGATTAAATGTGCGACAGTTTAATCCTCATAGCATAATGAGCATTCATAGCATTCTGATACAAATTTTGTCCTCATAGAGGGCAGTGTCCTGTGAGTAGGCCTACCACAATTACAACAGCTCCAAGATTTCAGCAGTTAAAGCGTTCGATAAATTTTCTAGCAATCGTTTGCTGTGTTCCATTTTGTCCCACTGTATCCAGTGTGCTCCTATTTACATCATTACTATCATAGCTGCTCCTATTTACAGATTTTGTTTTGTGCTGAGGTTTAAATAATGTACAGTATAATCTCGATAATCTGATTATCAGAAAGAGTGGTGGCAGGGAAGAACGCGAGCGGTCTCCAGAGCGCCGGATTACTGCACGTGTCGTCCGATTAACCAACGGCCGAATTACCGAGATTAGTATAATCTCCATCTCTATTAGTATAATCTCCATCTCTATTAGTATAATCTCCATCTCTATTAGTATAGTCTCTATAATCCGAGATTAGTATAATTTAATTAGTATAATCAGGGGTACCTGTTAGCACTGATGTTTGCTTTGTTAGCTTTTACTAACTTTTTCATTTCATTTCCTATCAGTCTCTTGTAGCTCGGCATCCAAGCAAATGTGTGACCTTGTATCTCGTCAGGGACTTAAAGTCCTTTTTTTTATTTTATGTGGACGTAGCAAGCACTAGAGCTAAATTGTCAAGTGGCCCCCTTGGAATTCACGAAGATCCCGGTACCGTTTTTCGCATGTCGGTAGGATGCCGTTGTCTTTATTATGGCAGACATTTATTATCCCCCATTTTACATCATGTGCTTAGGGGTTCAGGCACTTTGTTACTTTGGTTTGTTCCTGGCTTTCTGTTCGTCTTTCACGCTCATAATGCTTCTTATTATATCATCCGTTGCTGTCCAGTTGTCTTCGGACTTTAACATGGACAGTGTCTAGTTCTGTTTTTGTCTTCGCTGTCCAGTCGTCCCTACGGAGTTCCACCTTTCGCATTCGAAGACAGTGTGCGCCGCATTGTCCGTTTGTCCACAGTAGACACACAAACCGTCATAGGCCCTGCCGATATTGTGCAAGTAATCTCAAGCATCCGTGCCCGCTGTACGCTTGGATTAGATTTTCTCGCCAAGCTCTCACTAAACCCCCTATTCCACTTTGGGTTTTAGTATGCGCTACCTCGGTATCCCATATTTCGCATTTCATCATCATCATCAGTAGTGCTACAGGCCTTCGACTTTCTTCAGCCTCGACCGCCATCCTTTCCGGTCTCTGGCACGGACCTTTCAGTCAGCTGCACCAAGTTTTCTGGCATCCTCAGAAACGCCGTCTTTCCATCTCAGCCTTGGTCTCCCTCTGCCTCTACTGCCGGTTGGTATGACCTCAAAGTTTCTTCGCGTTGGCACGTTGTTGTCATAGCATGCTACATGTCTTGCCCATCTTAACCTGCCAATCTTGATTGTTGTTATTATGTCTCTGTTTCCTGACCCTCTGTATAAGTTATAAAGCCCAAAATAATATCTTCTTCTCCAGACGATATCCTCTTGGACAGCACCATAAATCTTTCTTAGGATTTTCCGTTCAAATGTTGATAGTAACGTCTCATCTGCTTTTGTTAGGGTCGAGTTTTCTGAGCCATATTTCGCATTTAGTTAAGTGAAAACTGCCCTAGTTGTTGTCTCCTCGATCGGCAATTGAATTGTCCTGACCTTAGTAGAACCTCCCATGTACCATTACGTTTGCATCTAATGCGCGCCATACACACAACGGTACACCGGAGAGGTCTGCCTGTGCAGGTTTGCCTGTGCATGTAGATCGGAGCGTGTGTGGGAATAGACCTATGCAGTTTCTTGCCTATGGTTGACCTGCGCAGGCAAACCTGGACATGTAACCTCTCCGGTAGACCGTAGCGTGTATGGCGGGCATAAAGCCTCCTCATCGTTGTCTCACCCATGATAAAGATATCCAGTCGAGGAAGGCGTATCATGACCTCCACAGCTGCAGTTTGTGCGGTTCCAAATGATCTCGTAATTGCTAAGCAAACCATTCTTTGAACACTGCTGCTACTAATGTTGAATTGTAACTTCTACTATCCAATTTGTCTGTTTTGCCCGCCATACACTCCCTGGTCTACCGGAGAGGTTACATGTGCAGGTTTGCCTGCACAGGTCTATTCCCACACACGCTCCGATCTACATGCGCAGGTAGACCTCTCCGGTGGACCGTTGTGTGTATGGCGGGCATTTGATTGTATACATCATTTGGTATTAAATGCGCGGTTTTGAACTGAAAGTTTGGTTGGTTTGTTATATATCAACCAAGAAGTCGCGTAATCAAAGTATGCACCTAAACTATCGGTTTCTCTTAACATTCCACATCCTTATTAAACGAATTTTTGTCTAAGAAATTTATAATTATAATAATTTTGAACTATTGTTTGTTTTAGATAAAAGATGAGTTCGATTGTGTGTTACAAATGCAGTCGCCCGGGGCATTTCGCTCGTGAATGTTCTCAAATTGGTGTGGGCGGTGGAGGAGGTGGAAGGGATAGCGGCCGTGACAATTATGGACGCGGCAGGGAGAAGTGTTTCAAATGCAATAGACTTGGGCACTTTGCTAGAGACTGCAAGGAGGAGGCGGAGAGATGCTACAGGTGCAACGGCGAGGGACACTTCGCTAAGGATTGCCACCAGAGCCCTGACACTCCGTCTTGTTACAACTGCAATAAGCCGGGGCATATAGCTAGAAGTTGTCCGGAGGCCGGGTCGATGGACCACCGTGGTTCGGGCCAGACCTGTTTCAATTGCAACAAGGTGGGGCATTTGTCGAGGAACTGCCCGGAAAACACAAAGACATGCTATATTTGCAACAAACCTGGCCATATTAGTCGTGATTGTGATCAAGATATGTCGTAGATGCAGAATTTCTTTTTTGGCACAGAAAGAAAAATTAACTTTGGAAGGAAAAACAAACTGGAAGTTGTTGTATTTTTTTAATATGTTTAAACTGTTTAGGTCTACGGCTGTTTCTTTTTTTCAATAATTTTTTTTGAAATTGTTTATTTATTCCTCCCCAAACCCGGTTTCCTGTTTTCGAGGTTTAGACTTATCATGATTTATATTATCTATTTGTATCTTTATTAATAATGACTTACATTTGTCTAATCTGACTCTCCTTTCTTTAACTGTATCATTCGGCTAAAACTTATTGCAACCGCAGTATTAGAAACACCCCGAGGAACGGTGCAAAAGGAGAACATTTTTTAAACAGTTAACTGATTATCTCTTAGTTTAAGGAACATTAGAAGCAGAAATGGCGAGGAGGGAAATATATTTTACGTTGGATAATTAACCCGACCTGTGTTTTTCTTTACTCTCTCACTGCTGCCGCACTCGCGTTTCTTTTTGTCGCCAAAATGAAGAACTTTACGATAAACAAAAATCTTTAATTCAATCTGTATTATTTTATCATTTCTCTTCGAGGTTTATTTTATTTTAAAGAAGTTTAACAATATCTAAAGACTGTATATGCTAACACAAAAAAAAACATTAAATAAAGATTAAAGATTGGTTACGAGTAAATAAAGCTGTCCAAAACATTCTTGAAAGCATTCAAACACCCTTTTCTTTCGTTGTCTAATAGATTCTATGCCCGACAGAACGGCGCTGGTCCCGTTCCAATCCGTCAATTGGTTCGGATCTTCTATGTACCACCGCAAAACGACTTTTTTCACTTTTAGCTCAATTTTATGTTTAAACAGCCACAGAATCGCAAAGAGTCGTCGCTGGTGGACAAATATTGCTGGAATAGCTGCGCACAAGTGTTCTGAAGAGAACGGACCCGATCGGTGACCTGGAGGCCTTTAAATAAGTGTAGGGCGTCCGTGGAGGTGATTGTAGGAGGTGGAGGTCCCCTCATTTTTTCTCCCACCAGGTGAACGGGACGTCGCAGAACGGCGAGCGAGAGCTCTAAAAACGCGACGCGAATGAAAATTGCGCCTCGAAGGTAAAAAATCAATGATTTCAGTTTTCGGTCTGTTGCGTCCGAACCTGAAGGAGTTGATTCGCGAAAATGGCACCGCTCGACGAGGCTCTCGGTTCTACATCAAAAAAATGTACAATCCCGTTTTGAGCCGCCGCCTCCACTTTAAAAAAAAAACGCGATTTTCGGAAGGGTTTAGAGCCTCTGGAGGGGCGCGGCAGGATGGAAGACGAAACCTGAGAATGCGTAACGTGTAGACGGACATTCGCAGTTACACAGTCGAAGGTGCGCGGTTAAAACAGCGAAGAACTGCCGGCCCCGACGGTAGATAGAAAAAAGCCAAATTTGACCTTGAAAAAGCAAAGTTGTGTGCTCCCAGGTGAAATTTGGGAAACGCCACAAGTCAGTCTTTTTTTCGTGATTCCGTCGTGACCTGGTGATTTCGATCGAACGCTTCCCCGTACGGACCCCAAAAGTTTGCATTAAAAAAATTTAACACTTGCCCGGGCCACGGCGAAGATGGCCAAGAAAAATGAAATTCGACAATTGGTTCGGATCTTCTAGGTACCAGCGCAAAACGACTTTGTTTTTTTTTCACTTTTTGTGCAATTTTCTCTTTAAACGCCACATAATCGCTAATAGTCGACGCAGGTGAACAAATCTTACCGGAATAGCTGCGGGCAAGTGTTCTGAAGAGACCAAACCCGAACGGCGACCTCGAGGCCGTTAAATAAGTGTAGGGCGTCCGTGGAGGTGATTGTAGGAGCTGGAGGTCACCTCAATTTTTATTGCCCCAGGTGAACAGGACGGCGAGCGAGGGCTCTAAATACGTGGCGGGACGGCAGCTAAAGGACCCTAAAGGTATTTTTGAAATCCGATGAAAATTGCGCCTCGAAGGTAAAAAAAAAGTGATTTCAGTTTTCGGTCTGTTGCGTCCGAACCTGGGGGAGTTGATTCGCGAATATAGCACCGCTCGACGAGGCTCTCGGTTCTACATCAGAAAAATGTACGTTAAGATAAATTTCGTTTTGTGCCGCCGCCGTTTCCGAAAAAACGCGGGTTTTGAGCCTCTGCAGGGACACGGAAGGATGGAAGACGAAACCTGAGGATGCGTAACGTGCGGACGGACATTCTCAGTTAATCCGTCGAAGACGCGCTGTTAAACCGCGGTTAAAACTGCTGCCCCCAACGGTATAAATAAGCCAAATTTGCCCTTTTCAAAGACCCACGTGGTACGGTCCCCCAGGTGAAATTTTGGAAACGCCACACGTCAGTCGTCTCGGAATTGATTGAAATTTACGATTCCGTCTTGACCTGGCGATTTCAGTCGATCGACTCTAGAGGGGCACGGCAGGTTGGAAGACGAAACTTGAGGGTGCGGAACGTGCGGACGGACATTCTCAGTTAAACCGTCGAAGACGCGAATTGATTGCAATTTGCGATTCCGTCTTGACCTGGCGATTTCACCTTGAACACCTCTGGAGGCGCACGGTAGGATGGAAGACGAAACCTGAGGATGCGACCCCTCGGAATTGGTTGTAATTTGCGATTCCATCTTGACCTGGCGATTCCGATCGACCACCTCTGGAGGAGGGGCACGGAAGGATTTAAGACGAAACCTGAGGATGCGTAACGTGCGGACGAACATTCTCAGTTAAACCGTCGAAGACGCGCGGTTAAAACGCGGTTAGAACTGCCGCCCCCAACGGTATAAATAAGCCTAATTTGCCCTTTTC
The DNA here is from genome assembly GCA_944588485.1 of Phosphuga atrata. NCBI lineage: Eukaryota > Metazoa > Arthropoda > Insecta > Coleoptera > Silphidae > Phosphuga > Phosphuga atrata. The sequence continues at coordinate 26,707,140 of OX155906.1, forward strand.
AAAGGCTTACGTGGTGCGGTCCCCCAGGTGAAATTTGGGAAACGCCACACGTCAGTCGTCTCGGAATTGGTTGATATTTGCGATTCCATCTTGACCTGGCGATTCCGGTCGACCACCTCTGGAGGAGGGGCACGGAAGGATGGAAGACGAATCCTGAGGATGCGTAACGTGCGGACGGACATTTTCATTTAAACCGTCGAAGACGCACTGTTAAAACGCGGTTAGAACTGCCGCGCCCAGAACTGCCGCCCCCAACGGTATAAATAAGCCTAATTTGCCCTTTTCAAAGACAAGTGGTGCGGTCCCCCAGGTGAAATTTGGGAAACGCCACACGTCAGTCGTCTCGGAATTGGTTGGAATTTGCGATTCCATGTTGACCTGGCGATTCCGGTCGACCACCTCTGGAGGAGGGGCACGGAAGGATTTAAGACGAAACCTGAGGATGCGTAACGTGCGGACGAACATTCTCAGTTAAACCGTCGAAGACGCGCGGTTAAAACGCGGTTAGAACTGCCGCCCCCAACGGTATAAATAAGCCTAATTTGCCCTTTTCAAAGACTTACGTGGTGCGGTCCCCCAGATGAAATTCAGGAAAAGCCACACGTCAGTCGTGTCGTTATTGATTGAAATTTGCGATTTCGTCTTGACCTGGCGATTTCGGTCGAATACCTCTTGAGGGGCACGGCAGGATGGAAGACGAAACCTGAGGATGCGTAACGTGCGGACGGACATTCTCAGTTAAACCGTCGAAGACGCGCTGTTAAAACGCGGTTAGAACTGCCGCCCCCAACGGTATAAATAAGCCAAATTTGCCGTTTTCAAAGACCCACGTGGTACGGTCCCCCAGGTGAAATTTTGGAAACGCCACACGTCAGTCGTCTCGGAATTGGTTGAAATTTGCGATTCCATCTTGACCTGGCGATTCCGGTCGACCACCTCTGGAGGAGGGGCACGGAAGGATGGAAGACGAAACCTGAGGATGCGTAACGTGCGGACGGACATTGTCATTTAAACCGCCGAAGACGCACTGTTAAAACGCGGTTAGAACTGCCGCCCCCAACGGTATAAATAAGCCAAATTTGCCCTTTTCAAAGACCCACGTGGTGCGGTCCCCCAGGTGAAATTTGGGAAACGCCACACGTCAGTCGTCTCGGAATTGGTTGAAATTTGCGATTCCATCTTGACCTGGCGATTCCGGTCGAATACCTCTTGAGGGGCACCGCAGGATGGAAGACGAAACCTGAGGATGCGTAACGTGCAGACGGACATTCTCAGTTAAACCGTCGAAGACGCGCGATTAAAACGCGGTTAGAACTGCCGCCCTCTACGGTATAAATAAGCCAAATTTACCATTTTCAAAGACCGATGTGGTGCGGTCCCCCAGGTGAAATTTGGGAAACGCCACACGTCAGTCGTCTCGGAATTGGTTGAAATTTGCGATTCCATCTTGACCTGGCGATTCCGGTCGAACACCTCTGGAGGAGGGGCACGGAACGGTGGAAGACGAAACCTGAGGATGCGTAACGTGCGGACGGACATTCTCTGTTAAACCGTCGAAGACGCGCTGTTAAAACGCAGTTAGAACTGCCGCCCCCAACGGTATAAATAAACCAAATTTACCATTTTCAAAGACTTACGTGGTGCGGTCCCCCAGATGAAATTCAGGAAACGCCACACGTCATTCGTGTCGTTATTGGTTGAAATTTGCGATTTCGTCTTGACCTGGCGCTTTCGATTGAACGCTTCCCCACACGGACCCCAATACTTTGCATACAAAAATTTACCACTTTTACCCGGGCCACGGCGAAGATGGCCAAGAAAAATGAAATTCTCGTAAGGATTCCTACAGAAAATTTCGAGACGCGTCCTCGGACACCACTTTACGGCGAATCGGGGTCGTCGCACTAATCTTGTTCGTCTATTATGAACTAGTTTTAGCTATGTACTAGGTTAACAGCGTTAAATGCATGGCACGCGTGCCAAACCGGGCAATAGGCAGATTTTCTTGGCGCGCCGTTCGATCTAAACCATCTGTCTAATACAAATGTATTGTCTCTATTATAATCTAGCTTAAACTAGACTCGTATAATCTAGTCTTGTTACTATTTATGGTCTAATCTTATCTATTGCCTATCTTCCCCGTCTATTGTGAAATAGTTTTCGCTGTGTACTACATAGTCGAATGCAATAAAACAAATAACAACCTTGAAGTGGAACTAGGCAGGGCACATTGCGAGAATAAAGGAGAACCGATGGACCAGACGAATAATGGAATGGAGACCAAGACATGAAGCTCTCCGAATCAGAGGACGCCCACCTGCAAGATGGTCCGATGATATTAAACGTATCTATACAAATTGGATGCAAGCAGCGCAAGACCGACATATGTGGAAGCAGTCACGGGAGGACTACGACCAGCAGTTGGATACGATAGGCTAACTTTTGATGATGACTACATAGTCCAGGAATGGCACGCATGCCAAGCTGGGCACCTTGCAGATTTTCTTTCCCATCTCGTCAGGTCTTGCCCAGACGGGCTTAAAACTGAACAAGACTAGATTTTATAAGTCCAGTTCTAGTTAAAGCCTAACCGTAAGACTATACTAGACAGACAAGACAATTATACCCAGCCAGCGTTGAATGTTGCAGGAATGCTGCAGCAATGTTACTTTCGCAACGTTAAACATTTCTGCAACATCCCTACAACATTCCTATGTCCACCTCTCAGCAACGTTCAGAAATGTTGTGGGAACGTTGCACGGAACATTGCAGGAACGTTGCGGGAATGTTGCGAACATTGCAGGAACGTTGCGGGAACATTACGAATGTTGCGGGAACATTACGAACATTGCAGGAACGTTGCGGGAACATTACGAACATTGCAGGAACGTTTCGGGAATGTTGCGAACATTGCAGGAACGTTGCGGGAACATTACGAATGTTGCGGGAACATTACGAACGTTGCGGGAACATTACGAACGTTGCGGGAATGTTGCGAACATTGCAGGAACGTTGCGGGAACATTACGAATGTTGCGGAAACATTACGAACGTTGCGGGTACATTACGAACATTGCGGGAATAGTGCGAAAATTGCAGGAACATTGCGGGAACATTACGAATGTTGCGGGAACATTACGATCGTTGCGGGAACATTACGAACGTTGCGGGAATGTTGCGAACATTGCAGGAACGTTGCGGGAACATTACGAATGTTGCGGGAACGTTACGAAAGTTGCGGGAACATTGCAGGAATGTTGCGAACATTGCAGGAACGTTGCGGGAACATTACGAATGTTGCGGGAACATTACGAACGTTTCGGGAACATTGCAGGAACGTTGCGGGAATGTTGCAAACATTGCAGGAACGTTGCGGGAACATTACGAACATTGAAGGACGTTGCGGGAATGTTGCGAACATTGCAGGAACGTTGCGGGAACATTACGATCGTTGCGGGAACATTACGAACATTGCAGGAACGTTTCGGGAATGTTGCGAACATTGCAGGAACGTTGCGGGAACATTACGAATGTTGCGGGAACATTACGAACGTTGCGGGAACATTACAAACATTGCAAGAACGTTGCGGGAATGTTGCGAAAGTTGCGGGAACATTACGAATGTTGCGGGAACATTACGAACGTTGCGGGAACATTGCAGGAACGTTGCGGGAACATTGCAGGAATATTACGAACGTTGCGGGAACATTACAAACATTGCATGAATGTTGCAGGAATATTGCGCATATTATAGGAATATATTGAATATTGAAAAATTTTCGCTCTGGCTGTACTACATCCTCCCACTCTCGAATTCAAGTCATCCTCTCTCTCTCTCAAACGCAAGGAGGGTGGTCTCCCCTTGGGACCTCTCTCTCTACCCGCACAAGCTTAGAGGCCAGCGATCGTTCCAGTTAGCATATATTTCAGTGATCTGAACTTAACGTATTGTGAAATCTACCAATGTCCAAAGTTTCACGTCGTGTCGCCTTAATCTATAATTACGCGTACAATTACAAAACATTATAATACATTAACAAAACTAGTGCTACTCAGCAAACACCAAAACCTGACGAATGAAGCTGCTGGATTCAGACCACTCTGTCTTCTGGGCATATCTCCCATCTTCTGGGAGGTAAGCTCCGTGAACAATTACTGCTAGGAAGAATCAGGCAGCAAATGGATGCACAGTTGCCGGAACCCGGAGGACAAGGAAGACCTGCCTTCTAATATCGCTCGACGTGAGAAATTCGTTCATCTCTGCAAGGTGGCAGAACATCATGGAAGAGGCGACAGAAGCAGGACTTCTCCGTATAATCCGAAGCTACCTCAGAAACAGGAAAATTGTTTTAGAGGAACGAAATCAGCTGTGGTGCCCCACAGGGCTCAGTTATGGGTCCAACACTATGAAACATCCTCTATGATGGAGTGCTCATCAGTTTTGGGTGTAATAGACGTTTTGAGCAATTTTCAAAAATTTCCCACCAAACTCATTTGCGTAAGAAATCTGGAAAGTGTCTCACATTTTCGATAATATCTCGAACACTAATTTACGGAAATCATTTTAGTAAAAAGTTTCTAAAGCTAGATTAAAACACGAACAATTTGATATATCATTTGTCTAACTAGTTTTGAGTTTAATAGAGATTTTGAGCAATTTTCCAAAAAACTTCCCAGCAAACACTTGCGTAAGAAATCTGGAAAGTATCTCACATTTTCGGCAATATCTCAAAAACTAAGCGACAGAAATCATTTTAGTAAAAAGTTTCTAAAACTAGATTAAATCGCGAAAAATTTGATATATAATTTGTCGAACTAGTTTTGAGTTTAATAGAGATTTTGAGCAATTTTCCATAAAACTTCGCAACCAACTCACTTGCGTAAGAAATCTGGAAAGTGTCTCACATTTTCGGCAATGTCTCAAAAACTAAGCGACAGAAATCATTTTAGTGAAATGTTTCTAAAACTAGATTAAATTGCGAACAATTTGATATATAATTTGTCTAACTAGTTTTGAGTTTAATAGAGATTTTGAGCAATTTTCCAAAAAACTTCCCATCAAGCTCATTTCCTCAAGAAATCTTTTCAAATTTTCGGTAATATCTCGGTCTAAACCTGAATTTAGTCTAGTATATCTAGTCTAGTTCATCTAGTCTAGTATATCTAGTCTGCTATCTTATCTAGTCGTATCTATTATCTTAGTTGTGACGTCTAGTGTTGTAACTGGCAACTATCTCAAGTTTACGCCATCTTTGTTTATTAAGTTTTGACATTTGTGTAAATATAACCTCACTTTTTCCAGCCGCTGATTCTTCCCTTTTACAAGAAATGATTACTGGGGACATGCTAAAGGCGTGCATTGTCTCTCTTACCTTGGCCACCCTGGTCGCTGGCAACAACGTACAGACTAATGTAAGTTGTTTGGGCTCAATGGAACTCATTGATCTAATAGATCATTATCCGATGAGTTCTTATCGATTGATCTTTATAAATTGATTAGATCAAGATTGGAGAGACAAGACACATCCTAATAACCGATTACTTGTTTTAGTTCGATGAGTTTGAGTCGCGGAGCAAAGGGCACACGAACAACTGGGCCGTGTTGGTGGATACGTCGCGCTTCTGGTTCAACTATCGGCACGTGGCCAACGTCCTCTCGATCTACCGCAGCGTCAAGCGCCTCGGCATCCCAGACAGTCAGATCATTCTCATGATCGCTGACGACATGGCCTGCAACCCCCGCAATCCGCGACCTGCCACCGTCTTCAACAACGCCAACCAACACATCAACGTCTATGGGGATGATGTCGAAGTTGATTATAGAGGTTACGAGGTCTGTGAACTTTGTTATTAACATATTGATAAATGATTTGAATCTAATTACAAGCTTTGGAAACTTTACTTAACCATTGTTGAAGCACTTGAAGGATCGATTGAATACAAGCTTCGGAAACTTTACATAACCATTGTTGAAATACTTGTAGTATCGGTTGAATATAATTATGAGTTTTGTGATCGTTATCAATACTAACATACTATTCAATCTAATTAGGTGACTGTTGAGAACTTTGTGCGGCTCTTAACGGGAAGACTGCAGCCAGGCACTCCGAGGTCCAAGCAGTTGTTAACTGATGAGGGCAGCAACATCTTGATCTACTTGACGGGACATGGCGGCGATGGCTTCTTGAAGTTCCAGGATTCTGAGGAGATCACCAGCCAGGAGATGGCCGACGCTCTCGAACAAATGTGGCAAAAACAACGGTAACAATATAAAGGTCATAACAGATTATATAAGACAGAACAGCAGTCAGGAGATGGCCAACTCTCTCAAACAAATGTGGCAGAAACAACGGTAACAATAGAAAGATTGTAACAGATGATATAAGACAGAGTCCAGAGACCAGACAGAGTCCAAGTCAAGTCTTCACAATCGTACCAGACGCACTAGATAAGCTCAGACAGATCAAACTAGACAAGCGTACGTAGTCTGGACTAACATATTTTGAGCTATAAATCTCTTTGGTTTTCAGGTATCATGAGATTTTCTTCATGATTGATACGTGTCAGGCAGCCTCGATGTATGAAAGGTTTTACTCCCCGAACATTCTGGCAGTTGGAAGCAGCTTGGTGGGAGAAGACTCCTTATCGGTAAATGTTTTTAATTGGTTATTCAGATGTAAAACAAGAAAGTTCTGGTACGAATAAGTAACTGTGTTTTATGTTCCAGCATCATGTGGATCCTGCGATTGGAGTTTACATCATCGACCGGTACACCTACTACGCCCTCGAGTTTCTGGAGAACGTCTCACCGAACACTGCAAAGAGCATGGGAGAATTTGTAAGCGTAACTATGCCTTAGGAGCTAGAACACTTCCCCATGGTATCCCTACTTTGAGGATAATACTTGCTTTCCTCATTTTCGTTTCCGATTGCAATTTGAATCCTGATTGGAGAATGCTAAACGAGACTAAACAAGGTTTTATAATTGGATTGTGACAGGCAGGCAAATAGGAAATGGAATACGACCTTGAACACTTTCCCATGGTATCCATACTTTGTAATGCATTTGTGTATGCATAGAGTCTCCATAGGGCTCTGTGATCGAGTGTGTGTGTGTCGAGAGTGTGGGCTTTGTGATAGAGGTGTTCATGACCAGCACTTCCACTAAAACCCTGGATTTGGATCCGAAAATCTTTGGATCCTCTTGGTACCGTTTTCACATTCTTCAAGTGTGTCCCGCTTCTCATACACCCTTAGTTCGTCTTCTACTTTCTACGTCATATGCGCTAGTATTATGTAGCCTACATGAAATACCAGCTGGAGTCGTTCATGTTTCTACCTGGTGCATCTTCCGGGTAGTACTTGTTTCTTCCGGGTAGTACATGCGTTTTCCGGGTAGTACATGCATCTTCCGGGTAGTACATGCGTTTTCCGGGTAGTACATGCATCTTCCGGGTAGTACATGCATCTTCTGGGTAGTACATGTGTCTTCCGGGTAGTACATGCATCTTCCAGAGTCTTGACGGCCTATTCGCTGCAGGTACGTCATAAAGGAACAATGCCTTGTTAGGTTAGGTTAGCTTGAACACTTCCCTGTGGTATCCCTACTTCGCTGGTTATCAGTTTAGATTCACTTGCCTCATTTTTTGCTTCCGATTACAATTTCAATCGAATTTCCTCTAATTCTTTGTCTTGTCCGGTCTTTAGGCCTCCTGCTCACTGGGCAGCCGAAATATTTCTGCAGCCATTCGACGTATAAAGTGCGACGTAAAAAGTTTCGGAACACAAAATACGTCTGGCTGCTGCGTCAAGTGCGCGGAGAGTGACGGCAGCCACATAAATTCGATATAATTACTCAGGTAGCGCACTAGGTAGCCTGGCTGCAAAACAAGGCTGCGGCAGCCGATATCTTTAAGCAGCCAATCGACGTTTAAAATTTAATTTCAGAACAGTAAAGACGTCTGCGTGCAGCCAATGTGTTCTATTAGCTGCTACAGCAAGGAATTTATGACCGCCTAGAACACGGGCTCCTATAGGCCGTCATGTCTGGCTGCAGAACCAAGCTGCGGCGGATGATATCTTTGAGCAGCCCATCGACGTATACAGTTAGACGTAAACAATTCTTTAAAGTTTTGGAACAGAAATTACTTCTGGCTGCTACGACAAGTGCGTGGAGACTGACGGCAGCCAGTCATGGTCACGGCAGCCACCCAATCCTGATTGGAGAATGCTAAACAAGATTTGATAATTGGAATGTGAATGGCAGGCAAATTGGAAATGGAATAGGAGCTTGAACACTTCCCTGTGGTATCCCTACTTTGTAATGCATTTGTGTATGCATGGAGTCTCCATAGGGCTCTGTGATCGAGTGTGTGTGTCGAGAGTGTGGGCTCTGTGATCAAGGTGTTCGTGACCAGCACATCCACTAAAATCCCCGGATTTGGAACCGAAAATCTTTGGATCCTCTTGGTACCGTTTTCACATTCTTCAAGTGGGTCCCGCTTCTCATACAGCCTTAGTTCGTCTTCTACTTTCTACGTCATATGCGCTGGCGTTATGTAGCCTTCATGAAATTCTAGCTGGAGTCGTGCATGTCTCTACCTGGTGCATCTTCCGGGTAGTACATGCATCTTCCGGCTAGTACATGCATCTTCCGGGTAGTACATGCGTCTTCCGAGTAGTACATGCATCTTCAGGGTAGTACATGCATCTTCCAGGTAGTACATGCATCTTCAGGGTAGTACATGCATCTTCCAGGTAGTACATGCATCTTCCGGATAGTACATGCGTCTTCCGAGTAGTACATGCATCTTCAGGGTAGTACATGCATCTTCCAGAGACTCGGCGGCCTATCCGCTGCAGGTACGTCATAAAGGAACAATGCTCACGTCATAAATGAACCCACAATAAAAAAATCTTTAAAGTTTTGGTAACAGAAATTACGTCTGGCTGCTACGACAAGTGCGTGGAGACTGACGGCAGCCACATACATTCGCTACACTTGCTCTGGCTGCGTACAGCCAATGAGCTGCCGTTCAATCAGGCGTGTTCTAATGGCTGCTACAGCCAGGAATTTGTGGCCGCCTAGTGCACGCACCCCTATAGGCTGTCATGTCTTAGGCCTCCCGCGCACTAGGTAGCCTGGCTGCAAAACAAGGCTGCGGCAGCCGATATCTTTAAAAAATCTTTTAATTTCAGAACAGAAAATACGTCTGGCTGCTACGACAAATGGGTGGATACTGACGTCAGCTACATATATTCGCTACACGCGCTCTGGCTGCGAGCACCCAAACGGCTGCCGTTCAATCAGGCGTGTTCTAATGGCTGCCGCAGTCAGGAATTTGTGGCCGCCTAGTGCGCGGGCTCCCATATGCCGTCGTGTGTTAAGCCTTCCGTGCACTATGCAGTCTGGCTGCGAAACCAGGCTGCGGCGACCAATATCTTTGATTGCAAAGCAACGCAAAGCACAGACAATGGATGTATAAAGTTCGACTTAAAAAAATCTTTAAAGTTTCAGAATAGAAAATATGTCTGGCTGATACGACAAGTGCGCCGTTCAATCAGGAGTGTTCTAGTGGCCTTCGCAGCCAGAAATTCGTGACCGCCTAGTAGTGCACGGGTTCCCATACGTCATTTGTGTTACACTGGCAGGCAGCCTGGCTGGCTAGGCTACCTAGTGCGCGGGAAAAATACTGACTTGAAGATTAGTTTAGATAAATACTGACTTGACAGACAAGTTTTGACAAATACAGCCTTGACATACAAGTTATGACAAATACTAACTTTGCAGACAAAAAAAGTTTTGACAAAATACAGACTTGCCAGACAAGTTTTGAAATATACAAACTTGACAGATTATTTTTGACAAATACAGATTTGACAGACAAGTTTTGACAAATACAGACTTGACAGACAAGTTTTGATAAATGTACACTTGACAGACAAGTTTTGGCAAATACAGCCTTGACTGACAAGTTTTGACAAATACTAACTTGACAGACAAGTTTTGACAAAATACAGACTTGACAGACAAGTTTTGAAAAATACGGACTTGACGGATTAGTTTTGACAAATACAGACTTGACAGATAAGTTTTGACAAAGACAGACTTGACATACAAGTTTTGATAAATGCAGACTTGACATACAAGTTTTTTAAAATACAGCCTTGACAGACAAGTTTTGACAAATACAAACTTGATAGGCAAATTTTGACAAAATACAGACTTGACATACAAGTTTTGAAATATACATACTTGACAGACAAGTTTTGAAAAATACGGACTTGACAGATTAGTTTTGACAAATACAGCCTTGACAGACAAGTTTTGACAAATACAAACTTGACAAAATACAAATTTTGACAAAATACAGACTTGACAGACAAGTTTTAAAATATACAGACTTGAGAGATTAGTTTTGACAAATGCAGACTTGATAGACAAGTTTTGACAAATACAAACTTGACAGACAAGTTTTCACAAATACTAACTTGACAGACAAGTATTGACAAAATTCAAACTTGACAGACAAGTTTTGAAAAATACGGACTTGACAGATTAGTTTTGACAAATACAGACTGGACAGGCAAGTTTTCAAAAATACAGCCTTGACAGACAAGTTTTGACAAATACAAACTTGATAGGCAAATTTTGACAAAATACGGACTTGACAGACAAGTTTTGAAATATACAGACTTGGCAGATTAGTTTTGACAAATGCAGACTTGATAGACAAGTTTTGACAAATACAGCCTTGACAGACAAGTTTTGACAAATACTAACTTGACAGACAAGTTTTGACAAAGTTCAAACTTGACAGACAAGTTTTGAAAAATACGGACTTGACAGATTAGTTTTGACAAATACAGCCTTGACAGGCAAGTTTTGACAAATACAAACTTGACAAAATACAAATTTTGACAAAATACAAACTTGACAGGCAAGTTTTGAAAAATACAGCCTTGATAGACAAGTTTTGACAAATACAAACTTGATAGACAAATTTTGACAAAATACAGACTTGACAGACAAGTTTTGAAATATAAAGACTTGACAGACAAGTCTTGACAAATACAGACTTGACAGACAAGTTTTGATAAATGTAGACTTGACAGACAAGTTTTGGCAAATACAGCCTTGACAGACAAGTTTTGACAAATACTAACTTGACAGACAAGTTTTGACAAAGTTCAAACTTGACAGACAAGTTTTGAAAAATACGGACTTGACAGATTAGTTTTGACAAATACAGACTGGACAGACAAGTTTTTACAAAGACAGACTTGACATACAAGTTTTGATAAATGCAGACTTGACAGGCAAGTTTTGAAAAATACAGCCTTGACAGACAAGTTTTGTCAAATACAAACTTGATAGGCAAATTTTGACAAAATACGGACTTGACAGACAAGTTTTGAAATATACAGACTTGACAGATTAGTTTTGACAAATGCAGACTTGATAGACAAGTTTTGACAAATACAAACTTGACAGACAAGTTTTGACAAATACTAACTTGACGGACAAGTTTTGACAAAATTCAAACTTGACAGACAAGTTTTGAAAAATACGGACTTGACAGATTAGTTTTGACAAATACAGACTGGACAGACAAGTTTTTACAAAGACGGACTTGACATACAAGTTTTGATAATAAATGCAGACTTGACAGGCAAGTTTTGAAAAATACAGCCTTGACAGACAAGTTTTGACAAATACAAACTTGATAGGCAAATTTTGACAAAATACGGACTTGACAGACAAGTTTTGAAATATACAGACTTGACAGATTAGTTTTGACAAATGCAGACCTGATAGACAAGTTTTGACAAATACAGACTTGACAGACAAGTTTTGATAAATGTAGACTTGACAGACAAGTTTTGGCAAATACAGCATTGACAGACAAGTTTTGACAAATACTAACTTGACAGACAAGTTTTGACAAAATTCAAACTTGACAGACATGTTTTGAAAAATACGGACTTGACAGATTAGTTTTGACAAATACAGACTTGATAGACAAGTTTTGACAAATACAAACTTGACAGACAAGTTTTGACAGAATACAGACTTGTCAGACAAGTTTTGAAAAATAAAGACTTGACAGACAAGTTTTGACAAATACAGACTTGACAGACTAGTTTTGATAAATGTAGACTTGACAGACAAGTTTTGGCAAATACAGCCTTGACAGACAAGTTTTAACAAATACTAACTTGACAGACAAGTTTTGACAAAATACAGACTTGACAGACAAGTTTTGAAATATACAGACTTGACAGATTAGTTTTGACAAATACAGACTTGATAGACAAGTTTTGACAAATACAAACTTGACAGACAAGTTTTGACAGAATACAGACTTGTCAGACAAGTTTTGAAAAATAAAGACTTGACAGACAAGTTTTGACAAATACAGACTTGACAGACTAGTTTTGATAAATGTAGACTTGACAGACAAGTTTTGGCAAATACAGCCTTGACAGACAAGTTTTAACAAATACTAACTTGACAGACAAGTTTTGACAAAATACAGACTTGACAGACAAGTTTTGAAATATACAGACTTGACAGATTAGTTTTGACAAATACAGACTTGATAGACAAGTTTTGACAAATACAAACTTGACAGACAAGTTTTGACAAAATACAGACTTGACAGACAAGTTTTGGCAAATAGAGCCTTGACAGACAAGTTTTGACAAATACTAACATGACAGACAAGTTTTGACAAAATACAGACTTGACAGATTAGTTTTGACAAATACAGCCTTGACAGACAAGTTTTGACAAATTCAAAGTTGACAAAATACAAATTTTGACAAAATACAGACTTGACAGGCAAGTTTTGAAAAATACAGCATTGACAGACAAGTTTTGACAAATACAAACTTGATAGACAAATTTTGACAAAATACAGACTTGACAGACAAGTTTTGAAATATACAGACTTGACAGATTAGATTTGACAAATACAGATTTGATAGACAAGTTTTGACAAATACAAGCTTGACAGACAATTTTTGACAAAATACAAACTTGTCAGACAAGTTTTGAAAAATAAAAACTTGACAGACAAGTTTTGACAAATTCAGACTTGACAGACAAGTTTTGATAAATGTAGACTTGACAGACAAGTTTTGACAAATATAGCTTTGACAGACAAGTTTTGACAAATACCGCCTTGACAGACAAGTTTTGTCAAATCCAAACTTGATAGACAAGTTTTGACAAAATACAGACTTGACAGACAAGTTTTTACAAATACATATACTTGTCTTTACAAAGTTTTGATAAATAAGTTTTGAAAGATACAGACTTTATTAGACATGCAGTAATGAATAATCAATAAGCCTGGCTGCGCAGCCAGACTGCCAAGTGCGAGGCAGGCCTTAGTGTAATAGTGCAGGCCTTAGTGTAATAGTAGTCTAAGGCCTCCCGCGCACGCTCAAACTTTATACGTCGATTGGCTGCTATAACTGGCTGCCGCAGCCTGGCTGCCTATTGCGCGAGAGGCCTAATCCGAATTAAAACCTTAACATAGCCGCTATCACTTTAACTTGAATGTGGTCCAATGCATATCCTTTCTGTTTCAGTTGTTGGTTTGTCCGAAGAGGGTTTGCATATCAACGGTTGGCGTGAGGAAGGACTTGTTCAGCCGGGATCCGTTCAAGGTGCCGATTACGGACTTCTTTGGCTCGGTCCGACCCGTGCAGCTGATCGAGGGCAGTATGAACGAGAGTCTGGTCGTGGTAGCAGCCCCAGCGCCGCAGGCGCACAGTCAAGCTGGGAAATTCAAATATGTGCCACCGTTAATTATTTCTTAATTAGATGTTGGATTTGTGTTTTTTTGTATAGTCTAGACAAATTGATCTAATATTAGACTTTTGATATTTAAATATTTTTTGTCCGCATGTGTCAATTTCCGCCGTGTTATACGTCAAAAAATGCCCGAACTTTTTGACGTATAACTAAATATGTGCCCGAAACTTTCATATTCCCGCCTTTCAAACTTGGAGGATGCGCATGCGTCTATTGATTTAATCTTAGACGCATTGATTTAATCTTAGACACATTGATCTAATCTTAGACAAATTGATCTAATCTTAGACAAATTGATCTAATCTTAGAAACATTGATTTAATCTTAGAAACATTGACCTAATCTTAGACAGATTGATTTAATCTTAGAAACATTGATTTAATCTTAGAAACATTGATCCAATCTTAGACAAATTGATCTAATCTTAGACAAATTGATGTAAACTTGCTTTGTCTAGATCAACTGACAAACAACAAATTGTCTTAGTTGACAAATAACACAAACAAATCATGTCTTGTCTAGATAAATTAGTGTAGTCATGTTTTGTCGATTCAAATTTGTTTAAGATTCTCTGGCATTGTTTGCATAGTGTCTAGATAAACATAAATTGCAAATAATTTGTCTTAAATATATATTTCAACTCAAATTTGTCTAAGTGCATTTGAATGAGATCTGTTTTGGCGCCAATAAGAACCCAGCGCCGTCTATTTGTAGGTACTAGAACTAACCAAATTTCAAATAGAAATTTTGGCGTAAATTAGGAAATCGGGGCATGAATTGGGTAAATAATAATAAACTAGTTTAGATTACGGTGAGGAATTCTAAAAAAGTGTTGAATTAAAGTTGGTATTTGAGTAATAATTATTTGATAGATTTGAAAAACAACCCAGCGTCGTCTATCTGTAGGTACTTGTACTAACCAAATTTCAAATAAAAAACTGAAATTGGGGCGTTAATTCGAATAAAATTGAGAAATCGGTGCATGAATTGGGTAAATAACAATAAATTAGTTTGGATTTCGGTGAGAAATTCAGAAAAAGTGTTGAATTAAAGTTGATATTTGAGTAATAATTATTTGGTAGATTTGAAAAACAACCCAGCGCCGTCTATGTGTAGGTACTAGTACTAACCAAATTTCAAATAAAATATCTAGGATTGGGGCGTTAATTCAAATAAAATTAGGAAATCGGCGCTTGAATTGGGTAAATAATGAAGAATTAGTTTGGATTTGGGTGAGAAATCCTGAAAAAGTGTTGAATTAAGCTTGGAATTTAAGAAATAGTTATTTGGAACATTTGCAGGAATCTGTAGTTTGAGTTAAAGTTGAACAAAAAGTTTCATTTGATTTTAGGTATGTTACGACAAGAATTAAGGCGTTAAAATGGGTATTTAAGGTAGAAAATCGATTTTCAAGCCTGAATATAGCCTTTTAAGTTTTATTGAGATAAAAGATCGAAGTGCCAAGTTGTCACGTTATCGACCAATAGGAGGGCGGCAGCGGTGAGCAACTAACCTAGTCCGACGTGTCATGTTTGTTGCTGTCAAAGATGCAGCAAGCCGGCACGAAAAAAGCGTCAAGCGCGTCCTCCGAGAGCAAAGCGGCGAGCAGCAGCAAGGCCGGCATCGCCAGCCTCATCGTCTTCGTCATCCTGCTGCTGGCATGGATCGCCGGCTTCTCCTCGCGGCTCTTCGCCGTCATCCGCTTCGAGAGCATCATCCACGAGTTCGACCCTTGGTAAGCAAACATTTACGACCCGTCGCTACTTGATTAGCTCTTTTTTCCCTAATCCCAATGTGGGTTAGGGCATTTGCATTCCTTGAAACACTGCGGTCTTATAGCTATATTGTATTACCGCACATTGTTCCATTCAAGTAAACAGATCCAGACCAATGCAACTTCAGCAGAAGTCCCTCAGCTGTCATATTGAGTTTTATTCTCTTGAGCGCAATTGTTTCACAGTGGAAGATTATATGAGAGGCTTCTGCAAGTGCCCTCTAATGCACGCCATACATGCTACAGTATACTGGAGAGGTTACATGTGCAGGTTTGCCTGGGCAGGTCTACCGGACGCAAGAAACTGCACAGGTCTATGCCCACACACGCTCCAGTCTACCTGCGCAGGCAAACCTGCACAGGTTTAGACCTCTCCGGTGGACTGCTGTGTGTATGACGGGCATTAGTGTGCAGTGTTTTGTTTCACTTGCAAAACTTTTGTGAGACTTGCCACAGTTGCAATCTGCTTCCTAAACAGTTGTAAGATTTCATCAGCTGTTATAGTGTTATGGAACCTAACATCTGTTTGCTGTGCTGCCGGCCACTTGTGCAATCCCATTCTAGTTGGTGACTCCTGTTGGTCCACTCTGTTATTACTTTGTGGACTATGGTTTTGGTGCCATATGACAGCTCTCTTGCAATCAGGAGTTGTTTTTTTTTTCTCTAACCAATGTGGGTCCAGGGGGGTTAGCCCTTAAAACACTGCGGCCCATTGGCCTATTGTATTTCCCCACATTGTTTTGTTCATGCAAATAGATCCAGTCCCTCTATTAGGTCCAGGATTATATGTGCCATGTTTTTCACGGGGACTCTCTCAGCTGTAATATCAAGCTTGTGTCTCCTACGTGCAATTGCTGCACGGTGGAAGATTATATGGGCGGCAGTTTCATCCTCCTCATAGCATAACCTGCATAAAGGTTCATCCTTCCAGATACCCATTTTATGCACGTGTACTTGTAGTGGGCATCTGCTTCCTTGGCAGTTGCAAGATTTCAGCAGTTAGAGTTCCCGATAGGTTTGCTAACATTCGTTTGCTGTGTGTCAGACCATTCAAATTGACCCACTGTAGTCGGTGCTTAGTTGCTACCCATTTACAGATTTTATTTCGAGTCGTGGTCTTGGTAATGTAGGGTCCGCTTTCAGCAATGATGTTTGCCTTACAGGCTCCATATTTTGCTAGCTTATCTGCCATTTCGTTACCCACCAGTCCTGTGTGGCTAGGCACCCAAGTGAGTGTGACCTTGTTATGCTTTGCCAGGGCTTTTAGGTCCTGAAGACAGTCCCGAACTGTCTTGGATTTGATTTTGTGACACGCTAGAGCATTAATCGCAGCCTGACAATCCGTGAAAATGCGGATGTTTCTACTTTTGTAGTCCATTCTCAAATTTTCACAGGCACAGACCATGATAGCGTGTATTTCTGCTTGGAATACTGTGGCATGTGTCCCCAGGGGTACAGATAGGCTGCTCCCCAGGGTCAGTCCATAGATTCCTGCACCAGTACCACTGTGCTTCTTGGAGCCATCTTAGTGCCCTCTTAGTGTGTAGTGTTTCGTTAAGAGACCTGCGACAGTTGCAATCTGCTTCCTAGACAGTTTTAAGATTTCCTCAGCTGTTATAGTGTTGTGGAACCTAACATCCGTTTTATGCAGTCCCATTGTAGTTGGTGACTCCTGTTGGTTCACGTTTTGGTGCCATAGGACTGCTCTCTAGCAATGTACTCTAGAGTGGTACTGCCTTCTCTTGCAAGTGCATCCGCCCTCCAGGCTTGCCATTTGTTTGCCATGTATGGTTTTCACAATGATGTGGAGTCGTATCGGCCAATCGCATTACTTCCGATCATGTCCAAACGTCTCAAGCTAATTATAGACAAATATGAGCTGGTGCCGGCCCATCAGTTTGTATTTCGAACCAACCACTCAACAATTGATCAAGTTCATAGAATTACCAACGTCATCGAATAATCGTTAGAAGATAAAAATGTTTGCTCTACATTGTTCCTCGACGTCGCACAGGCGTTTGATCGGGTATGGCATGAAGGCCTATTGCACAAACTCAAATCCATTCTGCCTGACCCATACTACAAACTATTAAAATCTTACTTATCCGAAAGAAAATTTCGCATTAAACACGAGGACGCGTTCTCCGATCTTCGGAACATCGGTGCTGGTGTCCCTCAGGGAAGCGTATTGGGCCCGGTGTTATATCTACTTTATACAAACCATACACCTAATACTGATAACACGATAACTGCCACCTTTGCGGATGACACTGCACTGATGGCAACTGGAAAAACTGTAGAGCAATCATTAGAGATACTGCAACTAGCGGTAAATAACGTGGCCACCAGGACTCGTAAATGGCGAATCAAACTTAATGAAGCAAAGTGACATACATCAACTTTACCAATAAAAAGATTGAAAACAGAGCACTCAATATTAATGGCATAACTATCCAGCCTGCCAACACAGCAAAGTTCCTGGACATGACGCTTGACACAAAACTCCGATGGAAGGAGCACATCAAGAAAAAACAAGAGGAACTGCAATTAAAATCATGTAAAATGTATTGGCTACTAGGACATCGTTCCGAACTAACAATGCACAACAAGCTAACCCTATACAAACAGTTGTTGCGCCCAATCTGGACATATGGTATCCAATTATGGGAATGTGCTAAAAACAACATATTAATGTAATCCAACGCTACCAAAACAAAATGCTACGTACCATCGCCAATGCGCCATGGTATGTGCGCTATAGCGACTTACACCGCGAACTTAGTGTAGACACCAGTCGACACCATCATTAGAAGATATGCTATATCGCACGAATCACGACTCCAGCACCACATCAACGAGGAAGCATCCATCCTACTAAACGTAGAGAATGACACCAGACGACTTAAACGGACCAAACCACACGAGCTATGTAGAATAGACCTGCCAAACAACTGAGGGATCCAGTGGGAGCAACTCGGTATAATATTACATTAATAATTTATTTGTTAAAGAAAAACAGATCGTTAGTTTATAAGAACTAGTTTTTGTAAGTTATGTAAAATAATAATAAAAAAAAAATGTATTGTTGCACTTGCATCTGAATGCTCCAGTCCCGATCTGCGATGAAATTGTTGATGGGAGGGAGGCTTAACATTGCTTCTAGAGAAGCTGAAGGTGCAGTTGAAATTGTTCCCATGATTAGTAAGCCGGCTAGTCTCTGTACGCAGGAGAGTTTGTTTATAGCCAGCTTTTGTTTCAGTTTGGTCCACCAAATTGTGCACCCATATCTCAAGTTGGGTCTTACTACTGCCTTGTACAACCAATGTACCATGTTTGGTTTTAAGGCTAGTGTATCATTAACCCTTCTAAACCACTTGGACTTCTTACACAAAATAAACCGAGGATCTTGAACCTAAAGCAGTAAAGAATTTGCTTCATTAACTTCATCTGCAGTTGATCAGTGTATGCCAAACTGTGTGCTGTGAGAAGTGTCACATAAGATTTCATAATATACACCCATCTCTCGATTTACATGGTAGATATGTTACAGGAAAAACTGCCTTTCCATCTGTTATTCTAATTATGGGTGAAAATTATGGGTATGCACTCAAACGTTGTCATTCATCCTTATAAAAGACATAGTCTTTGATTGAAGGGTCACTTCTTCCAGTGGTTTTACATAAGGTGACCAGATTTTTGAAACGCGAAAAATTGTCAGAAATCATTCCATTTAAAGTTTTTCTGACCAGTACGGGGCTACGTCTATGGCATTTTCATTTGCAATCCACATATCATCAATGGAGCACGTTGCAGGGCATAATGTGCATCCCAGCAGGTCGCCCATGTTTTGTATCTCCCCACATTCACACAGACATTGTGTCTTCCTCAATTTTCCACTTTGGTTTGTTTGTTTTTACGGGTGGCACACCAGTTCGTATTCTGTTTAGGGTTCTCCATGTCTTCTAGTCCAAATTTGACCCTGCACAGGGGCTTTTGTTGAAGTTCCAGCTTCAAAGTTTTATATACTTTTTCGAATTTCCGACTGATTTGACGCTGTCATAACTTTTGAACGGCTCACCACAGAAACTTCTAGTCTTCACTAATCGATTCAGCGTCCCAAAATTAGTCCTAACACGTATATAATATTCTCTAAGAAGCTTTCAGTTAAGAAATACCATCGACACGGCGAGTCGAGACCGCGGAAACGACGCGGAATTTTTTTGGTTACCCGTAGGAAATCGAAGTGCTGAAATCGGTTTTCCAGTTTATTTCGCTCTAAAGTTACAAATAAACAAGTTCTATATATTTTTTCGCTGATGGTGTCGCATTTCCGATTGATTTCACGCTGTCATAACTTTTGAACCGCTCACCACAGATACTTCTAGTCTTCACCAATCGATTCAGCGTCCCAAAATTAATCGGAAGACGTATATAATATATCTTAGGAAGCTTTCAATTCAGAAATACCATCGGCACGGGAAGTCTGGACCGTGGAATCGACGAAATGCGAGAAATGCGATTTTGTCAAAATCGTTATTTTTTGAGTCACAGTAAAATTTAAAAACGTTTCTGAAAGCATTTTTGCTGCTGATTACAAATATGCAAATTATATTTCGCTAGCTCTTTCCGTTCACTATCGCCTGCAAGATTTGAAGAAATTTTTAAGAAATTTCGGCGCTCGAGTAGAGATCTCAGAAAGTCGTGAATTTCCTGCGTACAATCTTAGTTATCAATAGGAAAATGACCTTCTGAAAACGATGCCGCAATCCGTTTTTGGTTATCTGCAACCGTTTCCGTGACATCCACTTAGCAAATCGAGAATCGGGAAAATTTCAGTTTGAAATTTCACAACGAATTATTGAATTTTTCCGAACAATTTACACATCGACTTGTTCGTCTTGTCGTGTAGTTTCTGTGTGCCGAAAATAATTTCGCTGCTTTTTACCGTTCTCGAGAAAATCGAAAAAAGCCGAAATAGGGCATATTTTTCGAACGAAATGATGGAAAATTTTTGTTGAAAAATTTGTTGGAAATTTTTTTCCTGATTTTTTTCTGGTTACTCGACGGAAATCGAAGTGCTGAAAACGGTTTTGCGGTTTATTTTGTTCTAAAGTTACAAATAAACAAGTTTTATATTTTTTTCGCGGTACACCATTTCGCATTTCCGACTGATTTCACGCTCTCATAACTTTTGAATGGCTCACCACAGAGGCTTCTAGTCTTCACCATTCGATTCAGCGTCGCAAAATTAGTCGGAAGACGTATATAATATTTCCTAGGAAGCTTTAGGTTAAGAAATACCAACGACACGGGGAGTCGAGACCGCGGAAACGACGAAATTCGAGAAAATCGATGTTGCCAAAATCGTTATTTTTTGAGTCACAGCAAAATTTAAAAACATTTATGAAAGCATTTTAGCTGCTGATTACATATATGCAAATTATATTTCGCTAGCTCTTTCCGTTCACTATTGCCTGCAAGAATTGAAGAAATTTTTAAGAAATTTCGGCGCTCGAGTAGAGATCTCAGAAAGTCGTGAATTTCCTGCGTACAATCTTAGTGTATCAATAGGAAAATGACCTTCTGAAAACGATGCCGCAATCCGTTTTTGGTTATCTGCAACCGTTTCCGTGACATCCACTTAGCAAATCGAGAATCGGGAAAATTTCAGTTTGAAATTTTACAACGAATTATTGAATCTTTCCGGACAATTTACACATCGACTTGTTCGTCTTGTCGTGTAGTTTCTGTGTGCCGAAAATAATTTCGCTGCTTTGTACCGTTCTCGAGAAAATCGAAAAAAGCCGAAAAAGGGCATATTTTTCGAACGAAATGATGGAAAATTTTTGTTGAAAAATTTGTTGGAATTTTTTTTCCTGATTTTTTTCTGGTTACTCGACGGAAATCGAAGTGCTGAAAACGGTTTTGCGGTTTATTTTGTTCTAAAGTTACAAATAAACAAGTTTTATATTTTTTCGCGGTACACCATTTCGCATTTCCGACTGATTTCACGCTCTCATAACTCTCTCCTAACTTTGAATGGCTCACCACAGAGGCTTCTAGTCTTCACCATTCGATTCAGCGTCGCAAAATTAGTCGGAAGACGTATATAATATTTCCTAGGAAGCTTTAGGTTAAGAAATACCAACGACACGGGGAGTCGAGACCGCCGAAACGATGAAATGCGAGAAAATCGATTTTGCCAAAATCGTTATTTTTGAGTTACAGCAAAATTTAGAAACGTTTCTGAAAGCATTTTTGCTGCTGATTACAGATATGTAAATTATATTTCGCTATCTCTTTCCGTTCACTATCACCTGCATGAATTGAAGAAATTTTTAAGAAATTTCGGGGCTCGAGTAGAGATCTCGGAAAGTCGTGAATTACCCGCCGACAATCTTTGTGTATTAACAGGAAAATGACCTTCTGAAAAGGATGCCGCAATCCGTTTTTGATTTTCTGCAACCGTTCCCGAGACATCTACTTAGCAAATCGAGAATCGGGTAAATTTCAGTTTGAAATTTCGCGACGAATTATTGAATCTTTGCGGATAATTTATACATCCACTTGTTCGTCTTGTCGTGTACTTTCTGTGTGCCGAAATCTGCTTTTTACCGTTCTCGAGAAAATCGAAAAAACCGAAGAAGGGCATATTTTTCGAACGAAATGATGGAAATTTTTTGTTACAAAATTTTTAGTAAAATTTTTTCCTGATTTTTTGTTTTTGAAGTGCTGAAAACGGTTTTCCATTTATTACGCTCTAAAGTTACAAATTTCATCGCGGAGCCTTAAATGGAAACAAAGGGTGGTAATTAAAATGTTTGGGAGGAAGAAAGAAAAGCCCATTAAACTCCAGTGTTTGTTCAATTTTGTGGAAATATTTTAAGTTGTCGGGATTGCACGTTGTTGAGTTTTAAAGATTTCATGAATACAGGTTTTCAAGATTTTGAAGTTTTCAAGCTTTCAAATTTTTTCACAGTTTCGAAACAATTCCAGTTTCCAAGAAGTTGCAAAGCACAGGTTCCAAAAGTGATCCATAGAAGTAGGGAAAGATAATAGGTTCTAGGCCCTCAGACCATCAGCTTTAAACAGCTTTTAATCCGCTTCAATCAACATCAGCTTTTAATCACATATTTTAATCAGCTTTAATCCTCTTTTAACCAGCTTTTAATCAGTTTTAATCACCTTTTCAGCTTTAATCAGCTTTTAATGAGCTTAAATAAGCTTTTACATAATTAAATCAGCTTTAATACACCACAAGAGTGTGAGGTCTATGTAACCCCACACTATGCAGTGTGTGTGAGGTCTATCTAACCCAACGCTACGGGTTTAATCAGGTTTTTTCAAAGTTTCCAAGAAGTTGCAAAGCACAGGTTCCATAGTGATCCATAGAAGTAGGGAAAGATGATAGGTTCTAGGCCCTAGACCATCAGCTTTAATCAGCTTTTATCAGTGATGAAATAAAAGCAAAGACGTAATTAGTTATATACTTATTTATTAGAATAAAGATAAAGCCAGTAAAGAAAAATAACAGTGCACAAGTGCGTAGCCGTTTAGCAATTGACAACGAGTAAGCGCATCAGGCACATTGCCATTTAACATAGCGCAGGCGTCCATTTATTCAACAGACCTAGACCATCAGCTTTAATCAGCTTTTAATTATCTCTTAATCAGCTTTAATTTTGTGTTCTTGTGCGACTTTGTTTCGTTTTTTGGAGATATTTCGGAAACGGAAAGGCCGATCGAGTTCCCGTTTGCAAATTTGGATTCGGCAGAGTCGAATTTATGGGAAATGAGACACAAAGTTTTTGAAAAACTTCCAATTTATGAGATTTTGAAGAAAGTTTTTGTTTTTGTGGGAGTTTGTTAGGTCTTTTCCAGATATTTTGGAAACGGAAAGGCCGAGTGAGTTCCGGTTTGCGAATTTGGTGGAATTCAGCGGAGTTGACTTTATGGGAAATGGAACAGCAAGTTCTTAAAAAAATTCCGGTTTCTGAGATTTTGACGAAAGTTTGTGTTCTTGAGAGATTTTTTTTCGTTTTTTTTTTTAAGATATTTCGGAAACGGACAGGCCGATCCATTTTCGGTTTACGAATTTGCATCCGGAAGGGTCTAGTTCATGCGAAATGGAACAAGAAATTCTTGAAAAACTTTCGGTTTATGAGATTTTGAAGAAAGTTTTTGTTTTTGTGGGAGTTTGTTAGGTCTTTTCGAGATATTTTGGAACCGGAAAGGCCGAATGAGTTCCGGTTTGCGAATTTGGAATCAGCGGAGTCGAGTTTATGGGAAATGGAACAGTAAGTTGTTTCAAAATTTCCGGTTTATGAGATTTGTAAGGAAGTTTGTGTTTTATGGGAGCTTGTTAGGTTTTTTAGAGATATTTTGGAACCGGAAAGGCCGAATGAGTTCCCGCTTGCAAATTTGGATTCGGCGGAGTTGAGTTTATATGGAATGGAACAGAAAGATGTTAAAAAACTTCCGGTTTCTGAGATTTTGAAGAAAATTTGTTTTCTTGTGGGACTTGGTTTTGTTTTTTTTGAAGATATTTCGGAAACGGAAAGGCTGATCGAGTTCCGGTTTGCGAATTTGGATTTGGTAGTCAAGTTCACTACAACACTATACAACTAGATACAACTTGAATACAACTAGAAATTCTTGAAAAACTTCCGATTTCACGGTATTTGCGAGAGTTTGTTAGGTCTCGTCAAGATATTTTTGAACCGGAAAAGCAGAATGAGTTCCGGTTTCCGAATTCGATTTCAGCGGTGTCGAGTTTATGGGAAATGGAACAGCAAGTTGTTTCAAAATTTCCGGTTTCTGAGATTTTGTCGAAAGTTTGTGTTTTTGAGAGACTGTTTCGTTTTTCTTTTTATAGATATTTCGGAAACGGAAAGGTTGATCGAGTTCCGGTTTGCGAATTTGGATTTGGCAGAGTAAAGTTCCTAGGAATTGAAACTAGAAATTCTTGAAAAAATTCCGGTTTATGAGATTTTGTACACTTTACACCATCACGCATTTCCGTCTGATTTCACGCTGTCATAACTTTTGAACGGCTCACCACAGAGTCTTCTAGTCTTCACCAATCGATTCAGCGTCCCAAAATTAGTCCGAAAACGTATATAACATTCCCTAGGAAGATTTCAGTTAAGAAATACGATCGACACGGGGAGCCGAGACCGCGGAAACGACGAAATGCGAGAAAATCGATTTTGCCAAAATCGTTATTTTTTGAGTCACAGCAAAATTTAAAAACGTTTCTGAAAGTATTTTTGCTGCTGATTACAGATATGCAAAATATTTTTCGCTAGCTCTTTCCGTTCACTATCGCCTGCAAGAATTGAAGAAATTTCTAAGAAATTTCGGCGCTCGAGTAGAGATCTCGGAAAGTCGTGAATTTCCTGCGTACAATCTTAGTGTATCAATAGGAAAATGACCTTCTGAAAACGATGCCGCAATCCGTTTTTGGTTATCTGCAACCGTTTCCGTGACATCCACTTAGCAAATCGAGAATCGGGAAAATTTCAGTTTTAAATTTCACAACGAATTATTGAATCTTTCCGGACAATTTATACATCGACTTGTTCATCTTGTCGTGTAGTTTCTGTGTGCCAAAAATTATATCGCTGCTTTTGACCGTTCTCGAGAAAATCGAAAAAAAGCTAGAAAGGGCATATTTTTCGAACGAAATGATGGAAAATTTTTGTTGAAAAATTTATTGGAAATTGTTTTCGTGATATTTTTCTGTTTACTCGAATGAAATCGAAGTGCTAAAAACGGTTTTCCATTTTATTTTGCTCTAAAGTTACAAATAAACAAATTTTATATATTTTTCGCTGTACACCATCTCGCATTTTTGATTGAGTTGACGCTGTCATAACTTTTGAACGGCTCACCACAGAGGCTTCTAGTCTTCACCATTCGATTCAGCGTCGCAAAATTAGTCGGAAGACGTATATAATATTTCCTAGGAAGCTTTAGGTTAAGAAATACCAACGACACGGGGAGTCGAGACCGCTGAAACGATGAAATGCGAGAAAATCGATTTTGCCAAAATCGTTATTTTTTGAGCCACAGCAAAATTTAAAAACGTTTATGAAAACATTTTAGCTGCTGGTTACAGATATGCAAATTATATTTCGCTAGCTCTTTTCGTTCACTATTGCCTGCAAGAATTGAAGAAATTTTTAAGAAATTTCGGCGCTCGAGTAGAGATATCAGAAAGTCGTGAATTTCCTGCGTACAATCTTAGTGTATCAATAGGAAAATGACCTTCTGAAAACGATGCCGCAATCCGTTTTTGGTTATCTGCAACCGTTTCCGTGACATCCACTTAGCAAATCGAGAATCGGGTAAATTTCAGTTTGAAATTTCACAACGAATTATTGAATCTTTCCGGACAATTTACACATCGACTTGTTCGTCTTGTCGTGTAGTTTCTGTGTGCCGAAAATAATTTCGCTGCTTTTTACCGTTCTCGAGAAAATCGAAAAAAGCCGAAAAAGGGCATATTTTTCGAACGAAATGATGGAAAATTTTTGTTGAAAAATTTGTTGGAAAATTTTTTCCTGATTTTTTTCTGGTTACTCGACGGAAATCGAAGTGCTGAAAACGGTTTTGCGGTTTATTTTGTTCTAAAGTTACAAATAAACAAGTTTTATATTTTTTTCGCGGTACACCATTTCGCATTTCCGACTGATTTCACGCTCTCATAACTCTCTCATAACTTTGAATGGCTCACCACAGAGGCTTCTAGTCTTCACCATTCGATTCAGCGTCGCAAAATTAGTCGGAAGACGTATATAATATTTCCTAGGAAGCTTTAGGTTAAGAAATACCAACGACACGGGGAGTCGAGACCGCTGAAACGATGAAATGCGAAAAAATCGATTTTGCCAAAATCGTTATTTTTTGAGTTACAGGAAAATTTAGAAACGTTTCTGAGAGCATTTTTGCTGCTGATTACAGATATGCAAATTATATTTCGCTAGCTCTTTCCGTTCACTATCGCCTGCAAGAATTGGAGAAATTTTTAAGAAATTTCACCGCTCGAGTAGAGATCTCGGAAAGTCGTTAATTTCCAACGGAGAATCTTAGTGTCTCAATAGGAAAATGACCTTCTGAGAACGATACAGCAAACCGTTTTTGATTATCTGCGACTGTTTCCGAGACATCTACTTAGCAAGTCAAGAATCGGGTAAATTTCAGTTTGAAATTTCGGGACAAATTATTGAATCTTTTCGCACAATTTACACATCGACTTGTTCGACTTGTCGTGTAGTTTCTGTGTGCCGAAAATGATTTCGCTGCTTTTTACCGTTCTCGAGAAAATCGAAAAGAACGGGAAAAGGCATATTTTTCGAACGAAATCGAAGGAAAATTTTTGTTGAAATTTTTTTTGAAAATTTTTCCGTGATTTTTTTGTTACCCGAAGGAAATGAGAAAAAGTGCTGAAAATGGTTTTCCAGTTTATTACGCTCTAAAGTTACAAATTTCAGCGCGCCGCCTTAAACGGAAACAAAGGGAGGTAATTAAAATGTTTGGGAGAAAGAAAGAAAAGTCCATTACACTCCAGTGTTTGTTCAATTTTGTGGAAATATTTTAAGTTGTGCACGTTGTTGAGTTTTAAAGATTTCATGAATCCAGGTTTTCAAGATTTTGAAGTTTTCAAGCTTTCAAATTTTTTCACAGTTTTGAAACAATTCCAAAGTTTCCAAGAAGTTGCAAAGCACAGATTCCAAAGTGATCCACAGAAGTAGGGAAAGATAGTAGGTTCTAGGCCCTCAGACCATCAGCTTTAAACAGCTTTTAATCCGCTTCAATCAACATCAGCTTTTAATCACATTTAATCTGATTTTAATCAGCTTTAATCCTCTTTTAACCAGCTTTTACTCAGCTTTAATCAGTTTTTCAGCTTTAATCAGCTTTTAATGAGCTTAAATAAGCTTTTAATCAACTTAAATCAGCTTTAATACACTCCAAGAGTGTGAGGTCTATGTAACCCCACACTATGCAGTGTGTGTGAGGTCTATCTAGCCCAACGCTACGGGTTTAATCAGGTTTTTTCAAAGTTTCCAAGAAGTTGCAAAGCACAGGTTCCATAGTGATCCATAGAAGTAGGGAAAGATGATAGGTTCTAGGCCCTAGACCATCAGCTTTTATCAGTGATGAAATAAAAGCAAAGACGTAATAAATATATAACTATTTATTAGAATAAAGATAAAGCCAGTAAAGAAAAATAACAGTGCACAAGTGCGTAGCCGCTTAGCAATTGACAACGAGTAAGCGCATCAGGTACATTGCCATTTAACATAGCGCAGGTCCATTTATTGTCCATTTATTCAACAGACCTAGACCATCAGCTTTTATCAGATTTTAATTATCTCTTAATCAGCTTTAATTTTGTGTTCTTGTGCGACTTTGTTTCGTTTTTTGGAGATATTTCGGAAACGGAAAGGCCGATCGAGTTCCCGTTTGCAAATTTGGATTCGGCAGAGTCGAGTTTATGGGAAATGGGACATACAGTTTTTGAAAAACTTCCAATTTATGAGATTTTGAAGAAAGTTTTTGTTTTTGTGGGAGTTTGTTAGGTCTTTGCAAGATATTTTGGAACCGGAAAGGCCGATTGAGTTTCGGTTTGCGAATTTGGATTCAGCGGAGTCGACTTTATGGGAAATGGAACAGCAAGTTGTTGAAAAACTTCCGGTTTCTGAGATTTTGACGAAATTTTGTGTTCTTGAGAGATTTTTTTTCGTTTTTTTTTTTTAAGATATTTCGGAAACGGACAGGCCGATCCATTTTCGGTTTACGAATTTGCACCCGGAAGGGTCTAGTTCATGCGAAATGGAACAAGAAATTCTTGAAAAACTTTCGGTTTATGAGATTTTGAAGAAAGTTTTTGTTTGTGTGGGAGTTTGTTAGGTCTTTTCAAGATATTTTGGAACCGGAAAGGCCGAATGAGTTCCGGTTTGCGAATTTGGAATCAGCGGAGTCGAGTTTATGGGAAATGGAACAGAAAGTTGTTTCAAAATTTCCGGTTTATGAGATTTGTAAGGAAGTTTGTGTTTTATGGGAGCTTGTTAGGTCTTTTAGAGATATTTTGGAACCGGAAAGGCCGAATGAGTTCCCGTTTGCAAATTTGGATTCGGCGGAGTTGAGTTTATATGGAATGGAACAGAAAGTTGTTAAAAAACTTCCGGTTTCTGAGATTTTGAAGAAAATTTGTTTTCTTTTGGGACTTGGTTTTGTTTTTTTGAAGATATTTCGGAAACGGAAAGGCTGATCGAGTTCCGGTTTGCGAATTTGGATTTGGTAGACAAGTTCACTACAACACTATACAACTAGATACAACTTGAATACAACTAGAAATTCTTGAAAAACTTCCGATTTCACGGTATTTGCGAGAGTTTCTTAGGTCTCGTCAAGATATTTTTGAACCGGAAAGGCAGAATGAGTTCCGGTTTCCGAAATTGATTTCAGCGGAGTCGACTTTATGGGAAATGGAACAGCAAGTTGTTTCAAAATTTCCGGTTTCTGAGATTTTGTCGAAAGTTTGTGTTTTTGAGAGACTGTTTCGTTTTTTTTTTTTTTTTATAGATATTTCGGAAACGGAAAGGCTGATCGAGTTCCGGTTTGCGAATTTGGATTTGGCAGAGTAAAGTTCCTAGGAATTGGAACTAGAAATTCTTGAAAAACTTCCGGTTTATGAGATTTTGTACACTTTACACCATCACGCATTTCCGTCTGATTTCACGCTGTCATAACTTTTGAACGGCTCACCACAGAGTCTTCTAGTCTTCACCAATCGATTCAGCGTCCCAAAATTAGTCCGAAAACGTATATAACATTCCCTAGGAAGATTTCAGTTAAGAAATACGATCGACACGGGGAGCCGAGACCGCGGAAACGACGAAATGCGAGAAAATCGATTTTGCCAAAATCGTTATTTTTTTAGTCACAGCAAAATTTAAAAACGTTTATGAAAACATTTTAGCTGCTGATTACAGATATGCAAATTATATTTCGCTAGCTCTTTCCGTTCACTATTGCCTGCAAGAATTGAAGAAATTTTTAAGAAATTTCGGCGCTCGAGTAGAGATCTCAGAAAGTAGTGAATTTCCTGCGTACAATCTTAGTGTATCAATAGGAAAATGACCTTCTGAAAACGATGCCGCAATCCGTTTTTTGTTATCTACAACCGTTTCCGTGACATCCACTTAGCAAATCGAGAATCGGGAAAATTTCAGTTTGAAATTTCACAACGAATTATTGAATCTTTCCGGACAATTTACACATCGACTTGTTCGTCTTGTCGTGTAGTTTCTGTGTGCCGAAAATAATTTCGCTGCTTTGTACCGTTCTCGAGAAAATCGAAAAAAGCCGAAAAAGGGCATATTTTTCAAACGAAATGATGAAAAATTTTTGTTGAAAAATGTGTTGGAAAATTTTTTCCTGATTTTTTTCTGGTTACTCGACGGAAATCGAAGTGCTGAAAACGGTTTTGCGGTTTATTTTGTTCTAAAGTTACAAATAAACAAGTTTTATATTTTTTTCGCGGTACACCATTTCGCATTTCCGACTGATTTCACGCTGTCATAACTTTTGAATGGCTCACCACAGAGGCTTCTAGTCTTCACCATTCGATTCAGCGTCGCAAAATTAGTCGGAAGACGTATATAATATTTCCTAGGAAGCTTTAGGTTAAGAAATACCAACGACACGGGGAGTCGAGACCCCTGAAACGATGAAATGCGAGAAAATCGATTTTGCCAAAATCGTTATTTTTTGAGTCACAGCAAAATTTAAAAACGTTTATGAAAGCATTTTAGCTGCTGATTACAAATATGCAAATTATATTTCGCTAGCTCTTTCCGTTCATTATTGCCTGCAAGAATTGAAGAAATTTTTAAGAAATTTCGGCGCTCGAGTAGAGATCTCGGAAAGTCGTAAATTTCCCACGGACAATCTTAGTGTACCAATAGGATATTACCTTCTGAAAACGATGCCGCAATCCGTTTTTGATTTTCTGCAACCGTTCCCGAGACATCTACTTAGCAAATCGAGAATCGTGTAAATTTCAGTTTGAAATTTCGCGACGAATTATTGAATATTTCCGGATAATTTATACATCAACTTGTTTGTCTTGTCGTGTAGTTTCTGTGTGCCGAAAATAATTTCGCTGCTTTTTACCGTTTTCGAGAAAATCGAAAAAAACAAAAAAGGGCATATTTTTCGAACGAAATGATGGAAAATTTTTGTTGAAAAATTTTTTGGAATTTTTTTTCGCGAGTTTTTTTTGGTTACCCGAAGGAAATCGTAGTGCTGAAAACGGTTTTCCAGTTTATTTCGCTCTAAAGTTACAAATAAACAAGTTTTATACATTTTTTCGCTGTACACCATCACGCATTTCCGTCTGATTTCCCGCTGTCATAACTTTTGAACGGCTCACCGCAGAGACTTCTAGTCTTCACCAATCGATTCAGCGTACCATAATTAGTCCGAAAACGTATATAAGATTTCCTAGGAAGCTTTCAGTTAAGAAATATCATCGACACGGGGAGTTTAGACCGCGAATCTAAGTCTACGCCCTGAGTGCCCTCTCAAACAGAGCGTTGAGCGGGGCGTGGCGTACAGCGTGCATCTCAAACACATGGTCTTAGTAACAGGCGACCTGAGTAAGTAAGTGAGCGGGGGGTTTGCGTGTAGCGGAGCGGGCAGCGTGGCGTGCACGCTCATTTCAAATCAGTTTGTGTTTAGCGTTCCTCTACAGCGTGCAGTATGTCGTTTGAGGAAATCATAACTCAGGCCAGAACATTGGACGCCCATTGCCCGCTTAAACTGCACGCCCCGCTCGCCGCTCAACGCACTTTCACCCAGGCCGTAGCCTAAGAATCTAAGGAATTAATGACCATCACAAAAGGAAGAAAAGCAACATATGTAGGACATATCAAGATGTATAATAGAAGTTTTAAATTAACCCCTTGGCATACAATGACGTCTCTAAGACGTCATGTATATGTTATAAGATCACATGTAATGGACACGTCAACGCGCATTTTATTCGTATGTCAAGGAGTTAAGATTACTTTGTGAACGACTGGAAACCAGCGTGTCTATCGCGAAATGTTTCTGCAATAGTTTTCCAGTTTTCGAACCAACTCGACTACCGATTTCGATATTTACTTTTCCACAGATAAGATAAGCACTAATCTCATACTTGAAAGTATCGAATCCTAATTAGAAAACTTACTAAAATACACGTTTACAAATAACGTTTAAAACATCTAGGATCAGCCTGCATTTCATTAATTTTGCATAGTACAGTCCAGCCCTGTGTAATTGACGTCCCACGTCGGCTTTTAAACTCCTCTTCGTTTAAAGACTGGGCCCCATACCATTTCATCTCTTGATACTTCCAGCCTTGGACTCAGCCCCTGAGGTCACAGACTTGAATCAGTTTGCATTTTATTAATTTTACATAGTACAGTCGAGCCCTATGTAAATGACGACCCACGTTCGACTTTTAAACTCGTCTTCGTTTAAACACTGGGTCCCATACCATTTCATCTCTTGGTACATCCAGCCTTGGACTCAGTCACAAACTTGGATCAGTCTGCATTTCATTAATTTTACATAGTACAGTCCAGCCCTGTGTATATGACGACCCACCTTCGACTTTTAAACTCCTCTTCGTTTAAACCCTGGGCCCCATACCATTTCATCTCTTGGTACTTCCAGCCTTGGACTCAGTCACAGACTTGGAACAGTCTGCATTTCATTTATTTTACATAGTATAGTCCAGCCCTGGGTAAATGACGACCCACCTTCGACTTTTAAACTCCTCTTCGTTTAAACCCTGGGCCCCATACCATTTCATCTCTTGGTACATCCAGCCTTGGACTCAGTCACAAACCTGGATCAGTCTGCATTTCATTTATTTTACATAGTATAGTCCAGCCCTGGGTAAATGACGACCCACGTTCGACTTTTAAACTCCTCTTCGTTTAAACCCTGGGCCCCATACCATTTCATCTCTTGGTACTTCCAGCCTTGGACTCAGTCACAGACTTGGAAAAGTCTGCATTTCATTTATTTTACATAGTATAGTCCAGCCCTGGGTAAATGACGACCCACGTTCGACTTTTAAACTCCTCTTCGTTTAAACACTGGGTCCCATACCATTTCATCTCTTGGTACATCCAGCCTTGGACTCAGTCACAGACTTGGAACAGTCTGCATTTCAATTATTTTACATAGTATAGTCCAGCCCTGGGTAAATGACGACCCACCTTCGACTTTTAAACTCCTCTTCGTTTAAACCCTGGGCCCCATACCATTTCATCTCTTGGTACTTCCAGCCTTGGACTCAGTCACAGACTTGGAAAAGTCTGCATTTCATTTATTTTACATAGTATAGTCCAGCCCTGGGTAAATGACGACCCACGTTCGACTTTTAAACTCCTCTTCGTTTAAACACTGGGTCCCATACCATTTCATCTCTTGGTACATCCAGCCTTGGACTCAGTCACAGACTTGGAACAGTCTGCATTTCAATTATTTTACATAGTATAGTCCAGCCCTGGGTAAATGACGACCCACGTTCGACTTTTAAACTCGTCTTCGTTTAAACACTGGGACCCATACCATTTCATCTCTTGGTACTTCCTTTAATCTTACAACCGCCATTCTAGAGGTCCTCACCACGATAACGTGCAACATAATCACACTAGCAGTTGTATGCTACTCTCGGTCATGACCTCGTGGCCTTCGTGGTGCAGACACATTCCAATCTTTGATCCTTCTCGAGCTGTTTCTGCATAAAGACCTGCTTCGTAAATCCACATTCATCTTAGAATTGTGGGCTTCCACTTCCACTACTTCTTCAGCTTCTCTATTCGCTAGTATTATACCTAGATATGATTATCTAGATAGGTCTATTCCTAGTCTTGTATAGACCTACCAAGTCTTGTATTGACCTCTAGTCAAGTATGGACAAACCTTCTATTGTATAGAATATATACCTGGTCTTGTATAGATCTACCTACTCTTGTATGAATCTAGCTAGTCTTGAATCAACTTATCTAGACTTGTAATGGACCTACCCCGTCTTATACAGATATAACTAGTTTTGTATAGACCTACCCACTTTGATATTGATCTATCTAGTCTTGTATAGGCCTAACTAATCTTGTATTGAAGACCTACCTTGTCTTGTACATATCGAACTAGTTTTGTATAGACCTACCCAGTATTTTACAGATCTATCTAGTTCTGTATAGACCTACCTTGTTCTGTATGGACCTACCTAGTCTTGTATTGACTTATCTAGTCTTGTATGAACCTACCTACTGTTGTATAGAAGACATACCTATTCTTGTATAGACCTACCAAGCCTTGTATTGACTTCTCTAGTCTTGTATGGGCCTACCTACTATTGTATAGAAGAAATACCTAGTCCTGTATAGATCTACCTAGTCTTGTATGAATCTAGCTAGTCTTGAATCGACTTATCTAGTCTTGTAATGGACCTACCCCATCTTATATAGATATGACTAGTTTGGTATAGACCTACCCAGTCTGATGGTGACCTAAAGGCCAGATGGATGCCATCAACAGGGACTCCTCGCAAAAATGGCTTCACGACCATAGATGGGAGAAAATGGAAATCCCGACCTACGATGTGGATACAGAGTTCGATATCGACCAGCTCGGACCCATGCGGGTATGCCGCAGCATCTCACAAATTACCCCTAGCGGTGTTAGGGAGAATGCCGGCCTAGCACAAAGCACCACAAATCAGCGGAGATAGTGCCTGAGGTCTCCGGAACATTCCAGATGACCACCCCAGGAGTCCCAAATATGCAGCCGGGAAAAAGACTCCGCAAATCACCAGGGGAGACGGGCGCCACCAAGCGCCGACCATCCCCAGGGCCCACCACCCCGGAACCTTGGACGCTAGTCGCCAAGAAGGGCAAAAGAAGAAAAAAAAACACAAGCACAGGGCGAACCACCGAGGCTCCAAACAGCACCTGCACCAGCAGGAACCTCAGCCCCAGGACCAACGAGGGAGAGGAAGAAGAGCCAAACAGGGGGTGACCGGAGTGGGGCTGCGGCATGGCTCAAAAACGTCCCGCTCTGAAAAAACGGACATGGGGGATGCAATAATCATTAATAGGGCTGGCGATACTCAACAAGAGGATATCTTAAAAATGATCAAGGTTGACCAAGAACTGGCACTGGTCGGGAGAGCGGTCACCAAGATTTGTAGAACCGGAATTGGTGACCTGCTCCTCACCATTGGAGGCAAAGAGGGCCCCACGCGGCAGCACTGCACGGAGGCCCTGAGAATGTCACTGGGCCAGGTCGCTACTGTCACCGAAAAGACGCCCATGGCAGAACTAGAGGTGAAAGACCTGGACGAATTGTCCACAGTCGAGGAAGTACAGCAGCCCTAACGCGAGAGCAGGTGCACTCGGGCGACATACGCCTGAGGGCCGCATACGGGCGGACCCAAGTGGCTCGCGTACGCCTCCCCCAAGCCCAGTGTGCGAGGGCCCAGAAGTCTGGGACTATGCGAGTCGGCTGGACTAACTGCCGGCTACGCCTAGTCGAGAGGACTCAGCGGTGCTGTAGGTGCTGGGGCACATAGCAGTGAACTGCGAAGAGAAGGACCGGTCGAAAGACTGTCGGAGGTGCTGTAAGACCGGCCACTTCGCTGCAGCATGCCCGCAGGGTAGGCCGGTGCTTGAAAGGACCGACCCGGCTCCCGCTCTACTAGAGCAGCTAGCAGAAATGAGCAACGGAGGAGCTCCATCATGTTGAAACTCCTTCAACTCAACCTCAACAGGTGTCAGGAAGCCCACGACCTGCTGACGCAGGATTTGAGGACCGAAGAAATGGACGTGGCCATTATCAATCAGTGCTACAGAGGGACGAAGCAGCGGGGTGACGTGTGGCGTTCCGACACCACCGGCCTTGCTGCGCTCTGGGCCTGTGGAAAAACGCCCTTCGGCGCTACTCCCTCCAGGCACGGGGCCGGCTATGTCCGCGGAGAAATTGGCGGGGTGCACATCTTCCGCTGTTACTTCTCACCCAATGAGCCCCTTAAGCTCTTTGAGGATGCACTCACTGGCCTGGTGAGGGAGGCCCGCACGCTGAGCCCACTTGTAATCGCCGGTGACTTTAACGCCTGGGCGACAGAACCACCAACCTTCGAAGGAGAGCCCTTATGGATGCGCTTGCGGCGTTTGACGTGGTTCTTGCCAACGAGGAAAACGTCCCAACGTTCACTGGGAAGGGTGCGGGGTCCATCGTGGACCTTACCTTTGTCTCCCACACTCTATACAGGGGGGGCGGGAGCTGGAGAGTGGGACAGGGGAGAGAGTGGGACACTGCTAGCGACCATCGGGCGATTTTTTTCGAAGTGCGCCCATTCAAGAGGCGAACAGAGGCTTGGCTCCACGAAAGCACTTTTATTGAAGCACTGGGGCTGTGGCAGCTCGATGATACCTCCCCCACCAGAACCGAAAGCGCCAGAGAATGCGCCAGCCAGGCGATAAATTGGGTCACCAGAGCGTGCGACGCCTCCATGCGTACCAGCAAGCCGTCTGCGAGGGGGCTTCCCGTGTCCTGGTGGAGCGATACCATTGCAGAACTGAGGAAACGGTGCCTCTCACTCCGACGCTAATACACTAGGGCAAAAAAGAGAGCTCCGGATGCCGCCGTAGAGCTCCTGACTGCAATACGCCTCTGTCAGGCTGTCCCTGCGCAAGGAAATTATCGAGAGGCAGCGCACTTGCTGGAGGGAACTTTACGAAGAACTGGACGCGGACCCATGGGGGAAAGCTTACAAGATTGCCGCAAAAAAGATGGTAAGGAGCCAACTTAAGATGGATGAGGCCGAGGTAGAGTCAATCGTCGAACATCTCTTCCCCGGAATCGGGCCAATGAAGACAAACATACGGGAGAACGTCGACCCGCGCGAGATCCCCCCGGTCACACGGAGTGAGGTGCTAGCCGCATGTCTGCGTTTTGGCACGAGGAAAGCATCCGGTCTGGACGGCATCCCAAACCTGGTTGTGAGAGCGGCCGTCAAAGCTGCCGCGACGATCTTCACCAGGGCGTACGACAGGTGCCTACGCGAAGGTGTCTTCCCGGACGTATGGAAAAGGCAACGCCTTGTCCTGATCCTAAAACCCGGGAAGCCCCCCGGAGAACCATCGCCCACTGTGTATGCTTGACACGGCGGACAAGATCCTGGAGAAGATCGTCCAGGAGCGCCTTCGCGGCTGCGTGGATCAACAATTGACGGACAACCAGTACGGTTTCAGACCTGCTAGGTCGTCTACGGGTGCGGTAGAAGAGGTGACGCGCCTGGTCACCAGCCACATTTGCGGACCACTTAGGAGGAGGAGACTTTGTCTCATGGTTGCACTGGATGTTAGAAATGCGCAAGATGGGACAAGATCTGTAAGGCCCTCTGCCGGGACTTCAACGTCCCCGGGTATTTGAGAAACATCATCCTGAACTACCTGAGTGACAGAGTACTATTCGCGGAGACGACGACTGGAGTTAGGGAGTTCAGCATCACCGCAGTCGTTCCTCAGGGATCGGTTCTTGGCCCGGACTTATGGAACGTCCTTACAACGGACTACTGAAGCTCTCCTTGCCAGGGGACTGTCGGCTGGTAGCGTACGCAGACGACGTGGCGGTCCTTATACCCAGCACCGACTGTGACGCCATCGCTGCACTGTTCGGGAAAGCCATGGAGATTATCTGGGAATGGATGGAGTCAGTCGGCCTCTTCCTGGCCGTACGGAAGACTGAGGCAGTGCTTTTTACCGGCAGAAAGGTTTGGACCTCGATGGTACTAACCTACCGAGGATGCATCATCCGGAGCAAACCTGCCATAAAGTACCTGGGAGTGATGCTGGATCAGAGGCTCGACTTCAAGGAGCCGCTACAACTGCCGCAGCTATCTCCAGGATACTGCCCAACATTGGAGGTCCGCGCGGTGCCAGGAGAAGGCTGCTCGCCTGCGTTAGCACCTAGATATTGCTATATGCGGCGCCGACCTGGGCAGAAATGACGGAGGTTCCCGCATACCTAAGACTGATAGCCCCCGCACACAGGACAAGTGCACTAAGAATCGCATGCGCCTACCGGACTGTATCCGCAGATGCAGCACCGGTCATCGCTGGCCTGCCGCCAATAGACCTGCTTGCAAAAGAGCGCATGCGACAATATAAAAAGAAGAAGGGGCCGGCCCAAGACGATCCCCAACACACGGAGGCCGACAATGATCGAGTACAATGACCGAGAGGGCGATCACCCTAACGCAGTGGCAGGAAAGATGGAACAAATCAATTAACGGTCGCTGGACCTACCGCTTGTTCCATTCCATCGAGCCGTGGATCTGCAGGATTTATGGTGATGTGAACTATCACCTCACCCAAATGCTCACGGGACATGGTGGCTTCCGTGAGTATCTCCACCGAATAGGGGCAGCAGTAACACCCGACTGCCCCCAGTGCCCAGGGATCTCGGAGACAGCAGAACACGTCCTGCTGGAATGCTCCAGATTCCAGCAGGAGAGACAGAGATGGGAGTGTATTTCTGGCGCACGCATAACTGCCGCTGGGTACGGTGCGTCATTGATGTACTCGGAGGAACAATGGAATGCTGGCTGTGAGCTAGCCGTAAACATCCTGAAGATACTACGCCTCCAGGAGGAGGCGGCTGGGCCCAGGAGAGAAGGGCGAAGAGGAAGGCATGAGTTAAAACAACTCGACAAAAGTGAACGTCGGCAGGGCCGAAGCTTCCATGTCTAACCTACCAAGTCTTGTATTGACTTCTCTAGCCTTCTATGGACCTACCTTCTATTGTATAGAAGACATACTTAGTGCTCTATAGATATATCTAGTCTTGTATGAATGTAGCTAGTCTTGAATCAACTTATCTAGTCTTGTAAAGAACCTACCCAGTCTTATGTAGATATAACTAGTTTTGTATAGATCTATCCAGTCTGATGGTGACCTATCTAGTCTTGTATGGGCGTACCCAGTCTTCAATAAAAAACCTACCTAGTCTTATACATATCGAACTAGTTTTGTATAGACTTACCCAGTCTTGTACAGATCTATCTAGTTCTGTATAGACCTACCTATTTCAGTATGGACCTACCAAGTCTTGTATTGACTTCTCTAGTCTTGTATGAACCTACCTACTGATGTATAGAAGGCATACCTAGTATTGTATAGACCTACCAAGTCTTGTATTGACTTCTCTAGTCTTGTATGAACCTACCTACTGATGTATAAAGGCATACCTAGTATTGTATAGACCTACCAAGTCTTGTATTGACTTCTCTAGTCTTGTATGAACCTACCTACTGATGTATAAAGGCATACCTAGTATTGTATAGACCTACCAAGTCTTGTATTGACTTCTCTAGTCTTGTATGAACCTACCTACTGATGTATAAAGGCATACCTAGTATTGTAATACCAAGTCTTGTATTGACTTCTCTAGTCTTGTATGAACCTACCCACTGATGTATAGAAGGCATACCTAGTATTGTATAGACCTACCAAATCTTGTATTGACTTCTCTAGTCTTGTATGAACCTACCTACTGTTTTATAGAAGACATACCTAGTCTTGTATAGACGTACCAAGTCCTGTATTGACCACTAGTCTAATATGGAAGACATACCTGGTCTTGTATAGATCTACCTAGTCTTGTATGAATCTATCTGCCATCTTAAGATTGTGGATTCCACTTCCACCACGTCTTCAGCATCTCTATTCGCTAGTATTATACCTAGATATGATTTATGTTTAGGTTCAATTATCGCGCGACAGCGTACATGGTGAAGCACGGCTTCTACAACTTCCTCAACTGGTTCGATGAGCGCGCCTGGTACCCGCTGGGCCGCATCGTCGGCGGCACCGTCTACCCGGGGCTGATGCTGACCTCCGGCAGCATCCACTACCTGCTCCACCTGCTGCACATCAACGTGCACATCCGCGACATCTGCGTGTTCCTGGCGCCGGTGTTCAGCGGGCTCACTGCCATCTCCACCTACCTCCTCACCAAGGAGCTTTGGTCCGTCGGCGCGGGACTCTTCGCCGCCTGTTTCATCGCCATCGTGCCCGGATACATCAGCCGATCGGTCGCCGGGAGTTACGACAATGAGGGCATCGCCATCTTCGCGCTGCAGTTCACCTACTACCTCTGGATTAAATCTGTCAAGACTGGTTCCGTGTTCTGGGCATGCATGACTGCCCTGTCCTACTTTTACATGGTAAGTTTAAACCAATAACTAATCAGCAAAAACTAATCCATTTATTAGGTATCAGCTTGGGGTGGATACGTCTTTATCATCAATCTTATCCCCTTGCACGTGTTCGTGCTGCTCATCATGGGTCGCTTCTCCAACCGGTTGTTCACCTCGTACACCACCTTCTACATCCTGGGGCTGCTGCTCTCCATGCAGATCCCCTTCGTCGGCTTCCAGCCGATCCGGACCAGCGAGCACATGGCCGCCTCCGGCGTGTTCGCCCTGATGATCGCCGCCGCCACCATGAAGTACTTCCAGAACGTCCTCTCCAAGTCAGAGTTTAAATCGCTGCTGATTTTCGGCACGATGATCGCCTCCGCCGTCGTCTTGCTGACGGTGGTCGTGTTGACCTACGCCGGGTACATTGCGCCCTGGTCGGGGCGCTTCTACTCCCTGTGGGACACCGGCTACGCCAAGATCCACATCCCGATCATCGCCTCCGTTTCCGAGCATCAGCCCACCACCTGGTTCTCCTTCTTCTTCGATCTGCACGTACTGGTCACGACCTTCCCCGCCGGATTGTGGTATTGCATCAGGAACATCAACGACGAACGCGTCTTCGGTAAGCTAACACGAATTAGTTTTCGTCAAACTTATCTGATGGTGCCTTTCCAGTTGTCTTGTATGCGTTGAGCGCCGTCTACTTCGCCGGTGTGATGGTGCGTCTGATGTTAACGTTAACGCCGGTGGTCTGCATGTTGAGCGGTGTCGCCTTCTCCGTGCTCTTAGACCACTTCCTCAGGGAAGACGGAAGTCCGTCCAGTCAGGAAGAAACCGAAAAGGAAGATAAACGTCTCTACGACAAGGTAATCTTTCCAGACTAGAGCAGACTCTTTGGGGCCCACCATGTCCCACCTTAGATGCATGGTAAGATATTTAAAATTCCGTGCCTTAAAGGATTAAACGAGTATTATAACTTCGCCTGGATGAAGGTAGGCAACTCTACGACAAGGTATTCTTTCCCGACTCTTTCAGGCATGGTGGTATTAAAAGTGTCCCACCTTAGATGCATATAAAATGCGGTGCCTCAAGGGATTAAACGAGTATAATCACTTCTGGATGAAGGTAAGCAACTCTGCGACAAGGTAATCTTTCCAGACTCATTGAGGCGTGGTGGTATTAAAAGTGTCCCACCTGAGATGCATTTAAAATTAACTAAAATGCGGTGCCACAGAGCATTAAACGAGTATAATCACGTCTGGATGAAGGTAGGCAACTCTACGACAAGGTAATCTTTGCAGACTCTTTGAGGCAAGGTAGTATTAAAAGTGTCCCACCTTAGATACATTTAGAATTATCTAAAATGCGGTGCCTCAGAGCATTAAACGAGTATAAATACGTCTGGATGAAGGTGGGCAACTCTACGACAAGGTAATCTCTCCAGAGTCTTTGAGGCGTGGTGGTATTAAAAGTGTCCCACCTTAGATACATTTAAAATTAACTAAAACGCTTTGCATCAAAGGATTAAATGAGTATAATCACCTCTGAATGAAGGTAGGCAACTCTACGACAAGGTAATCTTTCCAGACTCATTGAGCCGTGGTGGTATTAAAAGTGTCCCACCTTAGATGCATTTAAAATTAACTCAAATGCGGTGCCTCAGGCGATTAAACGAATATGATCTCGCCTAGATGAAGGTAGGCAACTCTACGACATGGTAATCTTTCCAGACTCTTTGAGGGGTGGTGGTATTAAAAGTGTCCCACCTGAGATACATATCTAATAATAGTATAATCACGCCTGGATGAAGGTAGGCAACGGCTAATTTCGTTTGGTTTGTAGGCTGGACGTGTGGGAGCTCCGCGCGTGCCGAAGCACGACCAGACGGACACCGATCCGATCGGGCCAAACATGCGCAGCATCGTCATCGTCGTCATAATGGTCCTGTTGATGCTGTTCGCCGTGCATTGCACGTGGGTCACCAGCAACGCCTACTCCAGTCCCTCCATCGTGTTGGCCTCGTACAGCGGCGACGGCACCCGGCAGATCCTCGACGACTTCAGGGAGGCGTACTTCTGGCTGTCGCAGAACACCGCCGACGAGGCGAGAGTTATGAGCTGGTAAGTCTCATCTGGTACCTACAGTCTCCATACTCTTTTATAAAAGACCTACCTAGTTATATCATATCGAACTGGCCTTGCATAGACCTACCCAGTCTTGTATAGATTTACCTAGTTCTGTATAGACCTACCTATTGTTGTATTGACTTATCTTGTCTTGAATGGACCTACCTACTATTGTATAGGAGACATACCTAGTCTTTTATAAACCTACCTAGTCTTGTATTGAATTCTCTAGTCTTGTATGGACCTACCTACTGTTATAGAAGGCATACCTAGTCTTGTATGAACCTACCTACTGTTGTATAGAAGGCATACCTAGTCTTCTATAGACCTACCAAGTCTTGTATTTACTTCTCTAGTCTTGTATCAACCTACCTACTGTTGTATAGAAGGCATACCTAGTCTTGTATGAACATACCTACTGTTGTATAGAAGGCATACGTAGTATTGTATAGACCTACCAAGTCTTGTATTAAGTTCTCTAGTCTTGTTTGAACCTACCTACTGTTGTATAGAAGGCATACCTAGTCTTGTATGAACATACCTACTGTTGTATAGAAGGCATACCTAGTATTGTATAGACCTACCAAGTCTTGTATTGAGTTCTCTAGTCTTGTATGAACCTACCTACTCTTGTATAGAAGGCATTCCTAGTATTGTATAGACCTACCAAGTCTTGTATTGATTTCTCTAGTCTTGAATGAACCTACCTACTGTTGTATAGAAGGCATACCTAGTCTTGTATAGACCTACCAAGTCTTGTATTGTCTTGTCTTGTATGAACCTACCTACTGTTACCTAGGTATAGAAGGAAGAACCCTAACCTACCTAGGTATAGAAGGAAGAAGCCTAACCTACATAGGTATAGAAGGCATACCTAGTCTTGTATAGACCTACCAAGTCTTGTATTGACTTTTCTAGTATTGTATGAACCTACCTACTGTTGTATAGCAGGCATACCTAGTCTTGTATAGACCTACTAAGTCTTGTATTGACTTCTCTAGTCTTGTATGATCCTACTTACTGTTGTATGGAAGGCATACCTAGTCTTGTATAGACCTAGCAAGTCTTGTATTGACTTCTCTAGTCTTCTATGATCCTACCTACTGTTGTATAGAAGGCATACCTAGTCTTGTATAGACCTACCAAGTCTTGTATTGACTTCTCTAGTCTTGTATGAACCTACTTATTGTTGTATAGAAGGCATACCTAGTTTTGTATAGAACTACCAAGTCTTGTATAGACCTACCCAGTCTTATATAGATATAACTAGTTTTGTATAGACCTACCTAATCTGATATTGATCTATCTAGTCTTTGTATAGGCCTACCTAGTCTTGTATTAAAGACCTACCTAGTCTTGTACGTATCGAACTAGTTTTGTATAGACCTACCCAGTCTTGTACAAATCTATCTAGTTCTGTGTAGACCTAGCTAGTTCCGTATAGACCTACCAAGTCTTGTGTTGGCTTCTCTAATCTTGTAAGGACCTACCTTCTATTGTATAGAAGATATACCTGGTCTTGAATCGACTTATCTAGTCTTGTATTGGACCTACCCAGTCTTATATAGATATAACTAGTTTTGTATAGACCTACCCAGTCTGATATTGACCTACCTAGTATTGTAATGCACCTACCTAGACTGCTATCATCTTGCAAGGACCTACCTAGCCTTGTATAGAAGACCTACCTACTCTTCCATAGATATAGGTAGTTCTGTATAATCCTACCTAGCCTCGTTTGACTGTTCTTGTTTGTTTAGGTGGGATTATGGGTACCAGATAGCGGGCATGGCGAACCGGACGACGCTGGTGGACAACAACACGTGGAACAACAGCCACATCGCGCTCGTGGGCAAGGCGATGTCGTCGAACGAGAGCGCCGCCTACGAGATCATGACCGCCCTCGACGTCGACTACGTGCTGGTCATCTTCGGCGGCGTCATCGGCTACTCGGGCGACGACATCAACAAGTTCCTCTGGATGGTCCGCATCGCCGAGGGCGAACACCCCAAGGACATCAGAGTAAGTAACTATATCACACGATCAACTCGATGGAGGTAGGTTACCTCAGGACCAACAGGATAGAGGTAGTTTAGGATCAACAGGATGGAGGTAGGTTAGTTTAGGATCAGCTGGATGGAGGTCAAAAACTATCAAAATCTACCTCCATCCAGTTGATCCCAACCATCCAGTTGATCCTAACGTAACCTACCTCCATTCAGTTCATCCTACTTTAACCTACCTCCATCCAGTTGATCCTAACGTAACCAACCTCCATCCAGTTCATCCCAACTTAACCTACCTCCATCCAGTTGATCCTAATCTAACCTACCTCCATCCAGTTGATCCTAACGTAACCAACCTCCATCCAGTTCAGCCTAATCTAACCTACCTCCATCCAGTTGATCCTAACAAAACCAACCTCCATCCAGTTCATCATAACTTAACCTACC
This sequence comes from Phosphuga atrata, assembly GCA_944588485.1. NCBI lineage: Eukaryota > Metazoa > Arthropoda > Insecta > Coleoptera > Silphidae > Phosphuga > Phosphuga atrata. The sequence goes on from OX155906.1 coordinate 26,751,594, forward strand.
TCCATCCAGTTGATCCTAACTTATCAACTGGATGGAGGTATGTTAAGTTAGGATGAACTGGATGGAGGTTGGTTACGTTACTATCAACTGCATGGAGGTAGGTTAGATTAGGATCAACTGGATGGAGGTAGGTTAGATTAGGATCAACTGGATGGAGATAGGTTAAGTTAGGATGAACTGGATGGAGGTTGGTTACGTTAGGATCAACTGGATGGAGGTAGGTTAGATTAGGATGAATTAGATGGAGGTAGGTTACGTTAGGATCAACTGAATAGTGTTAGATTAGGTTGGGATCAACCGGATGGAGGTAGGTTAGGTAAGGATCAACTGTATGAAGGGTATAAGCGGGTATGTAATGGTGAGGGTATGTAAGCGTATAAGCAATGTTTGTGAAATACTCCAGAACTGTTAAAGTTGAATGGGTATAGTCTATTATCGTGGGTATACCCTATTATGGTGGATATAGGCTGTTATCATGGGTATACCTTATCATGACCAAAAGCTATTATCGGTGGTATAGTCTGTTATCATGGGTATACCTCATTATCACAATTATATCGTATTATCGCGGGTATAGTCTATTATCACAGGTATACCTTATTATCGAGGGCATGGTCTTTTATCATGGGTGTACCTTATTATCATGCTTATACCCTATTATCGTGGGTATAGCCTGTTATCATGAGGATAGCGTATTATCATGGGTATACCTTGTTATCAAGATTATATCGTATTATCTTGGGTATAGCCTATTATCACAGGGTTTAGCCTATTATCACAGATATCTATTATCGTGGGTATGACCTATTATCATGGGTGTACCTTCTTATCATGCTTATACCCTATTATCGTGCGTATAGCCTGTTATCATAAGGATAGCGTATTTTCATGGGTATACCTTGTTATCAAAATTATATCGTATTATCGTGGGTATAGTCAATTATCACAGGTATACCTTATTATTGTGGGTATGGTCTATTATCATGGGTGTACCTTCTTATCATGGGTGTACCTTCTTATCATGCTTAAACCCTATTATCGTGGGTATAGCCTGTTATCATGAGGATAGCTTATTATCATGGGTATACCTTGTTTATATCGTATTATCTTGGGTACAGTCTATTATCACGGGGTGTAGCCTATTATCATGGATACCTTATGATCATGGTTATATCCTCTCTGCTACCGCTAATCTAATGCTCCTACTCGATCGTCCGATTGGTAGGATCAGACCTGGTGATATCAATAACATACCATCATTGATCAGACGTTCGGACGTTAATCCATACCATTTTTTTTTTCTAGGAGAGTGATTATTTCACGGAGCACGGTGAGTTTCGCGTGGATGCGGAGGGGTCGCCGACGCTGCTGAACTGCCTGATGTACAAGCTGAGCTACTACCGGTTCGGCGAGCTGAAGCTGGACTACCGCAGCCCGGCGGGCTTCGACCGCACGCGGAACGCGGTCATCGGCAACCGCGACTTCCAGCTGACCTACCTCGAGGAGGCGTACACGACCGAGCACTGGCTGGTGCGCGTCTACCGCGTCAAGAAGCCCGACGAGTTCAATCGGCCCCGCATCCCCGTCGCCGAGCGTCTCGTCCGGTCCGGCAACTTCGCCTCCAAAAAAGTATGAATCACCAATCTAGACAAACAAGATTGATTGACAAGAGACAAGACTGCAGCGAATGGACAAGTCTAGTCTAGTTTGGTTTTTTACTACTCTGTTTTGTCTAGTCTAGTCTTGTCTGTCTAGTTTAGCTAGTCTAGTCTTGTCTGTCTAGTCTTGTGAGTCTAATTATGTCTGTCTAGTGTATAAAAGGCTATGTTAATCCATCCATCCAATGGCGCTGCAGCCCAAATCGGGCCTTGGCCTCCTCTATTTTCTTCCTCCAGCCATCCCTGTCCTCCACCGCCCTTCTCCAGTTTGGAGTTCCGAGCATGGATCGAGCATCCTCCTGGATTTTGTCTGCCCATCTCGTCCCTGGTCTTCCAACTGGTCTTTTACCTTTCGTTTTTTGGTTGAATCTCTTGACTACTCGTCTTTCTCTTGACTACTCGTCTTTCTCTTGACTACTCGTCTTTCTCTTGACTACTCCTGACTACTCCTCTTGATGAATCTCCTCTTGGAGAATCCTCTTGACTACTCCTGACTCTTCCATCCTTTGTAAATGCCCGGCCCATTTAAGTCTTTGTAATCTTATTGTTGTTGCTAGGTCTGCTTCTGCGAAGAGCTGGTAGATCTCGTGGTTGTATCTTATTCTCTACTGTTCATTAATACTAGATTGGAATTTAATTGTTATTTTGTTTTAGAATGCGAAACGTAGGAAAGGGACGATAAGGAATAAGCCGGTGGTGGTGAAGGGAAAAAGGCCGACGAAGTAGGGATAGTTGGTTGGAGGTGTGGGTTGAGATTCCGACCGCGGTTGGAACAGCAACAGGAAAGTAACGAGGCGTAATAATTTTGTAAGGTTCGAGACGGAAAGGCGTAGGTTAACGTTTTCGTTTTTAGTAGTAATTGTTTGTTTTTTAAGACGATTTTTAAATTGGTTCGATATAGCAATAGCTTTTTGTTAAATTTTCAGATTTTTTTTGCGTTTTCACAAAAGTTGTACATTTTTTTTCTCTAGCAAATGGTTTACTTGTGTTCACAGTTTCTTGTTGTGTGTTTGATTAAATAATTTGTTTTTTATATAATTAACGCGTTATTGTTTCAGAAATTGCCTTCAGTTTCAAACAAACTTTTCTGCGTTATGTTATTATTCAACTTGATTTGCAACATTCTCCTTCAGATTCTTTACAACATTTTCCTTTAAATTATTTGCAATAATTTCCTCCTCTTCATTGGCAATATTTCCCTTCTGTTAATTAGCCACATTTTCTTCAGCTAATTTGCAACATATTCTCCCTCTTCCTTAGCAAAATTTGCCTTAAGTTTATTTGTAACATTTTGCTTCAGATAATTTGCAACATATTCTTCCTGCGGAGTTTATAAATAATATGGTATGCTCCGAAAATCGTTTCTCGGTTTTTACCTGATTTAATTGATGCAAATCGTCGTCTTCCACGGTGCTTTAGTAAGCGCGGAAAAGTAAAATGAAGCTTCTAAGTCGTCCGGTTCAAGAAATATTTAGATTTTTGTAATAAAAAAATTTACATTTTCAACACAACCATCGATGTGTATTATTGGTCACATAACTAAAAATATGCCCATAAAGAGGTGAACCGGCGTTTCCAATTTTAACCCTTTTAAGAAAATGTTATTTTAGCAAATTATTACAAAAAAAATTAGGTTTTGCAAAAACTGTAACAAATGTAATTAGAGTATTTTAAAATTTACAGGGTAAATTTTTGCTAAAAGGCAACCCAGTGTGTAGTAAATCGGAACATTTTTCGCTCATGCGCATTGACATAACCTTGATAAAAAAACGTAGACGTAGTTAAAATAGATTTTCTGGTGGAATATTTTACCAATCGTATTTCTTTCAGTAATCGTCGAAATATACTAATCGAGTAAGGTACCGTCACTGAACTCGAAAGGGGTCAAAAGTCAAGATTTCTTGAAAATTAAGAAAAATTGTCAAAAAATGCGGTTTACGTCTTGAATTTTTTCCAATGAATTGAACAAAAAATTAGGTTTTTTTTGACGAGCCTTACCAAGTTCCGCCCCCGCAGGGGGCGGCTGTAGGTGCGTTTAAAATTTTTCACTTTTTCCGTAAAAACTCCGTTCCTCTTGGGCGTCGAAACGGGAAATGGTCATTTTCTGCTGTAAAACTGAACAGGCCTTCGACCCGTGTCCGTCTGCCGCTCGCAAGTCCCACATGGCGTCCTCTAGGTGCCAAAAACAGGAGAACGTTTCTAGCACCTTTGAAGAGCAATTTTGGTCCGTGGCTCGATTTTTTTACTGCGTTCTCTTGCCGCGTCGATTTCACGTTTTTTGACGTCATGCGGAAAAGTACGCGACCGTCGGTTCACCCGGTGCGGCGGAAAATGTAAGCGAAAAAAACCGTTTTTTTCATCACATCTGTGGACGCCGTTCTCTTGATTGAAGAGCGCCGTGTCTCCAAACCGGTTCGTTCGATGCGAGATATTTACCCGCAACCGGCGGTGGAAGAATCTGGTACCTTCGGCATCCTGTTCCCACTCTGGATCAATTTTAACACAAAAATCGACAAAAACGAGATGTTTTTTTCACCTAATTTGCGGGGATCCCTCTCCCGGGATACCCAACAGTCGGATCGGGACCGTACCGGCACCAATCGATTCGGCATAGTGTCTTTAAGTTTGTTTTGGAGTTTAATTGCGATTGCGCGCCGGGAGGCCCGAAAAAACATGTTTTGCAGAAGTACGCGAGAATCCTCTGGGATTCGCTAAATTAAATAGCAGAGCCTCGCGGTGGTGGTTTCTGAATATAGAACGAAAGGGTCTATAAGGCGATAGGAACGATGCTTCGCTCGATCGCATTTGGGGGTCTCGACGCCCGTCCAAACTCGAAACGAATTTTTCAAAATTGAGCAAATTGAAACCTTCAATATTCGGTGAAATGTTTTAGAATTGTATTGCTCTTTTCAGGAATTATAGCCCCACGTGTCTACTTTCGAACAACACCAGTCTCGGCGCATTACACCTCCGGGGTTGTTCCGCAAGTCCCAATTCGCGAAGTCACTTTTTTTCACCTCTTCAAACGGAAACGCTTAAAAGAAAATTTACATTTCCAGTCCAACAAGTGCATGCCCGGTGAAAAGGCCAACAGTATGACGTTTGAATTTCTCAAATCCATCAACGGCTTCGCACTCCAGGTCAAAAATACTACGACCATTGCTTGCCGCTGAATCGCCAATTTACACTTACAGCTGATCATTCTGACACTATTTTCGCTCAGGTTTTGTGGAAATGTCATTGTTGAAGTTTATCCGTTTATGATTATTCGTGTGCTTGTGAAAAGATAAAATAAAAGAAAAGAATTTAAATCAAAATTCTGATTTTTCGCTCATTGTTAAGTTGAAATTCAAGTCAAATTCAAAGAGATTTCTCAAAATTTTTTCAAATTTCTACAAGAAAACGCAGATTTCACACTTTAATTTTAGCAGATTCTTAAAATTCAGACCATTTTACGTCAGAAACAGTTGCTTCCGTTCACATTTGAATTTAAAAAATTATTTCATAAACCGCAATATTTACAAGTTTTTTTTAAGAATAATTGGAGCTTTTAATTTGAATTTAGATTAAAACGGTACAACACGCGTCTTCCTCGGATGTATAGCAACAGAGTTATTGGCGAAAAACTTTCAGTATTACCATTTCACTGCGGAAGGAACAGCCTTTCAATATTTATCGGCATTTTCGATTCAAATTCGAATACAACTCATCAAGTTCTATTAAAATATGCTGCATGAATTTTCTGCGGCTGACGGTCCAGACGTGGCCGACGTTTTAAATCTCCCTCCAACTGTTTACTTGATTTTCAAACATTTGCGTTTTTCATTTCCCTACATTTCTAATAAATTCTTCTAGCATGAATCGATAGAGTATACTTTCCTCTACCAGCGGAGCAAATTTTATCATTCCTTTGCAAACCGTTTTACCAGGATTTTTTTTAAATGCAATTCATTTGCCAGGATTCGGGATGGCTAGCAACGGTTGCATAATCAACTCCGCCCCACAGAAGTTTCCTTCGATTTTCCGTGGTGAATGGTGACCGGGAAAATTTTATTTCTCAGATTTGTTAAAGTTGGAAAATTCTACATTAGAAACAATTGAATATTCTTGCAAATTCACACTCTTACTTGAGTATAAGTAAGCTCGGCCATATTTGATTAGAGTTTTTACTGATTTTATTAAAGAAAACTATTATTTGTGGTCGATAGACTTGACACAGAATTTTTTTTAATAAAGAAATTCTTGCAAATATATTTTTTGTCCAATTTTCCGGAGTCTAAGAAACATGCATTTAGCGCTATTTTATAGAGCAGATTTTCATCTAAAAGTTGTGTCATTTTCATTTTTCCAAAGCGAACCGTTTTGGCGGAAGAGCCCATTTAAACCCATGTAAATTGAAAAACGAAATTCAGAGAAGGGGGGACCCCTTGGATAAATTTTGTGATTTTATATTTTTTGCTTCTACGACTAAGCCGAAGGTTTTTACAAAATTTGCAAACTATACTTTTTTGTAGACACCGACGTCTTACATACGGATATCCCGATTATAATTTTCCATCTTGAGGCGTTGAGGAGATATTTGCAAAATCCATCTAAATGCACAATCATTTTCCACGCCGTCCCCAATGGAGACGGAGCGTTCAAATTTGGCAAGTGGGTACTTCATTTGGCCACCCACATTCGGTAAAAGTTTCGTTGAAATTCTTACAGTGTTAATATATTTTTTCGCAATTTTTGAATATTTTTAAATTTTCGTATTCGTTTTAGGTTGAAATTCGTGATTGACATGTCTGGATTTGTTCAAAAAATTATTTTAGTAAGCTTATACAACGTGGAACAACAAAATTTCACTCATTTTTAGAGAATTAGTCAATCTATGATACCTTTCAGTTAGTTTTGCAAAATATTTTATCTAGCGGCGGCCGCCGCCCCTCAAACTCGAACATAACAAAAATTAATAAATTCAAATAACTATAAAATGAAAACTGCAAGAGATGTATTGAAATTTCTTTCAGATCTATATAGATAATACATTTTTCTATTGAAATTGACGTTTTGGTATTTTCATGGCGGATAGCCTGGGCACATAATTTTTTCTAATAAGGAAATACTATTGAAAATTTACAAATATATATTTTTTTCCAAGTCTCCGAGGTCTACTAAACATGCATTTAGCACTGGTTTATAGAGCAGATTTTCATTTAAAAATTGTGTCATTTTCATCTTTCCAAAGCGAACCGTTTTGGCGGAAATTTTTTTTGCAAACGAAAAAATTGAATAACAAAATTCAGAGAAGGGAACCCCTTGGATACATTTTTGGATTTCATATTTTTTTACTTTTGCGACTAAACCGAAGGTTTTTACAAAAATTGCAAAAAATACTTTTTTGTAGACATCGACATCTTACATACGGATATCCTGGTTATAATTTTCTATTTTGAGGCATTGACGAGATATTTCCAAAAAAATATGAAAGACAACATTATTCCTCACGCTGTCCCCTTTGGAGTTTCTGCACCGTTTCTGCACTTCTGTGTCGAGCCCTCCCTTCTGTATTTGTGCCTTGGTTGCTGGCCCGTTCCTGAGCCATTAGGTCAATCGGCGGGACTGCCGCTATGACTTGTAGCGCCACATTTGACACCGTGCGGTAAGCGCAGCATATGCTTATTAACATGCTGCGTTGTGTTTTTACTAGCCGGTTTTTGTTTGTGGCTGCATGCAGCGACTCCACCCAGGCCGGTACAGTGTAAAGGAGGATGGAATTAACGACCTCATTTAGTAGCCTTTTTGCGTGCATATTTGGACCATTTATTCTGGGCATCAACTTACGAAGTGCTGTACCTGCACGTTCGGCTTTCACTGCTACATTTTGGACGTGCCTGCTCCAGGAAAGCCGCTGGTCGATATGGACGCCGAGGTATTTAATTGTCGGTGTCCCATCTTGGTACCCAGGGTTCTTGGATTAGGGCGATGTCGACTCCTCCCTTTGACAGTTGGAGGAGCAGAGCAGCCGAGGCTGCTTTGGAGTGGTGGAGGTTACATTGTATTACCCCCACCATCGCTGAGAGAGTTTTCTGGCACCGCGACGATCGTTACGTCGTTGTCGTCTTCGGTGTCAGAGATTAGCGCCAGATTCTCCTCTGCTTCGCTAATCTCATCTAGATGGAGAGGTCCGAACATATTCGTGACCCCCATATCTGACATCTCACTGTCTGAATGTGACCGAGGCTCCCCTTCCCTCGAGGGGATTGGGGTTCTCTGGTCACTCTTATAGACATTCAGGGTAGTGGAGCCGAAGCCGTAGCTGATCACTCCCTTACTTTCTGCCAGTGGCGCTAGAGATGCTTCGTTTAAGATGACAATTACTTGCCTTCTCATACCCGCTGCCTCGCTAACTTTGATAACGCTCCAATCCTCAGTTGGAAGCGTGGGGTTGCTGGTCTGAATTATCTTCAGAATTGTCCTCGGGTCAGAGGGTTCCGTCGGGATCCAGGATCTCGGTCTGCTCGGGATCTTGTCCCTTGAGACAGCCTCGATTCGGGCGCCTGGCCAGACTTCCCCGATGGCTTGCTTGTACAGGTCCGCTGATCGTTGATCTGCACAAGCCACCAGCTTGATATGTCCTTGATGCCAACCTGCGTCTCTGCAGCAAGGAGCTGGGCCTGGATTCTTCTGGAGAATGTCCAGGTATTTGCCCAAGAGAGCCGCTTCCACCAGTCCCCATTTGACTGGCGCGATACTCCCATCCCGGTGACCTCTGTCAATGACCGCCCATACCAGATGATCTTTCATGATCTCACTGTATGAGCGCTTCGGGAGTCCCTTTTTATTGGACTGTGGCGAAGGACCCAGTCGTGCCCTTTTTTTCCCTATGAGCGGGGATTCATCCATCGATCTGTCCTTTCTTTTGGACGATCCCTGGGTTGCCGCCGACTCATGTTCTTTCGTAACTTTAAGGGCCCACTCGAGTTTCGCCTTGTCTTGATCAGACCGCTTTTCCTCCGGGATGCCCTTAAATTTGTCGAGGAGTTTGTAGGCCGCCCTTCTATCCCTGTAGGCTCTGACGGACGGTTTCACCTCTTTTTTGCTAGATGTCGCTTTATTCAGCTCTGCATCATTACTAGTGCTAGGCCCGGGTTTCGTTAGCCTGCAACTTGTGTTGTCCTTAGAGGACGGGAGTCTCCCTTTACGGGTGGACTTTTTGGGAACTCACGTTCCGGGAATGGATTGTTGCCCACACCAGATCCGATTGGGCGGCCTGCTTGCGCAGGGTGGGATTCCGAGCTGTTGCCCGTACCCACCTGGTGGTTGTTACCTCGGTTTGCACTATCCATTGAGGGGGGCCCTTCTGGCCATGCATCCTCTTGGCACGGGTAAGGTCCACCACCGTAGGATTAGGAGTAATAGATTGAAGAAGAAAGAAGTTTAACTCCCTAGCCCTCGATACCTACTAGCGTCAGGAGTTGAAAGGTGGTCATGAGTAGACCGAAGAGTTGACCAAGGGAGGTCGAAAGATCAAAGAAGGAAAGATAAGGGGAAACTGGTAATCTCGTGCCTAAGCATGGTTACCGTGCAATGGTGTTGGTCCGCGTGTGAAATCCCCTATCCGCCACCCGGGGACGCGCCTGGTAGGGGTTACACCTTCTTCCGCAGGAAATAAGGCTTCCAAGGTAGCAAAAACTATCTACTACCTGTACTTGCCTGCCATCTATCTCCAGGTTGCAGGGGGCTGTCGCATTGTTCTTTATCAGCTTGGTTTTATCGAACTAACTCAAACGAGTCCGCCAAAAGAACAAAAATCTAGCAAGAGACCAAACATACATGACCAAAAAGACATGCAGAAAAAGGAAAAAACACAGGAACAGAAATGTAAATGATCACAAAACCCTAACGCTGCAAAGCAGGTAAACCTAGAATATCTTGCAGAACACAAGGACTACAAAACTGCAGAAAACAAGACCTGGGAGGAAAAATAATGCAAGAAAATAAGAATTGAAATAGGGAACCCGCTAAATACCAGGGCAGATACCGTCAAGGTAGTATTTGTCTAACAAGACGACAACAACATGGAAAGAAGTAAACAATCACTGTACAAGAACAGATACATAGAACTAGCAGACATACGAATTCGCAGTCCTGGAACAATTCACACGAATAAACGGAGAACAAACAGTGAGACACAGAATCGTTAAGATCCAGGTAGGAGATACAAACGAAAAACTGTGGAACATGATAGAAAAAGTCAAAGACAGCCTAGAAGACACAGGATGCCCACACAGCACAGGATATTTCAGGGATATCCTGAAAGGATATTCCAAGGATATCCGCCCCGCAATTTTTTAATATTTTGAAATTTCTTGTGAAATTTGCTCGGAAATCTCTTCGAGGTCCTTAACCTTTAACCAGTCTACGTATTTTCCTTGAGAATGCTGATCCCATCGATACATTATCTTTTCTTCTATTCTCCTCGGTTTTGATTTCTGCTTCAGCGTTACGATTACGGGCGTATATTTTGAGTCACTTCTGCTGCCAACTACCATTTTATCTATAGATTCCGCTGTCTGGTTCGGCAAAACCTGGTCTATCTCCACACGCCCCTACGAACGTAAACTCCCCTTATGTCGACTACATTCAAGAAGAATTATTTTTTATGCATGACAATGCGAAGCCGTACACCGCAAGAATCGTGGTTTTCGGCCAGCATGCAGTCCCGACCTAAATCCGATAGAACATATATGGGATGAGGGTAAACGAAGAACTCTAGCTGGGCTACGTGCACCAACCTCAATCCCAGAGCATATTGTTGCAGTAGAAGAAGAGTAGCTTAACATCCTATAAGAAATAATGTATTGTTTCTTATAGGATGATCACAATTGTGCATATTTCGTATTTGAGTAAATTGCGAAGTTTCGAGCCGCTTATTGTGTTGTGCATGTCTTGTTAAGATCTTATTAGGACATTTTTTGCTAAACTAGTCCATCCAGATTGAATGGAGTTAATGAAAACGTGGCGAGAATGAGGTAAATATTGTTATTTTGTTTTCTACAACTTATTTAATTAATATATACAGGTATTACAATAAATATTCTATCCCTAGTGTAAACAGAAAGAATGTCCGAACGAATGACGAGAAGGAAAATAGTTTGTTGGGAAAAGAATCGTGTGTTTTTGATAGGAAATTACTGTCCGAATTGGTTCAACTTCGGTCGATTGATTTGGATCAATTCTCAGACAATGTAAGGCAAAATTGGCTATGGAAAGTAACATTTTCTTGCTATGAATTTTGTGTCGACTCGAATTTTAAACCTTGTCTGTCTGTCTACCTAATCAAATTTGGAAACATTTAACTGAACAATTTTGTGTCGACTAAAGGTCGATTCCCATATTCGCGACACTCAGCTAAGCGACGGCGTGCGACATCGCCTGTCAAATAATGATTACATGTTTTTAAATGGGCACGTCGCGTAACCATAGTAAGAACGTGCCCATTTAAAACAATAATTATTTGACAGGCGATGTCGCGTAGCTGAGTGTCGCGTATATGAGAATCGGCCTTTAAATTTCAAATCTTGTCTCTCTGTCTAATCAAATTTGGAAACATTACTGAACAATTTTGTGTCGACTTAAATTTGAAACCGCGTCAGTCAATTTCAGTGGTTGATTGGAGTCGGGATACTTGGATTTATTAATTTACTGCGATGGTTATAAGTGCAATTATGATGCTGCATCCACACGCTTGGTAAACTCGCAAATCCAATGGTTTGGTAAACATTTGCCTTGGTTTGCAAGCGCTTGCGACCGATTTGATCGAGTGTTTGTTGCCTTAAGACCGATTCTCATATACGCGACACTCGGCTATGCGACATCATGCGACAACGCCTGTCAAATAATGATAACATTGTTTTAATGTTATCATTAAAATCATGTTAATGAGCACGTTCTCACTATGGCTACGCGACGTGCCCATTTAAAACAATGTGATCATTATTTGACAGGCGATGTCGCACGACGTCGCGTAGCTGAGTGTCGCGGATATGAGAATCAAACTTTATCCACACGTTGTTTATGTTTGGAGTTTGCTGCAAACGTGTGAAAGCACCATTAATTTGTCGACACAAAAAACGTTTTTTGAAACTTGCGTTTTATTTCACACAAATTTATTTTTTTGCGTTTTTTCAAAATCTGGTTTATTAATTTTAACAAATTTATTCCTTTTTGTGTTTTTTAAAATTTGGTTTAGTTAATTGTTGTTGTTTTGTAAAAAAAGTTATCGTTTATCGTCCTTTTACATGGGTAATTTATGTATAAATAGAAATAATTTACAAATTACTGTTTGTTATTTTCGTATAAAAAAAGATTTGAAAACTTTTTCGTATTGTTGATACTTTTAAAAATAAATAAAAAGCGTATTTTGTTACATTTAACTACAATTAAGGTTTTTTTTTTGTTTTGGAAATATAAAAAAATATTGCAAATTGTGTTTTTCTTTTGCAGTGTTTTTTGGAAATCTCACAGTTTAAAGCTTGCTCCACACTCTCGCAAAGTTGAGGGAGGCACGAGACTGCCCTCTCGCGCCTAGTTCGACCTACTCGACCCGCCTTGTGCTTCCTCGCCTTTGATTAACTTCGCTCAAAAGACGATTTTTCCTACCCGAGTCTAAGATACACGAGAAAAGCGGAAATAGTTGCAGCAGCAATTAAAAGCACAAATAGCTGCTGCAGCAGCTACTAGTTATTCTATTCTGATACTATTTGGTCATAGCACTGAGGTCGTGAGGTCGAACTCAGGCGACCTCAGAACGCTGAGGGCGAAGTAAGGCGAGAGTGTGGATGAGAAGTTCCTCGCCTCGAACAACTTAGCTGCTCCGCGAGAGAGTGAAAAAAATTGTGAAAACGAATTATTGTTTCTGTTGGGATTAACATTTCCAATTTCAACATTTTGGCAAATAAATTATTGAAAAAAAATAATTGTTCAGTATTTTCGGTAACATTTTTCTAAGAAAAAAAATTACAAATTTCACAAATTTTTTTTTTAATGTTTCAATAAAATTTTTGTTTGAATTAATATTTTGCACAAATCCTCGATGCGAAATTTTGGAATATATGATTTTATTTTATGTCTGTCTTGAGATTTTAAATCGCAAATTTGCAAAATTTAAATTTCTTAGCTCAAATTCTGAATATATACTATTCTTAATTTAAATTTCTTCGTTAACTCTTTAACGGAATTAAAGATAATTTTCAATATTCCAAAATGCTTATCAAACAAAGGTGGGACATTTTTAATACCAACTCAAACAGTTAAATATTTCAGAACTGTGAATTTATAAAGTTCAAAAATTCTTGCTTTGTTCCACAACTAATTTATAACTAATAGTGGTTTTCCAAATTTCGTATAACATTTCACTAAAAAAACGTTTATTTGATGTTCTGTCTGTCAGTTTGAAGCTTTTAAGTTGCAAATTTTCAAACACAAAACCAAAATTTACAAAATCTCTTTGTTTGTTAAAACATTTCACAACTGCCAATTTATAAATTCACAAATTTCGTCTAAAATTTCACGCAAAAAAAGTTCATCTGATGTTCAGTCTGTCTGTTTTGAACTTTTAAATTGCAAATTTACAAATTCAAAATTTACAAAATATCTTTAATTACTTAAACATTTTACAACTGCGAATTTATAAATTAACTAAATTCGACTAAAATTTCGCGAAATAAACGTTTATTTGATGTCCTGTCATGTTTGTCCGTCTGTTTTGGCTTTAAATTTGCAAATTTTCAAACTCAAAACCAAAATTTCTTCGTTTCTTTAAACATTTCAAAAGTGCGAATTTATAAATTGCGTCTAAAATTTGGCGAAAAAAAATGTTCACCTGATGTTCTTTCTGTCTGTTTTCAGCTTTAAATTTGCAAATTTTCAAACACAAAACCAAAATTTACAAAATTTCTTCGTTTGTTTAAACATTTCGCAACTGCAAATTTATAAATTCACAAATTTCGTCTAAAATTTTGCGAAAAAAAGTTTATTTGTTGTTCTGTCAGTCTGTTTTGTCTTTTAATTTGCAAATTTTTAAACAAAACCAAAAATTTACAAAATTTCTTCGCTTGTTTGAACATTTCACAACTAAATTTACAACGAATTTATAAAATAAATTCACAAAATTCGTCTAAAATTTCGCGAAATAAACTTCGTTTGATGTTCTGTCTGTCTGTTTTTTTGCCTTTAATTTGCAAATTTTCAAACTCAAAACCAAATTTTCTTAGTTTCTTTAAACATTTCACAAGTGCGAATTTATAAATTTACAAATTTCGTCTAAAATTTTGCGAAAAAAACGTTCATCTGATGTTCTTTCTGTCTGTTTTCAGCTTTAAATTTGCAAATTTCCAAACAAAACTAAAATTTACAAAATTTCTTCGTTTGTTTAAACATTTTGAATTTATAAATTCACAAATTTCGTCTAAAATTTTGCGAAAAAAACGTTCATTTGATAATCTGTCCGTCTGTTTTCAGCTTTTAATTTAAAAATATTCACAAAACCAAAATTTATAAAAATTCTTCGATTGTTTAAACATTTCACAAATGCGCATTTTTAAATTCACAAATTTCGTATAAAATTTCGCGAAAAAAAAAGTCCATTTGATGTTCTGTCTGTCTATTTTTTGCTTTTAATTTGAAAATTTTCACAAACTTGAAACCAAAATTTACAAAATTTCTTCGTTTGTTTAAATATTTCACAACGCGAATTTTAAGTTCACAAATTTCGTTTAAAATTTCGCAAAATAAACGTACATTTGATGTTTTGTCTGTCTGTTTTTTTGCTTTTAATTTGCAATTTTTCAAAAATCAAAATTTACAAAATTTCTTCGCTTGTTTAAACATTACATAAATGCAGATTTTGTAAATTGACAAATTTCGTCTAAAATTTCAGTAAATAAACGTTCATATGATGTTCTGTCTGTCTGTTTTCAGCTTTTAATTTGGAAATTTACAAATTAAAAACCGAAATTTACAAAATTTCTTTGTTTGTTTAAACATTTCATAACTACGAATTTATAAATTCACAAATTTCGACGAAAATTTCGGAAAAAAAAAACGTTAATTTGATGTTCTGTTTGTCTGTTTTCAGCTTTAAATTTGCAAATTTACAAACTCAAAACCAAAATTTACAAAATTTCTTCGTTTGTTTAAACATTTTACCACTGCGAATTTATAAATTCAAAAATTTCGTCTAAAACATTTCTTCGCTTGTTTAAACATCTTGCAACTGCAAATTAATAAATTCACAAATTTCGTATAAAATTTGGCGAAATAAACGTTTTTTTGGTGTTCTGTCTGTTTTGAGATTTTAATTTGCAAATTTACAAACCCAAAACAAAAATTTCCAAAATTTCTTCGTTTGTTTAAACATTTAACAACAGCAAATTTATAAATTCACAAATTTCGTCTAAAATTTCACGCAAAAAAAGTTCATCTGATGTTCAGTCTGTCTGTTTTGAACTTTTAAATTGCAAATTTACAAATTCAAAATTTACAAAATATCTTTAATTACTTAAACATTTTACAACTGCGAATTTATAAATTCGCAAATTTCGTCTAAAATTTCACGCAATAAATGTTAATTTGATGTTCTGTCTCTGTTTTGAACTTTTAATTTGCAAACTCAAAATTTCTTCGATTGGTTCGATTCGATTTTACAACTGCGGATTTATAAATTCACAAATTTCGCAAAATATACGTTTATTTGATGTTCTGTTTTCAGCGTTTAATTTGCAAATTCAAATCAAAATTATACAAAATCTCTTTGTTTGTTAAAACATTTAACAACTGCGAATTTATAAATTAACTAAATTCGTCTAAAATTTCGCGAAATAAACGTGCGTTTGATGTTCTGTCTGTATGTTTTTTGCTTTTAATTTGCAAATTTTCAAAACCAAAATTTCTTCGTTTCTTTAAACATTTCACAAGTGCGAATTTATAAATTTACAAATTTCGTCTAAAATTTTGCGAAAAAAACGTTCATCTGATGTTCTTTCTGTCTGTTTTCAGCTTTAAATTTGCAAATTTCCAAACACAAAACTAAAATTTCAAAATTTTTTCGTTTGTTTAAACTTTTCGCAACTGCGAATTTATAAATTCACAAATTTCGTCTAAAATTTTGCGAAAAAAACGTTCATTTCATAATCTGTCCGTCTGTTTTCAGCTTTTAATTTGAAAATATTCACAAAACCAAAATTTATAAAAATTCTTCGATTGTTTAAACATTTCACAAATGCGCATTTTTAAATTCACAAATTTCGTATAAAATTTCGCGAAAAAAAAGTTCATTTGATGTTCTGTCTGTCTATTTTTTGCTTTTAATTTGAAAATTTTCACAAACTTGAAACCAAAATTTACAAAATTTCTTCGTTTGTTTAAATATTTCACAACTGCGACTTTTAAGTTCACAAATTTCGTTTAAAATTTCGCAAAATAAACGTACATTTGATGTTTTGCTTTTAATTTGCAATTTTTCAAAAACCAAAATTTACAAAATTTCTTCGCTTGTTTAAACATTACATAAATGCAGATTTTGTAAATTGACAAATTTCGTCTAAAATTTCAGGAAATAAACGTTCATATGATGTTCTGTCTGTCTGTTTTCAGCTTTTAATTTGGAAATTTACAAATTAAAAACCGAAATTTACAAAATTTCTTCGTTTGTTTAAACATTTCACAACTACGAATTTATAAATTCACAAATTTCGGAAAAAAAACGTTAATTTGATGTTCTGTTTGTCTGTTTTCAGCTTTAAATTTGCAAATTTACAAACTCAAAACCAAAATTTACAAAATTTCTTCGTTCGTTTAAACATTTTACAACTGCGAATTTATAAATTCACAAATTTCGTCTAAAATTTCGCGAAATAAAAGTTTATTTGATATTCTGTCTGTCTATATTTTTGTTTTTAATTTGCAAACTCAAAACCAAAATTTCTTCGCTTGTTTAAACATTTTACAACTGCGAATTTATAAATTCAAAAATTTCGTCTAAAACATTTCTTCGCTTGTTTAAACATCTTGCAACTGCAAATTAATAAATTCACAAATTTCGTATAAAATTTGGCGAAATAAACGTTTTTTTGGTGTTCTGTCTGTTTTGAGATTTTAATTTGCAAATTTACAAACCCAAAACCAAAATTTACAAAATTTCTTCGTTTGTTTAAACATTTAACAACAGCAAATTTATAAATTCACAAATTTCGTCTAAAATTTCACGCAAAAAAAGTTCATCTAATGTTCAGTCTGTCTGTTTTGAACTTTTAAATTGCAAATTTACAAATTCAAAATTTACAAAATATCTTTAATTACTTAAACATTTTACAACTGCGAATTTATAAATTCGCAAATTTCGTCTAAAATTTCACGAAATAAACGTTAATTTGATGTTCTGTCTCTGTTTTGAACTTTTAATTTGCAAATTTACAAACTCAAAATTTCTTCGATTGGTTAAACATTTTACAACTGCGGATTTATAAATTCACAAATTTCGCGAAATATACGTTTATTTGATGTTCTGTCTGTTTTCAGCGTTGAATTTGCAAATTTTTAAACTCAAAATTTTACAAAATTTCCTCGATTATTTAAACATTTCACAACGGGGATTTTTTAAATTAACTAAATTCGACTAAAATTTCGCGAAATAAACGTTTATTTGATGTCCTGTCATGTTTGTCCGTCTGTTTTGGCTTTAAATTTGCAAATTTTCAAACTCAAAACCAAAATTTCTTCGTTTCTTTAAACATTTCAAGAGTGCGAATTTATAAATTTCGTCTAAAATTTTGCGAAAAAAAACGTTCACCTGATGTTCTTTCTGTCTGTTTTTAGCTTTAACTTTGCAAATTTTCAAACAAAACCAAAATTTACAAAATTTCTTTGTTTGTTTAAACATTTCACAACTGCGAATTTATAAATTCACAAATTTCGTCTAAAATATTGCGAAAAAAAGTTTATTTGTTTTTCTGTCAGTCTGTTTTGGCTTTTAAACAAATTTTTAAACAAAACCAAAAATTTACAAAATTTCTTCGCTTGTTTGAACATTTCACAACTAAATTTACAACGAATTTATAAAATAAATTCACAAAATTCGTCTAAAATTTCGCGAAATAAACTTCGTTTGATGTTCTGTCTGTCTGTTTTTTTGCTTTTAATTTGCAAATTTTCAAACATAAGCAAATTTTCTTAATTTCTTAAAACATTTCACAAGTGCGAATTTATAAATTTACAACTTTCGTCTAAAATTTTGCGAAAAAAACGTTCATCTGATGTTCTTTCTGTCTGTTTTCAGCTTTAAATTTGCAAATTTCCAAACACAAAATTAAAATTTAAATTTTTTTCGTTTGTTTAAACATTTCGCAACTGCGAATTTATAAATTCACAAATTTCTTCTAAAATTTTGCGAAAAAAAACGTTCATTTGATAATCTGTCCGTGTGTTTTCAGCTTTTAATTTGAAAATATTCACAAAACCAAAATTTATAAAAATTCTTCGATTGTTTAAACATTTTACAAATGCGCATTTTTAAATTCACAAATTTCGTATAAAATTTCGCGAAAAAAAAGTTCATTTGATGTTCTGTCTGTCTATTTTTTGCTTTTAATTTGAAAATTTTCACAAACTTGAAACCAAAATTTACAAAATTTCTTCGTTTGTTTAAATATTTCACAACGCGAATTTTAAGTTCTAAAATTTCGCAAAATAAACGTACATTTGATGTTTTGTCTGTCTGTTTTTTTGCTTTTAATTTGCAATTTTTCAAAAACCAAAATTTACAAAATTTCTTCGCTTGTTTAAACATTACATAAATGCAGATTTTGTAAATTGACAAATTTCGTCTAAAATTTCAGGAAATAAACGTTCATATGATGTTCTGTCTGTCTGTTTTCAGCTTTTAATTTGGAAATTTACAAACTCAAAACCAAAATTTACAAAATTTCTTCGTTTGTTTAAACATTTCACAACTACGAATTTATAAATTCACAAATTTCGACGAAAATTTCGGAAAAAAAAACGTTAATTTGATGTTTTGTTTGTCTGTTTTCAGCTTTAAATTTGCAAATTTACAAACTCAAAACCAAAATTTACAAAATTTCTTCGTTTGTTTAAACATTTTACAACTACGAATTTATAAATTCAAAAATTTCGTCTAAAACATTTCTTCGCTTGTTTAAACATCTTGCAACTGCAAATTAATAAATTCACAAATTTCGTCTAAAATTTGGCGAAATAAACGTTTTTTTGGTGTTCTGTCTGTTTTGAGATTTTAATTTGCAAATTTACAAACCCAAAACCAAAATTTACAAAATTTCTTCGTTTGTTTAAACATTTAACAACAGCAAATTTATAAATTCACAAATTTCGTCTAAAATTTCACGCAAAAAAAAGTTCATCTGATGTTTAGTCTGTCTGTTTTGAACTTTTAAATTACAAATTAAGAAATTCAAAATTTACAAAATATCTTTAATTACTTAAACATTTTACAACTGCGAATTTATAAATTCGCAAATTTCGTCTAAAATTTCACGAAATAAACGTTAATTTGATGTTCTGTCTCTGTTTTGAACTTTTAATTTGTAAATTTACAAACTCAAAATTTCTTCGATTGGTTAAACATTTTACAACTGCGGATTTATAAATTCACAAATTTCGCGAAATATACGTTTATCTGATGTTCTGTTTTCAGCGTTTAATTTGCAAATTTTCAAACTCGAAATTTTACAAAATCTCTTTGTTTGTTAAAACATTTCACAACTGCGAATTTATAAATTAACTAAATTCGTCTAAAATTTCGCGAAATAAACGTTCGTTTGATGTTCTGTCTGTATGTTTTTTGCTTTTAATTTGCAAATTTTCAAACAAAACCAAAATTTCTTCGTTTCTTTAAACATTTCACAAGTGCGAATTTATAAATTTCGTCTAAAATCTTGCGAAAAAAACGTTCATCTGATGTTCTTTCTGTCTGTTTTCAGCTTTAAATTTGTAAATTTCCAAACACAAAACCAAAATTTCTTCGTTTGTTTAAACATTTCGCAACTGCGAATTTATAAATTCACAAATTTCGTCTAAAATTTTGCGAAAAAAAGTTTATTTGTTGTTCTGTTAGTCTGTTTTGGCTTTTAATTTGCAAATTTTTAAACAAAAACAAAAATTTACAAAATTTCTTCACTTGTTTGAACATTTCACAACTAAATTTACAACGAATTTATAAATTCACAAAATTCGTCTAAAATTTCGCGAAAAATAAACTTCGTTTGATGTTCTGTCTGTCTGTTTTTTTGCTTTTAATTTGCAAATTTTCAAACTCAAAACCAAATTTTCTTAGTTTCTTTAAACATTTCACAAGTGCGAATTTATAAATTTACAAATTTCGTCTAAAATTTTGCGAAAAAAACGTTCACCTGATGTTCTTTCTGTCTGTTTTCAGCTTTAAATTTGCAAATTTTCAAACATAAAACCAAAATTTACAAAATTTCTTCGTTTGTTTTAATATTTCACAACTGCGACTTTTAAGTTCACAAATTTCGTTTAAAATTTCGCAAAATAAACGTACATTTGATGTTTTGTCTGTCTGTTTTTTTGCTTTTAATTTGCAATTTTTCAAAAACCAAAATTTACAAAATTTCTTCGCTTGTTTAAACATTTTACAACTGCGAATTTATAAATTCAAAAATTTCGTCTAAAACATTTCTTCGCTTGTTTAAACATCTTGCAACTGCAAATTAATAAATTCACAAATTTCGTCTAAAATTTGGCGAAATAAACGTTTTTTTGGTGTTCTGTCTGTTTTGAGATTTTAATTTGCAAATTTACAAACCCAAAACCAAAATTTCTTCGTTTGTTTAAACATTTAACAACAGCAAATTTATAAATTCACAAATTTCGTCTAAAATTTCACGCAAAAAAAGTTCATCTAATGTTCAGTCTGTCTGTTTTGAACTTTTAAATTGCAAATTTACAAATTCAAAATTTACAAAATATCTTTAATTACTTAAACATTTTACAACTGCGAATTTATAAATTCGCAAATTTCGTCTAAAATTTCACGAAATAAACGTTAATTTGATGTTCTGTCTCTGTTTTGAACTTTTAATTTGCAAATTTACAAACTCAAAATTTCTTCGATTGGTTAAACATTTTACAACTGCGGATTTATAAATTCACAAATTTCGCGAAATATACGTTTATCTGTTGTTCTGTTTTCAGCGTTTAATTTGCAAATTTTCAAACTCAAAATTTTACAAAATTTCTTTGTTTGTTAAAACATTTCACAACTGCGAATTTATAAATTAACTAAATTCGTCTAAAATTTCGCGAAATAAACGTTCGTTTGATGTTCTGTCTGTATGTTTTTTGCTTTTAATTTGCAAATTTTCAAACTCAAAACCAAAATTTCTTCGTTTCTTTAAACATTTCACAAGTGCGAATTTATAAATTTCGTCTAAAATCTTGCGAAAAAAACGTTCATCTGATGTTCTTTCTGTCTGTTTTCAGCTTTAAATTTGTAAATTTCCAAACATACAATTTCTTCGTTTGTTTAAACATTTCGCAACTGCGAATTTATAAATTCACAAATTTCGTCTAAAATTTTGCGAAAAAAAGTTTATTTGTTGTCCTGTCAGTCTGTTTTGGCTTTTAATTTGCAAATTTTTAAACAAAACCAAAAATTTACAAAATTTCTTCGCTTGTTTGAACATTTCACAACTAAATTTACAACGAATTTATAAATTTACAAAATTCGTCTAAAATTTCGCGAAATAAACTTCGTTTGATGTTCTGTCTGTCTGTTTTTTTGCTTTTAATTTGCAAATTTTCAAACTCAAAACCAAATTTTCTTAGTTTCTTTAAACATTTCACAAGTGCGAATTTATAAATTTACAAATTTCGTCTAAAATTTTGCGAAAAAAAACGTTCATCTGATGTTCTTTCTGTCTGTTTTCAGCTTTAAATTTGCAAATTTCCAAACACAAAACTAAAATTTAAAATTTTTTCGTTTGTTTAAACATTTCGCAACTGCGAATTTATAAATTCACAAATTTCTTCTAAAATTTTGCGAAAAAAACGTTCATTTGATAATCTGTCCGTCTGTTTTCAGCTTTTAATTTGAAAATATTCACAAAACCAAAATTTATAAAAATTCTTCGATTGTTTAAACATTTTACAAATGCGCATTTTTAAATTCACAAATTTCGTATAAAATTTCGCGAAAAAAAAGTTCATTTGATGTTCTGTCTGTCTGTTTTTTGCTTTTAATTTGAAAATTTTCACAAACTTGAAACCAAAATTTACAAAATTTCTTCGTTTGTTTAAATATTTCACAACTGCGACTTTTAAGTTCACAAATTTCGTTTAAAATTTCGCAAAATAAACGTACATTTGAAGTTTTGTCTGTCTGTTTTTTGCTTTTAATTTACCATTTTTCAAAAACCAAAATTTACAAAATTTCTTCGCTTGTTTAAACATTTTACAACTACGAATTTATAAATTCAAAAATTTCGTCTAAAACATTTCTTCGCTTGTTTAAACATCTTGCAACTGCAAATTAATAAATTCACAAATTTCGTCTAAAATTTGGCGAAATAAACGTTTTTTTGGTGTTCTGTCTGTTTTGAGATTTTAATTTGCAAATTTACAAACCCAAAACAAAAATTTACAAAATTTCTTCGTTTGTTTAAACATTTAACAACAGCAAATTTATAAATTCACAAATTTCGTCTAAAATTTCACGCAAAAAAAGTTCATCTGATGTTTAGTCTGTCTGTTTTGAACTTTTAAATTACAAATTAAGAAATTCAAAATTTACAAAATATCTTTAATTACTTAAACATTTTACAACTGCGAATTTATAAATTCGCAAATTTCGTCTAAAATTTCACGAAATAAACGTTAATTTGATGTTCTGTCTCTGTTTTGAACTTTTAATTTGCAAATTTACAAACTCAAAATTTCTTCGATTGGTTAAACATTTTACAACTGCGGATTTATAAATTCACAAATTTCGCAAAATGTACGTTTATTTGATGTTCTGTTTTCAGCGTTTAATTTGCAAATTCAAATCAAACTCAAAATTTTACAAAATCTCTTTGTTTGTTAAAACATTTCACAACTGCGAATTTATAAATTAACTAAATTCGTCTAAAATTTCGCGAAATAAACGTTCGTTTGATGTTCTGTCTGTATGTTTTTTGCTTTTAATTTGCAAATTTTCAAACTCAAAACCAAAATTTATTCGTTTCTTTAAACATTTCACAAGTGCGAATTTATAAATTTCGTCTAAAATTTTGCGAAAAAAAGTTTATTTGTTGTTCTGTCAGTCTGTTTTGGCTTTTATTTTAACTTAAATACTTAAATTTCTTCGCTTGTTTGAACATTTCACAACTAAATTTACAACTAATTTATAAATTCACAAAATTCGTCTAAAATTTCGCGAAATAAACTTCGTTTGATGTTCTGTCTGTCTGTTTTTTTTGCTTTTAATTTGCAAATTTTCAAACTCAAAACCAAATTTTCTTAGTTTCTTTAAACATTTCACAAGTGCGAATTTATAAATTTACAAATTTCGTTTAAAATTTTGCGAAAAAAACGTTCATCTGATGTTCTTTCTGTCTGTTTTCAGCTTTAAATTTGCAAATTTCCAAACACAAAACCAAAATTTCTTCGTTTGTTTAAACATTTCGCAACTGCGAATTTATAAATTCACAAATTTCTTCTAAAATTTTGCGAAAAAAACGTTCATTTGATAATCTGTCCGTGTGTTTTCAGCTTTTAATTTGAAAATATTCACAAAACCAAAATTTATAAAAATTCTTCGATTGTTTAAACATTTCACAAATGCGCATTTTTAAATTCACAAATTTCGTATAAAATTTCGCGAAAAAAAGTTCATTTGATGTTCTGTCTGTCTATTTTTTGCTTTTAATTTGAAAATTTTCACAAACTTGAAACCAAAATTTACAAAATTTCTTCGTTTGTTTAAATATTTCACAACTGCGACTTTTAAGTTCACAAATTTCGTTTAAAATTTCGCAAAATAAACGTACATTTGATGTTTTGTCTGTCTGTTTTTTTGCTTTTAATTTGCAATTTTTCAAAAACCAAAATTTACAAAATTTCTTCGCTTGTTTAAACATTACATAAATGCAGATTTTGTAAATTGACAAATTTCGTCTAAAATTTCAGGAAATAAACGTTCATATGATGTTCTGTCTGTCTGTTTTCAGCTTTTAATTTGGAAATTTTCAAATTAAAAACCGAAATTTACAAAATTTCTTCGTTTGTTTAAACATTTCACAACTACGAATTTATAAATTCACAAATTTCGACGAAAATTTCGGAAAAAAAAACGTTAATTTGATGTTCTGTTTGTCTGTTTTCCGCTTTAAATTTGCAAATTTACAAACTCAAAACCAAAATTTATTTGCTTGTTTAAACATTTCACAATTGCGAATTTACAAATTCACAAATTTTGACGAAAATTTCGGAAAAAAAAGTTAATTTGATGTTCTGTTTGTCTGTTTTCAGCTTTAAATTTGCAAATTTACAACTCAAAACCAAAATTTACAAAATTTCTTCGCTTGTTTAAACATTCCACAACTGCAAATTTATAAATTCACAAATTTCGCGAAATAAACGTTCATTTGATGTTCTGTCAAATTTTCAGCATTTCATTTGCAAATTTACAAACTCAAAACCAAAATTTACAAAACTTCTTCGTTCGTTTAAACATTTTACAACTGCGAATTTATAAATTCAAAAATTTCGTCTAAAACATTTCTTCGCTTGTTTAAACATCTTGCAACTGCAAATTAATAAATTCACAAATTTCGTCTAAAATTTGGCGAAATAAACGTTTTTTTGGTGTTCTGTCTGTTTTGAGATTTTAATTTGCAAATTTACAAACCCAAAACCAAAATTTACAAAATTTCTTCGTTTGTTTAAACATTTAACAACAGCAAATTTATAAATTCACAAATTTCGTCTAAAATTTCACGCAAAAAAAGTTCATCTGATGTTTAGTCTGTCTGTTTTGAACTTTTAAATTACAAATTAAGAAATTTAAAATTTACAAAATATCTTTAATTACTTAAACATTTTACAACTGCGAATTTATAAATTCGCAAATTTCGTCTAAAATTTCACGAAATAAACGTTAAACTTTTAATTTGCAAATTTACAAACTCAAAATTTCTTTGATTGGTTAAACATTTTACAACTGCGGATTTATAAATTCACAAATTTCGCAAAATATACGTTTATTTGATGTTCTGTTTTCAGCGTTTAATTTGCAAATTCAAATCAAAATTTTACAAAATCTCTTTGTTTGTTAAAACATTTCACAACTGCGAATTTATAAATTAACTAAATTCGTCTAAAATTTCGCGAAATAAACGTTCGTTTGATGTTCTGTCTGTATGTTTTTTGCTTTTAATTTGCAAATTTTAAAACTCGAAACCAAAATTTCTTCGTTTCTTTAAACATTTCACAAGTGCGAATTTATAAATTTCGTCTAAAATTAAAAAAACGTTCATCTGAAGTTCTTTCTGTCTGTTTTCAGCTTTAAATTTGTAAATTTCCAAACACAAAACCAAAATTTCTTCGATTGTTTAAACATTTCGCAACTGCGAATTTATAAATTCACAAATTTCGTCTAAAATTTTGCGAAAAAAAGTTTATTTGTTGTTCTGTTAGTCTGTTTTGGCTTTTAATTTGCAAATTTTTAAACAAAAACAAAAATTTACAAAATTTCTTCGCTTGTTTGAACATTTCACAACTAAATTTACAACGAATTTATAAATTCACAAAATTCGTCTAAAATTTCGCGAAATAAACTTCGTTTGATGTTCTGTATGTCTGTTTTTTTGCCTTTAATTTGCAAATTTTCAAACTCAAAACCAAATTTTCTTAGTTTCTTTAAACATTTCACAAGTGCGAATTTATAAATTTACAAATTTCGTCTAAAATTTTGCGAAAAAAACGTTCATCTGATGTTCTTTCTGTCTGTTTTCAGCTTTAAATTTGCAAATTTCCAAACACAAAACTAAAATTTTTTCGTTTGTTTAAACATTTCGCAACTGCGAATTTATAAATTCACAAATTTCTTCTAAAATTTTGCGAAAAAAACGTTCATTTGATAATCTCTTCGTCTGTTTTCAGCTTTTAATTTGAAAATATTCACAAAACCAAAATTTATAAAAATTCTTCGATTGTTTAAACATTTCACAAATGCGCATTTTTAAATTCACAAATTTCGTATAAAATTTCGCGAAAAATGATGTTCTGTCTGTCTGTTTCTTGCTTTTAATTTGAAAATTTTCACAAACTTGAAACCAAAATTTACAAAATTTCTTCGTTTGTTTAAATATTTCACAACTGCGACTTTTAAGTTCTCAAATTTCGTTTAAAATTTCGCAAAATAAACGTACATTTGAAGTTTTGTCTGTCTGTTTTTTGCTTTTAATTTACCATTTTTCAAAAACCAAAATTTACAAAATTTCTTCGCTTGTTTGAACATTACATAAATGCAGATTTTGTAAATTGACAAATTTCGTCTAAAATTTCAGGAAATAAACGTTCATATGATGTTCTGTCTGTCTGTTTTCAGCTTTTAATTTGGAAATTTACAAATTAAAAACCGAAATTTACAAAATTTCTTCGTTTGTTTAAACATTTCACAACTACGAATTTATAAATTCACAAATTTCGACGAAAATTTCGGAAAAAAAAACGTTAATTTGATGTTCTGTTTGTCTGTTTTCAGCTTTAAATTTGCAAATTTACAAACTCAAAACCAAAATTTACAAAATTTCTTCGTTTGTTTAAACATTTTACCACTGCGAATTTATAAATTCAAAAATTTCGTCTAAAACATTTCTTCGCTTGTTTAAACATCTTGCAACTGCAAATTAATAAATTCACAAATCTCGTATAAAATTTGGCGAAATAAACGTTTTTTTGGTGTTCTGTCTGTTTTGAGATTTTAATTTGCAAATTTACAAACCCAAAACCAAAATTTACAAAATTTCTTCGTTTGTTTAAACATTTAACAACAGCAAATTTATAAATTCACAAATTTCGTCTAAAATTTCACGCAAAAAAAGTTCATCTGATGTTTAGTCTGTCTGCTTTGAACTTTTAAATTACAAATTAAGAAATTCAAAATTTACAAAATATCTTTAATTACTTAAACATTTTACAACTGCGAATTTATAAATTCGCAAATTTCGTCTAAAATTTCACGAAATAAACGTTAATTTGATATTCTGTCTCTGTTTTGAACTTTTAATTTGCAAATTTACAAACTCAAAATTTCTTCGATTGGTTAAACATTTTACAACTGCGGATTTATAAATTCACAAATTTCGCGAAATATACGTTTATCTGATGTTCTGTTTTCAGCGTTTAAATTGTAAATTTTCAAACTCAAAACCAAAATTTCTTCGTTTCTTTAAACATTTCACAAGTGCGAATTTATAAATTTCGTCTAAAATCTTGCGAAAAAAACGTTCATCTGATGTTCTTTCTGTCTGTTTTCAGCTTTAAATTTGTAAATTTCCAAACAGAAAACCAAAATTTCTTCGTTTGTTTAAACATTTCGCAACTGCGAATTTATAAATTCACAAATTTCGTCTAAAATTTTGCGAAAAAAAGTTTATTTGTTGTTCTGTCAGTCTGTTTTGGCTTTTAATTTGCAAATTTTTAAACAAAAACAAAAATTTACAAAATTTCTTCGCTTGTTTGAACATTTCACAACTAAATTTACAACGAATTTATAAATTCACAAAATTCGTCTAAAATTTCGCGAAATAAACTTCGTTTGATGTTCTGTCTGTCTGTTTTTTTTGCCTTTAATTTGCAAATTTTCAAACTCAAAACCAAATTTTCTTAGTTTCTTTAAACATTTCACAAGTGCGAATTTATAAATTTACAAATTTCGTCTAAAATTTTGCGAAAAAAACGTTCATCTGATGTTCTTTCTGTCTGTTTTCAGCTTTAAATTTGCAAATTTCCAAACAAAACTAAAATTTACAAAATTTCTTCGTTTGTTTAAACATTTTGAATTTATAAATTCACAAATTTCGTCTAAAATTTTGCGAAAAAAACGTTCATTTGATAATCTGTCCGTCTGTTTTTAGCTTTTAATTTGAAAAATTCACAAAACCAAAATTTATAAAAATTCTTCGATTGTTTAAACATTTCACAAATGCGCATTTTTAAATTCACAAATTTCGTATAAAATTTCGCGAAAAAAAAGTCCATTTGATGTTCTGTCTGTCTATTTTTTGCTTTTAATTTGAAAATTTTCACAAACTTGAAACCAAAATTTACAAAATTTCTTCGTTTGTTTAAATATTTCACAACGCGAATTTTAAGTTCACAAATTTCGTTTAAAATTTCGCAAAATAAACGTACATTTGATGTTTTGTCTGTCTGTTTTTTTGCTTTTAATTTGCAATTTTTCAAAAATCAAAATTTACAAAATTTCTTCGCTTGTTTAAACATTACATAAATGCAGATTTTGTAAATTGACAAATTTCGTCTAAAATTTCAGTAAATAAACGTTCATATGATGTTCTGTCTGTCTGTTTTCAGCTTTTAATTTGGAAATTTACAAGTTAAAAACCGAAATGTACAAAATTTCTTCGTTTGTTTAAACATTTCACAACTACGAATTTATAAATTCACAAATTTCGACGAAAATTTCGGGAAAAAAAAACGTTAATTTGATGTTCTGTTTGTCTGTTTTCAGCTTTAAATTTGCAAATTTACAAACTCAAAACCAAAATTTACAAAATTTCTTCGTTTGTTTAAACATTTAACAACAGCAAATTTATAAATTCACAAATTTCGTCTAAAATTTCACGCAAAAAAGTTCATCTAATGTTCAGTCTGTCTGTTTTGAACTTTTAAATTGCAAATTTACAAATTCAAAATTTACAAAATATCTTTAATTACTTAAACATTTTACAACTGCGAATTTATAAATTCGCAAATTTCGTCTAAAATTTCACGAAATAAACGTTAATTTGATGTTCTGTCTCTGTTTTGAACTTTTAATTTGCAAATTTACAAACTCAAAATTTCTTCGATTGGTTAAACATTTTACAACTGCGGATTTATAAATTCACAAATTTCGCGAAATATACGTTTATCTGATGTTCTGTTTTCAGCGTTTAATTTGCAAATTTTCAAACTCAAAATTTTACAAAATCTCTTTGTTTGTTAAAACATTTCACAACTGCGAATTTATAAATTAACTAAATTCGTCTAAAATTTCGCGAAATAAACGTTCGTTTGATGTTCTGTTTGTATGTTTTTTGCTTTTAATTTGCAAATTTTCAAACTCAAAACCAAAATTTCTTCGTTTGTTTAAACATTTCGCAACTGCGAATTTATAAATTCACAAATTTCGTCTAAAATTTTGCGAAAAAAAGTTTATTTGTTGTTCTGTCAGTCTGTTTTGGCTTTTAATTTGCAAATTTTTAAACAAAAATAAAAATTTACAAAATTTCTTCGCTTGTTTGAACATTTCACAACTAAATTTACAACGAATTTATAAATTCACAAAATTCGTCTAAAATTTCGCGAAAAATAAACTTCGTTTGATGTTCTGTCTGCCTGTTTTTTTGCTTTTAATTTGCAAATTTTCAAACTCAAAACCAAATTTTCTTAGTTTCTTTAAACATTTCACAAGTGCGAATTTATAAATTTACAACTTTCGTCTAAAATTTTGCGAAAAAAACGTTCATCTGATGTTCTTTCTGTCTGTTTTCAGCTTTAAATTTGCAAATTTCCAAACACAAAACTAAAATTTCAAAATTTTTTCGTTTGTTTAAACATTTCGCAACTGCGAATTTATAAATTCACAAATTTCGTCTAAAATTTTGCGAAAAAAACGTTCATTTGATAATCTGTCCGTCTGTTTTCAGCTTTTAATTTGAAAATATTCACAAAACCAAAATTTATAAAAATTCTTCGATTGTTTAAACATTTCACAAATGCGCATTTTTAAATTCACAAATTTCGTATAAAATTTCGCGAAAAAAAAAGTCCATTTGATGTTCTGTCTGTCTATTTTTTGCTTTTAATTTGAAAATTTTCACAAACTTGAAACCAAAATTTACAAAATTTCTTCGTTTGTTTAAATATTTCACAACGCGAATTTTAAGTTCACAAATTTCGTTTAAAATTTCGCAAAATAAACGTACATTTGATGTTTTGTCTGTCTGTTTTTTTGCTTTTAATTTGCAATTTTTCAAAAATCAAAATTTACAAAATTTCTTCGCTTGTTTAAACATTACATAAATGTAGATTTTGTAAATTGACAAATTTCGTCTAAAATTTCAGGACATAAACGTTCATATGATGTCTGTCTGTCTGTTCTGTCTGTCTGTTTTCAGCTTTTAATTTGGAAATTTACAAATTAAAAACCGAAATTTACAAAATTTCTTCGTTTGTTTAAACATTTCACAACTACGAATTTATAAATTCACAAATTTCGACGAAAATTTCGGAAAAAAAAAAACGTTAATTTGATGTTCTGTTTGTCTGTTTTCAGCTTTAAATTTGCAAATTTACAAACTCAAAACCAAAATTTACAAAATTTCTTCGCTTGTTTAAACATTTTACAACTGCGAATTTTTAAATTCAAAAATTTCGTCTAAAACATTTCTTCGCTTGTTTAAACATCTCGCAACTGCAAATTAATAAATTCACAAATTTCGTCTAAAATTTGACGAAATAAACGTTTTTTTGGTGTTCTGTCTGTTTTGAGATTTTAATTTGCTAATTTACAAACCCAAAATTTACAAAATTTCTTCGTTTGTTTAAACATTTAACAACAGCAAATTTATAAATCCACAAATTTCGTCTAAAATTTCACGCAAAAAAAGTTCTTCTGATGTTCTGTCTGTCTGTTTTGAACTTTTAAATTGCAAATTTACAAATTCAAAATTTACAAAATATCTTTAATTACTTAAACATTTTACAACTGCGAATTTATAAATTCGCAAATTTCGTCTAAAATTTCACGAAATAAACGTTAATTTGATGTTCCGTCTCTGTTTTGATCTTTTAATTTGCAAATTTACAAACTCAAAATTTCTTCGATTGGTTAAACATTTTACAACTGCGGATTTATAAATTCACAAATTTCGCGAAATATACGTTTATTTGATGTTCTGTCTGTTTTCAGCGGTGAATTTGCAAATTTTTAAACTCAAAATTTTACAAAATTTCCTCGATTATTTAAACATTTCACAACTGCGAATTTATAAATTAACTAAATTCGACTAAAATTTCGCGAAATAAACGTTTATTTGATGTCCTGTCATGTTTGTCCGTCTGTTTTGGCTTTAAATTTGCAAATTTTCAAACTCAAAACCAAAATTTCTTCGTTTCTTTAAACATTTCAAAAGTGCGAATTTATAAATTGCGTCTAAAATTTGGCGAAAAAAAATGTTCACCTGATGTTCTTTCTGTCTGTTTTCAGCTTTAAATTTGCAAATTTTCAAACACAAAACCAAAATTTACAAAATTTCTTCGTTTGTTTAAACATTTCGCAACTGCAAATTTATAAATTCACAAATTTCGTCTAAAATATTGCGAAAAAAAGTTTATTTGTTTTTCTGTCAGTCTGTTTTGGCTTTTAAACAAATTTTTAAACAAAACCAAAAATTTACAAAATTTCTTCGCTTGTTTGAACATTTCACAACTAAATTTACAACGAATTCATAAAATAAATTCACAAAATTCGTCTAAAATTTCGCGAAATAAACTTCGTTTGATGTTCTGTCTGTCTGTTTTTTTGCTTTTAATTTGCAAATTTTCAAACATAAGCAAATTTTCTTAATTTCTTAAAACATTTCACAAGTGCGAATTTATAAATTTACAAATTTCGTCTAAAATTTTGCGAAAAAAACGTTCATCTGATGTTCTTTCTGTCTGTTTTCAGCTTTAAATTTGCAAATTTCCAAACACAAAACTAAAATTTAAAATTTTTTCGTTTGTTTAAACATTTCGCAACTGCGAATTTATAAATTCACAAATTTCGTCTAAAATTTTGCGAAAAAAACGTTCATTTGATAATCTGTCCGTGTGTTTTCAGCTTTTAATTTGAAAATATTCACAAAACCAAAATTTATAAAAATTCTTCGATTGTTTAAACATTTCACAAATGCGCATTTTTAAATTCACAAATTTCGTATAAAATTTCGCGAAAAATGATGTTCTGTCTGTCTGTTTCTTGCTTTTAATTTGAAAATTTTCACAAACTTGAAACCAAAATTTACAAAATTTCTTCGTTTGTTTAAATATTTCACAACTGCGACTTTTAAGTTCACAAATTTCGTTTAAAATTTCGCAAAATAAACATACATTTGATGTTTTGTCTGTCTGTTTTTTTGCTTTTAATTTGCAATTTTTCAAAAACCAAAATTTACAAAATTTCTTCGCTTGTTTGAACATTACATTAATGCAGATTTTGTAAATTGACAAATTTCGTCTAAAATTTCAGGAAATAAACGTTCATATGATGTTCTGTCTGTCTGTTTTCAGCTTTTAATTTGGAAATTTTCAAAGTAAAAACCGAATTTGCAAAATTTCTTCGTTTGTTTAAACATTTCATAACTACGAATTTATAAATTCACAAATTTCGACGAAAATTTCGGAAAAAAAAACGTTAATTTGATGTTCTGTTTGTCTGTTTTCAGCTTTAAATTTGCAAATTTACAAACTCAAAACCAAAATTTACAAAATTTCTTCGTTTGTTTAAACATTTAACAACAGCAAATTTATAAATTCACAAATTTCGTCTAAAATTTCACGCAAAAAAAGTTCATCTGATGTTTAGTCTGTCTGTTTTGAACTTTTAAATTACAAATTAAGAAATTCAAAATAAATATCTTTAATTACTTAAACATTTTACAACTGCGAATTTATAAATTCGCAAATTTCGTCTAAAATTTCACGAAATAAACGTTAATTTGATATTCTGTCTCTGTTTTGAACTTTTAATTTGCAAATTTACAAACTCAAAATTTCTTCGATTGGTTAAACATTTTACAACTGCGGATTTATAAATTCACAAATTTCGCGAAATATAAGTTTATCTGATGTTCTGTTTTCAGCGTTTAATTTGCAAATTTTCAAACTCAAAATTTTACAAAATCTCTTTGTTTGTTAAAACATTTCACAACTGCGAATTTATAAATTAACTAAATTCGTCTAAAATTTCGCGAAATAAACGTTCGTTTGATGTTCTGTCTGTATGTTTTTTGCTTTTAATTTGCAAATTTTCAAACTCAAAACAAAAATTTCTTCGTTTCTTTAAACATTTCACAAGTGCGAATTTATAAATTTACAAATTTCGTCTAAAATTTTGCGAAAAAAACGTTCATCTGATGTTCTTTCTGTCTGTTTTCAGCTTTAAATTTGCAAATTTCCAAACACAAAACTAAAATTTAAAATTTTTTCGTTTGTTTAAACATTTCGCAACTGCGAATTTATAAATTCACAAATTTCTTCTAAAATTTTGCGAAAAAAACGTTCATTTGATAATCTGTCCGAGTGTTTTCAGCTTTTAATTTGAAAATATTCACAAAACCAAAATTTATAAAAATTCTTCGATTGTTTAAACATTTTACAAATGCGCATTTTTAAATTCACAAATTTCGTATAAAATTTCGCGAAAAAAAAAGTCCATTTGATGTTCTGTCTGTCTATTTTTTGCTTTTAATTTGAAAATTTTCACAAACTTGAAACCAAAATTTACAAAATTTCTTCGTTTGTTTAAATATTTCACAACGCGAATTTTAAGTTCACAAATTTCGTTTAAAATTTCGCAAAATAAACGTACATTTGATGTTTTGTCTGTCTGTTTTTTTGCTTTTAATTTGCAATTTTTCAAAAATCAAAATTTACAAAATTTCTTCGCTTGTTTAAACATCTTGCAACTGCAAATTAATAAATTCACAAATTTCGTCTAAAATTTGGCGAAATTAACGTTTTTTTGGTGTTCTGTCTGTTTTGAGATTTTAATTTGCTAATTTACAAACCCAAAATTTACAAAATTTCTTCGTTTGTTTAAACATTTAACAACAGCAAATTTATAAATTCACAAATTTCGTCTAAAATTTCACGCAAAAAAAGTTCTTCTGATGTTCTGTCTGTCTGTTTTGAACTTTTAAATTGCAAATTTACAAATTCAAAATTTACAAAATATCTTTAATTACTTAAACATTTTACAACTGCGGATTTATAAATTCACAAATTTCGCGAAATATATGTTTATCTGATGTTCTGTTTTCAGCGTTTAATTTGCAAATTTTCAAACTCAAAATTTTACAAAATCTCTTTGTTTGTTAAAACATTTCACAACTGCGAATTTATAAATTAACTAAATTCGTCTAAAATTTCGCGAAATAAACGTTCGTTTGATGTTCTGTATGTCTGTTTTCAGCTTTTAATTTGGAAATTTACAAATTAAAAACCGAAATTTACAAAATTTATTCGTTTGTTTAAACATTTCACAACTACGAAATTATAAATTCACAAATTTAGACGAAAATTTCGGAAAAAAAACCGTTAATTTGATGTTCTGTTTGTCTGTTTTCAGCTTTAAATTTGCAAATTTACAAACTCAAAACCAAAATTTAAAAAATTTCTTTGCTTGTTTAAACATTTCACAATTGCGAATTTATAAATTGACAAATTTTGACGAAAATTTCAGAAAAAAGTTAATTTGATGTTCTGTCTGTATGTTTTTTTGCTTTTAATTTGCAAATTTTCAAACTCAAAACTTTTCTTTAAACATTTCACAAGTGCGAATTTATAAATTTCGTCTAAAATCTTGCGAAAAAAACGTTCATCTGATGTTCTTTCTGTCTGTTTTCAGCTTTAAATTTGTAAATTTCCAAACACAAAACCAAAATTTCTTCGTTTGTTTAAACATTTCGCAACTGCGAATTTATAAATTCACAAATTTCGTCTAAAATTTTGCGAAAAAAAGTTTATCTGTTGTTCTGTCAGTCTGTTTTGGCTTTTAATTTGCAAATTTTTAAACAAAAACAAAAATTTCTTCGTTTGTTTGAACATTTCACAACTAAATTTACAACGAATTTATAAAATAAATTCACAAAATTCGTCTAAAATTTCGCGAAATAAACTTCGTTTGATGTTCTGTCTGTCTGTTTTTTTGCCTTTAATTTGCAAATTTTCAAACTCAAAACCAAATTTTCTTAGTTTCTTAAAACATTTCACAAGTGCGAAATTATAAATTTACAACTTTCGTCTAAAATTTTGCGAAAAAAACGTTCATCTGATGTTCTTTCTGTCTGTTTTCAGCTTTAAATTTGCAAATTTCCAAACACAAAACTAAAATTTACAAAAATTTTCGTTTGTTTAAACATTTCGCAACTGCGAATTTATAAATTCGCAAATTTCGTCTAAAATTTTGCGAAAAAACCGTTCATTTGATAATCTGTCCGTCTGTTTTCAGCTTATAATTTGAAAATATTCACAAAACCAAAATTTATAAAAATTCTTCGATTGTTTAAACATTTCACAAATGCGCATTTTTAAATTCACAAATTTCGTATAAAATTTCGCGAAAAAAAAAGTCCATTTGATGTTCTGTCTGTCTATTTTTTGCTTTTAATTTGAAAATTTTCACAAACTTGAAACCAAAATTTACAAAATTTCTTCGTTTGTTTAAATATTTCACAACGCGAATTTTAAGTTCTAAAATTTCGCAAAATAAACGTACATTTGATGTTTTGTCTGTCTGTTTTTTTTTGCTTTCAATTTGCAATTTTTCAAAAACCAAAATTTACAAAATTTCTTCGCTTGTTTAAACATTACATAAATGCAGATTTTGTAAATTGACAAATTTCGTCTAAAATTTCAGGAAATAAAGGTTCATATGATGTTCTGTCTGTCTGTTTTCAGCTTTTAATTTGGAAATTTACAAATTAAAAACCGAAATTTACAAAATTTCTTCGTTTGTTTAAACATTTCACAACTACGAATTTATAAATTCACAAATTTCGACGAAAATTTCGGAAAAAAAAACGTTAATTTGATGTTCTGTTTGTCTGTTTTCAGCTTTAAATTTGCAAATTTACAAACTCAAAACCAAAATTTATTTGCTTGTTTAAACATTTCACAATTGCGAATTTACAAATTCACAAATTTTGACGAAAATTTCGGAAAAAAACGTTAATTTGATGTTCTGTTTGTCTGTTTTCAGCTTTAAATTTGCAAATTTACAACTCAAAACCAAAATTTACAAAATTTCTTCGCTTGTTTAAACATTCCAAAACTGCAAATTTATAAATTCACAAATTTCGCGAAATAAACGTTCATTTGATGTTCTGTCAAATTTTCAGCATTTCATTTGCAAATTTACAAACTCAAAACCAAAATTTACAAAACTTCTTCGTTCGTTTAAACATTTTACAACTGCGAATTTATAAATTCACAAATTTCGTCTAAAATTTCGCGAAATAAAAGTTTATTTGATATTCTGTCTGTCTATATTTTTGTTTTTAATTTGCAAACTCAAAACCAAAATTTCTTCGCTTGTTTAAACATTTTACAACTGCGATTTTATAAATTCAAAAATTTCGTCTAAAACATTTCTTCGCTTGTTTAAACATCTTGCAACTGCAAATTTATAAATTCACAAATTTCGTCTAAAATTTGGCGAAATAAACGTACATTTGATGTTCTGTCTCTGTTTTGAGCTTTAAAATTGAAAATTTTCAAACACAAAATTTACAAAATATCTTCGTTAGTTCAAACATTTCGCAACGGCGAATTTATAAATTCTCAAATTTCGTCTAAAACTCCACGAAAAAAACGTTCATTTGAACTGTCTGTTTGGGCTTTTAATTTACAAAATTTTCAAACTCAAAATTTCTTCGTTTGTTTATACATTTCACAACTGGGAATTTATAAATTCGCAAATTTCTTCTAAAATTTCACGAAATAAACATTCATTTAATGTTTTGTCTGTTTAAAGTTTTTAATTTACAAATTTACAATCTCAAAACTAAAATTTCTTTGTTTGTTTAAACATATCGCAACTGCGAATTTATGAATTTACAAATTTCGTGTAAAATTTTGCGGAAGAAACGTTTATTTTATGTTCTGTCTGTCTGTTTTGAGATTTTAATTTGCAAATTTTCAAACTCAAAACTAAAATTTAAACATTTCACAATTGCGAATTTACGAATTCACAAATTTCGCCTAAAATTTCACGAAAGAAACGTTCATTTGAGGTTCTGTCTGTTTGTTTTTTGCTTTTAATTTGCAAATTTTGAAACAAAACCAAAATTTCTTCGTTTGTTTAGACATTTCACAACTGCGAATTTATAAATTCATAAATTTCGTAAAAAATTTCAACCAAAAATCGTTCATTTGATGTTTTGTCAATTTTGCAAATTTTCAAACTCAAAACCAAAATTTATAAAATTTCTTCGTTTGTTTAAACATTTCACAACTGCGAATTTATAAATTCACAAATTTCGTCCAAAATTTCACGCAAAAAA
Source organism: Phosphuga atrata (assembly GCA_944588485.1). Classification (NCBI taxonomy): domain Eukaryota; kingdom Metazoa; phylum Arthropoda; class Insecta; order Coleoptera; family Silphidae; genus Phosphuga; species Phosphuga atrata. The sequence continues at coordinate 26,788,831 of OX155906.1, forward strand.
ACGCTCATTTGATGTTTTGTCTGTCCGTTTTGGGCTTTTAATTTGCAAATTTTCAAACTCAAAACCAAAATTAACAAAATTCCTTCGTTTGTTTAAACATTTCACAACTGCGAATTTATAAATTCACAAATTTCGTCTAAAATTTCAGGCAAAAAAACGTTAATTTGATGTTCTGTTTTCAGCTTTTAATTTACAAACTCAAACCCAAAATTTATTCGCTTATTTAAACACTTTGCAACTGTGAATTTATAAATTCACAAATTTCGTCTAAAATTTGGCAAAATAAACGTTTTTTTGGTGTTCTGTCTGTCTGTTTTGAGGTTTTAATTTGCAAATTTACAAACTCAAAAGCAACATTTACAAAATTTCTTCGTTTGTTTAAACATTTCACAACTGCGATTTTATAAATTCAAAAATTTCGCGAAATAAACGTTCATTTAATGTTCAGTCAAATTTTTAGGTTTCACTCAAAGCAAATTTTCACTCAAAATTTACAAAATTTCTTCGCTTGTTTAAACATTTCATAGCTGCAAATTTATAAATTCACAAATTTCGTCTAAAATTTCACGAAAAAGATGTTTGTCTGTTCAGCTTTTAGTTTGTAAAAACTAAAAACCAAAATTTCTTCAATTATATAAACATTTCACAACTGCGAATTTATAAATTCACAGTTTTTAGCTTTTGGTTTGCACATTTACAAACTTTTACCAAATTTCTTCGTTTGTTTAAACATTTCACCATTGCGAATTTATAAATTTAAAAATTTCAGACAATAAACGTTCATTTGATATTCTGTGTGTCTGTTTTCAGCTTTTAATTTGGAAATATACAAATTAAAAACAGAAATTTACATAATTTCTACGTTTGTTTAAACATTTCACAACTGCGAATTTATAAATTCACAAATTTCGAGAAATAAAATTTTATTTGATATTCAATCTGTCTGTTTTGAGATTTTAATTTGCAAATTTACAAACTCGAAACCAACATTTACAAAATTTCTTCGTTTGTTTAAACATTTTACAACTGCGAATTTATAAATTGACAAATTTCGACGAAAATTTCGGGAAAAAAACGTTAATTTGAAACATCAAAGAACATCAAATTAACATTTTTTTCGTGAAATTTTAGTCGAAATTTGTGAATTTATAAATTTGCAGCTATGAAATGTTTAAACATGCGAAGAAATTTTGAGTTTGAAAATTTGCAAATGAAAAGCTAAAAATCTGACACAACATTAAATGAACGTTTATTTCGCGAAATTTGATGAACATACGCAAGTTTTCAGATTTTAATTTGGAAATTTACAAATAAAAAACCGAAATTTACAAAATTTCTTCGATTGTTTAAACATTTCACAAGTGCGAATTTATAAATTCTCAAATTTCACGAAAAAAACGTTCATTTGATGTTCTGTTTGACTGTTTTCAGCTTTTAAATTTTAATTTTTCAAACTAAAAACCAAAATTTAAACATTTCATAGCTGCAAATTTAAAAATTCACAAATTTCGTCTAAAATTTCACGAAAAAAAATGTTAATTTGATGTTATGTTTGACTGTTCAGCTTTTAGTTTGTAAATTTTCAAACTAAAAACCAAAATTTCTTAAATTATATAAACATTTCACAACTGCGAATTTATAAATTCACAGTTTTTAGCTTTTGGTTTGCAAATTTACAAACTTTTACCAAATTTCTTCGTTTGTTTAAACATTTCACAATTGCGAATTTATAAATTCAACATTTTCAGACAATAAACGTTCATTTGATGTTCTGTCTGTCTGTTTTTAAGCTTTTAATTTGGAAATTTACAAATTAAAAACCGAAATTTACAGAATTTCTACGTTTGTTTAAACATTTCACAACTGCGAATTTATAAATTTTTCAAATTTCGACGAATTTCGGGAAAAAAAACGTTAATTTGAAACATCAAATTCGTGAAATTTTAGTCGAAATTTGTGAATTTATAAATTTGCAGCTATGAAATTGCAGTAGTGAATTTAAAAATTCACAAATTTCGCCTAAAACTTCGCGAAACAAACGTTCAGTTGATGTTCTGTCTGTCTGTTTTGAGCTTTTAATTTGAAAATTTACGAACTTTTACAAAATTTATTTTCTCCTTTTTCAAATTTTCAAACTCAGAACCAAAATTTCTTCGCTTGCTTAAACATTTCACAACTGCGAATTTATAAATTCACAAATTTCATCTAAAACTTCTCGTCTGTTTTAAGCATTTAATTTGCAAATTTTCAAAAGTAAAATTTCGTCGTTTGCTAAAACATTTTACAACTACAAATTTATAAATTCTTCTAAAATTTCGACAAAAAACACGTTCATTTAATGTTCTTTTTGTTTGTTTTCAGCTATTAATTTGCAAGTTTACAAACTAGAAACCAAAATTTCTTTGTTTGTTTAAACATTTCACAAGTGCGAATTTATAATTTCGCCAAAAAAAATGCGAAATAAACGTTTATTTTATGATCTGCCTGACTGTTTTCAGCTTTTAAATTTAAATTTTTCAAACTAAAAACCAAAATTTACAAAATTCCTTCGTTTGTTTAAAGAATTCACAACAGCGAATTCATAAATTTCGCGAAAAACACGTTCACTTGATGTCTGATTTAAGCATTTAATTTGAAAATTTACAAACTTTTACAAAATTTCTTCGTTGATTTAAACAATCTACAACTGCGAATTTATAAATTTACAAATTTCGTCTAAAATTTCGCGAAATAAACATTCATTTGCATTTCTGTTTCTCTGTTTTGAGCTTTAAATTTGCATATTTACAAAATTTCTTCGTTTGCTTAATCATTCCACAACTGTGAATTTATAAATTCACAAATTTCATCTACAATTTCGCGAAATAATCATACATTTGATGTTTTGTCTGTCTGTTATGAGCTTTTAATTTGCAAATTTAAAAGCTTTTACAAAATTTTCTTCGTTTTTTTTAACATTTCACAACTGCGAATTTATAAATTCACAAATTTCGCGAAATAAACGTTCATTTGATGTTTTGTCTGTCTGTTTTGAGCTTTTAATTTGCATTTACAAACTTTTACAAAATTTCTTATTTTGTTTAAACATTTCAAAACTGCGAATTTATAAATTTCGTCTCAAATTTCGCGAAACAAACGTTCATTTGATGTTCTGTCTGTCTGTTTTGAGCTTTTAATTTGCAAATTTGAAAACTAAAAGTTATAAAACTTCTTCGTTTGTTAAAATATTTCACAACTGCGAATTTACAAGTTCACCAATTTCGCGAAATAGACGTTCATTTGATGTTCTGCCTGTCTGTTTTGAGCCTTTTATTTGCATATTTTCGAACTCAAAACCAAAATTTAGAATATTTCTTCGTTTTTTAAAACATTTGACAAGTGCGAATTTATAAATTCACAAATTTCGGGGAAAAAACGTTCATTTGATGTTTTGTACTTTTAATTTGCAAATTTTCACTCGAAATCAAAATTTACGAAATTTTTCCTTTCAAAACAATGCACAACTGTGGATTCGTAAATTTCTAAATTTTAAATGAAAAAAACTCCACATTTCTGTTATTTTTCGAATTTAATTTGTGAAATTTGCAAATTTTTGGAGCAAACGAAGAACCGAAACTTTACCGTAAGATTTCCAAATCGATAATCAAATTTGTTCGCCCCTGCTTCACAACTAGCGACCACAAAAAAATTAGGAAAAATTCAAATAAAATCTAAATCTCGTCAAAGAAAAGAAAAAACATTTTGTACTTTTTCCCAAAAATTTCTTCCACCCGCTTCTCCCGGATTCCTCGCTTGTAAAAAATCGACACCAATCAAAAAACTCACATTTCCGCTCGGCTTTCCCACCGAAAACGACGAGATTTACTCCAAACCTGCTCTCTAATCACCACTACATCACGTAGTCCAATTTTGTTAACTCTACATTAAACACTAGACGTGTGTGTCGACAACTTCTACCAATTACACTCAAGCTCGACAAAACTAAAATCACCTGAATTACGCCACATCTTACCACACTAATCAAGTCTCATTCAATTTTGGTCTAAACAAATAAACCAACACCAGTCTTCTTCATCTAATCTAGTCTTATCTGTTTAGTCTTGTCTTTCTAGTCTTGTATGTCTAGTCTTGTATCTCTAGTCCAGTCTGTCTAGTCTTGTATGTCTAGTCTTGTCTCTCTAGTCTTGTCTGTCTAGTCCAGTCTGTCTAGTTCTGTCTGTCTAGTCTAGTCTGTCTAGTCTTGTATGTTTAGTCTAGTCCAGTCTTGTCTGTCTAGTCCTGTCTGTCTAGTCTTGTAGGTCTAGTTTTGTCTGCCTAGTCTTGTCTGTCTAGTCTTGTCTGTCTAGTCTTGTCTGTCTAGTCTTGTCTGTCTAGTCTTGTCTCTCTAGTCTTGTCTGTCTAGTCTTGTCTGTCTAGTCTCCTCGGTGCAGTCTCGTCTGTGCAGTCTTGTCTGTCTAGTCTTGTCTGTCCAGTCTCGTCTGTGCAGTTTCGTCTGTCTAGTCTTGTCTGTCTAGTCTTCTCAGTCTAGTCTTGTCTGTCTAGTCTTGTCTGTCTAGTCTTGTCTGTCTAGTCCAGTCTGTCTAGTTCTGTCTGTCTAGTCTTGTCTGTCTAGTATTGTATGTCTAGTCTTGTCTGTCTAGTCTTGTCTGTCTAGTCCAGTCTGTCTAGCTCTGTCTGTCTAGTTCTGTCTGTCTAGTCTAGTCTGTCTAGTCTGCCTAGTCCAGTCCAGTCTTGTCTGTCTAGTCTTTTCTGTCTAGTCTTGTATGTCTAGTCCAGTCTGTCTAGTCGGTCTAGTCTTGTAGCTCTAGTCTTGTCTGTCTAGTCTTGTCTGTCTAGTCTCGTCGGTGCAGTCTCGTCTGTCCAGTCTTGTCTGTCTAGTCTCGTCTGTCTAGTCTTGTCTGTCTAGTCTTGTCTGTCTAATCTGTCTAGTCTTGTGTGTCTAGTCTTGTCTGACTAGTCTTGTCTGTCTAATCTGTCTAGTCTTGTCTGTCTAGTCTTGTCTGTCTAATCTGTCTAGTCTTGTCTGTCTAGTCTTGTGTCGTCTTGTCTGTCTAGTCTTGTCTGTCTTAGTCTTGTCTAATCTAATCTGTCTAGTCTTGTCTGTCTAGTCTTGTCTGTCTAGTCTTGTCTGTCTAGTCTTGTCTGTCTAGTCTTGTCTGTCTAGTCTTGTCTGTCTAGTCTTGTCTGTCCAGTCTCGTCTGTGTAGTCTCGTCTGTGCAGTCTCGTCTGTCTAGTCTTCTGTCTAGTCTTGTGTGTCTAGTCTTGTCTGTCTAGTCTTGACTGTCTAATCTGTCTAGTCTTGTTTGTCTAGTCTTGTGTCGTCTTGTCTGTCCTAGTCTTGTCTAACCTAATCTGTCTAGTCTTGTCTGTCTAGTCTTGTCTGTCTAGTCTTGTCTGTCTAGTCTTGTCTGTCTAGTCTTGTCTGTCTAGTCTTGTCTGTCTAGTCTTGTCTGTCTAGTCTTGTCTGTCTAGTCTTGTCTGTCTAGTCTTGTCTGTCTAGTCTTGTCTGTCTAGTCTTGTCTGTCTAGTCTTGTCTGTCTAGTCTTGTCTGTCTAGTCTTGTCTGTCTAGTCTTGTCTGTCTAGTCTTGTCTGTCTAATCTGTCTAGTCTTGTGTCGTCTTGTCTGTCTAGTCTTGTTTGTCTAGTCTTGTCTGTCTAGTCTTGTCTGTCTAGTCTTGTCTGTCTAGTCTTGTCTGTCTAGTCTTGTCTGTCTAGTCTTGTCTGTCTAGTCTTGTCTGTCTAGTCTTGTCTGTCTAGTCTTGTCTGTCTAGTCTTGTCTGTCTAGTCTTGTCTGTCTAGTCTTGTCTGTCTAGTCTTATCTGTCTAGTCTTGTCTGTCTAGTCTTGTCTGTCTAGTCTTGTCTGTCTAGTCTTGTCTGTCTAGTCTTGTCTGTCTAGTCTTGTCTGTCTAGTCTTGTCTGTCTAGTCTTGTCTGTCTAGTCTTGTCTGTCTAGTCTTGTCTGTCTAGTCTTGTCTGTCTAGTCTTGTCTGTCTAGTCTTGTCTGTCTAGTCTTGTCTGTCTAGTCTTGTCTGTCTAGTCTTGTCTGTCTAGTCTTGTCTGTCTAGTCTTGTCTGTCTAGTCTTGTCTGTCTAGTCTTGTCTGTCTAGTCTTGTCTGTCTAGTCTGTACAATTGCTTTTGTTTTATTAGACACTATTATCAACAAGTTAAAGAAATTCAAAAGTTTACATAAATTGTGAGGTAAACATGGATTAGACCAAAACCGAAGAAAACTCGTTCACGGTGTCCACCTACTTCTTCCCATCGAGGGGGGAATTCAAAGAAAATATGAAAAGTAAAAATAGAACAAATTACAGAAACAAAAACAATTTTTTGGACAGAAAACTCAACGTTACGCGCACAGAGTTCCGAAAAGCCCGCGTTAAGAAACTTTGTCTCTCGTCCCCGCGGTCTCTCTTCTCTCGTCGTTGCCGTTGTTGTCTCGGTTAGGAGTGCGAATGCGGCTGCACCGACAGCAGCCGGGACGTCTGTCCCACCATCATGTTCTCGCCGCAACCGCTGAACCCGTTGTGAAACACGTCCGGCACTATACTCGACTGCACCAGCGACTCCACTATGTGGTCGTCGAGGAACGTGTCCAGCAGACCCTGCGACTGCGACAGCTTCTCCAGCGACTTCACGTCGTTATCCACCGCCGCCAGCGCTCGCTCCAACTCCTCAGTCTCTTCCCGCGTCGGCTCGTACTCTCCATTCCTATTCACTACAAAACAAACATCTTCATTTACTACATATTATATACACTCAATATCAATTAAACAAACTAATACTAATGTTAGAATTAATTAGACATTAGCATAGTCTTGTCTGTCTAAGCTAACCTGTGAAAAAGTCGCTGAATTCGTCGGCGTGGATGGTGCTGAGGACGTTCGTGATGTCTGTCTCTTCGAGCAGGTGGGAGGCTTGGGTGACGAGGACCTGGTCCACGTTGGCCAGTTCCAGCGACGTGGGGTCCTGCAGGGCGAGCACCTGCTCCACCATGTCCTCGGCCAGTTCCTCCGTGTCGTCTGGAACAATTATCTCGTCTAGAAGCAGAAGGATTTCGTCAATGTTAGTTTAACGCGTTTCCAGTCTGCACAATTATCTAGCTAGATAATCTATAAACACTACCTGGTATCTATGCTGTTATCTATGTAGTTTGCTTAAAATACGTGCCATTATGTAGATAACCTAATATTTGCACTGTAATCTACATAGATAACCTGATATTTGTGCAGATATCTATCTAGATTACCCAATTTTTGCGCTGTAATCTACATAGATTACCTGATATTTGTGTTTGGATGATGTTGCAGGCGGGGACGACCTCGAGATGCCTGGGGGCGATGCCGTTGCCGTTCGGGGTCGCCGCCAGCTTTTTCTTCTTTTTACTCCGCTTCTGGGGCCTGATCATCGCCGACGGCTTCACCTTCTTGCGCAGTTTCTTTGGTTTCGCTTCTTGGTACATTTTATAATTGTCCTACAACAAACAGAAAGCATTTTAAAACCACACTCGTTCGTTTTAGTCTCCTAATCTATATGTAATTAGATCTAGAGCAGACATGAGCAACCTGTTTTGGAACTGGGGCCAAAGCCATAGCAATTCCTTCAAATAGAGTTGCGACATAACACAGGATAGTGTTATTGGTCCCGTTTGGGACAGGGAAATATTTTTCATAGCGGAGGGAATCCGGCACAAGCTCATACAGCCCATGCTTGAACTAGCAACGTCTAGTTGAAGCATTAAGACAGAAAGGCTTTTCAGCCAAACGACCCTCACACAAGCGTTAGTAGCATGAACTTGTGTGATTATTTTAACTTACTCGTTTTCTGGCGTGCTCGACACAGAGAGGTAGTTCGTGCAAGATGTCGAAGACGGGCACCGAGCACTGCGTGTTGTCGGCGAACTTGGCGGTGCAGTAGCTGAACAGCACTTGGTCCTGGTTGTGCATGATGTGCAGGGTGCAGTGGCGCGCGCACGGCAGCGCCGGCCGGCCGCACTCGGCGCTGTCGCAGTTGCGCGGCGCCACTAGCCGCTCGCCGCCAGGACTCGACACGCGTCCGGCCGGCGACTGCGCCGCCGCCGCCCACTCATACAGCAGGGGAAGGTGCGCCTTGCGGCCCACATTGCACCGGGTCAGCTGCTTCAAGTGCCGCCGCAGCTCGTACCGCGTTATCTCCAGCCGCTCCTCTCGCGACCTGTCTTCCACTTTCAGTCTCTAAAAACCACAATTACATATAAATTAAACAAGACTAGACAGACAACAACTAGCCTAGTCAGAGAAGACTACACAGACAATACTAGACAGTTAAGACTATATAGACAAGACTAAACTTACCTCAAGTCCAGCACTGAACCAATGCTTCTGATAATGATTATATTGATCCTCAATTATATTGTCTATCCGCTGCAGGGTCTCGTGATGTGTTGATCTAAAGTTACCTTTCTTCGTCCTCGCCTTCGCACTGGACACAATCTTACCAGGATCATCATTGCCTAAACCTAAACAAACAAAGTAAATTCATCCACTTTCGTCTAATCTCTCTCATTCATGTCTAGTCTTGCCTAGCCTTGTCCAGTCCTGCTTAGTATTCTCTAGTCTTGCCTAGCCTTGTCTAGTTTTGTCTACTCTTCCCCAGTCTTGTCTACTCTTGCCCAGCCTTGTCTAGTCTTGCTTAACCTTGCCCAGTCTTGCCTAGTCTTTTCCACTCTTGCCCAGCCTTGTCAAGTCTTGCTTAACCTTGCCTAGTCTGACATAGCCTTGTCTAGTCTTGCCTAGTCTTGTCTACTCTTGCCCAGTCTTGTCTACTCTTGCCCAGCCTTGTCTAGTCTTGCTTAACCTTGCCCAGTCTTGTCTAGTCTTGCCTAGTCTTTTCCACTCTTGCCCAGCCTAGTCAAGTCTTGCTTAACCTTGCCTAGTCTGACATAGCCTTGTCTAGTCTTGCCTAGTCTTGTCTACTCTTGCCCAGTCTTGTCTACTCTTGCCCAGCCTTGTCTAGTCTTGCTTAACCTTGCCCAGTCTTGTCTAGTCTTGCCTAGTCTTTTCAACTCTTGCCCAGCCTTGTCAAGTCTTGCTTAACCTTGCCTAGTCTGACATAGCCTTGTCTAGTCTTGCCTAGTCTTGTCTACTCTTGCCCAGTCTTGTCTACTCTTGCCCAGCCTTGTCTAGTCTTGCTTAACCTTGCCCAGTCTTGTCTAGTCTTGCCTAGTCTTTTCCACTCTTGCCCAGCCTAGTCAAGTCTTGCTTAACCTTGCCTAGTCTGACATAGCCTTGTCTAGTCTTGCCTAGTCTTGTCTACTCTTGCCCAGTCTTGTCTACTCTTGCCCAGCCTTGTCTAGTCTTGCTTAACCTTGCCCAGTCTTGTCTAGTCTTGCCTAGTCTTTTCAACTCTTGCCCAGCCTTGTCAAGTCTTGCTTAACCTTGCCTAGTCTGACATAGCCTTGTCTAGTCTTGCCTAGTCTTGTCTACTCTTGCCCAGTCTTGTCTACTCTTGCCCAGCCTTGTCTAGTCTTGCTTAACCTTGCCTAGTCTGACATAGCCTTGTCTAGTCTTGCCTAGTCTTGTCTACTCTTGCCCAGTCTTGTCTACTCTTGCCCAGCCTTGTCTAGTCTTGCTTAACCTTGCCCAGTCTTGTCTAGTCTTGCCTAGTCTTTTCCACTCTTGCCCAGCCTTGTCAAGTCTTGCTTAACCTTGCCTAGTCTGACATAGCCTTGTCTAGTCTTGCCTAGTCTTGTCTACTCTTGCCCAGCCTTGTCGAGTCTTGCTTAACCTTGCCTAGTCTTGCCCAGCCTTGTCTAGTCTGCCCTAGCCATATCTAGTCTTGCCTAGTATTGTCTACTCTTGCCCAGCCTTGTCTAGTTTTGCCTAACCTTGTCTAGTCTTGCCTAGCCTTGTCTACTCTTGCCCACTCTTGTCTAGTCTTGCTAAACCTTGCCTGGTCTTGTTTAGTCTTATCTACTAGTTTAATTCCTTGTAATCGAGATTAGTCTGGTCGTTGAATATTACCAATAATACTGTGAATAGTGATCTTCGATTCGAAGTCCTCGTCGTGGGGCTCCTCCTTGATGGAGAAGAGTTTGCTGTCGGCGAACGCGTCCGCCTCCAGTGAATTCGATGCATTGTCGTTTAGAATGTTGTGGTCGAGACCGTTCCGGCTGGGGTAGAAACCGCCCGCCTTCTCGCACAGCTCGCCGCCCTTCACGTAACCATTCACCCTGCAAAACGAAATAAAAGCATTAATGGTATTCGACTGGGAAGTCTTGTCCCGTCGGTTTGATTGGACTAGATTATTACCTCATGGCACAAGGGCAAGGAGAATAATTGCTTGTCTCATTTTCCAAGATTACAGAAGAATGGGAATTCTTGTCGGTTCAGTTTCATTGGACTAGATTAGTACCTCATGGCACAAGCACAAGGAGAATGTTTGCTTGTCTCATTTTCAAAGATTACAGAAGAATGGGAAGTCTTGTCTGTTCAGTTTCATTGGACTAGATTAGTACCTCATGGCACAAGGGCAAGGAGAATGTTTGCTTGTCTCATTTTCAAAGATTACAGAAGAATGGGAAGTCTAGTCTCTTCAGTTTCATTGGACTAGATTAGTACCTCATGGCACAAGGGCAAGAAGAATGTTTGCTTGTCTCATGTTCAAAGATTACAGAAGAATGGGAAGTCTTGTCTGTTCAGTTTCATTGGACTAGATTAGTACCTCATGGCACAAGGGCAAGGAGAATGTTTGCTTGTCTCTTTTTCAAAGATTACAGAAGAATGGGAAGTTTTGTCTCTTCAGTTTCATTGGACTAGATTAGTACCTCATGGCACAAGGGCAAGGAGAATGTTTGCTTGTCTCTTTTTCAAAGATTACATAAGAATGGGAAGCCTTGTCTCTTCAGTTTCATTGGACTAGATTAGTACCTCATGGCACAAGGGCAAGGAGAATGTTTGCTTGTCTCATTTTCAAAGATTACAGAAGAATGGGAAGTCTTGTCTCTTCAGTTTCATTGGACTAGATTAGTACCTCATGGCACAAGGGCAAGGAGAATGTTTGCTTGTCTCATTTTCAAAGATTACAGAAGAATGGGAAGTCTTGTCTCTTCAGTTTCATTGGACTAGATTAGTACCTCATGGCACAAGGGCAAGGAGAATGTTTGCTTGTCTCATTTTCAAAGATTACAGAAGAATGGGAAGTCTTGTCTCTTCAGTTTCATTGGACTAGATTAGTACCTCATGGCACAAGGGCAAGGAGAATGTTTGCTTGTCTCTTTTTCAGAGATTACATAAGAATGGGAAGCCTTGTCTCTTCAGTTTCATTGGACTAGATTAGTACCTCATGGCACAAGGGCAAGGAGAATGTTTGCTTGTCTCTTTTTCAAAGATTACATAAGAATGGGAAGCCTTGTCTCTTCAGTTTCATTGGACTAGATTAGTACCTCATGGCACAAGGGCAAGGAGAATGTTTGCTTGTCTCATTTTCAAAGATTACAGAAGAATGGGAAGTCTTCTCTTCAGTTTCATTGGACTAGATTAGTACCTCATGGCACAAGGGCAAGGAGAATGTTTGCTTGTCTCTTTTTCAGAGATTACATAAGAATGGGAAGCCTTGTCTCTTCAGTTTCATTGGACTAGATTAGTACCTCATGGCACAAGGGCAAGGAGAATGTTTGCTTGTCTCTTTTTCAAAGATTACATAAGAATGGGAAGCCTTGTCTCTTCAGTTTCATTGGACTAGATTAGTACCTCATGGCACAAGGGCAAGGAGAATGTTTGCTTGTCTCATTTTCAAAGATTACAGAAGAATGGGAAGTCTTGTCTCTTCAGTTTCATTGGACTAGATTAGTACCTCATGGCACAAGGGCAAGGAGAATGTTTGCTTGTCTCATTTTCAAAGATTACAGAAGAATGGGAAGTCTTGTCTCTTCAGTTTCATTGGACTAGATTAGTACCTCATGGCACAAGGGCAAGGAGAATGTTTGCTTGTCTCATTTTCAAAGATTACAGAAGAATGGGAAGCCTTGTCCATTCAGTTTCATTGGACTAGAATAGTACCTCATGGCACAAGGGCAAGGAGAATGTTTGCTTGTCTCATTTTCAAAGATTACAGAAGAATGGGAAGTCTAGTCTCTTCAGTTTCATTGGACTAGATTAGTACCTCATGGCACAAGGGCAAGAAGAATGTTTGCTTGTCTCATGTTCAAAGATTACAGAAGAATGGGAAGTCTTGTCTCTTCAGTTTCATTGGACTAGATTAGTACCTCATGGCACAAGGGCAAAGAGAATGTTTGCTTGTCTCATTTTCAAAGATTACAGAAGAATGGAAAGTCTTGTCTCTTCAGTTTCATTGGACTAGATTAGTACCTCATGGCACAAGGGCAAGGAGAATGTTTGCTTGTCTCATTTTCCAAGATTACAGAAGAATGGGAAGTCTTGTCTCTTCAGTTTCATTGGACTAGATTAGTACCTCATGGCACAAGGGCAAGGAGAATGTTTGCTTGTCTCATTTTCAAAGATTACAGAAGAATGGGAAGCCTTGTCCATTCAGTTTCATTGGACTAGAATAGTACCTCATGGCACAAGGGCAAGGAGAATGTTTGCTTGTCTCATTTTCAAAGATTACAGAAGAATCGGAAGTCTTGTCTCTTCAGTTTCATTGGACTAGATTAGTACCTCATGGCACAAGGGCAAGGAGAATGTTTGCTTGTCTCTTTTTCCAAGATTTCAGAAGAATGGGAAGCCTTGTCTCTTCAGTTTCATTGGACTAGATTAGTACCTCATGGCACAAGGGCAAGGAGAATGTTTGCTTGTCTCATTTTCCAAGATTACAGAAGAATGGGAAGTCTTGTCTCTTCAGTTTCATTGGACTAGATTAGTACCTCATGGCACAAGGGCAAGGAGAATGTTTGCTTGTCTCATTTTCAAAGATTACAGAAGAATGGGAAGCCTTGTCCATTCAGTTTCATTGGACTAGAATAGTACCTCATGGCACAAGGGCAAGGAGAATGTTTGCTTGTCTCATTTTCAAAGATTACAGAAGAATCGGAAGTCTTGTCTCTTCAGTTTCATTGGACTAGATTAGTACCTCATGGCACAAGGGCAAGGAGAATGTTTGCTTGTCTCTTTTTCCAAGATTTCAGAAGAATGGGAAGCCTTGTCTCTTCAGTTTCATTGGACTAGATTAGTACCTCATGGCACAAGGGCAAGGAGAATGTTTGCTTGTCTCATTTTCCAAGATTACAGAAGAATGGGAAGTCTTGTCTCTTCAGTTTCATTGGACTAGATTAGTACCTCATGGCACAAGGGCAAGGAGAATGTTTGCTTGTCTCATTTTCAAAGATTACAGAAGAATGGGAAGCCTTGTCCATTCAGTTTCATTGGACTAGAATAGTACCTCATGGCACAAGGGCAAGGAGAATGTTTGCTTGTCTCATTTTCCAAGATTTCAGAAGAATGGGAAGCCTTGTCCATTCAGTTTCATTGGACTAGATTAGTACCTCATGGCACAAGGGCAAAGAGATGTTTGCTTGTCTCATTTCTCAAGATTACAGAAGAATGGGAAGCCTTGTCCGTACAGTTTCATTGCACTAGATTAGTACCTCATGGCACAAGGGCAAAGAGAATGTTTGCTTGTCTCATTTTCCAAGATTACAGAAGAATGGGAAGTCTTGTCTCTTCAGTTTCATTGCTCTAGAGTAGTACCTCATGGCACAAGGGCAAGGAGAATGTTTGCTTGTCTCATGTTCAAAGATTACAGAAGAATGGGAAGTCTTGTCTCTTCAGTTTCATTGGACTAGATTAGTACCTCATGGCACAAGGGCAAGGAGAATGTTTGCTTGTCTCATTTTCAAAGATTACAGAAGAATGGGAAGTATTGTCTCTTCAGTTTCATTGGACTAGATTAGTACCTCATGGCACAAGGGCAAGGAGAATGTTTGCTTGTCTCATTTTCAAAGATTACAGAAGAATGGGAAGTCTTGTCTCTTCAGTTTCATTGGACTAGATTAGTACCTCATGGCACAAGGACAAGGAGAATGTTTGCTTGTCTCATTTTCAAAGATTACAGAAGAATGGGAAGTCTTGTCTCTTCAGTTTCATTGGACTAGATTAGTACCTCATGGCACAAGGGCAAGGAGAATGTTTGCTTGTCTCATTTTCAAAGATTACAGAAGAATGGGAAGTCTTGTCTCTTCAGTTTCATTGGACTAGATTAGTACCTCATGGCACAAGGGCAAGGAGAATGTTTGCTTGTCTCATTTTCAAAGATTACAGAAGAATGGGAAGTCTTGTCTCTTCAGTTTCATTGGACTAGATTAGTACCTCATGGCACAAGGGCAAGGAGAATGTTTGCTTGTCTCATTTTCAAAGATTACAGAAGAATGGGAAATCTTGTCTCTTCAGTTTCATTGGACTAGATTAGTACCTCATGGCACAAGGGCAAGGAGAATGTTTGCTTGTCTCATTTTCAAAGATTACAGAAGAATGGGAAGTCTTGTCTGTTCAGTTTCATTGGACTAGATTAGTACCTCATGGCACAAGGGCAAGGAGAATGTTTGCTTGTCTCATTTTCAAAGATTACAGAAGAATGGGAAGTCTTGTCTCTTCAGTTTCATTGGACTAGATTAGTACATCATGGCACAAGGGCAAGGAGAATGTTTGGTTGTCTCTTTTTCAAAGATTACAGAAGAATGGGATGTCTTATCTCTTCAGTTTCATTGGACTAGATTAGTACCTCATGGCACAAGGGCAAGGAGAATGTTTGCTTGTCTCTTTTTCAAAGATTACAGAAGAATGGGAAATCTTGTCTCTTCAGTTTCATTGGACTAGATTAGTACCTCATGGCACAAGGGCAAGGAGAATGTTTGCTTGTCTCTTTTTCAAAGATTACAGAAGAATGGGATGTCTTATCTCTTCAGTTTCATTGGACTAGATTAGTACCTCATGGCACAAGGGCAAGGAGAATGTTTGCTTGTCTCTTTTTCAAAGATTACAGAAGAATGGGAAATCTTGTCTCTTCAGTTTCATTGGACTAGATTAGTACCTCATGGCACAAGGGCAAGGAGAATGTTTGCTTGTCTCATTTTCAAAGATTACAGAAGAATGGGAAGTCTTGTCTCTTCAGTTTCATTGGACTAGATTAGTACCTCATGGCACTAGGGCAAAGATAATGTTTGCTTGTCTCATTTTCCAAGATAACAGAAGAATGGGAAGTCTTGTCTCTTCAGTTTCATTGGACTAGATTAGTACCTCATGGCACTAGGGCAAAGATAATGTTTGCTTGTCTCATTTTCAAAGATTACATAAGAATGGGAAGCCTTGTCTCTTCAGTTTCATTGGACTAGATTAGTACCTCATGGCACAAGGGCAAGGAGAATGTTTGCTTGTCTCATTTTCAAAGATTACAGAAGAATGGGAAGTCTTGTCTGTTCAGTTTCATTGGACTAGATTAGTACCTCATGGCACAAGGGCAAGGAGAATGTTTGCTTGTCTCATTTTCAAAGATTACAGAAGAATGGGAAGTCTTGTCTCTTCAGTTTCATTGGACTAGATTAGTACCTCATGGCACTAGGGCAAAGATAATGTTTGCTTGTCTCATTTTCCAAGATAACAGAAGAATGGGAAGTCTTGTCTCTTCAGTTTCATTGGACTAGATTAGTACCTCATGGCACAAGGGCAAGGAGAATGTTTGCTTGTCTCATTTTCAAAGATTACAGAAGAATGGGAAGTCTTGTCTGTTCAGTTTCATTGGACTAGATTAGTACCTCATGGCACAAGGGCAAGGAGAATGTTTGCTTGTCTCATTTTCAAAGATTACAGAAGAATGGGAAGTCTTGTCTCTTCAGTTTCATTGGACTAGATTAGTACCTCATGGCACTAGGGCAAAGATAATGTTTGCTTGTCTCATTTTCCAAGATAACAGAAGAATGGGAAGTCTTGTCTCTTCAGTTTCATTGGACTAGATTAGTACCTCATGGCACAAGGGCAAGGAGAATGTTTGCTTGTCTCATTTTCCAAGATTACAGAAGAATGGGAAGTCTTGTCTGTTCAGTCTCATTGGACTAGATTAGTACCTCATGGCACAAGGGCAAGGAGAATGTTTGCATGTCTCATTTTCAAAGATTACAGAAGAATGGGAAGTCTTGTCTCTTCAGTTTCATTGGACTAGATTAGTACCTCATGGCACAACGGAAAGGAGAATGTTTGCTTGTCTCATTTTCAAAGATTACAGAAGAATGGGAAGTCTTGTCTCTTCAGTTTCATTGGACTAGATTAGTACCTCATGGCACAAGGGCAAGGAGAATGTTTGCTTGTCTCATTTTCAAAGATTACAGAAGAATGGGAAGTCTTGTCTCTTCAGTTTCATTGGACTAGATTAGTACCTCATGGCACAACGGAAAGGAGAATGTTTGCTTGTCTCATTTTCAAAGATTACAGAAGAATGGGAAGTCTTGTCTCTTCAGTTTCATTGGACTAGATTAGTACCTCATGGCACTAGGGCAAAGATAATGTTTGCTTGTCTCATTTTCCAAGATAACAGAAGAATGGCAAGTCTTGTCTCTTCAGTTTCATTGGACTAGATTAGTACCTCATGGCACAAGGGCAAGGAGAATGTTTGCTTGTCTCATTTTCCAAGATTACAGAAGAATGGGAAGTCTTGTCTGTTCAGTCTCATTGGACTAGATTAGTACCTCATGGCACAAGGGCAAGGAGAATGTTTGCATGTCTCATTTTCAAAGATTACAGAAGAATGGGAAGTCTTGTCTCTTCAGTTTCATTGGACTAGATTAGTACCTCATGGCACAACGGAAAGGAGAATGTTTGCTTGTCTCATTTTCAAAGATTACAGAAGAATGGGAAGTCTTGTCTCTTCAGTTTCATTGGACTAGATTAGTACCTCATGGCACAAGGGCAAGGAGAATGTTTGCTTGTCTCATTTTCAAAGATAACAGAAGAATGGAAAGTCTTGTCTCTTCAGTTTCATTGGACTAGATTAGTACCTCATGGCACAAGGGCAAGGAGAATGTTTGCTTGTCTCATTTTCAAAGATTACAGAAGAATGGGAAGTCTTGTCTCTTCAGTTTCATTGGACTAGATTAGTACCTCATGGCACAAGGGCAAGGAGAATGTTTGCTTGTCTCATTTTCAAAGATTACAGAAGAATGGGAAGTCTTGTCTCTTCAGTTTCATTGGACTAGATTAGTACCTCATGGCACAAGGGCAAGGAGAATGTTTGCTTGTCTCATTTTCAAAGATTACAGAAGAATGGGAAGTCTTGTCTCTTCAGTTTTATTGGACTAGATTAGTACCTCATGGCACAAGGGCAAGAAGAATGTTTGCTTGTCTCATGTTCAAAGATTACAGAAGAATGGGAAGTCTTGTCTCTTCAGTTTCATTGGACTAGATTAGTACCTCATGGCACAAGGGCAAAGAAAATGTTTGCTTGTCTCATTTTCAAAGATTACAGAAGAATGGGAAGTCTAGTCTCTTCAGTTTCATTGGACTAGATTAGTACCTCATGGCACAAGGGCAAGGAGAATGTTTGCTTGTCTCATTTTCCAAGATTACAGAAGAATGGGAAGTCTTGTCTCTTCAGTTTCATTGGACTAGATTAGTACCTCATGGCACAAGGGCAAGGAGAATGTTTGCTTGTCTCATTTTCAAAGATTACAGAAGAATGGGAAGCCTTGTCCATTCAGTTTCATTGGACTAGAATAGTACCTCATGGCACAAGGGCAAGGAGAATGTTTGCTTGTCTCATTTTCAAAGATTACAGAAGAATCGGAAGTCTTGTCTCTTCAGTTTCATTGGACTAGATTAGTACCTCATGGCACAAGGGCAAGGAGAATGTTTGCTTGTCTCATTTTCCAAGATTTCAGAAGAATGGGAAGCCTTGTCCATTCAGTTTCATTGGACTAGATTAGTACCTCATGGCACAAGGGCAAAGAGATGTTTGCTTGTCTCATTTCTCAAGATTACAGAAGAATGGGAAGCCTTGTCCGTACAGTTTCATTGCACTAGATTAGTACCTCATGGCACAAGGGCAAAGAGAATGTTTGCTTGTCTCATTTTCCAAGATTACAGAAGAATGGGAAGTCTTGTCTCTTCAGTTTCATTGCTCTAGAGTAGTACCTCATGGCACAAGGGCAAGGAGAATGTTTGCTTGTCTCATGTTCAAAGATTACAGAAGAATGGGAAGTCTTGTCTCTTCAGTTTCATTGGACTAGATTAGTACCTCATGGCACAAGGGCAAGGAGAATGTTTGCTTGTCTCATTTTCAAAGATTACAGAAGAATGGGAAGTCTTGTCTCTTCAGTTTCATTGGACTAGATTAGTACCTCATGGCACAAGGGCAAGGAGAATGTTTGCTTGTCTCTTTTTCAAAGATTACAGAAGAATGGGAAGTCTTGTCTCTTCAGTTTCATTGGACTAGATTAGTACCTCATGGCACAAGGGCAAGGAGAATGTTTGCTTGTCTCATTTTCAAAGATTACAGAAGAATGGGAAATCTTGTCTCTTCAGTTTCATTGGACTAGATTAGTACCTCATGGCACAAGGGCAAGGAGAATGTTTGCTTGTCTCATTTTCAAAGATTACAGAAGAATGGGAAGTCTTGTCTGTTCAGTTTCATTGGACTAGATTAGTACCTCATGGCACAAGGGCAAGGAGAATGTTTGCTTGTCTCATTTTCAAAGATTACAGAAGAATGGGAAGTCTTGTCTCTTCAGTTTCATTGGACTAGATTAGTACATCATGGCACAAGGGCAAGGAGAATGTTTGGTTGTCTCTTTTTCAAAGATTACAGAAGAATGGGATGTCTTATCTCTTCAGTTTCATTGGACTAGATTAGTACCTCATGGCACAAGGGCAAGGAGAATGTTTGCTTGTCTCTTTTTCAAAGATTACAGAAGAATGGGAAATCTTGTCTCTTCAGTTTCATTGGACTAGATTAGTACCTCATGGCACAAGGGCAAGGAAAATGTTTGCTTGTCTCTTTTTCAAAGATTACAGAAGAATGGGATGTCTTATCTCTTCAGTTTCATTGGACTAGATTAGTACCTCATGGCACAAGGGCAAGGAGAATGTTTGCTTGTCTCTTTTTCAAAGATTACAGAAGAATGGGAAATCTTGTCTCTTCAGTTTCATTGGACTAGATTAGTACCTCATGGCACAAGGGCAAGGAGAATGTTTGCTTGTCTCATTTTCAAAGATTACAGAAGAATGGGAAGCCTTGTCCATTCAGTTTCATTGGACTAGATTAGTACCTCATGGCACAAGGGCAAGGAGAATGTTTGCTTGTCTCATTTTCAAAGATTACAGAAGAATGGGAAGTCTTGTCTCTTCAGTTTCATTGGACTAGATTAGTACCTCATGGCACAAGGACAAGGAGAATGTTTGCTTGTCTCATTTTCAAAGATTACAGAAGAATGGGAAGTCTTGTCTCTTCAGTTTCATTGGACTAGATTAGTACCTCATGGCAGAAGGGCAAGGAGAATGTTTGCTTGTCTCATTTTCAAAGATTACAGAAGAATGGGAAGTCTTGTCTCTTCAGTTTCATTGCTCTAGAGTAGTACCTCATGACACAAGGGCAAGGAGAATGTTTGCTTGTCTCATTTTCAAAGATTACAGAAGAATGGGAAGTCTTGTCTCTTCAGTTTCATTGGACTAGATTAGTACCTCATGGCACAAGGGCAAGGAGAATGTTTGCTTGTCTCATTTTCAAAGATTACAGAAGAATGGGAAGCCTTGTCCATTCAGTTTCATTGGACTAGAATAGTACCTCATGGCACAAGGGCAAGGAGAATGTTTGCTTGTCTCATTTTCAAAGATTACAGAAGAATGGGAAGTCTTGTCTCTTCAGTTTCATTGGACTAGAATAGTACCTCATGGCACAAGGGCAAGGAGAATGTTTGCTTGTCTCATTTTCAAAGATTACAGAAGAATGGGAAGTCTTGTCTCTTCAGTTTCATTGGACTAGAATAGTACCTCATGGCACAAGGGCAAGGAGAATGTTTGCTTGTCTCATTTTCAAAGATTACAGAAGAATGGGAAGTCTTGTCTCTTCAGTTTCATTGGACTAGATTAGTACCTCATGGCACAAGGGCAAAGAGAATGTTTGCTTGTCTCATTTTCCAAGATTACAGAAGAATGGGAAGTCTTGTCTCTTCAGTTTCATTGCTCTAGAGTAGTACCTCATGACACAAGGGCAAGGAGAATGTTTGCTTGTCTCATTTCCCAAGATTAGAGAAGGAAGCCTTGTCCATTCAGTTTCATTGGACTAGATTAGTACCTCATGGCACAAGGGCAAAGAGATGTTTGCTTGTCTCATTTCTCAAGATTACAGAAGAATGGGAAGCCTTGTCCGTACAGTTTCATTGGACTAGATTAGTACCTCATGGCACAAGGGCAAGGAGAATGTTTGCTTGTCTCATTTTCAAAGATTACAGAAGAATGGGAAGTCTTGTCTCTTCAGTTTCATTGCTCTAGAGTAGTACCTCATGACACAAGGGCAAGGAGAATGTTTGCTTGTCTCATTTTCAAAGATTACAGAAGAATGGGAAGTCTTGTCTCTTCAGTTTCATTGGACTAGATTAGTACCTCATGGCACAAGGGCAAGGAGAATGTTTGCTTGTCTCATTTTCCAAGATTACAGAAGAATGGGAAACCTTGCCTCTTCAGTTTCATTGGACTAGATTAGTACCTCATGGCACAAGGGCAAGGAGAATGTTTGCTTGTCTCATTTTCCAAGATTTCAGAAGAATGGGAAGCCTTGTCCATTCAGTTTCATTGGACTAGATTAGTACCTCATGGCACAAGGGCAAAGAGATGTTTGCTTGTCTCATTTCTCAAGATTACAGAAGAATGGGAAGCCTTGTCCGTACAGTTTCATTGGACTAGATTAGTACCTCATGGCACAAGGGCAAGGAGAATGTTTGCTTGTCTCATTTTCAAAGATTACAGAAGAATAGGAAGTCTTGTCTCTTCAGTTTCATTGGACTAGATTAGTACCTCATGGCACAAGGGCAAGGAGAATGTTTGCTTGTCTCATTTTCAAAGATTACAGAAGAATGGGAAGTCTAGTCTCTTCAGTTTCATTGGACTAGATTAGTACCTCATGGCACAAGGGCAAGAAGAATGTTTGCTTGTCTCATGTTCAAAGATTACAGAAGAATGGGAAGTCTTGTCTCTTCAGTTTCATTGGACTAGATTAGTACCTCATGGCACAAGGGCAAAGAGAATGTTTGCTTGTCTCATTTTCAAAGATTACAGAAGAATGGGAAGTCTTGTCTTCAGTTTCATTGGACTAGATTAGTACCTCATGGCACAAGGGCAAGGAGAATGTTTGCTTGTCTCATTTTCAAAGATTACAGAAGAATGAGAAGTCTTGTCTGTTCAGTTTCATTGGACTAGATTAGTACCTCATGGCACAAGGGCATGAAGAATCTTTGCTTGTCTCATTTCCCAAGACTTCAGAAAAATGGGGAGCCTTGTACGTTCATTTCCGTTGGACTAGATTAGTACCTCATGGCACAAGGGCATGAAGAATGTTTGCTTGTCTCATTTTCCAAGACTTCAGAAGAATGGGGAGCCTTGTCCGTTCAGTTCCGTTGGACTAGATTAGTACCTCATGGTGCAAAGGCAAGGAGAATGTTTGTTTGTCTCATTTTCCAAGATTTCAGAAGAATGGAAAGTCTTGTGTCATCAGTCTCATTCGACTAGGTGAGTACCTCATGGAACAAAAGCAAGAAGAATGTTTACTTGTCTCATTTTCCAAGAATTTCGAATAATGGGGAGCCTTGTCTGTTCAGTTCCATTGGACTAGATTTGCACCTCATGGCACAAGGGCAAGGAGAATATTTGCTTGTCTCATTTGGTGAGAGTACAAAAGACGAGATATGTTTGTTTAGATAATAGTTTTAGTTTTGCATTAAACGGTTGCTTGTTTGGTACTTGGTATTAAACAGTTTGGTACTAAACTAATTCACGAAAGTGATTGTCGATTCACACAAGTGTGTATACACTTCAGTATGCTCATGCGAGCAAACTGTAGAAACTTACGAAAAGTAAAAGAGAAAGTGTTTTACCTTTGATTTCCTTTCAGCATGTTGTTCAGTTGTAAATTCTTCATTTGAGCGGAGTCGCAAGCGATTTGTTTACATTTACATCTTGGTTCCTCGAGGCAACAGGACTTGTTTATAAACCTCCATCACTACGAGAAAATCTACAAGATGAATCACAACCCGCGGCTCTCCTGGCGCTAATCAACTTACTGCGGGGTGTTATTGTTGTTTTGGCTCGGGCTCCGTGTTGTAATTGGTTTGATAATTAGTTTCACTTGACAGGTCAAGTAAGGTTATGCCATGGAAAGTGAGGGATTGCGGGCGAGCGAAGCGATCACGGCGCGATGGGGCTTGCACTGCAGCAACTCGGTAAAAATTGTATTCGGTTGAACCGTCCGGTTTGTTTTTATCTTTATTATGTTTTCGTGTAAAAAGTTTCTTGGATTTAATTGCTTTTGACAAATGACATTTTAGGAAATTTTACAATTGACTCAAGGCCGCCAACGCGAAAGCGCCGCGCGAAAATCCCCCAGAATATTCACCGAATGCAACGGCGTTTCAAGCTTGGAAACTTGAATTGGAGTTTGCGAAAACGTGCAAATAAACGGTGGTAAAGCAAAAATAATTTCAGTTGGCTCAATCAAGTGTTGGTACAAAAGTTATAAACTATTGCTTTTTTATGGGAATTTCAATTTTTGAATGTTGGTGTTGCGTCAAGTAACTAGACTTTTTTTGTTGGATGTTTTTGGGCTCAATCGAAAGTTGTATACATTTTGTTGTTTTGGCGGGAAAAACTTCGCGGAAAGTTCGTTCGATTCCGGGAAATTTTTTCGAAAATTCTTGTGCGGTTTAGGTCGCAGAGGATTTTTTCCGGGAACTTTTGAGATCTACTTTTTCACCAAAGCCGGGTTTTTTGAAAATTGAAATTTTGAATTTGGCTAGAAAAGACTATACAAACTAGAAAAGACTAGACAAGACTGGACTAGCCTGGTCTAGACTAGCCTGGACTAGACAGGGCAAGGTTGGACAAGACTGAATTAGACTGGACAAGACTTGACAGGACTGGACAACAAGGGATTTTAAGTTATTTCGCTCTAAATTTATGGAAATTTTTTTCGTGTTTTTTTTTAGTTACCCGAAGGAAATCGAAGTGCTGAAAACGGTTTTCCAGTTTATTTCGCTCTAAAGTTACAAACAAACAAGTTTTATATTTTTTCGCTGTACACCTTCTCGCATTTCCGACTGATTTGACGCTATCATAACTTTTGAACGGCTCACTGCAGAGACTTCTAGTCTTCACCAATCGATTCAGCGTCCCAAAATTAGTCGGAAAACGTATATAATATTCCATAGAAAGCTTTCAGTTAAGAAATACCATCGACACAAAGAGTCTAGAACGCAAAAACGACGAAATTCGAGAAAATTGATTTTCTCAAAATCGATATTTTTTTAGTCACAGCAAAATTTAAAAACGTTTCTGAAAGCATTTTTGCTGCTGATTACAGATATGCAAATTATATTTCGCTACCTTTTTCCGTTCATTATCGCCTGCAAGAATTGAAGAAATTTTTAAGAAATTTCTGCGCTCGAGTAGAGATCTCGGAAAGTCGTGAATTTACCGCGGAAAATCTTAATGTATGAACAGGAAAATGACCTTCTGAAAACGATGCCGCAGTCCGTTTTTGATTATCTGCAACCGTTTTCGAGACATCTACTTGGCAAGTCGGGAATCGGGAAAAATTCAGTTTGAAATTTCTTGACGAATTATTGGATCTTTCGAGATAATTTACACATAGATTTGTTCGTCTTGTCATGTAGTTTCTGTGTGCCGAAAATAATTTCGCTGCTTTTTACCGTTCTCGAAAAAATCGAAAAATACCGAAAAAGCACATATTTTTCGAACGAAATGATAGAAAATTGAAAAATTTGTTGGAAATTTTTTTCGTGTTTTTTTTTTTTTGGTTACCCGAAGGAAATCGAAGCGCTGAAAACGGTTTTCCAGTTTATTTCGCTCTAAAGTTACAAACAAACAAGTTTTATATTTTTTCGCTGTACACCTTCTCGCATTTCCGACTGATTTGACGCTATCATAACTTTTGAACGGCTCACTGCAGAGACTTCTAGTCTTCACCAATCGATTCAGCGTCCCCAAAATTAGTCGGAGAACGTATATAATATTCCCTAGTAAGCTTTCATTTAGGAAATACCATCGACATTCTTCTTCTTCATGTGTCAGGCCCTCCAAGGGCGTTGACGACCAATTTCATTATTTGAATTTTATCTGCAGCTTTTCGAAATAGGGATCTTGTACTTTGTCCAAACCATTGGCGAAGGTTCTTGAGCCATGATGTTCTGCGGTGGCCTGGACTGCGCGTACCTTGTATTTTACCCTGTATTATTGTCTGCTGTAACCTGTACTTATCATTTCGGATAACATTACCAAGGTATTCCAGTTTTCTTCTCTTTATTGTGTTGAGAACTTCTGTTTGCTTATTGACTCTTTGCAAGACCTCGACGTTAGTAATTCGATCCACCCAAGAAATTCTCAGCACTCTACGGTAAGTCCACATCTCAAAAGCCTCCACCTTCTTACACATAGCCTCCGTAAGTGTCCAAGCCTCGACGCCGTAGTACAGGATACTAAACACATAGCACCTTAACAATCTGATTCTGAGGGGGATTTCCAAGTGCCTGTTGTTCAGCACTTTCTTCATTTTGGTGAAAGCTCCTCTTGCCTGTTCGATGCGGCTTCTAATTTCCGATGTCATGTCCCATTTGTCGTTTACGTTACAGCCAAGGTACTTATAGGAATTGACGCGTTCCACCACCTCATTTCCAACTCTTAGATTCAGCTGGTTATTTACGCTGGTTTTATTTACGACGAGCCATTTTGTCTTATTAACGTTGAGTTTAAGACCCATGGACAAGCTGTGCTCTGTAACGGTTGTCATTAGTTCTTGTAGGTCTTCTATGTTCGTAGCCAATAGAACGGTGTCGTCGGCATACCTCAGGTTATTGATCACTATGCCTCCTACGATTACTCCTATGTTCTTGCCATCCAATGCTTCTCGAAATATTTTTTCTGCATAAAGGTTAAAAAGTAATGGCGAGAGAACACAGCCTTGTCGCACCCCTCTTTGAATCAAGACCTCTTCTGACAGTTCTTTGTTCACTAACACCGCTGCTGTTTGGTTCCAATACAGGTTGGCTGTAATGCGGATATCTTGCCCGTCTAATCCTAGTTCTTTAAGTATATCTACTACTTTATTATGGTTTACGGTGTCAAATGCTTTTTCATAGTCTAAAAAGCAGGCAAAAACATCCACATTAACATCAAGGCATCGTTGTACCAGAACTTGTACACTGAAAAGTGCCTCCCTTGTGCCGAACCCATTCCGAAAGCCAAACTGGGACTCGCTGATCGACTCTTCACATTTGCGGTAAATACGATTATGGATGATCTTCAGAAATAGTTTCAATACTTGACTCATGAGACTGATGGTCCTATAATCTTTACATTGTTTCGCATTTGATTTCTTTGGTAAGGTGATGAAAGTTGATTTTAACCAATCTCTTGGTATTTCACCTGTTCTATATATATATATTATTGAATAGGTCTACTATTATTGAGAGAAAACTATCATCTTTAAGGATCTTAAAAATTTCTGCGTGTATTTCATCTGGGCCAGGTGCCTTCCCATTCTTTATTCTCGCAATAACATGTTCGACTTCTGATCTTGTTATGTCACTTCCGTCATTTCCGAGTCGTTCGATATTATAGGGTTCATGTCTGTTGTCCTTAAAAAGAGTCTTTATGTATCTATTCCACTCTTTTAGTTTATCCTCTGTTGATGTTAATATAGTGTTTTGCTCATCCATTAGCATTTGGGATCTTATAGGCTTGTGGTTACCAGCGACCTGCTTCACGTTTTTGTGCAAGTTAAAAGAGTCATGCTTTATTTCAAGAGCTTCAATTTCAGCGCATTGCGCAGACAACCACACCTCTTTTGCTGATCTTATTTTCGATCTGATTTCTCGTTGGGTTTCTTTATATCTTAGTGCGCATTTGTTTTTGTATGCTCTTCTGGAATCCATTAGTAATAGTATCTCTTCGGTCATCCATGCTTGTTTTTTCGGCCTTTCGCTTGGTCTTAGATACCTTTCTCCTACTTCTATTACTGTGGTTTTCAGCTGTTTCCACGTGTGTTCTATGTCTGCATTTTCTGTTGTATTACTCCATGTTGTTAGTTTCTCGTTTATTTCATTCCTAACCTTTGAGCGTATGATCTGATCTTTTAGCCTTTGTGTGTCTATACGGACTACTTTTTGCGTTCTAACACATTTTTTCAGTGTTAGATTTATAGATGCAATTAGTAGGTTATGATCTGTATGTACATCTGCACCGGGATATGTTTTGGCGTTTTTTATTGCATTTCTGAATCTACTATTAATCATGATAAAATCTATTTGGTTTCTTACACATCTGTCTGCATTAGACGTCCACGTATACAGGCGCCTTGGATGATGTTTGAAAAATGTGTTTGCGATGACGTAGTTTTCATCCAAGCAGAATTGAACCAGTCTGTTTCCACGGTCGTTTGGGTTTCCCAGTCCGTAATCGCCTACAATACGTTCTCGTCTTCCCTTTCCCACCTTGGCATTAAAATCACCCCTAATTCTGTTTATTTCATGCGGTTTAACTGTATCAGTTGCCCTTTTTAGATCGTTGTAGAACAACATCATCTGGTGCATCTCCTGTGGGTGCATATACTTGAATTATATTGCACGCTATTGGTCTTGTTTCTATTTGCACTATAATTACACGATCAGATATGTTTATGACGTTCTTTACCGCCTTATTTAAAGTTTGACTGACGATTATGCCTACTCCATTCCAATGTTTAGAGTCGTCGTTCCCGGAATAGTAGATAGTGTATCCCTCGACTTGACATTTGCCAGACCCTCTCCATCGCATTTCACTTACTCCGAGGATGTCTATTTTTAGTCTGTCTATTTCCCTTAATAGGTTTTGAGTTTTTCCACTTTCGAACAAGCTACGCACATTCCAGGTACCGATACTTTTAATTGTTGACATTTTCCTGGTTTCTGGAGTTTTTTGCTTTGTGTGTATTGCACTTGACCCTTGGATGACGACCCGAGAGGCCTTATACTTTTCTTCTTTTGCGATGTTTCCTCTCTTGCCGGATCTTGGACTCCGAGATCCATGATCGGTACGGTTTTCCGTTACTATTGTATTCATGTAATTGGTTCTACTAGGAATATCCCGAAGGATCTTTAATGTGGTGGTTTTCCGTTGCCTACCATATCCTCGTGCCGTTGATCTGTTTAGATTCATCCGCCTTTAGGAACCTTTTCTTGTCCTAAGGATAAGGGGGTACCCTTACTCTTGCCAGCTCCTCCACCCGTAGCTGTTGGCTAGCAAGAGATTATCAGCTTATTCCGGCAGAGATTCGGTAGACAGAGCCTCGTTGGTTTTGTAGCAGGGTGCACCGCGAGCAGGTGAGGTTGTCATTTGGGTAGCCTTTTGTCACCACCCCTTCGACATGGGGAGTCTAGACCGCGGAAACGACTGAATGCCAGAAAATCGATTTTGTCAAAATCGTTATTTTCTTAGTAACAGCAAAGTTTAAAAGCGTTTCTGAAAGCATTTTTGCTGCTGATTACAGATATGGAAATTATATTTCGCTAGCTCTTTCCGTTCACTATCGCCTGCAAGAATTGAAGAAATTTTTAAGAAATTTCGGCGCTCGAGTAGAGATCTCGGAAAGTCGTGAATTTGCCGCGGACAATCTTAGTGTGTCAATAGGAAAATGATCTTCTGAAAACGATGCCGCAATCCGTTTTTGATTATCTGCAGCCGTTTCCGAGACATCTACCTTAGCAAATCAAGAATCGGGTAAATTTCAGTTTGAAATTTGTCGACGAATTATAGAATCTTTCCAGACAATTTACACATCCACTTGTTCGTCTTGTCGTGTAGTTTCCGTGTGCCGAAAATGATTTCGATGCTTCTTACCGTTCTCGTGAAAATTGAAAAAAACCGAAAAAGCACATATTTTTCGAACGAAATGATGGAAAATTTTTGTTGAAAAATTTTTGGGACATTTTTGTCACGTTTTTTTTGGTTACTCGAAGTTTTGGTTAATCGAAGTGCTGAAAACGGTTTTCCAGTTTATTTCGCTCTAAAGTTACAAATAAACAAGTTTTATATATTTTTTCGTTGTACAACGTCTCGCATTTCCGACTGATTTCACGATGTCATAACTTTTGAACGGCTCACCACAGAGACTTCTAGTCTTCACCAATCGATGCCAAAATTAGTTTAAAAACGTATATAATATTCCCTACGAAGCTTTCAGTTAAGAAATACCGTCGACACGGGGAGTCTGTAGATTGTAGATATGGTGGTGACGACTTGTACTGCGACCTTTATAGATCTATTGTACCCCACCCTCCTCCTCCAAGTGTTGGTGTACTTACCCATTTAGAGCGCCTCCTCTAATCCTGATTCCTTTAGGAATCTCAGGATCTGGGTGGGATTCAAGGCCTGCAGCTCCTCTATGTTCAAGCAGTGAGCACCAAGGTACATCTGTCTCTTGCGGAGTAATGCTCCGCAGTCTTTGAACAGATGTATGGGGGTTTCCTCTGCTGAGCCACAGAATCTGCATCCATCATCCTCCTCTAGGCCTAGGGCCTTGAGATGTTTCCTAAGTCTGCAGTGTCCCGACAGGGCTCCTGTCAGAATTCTGAGCTTGTTCCTGCTTAGTTTCCGGCAAGCTTTTGTTCTCTTCTGGTTAAAAGATCACAGCATCACTTTGGATTGCCTTAGCCGTGGAAGTTCTTTCCAGGTTTTCATCCATTTTCCTCTTATTTCTACATCTAAACTTTTGCGGATGGTGTTCACGCTCATACCGCAAAAGGGTTCCGGACCTATAAAGGGGCTACTGGATCCCTTGTTTGCTAGGTGATCGGCTTCTTCGTTTCCGTCTATACCAGTGTGTCCTGGTACCCAGTATAGCGTTACTTTATTATCCCTGCCAAGCTTGTTCAGCTTCCCCACACAGTACCATACCAGTTTGGATCTGATGGTGTATGAGCTAATGGCCTTGATGGCTGCTTGGCTATCTGCCAGGATAGCAATTCGTTTTTTGCGGTAATTCCTGTCGAGATTAAACTGTGCACATCTTTCTTGGAAGATTGCTTGGAAGATACTTGGGGATGTTCCCATGGATTCGAAGTATCTGGTACGAGGTCCAAACACTCCTGCAGTGCCTTCCTTTGTCTTCGAACCATCTGTATACCACTTGATGGCATTTTGCTCTATGTGGTATGCTGAGGATTCCTCGCTCCAATCGGCTTTACTACTACACATTGCTGTGTAGTTTTTCTCGAAGTGGTATTTGCATACCATTTCGTCTTTTGGTACTTCCAGCCAGGGGATCTTGGCAGCGAGGCTGTTTCGGTCTCTGCTCCCGATTATTTTACCTCTGCCCATTCCTTCCTTGCTGAATCTTACGATCGCCGATTTGGCGGCGCTCTCCACCACAAGGTGCAGCGGAGTCAGATCCAGCAGCGGCTCCAATGCTGCTGTCGAACACGACCCCATCGCTCCCGTGATGCAGACACACACCAGTCTTTGAATCTTCTCAAGATGTTTCCTCATAGAGGCCAGCTTGATTCTACTTCCCCACGCAACCGTCCCATAAGTGATTGCAGGTCTCACTATCATGGTGTACATCCATCGCAGGATAGTGGGGTTACAACCCCACTTTCTGCACACCATTAGGGCGCGTTTGGCTTTACCTACCACTGCCTCAGCGTGTTTATTCCATAGGAGTTTGCTATCTAGTGTGATACCCAGATACCTTATCTCCTGTTGGTATTCTACTGCCTTCCCATCTATGAGTATGGGATGTAGGCAGTTTAGTTTTCTCCTTCTAGTAAATGGTATCACTGTGGTTTTGCTCGGGTTGAGTCTCAATCCCACTGTTTGACACCATCTACTAGTTACTTTGAGGCCTCTCTGAACAATTTCA
Organism: Phosphuga atrata; assembly: GCA_944588485.1. NCBI lineage: Eukaryota > Metazoa > Arthropoda > Insecta > Coleoptera > Silphidae > Phosphuga > Phosphuga atrata. The sequence continues at coordinate 26,818,931 of OX155906.1, forward strand.
CAGAGCGTTCCCTCAAATTTTCCTCTGGCCATTATGACTATGTCATCGGCGTAACCTTGACATTTGATGTCTAGGTCGTTTAGCCTAACCAGTAGTTCATCAACTACCAGGCTCCACATTAGCGGTGATAGTACACCTCCCTGTGGGCACCCTCGAGTTGTGGAGATCTTAATTGTGTCTTTTCCCGTTGTGTCTTTCTCAGCATTTCTCCCATCCACTTTGAGATAGTGCTGTCGATATTCCTTCTTTCGAGGGCCGCGCCCTGACAGCCTCGTGTGAGGTGTTGTCAAAAGCTCCCTCTATATCCAAGAAGGCACATATCGCTACTTCCTTTGTCTCTAGTGCTGCTTCTATTTCGTTTGTCAGCTGATACAGGGCGGTTTCTGTGGATTTCCGTGCTCTGTAAGCATGCTGACTCCTATGTAGTGGTGTACCTACCAGCACTATAGTCCTACGGTAATTATCAATCACCTTCTCCATTGTCTTTAACATAAAAGATGTTAGACTAATGGGTCTAAATGACTTCGGTTGAGTGGTGTCTTTTGCCCCACCTTCGGTATAAATACCACCTTAGCCCTTCTCCATAGCTCCGGTATATATCCGAGCGCTAAGCTACTTCTAAAGATATTTAGAAGATACGGCATTAGTTCTCTCTCTCCCTTTTGTAGGAAGGCAGGAACTAGTCCGTCCACATCTGGGGCCTTAAAAGGCTGGAAAGTGCCGATAGTCCATCTGATTCGGTTTTCCGTACAGATGGACGCTGCCCTCTTCCAGTCGGCCCGACTTGGTTTCCGTGGTTGCATCAAGCCCTCGGTCTCCCTGTATCCTCTACATCCCAGAAAATGGGTTTCTAGTAGGAGGAGAGCTCTTTGCTCTTCATCCTCCGTGAAGGTCCCATCCGGTTTCTTGAGAGTGGTTGTCATTTCCACTCTATCCTTCGCTAGTGCTTTGTGCAGTCTAGCTGCCACCGGCGTGGATTCTATGTTTTCACAGAAGGTCCTAAAGTTTTCCCTTTTTGCCCTTCTGATCTCTTTGTTGTAGGTGGTAAGCACCAGAGAATTCTAGCCAATTTCCGTATTGCTTGGCTTTGTTGAAAAGCCTACGTACTTTTGCTCTTAATGTAGACAAATTTTTGTTCCACCATTTTTCGTCCTTATGCTCCTTCACGGTTTTTACCGGGCAGCTGGATTCAAATGCCGTGGTGATTGCTACATTTATTTCTCCTACAGCCTGCTCCAGCACGGTGTAGTGTTTGATACTACCCCGCACTGTCACCTGCTCCAGGTTTTCTTTTAGTTGCGAACTAAACATAGGCCACACAGTTTGTCTGGGGTTTCGAATGGGGGTGTTTTCCTCACTCGCTCCTTCCAGCTCAAACTCTATGATCCTATGATCTGACATTGAGGGCTCACTTGAAACCCTCCACATTAGTTTACTTACGTTAGCGCTACCTACCGTAATATCCAGTACCTCATTTCTGACTTTAGTGACAAATGTTGGTGTGTTCCCAACGTTGTACACAATTAAGTTCTCTTTAATGAGGTATTCTAAAAGGTACTCACCCCTCTTATTAGTGTCTGTGCTGCCCCACATCTCGTTGTGGGCGTTCGCGTCACATCCCAAGATGAGTTGCAGCCTTCTCCTAATACAGCTCTCGACCAGCCTTTGTACCTCCATGGGTGGTATGTTATTACCATCGCCAGGGAAGTATGCTGATGCGATCACTACTTCGCGGTGGAGGCCCTCGGTCTCTATGAGGACCTGTATCGGAACTAAGTCCCGCGTTAAGAATTCTGAAAGACATAAGTAATTAATGTCCTTCCTTACCATAATGCAAGTTCTAGGGGAAGCCTCACGGCTGTCCCATACCAACTTACATTCCCTGTTGCTGAGGCCTCTGATGTTACCTCCGTAGGTCCAGGGTTCTTGCAGTAGCGCTAGCCCTAGGTGTTGTTTGGTGAACATCCTAGCCATCACAGCCGAGGCTGCTCTGGCATGGTGGATGTTCACCTGGGCTACTTTGGTGCGCCTGCTGGTTATTCTTGGTTTATGACAGGAGGCGGCAAGTCCTTCTCTGTCTCCACCAGAACAACATCTACCTCTTCCTCTGTAGACATAGCTTGACTGCTCATGTCTACGAGTGTGTGTAATCCGGGCTGACTTCCTCGTTCGCGGCCTTGGTCGTTAAAGGTTCAGCAGAGGGAGCTGCCGCCACCGCTATTCCTTCCACCTCTAAAGTGGCCGTTGTTGCGGTCGTAACTTCCGAGGGAGGGGCCGCTGTGGCTGTCGCTACCTCTACATCCGCTTTTTGTGTGGCGTCGTTCTTCCGCCCATGGACTTTGATCCGCCCGAACCTAAAGTAGAGGCTATGGTTGGCCTTCGCTATGGCTGCAGCGGACTCTTCGTCAATTCCCACCGTTAGGAGTTGACCCCCACTTTCCACCCGGCACCCAAGGACCTTCCATTCGGAAATGTTAAGTCCTTTGTTTTGGGCCCTGAGGTAGTTGATGGAGGCCTCCGGGGTTAGTTCCCCGCTCCTAGGTAGGAACATGGTGATGACATGTGGCTTGGGGATATCATCACCCAATTTCGCCACCAGAGCCCCCCCTTCCCAATGTCTTAGGATGGGCGTTCTTGTCATCAGCCATTTTGCCGTCTGTTCGTTCGCACAGTCGACAATGACTAGTCCTGGTTTGAAGTGTATGCCTTCAAACTGTATCTCATGAGACCAGTCTACGACTGTCTCTTTCATAATTGCTTGCTCAAGAGCAGGCATGTCCTTCTTACTCAGGGGATTCCTTGGGTAGTCTCTGGACATAATACCAACCCTCACCACCTTGACGGCGGTGGCGTAGCTGGTGCTCGGCCCAGAAGTCTTGGAAGGGCAGCTGGGGTAGCTGACCACTCCCGTTGCCCCACTTTGGATGTTCCCTTTCTGTCTTTTAGCTGCTTTGTCTTGGGGCGTGACAGAATCAGCCCCTCTTTTGGCAGCTCCTTGTGTTTGTGTGTAGTTCGCACCTTTTTCTGTACTGCTCTCTTCTTAGCTTCCTCGGGTTGTAGCCCGTTTGCTAAGAAGCGCAGATACCATCTCACCCCGGCACCGCTGAGGCCCTTTCTCAGTGGGTCATCGAGTCCGCCTGGACTGCCTAGGGGTGGCAAGGGATGTGCCCATCTCGTCTTCTTCTTACCTGCCTTGGGCTTTGTCTCCTCTTGGTTAGTCGCGGGCTTGGTTGGAGTAACGGTGTTACCGGTCACCTTGCCCTGACTTTTAGAAGCCGTTTTGCGAGCGGGTCTCCCTTGGCTTGCTGGCTTGGTGGTAGTAACGATGTTACTGACCATCTTGCCTTTGCTTTTTGGCGACAGTCTGGGAGTTGGTCTCTCTCGACTGGTGCGCTCACTCGGATCGTGGGGCTCATGCTCCATCTGATCCGCCAATTGTGTGGCGGTTATATCCCGCACACACGGATTGAATTTTTGTTTTTGTTCCATTCGAATCCCACGAGTCGCAAGGGAACTAAAGGTCCATCACATCAGAGCCCCGCTTGATAGTGGTAAGGCTGGATACAATCTGAGGTCGCCAGGTATCAGAGGGGCTCCGTAAGCGATGGCTGGTTGCCCTAGGCCATCAACCAGTCCCTTCGGCACGGGTCGCATGACACCTTGGGATTAAGGGTTTGGAAGTTCTTGGTTGTTCGCCCTCCGCCGAACGCCCCGACCGGAGTTGTCCCCGTCGTGACGTCCAACGGTATGTTGCGAAACAAAGCCCTCACACCGTGACAAGGTGACTTCCACGTGAGGGCACGGCGAGTCTAGACCGCGGAAACGACGAAATGCGTGAAAATCGATTTTGTGAAAATCGTTATTTTTTGAGTTGCAGCAAAATTAGATATACGTTTCTGAAAGCATTTTTGCTGCTGAGTACAGATATGCAAATTATATTTCGCTAGCTCTTTCCGTTCACTATCGCCTGCAAGAATTGAAGAATTTTTTTTTGATTGATTGCTGTGGGTGTTACATTGCGAGTTTAATTGTCGGCGCATTAAAACTGGAGCCGTTTTCTTCCTACTTGGTGGCCTGCAAAGAGTTAGGAAAGTCAAGAATTCTACGATCAATAGACTAGTGGATGAGGGTATTACAACTATATTTCGTAAATCTTCTGCAAATGAAAGAGCATTTATAATTCTCCGAGATGCTGCTTCCTATATGATCAAGCCAGGCAAAGCTCTGCAAGTATTTTATCCCAATTTGATTCATGTCACGTGCTTTGCTCATGGAGTACATCTATCTGCTGAAGAAGAATGATGCACGTTTGGCAATGAATCAGAGGTAATACCATGGGGAACGTGGATTGGAGCGGTTGAGTATTACAATTTACAATATTACAATTACAACATTTCTAGGCCATCAAAGGTGTAGTTAAGACTAGATCACATAGAGACTTCATCATATAGACAAGACTAGATCACATAGAGACTTGATCACATAGTCTAGACTTGATCACATGGACAAGAGTATCTTGATTGCATGAACAAGATCATATAGACTTTTTATGTTTGAAGGTTTAACATTTATTAAAACACAGCATACATGAATAAATATGGTGGTGGATAACTTATGTCGACCTTCTGCATCGCGCACATCTCGGAACCGCTCGTCGCATTTCTTCGGGATGGCGTTGTATGGACCTATATTTGTGCTGCTTCTGTTTTCTGCGGAGCCCTTTCGTCGCATACTTTCTGTGGCATGATATTGTATACTATACTATCCATCACTTGCCACTGTTCTTCGGACTTGAGCATGTACTGTACCATTGTTGCTATAAATGGACCCTATTTTTAATTTTTTCGCGCTCCACATGCCACCTGTTGCACTCGAAGATGGTGTGGGTAACTCACTCCTCTCCGAAGTATTCGCAAGCAATTGTCCACTCTGCTATGTTCTATGGAGCCCCGATATGGGCAAAAGCAATGAAGACAAGAACCTTAAGAGATAAGCTGGCATCGGTGTGCAGCGCGTACCGAACAGTGTCTAGAGGAGCGGCTCTAGTAATCGCTTAATGGCACGTGAGAGATTAGACATACACAACGACGCAACGAAACGGCGACAAACGGACAAGGACTGAAAGGAAAAAAGCGGCAAAATCTAAATCCTGGGACACAACAACAAACGGACAATGGACAAGAAAATTATTTTGGGATTTGAAAATTTGGACGACGAGGAAACATGGCGAAGTGAACTACTATGTAACCCAGGTACTTAGTGGCCGCTGGTGCTATAGGGATTACCTCCATAGAATTGGAAAAGCAACAGACTGGCATGCTATTCGCATAGCAAAGTGGACCACTGGACGTGGTCCACTCTGCTAAACCGTAAAAAGAATGGAAATAAAAGGAAAGTCTACTGGTGGAACGAAAACATCGCCCAACTTAGGAAAAAATGCATCACACTAAGAAGAAAGTTCCAGAGGACCATCAAGAAAAACCCTGAACTCAAGGAAGAGACAACTAAATACAGGGAGGATTATAAGAATACGAAAAAAAGCTTAAGAAGGGAAATTAATGCCTCTAAGAAGGAACACTGGAAGAAACTGTGCCAGATGGTAGACGATGATCCGTGGGGAGACGCCTACGGAATAGTCACAAGAGGGTTAAAGGCTAGATACCCCCCGCCAAAACTCCCAATTGAAAAAATCATGGAAATAACCGGCATTCTTTTTCCCAAACATAAGGTACCGAACTGGGTGCAGCCAACGGTAAGCGACATCCCTGAATTCACCCTGGAAGAACTAAGAATAGCTAAAGATCGCATCCGAGATGGCAGGGCCCGACGGAATTCCACCGGAGGTCATAAAACTCGCAGCGTGTAAAAAACCTGAATACGTACTCAAGGCTATGAATAGATGTCTCCAACTAGGACAATTCCCAAAGATATGGAAAGTCGCGAAGTTGGTTCTACTTAAAAAAAATCTAAATAACACTCATGAAGCCGCCGGATATAGACCACTGTGCCTTCTGGACGTGGCAGGCAAACTGCTGGAGCAACTCCTCGTAGTAAGAATAAGAGCGGAAATAAACATGTCCGAGAGACAGTTCGGTTTTAGGCCAGGAAGGTCAACGATTGACGCCATTGGAAAGGTGGTGGAAACGGCGAGGTCAGCCAAAGCAGGAACGTGGAGGACAAGAGAGATATGTATCCTCATAACGCTACACATCAGAAACGCGTTTAATTCTGCAAGCTGGCAACACATAATGGACGAAGCGACAAAAGTAGGACTCCCCGCATACCTACTCCGCATAATAAGAAGCTACCTGGATAACCGGAAAATTGCAATACAGTCAGAAAACAAAACACTTGAGCTAGAAATCACCAGCGGTGTTCCCCAAGGCTCTGTACTGGGCCCAACTTAGTGGAACATTCTGTATGACGGAGTGCTCAGATTAAGAATGCCAAAAGGAGTCGAGATAGTCGGTTTCGCAGACGACTTAGCTATCACAATCTGTGGAAAAACCGAAAGCATAGTAATGGACAAGGCGAACGAAACAATGAGGCTGGTGGACGAGTGGCTGGAGAAAAAGGACCTAAAGCTAGCCCCAGAGAAGACAGAGGCCGTAGTATTGGCGGGTAAGAGACAGTTAAGTGAGATAACTTTGAAGATCAAAGATACCATAATATCACCGAAAAGTGCAGTTAAGTACTTAGGTGTTATTATCGACAAAAACCTCTCGTTTAGCGACCATGTCTCCAAAGCGGCGGAGAAAGCGTATAGAACCACCACTGCGCTGGAAAGGCTAATGCCAAACGTGGGAGGTCCCACTGCCAGCAAAAGGAAGTTACTATGTTCGGTAGCACACTCTGTGATGCTTTATGGAGCACCAATTTGGTATAGGGCCATGATGGTACAAAAGACAAGAAACAAACTGGCGACAGTGCAACGGAAACTTGCACTAAGAGTTAGTAGTGCGTACAGAACGGTATCCAGGGAAGCCATTCTTGTAATTGCAGGAATACCACCCATAGAGGTGCTAGTGTCGCAGAGAAAAAACACCTATTCGTTGAAACGCCAAGGCAATATGTCTAAACAGGACATCAAAAAAGCTGCCACGGACCTGACGTACGATAACTCAAAAACAGGAACATGGACAAGGCGCATTATTCCACATATCTATAAATGGGCCACAAGGACACATAGAGAGATAGACTACCACATGACTCAAGTACTCAGCGGCCACGGCTGCTTCCGTAATTATTTATTCAAAATCGGAAAAGCAACGGACACCTTTTGTGAGTACTGTGGAGCTGAAGACAACGTCGCACACACGATCCTCCAATGCAAGCGCTGGGAAAAAGAACGTAGAGGCCTAACAGAAATTAAAGAGGAAAGCGATCTGGTAAATAAAATGCTGGAGTCCGAGGAAAACTGGGTTAGAATACAGGGTATAATCCGTGAAATAATTACACGGAAGGAAGAAGAAGAAAGAGCGCGTCAGAAGATCGAATCACGAGAGAAAGCCAAAGATAAATAGATTAACTAGGGTGGTAAAACAACCGTCCGGGCTGCCCACCCTGAAGGAATGCGCAAGCGATACCGGGGTGGCGTACTCAAAGCCAAGTGAAAGTAGGGGTTTAGTGAGTGCGAGACTCACACACAGGCTGGTAGAGCTTCCCCCAAACCACAAAAAAAAAAAAAGGTTGGGCTACTCTGTCTCCTCTGCGCATAGATTTCCGTTCTGTTTGTCTAATTAGACTAAACTATGCCTAAAATATTTGTCCGCTTAGATTTGTCTACGTAGAGCCATTCACACAAATTATGAAATAGACAAGTTATTAGATTTATTCACAAGTTATAAGCACACATTTTTGTCTATTTAATGAATTAAGTATAAGCCTATGTTTAGGAAAAAGTTAGGCAAAAGCCCAATTAGACAGAGCTTGGCTTAGGCTCACATTAAGTCTGTTTAGGCAAAAACGAAAAAAAAAGAGGCAATTGTGACGTTTCCGAAGCGTCCGGTCCCGGCCAACGCTTCAAACACTCCATCCAAATTTTCACGAAACTTCAGAAAAATTCACGAAATTTCGAAAAAAATATAAAAAACCGAAAACATAAACGAACCCTCTGTATAAAACCACAATTTACACACGAAAAAAAAATTTAGACAAAAAAGAAACGAATAAAATATATTCACTAGAAAAACGAATTTTGATTGGTAGATTCAAACGGCGAGAATTTACCGCAACCCTACCATTGGCTGCTTGACAAATCACCGACGCCATTAAAGAAATTTGATTGGTACATTCAAAAAAAAAAAAACATGAATTCAAGTGATTACATTCGTTGGTATATTACCAACGCAATAAAAGATTGGTTATTTAGCAAAAAAGTGATTTTCTATCCTATCTTATTTAAACCAATGTTTCAACAAAATTTGTTCACAATCTACAAAGGGTTTCGGTCTACGTCTCGCGTTTACAATTTGGATCTAGCGTTCGAAGCATTGACGGCTAATTGTCAAGACGGCGCCGCTACTTCCGGCGCCTCGTAACGGATCACCATCGAGTTCGAGTTGCCCGCCTCGATCTTGTACCCGATCGCCTTGTAGAACGGAATCAGGCTGTCCTTGCAGTCCAGCGACATCTTGTAACACCCCAAATGCTTCGCCAGAAGACTCACTGTCAACACAATCCTAAAAACAGAAATTGTTAGAATTAGTAAGTTATAAGGTCTTTTCTATTCCGTCTAATGCAATGGTCTAACAGCGGGAAAGAGATTGTTTAAGGTAGCACATGCATTGAAAGTTATGAAAGAGATCTAAATAGATTCGTAGACTTCGGAGGAATGAAGAAGAAGAAGTGGATTCGTGGACTCCTGAGAGATGAAGAAGAAGATGAAGAGGAAGAAGAAGAAGTAGCTTAGTGGATTACTGAGGGTCGAAGAAGAAGAAGTAGATTACTGGACCATTGAGTGATGAAGAAGAAGAACAAAAAGAAAAAGAACAAGAACGACAAGAAGAAGTACAAGAATAAGAAGAACAAGAAGGAGAAGAAGAATAACAACAAAAAGAAGAACATAAAGAAGAAGAACAAGAAAAAGAAGAAGAAGAACAAGAAAAAGAAGAACATGAAGGAGAAGAAGAAGAAGTAGCATAGTGACTACTGAGGGACGAAGAAGAAGAAGAAGTAGATTAGTGGACTACTGAGGGACGAAGAAGAACAAGAAGAAGATTAGTGGATTACTGAGGGACGAACAAGAAGTAGACTAGTGGGCTCCTGAGGGATGAAGAAAAAGAAGTAGCATAGTGTACTACTGAGCGATGAAGAAGAAGAGGAAGAAGGAGAAGAACAAGAAGAACAAGTAGCATAGTGCAGACTACTGAGGGATGAAGAAGAAGTTGATTAGTGGTCTACTGAGGGCCGAAGATGAAGAACAAGATGAAGAAGTAGCATATTGTACTACTGAGGGATGAAGAATAAGAACAAAAAGGAGAAGAACAAGAAGAAGAAGTACCATAGTGGACTACTGAGCAATGAAGAAGTTGATTAGTGCTTTACTGAGAGCTTAAGAAGAAGAACAAGAAGAAGAAGAAGTAGATTAGTGGACCACTCAGGGATAAAGAAGAAGAAGAACAAGAAGAAGAAGAAGTAGCATAGTGGACTACTGAGGGACGAAGAAGAAGAAGAAGTAGCATAGTGGACTACTGAGGGACGAAGAAGAAGAAGAAGAAGAAGATTAGTGGGCTCCTGAGGGATGAAGAAAAAGAAGTGGCATAGTGTACTACTGAGGGATGACGAAGAAGAACAAGAAGAAGAAGAACAAGAAGAAGAAGAAGAACAAGAAGAAGAAGAAGAACAAGAAGAAGAAGATCAATAAGAAGAAGGAGAAGAACAAGAAGAAGAACAAGAAGGAGATGTTCAAGAAGAAGAAGTAGCATAGTGGACTACTGAGGGACGAAGAATAAGAAGAAGTAGCATAGTGGACTACTGAGGGACGAAGAATAAGAAGAAGTAGCATAGTGGACTACTGAGGGACGAAGAAGAAGAAGAAGTAGATTAGTGGACTACTGAGGGATGAAGAAGAACAAGAAGATTAGTGGATTACTGAGGGACGAAGAAGAAGTAGATTAGTGGGCTCCTGAGGGATGAAGAAAAAGAAGTAGCATAGTGTACTACTGAGGGATGACGAAGAAGAACAAGAAGAAGAAGAACAAGAAGAAGAACAAGAAGAGCAAGAAGAAGATCAATAAGAAGAAGGAGAAGAACAAGAAGGAGAAGAACAAGAAGGAGAAGTTCAAGAAGAAGAAGAAGTAGCATAGTGGACTACTAAGGGATGAAGAAGAAGTTGATTAGTGGTCTACTGAGGGCTGAAGAAGAAGAACAAGAAGAAGAAGTAGCATAGTGTACTACTGAGCGATGAAGAAGAAGAAGGAGAAGAACAATAAGAAGAAGTAGCATAGTGCAGACTACTGAGGGACGAAGAAGAAGTTGATTAGTGGTATACTGAGGGCCGAAGAAGAAGAACAAGATGAAGAAGTAGCAGATTGTACTACTGAGGGATGAAGAAGAAGAACAAGAAGGAGAAGAACGAGAAGAAGAAGTACCATAGTGGACAACTGAGCAATGAAGAAGTTGATTAGTGGTTTACTGAGAGCTTAAGAAGAAGAACAAGAAGAAGAAGTAGATTAGTGGACCACTCAGGGATAAAGAAGAAGAAGAACAAGAAGAAGAAGAAGAAGTAGCATAGTGGACTACTGAGGGACGAAGAAGAAGAAGAAGTAGCATAGTGGACTACTGAGGGATGAAGAACAAGAAGATTAGTGGATTACTGAGGGACGAATAAGAAGTAGATTAGTGGGCTCCTAAGGGATGAAGAAAAAGAAGTAGCATAGTGTACTACTGAGGGATGACGAAGAAGAACAAGAAGAAGAAGAACAAGAAGAAGAACAAGAAGAAGAAGATCAATAAGAAGAAGGAAAAGAACAAGAAGGAGAAGAACAAGAAGGAGAAGTTCAAGAAGAAGAAGTAGCATAGTGGACTACTAAGGGATGAAGAAGAAGTTGATTAGTGGTCTACTGAGGGCTGAAGAAGAAGAACAAGAAGAAGAAGTAGCATATTGTACTACTGAGGGATGAAGAAGAAGAACAAGAAGGAGAAGAACGAGAAGAAGAAGTACCATAGTGGACAACTGAGCAATGAAGAAGTTGATTAGTGGTTTACTGAGAGCTTAAGAAGAAGAACAAGAAGAAGTAGATTAGTGGACCACTCAGGGATAAAGAAGAAGAAGAACAAGAAGGAGAAGAAGAAGAAGAAGAAGTAGCATAGTGGACTACTGAGGGACGAAGAAGAAGAAGAAGAAGAAGTAGCATAGTGGACTACTGAGGGACGAAGAAGAAGAAGAAGAAGTAGATTAGTGGACTACTGAGGGATGAAGAAGAACAAGAGGAAGATTAGTGGATTACTGAGGGACGAAGAAGAAGTAGTTTAGTGGGCTCCTGAGGGATGAAGAAAAAGAAGTAGCATAGTGTACTACTAAGGGATGACGAACAAGAAGAAGAAGAAGAACAAGAAGAAGAAGATCAAGAAGAAGAAGGAGAAGAACAAGAAGAAGAAGAACAAGAAGGAGAAGTTCAAGAAGAAGTAGCATAGAGGACTACTAAGGGATGAAGAAGAAGTTGATTAGTGGTCTACTGAGGGCTGAAGAAGAAGAACAAGAAGATGAAGTAGCATAGTGTACTACTGAGCGATGAAGAAGAAGGAGAAGATCAATAAGAAGAAGTAGCATAGTGCAGACTACTGAGGTATGAAGAAGAACTTGATTAGTGGTATACTGAGGGCCGAAGAAGAAGAACAAGATGAAGAAGTAGCATATTGTACTACTGAGGGTTGAAGAAGAAGAACAAGAAAAAGAAGAACAAGAAGGAGAAGAACGAGAAGAAGAAGTACCATAGTGGACAACTGAGCAAGGAAGAAGTTGATTAGTGGTTTACTGAGAGCTTAAAAAGAAGAACAAGAAGAAGAAGTAGATTAGTGGACCACTCAGGGATGAAGAAGAAGAAGAACAAGGAGAAGGAGAAGAACAAGAAGAAGTAGCATAGTGGACTACTAAGGGATGAAGAAGAAGTTGATTAGTGGTCTACTGAGGGCTGAAGAAGAAGAACAAGAAGAAGAAGTAGATTAATGAAATACTGAGGGATGAAGAAGAAGAAGTCGGTTTAATCCGAAACTTGGTTTTATCTCAGAAATCCAGAAAATTACAAAGAAAATGTATTTGGGTAAGTTGTACAGAATTAAATTTGGCTTATAAATTGACAAATTTTCGTGCGAAATTTGCAAAAATTTGTTTTGTTTTTCGCAGTAGAATTTTGAAATTTGCAACAAGTGAGGATGTAGTTCTCAGGAGCAGTTTGGTGAAAAAAATTCGTAAATCCGTTCGTCCGTTCCAAAGTTATCACCAAAAAACCGAAAGAAGTCAAAGCCTACTATGACGTAAAACTTCAAACCGCCATAACTTTTCTATCTATTAAGATTTTCTTATGAAAGTTGTGCAGCATTTCAAACTTTACGTGTTTCGTTTGAACAGTTTCCTCAATATCGCGTGAGTTTAATTCGAAACTTGGTTTTGATATCTCAGAAACCTAGAAAGTTACAAGAAATATCTATTTGGGTTAGTTGTAGAGAATAAAATTTGGCATAAAAATTTGTGCAAATTTTTGTGCAAAAATCGCGAAATTTGCAAAAATTCTGTTTTGTTGTTCGCAGTAGAATTTTGAAATTTGTAACAACTGAGGGTGTGGTTCTCAGGAGCAATTTGATGAAAAAAATTCGTAAATCCGTCCGTCCGTTCCAAAGTTATCACCAAAAAACCGAAAGAAGTCAAAGCCTACTATGACGTAAAACTTCAAACCGCCATAACTTTTCTATCTATTAAGATTTTTTTATGAAAATTGTTGAAATTTGTGTAGCATTTCAAACTTGACGCGTTTCGTTTGATCAGTTTCCTCAATATCCCATGAGTTTTATTCAAAACTTGGTTTTGTTATCTCAGAAACCAAGAAAGTCACAAGGAAAATGTATTTGGGTTAGTTGTAGAGAATAAAATTTGGCTTAAAAGTTGGCAAATTTTTGTGCAAAAATCGCGAAATTTGCAAAAATTATGTTTTGTTTTTCGCAGTAAAATTTGGAAATTAGCAACAAGCGAGGGTGTGGTTTTCAGGAGCAGTTTGCTGAAAAAAAATTGGAAATCCGTCTGCCCGTTCCAAAGTTATAACCAAAAAGCCAAAAGAAGTTAAAGCCTACTACGATGTAAAACTTCAAACCGCCATAACTTTCTTATTTATTAAGATTTTTTTATGAAAGTTTTTTAAATTTGTGCAGCATTTCAAACTTGACGTGTATCGTTTGAACAGTTTCCTTAAACAGTTTCCTTCAATCCAAAACTTGGTTTTGTTATCTCAAGACTAAGAAGAAGAGGATTAGTGGACTGCTGAGGGCTGAAGAAGAAGTAGATGAGAAGTCTGTTTAGTCTAATTTGTCTATTTAGTCTAATTAGACTAGTGCAGCATGTCTGTCTAGTCTAGTATATTATTTCTATATAGTTGAGTTCTGCATGAGGTACTTACAGTTTTCCCAATTGTTTGCCTCTGTATGTGGTGTTGACGACGACGTCTTCGAGCCGGGCTCGGAGTCCGCACTCGTGGATGAACTTGAGCTCGGTGACGAGAGTGGCGGCGCCGATGATGGTTCGCTTGCGGGTGTCCTCGATGACCGTGACGTAGTATCCGCCGGAGCGTTTCATGGCGTGGAATTGGCCTGCAGAACCGAGCGAAATCATTGATTGCGCGCATTAAGGCAATTCATCGAAGAATAAGTTGGTGAGGATTAAGAAGTGGTGACTTCTTCTATCTATAAGATATGATTGAAGATGTGTTTGGGTTAAGCGGGGGCGGGAGATTGAGATTTGTCACGGTTTCAAGGTGGCACTCGCTACTGTAAAAGGATTCACGTTTTGAATCCTTCAAAAACCGTCTTGACAATCTCAAGTTAACGCTCGTCTGGATGTAATGCTGGGATTGACCGAGTCGGAACGGATGTTTACTTTGGATTTGGTAAGTGGATTGTTCAAGAATTGGTCCCAACGAACTTGTAGTGTTAGTCTAGTAAGACAGGGAAGACTAGACAGACAAGACCAGTGTCGTGCCAGGACTGCAGATGGGACTAAAAGGTTTGAAACGGTTGACTAATGAAGGAGCCGTGGACGAACTACTAGCTTATATACTCAACTCTACTAAATAAGGTGATCGTTCAAGTTGGCTAGTACCACAAGAAAAAAAAACAAAAAAAGCTGTGAGAACTTGTCAACATTACACATTACATAATATTATGTGACCGTTAAATACCCTTTCTGGTTGTAAATTTCTGCGGGAAGCTTGAAAACTAATCTAGTTACGATAGAATTGGCGAAATCTAGTTACGAGTGCAGACGCCGGAAAGGCTATCTTCCAGAATGTGCCCTGTTTCACACGGTTGAAGTGGAAAGCGCGGAAAGCACAAACCTAACCTAACTCGCACGGTTTGATTGGCAGGAAAACCGGAAGCAGTAACCGGATATTGATACTCTGAGGGCAACAAGAAGAAAGACATCTGAGGCAAAGAACGTTGGATGTCTACTTGCAAGATCTAAAGGAATCCATTCCGGAACGAAGAGGATCTACTGTTGTGATCTCGCGATTTTGGATTCAAAGAATTTGAGTTTCTCACGAGTCGGCAAAGAAAACTAAGTGGACACCCGATTAGTTTTTGTTTATTTAGGACCATTAGTCCATTAATCATGCGGGCAGACGCTCGAACTTAGGGATCGTGCCGAGACGCCGAGAGGATTTTGTTTTATGAGTTTTGGAAATTTTCCATAAAGATTAGGGGAGGACTCACACCAAGACCGAGGTGATGAGGTAGAGGGGAAGTTAAAAAGGGGCAGTCAGAATTGAGCTAGCAAGAGAGTAATTTGAGTTTTGAAGACGAACCTCCGTATTTTCGTTAAAGTAAATTCCGGGTTTCGACCACAAGTATCGTAGAATTAAGTGTATTGTTTATTATTTATTATTTTCAAGTTAGTAATTATTGTAATAAGTTAGCGATTAGTTGTACATATTGTAAGATATTAGCAGATAAGTAGTATTTAATTACATATAAAGGACATATTTGCGTGTAATTAATTCATCCATTGTCCTGATCCTGGAGCAGCACCATACCAAATTACCAGTTCGCAACAATACTCACTGGTAACGGAAATGCTGCAGGACAAGGACAGCTGGACTGTCACCGACAACTTTATAAGAGCCATTCTAATTGTAAGACAAAAAGAACAACCGAACAGCGCAAGACACGCACCAAATCCAACGAAATATACAGCAAACTTTGGCAAAATGAAACTCCCTGAAACCCTAAACACAAAAAGTGAACGGATGATGTAAGGGATGCTGTAAATAAGAAATTAAGATTTGAAAATACCTTTTCCACTACAGCGACATCACGAAGGTATGCGAAGAGCGGTTCCGAGATGTACGTGAAGTGCAGGGGGGGCACTTGTCAAGTTAAGGAAAGTGCCTGCTACGTCCCCCCAAAAAAAAAAAAACTTGACAGACTAGAGAAAGTAGACAGACTAGAGAAAGTAGACAGACTAGAGAAAGTAGACAGACTAGAGAAACTAGACAGACAAGACTAGACATACTAGTCTAGACAGACAAGACTAGACAGACAAAACTAGAGAGACAAGACTAGACAAGACTAAACAAGACTAAACAAGACCAGACAAGGGTAGACAAGACTAGACAGACAAGATTAGACAGACAAGATTTGAGAGACAAGACAAAATAAATATATACAGAGAGACGAACATTAGATTTAAATAATCTCTTTGTTGAAATACCATAAATCAAGTTGACAATTTTAACAAACGCCGTCTCTAGTCCAGACGACCTTGAAGTTTATTATTCGAAAATTCTTTAAATACTACACAAAACCTCGCTTTCTTTCTGCAATTTCAAATCTGAAGGCTACATCCATTTCCTTCATTAAGACCTAACACAAGCCAGTTCCGTTTATCTAATCTAGTCTACCTCATCGTTTCTTGTTTGTCTAGCCTTAACCATCAACTCTAGTCTTATTAATCTCGTTTCTCTAGTCTTGTTGATCTAGTCTTGTCTGTCTAGACTTGACACTCTAGACTTGACACTCTAATCTTGTCTGTTTAGTCTTGTCTAGTCTTGTCTAGTCTAATCTTGTCTAGTCTTGTCTAGTCTAATCTTGTCTAGTCTTGTCTAGTCTTGTTTAGTCTTGTCTAGTCTAGTCTAGTCTTGTCTAGTCTTGTCTAGTCTTGTCTAGTCTTGTCTAGTCTTGTCTAGTCTTGTCTAGTCTTGTCTAGTCTTGTCTAGTCTTGTCTAGTCTTGCCTAGTCTAATCTTGTCTAGTCTTGTCTAGTCTTGTCTAGTCTTGTCTAGTCTTGTCTAGTCTTGTCTAGTCTTGTCTAGTCTTGTCTAGTCTTGTCTAGTCTTGTCTAGTCTAATCTTGTCTAGTCTTGTCTAGTCTAATCTTGTCTAGTCTTATCTAGTCTTGTCTAGTCTAATCTTGTCTAGTCTTGTCTAGTCTAATCTTGTCTAGTCTTATCTAGTCTTGTCTAGTCTAATCTTGTCTAGTCTTGTCCAGTCTTGTCTAGTCTTGTCTAGTCTTGTCTAGTCTAATCTTGTCTAGTCTTGTCCAGTCTTGTCTAGTCTTGTCTAGTCTTGTCTAGTCTAATCTTGTCTAGTCTTGTCTAGTCTAATCTTGTCTAGTCTTATCTAGTCTTGTCTAGTCTAATCTTGTCTAGTCTTGTCCAGTCTTGTCTAGTCTTGTCTAGTCTTGTCTAGTCTTGTCTAGTCTTGTCTAGTCTTGTCTAGTCTAATCTTGTCTAGTCTTGTCTAGTCTAATCTTGTCTAGTCTTATCTAGTCTTGTCTAGTCTAATCTTGTCTAGTCTTGTCTAGTCTAATCTTGTCTAGTCTTATCTAGTCTTGTCTAGTCTAATCTTGTCTAGTCTTGTCCAGTCTTGTCTAGTCTTGTCTAGTCTTGTCTAGTCTAATCTTGTCTAGTCTTGTCCAGTCTTGTCTAGTCTTGTCTAGTCTAATCTTGTCTAGTCTTGTCTAGTCTAATCTTGTCTAGTCTTATCTAGTCTTGTCTAGTCTAGTCTTGTCCAGTCTTGTCTAGTCTTGTCTAGTCTTGTCTAGTCTAATCTTGTCTAGTCTTGTCTAGTCTAATCTTGTCTAGCCTTGTCTAGACTTGTCTAGTCTTGTCTAGTCTAATCTTGTCTAGTCTTGTCTAGTCTTGTCTAGTCTTGTCTAGTCTTCTCTAGTCTTGTCTAGTCTAATCTTGTCTAGTCTTCTCTAGTCTTGTCTAGTATTGTCTAGTCTTGTCTAGCCTTGTCTAGTCTTGTCTAGTCTAATCTTGTCTAGTCTTGTCTAGCCTTGTCTAGTCTAATCTTGTCTAGTCTTGTCTAGTCTTGTCTAGTCTAATCTTGTCTAGTCTAATCTTGTCTAGTCTTGTCTTGTCTAGTCTTGTCTAGCCTTGTCTAGTCTAATCTTGTCTAGTCTTGTCTAGTCTTGTCTAGTCTTGTCTAGTCTTGTCTAGTCTTGTCTAGTCTTGTCTGGTCTTGTCTAGTCTAATCTTGTCTAGTCTTGTCTAGTCTTGTCTAGTCTTGTCTAGTCTTGTCTAGCCTTGTCTAGTCTAATCTTGTCTAGTCTTGTCTAGTCTTGTCTAGCCTTGTCTAGTCTTGTCTAATCTTGTCTAGTCTTGTCTAGTCTTGTCTAGTCTTGTCTAGTCTTGTCTAGTCTAATCTTGTCTAGTCTTGTCTAGTCTTGTCTAGTCTTGTCTAGTCTTGTCTAGTCTTGTCTAGTCTTGTCTAGCCTTGTCTAGTCTAATCTTGTCTAGTCTTGTCTAGTCTTGTCTAGTCTTGTCTAGTCTTGTCTAGTCTTGTCTAGTCTTGTCTAGTCTTCTCTAGTCTTGTCTAGTCTTGTCTAGTCTTGTCTAGTCTTGTCTAGTCTTGTCTAGTCTTGTCTAGTCTAATCTTGTCTAGTCTTGTCTAGTCTAATCTTGTCTAGTCTTGTCTAGTCTTGTCTAGTCTAATCTTGTCTAGTCTTGTCTAGTCTTGTCTGGTCTTGTCTAGTCTAATCTTGTCTAGTCTTGTCTAGCCTTGTCTAGTCTAATCTTGTCTAGTCTTGTCTAGTCTTGTCTGGTCTTGTCTAGTCTAATCTTGTCTAGTCTTGTCTAGTCTTGTCTAGTCTTGTCTAGTCTTGTCTAGTCTTGTCTAGTCTTGTCTAGCCTTGTCTAGTCTAATCTTGTCTAGTCTTGTCTAGTCTTGTCTGGTCTTGTCTAGTCTAATCTTGTCTAGTCTTGTCTAGTCTTGTCTAGTCTTGTCTAGTCTTGTCTAGTCTTGTCTAGTCTTGTCTAGTCTTGTCTAGTCTTGTCTAGTCTTGTCTAGTCTTGCCTAGTCTAATCTTGTCTAGTCTTGTCTAGTCTTGTCTAGTCTTGTCTAGTCTTGTCTAGTCTTGTCTAGTCTTGTCTAGTCTTGTCTAGTCTTGTCTAGTCTTGTCTAGTCTTGTCTAGTCTTGTCTAGTCTTGTCTAGTCTTGTCTAGTCTAATCTTGTCTAGTCTTGTCTAGTCTAATCTTGTCTAGTCTTGTCTAGTCTTGTCTAGTCTAATCTTGTCTAGTCTTGTCTAGTCTTGTCTAGTCTTGTCTAGTCTAATCTTGTCTAGTCTTGTCTAGTCTAATCTTGTCTAGCCTTGTCTAGACTTGTCTAGTCTTGTCTAGTCTAATCTTGTCTAGTCTTGTCTAGTCTTGTCTAGTCTTCTCTAGTCTTGTCTAGTCTAATCTTGTCTAGTCTTCTCTAGTCTTGTCTAGTATTGTCTAGTCTTGTCTAGCCTTGTCTAGTCTTGTCTAGTCTAATCTTGTCTAGTCTTGTCTAGCCTTGTCTAGTCTAATCTTGTCTAGTCTTGTCTAGTCTTGTCTAGTCTTGTCTAGTCTAATCTTGTCTAGTCTAATCTTGTCTAGTCTTGTCTAGTCTTGTCTAGCCTTGTCTAGTCTAATCTTGTCTAGTCTTGTCTAGTCTTGTCTAGTCTTGTCTAGTCTTGTCTAGTCTTGTCTAGTCTTGTCTGGTCTTGTCTAGTCTAATCTTGTCTAGTCTTGTCTAGTCTTGTCTAGTCTTGTCTAGTCTTGTCTAGTCTTGTCTAGCCTTGTCTAGTCTAATCTTGTCTAGTCTTGTCTAGTCTTGTCTAGCCTTGTCTAGTCTTGTCTAATCTTGTCTAGTCTTGTCTAGTCTTGTCTAGTCTTGTCTAGTCTAATCTTGTCTAGTCTTGTCTAGTCTTGTCTAGTCTTGTCTAGTCTTGTCTAGTCTTGTCTAGTCTTGTCTAGTCTTGTCTAGTCTTGTCTAGTCTTGTCTAGCCTTGTCTAGTCTAATCTTGTCTAGTCTTGTCTAGTCTTGTCTAGTCTTGTCTAGTCTTGTCTAGTCTTGTCTAGTCTTGTCTAGTCTTGTCTAGCCTTGTCTAGTCTAATCTTGTCTAGTCTTGTCTAGTCTTGTCTAGCCTTGTCTAGTCTTGTCTAATCTTGTCTAGTCTTGTCTAGTCTTGTCTAGTCTAATCTTGTCTAGTCTTGTCTAGTCTTGTCTAGTCTTGTCTAGTCTTGTCTAGTCTTGTCTAGTCTTGTCTAGTCTTGTCTAGCCTTGTCTAGTCTTGTCTAGTCTAATCTTGTCTAGTCTTGTCTAGTCTTATCTAGTCTTGTCTAGTCTTGTCTAGTCTTGTCTAGTCTTGTCTAGTCTTGTCTAGTCTTGTCTAGTCTTGTCTAGTCTTGTCTAGTCTTGTCTAGTCTTGTCTAGTCTTGTCTAGTCTTGTCTAGTCTTGTCTAGTCTTGTCTAGTCTTGTCTAGTCTTGTCTAGTCTTGTCTAGTCTTGTCTAGTCTTGTCTAGTCTTGTCTAGTCTTGTCTGTCTAGTCTATCAATATAGTCATCTCAATATAGTCATGTCTGTCAAATCTTGTGTGTCGAGTTTTAACTTACGTTCAAACTCGGTACGAGTAACAGCTCCAACTTTGGTGAGTTGTCCGAGAAGGGTTACAAAGCCCTTGTCGTAGTCCTCGATCTGCAGCGGACGGACCGTGATCCAGGTCTCTCCGGGCTCGGTGTTGCTGATGGACGGGGCGGTCATGTGGCGCACCGAGGCCCAGTCCAGCTGCCGCAGCAGCTCGGGGTCGTAGAGGAAAGCCCCGTCGCAGGAGCCCTGCCAACCAAAACAACATCTCAGCCACATTTCTCGTTTCGTATTGTTTCAGGTGTGTGACGAATCGGGCGCTGATAACGCCGCAAAAACACAGGCAGGATAACATTTCAATGGAATTGATAAGGACTCGAGAATTATCTCTAGGAATCTTAATTGTAATATAATTAAGTCAGGATTATAAATAATCTTGTTTAATCTTGCCTTTTGCCTTGTCTGACTACTCTAGTACTGTCTAAGACTTGTCTAATTGTCTCTACCCTACTCTAAACTAGTCTAGATTAGTCTAGATAAGTCTATTTTGTCTATTTAGTCTTGACTGTCTAATCTTGTTTGTCTAGTCTTGTCTGTCTAGTCTAATCTGTTTAGTCTTGTCTGTCTAGTCTTGTCTGTCTAGTCTTGTCCGTCTAAGTCCTATCTGTCAAGTCTTATCTGTCTAGTCCTATCTGTCTAGTCTTGTCTGTCTAGTCTTATCTGTCTAGTCTTGTCTGTCTAGTCTTGTCTGTCTAGTCTATTACTGTCTAGTCTTGTCTGTCTTAGTCTTATCTGTCTAGTCTTGTCTGTCTAGTCTTGTCTGTATAGTCTTGTCTGTCTAGTCTTGTCTGTCTAATCTTGTCTGTCTAGTCTTGTCTGTCTAATCTTGTCTGTCTAGTCTTATCTGTCTAGTCTTGTCCGTCTAGTCTTGTCTGTATAGTCTTGTCTGTCTAGTCTTATCTGTCTAGTCTTGTCTGTCTAGTCTTATCTGTCTAGTCTTGTCTGTCTAGTCTTGTCTGTCTAGTCTTGTCTGTCTAGTCTATTACTGTCTAGTCTTGTCTGTCTTAGTCTTATCTGTCTAGTCTTGTCTGTCTAGTCTTGTCTGTCTAGTCTATTACTGTCTAGTCTTGTCTGTCTTAGTCTTATCTGTCTAGTCTTGTCCATCTAGTCTTGTCTGTATAGTCTTGTCTGTCTAGTCTTGTCTGTCTAATCTTGTCTGTCTAGTCTTGTCTGTCTAATCTTGTCTGCCTAGTCTTATCTGTCTAGTCTTGTCTGTATAGTCTTGTCTGTCTAGTCTTATCTGTCTAGTCTTGTCTGTCTAGTCTTGTCTGTCTAGTCTATTACTGTCTAGTCTTGTCTGTCTAGTCTTGTCTGTCTAGTCTTGTCTGTATAGTCTTGTCTGTCTAGTCTTGTCTGTCTAATCTTGTCTGTCTAGTCTTGTCTGTCTAATCTTGTCTGTCTAGTCTTATCTGTCTAGTCTTGTCCGTCTAGTCTTTTCTGTATAGTCTTGTCTGTCTAGTCTTATCTGTCTAGTCTTGTCTGTCTAGTCTTGTCTGTACAGTCTATTACTGTCTAGTCTTGTCTGTTTTAGTTTTATCTGTCTAGTCTTGTCTGTCTAGTCTATTACTGTCTAGTCTTGTCTGTCTTAGTCTTATCTGTCTATTCTTGTCCGTCTAGTCTTGTCTGTCTAGTCTTGTCTGTCTAATCTTGTCTGTCTAGTCTTATCTGTCTAGTCTTGTCCGTCTAGTCTTGTCTGTATAGTCTTATCTGTCTAGTCTTGTCTGTCTAGTCTTGTCTGTCTAGTCAATTACTGTCTAGTCTTGTCTGTCTTAGTCTTATCTGTCTAGTCTTGTCTGTCTAGTCTATTACTGTCTAGTCTTGTCTGTCTTATCTGTCTAGTCTTGTCCGTCTAGTCTTGTCTGTATAGTCTTGTCTGTCTAGTCTTGTCTGTCTAATCTTGTCCGTCTAATCTTGTCTGTCTAGTCTTGTCTGTCTAGTCTATTACTGTCTAGTCTTGTCTGTATAGTCTTGTCTGTCTAATCTTGTCTGTCTAGTCTTGTCTGTATAATCTTGTCTGTCTAGTCTCTCTAATCTTGTATGTCTAGCCTTGTCTGTCTAGTCTTCTCTGTCTAGTCTTATCTATCAGTCTTGTCTGTCTAGTCTATCTAATTGTGAATGTCTATTCTTCATTGTGTAATCTAGACTACATGATATTGTCTAAACTAGTCCGCTCGCTATTGTCTAATCTAGACTGCCTGATAGAGTCTAATCTAAACATCTAAACTTGTATATTTGAGCTATCTAGTATTGACTTATCAGGCAAATCTAAATTATATAATAATAATTGTCTTACATTCTAATCAGAGGATATTGGAGCATTGCAATCCTAATGGTATGATAAGGTTTCTTACACGTTTTGTAGCTCCCATTCCACGTGTTAAGTGATCGGTAGTCGTGGGCCAAGAGTTGCAGCTGTCGTGGATGTGTCAAAGCAACGTGTTAGACTACCTGTTTGCTAGGAAAGTTTCTAGTTGAGTGACAATTTCACCTTGGAAGCTAACATTTCGGGGGAGACTTTCTCCGCCGCGAGAGACATCGTGGATTGTGTGGATCGATTACCGTGGTGTTAGAATTGCAAGCGCTCAAGGTTGTCTATTCCATCGACTGATTGTAAACGGAGTTATCGGCTTTGGTTTCATTTCAGGTTTTGTTTATAGAGGTGATTACGCTTCTGGGTTATGTAGGATTGCCACTACTGCGCTCATGCTAGATTCATGCATAGTTGGTATCATGGCTTACAATTTAAACTCAATGGGATTTGACGAGAAGTTTTTACCTCAACATCTCTATTAATCTCAAAGCTAGTTAGACAAATTATATATCAAATTGTTCGTAACTCAATCTAGTTTTAGAAACTTTTTACTAAAATGATTTTTGTCGACTACTTTTTGAGATAATTTCGAAAATGTGTGAAACTCCCAAGATTTATTACGCAAATGAGTTTGAAGGGAAGTTTTTTGTGAAATTGCTCAAAATCTTTATTAAACACAAAAGTAGTTAGACAAATTATATATCAAATTGTTCGTAATTTAATCTAGTTTTAGAAACTTTTTACTAAAAAGATTTCTGTCGATTAGTTTTCGAGTTATTTTCAAAAATGTGTGAAACTTTCCAGATTTCTTACGCAAATCAGTTTGATGGGAAGTTTTTTGGAAAATTGCTCAAAATCTCTATTAAACTCGAAACTAGTTAGACAAGTTATATATCAAATTGTTCGTAACTTAATCTAGTTTTAGAAACTTTTTACTAAAATGATTTCTGTCGCCTACTTTTTGAGATAATTTCGAAAATGTGTGAAACTTCCAAGATTTTTTACGCAAATGAGTTTGAAGGGAAGTTTTTTGTAAAATTGCTCAAAATCTCAATGAAACACAAAACTAGTTAGACAAATTATATATCAAATTGTTCGTAATTTAATCTAGTTTTAGAAACTTTTTACTAAAAAGATTTCTGTCGATTAGTTTTCGAGTTATTTTCAAAAATGTGTGAAACTTTCCAGATTTCTTACGCAAATCAGTTTGATGGGAAGTTTTTTGGAAAATTGCTCAAAATCTCTATTAAACTGGAAACTAGTTAGACAAATTATATATCAAATTGTTCGTAATTTAATCTAGTTTTAGAAACTTTTTACTAAAATCATTTCTGTCGCCTACTTTTTGAGATAATTTCGAAAATGTGTGAAACTTCCAAGATTTTTTACGCAAATGAGTTGGAAGGGAAGTTTTCTGTAAAATTGCTCAAAATTTCTATTAAACACAAAACTAGTTAGACAAATTATATATCAAATTGTTCGTAATTTAATCTAGTTTTAGAAACTTTTTACTAAAAAGATTTATGTCGATTAGTTTTCGAGTTATTTTCAAAAATGTGTGAAACTTTCCAGATTTCTTACGCAAATCAGTTTGATGGGAAGTTTTTTGGAAAATTGCTCAAAATCTCTATTAAACTCGGAACTAGTTAGACAAGTTATATATCAAATTGTTCGTAACTTAATCTAGTTTTAGAAACTTTTTACTAAAATGATTTCTGTCGCCTACTTTTTGAGATAATTTCGAAAATGTGTGAAACTTCCAAGATTTTTTACGCAAATGAGTTGGAAGGGAAGTTTTCTGTAAAATTGCTCAAAATCTCTATTAAACACAAAACTAGTTAGACAAATTATATATCAAATTGTTCGTAATTTAATCTAGTTTTAGAAACTTTTTACTAAAAAGATTTCTGTCGATTAGTTTTCGAGTTATTTTCAAAAATGTGTGAAACTTTCCAGATTTCTTACGCAAATCAGTTTGATGGGAAGTTTTTTGGAAAATTGCTCAAAATCTCTATTAAACTCGAAACTAGTTAGACAAGTTATATATCAAATTGTTCGTAACTTAATCTAGTTTTAGAAACTTTTTACTAAAATGATTTCTGTCGCCTACTTTTTGAGATAATTTCGAAAATGTGTGAAACTTCCAAGATTTTTTACGCAAATGAGTTTGAAGGGAAGTTTTTTGTAAAATTGCTCAAAATCTCAATGAAACACAAAACTAGTTAGACAAATTATATATCAAATTGTTCGTAATTTAATCTAGTTTTAGAAACTTTTTACTAAAAAGATTTCTGTCGATTAGTTTTCGAGTTATTTTCAAAAATGTGTGAAACTTTCCAGATTTCTTACGCAAATCAGTTTGATGGGAAGTTTTTTGGAAAATTGCTCAAAATCTCTATTAAACTGGAAACTAGTTAGACAAATTATATATCAAATTGTTCGTAATTTAATCTAGTTTTAGAAACTTTTTACTAAAATGATTTCTGTCGCCTACTTTTTGAGATAATTTCGAAAATGTGTGAAACTTCCAAGATTTTTTACGCAAATGAGTTGGAAGGGAAGTTTTCTGTAAAATTGCTCAAAATCTCTATTAAACACAAAACTAGTTAGACAAATTATATATCAAATTGTTCGTAATTTAATCTAGTTTTAGAAACTTTTTACTAAAAAGATTTCTGTCGATTAGTTTTCGAGTTATTTTCAAAAATGTGTGAAACTTTCCAGATTTCTTACGCAAATCAGTTTGATGGGAAGTTTTTTGGAAAATTGCTCAAAATCTCTATTAAACTCGAAACTAGTTAGACAAGTTATATATCAAATTGTTCGTAACTTAATCTAGTTTTAGAAACTTTTTACTAAAATGATTTCTGTCGACTACTTTTTGAGATAATTTCGAAAATGTGTGAAACTTCCAAGATTTCTTACGCAAATGAGTTTGAAGGGATTTTTTTTGGAAAATTGCTCAAAATCTCTATTAAACAAAAAACTAGTTAAACAAATTATATACCAAATTGTTCGCAACTTAATCTGGTTTTAGAAACTTTTTATTAAAATGATTTCTGTCGACTACTTTTCGAGATATTTTCGAAAATGTGAGAAACTTTCCAGATTTCTTACGCAAATGAGTTTGAAGGGAAGTTTTTTGGAAAATTGCTCAAAATCTCTATTAAACTCAAAGCTAGTTAAACAAATTATATATCAAATTATTCGTAATTTAATCTACTTTTATAAACTTTTTACTAAAATGATTTCTGTCGATTGGTTTTCGAGATATTTACGAAAATGTGCGAAATTTTTCAGATTTCTTACGCTAATGAGTTTGATGGGAAGTTTTTTTGGAAAATTGCTCAAAATCTCTATTAAACTCAAAACTAGTTGTACAAACTATATATCAAATTGTTCGTGATTTAATCTAGTTTTAGAAACTTTTTAGTAAAATCATTTCTGTCGATCAGTTCTGGAGATATTTACGAAAATGTGAGAAACTCCGGATTTCTGACGCTAATGAATTTGATGGAAATTTTTTTTGGAAAATTGCTCAAAATCTCATTTAAACTCAAAACAAGTTAGATAAATTATATATCAAATTGTTCGTAACTTAATCTAGTTTTAGAAGCTTTTTACTAAAACGATTTCTGGTGACTAGTTTTCGAGATATTTTCGAAAATGTGAGAAGCTTTTCAGATTTCTTGATCAAATGAGTTTGATGGGAAATTTTTTTGGAAAATGGCTCAAACTCTATATTAAACTCAAAACTAATTACACAATTTATATATCAAATTGTTCGTAATTTAATACAGTTTTAGAAACTTTTTACTAAAATCATTTCTGTAGATCAGTTTTCGAGATATTTACGAAAATGTGAGCAACTTTCCAGATTTCTTGCGCAAATGAGTTTGATGGGAAGTTTTTTTGCTCAAAATCTCTATTAAACTCAAAGCTAGTTTAACAAATTATATATCAAATTGTTCGTAACTTAAGCCAGTTTTAGAAACTTTTTACTAAAATGATTTCTGGCGATTAGTTTTCGAGATATTTCAAAAAATGTGATTTTCGCCAAGTCAGTGAGATTGGTTTAGCACATCTAAAATATTTATCGTGAATTCAAAGAGAGAACGGTGATTTTTCCGGATAATTCCATTAAAAATGATTAAACATTTTTGTACAGCAAATCTTCGAAATATGCGCGTTTGTATATTCCAGCGTTTAGGCTCCCTCTTCGCGCGGAAGGCTGTCTGGGCCGAGTAGGGAAGCGATTAGTTCCTTTTCATTCGGGCGAATAAAAAGAAGTCTGGGAGCTGGGTGGAGCTGCGGGAGTGTTGCCACGTTGAACTGGCCCAAAATTTCGCCAGCGGCGAGCGACGTTTGAAAGGCAACACAGTCGTGAACCCAATCATTTCTATCCTTCAAACGGCGGAGCGCACTTTAGCGTAAAACAGATATGTGACAGTCTGTTCGGCAGGAGCAAACTCTTTGTGGTTCAGTCCATTGGTATTACGAGCATGCTTTTCACATGTAAGTTGGTGGCCGTACTTTGCCGTTTTGTTTCAGGATCGTACTGGTAGACCCATGTCTCAACCACTTCATCTAAAAAATTATCGACTTGGAAACCTTCAAGCATTTCTTCGCAA
Organism: Phosphuga atrata; assembly: GCA_944588485.1. Taxonomy (NCBI): domain Eukaryota; kingdom Metazoa; phylum Arthropoda; class Insecta; order Coleoptera; family Silphidae; genus Phosphuga; species Phosphuga atrata. The sequence continues at coordinate 26,845,970 of OX155906.1, forward strand.
ACAGCCTTGGCTCTGCTTCCTCCTTCAACCTTCACCAACAACTTTCTGTTCAACCGTCAGAACTATGGGAACATGTTTGGCACACAGTTCTCTCATCTTCAACATATCTGAGACGCACTCACTGACTCTGGGTCACTGACGCCACTAGGGATCTACGCCACTAGGGTACTCACGCCACTAAGAATCTACTTACTCCAGCAGTAATAACTGAGTAATAATGTCTTTACAACAGTTGAATAATAAGAGAGATCATCGTCATCATATCACAACCTGTCTCGTCCACTGCTGGATATAGGCGTCTCTTAACATCTTTCATCTATTTTTATCTCGGCCTCTTCTTCTTCTTCGCTTTCCTCTTGACAGAAGAGTCGTGATCAAGCTTCTTATTACTTCGTTACTCGCTTTACAAATTCTCGCCATTTTCCACGGTTGTAGGCGCCGAGTGCTGCTCGGTTGATTGTTAAGTCAGTGGATGCCTTTATTTGATCAGTCCAGCGTGTAGGAGACCTACCTCAGGACCTAGTACCTTCTACCCGACCCTGAACGATCAGTCGCTCCAAGTTGTCCTCGTCTCTTCTCTGAATGTGCCCGAAGTATCTCACCAAACCCCCTATTCCACCTTGGCTTTTTAGTATGCGCCACCCCGGTATCGCATATATTGCATTCATTCAGGGTGGGCAGCCCGGACGGTTAATGAAAACCGCCCTAGTTGTCGCCTCCCCGACCAGGATTCGAAATGCCCGAAGTATCTAAGGATTCGAGCTTGCACTATTTTAGATAACCTTTGGGGTTCGTTTACTTCGGATGATGGACGTATTAGTTCTTCTTGTTGTCCAGGGAACTCGTAGGATTCTTCTCCAGCACCATAGTTCAAACGCGTCGATCTTCCTGCGATCGACAGCCTTCATCGACCATGTTTCTGCTCCGTATAGAAGTACCGGGAATATCAGTGTTAAAATGATAGTTTAATTTATATTTTTTGGAGGCTTTTCACTGTCCGTCTAGCAATTTCGCATCTACGAATGATTTCCTGAGAACAGCCACCCCCATTTGAAATCAGTGCTCCCAGATAGATATATTGGCTCACGATTTGGCATTGACCCAGGTGAAGGATGTCTGGCATCTGGGCCTACTTGGATTCAATTAATAGCAATGCGTTTCAGATGGGCTGTCCATCGGGTTCGTGGGTGTCCTCTACTTCTGTACACCTCCTGCCTAGGTCGCCTTTCCAGGATCCCTCTGGATGCAAAGAACACGTCTTCAAAAGAACATGTCAAAAGAACAGTAGACATTGTAGATATGGTGGTGACGACTTGTACTGCGACCTTTATAGATCTATTGTACCCCACCCTCTTGCTCTAAGCGTTGGTGCGCTTACCCATCTTGAGCACCTCCTCTAATCCTGATTCCTTTAGGAATTTCAGAATCTGGGTGGGATTCAAGGACTGCAGCTCCTCTGCGTTCAAGCAGTGAGCCCCGAGGTACATCTGTCTCTGCGGAGCAGTGCTCCGCAGTCAATCGCAAAAGAGCAGTAATCCTGAAAGTAATGCTCTTCCACAGCAATTATAGTCCAGTACCTGACTTCAAGGTACAACATCCAAGGTGCGATTGACATTCAAGTCAATGAACCATCTGTACAGCGAGATTAAAAATAAGACTCGACATGAGAAGATCGAAGAGCAACGTATCAGACATCTAAGGATCATCAATCTGGCTGACAAAGGGAAATATTAGTGTAAAGCAAGATCCTACTTACAAGATAGAAATCTATTTGTTGGGATTCCAGGAGTATGTCCGCACTGCAAAGAGTACCAAGTCATTAGACCACCTGACGGCGCAGTGCAACAGAATGTTTCGACACGACTACACTCGTAGACATAATCAAGTTGTGAAGTATTCTTATGCAATCAAGAGAAGCAAACGCCTCCGAAATCACTCGTTGCAAATGTTGAGATTCGAGTAGATACCAGAACCAGATATAGTAATCCACAAGAAGAAAAGAAGAGAGATAAAATTAATAGATCTTTTTACGGTTAGTTAAGCGCATTCGCATCCGAAAGTTTCCAGTTTCTGGTTTTAGAAACTTTTCACTAAAATGATTTCCGTCAGTTAATTTTTGAGATATTCGCGAAAATGTTATTCTCCTATTCTCAAACGCTCATCAAGGTCTCAGTTGCAATCTTCCTTCCCTGTCAGAAACCACATTCTCTCTGGAATGATTTCCTCTCCACTCCTGCTATAGTCATAGGAAATGCTCTCAAGGGCCTTCTTAAGAACAACAAATTGGATGAAGAATTGGATCTTTGTTGTTAGCCCGATTTCTTAAACGTATGATTTAAGCAACTTGGGCACTATTCCATCCTATGCTAAAACATAAGCTATTATTCTGGTCTTAACATGAACATTGCGCGTATCTCTTTGGCTAGCAAGTGCGTGCTTTCGCTTCTTCTCATTGTCTACAATATAGCCTGATCCTGGTTAGTATACCTACACTCTCAGAATGAGCTGAGAGTTTGATGAAACGCCGATTGGTCGCAAACTCGATTAAGTGATATACCCTCCACGTGGTAGAGGGTGGTAACATTATTATGGTAAAGTACAAAGGGGACCAAATGGGCGCCGGTATAAGCAAGCAACCTTAATTCAGGTTAAGGTAGGACCATCTCTGGTCCAGAGGTCGAGAAGGGCGGCCTCAAAGGCGGAAGAGTCATTTGAACGGCCAACGGCAGGGGGATCAGGAAGGCCACGTGAAACCACCTGATTACCTATCCCTAGTTAACGATGATCCCTGTTAAATACAACGGCCCCGAGTACGGGCGTCCTTTAAATGGGACAGGGGTGCCAAGAATCTCCCGATCAGCTAGAATCAAACTAGAAAACCTACACACAATAGCTACTTTTTACATCGGGAGTATGCAAGAAGCAAGGTGCATAACATCACCAAGGAAATGAGAAGGCTAAATGTAAAGGCTCGAAATCTTTGGTATTAGAGAAATGAGATGGCCTGGATGCGGAAAATCAATAGTAGACGAACACACTATATACTATTCGGGTGATATAGGAAGCGGAAACAGAAATGGGGTAGCAATTATTTTAAACAAAGAATCTACATCATCAAAAGTCGGAAACTCGAATATTTTGGACACGTTATGCGGCATCCGGAAAAATATGGTCTACTGCATCTTATCATTCAGGGAAAGATAATGGGAAAAAGGAGTGTAGGGCGAAGGACGACAAAACGGAAAAACAACAGGCCAGCTGTTTCGTGCAGCTGTCGACTAAGTTACCATCATGAACTTATTAGCCAACAGCATTGTCAACGATCGAAGCAGTCACGACACTTAAAGAAGAAGAATGTTAGTATATCCACTCTAATAGACCTTTTCATAGTTGAAATTTTTTTATGTGCATGTGTCAATTTTCGCCATTTTTCTTGGCACTTTTTTGACGTAATCAGTGAAAATAACAAAATGTGCCCGAAACTTTCATATTCCCGCCTTTTAAACAAAGCGGACGCGCATGCGTTTAACTAACCGTACAAAGGTCTATTAAAATTATCTCTCTTCTTTTCTTGTTGTGGATTACTATATCTGGTTCTGGTACTCGAATCTCAACATTAGCATTTGCAACGAGTGATTTCGGAGGCGTTTGCTTCGCTTGATTGCATAAGAATATACTTCACAACTTGTCTACGAGAGTATTGCGGCAGCATTCTGTTGCACTGCGCCGCCAGGTGGTCTACTGACTTGGAAGTGCGGACATACTCCTGGAATCCCAGCAAACAGACATATATCTTGTAAGTAGCACTAATGCGCCTCTTGCATTGCACTAATGTTTCCCTTTGTCAGCCAGATTGATGATCCTTCGATGTCTACTACTGCATAGGTCTTGGATCTGTACAGCTTCTCAAGTCGAATCTTATTTTTAATCTCGCTATACAGATGGTTCCTTTCAGCAGTTTCCAGGACTATTCAAGTCCTGGAAACTGCTGAAACTGCTGTCAATCTCACTTTGGATATTGTATTCAGGTATGGGACTATAATTACGGTGGATGAGCTCTCCTCCTGCACTACTTACAGGATTGCAGCTCCTTTGAGAGACGTGTTCCTTGCATCCAGGGGGATCCTGGTCTGGCCACCTAAGCAGGAGGTGTATAGAAGTAGAGGACGCCCACAAGCTCGATGGATAACCCATTTGAAACGCATATATGACAGTCTGTCCGGCAGGAGCAAACTCTTTGCTCCTTTGAGAAACGTGTTCCTTGCATCCAGGGGGATCCTGGTTTGGCGACCTAAGCAGGAGGTGTATAGTAGTAGAGGACGCCCACAAGCTCGATGGATAACCCATTTGAAACGCATATATGACAGTCTGTCCGGCAGGAGCAAACTCTTTGCTCCTTTGAGAAACGTGTTCCTTGCATCCAGGGGGATCCTGGTTTGGCGACCTAAGCAGGAGGTGTATAGAAGTAGAGGACGCCCACAAGCTCGATGGATAACCCATTTGAAACGCATATATGACAGTCTGTCCGGCAGAAGCAAACTCTTTGCTCCTTTGAGAAACGTGTTCCTTGCATCCAGGGGGATCCTGGTTTGGCGACCTAAGCAGGAGGTGTATAGAAGTAGAGGACGCCCACAAGCTCGATGGATAACCCATTTGAAAAGCATCTGTGACAGTCTGTCCGGCAGGAGCAAACTCTTTGCTCCTTTGAGAGACGTGTTCCTTGCATCCAGGGGGATCCTGGTCTGGCGACCTAAGCAGGAGGTGTATAGAAGTAGAGGACGCCCACAAGCTCGATGGATAACCAATTTGAAAAGCATCTGTGACAGACTGTCCGGCAGGAGCAAACTCTTTGCTCCTTTGAGAGACGTGTTCCTTGCATCCAGGGGGATCCTGGTCTGGCGACCTAAGCAGGAGGTGTATAGAAGTAGAGGACGCCCACAAGCTCGATGGATAACCCATTTGAAACGCATATATGACAGTCTATCCGGCAGGAGCAAACTCTTTGCTCCTTTGAGAAACGTGTTCCTTGCATCCAGGGGGATCCTGGTCTGGCGACCTAAGCTGGAGGTGTATAGAAGTGGAGGACGCCCACAAGCTCGATGGATAACCCATTTGAAACGCATATATGACAGTCTGTCCGGCAGAAGCAAACTCTTTGCTCCTTTGAGAAACGTGTTCCTTGCATCCAGGGGGATCCTGGTTTGGCGACCTAAGCAGGAGGTGTATAGAAGTAGAGGACGCCCACGAGCACGATGGATAACCCATTTGAAACGCTTCTGTGACAATCTGTCCGGCAGGACTAAACTCTTTGTGGTTCACTCCTTTGGCATTACAAGCATGCTTTTCACACGTGACTTGCTCATGCGAGCTTTCTTGCAAGAGTTGCATTTGTGTGAATTGCCACTCCGTACTTTGCCGCTTTGTTTCAGGATCGTACTCGTAGACCCAGGTCTGAACACCAGAAACCACTTCATCTAAAAAAATTGCATCGACTTCAAGCAAACGTTCAAGTATTCTGGCGCAAACAATCTGGGGCCGTGCCTTTTGTTCATCAGAACTTTGTTTGGCACACATCGGCATTAACTGGATCCATGTAGATTGTAGTATTGCTGGTGACGACTTGTACTGCGACACCACCCTCTTCCTCTAACCGTTGGTACACCCACCCATTTAGAGAGGATCCATGTAGCTCAGAATAGAAATAGATGGAGGATGGAGGAAATAGATGGATCCAGCACTGGACGAGACTGTGATATGATGTGATGATCTCTCTTATTATTCAACTTTTGTTAAGACATTTTTACGATGTTTATTCATCTATATCTAGTTTCAAGACTGATTTTTCCTGAGTAGGGGAGGGTGTGCAGATCGGTTCTACCGAGAGGGTGTCAGCTATAGGTGTCAAATGCGATGTCGAAAACTCTGTTGACGATGAGCAAACCGAGTGTCTGTGTGCCAAACAGAGTTCTGATGAACAGAAAGCACGGCGCCAGATCGAGTGTTTGGACGTTTGCTTGAAGTCGATCTAAATTTTTTTAGATGAATTGGTTTCTGGTGTTGAGACCTGGGTCTACCAGTACGATCCTGAAACAAAGTGGCAAAGTGCGGGTGGCCACTCATCTCCAAAGCCCAAGAAAGCTGGCATGAGCAAGTCACGCGTGAAAAGCATGCTCGTAATGTCAAAGGAATGAACCACAAAGAGTTTGTTCCTGCCGGACAGACTATCACAGATCTGTTTTACGCTGAAGTGCTCCGCCGTTTGAAGGATCGAGACGATTGGACTCCTCACCTCGTGGTGAGGAGCCCAATCGATCCTTCAAACGGTTGTTCCCTTTCAACGATCCTGTTGTTCCCTTTCACACGTCGCTCGCCGCCGGCGAAGTTTTGGCCAAGTTCAACGTGGCAACACTCCCGCAGCCACCCTAGAGCCCCGACCTAGTTTCCAGCGACTTCTTTTTGTTCCTCCGAATCAAAAGAGACCTGAAAAGGACTAATCGCTTCCCTACGCGGTCCAGGCAGGTTCGAGGTGGACAGACTTCCGCGCGAAAAGGTCCAGGGAGCCTAGGAACAATACAAGAAACGCTAGAATATATAAACGCGCATATTTCGAAGATTTGCTGTACAAAAATGTTTAATCATTTTTCTGTTCAGAGACCAGTCTTGAAACTTTGTGTGAACGCACCCTGTAAGTATCCCGCATTTACAGCCCTCTTAGCTAGATTTTCTGAAAGTGGTAAAACCCATTGTTCTCTACCTTACTTACGGTATAGCTGCTTCTAGTTCCTTCTTGAATTCATTACATGTGTTATACATTAATTGAATTTCTATTTTGCCTCTAGTTCTCTGCTCTCTCCTACGGTCTCTTGGGCACTTATTTCCAAGATTTGCAATCTCCTGCTTCCACCAATCTACTGGGTTGCGTCTTCTTTTAGAATTCCTGCTCCTGGACATGCCCGCATTACAAGCATGTCATAAAATCCGCAAGATCTTCTTCGTCTTAAGTCCTAGCGATGTGTTGCAGTTCATCTTTTTCTCTTCCAAATGCATGAAGCCGTTCCAAGTCAAGTTTCTTCAACTGCAATCCTTGATTCCTCGCTCCCTGGTGTTGTTTTATTTCAGAATGTGTGGTTCCTTTTGCTTTAATAGTGAACTCTATGTACTGATGGTCGCCGAGTGTTAGTACCTCCAGTGTTCCAAAACCCTGGCGGCAATCCCTTCTTCTTCTTAGGATGTCGTCTCCATAACGAAGGTTGGCGATCCAACTGGCTATTATGGTTCGTGAGACCGCACCTCTGAAAATCTCTATAGATATCCGTCCGAAACATCCACGCAGATCTTTTAACCATGAGTTCTGCCGTCTGCCCACAGATCGTTTGCCCTCGATCTTTCCTTCGATGAGGAGTCAGAAGAACTCGTACCGCTCCCCTCTCATAACGTGTCCGATGTATTGGAGCTTTCGTTCTTTGGTGGTTGTCAGCAGTTCTTTACCTTTACCTATTCTCCACTTCCACTTCAACACTTCCTCGTTGGTTATCCTGTCTACCCAGGATATACGCAGTATGCGGCGATACAAGTACATCAATGTGGCTCTCCATTGATTGGCAGAATGTCCAGCTCTCGGAGCCATAGAGTAGAACTGCGAAGATATAACAGCGCAATATGCGTATGCGGAGCTGTAGGTTTAGGTCTCCACTGATAAAGAGGTTCTTCATGGAGATGAATGCCCTTCTGGTTTGTTCTATCCTTGATCTGATTTCCATTTTGGAGTCACTGTTCTCGTTGACGAGGGCTCCAAGATATTTAATGGACGGCACTTGTTCCACAACCTTTGGTTGTTAATTTGGAGGGTTGGCAACGTTTATGTGTAGACCATACTGTGTGCTATGTTCAACGATAAGATCCATCATATTCTGGAGATGTGGGAGGCTGTCGGCGACCACGACCGTGTCGTTGGCGAATCGTATTTTATTAATATTAGTCTTTCACATTCTCCAGTGCCTCCCGGAACACTGCCTCCGAGTATATATTATAGAGGAGAGGGGACAGGACACACCCCTATCTAACACCCTGCCCTCTATTCTAATCTCTGCAGTTTGATGCCAGTACACCTGCGTGATGATATTCAACTCTCCCGCATCGACTCCGATGTATTTTAGGATCTCAATGAGCTTCTGGTGCGAGACACAGTCGAAAGCTTTTCGGTAGTCAATAAAGCAGGCGCGTATATCAATGTCCCTGCATCGCTGCGCGAGAACGTTGATAGAGAAGAGAGCCTCGCGCGTGCCCACCCCGTTCTTAAATCCAAATTGCGTTTCTCCAGCCTGTCCCTCACATCTGCCGTACATGCGAGTGCGAACGATGCGGAGAAATACTTTGAGGACGTGAGACATAAGGCTTATCATTCGGTGGTCGTCGCATTGAGAAACGTTCGGTTTGTTGACAGGGCGGCAACCCCATAGGTGCACAATGTTTTGTCTATTATTGAACCTGTATCACCTCGGCGGAAAGTGCATCCAGGATGGAACCTACAGCTAGTAAAGCATAAAAATTAGTTGCTTCATACAAAAAAGAAAATGTATCATACATAATATTTATATATAAAAAATATACAATATACAAAAATATTATATGAAAGTCTACAGGGTGTTGCACAAAGTAAAACAACAAGCGTTTGTAAAACACCCTGTACAACTGAATTCCTTAATAAATTAAAGTTAATTTATAATATACACACACGCAACCAAACTAATCTAAATCCAAGGCACAACTCTCACAATTTAGTCTCGTGTCTGTATTGCCTCCTCAGCGGCCTGACGAGAGCCGGTGGCGAATTGTAATCGGACTCGTCGTCCGCGGAATCCACGTCGCCGTCGGAGCTGTTGGTGGAAGTGACGGCGCGAATGGGCTTCCTGGTCCTGCCCCTCCTATAATACTTGAACTCCCGTGGAAGCGTATAAGACCTGGGGAGACTGATTTGGCTTTCGATATCGGAGTTGGGTTGGCCGGGCAGTTCCACGGGTTCGGGCTCTGGGATAGAGCAGTCGCAGTAAAGGTACCTGGGTGTGAGAAGTAGCTCGGGGGTGCGCGACCTCGGGGCCCGCGGCGGCGGCCTCCGGTTCAAATTAACACCGTAACTAGCCAAGTTATTCAACGAGGCTAAACTTATTAGTTGGGGTTCGAGGTGTCGCTTCGTGCGAGGTATAGGTTGCCTGTCGTCCGGATCCGTACATTCCGGCCCGACCAACTTCCCCTGCTTGATCTCCTCCTCGATGATCTTCAACTCAGCCAGTTGTTTCTGCTTCTTCTCTTGAAGCTTTTGGTGGATGTTGACCCGCGATCCAACACTGCTGCCTTCGTTTTCACTGGAAGAAGGGAGCGGTCTGCGCCAAAACGGCACAGCCATTGGCGAAAGACCCGGAGGAGGAACGAAACTCGTCGGTTTCTTTTTCTTTCTGTACAACGCCGCGGCGGTTGGACCAGCGAACCGACAATTGAAGACACCTGGCGGTTGCGAGGGCTTACTGTCCATTATCCTCCTCACGTGGAAGTACCGGTAGTAGATCAACATGAAGAAGAGACCTCCTAAGAATAGCGAGATTGTCAAGGTAGGTAGGAGGAGCCAGTTTTGAGGACGTACCGTCCAAACCGCGGCTAGCCAAGCCGTTATTAACAAACAATTTTCTAGAAGCATTACACTATAAAACACAGCCATCGTCCTCCCGTGGGGCTTATCCTGTAGATTGATGTAGGCAAGCACGTAGATCCCCGCCATCAGAACGCAAACGCCCAAACGTTTGCCCTTCTCCCCGTAAAACGCACTCCTTGGTGAAACCAACCACAGAAACATACACGCCCAATGCAACGCCAAAACGAGAAAAATCCAAGAATGATAACTAGCAGCGTAAGCTGATAAAGCCAGCGCCCTTGCAGTAACCGTTCCAGCCCTCCAAAGCAGCTGCGATAAAACTCCCAGCCAGGTCAACACCAACTTCTCGACTTGCTGCACGTGTTTGCTAAACGAAGCCAACGCCCAACAAACCGAAAACAGCGACAACGCCGACGAAACCGTAACCAAATCGGCGGGCGGTCCCGCCGCCGGCGCGGCCAACAGCGACAGCTGCATCAACAACATCGGCGCGGCCTGCAGGAACGCGTGCAGCAGCCTCAAAATGCACAAATCCCGCACCTCCTTCTTCACGTTCTCCAATTGCACGGGCGCCAAGAGCCGCGCGTACCTCCAAACCACGCCCAGTTGCAGCAGGTGCAGCGTCAGTATCACGTATTTCGTCCAGCCCTCCGGTCGCTGACTAACGTACCAGTAGGCGGACACGGCCTGCGTCACCAGGCTGGTCAGCACGATCGCGGCGAGGCATTGCGCGTACAGCACCGACGACCCGCCGTCCACGAGCGCGTACACCATCAGTATGTCGAACACGATGTCGCAGAAGTACGCTGCCAGTGAGACCACGTTGAACAGCAGGTCGCAGAGCGGCAAAAACTCTGACATCGTTGGACCAACTTAACCATCACATGCTAAAACAGAAAGACACACAAACGATTAGTTTAATAAGTGTTGGTGCATAATACTAGGTAGACAGAATGTTAGTAGACTACGTTCCTTAAAGTATACACTGATATATAACCAGGTTGCAGAGCAGACAAGACTAGACAGACACGATTAGGCAGAGAAGACTATGTCCTCCTCGGTGGTGTAGTTGACAACATACCCGCCTTTCAATGCGGGAGACCCGGGTTCGATTCCTGGTCGGGGAGACAACAACTAGGGCGGTTTTTCAGTAAACCGTCCGGGCTGCCCACCCTGAATGAATGCAAAATATGCGATACCAGGGTGGCGCATACTAAAGCCAAGGTGGAATAGGCAGAGAAGACTAGACAGACAAGACTAGACAGACAAGACTAGACAGACAAGACTAGACAGACAAGACTAGACAGACAAGACTAGACAGACAAGACTAGACAGACAAGACTAGACAGACAAGACTAGACAGACAGACAAGACTAGACAGACAAGACTAGACAGACAAGACTAGACAGACAGACAAGACTAGACAGACAAGACTAGACAGACAAGACTAGACAGACAAGACTAGACAGACAAGACTAGACAGACAAGACTAGACAGACAAGACTAGACAGACAAGACTAGACAGACAAGACTAGACAGACAAGACTAGACAGACAAGACTAGACAGACAAGACTAGACAGACAAGACTAGACAGACAATACTAGACAGACAAGACTAGACAGACAAGACTAGACAGACAAGACTAGACAGACAAGACTAGACAGACAAGACTAGACAGACAAGACTAGACAGACAAGACTAGACAGACAAGACTAGACAGACAAGACTAGACAGACAAGACTAGACAGACAAGACTAGACAGACAAGACTAGACAGACAAGACTAGACAGACAAGACTAGACAGACAAGACTAGACAGACAAGACTAGACAGACAAGACTAGACAGACAAGACTAGACAGACAAGACTAGACAGACAAGACTAGACAGACAAGACTAGACAGACAAGACTAGACAGACAAGACTAGACAGACAAGACTAGACAGACAAGACTAGACAGACAAGACTAGACAGACAAGACTAGACAGACAAGACTAGACAGACAAGACTAGACAGACAAGACTAGACAGACAAGACTAGACAGACAAGACTAGACAGACAAGACTAGACAGACAAGACTAGACAGACAAGACCAGACAGACAAGACCAGACAGACAAGACCAGACAGACAAGACCAGACAGACAAGACCAGACAGACAAGACCAGACAGACAAGACCAGACAGACAAGACCAGACAGACAAGACCAGACAGACAAGACCAGACAGACAAGACCAGACAGACAAGACCAGACAGACAAGACCAGACAGACAAGACCAGACAGACAAGACCAGACAGACAAGACCAGACAGACAAGACCAGACAGACAAGACCAGACAGACAAGACCAGACAGACAAGACCAGACAGACAAGACCAGACAGACAAGACCATACAGACAAGACCATACAGACAAGACCAGACAGACAAGACCAGACAGACAAGACCAGACAGACAAGACCAGACAGACAAGACCAGACAGACAAGACCAGACAGACAAGACCAGACAGACAAGACGAGACAGACAAGACTAGACAGACAAGACTAGACAGACAAGACTAGACAGACAAGACTAGACAGACAAGACTAGACAGACAAGACCAGACAGACAAGACCAGACAGACAAGACTAGACAGACAAGACTAGACAGACAAGACTAGACAGACAAGACTAGACAGACAAGACTAGACAGACAAGACTCTCACCAAATCCCCTATTCCACCTTGGCTTTTTAGTATGCGCCACCCCGGTATCGCATATATTGCATTCATTCAGGGTGGGCATCCCGGACGGTTTACTGAAAAACCGCCCTAGTTGTTGTCTCCCCGACCAGGATTCGAACCCGGGTCTCCCGCATTGAAAGGCGGGTATGTAGACAGACAAGACTAGACAGACAGGACTAGATAGACAGGACTAGACAGACAGGACTAGACAGACAAGACTAAACAGACAAGACTAGACAGACAAGACTAGACAGACAAGACTAGACAGACAAGACTAGACAGACAAGACTAGACAGACAAGACTAAATACACAGGACCTTGATTTAAAGCTACAGAACGTGGGAATAAAATAATACGAATTTCGAGGAGCTAGTCCAACTAGTTGTTGAGATGTAAAGCCATTAAGTGGATTAAGGCTTGGAACAATTCGTAAAACGATTCGAACTAGTCGCACTAATTCCGCAATTGGGGACTAATTGCTTGGAGTAGATTAACAAGTTTAGCCCTGATATAAAGCTAAAGAACGCGAGTAGCGAAAGACTCTTCGTTCTGGACCCTCCTCACTCCTCGACCCCCACCACCATCCAGCCCAGCTGTTTAAAAGCAGATTAAAGTAGACGGAGTGGACAGAATGGACGGAAAGTGGACGGGAAGTGTATGGAAAGTGGACGGGAAGTGTACGGAAAGCGGACGGAAAGTGAACGCAAAGTGTACAGAAAGGGTACAGAAAGTGTACCTAAAGTGGACGAAGTGGACGGAAAGTGTACGCAAAGTGGACGGAAAGTAAACGAAGTGGACGGATAGTGTACGGAGTGGACGGAAAGTGGACGGAGTGGACGAAAAGTGTACGGAAATTGGTCGGAGTGGACGGAAAGTGGACAAAATGGACGGAAATTGGACGGAGTGGACGGAACGTAGACGGAGTGGAAGGAAAGTGGACGGAATGTACGGAAAGTGTACGGAAAGTGGACAGAGTGCACGGAAAGTGTACGGAAAGTGGACAGAGTGGACGGAAAGTGGACGGAGTGGACGGAAAGCCTAAGGAGTGGACGAAAAGTGTACGGAAAGTGAACGGAGTGGACGGAACGTAGACGGAGTGGACGGAAAATGAACGGAGTGGACGGAAAGTGTACGGAGTGGACGGAGTGAACTAAAAGTGTACGGAAATTACACGGAGTGGACAGAGTGGACGGAAAGTGTACGGAAAGTGGATGGAGTGGACGGAACGTAGACGGAGTGGACGGAACGTAGACGGAGTGGACGGAACGTAGACGGAGTGGACGGAATGGACGGAAAGTGTACGGAAAGTGGACACAGTGGACAGAAAGTGTACGGAGTGGACGGAAAGTGTACGGAGTGGACGAAAAGTGTACGGAAAGTGGACTGATTGGACGGAAAGTGGACGGAGTGGACTGAAAGTGAATGGAGTGGACGGAACGTAGACGAAGTGGACGGAAAGTGTACGGAGTGGACGAAAAGTGTACGGAAAGTGGACTGAGTGGACGGAAAGTGGACTGAAAGTGAACGGAGTGGACGGAACGTAGACGGAGTGGACGGAAAGTGGACGCAGTGGACGTAAAGTGGACGGAAAGTGTACGGAAAGTGGACGGAGTCGATGGAAAGTGTATGGAGTTAGGAGGGTCCAGAACGAAGGATCTTCTCTAACTAACGCGAGAATCAAATAAGACTAATCTCGTTGAGCTAGTCCAACAACTTGTAGAGGTAGCAAGGCATGAAGTGGATTAAGTTTTGCTTAGGAAAATTCGTAAAATAATTCAAGACTAGTCGCACTAATTCCGCAATTGAGTACTAACTGTTTAGACGAGACTAACAAGTGCAGCCTTGATTTAAAGCTAAAGAAAGCGGGAATCATATAAGACAAATCTTGTTTGGTTAGTCCAACTAGTTGTTGAGATGGCAAGACATGAAGTGCATTGAGTCTTGCTTCGGACAATGCGTAAAATGATTCGCACTAGTCGCACTAATTCCGCAATTGGGTACTGAGTGTATAGACGTTGCCAACTATTGGAAAGGAAGTGCCTGACTGTAAACACTGGTCTCTCGGACCCGGAAATGAATGATCAATGAAGATGTTGTGCACATCAATCTCGTATTGCGATGCTTTTTTCAAAATTTGCTTCACTGTAAAGATCTGGTCCACCGTCGATCTTCCTCTCCTGTTCATCAGTTTTTTTGCGTATGGCTGTACAGTGCGTACAGTGCATAGCATACTAATTCCGCGGTAGTTATCACTGTACCACTATACAATAAGTACCACTCAAAACAATGGAACAGTTAGAGAATGAAGTGCATCAATTCACTACGGCTATTCAAGACCAGCTTCGAAAAGTATGCCTACCATAAAGCGAAAACTCAAGGGTCTCAACTTCCCTTCAAGGAATAAAAAACCGGATCACCTTAAAACGCAGACTTAGAAGACGCTCCGAGGTACTCTCCTCTGAGGTATCTCCACCTTGCTGTGGTGAAGGAGCTTGGGTATCTTACAGATCATTAGAGCTAAGTCGGCAGTAGCACAGCTACTGGTGGGGACTCCCGTGCCGAGCAGGTCATAGGTGAAAGATCAGACTAAGTCTACGGTTGTAGAGTGATAGCCAAGGGTGTGTACAAGGGTTAACGACGCCGGAGCAGTTTATCTTTTAGTGATATCTGTTCCGATATACCAGGCTCTCTGTTGCCAACTGACCTTGTCTTGCGAGCAGTGAGTCTGGGGACGTAGGCTTAACTGCCCGGGTGAAGTGGTATGATACCCACAATAAACATTGTCTCCAAGCTAATGGTGGAACAGCCTATGCCGATAGCTGCATGGCCACGGGAAAGCGTTGGTCCTTAGTAGATTGAACTGAAGGAAAATGGCGAACTCCTGTTCCACTTAGCTTTCTTTTGATAATGCAGGGCTCTGCTGCAAGTGACTGTTTGTTTCCCTAGCTACTCGTGGGACCAAAAATGGAGAAAACGAATAAGAATTTTAAAGGATCAGGTGAGTCCTCAAGCTTCCCCAAACCAGGGGCTGAAGACCTCGCCAAAAACGCAGAAATGCCTATTAAAAGCACGAAGGTAGAAACAAAGGAGATAGAACCCCTATTGAGCAGCGACGAGGAACTCGCTGATAACCTTAAGAGTCTGAAAACAAAAGACCCAAAGTAGCTGCGGATGAGCGGCGCTGCTAGAAAAAGGATGAAGTTCCTAATCAAAGCGGGCTTAACGGAGGAAGAGGCTAGGGATAAGCATTAGTGCCTATCAATACGCCAAACCCTCAGAATCCAATAAGCATCAACGTTTTGATGGGAGCAGTCCTAGAAAGACCCTAAGCAAGCGAGCCAAAAGGCCTATGGCTCAGCGAGCGGAAGCAAACAAGGCAACTGTAAGGCACAAGATGCCTACAGTGTGCGCCGGTAAGGCTACCTACAGACAACTGGTCAACTGGAAAAGGTAGGAATTACCTGTAAAGGCTACCCCAAAAGCCTAATGACAGGGGACCATATCAAAGTGGTCTAGAAGGCTATCCTGGATGCTATTGTAGGTGGGGAGAGGTGGGCTTTTAAGCCCACTTTCTTACAGGCACACCAGCATCCAGGATGGTTAGCACTGACTTGTGCAAATCAAGAGATGGCTGAATGGGTGAAGGGCCTTGAGGCCCAACTCCAACCTTGGGAGGGAGCCGAGCTGAAGATTGTTGGAGCGGCAGAGATACTGCACGACGAAGTCTTCATCTGCTACTTCCCAAGTAGCATAGAGGAGAAGTCCGAAAGGATTCTAGCTCTATTAGAAGCTCAGAACGACCTCAAAACCTGCACGTGGAGGCTCCTAAGGAGGTATCCTAAAGGCCCAAGGCTGGAAATCACCCTGGCGGTGGACAACGCGTCGGCAGGAAAAATCAGGGAGCTCGGGTCCAAGATCAATTATCTAAGAGAACGCCGTAGGTTGCAAGGGACAGAACCACAGCCCAGTACTTCCTCATCCGGCGCTGGGAAGGGGTAAGAAAACACCACCATAAAAATAATGGAGAAGTCGCAGGACCCTAATGGCTGGAAATGGAAAACACCACCAATGGAAAACACCACCATAAAAATAATGGACCCTAACGGCAACTATAGCCTAATAAAAGAATGAGGAGCCATGTTGAGGTGTCAGCAAATAAACCTGCACCACTGCACCCTACACATTTTTTTTTTTTAATTTTTTATTTACGGGTAGCACCCAATTCAAAAATATGTTTTTATAAAGGTATATGATACATGAATACTTATAACTAAGGGTAAACCTAAAAACTATACGAATGAACAAAATGTGATTTTTTTTTTTTACAAATTAAGAAGCGACGGCAATCTTCGTTTCAAGCTACTTTCGGAGATATTAAAAAAATCCACTTGAATTTCGTTAGCGTTCGATATAATTCTGGCTAATGGTGAATGTTTTCCATAATTGCATCTGTGGAAATCAATTGCAAAAGTCTGAGTGTTTCGAGTTACTCTAGATGGAATATGTAGGCCAATTAAGGACAGGAGATGTGGACAATCAGCATTATAGTTCAAAATCTTATGCAGAAATCTAATGTCTGCATAAACTCGACGAGTGCTGAGTTTCTCTATTTTTGTTGTATTGCGAACTTCTCTCAGTGAGTTTTGAATTAAAGGTATATTCAATTTATAGGCTAAATATCTCAAAAATTTGTTCTGAGTTTTTTCTATATTATTTATATGGATTTCATATGTTGGTGACCATACACATGAACAATACTCCAATATTGATCTAACCAAAGAATAATAAAGAGTTTATATGGAATCGACATTAGTGAATTCTCTTGTGGTCCTGCACACAAAGCCCAGCATTTTTGTCGCCTTATTGACAGTCGCTCAAAGTGGAGATGAAAATTAATCTTGGTGTCAAAAAGAACACCGAGATCCCGAACAAAGTTTGCTCTTGTGAGAGGTTCACCTTCAATATTATACCCAAATTCAATATGTTCAAGTGATCGATAAAAAGACATAACATTGCATTTGTTTACATTCAACTCCATGTAATTTTCAGTGCACCATTTGACAATTGAAGTAAGGTCCTTTTGAACATTTTCACAATCTTGTTCATTGTTGACATGGCTAGAGATTTTAAGATCATCTGCGAACAGCAAAAATTTTGAATGTTTAATTATTCCTTCAATATCATTGATGAATATATTGAACAAGAAGGGGCCCAGATGGCTTCCCTGTGGTACTCCTGAAGTGACGTGAATCTCCTCCGATGTGAAACTCTTGACATTTACATATTGATTTCTGTCTCGAAGATAGCTTGCGAACCAGTTCTGTAAATTTCCATGAAACCCTATCGCTTCTAATTTCTGAAGCAAGACAGTATGATTAACTGTGTCGAATGCTTTGGAAAAATCTGTGTAAATTACATCTACTTGATGCTTCTGTTCCAGGGCACTCAACACAAATTGTGTTATTGTTAACAAATTTGTAGTTGTTGATTTACCCATGCAAAAACCGTGCTGCTCTTGTATAATAACTTGGTTTAGTGGGGTTTTTATTTGATCACAGATTAGACTCTCTAATAATTTTGGGATTGCACTCAGAATTGTGATCGGTTTATAATTTTGTATGTTTGCTTTATCTCCCGACTTGAAGATTGGGGTGATAAAACTAGATTTCCACAAAAGTGGAAATTCCCCTAAGTTCGATGATGAAGTAAATAGATGGAACAAAGGTTTTGCCAAGGTAAATCTACATTTCTTCAATAACAATGGAGCTATTCCATCTGGTCCTGGACCTTTATTGGAGTCTAATTGGTATAATTTATTCAATATGGTTTCCAAGCTGAAATTACAGGAACTCATATCTATAGTTTTATCACATTTGAATCCTAACAAATTTGCATTAGCAGTGTCCTGTTTGTAGACTGATTGAAACTGGCGTGCAAAGCCGTTAGCTATTTCATTTCCTGTTGTACATGATTGTTCTCCTAAGTACATAGTATCTGGTAAGCCATGATTTTTCTTTTTATAGTTTACAAAATTCCAGAAATGTTTTATATTCCTACCTACGTTATTTTCCGTACATTTTATATAGTTATCATAACATTCTTTACTCATTATTTTACACTGTTTTCGAAGTTCAGAAAAATTTAAATAATCATCCCAGCTGTTACTAATTTTATAACTTTTATGAGCTTTTTTCTTTTCAAATATCAAATATTTCATATCGTTGTTAAACCAACAAGGAAATTTAGGCTTGCTAAGGCGAATATAGGAAATAAAATTGTTTATTCCTGTATATAAAATATTATAGAAAATTTCTGTAGCATTATTGATGTCTGTTATACTGCCTAGCTGATTGTCCCAGTCTACAGTGGACAAGTAGAAGTTTAGTCCAATGTAATTTCCTCTTTTGAAGTTGAAATAAGAGTTGTCAAATTTCAGATCTTTGTTCAAGGTAATTGATGAGACTGTGGCTGGATGATATGGATCACAAGGCAGCAAACAGTCATCAGCAATTTCTACAGTGATAATGTCTTTATCTTTCGTGAATATCAAGTCTAGCATAACACCAAAACAATTTTTAATGGAATTTGATTGAAAGAGATTATGAAATGCTAGAGATTCAACAAGCATTTGAGCTGCATTATTATTATTATATATAGCAGATACGCCCAATTCGTCATTATACCATTCAACATTTGGTAAGTTATAGTCACCATACAGAAGCAGTTTTGTTTCGGGAAATCTCTCTATCACACTATCTACAGTTGCACAATGATCTTCATATAACTCCTGACGAGAGCTGGGTGGAAGATAGATCCCACCAATAATTAGATCTTCACCATAAGTAGATACCTTGACAAATATTTGTTCCACGTTATTCACGTTGATAGTTATGACATTACTGGAATAATGCTTCTTCACCGCTACAAGAACGCCTCCGCCTCTGGATTTTTGACTTGTTAGTATTGACCGATCTTTCCTGTATAAATCATATTGCGACAAACCAAGTTCCTCATCATGAATATTTTCGTAGAGCCAAGTCTCAGTGAAAACAATAACATCATAGTCACTGATAGCTGCATTAAGTTCTAATGTCGTAAATTTAGTTCTGATACCTCTAACATTTTGATAGTATACACGCAATATGTTCTGTTCAATCTGGGGGCTGCCCGTAGAATTTAGTTTTTTCTTTGAGAAGTGTTAGAGACAATTTTCGGAATTCCCTGTATGTATCGAATGGTTAGATTGTTTTCTCCTTTCTCAGTCCTATCGTTAAGTTGTTGGCGAAGATTTCTGAGATGGTTCCTCTGATTAAGAGTTAAATCAGAGCTGACTCTAATTTCTGGAAGGTTTATTTTGTTTTTATTTCTCAGGACGAATAAAGTATCATCACTACTGTCGAGAACAACTTTTACAGGTCGGGAGGTATTATTGTTTTTGCCAACACGAAAGACTTTTTTGATGTGTAGTTGTGGATCTAAGGCATGCAATATATCATTGACTTTGGAATTGTCATCATCAATTTTGCCTTTTGTTGTAACTGCATTGGACTCGGGAACGTTGTACATCATTATATTGTTGGATCTTTTTCTGCGTTCTTCCAGTTCATGGACTACTGAATCAAAATCAGTTTGCTGTTCTGGAGAAGTTTTAGCTTGTTTAATTGTGGTGAGTTCATCAGCAAGCTCACTCATTTTTTGTTCAAGAGTTTCAATTTGTTTTTTCATAATTGGCAACAATCTAAGCCCTTCTTGGCACTCTTTTATTTTTTAGCTGCATACATCTGACTTCAGAAGAAGTGAGCTCAGCGCATATGTAGTGCATTCTTGTGGAACACCCATCACATTGACAAGAATCATCGTCATTGCACTCTTTATCACACTTGAAGCATTGCATGATTCCTTGTTTAAAAATATTAGGCACGCCACTGCTGAATGTTCGTATTCCTTTTTACAGGTCGTTATTTTTTGCAGAGTGATAAAAAATTGTTTGTGTTGAACGCACTGGATTTTGATACCTGATATTTGTTTAGATTATTTCACTATTGCATTAATTTTTGCTAATCACTAATCTTCTGATAGCTGGAATTTATTATAAATAAATTTATACTTTAATATACAGTATAAATTATCTCGTTAATTTTGAAAAGCTGATAATCAAATTTATGATAATCAATTACACATGGCCTATAAACAAGTAAATGTTGGTATTGGGTTTCTGCAAGATCCCTTGATTGACCAGGGACTTGTCAGGGGCCTACCTACTGACATATGTAAGCTGGTTTATGACACTAGCTGTTCTAAACCAAGAGCAGTGCTAATGACCCACAGCAGAAACACTTTTGCTGAGCATTTGAACAGCAGATTCCTCCCCAACCCGGGATCGGATGAACTCCCAATACTTCCAACAAACAACTATGAATATACAATCCCGCTAGTAACACCCAAAGAGGTAGCCAAAGAGGTTCACACAAATCTAAATCCAAAGAAGCGGGAAATCCGGGAATTCGACCTAATTACAGGTACAATTCTCAAAAAGTTACGGATAAAAAGCCTTGGTCACTATTTGAGTGCAAGTTGCTATGTAGGATTCTAGAGGCAGGAACAGTTGGAAACATAAGTAGGCCTAGGTACAATATTGAGATATACCAGATAGACGAAAAACCATCGATTTCTACATTCATCACACTGCAAGTCTAAGATGGGCAGGACACGTGCTTGGGATGGACGACAACCATCTGCCACTAAGAGCAGTGAACGCAAAAATGCAAGGCAGGCAGTCAGTAGGGAGGCCAAGAAAACAGTGGGAGGAAGAGACACATACCAACTATTTGGAGTAAGAGTGTGGAGAAGAACAGTAAAGAATGCACGACAAAAATACAGGAGGCCAGAGCACGATTTGGGCTGCAGTGCCATATGAAGAAGAAGAAAACAAGTCATACATTCATAAAATAATTTGACTGCAATGAAAATTTGGGTAAAATCACAGTTAGACAAGAGAATAACAAAGCTTGGGGTGTGAGAATATCAATACTCACTTGATGAATATTCGTTTGGGCGATTGCCCCGAATTCCTAACCTCCGTTCATGTCCACGGGCTGGCAGAGGGTTTTCAGCGGGGTCCGGGTCCGCGACGGTGTGCCCACACGTGAACCACATCCCACACTCGCATGTTCCACTCGCGGAATTCGGCTATAAACGAATTTCGCAAACGCAGCAACGAATTCGTCTGTTTGCCCACTTGTCACGCAAAACAATGTCGTCGCGCCGTTCGCAAACAACTTCACGGTGTGGTTTTTAAATCCCACTTTTTCTCTTTAATATAAT
Source organism: Phosphuga atrata (assembly GCA_944588485.1). Lineage (NCBI taxonomy): Eukaryota > Metazoa > Arthropoda > Insecta > Coleoptera > Silphidae > Phosphuga > Phosphuga atrata. The sequence goes on from OX155906.1 coordinate 26,867,658, forward strand.
CGCCATGGAATCCCAACGAAGTTTTAGGGTACTATCTCTTTATTTCAGCTAAATTGTCGAATTGGTTAATTCCTTAATCAACTAAAACGTTTAGATTCAAAGTTGCGGATTGGAATGTTGTGCGGATTCGATGCAAACAAAGTGTTTCATTGAAGTTTAGACACAGTTGTTATATAAAATCTCGGCTGCAATTTTAACTACACGTAATTGATATGCATATAGATAGGTTTTAAACGAACTAGATTAGATAATTAATAGATTAAAAAGTTTAGGGTCAAAGTTGCCCACACTCGGATTGGAATGTTGTGCGGACTTAAAGCAAAAAAAGTTTTATATTAACTTATAATTTACCAGAAACTAGATTGACCTAGCTAGTCTAGATCTTATTCGAACTTTAAACATGTTCTAAAATTAGCTAGTTAACTAGCTTATAGCTATATAGCAAAATAACTAGCTTATCTTGAGCGGTTTTATCTTAGCAACTAGACTATGTAGATTAGTGAAACACGGTGGGTAATTAGTAAACTAATGAGTCAAGGCAACGCACCGATCTAGCTAGTCTAGTTAGATTGTCAGATAGCTTTAAAACTTAACGGTGAGTAATAGCTTGGATTAATAAGTCTAGATCTCACGAACAAGACTATCTAGATACACGAAACTTGACACATAATTAGTTAACCAGTTTTTCTAGACCACGCAGAAAACTAGAAGATTCTATCTAATCTAGATCTTATTCAAGAAAACTTTAAACTTTATAGAATGTTAACTTGGCTTAAACAATCTAGATCTCGCAAATTAAACTAGCTAGATACATGAAATTTGGCACAGAAATAGTCAAGTAATTTAGATAGATAGCGCCGGAAACTAGATTGTTCTATCTAGTCTAGATCTTATTCTATCTAGCTTTAAACTTGTTCTAAAATTAAACTTGAGCCGTCGCACAAAACAAAATTTGTGGTGTCTGTAAAATCTTTGCAAATTTGCGAAAACTTTTTTTTTTATTTTTTTTAATTGAAATTTTTCATTCAGTCAATCAGAATATATAATTTTTTTTCTATTATATGAGCTGAAGTTATGATGATCGATTTGGCGTGATGAGGTGTCCATCCAACGATAGGACCTCTGAGTACCGTTAAGGGTCAGTAGGCAGCGTATCTTTAGTCTTCTGAGGACTTGGTGTTGGGGAAGCGTGTTTATTAGTGAATTTGTGTGTGATTCTATTTTGTCTTTTTCGTCTTTCCTTAATTTCTTTCGTCACAGGGGTAATTTGCAAGTCTTATTGGATCATGTGGTTTGTTACGTACCATGGAGCGTTAGCAATTGATCTTAATATTTTAGCTTGGCATCTTTCCATGATCGTAATATTCGATTTGCTGGCACATCCCCAGAGTTCGATGCCGTAAGTCCAGATAGGTTTGATGATAGTTTTATATAAAAGTATTTTGTTGCTTAGCGTTAAACTCGAGTTTTTGCCGATGAGCCAGTTGAGTTCTCTATGTCTGAGATCAATCTGTTTTCTCTTTTTGGTAATGTGGTTCTTCCAATTGAGTTTGCTGTCTAGATGTAATCCTAAATACTTGACTGTCGAGTATTGGGGGATTTCTATGTTGTTTAAATAAACTGGAGGAGAGAGACCTTTTCGTAACGTGAATGTTGCATGGCAGGATTTTAACTTTCCACTTCTTTAACCACTTTTCCAGTAGATGTATGTAGTCTTGGAGATGTTTTATGGCGATGTTGGGGTCTGAGTGATTAGTTAGTACTGCTGTGTCGTCTGCAAATGTTGCTCTGGTGTTTCGGGTATATCTGAGGTGTACAGCACATATAGTAGAGGACCCAATACACTGCCTTGTGGGACCCCAGCGTTGATGGGAAATGCTGCAGATATTTCTTCGTTGACTCTGGTTCTGAGCTGTCGGTTGTGTAGGTAAGATCTGAGTAAGTTCGAGAAAGCTGGAATGACATTTTTTATTTTGTATAATAGCCCCTCGTGCCAGACTCTGTCGAATGCCTGTCTAACGTCTAGGAATAGTGAAGTGCAGTATTCCTTTTCTTCATATGCGGTATTTATTTTATGGGCGATTCTGTGGTATTGTTGAACAGTTGAACGGTGCCGACGAAATCCAAACTGGTGGCTTGGGATCCAGTCTGCTGAGTTAATGTCTTGGTCTATTCTTGTTAGTATCAATCTCTCCAGTAGTTTAGAAACAACTGGCAGCAAACCGATTGGCCGGTAGGATGTTACGAAGCTTGGATCTTTTCCTGGCTTTGGTATCAGTATTATCTCAGCAAGCTTGAAGATTTTAGGCCAGTACTGGAGTCTGAGGATTGCATTGAAGATGTATGTGAGCAGCACAATGCCTTTTCTTGGCAACTCTTTCAGCATTTTGTGTGTTATTAGATCCGTTCCTGGTGCCTTCTTTGCACTTAAATGTTGGATCGCGCCTTTGATTTCTTTGATTTCCTTGATCGCGCCTTGGATTTGTGTGTCGGAAGCAAGGTATTCTGAAATTTCGTCGTCTTTATTATTGTCTGTTGGCTGGAATATCCCTTTTTTTTTTTGTACAGAGGAGAGGAAATGCTTTTACGCACCCCCAAATACGGTTTCAATTTTGGGGAGTGTGGGACTCACCAGCCCTCTAAGGCAGTCATACCCACTAAACCATCTCCTCTTTATTTCTCTCCTGTAGTGTTCCCGCCTTTCAGCCTTACGTCCTACAGGTTTGGTCTTAATATCCTGTATCGGTAGTCGTCTCTTTCTCTGCTCTGTTCTTCTAATTCATCTTTTGCCTTTTTCCGCATCACTTCTTCTACAAAATTCTTCATAGTTTCCCAGCTGTCCTTGTGTCCGATCATTTCCTCTATTATGTTTTCCGGGGACATGGCTGCCGCAGGTAGGTTTCTTTTTACATTGTCCCTTTCGTTATTCCAATTCCCACAGTGGAATATTGTGTGTTCTGGAGTATCATCTACTTGCTCTGGACAGTATCGGCATTGTGCACTTCCCCTCTTTCCAATTCTCTCCGTGTAGGAGCAGAAGACTCCGTGTCCTGTAAGGCACTGTGTAATGAGGAAATTTACCCACTTTACCCACTTCTTGATATCCGGTATCATCCTGTGGGTCCACCTTCCGACTTTAGCAAGGTCCCATTCTGTCTGTCACTTCTGGTAAGTCATTTCCCTCTGTTCCTTCCGGTCTGTTATTGTTATTGTCCTGTGTAGGTCATATAGTCGCTTTCTCTCTTCGGCAAGGAGGTGTAGCGGCACAAGGCCTGCCACTACGAGCGCGGCATCTGCAGATGTTGTGCGGTTTGCACTGCATACTTTCAAGGCCATTAGTCTTTGGGTGGACATGATTTTTTTTCGATAGATTTTACGTCTTGCTGCACCGACCCATAGCGGAGCCCCGTACATCATTATCGACTCCATTGCCATCGCTAGTACCTTCCTTTTCTTCTGTTCTGGACCTCTAATATTAGGCAGTATGCTGCCTAGGGCCTTCATTGTACGTTTCGCCTTCTCGCACGCGTAGTGGATATGTCGCCCGAACGATAGTCCCCTATCTATTATCATGCCCAGATATTTTATCTGTCGCACGGGATAGATATCTTCTCCTGCCATGGTTAACTTTATAGGAGGTAGTTTTTTCCTATTTAGGATTATTGCTACGGTTTTATTCACGGCCACTTTCAATTCGTTCCGTTTCATCCATCTGTCTATAGTATTTAACGTTACATTCACCTTAAGTACCAGTTCTTCGGGATTTTTTGCAGATGCCAATACGGCCAGGTCGTCCGCATAGCAAATTCGACTCCCTCTTCCATATCCACAGACATGACATCGTCATACAGAACGTTCCATAGGGTTGGCCCGAGGACCGAACCTTGCGGTACACTTCCCAGGATTTTCTTTTTCATCTTGGAAGTTATCTGGATGACGCGATTTCTGAAATATGATTGCACAGTGTTGATTGCGACTGTTCTTTCAATCTTCTAAATTTCCATCTTTGCTTCTTCCTCAAACATAATTGTCACTGTTTCACAGCAGGCAGGCAAAATAAGAGATTCTGCTATCGTGTGTGACTTTAATTTTAGTGCTACAAACTCGGCAATTTCCTACAACGCAAGTTGAACTTAATTTACTTACTTTCATTGTTTTTTTAAACTGTTTGCCTTGTTTAAAATATTCTTTGTTTTTTGTTAAAAGATTTTTATATTCAGTTTTGAAATGACGCCTTAATTTAGCCGGCGCCATCGCGTTATTGGCAAGTTTCTTACAGCATACGATGCAGAGAGGTGTTGGACAATCTGTCCGGTCCAGGTAAATCGAAATTTTAAGTAATTTTCGTCATACAAACGATTGACATTTCGAATTGATTTCACAATATTTCTATTTTCTTCATTCACTCCAATTCTACTTGCGCTATATAGCGAATTGTAGAATTGCATTACGCTGACTTTTGCCATTCTAACTGCAATAACATTTTCTAATTTCGATTTTTTCGCGGAACACTTAATTGTGTATAGAGGAACACCACTGTTTCGCGGAACACGCTTTGAGAACCCCTAATCTAGGCTACGCAGGAAGCTAGATGATTCTATCTAGTCTAGATCTTATTCAAGAAAACTTTAAACTTTATAGAAAGATAACTTGGCCTAAACAGTCTAGATTTCGCAAACTAGACTAGCTAGATACATGAAATTTGGCACAGAAATAGTCAACTAATTTAGCGCCGGAAACTAGATTCTTCTATCTAGTCTAGATGTTATTCTATCTAGATTAGATTAGATTAGATTCCCGACTTCCTCTAAGGGTTTGGCGCACGTCAACCTTAAGGCTTATTGTGCTGTCGGTTGATATCAAACTTGCAGTCCGACGTCTGTGTCACTGACTAGTTTCCTTAGTTTTCCTACAAGTTTGGGTTCCCATGTGGTTTGTTGGTTCCAGTCGAGCTGGTGTCGCATTCGTTCTAGGGCAGGGCATTCCAAGAGTACGTGGTTTGCTGTTTCATCTTCCTCTCCGCAGAGTCTACATAAAGGTTCGTCTCGGTAGATTTTTACTTTATGCATGAATTCTCTAAATCCGCCAGTGCCTGTTAGTAAACTAACTATCTGCTTCGTGTGAGCTTTGTTTAGTTTTAACAGGTCCTTTGCTATATTGGGATTAGGTGAGTCTATTAGCTTCCTGCAATGGGTTGCTTTATCATAGGAGTTCCATCTGAGTTTGTGTTTATTTTTCATCCAATCATTGATGGATGCTCTGGCGCAGGCTTTTTCTATACCTATGCTCGGTTCGGGACCAACTAGTTTCTTGCGGGCACCTTGTTTTGCTAGGTCGTCTGCATGTTCGTTTCCCTCTATACCACTATGCCCGCGAACCCAGATGATTTTTACTGTGTTCTGTTGGCCTAGTGTATGTAGTATTTCTTTGCATTCTTTTATGATTCTTGATTTTGTACTGCAGGCTTCTAGTGCTTTTAGCGCTGCTTGACTATCAGATATAAAATAAATGTTTCTGTTCCGATATTTTTGTCTGTGGCATTCAGTAGCACCCAATAGTAATGCGTGTACTTCTGCTTGGAATATCGTGCAGTGTTCGCCTAGGCTGGCTGATTCCCTAATTTTGGGATTTTTGCTGTACAGGTCCGATCCGGCCCTTCCTTCAAACATTGAACCATCCGTGTAAAAGATTATGTTCTTGTTCGTAGGGGTGGGAAGCTGGTCCGGTTTCCAGCTTGGATCTATGTGTACGGTGAATGATTTTTCGAAATGGAATGACTTGTTGGTACTGTCGGTTCTCATTTCCATCAACGGTATTCTGACTGCCGTCATGATTTTTGTATGCCCGATCCTACTGGCTGCGATCCATTGACCCGCGCATTGTAGTCGGTATGCCGCCATTCTTGCTTCTCCTTTTAGAAAGATGTCTAATGGCGGTGTATCTAGTATCACGTCTAATGCTAATCCAGAGGTAGTTCTAAAGGCTCCTGTGGTGCATAGATTCGCTAGATGTTGTATCCTGCTTAATTTTGCAACAGCAGTTGATTGTTGTAGTTTAGGCCACCAGGTTACTATGCTGTAGGTTAGTATTGGTCGAACTATAGTTTTGTATAGCCAGTGAGTCAGTTCCGGTTTGAGACCCCATGTGCTACCTATGGCTCGTTTACTTATCATCAGCGTTTGTTTGCATCTGGAGATTGTCTTGTTCATGTGGGGATTCCATGTTAGTTTGGAATCTAGTGTAAGTCCTAGGTATTTGACTTCGTTGCTCCATTGAACAGGTTTCCCAAATATTGAGATATTGGTTTGGTTTGTGATTTTCTTCCTATTTGTGAAAGGGATCAGGGTGGCTTTCGCAGGGTTGATTCTTAGGTCTCCTGTCGAACACCAGGTCTCTGTAATATTCAAGGCTGCCTTCATGATTTCTTCAACCGTTCTTTGGTGTTTACCTTGAATCAGTATGACGATATCATCGGCATATCCTTGAGTGAAGAACCCTCTTTTGTTAAGGGTGATTAGTAGCTCGTCGACTGTTAGGCACCACAAAAGTGGTGACAGTACGCCGCCTTGGGGGCAACCTCTTGTTGTTGACATGGTTATCTCTTCTTCCAGTAGTTTAACTTTTACAGTTCTGCTGTTAAGCATCGACATGGTCCATCTGGTCGTAGTGTTATCTACGTGGTGATTGACCATTGCGTTTTCTATTGAGATGTAAGATGTGTTATCGAAGGCTCCTTCTATATCTAAGAAAGCACCTAGGGCAACTTCTTTGTTCTCCAAAGTTTTCTCAATTTTACTTACTAACTGGTGTAACGCTGTTTCGCATGACTTTCCTGTTTGGTAAGCGTGTTGGTATGTATGAAGCGGAGATCTAATCAGCGCTTCTTCTCTCCAATGTCTGTCTATCAGTCTTTCTAAGGTTTTTAGAAAGAATGATGTCAGGCTGATTGGTCTATAGGATTTAGCTTCGGCATAGCTAGATTTGCCTGGTTTTGGGATAAATACCACTCTTGTCTCTCTCCAGGTTAATGGAACATGTCCTAGTGCTAGACTTGCTCTAAATAGGTCCTTAAGAGGGTGGAGTATGATATTCATGCCTTTCTGAAGCATTATTGGATATATGCTATCTGTTCCAGGAGATTTGTAGGGGCTGAAGAGTTTGATTGCCCATTTAATTCTCTCTGTTGTGATAATTCTTTTTGCCACATTCCAGTCATCTCTGGTTGCCGTATGGCTTGAGTGGAAAGGAGTGTGGTTTTCAGCAGCCCCTGGAAAATGCGTGCCTACAAGATGTAGCAGTGTTTCACGTTCATTTGCTGTGAAGTTCCCGTCTGCTTTTTTGAGGGTGCCGACGGGATTCGAAGCTTGCTTTGAGAGAATTTTATGGAGCCTCGCTGTGGAATGCGTCGTCTCTATCTCTTGGCAATATTTTTTCCAAGCTTCTGTTTTGGCAGTCTTGATTTTGTTACTATAGTCTGTGAGGGCTCTATGATAGCTGTCCCAGACTTTGGTTCTTCTAGATCTGTTGAAAAGGCTTCTGATTTCTCGCCTGGTCTTTTCGAGATCCTTGTTCCACCATTGTGGTTGTTTTTTACCTCTTTGCTCACTTGGCTTTGATTGAGGACAGCAGCTTTTATAAGAGTCAACCATTGCCTCTTTTAGCTTGTGGGCATTTGTATCTAGATCTTTTACCTGAGAAGATTTGAATCGAACATGCTCTATCTTTTTATGTAGTTCTTGTTCGTATTTAGCCCAGTCCGTCTTTCTCGGGTTGTAATAGGGTTCAGGTATTACTTCCTTTTGAGACAGTTCAAAGCTAATGTATTTATGGTCGGAAAGCGATGGTTCGTTCAGGACTTGCCATCGTTTGACTGACCGCGATATTGCCATTGTCGTGGCAGTTATATCAATTACCTCTTTTCTTATAGCCTTTCTGTTACCTTCATTAACAACTATTAGATTGTTAGTAATAATGTATTCAAAAAGAGACTCACCTCTTGGATTGCAGTTGGTGCTTCCCCATGTGGTGTGGTGGGAGTTCGCATCGCAGCAGAGGATCAGCTCTAGATTTTCCTGTTGAGCGGAACTTACTAGGTCTGCCGTTTCTTTGCTGGGCGGAAGATCAATGGAGTCGTAGGGTAGGTAGACTGAGCTAAGAATTGCTCTGTTCTCTCTTTCCCTCGTGCTCCATTGTATTTTACGGTTGTAATATCTCTAGAACAGAATTCCATTAGAGGAAGAAATTTCAAATTTTTCCTCACTAGAATGCAAGTTCTGGGATTCTGATCATTATATATCAGCTTACCTTTAGCATCGCCTAAGCCACAGATTCGCCCCTTGACAATATAGGGCTCTTGGATCATTGCTAAATCGATGTCATCAGCTAGCAGCTTTCTGCAGAGGGCTGCAGTGGCCGCTTTGCTGTGATGTAGGTTAATTTGAACTACTTGAAGGTTCGTCTTTACTAAGCCTGGAGCGGATAGTAAACGTCACCTTGTTGAGCCCGATGTGCGCTACGCAGCCAATCTCTTGAAGAGCTTTCTTTTCTTCTTCATCGATCATGGCTGCGAACGTTCTACCTCCCCCTTCGTTGCTTTTGACGTGGAGGATGTGCCAGTACTCGGTTCTTAGGTCGACCTTTCTTTTGTTCTGCTTTTGCAGGAACTTTAGGATCGCCTCCGGCTTTTGTTTGTCGTACCACTGGGGTACGTTGAACACCACTCGTGCTGAGTTGACTACCTTAGTCCTCTCTTTCACTACTAGTTTTGCGTCTTCCCACGGGAGCAGCTTAGGAACGTGTTCTGTCAGCCAAAGCTGGGTGAACTCGTCCTTGCACGCTACCACGTAGGTTCCAGCTTCATAGTAGTGACTAGTAAAGTGGGGCAAGTTCTCGCTGTCTATATTAAATATAGTTTCTATGAGAGAATCTCTGACTAGGTCGCCTTGCTCTTTGGTCAGTTTTCCTACAGGGTAGTCAGGTAGGTAAATGGCCATTTTGACAGTGGCCGCAGCCTCTGCGAAATCGAGGTTTCTGGAGGTACTTGCCACTGCCTTCGATGACCTATCTGCCGTTCTTTGACGCTTGTTTTCAGTCGCCGGAGAAGGAGTAGCATCTGAGCGCTGTCTCTTCTTAGGTTGGCTTTGATGTGGGCCTACTGAGACTGTGGTTTTCTTAACCTGGTCAGAGTCGGCATGCTTTTTGGCTAAGTGCTTCTTTCTCTTGAAGTTTGGGTCATATTTGACTCCTTTAGCCTCGCAGAGCTTTTTGTTGTGCTCTCTGCGTTCTTTCGCATTCAGCTTTACTCTCTTCAGGGACATGTTGCCGATCTTCGTCGTCATGTCCTCTTCGGAGTATTTGCTGCTTCCTTGGCTTTCCTTGGCAGTAGACTGTCCTTGACTTGAAGTCTGGACTGTCAGCTGCTCGGACGTGCCAGGTGCTGGTTTTAGGGTCTCGGCCGTCTTCGTCTGAGCGTCAACGGTCGGTTGAGGGGAAGACTCCGTCATGGCAGTGTCTTCACCCTGTGATTTTGTTTTTGTTTTAGATTCCATACGATATTGGTTTTCTGTAAACAATAAAAGGGTTTGGCTAATTACTGCTGGAGGTCGCCTGGTATCCAGTAGGCTCCGTTATGACGCATTATTAGCCCCTGCGCCTACACCTGCTGGTGCACTGATAAGCACGGGTCGCTTAACACCTTCGTTTTGGGGACAGGTAGAAGTTGGAATAGATAGGATAGATTTTTGCTCTCTGACTCTCAATATCAAAGTATTGATAGCTTCGAGAGCTTGAAGGACCAAGAGTTAGCCAAGGTAGGCTGATAGTTCAAAGAGTGAAAGTGATTCTATTGAAGGGAGACTGTTCACTGCTAAGGGATGTGAAGAGTCCCAGAGCGATTAGCAATTGACCTTCGTCTCGCATCCCCTTGGCGCCCATCCATTGATTTTCAACGGATGGACACCCCGGGGAGTCTCATTGACTGTTGGCCAACTGGGCCCCCACACCACGTCAAGGTTCACTCCCGCGTGGGGGTATTCTATCTAGCTTTAAACTTGTTCTAAAATTAGCTAGTTAACTAGCTTATCTTGAGCGGTTTTATCTCAGCTACTAGACTATGTAGCTTAGTGAAACTCGGTGCGTAACTAGTAAACTAAATAACCAAGGCAACGCACTGATCTAGCTAGTCTAGTTAGATTATCAGATAACTTTAAAACCTAACAGCGAGTAATAGCTTGGATTAATAAGTCTAGATCTCACGAACAAGGCTATCTAGAGACACGAAACTTGACATAGAATTAGCTATCTAGTTTATCTAGATTACGCAGAAAATTAGAAGATTCTATCTAATCTAGATCTTATTCAAGAAAACTTTAAACCTTATAGAAAGATAACTTGGCTTAAGCAATCTAGATCTCGCAAACTAGTCTAGCTAAATACATGTAATTTGGCACAGAAATAGTCAACTAATTTAGCTAGCTAGAGCCGGAAACTAGATTATTCTATCTAGTCTAGATCTTATTCTATCTAGCGTTAAACTTGTTCTAAAATTAGCTAGTTAACTAGCTTAACTTTATCGGTCTTATCTTAGCAACTACATTAGTGAAACTCGGTGGATAATTAGTAAACTAATGAGTCAAGGCAACGCACCGTTCTAGCTAGTCTAGTTAGAGTATCAGATAGCTTTAAAACTTAACAGCGAGTAATAGCTTGGATTAATAAGTCTAGATCTCACGAACAAGACTATCTAGATACACGAAGCTTGACACACAATTATCTAACTAGTTTATCTAGACTACGCAGACAACTAGAAGCTTCTATCTAATCTAGATCTTATTCAAAAAAACTTTTTAGAAAGATAACTTGGCCTAAACAATCTAGATCTAGAAAATTAGACTAGCTAGATACATGAAATTTGGCACAGAAATAGTCAACTAAATTAGCTAGATTGCGCCGGAAACTAGATTGTTTTATCTAGTCCAGATGTTATTCTATAGAGCTAAAAATTAGCTAGTTAACTAGCTAATCTTAAGCGGTCTTATCTCAACAACTAGACTATGTAGATTAGTGAAACTCGCTGAGTAATTAGTAAACTAATTAATCAAGGTAACATCGTTTTAGCTATTCTAGTTAGACTATCAGATAGCTTTAAAACTTAACGGCGAGTAATAGCTTGGATTAAAAAGTCTAGATCTCATTACTACTACACGAAACTCGACACACAATTAGCTAACTAGTTTATCTAGACTGCGCAGAAAACTAGAAGGTTCTATCTAGTCTAGATCCTATTCAAGAAACCTTTAAAGTTTAAACATTTTAAAGAAAGATACATGAAATTTGGCACAAAAATAGTCAACTAATCTGGCTAGATAGCACCGGAAACTAGATTGTTCTATCTAGTCTAGATCTTATTCTATCCAGCTTTAAACTTGTTATAAAATTAGCTAGTTCACTGCTTATTTTGTGCGGTCTTATCTCAGCAACTAGACTATGTAGATTAGTGAAACTCGATGGGTAATTAGTAAACTAATTAATCAAGGCAACGCATTGATCTAGCTAGTCTAGTTAGATTATCAGATAACTTTAAAACCTAACAGCGAGTAATAGCTTGGATTAATAAGTCTAGATCTCACGAACAAGGCTATCTAGAGACACGAAACTTGACATAGAATTAGCTATCTAGTTTATCTAGATTACGCAGAAAATTAGAAGATTCTATCTAATCTAGATCTTATTCAAGAAAACTTTAAACCTTATAGAAAGATAACTTGGCTTAAGCAATCTAGATCTCGCAAACTAGTCTAGCTAAATACATGTAATTTGGCACAGAAATAGTCAACTAATTTAGCTAGCTAGAGCCGGAAACTAGATTATTCTATCTAGTCTAGATCTTATTCTATCTAGCGTTAAACTTGTTCTAAAATTAGCTAGTTAACTAGCTTAACTTTATCGGTCTTATCTTAGCAACTACATTAGTGAAACTCGGTGGATAATTAGTAAAATAATGAGTCAAGGCAACGCACCGTTCTAGCTAGTCTAGTTAGAGTATCAGATAGCTTTAAAACTTAACAGCGAGTAATAGCTTGGATTAATAAGTCTAGATCTCACGAACAAGACTATCTAGATACACGAAGCTTGACACACAATTAGCTAACTAGTTTATCTAGACTACGCAGACAACTAGAAGCTTTTATCTAATCTAGATCTTATTCAAAAAAACTTTAAACTTTTTAGAAAGATAACTTGGCCTAAACAATCTAGATCTAGAAAATTAGACTAGCTAGATACATGAAATTTGGCACAGAAATAGTCAACTAAATTAGCTAGATTGCGCCGGAAACTAGATTGTTTTATCTAGTCCAGATGTTATTCTATAGAGCTAAAAATTAGCTAGTTAACTAGCTAATCTTAAGCGGTCTTATCTCAACAACTAGACTATGTAGATTAGTGAAACTCGCTGAGTAATTAGTAAACTAATTAATCAAGGTAACATCGTTTTAGCTATTCTAGTTAGACTATCAGATAGCTTTAAAACTTAACGGCGAGTAATAGCTTGGATTAAAAAGTCTAGATCTCATTACTACTACACGAAACTCGACACACAATTAGCTAACTAGTTTATCTAGACTGCGCAGAAAACTAGAAGGTTCTATCTAGTCTAGATCCTATTCAAGAAAGCTTTAAAGTTCAAACGTTTTAAAAAAAGATAACTTGGCTTAAGCAATCTAGATCTCGCAAACTAGACTAGCAAGATACATGAAATTTGGCACAAAAATAGTCAACTAATTTGGCTAGATAGCACCGGAAACTAGATTGTTCTATCTAGTCTAGATCTTATTCTATCCAGCTTTAAACTTGTTATAAAATTAGCTAGTTCACTGCTTATTTTGTGCGGTCTTATCTCAGCAACTAGACTATGTAGATTAGTGAAACTCGATGGGTAATTAGTAAACTAATTAATCAAGGCAACGCACTGATCTAGCTAGTCCAGTTAGACTGTCATATAGCTTTAAAACTTAACGACGCGCAATAGCATGGATTAATAAGTCAAGATCTCATGAACAAGACTATCTAGATACACGAAACTTAACACACAATTAGTCAACTAGCTTTTCTAGACTACGCAGAAAACTAGAAGATTCTATCTAGTCTAGATCTTATCCAACAAAACTTTATAGAAAGATAACTTGCTTTAAACAATCTAGATCTCACAAACTAGACTAGCCAGATGCATGAAATTTGGCACAGAAATAGTCAACTAATTTATCTAGATAGCGCCGGAAACTATATTGTTCTATCTTGTCTAGATCTTATTCTATCTAACGTTAAACTTGTTCTAAATAGCGCCAGAAACTAGACTAGTCGTTGACAAATGTTGGCAACCCAACATGCGTCTAGCAATTCCTTTTTAATGCGTCATACCCCGAATATACCTCGTTTTAAATGTAGCATTTTACATCCAAACCTCACTACTAGAAACTTAATTGGTTTGCGTATTTTACTTTTAGAAACGTTTGAGAAATTCATTTAATTTAATTCGTGTGTTAGAGTTGAAGTTGTCTGTATTTGGTTGTGGCAACGCGTAGTTGCGTCTATTGTGCGGTAGGTGTCGAGGGGTGGTGTTGTCAACAGTGTGTCGTCGGGTTGATTCTTTATGGCAGACGCCAACAGGGAGTTAGATAAAATGGCGGCCGCTGGCTCAGTGGTGATAAGTGTCGCGAGAAAACATTGAAGATTGTCCGCGTGTAGGTTCGATAAACAATGTGTGGACCGTCGAGCTGAGTTCTTGCACAAGTGCGGCGGTTCACGTTGGACGGATGAAAGATGACAGCTAACATGTACAGAGTCGGAGGTGAGATTTGCATTTTTTTTTTTCGTTGCCTCCTCGCGTTTGTTTCAAACATTTTTTCGTGTGTGTGAGTGCACTCGATCCTTGCAAAACACAAACGTTGTTTGACGCAGGTTTTTTGCGTTTTGCTTGGCGGTCGGGAGCTTCTCGGCTTTCAATTAACCGGCGTTTCACGTACTCCTTGCTTTTTTAGTGTTTTGGTTTTTTTATTCGTCTGTTTGTGTGTGTTGTGCGATGCTATTTGTTTGGTTATGTTTTTTTTTACAACCAAATCTAAACCTTATTTTGTGCTGCGTTCGCGAAATTTTTGTTACAATTTGAGAATTTTGTGCCTTCAATTCCTTGCAATGTTTTGCATTCAACAATTTAACGTTGCTTTGTCATGTTTTAATTACACTTAAGGCTACTCGATCAACCCCTTAACATACAAAATTGAAAATATCCCAACATGTAACACTTTTAACCCTTAACCCTTTCAGTACGAATTTATTTAGAGAATGCAAGACATGTGAAACATATCCATGATGATCCTCAGCCGTCAAATGTACCCAAAGGGTTAACAGACCAATGTTTTAAGCGGCATGGCAGTTTTACTTACTGGGTCCTGTGTTTAATGCTGCATATATTTAAATACTTCCGAACCGTTAGGGCAGTTTTCACTAACCGTCTGGGCTGCCCACCCTGAATTAATGCATAATATTCGATACCGGGTTGGTGCATACTAAACGCTCAAGTGGATTAGTGACTGTTAAGGGTGACACCACTGTGCCACAAAAAGTGAATCATTTCTTGCTGCGAATTACTTTTTTGAACTGAGTGTGTGCTCAATAATCTGAACATTACATTATAGCACGTGCGCAATACTTTTATAACTTTCTATGATTTGCAATTATTGCCAAATTTTCAAAAACCAAAATCTCTATTTGAAGCAAATTTTGTTTTTTTTTTTGTTGATTTGAGTGGACGAACTTTGCAAAAATATTTTTTTTATGTCAAAAGTGGACGAAAGTGTCAAAATTGGTGGCAAATATTGCCAAATTAAAAAAAAAATCTATACGAAAGAAAATTTGTTTTATTTTTGTTAATTTAAATGGGCAAACCGTGCAAAATTCTTTTGTTTTGTATCAAAATTGGGCGAGAACGTCAAAATAATTTGCAAAAATTGCCAAATTTTCTAAAACCAGAATCTTTATAAAGAATAAAATTTGTTTTATTTTTGTTAATTTGAATGGACAAACCTTGCAAGATTCTTTTGTTTTGTATCAAAGTTGGACGAAAACGTTAAAATAATCTACAAAAATTGTCAAATTTTCAAAAACAAAAATCTTTATTCCAAGATTTTTTTTTTTTTTTATTTGAATGGACAAACCTTGCAAAATTCTTTTGTTTTGTGTCAAAATTGTACGAAAACGCCAAAATAATTTTAAAAAATTGTAAAATTTTCTAAAACCAAAATCTCTATTCAATGCAAATTCTGTTTTTATGTTGATTTGAGTGGACACACTTTGAATTTTTTTTTTTTTGTTTTATGTCAAAATTGAACGAAAGCGACAAAATAATTTGGAAAAATTGCCAAATTTTTAAAAACAAAAATTTCTATTCGGTGCAAATTTTTTTGTTGTTTCGGTGCAAGTTTTTTTTTGTTGATTTGAGTTTGTAAAAATATTTTTTTTTATGTCAAAAGTGGACGAATGTCAAAATTGGTGGCAAATATTGCCAAATTAAAAAAAACAAAATCTATACGAAAGAAAATTTGTTTTATTTTTGTTAATTTAAATGGGCAAACCGTGCAAAATTCTTTTGTTTTGTATCAAAATTGGACGAGAACGTCAAAATAATTTGCAAAAATTGCCAAATTTTCTAAAACCAGAATCTTTATAAAGAATAAAATTTGTTTTATTTTTGTTAATTTGAATGGACAAGCCTTGCAAAATTCTTTTGTTTGGTATCAAAGTTGGACGAAAATTTTCAAAAACAAAAATTTCTATTCGGTGCAAATTTTCTACAAAAATTGTCAAATTTTCAAAAACAAAAATCTTTATTTCAAGCAATTTTTATTATTTTTTTTGTTGATTTGAATGGACAAACCTTGCAAAATTCTTTTGTTTTGTGTCAAAATTGTACGAAAACGCCAAAATAATTTGAAAAAATTGTCAAATTTTCTAAAACCAAAATCTTTATTCAAAGCAAATTCTGTTTTTATGTTGATTTGAGTGAACACACTTTGATTTTTTTTTTTGTTTTATGTCAAAATTGAACGAAAACGACAAAATAATTTGCAAAATTGCCAAATTTTCAAAAACAAAAATTTCTATTCGGTGCAAATTTTGTTTTTTTTTGTTGATTTGAGTGGACGAACTTTGCAAAAAAAAAAATTTTTATGTCAAAAGTGGACGAGTGTCAAATTTGGTGGCAAATATTGCCAAATTTAAAAACAAAACAAAATCTATACGAAAAAAAATTTGTTTTTCGTTAACGTCAAAATAATTTGCAAAAATTGCCAAATTTTTTTCTTGTTGATTTGAGTGGACGAACTTTGCAAAAATATTTTTTTTTATGTCAAAAGTGGACGAGTGTCAAAATTGGTGGCAAATATTGCCAAATTAAAAAAAACCAATATCTATACGAAAGAAAATTTTATTTTTGTTAATTTGAATGGACAAACCTTGCAAAATTCTTTTGTTTTGTATCAAAATTGGACGAAAACGTCAAAATAATCTACAAAAATTGTCAAATTTTCAAAAACAAAAATCTTTATTTCAAGCAATTATTATTATTATTATTTTTTTTTTTTTTGTTGTTGTTGATTTGAATGGACAAACCTTGCAAAATTCTTTTGTGTTGTGTCAAAATTGTACGAAAACGCCAAAATAATTTAAAAAAATTGTCTAATTTTCTAAAACCAAAATCTCTATTCAATGCAAATTCTGTTTTTATGTTGATTTAAGTTGGACACACTTTGAATTTTGTTTTATGTCAAAATTGAACGAAAACGACAAAATAATTTGAAAAATTGCCAAATTTTTAAAAACAAAAATTTCTTCGGTGCAATTTTTTTTTTTTTTTTTGTTGATTTGAGTGGACGAACTTTGCAAAAATATTTTTTTTTATGTCAAAAGTGGACGAGTGTCAAAATTGGTGGCAAATATTGCCAAATTAAAAAAAAACAAAATCTATACGAAAGAAAATTTGTTTTATTTTTGTTAATTTAAATGGGCAAACCGTGCAAAATTCTTTTGTTTTGTATCAGAATTGGACGAAAACGTCAAAATAATTTGCAAAAATTGTCAAATTTTTTAAAACCAGAATCTTTATAAAGAATAAAATTTGTTTTATTTTTGTTAATTTGAATGGACAAACCTTGCAAAATTCTTTTGTTTTGTATCAAAGTTGGACGAAAACGTTAAAATATCTACAAAAATTGTCAAATTTTCAAAAACAAAAATCTATATTCCAAGCAAATTTTTTTATTTTTTTTTTTGTTGATTTGAATGGACAAACCTTGCAAAATTCTTTTGCTTTGTGTCAACATTCTACGAAAACGCCAAAATAATTTGAAAAAATTGTCAAATTTTCTAAAACTTAAATCTCTATTCAAAGCAAATTCTGTTTTTATGTTGATTTGAGTGGACACACTTTGCATTTTTTTTTATGTCAAAATTGAACGAAAACGACAAAATAATTTGCAAAAATTGCCAAATTTTCATAAACAAAAATTTCTATTCGGTGCAATTTTTTTGTTGTTGATTTGAGTGGACGAACTTTGCAAAAATATTTTTTTTTTATGTCAAAAGTGGACGAGTGTCAACATTGGTGGCAAATATTGCCAAATTAAAAAAAACAAAATCTATACGAAAGAAAATTTGTTTTATTTTAGTTAATTTAAATGGGCAAACCGTGCAAAATTCTTTTGTTTTGTGTCAAAATTGGACGAGAACGTCAAAATAATTTGCAAAAATTGCCAAATTTTCCAAAACCAGAATCTTTATAAAGAATAAAATTTGTTTTATTTTTGTTAATTTGAATGGACAAACCTTGCAAAATTCTTTTGTTTTGTGTCAAAATTGTACGAAAACGCCAAAATAATTTGAAAAAATTGTCAAATTTTCTAAAACCAAAATCTCTATTCAACGCAAATTCTGTTTTTATGTTGATTTGAGTGGACACACTTTGATTTTTTTTTGTTTTATGTCAAAATTGAACGACAAAATAATTTGCAAAAATTGCCAAATTTTCAAAAATAAAAATATCTATTCGGTGCAATTTTTTTTTTTTTTTGATTTGAGTGGACGAACTTTGCAAAAATATATTTTTTTTATGTCAAAAGTGGGGGACGAGTGTCAAAATTGGTGGCAAATATTGCCAAATTAAAAAAAAAAAACAAAATTTATACGAAAGAAAATTTGTTTTATTTTTGTTAATTTAAATGGGCAAACCGTGCAAAATTCTTTTGTTTTGTATCAAAATTGAACGAGAACGTCAAAATAATTTGCAAAAATTGCCAAATTTTCTAAAACCAGAATCTTTATAAAGAATAAAATTTGTTTTATTTTTGTTAATTTGAATGGACAAATCTTGCAAAATTCTTTTGTTTTGTATCAAAGTTGGACGAAAACGTTAAAATAATCTACAAAAATTGTCAAATTTTCAAAAACAAAAATCTTTATTCCAAGCAATTTTTTATTTTTTTTATTTGAATGGACAAATCTGCAAAATTCTTTTGTTTTGTGTCAAAATTGTACGAAAACGCCAAAATAATTTGAAAAAATTGCCAAATTTTCAAAAACCAAAATCTCTATTCAACGCAAATTCTGTTTTTATGTTGATTTGAGTGGACACACTTTGATTTTTTTTTTGTTTTATGTCAAAATTGAACGACAAAATAATTTGCAAAAATTGCCAAATTTTCAAAAATAAAAATATCTATTCGGTGCAATTTTTTTTTTTTTTTATTTGAGTGGACGAACTTTGCAAAAATATTTTTTTTTTGTCAAAAGTGGAGGACGAGTGTCAAAATTGGTGGCAAATATTGCTAAATTAAAAAAAAAAAACAAAATCTTTACGAAAGAAAATTTGTTTTATTTTTGTGGGCAATTTAAATGGGCAAACCGTGCAAAATTCTTTTGTTTTGTATCAAAATTGGACGAGAACGTCAAAATAATTTGCAAAAATTGTCAAATTTTCAAAAACAAAAAACTTTATTTCAAGCAATTTTTTTTTTTTTTATTTGAATGGACAAACCTTGCAAAATTCTTTTGTTTTGTATCAAAGTTGGACGAAAACGTTAAAATATCTACAAAAATTGTCAAATTTTCAAAAACAAAAATCTTTATTCCAAGCAAATTTTTTTATTATTTTTTTATTTATTTGAATGGACAAACCTTGCAAAATTCTTTTGTTTTGTGTCAAAGTTGTACGAAAACGCCAAAATAATTTGAAAAAATTGTCAAATTTTCTAAAACCTAAATCTCTATTCAAAGCAAATTCTGTTTTTATGTCGATTTGAGTGGACACACTTTGCATTTTTTTTTATGTCAAAATTGAACGAAAACGACAAAATAATTTGCAAAAATTGCCAAATTTTCAAAAAGAAAAATCTTTATTTCAAGCAATATTATTTATTTATTCATTATTATTTTTTTTTTTGTTGATTTGAATGGACAATGTACGAAAACTCCAAAATAATTTGAAAAAATTGTCAAATTTTCTAAAACCAAAATCTCTATTCAAAGCAAATTCTGTTTTTATGTTGAATTGATGTCAAAATTGAACGAAAACGACAAAATAATTTGCAAAAATTGCCAAATTTTCAAAAACAAAAATATCTATTCGGTGCAAATTTTGTTTTTTTTTTGTTGATTTGAGTGGACGAACTTTGCAAAAATATTTTTTTTTATGTCAAAAGTGGACGAGTGTCAAAATTGGTGGCAAATATTGCCAAATTATAAAAAAAAACAAAATTTATACAAAAGAAAATTTGTTTTATTTTTGTTAATTTGAATGGACAAACCTTGCAAAATTCTTTTGTTTTGTATCAAAGTTGGACGAAAACGTTAAAATAATCTACAAAAATTGTCAAATTTTCAAAAACAAAAATCTATATTCCAAGCAAATTTTTTTATTTTTTTTTGTTGATTTGAATGGACAAACCTTGCAAAATTCTTTTACTTTGTGTCAAAATTGTACGAAAACGCCAAAATAATTTGAGAAAATTGTCAAATTTTCTAAAACCAAAATCTCTATTCAATGCAAATTCTGTTTTTATGTTGATTTGAGTGGACACACTTTGAATTTTTGTTTTGTTTTATGTCAAAATTGAACGAAAACGACAAAATAATTTGCAAAAATTGCCAAATTTTCAAAAACAAAAATATCTATTGGGTGCAAATTTTGTTTTTTTTTTGTTGATTTGAGTGGACGAACTTTGCAAAAATATTTTTTTTATGTCAAAAGTGGACGAGTGTCAAAATTGGCGGCAAATATTGCCAAATTAAAAAAAAACAAAATTTATACGAAAGAAAATTTGTTTTATTTTTGTTAATATAAATGGACAAACCGTGCAAAATTCTTTTGTTTTGTATCAAAATTGGACGAGAACGTCAAAATAATTTGCAAAAATTGCCAAATTTTCTAAAACCAGAATCTTTATAAAGAATAAAATTTGTTTTATTTTTGTTAATTTGAATGGACAAACCTTTCAAAATTCTTTTGTTTTGTATCAAAGTTGGACGAAAACGTTAAAAACAGGCAGGGAAAGTCGACAGTAGATGCTATAGATAAGGTTGTCGAAGTGGCAAAAAAAGCGCAGGAAGGCTCACAAAGAACGAGAAAGCTATGTGCACTTATAACACTCGACGTTAGAAATGCATTTAATTCTGCATCATGGCAAAACATTTTGGAGGAACTGGCAAGAAAGGGCATGCCACCGTATCTACTGCGACTAATCAGGAGCTATTTGAGAAATAGAAAAATCATTCTGCAAGCAGAGAATTCAAAAGAAGAGCGCAATGTGAGCAGTGGTGTTCCACAGGGCTCGGTTCTGGGCCCGACACTGTGGAACATCCTGTACGATGGAGTCCTCAGACTCAAACTGCCGGAGGGAGTGGAGATCGTAGGCTTTGCTGACGACCTGGATCTGGTAGTGACTGGGAAAACAGAAAGGGGAATAATGCTTAGAGCAAATGCAGCTATAGACCAAGTTGGTAATTGGATGGAAGGAAAGAGACTAGAATTGGCTCCCGAGAAGACAGAGGCAGTGCTGCTAACAGGATTCAGAAAAACTGGTCCCATTTCTTTCCTTGTAAAGGGAGAAAAGATAGTCCCGAAAGAATCCATTAAATACCTGGGTGTAACGATCGACAAATGTCTATCATTTAAAAACCACGTCATCGCAATCGCAGATAAAGCGCTCAAAACCGCTGCAGCATTAGACAAACTAATTCCCAACGTCGTTGGCCCCAAAAGCAGCAAGCGAAGGCTCCTATGCTCGGTGGTGCATTCGACCATGCTCTACGCAACTCCGGTATGGGCAATTGCCATGGAGAAGAAATCGATCAGGCACAAGCTATTGTTAATTCAACGGAAAATGGCACTGAGAGTGTCTAGTGCATACCGCACTGTCTCAATGGAAGCTGCACTTGTAATCGCTGGCATAGTACCAATAGAACTTATGGTGCGAGAGAGAGAGGAACTGTACCGAGTTAGAACAAGCGACGACTGCACAAAGAGCGATAAAAGGAAAGCCGCCAGGGCGCAAACGTATAAGACATGGCAAACAGAGTGGCAGCTATCGAACAGGGGACAATGGAGCAGGATCCTTATACCTGACGTCGAGCGGTGGGTGTCACGAAAGCATGGTGAAACGAATTTCCACCTTACTCAAGTGCTAAGCGGTCATGGTTGTTTTAGGGACTACCTGCATAACATGCGCAACCGATAGTCTCTGTGAATACTGTGGCCTTGGAGATAGCGTTCGACACACCATCTTCGACTGTCATAGATGGATACCAGAAAGAGAAACGTGGGAAAAGAAAACTCACCTCAAACTAGAGCCCATAGGAATAACCGACCATATGATTAGGTCGGAGAAAATCTGGATAATAACAACCGATATGGTAACAAACATCATGACCTTGAAAGAGCAGGACGAGAGGAAACGACTCGCAAGTCGAGAGCAACAAGAAACTGAACCTGAACCCCTAATCACTAGACGTGGAAGAGGGATGTAAGGCGAAACCAATACAACGACATCTTGACGTCATGCGTGAAGCGGTTCCAAGATGCTCGAGGAGTTCAGGGGCCACTTGTCAAGTTAACCGATTGGTGCTTGCTACGTCCCGTTAAAAAAAAAGTCTCTCTAGTGTACTCTGTCTAGTCTGTCTAATTTAGTCTGTCTAATCTAGTCTGTCTAGTATAGTCTGTTAAGTCTAGTGTAGTCTAGTTTAGTTTGGTTTAGTCTATCTAGTCTGTCCAGTCCTAGTCTTGTTTGTCTTTTTTGTTTTAATCTTGTATAAAACAAGTTAGGCGTGTAGTGCGTGTTTTTAATGGTGGGGTGATGGACAAGTGGACAGACGGCCGTGCAAATATAAATATAGGGGAAGTTTTTGATACTTTCTATTGCGAGCACACGTTCGTCCGCAAGTCACCACTTGCCCCGATGAACTATCCCCCCCAATATGTGTACCGCATATTAAGGTCAAGGAGACAAGCAGGTCAAAATATAACAGATAGGCTTAGTCAAGACTAGATTGGATTATATTAAGTTGATTAATCTAGACTAGATTAAATTGGTTTACTTACGGACGAGTTCTTTATTGTTTTTTATTGTCAAATCTAGTCTGTTTAGACTACAGCTGACTTTTTTTGAGAAAGTGAAGGGGGCCGCGAGTTGCTCATCCCGGGTTTAGTCAATAGGAATAGATTATAAAATACTATACTATACTTATACAATAGACACACGACTTGTTCATCTAGACCTGCGTTTCTCAACATTTTTTTACATGCGTACCCCTTGACCTATCATTGCTAATCCACGTACCCCTATCCTACCCCGCATTATGTATAATAAGTATGTAAAACTTGTTCAATTTGTAACAAACAATAAAACTGGAAAGACTAAATTCCCTTTATAACATCTTTTGATGTTGTTCACTTTTGTTACTTTTTATCTTTTCTGTTATGTTCAATTTATCTATGTCCGCCGTTACATATTTTTTTCTGCGTACCCCCGGAAATTATTTCACGTACCCTTGGGGGTACGCGCACCTCAGGTTGAGAAACGCTGGTCTAGAGTCTAGACCAGCGTTTTCTAGACTCTAGACCATTGGTGGGCCGCGACCACCGTGGGTCGCGACTCCCTGAGGGGTCGATACAGAAAATTTTTTGGTCGTCCAATTAATAAAAAAATGTGAAATGTCAAAATGAAGCAATTTTAAAAAACGACTGTCTATGCAGGGGTCGCGACAAAATTTTACACGAATTGTTGCGTCGAAAATGAAAATAGTTTGCGCATGGGCATGAGCAACCTTTTTTGGCTAGGGGTAACCAGGGCTAAATTACCGTTATTCCTTCAAGTACTTGGAGCATTCTCTCTTCAGTCCATAACCCTTCTGCAAGGTGTGGTGACATCAATTTGCTACGCTCGCAATGACTCCTCGCTCTCTAACTCATTACTTCCTGCATCCCTTGTCCCGTTGGGGTTTTTGTCCGGTCTATCCATCGTGTCGGCGATCTTCCTCTTGGGCGGCGGCCTTGGACTTTGTCTTCTACTATGAGTCGTTCAATATTGTCGAACCTCCTTGGGTGGGGGAACCTCCTGGGGGCATTAGTGCAGGCATATTGGTCCATTTTATTAAAATTTGAGGCAGAGGAGTAACTTTTATAACGGAGAGAGAAGAGCCGGTCTAGACCTGGTCTATACTTTAAGCCCTAGGCCGCACTGCGGCTAAACCGCAGTCCTGTGAAGTTAGCAACCGAATTTGCAAAAATATAATATTACATCGGAGTTCCCGGCAGATATGAAATAGTTCTAGAGTACTTTGTGCAAAATTTCAATAGTTCTGTAGAATTTCGCGAAAAAAAATGGAAAATACCAAAATTGAGCTAGCAACCACTTTTGAGAAAAACTGTGCGTTTTATACATATTCCTGTACCTCGACCATCGTTCTTAAGTACTTGATCAATTTTGCAAAAATTGACATTTTGCAAAAAAAAAAGAATTATAAAACTTGCAAAAATAGTTCTATTCGCGGATCTGAATAGCACCCTAAGAGTTCTATCAAAGATCCCTTTGTCATTTTTTGATAAAAACCTTAGTTCAAAAGATATTTGCAATAATAAGGGACCCGTTATTTTGAATGAAAATTTAAAAAAATCGCGGAACAGTTCTGTTTGCAGTTCCCGATAGAACTCTTAGAGTTCTATGGAAAGTCCTTACAAGATTTTTCTGTAAAGTTAAAAATTAGAAAGATTTGCGAAAAATTAGACTTCACCAATGCGACGAGGTGAAGATGAAAAAAAATCGCGCGACAGTTCTGTTTGTAGTTCCCAGTAAAACATTAAAAAAAAAAAACATTTTTCTGTAAAATTAAAAATAGAAAATTTTGCGAAAAATTGAACTTTACCGACGCGACGAAGTGAAGAAAAAAAAATCGCGTAATAGTTCTGTTTGCAGTTCCTGGTAGAACTCTTAGAGTTCTATCGAAAATCCTTATAACATTTTTCTTCAAACTTAAAAATTCGAAAGATATGGGAGAATTAGACTTCACCGATGCGACGAAGCAATGAGAAAATATTCGCGCAATAAATAGTTCTGTTTGCAGTTCCTGGTAGAACTCTTAGAGTTCTATCGAAAATCCTTATGACATTTTTCTTCAAAGTTAAAAATTCGAAAGATATGCGAAAAATTAGACTTCGCCGACGGGACGAAGTGAAGAGAAAAAAATCGCGCAATAGTTCTGTTTGCAGTTCCCGACAGAACTCTTAGAGTTCTATGGAAAGTCCTTACAAGATTTTTCTGTAAAGTTAAAAATTAGAAAGATTTGGAAAAATTAGACTTCACCAATGCGACGAGGTGAAGATGAAAAAATATCGCGCGACAGTTCTGTTTGTAGTTCCCAGTAGAACTCTTAGAGTTCTATCGAAAATCCTTATGACATTGTTCTTCAAAGTTAAAAATTCGAAAGATATGCGAAAAATTAGACTTCACCGATGCGACGAGGCAAGGAGAAAATAATCGCGTAATGTTGTGATCTCGCGATTTTGGTTTCAAAGAATTTCAGTTTCTCACGAGTCGGCAAAGAAAACTAAGTGGACACCCGATTAGTTTTTGTTTATTTAGGACCATTAGTCTGCTTTATCTAAATCATGCGGGCAGACGCTCGAACTTAGGGATCGTGCCGAGACGCCGAGAGGATTTTGTTTTATGAGTTTTGGAAATTTTCCATAAAGATTAGGGGAGGACTCACACCAAGACCGAGGTGATGAGGTAGAGGGGAAGTTAAAAAGGGGCAGTCAGAATTGAGCTAGCAACAGAGTAATTTGAGTTTTGAAGACGAACCTCCGTATTTTCGTTGAAGTAAATTCCGGGTTTCGACCATAAGTTTCGTAGAATTAAGTGTATTGTTTATTATTTATTATTTTTAAGTTAGTTAGTAATTATTGTAATAAGTTAGCGATTAGTTGTACATATTGTAAGATATTAGCAGATAAGTAGTATTTAATTACATATAAAGGACATATTTGCGTGTAATTAATTCATCCATTGTCCTGATCCTGGAGCAGCACCATACCAAATTACCAGTTCGCAACCGAGATACCATATTTTTGGGTCGCGAAATATTTTGCCGTTAACGTTACACAAAGGTATACATGTTTCCATCTTGTTGTTTTTGTTAAGTGTTAAGTGTAATATGTGACAATATGTTTGTAAATAAAATTGACTAATATTTCTGATACAAATAGTGAAATGTGTGAGACGAACTTTTTAGCGGAAACAAGAGAGGTCTGTGAATATTATAAAACATCGTTGAACCGTCGACCGGCCGTTACTAATCGTAAGATGCAAAATTGGAAGGAATCATATTCATCAGGAGTGGAACCGGCGACTAGAAATTATTCGTACGACAACGACAACGCGGTGGCAAAATATGAAAAATTTGTCACTGAGTAGCGCCAACTTTTTATTAAGCGAGGGAGTGTTGTGATCTCGCGATTTTGGTTTCAAAGAATTTCAGTTTCTCACGAGTCGGCAAAGAAAACTAAGTGGACATCCGATTAGTTTTCTTTGCTGACTCGTGAGAAACTGAAATTCTTTGAAACCAAAACCGCGAGATCACAACAGTAATAGTTCTGTTTGCAGTTCCTGGTAGAACTCTTAGAGTTCTATCGTAAAACCTTATGACATTTTTCTTCAAAGTTAGAAATTCGAAAGATATGCGAAAAATTAGACTTCACCGATGCGACGAGGCAAGGAGAAAATAATCGCGTAATAGTTCTGTTTGCAGTTCCTGGTAGAACTCTTAGAGTTCTATCGTAAAACCTTATGACATTTTTCTTCAAAGTTAAAAATTCGAAAGATATGCGAAAAATTAGACTTCGCCGACGGGACGAAGTGAAGAGAAAAAAATCGCGCAATAGTTCTCTTTGCAGTTCCCGACAGAACTCTTAGAGTTCTATGGAAAGTCCTTACAAGATTTTTCTGTAAAGTTAAAAATTAGAAAGATTTGGAAAAATTTTACTTCGCCAATGCGACGAGGTGAAGATGAAAAAATAGCGCACGACAGTTCTGTTTGTAGTTCCCAGTAGAATTCTTAGAGTTCTATCGAAAATCCTTATAACATTTTTCTCCAAAGTTAAACATTCGAAAGATATGAGAGAATTAGACTTCACCGATGCGACGAAGCAAGGAGAAAATATTCGCGCAATAGTTCTGTTTGCAGTTCCTGGTAGAACTCTTAGAGTTCTATCGAAAATCCTTATGACATTTTTCTTCAAAGTTAAAAATTCTAAAGATATGCGAAAAATTAAACTTCACCGAAGCGACGAGGCAAGGAGAAAATAATCGCGTAATAGTTCTGTTTGCAGTTCCTGGTAGAACTCTTAGAGTTCTATCGAAAATCCTTATAACATTTTTCTTCAAAGTTAAAAATTCGAAAGATATGCGAAAAATTAGACTTCGCCGACGGGACGAAGTGAAGAGAAAAAAATCGCGCAATAGTTCTGTTTGCAGTTCCCGACAGAACTCTTAGAGTTCTATGGAAAGTCCTTACAAGATTTTTCTGTAAAGTTAAAAATTAGAAAGATTTGGAAAAATTAGACTTCACCAATGCGACGAGGTGAAGATGAAAAAATATCGCGCGACAGTTCTGTTTGTAGTTCCCAGTAGAACTCTTAGAGTTCTATCGAAAATCCTTATAACATTTTTCTCCAAAGTTAAAAATTCGAAAGATATGGGAGAATTAGACTTCACCGATGCGACGAAGCAAGGAGAAAATAATCGCGCAATAGTTCTGTTTGCACTTCCTGGTAGAACTCTTAGAGTTCTATCGAAAATCCCTATAACATTTTTCTTTAAAAATGAAGATTAAAAAGACATACGAAAGAGATTTCACAAATGTAGTTAAAACAGCGAAAAAATCGCGCAACCGTTCATTTTTTCCAAAATATTCATAATTTTTGATTATTAAAAGCAACGTTTAGATTCAAAACTTTCACTTTTCATATCTATCTCCAAGTCTTTTCTAGTGTGAGTTCTCTCGTAGTCTTGCAACTGTTATTGCAAATCTTTCCTGTTTTAACATACATGATAAGGTGTGGAACAATTTCCGTTTCTTTAGAAACCTTCTTTACATTTTCACGTAAGTCATCATACAGCTTCCACCAGATTCCATCGAAGACGTATGTCGTGTAGTGTTCGATGAGGCTATTAAAATGAACAGCACTGACGAGTCCATACTCTTGATTTTTTACTAGGAGTGACTTGGAAATAGTTCGCAACACACATTTCTTCCTTTTTTTTGAAGGGAAATTCGTTTTCGTTCTGTGGACAAGTTGAAAGATTCATATCTATCATCAGGTAACATCCAAATTCTTTTGCTTCGATGGTATCTCCTTTGCAGTTTCTGCACTTTTTTTTTTGACGCAATTGCCGTATTTCTGATTCGATTCACAATTTAGCTCACATTTTCTTCGTTTATTTTTCCGTTAATACAAGGCTCAAAAACACCGTTTCACTAGATCGAACACACTAAGAAAAAAATAAGTCTAATATAGCAAGTTCGAGCAAAGCAATGCCATTTCGGCTAGTGTTGCAAACACGCGCTTTTTATTTCACGCAACATCCGTATTTCTGATCCGATTCACAATATCGTTCGTTTTTCAACGTTTAGTTTTCCATTAAAACAAGGCTGAAAACACTGTTTCACTAAATCCAACACATTAAGAAAAAGAGAAGTCTGATTATAGCAAGTCCGAGCAAAGCAGTGCTATTTCGGCTGGTGTTGCTAGTCGAGAAAGCAATAACTATTTTTTCCAATAGGAGGCTACACCAAGACTCGAATATCTAAAACGAGAGTCCGACCACTGCGTCACTTCCGAAAGAGTCGATCTCAAAAGCGCCGACGACCAAGCGGCGTTTTGAATCTTTCTTGTTTGTTGTCGGCAGATAGTTTTAGGGCCGCACGAAAATCTGCGCGCCGAGCTTGTACAATAATTTTAATTAGGAAATTTTATTAAGAGAATGTGCACATTTTGCAGAAAACCACCAAATTCAAATATGAACACAACTGTTTCACGATTATTTACTTTTTCAGTTCAATGGTGAATTCGAAATTCAATCGTGAACTTGTATTTTTCGTATATCTTTCCAATTTTTAACTTTACAGAAAAATGTTATAAGGATTTTAGATAGAACTCTAAGAGTTCTACCAGGAACTACAAACAGAACTATTGCGCGATTTTTTTCTCTTCAGTTCGTCCCGTCGGTGAAGTCTAATTTTTCGCATATCTTTCGAATTTTTAACTTTTAAGAAAATTGTCATTAGGATTTTCGATAGAACTCTAAGAGTTCTACCAGGAACTGCAAACAGAACTATTACGCGATTATTTTCTCCTTGCCTCGTCGCATCGGTAAAGTCTAATTTTTCGCATATCTTTCGAATTTTTAACTTTGAAGAAAAATGTTATAAGGATTTTCGATAGAACTCTAAGAGTTCTACTGGGAACTACAAACAGAACTGTCGCGCGATTTTTTTTCATCTTCACCTCGTCGCATTGGTGAAGTCTAATTTTTCGCAAATCTTTCTAATTTTTAACTTTACAGAAAAATCTTGTAAAGACTTTCCATAGAACTCTAAGAGTTCTATCGGGAACTGCAAACAGAACTGTTCTGCGATTTTTTTAAATTTTCATTCAAAATAACGGGTCCCTTATTATTGCAAATATCTTTTGAACTAAGGTTTTTATCAAAAAATGACAAAGGGATCTTTAATAGAACTCTTAGGGTGCTATTCAGATCCGCGAATAGAACTATTTTTTCAAGTTTCAAAATTCAATTTTTTTTTTGCAAAATGTCAATTTTTGCAGAACTTTTTCAAAATTGATCAAGTACTCCAGAACTATGGTCGAGGTACAGGAATATGTAAAAAACGCACGGTTTTTCTCAAAAGTGGTTGCTCGCTCAATTTAGGTATTTTCCATTTTTTTCGCGAAATTTTGCAGAACTATTGAAATTTTGTACTCTAGAACTATTACATATCTGCCGGGAACTCCGATGAAATATTATATTTTTGCAAATTCGGTTGCTAACTTCACAGGACTCGAAAATGCCGCGGTTTTTAATCGTGTGATTTTGTGAGTCAAGTGAGTTAATACAAGCGGCCTTGCTTGCGGTTTTTTCCCGCGACAGATTTTAATCGTTTTAATCGTTTAAACCCCCCACTCCTTTCCAGCTACCTGGAAGATCACTGCGAAACTTAGTGCCGGCCTAACAGCCATCCGCGATGGAGCCCGCAATCGCCGTCACCGCTAGGTGTGAAATCCGTTCAGTGAATCGGTAGCCTGTGCTTGTCGAGCGGTTTCGCGATATAGCGGCTAACCGCTCGCTGGAAAAAACCGTGTAGTGCGGCCTCGGCCTTAAGGAGCTCACAGACCGCCGCGACCGATGCGTTATCGCGGCGAACCTTGACGTGGCGGCTTATATATGTTACGCTCCCACTTCCGGTTCCCACCCCACAACCGGTTCCCTCCCCTACTTCCGGTTCTCACTCACACTTCTCACGTTCTCACGGTACACATTTACCTTCTTGGTTGGTAAATGTGAGTTCAATGTACATTTACCAATTATTTCCGACAAATGTGTACATACGCCTAATATTGTTGGACTGTCCAACAAGACACGTGATATTGTAACATACAAAAAGTACACATTTTCCGGTAAAAGTAGATATACGAGGGGCAAGTAAAAAATAAGGTTACCAACGCTGTACACTCGCCGCGCGAGATACTAGGCGAAATCCGGCAACACCACCTTCATTGTTGATCCCCCCCACTCCTTTCCAACTACCTGGAAGATCACTGCGAAACTTAGTGCCGGCCTAACAGCCATCCGCGATGGAGCCCGCAATCGCCGTCACCGTTAGGTGTGAAATCCGTTCAGTGATTCGATTTTTAAACGCGAAGAAGCTTACACCTATTGAAATTCATAGACAGTTGGAAGAAGTTTATGGCAAAGCTTGCGTCAGCGTCCAACACGTCCGCAAATGGTGCAGGGAGTTCTCCGAAGGAAGCACAGATGTTCACGACGAGCAAAGGAGCGGGAGGCCATGGGTGTCCGACGAAGTCGTGGCGAAGATTGAGCGCATTCTCCTCGAGGATCGAAGAGTAACTCTTCGGAAGCTGGCTGATCAGGTTCCGGAGGTTTGTGAAAAAAGCATCGACAACATTTTGACCAAAAAACTTCGTTATCACAAGGTGTGTTCGCGGTGGGTCCCGCACATGCTTTCAGAAACCCACAAAGACAATCGCGTCAAGTGTGCCGAGGGGTTTCTTCGAGAATGCGCCGAGAATACCGAAGAATTCTTGGACTCCATTGTTACGGGAGATGAAACGTGGTGTCACTCCGGAAACAAAAGAAGACTCGAAACAATGGCGACGTCCCAGGTCGCCGAGGCCAAAGAAGTTTAAGCAGACGCTGTCCGCAGGAAAAGTGATGGCTACGGTGTTTTGGGACCGAAAAGGCGTCTTGCTTACCGAGTTTATGCCTAAGGGACCACAATAAATTCGGACAGATACTGCGAGACGTTAACGAAACTCAAAAGAGCCATCCAAAATCGCCGGAGAGGAAGACTGAGCAAGGGCGTTAGGTTGCACCACGACAACGCGCGACCGCATGTCTCTCGACAGACCACCGCTCTACTGGACAAATTCGGCTGGAAATTTCTTGATCATGCCCCCTACAGCCCTGATCTTGCTCCGAGCGACTTCCACTTGTTTCCGAAATTGAAGCAACGCTTGGGTGGACAAAACGTTTCAGTACAGATGAAAAGGTGAAGGAAGCGGTCACCAAGTACATCCGCGGCCTAGCGGCGAAGTTTTTCGAAGCGGGTTTTGATAACTCGTCAGGAAAAATGCGTTGAAAGATCTGGCGACTATGTAGAAAAATGGTTTAAAATACAAGCTTTCAGATTGTATACATATTTATTGCAATAAAAAAAGCCTTACACCTGAAAAAAATGTGGGAACCTTATTTTTTACTTGCCCCTCGTAGAAAGCTGATCTCAAATTTAAACTCGCATTTACCTATCAAATTGGTAGAAGTATACATATACCGGTAAATGTTTATATTTGCCGATTTTGTACTTTTACCGTAACATATACATGTTCAGATCAACTGTCGCGTTTTCCGCCAAAGCCGAGGAGCTTGTGTAACGTGCACTGCAAGAACGCTGCATACGCGGTTAGTTTCGCTGCCGCTGTGTTTTCAAATAACGATTACAGAGAAGTATAAATTTAAAAATGATGAAAACTATAAAAATATAAGGAGAACGGACAAAATTTGTAAGCAGATAGGATTAGAATTGGAAGAAAATGTTGAAAATTAAGTTTGTTGATTTTATGAACCATAATTCCCATTTATAAGGGGAAAGGTGACATTCAGGATTGTGCAAATTGCAGAGGATTAAAACTCATGTCGCACACAATGAAGAACTGAGAGAAAGTTATTGAAAGTAGGCTTCGGGTGGAGACGACTATAGGAGAGGAACAGTTGGGATTTATGCCGGGAAAGGGAACAACAGATGCTATTTTTGTACTTAGGTAGGTCATGGAAAAGAGAAAAGAACTACATATGGTGTTCATAGACCTAGAGAAAGCTTATGATCGGGTGTGCCGTCAGGAGGTATGGATATGCATGAGATGCAAGGGAGTACCGGAGAAGTATGTGCGCATTGTTCAGGATATGCACGGTGGAGCAAGTACACGAATTAGAAGCAGTGTAGGATTGTCAGATACACTATACCGGTTCTTCACCAACGATCTGCATTAAGCCCCTACATTTTTGATCTTATAATGAATGTTTTCTCTAAAAGCTTAAGAGAACCATGCTATTTGCAGATGATATTGTTTTATGCAGCACAAACAGGGAAGAGGTTGAATATAAACTGGAATGTCGGAGATGAGCCAGAGAGGACAGAGGCTTTAAAATCAGCAGGAATATGTGCAAATACCTGTGCCTTGGAAGAACTGGAAATGAAACTATTCAGATGGATGTGAGCCAGCTACAGACAAGTAACAGTATCAAGTATTTGGGATTCACTGCATCTGACGATGGCAATCTAGATCTGGAAATTACCCACCGAATTCAGGCTGCCTGGTTAAACTGGAAAAGGTTATCTGGTATTCTCTATGGCAGGACATTGAATATACAAGTAAAGGGTAAAGCCTATAAATGTTGCAGTGGTAAAGTGACCACAGAAGAAGAATCGGTTAGTTGGCCATTTTTTATTTGTTTTTGATTTCTAAAACACCTAAAACTCATTTAAAAAATAAAAGAAAAAGAACATGGGAACATAAAATCAACTTCTTCTTCGTCTTTTCCCGTTGGGATGAAAATGACAAAAAAATGGGATGAAATGAGAATTAGAATTTAGTTATCAAATAATTTAAAAAAATATATATTTTATCTACTCACTCACCAAAATGAACATATTCATAAACACATTATTGTATGTGTAGGATGCCATTATTATAATCGTGTGTAAAAGCATCCAAATCGTGCGTCCGATGCAACTTCTTGACTTTTCCGACTTTTCCGCGCAACCAAAAAGTCCAATGTAAATCAAATGGAGTTTCATTATTAAACGATCTCTGTTTGTTGTTACTAGGGCAACAACTTGCGTCACTAACAAAAATCATCGACGTATTGAAAATAAATTTTCTGACATATATTAGAATTGAATTAATTTTTCTTATTTTGAATCAAGAAGTCACGGCCTTTCAATCTGGATTTATCTGCTCTAATATAACTTAACCTAACCATAACGTAATCTAGACTGAATCTACTCATTGCGATTAAACCACTCGCCCTCGGGACGTGCTTTAAACTCATCGCAACTCCTGCACAAAAGCCGTTCTTCACACACTTGTATCATAAACTACTATTATTGTATACATTCATATACTTGTCTATAAATATGCAAAAATGTATTTACATACATAAAATATGATGCAGATATTTTGTAAAAAGCGGGACATTTTTAAAAATCGGCGAGACGAGGGACTGTCCTCCAAAAAGCGGGACTGTCCCGCCAAAATCGGGACGTGTGGTCACTTTATCCCGTGGTCAATAATAGCAGAGCTTCTTCTTCTGAGCAAATCATGACTACTATACACGTAAAAATCGCGTTTTTTTGTTGGCATGGCCATTTCATCGCAAACGCTCCGCGCCGGTCTGAAGGAGCCTTTAAAATTGCCTATTCAGTTTTGGCCATTTACAATTTCATTCGCAATCTACTTTTTTCGATGGTTTTTTTGTACTTTCCGTGCTTTGTTACAGATTACGTGTACTTTGAGACGTCGTCGACGTCTCCGTACCAGATCCGACGAATCGAGGAGCTGAACAAGACCGCCTCGGGCAACGTCGAGGCAAAAGTGATGTGCTTCTACAGGCGGCGTGATCTGCCCAGCCCCCTCATACAGCTAGCTGACAAACACCAATGTAAGTCTAAACAAATTATTACAACAATTCAATGCTTAAATTGAAAGTTTTAGCCTACACATAAGAATGACACTTATTATATTGAAAGAACTATCACAATGCCTATATGTTAGGCATACTAGATAAGATGTAGATTTCGGTGTTACAGACTTGTTCTGCGAACTTTATAGATCTATTGTACTCTACTCTCTTTCTCATACTTACTCATTTAGAGCGCCTCATCTACTCCCGATTCCTTTAGGATTTTCAGGATCTGGATGGGAACTCCTCTTCGTCCAAGGTACATTTGTCTCTTAAGGAGCAGTTCTCCGCAGTCCTTGAACAGATGTATGCGGGTTTCCTCCGCTGAGCTGCAGTATCTGCAATAGACCTTTTCATAGTTGAAATTTTTTTGTGCGTATGCGTCAATTTCCGTCATATTATACGTCAAAATTGCCCGAACTTTTTGACATATGACTATTTTTTTATTTTATTTTTTTTTAATCAGTAAAACTTTTATTACCCTAAGGTGTAAAGGTTTTTTAGGTATGAAGGTATGACTATATATGAGCCCGAAATTTTCATATTCCCGCCTTTTAAACTTGGCGGATGCGCATGCGCTTAACTAACCGTAAAAAGGTCTATTGTCATCTTGCCTGTAGAAAACCTAGGATCTTGAGGTGTTTTCGAAATCTGTCAAACTCGCCCATTATCGTCCGTCCTGAACGATTCGTGGACGAAACATTTCTGTTGGTTCGACTCGGCTCTTATCTAATCTCGACCAATCAATCCGTTTCGTTCCGTCAGCAAACGAAAAATCGGGATACAAGTTCGAACAGACGTAACATTTCCACGCTCTCGGAAAGCTGCGTCTTCGTCTAACACAGTGTTTCTCAAACTTATTTGTCTCATCGCCCTCAAAAAAACCTTTGATATGCTAAAGTTAATAGCGCCCCCCAAATCTTTTTTTCTTTTCCTAGAGTTAAAGTATTTTGACTTACCAAGTATTTTATAGGATTCTGAAAATTTTTCTGTTCTATCGAAATTTTTATTATAAAACAACGAAAATACTTAAATATTCACTAGAAATCTTGCAACGTTGAAAGTAAAATTTATATACAGTCGAACTTCTGAAACTTTTTCTGAAACAATTTTTCTATAACTCGAATATTTTTAGAAATTGATACGTTTAGATAAGATTTTAAATATAAACTAGTAGTTGTACCCACGGGTGGGCTGGAGCCGGCTCGGTCCGGCTCGCGCGAGCGGGTTGTTAAATTATCCCAAAAACTAAGCCATTTTAATAGTATGTTTATGCAAAATATGCACATCGCGCCGATGTGCCACACACTCGCAAACATATCATGTGCGCAACACACTACACTCATGTGTAGATTTAAACTGCCGAAATATTTGTATGGCGTTAATAGTCGGCGTTAATAGATGTCTTACTGACTATGGATTTGATAAAAATTATGTACAGAGGAATCTCATAGGATTCTGTTCAGATGGTGCATCGACAATGTTAGGAAGAAAATCTGGAGTAGCCACAAAATTAACTGAAATGTGTCCAAATATAATCGTGTGGCATTGTTTGAATCACCGATTGCAATAGGTTTTTTTTATTTGCTTAATTCACTTTTTACTTTGTTTTAACATAGTTAAAAATATAAATACTGTTGAGTGTTTCTATTAATTTTAAAAAAAATATATAAAATACTTTTAAGGAGGTTCGAGCGAATCCCATGTTAAATATTTTTTCCAAGTTTAAGCTTTGAAACTTTTTATACATGCAGATGAATACTTTATTTATGTACTCTCAAAATTTGAAAGTGATCCGCCGTTTAGTTTATCCGGTAAAAAAATTCAATAATTATGTTTTTTCGATCCTTTTACATGGCTCATATGGCCGACAAGCTTCCGTCGCGTCTTTATTTATTTTTTTTGATATTAATTTCCCAACTTTAAAGAATAAAAAACTATATACAATAAAGCTAGATAATTGTAGAACACGATAACATTAAAACATTGTGATGTTCGCTATGTAATTATTTAAATAATTAAAGTTAAATTTTATATTTTGAAACTTGTTTATCCACGGTTTGGCAACGTCGCGATAACAGCTGAGAGAAAAGGAACTTTTGAACGTCTGTGCATCTCATTATTATTAGTTTTAAAATCGAATGTTTTAAAAATTTAAACAATTTAAATTCTACGAAAAAAACATACGAAAAAAAAAATTGCATCCTTAGTAAAAATTAAAAAAATTCGAAAATATCGCGGATTCTGAAAAAAAAATTTGGAATTCAAATGTAAAGGGAAGCAACTGTTTCTGATGTAAAATGGTCTGAATTTTAAGAATCTGCTAAAAGAAAAGTGAAAAAACTTCGTTTTCTTGTAAAAATTTGTGAAAAAATGCGAATTTTGACGTTGCTATGTGTTGCTAATCAAGAGCCAGAGTCGCAGAAATCTGCAATTTAGAGATTTCAAGATATCTCTTTGAATTTTATTTGAATTTCAACCTAACATTGAGCGAAAAATCAGAATTTTGATTTAAATTCTTTTCTTTAATTTTATCTTTTCACAAGCACACGAATAATCATAAACGGATAAACTCCAACAATGACATTTCCACATAACCTGAGCGAAAATAGTGTCAGAATGATCAGCTGTAAGTGTAAATTGGCGATTCAGCGGCAAGCAATGGTCGTAGTATTTTTGACCTGGAGTGCGAAGCCGTTGATGGATTTGAGAAATTCAAACGCCATACTGTTGGCCTTTTCACCGGGCATGCACTTGTTGGACTGGAAATGTAAATTTTCTTTTAAGCGTTTCCGTTTGAAGAGGTGAAAAAAAAGTGACTTCGCGAATTGGGGCCTGCGGAACGTCCCCGGAGGTGTAATGCGCCGAGACTGGTGTCGTTCGAAAGTAGACACGTGGGGCTATAATTCCTGAAAAGAGCAATACAATTCTAAAACATTTCACCGAATATTGAAGGTTTCAATTTTCTCAATTTTGAAAAATTCGTTTTGAGTTTGGACGGGCGTCGAGACCCCTAAATGCGATCGAGCGATGCATCGTTCCTATCGCCTTATAGACCCTTTCGTTCTATATTCAGAAACCACCACCGCGAGGCCCTGCTATTTAATTTAGCGAATCCCAGAGGATTCTCGCGTACTTCTGCAAAACATTGTTTTTCGGGCCTCCTGGCGCCATCCGGCACGCAATCGCAATTAAACTCCAAAACAAACTTAAAGACACTCTGCCGAATCGATTGGTGCCGGTCCGGTCCCGATCCGACTGTTGGGTATCCCGGGAGAGGGATCCCCGCAAATTAGGTGAAAAAAACATCGCGTTTTTTCGATTTTTGTGTTAAAATTGACCCAGAGTGGGAACAGGATGCCGAAGGTACCAGATTCTTCCACCGCCGGTTGCGGGTAAATATCTCGCATCGAACGAACCAGTTTGGAGACACGGCGCTCTTCAATCAAGAGAACGGCGTCCACAGATGTGAGAAAAAAACGTTTTTTTTTTCGCTTACATTTTCCGCCGCACCGGGTGAACCGACGGTCGCGTACTTTTCCGCATGACGTCAAAAAACGTGAAATCGACGCGGCAAGAGAACGCAGTAAAAAAATCGAGCCACGGACCAAAATTTCTCCTCAAAGGTGCTAGAAACGATCTCCTGTTATTAGCACCTAGAGGACGCCATGTGGGACTTGCGAGCGGCAGACGGACACGGGTCGAAGGCCTGTTCAGTTTTACAACAGAAAATGACCATTTCCCGTTTCGACGCCCAAGAGGAACGGAGTTTTTACGGAAAAAGTGAAAAATTTAAAACGCACCTACAGCCGCCCCCTGCGGGGGCGGAACTTGGTAAGGCTCGTCAAAAAAAACCTAATTTTTTGTTCAATTCATTGGAAAAAATTCAAGATGTAAACCGCATTTTTTGACAATTTTTCTTAATTTTCAAGAAATCTTGACTTTTGACCCCTTTCGAGTTCAGTGACGTTACCTTACTCGATTAGTATATTTCGACGATTAACTTCCATAACTCGAATTTTCCTCAACTTAATTTTTTCCGTAACTCGTAGTAAAAATTTGTACAATGGTAAAATTTTACTTACAAAATAA
Source organism: Phosphuga atrata (assembly GCA_944588485.1). Lineage (NCBI taxonomy): Eukaryota > Metazoa > Arthropoda > Insecta > Coleoptera > Silphidae > Phosphuga > Phosphuga atrata. The sequence continues at coordinate 26,905,826 of OX155906.1, forward strand.
TTTCTATAACTCCAATTTTTTAACCGCCGCGTATTTTCCAAAACTTATGATGCCGGATATTGCCTACCAAGACCCGTCGATAGTGTAATCCTCGCGCAGATTACGAAACATTTTATTTTTCATATTTTATGATCACCAAAAACTCAAATAAAGCAAAACTAAGAATTTACCAGCGGGTGTGCTTTAGGAAGATTAGGACAGGATATTATTCTCCCGAGAATCGATAATCCAAAAAGAGATGATATAATCGAAGATAACCCACAAGGTGCTATATATTATGAAAAACAATTAAAAATTACTGACTTTTTCAAAAACTAATATATTAATTAAAATTATTTTTAAATAATTATAATTATATCATATTAATAATGTATACATATTTCTCTTTTGTTTTTTGTTTATAAATATATGCATATGTACATATGTATTTACTTTGAATACATTGTGTATAGTGCATTTTACTCATTTTATAGTTATGTATTTCTATAACTCGAATTTTCTATAACTCGAATTTTCTTTAACTCGAATTTTTTTCATGAACTATGACAATTCGACTTAGGGAAGTTCGACTGTTTATCAAGAATACACGCGCTAGTGAGGATACGCCGCAATTTCTTGTAACATCAAAATTCAAAATAAATTGTAAGTTTAGGTCTGAGAACCTATTTAGATTAATAATAAATGCATTCTTAAAAAATTAGCAACGAAAATTCTGATAGTTTTTGAAATATTTCAAATAAAAGTGCGGGGATCCCTGTACAAAGAAAAATTCGTGAAAATAAAGTGAAACCATTATAATTTTTACAGAAATAAAATTATATAAGAATGTTTTGTTATAAATAATGAATTTTTGTGGCCGGTTGAATAATACTGAACACGGAACAATTTTGTTGAACGTATTTGTTTGTTTTAAATTAACACAAATACATTGTATAGCTCGTGATACCTATCGCCCCCCCTGGCTACCTACCGCCCCCCATATCGCCACCTACCGACCCCCAAAACGACGTCATCGCCCACTGGGGGGCGATATCGCCCACTTTGAGAAACGCTGGTCTAACACACCAGACGCAAAATCTCTGCTTCTTCGTCTAATGCATTTAGTTCAAATTGAAGAATAAACCCTCAGCAATTTTAAATGTCCAACCATGCAATTTTACGCACCAAAGGTGGGACACTTTGATAAACCCCCGTTGCCTCAAAGCGATAAGGGATGATTTTTGACGTTTTTAGGGTTCCGTACCGAAAACGGAACCCTTATAGGATCACTTTGTTGTCCGTCTGTCTGTCTGTCAAGACCATTTTTCTCAGGAACGCGTAGAGGTAACAAGTTGAAATTTGTATCAAATACTCGGGTCTGCGGGCTCTTTCAGCTGTGAAAAAATCAAACTTGTAAGTCAACGCGATCAAAAGATATGACCGTTTATGTCGCATATTTTGCGATTTCACAAGGGAATCAAAACCTATAGGGTACTTCCCGTTGACCTAGAATCATGAAATTTGGCAAGAAGCGGTGTCTTACAGCACATGTAAAGGGAAAAATCTGAAAACCGTAAATATGTGGTTTAATTAAAAAAAAGAAAAGAAAAAAAAACGGCTAAGTGCGTGTCGGGCCACGCGCAATGTAGGGTTCCGTAGATGCCATTCTTACTCTTATTACTTAAGACAAATGTCTAAAAAATTTCATAACCAACTTAATCAGCTGACTTAGCTTCAGCTTATGTTGTCGAGTTTGACGTTCAACATAACCAATAATATATTGTTTAAATCAGCGTTTCTCAACCTTTTTTGGCCCACGGACCAGTAAAATTTAAAAAAAAAGATTCGCGGACCAGCGATATTTCTTTGACAAAATTTTACTAGGTATTAAAGAACTACTACACAAAGGTGAATTAAAGTCATTTAACACAAAATATCGCGAAATAACACGTAGCATGAGTAACTTTGATGAAATTTATGACAGTATGTGTGCCAAAAATTAAAACCAAATGTAGCGAGTTTCAGGAGAAAGATTCGGGTTGGTCACTAAGGGAGATTTCCCATTTAGAAATTAATATCAATAAATATTAACCAATACGTGGTCGTCATTTATTGAACTGCCAAAAGAGATTAGGGATCTGAAAGCTTGTATCAATGTCCAGAATGTAGACGAATTTTGTTTTTTATGGAGCATTGTATCCGCATTATACCCCACGAATGTGAGTTCTGATCGCCCGGCATCATATCCCTATTTTTCTTCAATTTTAAAATATGACAGATTAGAGTTTCCGCTTAGAATCAAAGACATTCCTAATTTTGAACAGATGAATAATATTAGTATTAACGTTTATAGCTTGGAGTTTAATTTTAAATCTAAACAACATGACGTAGTAGGACCAATTTACCATACTAATGCGACTAGGGAAAGACATGTAAATTTATTATATTTGGAAGAAGGGGTTAAAGGTCATCATGTTTATATTAAAAATATTTCACGGCTTGTAAGAAGTCAAATCTCGGAAGATTGTAGAAAAAAATATTTATGTGACGGCTGTTTAACCTTTTTTTCAAATGAATTCGCGTTTAATCAACATAAATTGAATGACTGCAGCAAAATTTACACTATTATGCCGACGGAAGACCTTGTAAAACATAAGAGAGGTGATATGATGCCGGGGAATATATTAAAATTTCAAAATTTCGATAGAAAAATGCGTATACCCTTTGTTGTATACGCATATTTTGAATCAATTTTAAAACCTGTTGATACATGCTCACCGAACCCTGACAATAGCTATACTAATCAGACACATATCCATGTACCATACAGTGTCGCTTATAATATAAAATGTTCATTCGATGACTCATTGAGTAAATTTTTCACTTATTCCGGGGAAGATTGCCCGAAATTGTTTTGTCAGAACCTCTATGCATATGTTAAGGAATTATACAGGGAACATTTAAGCGTTATACTACAGATGATTAAATTAACTGCAGATGAGCAAAATTCCTACGATACGGCCATTTCTTGTCACATATGTAATTAATTATTACAAGTAACAGACAAAGTCGCCGATCATTTAACGGATAAATTTCGGGGAGCCGCCCACTCAAATTGTAATTTGAATTATAAAATACCTAAAATGATCCCGGTATTTTTCCATAACATGTCGAATTATGATGTTCATTTATTTATTAAAGAATTTGGATCTGACGAGGAAAAAATTGATATCATCCCCCAAAATAAGGAAAAATATATATCCATCACCAAAAATCTACCTGTTGGTAGAACTACTGCAAGTTAATTGTAACATTTTTATTATCATTTACTTACAATAATATTTAAATGTAAAGATATGTAATTATTTTTCTTTTTTTTTCTTCAGTGCTGGACTAATCATAAATTACATAGAATTAAAATTAGTTTAAGATATTTGTATTTCGTAATTTTATAAATTAAAATTTAGTTTTTATAAGTAAATTTTTTTCGCGGATAGAAAAAATTGTCTGCGGACCAGTAAAATTTCTCCGCGGACCACTGGTGGTCCGCCGGACCAGCGGTTGAGAATAGCTGGTTTAAATGACGCGGCTGCCGCTCGATTTGTTACATTTTATAAGTTGGTTGAATATTACTCGTAAACTAATTAAGCCTACTTATCCGTGATACTTTTCCTTTTAAATTCGCTATATATGCTACTATTGTGAATTTTTTCACATATCCAGAAACAGCCATTTAGCTGGGGGGGGGGGGGAGGCGGGGGACACTTGACTCTAACAAAAATTAGCACTTTAAAGCTTAATATTTCACAAACGGATCTCTTAAACGAAATATTATTTTCACAAACCTATAATATTTTTGAAAGACCTATCCAACGATACCCTACACCATGGCGTAGACGTGAACAAAAAAACGTAACCACTCCTTTAGGGTAAAGAAGGTACCCTAAAAAAATTTGTTTCAAGATTTTATTTTACCACTTTGTCGGCGTGACTAATCTGTATATCCCTGCCAAATTACAGCTTTATATTTCTAATAGTCTCTGAGCTAAACTGCGGTCGGACGGACGGACGGACATATCGAAACTATAAGGGTTCGTTGTTGATAACAACGGAACCCTAAAAATGAGAATTTACTATTAGAAACTTATGAAAATACACTAATGTTGTCGTAGTGGTATTGTCAGGCTCCAGAAGCATATGGGTTGCATACAGTTAGGTCCTCCTCGGTTAGGTCCGAAGGTTAAAAAGTATGTGTTGACACCAAGCTGTTTATTCTGAATTTTCTTTGTTTATATTCGTTATGCATTTCATCACGTACGCTCTATATACATAATATATACAGGGTATATATTATGTCTACATTTTGCTTGTTTATAACCGACATGCGACATACTCAAGTCCCGTAACATCCTGTATATATTATATTTCGTCTAATTTTTGTTTATAATTTACATATACTTAAATCACGTACGCCCTATACTTTTTGGTAGTCAATTACCCAAAAGCAGTCAATTGAACAACTGAATGTTAAGAGTATCGAAATAGATCTAGAAATAGTTAGATCTTAATATAAGTTAGTGAATAAGTGTAATACTAAAATAAAGTTTTCTTTTTATAAGTTTAAAAATATTCGCGTTATTAAAAAAAAATACCCTGTATACCTTTATACATTGTATATAGGTATACAGGCAAAATTGAGCAGTAAAAACAAATAGTGAACCCCTAAACACTCATAGTGAATGGGGGATGTATGGTAATAAAGTATAGGGTAGAATTCCATCGTACGACAGCGACATCTTGTCGTTATGCTTGCAGCGGTACTAAGATGGTCCTGATTTCAGGAGGGCCACTTGTCAAGTTAACTGAATGTGCTTGCTACGTCCTCCACGAAAAAAGATACCTTACTGACAAGTTTGTACGGAACCCTCGGTGCGCGAGTCACAACTCGCGCTTGGCCGGTTTTTTTGTTTGCGGTAATACCTTTTCTGCGTAAGGTCGGATTCGGCCGAATAAGATATTGGCTAGTACTTTGTAGGAGAGTTATGCCTCTCTAAAGGTAGACTTCCGAGCAAAGGCGTCACTAACGCAGCAATATTGAAGCGGCGACATAGCGATAGTATTATACACTATGAAAATGTATGAGGTGCCATTCGAGCGCAGCGACACTGAAGCTGAGCGTGTCAATATCATACATTTTTCATTGTCATCTCATACATTTCCATAGTGCATATTACTATCGCTATGTCGCGACGGCTTTGACGCTACGTTAGAGACACCAGAGCCGCTTTGCTCGGAAGTCTACCTTAATTGTTGCAGTCTAGTTGGTCGGTCACCTTTTTAAGGTTCCGTACCGAAAACGGAACCCTTATAGGATCACTTTGTTGTCCGTCTGTCTGTCTGTCAATACCATTTTTCTCAGGAACGCGTAGAGGTAACAAGTTGAAATTTGTATCAAATACTCGGGTCTGCGGGCTCTTTCAGCTGTGAAATCAAACTTGTAAGTCAACGCGATCAAAAGATATGACCGTTTATGTTTATGTCGCATATTTTGCGATTTCACGAGGGAATCAAAACCTATAGGGTACTTCCCGTTGACCTAGAATCATGAAATTTGGCAAGAAGCGGTGTCTTACAGCACATGTAAAGGGAAAGATCTGAAAACCGTAAATATGTAGTTTAATTACAAGAAAAATGCGAATTAACTATTAGAAACTTATGAAAATACACTAATGTTGTCGTAGTGGTATTGTCAGGCTCCAGAAGCATATGGGTTGCATACAGTTAGGTCCTCCTCGGTTAGGTCCGAAGGTTAAAAAGTATGTGTTGGCACCAAGCTGTTGTATTCTTAATTTTCTTTGTTTATATTCGTTATGCATTTCATCACGTACGCTCTATATACATAATATATACAAGGTATATATTATGTCTAAATTTTGCATGTTTATAACGGACATGCGACATACTCAAGTCCCGTAACATCCTGTATATATTATATTTCGTCTAATTTTTCTTTATAATCTACATATACTTAAATCACGTACGCCCAATATTTTTTGGTAGTCAATTGCCCAAAAGCAGTCAATTGAACAACTGGATGTTAAGAGTATCGAAATAGATCTAGAAATAGTTAATATATTAGTTTATATTAGATCTAGTAATAGTTAGATCTGAATATAAGTTAGTGAATAAGTGTAATACTAAAATAAAGTTTTCTTTTTAAAGTTTAAAAATATTCGCGTTATTTAAAAAAAATATCCTGTATACCTTTATACAGGGTATATAGGTATACAGGCAAAATTGAGCAGTAAAAATAAATAGTGAAGTTCCAGAACCCCTAAACACTCATAGTGAATGGGGGATGTATGGTAATAAAATATAGGGTAGAATTCCATCGTACGACAGCGACATCTTGAGGTTATGCTTGCAGCGGTACTAAGATGGTCGTGATTTCATTAACTTGTCAAGTTAACTGAATGTGCTTGCTACGTCCTCCACAAAAAAGATACCTTACTTACAAGTTTGTACGGAACCCTCGGTGCGCGAGACACAACTCGCACTTGGCCGGTTTTTTTTTTGAAGTTCAAATTGAGGAACAAACTCTTTCCTCAATTTAAACATTCGAGTAACGCAATTTTAGACAATTTTAAATGTCCCACCATGCATTTTTACGCACCAAAACTGGGACACTTTTATACGTGGTCTGTTAGAAAAGTATCCGACCTTATTTTTCATTTCGAAAACCTGATGGATTTGAATCAAGCGCGCTTTTATGAGTCGACCTTGAACCTTCGTGCACATGCGTGAATTTTTTCCCGCCTGTATATAGCGTCAGTTGCTTTCGAGCAGTGTTCGAGTGACGTAGTGTGTAGTGCTCTCGTCGGTTTTTCAATGCAAGTAAAATGACGGAACGACTGGAGCAGCGCTATTGTATCAAATTTTGCCAGAAACTGGACGACAACCAGGTGGAAACCATTCGGAAGATTCAGACGGCTTTCGATGACGATGCTATGGGCATCACACAGATTAAGGAGTAGTACAACCGGTTTAAAGACGGTCGCACAACGGTGGAAAGCGAGCCACGCTCTGGTCGGCCATCAACATGCCGAAATGACCATGTCATTGCCAAAGTGAACGCTGTGGTGATGCGTGACCGTCATGTGACTATCCTAGAAATTGCGACTGGAGTTGTGGTCATCAGGAAATTGGCGACTCCATCACGACAATGCTCCAGCACATTCTTCGCACTTGGTTCACAATTTTTTGACTCCTCTGGTTCGACAGGCTCCTTACTCTCCTGATATGCCCCCCTGCGACTTCTGGCTATTCCCCAAGTCAAGGCGCCATTGAAAGGAAAGCGATTTCAGACAAGAGAGGACATTATGGCTGCAACGACAGCCGAGCTAAAGTCGATTGCGAAAGAGGCTTTTTCGGAATGCTTCCAACAATGGCGACACCGCTGGGAGAATTGTGTGGAGTTCCAAGGAAACTACTTTGAGGGTGATTAGGTTTCCAGCGCTCCAGGTATGCCAGTTTTTTTTTACCGGCTAAAAGTCGGATACTTTTCTAACAGACCACGTAAACCGCCGTTGCCTCAAAGCGTTAAGGGATGATTTTTGACGTTTACTTCATCCCTGTGTCACAAGTGCAAATTGAGGAACAAACGCTTTCCTCAGTTTAAACCTTCGAGGAATGGAATTTTAGACAATGTTAAGTTGTCCCACCATGCATTTCTACGCACCAAAATTGGGACACTTTTATAAACCGCTGTTGCATCAAAGCGTTAAGGGATGATTTTTGACGTTTAACCCACCCCTGCGTCAAGAGCCATCTTTGTCTACCCAAAGTAAATTTATTATGAATGTATCTTTGTCTTAAACATAGCCAGTTTTTTTTCGGTTTCAATTAAGGGTGGAATCAGCCCTTATTCGATGCCTGCGCCTTGTCCCAAAGTAAACGAATCGTTGTCGCAACAGCCCTTGAAAAATCTCCGTCTCGTCGCAGGAGAATATGAAAGCGACCCGTAATGAAACCCCCTCGTCCTTCCTCCCACGAGGTAAATAAACAAAAATCCTTGCGCAACAGCGGTCGCCCCGTCCTTCTCCGACACTTCAACAATCATCGCAAACACCAGCCGTCCTTTTCGCACCGATTCCACCCTTAACGTTAATCGCCCAAATCTCTCCGTCACACGTCCACCGTCTCCGTCTGATTAAATATTTTCGCCCCTTCCCTTTCTTCTCGAGGAATTTCCGGTTTTGCGGGGGCGCGTCGACCCTCGTGACCGATTCCGCCGGCCTCCGCATTCCCGCCGAAATAATAATATACATTAGGGGCTGCAAGAGGAGATTGCAATTTAAGTTCAGCTCGTTGACTAAATGAACAACAATTGATTACCCCGCATGCAGATTAGTTTAGTTATAAATTACTCTCTTGTCTGGCTAGTGCTATCTAGTCAGAAGGGTGTGGACAGACAAGACTAGATAGGGAAGACTAGGCAGATAAGTCTAGACAGGTTAGACTAGATAGGCAAACTAGACAGGCAAGACTAGATATATAAGACTAGACAGATAAAAGTAGGCAGACTAGACAGGCAAGGCTAGACAGACGGACTAGATAGATAGTGAAGAAGAAGAAGAGTGATAGACAGATAAGACTAGATACGCAGACAAGACTAGATAGACAGACAAGACTAGATAGACAGACAAGACTAGGTAGACAGACAAGACTAGATAGACAGACAAGACTAGATAGACAGACAAGACTAGATAGACAGACAAGAGTAGATAGAAAGACAAGACTAAATAGGCAGACAAGACTAGATAGACAGACAAGAGTAGATAGACAGACAAGAGTAGATAGACAGACAAGACTAGATAGGCAGACAAGACTAGATAGACAGACAAGAGTAGATAGACAGACAAGAGTAGATAGGCAGACAAGACTAGATAGACAGACAAGAGTAGATAGACAGACAAGAGTAGATAGACAGACAAGAGTAGATAGACAGACAAGACTCGATAGACAGACAAGACTAGATATACAGACAAGACTAGATAGACAGGCAAGACTATATAGACAGACAAGACTAGATAGACAGACAAGACTAGATAGACAGACAAGACTAGATAGCCAGACAAGACTAGATAGACAAGACTAGATAGACAAACAAGACTAAATAGACAAACAAGACTAGATAGACAGACAAGACTAGATAGACAGACAAGACTAGATAGACAGGCAAGACTAGATAGACAGGCAAGACTAGTTAGACAGACAAGACTAGATAGACAGATAGGACTAGATAGACAGACAAGACTAGGTAGACAGACAAGACTAGATAGACAGACAAGACTAGATAGACAGACAAGACTAGATAGACAGACAAGAGTAGATAGAAAGACAAGACTAAATAGGCAGACAAGACTAGATAGACAGACAAGAGTAGATAGACAGACAAGAGTAGATAGACAGACAAGACTAGATAGGCAGACAAGACTAGATAGACAGACAAGAGTAGATAGACAGACAAGACTAGATAGACAGACAAGACTAGGTAGACAGACAAGACTAGATAGACAGACAAGACTAGATAGACAGACAAGACTAGATAGACAGACAAGACTAGATAGACAGACAAGACTAGATAGACAGACAAGAGTAGATAGAAAGACAAGACTAAATAGGCAGACAAGAGTAGATAGACAGACAAGAGTAGATAGACAGACAAGACTAGATAGGCAGACAAGACTAGATAGACAGACAAGAGTAGATAGACAGACAAGAGTAGATAGGCAGACAAGACTAGATAGACAGACAAGAGTAGATAGACAGACAAGAGTAGATAGACAGACAAGAGTAGATAGACAGACAAGACTCGATAGACAGACAAGAGTAGATAGACAGACAAGACTAGATAGACAGGCAAGACTATATAGACAGACAAGACTAGATAGACAGACAAGACTAGATAGACAGACAAGACTAGATAGCCAGACAAGACTAGATAGACAAGACTAGATAGACAGTTAAGACTAAATAGACAAACAAGACTAGATAGACAGACAAGACTAGATAGACAGACAAGACTAGATAGACAGGCAAGACTAGTTAGACAGACAAGACTAGATAGACAGATAGGACTAGATAGACAGAAGACTACTTAGACAGACAAGACTAGATAGACAGACAAGACTAGATAGACAGACAAGACTAGATAGATAGACAAGACTAGATAGACAGACAAGACTAGATAGATAGACAAGACTAGATAGACAGACAAGACTAGATAAATAGACAAGACTAGATAGACAGACAAGACTAGATAGACAGTTAAGACTAAATAGACAGACAAGACTAGATAGACAGACAAGACTGGATAGACAGACAAGACTAGATAGACAGACAAGACTAGATAGCCAGACAAGACTAGATAGACAGACAAGACTAGATAGATAGACAAGAGTAGATAGACGGACAAGAGTAGATAGCCAGACAAGACTAAATAGACAGACAAGACTAGATAGACAGACAGGACTAGATAGACAGACAAGACTAGATAGACAGACAAGAGTAGATAGACAAGACTAGTTAGACAGACAAGACTAGATAGACAGATAAGACTAGATAGACATACAAGACTACTTAGACAGACAAGACTAGATAGACAGACAAGAGTAGATAGACAGACAAGACTAGATAGATAGACAAGACTGGATAGACAGACAAGACTAGATAGACAGACAAGACTAGATAGACAAACAAGACTAGATAGACAGACAAGACTAGATAGACAGACAAGACTAGATAGACAGACAAGAGTAGATAGACAAGACTAGTTAGACAGACAAGACTAGATAGACAGATAAGACTAGATAGACATACAAGACTACTTAGACAGACAAGACTAGATAGACAGACAAGAGTAGATAGACAGACAAGACTAGATAGATAGACAAGACTAGATAGACAGACAAGACTAGATAGACAGACAAGACTAGATAGGCAGACAAGACTAGATAGATAGACAAGACTAGATAGACAGACAAGACTAGATAGACAGACAAGAGTAGATAGACAGACAAGAGTAGATAGACAGACAAGAGTAGATAGACAGACAAGAGTAGATAGACATACAAGACGAGATAGACAGACAAGACTAGATAGACAGACAAGACTAGGTAGACAGACAAGACTAGATAGACAGACAAGACTAGATAGACAGACAAGACTAGATAGGCAGACAAGACTAGATAGACAGACAAGAGTAGATAGACAGACAAGGCTAGATAGACAGATAAGACTAGATAGACAGACAAGACTAGATAGACAGACAAGACTAGATAGGCAGACAAGACTAGATAGATAGACAAGACTAGATAGACAGACAAGACTAGATAGACAGACAAGAGTAGATAGACAGACAAGAGTAGATAGACAGACAAGAGTAGATAGACAGACAAGAGTAGATAGACATACAAGACTAGATAGACAGACAAGACTAGATAGACAGACAAGACTAGGTAGACAGACAAGACTAGATAGACAGACAAGACTAGATAGACAGACAAGACTAGATAGGCAGACAAGACTAGATAGACAGACAAGAGTAGATAGACAGACAAGGCTAGATAGACAGATAAGACTAGATAGACAGACAAGACTAGATAGACAGACAAGACTAGATAGACAGACAAGACTATATAGACAGACAAGACTAGATAGACAGACAAGACTAGATAGACAGACAAGACTAGATAGACAGACAAGACTAGATAGACAGACAAGACTAGATAGACAGACAAGACTAGATAGACAAACAAGACTAAATAGACAAACAAGACTAGATAGACAGACAAGACTAGATAGACAGACAAGACTAGATAGACAGGCAAGACTAGTTAGACAGACAAGACTAGATAGACAGATAAGACTAGATAGACAGACAAGACTACTTAGACAGACAAGACTAGATAGACAGACAAGACTAGATAGACAGACAAGACTAGATAGACAGACAAGACTAGATAGATAGACAAGACTAGATAGACAGACAAGACTAGATAAATAGACTAGATAGACAGACAAGACTAGATAGACAGTTAAGACTAAATAGACAGACAAGACTAGATAGACAGACAAGACTAGATAGACAGACAAGACTAGATAGCCAGACAAGACTAGATAGACAGACAAGACTAGATAGCCAGACAAGACTAGATAGACAGACAAGACTAGATAGACAGACAAGACTAGATAGACAAACAAGACTAGATAGACAGACAAGACTAGATAGCCAGAGAAGACTAGATAGACAGACAAGACTAGATAGCCAGACAAGACTAGTTAGACAGAAAAGACTAGATAGACAGTTCAGACTAGATAGACAGACAAGACTAGATAGACAAAACTAGATAGACAGATAAGACTAGATAGACAGAGAAGACTAGATAGACAGACAAGAGTAGATAGACAGACAATACTAGATAGATAGACAAGACTAGATAGACAGACAAGACTAGATAGACAGGCAAGACTAGTTAGACAGACAAGACTAGATAGACAGATAAGTCTAGATAGACATACAAGACTACTTAGAAAAGTAGTTAGAAAAGACTAGATAGACAGTTCAGACTAGATAGACAGACAAGACTAGATAGACAGACAAAACTAGATAGACAGATAAGACTAGATAGACAGACAAGACTAGATAGATAGACAAGACTAGTTAGACAGACAAGACTAGATAGACAGACAGGACTAGATAGACAGACAACACTAGATAGCCAGACAAGACTAGATAGACAGACAAGACTAGATAGACAGACATGACTAGATAAGCAGAGAAGACTACCCTTAAATAGCAAGGACGGTAGCCCCCAATCTTTAGGGCTGAGGAACGCCGCTGTACTTTTGAGAACCTGTCTCATTTTGTCGTTCATAGAGTAGGTAACCTGTCCCAGTCAAGGAGGCCATTCCCCAGCTACTAGCCCTACCTAGACCCCAACACTCTTCAGCTTGCTGACCTGGTTTCCTGCTGGGATTGGTTACCCAAACCTTCCAACAGGTTGCTCAGCGTAACTGAGGCACCACGTGTAGGCGAGTGCGAAGTTGGGGTGGAAAGGCTATATGACCGCTGGTGACCATATATTGCGCATCACAACCAAGACCCCCCTCATTCATTGTAAAAGTTACTTGGCACGGTCAGCGTTTCAAAGTGTGGAAATTTCAAAAAGATTGGCCGCGTGCCAATTCTTGTTCTATAGTATTAACTATCTACTAACTAACCAACAGTAAGGAGGAGGAACAACTGAAAATGTTATATCAGCAGATAGATGGTGGAACAACTTTTGAAGAGTTGCAAGCAGTTTCTGAAAAGAACTGGCCACAGAATGCATTTCGAAGGGTTAAAGAGGGCCACGGAAACACATTGGCCACAAACACGAAATGGGACATTGTTTGGTGTGTCGATACAAACCTCTTCTTCTAGATCACCTGCTACTGCCATTTAATTTGCTATAAGCCGCCAGGAGCCAAACTGACCAAGCCCAAAAACCTGTTTATTAGCTGATTAAACCTGAATACAACCTGATTACTACCTGATTAAACCAGATTACTACCTGATCAAACCTGATTACTACCTGGTTAAACTTGATTACTCTCTGATTGAATCTGATCACTACCTGCTTAAAAATGTTTACTACCTGATCAAACCTACATTTGACCTGGTTAAATAGGTACTTGAATAAACAGATTTAATCAGATAATAAACAGGTTTAATCTGGTAGTATTCGGGTTTAATCAGCTAATAAACAGGTTTATGGGCGTGGCCAGTTTTGTTCCTGACGGCTTATGGGAAATTACAAGGCAGGTTTAGATTTAGAATCTAGAACATAGGATCTTTCCATACTAGTATTATTTAAACTTGTATAGCCGTAGGGTAAAGCTAGTATTGTATAAATAGTATTACTTAGTCACGTCTGACTAATCTTGTTTAGCTGAACTAGTCCACAACTATCTAATCTAGTCTAGATAAGTTGTTTATCTTGACTAGCATAAGCGTTCCAGAAATCAGTATTATTGAGTCTTCTACAAGCGAAAACGTTCCAGAAACCCTATTTTAAGCACACGGTGTAGAAAAAATCATATATTATATGCTCCTTTTTTTTTAGTCGAATACTTTTAATATTTGTTTGCAGATAAGAATTATCGAGAGTTAGATAACGCCGAAAAAAAAACGCACACACAGCATTGATAATTTATGTATGAGACAGCCGGAACCTCGATTTTCTTTCGAAGCCGGGTTCAATAAATAAAAATCTACCTGATAGTGGGTACGTTAGATAATGACGACAATGGCAGGTGAAGTGATTACGTGACCGGGCGGCGATTATTTTCCGTTTAGGCGCGTTTCGGACGTCGCTGTTCCGTTTCCGGGCGCGATCTTTTCACACAGATTAAATAAAAATAGTAATAACTTCATGGTAAATTGAATGATGTGTACTAGTTTAATAGCTTTTCCACAAGAATATTTTAAACATTCAGTAATTTTGTTCGAGTCTGAAGAGACTAAACTGCATACGGCCTGTACTGTTAGATAGGAGGGCAGTAGAATACAAATAGGAGATTAAGTATAAATATTAGAAATTTCGAAACTTTGAGTTTTTCTCCAACTTCAGGTGTATACAGACGGTTCAAAATCCAACAGTGCTACAGGTGCTGCCTTTGTAGTTTACTTTGGCGGAGAGGAGGTATATTATAAGCAGATTAGACTAGAGCAGCTATTCTCAACCGCTGGTCCGGCGGACCACCAGTGGTCCGCGGAGAAATTTTACTGGTCCGCAGACAATTTTTTCTATCCGCGAAAAAAATTTACTTATAAAACCTAAATTTTAATTTATAAAATTACGAAATACAAATATCTTAAACTAATTTTGATTCTATGTAATTTATGATTAGTACGGAACTGAAGAAAAAAAAAGAAAAATAATTACATATCTTTACATTTAAATATTATTGTAAGTAAATGATAATAACAATGTTACAATTAACTTGTAGTAGTTCTACCAACAGGTAGATTTTTGGTGATGGATATATATTTTTCCTTATTTTGGGGGATGATATCAATTTTTTCCTCGTCAGATCCAAATTCTTTAATAAATAAATGAACATCATAATTCGACATGTTATGGAAAAATACCGGGATCATTTTAGGTATTTTATAATTCAAATTACAATTTGAGTGGGCGGCTCCCCGAAATTTACCCGTTAAATGATCGTGATCGGCGACTTTGTCTGTTACTTGTAATAATTAATTACATATGTGACAAGAAGTGGCCGTATCGTAGGAATTTAGCTCATCTGCAGTTAATTTAATCATCGGAAGTATAACGTTTAAATGTTCCCTGTATAATTCCTTAACATATGCATAGAGGTTCTGACAAAACAATTTCGGGCAATCTTCCCCGGAATAAGTGAAAAATTTACTCAATGAGTCATCGAATGAACATTTTATATTATAGGCGAAACTGTATGGTACATGGATATGTGTCTGATTAGTATAGCTATTGTCAGGGTTCGGTGAGCATGTATCAACAGGTTTTAAAATTGATTCAAAATCTGCGTATACAACAAAGGGTATACGCATTTTTCTATCGAAATTTTGAAATTTTAATATATTCCCCGGCATCATATCACCTCTCTTATGTTTTACAAGGTCTTCCGTCGGCATAATAGTGTAAATTTTGCTGCAGTCATTCAATTTATGTTGATTAAACGCGAATTCATTTGAAAAAAAGGTTAAACAGCCGTCACATAAATATTTTTTTCAACAATCTTCCGAGATTTGACTTCTTAGAAGCCGTGAAATATTTTTAATATAAACATAATGACCTTTAACCCCTTCTTCCAAATATAATAAATTTACATGTCTTTCCCTAGTCGCATTAGTATGGTAAATTGGTCCTACTACGTCATGTTGTTTAGATTTAAAATTAAACTCCAAGCTATAAACGGTAATACTAATATTATTCATCTGTTCAAATTTAGGAATGTCTTTGATTCTAAGCCGAAACTCTAATCTGTCATATTTTAAAATTGAAGAAAAGTAGGGATATGATGCCGGGCGATCAGAACTCACATTCGTAGGGTGTAATGCGGATACAATGCTCCATAAAAAACAAAATTCGTCTACATTCTGAACATTGATACAAGCTTTCCGATCCCTAATCTCTTTTGGCAGTTCAATAAATGACGACCCACGTATTGGTTAATATTTATTGATATTAATTTCTAAATGGGAAATCTCCCTTAGTGACCAACCCGAATCTTTCTCCTGAAACTCGCTACATTTGGTTTTAATTTTGGCACACATACTGTCATAAATTTCATCAAAGTTACTCATGCTACGTGTTATTTCGCGATATTTTGTGTTAAATGACTTCAATTCACCTTTGTGTAGTAGTTTTGTTAAACCTAGTAAAATTTTGTTAAAAAAATATCACTGGTCCGCGCATCTTTTTTTTTAAATTTTACTGGTCCGTGGGCCAAAAAAGGTTGAGAAACGCTGGACTAGAGTATTACTGCTCTATATTCCAGGCGGAGCTTACAGCCATACAACCTTGCTTTATGTGGAAGAGCAATCCAACTGTTCCTGCTCAATTTTATGTGAAAGCCGCTATGATATTGAAGCACATGAATTCGCCCACTAAATTGTTACTGGAAACCTGGAAAATAGCTGCTCGTGTATCGAAGAGGATCAAGCTCCGATGGCACTCAGTTAAAGCTCACCTGGGAGCGAGCAGATAGGCTCGCCAAATTTGCAGCAGACTTGGAAGCTCATAGCAGATTGCCTAGGCAAGCATTGACATGGAATTCCAGGGAACACTTTAAGGAACTCCAGAGGCAGGATAGATGGTGGACTGCCAAAACAGGATTGTGGATCAAGATGTTTATGCCATCCATCACAGCCTGGAAAAGCTTTAATGTCAGTCTGTCCCACCACACGGTTCAACTAATAACTGGACATGTTAACTTCGGGGCGTATCTTCACATATTTGGGAGGAAGGAATCTCCGTTATGCAAGTGTGGAGAAAATGACACTTCGGAACACGTTATCTTTTCGTGCCCTGATACCGCACAATGGCGACAAACTCTAGAGCTAGACTACAAACAAAATGTCCTTACCTAGCCTGACAACCAAGAGCAGCTTAGGTCAATTAAAAAGATTAGAGAGTGCTGGCGTACCTTCGACAATAATGCGAAAAAAACTAACCAGACTAGACCACGACAGTCGGTCTAGTGAAAAGATTAATATGATATAAACTGATAATGCATTCGCGTTGGAAGCTTACACGCTTTGAGCGCACATAAACGTCGTTTTCAGTGTTCGACTTGATGCTGTGAGCGTCAAAAAATCACGCTCGTGGCTAACTTCGCGAGGCAGATTTCGCGCTCACAGACGCTCACGCTACAGAGGTAAAAGCGTGAGCGCAAAACTTCACCATTTATCAAAACGAATACCATGTCTAAGCTAACCAAACATTTATATTCATAATCAACACAAGACAGGAAACTGATGAAGCTCTGGATTTTAGCGCAAGTGAAGATTCAGGCAATAAAAAAAAGCAAAGCAAATCAATGTATTAATGAAAATAAATATAATTCTACAGTAAATTGTTTGTTACAGTAGTATATAAGAGGCCTCATGAAGTAATTCTTATACTTACATATGAATATCAATAGCAACAATAAAAATCCAATAGTGGAATCATATCATATTCGTCACTATCAGCAGATTCATCGTTGATAATTTCCAATATATTATTTACTAATGGATGAACATTTCTCACTTTCTCCATGTTGATGCTAATTGACTCTCATAGTGCCCAAAACGAACGAAATTTTCTTATTGATTCTAAGCGCTCATAAGTCAATATAAACACCTACAATCTGAGTTTATAAACGTGAGCGCTCAAAGCGTATGAGCGCCCAACGCGAATGCACCCAACATGTCTTGGCATCAGTAGATTAAGAAACACAGCCAGCATAGTGTCGAGCTCGACGAAATGCTGACTTTTATATGCACACATATGAAAAATCAAAGTAATAGGCTGTACGTGGTCTGTTAGAAAAGTATCCGACCTTATTTTTTATTTTGAAAACCTGATGGATTTGAACCAAGCGCGCTTGCATGAGCCAACCTTGAACCTTCGTGCCCATGCGTGAATTTTTTCCTGTCTGTAGATAGCGTCAGTTGCTGTCGAGCAGTGTTCGAGTGACGTAGTGTGTAGTGCTCTCGTCGGTTTTTCAATGCAAGTAAAATGACGGAAAGACTATAGGGAGTACTATAGGGATGTCCTACGTCGGCTACGTGATGCTGTGCGGCGCAAGCAACTGGAGTTTGTAGTCATCAGGAAATTGGCGACTCCATCATGAAGCACATTCTTTGCACTTGGTTCACAATTTTTTAGCGAAAAACGAAACTCCTCTGGTTCAACAGGCTCCTTACTCTCCTGATATGGCCCCCTGCGACTTCTGGCTATTCCTCAAAGTCAAGAGGCCATTGAAAGGTACGCGATTTCAGACAAGAGAGGACATTATGGCTGCAGCGACAGTCGAGCTAAAGTCGATTCCGAAAGAGGGATTTTCGGAATGTCTCCAACAATGGCGGCATCGCTGGGAGAAGTGTGTAGAGTCCCAGTTTGAGGGTGATTAGGTTTCCAACGCTCCAAGTATGCCAGTTTTTTTTTTACCGGCTAAAAAAAGTATCCCTTTTTTTACTAAAAAGGGATACTTTTCTAACAGACCACGTATAATCTTGTCTCGTCGTGTCTTTTTAGTTTTATGTATCTATTTTTGTTTGTCTACCGGTCTTAAATTGCCTTTGTAATCTTGTCTGTATAATCTTACCAATCTAGTTTTGTGTGTCTAATCCTATATTATATCTAGTCTTGTTTGTATAGTTTTGCTGTTTAAGCAGCGTAATCTCTCCGCCTAATATTGATGTTTCCTGGAAATTGCGTGCTTAATAAGGCAGCCTATGTGGAAGTGCTATAACAAAATGCTTCTCCTTGACAAGTATATAACGTCGACAATTCTTCTCATGCCGGGTAATAAGACAGCCTTCCATCCATTTGTCTATTAGTAGCAATGCTCCATTTGCCCTCCGCTTTAGTTCGTCCTCAGTTATGCCACATACCATGACCTTACCCCAAACCTTAGACCCCAAGCCTTGCCTTAAACATCTACTATAAATTAATTGTCTACTATCTAGTGTGCTAGTTGTGCTGTTGACCAGTCAATCAATTCAAAAAATATGTCGCAAAAATGAAACGATGACGAGTATACTCGTCAAACACGGAGTATGTTTAGCCGTTTTAATATTGGATTAATTTGTAATCAAATGACTAATTGTTTTATTGTAGCTGTGGGAGGAGATCCCCAGGTCCTATAAGGACTGCAGCACCATTGAATGGTGATAATGGTGGATGGATCCGGGCCAAATGTTTTATTTATCTGTGAGATTAATGACTTGGTCGCTAGATAAAATATTGAAAGATTTATACAATGAATAATAAATCAAGCTCGAAACGTTTTGTAAAAGACAGGATTTATCTTAAGGACGAAGAAGAAGAACTCAAGATGTTTCTCGATGGCGAGTATATTCGTCAGTGACATTGTTTCGTTAAAAACAGGACTTCGTCGGAAATAAAGAAGAAGAACAAGACAAAATATTTCGCCTTTACGAGTATATTCGTCGTGACATTTTTAAAGACAGGATTTAGGCAAAAATAAAGAAGAAGAACAACACAACATATTTCTCCTTGACGAGTATATTCGTCGGTGATATTGTTTAAAAGACAGGATTTAGTCTAAAATAAAGACGAAGACACAATATTTCTCTTTGACGAGTATATTCGTAAGCGACATTGTTTTCTAAGAGCGAGGATTAATCGAAAATAGAGAAGACAAAATATTTCTCCTTGGCGAAAATAAAGAAGAAGAACAGCACAAAATACTTCTTCTTGACGAGTATATTCGCCGGTGATGTTGTTTAAAAGACAGGATTTAGTCTTAAATAAAGAAGACACAATATTGGTCTTTGACGAGTATATTCGTAAGTGACATTGTTTTGTAAGAGCGAGGATTAGTCGAAAATTAGGAAGACAAAATGTTTCTCCTTGGCGAAAATAAAGAAGAAGAACAGCACAAAATACTTCTTCTTGACGAGTATATTCGTCGGTGATGTTGTTTAAAAGACAGGATTTAGTCTAAAATAAAGAAGACACAATATTGGTCTTTGACGAGTATATTCGTAAGTGACATTGTTTTGTAAGAGCGAAGATTAGTTGAAAATTAGGAAGACAAAATGTTTCTCCTTGGCGAAAATAAAGAAGAAGAACTGCACAAAATACTTCTTCTTGACGAGTATATTCGTCGGTGATGTTGTTCAAAAGACAGGATTTAGTCTAAAATAAAAAAGACACAATATTGCTCTTTGACGAGTATATTCGTAAATGACATTGTTTTGTAAGAGGGAGGATTTAGTCGAAAATAAAGAAGACAAAATATTTCTCCTTGGCGAAAATAAAGAAGAAGAACAGCACAAAATACTTCTTCTTGACGAGTATATTCGTCGGTGATATTGTTTAAAAGACAGGATTTAGTCTCAAATAAAGAAGACACAATATTGCTCTTTGACGAGTATACTCGTAAGTGACATTGTTTTGTAACAGCGAGGATTAGTCGAAAATAAAGAAGATAAAATATTTCTCCTTGGCGAAAATAAAGAAGAAGAACAGCACAAAATACTTATTCTTGACGAGTATATTCGTCGGTGATGTTGTTTAAAAGACAGGATTTATTCTAAAATAAAGAAGACACAATATTGGTCTTTGACGAGTATATTCGTAAGTGACATTGTTTTGTAAGAGCGAGGATTAGTCGAAAATAAAGAAGACAAAATATTTCTCCTTGGCGAAAATAAAGAAGAACAGCACAAAATACTTCTTCTTGACGAGTATATTCGTCGGTGATATTGTATAAAAGATAGGATTTAGTCTAAAATAAAGACAAAGACACAATATTTCTCTTTGACGAGTATATTCTTAACTGACATTGTTTTGTAAGAGGGAGGATTTAGTCGAAAATAAAGAAAAGAAAATATTTCTCCTTGGCGAAAATAAAAAGCAGAACAGCACAAAATACTTCTTCTTGACGAGTATATTCGTCGATGATTTTGTTTAAAAGACAGGATTTAGTCGAAAAGAAAGAAGAAGACACAATATTTCTCTTTGACGAGTATATTCGTAAATGACATTGTTTTGTAAGAGGGAGGATTTAGTCGACAATAAAGAAGAAGACAAAATATTTCTCCTAGGCAAAGATAAAGAAGAAGAACATCACAAAATACTTCTTCTTGACGAGTATATTCGTCGGTGATATTGTATAAAAGATAGGATTTAGTCTAAAATAAAGACAAAGACACAATATTTCTCTTTGACGAGTATATTCGTAACTGACATTGTTTTGTAAGAGGGAGGATTTAGTCGAAAATAAAGAAAAGAAAATATTTCTCCTTAGCGAAAATATAAAAGCAGAACAGCACAAAATACTTCTTCTTGACGAGTATATTCGTCGATGATTTTGTTTAAAAGACAGGATTTAGTCGAAAAGAAAGAAGAAGACACAATATTTCTCTTTGACGAGTATATTCGTAAATGACATTGTTTTGTAAGAGGGAGGATTTAGTCGAAAATAAAGAAGAAGACAAAATATTTCTCCTTGGCGAAGATAAAGAAGAAGAACATCACAAAATACTTCTTCTTGACGAGTATATTCGTCTATGATATTGTTTAAAACAGGACAGGATTTAGTCGAAAATAAAGAAGAAGACACAATATTTCTCTTTAACGAGTATATTCGTAAATTAGATTGTTTTATAAGAGCGAGGATTTAGTCGATAATAAAGAAGAAGACAAAATATTTCTCCTTGGCGAAAATAAAGAAGAGGAAGAGCACAAAATACTTCTTCTTGACGAGTATATTCGTCGATGATATTGTTTAAAAGACAGGATTTAGTCGAAAAGAATGAAGAAGGCACAATATTTCTCTTTGACGAGTATATTCGTAAATGACATTGTTTTGTAAGAGGGAGGATTTTGTCGAAAATAAAGAAGAAGACAAAATATTTCTCCTTGGCGAAGATAAAGAAGAAGAACATCACAAAATACTTCTTCTTGACGAGTATATTCGTCGATGATTTTGTTTAAAAGACAGGATTTAGTCGAAAAGAAAGAAGAAGACACAATATTTCTCTTTGACGAGTATATTCGTAAATGACATTGTTTTGTAAGAGGGAGGATTTAGTCGAAAATAAAGAAGAAGACAAAATATTTCTCCTTGGCGAAGATAAAGAAGAAGAACATCACAAAATACTTCTTCTTGACGAGTATATTCGTCTGTGATATTGTTTAAAACAGGACAGGATTTAGTCGAAAATAAAGAAGAAGACACAATATTTCTCTTTAACGAGTATATTCGTAAATTAGATTGTTTTATAAGAGCGAGGATTTAGTCGATAATAAAGAAGAAGACAAAATATTTCTCCTTGGCGAAAATAAAGAAGAGGAAGAGCACAAAATACTTCTTCTTGACGAGTATATTCGTCGATGATATTGTTTAAAAGACAGGATTTAGTCGAAAAGAATGAAGAAGGCACAATATTTCTCTTTGACGAGTATATTCGTAAATGACATTGTTTTGTAAGAGGGAGGATTTTGTCGAAAATAAAGAAGAAGACAAAATATTTCTCCTTGGCGAAGATAAAGAAGAAGAACATCACAAAATACTTCTTCTTGACGAGTATATTCGTCGGTGATGTTGTTTAAAAGACAGGATTTAGTCGAAAATAAAGAAGAAGACACAATATTTCTCTTTGACGAGTATATTCGTAAATGACATTGTTTTGTAAAAGGGAGGATTTAGTCGAAAATAAAGAAGAAGACAAAATATTTCTCCTTGGCGAAGATAAAGAAGAAGAACATCACAAAATACTTCTTCTTGACGAGTATATTCGTCGGTGATGTTGTTTAAAAGACAGGATTTAGTCGAAAATAAAGAAGAAGACACAATATTTCTCTTTGACGAGTATATTCGTAAATGACATTGTTTTGTAAGAGGGAGGATTTAGTCGAAAATAAAGAAGAAGACACAATATTTCTCTTTAACGAGTATATTCGTAAATTAGATTGTTTTATAAGAGCGAGGATTTAGTCGATAATAAAGAAGAAGACAAAATATTTCTCCTTGGCGAAAATAAAGAAGAGGAACAGCACAAAATACTTCTTCTTGACGAGTATATTCGTCGATGATATTGTTTAAAAGACAGGATTTAGTCGAAAAGAATGAAGAAGTCACAATATTTCTCTTTGACGAGTATATTCGTAAATGACATTGTTTTGTAAGAGGGAGGATT
Organism: Phosphuga atrata; assembly: GCA_944588485.1. Lineage (NCBI taxonomy): Eukaryota > Metazoa > Arthropoda > Insecta > Coleoptera > Silphidae > Phosphuga > Phosphuga atrata. The sequence continues at coordinate 26,929,278 of OX155906.1, forward strand.
TAGTCGAAAATAAAGAAGAAGACAAAATATTTCGCCTTGGCGAAGATAAAGAAGAAGAACATCACAAAATACTTCTTCTTGACGAGTATATTCGTCGGTGATGTTGTTTAAAAGACAGGATTTAGTCGAAAATAAAGAAGAAGACACAATATTTCTCTTTGACGAGTATATTCGTAAATGACATTGTTTTGTAAGAGGGAGGATTTAGTCGAAAATAAAGAAGAAGACACAATATTTCTCTTTGACGAGTATATTCGTAAATGACATTGTTTTGTAAGAGGGAGGATTTAGTCGAAAATAAAGAAGAAGACAAATTATTTCTCCTTGGCGAAGATAAAGAAGAAGAACATCACAAAATACTTCTTCTTGACGAGTATATTCGTCGGTGATGTTGTTTAAAGACAGGATTTAGTCGAAAAGAAAGAAGAAGACACAATATTTCTCTTTGTCGAATATATTCGCCAATGGCTTTGTTTTGTCAAAGACAGGATTTATTCGAAAATAAAGAACACAACATATTTATACTTAACGAGTATATTCGTGAAGCTACTGAAAAAAAAATAAGGTCGACGTTAAAAAATGTTAAGTTAAATTTTAAGTTAAATCAAAAAAGCGGTACTGAAAGCAAACTTTTTTTTAAACATTAACATTTCACAAATCGGGACAGTTCCGCCAGAAGCGGGACGTCTGGTCACCTTATGCTAGACGGATACTAGTTCAATGCTCAAAGCTCAATTCAATGTTCAAAGTTTTTTTGTAATTAGCATATAGATATTTGTAATATTTTTTTTTTTGTAATTAGCATATATATATAGTAATATTGTTGCGAGTGGTGGTAAGTGAATCCGTCTGAGAGTGAGACAAGTCGCCGAAAAGTCTGTTGATCAGCGGATCGATATTCGGCGCGCTGGAGAGAGACCGCGTGTACACATGCACACATACCTGCCCTGTCTTGTCACCCCGGAGTCTCGCCCGGACTCAAAAACACCACACACACACACACACACCCCCGCGTGTGTGTTTCGCGAAATCTTTGTCGCCCTGTACAGCGCGGCGCACGCGTCGCTATGACAACACGAGATGGTTCGGCTGTTCTTTCGCCGCGACTGTACTTTTATAATTACACGCAAAAACTGGCCGAGCGCACTCCCGTCTCGCTCGCTCTCGCTCCATTTTATCGCATCTCTCTCGCACGCTCGCCACCCTTTTTTTCGCCCCGTCTCTTTTCCACTCGTATCGGTCAGATCCCCCGCGCCCCCCTGCAGCTAGTCGGCTATTGTTGTAAATGCTCTCGTATGTGAAAATCCGGCTCATTTGGTCGACACCGTGTCTCACTATCCAATCGATACCTTTGACCACCGAGTTAAAAAAAAACTAATTTCTAAAGTCAAGTTGGGGTCGATAGACTTTTAAATCTAGATCTTTTGGCTCAAAATTCAGACTTGACTAAACACAAATAAATTTGGCATTGTGATATGAAGATTAGTCTAAGCAAGAAGTGCTAGACAGACCAAGTAGACTAAGCTAAGCTATTTCTATATCTTGATTCTGTGGGAAAATTTAACAAATCTTGTTTATCTACTCTAATCTTGGTTAACCATTCAAATCTGTTTAATCTTGATTATCTACTAAAATCTATATAATCTACATTCAAATCTTGATTAACTTGTCAAATATGTCTGAATATCAAGACAAATCTAATAATCTTGATTGCCTAGTCCAGGGGTGGCAAATCTTTTTCCGGCCGCGTGCCATTTTTTTTTTAAATATTCACATTTTGAAATGCTGACGTGCCAGGTCTACTTTTACAATGTGATCAGTTACCTTATTAGCGTGAATATTTGACGTGTTTTGTGCGCCTTTTGAATTTACGGGTAAACCAATCGACGGATTTTGATAAAACGTGGTATCATTTGATATTCTTACGAGATCTCACAAATTCCCAAATTTCAAAATTGTGGCTTCGTAAATACGGCTTTCCTGAATTTTCAAAATTTGAAAATTTTTGCGCTCCTTTTGCAATTACAGGCAAACCAATCCAAGGATTTTGATGAAGCGTAGTATGATTTGATTTTCTTACGAGGTCCCACAAATTGCCACATTTCAAAATTGTAGCTTTGTGAATACGGCTTTTGTGAATTTTTGCAATTACGGGCAAACCAATTTACGGATTTTGATAAAACCTGGTAGGATTTAATATTCTTACGAGATCTTACAAATTCCCAATTTTCAAAATGGTAGCTTTATAAATACGGCTTTCGTGAATTTTCGAAATTTGTAATTTTTTGCGTCTTTTGCAATTACGGACAAACCAATCGACGGATTTTGATGAAACTTGGTATGAATTGCTATTCTTACAAAATATCACAAATTACCAAATTTGAAAATTGTAGCTTTGTAAATACAGCTTTGGTGAAATTTGCAAATTTTTGTGCGCCTCTTGCAATTACAGGAAAACCAATCCACAGATTTTGATGAAACGTAGTATGATTTCATTTTCTTACGAGGTCCCACAAATTGCCACATTCCAAAATTGTAGCTTTGTAAATACGACTTTTGTGAATTTTTGCAATTACGGGCAAACCAATCGACGGATTTTGATAAAACGTGGTATGATTTGATATTCTTACGAGATCTCACAAATTTCAAAATTGTAGCTTTGTAAATACGGCTTTCGTGAATTTTCGAAATTTGTATATTTCTGTGCGTCTTTGGCAATTACGAACAAACCAATCGACGGATTTTGATGAAACTTGGAATGAATTGATATTCTTACAAGATATCACAAATTACCAAATTTGAAAATTGTAGCTTTGTAAATACGGCTTTGCTGAAATTTGGAAATTTTTGTGCGCCTTTTGTAATTACAGGCAAACCAATGCACGGATTTTGATGAAACGTAGTATGATTTGATTTTCTTACGAGGACCGACAAATTGCCACATTTCAAAATTGTAGCTTTGTAAATACGGCTTTTGTGAATTTTTGCAATTACGGACAAACCAATTGACGGATTTTGATGAAACTTGGTATGATTTGATATTCTTGCGAAATCTCACAAATTGCTAGATTTCAAGATTGTAGCTTTGTAAATAAGGCTCGCGATTTTTGGAAATTTTTGTGCGCCGTTTGAAATTACGGGCAAAACAATCGACGGATTTTGATAAAACATGGTATGATTTGATATTTTTACGAGATCTCACAAATTCCCAAATTTTAAAATTGTAGCTTTGTAAATACGGCTTTCCTGAATTTTTAAATTTATAAATTTTTGTGCTTCTTTTGCAATTACGCACAAACCAATCGACGGATTCTGATGAAACTTGGTATGAATTGATATTCTTACAAGATATCACAAATTACCAAATTTGAAAATTGTAGCTTTGTAAATACGGCTTTTGGTGAAATTTGGAAATTTTTGTGCGCCTTTTGATATTACAGGCAAACCAATCCACGGATTTTGATGAAACGTAGTATGATTTGATTTTCTTACGAGGACCGACAAATTGCCACATTTCAAAATTGTAGCTTTGTAAATACGGCTTTTGTGAATTTTTGCAATTACAGACAAACCAATCGACGGATTTTGATGAAACTTGGTATGATTTTATATTCTTGCGAAATCTCACAAACAGCTAAATTTCAAAATTGTAGCTTTGTAAATAAGGCTTTCGCGATTTTTGTAAATTTTTGTGCGCCTTTTGCAATTACGGACAAATCAGTCGACGGATTTTGGTAAAACGTGGTATGATATGATATTCTTACGAGATCTCACAAATTCCCAAATTTCAAAATTGTAGCTTTGTAAATACGGCTTTCGTGAATTTTCGAAATTTATAATTTTTTTGCGTCTTTTGCAATTACGGACAAACTAATCGACGGATTTTTATGAAACTTGGTATGAATTGATATTCTTACAGGATATCACAGATTACCAAATTTGAAAATTCTAGCTTTGTAAATACGGCTTTGGTGAAATTTGGAAATTTTTGTGCGCCTTTTGCGATTAATGGCAAACCAATCCACGGATTTTGATGAAACGTAGTATGATTTGATTTTCTTACGAGGTCCCACCAATTGCCACATTTCAAAATTGTAGCTTTGTAAATACGGCTTTTGTGAATTTTTGCAATTACGGGCAAACCAATCGACGGATTTTGATAAAACGTGGTATGATTTGATATTCTTACGAACGCTCACAAATTCTCAAATTTCGAAATTGTAGCTTTGTAAATACGGCTTTCGTGAATTTTCTAAATTTGTAATTTTTTGTGCGTCTTTTGCAATTACGGACAAACCAATCGACGGATTCTGATGAAACTTGGTATGAATTGATATTCTTTCAAGATATCACAAATTACCAAATTTGATAATTGTAGCTTTGTAAATACGGCTTTGGTGAAATTTGGAATTTTTTGTGCGCCTTTTGCAATTACAGGCAAACCGATCCACGGATTTAAATGAAACGTTGTATGATTTGATTGCTATTTCAAAATTGTAGCTTTGTAAATACGGCTTTTATGAATTTTTGCAATTACGGACAAACCAATCGACGGATTTTGATGAAACTTGGTATGATTTGATATTCTTGCGAAATCTCACAAATTTCTAAATTTCAAAATTGTAGCTTTGTAAATACGGCTTTCGTGATTTTTGGAAATTTTTGTGCGCTTTTTGAAAGGACGGGCAAATCAATCGACGGATTTTGATAAAACGTGGTACGATTTGATAGTCTTACGAGATATCACAAATTTCAAAATTGTAGCTTTGTAAATACGGCTTTGGTGATTTTTTTAAATTAAAAAAATTTGATCACGTTTGCAATTACGGGCAAACCAATCAACGGATTTTGAACACGTCTTATATTTTACACCACTGATGTTGCACAAAAGTAGATTGAGAAAATTAAAAAATTTACTTTAGAAACGATAGTTCAACAAGTTTAGAAGGAATTTGTGAGAAGTAGTTCGCGTGCCAATAAAATTTTCCTACGTGTCAGCGGTGACACGCGTGCCATAGGTTCGCCACCACTAGCCAAATCGAATCTGTCTAAATCCTGATTATCTAATCAATTCCGTATAATCCGGATTATGCAGACAAACCTAACTAATCTTGATTATCTAGACAAATCTGTCTAATCCTGATTATTTAGACAAATCTAACTTCTCTTAATTATCTAGTCAAATCTATCTAATCTTGATTCTGTGGACAAATCTTACTAATCTTGATTTATTACTCAAATCTATGTTATCTTGATTCAATATGAGATCTTTGAACGATTAGCAATTGAAGTCTTTGAACGAGGAGGAAATGACATTGTTGAACGAAGAAAACACAAGACTAGACAAACAAGTCAGACTAAGCAGACAAGAGTAGATTGACTAAACAGACAATACTAGATCGACTAGACAGGCAAGTCTAGATCGACTAGGCAGACAAGGCTAGATCGACTAGACAGGCAAGGCTAGATTGACTAGACAGACAAGACTAGATCGACTAGACAGACAAAGCTAGATTGGCTGGATAGACAAGACTTGATTGACTAAACAGACAAAACTAGATCGACTAAACGGACAAGACTATATCGACTAGACTGAAAAGAGTAGATCGATTAAACAGACAAGACTAGATCAACTGGACAGACACGTCTAGATCGGCTAGGCAGATAAGATTAGATCGAGTACACAGGCAAGGCTAGATTGACTAGACAGACAAGACTAGATTGACTAGACAGACAAGATTACATCGACTAGACAGGCAAGATTAGATCGACTTGACAGGCAAGACTAGATTGACTAGACAGGCAAGACTAGATTGACTAGACAGACAAGACTAGATCGACTAGACAGACAAAGCTAGATTGACTGGATAGACAATACTTGATTGACTAAACAGACAAGACTAGATCGACGAAACGGACAAAACTAGATCGACTAGACTGACAAGAGTAGATCGATTAGACAGACAAGACTAGATTAACTGGACATACAAATCTAGATCGACTAGGCAGATAAGATTAGATCGAGTACACAGGCAAGGCTAGATTGACTAGACAGACAAGACTAGATTGACTAGACAGACAAGATTAGATCGACTAGACAGGCAAGATTAGATCGACTTGACAGGCAAGACTAGATTGACTAGACAGACAAGACTAGATCGACTAGACAGACAAAGCTAGATTGACTGGATAGACAAGACTTGATTGACTAAACAGACAAGACTAGATCGACGAAACGGACAAAACTAGATCGACTAGACTGACAAGAGTAGATCGATTAGACAGACAAGACTAGATTAACTGGACATACAAATCTAGATCGACTAGCCAGATAAGATTAGATCGACTAGACAGGCAAGGGTAGATTGACTAGACAGACAATACTAGATTGACTAGACAGACAAGATTAGATCGACTAGACAGGCAAGACTAGATAGACTAGACAGCCAAGACTAGATTGACTAGACAGACAAGACTAGATCGACTAGACAGACAAAGCTAGATTGACTGGATAGACAAGGCTTGATTGACTAAACAGACAAGACTAGATTAACTAGACAGTCAAGATTAGATCGACTGGACAGGCAAGACTAGATCGACTAGACAAGCAAGGCTAGATTGACTAGACAGACAAAGATAGATTGACTGGATAGACAAGACTTGATTGACTAAACAGACAAGACTAGATCGACGAAACGGACAAAACTAGATCGACTAGACTGACAAGAGTAGATCGATTAGACAGACAAGACTAGATTAACTGGACATACAAATCTAGATCGACTAGGCAGATAAGATTAGATCGACTAGACAGGCAAGGCTAGATTGACTAGACAGACAAGACTAGATTGACTAAACGGACAAGACTAGATCGACTAGACTGACAAGAGTAGATCGATTAGACAGACAATACTAGATTAACTGGACAGACAAATCTAGATCGACTAGGCAGATAAGATTAGATCGACTAGACAGGCAAGGGTAGATTGACTAGACAGACAATACTAGATTGACTAGACAGACAAGATTAGATCGACTAGACAGCAAGACTAGATCGACTAGACAAGCAAGACTAGATTGACTAGACAGACAAAGATAGATTGACTGGATAGACAAGACTTGATTGACTAAACAGACAAGACTAGATCGACGAAACGGACAAAACTAGATCGACTAGACTGACAAGAGTAGATCGATTAGACAGACAAGACTAGATTAACTGGACATACAAATCTAGATCGACTAGGCAGATAAGATTAGATCGACTAGACAGGCAAGGCTAGATTGACTAGACAGACAAGACTAGATTGACTAAACGGACAAGACTAGATCGACTAGACTGACAAGAGTAGATCGATTAGACAGACAATACTAGATTAACTGGACAGACAAATCTAGATCGACTAGGCAGATAAGATTAGATCGACTAGACAGGCAAGGGTAGATTGACTAGACAGACAATACTAGATTGACTAGACAGACAAGATTAGATCGACTAGACAGCAAGACTAGATCGACTAGACAAGCAAGACTAGATTGACTAGACAGACAAAGATAGATTGACTGGATAGACAAGACTTGATTGACTAAACAGACAAGACTAGATCGACGAAACGGACAAAACTAGATCGACTAGACTGACAAGAGTAGATCGATTAGACAGACAAGACTAGATTAACTGGACATACAAATCTAGATGGACTAGGCAGATAAGATTAGATCGACTAGACAGGCAAGGCTAGATTGACTAGACAGACAAGACTAGATTGACTAAACGAACAAGACTAGATCGACTAGACTGACAAGAGTAGATCGATTAGACAGACAAGACTAGATTAACTGGACAGACAAATCTAGATCGACTAGGCAGATAAGATTAGATCGACTAGACAGGCAAGGATAGATTGACTAGACAGACAAGCCTAGATTGACTAGACAGAGAAGATTAGATCCACTAGACAGGCAAGACTAGATCGACTAGACAGGCAAGATTAGACAGACAATAAGAAGCTGATATCTTCGAACGAGAAGGAACTGAAATCCTTGAACTGTGTTCAAATCCTGGAGTTGGTTCTAAATGTGAATTAGAACTAGTTGAAGACTGAGTGATTAGAGTTCGGATAGATGTGTAAAAGTTGCAGTTGCTACCTACTTACTATCTACTTCAACGCAGACTGCATCAATTATTCCATCTCTAGTCGGAATAATTTATCTCGGAAGTTGCGACTACTTTCGGTTTGATTAAATTTCTGGACCGTTTGTCAATCTCGCGGAAGAAAAGTGGGTTTTGCATCGATCGGTGTGCTTTGTCTGCTGTCGGTTTTCTCGCGGGTTGACATGAACGGTGCCGGTTGACAGGTAGCAAACGTGTTTCAGTCGCCGGGATCGCGTTGCCACTCCGCATACAATTATCAATTATCTAACGGACGCATGTATCGTTCATCGCGGACGCGACTGCCAATAATCCAATGTTTATTGTTTTCACAAATGACAATTTGTCAATTGCTATTTGATATACATTTGTTTTATTGAGAAAATGAGAGTTGGAGCAGTTAACTAACTAAGATTTTTGACGGTTTTGTTACAATTTTATTGTTTAATTTTTTAAGCATAACTTTTGAAGTAGACAGACAAGACTAGATAGACTAAGCGGTACTTACGTATTAACGCCACCACCGCTACATTTTTAAATGCGGCCAATCTACACCTAAAATTTTTATGATAAATCACAAAATAAAACATTTTATTTAAAATTAAGACATTTTTAAAACTCAAAATACTTTATTTTTTAACCCCGGTTAGATTAGGTTTCCCGCCGCGAAGCGGACAGATAAATCAAGACGACATACGCGCGGCAGTGCGAACTCTCGATTCAATATATAGCGGTGGTGGCGTTAATACGTAAGTACCGACTAGACAGACAGACTAGTTTGTCTAGACAGGCAAAACTAGATCCACTAGACAGATAAGCCTAGATTGACTAGACAGACAAGACTAGATCGACTAGACAGACAAGACTAGATTGAGTAGACAGACAAGACTAGATCGACTAGACTTGTCAAGTGTAAACGGCCGAGACTAGACCGACATGACTAGATTAGCAAGACTAGACAGACAATAGTGGACATATTTGACTAGATGAGACTAGATGTTTGATACAAGTGAAACTAGATAGTGTGACGAATATTTACGTTACTTAATGTGAGGCGGTGACTTGCAGGTATGTAATTGTCTAAATACTTACTCAATAAAGTATTTATGCGCTGCTCTAATAATAGCCTTCTTATTTATACTTTTTGTTGCCGACGACGACGCCTGTCGAAGACTCCAACCGAACATTCTCAAATCTAGATCATCAACAGGAAATCTAATTAATAGTCGTGTCTGACTAATCCTTGTCTGTCTAGTCTTGTCTGTCTAGTCTTGTCTGTCTAGTCTTGTCTGTCTAGTCTTGTCTGTCTAGTCTTGTCTGTCTAGTCTTGTCTGTCTAGTCTTGTCTGTCTAGTCTTGTCTGTCTAGTCTTGTCTGTCTAGTCTTGTCTGTCTAGTCTTGTCTGTCTAGTCTTGTCTGTCTAGTCTTGTCTGTCTAGTCTTGTCTGTCTAGTCTTGTCTGTCTAGTCTTGTCTGTCTAGTCTTGTCTGTCTAGTCTTGTCTGTCTAGTCTTGTCTGTCTAGTCTTGTCTGTCTAGTCTTGTCTGTCTAGTCTTGTCTGTCTAGTCTTGTCTGTCTAGTCTTGTCTGTCTAGTCTTGTCTGTCTAGTCTTGTCTGTCTAGTCTTGTCTGTCTAGTCTTGTCTGTCTAGTCTTGTCTGTCTAGTCTTGTCTGTCTAGTCTTGTCTGTCTAGTCTTGTCTGTCTAGTCTTGTCTGTCTAGTCTTGTCTGTCTAGTCTTGTCTGTCTAGTCTTGTCTGTCTAGTCTTGTCTGTCTAGTCTTGTCTGTCTAGTCTTGTCTGTCTAGTCTTGTCTGTCTAGTCTTGTCTGTCTAGTCTTGTCTGTCTAGTCTTGTCTGTCTAGTCTTGTCTGTCTAGTCTTGTCTGTCTAGTCTTGTCTGTCTAGTCTTGTCTGTCTAGTCTTGTCTGTCTAGTCTTGTCTGTCTAGTCTTGTCTGTCTAGTCTTGTCTGTCTAGTCTTGTCTGTCTAGTCTTGTCTGTCTAGTCTTGTCTGTCTAGTCTTGTCTGTCTAGTCTTGTCTGTCTAGTCTTGTCTGTCTAGTCTTGTCTGTCTAGTCTTGTCTGTCTAGTCTTGTCTGTCTAGTCTTGTCTGTCTAGTCTTGTCTGTCTAGTCTTGTCTGTCTAGTCTTGTCTGTCTAGTCTTGTCTGTCTAGTCTTGTCTGTCTAGTCTTGTCTGTCTAGTCTTGTCTGTCTAGTCTTGTCTGTCTAGTCTTGTCTGTCTAGTCTTGTCTGTCTAGTCTTGTCTGTCTAGTCTTGTCTGTCTAGTCTTGTCTGTCTAGTCTTGTCTGTCTAGTCTTGTCTGTCTAGTCTTGTCTGTCTAGTCTTGTCTGTCTAGTCTTGTCTGTCTAGTCTTGTCTGTCTAGTCTTGTCTGTCTAGTCTTGTCTGTCTAGTCTTGTCTGTCTAGTCTTGTCTGTCTAGTCTTGTCTGTCTAGTCTTGTCTGTCTAGTCTTGTCTGTCTAGTCTTGTCTGTCTAGTCTTGTCTGTCTAGTCTTGTCTGTCTAGTCTTGTCTGTCTAGTCTTGTCTGTCTAGTCTTGTCTGTCTAGTCTTGTCTGTCTAGTCTTGTCTGTCTAGTCTTGTCTGTCTAGTCTTGTCTGTCTAGTCTTGTCTGTCTAGTCTTGTCTGTCTAGTCTTGTCTGTCTAGTCTTGTCTGTCTAGTCTTGTCTGTCTAGTCTTGTCTGTCTAGTCTTGTCTGTCTAGTCTTGTCTGTCTAGTCTTGTCTGTCTAGTCTTGTCTGTCTAGTCTTGTCTGTCTAGTCTTGTCTGTCTAGTCTTGTCTGTCTAGTCTTGTCTGTCTAGTCTTGTCTGTCTAGTCTTGTCTGTCTAGTCTTGTCTGTCTAGTCTTGTCTGTCTAGTCTTGTCTGTCTAGTCTTGTCTGTCTAGTCTTGTCTGTCTAGTCTTGTCTGTCTAGTCTTGTCTGTCTAGTCTTGTCTGTCTAGTCTTGTCTGTCTAGTCTTGTCTGTCTAGTCTTGTCTGTCTAGTCTTGTCTGTCTAGTCTTGTCTGTCTAGTCTTGTCTGTCTAGTCTTGTCTGTCTAGTCTTGTCTGTCTAGTCTTGTCTGTCTAGTCTTGTCTGTCTAGTCTTGTCTGTCTAGTCTTGTCTGTCTAGTCTTGTCTGTCTAGTCTTGTCTGTCTAGTCTTGTCTGTCTAGTCTTGTCTGTCTAGTCTTGTCTGTCTAGTCTTGTCTGTCTAGTCTTGTCTGTCTAGTCTTGTCTGTCTAGTCTTGTCTGTCTAGTCTTGTCTGTCTAGTCTTGTCTGTCTAGTCTTGTCTGTCTAGTCTTGTCTGTCTAGTCTTGTCTGTCTAGTCTTGTCTGTCTAGTCTTGTCTGTCTAGTCTTGTCTGTCTAGTCTTGTCTGTCTAGTCTTGTCTGTCTAGTCTTGTCTGTCTAGTCTTGTCTGTCTAGTCTTGTCTGTCTAGTCTTGTCTGTCTAGTCTTGTCTGTCTAGTCTTGTCTGTCTAGTCTTGTCTGTCTAGTCTTGTCTGTCTAGTCTTGTCTGTCTAGTCTTGTCTGTCTAGTCTTGTCTGTCTAGTCTTGTCTGTCTAGTCTTGTCTGTCTAGTCTTGTCTGTCTAGTCTTGTCTGTCTAGTCTTGTCTGTCTAGTCTTGTCTGTCTAGTCTTGTCTGTCTAGTCTTGTCTGTCTAGTCTTGTCTGTCTAGTCTTGTCTGTCTAGTCTTGTCTGTCTAGTCTTGTCTGTCTAGTCTTGTCTGTCTAGTCTTGTCTGTCTAGTCTTGTCTGTCTAGTCTTGTCTGTCTAGTCTTGTCTGTCTAGTCTTGTCTGTCTAGTCTTGTCTGTCTAGTCTTGTCTGTCTAGTCTTGTCTGTCTAGTCTTGTCTGTCTAGTCTTGTCTGTCTAGTCTTGTCTGTCTAGTCTTGTCTGTCTAGTCTTGTCTGTCTAGTCTTGTCTGTCTAGTCTTGTCTGTCTAGTCTTGTCTGTCTAGTCTTGTCTGTCTAGTCTTGTCTGTCTAGTCTTGTCTGTCTAGTCTTGTCTGTCTAGTCTTGTCTGTCTAGTCTTGTCTGTCTAGTCTTGTCTGTCTAGTCTTGTCTGTCTAGTCTTGTCTGTCTAGTCTTGTCTGTCTAGTCTTGTCTGTCTAGTCTTGTCTGTCTAGTCTTGTCTGTCTAGTCTTGTCTGTCTAGTCTTGTCTGTCTAGTCTTGTCTGTCTAGTCTTGTCTGTCTAGTCTTGTCTGTCTAGTCTTGTCTGTCTAGTCTTGTCTGTCTAGTCTTGTCTGTCTAGTCTTGTCTGTCTAGTCTTGTCTGTCTAGTCTTGTCTGTCTAGTCTTGTCTGTCTAGTCTTGTCTGTCTAGTCTTGTCTGTCTAGTCTTGTCTGTCTAGTCTTGTCTGTCTAGTCTTGTCTGTCTAGTCTTGTCTGTCTAGTCTTGTCTGTCTAGTCTTGTCTGTCTAGTCTTGTCTGTCTAGTCTTGTCTGTCTAGTCTTGTCTGTCTAGTCTTGTCTGTCTAGTCTTGTCTGTCTAGTCTTGTCTGTCTAGTCTTGTCTGTCTAGTCTTGTCTGTCTAGTCTTGTCTGTCTAGTCTTGTCTGTCTAGTCTTGTCTGTCTAGTCTTGTCTGTCTAGTCTTGTCTGTCTAGTCTTGTCTGTCTAGTCTTGTCTGTCTAGTCTTGTCTGTCTAGTCTTGTCTGTCTAGTCTTGTCTGTCTAGTCTTGTCTGTCTAGTCTTGTCTGTCTAGTCTTGTCTGTCTAGTCTTGTCTGTCTAGTCTTGTCTGTCTAGTCTTGTCTGTCTAGTCTTGTCTGTCTAGTCTTGTCTGTCTAGTCTTGTCTGTCTAGTCTTGTCTGTCTAGTCTTGTCTGTCTAGTCTTGTCTGTCTAGTCTTGTCTGTCTAGTCTTGTCTGTCTAGTCTTGTCTGTCTAGTCTTGTCTGTCTAGTCTTGTCTGTCTAGTCTTGTCTGTCTAGTCTTGTCTGTCTAGTCTTGTCTGTCTAGTCTTGTCTGTCTAGTCTTGTCTGTCTAGTCTTGTCTGTCTAGTCTTGTCTGTCTAGTCTTGTCTGTCTAGTCTTGTCTGTCTAGTCTTGTCTGTCTAGTCTTGTCTGTCTAGTCTTGTCTGTCTAGTCTTGTCTGTCTAGTCTTGTCTGTCTAGTCTTGTCTGTCTAGTCTTGTCTGTCTAGTCTTGTCTGTCTAGTCTTGTCTGTCTAGTCTTGTCTGTCTAGTCTTGTCTGTCTAGTCTTGTCTGTCTAGTCTTGTCTGTCTAGTCTTGTCTGTCTAGTCTTGTCTGTCTAGTCTTGTCTGTCTAGTCTTGTCTGTCTAGTCTTGTCTGTCTAGTCTTGTCTGTCTAGTCTTGTCTGTCTAGTCTTGTCTGTCTAGTCTTGTCTGTCTAGTCTTGTCTGTCTAGTCTTGTCTGTCTAGTCTTGTCTGTCTAGTCTTGTCTGTCTAGTCTTGTCTGTCTAGTCTTGTCTGTCTAGTCTTGTCTGTCTAGTCTTGTCTGTCTAGTCTTGTCTGTCTAGTCTTGTCTGTCTAGTCTTGTCTGTCTAGTCTTGTCTGTCTAGTCTTGTCTGTCTAGTCTTGTCTGTCTAGTCTTGTCTGTCTAGTCTTGTCTGTCTAGTCTTGTCTGTCTAGTCTTGTCTGTCTAGTCTTGTCTGTCTAGTCTTGTCTGTCTAGTCTTGTCTGTCTAGTCTTGTCTGTCTAGTCTTGTCTGTCTAGTCTTGTCTGTCTAGTCTTGTCTGTCTAGTCTTGTCTGTCTAGTCTTGTCTGTCTAGTCTTGTCTGTCTAGTCTTGTCTGTCTAGTCTTGTCTGTCTAGTCTTGTCTGTCTAGTCTTGTCTGTCTAGTCTTGTCTGTCTAGTCTTGTCTGTCTAGTCTTGTCTGTCTAGTCTTGTCTGTCTAGTCTTGTCTGTCTAGTCTTGTCTGTCTAGTCTTGTCTGTCTAGTCTTGTCTGTCTAGTCTTGTCTGTCTAGTCTTGTCTGTCTAGTCTTGTCTGTCTAGTCTTGTCTGTCTAGTCTTGTCTGTCTAGTCTTGTCTGTCTAGTCTTGTCTGTCTAGTCTTGTCTGTCTAGTCTTGTCTGTCTAGTCTTGTCTGTCTAGTCTTGTCTGTCTAGTCTTGTCTGTCTAGTCTTGTCTGTCTAGTCTTGTCTGTCTAGTCTTGTCTGTCTAGTCTTGTCTGTCTAGTCTTGTCTGTCTAGTCTTGTCTGTCTAGTCTTGTCTGTCTAGTCTTGTCTGTCTAGTCTTGTCTGTCTAGTCTTGTCTGTCTAGTCTTGTCTGTCTAGTCTTGTCTGTCTAGTCTTGTCTGTCTAGTCTTGTCTGTCTAGTCTTGTCTGTCTAGTCTTGTCTGTCTAGTCTTGTCTGTCTAGTCTTGTCTGTCTAGTCTTGTCTGTCTAGTCTTGTCTGTCTAGTCTTGTCTGTCTAGTCTTGTCTGTCTAGTCTTGTCTGTCTAGTCTTGTCTGTCTAGTCTTGTCTGTCTAGTCTTGTCTGTCTAGTCTTGTCTGTCTAGTCTTGTCTGTCTAGTCTTGTCTGTCTAGTCTTGTCTGTCTAGTCTTGTCTGTCTAGTCTTGTCTGTCTAGTCTTGTCTGTCTAGTCTTGTCTGTCTAGTCTTGTCTGTCTAGTCTTGTCTGTCTAGTCTTGTCTGTCTAGTCTTGTCTGTCTAGTCTTGTCTGTCTAGTCTTGTCTGTCTAGTCTTGTCTGTCTAGTCTTGTCTGTCTAGTCTTGTCTGTCTAGTCTTGTCTGTCTAGTCTTGTCTGTCTAGTCTTGTCTGTCTAGTCTTGTCTGTCTAGTCTTGTCTGTCTAGTCTTGTCTGTCTAGTCTTGTCTGTCTAGTCTTGTCTGTCTAGTCTTGTCTGTCTAGTCTTGTCTGTCTAGTCTTGTCTGTCTAGTCTTGTCTGTCTAGTCTTGTCTGTCTAGTCTTGTCTGTCTAGTCTTGTCTGTCTAGTCTTGTCTGTCTAGTCTTGTCTGTCTAGTCTTGTCTGTCTAGTCTTGTCTGTCTAGTCTTGTCTGTCTAGTCTTGTCTGTCTAGTCTTGTCTGTCTAGTCTTGTCTGTCTAGTCTTGTCTGTCTAGTCTTGTCTGTCTAGTCTTGTCTGTCTAGTCTTGTCTGTCTAGTCTTGTCTGTCTAGTCTTGTCTGTCTAGTCTTGTCTGTCTAGTCTTGTCTGTCTAGTCTTGTCTGTCTAGTCTTGTCTGTCTAGTCTTGTCTGTCTAGTCTTGTCTGTCTAGTCTTGTCTGTCTAGTCTTGTCTGTCTAGTCTTGTCTGTCTAGTCTTGTCTGTCTAGTCTTGTCTGTCTAGTCTTGTCTGTCTAGTCTTGTCTGTCTAGTCTTGTCTGTCTAGTCTTGTCTGTCTAGTCTTGTCTGTCTAGTCTTGTCTGTCTAGTCTTGTCTGTCTAGTCTTGTCTGTCTAGTCTTGTCTGTCTAGTCTTTTCATCTCTAGTAAATCTAATCTTATTTGTCTAATCTTGAACCTAAAATGTATCCACTCCATTATCGCAATATGAGATCTTTTATTGCATAGTTTTAGTCGATTTAGTCAGCTTTGCACAATGATTTTATTGGTCGTTAAATTCGTGATTTATACGTTGAATCCAATCGAGGCCAAGTTCAGATAATTATCAATTGTTTACTGACAACATTATCTATTGTTCCCATCAATAATTTTCCATAAATGTTACACGTACACATCAAAATCACATTCTTTCTTAGTTTACTTACTATTTTCTGATTAATCTTATCTGTCTAGTCTTGTCTATTTTGTTGTGTCTGTCTAGTATTATCTTTCGTGTGTCTAGTCTTATCTGTCGTGTGTCTAGTCTTGTCCGTCTAGGCTTGTCTGTCTGTCCTCGGTAGTGTAGTGTAGACAACATACCCGCCTTTCAATGCGGGAGACCCGGCTTCGAATCCTGGTCGGGAAAGCGACAACTATTGCGGTTTTCACTAACCATCCATTCGTTGCATTCATTCAGGGTGGGTAGCCCACCCTGAATGAATGCAAAATATGCGATACCGGGGTGGTGCATACTAAAAGCCAAAGTGGAATAGGGGGCTTAGTGAGAGCTTCCCCCGAACCACGTTTAGTCTAATCTGTATAATTAGTTGTTTTATTAACTTTTTTATTAGACGTTATATCAATTTCATCTGTCTATTATAGTCGAGAGACATAATTAATGCGTTTTGCCCTTTTAACCTTTGAGACTAATAAATTGTTTGCATTTATTGCAGGATTGCCACATCAAAATGTTTTGCTATTTTTTTTTTTCTTGCATATCGGTTGGTAAACTTTTCCCCATTGGATAGGACAAAGAAGTTGAACGCAAACTGTTTGCGTATTTGCTAAACATTGCCATTTTTCCGTTACGTTTTGCCCGCAATAGTTTTGTGCGCAAATTACACTTCTGCTTTTGTTTTTATTTTTTCGGCGGGTTCGGTTGTTTGCATTGCATTTTTAATTCCCCCCGTCCCTCCGTGCTCTCGGGGTGGCGTCCGCGTTCCCGCCGCTCAATGCACATCAGGACGGGCGGCCGTTTCGGCCCCCCACTTTCAAACCCCAAACACATCAACCCCGCGGCCACCCCCCCGCGCCACCTCCCCGATCGATATCCACCAGTTACGCGACAAATGAGACCTACGCCATACAAATTTCCCCAAAAAAAAAAAAAAAAAAACAAATTATAGAATACTAAAAGTCTCTAATCTAAGACTAAAGCTCCTAGGTTCAAAGTCTAATGTGCCGTATCTACATTAGACTTTGAACCCAGGACCTTTAGTTTATTAGTTAAAGCTTTAAGTTTATACCAGACAGACAAAACTTGACAGATAGGACTAGACAGACAAGACTAGACAGACAAGACTAGACAGACAAGACTAGACATACAAGACTAGACAGACAAGACTAGACAGACAAGACTAGACAGACAAGACTAGACAGACAAGACTAGACAGACAAGACTAGACAGACAAGACTAGACAGACAAGACTAGACAGACAAGACTAGACAGACAAGACTAGACGGACAAGACTAGACAGACAAGAATAAAATGTTTCACGTGTTATAAACCAGTTGAAACCGAACTGTCTTGCATAGGTTTGCATCGAAGTTTTTTAAAAAATCGCACGCAGGACGGTCCAAACTAGTTTAACATGTTTGGGATCCAGAAAAACCAATGAAAGGGCATAACCAATATGTCGCCCAAAATTACACGACGCCGACAAATTTCTGCACAGTGTTACATCCGAGGTCTGCGCTCACAAGGCTAGAGAGCCTAATACTGATATGTCGTCGAAGAAGCTTAATCATATAAGGGAGCAAGAAGAGCACGATAGAACGGTCGCAAAATTGCGCGAACGCCATGTGCAATATAAAGGCGGAGCGCAGAAGGTTTGAAACAACCACATTCTGAACAGATTGAAGCAGAAATGTGAAGATCCGTCATCTGTTGCAGTTGTCCCAATTTGGACTCCATCAGATGTTTCTGTGTCAAGACTGGTCTCAGCTCCTCATATCGATCCGCATATTGTAGGAGTCGTTTTTGGCCGACGTCCTCGAGTCTCTGCCTTTCGCTGGCTTCCCAGACTTGGCCGCATATCTTCTTCGTGATCTCGTATTTGGAGTCGTCGGCTCGATAAGAAGAATTGAAAGGCGAATCTGGACAGGAGACGCGCATTATTTAGCGAACTTTTGGGCCACGAAGAGTGCGACCTCGAGTCTCTGCTTTTCGCTGACTTCCCGCACTTGGGCGCATTTCTTCTTCGTGATCTCGTATTTGGAGTCGTCGGCTCGTTGAGAAGAATTGAAAGGCGAATCTTGACAGGAGACGCGCATTATTTAGCGAACTTTTGGGCCAAGAAGAGCACGAACTCGTCTTATCGAGCCGACGACTCCAAATACGAGATCATGAAGAAGAAATGCGCGCCCAAGTCCGGGAAGGCAGCGAAAAGCAGAGACTCGAGGTCGTCCACCAAAAACGACTCCTAAAATATGCGCATCGATGTGAGGAACTGAGACAATCGCTTCATTAAGAAACAAAAGCTTCTGATGGAGTCCAAATTGGGATAAGTGCAACAGATGGAGGAAAATGAGTCGAGGAGGGAGGCTAAAGGGGAGTTGGACAGGATGTGGCAAGAAGTTCTCAAAAGTGAGGACGGGGCAAGGCTGGAGCGAGAAACACAAGACACTATTCTGCGCTTCGAACGGGACAAGAAGGATAAGGAAATCTTGGACATGCAGATCGAAGGAAATAGATTACTGGAAATGGAACGCAAAGCGATAGCGCAATCCGACAGGGAAGAAATGATAAGGGTTGTTGCACATTTCGTTTTCCAGCTTCTTGAATTCGACTTTTTCTTCTCGCTTCAACTGCAACTGTTGAGCTCTTCCTGTCACGACATCTTGGGTTTGTTTTCGCTTGGCCGCAACAATTTTGTACTCCTGTACGTTTGAAGAACAAAGTAGATCTTCGTCAGAAAATGTTGAAACCTGAAAAGGAGGCGAAGGATTTGAAGTATAGATGAGCATGGGACGAGTTTCTCGTTCCAGATCCCATCCCATGGGACGGATCCCTGTCACCATCCCATCACATTTTCGTCCCAATATCCCATGCCACAAACCTAAGATTTTCGTCCCATCCTATCCCGGTCCCATGGCCCGTTCCATTCATCCTTCATTCATTTTTCCCATACAACCGACTTTCTTTTCGGTTAAGACTTTCTTAACGATAATTCGTTCAAATTTGATTTTTCCGTAATTACTTTAGCTGACAGTGAGTAATTCTTTTTCGTCGCCAACGGATCGTAAGACTGAAATCTCCTGGAAATATCCTGGGCTGGATATGCCAGTTTTTTTAACGGCTTAAGGTCGGATTCTTTTCTAACAGACCACGTATATCCAGCTCAGGAGATTTCTGTGATATCCATCCATTCTGTGATATCACAGAATGGATGGATATCACAGAAATCTCCGGTGATATCCTCATTCATCCAATGATATATCCAGTGATAACCAATATCCTCTGATATCACATTCTGTGATATTACAGAATGTATGGATATCACAGAAATCTCCTGAGCTGGATATACGTGGTTTGGTTAGAAAAGTATCCGACCTTCAGCCGGTAAAAAAACTGGCATACCTGGAGCGATGGAAACCTAATCACCCTCAAAGTAGTCTCCTTGGGACTCCACACACCTCTCCCAGCGATGCCGCCGTTATTGGAAGCATTCCGAAAAAGCCTTTTTCGGAATCGACTTTAGCTCGGCTGCCGTTGCAGCCATAATGCCCATTCTTGTCTGAAATCGCGTTCCTTTCAATGGCCTCTTGACTTTGGGGAATAGCCAGAAGTCGCAGGTGGCCATATCAGGAGAGTACGGAGCCTGTCGAACCAGAGGAGTCAAATGATTGTGAACCAAGGTGCGAAGAATGTGCTGGAGCAACGTCGTGATGGAGTCGCCAATTTTCTGATGACCACAACTCCAGTCGCTTGCGCTGCACAGCATCACTTAGGCGACGTAGAACATCCCTATAGCACTGTTTGGTGATTATTTGACCCTGTGGTATGTACTCGTTGTGTACTATTCGGCGGGAGTCAAAGAAAGCAGTCATCATCACTTTGACGTTGCTACGCACTTGGCGGGCCTTCTTTGATCTTGGTGACGTGAAATGCTTCCACTGTGACGACTGGGATTTGGTTTCCGGGTCGTACCCGTACACCCAGGACTCGTCACCAGTGATTATGGTGTTCATGAAGTCGGGGTCACTGTTTATGGAGTCCAGCATGTCCTGTGAGACTTCATCACGAACTTGCTTTTGCTCCGCCGTCAGCAGCTTCGGCATGAATTTCGCCGCCACTCTCTTCATGGCCAAATCTTCGGTCACAATGGAATGCGCGGAAAAAGTGCTGATGCCCAGCTCTTCTGCAATTTCTCGGATAGTCAGACGACAGGTCCCGCATCACCACAGCGTTCACTTTGGTACTGATATGGTCAGTTCGGCATGTTGCTCGCTTTCCACCGATGTGCGACCGTCTTTAAACCGGTTGTACCACTCCTTAATCTGTGTGATGCCCATAGCATCGTCATCGGAATGGTTTCCACCTGGTTGTCGTCCAGTTTCCTGCAAAATTTGATGCAGTAGCGCTGCATCGTTCCGTCATTTTACTTGCATTGAAAAACCGACGAGAGCACTACACACTACGTCACTCGAACACTGCTCGACAGCAACTGACACTATCTACAGACGGGAAATAATTAACGCATGCGCACGGAGGTTCAAGGTCGGCTCATCCAAGCGCGCTTGATTCAAATCCATCAGGTTTTCAAAATAAATAATAAGGTCGGATACTTTTCTAACAGACCACGTATTATGAAAAATGTGCGTATTGGCACGATAAGCAATTAATTATGCACGAACTAGATTTACTAGATTATCAAAACTTGTCCCACTCCGTCCCATAGAAATTTGTCGTCCCATCCCATCCCACGCAACGTTTATACCACACATCCCATCCTATGGGATGGGATGGGTCGATTGGATCCCATGCTCATCTCTAATTTGAAGGATCAGTTGTTGAGTCAAGAGAAGTTTGCAGAGCAGAGGAAGAAAGAGGAGCATGACTGGGGCCTCTTGACTTTGGGGAATAGCCAGATGTCGCAGGGGGCCATATCAGGAGAGTATGGAGCCTGTCGAACCAAAGAATTCTGGTTTTTCGCCAAAAAATTGTGAACCAAGTGCGAAGAATGTGCTGGAGCATTGTCGTGATGGAGTCGCCAATTTCCTGATGACCACAACTCCAGTCGCTTGCGCCTCACAGTATCACGTAGGCGACGTAGGACATCCCTATAGTACTCTTTGGTGATTTTTACTTGCATTGAAAAACCGACGAGAGCACTACACACTACGTCACTCGAACACTGCTCGACAGCAACTGACGCTATCTACAGGCGGGAAAAAATTCACGCACGCGCACCAAGGTTCAAGGTCGGCTCATGCAAGAGCGCTTGATTCAAACCCTTAAGTTTTTCAAAATAAAAAATAAGGTAGGATACTTTCTAACAGACCACGTATTATGAAAAATGTGCGTGTTGGCACGATAAGCAATTAATTATGCACGAACTAGATTTACTAGATTATCTATACTTGTCCTACTCCGTCCCATAGAAATTTGTCGTCCCATCCCACCCCACACAACGTTTATACCACTCATCCCATCCCATGGAACGATGAGATGGGATGAGTCGATGCGATCCCGTGCTCTTCTCTAATTTGGATCAGTTTTGATCAAAAGGATCAGTTGTTGAGTTGAGTGAATATAATACTGCAGGAAAAAATAGAGTTTTCCTCTATTCTTGAAATAGATGCGAATAGGAAGAAAGAAAAATTCCTGGCTCCGTAATATAAGAGAGTGGACAGGAATGAATGTTGAAGAACTGTTCCATGCGGCAAGAGACAGAGACGCATTCAGAAAGGTGATCGCCAAACTTCAATGAGAAGACGGCATCAGAAGAAGAAGAAGTTGTTGAGTCAAGAGAAGTTTGCAGAGCAGAGGAAGAAACAGAAGCATGCGTTGGACTCGACGATTAAACTTTTGGGCGAACGGGAAGTAGAAATGGCGAAGAAATTAGAAGATACTACTATCACAAGAAAGTACGAAATGGTAGCCTGCAGGAAACACCTGCAGGATTTGTAGGAGCAGAGAAAGAAAAAAGAAATTAGAAGATAATACTAGCACAAGGAAGTACGAAATGGGAGCCTACAGGAAACACCTGCAGGATTTGAAGGAGCAGAGAAAGAAAGAAGCTGGGTTCGAGGCAATGATTCTGGAGCGCCAGAAGATGATCAACGAGGTTGGCCGGGAGAAGCAGTGCAAGATTGTAGCGGCCAAGCGGAAACGATTTCTAGATGTCATGACAGAAGGAGCTCAACAGTTGCAGTTGAAGCGAGAAGAAAAAGAACTCGAATTCAAGAAGCAGGAAAACGAAATGTTTTGGAGTGCAACAAGCGATTGGATCAGGAGTATAGCTGTACTTAATAGATTCGGGATGCAAGACTAGACTGACAGCTGATACAAGACAACTTCACGTTGATATAAACACAATTTCAGATCGATGCAGCTTTGCGTTCGATTAAATAACTTCAGATTGAGACAACTTCACGTTGATACAACTTCACGTCGATTCAACTTCAGGTTGAAACAACTTCGCGTTGATTTGATTACAGCTGTACTTCATGCCGTCTTGGCTAAACAATTAGCTAAGGATTATCGCAATGATCTCAAGGAACAAATCGAATACAACATCGTTGATGCAACTTCACGTCGATTCAACTTCACGTTGATTCAACTTCAGGTTGAAACAACTTCGCGTTGATTTTGGACAAGAAACGTGAAATGGAAGATATCGAGAATAAACTTTGACAGGGAATTGAGGAGGAACAGAAGTTTAAAAATTTGGGGGAGAAATTTTTATATGGCGATGAGTACCCAGAACTGCCCATTGTCGACCCAGACCGACTAGACTTATTTAAAAGTGTTTCGGGGAAAGCTCTCACTAAACCCCGTATTCCACCTTGGCCTTTAGTATGCGCCACCCCGGTATCGCATATTTTGCATTCGTTCATGGTGGGCAGCCCGGACGGTTAGTGAAAACTGCCCTAGTTGTTGTCGCCCCAACCAGGATTCGAACCCGGGTTTGCCGTATTGAAAGGCGGGAGGAAGACCGACAAGACTAGATATACAAGGCTAGACGGATAGAGAGACTAGACAAGACAAGGCCTACTAGACTAGATCGACTAAACAGCCATGACTAGACAAACAACTCTAGATAGATAAGTTTAATGCAGAGAGGACTGAACAGATGTGAGTAAATTGTGGAGACTAAACGGATTAATGTAGTTTAGACCGAGTCAGACCGTTTGATCCTGTCTGGCGTTGTTAATTCGAACCCGATGAAGTATTGAAATAGCAATTTCCATAAAAAAGTACGCTTTCCTGTCCGCTGTCGATTTGTAACTGTTTTCTTCTATGTGACCGCTGCTTAATCAACCGGTGTTTGAATATAGATTAGCCTCATTAAATGCGTATGGACACTACACGCATCTATTAATCGTGTTTCTCACAGTCTCCCCGTCTTTCCGTCCATTTATTCTCGTTAATTAATTATTTAATAGATGCGTGCTGCAAGATTAGACTGACAGCTGATACAAGACAACTTCTCGTTGATATAAATACAATTTCAGATTGATGCAGCTTTGCGTTCATTTAAATAAATTCAGATTGAGACAACTTCACGCTGATACAACTTCACGTGGATACAACTTTACGTTGATTAAACTTCAGGTTGAGACAACTTCGCCTTGATATAAATACAATTTCAGATTGATGCAGCTTTGCGTTCATTTAAATAAATTCAGATTGAGACAACTTCACGCTGATACAACTTCACGTGGATACAACTTCACGTTGATTAAACTTCAGGTTGAGATAACTTCGCGTTGATATAAATACAATTTCAGATTGAGACAACTTCACGTTGATACAACTTCACGTGGATACAACTTCACGTTGATACAACTTCGCGTGGATACAACTTCACGTGGATACAACTTCACGTTGATTAAACTTCAGGTTGAGACAACTTCGCGTTGATATAAATACAATTTCAGATTGATGCAGCTTTGCGTTCATTTAAATAAATTCAGATTGAGACAACTTCACGTTGATACAACTTCACGTGGATACAACTTCACGTTGATTAAACTTCACGTTGATACAACTTCTCGTGGATACAACTGTACGTTGATTAAACTTCAGGTTGAGACAACTTCGCGTTAATTCGATTGCAGCTGGTACAAGACAACTAAGCCTTCTCATACATACAAGCTGATACTTCTCTTGATTCGCCTTTAAATTGATGCAACTTCTTGTTGGTATAAATAACTTCAGGTAGATACAACAACTACAACACGTTGGCACAACTTCCGTTTGATACAGCTTCGCGTTGATATAAATACAATTTCAGATTGATGCAGCTTTGCGTTCGTTTAAATAACTTCAGATTGAGACAACTTCACGTTGATACAACTTCACGTTGATTAAACTTCAGGTTGAGACAACTTCTCGTTGATATAAATACAATTTCAGATTGATGCAGCTTTGCGTTCGTTTAAATAACTTCCGATTGAGACAACTTCACGTTGATACAACTTCACGTTGATTAAACTTCAGGTTGAGACAACTTCGCGTTAATTCGATTGCAGCTGGAACAAGACAACTAAGCCTTCTCATACATACAAGCTGATACTTCTCTTGATTCGCCTTTAAATTGGTGCAACTTCTTGTTGGTATAAATAACTTCAGGTAGATACAACAACTACAACACATTGGCACAACTTCCGTTTGATACAGCTTCGCGTTGATATAAATACAATTTCATATTGATGCAGCTTTGCGTTCGTTTAAATAACTTCAGATTGAGACAACTTCACGTTGATACAACATCACGTTGATTAAACTTCAGGTTGAGACAACTTCTCCTTGATATAAATACAATTTCAGATTGATGCTGCTTTGCGTTCGTTTAAATAACTTCCGATTGAGACAACTTCACGTTGATACAACTTCACGTTGATTAAACTTCAGGTTGAGACAACTTCGCGTTAATTTGATTGCAGCTGGTACAAGACAACTAAGCCTTCTCATACATACAAGCTGATACTTCTCTTGATTCGCCTTTAAATTGATGCAACTTCTTGTTGGTATAAATAACTTCAGGTAGATACAACAACTACAACACGTTGGCACAACTTCCGTTTGATACAGCTTCGCGTTGCTTTATACAACTTCAAATGGATACAGCTACGCGTCAATTAATTCGCGCATGTTATTACCAGCATGTTATTACCAGCGTTCATGCGCATCTTATTACCAGCGCCCAGTACATTTTCATGTTACTAAACGACTACTAGACAAATAACATTGTTTTTAAGATCGTTTCTTTGTATTTAAATTAAGTGAATATGCAGAATATATAAATACATTCAACCTATTCGTAGCTCTATAATATTAAGTCTTATTAAGACTATGAACAAATTGAAACAAGTACTTCTGGCTTATACCACACAGGATATTGAAGTATACAACAGGAATTTGCATGTTATGCAATGTTATGAACTGTTTTCTTCTATGTGACCGCTGCTTAATCAACCGGTGTTTGAATATAGATTAGCCTCATTAAATGCGTATGGACACTACACGCATCTATTAATCGTGTTTCTCACAGTCTCCCCGTCTTTCCGTCCATTTATTCTCGTTAATTAATTATTTAATAGATGCGTGCTGCAAAACTAGACTGACAGCTGATACAAGACTTCTCGTTGATATAAATACAATTTCAGATTGATGCAGCTTTGCGTTCATTTAAATAAATTCAGATTCAGACAACTTCACATTGATACAACTTCACGTGGATACAACTTCACGTTGATTAAACTTCAAGTTGAGACAACTTCGCGTTGATATAAATACAATTTCAGATTGATGCAGCTTTGCGTTCATTTAAATAAATTCAGATTGAAACAACTTCACGCTGATACAACTTCACGTGGATACAGCTTCACGTTGATTAAACTTCAGGTTGAGACAACTTCGCGTTGATATAAATACAATTTCAGATTGATGCAGCTTTGCGTTCATTTAAATAAATTCAGATTGAGACAACTTCACGTTGATACAACTTCACGTGGATACAACTTCACGTTGATTAAACTTCAGGTTGAGACAACTTCGCGTTGATATAAATACAATTTCAGATTGAGACAACTTCACGTTGATACAACTTCACGTTGATACAACTTCACGTGGATACAACTTCACGTTGATTAAACTTCAGGTTGAGACAACTTCGCGTTGATATAAATACAATTTCAGATTGATGCAGCTTTGCGTTCATTTAAATAAATTCAGATTGAGACAACTTCACGTTGATACAACTTCACGTGGATACAACTTCACGTTGATTAAACTTCACGTTGATACAACTTCTCGTGGATACAACTGCACGTTGATTAAACTTCAGGTTGAGACAACTTCGCGTTAATTCGATTGCAGCTGGAACAAGACAACTAAGCCTTCTCATACATACAAGCTGATACTTCTCTTGATTCGCCTTTAAATTGGTGCAACTTCTTGTTGGTATAAATAACTTCAGGTAGATACAACAACTACAACACATTGGCACAACTTCCGTTTGATACAGCTTCGCGTTGATATAAATACAATTTCAGATTGATGCAGCTTTGCGTTCGTTTAAATAACTTCAGATTGCGACAACTTCACGTTGATACATCACGTTGATTAAACTTCAGGTTGAGACAACTTCTCGTTGATATAAATACAATTTCAGATTGATGCTGCTTTGCGTTCGTTTAAATAACTTCCGATTGAGACAACTTCACGTTGATACAACTTCACGTTGATTAAACTTCAGGTTGAGACAACTTCGCGTTAATTTGATTGCAGCTGGTACAAGACAACTAAGCCTTCTCATACATACAAGCTGATACTTCTCTTGATTCGCCTTTAAATTGATGCAACTTCTTGTTGGTATAAATAACTTCAGGTAGATACAACAACTACAACACGTTGGCACAACTTCCGTTTGATACAGCTTCGCGTTGCTTTATACAACTTCAAATGGATACAGCTACGCGTCAATTAATTCGGGCATGTTATTACCAGCATGTTATTACCAGCGTTCATGCGCATCTTATTACCAGCGCCCAGTAAATTTTCATGTTACTAAACGACTACTAGACAAATAACATTGTTTTTAAGATCGTTTCTTTGTATTTAAATTAAGTGAATATGCAGAATATATAAATACATTCAACCTATTCGTAGCTCTATAATATTAAGTCTTATTAAGACTATGAACAAACTGAAACGACTACCTCCTGGTTAATACCACACAGGATATTGAATTATACAACGGGAATTTGCATGTTATTACCAGCCCCCAATACATTTTCATGTTACTAAACGAGCACTAGACAAATAACATTGTTTTTAAGATCATTTCTTTGTATTTAAATTAAGTGAATATGCAGTATATATAAATACATTCAACTTGTTCGTAGCTCTATAATATTAAGTCTTGTTAAGACTATGTACAAATTGAAGC
The DNA here is from genome assembly GCA_944588485.1 of Phosphuga atrata. NCBI lineage: Eukaryota > Metazoa > Arthropoda > Insecta > Coleoptera > Silphidae > Phosphuga > Phosphuga atrata. Next base: position 26,956,522 of record OX155906.1, read on the forward strand.
GACTACCTCCTGGTTAATACCACACAGGATATTGAATTACACAACGGGAATTTGCATGTTATTACCAGCCCCCAATACTTTTTCATGTTACTAAACGAGCACTAGACAAATAACATTGTTTTTAAGATCATTTCTTTGTATTTAAATTAAGTGAATTTTCAGTATATATAAATACATTCAACTTGTTCGTAGCTCTATAATATAAAGTCTTGTTAAGACTATGTACAAATTGAAACGACTACCTCTTGGTTAATACCACACAGGATATTGAATTACACAACGGGAATTTGCATGTTATTACCAGCCCCCAATACATTTTCATGTTACTAAACGAGTAGTAGACAAATAACATTCTTTTTAAGATCGTTTCTTTGTATTTAAAATAAGTGAATATGCAGAATATATAAATACATTCAACCTGTTCGTAGCTCTATAATATTAAGTCATATTAAGACTATAAACAAATTGAAACAACTTCCTGGCCAATACCACACAGGATATTGAATTATACAACGGGAATTTGCATGTTATTACCAGCCCCCAATACATTTTCATGTTACTAAACGAGTACTAGACAAATAACATTATTTTTGAGATCATAAGATCAAGAATATGCAGAATATATAAATATATTCAACCTGTTCATAGCTCTATAATATTAAGTCTTATTGAGACTATGTACAAATTTTTCCTGGTTAATACCACACAGGATATTGAATTATACAACGGGAATTTGCATGTTATTACAAGCCCCCAGGACATTTTCAAGTTACTCAAGGAGTACTAGATAAATTACATTGTTTTCAAGATCATTTCTTTCTATTTGACTGAAGTTAATAGCCATCTGCAGACGCGTTTCAAGTTTTATCTCTCGTCAGTGCAGCTTTGCTTTTTTGAATTATTAATTGGAATACATTTACATCAGCTTGAACACCTCGCGCATGTCTGGCGAGGTTAAGTTTTGGTTTGTCTTTTGTGTAGCAAGACGTGAACTTATTTAAGGTTAGTGATTTAAATGATAATATTGTGCTGTTAGTGACATGCAAATGTACTGGGATTAGTAATAACATGCAAATGTCTGTTGAAAAATTCAACATCCTGTGTGACATTAGCCAGGAAGTAGTTGTTTCAACATGAGATTTGTTCATAGTCTTAACAAGATTTAACATTATAGGGCTACGAACAAAGCTAAAACCTTCAGATTGATACAATTCCACGTTGATATTGATAAAAGCGTGTCCATCCGAAGTTATTTATACAACTTCGGATGGATACGCTTCACGATGGTATAACTTCAAGTTATACCAACGGATATCAGATTGATGCAGCTTTGCGTTCGTATAAATAACTTCAGATTGAGACAACTTCACGTTGATACAACTTCACGCTGATACAAGTTCACGTTGATTCAACTTCAGGTTGAGACAACTTCGCGTTGATTTGATTACAGGTGGTACAAGACAACTGAGCCTCCTCAAACATACAAGCTGATACTTCTCTTGATTCGCCTTTAAATTGATGCAACTTCTTGTTGGTATAAATAACTTCAGGTAGATACAATTTCACGTTGGCACAACTTCCGTTTGATACAGCTTCGCGTTGCTTTATACAACTTGAAATGGATACAGCTACGCGTCAATTAATTCGCGCATGTTATTACCAGCATGTTATTACCAGCGTTCATGCGCATCTTATTACCAGCCCCCAGTACATTTTCATGTTACTAAACGACTACTAGACAAATAACATTGTTTTTAAGATCGTTTCTTTGTATTTAAATTAAGTGAATATGCAGTATATATAAATACATTCAACCTGTTCGTAGCTCTATAATATTAAGTCTTATTAAGACTATGAACATATTGAAACAAGTACTTCCTGGCTAATACCACACAGGATATTGAATTATACAACGGGAATTTGCATGTTATTACCAGCCCCCAATACATTTTCATGTTACTAAACGACTACTAAACAAATAACATTGTTTTTAAGATCATTCCTTTGTATTTAAATTAAGTGAATATGCAGTATATATAAATACATTCAACTTGTTCGTAGCTCTATAATATTAAGTCTTGTTAAGACTATGTACAAATTGAAACGACTACTTCCTGGTTAATACCACACAGCATATTGAATTATACAACGGGAATTTGCATGTTATTACCAGCCTTCCAATATATTTTCATGTTACTAAACGAGTTCTAGACAAATAACATTGTTTTTAGGGTTCCGTACCGAAAACGGAACCCTTATAGGATCAATTTGTTGTCCGTCTGTCTGTCTGTCCGTCTGTCTGTCTGTCAAGACCATTTTTCTCAGGAACGCGTAGAGGTAACAAGTTCAAATTTGTATCAAATACTCGGGTCTGCGGTCTCTTTCAGCTGTGAAAAAATCAAACTTGTAAGTCAACGCGATCAAAAGATACGACCGTTTATGTCGCATATTTTGCGATTTCACAAGGGAATCAAAACCTATAGGGTACTTCCCGTTGACCTAGAATCATGAAATTTGGCAAGAAGCGGTGTCTTACAGCACATGTAAAGGGAAATATCTGAAAACCGTAAATATGTAGTTTAATTACAAGAAAAATGCGAATTTACTATTAGAAACTTATGAAAATACACTAATGTGTTGCGTGGTATTTTCAGGCACTAGAAGCATATTGGTTGCATACAGTTACGTCCTCGACAAAAAAAAAGATACCTTACTTACAAGTTTGTACGGAACCCTCGGTGCGCGAGTCACAACTCGCACTTGGCCGGTTTTTTAAGATCATTTCTTTGTATTTAAATTAAGTGAATATGCAGAATATATAAATACATTCAACCTGTTCGTAGCTCTATAATATTAAGTCTTATTAAGACTATGAACAAATTATTTTTTGGTTAATACAACACAGGATATTGAATTAAAAACAAGTATTTGCATGTTATTACCAGCCCCCATGACATTTTCATGTTACTAAAGGAGTACTAGATAAGTAACATTGTTTTCAAGATCATTTCTTTCTATTTGACTTAAGTTAATAGCCATCTGCAGACGTGTTTCAAGTTTTATCTCTCATCAGTGCAGCTTTGCTTTTTTGAATTATCAATTGGAATACACTTACATCAGCTTGAACTCCTCGCGCATGTCTGGCGAGGTTAAGTTTTGATTTGACTTTTGTGTAGAAAGACGTGAACTTATTTACGGTTATTGATTTAAATGATAATATTAGTGACCTGCAAATGTACTAGGACTAGTAATAACATGCAAATGTCTGTTGAAAAATTCAACATCCTGTGTGATATTCGGCAAAAAGTAGTTGTTTCAACATGAGATTTGTTCATAGTCTTAAGAAGACTTAATATTATAGAGCTACGAACAGGTTGAATATATTTATATATTCAAGCTATATTTCGTCTTTAATTTAAAACCTTCAGATTGATAAAATTCCACGTTGATATTAAACTCAACCTGAAGTTGAGTGAATGTGAAGTTGTATCAACGTGAAGTTGTCTCAATCTGAAGTTATTTAAACGAACGCAAAGCTGCATCAATCTGAAATTGTATCAACTAGAATGCATAACAGCGAGAAGTTGTCTTGTATCAGCTGTCAGTCTAGTCTTGCAGTACGCATTTATTAAATTAAATAACTTCAGATGAATGTAAGTTCCGGTTGATGTTACTTCAGATTGATACAAATTGGCGTTGGTATAAATAACCTCAGATGGATATAACTTCAGCTTCAGCTAACTTTCAGTTTAAAGCAACTCGAAGTTGTATCAAACTTCGCGTTACTTTAAACAATTTCAATAGATACAACTTCACGTTGGTATGCCTTCAGATTGATACAATTTCACGTTGATATAAATAACTTCAGATGGATGTAACTTCAGTTGATGTGGCTTCAGATTCATGCAAATTCGAATTGCTATAAATAACTTCAGCATGAAACAACTTCACGTAAATATAAGTTCAGATTCGTGCAACTTCACGTTAATATAACTTCAGATTGATGCAACTTCGCATTGATGCAAATAACTTCAGTTTCATACAATGTCACGTTGTTATAAAAAAACTTCTGCAACTTCGCGGTGATTTAACTTCAGATTGATACAACTTCGCGTTGGTATAAGTCACTTTAGATTGATATAACTTCGCGTTGGTAAAAATAACTTCAGGTGGATACAACTTCGCGTTGGTATAACTAATACAATTTCACCTTGAAATGAACAACTTCAGGTAGATATAACTTCGCGTTGATATAAATAACTTTGAAATGGATACAACTTCGCGTCGGTGTAACTAATACTATTTTACGTTGATATAAATAGCTTCAGAGGATATAACTTCACTTCTATATAACTTCTGATTGATAGAACTACGCGTTGATTTAACTTCAGATTGATACAACTTCGCGTTGGTATAAGTAACTTCAGATTGATCTAACTTCGCGTTGGTATAAATAACTTCAGATGGATACAACTTCGCGTTGGTATAACTTATACAATTTCACCTTGATATGAATAACGTCATGTAGATAAAACTTCGCGTTAGTATAACTACTATAATTGGATGGTTATAACTTCACTTCTATATAACTTCAGATTGATAGAAGCGTGTCCATCAGACGTTATTTATACAACTGCGGATGGATACGTTTCACGTTGATATAATTTCAAGTTGGTACAACTTCAGGTTGATACAACTTCTTTTTGGTACAACTTCAGGTTGGTACAACTTCACTTTGGTCCACAAAGTTGAATTTCTGGTCAAACTAATACAATTGGATGGATATAACTTGACTTCTATATAACTTCAGATTGATAGAAGCGTGTCCATCCGAAGTTATTTATACAACTTCGGATGGTTACGCTTCACGTTGATATAATTTCAAGTTGGTACAACTTCAGGTTGATACAACTTCAGTTTGGTGCAACTTCACTTTGATCCAGAATGTTGAATTTCTAGTCAAACTAATACAATTGGATGGATATAACTTCACTTCTATATAACTTCAGATTGATAGACGCGTGTCCATTCGAAGTTATTTATACAACTTAGTATGAATACGCTTCACGTTGATAAAACTTCAAGTTGATACAACTTCAGGTCGATACAACTTCAGGTTGATGCAACTTCACTTACATTCAGAATGTTGAATTTCTGGTCAAACTAAACAAACAACTCAGGCAAGGTTAAATTGTATTTTTTTTTTATTCGTTTGACCTTATTGATTTATTTATTTATTTTTATTTTTCAACTAATAGATAATATTCATGTGTATTTATTTTAATTGAAATATATGAGTGAAATAAATATGCATGGGAGAGACCTTGGGTATTGTGTAATTGCGGCATCACGTGAAATGATAAAATGCGGTTCATTAAAAACATTAAAATATAAATAAATTGGAATATTAATAGAAGGAATCGATGATTATCCGACGAAATATGTGCTTGGAATAATGACAGATTTGACACAAATGTAAAACTGTCATTATTGACAGAAGTAAAGCATTCCTGTATAAAGCTGACATTGCCAGAAGTAATAACTTCATTGACAGGACTAATGGTATCATTGACAGGACTAATGCTATCATGATATGAATAATGCTATCATTCTCAGGACTAATACTGTCATTAAAAGGACGTGTTATTATTGACATGCGTAATGCTACCATGACACGAATAGTGCTATCATCGACAAGACTAATGCTATCATTGACAGGACTAATGCTATCATTGACAGGACAAATGTTACTATTGTCAGGACTAATACTATCATTGAAAGGACTAAAGTTATCAGTAACATCACTAATGCTATCATGGCATGAATAATGCTATCATGGCATGAATAATGCTATCATTGACAGGACTAATGCTATCATTGTCAGAACTAATATTGTCATTGAAAGGACTAGTGTTATCATTGACATGACTAATGCTATCATGACACGAATAATGCTATCATTGACATGACTAATGCTATCATATGGACTAATGCTATCATTGACAGGACTAATGCTATCAATGTCAGAACAACAAAATGTCAGAACAATGACTAATATTGTCATTGAAAGGACTAGTGTTATCATTGACATGACTAATGCTATCATGACACGAATACTGCTATCATTGACATGACTAATGCTATCATATGGACTAATGCTATCATTGACAGGACTAATGCTATCATTGTCAGAACTAATATTGTCATTGAAAGGACTAGTGTTATCATTGTCATGAATAATGCTATCATTACATGAATAATGCTATCATTGATATGACTAATGCTATCAGTGACTGGACAAATGCTATCATTGACAGGACTAATGCTATCATTGACAGGCCTAATGCTATCATTATCAGAACTAATATTGTCATTGAAAGGACTAGTGTTATCATTGTCATGACTAATGCTATCATGACATGAATAATGCTTTCATTGATATGACTAATGCTATCATTGATATGACTAATGCTATCATTGAAAGGACTAATGCTATCATTGACTAATGCTATCATTGTCCGGACTAATACTATCATTGAAAGGACTAATGTTATCATTGACATGACTAATGCTATCATGACATGAATAATGCTATCATTGACATGGTTAATGCTATCATTGGCAAGACTAATGCTATCATTGATAGGACTAATGCTATCATTGACAGAACTAATGCTATCATTGTCAGGACTAATACTATCATTGAAAGGACTAATGTTATCATTGACATTACTAATGCTATCATGACATGAATAATGCTATCATTGACATGGTTAATGCTATCATTGACAGGACTAATGCTATCATTGATAGGACTAATGCTATCATTGACAGGACTAATGCTATCATTGTCAGGACTAATACTATCATTGAAAGGACTAATGTTATCATTGACAAGACTAATGCTATCATTGACAGGACTAATGCTATCATTGTCAGGACTAATACTATCATTGAAAGGACTAATGTTATCATTGACATGACTAATGCTATCATGACATGAATAATGCTATCATTGACATGACTAATGCTATCATTGACAGGACTAATGCCATCATTAACAGGACTAATGCTATCAATGTCAGGCCATATACTATCATTGAAAGGACTAACGTTAACACTAACGTGACTACTGTATCATGACATTAATAATGCTATCATTGACATGACTAATGCTATCATTGACAGCATTAATGCTATCATTGTCAGGACTAATACTATCATTGAAAGGACTAATGTTTAACAGGACTAATGCTATCATTGTCAGGACTAATACTATCATTGAAAGGACTAATGTTATCACTGACATGACTACTGCTATCATGACATTAATAATGCTATCATTGACATGACTAATGCTATCATTGACAGGACTAATGCCATCATTGACAGGACTAATGCTATCATTGTTAGGTTTAATACTATCATTGAAAGGACTAATGTTATCATTGACATGACTAATGCTATCATAACATGAATAATGCTATCATTGACATCACTAATGCTATCATTGACAGGACTAATGCTATCATTGTCAGCACTAATGCTATCATTGACAGGACTAATGCTATCATTGTCAGGACTAATACTATCATTGAAAGGACTAATGTTATGATTGATATTACTAATGCTATTATAACATGAATAATGCTATCATTGACATGACTAATGCTATCATTGACAGGACTAATGCCATCATTGGCAGGACTAATGCTATCAATGTCAGGACTTATACTATCATTGAAAGGACTAATGTTATCACTAACGTGACTACTGTATCATGACATTAATAATGCTATCATTGACATGACTAATGCTATCATTGACATGACTAATGCTATCATTGACAGCATTAATGCTATCATTGTCAGGACTAATACTATCATTGAAAGGACTAATGTTTAATAGGACTAATGCTATCATTGTCAGGACTAATACTATCATTGAAAGGACTAATGTTATCACTGACATGACTCCTGCTATCATGACATTAATAATGGTATCATTGACATGACTTATGCTATCATTGACAGGACGAATGCCATCATTGACAGGACTAATGCTATCATTGTCAGGACTAATACTATCATTGAAAGGACTAATGTTATCATTGACATGACTAATGCTATCATGACATGAATAATGCTATCATTGACATGACTAATGCTATCATTGACAGGACTAATGCTATCATTGACAGGACTAGTACTATCATTGTCAGGACTAATACTATCATTGAAAGGACTAATGTTATCACTGACATGGCTATAGCTATCATGACATTAATAATGCTATCATTGGCATGATTAATGCTGTCATTGACAGAACTAATGCTATCATTGACAGGACTAATGCTACCATTGTCACGACTAATACTATCATTGAAAGGATTGATGTTGTCGTTGACATGACTAATGCTATCATGGCATGAATAATGCTATCATTGACATGACTACTGCTATCATTGACAGGACTAATGCTATCTGTGACAGGTCTAATGTCTACTTTGTCTATTCAAGGTCATGTCTAATTTTGCTTTTTGAAGGTCATGTCTTGTTTTGCTTATACAAAGCCCTGTCTAGTTTCGCTTATTCATGGTCCTGTCTAGTTTTGTCTATTCTTGTCCTGTCTAGTTTTGCATAATCAGGTCCTGTCTAGTTTGGCTTATCAGAGGTCCTGTCTAGTTTAACCAATTCAGGTCCTGTCTAGTTTAACCAATTCAGGTCCTGTCTGGTTTTGCTTATCCAAGGTCCTGTCTAATTTTGCCTATTCAGGTCCTGTCTAGTTTGGCCTATTCAGGTCCTGTCTAGTTTAGCATATCCAAGGTCCTGTCTAGTCTTGCCTATTCAGGTCCCGTCTAGTTTGGCCTATTTAGGTCCCGCCTAGTTTTGCTTATCCAAGGTTCTGTCTAGTTTTGCCTATTCAAGTCTTGTCTAGTTTAACCAATTCAGGTCCTGTCTAGTTTTGCTTATCCAAGGTCCTGTCTAGTTTTGCCTATTCAGGTCCTGTCTAGTTTGGCCTATTCAGGTCCTGTCTAGTTTAGCATATCCAAGGTCCTGTCTAGTCTTGCCTATTCAGGTCCCGTCTAGTTTGGCCTATTTAGGTCCCGCCTAGTTTTGCTTATCCAAGGTCCTGTCTAGTTTTGCCTATTCAGGTCTTGTCTAGTTTAACCAATTCAGGTCCTGTCTAGTTTTGCTTATCCAAGGTCCTGTCTAGTTTAGCCTATTCAGGTCCTGCCTAGTTTGGCCTATTCAGGTCCTGTCTAGTTATGCTTAACCAAGGTCCTGTCTAGTTTTGCCTATTCAGGTCTTGTCAAGTTTGACCAATTCAGGTCCTGCCTAGTTTTGCTTATTCAAGGTCCTGTCTAGTTTTGCCTATTCAGGTCTTGTCTAGTTTAACCAATTCAGGTCCTGTCTAGTTTTGCTTATCCAAGGTCCTGTCTAGTTTAGCCTATTCAGGTCCTGCCTAGTTTGGCCTATTCAGGTCCTGTCTAGTTATGCTTAACCAAGGTCCTGTCTAGTTTTGCCTATTCAGGTCTTGTCAAGTTTGACCAATTCAGGTCCCGCCTAGTTTTGCTTATCCAAGGTCCTGTCTAGTTTTGCCTATTCAGGTCTTGTCTAGTTTAACCAATTCAGGTCCTGTCTAGTTTTGCTTATCCAAGGTCCTGTCTAGTTTAGCCTATTCAGGTCCTGCCTAGTTTGGCCTATTCAGGTCCTGTCTAGTTATGCTTAACCAAGGTCCTGTCTAGTTTTGCCTATTCAGGTCTTGTCAAGTTTGACCAATTCAGGTCCTGCCTAGTTTTGCTTATTCAAGGTCCTGTCTAGTTTTGCCTATTCAGGTCCTGTCTAGTTTGGCTTATTCAGGTCCTGTCTAGTTTTGCTTATCCAAGGTCCTGTCTAGTTTTGCCTATTCAGGTTCTGTCTAGTTTGGCCTATTTAGGTCCTGTCTAGTTTTGCTTATCGAAGGTCATGTCTAGTCTTGCCTATTGAGAATCTGTCTAGTTTTGCCTATTCAGGTCCTGTCTAGTTTTGCTTATCCAAGGTCCTGTCTAGTTTTGCCTATTCAGGTCCTGTCTAGTTTTGCTTATCCAAGGTCCTGTCTAGTTATGCCTATTTAGGTCCTGCCTAGTTTGGCCCACTCAGGTCCTGTCCAGTTTTGCTTATCCAGGGTCCTGTCTCGTTTTGCCTGTTCAAGGTCCTGTCTAGTTTTGCTCAAATCTATTTTTGAATGCTTGTAGTTTGTGTAGGTCGCTGTGGCCTTATCTTGTAATGATAAGATTTTGAAGAGCAGTTGTAGATTAGTAATTAATTGTGAAATGTGTTTTTGTAGTAGGTGCCTTAGACGAATCGAGTGGAGCGAGTCCTGCGAGCGACTCGAGCCGCGCCGAGTCGAGCCTGTCGCCGAAGCACCGGCACCAGATGAAGCACCGAGAGCTGTTCCTGTCGAGGCAGGTGGACACGCTGCCGGCGACGCACATCCGCGGCAAGTGTTCCGTGACCCTGTTCAACGAAACCGAATCCCTTCAGTCGTACCTGAACAAAGACGACATGTTCTTCTACTGCCTCGTCTACGACCCGACCCAGAAGACTTTGCTCGCGGACAAGGGCGAGATCCGCGTCGGCAGTCGGTACCAAAGTGATGTGACGAACCTCCTCAAGGAGGGCGAGAGTGACGGTAGAGTTATTTCCGAACTAGAAACCCTGGTCTGGACGCCGGAGCACGGGCTCACGGACAGACAGATCGACCAGTTCCTCGTGGTCTCGCGCTCGGTCGGCACCTTCGCCCGCGCTCTGGACTGCAGTTCGAGTGTCAAGCAGCCCTCCTTACACATGTCCGCCGCCGCGGCGAGCCGCGACATCACACTCTTCCACGCCATGGACACCCTGCACAAGCACACCTACGATCTGTCGGGCGCCCTCGGCTCCCTCGTCCCCTCCAGCGGCCCAGTCCTCTGTCGCGACGAAATGGAAGAGTGGAGCGCCTCCGAGGCCAACCTCTTCGAGGAAGCCCTCGACAAGTACGGCAAGGACTTCAACGACATACGCCAGGACTTCCTCCCCTGGAAGACTCTCAAGAACATCATCGAGTACTACTACATGTGGAAGACCACCGACCGGTACGTCCAACAGAAACGGGTCAAGGCGGTCGAAGCGGAGTCCAAACTCAAACAAGTCTACATTCCTAATTAGTAAGTCACTGGAATTATCTTATTCCATCTTTCGCGTGTTCCGTCCTATCATGTCTACTTTAGCCTATTCAAGATCCTGTCTAGTTATGCCTATCATGTCCTCTCTGGTACTGTTCCTGTTCTACGAATTCTGTCCTACTTTCCGCGTGTTCTGTCCCATCTTTTATATCCTGTCCCACTTTCCGCGTGCTCCCTCCCATCTTCAATACCATCTTCCGTATGTTCTATCCCATCTTCAATACCATCTTCCGCGTGTTGGATCATACAGTTCCCTCGTGATCGTTAGAGCATCTTCCTAGTGTTCTCTCCCATCTTCTACGAGTTCTGTCCCACTTTCCGCATGTTCTGTCCCATCTTCTATGTCCTGTCCCATTTGCCGCGTGCTCCCTCCTATCTTCAATACCATCTTCCGCATGTTCTATCCCATCTTCAATACCAACTTCCGCGTGTTGGATCATACAGTTCCCTCGTGATCATGAGATCATCTTCCGCATGTTCTATCACAACTTCCGCGTGTTCTCTCCCATCTTCCACCAGTTCTGTCCCACTTTCCGCTTGTTCTGTCCCACCTTCCGCGTGTTCTGTCCCATCTTCTATGTCCTGTCCCATCTTCCGCGTGCTCCCTCCCATCTTCAATACCATCTTCCGCATGTTCTATCCCATCTTCGATACCATCTTCCGCGTGTTCTATTCCTTCTTCCACGTATTCGGTCGCATCTTCCACATGTCCTGTCCCATCTTCCGCGTGTTCTATTCCTTCTTCCGCTTGTTCTTCCCCATCTTCAATGCCATCTTTCGCATGTTCTATCTCATCTTCTTCATTACCACCTCCCGCGTGCTTCCTCCAATCTTCAATACCATCTTCTGCATGTTCTATCCCATCTTCAATGCCATCTTCCGCGTGTTCTATCTTATCTTGAATACCATCTTCCGCGTGTTGGATCATACAGTTCCCTCGTGATCATGAGATCATCTTCCGCGTGTTCTATCACAACTTCCGCGTGTTCTCTCCCATCTTCCACCAGTTCTGTCCCACTTTCCGCGTGTTCGGTTCCACCTTCCGCGTGTTCTGACCCATCTTCTATGTTCTGCCCCATCTTCCGCGTGCTCCCTCCCATCGTGAGAGCATCTTCCGAGTGTTGGATCATACAGTTCCTTCGTGATCGTAAGAGAATCCCACATGGTCTATCACAACTTCCGCGTGTTCTCTCCCATGGTATGGTAACTCTGATATGGGAACTGATATGAGTATACCCTGATATGGGTATTCTCTCAACTGGTATCTTCAATACCATCTTCCGCATGTTCTATCCCATCTTCAATACAATCTTCCGCGTGTTCTGTCCCATCTTCCACGTATTCGGTCCCATCTTCCGCATGTTCTGTCGCATCTTCCACGTCTCCTATTCCTTCTTCCGCGTGTTCTTCCCCATCTTCAATGCCATCTTTCGCATGTTCTATCTCATCTTCTTCATTACCATCTTCCGCGTGCTTCCTCCAATCTTCAATACCATCTTCCGAGAGTTCTGTCCCATCTGCCACGAGTTCTCCCTCTTCTTCCGTTCTTCCTCTGCTTCGCGTCTTCTCTCCCATCTTAAACACCATCTTCCACATCTTCTCTCCCATCTTCCACGTCTTCTCTCCCATCTTCCACGTCTTATATCCCATCTTCCCTCCCATCTTCCACATCTTCTATCCCATCTTCCACATCTTCTATCCCATCTTCCACATCTTCTATCCCATCTTCCACATGTTCTGTCCCATCTTCCACATCTTCTATCCCATCTTCCACATCTTCTATCCCATCTTCCACATCTTATATCCAATCTTCCACGTCTTCTATCCCATATTCCACATCGTCTATCCCATCTTCCACATCTTCTATCCCATCTTCCACATCTTCTATCCCATCTTCAATACCGTCTTCCTGGTGTTCCGCGTCCCCACGTTCCGCGTATTCTGTCCCATCTTTTGTGTGTTCTGTCCCATCTTCCAGTATGTTGGCAATCCGACTGCTTGGGTTTTATCTGGCATGGGTTATCTCAGTATCCCGTTCTACCTTAGATCATTAGCAGGTCGTTCCGGTCTCTGTTCCCGATTAGTTTGCCTATTTCTTCCTTCCTGAATCTTACTCTCGCCGATTTGGCTGTCTCACCCAAATGACATTTACATGCCCTTCATCCTTCGGTGCTTCCAGTGAAGAAATTTTGATTGCAAGAATGTTACTTTCGTCGATCTGGCTGTCACTTCCATAAGCTGGAATAGAGTCATGACTTTGATCTAACAGGTTCCTAAACTACTAAACTTGTGGTACCACTGCATTTTCCGGGAGAGAAACGCGGCCTTCGCGGTCGTAAATTCAAGTTTTGGCAAACATTTTTGTGATGCATTTTCTCGCTTCCTTTGTTGTAGTAATAAGCCAAATCCAGCGGCGCTCAATAACAATAAAGGGGTTGTGAATGGCAGCAGCAATGGCAGCTCGGAACCCGTCGTGTCGTTGGGCGGCAAAGCGTGCGAATCTTGCAATGGTAAGTCCAAATATTCAAAGCTTATTTACATCTGATTGATGCTATAACCATTTTCATTGAATCCCTTATCTTATGTGTACGAGGTATGATCAAATATCTGTTCTTGAGCGTTCCATCAGGGAACAGATGGGACGTTAAACTACTTGATGTAGCCGTTAAACGCCGTTAAACTACTTGATGAATATGATCTCTTTAAGCCTGTTGAACAATTTAATCAATTGGCAGATCATCATCAAGATTTTGAACACCTTGATCAACAAGCTAATCAACAAGATCTTGAACACCTTGATCAACAAGCTAATCAATATCATTTAGATTTTGGACACCTTGATCAACTAACCAATCCTCATCATCGAGATTTTGAACACCTCGATCAACAAGATCTTGAACACCTTGATAAACAAACTAAGCAATATCATTTAGATTTTGAACACGTTGATCAAAAAGCCAATCCTCATCATCAAGAATTTGAACACCTTGATCAACAAGATCTTGAACACCTTGATCAACAAACTACGCAATATCATTTAGATTTTGAACACCTTGATCAACAAGCCAATCCTCATCATCAAGATTTTGAACACTTTGATCAACAAGCTAATCAAAAAGATCTTGAACACCTTATCCAAATTTTCGTTGATGGCCTTAAAAGAAGTCATCGAAGTCTTGGGATGTGGATCACTTTATAGGAAATGATCAAAACGTTGCGAATATTGAAGGAATCGATTTGTAGATTTTAGTGAAAGCTTGTCAGGAACTGAGGTGCAGCTTCAAGTAAACGTTGTGGATAGTTTGAAAACTTTGAAGAAGGCGACGTAAACCTTGAGGAAGATGACGTAAACCTTGAAGAATGCGACGTAAATATTGAAGAAGACGACGTAAACCATAAGAAGACGACGTATGCCATGAAGAAAACGTGGTTTGAAAACTTTGAAGAGAGAGACGTAATAGACGATAAGACGACGTAAACCTTGAAGAATGCGACGTAAACTTGAAGAAGACGATTTAAACCTTAAAGAAGGCGACCTAAACCAAGAAGAAGGCAACGTAAACCTTGTAGAAGATGACTTAAATCATGAAGATGACGACGTAAACCTTGAAGAAGGCGACATAATCCTTGAAGAAAGTTATTTAAACCATGAAGAAGACGACGTAAACCTTGAAGGTATGATCAAATATCCGTTCTTGAGCGTTCCATCTGTTCCAACATGCCTGTATATTCCTTGATGATCCTTGATCGAATATGATCTCGTTAAGCATGTTGACACTTTAATCAACTGGTTGATTATCATCAAGATTTTGAACACCTTGATCAACAAGCTAACCGAAATCTCGTTGATGGCCTTGAAAGAAGGGATCGATGTATTGGGGATGTGGATCAGTTTAGAGGAAATGATCAAAGCGTTGAGAATATTGGAAGAAGGAAGCGAAGATGTTGAAGAGGAGTTCTTTAAGGAAGTTGATCGATTTGGAGAAGATTTTAGTGAAACCTTGACAGGAACTGAGGTGCAGCTTGAAGTAAACGTCGTGAATTGTTACGGAGACCTTGAAGAAGGCGACGTAAACCTGTAAGAAGACGACGTAAATCATGAAGAGACGACGTAAACCTGGAAGAAGACGACGTGAATCATGAAGAGACGGCGTAAACCTTGAAGAAGGCGACCTAAACTTGAAGAAGACGACGTGAATCATGAAGAGACGGCGTAAACCTTGAAGAAGGCGACCTAAACTTGAAGAAGACGACGTAAACCTTGAAGGAGGCGACCTAAACCAAGAAGAAGGCGACGTATACCTTGAAGAAGATGGCTTAAATCATGTAGAAGATGACGTAAACCATGAAGAAGGCGACGTAACCCTTGAAAAAAAGATTTAAACGTTGAAGAAGATTACGTAAACCTTGAAGGTATGATCAAATATCCGTTTTTGGGCGTTCCATCTGTTCCATCAAGGCTTTAAACTCGTTGATGAATATGATGTCGTTAAACATGTTGACACTTTAATCAACTGGCTGATCATCATCAAGATTTTGAAGACCTTGATCAACAAGCTCTTATCAACATCATCAAAATTTTCATCAACAAGATCTTGATCAACAAGCTAATCGAAATCTCGTTGATGACCTTGAAAGAAGTGATCAAAGTCTTGGGGATGTGGATCACTTTAGAGCAAATGATCAAAACGTTGAGATTGTTGAAGGAAGCAAAGATGTCGAAGAGGAGTTCTTTAAGGAAGTCGATCGATTTGGAGAAGATTTTAATGAAAGCTTGGCAGGAACTGAGGTGCAGCTTAAAGTAAACGTTGTGGTTAGTCAGAAAAACCTTGAAGAAAACGAGGTAAACCTTGAAGACGACGTAAAATATGAAGAGACGAGGTAAACCTTGAAGAAGACGACGTAAACCATGAAGAGACGACGTAAACCTTGAAGAAGACGACGTAAACCATGAAGAGACGATGTAAACCTTAAAGCAGACGACGTAAAGCATGAAGAAGGTGACGTAAACCTTGAAGGAGACGACGTACACCTTGAAGAATGCGACGTAAATATTGAAGCAGACGACGTAAACCATGAAGAATACGACGTAAACCATGAAGAATACGACGTATACCATGAAGAATACTACGTAAACCTTGAAGCAGGTGACGTAAACCTTGAAGAAGATGATTTAAACCATGAAGAAGACGACGTACACCTTGAAGGTGTGATGAAATATCGGTTCTTGAGCGTGCCATCTGTTCCATCAAGCCTTTTAACTCCTTGATGAATATGATCTCGTTGAGCATGTTGAACACTAATCAACTGGGTGATCATCATCAAGATTTAAAACACCTTGATCAACAAGCTAATCAACATCATCAAGATTTTGAACACCTTGATCAATAAGCTAATCAACATTATCAATATTTTGAACACCTTGATCAACAAGCTAGTCAACAAGATCTTGATCAACAAGCTAATCGATATCTCGTTGATGGCCTTCACCAGGATGAGGATGTTGATCACCTTAGAGGAAATGACCAAGGCGTAGCGAATATTGAAGGAAGCAAAGATGCCGAAGAGGAGTTCGTTAAGGAAGTCGATCGATTTATAGAAGATTTTACTGAAAGCTTAGCAGGAACTGAGGTTCAGCTTGAAGTAAACGTTGTGATTAGTTAGGAAAACCTTGAAGAAGGCGAGATAAACCTTGGAGAAGACGACGTAAATCATGAAGAAGGCGACGTAAACCTTCAAGAAGACGACGTATACCTTGAAGAATGCGACATAAATATTGAAGAAGACAACGTAAACCATGGAGAAGACGACGTATACCATGAAGAATACGACGTAAACCTTGAAGAAGATGATTTAAACCATGAAGAAGTCGACGTAAACCTTGAAGATATGATCAAATCGGTTCTTGAGCGTTCCATTTGTTCCATCAAGTCTTTAAACTCTTTGATGCATATGATCTCGTCGAGCATGTTGAACACTTTAATCAACTGGCTGATCATCATCAAGATTTTGAACACCTTGATCAACAAGCTAATCAACAAGAACACCTTGATCAATATTGAAGGAAGCGAAGATATCGAAGAGGAGTTCTTTAAGGAAGTCGATCGATTTGCTTGTGGATAGTAGGGAAAATCTTGAAGAAGGCGGGGTAAACATTGGGGAAGACGAGGTAAACATTGGAGAGACGACGTAAATCATGAAGAGGCGACGTAAACCTGGAAGAAGACGACGTAAATCATGAAGAGACGATGTAAACCTTAAAGAAGACGACGTAAACATTGAAGAAGAAGACGTAAAGCTTGAAGAAGACGACGTAAACCTTGAAGAAGGCGACGTAAATCTTGAAGAAAACGAGGTAAACCTTGATTAAGACGACGTAAACCATAAAGATGAAGACGTAAACCAAGAAGAAGGCGACGTAAAACTTGTAGGAGATGAATTAAAGCATGAAGAAGACAACGTAAACCTTGGAGAAGGCGACATTAACCTTGAAGAAGACGACGTAAACCATGAGGAGGACGACGTAAACCTTGAAGAAGGCGACGTAAACCTTGAAGAAGGCGATGTAAATCTTGAAGAAGACGACGTAAACCATGAAAAAGACTACGTAAACCTTGAAGAGGACGACTTAAACCATGAAGAAGAAAACGTAAACCAAGTAGAAGGCGATGTTAACCTTATAGAAGATGACTTAAAGCATGAAGTTGGCGACGTAAACCTTGAAATATATTTTGGCAATTTTGAAGAAAACTTGGCCAAAATTCACACTTCAGAAGACCAACCTATATTTCTATCAAACCCCAAGAGGTGAAACCTCGTGGAGGAACCTCTTCAACCCAACCGATCTGAAATTTCTTCATACCGCCAATGCCGAAGCCTTGAGGAACATCAAACCATCAACACTGAAGTTGGAGTAAACGGTGCGGTTTCCTTAGAAGATTCCTCGGTGAAGTTAACCAATTCGCTCCTGAGCTTGGTCAAGGGTCAAGGCGTGGGCAAAAATCAGCTGCGTCTTGGAGCTGGAGGAACAAGAGGAAGTGAAGACGTCGTTGGATTTTGCTTCCAAACATTTACGTTCCTGGAAGCTTTAGAAGAACCTGATTGAAGGGAATTTCGAAAAGGAAGAGATGGAAGGGAATTTTTGACCGACTTAATACCCAAATTGTTTTCTATTAGGTCGTTGGTTTTGTTAAGTTCTTGAGAGTTCTAGCTGAGACAGAACAAATACAAAGACTGCTTCAAAAACTAGAAAGTCCACAGATTAAGACTAAGTCTAAATGACTTGTGTAACTCTTATAGTTTAGACAGGAGGCTTAGTCAAAATCTACAAATTTTAATGGACTTAATCTCCAAATTGGTTTCTACTTGGTGGTCAGGTTTGTTCAGATTTTGGGAGTTCTAGCTGACTCAGAATAAATACAAAGACTGCTCCAACAACTAGGAAGTTCACAGATTAAGACTAAGTCTAAATCACTCGAGTAGGTCTTATAGATTAGACATAAGGCTTAGTCAAAATCTACCTAATCTCCAAATTGGTTTCTACTAGGTCATCGGTTTTGTTAAGTTTTTGAGAGTTCTAGCTGAGTCAGATAAAATACAAGGACTGCTCCAAAAACTTGAAAGTCTACAGATTAAGACTAAATCTAAATCACTAGTCTAGCTCTTATAGTTTAGACAGGAGACTTAGGCAAAATGTACAAATTTTGCCCGAATTAATCTCTTGTACTAGGTCCCACTAGGTGGTCACAGTGGTGTAGTGGTGAATGCATCCGCTAACTATACATGAGATCCCTGGTTCAATCTCCGGCCAAACCGTGAAATTTTTTCACGGAACTAAGCTGTGGCCACCTCGTGGAAAGCAAGGGCAAACTACCACGAGTAATTCTACCTAGTAAACCTCTCAATTAGTGCCGTTCGGAACCGGTGATTAACTGCTAGGTCCCGTATATTAGTGAATGATGCGTTCCACAAATATGCGCGAGAGGTTGCCTAAGCTCTCAGAGAGTACGGCACCTTAAGAAGACTAGGTATCGCACGAATTTTTTGATCATGCCTCGTAGACCAAATTTTATGAACTATTTAAATGTAGACATTTAGTCCTTAGATATTAGAATTGAGTGTAAAAGGAGTTGTTGCATTGAACGTTTTTTAGTTTGTTGGGGTTAATCCGCTTATGTGGCTCCATGTCTCAATTGTTGATTTTATTGAATAAATTGTTATTTTGTAGCGACAGGATCGAGTCAGTGGTACGCGTGGGGTCCGTCGAACATGCAGTGTCGGCTGTGCCAGACGTGTTGGCAGTACTGGAAGCGGTACGGGGGATTGAAGGTGCCGACGCGGTACGCCGACTGCGAGTTCGAGGCGGGCGCGAAGAAGAAATCGGGCAGCGACGGCGAGGAGGACAAGATCACGTCGGCGCTGTCGCACCGGCCCCACCGCTGCAACATCGGCGGCTGCGGCAAGGAGTTCAAGCTGAAGGCGCACCTGGGCCGACATTACGCCACCGCGCATGGCATCATGGTGCGGTCGGGGTCGCCTCGGCCCGTGATGAAGACGCGGACGGCGTTCTACCTCTGCACGACGCCGCTGACTCGGATCTCCCGGCGGCTCTGCAGGCACATCATGCGGCCCCGGCACGCGAGTCGAGCTCCCTTCTTCGCGATTAACATCCAAGCGGTGAAGCAGGAGTGCGGCGTTCAGATGGCGGGGAAGTCGGTGCCGGAGCTCAAGCAACTGCTGGTGTACAGAAAGAAGAACCGCGGCAGCGTGACAATGATCGCTAATAGGCTAGGCAACCCCGGTAGCGTCACCGCGCAATGGCTCATACTAACCGACAAAGACAGTCTGCCCAAGCCGGAGAAAGTCGCGTTTCCGAAGCCGCCGAAGGCTCCCGACGGCAGTCTCTTGTACGAACGTGTTCCTAACAAGCCGGAAGCGGAGAAGATTCCGCTCAATAACATGTCGCCTTCGCTGAAGAGGAGGGCGTTCGAGGAAATGAACGGAGGCGTTGACAGTAAGTTTTAATTCCTTTTTCGCAAAATATCAAATTTTATTTAATTTTCACACAATTCTATTTTAGAATGTGCCAGCTTTTCTCAAACATAGTTTAACAACACTTCCAATATTATACAGTTTATGTCAAATATGGCAGTTTTTGTGACACTTTTATCAAATATGACATTTCGTATTTAAAAAAAGTTTGACAGTTTAGTTTACGACGATTAAATGAATTATTATTCTTATATAATATTAGCCTAGACAGGCAATATGTGAGTAGACAGTTTAGACAGGCAAACTTGGCTAAATCTACAGGAGCTGATAAAGTTATTATTTTATTTATAGCCGAATGTTCAACATCAGAAATCAGGGAATAATTTAACGAATTATTATTATTTCTTTATAAGATTAGCTTAGACAGGCAAGATAAGAGTAGGCAGTTTAGACAGGCAAACTTGGATAAATCTACAGGAGCTGATAAAGTTTATAAATAGTCGAATAGTCAAGATCAGAAAACAGGGAATAGATAGACCAGTGGTTCTCAAACTTTTTTTTTGCCGAGCTGAAAAAATCTCGCGGCACCCTTATGGACGACCCCCATTAATCACGTGATGTTTTTAGCAACTTTTTAAAGTCTTTCATGTTCATCTTTCTAAAGCGAACCGTTTTTGTAGTATAAATTTATTTGGAAACTTCTTACCGCGTTCTCCATTTAAACCCATGTAAATTGAAAATCGAAATTCAGAGAAGGGACCTTGCAAAAATTTATAGTTTTACTTTTGTGCCTAAATCGAACGATTTTACAAAATTTGCAAAGAATACTTACTTACCCGGACAAACTACATACGGAGATCCCGGTCGTAATTTTCTATTTTGAGGCGTTGTCGAGATATTTACAAAAAACCTTTGAAGCAAAAATAATTCGCCGCGCCGTCGCCATTGTGGGCGGGGCTTTTAAATTTGCTCAGCGGAGGATTGTTCTGCTGGATACCCATATTAAGTAAAAGTTTAACCCCGCGCGCAGGGTGATGGCGGCCACCCGGATCATCTGCAATCAAAAACAAAATAACCACCTTAAAGTTTATATGATTACGGAGGGATTGAACTAGGATAAAGTCATTCGGTCGATAAATAACAAAATGTCGGCCATTTGAATAAAAATGTCGTTTTCGAGTGTTTTTTTGGACTTCAAGGGGGCTAAAAGAATATTTGTTATGTACCAATTAAAAAGATCCTAGTTCACTACCTGGAGCATTCAATTTGCAACAAATTTCGAGAAGTTTCAACGGAATCGGTTAAAATGAATTCGAGTTATCACCCTGCGCAGTTTCAAAAATATGGTTTCAAGAAAAACGCGATTGAAGTTTAGAGTACATTTCATCGCAATATTATGCAACTTACGGTTAGTCTGCGATCTCAGGACCATACATGAGCCCTTCCTCTTCCTCGCGGAAGGCATCTTGATCCTCCCGAGCCATTCTTCGCTCCTCCATGGCGGCACGAACAGCTGATCTTAGCCTCGTCTCTGCATTGTGGATTCGGTGCTCGTCGGTGTGCTGCGCGAATTTCAGAGAAAAAGGGCCCAGCTGGATTCCCATGGTGGACATCGTCTTCAGGATGCATGAGTAGCCCTCGTTGAAGATGCCCACAGCCAGGAACATGGCAACGGTGACGGTCTTAGATCCAAAAAACAGATGCTTGGGAGCCAGTTTCCAAATGCACGCGTTCAGGCTCTCGTTGGAGTTTTGCGTGTTTCCTCCTAAGCACCGGCGCAACCCTTACCCACCGGGTGGGTAAGGGGTGACGGCAATAACCACCATGTAAGTCCGACCCAAATGTCAACCTCTCCTGCACGCGGTGCACGCTGCTAGATAACGAACGAGGCTCTGGCGACCGAGTCATGGCGGTATAACCATTCAAACGAGAATAAAGGAAATGTATTCTCACCGTGAGGGGTTGCTAGTCTCCCAGCGGGCGCCTCCCCAGGGGGCGGGTAGGGGAAAGCCTCCCAGATATGGGTGGTACCGGGGAAATTAAATACCCAAGGCGGACCGAAACTAGCAACAACAGTAGCGTCTGACCCAGAGTGGGCGGCTGCAAACGGCGTCTGACCCAGAATGGGCGGCCGAAAACCAAACTAACCAACCCGTCTTGCCAGCGTGGTGTTTTACGGCAAAAAACCCCTTATTTTTACCCATGAAAATGATAGATGTAAACAAACAAATACCCCAGGCGGATAGGAGAATATCTCCACAGTTCCGCAATGATAACCAATCATTCTGTCCCACGGATTCTGGGGGGGACAAACATCTAATGAAGCAGAAAACCTACTCAACAAAGAAGCAGAATATACACATGTATATCGCAACCTACAACACAAGATCGCTACAATCAGAGGAAAGACTCACCGAACTCGAGCGAGAATTAGATCATATAAAATGGGATGTTGTTGGTCTCAGCGAGATTAGAAGACGGGGAGAGCAACTAATAAAACTAAAATCTGGGCATAGCCTATATTATGCGGGAAACGACGAAAATTCCAACGGTGGAACCGGTTTTATAATACATAAACGTCACAGCAAGAATATAATTTCCATAAAGAAAATCTCCCCTAGAGTGACTAGCCTGGTCCTGAAACTAAATACAAGATACCACATAAAAATCGTACAAATCTATGCACCGACGACCAACTACAGTGATGAGGAAGTAGACATCTTCTACGACGATATATCTATGGCCCTAAGAGAGCAACCAGTCCAATTCACCATTGTATGCGGAGACCAACGCCAAAATCGGAATGAAAAGCGACGATACGGAAATTTCTTTAGGAAACTTTTGACTGGAAGGCAGGAATAACCGAGGTGAGACGTTGTTGGGCTTCCTACTACAAAACAACCTATTTCAAATGAACAGCTTCTTCTATAAAAAACTAAATCGAAGATGGACCTGGGAAAGTCCAGACGGCCGCACAAGAAATGAAATAGACTTTGTAATAACGGATAAGAAACATATAATTAAGGACGTAACGGTATTAAATAGATTTGATACTGGGAGCGACCATAGAATGGTGCGATCAAAAATAACCATTGATATAAAGAAAGAAAGACACAAAATGGTTAAAAAGACAACCAACCAACAATGGCACAGCCCACTAGATGTAGAGGAATACCAACAGTGTATCGCAGACCGGTTGACGAGTGGAAACGCGGACAAAAATGAAAACATCAACAACCTAAACGACCGAATAACAAATGCCATAATAGAAAGTCAAAGTACATGCTGCCCTAGAACAAAACAAGAAGAAAAACTCAGCCAAGAAACAATACAGCTGATGCAAAGTAGAAGAAACATGAGAAGTGAAGAGACAACCTCCATCGAAGAACTACGAGAGATAAATAAACAGATATCGAAGGCAATAAGGCGCGACATAAGAGCACATAATAAAGATAAAATTCAACAAACCCTAGAAAACAACAAAAGTATGAAGGTCCTGCGTAGAAAACTGGGAAGCGGGAAGAGACAAATAACTAAACTCAGAAATAAACAAGGAAATATAACAATGAACAGAGAGGAGATCCTAAATGTCGTTCAAGAATTCTACCAACTTCTATATACAAGCCAAAAAGAACCAATCCCGGAATCTGAACCAGATATCGTATCAAATAAAAAGGGCATCATAAACCAAGGGTCTGAAATACTACCAGATATTACTTTAGATGAAATAGAATTAGCCTTAAGTAAAACGAAGACAAACAAAGCCCCCGGAGGTGACCACGTCACCGCAGACGCCATCAAAATCGGAGGTGTCCACCTGCTAGGAAAAATCAGAGACCTGTTCAATCTTTGCCTGTTCAACAGTACAGTACCAAATGAATGGAACAACGCTATTGTGATCTTAATACACAAAAAAGGAGATATAGCTGACCTAGAAAACTATAGGCCGATAAGCCTTCTAAGTCATCTCTACAAACTATTTACAAGAATAATAACAAATAGACTTGAAAATAAACTGGACTTCTACCAACCAGTGGAACAGGCAGGATTTCGCACAGGATACGGAACCAATGACCTTCTACAAAGTGTTAAAACAATAGTCGAGAAAAGTATTGAATACAACAGACCACTCGTACTGGCCTTCATAGATTTCCATAAAGCATTTGACACCGTCGAGTTAGATGCAGTTATGGAAGCACTACAGGAATGCCGTGTCGACCATCGCTACACGAGAACCATTTACAACATCTACAAAAACGCCAGTATGGCGGTTCAACTCTATGAAAACACCAAATCCATTCCAATTGGTAGAGGCGTGAGACAGGGGGATACGATATCGCCTAAATTGTTCACCGCGGTTTTGGAACTCGCTTTCAAAAAGCTCAACTGGGAAAGAAAAGGCTTAACCATAGATGGCAAAAATCTATCAAATCTGCGATTTGCAGATGACATAGTGCTGCTTGCTGACGATCTTAACGATATAAAAACAATGCTATTAGAACTCCAGGAAGCATGTAATACCGTAGGCCTAAGAATAAACTATTCCAAAACAAAATGTATGACAAACTTGGTCCCGAGCAGACAGATAGATGTAGGCGATAGAGATATTGATTTCGTAGACAAATACACCTATTTAAGTCACGAAATACGCATAACTAGAGACAACCAAACATGCGAATTTAAAAGAAGAATAATCCTCTCTTGGGCCGCATATGGAAAACTTCGGGACGTATTCAAAAGCGATCTGCCAGTCTGCTTGAAAAGGAAAGTGTTTGATCAATGTGTATTGCCAGTTATGACCTACGGCACTGAAACCGCAACACTCACCATCGCCACTGCAAAAAAGCTCCAAATTGCACAACGAAAGATGGAAAGATCGATGCTCGGCGTGTCGCTACGAGACCATATCACAAACGAAGAACTACGCCGAACAACAGGTGTCACAGATGTGGTTGTGCGTATGGCGAAGCTAAAGTGGAACTGGGCTGGACACGTGGCCCGAATGTCAGATGGAGTGGATGCCAAGAGCAGATATACGAAGCAGGGGGAGGCCCCCCACAAGATGGACAGACGATATAAAAAGAACAAGAGGAGCCTGGATGCGAGAGGCTCAGGATAGGAGGAAATGGGCGGAAATTGGGGAGGCCTATGTCCAGCAGTGGACGCAAAGGGCTGCTTGATGATGATGATGATGATGACCGGCGCAACAGATCGTCGTCCGAAAGGGTCTCGTAGATCGGACGAATCGCAGTTTGGACTTCCTTGGAGAGCGGCGGGTCGTGTCGAAATTCCTCCAGTTGCCACCATTTGCACCAACTCTCTTCTCCAGGGGGGCAGTTTTGGTGTTGTGGGTTGTCATCCGTCGAACACTAGTGGTAGAAGGTGGCCCAGACTTCTTTCTTCATCTCTTCCACTGAATCTGGATGTCGTCGGATTGCCAAGCCGTAGATCCCTGATTAATTTGTCAGTAAGCTTTCCACGTCCCTTTCCGCCGATTCCTTTGTGTTGTTTCTTCACATTTCGAAGACGCGTGCCCATCCTCTTCTCCACGTGTCCTACGAATTCCTTCTTCTCGACGAGAATATCAGGATACGGGTCCAAGTCAACCAAGCCTTTGAATGTCTTGGTGTCGCCGTCCCCAATGTAATACTTGTACTTCACACCGCATGACTCTTCCGAACGACAAAACATTTCCTTCGCGCCGTCGACTTCCATTTTTCCGGCACTTCTGTTATGATTCGCGTCGCAAGTCTCTTTATGAGACTCGTACCAATTTTCGAACTCTCCAGCATCCATGACCGTCCTGTGGTAGTTGCAACTGCAGCAGAAAGACGACTTGACTAGACAATCTATAACTTTCTTCGAGTATTTGCCGATTAGCGAAGTTACTCCAAACAACGACGAGAATCCGCGTTTCATCCAGGATCCATCGCCTGACACAGATAAGTGCGTTCGTTCGTTGCCCTTTTGTTCATTTAGTTTAACTTCCTCCGCGGCTGCTTTCTTGCAAATAATCTCGAATACAGCCTTCGAAGCGGTGAACACATTTTCCAGGCAGGCGCAGTATAACGTGGTAGAGAAGCCAACTGAGAAATCCATCAACCCACAAAATAAGTTGACACCGTGGAAACCCTGTCCCAAGAGACGCATAACCATCGTAAGCCGGCGATTGATTTCGTAAGCTTGTTTGTTCACTTTTGGAGATGATCCAACATGACGTACCGGGCAGTCGCATTTTATGGTCAGCTTGAAACCAAGGCCTCGTTCAGCGGTCTGGGAGAATTTGATGTCAGCGTTGCAGGTCTTGCATTTCAGGATACTTGAGAGGAAGTTGAACACAGTCAGGAAGTCCAGAATGACGTACGAATGCCCGCGATTTATCTCGATGTCATCGTAGGTGTCGGACCTAAACTTCTTCGAAGATGTGCTCGCGAAGTCAGTTTCACTTTCCATGGTATGACGATTTCCGTGAAAATGCCTCTTCCTAACACAACTCCGGCCCAACTTTCCGATTTTTCGCGGCATCTTAAACGACCTGGCAGAATCTGCGCGTGTTTGTCTGCCGGTTACATGAAGTAAACTGAAGTATCAAACTGTCGGTACATATTTACTGACAGTCGGTACATAATCTACACACCTGGTGCTATCTGGCAACCCCTCCAGTAGCTTTTAGTATTTTACAAGTCATATTGAAGCATTTAACGTGGCCAAAAACAAGAAATTCCGAAGAAATAGCTACATGAAAAAACGGCCGATTTCAGGGACATGTTTTATGTTGTTCAATTAAGAAAAAAAAATATTTCCGTTTCGAATTCGGTAAAACGGTTCCAGGGGCGGATACTATATACTTCAACGTATCCAAAAATGCAATTAAAAAAAAATCGATTTTTTTGAAGAAAAAAAAAAGGTAAAACCCCCCTTAACCCTTTCACCGCCATTCCGGGAGGTGTGACCCGGGGCCCTGAATTCATACAGCGCCGTCTCCGGGCGATGTAGCCCGGGGTTTCTTTTTGTATCAGCGCCATCTATAGATAAAACGCTGAGATTATTTTAAGTTTAAGAAATTTGTCAAAAACTTTTCATTTCTTAGAGGTTTTTTTTCAAAAATCTCCCCGCGCAGACTACAGGCCGCGGAACGGCAAAACTCGCAGTCCAGATAGAAAAAAGACCAGGCTACACGGCGAAGGTGTCAGTTTTCTGCATAAACCACGTCTTGGTGATTTGCGGGCGTGTTGAAAAAAAAAAGACAAAAACCTTTACGTCTTTGTTCGTCCATAACTCGCCGCCACTCGGAGCGACGCAAGAAGCCGAGAGCACCAAAATACGCGCAGCGGAATCGCCCCGTGCCGCAAAAGTCGGATTCTGGGTCGCGGTCCCCCCTCACCCCCTCACTAAATGTAAAAAATCGTGCAAAAAAGGGTGATATTTTCCAACGTCGGCAGCTCGACGGGGACAGCTCGGATCGCGAACCCTTAAATACAAAAGTGGCACGGAAATCCGTTCCGATTCGTGTGAATGTTTGAGTCCATGCGCCTAGAATCGGCGAAACTGCAGCGGTTAGACTTACCGCACACCTTCCGGCGAACGGGATCCGATACATTTCGAACTGTGGCGGACGAGTCCCTGGTTGCAGCGACGCGGCGCCGGTACCAAAATGCGCGTCTCGGCGGGGCCCACGTGCAGCTCAAAATATCAGAAACGTACAGCTTGGAATATCAGAACGCGACATCCTGGTGCCCCAAATTAACATTCAAGTTTTTCTCTGTGCCGATTAACAGTTATAAGTGGGCGTCGGGACGCGATACCGCGACGTCTAATTATTGGTGCGAAAAGCCAACGGACCATTCTAAAATCCACTGGTAAATCCAAAACATTCACCGGGGGGCTACAGAAATATGGACGTTTTACTTTTGTCATTATTTTCTTGCTATAGGGCGAGTTTGGGCGGGCGTCGCGACGGTTGCAAACGATGCAGCGCAATGCCGCTTCCACTAAAAGATAAAACGTTCAATTCTCTGCGGAAATCGCCCAAAACTGTTACCGCAGAGCTTCATCTGGTGATTCTGCGCGAGTTTTCCCGGACGTCCAGGAAACGTCGTTTTATGGCGTTTCGATGCCATCTTCAACGGAATCTGGAATAAACTTCCAAACAAACTAATAAGTTGTATGCCCGATCGAACGGCGCCGGTCCCGTTCCGATCCGCCAATTGGTTCGGGCGTTGTAGATACCACCGCAAAACGCCTCTGGTGTTTTTTCACCTTTTGCGCATTTTTCTCGTTAAACTGCCGCAGATTCGCAAAAAGTCGTTGCAGTTTAAAAATTCTTACCGAAATAGTTGCGGGAAAGTGTTCGTAGAAGAACGAATCCAATCGGCGACCTGGAACCCTTTACATAAGTTTAGGGCGTCAGTGGAAGTGATTGCAAAATCATTAAATAAAAGTTGCATTATCTTGCACGTCGCAGACGTCGCAGCCAAACCATACGGGAAGAATTTTTGGGATACGACGAAAAATGCGCCTCAAAGGTTATTATACCTTATTCGTGATTTTAGGTTTCGGTGTGGTGCATCCGAACCTGGGGGAGTTGAGTCGCGAAAATGGAACCTCTCAACGGGGCTCTCGGTTGACACCAGAAAATTGTCAAATCCCATTTGCGCCGCCGCTGCCACTTCCGTCGGACCGTTTCCGCAGAAACCTCAATTTTTTGGGGTTTTTGACCCTCTGAAGGGGCGCTAGGACGGAGGACCAAAGCTGGGGATGCACAACGTGCGGACGGACATTACACAACGCGCAGTTAAAGCATACAAGACGACAAGAAGAAGCGGTTAAATACCGAAAATCTTCCGGCGGCATAAAAAAGCCGAATTTGACCTTTTCAAAAACCCACGTGGTGCGGAGCCCCAGCTGAAATCCAGGAAACGCCACATGTCAGTCGTCTCAGAATTGATCGAAATTTGTGATGCCGTCGTGATCTGGCGATTTAGGCCGAAAGCTTCCCCACACGGACACCACAAGTTTGCATTAAAAAATTACCACTTTTACGGAGGTCACGGCGAAGATGGCCAGGAAAAATGAAATTCACGCAAGGATTCTGGTAGAAAATTTTCACATTTTCCTGCGAATCCGGGTCCTCTGACTAAAACACCGCCTCCAGCGGCCCCCTCGCTCTGACATAGTCGGTGCATCAAATTCTTGAAGCCAAGGAATTGACGAACGAACCCATGTATGGCGATTTTCGATGAGACTTTCGAATCGCGTAGTTTAGTTTAGCCGACCAAAAATGACGAATTTTTTGCAAGAGTGAGTTTTTCGCCCTTTTCCAAGAATTTTAAGCAAAATTATCGAAAATTGAGGTGACAGTCGGACGTGTGGCGACGTTCCGGACACACCGACACCGGAAGCACGTCCGTGCGACGAAAACTGTCCAAGTTGTGGGTGAAAAAGTGAAAAAAGCTTAAAAGCTGGAGACGTCAGATGGGTGAAATTATTTTTCGAAAATACTTGTATGTTTTTCAAATCAGTTGTGTTAGATTTCGAGTCGTTAATCGGTTCATAAATATTTTTTTTAAATTCCAAAAAACCATGTTCTTTGCCCTATTATTTTTTCAGTGACTTTTGATCAATGGGTGACTTATCTATGTTAAAGGGGTTGCATAACTACCGGCATTTTTATAAATATTGGCGCTGTGTGTTATTCCTTATAATTGACATGGCAGTGAAAGTCCACAAAATACCCTGAAGTATCTTGGAGTTTTGTTGGACAAGAACCTAACCTTTGGCCGAAACGTCCACAAAATACCCTGAAGTATCTTGGAGTTTTGTTGGACAAGAACCTAACCTTTGGCCAACACATAGCATATGTCACCGCAAAAGCACAGAGAGCGGCGCTGTCTCTCTCCCGACTGATGCCACGACAAAACGGACCATCAGAAAAAAAAAAGAAGACTATTGTCCACGGTGGCAGACTCTATGATTCTCTACGCCGCCCCCGTGTGGATGCGAGCGTGCAAATTCAAAGTGTATAATGGAAAACTTCTCAGGGTGCAGAGAACTCTTGCCATTAGAATCTGCAGGAGCTATAGAACGACGGCGACGGAAACGTCTTGGCAAGGATGATCTTGGTCTTGGCAAGGATGATCCCGCTGGACCTACTTGCCAAAGAAAGAGGGGAGCCACATGGCGCCGATGCGGAAAACAAGAGAAGAGCTAGAGAGGTTACCAAAGAAAGGTGGGACAAGGTGGACGTGAGCGCCTGGACGCACAAACTTATCCCAAATATCAAAGAATGGTACAAGTGGGAGCACGGCGATATAACGTTCCATTTATCGCAAATGCTTACCGGCCATGGATGGATGCTTTGAAAACTATAAGGTTAGAATACGGAAAAGCGAATCACCAATTTGCCTATACTGCAAAGCCGAGGAAGATAATGCAGAACATACGCTCTTCAGATGCCCAAAGTGGTGCGAAATAAGACAGAAAACTGATAACAAAATTGGCAAATAACTAACCGCAGAAAATCCAATACCAGAAATGCTAGAAAGCATATACAAATGGAACTGTATCAAAACAATGGTGGAGGATATCTTAAAGAAGAAAGAAATGGACGAAAAAGATGCAGTAAATGAACAAGGACGAGTGTAACAAAGATGACAAATCACCCCACATCCATGATGTTATACCGCAAGGTGAGCCCGTGGCAGTGCGAGTGATATGGAAAGGGAAGGGTTTTTAGTGGGTAGGACCGGTACTACTATCAAGCCGGGTGAGTCCCACACTCCTCAGGGCATTGTGTTCTGGGGACTGTATGTAAATGTATTTTCCGCAAAAAAAAAAATAGACCAGGTTAGACAAGAGATGTTCTATCAAAAATCTTAACAAAGTACTGCTAGTTCATCGACTACAGATGGAGATGAACGGTACAAAAGTAAAAAATGAGGATGAAATGGTATCTGTGACCACTAAAATATGCAACGCAATTTTGACAACCAGAAATAATCCTACCAGTAAAAGACAGGTCTACTGGTGGAATGAGGACATCGCTAAATTAAGGTGGATCTGTATCTCTGCTACGCGACAGCTCCAAAGAAAACGCCGAAGTACCAGCTTCTCACAAGAAAATCTCAGAGGCGCATATACCATGGCCAAAAAAGCGCTGAGTAAAGCCATCAACGTGGCAAAAAGAGATCATTGGAATACATTATGCAAAAAAATACCGACAAATTAGTTAACGACACTTGGGGCGAGGCTTATGCAATTGCAACCAGAGAGCTCAAGGTTAGGCAGCAAACCTTAAAATATCTATGGAAAAGATCGAAGAAATAGTGGATGGATACACTTTTCCCTATCCACCAAACACCGACATGGGAACAACCAGCAGTAATTGAGATACCTGAGTTCACACAAGCAGAACTCAAAGCGGCATGTGACCGCCTACGAAATGGCAGAGCCCCAGGTCCGGACGCCATTCCATCTGAAATAATTAAAATCATAGCCAGAAATTTTCCTGAGTTTGTTCTAAAAGTCATGAATAATCTGCTCAAAAGGGGCATCTTTTCAGAACGACGGAAGAAGGCAAAACTAGTCCTTTTGAGGAAAGGTATGAAACCTCTCGAAGAAGTCACCTCATATTAGATGTTTTTGGAAAATTGCTCGAACAGCTGTTGCGAAGCAGGATAAACGCGGAACTGGGAGAAAACATAGATCTCTCTGAAAGACA
Organism: Phosphuga atrata; assembly: GCA_944588485.1. Classification (NCBI taxonomy): domain Eukaryota; kingdom Metazoa; phylum Arthropoda; class Insecta; order Coleoptera; family Silphidae; genus Phosphuga; species Phosphuga atrata. The sequence continues at coordinate 26,988,438 of OX155906.1, forward strand.
ATATGGCTTCAAAGAAGGAAAACCTACTGTTGACACCATCAGAAAGGCGTAGCTGAGGTGTAGCCAGAGACAAGTATCTAAAGAGAGATGCGACACTCACTAAGGAATTTCTGTGACAGAAGTTTGCGCTAACTGTGAATGATACTTGGAACTAACTATGAAAGGCGGGCTATTTGAATGTTTTATTAAATATATGCGATAATATAATTTATTTAAAATAGGGTGAAAATTAAAAACAATTTGTTAATTATGTTATTTACTTGTACTAATAAGATACTAAATATGTATTAACATTATAAAATATATATAAAACTTTGTGGAGGGTCATCCTTCATATTACTTTCAAAACCAGGAACAACACATCAGAAATATATGGAATCCATTGTCTGCGTCTCAGGAAGTAGGCTAAGAACGGATAGAGTTGGACTCGCGGCATAGCTGTGAGAACTCCAACATATCCCATCCAGCTGAAAATTGTCAAGCCGTGTCTGTGCGGTTGAGTACACAGACCTGAGCCTCCAGATTGGGGGTTGGGCGATGGGCTAACAACCTATTCCCGGAAAAAAAAAAAACTTGTTAAGGAACCTGATGCTTCGCCTCGGATTGGACAGATTCAACGGAAACGACCTGGCAAACGGAAATTTGATCACTCTTTCGGAACCTGGAATGTACGATCCTTGTTCAAACCTGGAGCTCTAAAATCACTCCTAGAACAAGTTGATAAATTTAACATTGATGTTATTGCACTCCAGGAAACTAAATGGCTTGGCAGCGAGATAACCGACATGAGGTCGCACACAATATTTAAAAGTGGAAAACTATCGGGAAGCCGTGAGTTTGGAGTAGCTTTTGTCGTCAGCAAAGCTTTTAAACAGCATATTACCAACTTCAAACCCATTAACGAAAGATTGTGTGCACTTCGCATAAAGACAACATTTTTCAACATCTGGCTCATTAATGTTCACGCCCCAACGGAGGATAAGGACGAGGCCACTAAGGACGAGTTCTATAGTCATCTTGAATCAATTTATGACTCATTGCCCTCAAATGACATCAAGATCATACTAGGTGATTTCAACGCGAAGGTTGGGAAGGAGGAGACACAAAGAGGAACAACCGGAGGGCACAGTCTCCACGACATTAACAATGACAACAGCCAACGTGTAGTTGATTTCGCCTGCAGTAGAAACGTAATAGTAAGCTCAACGTGCTTCCCGCATCGAAGCATTCACAAAAGAACCTGGGCGTCACCTGATGGAAGGACGTATAACCAGATAGACCACGTTCTTATTGATAAAAGGGCAGCCTCCAGCCTCTTAGATGTAAGAACCTACAGAGGGGCTAACTGCGACTCTGACCACTATTTGGTCAAAGCCTCATTCCGGTGTCGAATCGCAAACAGAAGACCTGCAAAATTCCAACCGACACTCAAATTCGACATCGAGAAGCTGAAAGACGAGTCAACCGCAGGCGCATACGCATCAGCCTTAAACAGACATTTTGACCAAATATCCAACCATCACGAAATGCCAATAGAGCAGTTATGGCTCTCCATCAAAAATGGCATTAAGTCTGTCGCAGAGGAGGTTATAGGCCACCAGTCCCGGCGTAAGAAAAACGATTGGTTCGATGATGAATGCCGAGATGCAATAGACAAAAAGAATGTAGCTTACAAACAATTCACCGAACGACCGACAAGAGCCAAGAGAGTCATATTTGACGAACTCAGACGATCTGCAAACAAAATTTGTAGAAAGAAGAAAAGAAAGTACCTGAATGACGAGCTATGCAAAATGGACGAACATTTTGAGTCAAATAACACAAAAGCGGCATATGCAATAGTTAAAAACCAAAAACGAGGGTTTCAACCAAGTACGAGCCTATGCAAGAACGCTGCAGGAGGCATTATCAGCAGCACAGAGGAGATAAAGACGAGATGGGGGCAATATTTCCAACAGTTGCTTAACCCGAATTCACCACCGTCCACTACCGTAACTGACAACTTGACCGAGGCAGCTACTGACGAAAATATAGTGAGCCTCCCTACAGTAGAAGAAGTAAAAGATGCCCTCAGCAAATTAAAAAACAACAAGGCGCCGGGCATAGACGACATTCCAGCCGAACTCCTGAAGAGCGGTGGTGAATGCGTAGCTACAAAAACTCACACCTTGCTGCTACAAATATGGACACAGGAAACACTACCTGACGATTGGCGAAAAAGCATTATATGTCCGATATACAAAAAGGGTGACAAACTGTGCTGCGAAAACTATAGAGGGATTTCATTGCTGTGCACATGCTATAAAATCTTGACGAAGATCATTGAGTCTCGAATTAAACCCTATGCCGAAAATATAATTGGAGAATACCAAGGAGGATTCAGAGCCGGACGATCAACTACGGATCAAATTTTCTCAGTAAAGCAGGTGCTAGAGAAATGCTGGGAATATAACATCGATGTGCACCAAATATTCGTAGATTTTAAACAAGCTTATGACAGTATCGACAGAAGTGTACTGTACACGATAATGCTGGAACTGGGAATACCAGCGAAACTCGTTCGACTGACAAGGCTTACAATGACCAACTCAACATGCCAAGTAAGAATCCAGAACGAGCTGACAACAAGCTTCCTAACGCTCTCAGGGCTGAAGCAAGGAGATGGCCTTGCACCCACACTGTTTAATCTGGCTTTGGAATATGTCGTACGAAAACTCCCTGTTGACACCAGAGGGACGCTATTATTTAAATCAACCCAAATAGTAGCTTACGCAGATGACATAAACATAATGGCGCGCTCAAAACTAGACGCCAAGGAAGTATTCGTTAATCTTGACACGGCAGCACTAGAAGTAGGGTTACGCATGAATGAAAACAAAACGAAAGTTATGGTACAATCACGAAGAAACACGCCAATCAGACAAAATCTAACGATAGCAAACTATAACATAGAAAATGTGGACAATTTCATATATCTGGGAGCCAATCTCTCCAAAGACGGCAATGAAATCAACGAAATAAAAAGACGCATAATGATAGCAAACAAGACATATTATTCGGTACTTCCTATAATCAAATGTAAAGACGTGCACAGAAAAACGAAGCTGCGAATCTACAAAACAATAATAAGACCTGTACTCTGCTATGGCAGTGAAACGTGGACCTTTATACAGGCATCAGAAAAAATGGTCAATGCTTTTGAAAGAAAGGTATTGCGACGAATCCTCGGACCGGTGAGAGAACAAGGCGCATGGCGAATTCGGTACAATAAGGAATTGTATGCTATTTTTGAGGACCCAGAAGTCTCCACTCTCATCAAACTCCGAAAGCTACAGTGGGCTGGTCATGTACAGCGAATGGAAGACGGAAGAATACCCAAGCGAGTACAAAAAGGAAAAGCGGAAGGAAAAAGACCAGTCGGAAAACCAAGAAAACGCTGGGAGGATTCCATTGACGAAGACAGCAGATCGCTTCTGAAATTTGCAACGTGGAGGACGCGGTCATTGGACCGAGAAAACTGGAGACGGAGCATTCAGGAGGCCAAGGCCCGACTCGGGCTGTAGCGCCATTGATGATGATGATGATTGTCTGAAAGTAAGGGATATGATGGTAATAAACCAATCATGTTTAATATAGTAAAAACATGCACACTTACCTTTCAATCTAGATTATGACTAATGTACGGAGAATTATTTTCAAGAGTCTTGCACTAATAATATCTTGCAGAGATGATGTATTCTTCAATGTGGTGGCAGGAAAAGAGAGAGTTTTGGGTGAAGAACTTTATTTTGGGTTTATATACCTTCTTATATTGTTAACACATGTTCCAATCCCTCTCATATTGGGACACCCGCGCTTTTAGGGTCGGTTCTCAAAGGTAGTTTATATTGCTACCCTGGCTGTAAAATTCCTTAACCGCATATATAACACTTCACACAATCGACAAAATATTACGAATGAATATTTGACACATTGGCGATATCATCTTTAAACTGATTGACTTTAGATACTTGTCTCTGGTTGACACTTTGCTAATATAAATGTAAACAACACTAGTTATTTACTAGAGATTTTAGGTGCTCAGTGCCATCTATCAGTTAATTTAAGCGACCAAGCCATCTATAATAAGTACTTCGAATTAAAACTTCTATCACAAATTTTCCTATAAGAGTGCCATACCCCTGGGTGTAGCTGAGGAAGCCAGAGTGGGTACACGGAGAACCAGAAAGATCTGCGCCCAGTTAACCTTAGACGTAAGAAATGCATTCAACTCGGCATGTTGGATCCTAGATGAGGTGACGTCGCGTGGCTTTCCACCATATCTACTCCGCATGATTCGCTGTTACCTACATAACCGCAAACTCACAATCGAATCAGACAAAAAAACCCGTTGAGCGTGATATCTATAGTGGGGTTTCGCAGGGTTCAGTCATAGGTCCCACATTGTGGAACATTCTCCATGATGGAGTGCTCAGACTGGAATTACCAGTAGGTGTGGAAACCATTGCATTTGCAGAAGATCTGGCATTAGTGTTGTGCGGCAAAACCGAAAAGGGAGAAAGTGCTAGAGCAAACATTGCAATTAAGTTAGTGGACGAATGGATGGAAAAGAGGCAACTAAGAAAACCGAGGCAGTTCTCCTCACTGGAAAGAGGCACATACACCCTATCACCTTTCAATTAAGAGACGCCAGAATAATACCGAAAGATTCTATAAAATACCTGAGCGTTGTAATCGACAAAAGCCTCTCATTCAAGCAACATATCATGAAGGCTCTCAAAACGGCTGCTGCCTTGGAGAGGCTCATGCCAAATGTGGGAGGTCCTAGAAGCAGCAAAAGGGGGCTATTGTGCTAGGTCCCGCAATCCCGCAATCCGCTGAGCTCCAGTCTGGGAAAACAAAATCAGAATGAAAACACTACACAACAAGATGACATCAGTACATCGTAGGCTAGCACTGAGAATATGTAGCGCATATACGAGGGGCAAGTAAAAAATAAGGTTCCCAACGCTGCACACTCGCCGCGCGAGATACTAGGCGAAATCCGGCAACACCACCTTCATTGTTGATCCCCCCCCCCCACTCCTTTCCAACTACCTGGAAGATCACTTCGAAGCTTAGTGCCGGCCTAACAGCCATCCGCGATGGAGCCCGCAATCGCCGTCACCGCCAGGTGTGAAATCCGTTCAGTGATTCGATTTTTAAACGCGAAGAAGCTTACACCTATTGAAATTCATAAACAGTTGGAAGAAGTTTATGGCAAAGCTTGCGTCAGCGTCCAACAAGTCCGCAATTGGTGCAGGGAGTTCTCCGAAGGACGCACAGACGTTCACGACGAGCAAATGAGCGGGAGGCCATGGGTGTCCGACGAAGTCGTGGCGAAGATTGAGCGCATTCTCCACGAGGATCGAAGAGTAACGCTTCGGAAGCTGGCTGATCAGGTTCCTGAGGTTTGTGAAAAAACCATCGACAACATTTTGACCAAAAAACTTCGTTATCACAAGGTGTGTTCGCGGTGGGTCCCGCACATGCTTTCAGAAACCCACAAAGACAATCGCGTCAAGTGTGCCGAGGGGTTTCTTCGAGATTGCGCCGAGAATACCGAAGAATTCTTGGACTCCATTGTTACGGGAGATGAAACGTGGTGTCACTACGTCACTCCGGAAACAAAAGAAGACTCGAAACTAAGGCGCCGCCCCGGGTCGCCGAGGCCGAAGAAGTTGAAGCAGACGCTGTCCGCAGGAAAAGTGATGGCTACGGTGTTTTGAGACCGAAAAGGCGTCTTGCTTGCCGAGTTTATGCCTAAAGGGACCACAATAAATTCGGACAGGTACTGCGAGACGTTAACGAAACTCAAAAGAGCCATCCAAAATCGCCGGAGAGGAAGACTGAGCAAGGGCGTTAGGTTGCACCACGACAACGCGCGACCGCATGTCTCTCGACAGACCACCGCCCTACCGGACAAATTCGGCTGGAAATTGCTTGATTATTCCCCCTACAGCCCTGATATTGCTCCGAGCGACTTCCACTTGTTTCCGAAATTGAAGCAACACTTGGGTGGACAACGCTTTAGTACAGATGAAGAGGTGAAGGAAGCGGTCACCAAGTACATCCGCGGCCCAACGGCGAAGTTTTTCGAAGCGGGTTTTGATAACTCGTCAGGAAAAATGCGTTGAAAGATCTGGCGACTATGTAGAAAAATAGTTTAAAATACAAGCTTTCAGATTGTATACATAATTATTGCAATAAAAAATGTCTCACACCTGAAAAACCCCCAATAAAATGTGGGAACCTTATTTTTTACTTGCCCCTCGTAGAAGAGTTTCAAGGGAAGCTGCGCGGTTATCGCTGGAATACCTCCTATTGATATCATAGTGCGAGCCAGACTTGATACGTACAACTCAGGATGTATTGGAACCAAAACAACTATAGTCCATTTTTTTTAAGAATGCACTACAGGGAAGATAGGGCTTATTTGAACTTGTTCTCTGATTGGCCTAAATCGAGGAGAAGTTCACACCAACGATATTTACTTCTCCATCTTAACCTCTTTTCTCTCCACATACTTTTGCAGCTGTGAGTTGTCAATGGCTGCCATGTCAATTCACATTTATCATCTGATTTGTTTGTATCATTTAGATTTTTTGCGTTTTTCTCCATTTATTTGTTTGTATTTTATTACAATTGTTGCCATTTGGAGTATTTAATCAATAATAATAAGATATTCAATGAAACCATTAATAAATTACCAAATTTTATTTTCAAGTAACTATATTTAAATTTAGCGCCAAATTTTGTAACTAGATTGAACATTTGTCATAGTGTCAATCAGGTTTCAAATTACTGCATTCTTAAAAAAAATGGACTATAGGAGCGAGGAAAAAACAGCCGCCACCGCCAAAATTTTTGAGGAATGGCAACGCGACTGGGTCTCAGGTAGTCTAAGGACAGTGGACAAGAAACCTAATCAACGATGTAAAACGCTGGGCAACGAGGAAACATGGAGAGGCAAAATACTATCTCACCCAGGTACTTAGCGCGCATGGGTGCTTTAAGGATTACCTGCACAGGATAGGAAAAGCTAGCGACAGCCTCTGCGAATATTGTGGGGAAGAAGATGGAGTTGCTAACACCATATTCACCTCTGGTAGGTGGAATGCAGAGAGACAACTTATTGAAAGTAAGCTCGACGAGAGCACGATGGTGGACTACATGCTAGTTTCTGAAAAACAATGGCACGAGATTAATAACGTGATCATAACTATAATGTCGCAAAAAGAAAACGGTGAGGAGGAACGGAAAAGAACAGGAAAACGTACTGAAACCCTGAACCCCTAATCATGGCTAATGGAAGGGGGATGTAAGGGATGTAATACCACACAAAGTGTGATACACCACCACCTCGAAGTTATGCGAAGAGCGGTCCCGAGATGTGTGGGTGTCTCCAGGGGGGACCACTTGCTCAAATTAACGAAAGTGCTTGCTACGCCCCAATGTGGACATTTCACGCAAATCTCAAAAGGAAATACAAAACGTGAAGGTACTAAGAAGCCAATCTGGACTCAGACCACTACCTCTCAAAGATCAAAATAAGACTCCAGCCTAGAAACACTAGATTACACAGAACCTCCAAATGGTAAGATTTGACGTCGAGCAACTCAAGAACAGTCAAGAACTAAGTCAGAGACTGAACAACACAAACCTAAACAACTGGGACCAACTGAAGGAGACTCTTGTTAGGGCGGCCAATGAACTCGCCCCTCTCGCTAGAAGCATCCGTGATGGACTGAAGGCTGTGACAATGCAATAGCCCAAAGACAGATAGCCTGGCGGAAGTGGAATTCTAAAAAGTCCAAGGAAAATTGGCATAAATTTTTGGAACAAAGAAAGGTTACAACCAAGATAATTCGAGGAACCAAACGAACCTTCACACAAAACCAACTAACCCTAATCGAAGAGAGCTTTGGTAAGAATAATTCCAGAGATTTCTTTGGAACCGTTAAGCAGGCACTCAGAAAATACGCTCCGCCAAGCCTCCACTTCAGAGACTCACAAGGCAAACTGGCTTATAACGACAAGGACAACTGCCACCTTTTGGCTCAGTACTTTAAAAATCTACTCAACTGTGACCCACCCAGCGAAGACTTCGACTATAAACAAACCACACCAATACCCGGACTCGCTTCACCCTTCATTGGAAGAAGTTGACCAGATCATTCAACTTCTTAAGAATAATAAGGCAGCTGGAGAGGACTCTATCGTTGCTGAACTGTGGAAAGGTGCTGGAAACAATGCCTTGCGCAAGCTCACCGAGATCATCCAGGACATCTGGGGAATAGAGAAATTACCACCCGATTGGAAATCTGCTCTGATCCATCCGCTTCACAAAAAGGGAGATTTTACAGATCTAAACAACTACCGTGGAATTTCTCTCGTCCCGGTAACATACAAGATTCTCTCGAGGGCGTTACAAACAAGGGCAGAAAATCAGTTGGATAGTCAACTGGGAGAATACCAGGGGGGCTTCAGGAAGACTCGATCTTGTGTTGAGCAGATCCTCAACCTTAAAACTGTACTTGAATACTCCAAGATGAGAAACCGCAAGGTGGTCGTAACCTTTGTTGATTTTAGGAAGGCCTACGATTCTATCGATAGAGAAACGCTTAACAAAGTACTCCAGGAACTAGCACTAGACAACAAAACCCGCAGACTAATCCTAGAAACTTTGAACAACACCCATTCCAAGATTAAATTTAGAGGCGAGATATCAGAAAGCTTCGAAATAAAAACTGGAGTGAGACAAGGACTTTCCCCACTTCTCTTGAACTGTGTCCTTGAAAGGGTTATGAGAGAATGGCGCAAGGAACTGAACAATTTGGGTGCTCAGAGTGGTATCTACCTGGGAGGTAAGAACGATGGACTGGTTGTAGATTGCCTGGCCTTTTCAGATGACATGGCACTGTTTGCTGATTCTCTTGAGATGGCAACAATGCAGGTAAACGGCCTCAGAAAACAGGCTGCCAAAGTGGGCCTTCAAGTGTCGCTGGAGAAAACAGAATTCTTCACCAACATTAGAGAAGCAAACAGAGAGATGTTACTAGAACAGGGAAACATCAAGAGAACTGAGAAATTTAAGTATCTCGGCGAATGGATTGAAGCCTACTTATCAGAAAGAGCATCATTATCCAAGATAGTCAGCAAGTTAGAACTAGCCTATCGGCTGACTAAGAACGCTTACAATAAGAAATACCTGTCACACAACCTGAAACTTAAGCACTACACATCAGTCTTACGACCAGAAGCCCTATATGCCATGGAGTGTCTTTCCTTGAACCGAAGGGGTCTAATAGAGAAATTGGAAATCAGAGAGAGGAGAATCCTCAGGAAGATCCTAGGCCCTGTAAAGGATGATGGGGAATTCCGAAGACGGCATAACTCTGAGCTCTACGAACATATTGAGATGCTCTCTGACTGTGCAAGGAAAAGAAGGGTAGCTTTTTATGGCCACGTTGCAAGATTGCCTCCAAACCGACTAACCAACCGTCTGTTCACTTTCTGGCAAAACAAGAAGCTTCGTACCACTTGGTTGACAGAGACCGAGAAGGATATTAAAGAACTGGGAATAACAGATCTCAAAAACAGACAGTCTGTGAGACGCACCCTAAGGGAAGTCCGTGGATTTCAGGAAAAACCTCGAAGGAAAGGTACCCCCTGGACAGAAGAGAGAAAGGAGTTACACCAGCAGAAGATGCGACAATACTGGGCAAAGGTCAAAGCCCAACAGTTGAACAAGCGTGGTCCAAAGTAGCCCTATTCGAAAGAAGAAGAAGAAGAAGAACGGGATTTGAATGTGATATTCTTTCAAAAACTCTTTTGCTATGCAACGCTTCATTGGCATAATCTGGCAGCACATTTACAATTCACTATAGTCTACAACATGCGGCAGCAGGTGACGATGAAACCGCAAATGCCGTGCACCTATAAATTTCACTGGTATCAGCATCCTTAGATTGCCATTAGACCATTTGGTTCTTTTAGCGTCACCAGTGGCGTGCACCCTTCTAAATTCTCCACATTATTGCACCCTCATCAACTATTCCACCCTTAAAAACTATTGTACCCTCAAACAACTCACTAAACTCCTTATTCCACCTTGGCTTTTAGTATGCGCCACCCTGGTATTGCATATTTTGCCTTCATTCAGGTTGGGCAGCCCGGACGGTTTACTGAAAAACCGCCCTAGTTGTTGTCTCCCCGACCAGGATTCGAACCCGGGTCTCCCGCATTGAAAGGCGGCTATGTTGTCAACTACACCAGCGAGGAGGACAGAGCAGCAGTGTATGGTGTCAACTACACCACCGAGGAGGACACCCTCAAACAACTATTCCACCCTCAAACAAATTTCCATCTTTACCATTATTCCACCACAAAAATGTCGTGAGTTGCGTGAAATTGCGTAACTGATACAAACGAACTTGAATGATTTAGACTCGCAGGTGTCTGCTGGGATATTTCGTCTCCTCCGACGATGCTGGTTATCATTGAATCAGTCGCTTCAGAAGCTGTAGTGAGTTCATCACCTTTCCGTTGTAAACACTCAGATTTTAGCCAATTGTCCATATTTCAGCAATAAAATTAGAAAGTCAAATTCGTTTATCTCCTCATGTAATTTTCTTTTAACATTTTTTTACATTTCTTGATTATTGCTGCGTTACCCCAGGCATACGCTCGCGGCACTCCAGGGTGCCGCGGCACCCAGTTTGAGAACCACTGGAATAGACTATTTTATAATAGTTGAAATTTTTTGTGCGCATGTGTCAATTTCCGTCATGTTATACGTCAAAAAGTGCCCGAACTTTTTGACGTATAGCTAAATATGAGCCCGAAACTTTCATACTCCCGCCTTTCACACTTGGCGGATGCCGGATGCGCATGCGTAACCGTAAAAAGGTCTATTTAGCTTAGACAGGCAAGATAGGAGTAGGCAGTTTAGACAGACAAACTTGGCTAGATCTAGAGGAGCTTTAGTAGATGCGAGGTAGAGTTTAGACAGGCAAACTTGACTAGATCTAGAGAAGCTTTAGTAGAGGCGAGGAAGTTTCCACTGTAACTTCCTCGCCTCTACTAAAGCTTCTAATCAATGAGCAAATGTTGACAATGCAATAAATATCAGTTTATGATTTAGTTTTTGGAAACATCGTTAGTCTTCTTTCAAAGAAATCATATTTGCAACTCTCCTTAGTGTTAGTCAAACTGGTAAAGTTAGTAAAAAACAAAACAAAACTGTTGTTACATGTAAACTAACTATCTTCTTTTACTTTTTTTTTAACTGGCTTCTACTCTGATTTGGATTGGGACGACGGTAAGTAATCGATACCAAAAGAACTTGAAATAAAAACGCGATTGCCCATACGAAAGATCCAAACGAGCCGATATTTGTTTCGCTTGCAGGTCCCATCGTGACGGGCCCGCCCGCGAAACGCCTCAGCAAGGACCCGGTCCAGATCGGCATGACCCGCCCCATCCTCAACGAGACCTGCACCTCCGTGATGACCTCCGGCCTCCCGGCCGCCCAATCCCTGCCCCGCCACATCGCACAGATCAACGGCAAGCCCAAAATCGCTCAAATGACCCGCTACGGCTCCGGACGGAAACAGGTCATCAGCTGGATGGACGCACCCGACGACCTCTACTTCAGAGCGACAGACACTAGCAAGTATGTTTCTACATTTTAATACTTAATTACTACTAATTTTTAAGATTCTAAGATCCTTGTTTCTGTATCCTGTAATATTGTTGTTGTATCCTGTAATTTGGATGGATGCAGACCATCCAAATTTCAACTTTCCAAATCCATCCAAGATCCCTTTTGTCTTTCGAGATCCATCTGAGTTTCATGTATGACATTCTAGATCCATCCAGTGTCCATATTTGATCCATGCATAATCTATATTTAGAGACGGTGGTGGCTTAGTAGTCAAGATGTCAGACTTCGGAGCCGCAAGTCCCGGGTTCAAATCCTGGACATGGTCAAAATAAGCCACCGTTCTCCTGTAGATGGCTCTGGAAAAGTCATCACAATAAGAATCTGCCACGAAACCTTCCTTAATAGTGGCTCGCCAACCACGTTAAAAACAGTATACAGCTTACACTTGTGTAAGATCAAGACACCAAGCACAAGTGTAGGGAGTGGGAGGAGGCCCAGGTCCAATTGAGACTGTATCGAAACGAAGAGAGAGAGAGATTATCTTGGGTTTGGCCTTGGCTTCCTTCAGCGCATTCCCCGCCTATTTCAGGTAGTTGACCAGCACGTGGTCGATGGTATGGTAGGGTGTGTTCTTGGGGTTGGCCCGGGCTTCCTTCAGAGCATTCAGTATCAATATATCATCAGTGTTCATGTTGTCCTTGGGGAGGAAGGTGTCATTGAGGGAAAACTCCTTGGGTATGTTCTTGGGGTTGGTCCGGGCATACTTCAGAGCATTCAATGTCAATATATCATCGGTGTTCATGTTGTCCTTGGCGAGGAAACTGTCGTTGTGGGAAAACTCCTTAGGTATTTTCTTGGGTTTGAGACAGTGGTGGCCTAGTAGTCAAGGTGTCAGACTTAGGAGCCACAAGTCCCTGGTTCAAATCCTGGACATGGTAAAAATAAACCACCGTTCTCCTGTAGATGGCTCTGGCAAAGTCATCACAGTAAAAATCTGCTACAAAACCTTCCCTAATAGCGACTCGCCAACCACGTTAAAACAACTGTAAGGGCCCCTACACTTGAGTAAGATCAAGACACGAAATCTTCCAATCTGCCACGAAACCTTTCCTAATAGCGGCTCGCCAAGCACGTTAAAAAAACTGTAAGGGCCCCTACACTTAAGTAAGATCAAGACACCAAGCACAAGTGTAGGTAGTGGGAGGAGGCCCAGGTCCAATTGAGACTGTAGCGCCACGAAGAGAGAGAGAGATTATCTTGAGTTTGGCCTTGGCTTCCTTCCCCGCTTCATTCCCCGCCTATTTCAGGTAGTTGACCAGCACGTGGTCGATGGTATGGTAGGGTGTGTTCTTGGGGTTGGGGCCCGGGCTTCCTTCAGAGCATTCAGTATCAATATATCATCGGTGTTCATGTTGTCCTTTGGAAGGAAGGTGCCGTTGAGAGAAAACTCCTTGGGTATGTTCTTGGGGTTGATCCGGGCATACTTCAGAGCATTCAATGTCAATATATCATCGGTGTTCATGTTGTCCTTGACGAGGAAGGTGACGTTGAGGGAAAACTCCTTGGGTAAGTTCTTTGAGCTGGCCCGGGCTTCCTTCAGAGCATTCAATGTCAATATATCATTGGTGTTCATGTTGTCCTTGGCGAAGAAGATGTCGATGAGGAAAAACTCCTTCGATATATTCTTGGAGTTGGCCCGAGCATTGAGTGTCAATATATCATCGGTGTTCATGTTGTCCCTGGCGAGGAAAGTGTCGTTGCGGGAAAACTCCTTGGGTATTTTCTTGGGTTTGAGACGGTGGTGGCCTAGTAGTCAAGGTGTCATCAGACTTCGCAGCCGCAAGTCCCGGGTTCAAATCCTGGACATGGTAAAAATAAGCCACCATTCTCCTGTAGATGGCTCTGGCAAAGTCATCATGCTAAAAATCTTCCACGAATCCAACCACGTTAAAAAGTGTAAGGGCTCCCTACAGTGTAGGCAGTGGTAGGTGGCCCAGGTCCAAATAGGTCTGTAGCGTCACAAAGAGATAATCTATATTTGATCACTAATTCAAATTATATATTACATTACAATATATCCCGGTAACGTACAAGATTTTCTTGAAGGCGTTACAAACAAGGGCAGAAAATCAGTTGGATAGTCAACTGGGAGAATACAAGGGGGGCTTCAGGAAGACCCAATCCTGTGTTAAACAGATCCTCAATCTTAAAACTGTACTTGCATACTCCAAGATGAGAAACCGCAAGGGCCTATCTCTGGGCCAAAGGCCTACGATTCCATTGATAGAGAAACGCTTAAAAAAGTACTCCAGGAACTAGCACTAGACAACAAAACCCGCAGACTCATCCTAGAAACTTTGACCAACACCCATTCCAAGGTTAAATTTAGAGGCGAGATTTCAGAAAACTTCGAAATAAAAACTGGAGTGAGACAAGGAGATGGACTTTCCCCACTCCTCTTCAACTGTGTCCTTGAAAAGGTTATGAGAGAATGGCGCAAGGAACTGAACAATTTGGGTGCTCAGAGTGGTATCTACCTGGGACGTTAGAACGATGGACTGGTTGTAGATTTCCTGGCCTTTGCAGATGACATGGCACTGTTTGCAGATTCTCTTCAGATGGCAACAATGCAGGTAAACTGCCTCAGAAAATAGGCTGCCAAAGTGGGTCTTCAAGTGTCACTGGAGAAAACAGAATTCTTCACCAACATCAGAGAAGCAGACAGAGAGATGTTACTAGAACAGGGAAAAATCAAGAGGACTGAGAAATTTAATTATCTCGGCAAATGGATTGAACCCAATGGATCAGAAAGTGCATCATTATCCAAGAGAGTCAACAAGTTGGTACTAGCCTATCAGCTGACTAAGAACACTTACAACAAGAAATGCCTGTCACGCAACCTGAAACTTAAGCACTATACATCAGTCTTACGACCAGAAGCCCTGTATGCCATGGAGTGTCTTTCCTTGAACCTTAGGGGTCTAGTAGAGAAATTGGAAATCAAAGAGAGGAGAATCCTCAGGAAGACCCTAGGCCCGGTAAAGGAAGATGGGGAATATAACTCTGAGCTCTACGAACATATTGAGAGGCTCTCTGACTGTGCAAGGAAAAGAATGGTAGCTTTCTATGGCCACATTGCAAGATTACCGACTAACCAACCGTCTGTTCACCTTCTGGCAAAACAAGAAGCTTCGTACCACTTGGTTGACAGAGACCGAGAAGGATATTAAAGAACTGGGAATAACAGATCTCAAAAACAGAGAGTCTGTGAGACGCACCCTGAAGGAAGTCCGTGGATTTCAGGAGAAACCTCGAAAGAAAGGTACCCCCTGGACAGAAGAGAGAAAGGAGTTACACCGGCAGAAGATGCGACAATACTGGGCAAAGGTCAACAGTTGAACAAGCGTGGGCCAAAGTAGGCCTATTCGAAAGAAGAAGAAGAAGATTGCAATATATCTGATCTTTAGGATTCTAAGCTCCTTGTTTCGACCTTCCATTCATATTCGATCCATTCGTGATTCTTGTGTGGCCTGCTGGACCCATCCAGTATCCATATTTAGCTTTCCAGATCCATCCAAGATTCGTTCTAGATCCATCCAAGTTTCATGTTTAACATTCTAGATACATCCAATCCATATTTGATTCATCCAATATTCATGTTTATACCATATTTTATCTTCTTCTTCTCTTGGCTTTATAACATGGGGGGGGGTTTTGCTTTTTTCTCCCTTACTCCCATCCTCCCATCTTTCTAAGATCGATGGAAGACGTGGATTCCATCCATCTTTTCCTTGATCTGCCTCTTTTTCCACAGTTTTTTTCTTGACTTTGCCACATCTGGCATCATTGGCATCGACTGGCATCATTCATTCCGTACCGGTGTCGCTTCGTTTATTAACCTGTTTAGCTCATGGTTGATTCTTAGCTTCCAAATTCTATGCTCATTTAGGATCGGGTCCTTAGACCTTTCTGAGGATCTTTCTTTCATATACGATGTGCGGCGAGAGAATCCATCCCCGTCTTCAGATTAGTTTAGTATTGTTCTGCGCATCCTCATCATCGGCACTACAGCCCAAATCAGGCCTTGGCCTCCTCCTACAAAAACTCCTACTCCTAAAAAACCTACACTTGTGCTTGGTGTCTTGATTTTAGACACAAGTGTAAGGAGCCCTTACCCTTTTAGACACAAGTGTAAGGAGCACTTACAGCCCAAGGTTGGCTTATTCTTACCATGTCCAGGATTTGAACCCGGGACTTGCGGCTCCGAAGTCTGACACCTTGACTACTAGGCCACCACCGCCTTAATTGTTCTGCGCATACCCCCACTTTATTTTGAGTGCGCGGTGTTTAGTTGTCCGAAGTTGAAAAACTGACGCATATTTCTTAACGCAAACTAATCGGCGCGTCCCTTACCCCTCATACCTCGTCGAAGTACAGCTGCATTCTCTCGCCAACCAGAGTATAGATGCGTAGCGCTTCCTCCTCTGTGGTGGTTAAGCTCCAGGCCTCGCATGCGTATGTTACTACTGGTCTTATGAGTGTAAGGAATCATGCATGCCTCTAATGTTAGGTTGAGTCATCACAATTAAGCATCTCACCAATTTCAATTTTAAAAGTTGGTTGTCTACTCTAACCGAGGCTTTCGATCCGGTCAATGTAGCTTTAACGCATTAACGCAATACGGGGTATTCCTAGCATTCGTAGTTCGTTAAGGATCGTGATGCTTTCGACAATATCGAATGCCTGTTTAAAGTCAATGTAACGGTTGTGCAGCGTTAAATCATACTCGTATGCTTTTTCCTGCATTTGCCTTATTGTGTATATGTTATCTATCATTGACCTGTTGGCACGAAAACCACTCTAGGATTGTCCTAATATCTCTTCATAGTAGGTTGCGAGTATGTTATAAAGAACGCCCGTTAGAACTTGTACGTTGTCGGCCGGTAGTTGCTACAGATCGTTTTATGTCCCTTCTTCTGCATTGGTTGTATGATTCCCAGTTCTCTGGTATTCCAGTGCCCAGTTCACAGTGCCCAGTTCCCAGTTCTCTGGTATTCCAGTGCCCAGTTCACAGTGCCCAGTTCCCAGTGCCCAGTTCTCTGGTATTCCAGTGCCCAGTTCTCTGGTATTCCAGTGCCCAGTTCTCTGGTATTCCAGTGGCCAGTTCACAGTGCCCAGTTCCCAGTTCTCTGGTATTCCAGTGCCCAGTTCACAGTGCCCAGTTCCCAGTGCCCAGTTCTCTGGTATTCCAGTGCCCAGTTCTCTGGTATTCCAGTGCCCAGTTCACAGTGCCCAGTTCCCAGTTCTCTGGTATTCCAGTGCCCAGTTCACAGTGCCCAGTTCCCAGTGCTCAGTTCTCTGGTATTCCAGTGCCCAGTTCTCTGGTATTCCTGTGCCCTGTTCTCTGGTATTCCAGTGGCCAGTTCCCAGTGCCCAGTTCTCTGGTATTCCAGTGCCCAGTTCTCTGATATTTCAGTGCCCAGTTCTCTGTTATTCCAGTGCCCAGTTCTCTGGTATTCCAGTGGCCAGTTCCCAGTGCCCAGTTCTCTGGTATTCCAGTGCCCAGTTCCCAGTGGCAAGTTCTCTGGTATTCCAGTGCTCAGTTCTCTGGTATTCCAGTGCCCAGTTCTCTGGTATTCCAGGGTCCTGTTCCCAGTGCCCAGTTCTCTCTAGCTCCAAGATTTCATTAATCAGGTGCTTTAGTCTTACGGTTTTAGTCTACACCTCTATCTGTGTTTTTGTTCAGGTTCCAAACTACAGTGTGTTCTAAAAATATTCGAGAAGTACCCTTTCCATCTTCAGTATCTCCTTGTTCTCTAAAACACTATTGTTTTATTTTTAATCGTTTTGGCCTACTAGCGACCACAGGACTCGTCTTAACTCTCAGCTGGGGTCTTCTGCTTTTTCTTGGCCCAGTATGCCTTCATCTTCTGGCTGTGAGCTTGCTTCCTCTCATCCGTCCATTTAGGTCTGGTAGTGCCTGTATACTTCTTGCTTGTGAGAGACGGTGGTAACACTCCCTGCAGTATGGCCTGTTGGTATTATGTTCGGTTCTCGGTTGTCTGTAATAGGATCTGCAGTTCCCCAAAGTCTGATTTAACAGAAGTGAACCACTTGGCTTTGGACGCCTTTCTCATATGATCCTCTTGGTGAGCCTGGAGTGATTGCCTGAATGGGTCATGTGTCCATAGAAGGTCAGTCGTCTTTTCCTCATACATGTGACTATGTCTTCCTGATGTTCGTAGAGCTCATTATTGCGCCTGATTCTATAGATATTCTCCTCAGGATCTTCCTCTTTTTAAGTTCTAGTTTCCTGAGTGGGCCCTTTCGATTCATCAATAGGCGCTCAGAGGCATAGGGGGTCTTACACCGAGTTGTAGTGCTTCAGTTTTATGTTCTTGGATAGGTACTTGGAGGCATAGATGCTCTTACAGAAACGATAGGCCCTCTGTAACTTGGTGCACCTGGCGTCTATGGCCAAGGTACGCTCTAGCTTGCTGAGATACATTCTCCCAAGTACTTGACTGTAGGAACTTTACATATATTATTGTTTCCTGGTGGGAATATAGAAGAGCGTGCTTGATATTGATAAACTCAGTCCTTTGAATGTCGACCGTCAAGCCGGTTTTTGCCGCAACATTGTAGAGGCTTTGTAGTTGATGAGTAGCCTCCTGCATGCTGTTGGCCAATAATCATCAGCAAGGACTAGACAGCATGGGCGTAGGGTTTGGGGGTTAAAAATAGGGAGAAACGACTCCCTTCAGAAGGGCATAGTAAATGTGGAGTTTAGGAACTCTTGTGTGTCTCAATATCCTTAGCCACAGGATCTAATTGAAATGCACCCAGCAAGGGATTTGGATTCTTCCAGGTTATGCCCTTCCTTGGTAGTCGCTTGAACGCTGTTGATTTTAGGACGTTGCCACAAAGGTTTATGAGGCGCTCGCCATTTTTGTTGGCCCTCTTGTGTGCGCTGGGTAACCGCCTACTATACCCGCCTGCGATACTTCTTTTCCTTGCCAACTTGTGCGTTGAAGTCGCCCATGAGTATGATGATGTGGTGGTTTTTTTGATCCTGTCTAGGGTCTCTTCAAGGGTGTTCCAGTACTATTCTGCTGCTTCTAGATCTTTCCTATTGGTGCCATTTGTAGGTGCATGGAAGTTAACTATTGTGTACTCTCTTGCGCGACCTCAAGGATAATGAAAAGGTTCTGCCATTCGGGGATGTGAATCCTAAATCAAAACCCCATTTTGTTTTAGATTGGTTCTGTACCATTTCCCCCTCTTTTCTGATTATTGCCTCTCTGCATATTCTAGAAGCGTTTATTCTTTCGCTATTGTGGCTGCTTGGTTAACTCGTGTGCTTCTGTCTAACAATCTGTCTAGCCTACTTGGCATTCCTCGTCATACCATTCTTCGTTTGAAACTTCTCCAATTCTTTCCATAGCACTCTCCGTTATTGATTTGTCGATGGTCACCCAGTCTTGCTATTCTGTGTCACGCGATTTTCTTGTAGTTTGATTCTGAGACTTTTCTGGTAAGGGGTCGTCCATTAATCACGTGATGTTTTTTAGCAACTTTTTAAGCCCTTTGGAGAAAATCTAGTCAAGACCAACTCCTCTAGGTACCTTGGGTCTCGTCTACAGAGTGATTGCAGCTTCAGTGATGAAGTAAATGCAACCTGGATGTGGTGGAAGGAGATGACGGGTGTACTTTGTGACAAGAAAATGCCACCTCAAATCCAAGATATATCGAACAGTGATACGACCTGTTGCGCTATATGGAGTCGAATGTCGACCATCTGACAAGATTTCTGAACGTCATCTACTTGCCATAGAAATGAAACTGCTTCGTTGGGGAATGGGCATCTACCTTATTATTGACCATTGCCAGAAACGACACAATTGGAGAGCAAATGGGTATCGCTCCAATTGTGGACAAAATGAGAGAGAAACGACTCCGATGGTATGACCATCCTGGTCCTGTTGTCAACTCTGTTGTCTCCCTCCATTCTGAGATTGAAGGCCAACGTCTCAGAGGAAGACCGAAGCAGCGATGGCAAGACACGATAATTAGTGACTTAAAGGTCGTGGGCCTAAAACCAAATGACCCACAAAACCGTGCAAAATGAGGGTCTTTGACTAAGAATGCGGATCCTGCACCAGCTGGACAACGCCAAGAAGAAGATAAAGAAATTACGGAAATCTTACATTCAAACGAATTATCGTTAAGAAAGTCTGAATCGAAAAGAAAGTTTGCTGAATGGGAAAAATGTGATGAATCGATCACCTGTTGAACAAAATCCGAAAATAGCGCTCCTCTATAATCTTTGCTCCTCCATAACTCGGCGCCGCGGCGCCTGACGACGGCGCGGGTTACACTGACGCAAAACCATAGGTTCAATCTAAAGAACTGCGTCGAAAAAATGCGAGGTCGCCGCGGCACGTTGAACGCAGACGGCGGCAAACTTGAAGGTACACTTTTACAGTGCACATTTATGGAGATATTTCTGGATCGGGTGGCCCGACGGAAGTTCCGTTCGCTTTTTTAGATTCCCGCTTCTATCCTGCGCGATGCCAACTCAAATTTTCAAAGATGTCCGTCGAACTCGCAAATTTTCGGCCAAAGAGGCGGTTGCGGATTTTTTTCTCGGCATTTCGGACTCGCCGCCGCGGCGCCTGGCTGCGCCGCTGATTACACTGACGCAAAACCATAGGTTCAATCTAAAGAACTGCGTCGAAAAATTGCGAGTCCGCCGCGGTACGTTGAACGCAGACCGCGGCAAACTTGAAGGTGCACTTTTACAGTGCAACCTGCACACTTATGGAGATATTTCTAGATCGGGTGGCCCGACGGAAGTTCCGTTCGGTTTTTTGGATTCCCGCATCTATCCTGCGCGATGCCAACCCAAATTTTCAAGGATGTCCGTCGAACTCACAAATTGGCGGCCAAAGAGGCGGTTGTGGATTTTTTTTCGGCATTTCGGACGCACCCTGTGAAGGGAGTGACACAGGAAGCCTCGAGTGTTACCGAAATGCCGTGGTGGCGCAAAAGTCGGATTCGGCCGCGCGGTAAGCGCGGGGGGTAAATATACAAAAAGCGTGCAAAGAGCGATATTTTCCAATGTCGGCAGCTCGACGGGGACGGCTCGGATCGCGAACCCTTAAATGCAAAAGATGCGCGGGCGTCCGTTCCGAATCGAACGCGTGCAGTTACGAGTCGCTGCGCCCAGAAACGGCGAAACTGCTGCGGTCAGACTGACCGCACCTTCCGGCGAAGGAAAGCCGATACGTTTGGAACTGTGGCGGGCGACTCCGTGGTCACAGAGAAACAGCGCCTGTACCAAATTGCGCGGCTAGGCGGGGTCCACACGGCGGCAACTTGGAAATTAAAAAACGCCACATCCTGGTGTCCCAAATCAACATTCCAGTTTTTCTCTATACAGATTAACAGTTATATACGTGGGCGTAACGACACGATTCCGCGACGTCCAATTATGGGTGCGGAAAGCCAAAACACCATTCTAGAATCCACTGAAAAATCCAGAACATTCACCGGGGGGTTGCTAAAATATGTACGGTTAACTTTCGTCATTTGTTTCCTGCAATACGGCGAGTGTTGTGACGGTTTCAAGCGACGCAGCCCAAAGATAAAGCATTCAATTCTCTGCGGGAGTCGCGCGAAACCGTTCTCGCAGTGCTTAAGTAGGCAATTCTGGGGGAGTTTTCCTGGACGTCCAGAAAACGTCGTTTTTATGGCGTCACGACGCCATCTTCAAAGCAATCGGGAATATACTCCCAAACAAACAAACAGGTTCTATGCCCGATCGAACGGCGTCGGTCAATTGGTTCGACCGTTCTAGGTACCACCGCAAAACGCCATCGCAACTGCTTTTTTTACTTTTTAAGCACTTTTCTCTTTAAACTGCCGCAGATTCGCAAAAAGTCGTCGCAGCTTAAAAATTCTTTCATCAGCCGGAATAGCTGCGGGCAAGTGTTCTGAAGAGAACGAACCCAACCGGCGACCTGGAGCACTTTAAATAAGAGTAGGGCGTTCGTGGAAGTGAAAAGTGAAAAAAAAAGTTGCACCAGGTGAACGGGACGGCGAGCGAGGGTTCTAAAAACGTAGCGCGACGGCAGCTAAACCGTCCGGGAAGAATTTCCGAGATCCGACGCAAAATACGCGTAAAATTGATTTTAGGTTTCGGTCTGGTGCGTCCGAACCTGAGGTAGTTGAGTTTCGAAAATGGCACCGCTCCGCGGGGCTCTCGGTTCTACACCAGAAAAATGTACAATCCGTTTAGCGCCGTCGCCTCTGCTTCCGCATAAATCTCGATTTTCGTCGTCTCAGAATTGATCGAAATTCGCCGAAGATCGCGATTCAATCTGAACGCATCGCCACACGAACCCCAAAAGTTTGCATTACAAAAATTACCACTTTCACGGAGGTCACGGGGAAAATGAAATTCACGAAAGAATTCCGGTAAGAAACTTCGAGACGCGTCCTCCTACACCAAGGAAACGAGGAAGCCTCACCTAGCAAACAAGGGATCTGGTAATCCCTTTATAGGTCGGTAACCCTTTTGCGGTATGAGTATGAACCATCCATCAGAAAATGAAATTCACGGAAGAATTCCGGTAGAAAACTTCGAGAGGGCATTTGAGTCGGATGACCCGGATTCGCAGAAAAATGTGAATAACGTCGCCGACAAGTCGCGCAGCGACGAGAGTGGTGTCGGAGGACGCGTCTCGAAATTTTCGAAAATTCGAAATTTCATTTTCTGATGGATTTCATCCATTTCATCCATCAGAAAATGAAATTTCGAATTTTCGAAAATTTCGAGACGCGTCCTCCGACACCACTCTCGTCGCTGCGCGACTTGTCGGCGACGTTATTCACATTTTTCTGCGAATCCGGGTCGTCCGACTCAAATGCCACCTGCGGCGGTGCATCAGATTCTTGTAGCTAAAGAATAGACGAACGACCCCACTCACGGCGATTTTCGATAACGCTTCCGGATCGCGTCATTTAGGCGTCCAAAACGAAAATTTTTTTTTGCAAGAAAATGTGTTTTTCGCACGTCCCAAAAATGTTAAGTAAAAATATCGAAAAGTGAGGTGACAGTCTGATGGACGGCGACGTTCGGGACACATCGGCACCAAGTCGATGAGTAGGGATCCTATTAAGAGATCCTATGTTCTAGGCCCTCCACAGACATGCGCATGCGCGATGATCTTGACCTTGACTTGCCCTTGACAATTTAGTTTAGCATGTGGCTGGCAGATAACGCTTTACTTGAGGTTTTCACAAACAGATGGCGCTTATCATTAGTTCCAAACAGATTCCTATCATTAGTTCTGAACTAGACGGGTAGATGTCGCTTTTTAGAATGTATCTTGTGGATTTGGCTGCCTAAGATTATTTAGTGGATTAGAGGATTAAATACTGAACTACTAGGCCGGACTAGTAGATCAGACTAGAGTGGATTAGTTAATGTCAGACTATACTAGATCAGATATTACCAGACAAGAACCAGACTAGATCAGCTAAAACCAGACTAGATCAGATGTAAGAAAATCACATGTAATACCAGACTAAGTCGGACTACTAGATTAGACCGGACTAGATCAGCTAATACCAGACTAGACTAGATCAGATATTACCAGACTAGACTAGATCAGATACTACCAGACTAGAACCAGACTAGATCAGCTAAAACCAGACTAGATCAGATGTAAGAAAATCACATGTAATACCAGACTAAGTCGGACTAGTAGATTAGACCGGACCAGATCAGCTAATACCAGACTAGACTAGATCAGATATTACCAGACTAGACTAGATCAGATATTACCAGACTAGATCAGCTAAAACCAGACTAGAACAGCTAATACCAGACTAGACCAGATATTATTGTAATGGAACCGGATTAGATCAGCTAATACCATACTAGATCAGATTAGGCTAGATTAGATATTATCAGACTAGAACCGGACTACATCAGCTAATATCAGATTGAATCAGATTAGACCAGACTAGAACCAGACTAGATCAGATAAGAAATAGACTAGACCGGACTAGATCAGACTCGATGTAGAAGACTAGGCCAGACTAGATCAGATAAGACTAAATCGGACTAGATTAGTTAATACGAAAACTGTCCGAGTTGTGTGTGAAAAAGTGAAAAACCTGGAAAAAATCGCACAGCCGCCTCCGGAGACGACAGGTCGGTGAAATTATTATAAAAGATACCCGATTATTTTGCAAATCGGTTGTGGGAGACTTCCAATCCTTGCTTCCAAATATTTAAATATTTTTTAAAAAATTTACAAAAACTTGCGATTTCTCTTCCCCTTTCAGTTCTGCGGCGGCTCGTTACTCGTTTAATAATCCAGCACAAAACTAGATGGCTCTGGTAAAAAAAGAAACCCAGGGCTAAATCGCCCGGGACGGCGCTATATAAATTCAGGGCCCCGGTTCACATCTCCCGGAATGGCGGTGGAAGGGTTAATGTTGCATTTTTCATGTCACAGAGTATATTTAATTCATCCTGTATCCATATTTGATCCAACAAGTATTTTAGACAGAGAAGATTAGTAGAGAAGTTGTAGGATTATTTTTTGTGGCTATTTATATTCGCTATTGTCTAATTTTTTTTTTTTTTTTTTATTAGGAAAATGAGGAAACAAATTCCATCGACAGAATTAAGACGGATCGCGCGTAAGCCGTGGAGGGCGGCGAAAGGTAAAGAAGATCTGCAAGTGGTGGTGCTAGACTGACAGTAAAAGACAGACAGTGTCGGCGATTGCAGTGTGTGAGTGTGTGTGATCACAAAAAAATTTAAGTAATTGGTAAGAATTCCCAGTGGTAGGAAAGACCGTGGCGAAGGGAAGTAATAGGAAGGGAAGAGGGAGAATTGTGTTTCTTTTTGTATATTTGCGATACAAATTTTGGTTCTTAGTGGAGAAAACTTTTGGTTTTTTGAGCGCGTTTAAAGTTTAAATTAATTTCTTGTACCTTTCTTTTGTTAAGTTAACGACTTTATGGATTAAGTAGTATTTTTTTGTGTGTGTTTAATTCTTTTCCCTCAAATTTATTTTTTTTTTATTGTAAATAAAACCGATTGTGTAACGAGTTTAGATTAGACACGTTTTATTTTGTGCAGTCGGGTCGAAAAGAAACCAAAAATTTGTTATTTAAAGCGTTTTTTATTTCATTTTAAGGCAATAAAATCGGGTGTTGAGACGGACTGGTCCCAAGGACGAAAAAAATGTTCGAGGAACATCTCGGAAGTGGAAACTGTGTAGATATTTAACCGTTGTTTTCCTTTTCTTAAGTGACTCTGTGCCGGCGCGCTCCGGCGAAATCCACGTTTTGTCTCTTCTTGCTTGGGAGACCATCATGATTACAGATTTCATTATGGAAAACGTAGAATAATTTACAATTTTTTTCATGAATAAAAAGAAAATTAAGCACCAAACCCTTCATTTACACATAGAAATTTTCATTCCGTTTTTTCAGAAAATCCGACATCCACGACTAGATCTAGATCCATCCAATATCCATATTTGATCCATCCCAGTATCCATATTTGATCCACAAAGGTAAAACAAGGTAAAGTTCATTTAAAACTTTTCAATTTCATTCCAATTTTTCAGAATAGATCTTTGATATTTTAGATCCATCCAATATCCATATTTGATCAATCCCAGTATCCATATTTGATCCACAAAGGTAAAACAAGTTGTTTCAAAATTGTAAGATACAGAAATAATGTTTGACATTCAAGATCCATCCAATATCCATATTTGATCCACCCCAGTATCCATATTTGATCCACAAAGGAAAAAAAGGTTCATTTACTACCAAAACTTCATTTTCATTTCAATTTTTCAGAAAGTCCTACACTCAACACTAGATCTTTGATATTCTAGATCCATCCAATATCCATATTTGATCCATCCCAGTATCCATATTTGATCCACAAAGGTAAAACAGGTTGTTTCAAAATAGTAAGATATAGATATAATGTTTGACAGTCTAGATCCATCCAACATCCATATTTGATCCATCCAGTATCCATATTTGATCCACAAAGGTAAAACAAACTAAAGTTCATTTACTAGATAAACTTTTCATTTTCATTCCAATTTTTCAGAAAATCCGACACCCAACACTAGATTTTTGATATTCTAGATCCATCCAATATCCATATTTGATCCACCCCACTATCCATATTTGATCCACAAAGGTAAAACAAGTTGTTTCAAAATAGTAAGATATAGAAATAATGTTTGACAGTCTAGATCCATCCAATATCCATATTTGATCCATCCAATATCCATATTTGAGCCACAAAGGTAAAACAAGGTAAAGTTCATTTACTACCAAAACTTTTCATTTTCATTCCAATTTTCCAGAAAATCTGACACACAACACTAGATCTTTGATATTCTAGATCCATCCAATATCCATATTTGATCCATCCCAGTATCCATATTTGATCAACAAAGGTAAAACTAATTGTTTCAAAATAGTAAGATATAGATATAATGTTTGACGGTCTAGATCCATCCAATATCCATATTTGATCTATCCCACTATCCATATTTGATCCACAAAGGTAAAACAAGTTGTTTCAAAATAGTAAGATATAGAAATAATGTTTGACAGTCTAGATCCATCCAATATCCATATTTGATCCATCCAGTATTCATATTTGATCCACAAAGGTAAAACAAGGTAAAGTTCATTTACTAGCAAACCTTTTCATTTTCATTCCAATTTTCCAGAAAATCCGACCCCCAACACTAGATCTTTGATATTCTACATCCATCCAATATCCATATTTGTTCCATCCCAGTATCCATATTTGATCCACAAATGTAAAAGAAGTTTTTCCAAAGAGTAAGATATAGATATAATGTTTGACATTCTAGATCCATCCAGTATCCATATTTGATCCACAAAGGTAAAACAAGATAAAGTTCATTTACTACCAAAACTTTTTATTTTCATTCCAATTTTCCAGAAAATCTGACACCCAACACTAGATCTTTGATATTCTAGATCCATCCAATATCCATATTTGATCCATCCCAGTATCCATATTTGATCAACAAAGGTAAAACTAATTGTTTCAAAATAGTAAGATATAGATATAATGTTTGACGGTCTAGATCCATCCAATATCCATATATGATCCATCCAGTATCCATATTTGATCCACAAAGGTAAAACAAGATAAAGTTCATTTACTACCACAACTTTTCATTTTCATTCCAATTTTCCAGAAAATCCGACACCCAAGACTAGATCTTTGATATTCTAGATCCATCCAATATCCATATTTGATCCATCCCAGTATCCATATTTGATCAACAAAGGTAAAACTAATTGTTTCAAAATAGTAAGATATAGATATAATGTTTGACGGTCTAGATCCATCCAATATCCATATTGGATCCATCCAGTATCCATATTTGATCCACAAAGGTAAAACAAGGTAAAGTTCATTTACTACCAAAACTTTTCATTTTCATTCCAATTTTCCAGAAAATCCGACACCCAAGACTAGATCTTTGATATTCTAGATCCATCCAATATCCATATTTGATCCATCCAGTATCCATATTTGATCCACAAAGGTAAAACAAGGTAAGGTTCATTTACTACCAAAACTTTTCATTTTCATTCCAATTTTCCAGAAAATCCGACACCCAAGACTAGATCTTTGATATTCTAGATCCATCCAATATCCATATTTGATCCATCCCAGTATCCATATTTGATCCACAAAGGTATAGATATAATGTTTAAGATATAGATATATTGTTTGACAGTCTAGATCCATCCAACATCCATATTTGATCCATCCAGTATCCATATTTGATCCACAATGGTAAAACAAGGTAAAGTTCATTTACTACCAAAACTTTTCATTTTCATTCCAATTTTCCAGAAAATCCGACACCCAACACTATATCTTTGATATTCTAGATCCATCCAATATCCATATTTGATCCATCCCAGTATCCATATTTGATCAACAAAGGTAAAACAGGTTGTTTCAAAATAGTAAGATATAGATATAATGTTTGGCAGTCTAGATCCATCCAACATCCATATTTGATCCATCCAGTATCCATATTTGATCCACAAAGGTAAAACAAGGTAAAGTTCATTTACTACCAAACCTTTTCATTTTCATTCCAATTTTCCAGAAAATCCGACCCCCAACACTAGATCTTTGATATTCTACATCCATCCAATATCCATATTTGTTCCATCCCAGTATCCATATTTGATCCACAAATGTAAAAGAAGTTTTTCCAAAGAGTAAGATATAGATATAATGTTTGACATTCTAGATCCATCCAGTATCCATATTTGATCCACAAAGGTAAAGCAAGGTAAAGTTCATTTAAAACTTTTCAATTTCATTCCAATTTTTCAGAATAGATCTTTGATATTTTAGATCCATCCAATATCCATGTTTGATCAATCCCAGTATCCATATTTGATCCACAAAGGTAAAACAAGTTGTTTCAAAATTGTAAGATATAGAAATAATGTTTGACATTCAAGATCCATCCAATATCCATATTTGATCCACCCCAGTATCCATATTTGATCCACAAAGGAAAAAAAAGGTTCATTTACTACCAAAACTTTTCACTTTCATTTCAATTTTTCAGAAAGTCCTACACTCAACACTAGATCTTTGATATTCTAGATCCATCCAATATCCATATTTGATCCATCCCAGTATCCATATTTGATCCACAAAGGTAAAACAAGGTAAAGTTCATTTAAAACTTTTCAATTTCATTCCAATTTTTCAGAATAGATCTTTGATATTTTAGATCCATCCAATATTCATATTTGATCAATCCCAGTATCCATATTTGATCCACAAAGGTAAAACAAGTTGTTTCAAAATTGTAAGATATAGAAATAATGTTTGACATTCAAGATCCATCCAATATCCATATTTGATCCACCCCAGTATCCATATTTGATCCACAAAGGAAAAAAAAGGTTCATTTACTACCAAAACTTTTCATTTTCATTTCAATTTTTCAGAAGGTCCTACACTCAACACTAGATCTTTGATATTCTAGATCCATCCAATATCCATATTTGATCCATCCCAGTATCCATATTTGATCCACGAAGGTAAAACAGGTTGTTTCAAAATAGTAAGATATAGATATAATGTTTGACAGTCTAGATCCATCCAACATCCATATTTGATCCATCCAGTATCCATATTTGATCCACAAAGGTAAAACAAACTAAAGTTCATTTACTAGAAAAACTTTTCATTTTCATTCCAATTTTTCAGAAAATCCGACACCCAACACTAGATTTTGGATATTCTAGATCCATCCAATATCCATAATTGATCCATCCCACTATCCATATTTGATCCTCAAAGGTAAAACAAGTTGTTTCAAAATAGTAAGATATAGAAATAATGTTTGACAGTCTAGATCCATCCAATATCCATATTTGATCCATCCAGTATCCATATTTGATCCACAATGGTAAAACAAGGTAAAGTTCATTTACTAGCAAACCTTTTCATTTTCATTCCAATTTTCCAGAAAATCCGACCCCCAACACTTGATCTTTGATATTCTACATCCATCCAATATCCATATTTGTTCCATCCCAGTATCCATATTTGATCAACAAAGGTAAAACTAATTGTTTCAAAATAGTAAGATATAGATATAATGTTTGACATTCTAGATCCATCCAGTATCCATATTTGATCCACAAAAGTAAAACAAGATAAAGTTCATTTACTACCAAAACTTTTCATTTTCATTCCAATTTTCCAGAAAATCCGACACCCAACACTAGATTTTTGATATTCTAGATCCATCCAATATCCATATTTGATCCATCCCAGTATCCATATTTGATCCACAAAGGTAAAACAGGTTGTTTCAAAATAGTAAGATATAGATATAATGTTTGACGGTCTAGATCCATCCAATATCCATATTTGATCCATCCAGTATCCATATTTGATCCACAAAGGTAAAACAAGGTAAAGTTCATTTACTACCAAAACTTTTCATTTTCATTCCAATTTTCCAGAAAATCTGACACCCAACACTAGATCTTTGATATTCTAGATCCATCCAATATCCATATTTGATCCATCCCACTATCCATATTTGATCCACAAAGGTAAAACAAGGTAAAGTTCATTTACTACCAAAACTTTTCATTTTCATTCCAATTTTCCAGAAAATCCGACACCCAACACTAGATCTTTGATATTCTAGATCCATCCAATATCCATATTTGATCCATCCCAGTATCCATATTTGATCAACAAAGGTAAAACTAATTGTTTCAAAATAGTAAGATATAGATATAATGTTTGACGGTCTAGATCCATCCAATATCCATATTGGATCCATCCAGTATCCATATTTGATCCACAAAGGTAAAACAAGGTAAAGTTCATTTACTACCAAAACTTTTCATTTTCATTCCAATTTTCCAGAAAATCCGACACCCAAGACTAGATCTTTGATATTCTAGATCCATCCAATATCCATATTTGATCCATCCAGTATCCATATTTGATCCACAAAGGTAAAACAAGGTAAAGTTCATTTACTACCAAAACTTTTCATTTTCATTCCAATTTTCCAGAAAATCTGACACCCAACACTAGATCTTTGATATTCTAGATCCATCCAATATCCATATTTGATCCATCCCACTATCCATATTTGATCCACAAAGGTAAAACAAGGTAAAGTTCATTTACTACCAAAACTTTTCATTTTCATTCCAATTTTCCAGAAAATCCGACACCCAACACTAGATCTTTGATATTCTAGATCCATCCAATATCCATATTTGATCCATCCCAGTATCCATATTTGATCAACAAAGGTAAAACTAATTGTTTCAAAATAGTAAGATATAGATATAATGTTTGACGGTCTAGATCCATCCAATATCCATATTTGATCCATCCAGTATCCATATTTGATCCACAAAGGTAAAACAAGGTAAAGTTCATTTACTACCAAAACTTTTCATTTTCATTCCAATTTTCCAGAAAATCTGACACCCAACACTAGATCTTTGATATTCTAGATCCATCCAATATCCATATTTGATCCATCCCACTATCCATATTTGATCCACAAAGGTAAAACAAGGTAAAGTTCATTTACTACCAAAACTTTTCATTTTCATTCCAATTTTCCAGAAAATCCGACACCCAACACTAGATCTTTGATATTCTAGATCCATCCAATATCCATATTTGATCCATCCCAGTATCCATATTTGATCAACAAAGGTAAAACTAATTGTTTCAAAATAGTAAGATATAGATATAATGTTTGACGGTCTAGATCCATCCAATATCCATATTGGATCCATCCAGTATCCATATTTGATCCACAAAGGTAAAACAAGGTAAAGTTCATTTACTACCAAAACTTTTCATTTTCATTCCAATTTTCCAGAAAATCCGACACCCAAGACTAGATCTTTGATATTCTAGATCCATCCAATATCCATATTTGATCCATCCAGTATCCATATTTGATCCACAAAGGTAAAACAAGGTAAAGTTCATTTACTACCAAAACTTTTCATTTTCATTCCAATTTTCCAGAAAATCTGACACCCAACACTAGATCTTTGATATTCTAGATCCATCCAATATCCATATTTGATCCATCCCACTATCCATATTTGATCCACAAAGGTAAAACAAGGTAAAGTTCATTTACTACCAAAACTTTTCATTTTCATTCCAATTTTCCAGAAAATCCGACACCCAACACTAGATCTTTGATATTCTAGATCCATCCAATATCCATATTTGATCCATCCCAGTATCCATATTTGATCAACAAAGGTAAAACTAATTGTTTCAAAATAGTAAGATATAGATATAATGTTTGACGGTCTAGATCCATCCAATATCCATATTTGATCCATCCAGTATCCATATTTGATCCACAAAGGTAAAACAAGGTAAAGTTCATTTACTACCAAAACTTTTCATTTTCATTCCAATTTTCCAGAAAATCTGACACCCAACACTAGATCTTTGATATTCTAGATCCATCCAATATCCATATTTGATCCATCCCACTATCCATATTTGATCCACAAAGGTAAAACAAGGTAAAGTTCATTTACTACCAAAACTTTTCATTTTCATTCCAATTTTCCAGAAAATCCGACACCCAACACTAGATCTTTGATATTCTAGATCCATCCAATATCCATATTTGATCCATCCCAGTATCCATATTTGATCAACAAAGGTAAAACTAATTGTTTCAAAATAGTAAGATATAGATATAATGTTTGACGGTCTAGATCCATCCAATATCCATATTGGATCCATCCAGTATCCATATTTGATCCACAAAGGTAAAACAAGGTAAAGTTCATTTACTACCAAAACTTTTCATTTTCATTCCAATTTTCCAGAAAATCCGACACCCAAGACTAGATCTTTGATATTCTAGATCCATCCAATATCCATATTTGATCCATCCAGTATCCATATTTGATCCACAAAGGTAAAACAAGGTAAGGTTCATTTACTACCAAAACTTTTCATTTTCATTCCAATTTTCCAGAAAATCCGACACCCAAGACTAGATCTTTGATATTCTAGATCCATCCAATATCCATATTTGATCCATCCCACTATCCATATTTGATCCACAAAGGTAAAACAAGGTAAAGTTCATTTACTACCAAAACTTTTCATTTTCATTCCAATTTTCCAGAAAATCTGACACCCAACACTAGATCTTTGATATTCTAGATCCATCCAATATCCATATTTGATCCATCCCACTATCCATATTTGATCCACAAAGGTAAAACAAGGTAAAGTTCATTTACTACCAAAACTTTTCATTTTCATTCCAATTTTCCAGAAAATCTGACACCCAACACTAGATCTTTGATATTCTAGATCCATCCAATATCCATATTTGATCCATCCCACTATCCATATTTGATCCACAAAGGTAAAACAAGGTAAAGTTCATTTACTACCAAAACTTTTCATTTTCATTCCAATTTTCCAGAAAATCCGACACCCAACACTAGATCTTTGATATTCTAGATCCATCCAATATCCATATTTGATCCATCCAGTATCCTTATTTGATCCACAAAGGTAAAACAAGGTAAGGTTCATTTACTACCAAAACTTTTCATTTTCATTCCAATTTTCCAGAAAATCCGACACCCAAGACTAGATCTTTGATATTCTAGATCCATCCAATATCCATATTTGATCCATCCCAGTATCCATATTTGATCCACAAAGGTATAGATATAATGTTTAAGATATAGATATATTGTTTGACAGTCTAGATCCATCCAACATCCATATTTGATCCATCCAGTATCTATATTTGATCCACAATGGTAAAACAAGGTAAAGTTCATTTACTACCAAAACTTTTCATTTTCATTCCAATTTTCCAGAAAATCCGACACCCAACACTATATCTTTGATATTCTAGATCCATCCAATATCCATATTTGATCCATCCCAGTATCCATATTTGATCAACAAAGGTAAAACAGGTTGTTTCAAAATAGTAAGATATAGATATAATGTTTGGCAGTCTAGATCCATCCAACATCCATATTTGATCCATCCAGTATCCATATTTGATCCACAAAGGTAAAACAAGGTAAAGTTCATTTACTACCAAGCCTTTTCATTTTCATTCCAATTTTCCAGAAAATCCGACCCCCAACACTAGATCTTTGATATTCTACATCCATCCAATATCCATATTTGTTCCATCCCAGTATCCATATTTGATCCACAAATGTAAAAGAAGTTTTTCCAAAGAGTAAGATATAGATATAATGTTTGACATTCTAGATCCATCCAGTATCCATATTTGATCCACAAAGGTAAAGCAAGGTAAAGTTCATTTAAAACTTTTCAATTTCATTCCAATTTTTCAGAATAGATCTTTGATATTTTAGATCCATCCAATATCCATGTTTGATCAATCCCAGTATCCATATTTGATCCACAAAGGTAAAACAAGTTGTTTCAAAATTGTAAGATATAGAAATAATGTTTGACATACAAGATCCATCCAATATCCATATTTGATCCACCCCAGTATCCATATTTGATCCACAAAGGAAAAAAAAGGTTCACTTACTACCAAAACTTTTCATTTTCATTTCAATTTTTCAGAAAGTCCTACACTCAACACTAGATCTTTGATATTCTAGATCCATCCAATATCCATATTTGATCCATCCCAGTATCAATATTTGATCCACAAAGGTAAAACAGCTTGTTTCAAAATAGTAAGATATAGATATAATGTTTGGCAGTCTAGATCCATCCAACATCCATATTTGATCCATCCAGTATCCATATTTGATCCACAAAGGTAAAACAAACTAAAGTTCATTTACTAGAAAAACTTTTCATTTTCATTCCAATTTTTCAGAAAATCCGACACCCAACACTAGATTTTTGATATTCTAGATCCATCCAATATCCATATTTGATCCACCCCACTATCCATATTTGATCCACAAAGGTAAAACAAGTTGTTTCAAAATAGTAAGATATAGAAATAATGTTTGACAGTCTAGATCCATCCAATATCCATATTTGATCCATCCAGTATCCATATTTGATCCACAATGGTAAAACAAGGTAAAGATCATTTACTAGCAAACCTTTTCATTTTCATTCCAATTTTCCAGAAAATCCGACCCCCAACACTTGATCTTTGATATTCTACATCCATCCAATATCCATATTTGTTCCATCCCAGTATCCATATTTGATCAACAAAGGTAAAACTAATTGTTTCAAAATAGTAAGATATAGATATAATGTTTGACATTCTAGATCCATCCAGTATCCATATTTGATCCACAAAAGTAAAACAAGATAAAGTTCATTTACTACCAAAACTTTTCATTTTCATTCCAATTTTCCAGAAAATCCGACACCCAACACTAGATTTTTGATATTCTAGATCCATCCAATATCCATATTTGATCCATCCCAGTATCCATATTTGATCCACAAAGGTAAAACAAGTTGTTTCAAAATAGTAAGATATAGAAATAATGTTTGACAGTCTAGATCCATCCAATATCCATATTGGATCCATCCAGTATCCATATTTGATCCACAAAGGTAAAACAAGGTAAAGTTCATTTACTACCAAAACTTTTCATTTTCATTCCAATTTTCCAGAAAATCCGACACCCAACACTAGATCTTTGATATTCTAGATCCATCCAATATCCATATTTGATCCATCCCAGTATCCATATTTGATCCACAAAGGTAAAACAAGTTGTTTCAAAATAGGAAGATATAGAAATATGTTTGACAGTCTAGATCCATCCAATATCCATATTTGATCCACAAAGGTAAAACAAGATAAAGTTCATTTACTACCAAAACTTTTCATTTTCATTCCAATTTTCCAGAAAATCTGACACCCAACACTAGATCTTTGATATTCTAGATCCATCCAATATCCATATTTGATCCATCTCAGTATCCATATTTGATCAACAAAGGTAAAACTAATTGTTTCAAAATAGTAAGATATAGATATAATGTTTGACGGTTTAGATCCATCCAATATCCATATTTGATCCATCCAGTATCCATATTTGATCCACAAAGGTAAAACAAGGTAAAGTTCATTTACTACCAAAACTTTTCATTTTCATTCCAATTTTCCAGAAAATCCGACACCCAAGACTAGATCTTTGATATTCTAGATCCATCCAATATCCATATTTGATCCACAAAGGTAAAACAAGTTGTTTCAAAATTGTAAGATATAGAAATAATGTTTGACATTCAAGATCCATCCAATATCCATATTTGATCCACCCCAGTATCCATATTTGATCCATAAAGGAAAAAAAAGGTTCATTTACTACCAAAACTTTTCATTTTCATTTCAATTTTTCAGAAAGTCCTACACTCAACACTAGATCTTTGATATTCTAGATCCATCCAATATCCATATTTGATCCATTCCAGTATCCATATTTGATCCACAAAGGTAAAACAGGTTGTTTCAAAATAGTAAGATATAGATATAATGTTTGACAGTCTAGATCCATCCAACATCCATATTTGATCCATCCAGTATCCATATTTGATCCACAAAGGTAAAACAAGATAAAGTTCATTTACTACCAAAACTTTTCATTTTCATTCCAATTTTCCAGAAAATCCGACACCCAAGACTAGATCTTTGATATTCTAGATCCATCCAATATCCATATTTGATCCATTCCAGTATCCATATTTGATCCACAAAGGTAAAACAGGTTGTTTCAAAA
Organism: Phosphuga atrata; assembly: GCA_944588485.1. Lineage (NCBI taxonomy): Eukaryota > Metazoa > Arthropoda > Insecta > Coleoptera > Silphidae > Phosphuga > Phosphuga atrata. The sequence goes on from OX155906.1 coordinate 27,024,523, forward strand.
TAGTAAGATATAGATATAATGTTTGACGGTCTAGATCCATCCAATATCCATATTTGATCCATCCAGTATCCATATTTGATCCACAAAGGTAAAACAAGGTAAGGTTCATTTACTACCAAAACTTTTCATTTTCATTCCAATTTTCCAGAAAATCCGACACCCAAGACTAGATCTTTGATATTCTAGATCCATCCAATATCCATATTTGATCCATCCTAGTATCCATATTTGATCCACAAAGGTAAAACAGGTTGTTTCAAAATAGTAAGATATAGATATAATGTTTGACAGTCTAGATCCATCCAACATCCATATTTGATCCATCCAGTATCCATATTTGATCCACAAAGGTAAAACAAACTAAAGTTCATTTACTAGAAAAACTTTTCATTTTCATTCCAATTTTTCAGAAAATCCGACACCCAACACTAGATTTTTGATATTCTAGATCCATCCAATATCCATATTTGATCCATCCCAGTATCCATATTTGATCCACAAAGGTAAAACAAGTTGTTTCAAAATAGTACAGTCTAGATCCATTATCATTAATTGACAGTCTAGATCCATCCAACATCCATATTTGATCCATCCAGTATCCATATTTGATCCACAAAGGTAAAACAAACTAAAGTTCATTTACTAGAAAAACTTTTCATTTTCATTCCAATTTTTCAGAAAATCCGACACCCAACACTAGATTTTTGATATTCTAGATCCATCCAATATCCATATTTGATCCATCCAGTATCCATATTTGATCCACAAAGGTAAAACAAGATAAAGTTCATTTACTACCAAAACTTTTCATTTTCATTCCAATTTTCCAGAAAATCTGACACCCTAGACTAGATCTTTGATATTCTAAATCCATCCAATATCCATATTTGATCCATCCCAGTATCCATATTTGATCAACAAAGGTAAAACTAATTGTTTCAAAATAGTAAGATATAGATATAATGTTTGACGGTCTAGATCCATCCAATATCCATATTTGATCCATCCAGTATCCATATTTGATCCACAAAGGTAAAACAAGGTAAAGTTCATTTACTACCAAAACTTTTCATTTTCATTCCAATTTTCCAGAAAATCCGACACCCAACACTAGATCTTTGATATTCTAGATCCATCCAATATCCATATTTGATCCATCCCACTATCCATATTTGATCCTCAAAGGTAAAACAAGTTGTTTCAAAATAGTAAGATATAGAAATAATGTTTGACAGTCTAGATCCATCCAATATCCATATTTGATCCATCCAGTATCCATATTTGATCCACAAAGGTAAAACAAGGTAAAGTTCATTTACTAGCAAACCTTTTCATTTTCATTCCAATTTTCCAGAAAATCCGACACCCAACACTAGATCTTTGATATTCTAGATCCATCCAATATCCATATTTGATCCATCCCACTATCCATATTTGATCCACAAAGGTAAAACAAGGTAAAGTTCATTTACTACCAAAACTTTTCATTTTCATTCCAATTTTCCAGAAAATCCGACACCCAACACTAGATCTTTGATATTCTACATCCATCCAATATCCATATTTGTTCCATCCCAGTATCCATATTTGATCCACAAATGTAAAAGAAGTTTTTCCAAAGAGTAAGATATAGATATAATGTTTGATATTCTAGATCCATCCAGTATCCATATTTGATCCACAAAGGTAAAGCAAGGTAAAGTTCATTTAAAACTTTTCAATTTCATTCCAATTTTTCAGAATAGATCTTAGATATTTTAGATCCATCCAATATCCATATTTGATCAATCCCAGTATCCATATTTGATCCACAAAGGTAAAACAAGTTGTTTCAAAATTGTAAGATATAGAAATAATGTTTGACAATCAAGATCCATCCAATATCCATATTTGATCCACCCCAGTATCCATATTTGATCCACAAAGGAAAAAAAAGGTTCATTTACTACCAAAACTTTTCATTTTCATTTCAATTTTTCCAGAAAGTCGTACACTCAACACTAGATCTTTGATATTCTAGATCCATCCAATAACCATTTTTGATCCATCCCAGTATCCATATTTGATCCACAAAGGTAAAACAGGTTGTTTCAAAATAGTAAGATATAGATATAATGTTTGACAGTCTAGATCCATCCAACATCCATATTTGATCCATCCAGTATCCATATTTGATCCACAAAGGTAAAACAAACTAAAGTTCATTTACTAGAAAAACTTTTCATTTTCATTCCAATTTTTCAGAAAATCCGACACCCAACACTAGATTTTTGATATTCTAGATCCATCCAATATCCATACTTGATCCATCCCAGTATCCATATTTGATCCACAAAGGTAAAACAAGTTGTTTCAAAATAGTAAGATATAGAAATAATGTTTGACAGTCTAGATCCATCCAATATCCATATTTGATCCATCCAGTATCCATATTTGATCCACAAAGGTAAAACAAGGTAAAGTTCATTTACTAGCAAACCTTTTCATTCCAATTTTCCAGAAAATCCGACCCCCAACACTAGATCTTTGATATTCTACATCCATCCAATATCCATATTTGTTCCATCCCAGTATCCATATTTGATCCACAAATGTAAAAGAAGTTTTTCCAAAGAGTAAGATATAGATATAATGTTTGACATTCTAGATCCATCCAGTATCCAAATTTGATCCACAAAGGTAAAACAAGATAAAGTTCATTTACTACCAAAACTTTTCATTTTCATTCCAATTTTCCAGAAAATCTGACACCCAACACTAGATCTTTGATATTCTAGATCCATCCAATATCCATATTTGATCCATCCCAGTATCCATATTTGATCAACAAAGGTAAAACTAATTGTTTCAAAATAGTAAGATATAGATATAATGTTTGACGGTCTAGATCCATCCAATATCCATATTTGATTCATCCAGTATCCATATTTGATCCACAAAGGTAAAACAAGGTAAAGTTCATTTACTACCAAAACTTTTCATTTTCATTCCAATTTTCCAGAAAATCCGACACCCAAGACTAGATCTTTGATATTCTAGATCCATCCAATATCCATATTTGATCAATCCCAGTATCCATATTTGATCCACAAAGGTAAAACAAGTTGTTTCAAAATTGTAAGATATAGAAATAATATTTGACAATCAAGATCCATCCAATATCCATATTTGATCCACCCCAGTATCCATATTTGATCCACAAAGGAAAAAAAAGGTTCATTTACTACCAAAACTTTTCATTTTCATTTCAATTTTTCAGAAAGTCCTACACTCAACACTAGATCTTTGATATTCTAGATCCATCCAATATCCATATTTGATCCACCCCAGTATCCATATTTGATCCACAAAGGTAAAAAAAGGTTCATTTACTACCAAAACTTTTCATTTCAATTTTTCAGAAAGTCCTACACTCAACACTAGATCTTTGATATTCTAGATCCATCCAATATCCATATTTGATCCACCCCAGTATCCATATTTGATCCACAAAGGTAAAACAAGGTAAAGTTCATTTAAAACTTTTCAATTTCATTCCAATTTTTCAGAATAGATCTTTGATATTTTAGATCCATCCAATATCCATATTTGATCCACCCCAGTATCCATATTTGATCCACAAAGGTAAAACAAGTTGTTTCAAAATTGTAAGATATAGAAATAATGTTTGACATTCAAGATCCATCCAATATCCATATTTGATCCACCCCAGTATCCATATTTGATCCACAAAGGAAAAAAAAGGTTCATTTACTACCAAAACTTTTCATTTTCATTTCAATTTTTCAGAAAGTCCTACACTCAACACTAGATCTTTGATATTCTATATCCATCCAATATCCATATTTGATCCATCCCAGTATTCATATTTGATCCACAAAGGTAAAACAGGTTGTTTCAAAATAGTAAGATATAGATATAATGTTTGACGGTCTAGATCCATCCAACATCCATATTTGATCCATCCAGTATCCATATATGATCCACAAAGGTAAAACAAGGTAAAGTTCATTTACTAGCAAACCTTTTCATTTTTATTCCAATTTTCCAGAAAATCCGACCCCCAACACTAGACCTTTGATATTCTACATCCATCCAATATCCATATTTGATCCATCCCACTATCCATATTTGATCCACAAAGGTAAAACAAGTTGTTTCAAATAGTAAGATATAGAAATAATGTTTGACAGTCTAGATCCATCCAATATCCATATTTGATCCATCCAGTATCCATATTTGATCCACAAAGGTAAAACAAACTAAAGTTCATTTACTAGAAAAACTTTTCATTTTCATTCCAATTTTCCAGAAAATCCGACCCCCAACACTAGATCTTTGATATTCTACATCCATCCAATATCCATATTTGATCCATCCCAGTATCCATATTTGATCCACAAAGGTAAAACAGGTTGTTTCAAAATAGTAAGATATAGATATAATGTTTGACAGTCTAGATCCATCCAACATCCATATTTGATCCACAAAGGTAAAACAAGGTAAAGTTCATTTACTACCAAAACTTTTCATTTTCATTCCAATTTTCCAGAAAATCTGACACCCAACACTAGATCTTTGATATTCTAGATCCATCCAATATCCATATTTGATCCATCCCAGTATCCATATTTGATCAACAAAGGTAAAACTAATTGTTTCAAAATAGTAAGATATAGATATAATGTTTGACGGTCTAAATCCATCCAATATCCATATTTGATCCAGTATCCATATTTGATCCACAAAGGTAAAACAAGGTAAAGTTCATTTCCTACCAAAACTTTTCATTTTCATTCCAATTTTCCAGAAAATCCGACACCCAAGACTAGATCTTTGATATTCTAGATCCATCAAATATCCATATTTGATCCATCCCAGTATCCATATTTGATCCACAAAGGTAAAACAGGTTGTTTCAAAATAGTAAGATATAGATATAATGTTTGACGGTCTAGATCAATCCAATATCCATATTTGATCCATCCAGTATCCATATTTGATCCACAAAGGTAAAACAAGGTAAAGTTCATTTACTACCAAAACTTTTCATTTTCATTCCAATTTTCCAGAAAATCGGACACCCAAGACTAGATCTTTGATATTCTAGATCCATCCAATATCCATATTTGATCCATCCAGTATCCATATTTGATCCACAAAGGTAAAACAAGGTAAAGTTCATTTACTAGCAAACCTTTTCATTTTCATTCCAATTTTCCAGAAAATCCGACCCCCAACACTAGATCTTTGATATTCTACATCCATCCAATATCCATATTTGATCCATCCCACTATCCATATTTGATCCACAAAGGTAAAACAAGTTGTTTCAAATAGTAAGATATAGAAATAATGTTTGACAGTCTAGATCCATCCAATATCCATATTTGATCCATCCAGTATCCATATTTGATCCACAAAGGTAAAACAAACTAAAGTTCATTTACTAGAAAAACTTTCCATTTTCATTCCAATTTTTCAGAAAATCCGACACCCAACACTAGATTTTGGATATTCTAGATCCATCCAATATCCTTATTTGATCCATCCCACTATCCATATTTGATCCACAAAGGTAAAACAAGTTGTTTCAAAATAGTAAGATATAGAAATAATGTTTGACAGTCTAGATCCATCCAATATCCATATTTGATCCATCCAGTATCCATATTTGATCCACAAAGGTAAAACAAACTAAAGTTCATTTACTAGAAAAACTTTTCATTTTCATTCCAATTTTCCAGAAAATCCGACCCCCAACACTAGATCTTTGATATTCTACATCCATCCAATATCCATATTTGATCCATCCCAGTATCCATATTTGATCCACAAAGGTAAAACAGGTTGTTTCAAAATAGTAAGATATAGATATAATGTTTGACAGTCTAGATCCATCCAACATCCATATTTGATCCACAAAGGTAAAACAAGGTAAAGTTCATTTACTACCAAAACTTTTCATTTTCATTCCAATTTTCCAGAAAATCTGACACCCAACACTAGATCTTTGATATTCTAGATCCATCCAATATCCATATTTGATCCATCCCAGTATCCATATTTGATCAACAAAGGTAAAACTAATTGTTTCAAAATAGTAAGATATAGATATAATGTTTGACGGTCTAAATCCATCCAATATCCAAATTTGATCCAGTATCCATATTTGATCCACAAAGGTAAAACAAGGTAAAGTTCATTTCCTACCAAAACTTTTCATTTTCATTCCAATTTTCCAGAAAATCCGACACCCAAGACTAGATCTTTGATATTCTAGATCCATCAAATATCCATATTTGATCCATCCCAGTATCCATATTTGATCCACAAAGGTAAAACAGGTTGTTTCAAAATAGTAAGATATAGATATAATGTTTGACGGTCTAGATCAATCCAATATCCATATTTGATCCATCCAGTATCCATATTTGATCCACAAAGGTAAAACAAGGTAAAGTTCATTTACTACCAAAACTTTTCATTTTCATTCCAATTTTCCAGAAAATCGGACACCCAAGACTAGATCTTTGATATTCTAGATCCATCCAATATCCATATTTGATCCATCCAGTATCCATATTTGATCCACAAAGGTAAAACAAGGTAAAGTTCATTTACTAGCAAACCTTTTCATTTTCATTCCAATTTTCCAGAAAATCCGACCCCCAACACTAGATCTTTGATATTCTACATCCATCCAATATCCATATTTGTTCCATCCCAGTATCCATATTTGATCCACAAATGTAAAAGAAGTTTTTCCAAAGAGTAAGATATAGATATAATGTTTGACATTCTAGATCCATCCAGTATCCATATTTGATCCACAAAGGTAAAACAAGGTAAAGTTCATTTACTACCAAAACTTTTCATTTTCATTCCAATTTTCCAGAAAATCCGACACCCAAGACTAGATCTTTGATATTCTAGATCCATCCAATATCCATATTTGATCCATCCCAGTATCCATATTTGATCAACAAAGGTAAAACTAATTGTTTCAAAATAGTAAGATATAGATATAATGTTTGACGGTCTAGATCCATCCAATATCCATATTTGATCCATCCAGTATCCATATTTGATCCACAAAGGTAAAACAAGGTAAAGTTCATTTACTACCAAAACTTTTCATTTTCATTCCAATTTTCCAGAAAATCCGACACCCAACACTAGATCTTTGATATTCTAGATCCATCCAATATCCATATTTGATCCATCCCAGTAAAGTCACACCTAAATGTTACAAAACAGGTTATTTTCGATTTACACTTTCCCAAGAAAGAAACGGTGTCCATTATGAACATTTGTTGCATTAAATAGTATTCTTCCGGGAACAGATAAACAAACGGCATATACATAGAAATGAGGGCAAGAAAAACAATAAGTAACGTGTTTCGGGATTTTTTGCAAAAATCGTCGTTATGAATTTTTTACAAAGTTATGAAGTTATCGACCCGAAAATGTTGCTGTTTCTACAAGTTTCTTCAAGCAAAATGACTTTCCTTCAAGGAAGGCATTATTTCCTTCAAGAAAAACATCATTTCTTTTAGTTAAGACGTCATTTCCTTAATGGAAAACATCATTTGCTTAATGGAAAACATCATTTGCTTAATGGAAAACTTCCTGTTTTTGAAAAATTTCCTTTAAGGAAGACGTCTTTTCTTTAAATAAAACATCTTTTCCTTTAAGGATGACGTTATTTTCTTTAAAGAAGACGTCATTTCCTTTAAGGAAAACGTAATTTCTCTTAAGAAAAACACTATTTCCTTTAAGGAGGACGTCATTTCCTTTGAGTAAAACATCATTTCATTTATGGAGGAAGGAAGATGACCTAAGAAGCTGAAATATAGCCGTAAAATAACGTTCCGTCTAGAAAAATTTCCTTTAAGAAAGACGTCATTTCCTCTAATTTAAACACCATTTCCTTTACGGAAGACATCAAGTCCTTAAAGAAAAACGTAATTTCCCTTAAGAAAAACATTATTTCCTTTAAGGAAGACGTCATTTCCTTTAAGGAAAACATAATTTCATTTGAAGAGGAAGGAAGATGACCTAGGAAGCTGAAACGTGGCCGGAAAGTAACGTTCCTTGAAGAAAAAAGTCATTTCTTTTAAGAAAGTCATTTTCCTAATGGAAAACATCATTTCTTTTAGGGAAGACGTCTTTCCTTTAAAGAAAACATCATTTCCTTTAAGGAAGACGTTATTTGCTTTAAAGAAGACGTCATTTCCTTTAAGGAAAACATCATTTCCTTTCAGAAAAACAACATTTCCTTTAAGGAAGACATCAAGTCCTTTAAAAAAAGCTATTTCCCTTAAGAAAAACATTATTTCGTTTAAGAAAGCCATCATTTCCTTTAACAAAATTTCATTTAAGGAGGAAGGAAGATGACTCAGGAAGCTGAGTGGCTACGTGGCCGTACTATAATGTTCCTTCAAGAAAAAATCATTTCCTTTAAGGAAGGCGTCATTTCCTCTAAGGAAAACATCATTTGTATGGACACAAATCCCCACAAATGATGTTTGTGGGGATTTGTACCCCCACAATTGTGTTGTGATGTTTCGTAGATATTAGTAGATAGGCGAGGGCGTATATATTCGTCTTTGGTAGTCAAAGTGTTAGATTGTAGATTTCGGTGGTGACTTAGCTATTATACCCCACCTTTTTCCTGGAATCGTTGGAGTAGTTACCCATTCAGAGCGCCTCCTCAAGTTCCGATTTCTTTAGGAATTATAGGATCGGGTGGGAGCTTCTCTTCGTTCAAGCAGTGGGCCCCAAGGTACATCTGGCTCTTAAGGAGCACTTACTGCTATACATTGCGGTGTAGTTGGTATTTGCATACCATTTCGCCTTTTTGTACTTCCTGCTAGGGGATCTTGGCAGCGGCCGATTATTTTAGCTGCCTGTTCCTTGCTTGCAGAAGCTTACAATCGCCGATTAAAGGGTTAAGGATTGATGAAGTTGGTGAAGTTTATTTTTTTTTTGTTTTATTAGAAAAAAGGTATTTACAGTAAAATTGAATTAAAAAAAATGAAACAAATGAGATCTAAAATAATGGTTGGTTGACAAACAAAACGATTTCTGCACAAAAACGAAGCGAACAAAACATCGGAACGGAAAATTTGATTGGCAGTTGATATTTTCTTCACACGAAATAAACTAAACGAATTTAAAAACGACATTTTTATACCTTAAACCTAAGATTTTACACAAAAAACCATTAAATATACAATTCTTATATGTTTCCCTTATCGATTAAAACGTGTTTTCCTTGCAAAAACACCTTGCAGATTATTTTTTTTTTGTTCCTCTAAGAATATTTAATTTCGGCGCCGTCCCCTCCACACGCGACAAAACCTCTTCCCACCGAACACATCCACCTTCAAGGTTGCCAGTACCTGTTAGCAAGGATTAGGTAGGTGGCAGACAGCCTCTGTCACGCGAGCTCGTTCTCTCCCTCACAAGGCTTCCCATCACCATAAATACTCAAACTCGCTATATAATTATTTGGCATTACCTACAACAAACAAACAAAAATACCAAAAAACATTTTAAATAAACAGTCGAACTTCATTCAACTTCATTAAACTTCAAACTGTCAACTTTTTTGACACCTCTCAACTTCATTTGACAGGTATCAACTTTACTTGACAGGTGTCAACTTTATTTGACAGCTGTCAACTTTATTTGACAGCTGTCATTAATGACATAACAGTCAAACAGATAATCAGAATCAGTTAATTGAGCGACAATTCGTTATCGGTAAAAATCGTATTGTATCTAGAGTTAACTGGATAGAACCTTCTAGTTTTCACCGTTATATCCAACAATGATTTATCTATAAATCTAAACTAGACTTACGACTCTATCTGGACTACAACCAAAATTATCGCAAAAAAACTAAAAAGTTGCTCGTTTTCGTTTTAAGTGTTTATTATCTAGATGAGTCTATCTAAAACCGTCTAGTTTTCACCAATTTGTTAAAAATTCAATTATCTATAAATTTGCGCTAGCTTCACGTATCTAGCTAGATTACAACTCGAGTTATAAACGAAACACTAACTGTCTAAACCTAGATCAAAATCAACAATTGGATGAAAATTCGATTCCGGTAAAACTCGTGTATTATCTAGAGGTGTCTAGGTAGAACCTTCTAGTTTTCACCGTTATATCCAGCAATGATTAATCTATAAATCTAGACTAGACTTACGACTCTATCTGGACTACAACCAAAATTATCGCAAAAAAACTAAAAAGTTGCGCGTTTTCGTTTTAAGTGTTTATTATCTAGATGAGTCTATTTAAAGCCGTCTAATTTTCACCAATTTGTTAAGAATTTAATTATCTATAAATCTAGGCTAGTTTCACGTATCTAGCTAGATTACAACTCGAGTTATAAGCAAAACACTGACTGTCTAAACTTAAATCAAAATCAGACAATTGGATAAAAATTCGTTTCCGGTAAAACTCATGTATTATCTAGAGTTATCTAGGTAGAACCTTCTAGTTTTCACCGTTAGATCCAGCAATGATTTATCTACAAATCTAGACAAGACACGACTCTATCTGGACTATAACCGAAATTATCGCAAAAAACTAAAAAGTTTCGCGTTTTCGTTTTAAGCATTTATTATCTAGATAAGTCTATGTAAAGCAGTCTAGTTTTCACCAATTTGTAAGAATTCAATTATCTACAAATCTACGCTAGTTTCCCGTATATAGCTAGATTATAACTCGAGTTATAAACAAAACACTAACTGTCTAAACCTAGATCAAAATCAATCAATTGGATGAAAATTGATTTCTGGTTAAACGCGTGTATTATCTAGAGTTATCTAGATAGAACCTTCTAGTTTTCACCATTATATCCAGCAATGATTTATCTATAAATCTAGACTAGACTTACGATTGTATCTAGACTACAACCGAAATTATCTAAAAAAAACTAAAAAGTTGCGCGTTTTCGTTTTAAGCGTTTATTATCTAGATGAGTCTATTTAAAGCGGTCTAGTTTTCACCAATTTGTTAAGAATTCAATTATCTATACACCTGCGCTAGCTTCACGTATCTAGCTAGATTACAACTCCAGTTATAAACAAAACACTAACTATCTAAACCTAGATCAAAATCAATTAATTCGATGAAAATTCGTTTACGGTAAAACTCGTATATTATCTAGATTTATCTAGATAGAACCTTCTGGTTTTCACCGTTATATACAGGAATGATTTATCTTTAAATCCAGTCTACACTTGCAACTCTATATAGACTACAACCGAAATTATCGCAAAAAAACTAAAAAGTTGCAAGTTTTCGTTTTAAGTGTTTGTTATCTAGATGAGTCTATCTAAAGCCGTCTAGTTTTCATCAACTTGTTAAGAATTCAATTATCTATACATCTACGCTAGTTTCACATATATAGCTAGATTACAACTCGAGTTATAAACAAAACACTAACTGTCTAAACCTAGATCAAAATCAATCAATTCGATGAAAATTCGTTTCCGGTAAAACTCGTGTATTATCTAGAGTTATCTATATAGAACCTTCTAGTTTTCGCCGTTATATCCAGCAATGATCTGTTTGTGAATCTAGACTACACTTACGACTCGATCTAGACTACAACCGAAATTATCGCAAAAAAACTAAAAAGTTGCGCGTTTTCGTTTTAAGTGTTTATTATCTAGATGAATCTATCTACCGCCGTCTGGTTTTCACCAAATTGTTAAGAATTCAATTATCTACAAATCTAGGCTAGTTTCACGTATCTAGCTAGATTACAACTCGAGTTATAAACAAAACACTGACTGTCTAAACTTAAATCAAAATCAGACAATTGGATAAAAATTCGTTTCCGATAAAACTCATGTATTATCTAGAGTTGTCTAGATAGAACCTTGTAGTTTTCACCGTTAGATCCAGCAATGATTTATCTACAAATCTAGACTAGATTTACGACTCTATCTGGACTATAACCGAAATTATCGCAAAAAACTAAAAAGATGAGTCTATCTAAAGCCGTCTAGTTTTCGCCAATTTGTTAAGAATTCAATTATCTATAACTCTATGCTAGTTTCACGTATATTGCTAGACTACAACTCGAGTTATAAACAAAATACTAACTGTCTAAACCTGGATCAAAATCAATCAATTGGATGAAAATTCGTTTCCAGTTAAACGCGTGTATTATCTAGAGTTATCTAGGTAGAACCTTCTAGTTTTCACCGTTATATCGAGCAATGATTTATCTATAAATCTAGACTAGACTTATGACTCTATCTAGACTACAACCGAAATTATCGCAAATAAACTAAAAAGTTGCGCGTTTTCGTTTTAAGTGTTTATTATCTAGATGAGTCTATCTAAAGCCGTCTAGTTTTCAGCAATTTGTTAAGAATTCAATTATCTATACATCTACGCTAGTTTCACATATATAGCTAGATTGCAACTCGAGTTATAAACAAAACACTAACTGTCTAAACCTAGATAAAAATCAGAAAATTGGATGAAAATTCGTTTCCGGTAAAACTCGTGTACTATCTAGAGTTATCTAGATAAAACCTTCTAGTTTTCACCATTATATCCAGCAATGATTTATCTATGAATTTAGACTAGACTTACAACTCTATCTATACTACAACCAAAATTATCGCAAAAAAACTAAAAAGTTTTCGTTTTAAGTGTTTATTATCTAGATGAGTCTATCTAAAGCCGTCTAGTTTCCACCAATTTGTTAAGAATTCAAGTATCTATAAAACTAGTCTAGTTTCACGTATCTAGCTAGATTACAATCCTAGTTATAAATAAAACTCTAACTGTCTAAACCTAGATTAAAATCAATCAATTGGATGAAAATTCGTTTATGGAACAACTCGTGTATTATCTAGAATTATCTAGATAGAACCTTCTAGTTTTCATCATTATATCCAGCAATGATTTATCTATGAATCTAGACCAGACTTACGACTCTACCTAGACTACAAACGAAATTATTGCAAAAAAACTAAAAAGTTGCGCGTTTTCGTTTTAAGTGTTTATTATCTAGATGAGTCTATCTACCGCCGTCTAGTTTTCACCAATTTGTTAAGAATTCAATTATCAATAAATCTGTGCTAGTTTCACGTATCTAGCTAGATTACAACTCGAGTTATAAACAAAACACTGACTGTCTAAACCAAGATCAAAATCAGACAATTAGATGTTTCCGGTAAAACTCGTGTATTATCTAGATTTATCTAGATAGAACCTTCTAGTTTTAGCCGTTATATCCAGCAATGATCTATCTATGAATCTAGACTACACTTACGACTCGATCTAGACTACAACCGAAATTATCGCAAAAAAAACTAAAAAGGTGCGCGTTTTCGTTTTAAGTGTTTATAATCTAGATTAATCTATCTCAAGCCGTCTAGTATTCACCAATTTGTTAATAATTCAATTATCTATAAATCTACGCTAGTTTCGCCAATCTAGATAGATTACAACTCGAGTTATAAACAAAACACCAACTGTCTAAACCTAGATCAAAATCAATCAATTGGATGAAAATTCGTTTTCGGTAAAACTCGTGTATTATCTAGAGTTATCTATATATTAATAAATTAAAAATCAATTATCAATAAATCTGCGCTAGTTTCACGTATCTAGCTAGATTACAACTCGAGTTATAAACAAAACACTGACTGTCTAAACCAAGATCAAAATCAGACAATTGGATGAAAATTCGTTTCCGGTAAAACTCGTGTATTATCTAAGAGTTATCTAGATATAACCTTCTAGTTTTCACCGTTATATACAGCAATGATTTATCTACAAATTTAGACTAGACTTATGACTCTATCTAGACTACAACCAAAATTATCGCAAAAAAAATAAAAAGTCACGCGTTTTCATTTTAAGTGTTTAATATCTAGATTAGTCTATCTAAAGCGGTCTAGTTTTCACCAATTTGTTAAGAATTTGATTATCTATAAATCTACGCTAGTTTCACGTATCTAGCTAGATTATAACTCGAGTTATAAACAAAACACTAACTGTCTAAACCTAGATCAAAATCAGGTAATTGAACGACAATTTGTTACCGGTAAAACTCGTGTAGTATCTAGATAGAACCTTCTAGTTTAACCTAACCTAACCAAGTACCAACTGGTACAAATTTGGTTCCTTTACCTCGAAGATGATGTCCTGGTATCCGTAGCACAGAGTGCTTCCGAAGGGATTGGTCGTGTTGGTGGAACTGGCCCGATTCAGGACGACGGGCCGCTCGCTAGGCGTCAGCTTCTTGCACAGCTCGTCCCAGCGACAGTAGGCCGTCACCGCGAGTCCGTTCAGTTTGACCGAGAACACGCACCGCTGGTACATATTGAAGTTGTAATGCCCCGGGTAATTCGTGTGCAGCACCAGCTTCTTCACCAAATGGGTCCGAGCATCAAACAACACATCCTACAAATTCTCCATCAATTACAACTCCAATTATTTGACAGCTGTCAAATGATTGACAGCTGTCAAATGATTGTCAGCTGTCAAATGATTGACAGCTGTCATATGATTGACAGCTGTCATATGATCAACAGATGATCAAATATTTGTTTTTTTTACCAGTCCTAGTGTGAAGTAGTTGAAGAAGTAGTCGCTGCGACTGGCTGTGACCCTCCTGTGGGCGTTGGGGCTATGGATCCTCATCTTGTCCTCGCTCTTGTAGAAGACCTTCGAGGGGGCTCCTAAGTTGGAGGCGACGTCTTGGGCCGAGTGGCCCAGGAGTACCTCGCGGTCGAGCTGGAGCTTGGCGGAGTCGATGCGACGCGCGTTTCCGCCGGCCAGCAGGCTGAAGCGGATGCCCTTGGTGTAGCTGTCGCCGCGCAAGACCTCCGCCTGGCGCAGGTACATCTGCCCGTGGTAACAGGTGAGAGGTAGCTCTGGCGCTTGCGCCGCCTCCACGCTTGCGCCGTAGTAGATAGCCATCCGCGATACCAGTGGCGATGAACCGGATAGCAACAATGAACCTAGAAATGAAGACAACATATTATAAAGTTGAAGGCCTAGACGACAAAATGGTCAAAATTGGAAGACCAAGATGATAAAATGTTAGACCTAGACGAAAATATATGAGCTAAAATTTGAACATCTCTTAAGTATCGACTCGAAAATATTGCCGTTTCTACAAGTTTCTTCGAGCAAAATGACTTTACTTCATGGAAGGTATTATTTCCTTCAAAAAAAAACTTCTTTTCCTTTAAAGAAGACGTAATTTCCTTTAAGGAAAACATCATTTCCATCAGGGAAGACGACTTTCCTTTAACGAAAACATCATTTCCTTTAAGGAAGACGTTATTTCCTTTAAAGAAGACATCATTTGCTCTAAGGAAAACATTTTAGGAGAAAGGTAGATGATCTAGGAAGCTGAAACGTGACCGCAAAATAACGTTCCTTCAAGAAAAAAGGCATTACCTTTAAGGAAGACTTCATTTCCTCTAAGGAAAACATCATTTCCTTTCAGAAAAACAATATTGCCTTTAAAGAAGACATCAAGTCCTTAAAAAAACCGTTAATTCCTTTAAGAAAAACATTATTTCCTTTAAGAAAGACGTCATTTCCTTTAAGGTAAACAAAATTTCAATCAAGGAGGATAGAGGATCAAGGAGGACCTAGGAAGCTGAAACATGGCCGTAAAACAACGTTCCTTCAAGAAAAAAATCATGTCCTTTAAGGAAGACAACATTTCCTCTAAGGAAATCATCATTTCCTTTCAGAACAACAACATTTCCTTTAAGGAAGACATAAAAAAAATCATTTCCATTAAGGAAAACACTATTTCCTATAAGGAAGACGTGATTTCCTTTAAGGAAGACGTCATTTCCTTTAAGGAAGACGTCATTTCCTCTAAGGGAAATATCATATCCTTTCAAAAAAACAACATTTCCTTTAAGGAAGACATCAAGTCCTTAAAAAAAACGTCATTTCCCTTAAGAAAAATATTATTTCCTTTCAGGAAGACGTCATTTCCTTTAAGGAAAACATTATTTCATTTAAGGAGGAAGGAAGATGAACTAGGAAGCTTATATGTGGTCGTAAAATAACGTTCCTTCAAGAAAAAAATCATTTCCTTTAAGAAAGACCATTCATTTCCTCTAAGGAAAACATCATTTTCTGTCAGAAAAACCCCATTTCCCTTAAGAAAAGCATTATTTCTTTTAAGGAAGACGTTATTTCCTTTAAGGAAAACAAAATTTCATTTGAGGAGGAAGGTAGATGACCTAAGAAGCTGAAACGTTGCCGTAAAAGAACGTTCCTTCAAGAAAAAAATCATTTCCTTTAAGGAAGATGTCATTTCCTATAAGGAAAACATCATTGCCTTTCAGAAAGCCACCATTTGCTTTAAGAAAGACATCAAGTCCTTTAAGAAAAACATCATTTCCCTTAAGAAAAACATTATTTCCTTTAAGGAAAACGTCATTTCCTCTAAAGAAAACATCATTTCCTTTCAGAAAACAAAATATACATTAAGTCCTTTTAAAAAACGTCATTTCCCTTATGAAAAAGACTATTTCCTTTAAGGAAGTCATCATTTCCTTTAAGGAAAACATTATTTCCTTTAAGGAAGACGTCATTTCCTTTTAGGAAAACACCATTTCCTTTAAGGAGGAAGGAAGATAATCTAGGAAGCTGAAACTTGGCCGTAAAATAACGTTCCTACAAGAAAAAAATCATTTCCTTGAAGGAAGACGTCATTTCCTCTAAGGAAAACAACATTTCCTTTCAGAAAAACCCCATTTCCTTTAAGGAAGACATCAAGTCCTTTAAGAAAAACGTCATTTCCCTTAAGAAAATACTTTATCTTTAAGGAAGACCTCATTTCTTTTAACGAAAACATCGTTTCCTTTAATTAGGTGTAATTTCCTTTGAGTAAAATATCATTTCCTTCCAGGAAGACGTCATTTCTTTAAAGGAAGACGATCTAGGAACCCCGAATCTTGGCATTTATACCATTTACTACAGTGACGTCTGTCAATTTTTTATGTACCTAGGTTGTGGGTGCTGCTGGTCTGGAACTTGGACTGCACGGGGAAGTAGAAGGAGAGCCCGCGGAAGTTGAGGACGAACAGCTGCTTCTCCGAGTCATAGACGCCGGGATGCGTGGCCCCGAACGAGTGCTCGATCTGCTCGACAGATGGCAGCACCTCCGGCGAGTTGAACACCAGGCCGCTACAACAATGATCAAGATTATGACTAAGTTAGGTGTTTTGACAGGAAACTATCAACTTCTAAGTTAATCAATAGGTGTGGAAAGTTGACAATTGACTGTCAAATTCTGACTAAAAATTGACTGTTTTGACTCTTGGGTGAGTACCAATTTTGATAGGTAGTCTAAACCTCAAATTTGACAGTTAAAACTGAAATTTGACAGTTGACTGTCAAATTTTGACTCTTAGTTAACTGCCAAATTTTGACTCTTGGGTGAGTACAAATTTTGATAAGTTGTCTAAACCTCCAATTTGACAGTTAAACCTCAAATTTGACAGTTGACTGTTAAATTTTTACTCTCAGTTAACTGTCAAATTTTGACTCTTGGGTGAGTACCAATTTTTATAGGTCTAAACCTCAAATTTGACAGTTAAACCTCAAATTTGACAGTTGACTGTAAAATTTTGACTCTCAGTTAACTGTCAAATTTTGACTCTTGGGTGAGTACCAATTTTGATAGGTTGTCTAAACTTCAAATTTGACAGTTAAACCTCAAATTTGACAGTTGACTGTAAAATTTTGACTCTCAGTTAACTGTCAAATTTTGACTCTTGGGTGAGTACCAATTTTGATAGGTTGTCTAAACCTCAAATTTGACAGTTAAACCTCAAATTTGACAGTTGACTGTCAAATTTTGACTCTCAGTTAACTATCAAATTTTGACTCTTGGGTGAGTACCAATTTTGATAGGTTTTCTAAACCTCAAATTTGACAGTTAAACCTCAAATTTGACAGTTGACTGTCAAATTTTGACTCTCAGTTAACTGTCAAATTTTGACTCTTTGAATTTGAATGAGTACCAATTTTGATAGGTTGTCTAAACCTCAAATTTGACAGTTAAACCTCAAATTTGACAGTTCACTGTTAAATTTTGACTCTCAGTTAACTTAAATTTTGACTCTTGGGTGAGTACCAATTTTGATAGGTTGTCTAAACCTCAAATTTGACAGTTAAACCTCAAATTTGACAGTTCACTGTTAAATTTTGACTGTCAGTTAACTATCAAATTTTGACTCTTGGGTGAGTACCAATTTTGATAGGTTGTCTAAACCTCAAATTTGACAGTTAAACCTCAAATTTGACAGTTGACTGTCAAATTTTGACTCTCAGTTAACTGTCAAATTTTGACGCTTGAATGAGTACCAATTTTGATAGGTTGTCTAAACCTCAAATTTGACAGTTAAACCTCAAATTTGACAGTTGACTGTCAAATTTTGACTCTCAGTTAACTGTCAAATTTTGACTTTGAATTTGAATGAGTACCAATTTTGATAGGTTGTCTAAATCTCAAATTTGACAGTTAAACCTCAAATTTGACAGTTGACTGTCAAATTTTGACTCTCAGTTAACTGTCAAATTTTGACTCTTTGAATTTGAATGAGTACCAATTTTGATAGGTTGTCTAAACCTCAAATTTGACAGTTAAACCTCAAATTTGACAGTTGACTGTCAAATTTTGACTCTCAGTTAACTGTCAAATTTTGACTCTTGGGTGAGTACCAATTTGGATAGTTTGTCTAAACCTCAAATTTGACAGTTAAACCTAAAATTTGACAGTTGACTGTCAGTTAACTGTCAAATTTTGACTCTTGGATGAGTACCAATTTTGATAGGTTGTCTAAACCTCAAATTTGACAGTTGACTGTCAAATTTTGACTATCAGTTAACTGTCAAATTTTGACTCTTGAATGAGTACCAATTTTGATAGGTTGTCTAAACCTCAAATTTGACAGTTAAACCTAAAATTTGACAGTTGACTGATTTGGACTCTCAGTTAACTGTCAAATTTTGACTCTTGGGTGAGTACCAATTTTGATACTTTGTCTAAACCTCAAATTTGACAGTTGACTGTCAAATTTTGACTCAGTTAAATGTCAAATTTTGACTGTTGAGTGGGTACCAATTTTGATAGATGCTAAACGTCAAAATTGACATATTTTGATAATCAATTCTTACCAATATTTTAATTTGACCAACTTCATGTTACATATTTCTATAATTTTCAGGCGCTGGACGACGGGGTCGAAGAACAGTCTGATGCCGTCCTGCGGCAGGTTGATTATCAGATCGACCTCCAGGGGATTCTGCAACACGTCAAATTTGACAGGTGTCAAATGTGTCAAAGTTTCTGACTTACTGTGTCATTGTACAGGACTTGGACGCCTTTGATGTTGCCGACTTGCGACTGGATAATGGCGACCGATTGCGAAAAATGCATTCCTGAAACGAAAAGTTGATTAATTTCGGCGTATTTTTATGTATGACACTTTGATATATGTAAAATATTAAGGTCAGTATCTTTCAAATTGTGTAATATGACAGATTTTGTTTTTTTGATTGATGCTTGGTTGTCGTTAAAGCTACATGGAAGGAAGAAAAAGTGGTTTGATACAAATTAAATTCTGCGTGTTTTGGTGTATGACAGATTGACGTATGTAAAATATTAGCGTCAGGATGTTAAAAAATGTCGACTATGACAGATTTTGGTTTTTTGATTGATGCTTGGTTATCGTTAAAGCTACATTGAAAGAAGAAAAAGTTATTTGACACAAATTAAATTCTGCATGTTTTGATGTGTGACAGATTGACGTAAGTAAAATATTAGCGTCAGTATGTTCAAAAAAGTCGAATATGACAGATTTTGGTTTTCTGATTGATGCTTGGTTGTCGTTAAAGCTACATGGAAGGAAGAAAAAGTGGTTTGACACCAATTAAATTTTGCGTGTTTTGATGAATGACAGATTGACGTATGTAAAATATTAGCGTCAGTATGTACAAAAATGTCGAATATGACAGATTTTGGTTTTTTGATTGAGGCTTGGTTGTCGTTAAAGCTACATGGAAGGAAGAAAAAGTGGTATGATACAAGTTTAATTCTGCGTGTTTTGATGTATGACAGATTGACGTATGTAAAATATTAGCGTCAGTATGTTTAAAAATGTCGAATATGACAGTTTTCGGTTTTTTTATTGATGCTTGGTTGTCGTTAAAGCTACATGGAAGGAGAACAAGTGGTTTGACTCAAATTAAAGTCTGCGTGTTTTGATGTATGACAGATTGACGTATGTAAAATATTAACGTCAGTATGTTCCAAATTGTCGAATATGACAGATTTTGGTTTTTTGATTGATACTTGGTTGTCGTTAAAGCTACAAATTTTGCGTGTTTTAACGTATGACAGATTGACGTATGTAAAATATTAACGTCAGTATGTTAAAAAATGTCGAATATGACAGATTTTGGTTTTTTGATTGATGCTTGGTTATCGTTAAAGCTACATGGAAGAAAGAATAAATGGTTTGACAAAAATTAAATTATGCGTGTTTTGATGTATGACAGATTGTCGTATGTAAAATATTAACGTCAGTATGTTCAAAAATGTCGAATATGACAGATTTTGTTTTTTTAATTGATGCTTGGTTGTCGTAAAAGCTACATGGAAGGAAGAAAAAGTGGTTTGACACAAATTAAATTCTGCGTGTATTGATCTATGACAGATTGACGTATGTAAAATATTATTGTCAGTATGTTAAAAAATGTCGAATATGACAGATTTTGGTTTTTTGATTGATGCTTGGTCGTCGTTAAAGCTACAAATTTTACGTGTTTTAATGTATGACAGATTGACATATGTAAAATATTAGCGTCAGTATGTTCAAAAATGTCGAATATGACAGATTTTGGTTTTTTGACTGATGCTTAGTTGTCTTTAAAGCTACGTGGAAGGAAGAAAAAGTGGTTTGACGCAAATCAAAGTCTGCGTGTTTTGATGTATGATAGATTGACGTATGCAAAATATTAACGTCAGTATGTTCAAAAATGTCGAATATGACAGATTTTGGTTTTTTGATTGATGCTTGGTTATCGTTATAGCTACATGGAAGGAAGAAAAAGTGGTTTGATACAAATTAAATACTGCGTGTTTTGATGTATGACAGATTGACTTATGTAAAATAGCGTCAGTATGTTTAAAAATGTCAAATATGACAAATTTTGGTTTTTTGATTGTTGCTCGGTTGTCGTTAAAGCTACATGGAAGGAAGGAAAAGTGGTTTGACACAAATTAAATTCTACGTATTTTGATGTATGACAGATTGACGTATGTAAAATATTAGCGTCAGTATGTTCAAAAATGTCGAATATGATAGATTTTGGTTTTTTGATTGATGCTTGGTTATCGTTAAAGTTACACGAAAGGAAGAAAAAGTGGTTTGACACAAATTAAATTCTGCGTGTTTTGGTGTATTACAGATTGACGTATGAAAAATATTAGCGTCAGTATTTTCGAAAATGTCGAATATGTCAAATTTTGGTTTTTTGATTGAGGCTTGGTCATCGTTAAAGCTTAATGGAAGGAAGAAAAAGTGGTTTGACACAAATTAAATTTTGCGTGTTTTGATATATGACAGATAGACGTATGTAAAATATTAGCGTCAGTATGTTAAAAAATGTCGAATATGACAGATTTTGGTTTTTTGATTGATGCTTGGTTGTCGTTAAAGCTACATGAAAGGAAGAAAAAGTGGTTTGACACAAATTAAATTTTGCGTGTTTTGATGTATGACAGATTGACGTATGTAAAATATTAGCGTCAGTATGTTCGAAAATGTCGAATATGACAGATTTTGGTTTTTTGATTGATGCTTGGTCGTCGTTAAAGCTACAAATTTTACGTGTTTTAATGTATGACAGATTGACGTATGTAAAATATTAACGTCAGTATGTTCAAAAATGTCGAATATGACAGATTTTGGTTTTTTGATAGATGCTTGGTTATCGTTAAAGTTACAGGAAAGGAAGAACAAGTGGTTTGACACAAATTAAATTCTGCGTGTTTTGGTGTATTACAGATTGACGTATGAAAATATTAGCGTCAGTATTTTCGAAAATGTCAAATATGACAGATTTTGGTTTTTTGATTGATGCTTGGTTGTCGTTAAAGCTACATAAAAGGAAGAACAAGTGGTTTGACACAAATTAAATTCTGCGTGTTTTGATGTATGACAGATTGTCGTATATAAAATATTAGCGTCAGTACGTTAAGAAATGTCGAATATGACAGATTTTGGATTTTTGATTGATGCTTGGTTATCGTTAAAGCTACATGGAAGGAAGAAACAGTGGTTTGACACAAATTAAATTTTGCGTGTTTTGATGTATGACGGATAGATATATGTAAAATATTAGCGTCAGTATGTTCAAAAATGTCGAATATGACAGATTTTTGTTTTTTGATTTAAACTTGGTTGTCGTTAAGGCTACATGGAAGGAAGGAAAAGTGGTGTAACAGAAATTAAATTTTGCGTGTTTTAATGTATGACAGATTGACGTATGTAAAATATTAGCGTCACTATGTTCAAAAATGTCGAATATAACAGATTTTGGATTTTTGATTGATGCTTGGTTGTCGTTAAAGCTACATGCAAGGAAGTAAAAGTGGTTTGACACAAATGAAATTTTGCGTGTTTTGATGTATGATGCTTTGACGTACGTCAAATATTAACGTCAGAAACAAAGAAAATGTCAAATTTCAGAGTTTTGTTTCTTTTGGAGATAACTTGGTTAATGTCGCAGTGAAATCGATGAAACAAAAAGTGGATTAATTTTGTTATAAATTGATTTGTCAAATTCGACATTGATAAACAAGACTGTTTCAAAATTGAATGTCAAACTTGTATGTTTTGATATAGGCAATTGTCAAAACACGGGCAGTTTCAAAAGGACATAGTGTCAAACTTTGACGTAACTGTCAAGGCTAATTGTCAAATTTGATATTTGTAAGCAAAGGATTGCGCAATAATTGAACAATTGATGAAAATGAAAACAAAGGAGAAAAATGGCGAAATATTCGTCCTTTGTTTTTATCTTTTGTTTGTAGTTGGAAATTTAAGGAGCGTCAGTGAGATTGGGGGGAATTGGCGCAAAGTCAACGCAGAATTCGTGTCGTACGAAAATTCTGCGTAATATTTCCTCGCGGAAAAAACGTCAGTCGTTTGGATTTTTCGGGCGAAAACGCACCTAAGACCAGTTCCCACTGTTCGCAGCCCAGCGAGCGCTCCGGCACGATCTCCAGGTCCAACATCGCGAAAAACCCGCAAAAATCCTCGCGAAAACTCAATAAAAACGTTTCTCTAGCCAATTTCACTTTGTCCACACACAGACAACCGCCATCTTGTCCCCACCAGCTGTCAACAGCAACAGCTGATTCCTCCAACAACCCAAAACCACCCTTACGTCCACCTCACACAAGCCTCAAACTCGCTCACACATGGCAACACCGTAAATCATAAAGAACTGTCAATGTCACAAGCTTTAAAATATTCGCAAATTTGCGAAAAAATAAGCTTTTTTAATGCAAAGAAATTACTTAGAAAAACAAAACAAAAACAGTAAATAAACAAAGAACTTGTTTGTTAAATTGGATGCCTACGTATTAAAATACAAGCGCCATCTTGTTTTTACTTGCAAATAAACATAGCGACTGATTGCAGATTTCACTTTCGCAATCAGAGCCGTAAAGCGAGTCCAAAAAAACAATCCTGCAAATGTTCAAACTTTGATCATTGATAAAAGTGAATGGAACCGGGCGTTTTTTCGCAAATTCCGCCGGAAGCAGCAAAGTCACCTCAAAGGCGATAACCTTATTCCAACCGGAAGGAAATTTCCTAACAGGAAGTGACTTTTTCAAAGCGGAAATTTAATTGGAACGTCGCTAAAAAGTCTTTTGAAAGCTTGTGTTAGTTTTCAGCGAATATCTCTGGGAGTAGACAAGGTGGATTAACGGAAGTGGTCTTATTATAACCGGAAGGAAATTCCCCAACAGGAAATGATTCTTCAAAGCGGAAGTTTAATTGGAACGCCGCAAAAAAGTTTGTTGAAAGCTTGTGTTAGTTTTCAGCGAATATCTCTGGGAGTAGACAAGGTGGATTAACGGAAGTGGTCTTATTATAACCGGAAGGAAATTCCGCAACAGGAAATGATTTGTTCAAAGCGGAAGTTTAATTGGAAAGTCGCAAAAATGTTTGTTGAAAGCTTGTGTTAGTTTTCGGCGAATATCTCTGGGAGTAGACAAGGTGGATTAACGGAAGTGGTCTTATTATAACCGGAAGGAAATACCCCAACAGGAAATGATTTGTTCAAAGCGGAAGTTTAATTGAAACGACGCAAAAAAGTTTTTTGAAAGCTTGTGTTAGTTTTCGGCGAATATCTCAGGAAGTAGACAAGGTGGATTAACGGAAGTGGTCTTATTATAACCGGAAGGAAATTCGCCAACAGGAAATGGCTTGTTGAAAGCGGAAGTTTAATTGGAACGCCGTAAAAAAGTTTGTTGAAAGCTTGTGTTAGTTTTCGGCGAATATCTCAGGAAGTAGACAAGGTGGATTAACGGAAGTGGTCTGATTGTAACCGGAAGGAAATTCCCCAACCGGAAATGATTTGTTCAAAGCGGAAGTTTAATTGGAACGCCGCAAAAAAGTTAGTTGAAAGCTTATGTTAGTTTTCGGCGAATATCTCTGGGAGTAGACAAGGTGGATTAACGGAAGTGGTCTTTTTGTAACCGGAAGGAAATTCCCCAACAGGAAATGATTTGTTCAAAGCGGAAGTTTAATTGGAACGCCGCAAAAAGTTTGTTGAAAGCTTGTGTTAGTTTTCGGCGAATATCTCAGGAAGTAGACAAGGTGGATTAACGGAAGTGGTCTTTTTGTAACCGGAAGGAAATTCCCAACAGGAAATGATTTGTTCAAAGCGGAAGTTTAATTGGAACGCCGCAAAAAAGTTAGTTGAAAGCTTGTGTTAGTTTTCGGCGAATATCTCAGGAAGTAGACAAGGTGGATTAACGGAAGTGATCTTATTATAACCGGAAAAAAATTCCCCAACAGGAAATGATTTGTTCAAAGCGGAAGTTTAATTGGAACGCCGCAAAAAGTCAGTTGAAAGCTTATGTTAGTTTTCGGCGAATATCTCTGGGATTAGATAAGGTGGATTAACGGAAGTGGTCTTATTATAACCGGAAGGAAATTCCCCAACAGGAAATGATTTGTTCAAAGCGGAAGTTTAATTGGAACGCCGCAAAAAAGTTAGTTGAAAGCTTATGTTAGTTTTCGGCGAATATCTCTGGGAGTAGACAAGGTGGATTAACAGAAGTGGTCTTATTATAACCGGAAGGAAATTCCCCAACAGGAAATGATTTCTTCAAAGCGGAAGTTTAATTGGAACGCCGCAAAAAGTTTGTTGAAAGCTTGTGTTAGTTTTCGGCGAATATCTCAGGAAGTAGACAAGGTGGATTAACGGAAGTGGTCTTTTTGTAACCGGAAGGAAATTCCCCAACAGGAAATGATTTGTTCAAAGCGGAAGTTTAATTGGAAAGTCGCAAAAAAGTTTGTTGAAAGCTTGTGTTTGTTTTCGGCGAATATCTTTGGGAGTAGACAAGGTGGATTAACGGAAGTGGTCTTATTATAACCGGAAGGAAATACCCCAACAGGAAATGATTTGTTCAAAGCGGAAGTTTAATTGGAACGCCGCAAAAAAGTTAGTTGAAAGCTTATGTTAGTTTTCGGCGAATATCTCTGGGAGTAGATAAGGTGGATTAACGGAAGTGGTCTTTTTGTAACCGGAAGGAAATTCCCCAACAGGAAATGATTTGTTCAAAGCGGAAGTTTAATTGGAACGCCGCAAAAAATTTGTTGAAAGCTTGTGTTAGTTTTCGGCGAATATCTCAGGAAGTAGACAAGGTGGATTAACGGAAGTGGTCTTTTTGTAACCGGAAGGAAATTCCCCAACAGGAAATGATTTGTTCAAAGCGGAAGTTTAATTGGAACGCCGCAAAAAAGTTTGTTGAAAGCTTATGTTAGTTTTCGGCGAATATCTCTGGGAGTAGACAAGGTGGATTAACAGAAGTGGTCTTATTATAACCGGAAGGAAATTCCCCAACAGGAAATGATTTCTTCAAAGCGGAAGTTTAATTGGAACGCCGCAAAAAGTTTGTTGAAAGCTTGTGTTAGTTTTCGGCGAATATCTCAGGAAGTAGACAAGGTGGATTAACGGAAGTGGTCTTTTTGTAACCGGAAGGAAATTCCCCAACAGGAAATGATTTGTTCAAAGCGGAAGTTTAATTGGAAAGTCGCAAAAAAGTTTGTTGAAAGCTTGTGTTTGTTTTCGGCGAATATCTTTGGGAGTAGACAAGGTGGATTAACGGAAGTGGTCTTATTATAACCGGAAGGAAATACCCCAACAGGAAATGATTTGTTCAAAGCGGAAGTTTAATTGGAACGCCGCAAAAAAGTTAGTTGAAAGCTTATGTTAGTTTTCGGCGAATATCTCTGGGAGTAGATAAGGTGGATTAACGGAAGTGGTCTTTTTGTAACCGGAAGGAAATTCCCCAACAGGAAATGATTTGTTCAAAGCGGAAGTTTAATTGGAACGCCGCAAAAAATTTGTTGAAAGCTTATATTAGTTTTCGGCGAATATCTCTGGGAGTAGATAAGGTGGATTAACGGAAGTGGTCTATTGGTAACCGGAAGGAAATTCCCCAACAGGAAATGATTTGTTCAAAGCGGAAGTTTAATTGGAACGCCGCAAAAAAGTTAGTTGAAAGCTTATGTTAGTTTTCGGCGAATATCTCTGGGAGTAGACAAGGTGGATTAACGGAAGTGGTCTTATTATAACCGGAAGGAAATTCCCCAACAGGAAATGATTTTTTCAAAGCTGAAGTTTAATTGGAACGCCGCAAAAAGTTTGTTGAAAGCTTGTGTTAGTTTTCGGCGAATATCTCAGGAAGTAGACAAGGTGGATTAACGGAAGTGGTCTTTTTGTAACCGGAAGGAAATTCCCCAACAGGAAATGATTTGTTCAAAGCGGAAGTTTAATTGAAACGACGCAAAAAAGTTTTTTGAAAGCTTGTGTAAGTTCTCGGCGAATATATCGGGAAATGGATTAACGGAAGTGGTCCTATTATATCCGGAAAGAAATTCCCCAACCGGAAATGATTTGTTCAAAGCGGAAGTTTAATTGGAACGCCGCAAAAAAGTTTGTTGAAAGCTTGTGTTGGTTTTCGGCGAATATCTCAGGAAGTAGGCAAGGTGGATTAACGGAAGTGGTCTTATTAAAACCGGAAGGAAATTCCGCAACAGGAAATGGCTTGTTGAAAGCGGAAGTTTAATTGGAACGCCGTAAAAAAGTTTGTTGAAAGCTTGTGTTAGTTTTCGGCGAATATCTCTGGGAGTAGACAAGGTGGATTAACGGAAGTGGTCTTTTTGTAACCGGAAGGAAATTCCCCAACCGGAAATGATTTGTTCAAAGCGGAAGTTTAATTGGAACGCCGCAAAAAAGTTAGTTGAAAGCTTATGTTAGTTTTCGGCGAATATCTCTGGGAGTAGACAAGGTGGATTAACGGAAGTGGTCTTATTATAACCGGAAGGAAATACCCCAACATGAAATGATTTGTTCAAAGCGGAAGTTTAATTGGAACGCCGCAAAAAGTTTGTTGAAAGCTTATGTTAGTTTTCGGCGAATATCTCTGGGAGTAGACAAGGTGGATTAACGGAAGTGGTCTTATTATAACCGGAAGGAAATTCCCCAACAGGAAATGATTTCCTCAAAGCGGAAGTTTAATTGGAACGCCGCAAAAAGATTGTTGAAAGCTTGTGTTACTTTTCGGCGAATATCTCAGGAAGTAGACAAGGTGGATTAACGGAAGTGGTCTTTTTGTAACCGGAAGGAAATTCCCCAACAGGAAATGGCTTGTTGAAAGCGGAAGTTTAATTGGAACGCCGCAAAAAAGTTAGTTGAAAGCTTATGTTAGTTTTCGTCGAATATCTCTGGGAGTAGACAAGGTGGATTAACGGAAGTGGTCTTTTTGTAACCGGAAGGAAATTCCCCAACAGGAAATGGCTTGTTGAAAGCGGAAGTTTAATTGGAACGCCGCAAAAAAGTTAGTTGAAAGCTTATGTTAGTTTTCGTCGAATATCTCTGGGAGTAGACAAGGTGGATTAACGGAAGTGGTCTTATTATAACCGGAAGGAAATACCCCAACAGGAAATTATTTGTTCAAAGCGGAAGTTTAATTGGAACGCCGCAAAAAGTTTGTTGAAAGCTTGTGTTAGTTTTCGGCGAATATCTCAGGAAGTAGACAAGGTGGATTAACGGAAGTGGTCTTTTGGTAACCGGAAAGAAATTCCCCAACAGGAAATGATTTGTTCAAAGCGGAAGTTTAATTGGAACGCCGCAAAAAAGTTAGTTGAAAGCTTATGTTAGTTTTCGGCGAATATCTCTGGGAGTAGATAAGGTGGATTAACGGAAGTGGTCTTTTTGTAACCGGAAGGAAATTCCCCAACAGGAAATGATTTCTTCAAAGCGGAAGTTTAATTGGAACGCCGCAAAAAAGTTTGTTGAAAGCTTGTGTTAGTTTTCAGCGAATATCTCTGGGAGTAGACAAGGTGGATTAACGGAAGTGGTCTTATTATAACCGGAAGGAAATTCCCCAACAGGAAATAGCTTGTTGAAAGCGGAAGTTTAATTGGAACGCCGCAAAAAAGTTAGTTGAAAGCTTATGTTAGTTTTCGGCGAATATCTCTGGGAGTAGATAAGGTGGATTAACGGAAGTGGTCTTTTTGTAACCGGAAGGAAATTCCCCAACAGGAAATGATTTCTTCAAAGCGGAAGTTTAATTGGAACGCCGCAAAAAAGTTTGTTGAAAGCTTATGTTAGTTTTCGGCGAATATCTCTGGGAGTAGACAAGGTGAATTAACGGAAGTGGTCATATTATAACCGGAAGGAAATTCCCCAACAGGAAATGGCTTGTTGAAAGCGGAAGTTTAATTTGAACTCCGCAAAAAAGTTTGTTGAAAGCTTGGGTTAGTTTTCGGCGAATATCTCAGGAAGTAGACAAGGTGGATTAACGGAAGTGGTCTTTTTGTAACCGGAAGGAAATTCCCCAACAGGAAATGATTTGTTCAAAGCGGAAGTTTAATTGGAACGCCGCAAAAAAGTTTGTTGAAAGCTTATGTTAGTTTTCGGCGAATATCTCTGGGAGGATTAACGGAAGTAGCCTTAGTATAACCGGAAGGAAATTCCACAACGGGAAAAAAATTGATCTGTTTTTTTTTCTCTTATTTAATGTGAGGTTTCGGGTGGAGGGGCCATACAGTTGCCGTCGGGGTATCGTTTCTTGAAGCTCTCGATGAGCTCGGGATCGACGAGCTTGATGCCGTCGACCTGGTTGCCTAACGTGATCCAATTGGGCTGGATGTTGTGCGGACGGCCGAAGAGCTCGATCTTCCGCGTTCCCGGCGAGAGCCGCTCGATCATCCCGTAGATCTCGTCCGGCTTGTGGCTGGTCGCTCTCACCTCCGCCACGATCACGTCCGAATCGAGGCCTCTGTTCAAGTTCTGGGGATTCCCCTTCATCCCGACCAGGCAGTGCTCCTTGCCGTGGTTCAGCCAGTGCCCGGTCCGCCCTGTCCGGATGATCCGCTGCAACTGATTGGTCTTCACCCAGATTATCTCGTCCACTCGCTCGTAACCCCAGAGCTTCAAACATTCGCGACCGAGTTCCATTGCTCGACCAGTCACCTAAACAAATTTTGGATTTTAATCTGTGCATAGCTTTTGAGTAATCTCACCCAAAGGAAGATCAATCCTTCATCTTGAAGCTGAGGAATGCCAAGCTGCCTCATCTCATCGTCCGACATAGTGCCATAAGGTAGCTCCATGTGGATGTCCCAAGGAGGATCAGCCATAATCACAGCAAACTTCCCCAAGGCGGTCATGTCGAGATACCTGAGATCACACTGGACCCACTGGGGCGGGTAGAGGGCGGAGCTCTCGGAGCACGTCGGCTTCCTATTGGCCGACGAGGGCAGACTGTCTTTGGACTGCCCAATCCTGTCCACCTCATAGTGGACGTACTTGCAGGTGTCCATATGGAAGCACGTGTTGAGGAAGGAGCAGTCGCCCAGCGCCTCGTCCGTGTGTTTCTGGATGATCTTCTTGAAGTGGAGCTTCTTGCAGGTGCTCGAGCCATTATTGCGCTGGCATTCGGCCTTTGTGCCATGCGGACAGAACTCCATCACCTGTGCGCCGCCCTGCGAACGGAACCTCTCGGCCAAGGACCTTTCCTTCGCGGTCGGTTTCGACAACAAATCCAAGATTTCCTCCCCAAGCTTTTTACTCTCCTTCTCCTTCGTTGATGGCATCGACAAAAGAGACTAAAACAACAATATAATATATAATCATCAAGTTATCATCATGTTATATATAATGTCTGAGCAGTGAAAAACTTACTAAAATATCGGCAGCTTTGGGATCCTTTTTCTCCTTCTTCCTTTTATCTTCGTCCTCCAAGCTGCTTTTCCTTTCGGGACTCTCGTCCCGTTTCCTTTTTACTCCGGAATCTTCCTTGGCCTCGGTTAACTTGGCATCTTCGACCATCGCATTGAGCTTCGAGTGTTCCACGAAGACGACATCGAGGATGTTCTTGCCATCCTTGACTTGGTCTTTGATTGTGATAAGTTTCTGCGTCGCGAATTTCTGCAAGAGGTTGCAGACGGACTTGTGCGAGACTGTGGGGTTCTGCTGGAGCAGTTCGAGGAGGCTCAACGAATTGATCGGAATCTGTAGGGTGACTTCGTTGAGCTTCTTCAGCAGGTTCTGCTCGAGTTCCGGGTCGATTTTGGTGGGGTTTTCGGGTTCACAAGGTGTGTGTGGGGTCGGGGGTGCTGAGGAGGTGGCGCATAGGATGTCTTGGCGCTCCTTTTTGCGCTTCTCGAGTTTTTCGCGGAAACTGTTGCGCTTACTCTTGATCGCCTGGATCTCCTCCCATGCATCCGACATCTTCAACTAAACTTTGTTTATTTACCTCTTGGATTTTTTAAGGTTATGTTTTCCTGTCACTTTTGACAATCCAAACATCTCCAAGGCAACAACCTCACACCAACCCCATCTATTACCAACTAACTTCCCCATTTTCTACTCATAACTCTTTTATACCTCATTCAAACCTCAAGCTTTCTACCGCAAGCTTAAGAGTTTTTAATCCCTTTTTCATTTCCACTTGAATTTTTCAAAACCGTTACATACTTCCTAAGTTATAACCAAAAAACCTATTTATATCTTCAAACTTATATAACTAGCTTAATTCTAAATCTATCACTAAGAGTTACATATCAACTTATAGAATATTTAATCTAGTTTACTATACAGTTCGAATTATTCAAATTGGACGTGTAGTTTTTGAGCAATCGTCTTAAACCCAAATCTTGAATTATAGTCTCAAAGTTAGGCAACACAAAGTGCATTTATCTAGGGATTTCTGGTGTTTTGTCAAAACTGAAAGTCCCTAGATGTCAGTTTGGCTTTTAACGTCCATGTGAGTGCGTAAAAAGAAAACAAAAGAAATGTCTGGGAAAAGTCAAGTTTTGCGATTGTATAAAGCGATGTTGAGGGAATCCCAAAAGTTTCCTGCTTACAATTTCCGGTGAGTTTTCTGTTGTAAATTCGCTAATTTTCATTTAAATTCCCTTCGTTTTGCAGAAATTACGCGATCAGGAGGATCCGGGATGGGTTCCGGAGCAACAAAGGGTTGCAGGAAAGTGGAGAGGTTTTGCAGACGGTCTCAAGTGCAAGGGAAAACCTGGAAGTTATCAAAAGACAAGTGAGGTTTGTAAAACTGCGAAAATCTGTGCATTTATTTTAGTTATTCGTAGGTAATCATAAGTCAAATGTATTCAACGGACAAACTAGTCATCGAAAACTTGTAAATTAGAAACTTACAAATTCTGCACAACTCTCTCCACCAGGCCGGCCCCAAGTTGGCGAAAGTCCTCCACGATGCTCTCTGCATTCAAAACCAGCCTCGAGTTGGCCAACTTTCGCCCCCCAACATTCGAAATCTACAGAAAGAATGTAAAATTTTAGAATAAATTTAGGTAATTTGCAAACAACTCGCCTTGAAATCCACCGTTTCCAAAGCCTTTTTTGTCCATAAAACGTAAATTGAATCGCCTCCGTAGCTGTTGTGGAAAAACAAGGCGAGATCTCCATACATTTCCTTAAATTTGGGGAAATTTTAGTTAAATTTAGTTATATAAGCGTTGCCAACTGTTAAAGCAAAAACTTCTATGATGATAAAACTGAGTTTTAGTAAATTTCCCTTATTATAAAGTTGGCAAAACTGAGAAATTTAGTAATATAAGTGTTACCAACTGTCAAATTTTAGACAAAGTCGGTAAAACTGACAAATTTGGTCAAAATTACCCTGAGTTCGTTCAAGTAGATTTCGACGGGATTGAACCCAATGACAGGTACGTTGCCCTTGACACTCTCGTCAAACGGAAAAACATCAAACTTGACATTTTGCGCTTTGACAACCTGCTGGTAACTGCGTGGATTTAGTGCTGACTTCAACTGTATCGTCACGTCGTAACCCTCCACATTTGCCACGAAAATTCCCTAAAAATGACATTAATGAAGTGTTACCAACTTAAATTATACAATTGTTTAATTGACAGAAAACTGACATTTCAGCCCTAATTTCTGCCAACTTAACTACTCAACTATTGTTACCAACTTAAACTACGTCAAATTTGACTGAAGTGACAAAATGGACCTTTTTACGGTTAGTTAAGCGCATGCACGTCCTCTATGTTTAAAAGGCAGGAATATGATAGTTTCGGGCACATGTTGTTATTTTCACTGGTTATACGTCAAAAAAAATCGGGCAATTTTTTGACGTAGATTGCGAAAATTGACGCGAAAAAACTATGAAAAGGTCTATTCACATTGCAGTCAAACTATAGTTACCAACTTAACCCTTAGTTGCCCAGGACTGTACAAATCTAACTTGCGTTGAACTGTACTTTCCGTGAACTTAAAAGTACCGTCGGTCAATAAAGGGAAATTGATCAATTGTTGCCAACTTATACTCACTTTGTATTTAAGAAGGTCGTTGCCCAAATAACAAGCTGACAGGTGTTTGAAAGTGGCTCCCGCCAAAACCTTCAAACGATTCAGGCTGTCGCCGGTCGGATTGGGCCTGGTGAACACCGAATTTCCGTCGTCGTACGGCGTCAGGACGTGCAAACTTGCGAAACTCGAACGGTTTTGCAAAAACCTCGTCTCCATATCGCTCAAAATTTCCCCTGAAAACACACAATAGTTGCCAACTTTAACATTTAGTTACTTCAGTGCTACCAACTGTCATTAAAATTTTTAGTAATTTGTGTTACCAACTGTCATTGAAACTGTAAAAAAACAAACAAGAACAAACAAGAAACAATAATTGTTGGCAACTTAAGCAATTAGTAACTTCGGTGCTACCAACTGTCATTCAAATGAAAGTTACTTAACTTTCATTCAAACTTACCAACTTCACTACAAAACTTCCATTCAAACGCGTTACAGACATTCGAATTATCCTAACTAGTGTTACCAACTGTCATGGGGAGCACGGAAGGAGCCTCCACGGGTGCATTTCTCCTGTGTATGCAGAACATGCCGGCGCTCCCTGGTAACACTATCCCACCTGACAGTAGTAAGTCCCACTAGACAGTGGTAAGTAGGGTAAGTGGTAAGACAGTGGTAAATGAACAGTCCTTCCACCACCGGGAATCACCGCATTCGAAGAAAAAAAAACCAACTGTCTTTCAAACTAATCTAACTTGTGTTACCAAATGTCATTCAAACTAACTTAACTAGTGTTACCAACAGTCATTCAAACTAACCTAATAGACCTTTTTACGGTTAGTTAATCGCATGCGCGTCCGCCTTGTTTAAAAGGCAGAACTATGAAAGTTTCGGGCACATTTTTATTTTTCAATGGTTATACGTAAAAAAGTGCCCGAAAACACGACGGAAATTGACGCAGGCGCATAAAAAATTTAAAAACTATGAAAAGGTCTATTGGTGTTACCAAGTGTCATTCAAATTAACGCAATTAGTGTTACCAACTTAAATATAAAACTAGTAAGCTTAAGTACCAACTTAAATATAAAACTAGTAAGCTCGAGTACCAACTTAAATCTGAGTTTAGTAATTTTTTTCGTAATTTGAACCTCTTACGGGAAATGTCGTTGTTGAAATTGACGATTATCGGTTGGGTTTTGGGGTCGAACTCGGCGAAGAACCTCAGGAAGCGCATGAAGGCGACCTGCGGCAGTGTCGCGACCCGGTGGGGTTCGGGGGCCAGGAACAGCGAGGCGTTGAGCAAGTTGACAACGGTGTCGGGGATGTGAGCGCCGTCTAGGAGCTGCGACCGCAACCACCGTTTCACCAGGCACGTACTTGGCCCGAACGACGGGTACATCTGCTGAAGACTGAAACAAATCCAAATAAAAATGACAGGAATGTCAAGATTTGTAGTGAAAAGTAATGGAAATGTCAAAATTGGCAATGAAACACTTTTCATTGCCAATGGAAATATCAAAATTGGCCTTGAAAAGTGATGGAAATGTCAAAATTGGCAATGAAAAGTGATGAAATGTCAAAATTGGCAATGAAACACTTTTCATTGCCAATGGAAATATCAAAATTGGCCTTGAAAAGTGATGGAAATGTCAAAATTGGCAATGAAAAGTGATGAAATGTCAAAATTGGCAATGAAACACTTTTCATTGCCAATGGAAATATCAAAATTGGCCTTGAAAAGTGATGGAAATGTCAAAATTGGCAATGAAGTGATGAAAATGTCAAAATTGGCAACGAAAAGTGATGCAAATGTCAAAATTAGATATGAAAAGTGATGGAAATGTCAAAATTGGCAACGAAAAGTGATGAAAATGTCAAAATTGGCAATAGAAAGTGATGGAAATTTCAAAATTAGCACTGAAAAGTGATGGAAATGTCAAAATTGGCAATAAAAATTGATAGAAATGTCAAAATTGGTAATGAAAAGTGATGGAAATGTAAAAATTGGCAATGAAAAGTGATATAAATCTCAAAATTGGCAATGAAAAGTGATGGAAATGTCAAAATTAGATATGAAAAGTGATGGAAATGTCAAAATTGGAAATGAAGTGATGAAATGTCAAAATTGGCAATGAAACACTTTTCATTGCCAATGGAAATATCAAAATTGGCCTTGAAAAGTGATGGAAATGTCAAAATTGGCAATGAAGTGATGAAAATGTCAAAATTGGCAACGAAAAGTGATGCAAATGTCAAAATTAGATATGAAAAGTGATGGAAATGTCAAAATTGGCAACGAAAAGTGATGAAAATGTCAAAATTGGCAATAGAAAGTGATGGAAATTTCAAAATTAGCACTGAAAAGTGATGGAAATGTCAAAATTGGCAATAAAAATTGATAGAAATGTCAAAATTGGTAATGAAAAGTGATGGAAATGTAAAAATTGGCAATGAAAAGTGATATAAATCTCAAAATTGGCAATGAAAAGTGATGGAAATGTCAAAATTGAAAATGACAAGTGCTGGAAATGACAAAATTGGAAATGAAAAGTGATGAAAATGTCAAAATTGGCAATGAAGTGATGAAAATGTCAAAATTGGCAATGAAAAGTGATGGAAATACCAAAATTAGCCTTGAAGTGATGGAAATGTCAAAACTGGTAATGAAAAGTGATGGAAATGTCAAAATTGGCAATGAGAAGTGATGGAAATGTCAAAATTGGCAATGAAAAGTGATGAAAATGTCAAAATTGGCAATAAAAAGTGATGAAAATGTCAAAATTGGCAATGAAACACTTTTCATGGCCAATGGAAATATCAAAATTGGCCTTGAAAAGTGATAGAAATGTCAAAATTGGCAATGAAACGTGATGGAAATGTCAAAGTTGGCAATGAAAAGTGATGGAAATGTCAAAACTGGAAATGAAAAGTGATGGAAATGTCAAAATTGGCAATGAAAAGTGATGGGAATGTCAAAATTGGTAATGAAAAGTGATGAAAATGTCAAAATTGGCAACGAAAAGTGATGAAAATGTCAAAATTGGCAATGAAGTAATGGAAATGTCAAAAATGGCAACGAAAAGTGATGAAAATGTCAAAATTGGCAATGGAAAGTGATGGACATTTAAAAATTAGCACTGAAAAGTGATGGAAATGTCAAAATTGGCAATGAAAAGTGATGGAAATGTCAAAACTGGAAATGAA
Source organism: Phosphuga atrata (assembly GCA_944588485.1). Classification (NCBI taxonomy): domain Eukaryota; kingdom Metazoa; phylum Arthropoda; class Insecta; order Coleoptera; family Silphidae; genus Phosphuga; species Phosphuga atrata. The sequence continues at coordinate 27,060,874 of OX155906.1, forward strand.
AAGTGATGGAAATGTCAAAATTGGCAATGAAAAGTGATGAAAATGTCAAAATTGGTAATGAAAAGTGATTAAAATGTCAAAATTGGCAACGAAAAGTGGTGAAAATGTCAAAATTGGCAATGAAAAGTGATGGAAATTTAAAAATTAGCACTGAAAAGTGATGGGAATGTCAAAATTGGCAATGAAAAGTGATGGAAATGACAAAATTGGCTACGAAAAGTGATGAAAATGTCAAAATTGGCAATGGAGTTATGGAAATTTCAAAATTAGCACTGAAAAGTGATGGAAATGTCAAAATTGGCAATGAAAAGTGATGGAAATGTCAAAATTGGCAATGAAAAGTGATGGAAATTTAAAAATTGGCAATGAAGTGACGAAGATGTCAAAATTGCCAATGAAGTGATGAAAATGTCAAAATTGGCAATGAAACACTTTTCATAGCCAATGGAGAAATCAAAATTGGCCTTGAAAAGTGATAGAAATGTCAAAATTGGCAATGAAAAGTGATAGAAATGTAAAAATTGGCAATGAAAGGTGATGGAAATGTTAAAATTGGCAATGAAAACTGATGGAAATTTCAATATTGGCAATGAAAAGTGATGAAAATGTCAAAACTGGTAATGAAAAGTGATGAAAATGTCAAAATTGGCAAAGAAAAGTGATGGAAATGGCAAAATTGGCAACGAAAAGTGATGAAAAAGTCAAAATTGGCAATGGAAAGTGATGGAAATGTCAAAATTGGCAATGAAAAGTGATGGAAATGTCAAAATTGGCAATGAAGTGACGAAGATGTCAAAATTGCCAATGAAGTGATGAAAATGTCAAAATTGGCAATGAAACACTTTTCATAGCCAATGGAGAAATCAAAATTGGCCCTGAAAAGTGATAGAAATGTCAAAATTGGCAATGAAAAGTGATAGAAATGTAAAAATTGGCAATGAAAGGTGATGGAAATGTTAAAATTGGCAATGAAAACTGATGGAAATTTCAACATTGGCAAAGAAAAGTGATGAAAATGTCAAAACTGGTAATGAAAAGTGATGAAAATGTCAAAATTGGCAATGAAAAGTGATGGAAATGGCAAAATTGGCAACGAAAAGTGATGAAAAAGTCAAAATTGGCAATGGAATGTGATGGAAATTTCAAAATTGGCACTGAAAAGTGATGAAAATGTCAAAATTGGCATTGAAAAGTGATGGAAATGTCAAAATTGGCAATAAAAAGTGATGTAAATGTCAAAATTGGCAATGAAGTGATTGAAATGTAAAAATTGGCTATGAAAATATCAAAATAGGCAATGAAAATGTCAAAATTGGCAATGGAAGGTGATGGAAAAGTCAAAATTTGCAATGAAAAGTGATGAAAATGACAAAATTGGCAATGGAAAGTGATGGAAACATGAAAATTGGCAATGAAGAGTGATGGAAATCTCAAAATTAGCAATGAAAAGTGATGGTAATGTCAAAAGCGGCAATGAAAAGTGATGGAAATGTCAACATTGGCAATGAAAAGTGATGAAAATGTCAAAATTGGCAATGAAAAGTGATGGAAATGTCAAAATTGGCAATGAAAAGTGATAGAAATGTCAAAATTGGCAATGAAAAGTGATGGAAATGTCAAAATTGGCAATGAAAACTGATGAAAATTTCAATATTGGCAACGAAAAGTGATAAAAATGTCAAAATTGGCAATGAAAAGTGATGGAAATGGCAAAATTGGCAACGAAAAGTGATGAAAAAGTCAAAATTGTCAATGGAAAGTGATGGAAATTTCAAAATTGGCACTGAAGTGATGAAAATGTCAAAATTGGCTTTGAAAAGAGATGGAAATGTCAAAATTGGCAATAAAAAGTGATGGAAATGTCAAAATTGGCAATGAAAAGTGATTGAAATGTAAAAATTGGCTATGAAAATATCAAAATAGACAATGAAAAGTGATGAAAATGTCAAAATTTTCAATGAAAGGTGATGGAAATGTCAAAATTGGCAATGAAAAGTGATGAAAATGTCAAAATAGGCAATGGAAAGTGATGGAAATATGAAAAGTGGCAATGAAGAGTGATGGAAGTCTCAAAATTAGCAATGAAAAGTGATGGTAATGTCAAAAGCGGCAATGAAAAGTCATGGAAATGTCAACATTGGCAATGAAAAGTGATGAAAATGTCAAAATTGGCAATGAAAAGTGATGGAAATGTCAAAATTGGCAATGAAAAGTGATGGAAATGTCAAAATTGGCAATGAAAAATAATGGAAATATGAAAATTAGCAATGGAAAGTGATGGAAATTTCAAAATTGGCAATGAAGTGATGCAAATGTCAAAATTGGCAATGGAAATTTCAAAATTGGCACAAAAAAAGTGATTGAAATGTGAAAATTGGCACAGAAAAATGATGGAAATGTCAAAATTGGTAATGAAAAGTGAAGCACATGTCAAAACTGGCACTGAAAAGTGTTGGAAATGTCGCAAATACGACAAAACTATCAAATTTGACATATTACTACCAGAACTCGTATAATCCTAAAACTTATTGTTTACCCATTTAAAGCTCCAGATATCTTCGGTAGAATGTCATACTGCCGCTCCAACCTCAAACTGTCAGAAGTGTCCTTGTAACACGTCACACCATCTGACGTCACGTCCTGTTTCAACAAGGCTATCTCCTTCGGATGGTACAAGAACAAACGAAACGCGTATCCCTCGTAGTAAACGTCAATGCTATCGTCCCCGATGACCGATTTGACATTATGAATGTGACGTAACAGATTTGACATTTCTGCCAAGAACATGGTTTTCATCGCTCGGAACGCCTCCAGGGTTTTCGGCCATTTTGAATGAAGTGCTAAAAAAATGATATTTATGTCAAAAAATGACGTTATTCGTCAAGAAAGTAAATTCTTAAAAAATGACTTTACCCGTGAAAAAAATGACATTTATCTGTCAAAAAAGACATTTGGGTGTCAAAAATGACAGTTACCTATCAAAAATTACACTTTTCTGTCAAAAATTACACTTATCTGTCAAAAATCGTCAATTTACTGTCAAAAATCGTCACTTTACTGGGTGTCAAAAATGACAGTTACCTATCAAAAATTACACTTTTCTGTCAAAAATCGTCACTTTACTGTCAAAAATCGTCACTTTACTGTCAAAAATCGTCACTTTACTGTCAAAAAAATCATCAAGTTTTTGTTAACCTAATTGGATGACGCATTCGACTGGTTGCATAAAATCCATCAACTTCTTGACGTTTGTATCGACGATCGTGACATCTTCATGAACGGATGACATTAACTTCTTCCGCCACCTCGTCGACGTCTGCAGGGGCGGAAACGCCTCCGTGTAACTAAAACGACAAAAAATGACAACTCCTGTCAAGACACAAAATGACAACTCCTGTCGAGACAGAAAATGACAACTCCTGTCAAGACACAAAATGACAACTCCTGTCAAGACACAAAATGACAACTCTTCAGGATCTTCTGTCAGAAACAAACCTGTAAACGTCAGAAATACACTGCAGGGCTGTAATTGACAGCGGCAGCTTCAGCTCTCTTAGTATCTTGCCCAGGTTCGAGTGGGCGGACTTGATCCTGAGCGTCGCCTCCTCGTTGGCCACACCATTGGGGGCGTGGCTCAGATCCAGCAACGCCTCCATTTCCCCCCCGTTCACCTCAAACTTCAACTGCAACTTCTCGCCCAGCACAAAGTCAATGATTCTCTTAAAGATTTGACGTTTCTCCTGCACAGTGTTCGCCTCACCGAAATAAACGGCCTCACAGATTGAAGTATCTTTAAATCTAAAACACAAGCCAAGAATAGTTAGTAACTGTCATAATGATATCTATCAAATAAATATATAACAATGACATGTGTCAAAATTTCTTAGTGACTACAATGTTGCCAACTGAACTTTCAATGACATCTGTCACAATGATATCTATCAAATAAATATGTCCCGATGACATCGGTCAAAATTTCTTAGTGAATGCAATGTTGCCAACTGAACTTTCAATGATATCTTTCACAATGATATCTATTAAATAAATATATCCCAATGTCATCTGTCAAAATTTGTTGGTGAGTGTAATGTTACCAACTGTGTTTTTAATGATACCTTCTCAGTTCTGCCAATTTTCCCCAGAATTCCTTGAAGTCGGCAGAGCCGGACTCGAACTGTTTGGGCCCCTTGGTGATGACGTTCGCGTGCGTTTCAGGATTGAGGTTCAGGCCGAAACGCAGCTGGCCGGCGGGGGATTCCCCCAAGATTGGGACGATCCGGGTGACGCGGTCCGTCAAACCTCGCCGGAGGCTCGACAGGATGAGGTTCGACACCAGCAGGTTCGGGTAGAAAAGGTGGTCGAATTTTTGCGCGTCTGATGAACTTTCGTACAGGTTTTCCAACCCCTTTCGATCATTTATTCTAAAAAAAAAAGTGACGTAATAGTGTCAATGTTGACAATTTGACGTTTGTACTTTCAATTTTAATATATACAGCGTTATTTTTTAGTGTAACATACTAATTTTGACGCCGATACTGTTGATTTTTACGTCTATTCTGTCAATTTTGACGTCTACTCTGTAAATTTTGACGTCTATTCTGTCAATTTTCACGTCGATTCTATCATTGTTGTCGAATATACCGTCAATTTTGACGACTATACCGTCAATTTTGACGTCTATAATGTCAATTTTGACGTCTATATCTTCAATTTTGACGTCTTTACCGTTAATTTCGACGTCTATACAGCCAATTTTTACATCTATTCTGACAATTTTGACGCCTATTCTGTTAATTTTGATGTTTATTCTGTCAATTTTGACGTCTATTCGGTCAATTTTGACGTCGATTCTGTCATTGTTGTCGAATATACCGTCAATTTTGACGTCTACTGTCAATTTTGACGTCTATATCGTCAATTTTGACGTCTATACCATTAATTTTGAAGTCTATACCGCCAATTTTGACATCTATTCTGACAATTTTGATGCCTAATCTGTTGATTTTGATGTTTATTCCGTCAATTTTGATGTTTATTCTGTCAATTTTGACGTCTACTCTGTCAATTTTGACGTCTATTCTGTCAATTTTAACGTCTATTCGATCAATTTTGATGTCGATTCTGTAATTGTTGTCGAATATACCGTCAATTTTGATGTCTATACCGTCAATTTTGACGTCTATACCGTTAATTTCAACGTCTATACCGCCAATTTTTACATCTATTCTGACAATTTTGACGCCTATTCTGTTAATTTTGATGTTTATTCTGTCAATTTTGACGTCTATTCGATCAATTTTGACGTCGATTGGGTCATTGTTGTCGAATATACCGTCAATTTTGACGTCTATACTGTCAATTTTGACGTCTATATCGTCAATTTTGAAGTCTATACCATTAATTTTGAAGTCTATACCGCCAATTTTGACATCTATTCTGACAATTTTGATGCCTAATCTGTTAATTTTGATGTTTATTCCGTCAATTTTGATGTTTATTCTGTCAATTTTGACGTCTATTCTGTAAATTTTGACGTCTATTCTGTCAATTTTAACGTCTATTCGGTCAATTTTGACTTCGATTCTGTCATTGTTGTCGAATATACCGTCAATTTTGATGTCTATACCGTCAATTTTGACGTCTATACCGCCAATTTTTACATCTATTCTGACAATTTTGACGCCTATTCTGTTAATTTTGATGTTTATTCTGTCAATTTTGACGACGATTCTGTCATTGTTGTCGAATGTACCGTCAATTTTGCCGTCTATACTGTCAATTTTGACGTCTACATCGTCAATTTTGACGTATATACCGTTAATTTTGACGTCTATACCGCTAATTTTGACATCTATTCTGACAATTTTGATGCCTAATCTGTCAAACGTCAATTTTGACGTCTATTCGGTCAATTTTGAAATCGATTCTGTCATTGCTGTCGAATATACCGTCAATTTTAATGTCTATACCGTCAATTTTGATGTCTATACCGATAATTTCAACGTCTATACCGCCAATTTTTACATCTATTCTGACAATTTTGACGCCTATTCTGTTAATTTTGATGTATATTCTGTCAATTTTGACGTCTATTCGGTCAATTTTAACGTCTATTCGGTCAATTTTGACGTCGATTCTGTCATTGCCTGCGAATATACCGTCAATTTCGACGTCTATACCGTAAATTTTGAGGTCTATCCCGCAACTTTGACGTCTGTACCGTTAATTTCGACGTCTATACCGTCAATTTTTACATCTATTCTGACAATTTTGACGCCTATTCTGTTAATTTTGATGTCTATTCTGTCAATTTTAACGTCTATACCGTCAATTTTGACGTCTATACCGTCAATTTTGACGTCTATTCGGTCAATTTTGACGTCGATTCTGTCATTGCTGTCGAATATAACGTCAATTTTGACGTCTATACGTCAATTTTGACGTCTATATCGTAAATTTTGACGTCTATGCCGTTAATTTCGACGTCTATACCGCCAATTTTGACATCTATTCTGACAATTTGGACGCTTATTCTGTTAATTTTGATGTTTATTCCGTCAATTTTGATGTTTATTCTGTCAATTTTGAAGTCTATTCAGTCAATTTTGACGTCCACTCGGTCAATTTTGACGTCGATTCTGTTATTGTTGTCGAATATACCGTCAATTTTGACGTCTATACGTTAATTTTGACGTTTATATCGTCAATTTTGACGTCTATGCCGTTAATTTCGACGTCTATACCGCCAATTTTGACATCTATTCTGACAATTTGGACGCCTATTCTGTTAATTTTGATGTTTATTCCGTCAATTTTGATGTTTTTCTGTCAATTTTGATGTTTATTCTGTCAATTTTGACGTCTATTTTGACGTCTGTTCTGTCAATTTTAACGTCTATTTGGTAAATTTTAACGTCGATTATGTCATTGCTGTCGAATATACCGTCAATTTTGACGTTTATACTGTCAATTTTGACGTCTATATCGTCAATTTTGACGTCTATGCCGTTAATTTCGACGTCTATACCGCCAATTTTGACATCTATTCTGACAATTTGGACGCCTATTCTGTTAATTTTGATGTTAATTCTGTCAATTTTGATGTTTATTCTGTCAATTTTGAAGTCCATTCTGTCAATCTTGACCTCAATTCTGTCAATGCTGTCGAATATACCGTCAATTTTGACGTCTATACCGTCAATTTTGACATCTAAACTGATAATTTCGACATCTATACCCCCAATTTCGACATCTATTCTGACAATTTTGACGCCTATTCTCTTAATTTTGACGCCCATTCTGTTAATTTTCATGTTTATTCTGTCAACTTTGACGTCTATTCTGTCAATTTTTATGTTTGTTCTGTAAATTTTGACGTCTATTCTATCAATTTTGACGTCTGATCTACCATTTTTGACGCATATATTGTCAATTTTTCCGAATAATTTGTCAATTTTGACGTTTATACTGTCAATCTGATGTATACACTATCAAATTTGACATTTATGTGGATTTGCGGAAATAAAAATGAACCTTACTTGATAATGGCATCAAACTGTAGAACCTCGGAAACCTCTTCGGTAAACAAAGACGAAAACGTGTTGAATTTGACGTTGTCAAGTGCATCCAGTGCGAATTTCGCCTCGCTTTTGACATTTGCGAAAACCTCGGCATCCAGGAACCCCGCGACGTTGTGAACCCCGCTCCAGTCGAGCAAAACGAACGGGGAAAGTTTCCGGAAGCTGTCAAAGTTCTTGGTGTCAGTCAGCGAGATTTCCGCGGACGTTTGCGACAAATTCGCCCAGAAAATTCGCACGACCTGGTACGAGCTCATGTGCTTGTTAATCTTCTTCTTAGCGATCAAATGGATGAGGAAATACGTGGCGATTTCCACGGAAAATCCGCGAAAATCGTCGCCGAATTTCCGCTGGGAAATCCAAACGTTAATCAACTTAATCCCCTCCTGTGCATTTGGAAGCTCGGATAAAACCTCCTTAATCCGTCTCTGGTTCTCAACCAACGTAACATCAAATAATAAGGAGGTGTTATAGAAACGGGTGCCAACCTCTGCGAACTTTTCTAGAGGGATATTTTGTTGGAGGTTGGTGAGGTCCTTTTTGACATTGTTTTTGTCTGGGGAGAATCTGGGGGGATTGAAGGTGCCAGCTTCAGGGTGGAGGAGGAGGGTGATTGTGACGCTGTCGTCAAAGCTTGGAGTGATTGTCAAGGATGGTAGTAACGGGTTATGGAGGTGGTTGGTGACTTTAAGGTTCTTGATGAGGTTTTTGCGCGTTTTCAGATGTCTTTTGAGGTAGAAGAGGTAGCAGGACTTCTTGAGGAGGTATTTTCCGTTGAGGTAGTCTTTCTCGTAGAAAACTGATTTTGGAATTGCGGCTGAAATTCTGGGAGCGAACTTGATTTTGGTGCGTATGCAGGAAGAATTTTCGCAAACTTGCAACTCTGTTGGTCGGATGAAGTTCATCACGACGTCCCTTTGTCCTTCGCTCCAAAACTGGCTCTCCTGCTCCAGATCATCCAACAAGTCCCCAACAAATTTCTTGCCTTCGGGAACTTCTCTCTTCACAGTCACATTTGTGAATTCCTCAATCTCACCGAGACATTTCTCGAACTCGCTGAACCAACTCGCGAATCTCTTCTCGTGTTTCTCCTTGACTCGAACTTCTTTCAGGAGCTCTTGGATCTGCAGCCGGAAGATGTTCGAGTTGAAGAGGTTCTCGGTTTCACGTAGGTGGTTCAGTTCTTCAGATGTCGGTTGTTTAAAGGTTTTTTGGCGTTTAGTGGGGGTTTGCACTGTAGACGAGGTTTGTTTGCGTTTTGGGGTGTTTTGGGGCACCATCTCTTCACCGGAGGGCTCCTCATCGTCGGAACCCAAATGGAAACTCTGAAAATAAAATAAATATAAGAAAAACTGAGATATTTAAATGTTTTAGCTTAGAGGTTAGGTAATGTTACATGCGTTACAACGTACAGGTTACACAGGTTTGCGCAGTTCAACCGTACGCAAGAAACTGCACAGGTCTATTCCCACACACGCTCCGGTCTACCTGCGCAGGCAAACTTGCACAGGTAGACCTGTCATGTGGACCGTTGTGTGTATGGCGGGCATAAGGTTAACGGATGTCCAACTGCATTTGTTTGAATAAAACAAATTGGAAGAGATCATCATGGCGGCCTCTTCGAGCTCCATTCTTGGATATAGGCCTTTGTACATTTCCTCCATTCGTGGCAGCATTCCTGTGCCTGTCCCATCCAGCCACGTCTTCCGTGTCGTCTGTCATCGTCTACCCAACGGTTTGGTGGTCGGCCTCAGTAGGGAAAGGTGATTTATTCTGACGCCATCTCAAAGGTGGCTTTGACCTTAACCCTGGCCACTTCCGGTGACCTGAGCCACTTCCAGTGACCTTGGCCACTTCCAGTGACCTTGGCGACTTCCGGTGACCTTGACAACTTACGGTCGTCCGGCGATAATTCTCCAACCATCGAGCAAAAAAGTTAGTTGAAAGCTTATGTTAGTTTTCGGCGAATATCTCTGGGAGTAGACAAGGTGGATTAACGGAAGTGGTCTTATTATAACCGGAAGGAAATTCCCCAACAGGAAATGATTTGTTCAAAGCGGAAGTTTAATTAGAACGCCGCAAAAAAGTTAGTTGAAAGCTTATGTTAGTTTTCGGCGAATATCTCTGGGAGTAGACAAGGTGGATTAACGGAAGTGGTTTTATTATAACCGGAAGGAAATTTCCCAACAGGAAATGATTTCTTGAAAGCGGAAGTTTAATTGGAACGCCGCAAAAAGTTTGTTGAAAGCTTGTGTTAGTTTTCGGCGAATATCTCAGGAAGTAAACAAGGTGGATTAACGGAAGTGGTCTTTTTGTAACCGGAAGGAAATTCCCCAACAGGAAATGATTTGTTCAAAGCGGAAGTTTAATTGGAACGCCGCAAAAAAGTTTGTTGAAAGCTTGCGTTAGTTTTCGGCGAATATCTCAGGAAGTAGACAAGGTGGATTAACGGAAGTGGTCTTATTATAACCGGAAGGAAATTCCCCAACAGGAAATGGCTTGTTGAAAGCGGAAGTTTAATTGGAACGCCGTAAAAAAGTTTGTTGAAAGCTTGTGTTAGTTTTCGGCGAATATCTCAGGAAGTAGACAAGGTGGATTAACGGAAGTGGTCTTTTTGTAACCGGAAGGAAATTCCCCAACAGGAAATGATTTCTTGAAAGCGGAAGTTTAATTGGAACGCCGCAAAAAGTTTGTTGAAAGCTTGTGTTAGTTTTCGGCGAATATCTCAGGAAGTAAACAAGGTGGATTAACGGAAGTGGTCTTTTTGTAACCGGAAGGAAATTCCCCAACAGGAAATGATTTCTTGAAAGCGGAAGTTTAATTGGAACGCCGCAAAAAGTTTGTTGAAAGCTTGTGTTAGTTTTCGGCGAATATCTCAGGAAGTAAACAAGGTGGATTAACGGAAGTGGTCTTTTTGTAACCGGAAGGAAATTCCCCAACAGGAAATGATTTGTTCAAAGCGGAAGTTTAATTGGAACGCCGCAAAAAAGTTTGTTGAAAGCTTGTGTTGGTTTTCGGCGAATATCTCAGGAAGTAGGCAAGGTGGATTAACGGAAGTGGTCTTATTATAACCGGAAGGAAATTCCCCAACAGGAAATGGCTTGTTGAAAGCGGAAGTTTAATTGGAACGCCGTAAAAAAGTTTGTTGAAAGCTTGTGTTAGTTTTCGGCGAATATCTCAGGAAGTAGACAAGGTGGATTAACGGAAGTGGTCTTATTATAACCGGAAGGAAATTCCCCAACAGGAAATGGCTTGTTGAAAGCGGAAGTTTAATTGGAACGCCGTAAAAAAGTTTGTTGAAAGCTTGTGTTAGTTTTCGGCGAATATCTCAGGAAATAGACAAGGTGGATTAACGGAAGTGGTCTTATTATAACCGGAAGGAAATTCCCCAACAGGAAATGGCTTGTTGAAAGCGGAAGTTTAATTGGAACGCCGTAAAAAAGTTTGTTGAAAGCTTGTGTTAGTTTTCGGCGAATATCTCAGGAAATAGACAAGGTGGATTAACGGAAGTGGTCTTATTATAACCGGAAGGAAATTCCCCAACAGGAAATGGCTTGTTGAAAGCGGAAGTTTAATTGGAACGCCGTAAAAAAGTTTGTTGAAAGCTTGTGTTAGTTTTCGGCGAATATCTCAGGAAATAGACAAGGTGGATTAACGGAAGTGGTCTTATTATAACCGGAAGGAAATTCCCCAACAGGAAATGGCTTGTTGAAAGCGGAAGTTTAATTGGAACGCCGTAAAAAAGTTTGTTGAAAGCTTGTGTTAGTTTTCGGCGAATATCTCAGGAAATAGACAAGGTGGATTAACGGAAGTGGTCTTATTATAACCGGAAGGAAATTCCCCAACAGGAAATGGCTTGTTGAAAGCGGAAGTTTAATTGGAACGCCGTAAAAAAGTTTGTTGAAAGCTTGTGTTAGTTTTCGGCGAATATCTCTGGGAGTAGACAAGGTGGATTAACGGAAGTGGTCTTTTTGTAACCGGAAGGAAATTCCCCAACAGGAAATGATTTGTTCAAAGCGGAAGTTTAATTGGAACGCCGCAAAAAAGTTTTTTTGACATTTCCATCACTTTTCATTGCCAATTTTGACATTTCTATCACTTTTCATTGCCAATTTTGACATTTCCATCACTTTTCATTGCCAATTTTGACATTTTCATTACTTTTCATTGCCAATGTTGACATTTCCATCACTTTTCATTGCCGCTTTTGACATTACCATCACTTTTCATTGCTAATTTTGAGACTTCCATCACTCTTCATTGCCAATTTTCATATTTCCATCACTTTCCATTGCCAATTTTGTCATTTTCATCACTTTTCATTGCCAATTTTGACATTTCCCTCACCTTTCATTGCCAATTTTGACATTTCCATCACTTGTCAATGCCAATTTTGACATTTTCATCACTTTTCAGTGCCAATTTTGAAATTTCCATCACTTTCCATTGCTAATTTTGACTTTTTCATCATTTTTAATCTTTTAAAAGTCAAAATCAAAACTGAGATATTTAAATGTTTAGCTTAGAGGTTAGGTAATGTTACATGCGTTACAACGTACAGGTTACATGCGCATATTTGCCTGCGCAGGTCAACCGTACGCAAGAAACTGCACAGGTCTATTCCCACACACGCTCCGGTCTACCTGCGCAGGCAAACCTGCACAGGTAGACCTGTCATGTGGACCGTTGTGTGTATGGCGGGCATAAGGTTAACGGATGTCCAACCGCATTTGTTCGAATAAAACAAATTGGAAGAGATCATCATGGCGGCCTCTTCGAGCTCCATTTTTGGATATAGGCCTTTGTACATCTCCTCCATTCGTGGCAGCATTCCTGTGCCTGTCCCATCCAGCCACGTCTTCCGTGTCGTCTGTCATCGTCTACCCAACGGTTTGGTGGTCGGCCTCAGTAGGGAAAGGTGATTTATTCTGACGCCACCTCAAAGGTGGCTTTGACCTTAACCCTGGCCACTTCCGGTGACCTGGGCCACTTCCAGTGACCTTGGCCACTTCCAGTGACCTTGGCGACTTCCGGTGACCTTGACAACTTACGGTCGTCCGGCGACAATTCTCCAACCATCGAGCAAGTGTTAAGATATTTGAATGGCGTTGATGATTTGAATAAATAGGTGTCTACATCGCTCACATAGAATGATTAGATTGAAAGTTCTTTAGGCGTAAATTTTCCATTTACATTGAATCCTTGAACATCAATAATAAATCGTGGATCCATATGAATGAGATGCTTCCTTCTCAGTATTGGCCCCAGCAACTTTTCCAATTGATTGATTCTTCCACGAAAACGTGCCAGCGTCCAGCAGAACATCCAAGCTTGTGCCAGTTTAAGAACAGAGTAGCCAGCTATAGAATTAATAGTTCAGGGATTGATGTAGATCGTTTTATTAGTAAATTTTGAACAAAAATTTTGAGGAAAAATTGAACAGCCGTTGTACGAGAATCCGAGAACAATTGACGCCAGATATAATTCTCGATGGATCATATATTCACACCGCAACACTATGAAGTTTATCTTCGTTTAGGTAAATACCTTACGGCCCTTCACACGAAATCTTATGATTCCCTCATAATCCTCAATTGACGAGCTAACTACCGTTAACCCATTAATGAGGGCTAGGCTGTACCTATCGGCTTTTAATCAGGTTTAATCAGCTTTTAATCAGGTTTAATCAGCTTTTAATCAGGTTTAATCAGCGCTTATGCTTTAATACCCTAAAAGAGTGTGAGGTCTATGTAGTTCTAGGGTAGCGGGTAGGTACTCCCTGCGGTCCCTGCAGGGATAGACCTATTTCAGGGATGCGACCCTGCCCACGCGAGCCTTGGTTTCTCTCCCACTCACAAATTCCGGGAGGTAACCATGTCCTAACCTAATCCTACCAAAAAACTGAAATTTATCCTTTCTATATCCCACCAAGTCCGTCCCAGATTGCACAGAGGGGAAAATCCTCTTCACCAAAAAAAGTTACCCTAGAACCCTAAGAGAACTGTAACCCTAGACCCAGTGGCGCGGGTCTAGGTGTGTCAGCCATAAAAGATGAAATGTCGGTTGTTAAAAATATAGTACCCCAGGTGGGTAGGGCCAATGGTCCGGAATCCCACCCCGATTTAAACTCGGGCCGCTCCAAGGATTCTGGGGGGAGCAAACAGACGACTCGCTTATCCTTCGGCACGGTAAAGGCTAGAAGCAATTCTATCAGTACCTGTTTCGAGGTTTTGAAGAAAAGGAAGGTGGCAGTCACCTCAATGGAAAAGGAAGAAAAGACCTCAGCATACAACAGGTCTAGGCGTGTCAGCCATAAAAGATGAAATGTCGGTTGTTAAAAATATAGTATCCCAGGTGGGTAGGGCCAATGGTCCGGAATCCCACCCCGATTTAAACTCGGGCCGCTCCAAGGATTCTGGGGGGAGCAAACAGACGACTCGCTTATCCTTCGGCACGATAAAGGCTAGAAGCAATTCTATCAGTACCTGTTTCGAGGCTTTGAAGAAAAGGAAGGTGGCAGACACCTCAATGGAAAAGGAAGAAAAGACCTCAGCATACAACAGGAAACAAAGCTCAAGTGCATTTGTGTTAGAAGAGGCAATTGCAATGATAACCAAGTTAGGACTGGAACTCGAGGAGAATATCGAACAGAACACCAAACGTGAGATCAAAGAAATCACAAAGAGACTTTCTATACAGATAAGCTGCCTGAGTTCCCCTGTCATACAAAATTGGATAAAAGAAAATAAGTACGAGAGGTTGGAAAAAATGACTTTCGACGCAGATATACAGACCGACCCATACAAGGGCAACGACGTCGGAACCCAGACAATAGAAGAAAATGACCTGTTGGAGTTTGAGCCCTGCAAATGTTACGAGCATTATCGATTGCTCGAAAATCATAGATGGACAGACGAAACTTACAAAAATACAAAAGTTCTGAGTGGAAATCCCATAGTAAACACAAGGAACAACATTGATAAAGTAATGACAGTCTGGGTTAATAGCAACGACGTGAACATGAATAGAGGGATCCAGAAGGCTTTTAAGGATATATATCCTGAACTTACTGATATTTATGAGGATTTCGGCATGCTGGAACGCGAAAGCAAAATTAAGACACAAAAAACAGGACAGGAAATCACAACAGCGAGACAAAAGATATTTCAAATAACACCTGAACTGACGGAGAAGAAAATCTTCTCGCTACTGCTGCAACTCAAAACGGAAACTGAAGGCGACAAATGTATTATTACCCACCAGCCGGAAGGTTTTGACACGGAAACCTTCAGAAAACTGTTTTCCACAAGTCTACAACAAATATAGAAATCTACACTAGTGGTAATAAAACAAGAAGAAGTGAGATTAATCAAGAACGTAGAACTTACGCCATTGTTGTGGAAAACAAGGACAGAAGCTACCAGGACAATCTACAGACAGTAAAATCGGCACTGGAAGGAAAAGACGAAAACGACAACATTCTAGGTATAAGAAGTACGAAGGAAGGCAAGGTTCTTATTACAATGGAAAAGAATAAAACGGCGCTGGACAAACTACATCATATATTACAGAAGCAAGGCGCAAACGATGGGACCAAAGTCTGGAGTCTGGAGGACAAAATGGGAAAGGTGTCTCTGCATATAAAAGGCATCGACGCTCTTACTGAAAGAGACGAAGTTGAAAAGGCCATCCGAGAAAACATCGAAGAATCGGACAAGAAGGTATATACGCTCAGCGAACTGAGACCAGCAGGGGGACACACTAGATCAGCAACGCTCACCATAAATAAGACGGACGCTGAAAAAATACATTAAAGTAGGTCTAGTCCGGTGCCGGGTGGAAAAATGGATACAGATGACCAGATGTATTAAGTGCTGGAGTTATGAACACAGCCAAAACGACTGCAATGGCCCTGAAAGGACCAAAACATGTTTTAACTGTGGAGAGGAGGGCCATACGAAAAAGGATTGCACAGGAAATGCAAGATGCCCCATATGCCAAGAGGAGGGGCACCGTGCAGGAAGCGGAAAATGCCCAGCATTCAGAAAGTCTCTGGCAAAGGCGAGGACGAGGGAACTTCTTCTTCTTCTTTAAGTTCCATGTCCGTTCCGAACGTTGGTAACCATCTGGGCTATGATGACTTTATTCACTGCGGCACGGAAAAGTTCTGTTGTCGTCATGCCGAACCAGGTTCTTAGGTTTTTCAACCAAGATATTCGTCTGGCGCCGATTGACCTCTTTCCTGCCACCTTTCCCTGGATAATCTTCTGCAGCAAATGAAATCTATCTTCGTTTCTCATGATGTGGCCAAGATATTCTAGCTTTCTGCACTTGACTGTGTTTAGAACCTCTCTCTCCTTGTTCATTCTATGGAGGATCTCATCATTGGTTATTCGATCCCTCCAGGAGACTCTCAGCATTCTGCGATATATCCACATTTCAAATGCCTCTAACTTTTTGCTGGTGGCTTCTGTCAGTGTCCACGATTCCATTCCGTAAAAAAGAACCGAAAACACATAGCATCTCATCATTCTCAGCTTTGTAGTCATTGTTAGGTTGTGGCTTGTTAGTACAGATCGCATTTTGGTAAAAACAGATCTTGCCTTTTCAATGCGAATTTTTATCTCCTGAGAGTGATCCCACCGATCATTAACATTTGTGCCAAGATATGTATACCTCTCCACCCGTTCGATTGGCTCTTGATTGACAGAAAGTTCACAGTTTTCAATATAGGACTTGCTGATGACCATAAGTTTTGTCTTCTTGATGTTAATATCCAAGCCATATTCTGTGCTCTTTTCTACAAGTCTGTTTATTAGATGTTGTAGTCCTTCTATACTATCTGCAAACATCACTGTGTCATCTGCATATCGTATGTTGTTGATTTTTTCGCCATTGAGAGAGATGCTTCACACTCTTCCAGAGCTTCTTTAAATATGTATTCAGAATAGATGTTAAAAACAAGAGGGGACAATATACATCCTTGTCTCACTCCTCTCATTATGTCTATTTGTTCGGTCTTTTCTGTCTCTACTCTCACTACGGCTTTTTGGTTCCAGTAGAGGTTCGTAATAATTCGTAGATCCTTGCCGTCCATCCCAGTTTCCTTTAAGATGTTAATAATTTTTTGGTGTTTGACCCTGTCGAAAGCCTTCTGGTAGTCAACAAAACAGGCAAAAATGTCGCAGTTCATATCTCTGCACCGTTGAAATAGTACTGGCGTGCAATATAATGCTTCTCGTGTGCCCATCGCATTTCTGAAACCAAACTGAGTTGGTGATACTTGTTCTTCGCAAACTCTGTAAATTCTTCTGTGAATTATTTTTAAAAATAATTTGAGAAGGTGACTCATGAGACTTATAGTTCTGAACTCTTCACACTTCTTTGCTTTTGGTTTTTTGGGTAATGTTATAAATTCTGACTTTAGCCATTCTTGTGGTATATTTCCAGAGTTATAAATTTGGTTGAATATTTTTGTCAGATTTTTTACCCTGTCATCATCCAGTAATTTAAAGAATTCCGATTGGATTTCATCTGGTCCAGGTGCTTTACCGTCTTTCATTGTTTTTATTGCCTGCTTTACTTCATCCATCAGGATCTCCGGTCCATCCGAGTTGTTTATGGATGGAGGTTCCGCTCTAGTATCATGAAACAGTTGTTCAATATATCTTCTCCATGTTTCCTTTATGTCACCTGTGTCAATGATCAGTTTTCCTTCGCCATCCACCAATTTATTTATCGTTCTCGGTTTTGTTCTGCTTGTCATGTCTCTAATTTTTCTGTGCACGTTAAAGCTATCGTACTTGTCTTGTAGTTCTTCAATCTCTGTGCATTGACCTATATGTTCGTTCTCCTTGGCTTCTCTGATTTTATCTCTGATACTCCTCTTTATTTCTGCATATTCTTTCGTATTGTTGCTGTTTTTTAACGATCTTCTCTTTTCCATAAGATACAGAATTTCATCCGTCATCCATGATTTTCTTTTAACCTTATCAGCCTTCAAAAGTTCTTCTTTAACATCCTTAACAGTGTGGACCAATAACTCAATTTCCTTTTCAAAGTCCCCATCTTCTTGTACTACTCTGTATTTGCTGTTAATCAGTTCTCGAGCTCTAGCCTCTATTGCTGGTATTTTAAGCTTACGTAGATCGTATTTGTTTATATTGTTTTTTCTTTTTATGGCTTTCATTGTTACTTTGAATACACCAACCACAGGGTTATGATCTGATTGGATATCGGCTCCTGGATATGTTTTTACGGAAGTGCAACTATTTCTATGTCTTCTATTAATTAGGATGTAGTCAATTTGGTTTCGGATTATTTTATTGGGAGTATCTCCAGGTGCTTTCCATGTATATAGTCTTCTTGCTGGAAGCTTGTACCAAGTGTTTGCTATCACAAATTCGTTCTCTTCTGCAAATATGCTCAACAGATCTCCTCTTTCGTTTCTTTCTCCCAGACCATATGGACCTATATACTCGTTTGTTCGTCCTCTACCAGTTTTAGCATTAAAGTCTCCCATTATTATTGTCAGGTCTTGCTTTGGTAGTACTTTAAGTATTTCAGTTATTTTTGCATAGAGTTCTTCTACATCTTTATCACTTGTATCAGATGTTGGTGCATATACTTGTATTATATTGATTTTGGCAGGTCTGGCATCCATCTGAAGCAGCAGTAATCTTTCCGAGATTGGCACGAAATTTGTCACGCATTTAGCTATTGATCCGGAGGAGGGAACACTCTTTCGCAAATGGATAATCACGCAATACTTCAAACAAACCTTGGCAGGCGAAAAAGAGCGATGGACCTGCTAAGGCAGAAATGCGCTGAAGACAATTTCGACATCGCACTGGTCTCAGAACCCAACCAACATATGGTAAATGGAAACCGAAGATGGATAGCCGACTCCAAAATTGACGTAGCCATATATATATAGCACAGAATAGGACAAAAATCTATAAGACGGGATACGGAGACGGATTTGTATGGATTGAATGCCAGAACATTGTATTCTATGCATGTTACATTTCACCCGCGCTAAATCTAGAAAACTTCGAACGATACCTGACAGCCTTAGACAGAGACACTAGACAACACCAAAAATCCATCCTAATTGGTGGAGATTTTAACGCGAAGGCGCACAGCTGGGGCTCCCCGGTAGAAGATAGAAAAGGAAATGTATTATCTGAATGGATTAGTGGGAAGGACTATGTAATCCTAAACACCGGCGACACTCCGACATTCAACGGAAGCAGAGGAACCTCCTATATTGATGTAACAATATGCACCAATAATCTGAAAAAACACATCAAGAACTGGGCAGTGAGCGATGAAGAAAACCTTAGCGACCATCAAAATATACATATAGTAATTGGGAAAAATAAAACAGACCAAAAGAAATGTATCACTAGGAAAGGCGGGATATTCAAAAGGGAAAAAGCAGATCAACTAGTCTCGAGGATAAAACTGCTGCCACAACAACCGAACTATAGGCACACGGTCAAAGATTTAACAAAGAGCATTGAGGAGGCATGCAATAAGATCCTAAAAAAGAAACATACAAGGAAAGCGGCACACTGGTGGAATACAGAAATCGCCGACCAAAGAACCAAAAGCTGTAAGGCGAATAGAGCACTCACAAGGGAAAATAGGAAAGCAAACTCAACACACAACACAATAGAGTATTTGAAAGAGAATTACAGGGAAGAGCGAAGAACTCTTAAAAAGCTGATAAAAGTAGCAAAAAAGAAAGCATGGATCGCACAATGCCAGGAAATAGACAATGACAAATGGGGGATGGGCTACAAAATTGTCACGGGGAAAATAGGAATCCGAAGAACAATAACCCTAACAGATGATGAGCAGCTAGCAGTAGCAAGAAGTCTCTTTCCGAACCACCCAAGAAGGATATGGCCTACACTTTCAATTGCACCCGAAAAAATTCCGGATGTAACATTAGAGGAAATAAAAGAAGCTGGAAGGGGAGACTACGAGCTGGAAAAGATGGAATACCACCAGAAGTAATTAAAAGCATCACCGAGATAAACCCAGAACTATTCCAGACGACGATAGAAAAACTAATTAAAACAGGGATGTTCCCAGAAGAATGGAAAGAGATGAAGCTTACCTTAATCGAAAAACCTAACGCAGTAAGGGAAAATAAGAAATATAGACCAATATGCTTACTAAATACGGCGGCAAAGCTATATGAACAAATATTGAACAAGAGGCTAGTAGACGAGATCGAAGAAAACGGGGGCCTCGCACCGACCCAATTTTGTTTTCGGAGAGGGTGCTCCACCATAGACGCGGTGAAACTAGTGCAGGATCTGGTCAAGGAAAAAACCGAATAAAAAATACGTCACCCTGGTAACACTAGACGTACAAAATGCTTTTAACTCGACCTCCTGGCCGGACATCATCAGAACGCTACAAGAATGGCGGATATCACCATACCTTGTGAAAGTGATATGTAGCTATATACTTGTAGGTGAACAGCATAGCCTGGAAATGACATGCGGGGTTCCACAGGGTGCAGTAATCAGTCCCCACACTCTGGAATCTGTTCTACGATGATATACTTAGAGGACTAATGCCATACGAAGCCACACTGATAGGTTACGCAGATGACCTGGCACTTGTGGTGAGTGGAGACAACAAAGCAAATATGGAAAGAGATACAGAGCTAGCTATAAAAAAGATACAAAGTTGGATGGAAGGTAGGAAACTACAACTGGCACCGCAGAAGACAGAAGCCGTAATACTGGCCGACAAGAAAAAACTGAAGACCATCTCCATAAAAGTAGGCGAGACAACGATAAGCAATAAACCCACGCTACAATATCTAGGTGTCACCTTTGGACATAACATGAATGTGGGAGCCCACATCACAAGATTAACGGAGAAGAATAATAGAATTATAGACGCACTGGCACGAATAATGCCAAACACAAGAGGTGCAAGACAGGGATCTAGGAAATTGATATACAGCGTGGTAAACTCTGTACTCCTCTACGGAACACCGGCGTGGCGTGAGTGGGCCACGAAAACGAAATATAGAAGAATCCTAGAAAAGACCCAACGAAAGGCAGCCCTTAAGATTGCGTGTGCCTATAGGACGGTATCCACAAAGGCCATACAGGTGATTGCAGGCACGACACCAATCCATCTGCTGGTACTAGAGCGTACCTACGATAAAACAGGAAACAAAAAAGAAGAAAAAATAAAGACTAAGGAGGCTACTCTAAATAAGTGGGAAGAAGAATGGTCGCAGGATAGTATTACCGCTAAGTGGACGAAGGAACTAATTCCTGAACTAAAGCCATGGAACACGGATTCAAAGGGAACACGGAGAAGTGGGATACCACCTTACCCAGTTCCTTAACGGACATGGCTGTTTTAATAGCTACCTATTCAGATTCAAATTAGTCTCAAGCGAAGAGTGCAGATACTGCGGTCAACGAGATACGCCGGAGCACACGGTCCTGTGGTGTTATAGGTAGCAGACTATAAGAGAAGAAGCCGTAGACAAAATTGGAGAACTACTCACAAACAACAACATAATAAAGATAATATTAGAAAGCGAGGATAAATGGGATGCCGTAGAAGGAGCAATCAAGGAAATAATCCGAAAGAAGGAGGAGGAATAAAGGCAAATGAAAGATGATGAAAGAATTTGTGGATCTCAGCGTAGTTATGCTTCAAGGCAATTCCACTGATTTCCATGTAACCGAGGAGGGGTTGTTGTAGGTCGTGGATAACGTTAATCGCGGATAACATACACGACCTACAACAACTGGTCAACAATGTAGGAGAACAGAGCAAATCAATGGGCTTAAATATCAACATCAAAAAAACAAAGTTTATGATTATCTCTAGAAACCTAAATATGTTTGAAAACTCCACCATAACATTTAACGCAGGGCCCATAGAAAGAGTAGAAAAATTTAAATACTTGGGCATCTGGCTTTTCGAAGACTGGACATCAGACAAGGAAATAAAATGTCGCATTGAACAAGCTCGACAGGCATTCCTGAGGTTTCGAAGAGTGCTGACCTGTTCCGATTTTGACCTCAACCTAAGACTCAGATTCATTAAATGCTACGTCTGGTCGGTGCTTCTTTACGGTATGGAAGGTTGGACATTAAAGACGGCTGCAATTAACAAATTTGAGGCTTTCGAGATGTGGCTGTATCGCAGAATCCTGAAGATACCTTGGACGGCTAGATTAACAAACGAAGAGGTTCTAAGACGTGTTAACAGACAACGTGAACTGTTTGAATTGATTAAGAAAATAAAAACGGTATATCTAGGGCATATAATGCGGAACACGAAATATCAATTCTTGCATCTATTGATCAAAGGCAAGATCGAAGGCCGGAGAGGGATCGGAAGGAAAAAAATGTCCTGGCTGCGAAATATCAGACAGTGGACAGGGCTACGCCATATACAGTCGTTGATACACACCGCAAGGAATAAGGAAGCAATGGAAAATGTTATCGCAAACATCCATTAATGGATACGCATTGGAAGAACCTAGGGTAAACCTATCCCGACCATCTGGATAGGGAGTCCCACACTCTCCATGGAAACCTCGAGGTCGTACGTAAAGTATTTCCCCCTTCTCCAAAAAAAAAAGACGGAGCTAGATGCGTGAGAAAAAAAAAAGTCTATGTAGTTCCACGCTAAACAGGGTGTGAGGTCTATATAACCCCACGCTAAACAGGGTGTGAGGCCAATGTTACCCCATGCTAAAGAGTGTGTGAGGTCTATTTTGAATCAGCGTTTATCTCATTGGGTTAGGTTAGTTGGGTTAGCATTAGGTTCGTTGGGTTAAGTTTCGAGAGGTTTCAGTCTTCAAGGAAGTCGTCAAGGTCACCGAAAATCGTCGAAGTCACTGGAAGTCGTCAAGGTCACAGGAAGCCGCGAAGGTCACTGGAAGTGGCCAGGGTCAAGGTCAAAGGTGGAGCCAGAACGAATCATCTTTCGCTACTTGCCTCGTCTTCGGATGTCAGCACTGGGTCTCCACTCTAAAACATGTCCATGTCTATTTCGTGGAGCACGATTATGACTCCACTGTGTTCAAGTGGGTCTCTATTCTACTGGTCTTTGGGGTTGAGTGCTTCATCCTCATAATGATGGTCCTCAACTTTGTCATCAAGTACACTCAGTACTCAGTCGATTTGAACACCCAGACGCCTTGGGACAACAAAGCCGTCTTCCTCCTCTACACAGAGCTCATCATGGGGCTGATCAAGGTGATCCTTGTGTGACCTTTATGTTTATCATGGTCTGGATCTACAAGCTGCCTTTGTTCGCACTCAGACAGATATACTATACTATCAGGAACTTCAACAAGGCCTTCAATTTATCATCCTGTCCTACCCATACTCTACCCAGACGTCACCCTGGAGGAACTACAAGCTGGTGATAACGTCTGCATTATCTGCAGGAAGGAATTGACCTTGGCTGCCAAGAAACTCCATATATTCCGCTTTTTCTGTCTCTGGTCGTGGTTCCAACGCCAACAAACGCCACACGTGATCGATCACAATTACTCAATTGATCTCGAAATAGGGTAATGTGGACAAGGACTGTTGGTTTAACCCAGTTTGGATTAGGTTTTGACAGGGACGTTCAGGGGCTTGTCTTCAAAATCGTCACGGACAAGCTAAAAAAGCCGCAGCTACAGCTGGACCATGATTTCAAGAAAAGGGTGTTGGAAAGCCTTTTTGTGACGCACGAAAGAAACGTATGGTTGCGAGCACGGCAATACGACGTCCAGGAAATTTCGTCCGAGGAACTAGAAGAGGCAGTGGCGAATATAAAAGCAAAAAAGCGTCGGGCCCTGACGGTCTACCAGCGGAAATCTTAAAGCTCGTGTGCGAGCGTTTTCCCGAAACCGTGCGGCACGTACCGAAGAGCTAAAAGCAACGTTCCCGAGAATGTGGAAAACAGCTAGATTGGAGCTCATACCGAAACGCAATAAACCTCCGACTAGTCCAGACGCTTATCGACAAAAGAAATAAGATCTAACCTAACTCAATGAGATAAACGCTGATTCAAAATAGACCTCACACACTCTTTAGCATGGGGTAACATTGGCCTCACACCCTGTTTAGCGTGGGGTTATATAGACCTCACACCCTGTTTAGCGTGGAACTACAAAGACCTCACACTCTTTTAGGGTATTAAAGCATAAAAGCTGATTAAACCTGATTAAAATATGCATGTTGGACAATTTCAGCAAGCTGTCCGAGAGAATCCTGGTAAAAAGGTTCAACAACGTACTGACAGGGAAGGCGGCGCTCTCTGCGAGACAACATGGGTTCCGGAAGGGAAAGTCCACTGTCACGGCCGCAAGATACATCTTAAATCTTACGGATGAAGAAAGAAGAAGATCTCTTAAAACAAGGAAACTTGTAACGATAGACGTGAAGAATGCTTTCAACTCGGCACCGTGGAGGATTATTGTCGAGGAGTTGGAACGTAGGAGGATGCCCGAATACCTGGTAGGTCTGATAATGAGCTACTTCAGCGACAGGCGGCTGTTGGTGAAGGGGCAGGACGAGATAGATGTTACAGCCGGGGTCCCCCAAGGGTCCGTGCTGGGTCCGCTTTTGTGGAACCTTCTATATGACGGAGTACTGAATGTCGCCTTACCGGACGGTGCGGAAGCCGTCGCCTACGCGGACGACCTGGTCCTAGTGGTCAAAGCAAGACGAGAAGACGAGCTGGAAGAAAAAACCAACGCCGCCCTAAACACGATATAAGACTGGATGAACTGGATGAACGCAAAGCAGCTGGTTATAGCACCGGACAAAACCGAAGCAGTAAATTTGTACATTTGTACATGCTGTAAATTTGTAGGAAGAGATGTGGCTCGGTGGAGTTCGTCCTGGGAGGAAGAACGATTCGCCCGCAGAAGTTCCTAAAATAGCTGGGAATAGTCTTCGATGAGAAGCTAACCTTCGGGAGGCACGTAGAGTAGGCATGTGCTAAAGCACACTGCCGGGTGAACAACCTCCTGAGGATACTCCCGAGGATCGGAGGGGCGATTGAAAACAAAAGAGGAGTGCTGGCACCGTGTATGGGGCACCGGTGTGGGCCTGCTGCACCAAAGTTAAGAGACTTAGGGAAGCCCTAAGGGCGCAAACTAACGAGACTGACGCGGTGCGGGTACTGGTAAGGCTTATTCCATTGGAGCTACTGGCAGAAGAAAGAGCCAGAATCGTGGAGCGCACGCACGACAAAGAGGCGAATGATGCGAGGGTGGTGAAAGAAGAAGAAAGGCGGGAAACCATGCAAAAGTGGCAGGAGTTGTGGGACAAGGATACAAGCAATTGGACCTACAAGCTGATACCGGATGTTAAGCCCTGGTTGGAAAGGAAGCATGTTCAGCTGAGCTACCACCTGACTATGGCGCTGACGGGCCATGGCTGTTTCCAGAGCTATAGGAAAAGAATAGGCAAGACGACCGCGGAGAACTGCCCGTACTGCAACACGGAGCCGGAGACGGCCGAGCATACTCTGTTCACCAGCGACAAGTGGGCAGGACAGAGGGCGAAGCTGGAAGTGTTAAGGGGCGGGGCAATGTATCCCCGGGCGCTAACAGAGTTGATGCTGGAAAACGAGGACAGGTAGAACGACGTCGGCGGCATCATCAAGGAGATCATGCAGCAGAAGGAGATAGACGAGAGGGAATGGCAAAAGGAAACAAACGGAGCAGACATGTAATTTAGGAGCCCACAACTTGTAGTTATGCAAGATTGCAGTGTCGAGTTGTTCAGGGCGGGAAAATATGGGGTAGGTGGTTTTAGTGGGTAAACTATCTCTGGAAGAGAAGGAGTCCTACACTACCGAGTTAGACGGTGCCTATAAAAGGTTTCCCCTTCCTCAAAAAAAAAGGTTAGATTAGGTTGCACACAAATTTATGAAGACCATATACGCGCGAACTCTCGATCTAAAATAGTATAATGTGGCACGGACTGTTGGTTTAACCCAGGTTAGATTAGGTTCCACACCGCGGGGCGGCAGATAAAGCAAGACCACATACATACGTGCGGCAGCGCGAACTCTCGATCCAAAGGATAATGTGGCAATCACTGGTTCTCTCTCTAGTCGTTTACTTCATGGCTGAAGTGTCGTGATCCCATGCTGGCGTTTTATTATGCCATAGCGGAGTTAGCGATCTTCCTCCATTTACCCCGTCTGCCGCCGTTATTAAGTTTTCTTGTAGTGATTTCTTGCACCTGGTCGATCCAGCGTTTTGGACAGCGTCACCAAGGAATCGCGAACCTTCAATTCTCCCGTGGATGACCAGTTTTTCGAGATTGTCGCGCAATCCACAATTGACTTGTTCCAAAGTATTCGTCGATTGATAACGGTTGATAGTCTTATGTTAACGTCGAGTTCTTTTAGTATAGACACATTAGTTCTATGCGCTGTCCAAGGGATCCTTTGTAGCCTTTTCCACGTCCACATAACAAAAGCGTTTATTTTCGTCTTCTCCACGTCCACATCTCGAAAGCGTCTATTTTCTGCCGATCTGCTGCTTTCAGAATCCATGCCTCGGCTCCGTATAGTGCAATTGGAAACACCAGTGCGTTGACGAGTCTTCGTTTTGTTTCTTTCGTGATGTGGTCATCGTTCCAAGTTTGGTTCGATGTGATTACCGGGTTTGCCGACCCTTCGAACACTGCGGCCTATTGGTAGCCTATAGTATTCTATCACATTCACTTAGGCCCAGAAACCTGTTGTTATAGTAAATTGCGCTAATTGCCATTTTTCACATTTGTCTTTCTGGAACAAATGCGGCCGGCGCTGGGGATAGAATCATCTACTTTGGTTAGTTTCAGTTTTGGTTAGTCAGATTTTTTTACTGTGATGACTTTCCCACAGCCATGCACAGGAGGACGGTAGCTTATTTTTGCATATCCAGGATTTGAAATATCTAGTAATGTAACATATTCGCCATATATATATATATAGGCTTCTTCTTCTTCTTATACTTCGAGAAGACCTTGAGGTCTGTTTATTTCCAAGGCTCAATTTGGTTGGCTATCCTGTGAGGCGGTGCTCTAACTCTCCTTCCATCTCTTAGGTGGTCTCCCTGGCTGGCGTCGGCCACCTGGTTTTCCATCTCTGGCGATGTATGATAGTCGTCTCTCTTGTTTCATTCTGTCTATGTGTTCACGCCATATATATATATATATATATATATATATATATATATATATATATATATATATATTTATATATATATATATATATAGACGTCCTTGATAAATATACCCGTCCTTACGGGTTAGATGTATACTGAGCGCTCGGTCGTGTGACTAGGGCCATCTTTAACCTATTGGAGGCCCTGGGCACATTAGGATAATGGGGCCCCTTAGGTCAAGGCCATATGATCTTGACAGAGCACGAAGAACCCGACATCGTAACCAGAGTCAAAATAATTCGGTGACAATGGGCAGGACATGTAGCAAGAGTCCTGGAAAATAGTGTACCAAAGAGGCTATTAGACGCCCAAGGGAGGACAAAAAAGAGGCAGGTCAAAACTCCGATGGGAAGACGGAGTAACAGAAGACGCATCAAAGTTAGGACTTCGAGGCTGGAGAGGTCTAGCACAAAACAAGGACGAATGGAGGAAGATACTTTGGGAGGCTAGCACCCGCACAGGGCTGTAGCGCCACAGATGATGATTCTTTTCAATTTTGAGAAGAAGCGTTCCCCACTGGTGTTAGTTACCATCATGCTTAAAAAGATTCTCAATGCGATTTCTACATTTGGTGATGTGGCAGGATCTAGCTAGTGCGCAGTGGGAAAGAGGGGCCTGCGTGTGACGCGTCTATTTATAGCTATCTGACTTCAGGTCGTGCGCGTTGCTTGCGGTGTTTCGGTTCGCTTGTTTGTTCGTCTTGTTGGTCGTATATGTATCTGAGATGTTAGCGTTTGTTTCCTGGAAACTGTGTGACTCAAGGTGCCGTCTGGTTTCTTCTGTACGAAAACATCCACGAGAGGGAGTCGTTGATGTTTACAATGCCTACCTCTTTGGGGTTGCGCTGTAGAGGTAGCACCTTTCATCGAAGACGGTCGCGCTTAACGGAATAGCCGGTGAGCGGTTGACGATGACTGGTCCTCACAGGGCACCCAATTCTCACTTATGGCTCCTCGTGTCACACCCCGGGCAACTGCATCGAGCTGCAGGCTAAATTAAGTGAGGATAGGCAGATATGGTGAAAATATGTTGCTGGGCAGCAGCAGTAACAGTACCATGTGGCGGTATCGAAGATGTACTTCACACATAGCGTCACAACGGAAGTGGGAGGCGCCACTGTAGAAGTTTCAACGGCTTCCACACTACGGTGCAGAAGGAAAACGGAAGTCCCACTACACTATCTTTCCATTTATTCAACATGGCTTAAACAAATATAAATATGGCCCTCAGTCCGGGGCACCGCTTAAGTGGGGAGAGGGTGCGAAGAATCGCCCTATGAAAACTAATAAAATACAAATCTATAGAAAAGAAACCAGAATTGCGTGGAATATAAGTAGCCTATGTATGGCAGGAAAACTCGCCGATGTAGGTGCAGAAATGTATAGACTAGGGATCAAGATCCTGGGTCTAAGCGAGGTACGTTGGCCAGGCACTGGGAATCACAGGAGTAAAAATAGCGTTCTCTACTACTTAGGTGGCGACGATCCCAAACAGCAGCACGGCGTAGCTATACTCATCTCCTCTGAACTATAAAAATCGGTAATTGATTTTATCCCACTCGGAGATCGAGTAATGCTTTTGAGACTCCTCACTACTCATAGAGTTATGAACGTATTCAAGCGTATGCTCCAATCCGATGGGGTGGTTGAGGAGTTCTACTCCGCTATAGAAGAAGCTATGAAAACAACAAAACAACGGGAGATAACAATTGTTCTTATTGACTTTAACGCCAAAATCGGGAAGGGTGCTGATGGCGTAGTCTGCGGAGATCATGGTCTGGGAACACGCAACACTAGAGGTGATCGTCAAGTGCAATTTTGTATAGAGCAAAAAACACTTTTTCACATCCTAGACGTCTATTCACGTGGAAATCCCCAGCCGATCGCGATAACCACATAGTGAGAAATCAAATAGATTTCGTTCTCGTCAAGAGCCATTTAATGTTAAAGTTTATCAAATCAGCAACAACATACCGTGGCGTCGACGTCAACAGCGACCACAATCCCGTAGTTATAAGTCTACAGCTTCGCTACTTCACTAGAGCCCAACGTCCAAATAGACCTAAGCGAGTCGATGTCAGAAGACTTCTGATCCCAAAACACGAGCCAGAGCAACCGAGAATTTCGAGGCGCGTCTACAAACAACTAACTAGTGCAGTGACGACGACGTAGAGCCTCGGTGGACTGTCATGAAGAAGGCACTTCTGGAAACCCAGGAGGGGGACATTGGATATACACAAGCCTCTAAAAAGCAACAGTGGATGACAGAAGAAATTCTCCAACTTATGAACGAGAGAAGGGAATAAAAGCCACAGACAATAACCGGTACAGGGAGCTGAACAGGGCGGTGAGATCAGAATGCCGAAAAGCAAAGGAAGGAGGTTTAGCTGAAAAATGCAGTGAAATTGAGACACTAGAGAAAAAGCACGACTCGTTTAATCTCCACAAAAAGATCAAGGAATTCACAATTCAAGCAATTCAAACAAGCAACGCAAGCAGATTCACGGTATTTTGAAAGACACTAACAACAAGATCTTAACGAGCGCTGAGGAAAAGCTTAAAAGATGGAAGGAGTATGTTGAGGCCCTCTTCAATAACACACGACCCCACCAACCACCTAGACACTATGATGATATCAACGAGCCCAGCCCTGTTATCACGACAGATGAAGTGAGACGTGCTATAAAACTTGCAAGGCTGTAGAACCAGACAATATTCACGCAGAAACCTTAAAATTGATCACTTCTCACAATGTTGTTCAACTCAATATATGAAACTGGAAAAATACCAACAGACTGGCTGAGGTCGACGTTCATCGCTCTGCCAAAAAACACTTCTCAATGCGACGACTTCCGAATGATAAGCCTTATGTCTCACGTCCTCAAGGTATTACTCCGCATTGCCCACATGTGAGAAACAGGCTGGAGAAACGCAATTTGGTTTTAAGAACGGAGTGGGGTTCTTCTCTATCAACGTTCTCACGCAGCGATGTTGAGGCATGAATGTTAATATATAGGCTACCGAAAAGCTTTCGACTGTGTCTCGCACCAGAAGCTCATTGAGATCCTAAAATACATCGGAGTCGATGCGGGAGAGCTGGATATCATCACGCAGCTGTACTGGCATCAAACTGCAGAGATTAGGATAGAGGGCATAACATCCGAAGAAACAGAAAACAGAAGAGGTGTTAGACAGGGGTGTGTACTGTCCCCTCTATAATATATACTCGGAGGCAGTTTTCCGGGAGGCACTGGAGAATGTGAAAGAGGGCGTTAAAATCAACGGCACCCTTATTAATAACATACGAATCTCCGACGATACGGTCGTGGTCGCCGACAGCCTCCCACATCTTCAGAATATGATGGATCTTATCGTTGAACATCGCACACAGTATGGTCTACACATCTTCTTCTTCTTTAATCCATAGCCGGCGCATGGAGAGGTGGTCGACCTCGTAGCCAGTACGCTGCTGTTGGTGCCGCTAGATTCCGTGCTCCATTCACTATACGCTTCCATGCTAATCGATCAGTTGCAACGGTTCTTGCCTCAGCTGTTGTTATTCGCTGGTTTTTTAAATCGTTCTCTACGTGTTTCAACCATGTGGTCTTCGGTGCTTGTTTTTGTGTTCTCCAATCAAGAGGTCGTTTTTTCCATAGGAGTTTGTGCGGTACTCGATTGTCGCCCATCCTACAGATGTGGCCGATGGTCAAGGTGATGTTGATCAAGACCAAGGTGGATGTGTTCTTCAAGACACCAAGACGGACGACCCTCCAAATTAGCAACCAGGTTGTGGAACAAGTGCCGTCCATTAAATATCTTGGAGCCCTCGTCAATGAGAACAGTGACCCCAAAATGGAAATCATATCAAGAATAGAACAGGCCAGAAGGACATTCATCTCCATGAAGAAAGAGACCTAAACCTACAGCTCCGCATACGCATATTGCGCTGTTATATCTTCCCAGTGCTACTCTATGGCTCCGAGAGCTGGACATTCTGCCAATCAATGGAGAGCCGCATTGATGTGCTTGTATCGCCGTATACTGGGTATATCCTGGCTAGACAGGATAACCAATGAGGAAGTCTTAAGGAGAATAGGTAAAGGTAAAGAACTGATGACAACCATCAAAGAAAGAAAGCTCCAACAGATCGGACACGTTATAAGAGGTGAGCGGTTCGACCCCTCATCGAAGGAAAGATCGAGGGCAAACGATCTGTAGGCAGACGGCAGAACTCCTGGATAAAGGATCTGCGTCGATGGTTCGGACGGACATCTATAGAGATTTTCAGTGGTGCGGTTTCACGCACCTTTATAGCCAGTTGGAACGCCAACCTTCGTTAGGGAGACGACGTCCTAAGAAGAAGATGCCTACCTCCATCTACGCTATCTAGCTCCATTGTGAATTTGATTTGTTCGTGCTGGGAGTTAAGATGGATGAGGAATTTATCTAATCTGATTATAAACGTGTCATTCAAATGTCTTAACCAGAGTGTAGGTTGATGTGCAGCTGATGATATTGCTTTCTCCTCGAAATCTGTAAGAAATCAGGGGCTGTAAGAAAGTTAGCTCCGTGTCGGATCGTGCCATGCAGCGCGATAGCGCTTCGTTCATTTATCTGCGAGTAATGCCGCTCGATGTGAGCGCTGCTGATATTTTACCACACTACGCGAATAGCGCGATCGAGATGCGTGGCGCTAAATTGTGGCGCAAAAACAGATAGAATAACAAACTTGTATCGGTACATAAAAAACCTATTTTATACTACTTGTGTATTTCAATTTTACATTTTAAATTACCTCTGGTTTGGTTTGTTCTGGTTTGGTCAGGTATGGTCTGGTTTGGTCAGGTATGATCTGGTTTAGTCTGATTTGGTTTTGTCTGGTTTGTTCTCGTTTCGACTGGTTGAGTCTGGTTTGGTTTGGCCTGGTTTGTTCTGGTTTGGTCTGGTATGGACTGGTTGGATCTGGTATGGTCTGGTATGGACTGGTTGGATTTGGTATGGTCTGGTATGGACTGGTTGGATCTGGTATGGTCTGGTATGGACTGGTTGGATCTGGTATGGTCTGGTATGGACTGGTTGGATCTGGTTTGGTCTGTACTGGCTCAGTCTGGTTTGGTCTCATTTATTCTGGTTGGGGTCTAATTAGATCTGTTTTTTGCATACATCTGATTTTTTAAATTAAATTTCTACTCTCCTGATGGAGTGGGGCGAGACGTGATAATGAGGGTTTGAGTGGGGGAGACTTGACGCAGCGCACTCGAGTGTAGTTAGTAATAGTGCAGCAGCGAGAGCGCGAGGAGGATATGGGTATTGCAACAAGAGAACGAGGAGGTGTTGTGTAATGCAGTGTGTGCCGCAGTAATCAAAACAAAGTGAATTATTTGGATAAAATATTAATCGCTG
The DNA here is from genome assembly GCA_944588485.1 of Phosphuga atrata. Taxonomy (NCBI): domain Eukaryota; kingdom Metazoa; phylum Arthropoda; class Insecta; order Coleoptera; family Silphidae; genus Phosphuga; species Phosphuga atrata. Next base: position 27,093,075 of record OX155906.1, read on the forward strand.
GTGAGTTTTTACTAGTTATTTATTAACATAGCTTTGTTATTAATTGATTATTTAAGCGATAAATCAAAATTTAATTTAATAAATCTGAAAATAATTTCATCCATTATTAATTTTTTTCTTCAAATAAATTAAAAAATCCACGCATATATTTAAAAACGATTTGTAAATAAATAGTTTTGATTATATCACGATAGTAGGGAAAGATGATATGTTCTAGACCCACCACCTCCTTATGGGATTTACATGTAATCTAGCCCCTTATGGGGCAATTACATGTAAAATCTAGCACGATGCCCCTTATGGAGATTTACATGTAAATCTAGCACGAAGCCTCTTATGGGGAATCCTATGCCAAATAGTTCTGAACGCGTTCGAGCGAGAATGTCTAGATGACGCTGCAAGATACGTGTACGCTGGATAGAGGGAAAATTCAAAATGAGGGGTGAGGGGTGAAAATTCAGATAGGGGTTGATTCAATTGAGATCAGGGAGGATTTAGATTGATAAGACTAGATAGACAAGACTAGACAGACAAGACTAGATGGACAAGACTAGATGGACAAGACTAGACGGACTAGACTAAACACCATTAGATGAGAAAAATCAAATCTGGTCGGAACGGTTCTAGAATGTGCCCTAAGGGAGATACCGCTCGACCGCCTCCCTCTCAGTAGATGACGTCATCCGCCGCGGCAGATATTACTAAACTAATTATCTCGATGCTGATTGGTTGATCAACGAATAAATAATTGCAGTTGGCCTTGCGCCTCAAGTTATATGTAATGGACAGACAAGACTGGACAGACAAGACTAGACAGACAAGACTAGACAGACGAGACTAGTTAGATGAAGCTAGACAGATGGGGGCTAAATACATGAGATTAGACAGACCAAGCTAAATACATGAAACTAGATAAGACTGAACTAAAATATATAAGGGGATTGTTTAATTTAACTAAAATATATTTTCGATTGTTTTTCTTATAATTGTTAATAATGTTTATATTTTTACTTTCATTATGTTATCTACGTTTTATTTTGATTTACGGCTTGTTGATTAGGTTCGACCAGATGTTTGTCAGACATAACAACTTCTTATCAGCGGTGCGCGAGCGGAGAAAATAATAAATTATGAAGCGTGGTCTAATCAATTTCTTAGGTTTCTTTTTCGTTTTAATTTAATAAACATAATCACGTGAAACATCCAGCATTTCATTTATATAAACCAGAGTTCAATTTTCTGGCATCCACTTTTCATCTACTAGCATCCACTTTCTATCTACTTGCATCCACTTTTCATCTACTTGCATCCACTTTTCATCTACTTGCATCCACTTTTCATCTACTTGCATCCACTTTTCATCTACTTGCATCCACTTTTCATCTACTTGCATCCAATTTTCATCTACTTGCATCCACTTTCTATCTACTTGCATCCACTTTTCATCTACTTGCATCCACTTTTCATCTACTTGCATCCACTTTTCATCTACTTGCATCCACTTTTCATCTACTTGCATCCACGTTTCATCTACTTGCATCCACTTTTCATCACGCTAAACAGGGTGTGAGGTCTATGTAACCCCTCGCTAAGCAGGGTGTGAGGTCTATGTAACCCCACGCTTAACAGGGTGTGAGGTCTATAGTGCCCCACGTTAAAGAGGGCGTGAGGTCTATTTTTAGTCAGCTTTAATCCCATTGGGTTAGTTGTGTTAGCATTAGGTTAGGTTAGCATTAGGTTAAGCTACGTGAGGTTAGGAATAAAGCGCGCTTCATGCCTAACCTAACGTAGCCTAACCTAATGCTAACCTAACCTAATGCTAACACAACTAACCCAATGGGATTAAAGCTGATGAAAGCTGACTAAAAATAGTCCTCACGCCCTCTTTAACGTGGGGCACCATAGCCCTCACACCCTGTTAAGCGTGGGGTTACATAGACCTCACACCCTGTTTAGCGTGGGGTTACATAGACCTCACACCCTGTTTAGCGTGGGGTCACATAGACCTCACACCCTATTTACCGTGGGGTCACATAGACCTCACACCCTGTTGAGCGTGGGGTCACATAGACCTCACACCCTGTTTAGCGTGGGGTTACATAGACCTCACACCCTGTTTAGCGTGATGAAAAGTGGATGCAAGTAGATGAAAAGTGGATGCAAGTAGATAGAAAGTGGATGCAAGTAGATGAAAAGTGGATGCCAGAAAATTGAAATCTGATTTATATAAATGAAATGCTGGATGTTTCACGTGATTATGTTTATTAAATTAAAATCAAAAACAAACCTAAGAAATTGATTAGACCACGCTTCATAATTTATTATTTTCTCCGCTCGCGCACCGCTGATAAGAAGTTGTTATGTCTGACAAACATCTGGTCAAACCTAATTAACAAACCGTAAATCAAAATAAAACGTAGATAACATAATGAAAGTAAAAATATAAACATTATTAACAATTATAAGAAAAACAATCGAAAATATATTTTAGTTAAATTAAACAATCCCCTTATATATTTTAGTTCAGTCTTATCTAGTTTCATGTATTTTAGCTTGGTCTGTCTAATCTCATGTATTTAGCCCCCATCTGTATAGCTTCATCTAACTAGTCTCGTCTGTCTAGTCTTGTCTGTCTAGTCTTGTCTGTCCAGTCTTGTCCATTACATATAACTTGAGGCGCAAGGCCAACTGCAATTATTTATTCGTTGATCAACCAATCAGCATCGAGATAATTAGTTTAGCAATATCTGCCGCGGCGGATGACGTCATCTACTGAGAGGGAGGCGGTCGAGCGGTATCTCCCTTAGGGCACATTCTAGAACCGTTCTGACACCAGATTTGATTTTGCTCATCTAATGGTTTAAAATGGTTTAGTCTAGTCCGTCTAGTCTTGTCCATCTAGTCTTGTCTGTCTAGTCTTGTCTATCTAGTCTTATCAATCTAAATCCTCCCTAATCTCAATTGAATCAACCCCTATCTGAATTTTCCCTCTATCCAGCGTACACGTATCTTGCAGCGTCATCTAGACATTCTCGCTCGAACGCGTTCAGAACTATTTTGCATAGGATTCCCCATAAGAGGCTTCGTGCTAGATTTACATGTAAATCTCCATAAGGGGCATCGTGCTAGATTTTACATGTAATTCCCCCATAAGGGGCTTGAGTACCAAATATTTTTTACATATTATTTCTTAACTTTCATCATATAATATGCATTCATTATTAGTCCAAACTATAAAAATTACGATTATTTCATGATGTATTTATTATTATTTATCTATTTACACGAATTGACCAACTAAGGGCCGCGTTACAAATTCTAGGGCAAGGTAAAGAATACGGGATTGGGGTATATTCGGTTTTACGGGTCTGTCTTGAAAATATGTTTGTGTACTTTTTACCTGTTGTAACTGTTGTTAATCGTCTTTGGCACTCTTTTATTAAGCTCCGCAAGCAAAAATTAAGCCTCTACGTTGTTTTTGTTGAAATTTTTTTTTGACATTTTTAAGATTGCAGACAGTATATGTGAACGCAATTATTTGGATGTTGCCACGTTTATTCTTGCCCGTTTATATCAAAGAGGATCCGATCCTCTTTGCTTTTATATGAAAAACTAACTATGGCAGCATATATATTATTTTAAGCGTCGTATTGAATTTGCATTCATATTTCAACCAGATTTCAACGAACAGCTACGGTACAATGTCTCGTGTGGATTTTATTTGTGGTTTTACCTTGGTTAGATTAGGTTGTCCGCCCTGAAGCGGGAAGATAAATCAAGACAACATACGCGCGGCAGCGCGAACTCTCGGTCCAATATAGGACAAAGTGGCAAGGACCGTTGGTTTTACCTTGGTTAGATTAGGTTGTCCGCCGCGAAAGCGGGAAGATAAATCAAGACAACATACGCGCGACAGCGCGAACTCTCGATCCAATATAGGACAAAGTGGCAAGGACCGTTGGTTTAACCCTGGTTAGATTAGGTTGCCGGCCGCGAAGCGGGAAGATAAATCAAGACAACATACGCGCGGCAGCGCGAACTCTCGGTTCAATGTAAGGTTTTATCTGTTTTTGTTTTAAATTTAATTTGTATTTTCCAGATGGAGGATCTGGCGATTTTTTTTAATTTGATGAAAATCTTAATTTATTTACATTTTTCCCTGGATATATTACAAGTTTTCCTTTTTTTTTATTTCGAAGCAAATCTGTAGATAATTAGAAAAAAAAAAATAAACGTGGCAACATCTAGTTATTTGCGTTCGCGTCAACTATCTGTCACGTTGACAATGTTTACAAACTATTTCAAGAAAAACACGAATATTTATTGAACCAGATAACTTAGAAGCTTCATTTTTGCTTTCCGACCTTTGCGACCTTTCCGTTAACCCGTGCCAAGGACGATTAATAACAGTTACACCAGGTAAAAAGTCCATAACACTAAATTTCAATAGACCCGTAAACTCGATAAATTCCGCTTACCCTACATAAAAGTGACATTTTTTCATTCTAGAGTTGAAAATATTTTCACATCAAGAGACGAAAATGAGCATTTTAAATTTATGATTTTCTCGATTAAAACACTAAACTAACCAAATTTGCACGGACTTTCTTATTAATTACATCAATTTCAATGAAATATTTTATGTACAAACGTAAAACGAGCTGAAAATGCAACAATATTTCCATGGAAACGAACAAACCAACAATTAAATTTGTTCTGACAATTCGCTTCGAATTGGATTTATTAGTCGAATTATGGATTCTACAACCGAAATCAGTAGAAAAAATTGCATTTACTACTCGAGATGAAAGTGTTTTTTTTTGGTTCGGTGTGATTGCTAACTCGCTGACGCTCGTGAGCAAACTCCAACCTCACCAAAAAACGCCACTTTCATCTCTTGCTGTAAAATATACTATTTGTTGTTACCGAAATGAAAAACGCCTAATTTTTAAGTACCACTGTCTTAGAAAATTCTATTACAAATAGAAAAAAAAACAACTTGCGGTTACGACTTTAATTGGCTAGATATTAGATGGTTTATCTGAGGTTTGAGAGAAATTATCCTTTACAATTTCAATTTAAAGAAACACTAAATCCCGACACACCCTTATATAAAGTAGATTTATGCAAAAAAAGCAAGAACGATCACTTGTACAATATTCGAGAAGACCCACTCTATCCATCTAACGACTAGTTACTAACGCAAAGAAGAAAGATATTCTTGATCTTCTACCATACATTCCGCCAATTTACCACCATTACTACAAAAATCTGCCCATAGATATTCCAAATCGTTCAAACACACTTAAAGCTGGCGAGCGTTCATCTGATGACGAAATTACATATGATTAAAACACTATACACATGTCACTATGACAGTGATGTAACTCATTCATTTATTAAATTAGTTTTATTTTGATATTCTACGTTACTTCAAATTATTATCTCCTTGATTTGTATTAAACAATAAAAAAGAGAAAACATTGAATGAATACCTATTTATTTTTTCCTACACTTTAATTCGCAAAAGGCTCGTTATTTTAAAGTTCAGTTTCAAGGAGATAATTCACTTTTACAATGAGCGACACAAATGTTGATAGGTAATTGATTAGATAATAATTTATAACAAAGTTGTTGAATAGATGCTTCCATAGACACCAATTGTAAAATAACTGACTTGGTCTTACATGAGATCTTACAGCTTTTTTCAACGAAAGGAAAGCGTTACGAGACTTGGCATTTCTTACATTTTATGTTTTTGATGGCATTCAACCTTTCTGAAGCTCTATAACATTGCTATCTCCGGGAAGCTTGAATATATATAATAGTATTTTCTAATGATTGGTTAGACACAGTCAATTTAAAACATTCTAGAGTTGCTCTATAAGAAAAGTATTTATGAACAATATTACAAAATTGGAATTTATCGAGTTTACGGGTCTATTGAAATTTAGTGTTATGGACTTTTTACCTAGTGTAACTGTTATTAATCGTCCTTGGCACGGGTTAACGTAAAGGTCGCAAAGGTCGGAAAGCAAAAATGAAGCTTCTAAGTTATCTGGTTCAATAAATATTCGTGTTTTTCTTGAAATAGTTGTAAACATTGTCAACGTGACAGATAGTCGACGCGAACGCAAATAACTAGATGTTGCCACGTTTATTATTTTTTCTAATTATCAACAGATTTGCTTCGAAATAAAAAAAAGGAAAACTAGTAATATATCCAGGGAAAAATGTAAATAAATTAAGATTTTCATCAAATTAAATAAAAAAAAATCGCCAGATCCTCCATCTGGAAAATACAAATTAAATTTTGAAATTAAAAAAAAAAACAGATAAAACCTTACATTGGACCGAGAGTTCGCGCTGCCGCGCGTATGTTGTCTTGATTTATCTTACCGCTTCTCGGCGGACAACCTAATCTAACCAAGGTAAAACCAACGGGCCTTGTCACTTTGTCCTATATTGGATCGAGAGTTCGCGCTGCCGCGCGTATGTTGTCTTGATTTATCTTCCCGTTTCGCGGCGGACAACCTAATCTAACCAAGGTAAAACCACCAATAAAATCCACACGAGACATTGTACCGTAGCTGTTCGTTGAAATCTGGTTGCAATATGAATGCAAATTCAATGCGACGCTTAAAATAATATATATGCTGCCATAGTTAGTTTTTCATATAAAAGCAAAGAGGATCGGATCCTCTTTGATATAAACGGGCAAGAATAAACGTGGCAACATCCAAATAATTGCGTTCACATATACTGTCTGCAATCTTAAAAATGTCAAAAAAAAAATTCAACAAAAACAACGTAGAGGCTTAATTTTTGCTTGCGGAGCTTAATAAAAGAGTGCCAAAGTCGATTAACAACAGTTACAACAGGTAAAAAGTACACAAACATATTTTCAAGACAGACCCGTAAAACCGAATATACCCCTGTCGGAATCTTCCTAAAGCACACCCGCTGGTAAATTCTTAGTTTAGCTTTATTCGAGTTTTTGGTGATCATAAAATATGAAAAATAAAATGTGTGGTAATCTGCCCAAGGATTACACTATCGACGGTTTATGGTTGGCAATATCCGGCGTTATACATTTTGGAAAATACGCGGCGGTTAAAACATTGGAGTTATAGAGATTATTTTGTATGTAAAAGTTCACTATTGTACAAATTTTTACAACGAGTTATGGAAAAATTGGAGTTAAGGAAAATTCGAGTTATGGAAGTTAATTTATATGTAAAATGCTATCTAAACGTATGAATTTCTAAAAAAATTATAGAGTTATAGAAAAGTTAGAGAAATTATAGCAGTTATAGAAAAATTGGAGTTACAGAAGTTCGAGTTATGGAAGTTCGACTGTATTTTCCAGAAGTTTAAGCAACGCAAATTTTTTTTTAGCAATTTCAACAAAATTTCCCAAAATTTTGAACGATTTCAAATTCTTTTTCAAAAAAGTTTGAGCAATTTCAACAAAATTCTGAGCTTGTAACAAAATTTTCTTAAATGTTGAGCAATTTTAACAAAAATATGAGCAGTTCCAGCAAAATTTTCCAAAAGTTTGAGCAATTTCAACAAAATTCTGAGCAGTTGTAACAAAATTTTCTTAAATGTTGAGCAATTTTAACAAAAATATGAGCAATTCCAGCAAAATTTTCCAAAAGTTTGAGCAATTTCAACAAAATTATTAGCAATTTCAACAAAATTTCCCAAAATTTTGAGCAATTAAAATTTTTTTTTCTCCAAAAGTTTGAGCAATTTCAACAAAATTCTGAGCAGTTTTAACAAAAAGTTTCTTAAATGTTGAGCAATTTTAACAGAATTTTGAGCAATTTCAATAAAATTTTTAGCAATTTCAACAAAATTTTCAGTTAGAGCAATTTTAACAAAATTCTGAGCAGTTTTAACAAAGTTTCTTAAAAGTTGAGCAATTTTAACAGAATTTTGAGCAATTTCAATCAAACTTTTAGCAATTTCAACAAAATTTTCAGTTTGAGCAATTTCAACTAAATTTTGAGCAATTTTCAAAAAAAATTCTTGAGCAATTGTTGAAAAAAATATTAAAAAATGTTGAGCAATTTCAACGAAATTTTCCAAAATGTTGAGCGATTTCAACAAATTTTTTAGCAATTTCAACAAAATTTCCCAAAATTTGGAACAATTTCAATTTTTTTTCCAAAAGTTTCAACAATTTCAACAAAATTTTTAGCAATTTAAAACTTAAACAAAATTTTCTTAAATTTAGAGTAATTTTAACGAAATTTTGAGCAATTCCAACAAAATTTTAACAAAGTTTGAGCAATTTCAACAAAATTTTTGGAAATTTCAAAAAAAAATTCAAAGTTTGAGCAATTTCAACAAATTTTTTAGCAATTTCAATAAAAATTCTCAAAATTTTGAGCAATTTCAAATATTTTTTTTCCCAAAAATTTGAGGAATTTCAACAGAATTTTGAGCAATTTTAACAAAATTTTATTAAATGTTGAGCAATTTTAACAAAATGTTATTAAATGATGAGCAATTTCAACAAAGTTTTGACTAGATGAACTAGTTACGTGTCAAGACTAACTAAATCTATAAACTAGTCTAGACTGTCATCAGACTAGACTAGAAGAATCTATTAGACTAGACTTGAGTGTCTGGACTAGATGAATCTATTAAACTAGACTTAAGTGTCTAGTCTAGTTGAATTTATTGAACTTGACTGGACACTCATTAGACTAGATGAATCTATTAAACTCGAGTTAAGTGTCTGACTACATAAATTTATTAAACTAGACTAGACAGTGATCAGACTAGATTAGAAGAATCTATTAGACCAGACCAGACTTGAGTGTCTAGACTAGATGAATCTATTAAACTAGAGTTGGTTGTCTAGACTAGATGAATCTATTGAACTAGACTTGACACTCATTAGACTAGACTGGATAAATCTATTAAACACGAATGAAGTGTCTAGACTACATAAATCTATTAAACTAGACTAGACAGTCATAAGACTAGACTAGATGAATCTATTAGGCTTGAGTGTCTTAGACTAGATGAATCTATTAAACTGGACTTGAGTGTCTAGATTAGAGGAATCTTTTGATGAATCTATACACAGGCTAGACACTCATTAGACTAGACTAGATTAATCTATGAAACTCGAGTGAAGTGTCTACTCTACATAAATCTATTAAAGTAGACTAGACAGTCATGAGACTAGGCTAGATGAATCTATTAGACTAGACTCGAGTGTCTAGATTAGATGAATCTATTAAACTGGACTTGAGTGTCTAGATTAGAAGAATATTGATGAATCTATACTAGACTAGACACTCATTAGACTAGACTAAATGAATCAATTAAACTCGAGTTAAGTGTCTAGACTACATAGTAAAAAAGTGTCTAGACTAGATGAATCTCTTAAACTGGACTTGAATGTCTATATTAGATGAATATTGATGAATCTATACTAGGCTAGACACTCATTAGACTTGACTAGATGAATCTATTAAACTCAAGTTAAGTGTCTAGACTTCATAAATCTATTAAACTAGACTAGAGTCATCAGACTGGATTAGAAGAATCTATTAGACTAGACTTGAGTGTATAGACTAGAAGAATGAATCTATTAAGCTAGACTTGAGTGTCTTGATTTGATGAATCTATTAAGGTAGATTAGACACTAATTAGACTAGACTATATGAATCTTTTAAACTCGAGTTAAGTGTGTAGACTACATAAATCTATTAAACTGGACTATACAGTCATCAGACTACAATCAATAGATAAATCTATTAGTCTAGACTTGAGTGTCTAGACTAGATGAATCTATTGAACTAGACTAGACGCTCATTAGACCAGTCTAAATGAATCTATTAAACTCAATTTAAGTGTCTAGACTACATAAATCTATTAGACCAAATTTTGGAACATTTTGTTGAAATTGCTCAAAATTTTCCAAAATGTTGAGCAATTTCAACAAAATTTTACAAACAAGAAAACGAAACTTCCTTATATTCAGTTAGTTCCCTGTTGGTCTTAGTTTTTGGAGAAAAACCTCAAATTCATTTATTCCCTTTCTGTTCTTATCCCAGTTCATGGAGTCCATTTCTGTAGGTTTAAGTTCTGTGAGGTCTTTCGTTATTCTTGCTAACCAAGAGTTGGGTATTTTCCTTTGTTGACTTACGTTGAAGATTTAATCTGCTATCATCCATTCTCACCAGATGACCGAAGAACATCAGCCTTCTCTTTCTCATTTCTGTTGTGACCGGTTTAATAAATTGGTAGATCTTTTCATTGCTCATCTTTCGCCAATTTTTTTTGTGTCCACCAAGAATCTTTCTCAGAATTACTCTTTCCTTCTTCTCGAGCTGCTCTACTAGTCCTTTGTTCTTGGGGTAGAGAGTGTTTCTGTTGCATTCTATTCTTGTAACTGTGCTGTAGTGTAATAACTTTGCATTATACAACTTCTGCGCTGAAATTTGTGCCCTCCTAAATTTAGCCTTTCGAAGTTTGACAGCTTCTTTTTCTATTCCAGTGTCCGTTATTGTTTCTCCCTTATATTTAAAGTTTTTGACCCTATCGATGCATTTGTCCTTACCCAATCTTTAAATTTGTTAGACATGAATTTAGTTTTTCTTGTGATATCTGTAAGCCAAATTTAGCTGCATGTTTTGCTAAGATTTCTATTTGTTTAACTGCACATCCTATACGTGGACTAGGGAGCAATATCATCTACGAAAGCTAGTGCAAGGGCATACCCAGCGAGGAGCAAAAACCCAGGCCGCCACACTGAAATACCTATAGCATTATAAAAACCTCACCATGGCGTCTTCGGGTGTAAAGAGCACGGCGAAGCAGTTCTGAAATTGTACGACAGCTGGATTCTTCATTTCATAATGCATAATTCATTTCATAATCCTCGAAACAAATATAGTTCTAACTTGTTGATTCTCATGAATAATGATGCTTTTTCTGACAAGTTGGATTCAATCCATTCGCCGTGATACTTAAATTTCTCAGTTCTCTTGATGTTTCCGTGCTCTAGTAGCATCTCTCTGTTTGCTTCTTTGATGATCGTGAGGAATTCTGTTTTCTCCAGCGACAATTGAAGACCCACTTTGGCAGCCTGTTTTCTGGGGCAATTTACCTGCATTGTTGCCATCTCAAGAGAATCAAAGCAATCAGTGCCATGTCATCTGCAAAGGCCAGGAAATCTACAACCAGTCCATCGTTCTTACATCCCAGGTAGATATCACTCTGAACACCCAAGTTGATCAGTTCCTTGCGCCATTCTCTCATAACCTTTTCAAGGACACAGTTGAATAGAAGGGAGAAAGTCCATCTCCTTGTCTCACTCCCGTTTTTATTTCGAAGCTTTCTGAAATCTCGCCTCTAAATTTAACCTTGGAATGGGTGCTGGTCAAGGTTTCTAGGATGAGTCTGCGGGTTTTCTTGTCTAGCCCTAGTTCCTGTAGTACTTTGTTAAGCGTTTCCCTACCAATGGAATCGTAGGCATTCCTAAAATCAACAAAGGTGACAACCACCTTGCGGTTTCTCATCTTGGAGTACGCAAGTACAGTTTTAAGATCGAGGATCTGTTCAACACCGGATCGGGTCTTCCTGAAGCCTCCCTGCTATTCTCCCAGTTGATTATACAGCTGATTTTCGACCATTGTTTGTAACGCCTTCGAGAGAATCTTGTATGTTAGCGGGCCGAGAGAAATTCCACGGTAGTTGTTTAGATCGGTAAAATCTCCCTTTTTGTGAAGCGGATGGATCAGAGCAGATTTCCAATCGGGTGGTAATTTCTCTATTTCCCACATGTCCTGGATGATATCAGTTAGCTTGCGCACGGCGTTGCTTCCAGCACCTTTTCACAGTTCAGCAACGATAGAGTCCTCTCCAGCTGTCTTGTTATTCTTAAGAAGTTGAATGATTAAAGTCCACTTCTATTGATTGTAATTTAAAATCTTCACTTTGCTTACGAATTCTCCTTATTGTCCAAATACCCTATTCCAGACTCTAACAGGCATCATCAGCTAGATCTCCTAAGACTAAGCAGATTCGATTGCGTAGATATCGCGTCTGATTAGTACTTAGTATGCGCTTTTTGCTTTGTCGTTTTGCAAAAACCGAACGATCCGGATCGTTCGGCACGTGTGTCAAGAAGCAACAAAGTAGGAAGGAAAACACAGGGGACCAGGTTGGTAGCTTTGAGGTTTGTTTAATGGTAAGTCAAAATATATAATAGAAGAGTATTTGTACTACATACATTTTTTATACATTTGTATACATTTTTTAGTTTAAAGCAATTTTCAGTTTTAAAATCATTAATTTTTGAGAGCGAATTAGTGCGGGTCGCGAGTGAAATAAACGACAGTTAAAACAGAGTGTTAAGTAAAGTCGGGAGTGTTAATTTCGCGGAAAGTCAGATCGTTAATTGCCGAAAACTTTTGTAGTGCGCGAGTGTAAAGTCGGGAGTGTTAGTTCCGCGTGGAATAAAATGCCTAGGGAAAGTTTCCGTAAAAAATTGCAAATATAATTGTGCCGTAAACAAAGACACAGTGTTAGATTCGCGAGTAAACAAATAAAAAACGTGGTTAGGGTAGTGATGGATCCTTTCAATGGCTGGTGGATATGGTTGGGGGAGCGGCGCAGACTGCAGGAGACGCCTGTAGGGCAGGAAGGACGCCTGTTGCTCAGGGTCTCAGAAAAGTGCAGGCTACCGTCCACTGCACAAAGGTAGGTCCTGCAAGAGATTGAGCTCCAAGATGCCAAGTAGTGAGTGATTTTTGAAATTTATTATTCGCGGTTTGGGTTATGAGTGGTCGAAGTTCGTCCGCAGAAAATTTAAACGGTTGCTCACTTAAAATTTAAGTGCCCTCAGCACGCCTACAGTCATCTGATATATCACAACAGTAGCAACTTATCAATAGGTATCAGATATTATGACTAAAGCAAAAACAATGTTAATTAAGAATTTATAGGTTTTGACGAGAAAGAAAAGCTGCTGTAATTAACGACTTTATCAATGCATTTAACATGAATGTTAACAAACGGCTGAGAAAGATCCTAGAAAATTACTTTTGAAATAGATGTCAAATTACTTTAACCTTAACCTTATATTTGTTAAACTTAATAAAGACGGAACAAAGCTTGAATATATAAATATACTCAACCCTTCCGGAACTCTATAATACTAATGAGTCTTTTTAGGACTACCAAAAACAAATCTCGTATGAAATTTGTCAGTTATTCTATAGCTTTCAGTCCACCTTCGTGGCACTCAACAAAAACCATAAAAATAACATTGATTTTTAAGATCATGTCTTTCCGATACCTTGAGTGGATAGCCATCTGTGGACGCGTTTCGAGATTTATCTCTCATCAGCACAGCTTTGCTTCCATGAACAATATTTTGTAAATCACTCACTTGAAAACCCATGTGTTGATTAGGGTTAGATGTTTTTAATTTTGACATTTTGTGAGAGAGACATGAAATTAGCAGGTTATTGATATAAATGATAAATTTTGAATTGGTAAAACCATACAACATTATAGATAATCAGATAAACTTAATAAAGACAGAACAAAGCTTGAATATATAAATATATTCAACCCTTCCGGAACTCTATAATACTAATGAGTCTTTTTAGGACTACCAAAAACAAATCTCGTATGAAATTTGTCAGTTATTCTATAGCTTTCAGTCCACCTTCGTGGCACTCAACAAAAACCATAAAAATAACATTGATTTTTAAGATCATGTCTTTCCGATACCTTGAGTGGATAGCCATCTGTGGACGCGTTTCGAGATTTATCTCTCATCAGCACAGCTTTGCTTCCATGAGCAATATTTTGTAAATCACTCACTTGAAAACCCAGGTGTTGATTAGGGTTAGATGTTTTTAATTTTGACATTTTGTTTTAAAAAGACTCATTAGTATTATAGAGTTCCGGAAGGGTTGAATATATTTATATATTCAAGCTTTGTTCCGTCTTTATTAAGTTTATCTGATTATCTATAATGTTGTATGGTTTTACCAATTCAGAATTTATATTTGTTTATCCATTTTACCAGCTATAGAACTGGATCTTCTGCTGGTGTTTTCCCTACACACTACATACACCTAGCTTATGTTTCGTGTGGTATGTAAGGTAAAACATAAGCGGGGAACCCGTTTTATAAATTCCCGATTTGCCCCTCTTTTGGTCAAAAGCTTTGGTCAAAAGGTTTACGCCCATGCTTCAATTACAACCGCCGTTACGTTAGGTTAGAACTGCTAGGTGATCTGAAGAGGATGCGGCACAAATTACTGACCCGCTAATTGTTTTGAGCAGTACATTTGAGGATGTGTAAATAGAGGTATCCTAAAGACAGTATTGATATTTTGATATGCATATGGGATAATATTTTTCTTAAAAAAAAAATAATAAACGTGGCAAGTTAGTTGCGTTCGCATCTACTATCTGTCATCTTGAAAATGTCAACAATTATTTTCAACAAAAACACGAATATTTATTGAACCAGGCAACATAGAAGCTTAATTTTTGCATTCGGATCTTAGTTAGAGAGTGCCAAAGACGATTAACAACAGTTACACCACGTAAAAAGTCCGAAAGAGTCTTCTAATTTTTGCTTGAATTGGTCCATGTTGTCAGACCGTAACCGCTGGGTTTCCTTCTCCGCTTTCTTTGTTTTGACGTGCATTTTCATTTCGGCCTTAAGTAGTTTATCGTCGCTACCGCAGTCGAGTCCTGGTAGAGTTTTAACATCATTGACGCTGGATCTCCATCTTGAATTTACAAGAATATTTGATTTCTGTAGCGCCCGCGTTGAGAAATCCACGCCTTTGCTGCTGCGGAAACAAGCTGTTCGTAATGATCAGCTTGTTTAAGTTCGAGGTTTGATCATCATCAGCATCAGCTATTTCTCGTCCACTGCTGGACATAGGCCTCCTCCAGGTGTTTCCACTGTCTTCTGTCTTGCGTGGTACTAATCGAGTTTCCCGCCACACGCTTAACGTCGTCCGTCCATCTGGTGGGTCATCTTCCTCTGCTTCTCTTGTCTTCTCCGGTCTCCATTCCAGGAGGAAAATAAGTTCAAGGATTACACTATCATAAAACATTTAAGCGAACTATTTCTGAAAATGTTCGAGGAAACTAGTAATTATCCCTGTCATAAAATATTGCTATGAAATGTTTCTGAAAACTGTTTGGGGCTTACGTCGTCGTCGGGGTTTCTTCGTTGCCGAAGATCCTTTCCTCATTGCCAACGCCACCTCCGTTAAGATGGTGAATGAGGGTGTGCACAGAGTAACAGGGGGGCTTGCACGTAATAGCCCGCCTGTTGTTACAGGTACATGCTCCGATTCTTGTGGCACAAATAGCTGAGACAACTTAAGTAGAAAAGACATAAACCCAATCTTCAAGGCTGACGAACGCCGCCGTACTTTTGAGAGCCAGTCTCATTCCGCCGCCGTCCATACACTAGGTAACCTGTCCCTACCCAGTCTAGTACGCAGGTACTAGCCCTTAACTAGACCCCCCAACATTCTTCAGCTTGCTGACCTGGTTTCCCGCTGGGATTCGTTTCCAAAACCTTCCACCAGGTTGGTCAGCGTAACTGGGGCACCACGTGTAGGCGAGTGTGGAGCTCCAGTGGAAAGGCTATGTGGCCGCTGGTGAGGTACTGGGAGATGAAAATCTGCAAACAGACACACGATCCGTGCCGAGTGGTAGTGTGGGGTAGTCTACTGAAGTGAGCAACCCACTAAAAACCCCCATCATTCATACACCCCCAACCCAAAACCCGAGAAACGTGTTGGAATCCAATAATTGGCATTACTTCATCAAAGCTCGTGTCTCCTACATGCAATTGCTTCACAATGAAAAGAGAGTTTCCTTATCTTCATAACATTGTCAGTACAGTGGTTCATCTCTCGAGATCCCCATTTTGTGCAGCTGTTCTCAAAGATGGAATTGGCCTGTAAGTAGACCTTACTGCTTCCTTTTCAGTTGCAAGAGTTCAGCAGTTAAAGAGGCCGATGGATTTTTTAGCATGCATTTGCTGTGTTCCTGCCCGTTTGTTTTATTGCTTATTAGCTACCCATTTACAGACTACAAACCCAGTGGTCCCAGGGGTTCGATCCCCATACCAAACCAAATTTATCAGGCAATTCTCCAGCCAAGGTTCACTCAGCCTTTGAAAAAATGAAGAGCTGGGGTTAAACCTGGCGTAATAATAGACGGCGTAGTAGCGTAGGGCGAGCCACCCTACAAAAATCCAAGGTTGAAAATATAGGTAAACCCTTGCTTAGCTATACCCTTATGGCATGGAAATGCTAGGAGAAAGGGGCTATTATTATTATTTATATTTACAGATTATATTATGGGCTATGGTTTCGAGTCCCTGCTAGCACTGACGTAACCTAACCCAACTTGTCCGCCATGTCATTTCCTATGTCCCCTGTGGCTCAGTACCCAAGCTAGTGAGACCTCGTTGTCTTGCCAGGGCCTTGAGGTTCTGAAGGCAGTTCTATGTTGTTTTGATTTTTGTCATTTTTGTCAGATTTTATCTAATGGCACATCAAGGCATTTATAACAGCATAACTGTCCGTGAAAATGCAGATGTTTCTACTTTTGTAGTCCATCATTAGATTTTCTTGGGCACCGATCACGATTTGGTGTATTTCCACTTGGAATGCCGTGGTATATGATCCCAGGGGCACATATAAGCTGTACCTCAGGGACAGTGCATAGATTTCTGGGCCAGTGATTTTTGGAGCTGTCTGTATAATAGTCCAGCCCATCTTGACATGTGATTGTCACAGTGGGTTACATAATGCCAGGAAATATTGTAAATACTATTTTCTCCAGTGAGAAGGAATGGGATGTCGTACATCATACACTCAGCGCATTATGACAAAAAAGCAGAAGACATGATAAGACTGTAGGAGAAGGGGGACCCACTTGAAGAATGTGAAAAACAGTACCAAGTGGATCCAAGAGGATGGGTTTTAGTGTGTATGAGGGTCATTAACACCTCAATCAGAAAGCCTCACCATCCATGGAGGCAGGAACAAGCTTAGAATTCTGACGGGACACTGTAAGCTTAGGAAACATCTCAAGGCCCTTGGCCTAGAGGAGGATGATGGATGCAGATTCTGTGATTCAGCAGGGTAAACCCCCATACATCTGCTCAAAGACTGCGGAGCACTACTCCGCAAAAGACAGATGTACCTCAGGGCTCACTGCTTGAACACAGAGGAGCTGTAGGCCTTGAATCCCACCCAGATCCTGAAATTCCCAAAGGAAACAGGATTAGAGGAAGTGTTCTAAATGGGTAAGTACACCAATGCTCGGAGGAGGAGGGTGAGGTACAATAGGTCTATAAAGGTCACAGTACAAGTCGTCACCACCATATCTACAATTTTCAATCCATGGAGGCAGGCAACACTCCATGGAGACGGGAGACACTCAATGGAAGCAGGAGGTATATGGAGACGGGAAGCACTCCATGGAAGCAGGAGGTATTCCAAGGAGGCACTCCTTGGATGCAGGAGGGACTCCTTAGATGCAGGAGGCACTCCATGTAAGCTGTATGCATTGCTCCTCTGCCTCAACAAAAAAAAAATATTTGGGCTGAAATAATATCCAATATGGGCTCAAATAATAGCCTTGAAGGGCTGAAATAATATATGACCCAATATCTTAATTGGGAGAGAAACAAATACAATGAAAAATACTTTGACTAAGATAATTTTCCCAAATTTATAGAAGCAATGTCACCATCCCATAAACAAGAATAAAATTTACCTCTTCCGTGTCCATTTGTACCATTTTTATCCAAAAGTTGCCCAAAATTTAAACCTAAAATACAAACACAAAACACGTTGTTTAACTGTCATTCTAAAATATTCCGCTACCAACAAAAAAGTTAATGAAATGCTACCAACATAAAAGTTAAAAACAGAAATTCCAATTTCATTTGAAACTATTTGTGTGATTCACTCAATTTAATTAGAAATTTGGTAAGTTTTACAATCAAAATCTAATAAAAAACTAGTTTTTATTGACAAAATTAGCCTCAACTGGTATTTAATCAATCTAAGTTTATGATACGTCGAAATCAGCTTAGGCAATAAATTCCCGTTTTTTAGAAAATACCAACTTAAAAAAAAACAATCTCTTTACATTACAAAGCTTCAAAACTAAATATTAACTTGTATCACCAATATTGTGACTTCCGTAGATCGTCAATCTAAACCTCAAAGACTCTAATTGCCAAATTAAATTTTCGGTTCAGTAGTATAAGGCATTTTCAGACAGGCCCTTAACTAGTGGCGACCCCTTGGAACATATTGAAGTAACGTGAAACACAGTGGCGGCTGCACAGCTTGGCACTGAACGAATTACTCCTTTGAAGATAATGTGGTTAAATAGACCATTTTAGGGCAGAAGGACCTTGTGGTCGATAGCCCGTTGTATAATGCATAAAGTATACAATTAATATACAGTCTTGGTCATATGAACTAACCTAACCTTTTTACTGTTAGTTAAGCACATGCGCATCCGCCAAGTTTGAAAGGCGGGAATATGAAAGTTTCGGGCAAATAATAAGGTTATACTTTAACAAGTTCGGGCAATTTTTGACGTATAACATTGCTGAAATTGACACATGTGCCTAAAGAAATTTCAACTATGACAAGGTCTATTAGGTTATACTAGACCACATAAATGCAGACCACATATCGCGCGACCTATCGATCCTAAATAAGAAAAAATATTAAACTTCCTAATTATAAAGCAGACCTTTCAAAAACTTATTCAAATTATTTTTTACAACGCCTATGTCTTTCCATTACAATGCGCACGCGCAATACTTCCAAACAGATGTGAAGTTGCAGACTTCCCTTCCAAATTTCCTCTGGGGTGCGTTGCACTAGTAGATCACCAAATATCAACATCAAAACATTAATTTCCCCCAGATAAACGTCAAAATTTTCCCTAAAACCAACACATAAACCAAAATTTCCCCAAGTTTCACCAAATTTATTCTAACTATATCACAATATCAAAATAACCCTCCAGTCTTACCAACCATAAAACAAAAATAAGGGAAATTGTGCCAAATACAAAAAAACAAAACGATTGAAAAAGAAAACGCAATTATAATCCCACCAAAACAAACTGAATTCACTGCTGCTCGCCCTGCAGGAACTTCTGCAACCGCCTGCGCCTAACTTCGGCCTCGGGCGTACCAGCAGCAGCGTTCTCCGTCGTGCTCGTAATCTCGGTCTCCACGTTGCTGCACGAAGCGCCTGGTTGCGCCTCCTCATTAGAAACATCCGGCACAGCGGAAGCAACGACCTTAGGTGGAGTGGGCGGAGCGCTGCTTTGATCACTAGTAGTGGGAGGAGCTGATGCGTTGGTTGTGGGAACGTCGCTGGTTGTAGTGGGTGGAGCATCAGACGTGGACGCGGTGCTAGCCGTGGGCGTGGCTTCTTCGGGATTGCCCGCTCCCCGTGGCATAGACATCGACATTGCCGCCGCTGTGTTGTACTGTTGGAACATCAAAATCGCCGCATCCAACATCAGCTGAGAAAAAAAAATAGATTAGATTAGCAAAACGTTGCATTTAGCAAATCAGCAATCTCACTTGTATATTTCGCAACCACTGGATCCTTGCCTCGACGTTGGCCCTTTCGTTCCCTTCCATCCGCCTAAGTTCCTCCGGGGAGAGATTCGCCAAATTTGGTGGCGGCATTGGGGGCGGGGCCATAAACGGCATAGGCGGGAACGGGAAAAAGGGCGGGGCTGTGTTTCCTTGCGGAGCAGCTTCTGCGTTTTGATTCGCCCTGACGTTGTTATTCAACATAACGAACGGATTGAAGTTGAAGGGGTTTGGCGGCTGAGGTAGGTTTTGCGGCGGTGGAGGTTGTGGTGGCCGCGGCCTAGGCTCTGGCCTGACCTCAGGTTGAGCCGCAGTGGGCGTTCTTAATATGTTCAGGCGACAGGTGGGGCAAGTTTGTTGGCGTTGGAACCACGACCGGAGACACGAGGCATGGAATATATGGTTGCAGGGGAGTTTCTTTGCAGCCAACGTCATTTCCTCCCTGCAGATGATGCAGACGTTATCACCAGCTTGCAGTTCCTCAAGCGTAGCATCTGGGTAGAGTGTATTCATATTATGAATGGCCCGTCTGGATAGGATGACATCGTTGAATGCCTTTTTGAAGTTCCTGATGGTGTAATACATCGGTCTTAGCGCAAACAAAGGCAGCGTGTAGATCCGAACCATGATGAACATAAAGGTCACGTAAAGGACCACCTTGATCAGCCCCATGATGAGCTCTGTGTAGAGGAGGAAGACGGCTTTGTTGTCCCAAGGCGTCTCGCTGTTTAAATCGACGGAGTACAGAGTGTACTTGATAGCAATGTTGAGGACCATCGTGATTAGGATGGCGTACTCAAACCCAAAGACTAGCTGGACAGAAGCCCCCTTGGAGACGGTGGAGTCATAAGCGTGCTCCACGAAATACACATCCATAAGCCCAAGCACGAGCAGGAGTGAGAGCACGCGCACATGGAACAAGTAGCTGATCACAGGACTCCTCTCCATCTGAATCAAACAATAGTTTAGCTTTAGATTTGATTAAACCATTCTAAACTTGTACTGCGACCTTTATAGATCTATTGTACCCTACTGGATTCTGTACCTACCCTACCCCATACCCCAAACCATTATACTTACAAAATCGACTCTGTCTTCGGCAAGCCAGTGGAATGATTTGAGGAAGAGGAGGAGTGTGAAGAGTGCGACGAACTTAGGGTTGAAGTCGTCACGGAACACGGTGAAGGCGAGACAAGTCTCTGTGATGGCGTACCATGACCGCTCCATCAGATGCTGAAATTTGAAATGGAATTTAGTGTCAATTTTTCATAAAAATCACTAGATAATAACCTCAAATTCTGAAGTGCGTAGCTCGCCGAAGAACACTTTCTTCATTAGTTTCCCGGTTAAGAGGACGAAGATGAACGCTTGGATGTAAATAACCTACAGAAAGTAATAAGGGAATTAATACGTTAATACTTTGGGGGTTTTGCTTACGGCCATGCTGGGGTTGGACTTGGTGATGTAGACTACCGAGGGGTAGAACTGTTTCTTCTGGTAGTAGGCATTCATGACCACCATCGTGGTCAAAGCCAGACTGAGTGCGGAGATGCCCAAAGACCTCATTTTAGCTCTGGGCTAGGGGATGTTCACATCACAAACAAACTGAAGGGTTTTTAATACTCTCGGGTTGTTTCAATCTGCGTTAACACATTCTCAAATCTCTGGATGTTTTGCTTGTAAACGTCAAAAACTAAAACGTCAAGTGGTGGCGACACCTAGGCTACCAACGGTGAAGCTTAACGCGTGGAGTTTTGCGATTGGACGAAATTGATTCCAACAGAAATGCCAAAACGGTTTTTACTGTTTTACACAGTGTACGATTATTACAAAAAATATTTAAAACGGTTTTTCAAAAACAATTTTGATTAAAATGACGCAAATTTGACAGAAAATGCGAATTTGTATATTTTTCAGACGATTTTAATTGACCTTTCCATAGTTGAAATTCGTTTCTTCACATGTGTCAATTTCCGCCATGTTTTCCCCGAACTTTTTGACGTTTAACTAAATATTTGCCCGAAACTTTCATATTCCCTCCTTTCTAACTTGGCGGATGCGCTTAACTAACCGTAAAAAGGTGTAATAATATAACGCAATTTTGACAGAAAATGCGAATTTGTATTTTTTTCACATATTTTTGAGTTATAGCCTTCAAATTGTTTCAAATAAAACAATTTAAATCAAATTCGATCAAGAAATGCACCAAAACGTTAAGTACAAATTCAATTTGTGCCCAAAAATTCCGAGCAACTGTCAAATAATTTTGACAACCTGTCAAATTTGACGTTTCCAATTCAAACAACGCCCATTTTTTAATTATATAAAACATATCTCGGGTTCTCTTTATTCATATTAAAATTACCAACACAGAAAAACAACATTTTTTCGCAAACTGCGCAAGTTTTTCTGCATTTCTCATATGTACAGGCTCCAAAAAAATCAATCAAAATACACAAAAGGGAAGTTAACATGCAAAATATATGTCAAAAATGTGTATAAAAATATATGTCAACTCCACTGTCAAATATGACACCCAAATGTCAGGTATAAAAATGGCTAACAACTGTCAAATATGGCATCTAAAAGTCAAATATAAAAATGACAAGCTGTCAAATACGACAACTAAATTTCAAATATAATTAGTCATATCAAGTGACATTGCAAACAAACAAGTCACATACATTTTGTCATATAATTGATACATACTTGTATGTCATATAATTGATACATACTTGTACGTCATATAATTGATACATGCTTGTATGTCATATAATTGATACATACTTATATGTCATATAATTGATACATACATAAATACAGTTGACACTTTTTTGACATATAGTTGATAGATATTTTGACATATAGTTGATACATAGTTTGACATTTAATTGTCATAGATGACAATTGATTTATATTTGACATTTATCAAGTTTTATTAATGTCAAATATAACTAGTGAACCATGACAAATATGTCAAATTATGTATGAACCATATGTCAAAGCATGTATGTAAGCATGTAATTAAAGGACAAGTCAAATACGACAGCTAAATGTGAAATATGATTATAGTGTGTCAAACTATGCATAAACTATTTGCCAAGGTCGTTATCAATTATATGACAATCTGTCAAATATGACAGCTAATTGTCAAATATAATTAGTCTGTCAAATATGTCAAACTATGTATGAACTAGATGTCAAAATATGTATTCACGATATGTCAAAGTATGTATGAACTTTATGATAAGTTGTCACATACGTCAAAGTACGTATAAACTATATGACAAGCTGTCAAATATGACAACTAAATGTCAAATATAATTACAGTCTGGCAAATTATGTATCAACTATATGGCAAAGTATGTATCAATTGTATGGAAATCTATCAAATATGACAGCTAACTGTCAAGTATAATTACAGTCTGTCAAATATGTCAAACTATGTATCAACAAGATTTCAAAATATGTATTCACTATACGTCAAAGTACGTATAAACTATATGACAAGCTGTCAAATATGACAGCTAAGTGTCAAATATAATTACAGTCAGTCAAATATGTCAAACTATGTATGAATTGGATGTCAAAATATGCTTTCAATGTACGTCAAAGTATGTATTAACTATATGACAAGCTGTCAAATATGACAGCTAAATGTTAAATATAATTAGTCTGTCAAACTATGTATCAACTATATGC
This sequence comes from Phosphuga atrata, assembly GCA_944588485.1. Classification (NCBI taxonomy): domain Eukaryota; kingdom Metazoa; phylum Arthropoda; class Insecta; order Coleoptera; family Silphidae; genus Phosphuga; species Phosphuga atrata. The sequence continues at coordinate 27,116,440 of OX155906.1, forward strand.
CAAAGTCTGTATCAATTGTATGACAATCTGTAAAATACGACAGCTGTCAAATATAATTACAGTCTGTCAAATATGTCAAACTATATATGAACGAGATGACAAAATAAGTATACACTATACGTCAAAGTATGCATCAACTATATCGCAAACTGTCAAATATGACAGCTAAGTGTCAAATATAATTAGTCAGCCAAATATGTCAGAGTATGTATGAATTGGATGTCAAATATGCTTTCACTATATGTCAAAGTATGTATTAACTATATGACAGACTGTAAAATATGACAGACTGTCAAATATGACAGCTAAATGTTAAATATAATTAGTCTGTCAAACTATGTATCAACTATATGTCAGTCTGTATCAATTGTATGATAATCTATCAAATATAAAAGCTACCTGTCAAGTATAATTACAGTGAGTCAAATATGTCAAACTTTGTATGAACGAGATGTCAAAATATATATTCACTATACGTCAAAGTATGCATCAACTATATGACAAACTGTCAAATATGACAGCTAAGTGTCAAATATAATTAGTCAGTCAAATATGTCAAACTATTTATGAATTGGATGTCAAAATATGCTTTCACTATATATCAAAGTATGTATTAACTATATGACAAGCTGTCAAATATGACAGCTAAATGTTAAATATAATTAGTCTGTCAAACTATGTATCAACTATATGCCAAAGTCTGTATCAATTCTATGACAATCAGTCAAATACGACAACTGTCAAGTATAATTACAGTCTGTCCAATATGTCAAACTATGTATGAACGAGATGTCAAAATATGTATTCACTATACGTCAAAGTATGCATCAACTACATGACAAACTGTCAAATATGACAGCTAAGTGTCAAATATAATTGGTCAGTCAAATATGTCAAACTATGTATGAATTGAATATCAAAATATGCTTTCACCATATGTCAAATTATGTATTAACTATATGACAGGTTGTCAAATATGACAGCTAAATGTTAAATATAATTAGTCTGTCAAACTATGTATCAACTATATGCCAAAGTCTGTACCAATTGTATGACAATCTTTCAAAAACGACAGATAAATGCCAAATATAATTACAGTCTGTCAGCTATGACAACTATATGTCAAACTATTTAATCAACTATATGTCAAAATATCTATCAATTATATGTCAAAAACTAATTAAATCTGTCAAAACAAATAAAAATGTCAGAGTATGACAGGAATGTGTCAAAACTATCCCAGATAATTTACCAAATCTGTCAAACAATAATCAAAACCTAACTGTCAACAATTATCTGTCATTTTAGTAGTGTTGGTTGACGGCTTTGAGGGGCGTTTTGGGGTCGACTTGGAGGGCTCGCGAGGAGGCCAGACGACGGGGGGACTTGGGGTTCAGGGGTTTCTTGATGTGCGGGACGCGTTTCGTCGCGGCGGCTGGCGGCACTGGGTCTGATGTGTCCATTCTGTTCGAGTCCTTGAGCACATTCGGCGGCGTTTCACCTAAAAAAGAAAAAATGTCGGAAACAGTTGTCATTTTAGTTTGACACATATCAAAACCTAATTACAACACCTAACGTAACCTAACCTACAAAAGAAAAAATGTCGAAAACAGTTGTCATTTTACTTTGACACATGTCAAAACTTAATTACACCTAACGTAACCTAAAATAAAAACATAAAAAATGTCGAAATCAGTTATTTTAGTTTGACATATGTCAAATTTTGATTGACATCAAATTTTTAATAAAACGTCAGTTTGACAGTTATAAATTAAATTTACTACATTTGACAAAACTAAACTTTCTTTAACTTACAACTGTCATTTTGACTTTTATATTGCAGACCCTTTTGGCTTTTGATAGGCGGTCGTTTCCTAGGGGAGGCGTTAGATTGTTTGGCCGCGGCTCTGTTCTCTATCTTGAGCGTGTGGATGCGACACATCCGGGAGTCGTGGTTCCGCCCCATTCCAATCTTGCCAACCTTGCTTTCGTTGGAATCCCCTAGATTGTCGAAGAGCTTCGCCTTGGCTAACACCATGCCGGCGTTTTGACTGCGTAGCCTTGCCAAGGAGGCTCGGTAGGATTCGATTTGGGGCTTCGAGTCGGAAATCGGGGTTTCGAAGTAGTTGGGGGCGTTCTTCCACGCTTGGAACGAGTTGGAACGGGTCGGGGAGATCACGGTTTTCGGCGAGATTTGAGTTTTGAAGGAGTTTGAGCGAAAATTCGAGCTGCTTTGACAGCTGTGATACGTGGAACTAGGCGAACTTTGACAGGTGTGGAAGGAATCGGACCTCAAAGAACTTGACCTTGTCACGACCTTCTTGGGCGTTACGTCGCCAAGTGTAGGCAACCCACTGTACACCGTGTTGGGTTTGCCGCGTTTCAACGCGTTCTTCGGCGTCAAATTCGAGACGGACCACGACTGATTCCTGTTCAGCTCCCTGGATCTCCTCCTCAAACTCCCGATCTTCCTCGCGCTCGGTGACCTGAACACCTTGTGAGGTTCCGACTTCCTGATCTTCAGCTCCCTGCTCAACCTCTTCGCCAACTGGTCCGTCGTTGGGGAAAGGGGTTCAGTTTGGACCAGCGTCTGCTCATACGCTATCTCGACCTCTTTAACCCCGTTCTGGGGGCTTTGCACCCCTTCCAACTCGATCGAGATCCTCCTCTCGATCGCAATGACGCGACTCTTGATATCCTCGTATTCCACCTTGGAAATCCTCACGTAACTGTCACAGCTGTCGTTATTGAGGTTCTTGGTCAGCTCCGACAGGTCGTTGATGCGGTTGTCGATGGTCGGGTCCTTCTCAGGGATCTTGGCGGTAAACGAAGCTCGGGGTTTCTTCTTGCGCAGCCCCGCCGCGGCCGAGCTGACGGCGGACCAGCGGCGCTGGATGGGGTTCGGCTGAAGGTTCGACCCCTCCTCGGGGATCTTCTTCGCCTTCGGCTTGCTGGACCACAGCGTACGTTTCTCTTTCGCCGACTTCTCAGCAACTTTCACTGACGTCGCACTACAAAAGAAATTTTGACAGCTGGTGAAAATAATTGTCAGAATTTTGACTTACTCTGGATGAGCAGCAACTGGAGTCCCAGCTGGCGTGAACGGTGTATTCAACAGAGCCTGTTGTGGTAAATTACTAACAATTTGCCTCCTAAAACAAAACGTCAAATTTGACGGTAAATTGACTTAAAATATGACAGTTCTTCCTTACCTTTTCTTATTGGAAATCCCAGCGGATTCAATTTTCCTTTTCTTGGCCGATCTGGTTAAACAAGGCGTGAGCAGTATATCGGGCGTGGCCGGATACGAGTACTCCTCCGTTTTGCTGGTGACGATCTTCTTCAGTCCGCTCAGCATCCGCGTCAGCGACCCGCTGCGTCGCTTCTTCTTCTTTTTGAGACTTGCCGCGTCTTCCGCCCCGTTCAGGGAGCTCTGCGAGGTCGAAATGGCAATCCGTTCGATGATGTTCTCCGATAACACGCCGATCTCCGACGAGTTTTCTATCAGCAGCTGTCGGAAAAATCGTATTTTTGTGGTAAAATTGGCGATTTAAATTGAGTTTGATGTGATGAATGCAGCGGTGAAAATCGTCACGATGAAACGTTCGAAAGTTATCCGGAAAAAACTAAGCACCTTGATCATAGCGCTAAAGGTTTTTTTTTTTAATTCAAACTAATTTGGAAACTCGGTGTGGTTTTCGAATGTGTTTGCAGTGCTGAAGCCAATGGTGAAAAGTGAAAATTTCTGCGATTAACCGTTCAAAAGTTATTGGAACAAGAATTTCCTTCATTCATTTGGATTTGAAGCTGTTTAGAAAACTGGATATGTTTTCCGACTAATTTTGGTATGGTAAATCCAACGTGAAAACCAAAAGTCTATAGGACGAACCGTTCAAAAGTTAGCTGATCACAGCCTCGAAAAATCTGTTATTAATTTCAAGCGATTTAGCAAAACTTGAGATGGTTTCTGACTAATTGCACCACGACTAATACAACGGTGAAAACCGCAAGTCGCTACGACGCACCGTTCAAAAGATAGCTTATCTTAGGCTCAAACAATCTGATATCAATATTAAGCGATTTAGTAAAACTTAACATGGTTTTCGATTAATTGTGCCACACGGAATCCAATGATGAAAACCGAAAGTCGCCCCGACGCACTGTTCAAAAGTTAACTGATGGCAGGCACCAAAAATCTGATATCAATTTGAAGTGATTTAGTAAAACTTGACATGGGTTTCGACTAATTTTGCGATGACGAATCCAACGGTGAAAACCGGAAGTCGCCCCGACGCACTATTCAAAAGTTAGCTGATGTTAGACTCCAAAAATCTGCTATCAATTTTAGGCGTTGGAGTGAAGGTTGACATGGTTATCGACCAATTTCACCACGACGAATCCAACGGTGAAAACCGCAAGTCGCCACGACGCACCGTTCAAAAGATAACTGATCTTAGGCTTAAACAATCTGATATCAATTTTAAGCGATTTAGAAAAACTTGACATGTTTTTCGACTAATTTCGCGACGTTGAATCCAACGGTGAAAACCGTAAGTCGCCCGACACACCGTTGAAAAGATACCTGATCATAGCCTCAAAAAATCTTATACTAATTTCAAGCGATTTGGCGAAACTTGACATTCTTGCCGACTAATTTCGTGACGGCGAATCCAACGGTGAAAACAGCCAGTCGCCACGACGCACCGTTCAAAAGATAGCTGATCTTAGGCTCGTACAATCTGATATAAATTTTAAGCAATTTAGTAAAACTTGACATGGTTACCGACCAATTTCACCACGACAAATCCAACGGTGAAAACCGCCAGTCGCCACGACGCACCGTTCTAAAGATAACTGATCTTAGGCTTAAACAATCTGATATCAATTTTAAGCGATTTAGAAAAACTTGACATGTTTTTCGACTAATTTCGCGACGTTGAATCCAACGGTGAAAACCGTAAGTCGCCCGACACACCGTTGAAAAGATACCTGATCATAGCCTCAAAAAATCTTATACTAATTTCAAGCGATTTGGAGAAACTTGACATTGTTTCCGACTAATTTCGTGACGACGAATCCAACGGTGAAAACAGCCAGTCGCCACGACGCACCGTTCAAAAGATAGCTGATCTTAGGCTCGTACAATCTGATATAAATTTTAAGCAATTTAGTAAAACTTGACATGGTTACCGACCAATTTCACCACGACAAATCCAACGGTAAAAACCGCCAGTCGCCACGACGCACCGTTCTAAAGATAACTGATCTTAGGCTTAAACAATCTGATATCAATTTTAAGCGATTTAGAAAAACTTGACATATTTTTCGACTAATTTCGCGACGTTGAATCCAATGGTGTAAACCGTAAGTCGCCACGACGCACCGTTCAATAGATAGCTGATCATAGCCTCAAAAAATCTTATACTAATTTCAAGCGATTTGGTGAAACTTGACATTGTTTCCGACTAATTTCGTGACGACGAATCCAACGGCGAAAACAGCCAGTCGCCACGACGCACCGTTCAAAAGATAGCTGATCTTAGGCTCGTACAATCTAATATAAATTTTAAGCAATTTAGTAAAACTCGACATGGTTACCGACCAATTGCACCACGACAAATCCAACGGTGAAAACCGCCAGTCGCCACGACGCGCCGTTCTAAAGATAACTGATCTTAGGCTTAAACTATCTGATATCAATTTTAAGCGATTTAGAAAAACTTGACATGTTTTTCGACTAATTTCGCGACGTTGAATCCAATGGTGTAAACCGTAAGTCACCACGACGCACCGTTCAATAGATAGCTGATCATAGCCTCAAAAAATCTTATACTAATTTCAAGCGATTTGGTGAAACTTGACATCGTTTCCGACTAATTTCGTGACGACGAATCCAACGGCGAAAACAGCCAGTCGCCACGACGCACCGTTCAAAAGATAGCTGATCTTAGGCTCGTACAATCTGATATAAATTTTAAGCAATTTAGTAAAACTTGACATGGTTACCGACCAATTTAACCACGACAAATCCAACGGTGAAAACCACAAGTCGCCACGACGCACCGTTCAAAAGATAACTGATCTTAGGCTTAAACAATCTGGTATCAATTTCAAGCGATTTAGAAAAACTTGACATGTTTTTCGACTAATTTCGCGGCGCTGAATCCACCGGTGAAAACCGTAAGTCGCCCCGACACACCGTTCAAAAGATACCTGATCACAGCCTCTAAAATCTGATAGTAATTTCAAGCGATTTAGCGAAAATTGACATGGTTTTCAACTAATTTCGCCACGACGAAACCAACGGTGAAAACCGCAAGTCGCTCCAACGAACCGTTCAAAAGTTAACGCAACAGAACTACCCAAAAACTGACACCAATCAGTCAGAAACTATTGCCAAACCTTGAACAACTCGCAGGTCTTCGTCAGCCGCTGCGTCGGATTCGGCGGCAGCTTCTCCTCCGCCGGCAACAGCGTCGGCCCCATCACGACCGCCAAATTGTACGCGTCCATCTTGTTGAACGGCGTGTATTCCGACACTCTGTGCAAAAACTACAATAAAAAATAACAAAAATCACAAAGACAAGCGATAACTGTCAAGAATTTGACAGCTGTCACATTAATTTGATGGTTGTCAAATTAATATGACAGACATTGCACTTATATGACAGATATGTTTTTTTAATTTGTTGGTTGTGAAACTAATTTGACAATTATTGCACTAATATGAAAGTTATGTTTCGGTTGTCAAACAAGAATTTGACAGCTGTCCCACTAATTTGATGGTTATCAAACTAATGTGACAGTTATTGCACTAATATGACAGTTATGTTTTAGTTGTCAAACAAGTATTTAACAGCTGTCACATTAATTTGATGGTTGTCTAACTAATTTGACAGTCATTGCACTAATATGGCAGTTATGTTTCAGTTGTCAAATTAGAATTTGACAGCTGTCACACTAATTTGATGGTTGTCAAACTAATGTGACAGTTTTGCACTAATATGACAGTTATTTTTCAGTTGTCAAACTAATTTGACAGTTATTGCGCTAATATGACAGTTTTGTTTCAGTTGCCAAACTAGAATTTTACAGCTGTCACAATAATTTGATGGTTGTCAAACTAATGTTACAGTTTATGCACTAATATGATAGTTATGTTCCAGTTGTCAAAGTAGAATTTGACAGCTGTCACATTAATTTGATGGTTGTCAAAGTAATATGACAGTCATTGCACTTATATGACAGATATATTTTAGGTGTCAAACAAAAATTTGACAGTTCTCACACTAATTTGATGGTTGCCAAACCAATTTGACAATTATTGCACTAATGTGAAAGTTATGTTTCAGTTGTCAAACAAGAATTTGACAGCTGTCACACTAATTTGATAGTCGTCAAACTAATGTGACAGTTTTTGCACTAATATGACAGTTATCTTTCAGTTGTCAAAGAAGAATTTGACAGCTGTCACATTCATTTGATGGTTGTCAAACTAATGTGACAGTTTTAGCACTAATATGACATTTATTTTTCAGTTGTCAAACTAGAATTTGACAGCTGTCACACTAATTTGATGGTTGCCAAACTAATTTGACGGTTAATATGACAGTTATGTTTTAGCTGTCAAACCATAATCTGACAGTAAATTAGATTTTGACAGTTGTCAAACTATAATTACAGTATTTCTTGAATTACCTGCATGAAGTATGTGAGGGTGTTGAGATGTTCGGTGGGCAGTAGAAGACAGGAGAGTAGCACAGTGTCAATCTGTCGCTCGGAGAGCAGCACACAGCGGAGGAAGAGCTCGTGGTAGGCGAAGGGGATCAGAGGCTCGGGCATCTCTCGGAAGAAGGTCTTCAGCACACTGGCCACGTCGACCTCATGGTGCTCCTCGCCCAGGCAACAGCCTGCGTCCAATGACAACTACAAAACAAGCAGATGTGTCAAATCTTAGCGAAACCTTGTCGAAATGGATAGTTTGAATGTAACTGTCAAAGTTAGATAAAAATTAGCAACATCAAATGACAAATTGACACAAAATAACAAACTGTCACTGTCAAACAACAAACTATCATTGTCGAACAACAAAATGTCACTGTCAAACAACAAACTGTCACTGTCAAAAGACAAACTATCACTCTTGAACAACAAACTGTCAATGACAAACTGTAACTGTCAAGCTATCAACTGTAACCATTACACTATCAACCGTAACTGTTATATCAGCTGTAACTGTTACACTATCAATTGTAACTGTTACAGTCAAAGTAGTTTATTGTTACTTTGATTTCATTTTGTCGGGATTTGGAGCCGCCCTTGCGGAAGAGACCCTCGGTGTCGATTTTGGTGATGATGAAGGAGCAGAGGTCGTGCATGATCTTCGGGACGACGAGTTGCTGGCCGCTGGGCAGGGTGACCACTTCCATTGGGAGCTGGTGCAACGGCGTTTTGAACACCTTCCGGCTCTTTGTTTCCTGTAAGCAAAATCAAAACAATAGATCAAGTTAGTCGCAGTGCAAAAACGCTTTGCAGCCAAACAATCCCCACACAAAAAAAAGCAAAATTGAAGAAAGTGTCGTAAGACTGTGTCAAAGTTTGAGACGGGTGGGAATGTGTCAAAGCTAGTGACAGATTTGTCAAAGCTAAGGACAGAAATGTCAAAGCTAGTGAGAGATATGTCAAAGCTAGTGAGCGATGTGTCAATAAATAATGAATATATGAAATAAATATGTCAAAACTATTGACATAAGTGTCAAATATGTCAAAACAATTGACATAAGTGTCAAATATGAGAAGTGTGTTGATGAATGGTCAACTAAGGTAGGAATGTTAGGTTTAACCTGAACATGTCGTGGTTTCTTCTGTCGGAACTTGATGCCGAACTTCTTGAGATCTTGGATGGCGATGGCCCTGATTTCTTCCTTCTTGTGCACGTCATTTATGAACATTTTGTTCCGGTTTTGTAGGTTAGGTCTTCAAATCTCAGCTGACATTTTGTCGGGTTTTGCTTGTTTGAAAACAAAACACTGGTGTGCGCATGGCAACTGGGTGCGGGCTGAAGTTGGCCTCGAGTCGTGATTGGTTGGGCGTTGCGGAAGTGCGGCAACGTAGCCCGTTTTTCAAGTAACGGTCGTTTTCGCAAAAAAATTTTGAAAATCGTTTTTGAGCAAAATTTGGCGAAATCTTTGCAAAATCACACAGTCTTGAAATTTGCTTAGTTTAAGATTTATTATGATGTCAAATTTTCGCCGATAGACTTATTGTAACTTTAGTTATTGCTTGAAATGCAAAAGTTTGAGTTTTCAAACTAATTTAGTCATAACTACGTAGTTAGACCAAGCGGTGAAGTTTGAATGGGATGTAGTTATAAAGGAAGGTTTCCGGTTTATTTGGGTATTAAACGTTGGTCGATTGCCTTATTGTAACTTTAGTTGTTGCTTGAAATGCAAAATTTAGAGTTTTCAAACTAATTTAGTCATAACTACGTAGTTAGACCAAGCGGTGAAGTTTGAATTGGATGTAGTTATAAAGGAAGGTTTTCGGTTTATTTGGGTTTTAAACTTTGGTCGATAGCCTTATTGTAACTTTAGTTGTTGCTTGAAATGCAAATTTTTAAGTTCTTAAACTAATTTAGTCATAACTAGGTAGCTGGACTAGGTGGTGGAGTAAAATTGGACGTAGTTATAAAGAAAGCTTTCTTATTTACTGGAGTACTAAACTTTGTACCATAGCCTTATTGTAACTTTAGTTATTGCTTGAAATGCAAAATTTAGAGTTTTCAAAGAAATTTAGTCATAACTACGTGGTTGGACCAGGTTGCGAAGTACAGATTGGACTTAGTTATAAAGGGAGCTTTACTGTTTATTTGAGTATCAAACTTTGTACGATAGCTTTATTGTAACTTTAGTTATTGCTTGAAATGCAAAATTTAGGATTTTCAAAGCAATTTAGTTATAACTACGTGGTTGGACCAGGTTCGGAAGTACAGATTGGACGTAGTTTTAGAGTGAGCTTTCCTGTTTAGTTGAGTATTAAACTTTGTTCGATAGCCTTATTGTAACTTTATTTGTTGCTTGAAATGCAAAATTTAAAGTTTTCAAACTAATTTAGTCATAACTACGTAGTTAGATCAAGCGGTGAAGTTTGAATGGGATGTAGTTATAAAGGAAGGTTTCCGGTTTATTTCGGTATTAAACGTTGGTCGATAGCCTTATTGTAACTTTAGTTGTTGCTTGAAATGCAAAATTTAGAGTTTTCAAACTAATTTAGTCATAACTACGTAGTTAGACCAAGCGGTGAACTTTGAATGGGATGTAGTTATAAAGGAAGGTTTTCGGTTTATTTGGGTATTAAACTTTGGTCGATAGCCTTATTGTAACTTTCGTTGTTGCTTGAAATGCAAAATTTAAAGTTTTCAGACTAATTTAGTCATAACTACGTAGTTAGACCAAGCGGTGAAGTTTGAATTGGATGTAGTTAGAAAGCAAGGTTTCCGGTTTATTTGGGTATTAAACTTTGGTCGATAGCCTTATTGTAACTTTAGTTGTTGCTTGAAATGCAAATTTTTAAGTTCTTAAACTAATTTAGTCATAACTAGGTAGCTGGACTAGGTGGTGGAGTAAAATTGGACGTAGTTATAAAGAAAGCTTTCTTATTTACTGGAGTATCAAACTTTGTACCATAGCCTTATTGTAACTTTAGTTGTTGCTTGAAATGCAAAATTTAGAGTTTTCAAAGAAATTTAGTCATAACTACTTGGTTGGACCAGGTTGCGAAGTACAGATTGGACTTAGTTATAAAGGGAGCTTTACTGTTTATTTGAGTATCAAACTTTGTACGATAGCCTTATTGTAACTTTAGTTATTGCTTGAAATGCAAAATTTAGAGTTTTCAAAGAAATTTAGTCATAACTACGTGGTTGGACCAGGTTCGGAAGTACAGATTGGACGTAGTTTTAGAGTGAGCTTTCCTGTTTAGTTGAGTATCAAACTTTGTTCGATAGCCTTATTGTAACTTTAGTTGTTGCTTGAAATGCAAAATTTAGAGTTTTCAAACAAATTTAGTCATAACTACGTAGTTGGACCAGGTCGCGAAGTACAGATTGGACCTAGTTATAAAGAGAGCCTTCTTGTTTATTTGAGTATCAAACTTTTTTCGATAGCCTTATTGTAACTTTAGTTGCTGCTTCAAATGCAAAGTTTTGAGCTTTCAAACTAATTTAGTCATAACTACGTAGTTGGACTAGGTGGTAGCGTAAGATTGGAGGCAGTTATAAACGAAGCTTTCCATTTTATTTGAGTACCAAACTTTGCTCGATAGCCTTATTGTAACTTTAGTTATTGCTTGAAATGCAAAATTTAGAGTTTTCAAACAAATTTAGTCATAACTACGAAGTTAGACCAGGTAGCGAAGTAGAGATTGGTCGTAGCTATAAAGGACGCTTTCCTGTTTATTTGAGTATCAAACTTTGTTCGATAGCCTTTTTGTAACTTTAGTTGTTGCTTGAAATGCAAAATTTAGAGTTTTCAAACTAATTTAGTCATAACTACGTAGTTAGACCAAGCGGTGAACTTTGAATGGGATGTAGTTATAAAGGAAGGTTTTCGGTTTATTTGGGTATTAAACTTTGGTCGATAGCCTTATTGTAACTTTCGTTGTTGCTTGAAATGCAAAATTTAAAGTTTTCAGACTAATTTAGTCATAACTACGTAGTTAGACCAAGCGGTGAAGTTTGAATTGGATGTAGTTAGAAAGCAAGGTTTCCGGTTTATTTGGGTATTAAACTTTGGTCGATAGCCTTATTGTAACTTTAGTTGTTGCTTGAAATGCAAATTTTTAAGTTCTTAAACTAATTTAGTCATAACTAGGTAGCTGGACTAGGTGGTGGAGTAAAATTGGACGTAGTTATAAAGAAAGCTTTCTTATTTACTGGAGTATCAAACTTTGTACCATAGCCTTATTGTAACTTTAGTTATTGCTTGAAATGCAAAATTTAGAGTTTTCAAAGAAATTTAGTCATAACTACTTGGTTGGACCAGGTTGCGAAGTACAGATTGGACTTAGTTATAAAGGGAGCTTTACTGTTTATTTGAGTATCAAACTTTGTACGATAGCCTTATTGTAACTTTAGTTATTGCTTGAAATGCAAAATTTAGAGTTTTCAAAGAAATTTAGTCATAACTACGTGGTTGGACCAGGTTCGGAAGTACAGATTGGACGTAGTTTTAGAGTGAGCTTTCCTGTTTAGTTGAGTATCAAACTTTGTTCGATAGCCTTATTGTAACTTTAGTTGTTGCTTGAAATGCAAAATTTAGAGTTTTCAAACAAATTTAGTCATAACTACGTAGTTGGACCAGGTCGCGAAGTACAGATTGGACCTAGTTATAAAGAGAGCCTTCTTGTTTATTTGAGTATCAAACTTTTTTCGATAGCCTTATTGTAACTTTAGTTGCTGCTTCAAATGCAAAGTTTTGAGCTTTCAAACTAATTTAGTCATAACTACGTAGTTGGACTAGGTGGTAGCGTAAGATTGGAGGCAGTTATAAACGAAGCTTTCCATTTTATTTGAGTACCAAACTTTGCTCGATAGCCTTATTGTAACTTTAGTTATTGCTTGAAATGCAAAATTTAGAGTTTTCAAACAAATTTAGTCATAACTACGAAGTTAGACCAGGTAGCGAAGTAGAGATTGGTCGTAGCTATAAAGGACGCTTTCCTGTTTATTTGAGTATCAAACTTTGTTCGATAGCCTTTTTGTAACTTTAGTTGTTGCTTGAAATGCAAAATTTAGAGTTTTCAAACAAATTTAGTCATAACTACGTAGTTATACCAGGTCGCGAAGTACAGATCGGACTTAGTTATAAAGGGAGCTTTCCTGTTTATTTCAGTATCAAATTTTGTTCGATAGCCTTATTGTAACTTTAGTTATTGCTTGAAATGCAAAATTTAGGATTTTCAAAGAAATTTAGTCATAACTACGTAGTTGCACCAAGTCGTGAAGTACAGATTGGACGTAGTTATAAAGGAAGCTTTTCTGTTTATTTGAGTATCAAACTTTGTTCGATAGCCTTATTGTAACTTTAGTTGCTGCTTCAAATGCAAAGTTTTGAGCTTTCAAACTAATTTAGTTATAACTAAGTAGTTTGACTAGGTGGTAGAGTAAGATTGGAGGCAGTTATAAAGGAAGCTTTCCTATTTATTTGAGTATCAAACTTTGTTCGATAGCCTTATTGTAAGTTTAGTTATTGCTTGAAATGCAAAATTTAAAGTTTTCAAACAAATTTAGTCATAACTACGTAGTTGGACCAGGTCGCGAAGTACAGATCGGACTTAGTTATAAAGTGAGCTTTCCTGTTTATTTGAGTATCAAACTTTGTTCGATAGCCTTATTGTAAGTTTAGTTATTGCTTGAAATGCAAAATTTAAAGTTTTCAAACAAATTTAGTCATAACTACGTAGTTGGACCAGGTCGCGAAGTACAGATCGGACTTAGTTATAAAGGGAGCTTTCCTGTTTATTTGAGAATCAAACTTTGTTCGATAGCCTTATTGTAAGTTTAGTTATTGCTTGAAATGCAAAATTTAAAGTTTTCAAACAAATTTAGTCATAACTACGTAGTTGGACCAGGTCGCGAAGTACAGATCGGACTTAGTTATAAAGGGAGCTTTCCTGTTTATTTGAGTATCAAACTTTGTTCGATAGCCTTATTGTAAGTTTAGTTATTGCTTGAAATGCAAAATTTAAAGTTTTCAAACAAATTTAGTCATAACTACGTAGTTGGACCAGGTCGCGAAGTACAGATTGGACGTAGTTATAAAGGGAGCTTTCTTGTTTAGTTGAGTATAAAACTTTGTTCGATAGCCTTATTGTAACTTTAGTTATTGCTTGAAATGCAAAATTTATAGTATTCAAACAAATTTTGTCATAACTACGTAGTTAGACCAGGTCGTGAAGTACAGATTGGACGTAGTTATAAAGCGAGCTTTCCTGTTTATTTGAGTATCAAACTTTGTTCGATAGCCTTATTGTAACTTTAGTTGTTGCTTGAAATGCAAAATTTTGAGATTTCAAACTAATTTAGTCATAACTAGCTAGCTGGACTAGGTGGTGGAGTAAGATTGGACGTAGTTATAAAGGAAGCTTTCCTGTTTATTTTAGTATCAAACTTTGTACGAAAGCCTTATTGTAACTTTAGTTATTGCTTGAAAAGGAAAATTTAGAGTTTTCAAACAAATTTAGTCATAACTACGTAGTTGGACCAGGTCGCGAAGTACAGATCGGACTTAATTATAATGGGAGCTTTCCTGTCTATTTGAGTATCAAACCTTGTTCGATAGCCTTATTGTAACTTTAGTTATTGCATCAAATGCAAAATTTTGAGTTTTCCAACAAATTTAGCCATAACTACGTAGTTGGACTAGCTGCTAAAGTACGGATTAGACGCAGACGCATTATAAAGGAAGCTTCCCTGTTTATTTGAGTACCAAATTTTGTTCGATAGCCTTATTGTAACTTTAGATATTGCATAAGATGAACTTTTTTTGTGCTGAAGTTCTTTGTCTAGATTCTAGACTAATACACTAAATCTATAAACCTAGTCCATGCAGGATTACAGCCTATAAAGTTAGTTAACTAAATTTGTAAACAATACTTTTCTACCTAGTCTACTAAAAAAGTTATTGAGAAGTTAATGTTTTAAGGAAGTAGATGTAGTTTTCCTCAAATATCTAATGAACTAATTGAGTTGTAAAATTGAGTTTAGGCTTGATTTTAAGGGAACTAAATAAGCTTTAGTTTGATGTATCAAACTATCTTGTAGGTTATTGGGCTTGAGAGTTATGAGCTTGTTAAAGTTGTTGGGGCTTAATCTACGGACGATAGCCTTTTATTTTTGCGACTTCTTGCAAAACAGGAAACGGGTTGTTATAAAAATTGCGTGATTTGTAAAAAATGGTTTAATATCTACAAAATTCGCATAAAAAAATTCTTTCTAGAAGGCTAGTTTCTTCATGAGGAGGTACATGTGTTGGTCCACCTCGAAGCCGTGCAGGTTGTTGGCGTCGCCTTGCAGCCGCATCAGCAACCCGCCGAACGAAACGTATGCAGCCCTAAAAACAAATTTTGATTAAACAACGAAATATTTCCGACATTATTTTTAAAAAAACAGAAACTGCGGCACTGTTCTGGAAACTAGACAAAAATCGCTTTCATTTGATGCGTCACACGTCAAAATCCGAACGGAACTGTCAAAGTTATTAAGGTTTGAAAGCTGGAATGACATCTGTCAGATTTTTGACGGTTGTTACGCAACTACGACAGCTAAGTCAAACATAACCTAAAAGTTAGAATTTTTTTTAGAGTTTGACGTCTCAACTGTCAAAATTTGACAAGTTTGTCAAAGTTATCAACGTTTCAAAGTTTAAAATCAGTTTTGACAGTTGATTATAACAGATACGACAAAAACAGAAACATAACCTTAAATTTATGGAAATTGTCTACAGTTTAACGTTTCAAGTCTCAAAAAATCTGACAAGAATTGTCAATTTTATTCAAAGATTAATATCACTTTTGACAATTGTTACGAATTTATGACAGCTTTTATAGAAACACAAACGTAACCCTAAATTTATTAAAAAGTCTACAGTTTGACGTTTCAACTGTCAAAATCTGACAAGAATTGTCAAAGTTATCAACGTTTCAAAGTTTAAAATCAGTTTTGACAGTTGATACGAAATTATGACAGCTACGACACAAAAACACAAACAAAAATTTATGAAATTGTCTACAGTTTGACGTGTCAAGTCCGAAAATCTGACAAGAATTGTCAAAGTTATTCAAAGTTTAATATCAGTTTTGACAGTTGCTACGAATTTATGACAGCTACGATAAAAACAGAAACGTAACCATAAATTTAATGAAAATTTCAATGAAATTTTATGACGTCTACAGTTTGACGTTTCAATTGTCAAAATCTGACCAGAATTATCAACGTTTCAAAGTTTAAAATGATATAGGTTTTTGACAGTTGTTACGAAATTATGACAGCTACGACAAAAACATAACCTTAAATCTAATTTAAGGTGACAACTGTCAAAATAAGACAATCACTGTCAGAATTACGCAGCAGTAACTTGATCTGTCAAAATTTGAACCAGTTTTTCGTAGATACCTCAAAATCTATGATATCTACAAAAAAAATTCAAACAGTCTCGAAAAGTGGTTGCGATGCCCGACAGTTTGGGACTAAACACGGCAGATATCCATACACATCATCACCGAATACGCTTGAGAACCAAACAAACTTGTCCGTTCGGTTACGCTCCGCGTTGCCATTGCGACGGTCACAATGGTAGTATGGATAGTGGTCGTGGTTCGATTTCACAACCAGCTAACCACACTGCCACCGCGCACATCACAAACCAAACAAGGGTGATGTTCGATAGCCTTTCCATGAAAAGTCATAAACCCAACTAGCTTAAACTGTTTGGAATACACCGTTGAAAACTAGAAGTGAAAAGCTTTGTTGGTTTGCGGGATATTTAAGATTGATAAAATTTGGTTTCATGGCATTTCCGGTGAAACCGGAAGTTGAATTTGGGTGGTTTAAGTGTGTGATAAAGGAGGTTCGGTGAGGAAAAAGGCTGTGAAAACCGGAAGTTGCTCGTTCATCTACTTCTCGAGTTATCAACGTTTAAAATTCAACAAGGCTTTCGTACATCTGTAGTTTGAATGTAGGTGAATTTGCGTTTTGCAAAGTGTGTTGTAAAGGAGGTTCGGGGAGGAAAACGGCTGTGAAAGCCGGAAGTTGCTCGTTCATCTACTTCTCGAGTTATCAACGTTTAAAATTCAACAAGGCTTTCGTACATCTGTAGTTTGAATGTAGGTGAATTTGCGTTTTGCAAAGTGTGTTGTAAAGGAGCTCGGTGAGGAAAAAGGCTGTAAAAACCGGAAGTTGCTCGTTCATCTACTTCTCGAGTTATCATCGTTTAAAATTCATCAAGGCTTTCGTACATATGTAGTTTGAATGTAGGTGAATTTGGGTTTTGCAAAGTGTGTTGTAAAGGAGGTTCGGTGAGGAAAACGGCTGTGAAAACCGGAAGTTGCTCGTTCATCAACTTCTCGAGTTATCATCGTTTAAAATTGATCAAGGCTTTCGTACATCTGTAGCTTGAATATAGGTTAATTTGGGTGGTGCAAAGTGTGTCGTTAAGGAAATTCGGTGAGGAAAACGGCTGTGAAAACCGGTAGTAGCTCGGACATCTACTTCTCGAGTTATCTTCGTTTAAAATTCATCAAGGCTTTCGTCCATTTATAGCAGTAGCTTTTGCTCCAAACAAGTTACGCAAGTTTTTCAAACGGAATTTCATTGCAAAGAATTCCAATCTGCTGTTGGATTCGATTCCGGTTCAGCCGGAAATTAGGGAGAGACTTGTTTGATTTGCAGTTCTTGCCTGATTGGTTAGAGTGGAACAAATTAATGTCTCGCCAACTAGATTTTTCTGTTGCCGCTCCAATAAAAGAAGAAATGCGTTTCTGGGATACGGCACATAATCAGGAGGTCGTTTATTACTTGACCTTGAGGTTTTTGTTTTCCTGCAATAACTCGGGTACCGGTAAGGCTATCGACCGCGTTCTGGTATCAAAATTTCCGCAAAAAAACAACGAATCGACGACAATTGCGAGAAAATTTGGGGAAATTGCGAAATTGGGACAAATTTGGGAATTTTGTTGGGGCAGTTTGGTGGACTTAATACCTGGACTACAGACTAAATCTAGGTTTGTTTCAAGCTTGATTCGCTTAGTTTGGGGTATGCAGAATTAGTCTAGGTTACAAAATCGGCGGAACACGGAGAAATTCGTGATTTTGGCAACCTTGGTGGAAAAGCGCAAAAAGTTTTTTCGCAGTAACTGCCGAACCGATAAGGCTATCGACTGCGTTTCG
Organism: Phosphuga atrata; assembly: GCA_944588485.1. NCBI lineage: Eukaryota > Metazoa > Arthropoda > Insecta > Coleoptera > Silphidae > Phosphuga > Phosphuga atrata. The sequence goes on from OX155906.1 coordinate 27,134,384, forward strand.
GTATCAAAACTTCCGCAAAGGAACAACCAATAGAAGACAATTATGAAAAAATTTGGTGACATTGTCAAATTGGGACAAATTTAGGGATTTTGTTGGGACAGTTTGGTGGACTTAATATCTGGACTACAGACTAAATCTAGGTTTGTTTCAAGCTTGATTCGTTTAGTTTAGGGTATGCAGAATTAGCCTAGGTTGCAACATCTGCTGAAAACGGAGAAATTCGTGATTTTTGCAACCTTGGTGGAAAAGCGCAAAAAGCTTTTTCGCAATAACTCCCGAACCCATAAGGCTATCGAGCGCGTTTTGGTACGAAAACTTCCGCAAAGGAACAACGAATCGAAGATAATTACGAGAAAATTTTAGGAAATCGCGAAATTGGGACAAATTTGGGGATTTTGTTGGGACAGTTTAGTGGACTTAATACCTGGACTACAGACTAAATCTGGGTCTGTTTCAAGCTTGATTTGTTTAGTTTGGGGTATGCCGAATTAGTCTAGGTTGCGAAATCGGCTGAAAAATGTGCAAATCGTGATTTTGGCAACCTCGGTGGAAAAGCGCAAAAAGTTTTTTCGTAATAACTGCCGAACCGATACGGCTATCGACCGCGTTTCGGTATCGAAACTTACGCAAAGGAACAAGGGATCGAAGACAATTACGTGAAAATTTGGGGAAATTGTGAAATTGGGACAAATTAGGGGTTTTTGCTGGGACACTTTGGTGGACTTAATACCTGGACTACAGACTAAATCTAGGTGTGTTTCAAGCTTGATTAGTTAGTTCGGAGTATGCAAAATTAGTGTAGGTTGCAAATTCGGCGGACAACGGAGAAATTCGTGATTTTGGCAACCTTGGTGGAAAAGCGCAAAAAGCTTTTTCGCAATAACTCCCGAACCCATAAGGCTATCGACCGCGTTTTGGTACGAAAACTTCCGCAAAGGAACAACGAATCGAAGACAATTGCGAGGAAATTTGGGGAAATTTCCAAATTGGGACAAATTTGCGGATTTTGTTGGGACAGTTTGGTGGACATAATACCTGGACTGTAGACTAAATCTCGGTCTATTTCAAGCTTGATTCCCTTAGTTTGGAGTATGCAGAATTGGTCTAGGTTGCAAAATCGGTGGAGAAAGTCGTGATTTTGGCAACCTTGGTGGAAAATCGCTTAAAGTTTTTTCGCAATAACTGCCGAACCGATAAGGCTATCGACCGCGTTTCGGTATCAAAACGTCCGTAAAGGAACAAGGAATCGAAAATAATTGCGAGAAAATTTGGAGAATTTGCGAAATTGGTACAAATTCGGGGATTTTGTTGGGACAATTTGGTGGACTTAATACCTGGACTACAGACTAAATCTATGTATGATTCAAGCTTGATTCGTTTAGTATGGAGTATGCAGAATTAGCCTAGGTTGCAAAATCGTCGGAAAACGGAGAAATTCGTGATTTTGGCAACCTCGGTGGAAAAGCGCAAAAAGCTTTTTTCGCAATAACTGCCGAACCGGTAAGGCTATCGACCGGATTTCGGTATCAAAACTTCCGCAAAGGAACAAGGAATTGAAGACAATTGCGAGGAAATTTGGGGATATTGCCAAATTGGGACAAATTTGGGTTTCTTGTTGGGACAGTTTGGTGGATTTATTACCTGGACTACAGACTAAATCTAGGTCTATTTCAAGCTTGATTCGATTAGTTTGGAGTATGCAGAATTAGTCCAGGTTGCGAAAACGGTGAAATTCGTGATTTTGGCAACCTCGGTGGAAAAGCGCAAAAAGTTTTTTCGCAATAACTACCGAACCGATAAGGCTATCGACCGCGTTTTAGTACCAAAACTTCCGCAAAAGAACAAAGAATCGATTTCTGACAATTGCGAGGAAATTTGGGGAAATTGCCAAATTGGGACAAATCTGGAGATTTTGTTGGGACAGTTTGCTGGACTTAATACCTGACTACAGACTAAATCTAGGTCGGTTTCATGCTTGATTCGCTTAGTTTGGAGTATGCAGAATTAGTCTAGGTTGCAACATCTGTTGAAAACGGAGAAATTCGTGATTTTGGCAACCTTGGTGGAAAAGCGCAAAAAGTTTTTTTGCAATAACTGTCGAACCGATAAGGCTATCAACGGCGTTTTGGTATCAAAACGTCCGCGAAGAAATAACGAATCGAAGACAATTGCGAGGAAATTTTGGGAAATTGCCAAATTTGGACAAATTTGGGGATTTTGTTGGGACAGTTTGGTGGACTTAATACCTGGACTACAGACTAAATCTAGGTCTGTTTCAAGCTTGATTTGTTTAGTTTGAGGTATGCAGAATTAGTCTAGCTTGCAAAATTTTCTGAAAACGGAGAAATTCGTGATTTTGGCAACCTTGGTGGAAAAGCGCTTAAAGTTTTTTCGCAATAACTGCCAAACCGATAAGGCTATCGACCGCGTTTCGGTATCGAAACGTTCGTAAAGGAACAAGAAATCGAAAATAATTGCGAGAAAAATTGAAGAACTTGCGAAATTGGTACAAATTTGGGGATTTTGTTGGGACAATTTGCTGGACTTAATACCTGGACTGCAGACTAAATCTAGGTATGTTTCAAGCTTGATTCGTTTAGGTTGGGGTATGCAGAATTAGTCTAGGTTGCGAAATCGGCGGAAAAAGGAGCAATTCGTGATTTTGGCAACCTTGGTGGAAAAGCGCAAAAAGTTTTTTCGAAATAACTGCCGAACCGATAAGGCTATCGACCGCGTTTCGGTATCAAAACTTCCGCAAAAGAACAACGAATCGAAGATAATTATCAAAAAATTTGGGGAAAATGCCAAATTGGGACAAATTTAGGAATTTTGTTGGGACAGTTTGGTGGACTTAATACCTGGACTACAGACTAAATCTAGGTATTTTCAAGATTGATTTGTTTAGTTTGAGGTATACAGAATGAGTCTAGTTTGCAAAATCTGCTTAAAACGGAGAAATTCGTGATTTTGGTAACCTTGGTGGAAAAGTGCAAAAAGTTTTTTGCAGTAGCTGCCGAACCGATAAGGCTGTCGACCGCGTTTCGGTATCAAAACATCCGCAATGGATCAACGAATCGAAGACAATTGCTAGAAAATTTCGAAAAATTGCGAAATTGGGACAAATTTGGGGATTATGTCGGGACAGTTTGGTGGACTTAATACTTGGACTATAGTCTACATCTAGGTATTTTTCAAGCTAGATTCGGTTAGTTTGGAGTATGCAAAATTAATCTAGGTTGCAAAATCGGCGGAAAACGGAGAAATTCGTGATTTTGGCAACCTTGGTGGAAAAGCGCAAAGTCTTTTCGCAATAACTGCCGAACCGGTAAGGCTATCGACCGCGTTTCGGTATCAAAACTTTCGCAAAAGAACAACGAATCGAAGACAATTGCGAGGAAATTTGGGGATATTGCCAAATTGGGACAAATTTGGGGATTTTGTTGCGACAGTTTAGTGGACTTAATGATAACCTGGACTACAGACTAAATCTAGGTGTGTTTCATGCTTGATTCGTTTAGTTTGGAGTATGCAGAATTAGTCTAGGTTGCAAAATTTGCTGAAAACGGAGAAATTCGTGATTTGGCAACCTTGGTGGAAAAGCGCGAAAAGTTTTTTTTCGCAATAACTGCCGAACCGGTAAGGCTATCGACCGGCTTTCGGTATCAAAACTTCCGCAAAGGAACAACGAATCGAAGACAATTCCTAGAAAATTTTGGGAAATTGCGAAATTGGGACAAATTTGGAGATTGTGTTGGGACAGTTTAGTGGACTTATTACCTGGACTACGGACTAAATCTAGGTTTGTTTGAAGCTTGATTCGTTTAGTTTGGGGTATGCAGAATTAGTCTAGGTTGCAACATCTGCTGAAAACGGAGAAATTCGTGATTTTGGCAAGCTAGGTGGAAAACCGCAAAAAGTTTTTTTTCGCAATAACTGCCGAACCGATAAGGCTATCGACCACGTTTTAGTATTAAATTTTCCGCTCATCAACGACAATCGCGAAACTTGCGAAACAGGCGCGAGATTTCACAAACAAGGGAAAATAAAAATTTGCACAGATTTTATTTTAAAACAAAGTTTTTGGCACAGAAAATTGAACAGAAACCAATTCACTAAATTGTTCAAAAAAAAAACAGTCCATGTTGACACTGTTGCCACGTTGCTCGGAAAATCCCTGTCGGTGGTGTTGGCGGCGGGGAGGAGTCGCGCGAACGAGCGATTGTGATTGGTGCAAACTTGTTCTGGAGTGTCGTACCAGATAGTGCATTTACAGCCTTGGCAACAGTGTAAACGCGCTTCTGGCACGCAGCCCAGAACCCAAACAAAACAAAAAAAAAACGAAAGAGAAAAGAAAGAATGAGAGATCCTACAAAAAAAAAATTGTTTAAAAATTTCGGTTAATTTTTCAAGAGGGAAGGCCCAAAAAAATTAGTCTTGTTTGTATTAGTAGATCTATCCGTCTGTGAGTGGTTTATGGGGGTGAGGAAGCTCAAAAACTTTGCGGTTTTTTTTGAGTCAGACAGCGTTGCCAAACTTAACACACACACACAGCGGTTACATCACACAGTGGAGATTCAAAAACAAAAGACGACAAAACACAAAAAAAAAACACACAAAAAAAATACAAACTTCCCCTCAAAATAAAGCAAAAAGCTTTCAACTGTTTTTTTGTGTGTTGCAAATTTGCAAATTTTCTTTTGTTATTTTATTGTTGTTGGGATGTGAGAGTGCGGTCTGGCGAGTGACTGTCTGTTCCGTTTTAAAGTTTGAGGTGGGCGCAGTAGCGGGGCGGAGTGGGGGGCCCCTTGGCATATGTCATGGCATATGTGATAATGCAAGGCCGCAAATAGTTCGCGGTTGCATCGGGGACGGTTTTAGATCAGAATCTGGTTAACTGGGCCAAATCTTTCTCGGACAAGTCGGAATTAGATTTTCGGCAATTAGCTCGATTTAAAACCCGACTCACAGTCACTCCGAGCACATGGAAATTCATTGCGGAAGTTTTGACACCGAAACGCTGTCGATAGCCTTATCGGTTCCCGAGTTATTGCCGAAAAAACTTTAAGAGTCTTTTTGGGAAACGCGATTCTCCACCAAGGTTCTCCAAATGCCTTTTTCGACCCTTCATTTAAAACTAATCGAGTCAACCTTGAAACAAATCTAGATTTAGTTTATAGTCCAGGTATTAAATCTCTAGTCCATATATCAGGTCCCTAGTCCAAGTATTAAGTCAGTAATCGAGGTATTAAATCTGCGCAACAATTTCCCAAATTTGTCCCAATTTCGCAAATTTCCTGAAGTTTTCTCGCAATTTTCTCAAACGTCATCGTTTCGTTGCTGCATTGCGGAAGTTTTGATACTGAAACGCGGTCGATAGCCTTATCGGTTCACGAGTTATTGCGGAAAAACTTTTGCGATTCTTTTCGGGAAACGCGATTTTCCACGAAGGTTCCCCAAATTGAGTTTTCCGCAACCTTGAAACACACACAGATTTAGACTGTAGTCCATGTATTAAGTCTCTAGTCCAGATATAAAGCTCCTTATCCAAGTATTAAGTATGTAGTCGAGGTATTAAGTCTGTCAAATTTGTCCCAATTTCACAAATTTCCTGAAATTTTCTAGCAATTTTCTTGATCGTCCTCAATTCATTGCTGCATTGCGGAAGTTTTGATACCGAAACGCGGTCGATAGCCTTATCGGTTCCAAAGTTATTGTGGAAAAACTTCTTTTCGAGATTCTTTTCGAGAAACGCGATTTTCCACCAAGGTTCTCCAAAACGCATTTTCCGCAACCTTGAAACACACCTAGATTTAGTCTATAGTCCAGATATTAAGTCTCTAGTCCAGATATTAGGACCCTAATCCAAGTATTAAGTCTGTAGTGGAGGTATTACATCTGCGCAATAAATTTCATAAATTTGTCCCAATTTCGCAAATTTCCTGAAGTTTTCTCGCAATTTTCTCAAACGTCAACGATGCGTTGATGCATTGTGGATGTTTTAGTACTGAAACGCGGTCGATAGCCTTGTCGGTTTCCGAGCTATTGCGGAAAAACGTTTTCGGGAAACGCGATTTTCCACCAAGGTTCCCCAAATCGCGTTTTCCGCAACCTTGAAACACACCTAGATTTAGTCTGTAGTCCATATATTAAGTCTCTAGTCGAGATATTAAGCTCCTAATCCAAGTATTAAGTCTGTAGTCGAGGTATTAAGTCGGCCCAACAAATTTCTCAAATTTGTCCCAATTTCACAAATTTCCTGAAATTTTCTAGCAATTTTCTTAATCGTCATCAATTCGTTGTTGCATTGCGGAAGTTTTGATACGGAAACGCGATCAATAGCCTTATAGGTTCCTGAGTTATTCCGGAAAAACTTTTGCGATCCTTTTCGGGAAACGCGATTTTCCACCAAGATTCTCCAAATCGCATTTTCCGCAACCTTGAAACACACCTAGATTTAGTCTGTAGTCCAGGTATTAAGGCTCTAGTGAAGATATTAAGTCCCTAATCCAGATATTAAGTCTGTACTAAAGGTATTAAGACTGCGAAATAAATTTCCCAAATTTCACCCAATTTCGCAAATTTCCTGAAATTTTCTCAATTTTCATCGATTCGTTGCTGCATTGCGGAAGTATTGATACCGAAACGCGGTCCATAGCCTTATCGGTTTCCGAGTTATTACGGAAAAACCTTTGCGATTCTTTTCGGGAAACTCGATTTTCACACCAAGGTTCTACAAATCGCGATCTCCGCGACCTTAAAACACACCTAGATTTAGTCTGTAGACCAGGTATCTAGTATAAGTGTAGTCCAGGTATCTAGTATAAGTCTCTAGTCCAAATATTAAGCCCCTAGTCCAAGTATTAAGTCTGTAGTAGAGGTATTAAGTCCGCCCAACAAATTTTCCAAATTTCACTCAATTTCGCAAATTTCCTGAAGTTTGCTCGCGATTTTCTCAATCGCCTTCGATTCGCTGCTTCATTGCGGAAGTTTTGATACCAAAACGCGTTCGATAGCCTTATCGGTTCCTGAATTATTGCCGAAAAACATTTTTCGAAAATCGCGCTTTTCCACCAAGGTTGCCCAAAATTGCAACTTTATTTCCACAGATTTATCTAGATTTAGTCTATCTAGATTAAGTCTATACGCAAAACTAGTCTTGTGTAGTTAGTCTAGTCCTATCCATCCAATCTTGTATTCTCTTCCATATAGTCTATCCAATATCCCTAATCTACTAAGTAGTTAGACTAGATGGTGAAGATCAGATTGAATGTATTTGTAGAGGTATACCCTTGGTGTTATACTCTGGACGATAGCCTTATTATAACTTGAGATATTGCAAAAGTTTTCGTACAAAATTAGTCACAACTACATAGTTAGACTAGGTGATGAAGAATGGATTAGGTGTATTTATAGAGGAAGACTCGAGGTTTATTTTGATGCTCTGCTCTGGAAGATAGCCTTATTATAACTTGAAATATTTACAAAAACCGTTTTCGCACAAAATAAGTCATAACTACATAGTTAGACTAGACGGTGCTGAATGGATTGGATGCGTTTATAGAGTAGGGTTCAAGGTTTATTTTGTTGTTAAACTCTGGACGATAGCCTTATTACAACATGAGATATAGCAAAAAATGCTAACAAAAAAAAGTTTTCGCACCAAATAATTCATAACTACATAGTTAGACTAGGTGGTGCACAATGGATTGGTTGCGTTTATAGAACAAGATTAAAGGTTTCTTTTGATGTCAAACTCTGGACGATAGCCTTATTATAACTTGAGATATTTCCAAAATATAAAAGTTTTCGTACAAAATTAGTCATAACTACATAGTTAGACTAGGTGATGTAGAATGGATTAGGTGTATTTATAGAGGAAGACTCAGGGTTTATTTTGATGCTCCGCTCTGGACGATAGCCTTATTATAACTTGAAATATTAACAAAAACAGTTTTCGCACAAAATAAGTCATAACTACATAGTTAGACTAGATGGTGCAGAATGTATTGGATGCGTTTATAGAGTAGGGTTCAAAGTTTATTTTGTTGTTAAACTCTGGACGATAGCCTTATTACAACATAAGATATAGCAAAAAATGCTATCAAAAAAAAAAGTTTTAACACCAAATAAATCATAACTACATAGTTAGACTAGGTGGTGCAGAATGGATTGGTTGCGTTTATAGAACAAGATTAAAGGTTTCTTTTGAAGTTAAACTCTGGACGATAGCCTTATCACAACTTGAGATATAGTAAAAAATGCTATCAAAAAAAAGTTTTCGCACCAAATAATTCATAACTAGATAGTTAGACTAGGTGGTGTACAATGGATTGGATGCGTTCATAGAACAAGATTAAAGGTTTCTTTTTAAGTTAAACTCTGGACGATAGCCATATTATAACTTGAGATATTGCAAAAATATAAAAGTTTTCGTACAAAATTAGTCATAACTACATAGTTGGACTAGGTGATGTAGAATGGATTAGGTGTATTTATAGAAGAACACTCAAGGTTTATTTTGATGCTCTGCTCTGGACGATAGGCTTATTATAACTTGAAATATTAACAAAAACGGTTTTCGCACAAAATATGTCATAACAACATAGTTAGACTAGACGGTGCAGAATGGATTGAATGCGTTTATAGAGTAGGGTTCAAAGTTTATTTTGTTGTTAAACTCTGAACGATAGCCTTATTACAACATGAGATATAGCTAAAAATGCTAACAAAAAAAAAAGTTTTAGCACCAAATAAATCATAACTACATAGTTAGACTAGGTGGTGCAGAATGGATTGGTTGCGTTTATAGAACAAGATTAAAGGTTTCTTTTGAAGTTAAACTCTGGACGAAAGCCTTATCACAACTTGAGATATAGTAAAAAATGCTAACAAAATAAGTTTTCGCACCAAATAATTCATAACTAGATAGTTAGACTAGGTGGTGCACAATGGATTGGTTGCGTTTATAGAACAAGATTAAAGGTCTCTTTTGATGTTAAACTCTGGACGATAGCCTTATTATAACTTGAGATATTTCAAAAATATAAAAGTTTTCGTACAAAATTAGTCATAACTACATAGTTAGACTAGGTGATGAAGAATGGATTAGGTGTATTTATAGAGGAAGACTCAAGGTTTATTTTGATGCTCTGCTCTGGACGATAGCCTTATTATAACTTGAAATATTTACAAAAACCGTTTTCGCACAAAATAAGTCATAACTACATAGTTAGACTAGATGGTGCAGAATGTATTGGATGCGTTTGTAGAATAGGGTTCAAAGTTTATTTTGTTGTTAAACTCTGAACGATAGCCTTATTTCAACATGAGATATAGCAAAAAATGCTAACAAAAAAAAAGTTTTAGCACCAAATAAATCATAACTACATAGTTAGACCAGGTGGTGCACAATGGATTGGTTGCGTTTATAGAACAAGATTAAAGGTTTCTTTTGAAGTTAAACTCTGGACGATAGCCTTATCACAACTTGAGATATAGTAAAAAATGCTAACAAAAAAAAGTTTTCGCACCAAATAATTCATAACTAGATAATTAGACTAGGTGGTGCACAATGGATTGGTTGCGTTTATAGAACAAGATTAAAGGTTTCTTTTGATGTCAAACTCTGGACGATAGCCTTATTATAACTTGAGATATTTCAAAAATATAAAAGTTTTCGTACAAAATTAGTCATAACTACATAGTTAGACTAGGTGATGTAGAATGTATTAGGTGTATTTTTAGAGGAAGACTCAAGGTTTATTTTGATGCTCTGCTCTGGACGATAGCCTTATTATAACTTGAAATATTTACAAAAACCGTTTTCGCACAAAATAAGTCATAACTACATAGTTAGACTAGATGGTGCAGAATGTATTGGATGCGTTTGTAGAGTAGGGTTCAAAGTTTATTTTGTTGTTAAACTCTGAACGATAGCCTTATTACAACATGAGATATAGCAAAAAATGCTAACAAAAAAAAAGTTTTAGCACCAAATAAATCATAACTACATAGTTAGACCAGGTGGTGCACAATGGATTGGTTGCGTTTATAGAACAAGATTAAAGGTTTCTTTTGAAGTTAAACTCTGGACGATAGCCTTATCACAACTTGAGATATAGTAAAAAATGCTAACAAAAAAAAGTTTTCGCACCAAATAATTCATAACTAGATAATTAGACTAGGTGGTGCACAATGGATTGGTTGCGTTTATAGAACAAGATTAAAGGTTTCTTTTGATGTCAAACTCTGGACGATAGCCTTATTATAACTTGAGATATTTCAAAAATATAAAAGTTTTCGTACAAAATTAGTCATAACTACATAGTTAGACTAGGTGATGTAGAATGTATTAGGTGTATTTTTAGAGGAAGACTCAAGGTTTATTTTGATGCTCTGCTCTGGACGATAGCCTTATTATAACTTGAAATATTTACAAAAACCGTTTTCGCACAAAATAAGTCATAACTACATAGTTAGACTAGATGGTGCAGAATGTATTGGATGCGTTTGTAGAGTAGGGTTCAAAGTTTATTTTGTTGTTAAACTCTGAACGATAGCCTTATTACAACATGAGATATAGCAAAAAATGCTAACAAAAAAAAAGTTTTAGCACCAAATAAATCATAACTACATAGTTAGACCAGGTGGTGCACAATGGATTGGTTGCGTTTATAGAACAAGATTAAAGGTTTCTTTCGATATCAAACTCTGGACGATAGCCTTATTATAACTTGAGATATAGTAAAAAATGCTAACAAAAAAAAGTTTTCGCACCAAATAAATCATAACTACATAGTTAGACTAGGTGGTGCACAATGGATTGGTTGCGTTTATAGAACAAGATTAAAGGTTTCTTTTGATGTCAAACTCTGGACGATAGCCTTATTATAACTTGAGATATTGAAAAAATTCTAACTACAAAATAGGTTTCGCATAAAATTAGTCATAAGTATGTAGTTGGACTACCTGGTGAAGAGTGGATTTCAGGTATTTATAGAGGAAACTTCACAGTTTATTGCGATGTTAAACTCTGGATGATAGCCTTATTATTGCTTGAGATATAGCAAAAAATGCAAACAAACAAAAAAGTGTTCACACAAAATTAGTCATAACTACTTAGTTAAACTAGGTGGTGCAGAATGGATAGGATGTGTTTATAAAGCAAGGTTGAAGGTTTATTTGGATGTTAAACTTTGGACCATAGCCTTATTACAACTTGAGATATTGCAAAAAATACAAAAAACAAAAAGTTTTAGCATAAAATTAGTCATAACTACATAGTTAGACTAGGCGGAGAAGTATGGATTGGAGATGGTTATAGAGGAAAGTGCGAAGTTTATTTTGTTGTAAAACTCTGGACGATAGCCTTATTACAACTTGAGCTATTGCAAAAGAATACAAACAAACAAAAAAGTGTTCGCAGAAAATTAGTCATAACTACATAGTTACGACTAGGTGGTGCAGAATGGATTGGATGAGTTTATAAAACAAGGTTGAAGGTTTATTTTGATGTTGAACTCTGGACGATAGCCTTATTACAACTTGAGATATTGCAAAAAATACAAAAAACAAAAAGTTTTCGCACAAATTTAGTCATAACTACATAGTTAGACTAGGCGGAGAAGTATGGATTGGAGATGGTTATAGAGGAAAGTGCGAAGTTTATTTTGTTGTAAAACTCTGGACGATAGCCTTATTACAACTTGAGCTATTGCAAAAGAATACGAACAAAGAAAAAAGTGTGAGCAGAAAATTAGTCATAACTACATAGTTACGACTAGGTGGTGCAGAATGGATTGGGTGAGTTTATAAAGCAAAGTTGAAGGTGTATTTGGATGTTGAACCCTGGACGATAGCCTTATTATAACTTGAGATATTGCAAAAAAATACAAATATTAAAGTTTTTTGTACAAAATTAGTCGTAACTACATACTTAGACTAGGTGGTAAAGTAAGAATTCGAGCTGGTCATACAAGAAAGTTTAAGGTTTATTTCTAAGTTCTATTTTGGACGATAGCCTTATTTGTAAGCCCTTTTTCGGATTTTCTTCGACCAAGCGCTTTTCCACCAAGGTTTCCCAATTTTTCGCGATTTCCACCCCAGTTTCACCACCTGTACATACTGAAGTCTGGCTAGACTAATCCATTCAATCTTGTCTAATCCTCCATCGAGTCTATTTATTCCAAATCACATAACAGCTATCAGCGCGCATCGAAGCGTCGCGACGCCTAGCACCAACTGCGACTTCCACTAGTCGCCGGCAGATGGCGCGCTCGTTCAAAAAATTCGCTTGGGGCAGCTCTCGGGGGCGTTTGGTCAGGGCTGCCACTGAGATACCACCAGCTGTGTTCACTTGTTTGGTACGTCACAGTAAACACAGGGTGGTCCCCAGCAACCGCCCGCCACTTCCACAAATCACAACCGCAAATCTGCTTCACCGAATCTAATCTAAGCCTAATACACTTACAGTCTGCTGGAGGGCTCGTTGGCGGCCTCGTCGCCCTCGATCCGGTACACCTTGCCGGACATGACATACTCGAAGCTGTCTGCTCTCGAGGCCTCAGTATCCAGCCCCAGCGGATTCCAGTCGCCGCCGTCCGGATAGCCGTCCTCCCTCAAGGTCGTCGCCAGCACCAACCGAAACTTATCACCTAAAACAGACAAAACAATCTCAATTAACTAGTGTGCCTCACAGCTATAGACAGCGGTTCCAGGTTTATTTTGATGTTAAAGTCTGGACGATAGCCTTATTGTGCCTTGAGATATGGACACTAGCGCGAAATTTTGAGTTTTCGTATTAATTTAATTATAACTACGTTGTTAGACTAGTTGGGTTAGTATGGATTAGATGTAGTTGTAGAGGAAGATTCGAGGTTTATTTTGATGTCAAACCCTGGACGATAGCCTTACTGTAACTCTAGGTATGGACACTAATGCAAAATTTAGAGTATTGGTAGTAATTTAGCTATAACTACGTAGTTAGACTAGGTGGGATAGTACGGATTAGATTTAGTTATAGAGGAAGGTTCGAGGTTTAATTTGATGTCAAACTCTGGACGGTAGCCTTATTGTAACTGTATATATGGACACTAACGTGAAATTTAGAGTGTTGGTAGTAATTTAGCTGTAACTACATAGTTAGACTAGGTGGGATAATACTGATTAGATATAGTTATAGAGGAAAGTTCGAGGTTTATTTTGATGTCAAACTCTGGACGATAGCCTTATTGTAACTGTATATATGGACACTAACGCGAAATTTAGAGTATTGGTAGTAATTTAGCTGTAACTACGTAGTTAGACTAGGTGGGATAATACTGATTAGATCTAGTTATGGAGGAAGGTTCGAGGATTTATTTTGATGTTAAAGTCTGGTCGATAGCCTTATTGTATCTTTAGATATAGACCCTAATGAGAAATTTTGGATTTTGGTAGTAATTTAGCTGTAACTATGTAGTTAGACTAGGGGGAATAATACGGATTAGATGTAGTTATAGAGGACGGTTCGAGGATTATTTTGATGTTAAAGTCTGGACGATAGCCTTATCGTATCTTGAGATATAGACCCTCACTAAAAAGTTATGGCAGTATTTTAGTTGTAACTAAGTAGTTAAACTAGCTGGGATAATACGGATTAGATGTAGCGACAGAGACAGATTCGTGGTTTATTTGATGTCAAACTCTGGACGATAGCTTTACTGTATATTAAGATATGCACACTATTGCGAAATTATTAATTTTCGAAGTAATTTAGTTATAACTACGTAGTTTGACTAGGTGGGATAGTAAGCAACAGAACTAGTTATAAAGAGAGGTTCGAGGATTATTTTGATGTTAAAGTCTGGACGATAGCCTTATTGTATTTTGAGATATTGACACTAACGCGAAATTCTGAGCTTTCGAAGTAATTCAGTTATAACTACGTTAGTTAAACTAAGTGGAATAGTACGCATTAGATGTAGTTACAAAGGAGGGTTCAAGGATTATTTTGATGTTAATGTCTGGTCGATAGCCTTATTTTATCTTGAGATATGAACACTATCGCGAAATTTTGAACCTTGGAACTAATTCAGCTATAATTACGTAGTTAGACTAGGTGGGATAGTACTCAATAGCTCTAGTTACAAAAGTGGGTTTGAGGATTATTTTGATGTTAAAGTCTGGTCGATAGCCTTATTGTATCTTAAGATATGAACACTATCGCGAAATTCTGAGCCTTGGAAGTAATTCAGCTATAACTACGTTAGTTAGACTAGGTGGGATAGTACTCAATAGATCTAGTTACAAGAAAGGTTCGAGGATTATTTTGATTTTAAAGTCTGGTCGATAGCCTTATTGTGTCTTGAGATATGAACACTATCGCGAAATTTTGATCTTTGGAAATAATTCAGCTATAACTACGTAGGTAGACTAGATGGGATAGTACGCATCAGATCTAGTTACTAAGGAAGTTTCGAGGATTATTTTGATGTTAAAGTATGGTCGATAGCCTTATTGTATCTTGAGATATGAACACTATCGCGAAATTTTGAGCCTTGAAAGTAATTCAGCTTTAACTACGTAGTTAGACTAGGTGGGATAGTACACATTAGTTCTAGTTACTAAGGAAGGTTCGAGGATTATTTTGATGTTAAAGTCTGGTCGATAGCCTTATTGTTTCTTGAGATATGAACACTATCGCAAAATTTATAATTTTCGAAGTAATTCAGTTATAACTAGGTAGTTTGACTAGGTGGGATAGTACACATTAGATCTAGTTACAAAGGGAGGTTCGAGGATTATTTTGATGTTAAAGTCTGGTCAATAGCCTTATTGTAGCTTGAGATATGAACACTATCGCGAAATTCTGAGCCTTGGAAGTAATTCAGCTATAACTACGTAATTAGACTAGATGGAATAGTACGCATTAGATCTAGCTACAAAGGGAGGTTCGAGGATTATTTTGATGTTAAAGTATGGTCGATAGCCTTATTGTATCTTGAGATATGAACACTATCGCGAAATTTTGAACTTTAGAAGTAATTCAGTCATAACTGCGTTAGTTAGACTAGGTGCGATAGTACGCATTAGATGTAGTTACAAACTAAGGTTCGAGGATTATTTTGATGTTAAAGTCTGGTCGATAGCCTTATTGTATCTTGAGATATGAACACTATCGCTAAATTCTGAGCTTTGGATGTAATTCAGTTATAACTATGTAGTTTGACTAGGTGGAATAGCACGCACTAGATCTAATTACAAAAGGAGGTTCCAGGATTATTTTGATCCTAAAGTCTGGTCGATAGCCTTATTGTATCTTGAGATGTGAACACTATCGCGAAATTTTGAGCCTTGGAAGTAATTCAGCTATAACTACGTAGTTAGACTAGATGGGATAGTACGCATTAGATCTAGTTACAAAGGGTGATTCGAGGATTATTTTGATGTTAAAATCTGGTCGATAGCCTTATTGTATCTTGAGATATAAACACTAATGAGAAATGTTGAGATGTTTTGGTAGTAATTTAGTTGTAACTACGTAGTTAGACTATGTGGTACAGTGCCGATTTGATGTTATTATAAAGGAAGGTTTTAGCTTTATTTTGGTGTAAAAACCTGTACGATAGCCTTATTATTACTTGAGTTATTGCAGAAAATGCAACAAAACATGAGTTTTCGAACAAATTTAGACATAACTGAAGTCTGACTAGTTAGTGAAGAAAGCATTAAATGTATTTGTAGAAGAAGGTTTAAGCTTTATTTTGATCTTAAAGTCTGGACGATAGCCTTATTATAACTATAGTTATTCAAAAAAATAGGTTTTTCACAAAATTAGTCACAACTACCTAGTCAGACTAGATGGTACAGTATGAATTACACGTAGTTATAGAGGAAAGTTTAAGGTTTATTTATGAGTAAAAATTCTGGTCGATAGCCTTATTGTAACGAGTTATTGCAAAATTAGTCATAACTACGTAGTTAGACTAGGTGGTGAAGTATGGATTGTACGTCGTTATAGAGGAAAGTTTACGGTTTATTTGTGTGTTAAACTTTGGACGATAGCCTTATTGTAGCAAGAGTTATTGCAAAATTTCGAGTTTTCGTACTAATTTAGTCATAACTACGTAGTTAGACTAAATGGTGAAGTATGGATTACACGTCGTTATAGAGGAAAGATTACGGTTTATTTGTGTGTTAAACTTTGGACGATAGCCTTATTGTAACAAGAGTTATTGCAAAATTTCGAGTTTTCAAACAAATTTAGTCATAACTACTTAGTTAAGCTACGTGATGAAGTATGGATAGCATGTATTTATAGAGGATGGTTTAAAGTTCATTTTGATATTAAACTCGGAACGATAGCCTTATTACAACTTGAGATATTGCTAAAATACAAAAAAACTAGTTTTCATACAAATTTTGACATAACTACGTAGTTAGACTACGTGGCGAAGTATGGATTGCACGTCGTTATAGAAGAAAGTTTACGGTTTATTTGTGTGTTAAATTTTGGACGATAGCCTTATTGTCACAAGCTATTGCAAAATTTCGAGTTTTCATACAAATTTAGTCATAACTACGTGGTTAAACTACGTGATGAAGTATGGATTGGATGTATTTATAGAGGAAGGTTTAAAGTTCATTTTGATGTTAAACTCGGAACGATAGCCTTATTACAACTTGAGATATTGCTAAAATACAAAAAAACTAGTTTTCATACAAATTTAGTCATAACTACGTAGTTAGACTACGTGGTGAAGTAGGGATTGCACGTCATTATAGAGGAAAATTTACGGTTTATTTGTGTGTTAAATTCTGGACGATAGCCTTATTGTAACAAGTTATTGCAAAATTTCGAGTTTTCATACAAATTTAGTCATAACTACGTAGTTTGAATAGGTTGTGCAGTATGGATTGCATGTCGTTATAGAGGAAAGTTTTCGGTTTATTTCTGTGTTAAATTTTGGACGATAGCCTTATTGTAACAAGTTATTGCAAAATTTCGAGTTTTCATACAAATTTAGTCATAACTACGTAGTTAAGCTACGTGATGAAGTATGGATAGGATGTATTTATAGACGAAGGTTTAAAGTTCATTTTGATGTTAAACTCGGAACGATAGCCTTATTATAACTTGAGATATTGCTAAAATACAAAAAAACTAGTTTTGGTACATAATTAGTCAGAAATACTTAGTCAGACTAAGTGGTGAGGTATTGATTGGATGTAGTTATAGAGAAAGGATTCAGGTTTATCTGGTTGTAACACTTTGGACGATAGCCTTATTATAACTGGAGTTACGTAGAAAATTCCAAACGCAAGGAATTTAGTCAAAACTATGTAGTTAGAATAGATGGCGAAGTATGAGTTGCATGTGATTATAAAGCGTGGTCTTAAGATTGTTGTGGTGTCGAATTTTGGACGATAGCCTTATCACAACTGAAGTTATGAAGTTATTTTTTGCGTCGAAATTTCTGCACAAGATGAGATTGCGTTTAAGGGTGTAGTTAGTGTTAAGGGTGGATTTTGAGTAAAATAGATATTTCAGCAAATTTTTTTTTGTTTTATTTTTGGCCTTGGCGGTCAAGAAACTCGTCCCCACGTGTGCGCCCAAAAAAACAAACAAAAGACAAGCGCGACCTCCTTTCAATTTTTTCGCTAGCGCGGCCTTCGCCAATTCCGTTTTGCCACCAAGGCCAAAACAAAAGACAATCGCAAAGTTCAAATAAGTCACTTAAACCTAATCCCGCTTTAATCTAATCCTAGCTTAGTCCAACTAGTTGATTACGTCTAAATATTATTGTTTGTTTTATTTAATTTGCTTTTGACCGCGAGACGTTATGTAACACGTCGACTGTACACTGGCTGCGGGATTGATCCAAGGTCGACGAGTTTAACTCACGCGGCCTGCAGAAAATACGTGACCGCAATTTTATCGCGAATTTCTCTCGGTAACTAGGTAGTTGGACTACCTCCTGCAGTCCGCATCCCGCAGAGAATTTCCTCGCCGAGATTTTGAGGTCTCGCGCTGGACGATAGCCTTGCCCGTTCCGAAGTTATCGCCCAATCATTCAAGCTAATTCCGTCAAGTGGAAATTCACGAAAATTTCGGAAAAAAAGCGAAAAAGTTTTCTTGCGATAACTTGGGAACTAATAAGGCCACCGTCCGCGTTTTGGTATCAAAATTTACAACAAGAAAAGTTGCGTAACAATAAGTAATCCGCACTAAATTACCTAGTCTAACTACGTAGTTATCAACTAAAAATATGAAAATGGACAAAGTCTAAATTTGAATTAGTTTACAAGAAAAGTTGCGTAATAATATGTAATCCACACTAAATTACCTAGTCTAACTACCTAGTTATTGCTAGAAAGCCAAAGTCTAAATTTAAATTAGTAAACTAAATTAAAATCGATTAAATCCGTTTCGGAATTGATTTAGGACTTGAATGGTTGCAAGTTGTCCTAGTCATTGCACTTATTGATTGAGAGAGAGAGGCGCGATGTGGGGAACCGATGCGTCGGAGAGAGACGCGGCGATGATCAGCTGACCGTGGCAAAGGGCGCGTCCGTGTCGGCGCACATTCAAGTTCAAAGCCAAAACGCATCAAGGACAACAACAAGGAAAATTAGACGCTGACGCCTAGTCCAACTACTCCGTATAGACTACGTGGTAACTGGGTCGTAGAGGAAGGTTTAACGAAGATTTTCAGGGGGCAGTTGGGACGATAGCCTTACCTGTTCAGGAGTTATCGTAGGAAAACTTTGCGGGTTTTTTGCAAGACAAATTTTCGGGAAAAATGCATAAAAGTTTTGTGCGAATAATTTCGTTGTTTTAAATGGCACAAAAGTTGTTTTGGTGTTGAATTTTGCACAAAGAAAAACTATACAAGGAAATTTTGGTTTTGATTAGGAAAAGTAGTTAGACTACGTAGTTATTGCGCAAATAGACTATTTTTTTAAAACTACGTAGTAAGACTAAAGATTCAGACTAGATATTATTTGGATAAGGTGTAGAATTTTCCTGCGGAAGTTTTGGTAGGTGAACGGTGTGGATAGCCTTATTAACACCGCAGTTATCCCAAAAAAACATTTTGTCTAATTTTCTAAATTTCGCGATTGCGACAGAATTTCGCGGTCGCAGGCAAGTTTTTTGTAAATAACTCAAGAATGCGGAAGGCTATAGACCCGGTTTTAGTACCAAAATTTCCGCAATAAAATTGTGAACTAATTAAATATCTTTAGTATTAATTTAGGGTAGTTAAACTAATTAGAATAAGTCGTTTTTGTAAAGTTCAGATTTTAGGAAACTTTTCAGCAAGAAATTTTCCTGCTGACGTTGTTTTGTGTGTGATATGATTAAAACGTTTGCGCCGATCGTAAATTGGAGCCAGTCAGCAGGAGAGTTTGTGCGAGAGGCGCTAGTTATTGACTAATTTTAAGTTTCGATTTTTCTTAAACTACGTAGTTAGACTAAACATTCCGACTACATACTATTTTGGATGACATGTAGAATTTTCCTGCGGAAGTTTTGGTAGGTGAACGGTGTCGATAGCCTTATTAACACCGCAGTTATCCCCAAAAAACTTTTTATCTAATTTTCTAAATTTCGCGATTGCGACCGAATTTCGCAGTCGCAGCAAAGTTTTTTGGAAATAACTCAGGAATGCGGAAGGCTATCGACACGCTTTTAGTACCAAAATTTCCGCAACAAAATTATGAACTCATTAATTGTTTTTGGTATTAATTTGGGGTGGTTAAACTAGTTAGAATTAGTTGTTTTTGTCAAGTGGTGATTTTTTTGAAATTTTTCAGCAGGAAATTTTCCTGCTGTTGTTTTTTATGTGTGATATGATAAAAATGTTTGCACCGACCGTAAATTGGAGCCAGTCAGCAGGGCAGCAGGAGAGTTAGAGCGAGAGGCGCAGCAGGTTTGTTGCCAAGCGGCCGAAAAACAACGGAACCGCGACGGCCTTGACCATCTCATTACAAATAAAACAATCGAAAAATTACGAAACACTAATCCCAGCAGGAATAAAACAAAACAAAAATTGATCACAGATTTGAAACGAATTTCGGCACGGCAGGAATTTCTCGACCGTACGGCCTCGATCGCGGCCAATATCTGCTTTGTTTTTGTTTTCGCAGGAGGTTCCTGCTGAGGTGGCGGCGGCACTGGCGGACTGTTACGCAACGGCCAGGAGGCCCCGGTTAGGCGGCTCCTGCTGCGCCTGCGCCCCGCCCAACCTTGGCATTGAACTTGAATGCGTCACACGGCCTGCCGGTCGATACTGCCGGATCCCCCCAATCCTGCTGCCGCCCGAACAAAACACAACATTTCACAATTCATCCAGAAAATTAAAAAAAATTGCAAAAAAAAATCCTGCTGTTTTTTCCTGCTGTAATTCCCAACCAAATTCGTTGAAACAAAGTTGAAGGATAACAAACACCCGCGTGCGCCCACACACCAAAAATGACCCTTCTATGACGTCTAATTCACGAATTACAAAACTCATTCCTGCTGTAACTCAATTTCCTGCTGTAATTCTCAACCGATTTTCATGAAACAAACGGCTAATAGTCACAATAACTTACGGTAATCCGTTTGCGGAAACTCATCCTGCTGCAACGTCTATGTCCCCAAATATCCGCAAATCTTCATATTCCTGCTGTACATCGCGTAATTTCACTCGCACTATTCCAGATTTGGAACTGAGAACGGCTGCAGGAAACCGGTGAGTGTGTTCCTGCTGAATTCGGGAAACCTGCTGTCGGGTTTGTTTTTCATGCGGCCGCGGCGACATAACTGACCTACACACTTTATTCATTTTAATACGGAATTAGTAGGACTTTGATGCGCAACATATGCGCGCTGCGCACTAGCGACACGAATTTTCAATCTTTTGCCTAAAATGGTACCAGCAGGATTTTGGGCAAAACAACGTTAAATTCAGCAGACAAACTTGTGCTTGTTGGTTTCCATTGCG
Source organism: Phosphuga atrata (assembly GCA_944588485.1). Classification (NCBI taxonomy): domain Eukaryota; kingdom Metazoa; phylum Arthropoda; class Insecta; order Coleoptera; family Silphidae; genus Phosphuga; species Phosphuga atrata. The sequence continues at coordinate 27,155,353 of OX155906.1, forward strand.
TTATCTTATTCTGAAATTTCTTGCAGGAAAAACGCTGAAGATTTGTGGCGTGAGGGGGCGTGTTTTAATTGATAATCGTTATAGCAGGATTCCTGCCATTGGCAGAGAGAGTTTGACCTATATATCGCGGCGCACACCTGCCTGACCTCCGACCTTTAAAACAGCAGGAACACAAATAAATATATATTCAGCAGGAATACATCATATTCAGCAGGAATCTCAAAACCACTGCGATAAACAAGAGTTTTAAAAGGTTTTAAATTAATGACGCAGTTGGATTTGACTTTGAAAAAATCATCATAGCTTCTGAACCGACGGCAGGATTTCCAAATTTTTTCCTGCGACGTCTCCAGCAGGAAGAATACTATAAACAGCGACTAAATCCCAAAAGCCTTCCGTTTTATAGCGGTTTAAACACAATTTCCTGCTGGAAACTTATCTTGATTTTCGAAATTCCTGCTGCTAGCTTATCAGCAGGAAGAATCTTATCCTAAACAATTTAAAGCCTCCACGAATCTCCAAAACCCTAAAATGTGCAACGATTTAAAACAGCAGGAATACGTAATTAAGATATGTTCAGCAGGAATCGGGAATATCGCATCGCAATATTCAGCAGGAATTTCAAAATCGCAGCGAAAAACGTCTTAAAACAGGAGTTTTAAAGCTTTTAAATTAATGACGTAGTTGGCTTTGACTTTGAAAAAAAAGTCATAACTTCTGAACCAACGGCAGGATTTTCAAAATTTTTCCAGCCACGTCTCCAGCAGGAAAAATGCTACAAACCGTGACTTAAGCCACCGCTTAATTCCAAAAACCTTCCGTTTTATATCGATTTAAACACAATTTCCTGTTGAAAATTTCTTCAGGTTTTCAAAATTCCTGTTGCTACCTTCTCAGTAGGAAGAATCTTATCCAAAACAACTTCACGAATCTGGAAAATCTTGGAATTTACAATGATTTAAAATAGCAGGAATATATAATAATGATATATTCAGTGGGAATAAGGAATATCGCATCGCAATATTCAGCAGGAATTTCAAAACCTCAGCGAAAAACGATTTAAAACCGGAGTTTTAAAGCTTTTAAATTAATGACGTAGTTGGCTTTGACTTTGAAAGAATCGTCATAACTTCCGAACCGCAGGCAGGATTTTCAAAAATTTTCAGGGACGTCCCCAGCAGGAAAAATACTATAAACCGTGACTTAAGCCGCCGCTTTATCCCAAGACCATTCTGTTTTATAGCGGTTTAAATACAATTTCCTGCTAAAAATTTATCTTGATTTTCAAAATTACTGCTGCTAGCTTATCAGCAGGAAGAATCTTATCCTAGACAACTTAAACCGTCCACGAATCTCCAAAACCCTGAAATTTGCAACGATTTAAAACAGCAGGAATATGTAATTAAGATATATTTAGCAGGAATATGGAATATCGCATCAAAATATTCAGCAGGAATTTCAAAACCACAGCGGAAAACGTTTTAAACAGGAGTTTTAAAACTTTTAAATGAATGAAGTAGTTGGCTTTGACTTTAAAAAAATCGTCATAACTTCAGAACCGCCGGCAGGATTTTCAAAATTTTTCCAGCGACGTCCCCAGCAGGAAAAATACTATAAACCGCGACCTAAGCCAACGCTAAATTCCGAAACCTTTCAGTTTTATGGCGGTTTTAAAAAATGGTGGAAAATTCTCCCGATTATCAAAATTCCTGCTGCTACCTTCTCAGCAGGGGGAAGCTTGTCCTAAATTTAAAGCATTCACGAATCTCCAAAACCCTCGAATTTACAACGAATTAAAGCAGCAGGAATATGTAATTAAGATATGCTCAGCAGGAATAGGGCTTATAACACCTTAATATTTAGCAGGAATTTCAAAACCGCAGCGAAAACGTCTTAAAACAGGAGTTTTAAAGCTTTTAAATTAATGACGTAGTTGGCTTTGACTTTGAAAAAAAAAGTCATAACTTCTGAACCAACGGCAGGATTTTCAAAATTTTTCCAGCTGCGTTTCCAGCAGGAAGAATACTATAAACCGCGGCTTAAACCGCCGCTTAATCCCAAAACCCTTCCGTTTTAAAGCGATTTAAACACAATTTCCTGCTGAAAATTCCTTCAGGTTTTCAAAATTCCTCAGCAGGAAGAATCTTATCCAAAACAACTTCACGAATCTGGAAAATCTTGCAATTTACAACAATTTAAAACAGCAGGAATATATATATTAATGAAATATTCCGTGGGAATAAGGAATCGTATAAGGAATATCGCATCGCAATATTCAGCAGGAATTTAAAAATCGCTGCAAAAAACGTTTCAAAACCGGTGGTTTAAAGCTTTTAAATTAATGACGTAGTTGGCTTTGACTTTGAAAGAATCGAAACATAACTCCTGAACCGCCGGCAGGATTTTCAAAATTTTTCCAGGGACGTCTTCAGCAGGAAAAATACTATAAACCGCGACTTAAGCCGTCGCTTAATCCCAAAACCCTTCCGTTCTATAACAGTTTAAACACAATTTTTAAACAACGTTTTATATCGATTTAAACACAATTTCCTGCTGAAAATTTCTTCAGGTTTTCAAAATTCCTGTTGCAACCTTCTCAGTAGGAAGAATCTTATCCAAAACAACTTCACGAATCTGGAAAATCTTGGAATTTACAATGATTTAAAACAACAGGAATATATAATAATGATATATTCAGTGGGAATAAGGAATATCGCATCGCAATATTCAGCAGGAATTCCAAAACCTCAGCGAAAAACGTTTTAAAACCGGAGTTTTAAAGCTTTTAAATTAATGACGTAGTTGGCTTTGACTTTGAAAGAATCGTCATAACTTCCGAACCGCAGGCAGGATTTTCAAAAATTTTCCAGGGACGTCCCCAGCAGGAAAAATAATATAAACCGTGACTTAAGCCGCCGCTTTATCCCAAGACCATTCTGTTTTATAGCGGTTTAAACACAATTTCCTGCTAAAAATTTATCTTGATTTTCAAAATTACTGCTGCTAGCTTATCAGCAGGAAGAATCTTATCCTAAACAACTTAAACCGTCCACGAATCTCCAAAACCCTGAAATTTGCACCGATTTAAAACAGCAGGAATATGTAATTAAGATATATTTAGCAGGAATAAGAATATCGCATCAAAATATTCAGCAGGAATTCCAAAACCACAGCGGAAAACGTTTTAAACAGGAGTTTTAAAACTTTTAAATGAATGAAGTAGTTGGCTTTGACTTTGAAAAAATCGTCATAACTTCAGAACATACAGAACATTCAGAACTACATCATAGCTGATAAGCTATCAGCAGGAATTCCGAAAATCAAGATAAATTTTTAGCAGGAAAGTGTGTTTAAACCGCATTAAAACGGAAGGGTTTTGGGCTTAGACGGCGGCTTAAGTCACAGTTTATAGTATACCTCCTGCTGGACACGTTCTTCGAAAAATTTTGAAAATCCTGCCGGTGGTTCAGAAGTAATGACGATTTTTTCAAAGTCAGAGCCAACTACGTCATTAATTTAAAAGCTTTAAAACTCCTGTTTTGAAACGTTTTTCGCTGCGATTTTGAAATTCCTGCTGAATATTGTGATGCGACATTCCTTATTCCTGCTGAATATATCATTATATATTCCAACTGTTTTAAATCGTTGTAAATTGGAAGGTTTTGCAGATTCGTGAATGGATTAATTTGTTTTGGATTAAGATTCTTCCTGAGAAGATATCTGCAGGAATTCTGAAAATCGAGAGAAATTTCCAGCAGGAAATTGTGTTTAAACCGCTATAAAACGGAAGGCTTTTGGGATTAAGTCGCGGTTTATAGTATTCTTCCTGCTGGAGACGTCGCAGGAAAAAAATTGGAAATCCTGCCGTCGGTTCTGAAGTTATGACGATTTTTTCAAAGTCAAATCCAACTGCGTCATTAATTTAAAACCTTTTAAAACTCTTGTTTATCCGCCGGCAGGATTTTCAAAATTTTTCCAGCGACGTCCCCAGCAGGAAAAATACTATAAACCGCGACCTAAGCCAACGCTAAATCCCGAAACCTTTCAGTTTTATGGCGGTTTTAAAAAATGGTGGAAAATTCTCCCGATTATCAAAATTCCTGCTGCTGCCTTCTCAGCAGGGGGAAGCTTGTCCTAAACTTAAAGCATCCACGAATCTCCAAAACCCTCGAATTTACAACGATTTAAATCAGCAGGAATATGTAATTAAGATATGCTCAGCAGGAATAGGGCTTATAACACCGTAATATTTAGCAGGAATTTCAAAACCGCAGCGAAAACGTCTTAAAACAGGAGTTTTAAAGCTTTTAAATTAATGACGTAGTTGGCCTTGACTTTGAAAAAAAAGTTCTGAACCAACGGCAGGATTTTCAAAATTTTTCCAGCTGCGTTTCCAGCAGGAAGAATACTATAAACCGCGGCTTAAACCGCCGCTTAATCCCAAAACCTTTGCGTTTTAAAGCGATTTAAACACAATTTCCTGCTGAAAATTCCTTCAGGTTTTCAAAATTCCTTCTCAGCAGGAAGAATCTTATCCAAAACAACTTCACGAATCTGGAAAATCTTGCAATTTACTACGATTTAAAACAGCAGGAATTATATATTATTGATATATTCCGTGGGAATAAGGAATATCGCATCGCAATATTCAGCAGGAATTTAAAAATCGCTGCAAAATACGTTTCAAAACCGGTGGTTTAAAGCTTTTAAATTAATGACGTAGTTGGCTTTGAAAGAATCGTCTTAACTTCTGAACCGCCGGCAGGATTTTCAAAATTTTTCCAGGGACGTCTCTAGCAGGAAAAATAATATAAATCGCGACTTAAGCCGTCGCTTAATCCCAAAACCCTTCCGTTCTATAACAGTTTAAACACAATTTCCTGTTGAAAATTTCGAATAATTATCAAAATTCCTGCTGCTACTTTCTCAGCAGGAAGAATTTTCTAAACAACTTAAACCGTCCCGAATCTCCAAAACCCTCCAATTTACGAGTTACTTAAATGTTCCTGCTGAAATTTCAACATTTTCGGCAATAACTCGCAAACGGAACGTCCCATTTTCAAAATTCTTATCGTTATAAACACAGCAGGAAAATTCTTACCCTTGTGTGTAGTTTTAAAGCTTTTAAATTAATGACTTAGTTGGCTTTGACTTTTAAAAAATCGTCATAACTTCTGAACCGCCAGCAGGATTTTCAAAATTTTTCCAGCTACGTCTCCAGCAGGAGAAATACTATCAACCGTGACTTAAGCCGCCGCTTAATCTCAAAATCCCACCGTTTTATAGCGGTTAAAAAAACAATTTCCTGCTCGACATTTATCCCGACTTTCAAAATTCCTGCTGCTGTCCTCTCAGCATCCAAAAGAGAATCTTATCCAAAACGAGTTACAGCACGAACTAATCCCTAAAACACTCCAATTTACGACGAGTTGATCAAATTTTCCTGCTGAAATTTCAACATTTTCGGCAATAACTTTCAAACGGAACGTCCGATATTCAAAATTCTTGCTGTTACAAACTCAGCAGGAAAATTCTTAAAAATGTGTGTAGTTTTAAAGCTTTTAAATTAATGACGCAGTGACTTTAACATTGAAAAAACCGTCATAACTTCTGAACCAACGGCAGGATTTTCTAATTTTTTTCAGCGGCCCTTCCAGCAGGGAGAGTATATATAAACTCAGCAAGAAATTTTTTAACCTTGTGTGTAGTTTTAAAGCTTTTAAATTAAGTTGGCTAGGAGAAAAAATCGTCATAACTTCAAAACCCGCGGCAGGATTTTCAAATTTTTCCTGCTACGTCTCCAGCAGGAAAAGTACTATAAACCGCGATTTAAACCGATGCTTAATCCCAAAACCCTACCGTTTTATAACTGTTTAAAAACAATTTCCTGCTGGAAATTTATCCAGATTTTCAAAATTACTGCTGCTGTCTCGGCAAACATTAGCTGCTGCTCCTGTCTGCGGCAAATTCTAGCCGTTATAAACTCAGCAGGAAAAATCTGAACCTTGTGTGTAGTTTTAAAAAAACACGATTTAACCAATTAACCAATTTTCCTGCTGAAATTTCAACATTTTCGGCAATAACTCTCAAACGGAACGTCCGATTTTTAAAATTCTTGCCGTTATAAACTCAGCAGGAAATTTCTTAACATTGTGTGTAGTTTTAAAGCTTTTAAATTAATGACGGAGTTGGCTTTGACTTGACTAGAAAATCGTCATAACTTCAAAACCGACGGCAGGATTTTCAAAATTTTTGCTGCTACGTCTCCAGCAGGAAAAGTACTAGAAATCGTCAATTATAACTATGCCGTTTCAAATCACTTCAAATTAAAGGATATTACTCCAGTAACATCGGACCGGTTAGCTCATCGGTAAGAGCTTCGCTTTATAGTACGAGGAAAAGTACTATAAACCGCGACTTAAACCGCCGCTTAATTCCAAAACCCCGGCGTTTTATAGCGTTGTAAAAACAATATCCTGCTGGAAATTTATCCCGATTTTCAAAATTCCTGCTGCTGTCCTCTCATCAGGAAGAATATTATCCAAAACGAGTTACGCTACCAACTAATCCCTAAAACACTCCAATTTACGACGAGCTGATCAAATTTTCCTGCTGAAATTTCAACATTTTCGACAATAACTCTCAAACGGAACGTCCGATTTTCAAAATTCTTGCTGTTATAAACTCAGCAGGAAAATTCTTAACCATGTGTGTAGTTTTAAAGCTTTTAAATTAATGACGCAGTGACTTTAACATTGAAAAAATAGTCGTAACTTCAAAACCAACGGCAGGATTTTCAAAAAAATTTTATGGCGCTTCCAGATGGAAGAATACTACAAGCGACCACTTAAATCTTCGCTTAATCCCAAAACCTACCTGTTTTATAGCAGTTTAAACACAATTTCCTGCTGAAATATCATCCCGATTTTCAAATTTCCTGCAGGTGTTATTTCAGCAGGAAGAATCTTATCCAAAATAAGTTACACCACCTAAGTTTATCTTAAGGTTACACCACCTACTAATTCCTAAAACACTCCAATTAACGACGATTCAAACAAATTTTCCTGCTGAAATTTCAGCTTTTTCGGCTATAACTCTCAAACGGAAGGTCCGATTTTCAAAATTATTGCCATTATAAACTCAGCAGGAAAATTCTCAACCTTGTGTGTCGTTTCAAAGCTTTTTAATTAATGATGACAGAGTTGGATTTGACATGAAATCGTCATAACTTCTGAAATGGCGGCAGGATTTTCAAAATTTTTGCTGCGACATCTTCAGCAGGAAGAATACTATAAACCGCAATTTAAATCGCCGCTTAATCCCAAAACCCCCTCCGTTTTATTGCGGTTTAGACACAATTTCCTGCTGAAAATATATCCTATTTTTTAAATTCCTGCTGCTGTCCTCTCAGCAGGAAGAATCTTAAGCAAAACGAGTTAAATCACCAACTAATCCCTAAAACACTCCAATTTACGACGAGTTGATCAAATTTTCCTGCTGAACTTTCAACATTTTCGGAAATAACTCTCAAACGGAACGTCCGATTTTCAAAATTCTTGCTGTGATAAACTCAGCAGGAAAATTCTTAACCATGTGTGTAGTTACAAAGCTTTAAAAAAAATCGTCATAACTTCTGAACCAAAAGCAGGATTTTCTAAATTTTTCCTGCGGCGCTTCCAGCAGGAAGAATACTACAAACGACGACTTAAATCTTCGCTTAATCCCAAAACCCTCTTGTTTTATAGCAGTTTTATAGCGATTTTCAAAATTCCTGCTGCTGTTCCTTCAGCAGCAAGAATCTTATCCAAAATAAGTTACACCACCTACTAATTCCTAAAACACTCCAATTTATATATTACTATAAACCGCGACTTAAACCGTCGCTTCATCCCAAAACCTGTCCGTTTTATAGCGGTTTAAACACAATTTCCTGCTGGAGATTTCTGCCGATTTTAAAAATTCCTGCCGCTGCCTTCCCGTCTGGAAGAATCTTATCCAAAACAAGTTAAATCACCCACTAATTCCTAAAACACTCCAATTTACGACGATTTAATCAAATTTTCCTGCTGAAATTTCAACATTTTCGGCAATAACTCTCAAACGGAACGTCTAATTTTCAAAATTCTTACCGTTTTAAGTTCAGCAGGAAAATTACTAACCTTGAATGTAGTTCTAAAGGCTTTTAATTAATGACGCAGTGGCTTTAACATTGAAAAAATGTCATAACTTCTGAAATGGCGGCAGGATTTTCAAATTTTTTGCTGCGACGTCTTCAGCAGGAAGAATACTATAAACCGCGACTTAAACCGCCGCTTAATCCCAAAACCCCACCGTTCTATTGCGGTTTAAACACAATTTTCTGCTGAAAATTTCTCCCGATTTTCAAAATTCCTGCTGTTGCCCATTCTCAACAGGAAGAAACTTAACCACACACTAATTGCTAAAACACTCCAATTTACGACGATTTAATCAAATTTTCCTGCTGAAATTCCAACATTTTCTGCAATAACTTTCAAACGGAACGTCCGATTTTAAAAATTCTTGTCGTTATAAACTCAGCAGGAAAATTCATGACCTTATGTGTAGTTTTAAAGCTTCTAAATTAATGACGCATTGCCTTTGACATTGAAAAAATCGTCATAACTTTTGAACCAAAAGCAGGATTTTCAATTTTTTTCTTGCGACGTCTCCAGCAGGAAAAACACTATAAACCGCGACTTAAACTGCCGGTTAATCTAAAAACCCTTCCGTTTTATAGCGGTTTAAACACAATTTCCTGCTGGAAATTTCTCCCGATTTTCAAAATTCCCGCTGCTGTCCGCTCAGCAGGAAGAAACTTATCCAAAACAACTTAAATCGCCCATTAATTCCTAAAACACGCCAATTTACGACGATTTAATCAAATTTTCCTGCAGAAATTTCAACATTTTCGGCAATAACTCTCAAACGGAACGTCCGATTTATAAAAATTCTTGCCATTATAAACTCAGCAGGAAAATTCTTAACATTGTGTGTAGTTTTAAAGCTTTTAGATTAATGACGCGTTGGCTTTGACATTGAAAAAATCGACGGCAGGATTTTCAAAAAAAATCCTGCTACGTCCGCAGCAGGAAGAGTACTATAAACCGCGACTTGAACCGTTGTTTATAGAGGTTTAAACACAATTTCCTGCTGAAAATTTCTTCAACTTTGCAAAAGATTCTTCTTGCTGAGATGGCAGCAGCAGGAAGCTGCTGCCATCTCAGCAAGAAGAATCTTATCCAAAACAACTTAAACTACCTACTAATCCCTACTAAACCTACTAAACACTTCAATTTACAACGATTTAATCAAATTTTCCTGCTGAAATTTCAACATTTTTGGCAATAACTCTCAAACGGAACATACGATTTTCAAAATTCTTGTCGTTGTAAACTCAGCAGGAAAATTCTTAACCTTGTGTGTAGTTTTAGATTAGTTTTAAATTAATGACGCAGTTGGCATTGACTTTGAAAAAATCGTCATAACTGCAAAACCGACGGCAGGATTTTCAAAATTTTTCCTGCTACGTCCGCAACAGGAAGAGTATCATAAGCCGCAACTTAAACCGTTGCTTAATCCCAAAAACCTCCCGTTTTATAGAGGTTCAAACACAATTTCCTGCTGAAAATTTCCACAATTTACAAATATTTACAAATTCCTGCTGCTAGCCCCCAGCAGGAAGAAACTTATGCCAAACAACTTAAACTACCCACTAATCCCTAAAACACTCCAATTTAATCAAATTTTCCTGCTGAAATTTCAACATTTTTGGCAATAACTCTCAAACGGAGCGTCCGATTTTCAAAATTCTTGCCGTTATAAACTCAGCAGGAAAATCATAAACCTTGCCTTTACCAACAAACTTGTGTATTGTGACACCGCAACGTTCAGGGACTATTCCTAATCACGTGGAGTTAGTCTTGGACTTACCTAGTTCCATTGGGTACAGCCAGGAGTTTATGTCGAGGATCAAGTCCATCTTGAAGGATTCGGACTCGCAGTGCAGCCGACTGACTACCGAAAACAAAAGAAACACGGGTATTAGTTGCAGGGAACTAGAGAATGTTTAAAACGGCGATAACTTCGTTAGTATTTGGACTAGCTGGTTGGGATTAGTGTCTAATTGTAGAGGATTTGGTCTAGATTAAAGTCAGGTTTGAGTCTTTAGCAGGAATTCGTCGCAGCAAAAGATATTTGGATTTTTCGAAATTTTGACGTAAAGTCGTAACGTTATTTTTTGTCGGAAACAAATGAGATTGACATATCATCATTGACATCAATTGACATATCATCATTGACATCAATTGACATATCATCATTGACATCATTTGACATATCATCATTGACAGCAATTGACATATCATCATTGACATCAATTGACATATCATCATTGACAGCAATTGACATATCATCATTGACATCAATTGACATATCATCATTGACAGCAATTGACATATCATCATTGACATCAATTGACATATCATCATTGACATCAATTGACATATCATCATTGACATCAATTGACATATCATCATTGACAGCAATTGACATATCATCATTGACATAAATTGACATATCATCATGGACATCAATTGACATATCATCATTGACATAAATTGACATCAATTGACATATCATCCTGCAGGAGAATCTCCTGCAGGATGATATGTCAAATTGTTGGTAATTTTATATACGCACCAACAGTTCTTTTGTTTTCACCTCAAATTCAATTTCCGGTCCCTTTATATCCGCCGACTTCGTACGCGCACAGCTCCTGCAATTTCCATCAAATTTTCCTGCAAAACACAACAAACTCTTCCAAATTTATTTAAATTTTCTGCTGCGACCACAAATTTCAATAAACCGCTTTTCTGGCGTGAAAATTCACCAAAAACCAGTTTTTCCCGTTGGAAGTTACAGGAGACCATGCGCTAGTTTTCCACCCACGGCCTGCTGTGACGCCAGCGGATGACGTCAATGCGCCTCAAATGTTTTCCTGCGAACGCCAATCTATACAGGACGGATCGTCGCCGGAAATAGAAACCGAGGAAAAGACGCAAAAGGAAAAATATTGAAACATTAAGAGAAATTTCAAAGAAAATGTTGCAGGAAAAAAATCAGCAGGATTTTGTAGGTGAGATTTGGTAGAGATGTTGCAGGATCGTCCCCGGGAATAATAAAAATATTGAAACATTAAAAGAAATTTCGAAGAAAATGTTGCAGGAAAAAAATCTGCAGGATTTTGTAGAAGGTGAGATTTGGAAGAGATGTTGCAGGATCGTCCCCGGGAATAATAAAAATATTGAAACATTAAAAGAAATTTCGAAGAAAATGTTGCAGGAAAATATTCAATAAATTTAAAATAAAATGTTGCTGGAAAATATTCAGCAGGATTTGAGAGGAGGAAGAGATTTTGCAGGATCGTCCCCGGGAATAAAAAAGCAGGAAAACACTGCAGAAATTGGAATACTAGAAAAATGTAGAGAAAATTCGGCAGGAAATTTTCAGCAGGATTTTATAAAGACTGAGACTCGGAAGAGATTTTGCAGGATCGTCGCTGGATATAGAAACGGAAGAAAAATTAAATATTGTAAAAATGAAAAAAAACAAACAAATTCAGCAGGAAGTTTTCAGCAGGATTGTATAGAGGCTGATATTTGGAAGAGATTGTGTAGGATCGTTGCTGGATATAGAAACGGAAAAAAATTAAATATTAAGAAAATGAAGAAAAACAAACAAATTCAGCAGGATTTTATAGATGGTGAGGTTTTGCCTGTTTTCTGGAAACGGAAGCTGCTTGCGTTTCTTTTTTCTGTTATAATCTAGTGAGTTATGACGTTTTGAAACCACGCCAAATTTTCAAAATTCCTGCCGAAATGGCACCTTGTCCAACCACCCCGACGATTCCTGCTGAATTTTTCCTGCGAATATTTCGTGCTTTCTGAAGGCTATGTGTAGGGGAAAATAACTGCGCAATAAAAGCCGCGTTATCGATCAGCAGGATTTCCCTGCAGGAATAAGAGAGTCGCAGAAGGGAAATTTGTGTGAGTCGCAGGAAAATAAGAACAGAAACTGTGAGGAATTGGGAAGTTTTGTGATGTTTTTGCTGAATAACTTTCGTTTGCAGGAATTTCGCAGGGATTTTTAAACATGCAATATATGGTTGATAAAATTTGCAATAACTTGATGTGATTTTTTGACGGAAATTAAGAGAGATGGTCAAATCAAAATTTTCAAAAAATTTCGCAAACTTGAGATATTTTGCAGGAAAATAATATTTGCATGATTATTAAAGCGGGTTTTCAACGCAAATTTCTTGCTGAATATAAATTTGCAAAGTTCACTCTGTTCCGATAAAAGCTCGCAAAGTTTTTTGCAAATTTGCAAATATATATTTTGCAAATTTTTCGAATTTTCGCAATTACTCGACTTATTTTGGACAGATAAGGCTATAGATCGCAGATTTAAGCAGCTTGAAGTCTACAGTGTGTGAAACTATCAAAAAAGTTGCAAATATATATTTTGCAAAATTTTCAAATTTTGGCAATAACTTGACATTTTTTGGACAGATAAGGCTATCGACCGCAGATTTAAGAACATTGAAGTCTACAGTTTGTGAAACTATCTAAAAAGTTGCAAAAATATATTTTGCAAAATTTTAGAATTTTGGCAATAACTAAATTTATTTTGGACAGATAAGGCTATCGACAGCAGATTTTAGAAGCTGGAACTCTACAGTTTGCGGAACTGTCAAAAAAGTTGCAAAAATATCACACAATTTCCTTGTTTCTAATCAATTTAATCAATTTTGCGAATTTTTTAGCATGCAATATATAGTTGATAAAATTTGCAACAAATTGATATATTTGTTGCGAATTTTTGACGTAAATTAAGAGAGTTATGGCCAAGTCATTTTTTTTTTAATTTTCGCAAACTTGGGCATATTTTTCAGGAAAATAAAATTTGCATGTTTATTAAAACGGTTTCGCAACGCAAATTTCCTGCTGAATCTAAATTTGCAAAGTTCACTCTGTTCCGATAAAAGCTCGCAAAGGTATCGCGAAATTTCTGCAAATTTTCCATTTTTGCGATAAATTACCCAGCAGGATTGTTTTGTTGCGAAATTTCAAAAACTAGCGTTAAACTAGAATAAATTTGCAACAATTCTACGAATCTTTTGCAAATTTTGAACGAAAACTAAAAAAGTTATCGGTTGCTCAAACTTTGCAAATCTTCAGAAACGCAAAAATTTTCGCAGGCAAATAGCAGGATTCTTTTTGTAGAAAAAATTCAAAACTAGAATAATTTTGCAACAATTCGCCTTTGCAAAATTCGAACGTAAACCAAAAAAGTTGTCGTTGATCAAACTTTGGTTGGCCAAAATCTTTTGCAGGAAACATTTTTTGCAGGAACAAAAGAATTGGAAAATTCCAACTAACGTATCCTAACGCAAATTTTCGGCCAAATCCAAATTTGCAAACCGCATCGCGCTGCGCCAAAAACCCGCAATTTTGCAAAAATTTTGACACAAGTCTAAAAACTTGCCCAAAATTAAAACCAAAAAGTTTTTGGCAAAACTCCTTCCGCTTCCTAACGTAATACTCGCTGAGGAACCCAAAAATGTTGTTTGGAAACTTGCAGGGTGGATATTTGCGCGGTTATTGCGAAAAAAACTGTCGACGCCTAGGAAGTCGTTGCAGGTTGAAAACGCGGGAGTTAAGATAACATCACTATCCGCATTTTTGCACAACAAAACAAATGAATGAGTCGCGACGACACGCAGATAAAACTTGCAAAAACAATTTACGTCAGCAGAAAAAAATGTGCAACTAGGCAGAAAAACAAACGAATGAATGGATTTTCTGGGAAGTTGGCGAAATTTTTTAATCTTTGGCGATTGAAAATACGACAAAACTTTGGTGGAAATTGCAGAAAGCTCTGTAATTTCTGTAGTTTTTGACGTGGAAGGCTATCGGCCACGGTTTTGGAAAGAGTAGAGTTTGCAGTTTATGCACGTGCGAAAATTATTGCGAAAAATTTTCATTTTTTGCCAAAAACCGAAAAGATTGTAGATCTCCTTATTTTTTCTGCAACTTGGATAATTTTTAACTAATAAGGCTACCGACCACAGATTTAGAAAGCTCGAAGTCTATAATTATGAAACTGTCAAAAAGTTGCAAAAATTTCACGCAATTTTTATGTTTTTAATCAATTTTGCAAAATTTCCTCTTTTTGGCAATAACTAGGCTAATTATGGACAGATAAGGCTATCGACCGCAGATTTAAGAAGCTTGAAGTCTACAGTATGTGAAATTATCAAAAAAGTTGCTAAATTATATTTTGCAAAATTTTCGAATTTTGGCAATAATTCTGCTTATTTTGGACAGATAAGGCTATCGATCGCAGATTTAAAAAGCTTGAAGACTACAGTTTGCGAAACTGTCAAAAAAGTTGCAAAAATATCACGCAATTTCCCTGTTTCTTATCAATTTAATAAATTTTGCAAAATTTTGGCAATAATTCTGCCTATTTTGGACAGATAAGGCTATCGATCGCAGATTTAAGAAGCTTGAAGTCTCCAGTTTGCGAAACTGTCAAAAAAGTTGCAAAAATATCACGCAAGTTCCCTGTTTCTTATCAATTAAATCAATTTTGCTAAAATTTCGATTTTTGGCAATAATTCTGCTTATTTTGAACAGATAAGGCTATCGACGGCAGATTTCAGAAGCTTGAAGTCTACAGTTTGTGAAACCATCAAAAAAGTTGCAAAAATATATTTTGCAAATTTTTCGAATTTTCGCAATTACTCGACTTATTTTGGACAGATAAGGCTATCGACCGCGGATTTAAGAAGCTTGAAGTCTACAGTTTGCAAAACTGTCAAAAAAGTTGCAAAAATTTCACGCAATTTCCCTGTTTTTTATCAGTGTAATAAATTTTGATAAATTTTCGAATTTTGGCAATAATTCTGCTTATTTTGGACAGATAAGGCTATAGATCGCAGATTTAAGCAGCTTGAAGTCTACAGTGTGTGAAACTATCAAAAAAGTTGCAAATATATATTTTGCAAAATTTTCAAATTTTGGCAATAACTCGACATTTTTTGGACAGATAAGGCTATCGACCGCAGATTTAAGAAGCTTGAAGCCTGCAGTTTGCGGAACTGTCAAAAAAGTTGCAAAAATATCACGCAATTTCCCTGTTTCTTATCAATTTAATAAATTTTGTAAAATGTTCGTATTTTGGCAATAATTCTGCTTATTTTGGACAGATAAGGCTATAGACCGCAGATTTAAGAAGCTTGAAGTCTACAGTTTGTGAAACTATCTAAGAAGTTGCAAAAATATATTTTGCAAAATTTTAGAATTTTGGCAATAACTAAACTTATTGTGGACAGATAAGGCTATCGACAGCAGATTTTAGAAGCTGGAACTCTACAGTTTGCGGAACTGTCAAAAAAGTTGCAAAAATATCACACAATTTCCTTGTTTCTAATCAATTTTGCAAATTTTTTAGCATGCAATATATAGTAGATAAAATTTGCAACAAATTGATATATTTGTTGCGAATTTTTGACGTAAATTAAAAGAGTTATGGCCAAGTCAATTTTTTTTAATTTTCGCTAACTTAGCATATTTTGCAGGAAAATAAAATTTGTATGTTTAATAAAACGGTTTCTCAACGCAAATTTCCTGCTGAATCTAAATTTGCAAAGTTCACTCTGTTCCGATAAAAGCTCGCAATGTTATCGCGAAATTTCCGCAAATTTTGCGATAAATTACCTAGCAGGATTGTTTTGTTGCGAAATTTCAAAACCTAGCTTTAAAATAGAATCAATTTGCAACAATTCTACGAATCTTTTGCAAATTTTGAACGAAAACCAAAAAAGTTATCGGATGGTCAAACTCTGCAAATCTTCAGAAATGTAAACATTTTTGCAGGCAAATAAATAGCAGGATTCTTTTTGCAGAACAAATTCAAAACTAGAATAATTTTGCAACGATTCGCCTTTGCAAAATTCGAACGGAAACCAAAAAAGTTGTCGTTGATCAAACTTTGGTTGGTCAAAATCTTTTGCAGGAACAAAAGATTTGGAAAGTTCCAACTAACGTATCTTAACGAAAATTTTCAGCTCAATCCAAATTTGCAAACCAGCAATTTTGCAAAAATTTTGACAAGTCTAAAAACTTGCCCAAAATTAAAACTAAAAAGTTTTTGGCAAAACTCCTTCCGCTTCCTAACGTAACTCAAGCTGAGGAACTCAAATATGTTGTTTAGAAACTCGCAGGGTGGATATTTGCGCAGTTATCGCGAAACAAACTGTCGACGCCTAGTCGTTGCAGGTTGAAAACGCGGGAGTTAAGATAACATCACTATCCGAATTTTTGCAAAACAAAACAAATGAATGAGTCGCGAACGACGCGCAGATAAAACTTGCAAAAACAATTGACGTCAGCAGAAAAAAATGCGAAACTAGGCAGAAAAACAAATGAATGAATGGATTTTCTGGGAAGTTGGTGAAATTGCGATTTGTTAATTTTTCGCGATTGAAAATACGACAAAACTTGGATGGAAAGTACAAAAAGCTCCGTAAATTATGTAGTTTTTGACGTGGAAGGCTATCTGCCGCGGTTTTGGAATCAGTAGGGTTTGCAGTTTTTGGACGTGCGAAAATTATTGCGAAACATTGCGACGTTTACTAGATTCTTGCCAAAAAACGGAAAGATTGACGGTTTGCTTACTTTTGCTGCAATTTGGGTAATTCTTGAGCAATAAGGCTATCGACCATCGGTTTGGAAAGGTTGAAATCTACAATTTGCAAAAAACGTCAAAAATTGTTTAAGCCATTTCTCTGATTGTTAGTAAACACAATTTTGCAAACTTTTGAATTTTGATAATACCAACTCAACTTATTTTAGACAGATAAGGCTATCGACCACAGATTTAGAAAGCTTGAAGTCTACAGTTTGCGAAACTGTTCAACAAGTTGCAAAAATATCACGCAATTTCCTTGTTTCTAATCGATTTAATCAATTTTGCAAAATTTTCGAATTTTGGCAATAAGTCGGCTAATTTTGTACATATAAGGCTATCGACCACAGATTTGAGAAGCTTGAAGTCTACAGTTTGCGAAACTGTCAAAAAAGTTGCAACAATATCACGCAATTTCCCTGTTTCTAATCGATTTAATCAATTTTGCTAAATTTTCGAATTTTTGCAATAACACTGCTTATTTTGGACAGATAAGGCTATAGACCGCAGATTTAAGAAGCTTGAAGTCTACAGTTTGTGAAACTGCCAAAAAGTTGAAAAAATATCACGCAATTTCCCTGTTTCTTATCAATTTAATCAATGTTGCTAAATTTTTGAATTTTGGCAATAACTCGGCTTATTTTGGACAGATAAGGCTAGCGATTGCAGATTTCAGAAGCTTGAAGTCTACAGTTTGTGAATCTATCCAAAAAGTTGCAAAAATATATTTTGCAAAATTTTCGAATTTTTTTTGGCAATAACTTGACTTAGTTTGGACAGATAAGGCTATCGACCGCCGATTTCAGAAGCTTGAAGTCTACAGGTTGCGTAACTGTCAAAAAAGTTGCAAAAATACATATAGCAAAATTTTTGAATTTTGGCGATAGCTCGACTTGTTTTGGACAGATAAGGCTATCGACCGCTGATTTCAGAAGCTTGAAGTCTACAGTTTGCGAAACTGTCTAAAAAGTTGCAAACATATCACGCAATTTATCTGTTTCTTATCAATTTAATCAATCGTGCAAAATTTTCGAATTTTGGCAATAATTCTGTTTATTTTGGACAGATAAGGCTATCGATCTCAGATTTAAGAAGCTTGAAGTTTACACTTTGTGAAACTATCAAAAATGTTCCAAAAAAATATTTTGCAAAATTTTCGAATTTTGGCAATTTTGACTTATTTTCGACAGATAAGGCTATCGACCGCAGATTTTAGAAGCTTAAAGTCTACAGTTTGCGAAACTGTCAAAAAAGTTGCAAAAATATCACACAATTTCCTTGTTTCTAATCAATTTAATCAATTTTGCTAAATTTTCGAATTTTGGCAATAATTCTGTTTATTTTGGACAGATAAGGCTATCGACCACAGATTTGAGAAGCTTAAAGTCTACAGTTTGTGAAACTATCAAAAAAGTTGCAAAAATATATTTTGCAAAATTTTCGAATTTTGGCAATAACTCGACTTATTTTGGACAGATAAGGCTATCGATCGCAGATTTAAGAAGCTGGAACTCTACAGTTTGCGAAACTGTCAAAAAAGTTGCAAAAATATCACGCAATTTCTCTGTTTCTTATCAGTTTAATGAATTTTGCAAAATTGTCGAATTTTGGCAATAACTCTGTTTATTTTGGACATATAAGGCTATCGACCATAGATTTAAGAAGCTTCAAATCTACAGTTTGCAAAACTGTCAAAAAAGTTGCAAAAATATCAATTTAATCAATTTTGCAAATTTTTTAGCATGCAATATATAGTTGATGAAATTTGCAATAAATTGATATATTTGTTGCGAATTTTTGACGTAAATTAAGAGAGTTATGGCCAAGTCAATTTTTTTTTAATTTTCGCAAACTTGGAATATTTTGCAGGAAAATAAAATTTGCATGTTTATTAAAACGGTTTCTAAACGCAAATTTCCTGCTGAATCTATTCTCAATCTGTTCCGATAAAAGTTCGCAAAGTTATCGCGAAATTTCCGCAAATTTTCCAATTTTTGGCGATAAATTAGCTAGCAGGATTGTTGTTTTGCGAAATTTCAAAAACCAGCGTTAAACTAGAATAAATTTGCAATAATTCCACAAATCTTATGCAAATTTAGAACGAAAACCAAAAAAGTGGTCGTTGGTCAAAATCTTTTGCAGGAAACATTTTTGCAGCAACAAAAGATTTGGAAAGTTCCAACTAACGTATCTTAACGCAAATTTTCAGCTCAATCCAAATTTGCAAACCGCATCGCGCTCCGCCAAAAACCAGCAATTTTGCAAATTTTTTGACAAAAGTCTAAAAACTTGCCCAAAATTAAAACTAAAAAGTTTTTGGCAAAACTCCTTCCGCTTTCTAACGTAATTCCCGCTGAGGAACTCAAATATGTTGTTTAGAAACTCGCAGGATGGATATTTGCGCAGTTATCGCGAAAAAAACTGTCGACGCCTAGTCGTTGCAGGTTGAAAACGCGGGAGTTAAGATAACATCACTATCCGCATTTTTGCAAAACAAAACAAATGAATGAGTCGCGAACGACGCGCAGATAAAACTTGCAAAAACAATTGACGTCAGCAGAAAAAAATGCGAAACTAGGCAGAAAAACAAATGAATGAATGGATTTTCTGGGAAGTTGGTGAAATTGCGATTTGTTAATTTTTGGCGATTGAAAATACGACAAAACTTGGATGGAAGTTACAAAAAGCTCTGTAGTTTCTGTAGTTTTGGACGTGGAAGGCTATCGGCCGCGGTTTTGGAATAAGTAGGGTTTGCAGTTTTTGGACGTGCGAAAATTGTTGCGAGACATTGCGACATTTACAAGATTTTTGGAAAAAAACGGAAAGATTGAGGGTTTGGTAAATTGTTGCTGCAACTTGGATAATTTTTAACTAATAAGGCTACCGACCACAGATTTAGAAAGCTTGAAGTCTACAATTTGTAAAACTGTCAAAATTTGCAAAAATGTTACGCAATTTTCCTGTTTTTAATCAATTTAATCGATTTTGCAAAATTTCCGAATTTTGACAATAATTAGGCTTATTTTGGACAGATAAGGCTATCGACCGCAGATTTCAGAATCTTGAAGTCTACAGTTTGCGAATCTGCCAAAGAAGTTGCAAAAATATCACGCAATTTCCCTGTTATCAATTTAATCAATTTTGCAAAATTTTCGAATTTTGGCAATAATTCTGCTTAGTTTCGACAGATAAGGCTATAGACCGCAGATTTAAGAAGCATGAAGTCTACAGTTTGTGAAACTATCCAAAAAGTTGCAAAAATGTATTTTGCAAAATTTTTGAATTTTGGCAATAACTCGACATATTTTTGGACAGATAAGGCTATCGACTGCAGATTTAAGAAGCTTCAAGTCTACAGTTTGCAAAACTGTCAAAAGCTTTGCAAAAATAGCACGCAAATTTCCTATTTTTATTAGTTCAATCAATTTTGCTAAATTTTTTAATTTTAGCAATAATTCTGCTTATTTTGGACAGATAAGGCTATAGACCGCAGATTTAAGAAGTCTACAGTTTGTGAAACTATAAAAAAAGTTGCTAAAACATATTTTGCAAAATTTTCGAATTTTGGCAATAACTCGACTTATTTTGGACAGATAAGGCTATCGACCTCAGATTTCAGAAGCTTAACGTCTACAGTTTGAGAAACTGTCTAAAAAGTTGCAAAAATATCACGAAATTTCCCTATTTCTTATCAATTTAATCAATTTTGCAAAATTTTCGAATTTTGGGAATAATTCTGTTTATTCTCGACAGATAAGGCTATCGATCGCAGATTTGAAAAGCTTAAAGACTACAGTTTGCGAAACTGTCAAAATGTTGCAAAAATATTACGCAATTTCCCTGTTTCTTATCAATTTAATCAATTTTGCTAAATTTTCGAATTTTGAGAATAATTCTGCTTGTTTTGGACAGAAAAGGCTATCGATCACAGATTTAAGAAGCTTAAGTCTACAGTTTGCCAAACTGGCAAAAAAGTTGCAAAAGTACCTCGCAATTTCCCTGTTTCTAATCAATTTAATCAATTTTGCAAAATTTTAGAATTTTGGGAATAATTCTGCTTATTTTAGACAGATAAGGCTATCGACCACAGATTTCAGAAGCTTGAAGTCTACAGTTTGTGAAACTATCAAAAAAGTTGCAAAAAAATATTTTGCAAAATTTTTGAATTTTGGCAATAACTCGACTTATTTTAGACAGATAAGGCTATCGACCGCAGATTTAAAAAGCTTGAAATCTATAGTTTGGGAAGGTGTCAAAAAAGTTGCACAAATATCCCGCAATTTCCCTGTTTGTTATCGGTTTAATCAATTTTGCATAATTTTCGTATTTTGGCAATAATTCTGCTTATTTTGGACAGATAAGGCTATAGACCTCAGATTAAAGAAGCTTGAAGTCTACAGTTTGTGAAACTATCAAAAAAGTTGCAAAAATATATTTTGCAAAATTTTCGAATTTTGGCAATAACTCGACTTATTTTGGACAGATAAGGCTATCGACCGCAGATTTAAGAAGCTTGAAGTCTACAGTTTGTGAAACTATCAAAAAAGTTGCAAAAATATATTTTGCAAAATTTTCGAATTTTGGCAATAACTCGACTTATTTTGGACAGATAAGGCTATCGACCGCAGATTTAAGAAGCTTGAAGTCTACAGTTTGCGAAACTGTCAAAAAAGTTGCAAAAATATCACGCAATTTCCATGTTTCTTACCAATTTAATAAATTTTGCTACATTTTCGAATTTTGGCAATAATTCTGTTTATTTTGGGCAGATAAGGCTATCGAGCACAGATTTGAGAAGCTTGAAGTCTACAGTTTGCGAAACTGTCAAAAAAGTTGCAAAAATATCACGCAATTTCCATGTTTCTTACCAATTTAATAAATTTAGCTACATTTTCGAATTTTGGCAATAATTCTGTTTATTTTGGACAGATAAGGCCATCGATCGCAGATTTAAGAAGCTTGAAGTCTACAGTTTGTGAAACTATCAAAAAAGTTGCAAAAATATATTTTGCAAAATTTTCGAAGTTTGGCAATAACTCGACTTATTTTGGACAGATAAGGCTATCGACCGTTGATTTAAGAAGCTTGATGTATACAGTTTGCGAAACTGTCAAAAAAGTTGCAAAAATATCACGCAATTTCCCTGTTTCTTATCAGTTTAATGAATTTTGCAAAATAGACGAATTTTGGCAATAACTCGACTTATTTTGGTCAGATAAGGCTATCGATCGCAGATTTAAGAAGCTTGACATCTACAGTTTGTGAAACTATCAAAATAGTTGCAAAATTATATTTTGCTAAATTTTCGAATTTTCGCAATAACTCGACTTATTTTGGACAGATAAGGCTATCGACCGCATATTTAAGAAGCTTAAGTATACAGTTTGCGAAACTGTCAAAAAAGTTGCTAAAATATCACTCAATTTTCCTGTTTCTTATCAATTGAATCAATTTTGCTAAATTTTCGAATTTTGGCAATAATTCTGCTTATTTTGGACATATAAGGCTATAGACTGCAGATTTAAGAAGCTTGAAGTCTACAGTTTGTGAAACTATCAAAAAAGTTGCAAAAATATATTTTGCAAAATTTTCGAATTTTGGCAATAACTCGACTTATTTTGGACAGAAAAGCCTATTGACCGCAGATTTAAGAAGCTGAAGTCTACAGTTTGCGAAACTGCCAAAAAGTTGCAAAAATATCACGCAATTTCCATGTTTCTTATCAATTTAATAAATTTTACTAAAATTTTAAATTTTGGCAATAATTCTGTTTATTTTGGACAGATAAGGCCATCGATCGCAGATTTAAAAGGCTTAAAGTCTCCAGTTTGTGAAACTATTAAGGAAGTTGCAAAAATATATTTTGCAAAATTTTCGAAGTTTGGCAATAACTCGACTTATTTTGGACAGATAAGGCTATCGACCGTTGATTTAAGAAGCTTGATGTATACAGTTTGCGAAACTGTCAAAAAAGTTGCAAAAATATCACGCAATTTCCCTGTTTCTTATCAGTTTAATGAATTTTGCAAAATAGACGAATTTTGGCAATAACTCGACTTATTTTGGTCAGATAAGGCTATCGATCGCAGATTTAAGAAGCTTGACATCTACACTTTGTGAAACTATCAAAATAGTTGCAAAATTATATTTTGCTAAATTTTCGAATTTTCGCAATAACTCGACTAATTTTGGACAGATAAGGCTATCGACCGCATATTTAAGAAGCTTAAGTATACAGTTTGCGAAACTGTCAAAAAAGTTGCTAAAATATCACTCAATTTTCCTGTTTCTTATCAATTGAATCAATTTTGCTAAATTTTCGAATTTTGGCAATAATTCTGCTTATTTTGGACATATAAGGCTATAGACTGCAGATTCAAGAAGCTTGAAGTCTACAGTTTGTGAAACTATCAAAAAAGTTGAAAAAATATATTTTGCAAAATTTTCGAATTTTCGCAATAACTCGACTTATTTTGGACAGATAAGGCTATCGACCGCAGATTTAAGAAGCTTGAAGTCTACAGTTTGCGAAACTGTCAAAAAAGTTGCAAAAATATCACGCAATTTCCATGTTTCTTACCAATTTAATAAATTTTGTTAAATTTTCGAATTTTGGCAATAATTCTGTTTATTTTAGACAGATAAGGCTATCGACCACAGATTTAAGAAGCTTGAAATCTACAGTTTGCGAAGTTGTCAAAAAAGTTGAAAAAATATCTCGCAATTTCCCTGTTTTTTATCGGTTAAATCAATTTTGCTAAATTTTCGAATTTTGGCAATAATTCTGCTTATTTTGGACAGATAAGGCTATAGACCGCAGATTTAAGAAGCTAGAAGTCTACAGTTTTTGAAACTTTCAAAAAAGTTGCAAAAAATATATTTTGAAAATTTTTCGAATTTTGGCAATAACTCGACTTATTTTGGACAGATAAGGCTATTGACCGCAGATTTAAGAAGCTTAAGTCTACAGTTTGCAAAACTCCAAAAATATCACGCAATTTCCCTGTTTCTTATCATTTAAATCAATTTTGCTAAATTTTCGATTTTTGGCAATAACTCTGTTTATTTTGGACAGATAAGGCTATCGACCAAAGATTTAAGAAGCTTGAAATCTGCAGTTTGTGAAGCTGTCAAAAAAGTTGCAAAAATATCACGCAATTTCTTTGTTTCTAATCAATTTAATAAATTTTGCAAAATTTTCGTCTTTTGGCAATAACTCTGTTTATTTTGGACAGCTAAGGCTATCGACCACAGATTTAAGAAGCTTGAAATCTGCAGTTTATGAATCACGCAATTTCCTTGTTTCGCATCAATTTAAAAAAAATTGCAAAATTATCGTATTTTCGCAATAACTCGGCTTATTTTGGACTGATAAGGCTATCGACCACAGCTATGGCAAGTTTGTGAAATTTTGTACAACTTATCTATTTTTAAAGGAAAAATCAAATTTTTAGCATGAATCCTCCACCCAGAAGGCTATCGACCATACTATCGCAAACCTTGACCTTCAAACCGTCCGGAAACGCCGAAGCCTTTGCGAAACGCGCCACCCTTGACCCAAAAAACAATCGCAAAAAAACCTTGCAAAAATAAAATCGCAATTTATTTACATTTGGACAGAGCGGTTGTAATAAGGCTATCGTCCATGGATTGAGCTGCGAACTGCGTTGAGGATTTATTGCGTTTCAATTGTTAATTGGGTTGAGATTGACGTGTCGGACTTTGAACGTCCGTCCATCTGTTTCGCGGGGAAGGTGGGGGGGGAGAAAACTGTGCTGGAAACTACTCACTTTCCTCCGCGGCCGTTCAGCCATGATTTCTGCAGAAAATCCTCGGCAAAAACAACGAGAACGCAAAAGAGTTTCGGCGCGGATCGGTCGGGCGGCGGGTCGTGACTGGCCCGATCGCGTTTTATTTTGATCCATGATGGTAAATGGGGGCCCCAGACGAGGAGGAAAATGCGCAATTTGCCCCACCACTTCCCCCCCATCGACCGCCCAACTCCCCCCACACACGTAACGACCCCCCCGCGCGCCGCCGCACCGAAAAACGAAACAACAAACACGTAACATTGACACAAAACAAAAAACGCGCAATAGATATTATTTTTTGTAACAAATTCAAGTTTTTTCAGTTCTTCGTTGCTTTAGTCAGGTTTAGGTTTTTGACTTAAAACAGCTGAAGGCTTAGGCTAAACTGTGGTGGAAACCGCGACCTTCTACGACTCTCAATTTTCTTTTCTAGTTATCGTCCAAACAAAAACTATTGTTTTAGGTTTAATCTAACCCTAATTTAACCTTACTAGATTCACGTTCAGGTTTCTGCCTTAAAACAACTGAAGGCTTGGCCTAGGCAGTGGTGTAAAAACCTTTCCCTGGAGATTGTTTTAAGTTTAACCTAACCTAGATTGTAGATATGGTGGTGACTTGTACTGCGACCTTTATAGATCTATTGTACCCCACCCTCCTCCTCCAAGTGTTGGTATACTTACCCATTTAGAGCACCTCCTCTAATCCTGATTCCTTTAGGAATTTCAGGATCTGGGTGGGATTCAAGACCTGCAGCTGCTCTGTGTTCAAGCAGTGAGCCCCAAGGTACATCTGTCTCTTGCGGAGTAATGTTCCGCAGTCTTTGAACAGATGTATGGGGGTTTCCTCTGCTGCGCCACAGAATCTGCATCCATCATCCTCCTCTAGGCCTAGGGCCTTGAGATGTTTCCTAAGTCTGCAGTGTCCCGTCAGGGCTCCTGTCAGAATTCTGAGCTTGTTCCTGCTTAGTTTCCTTTTTTGTTCTCCTCTGGTTAAAAGATCACTTTGGATTGCCTTAGCCCTGGAAGTTCTTTCCAGGTTTTCATCCATTTTCCTCTTGTTTCTTTATCTAAACTTTTGTGGATGGTGAACCTAACCTAAGTTAACTAAATCATCTTTGCTTTATCCAGGTTTAGGTTTCTGTCTTAAAACAGGTGCAGACTTGGCTTAGGCTGTGGTGTGAAAACCGCAACTTTCCTCGATTCCCAGTTTTCTAGTTGTCGTCCAAACAGAGAAACTTAAACCTAATCAAACTTTGCTACATTCAGATTTAGGTTTCTGCCTTAAAACAACTGAAGGCTTGGCCTAGGCTGTAGTGTGAAAACCTTCACCTTCTACGATTCCCGGGAGATTGTTGTAGGTTTAACCTGACCAAAGTTAACTAATTCATCTTTATTTCATACAGGTTTATGTTTGTGCCTTAAAACAGGTGAAGGATTGGTTTAGGCTGTGGTGTGAAAACCGCAACCTTCCTTGATTCCCAGTTTTCTAATTATAGTCAAAACAAAAAAACTTAAACCTAATCAAACTTTGCTATATGCAGGTTTAGGTTTCTGCCAAAAACAGCTGAAGCCTTAGCCTAGGCTGTAGTGTGAAAACCGCAACCTTTCTTGATTCCCAGTTTTCTAGTTGTCGTCCAAACAAGAAAACTTAAACCTAATCAAACTTTGCTACATTCAGGTTTAGGTTTCTGCCCTAAAACAACTGAAGGCTTAGCCTAGGTTGTAGTGTTAAAACCGCAACCTTGCTCGGTTCCCAGTTTTCTAGTTATCGGCCAAACAAAAAAACTTAAACCTAATCAAACTTTGCTACATTCAAGTTTAGGTTTCTGCCTTAAAACAGCTGAAGGTTAAGCCTAGGCTGTAGTGTGAAAACCGCAACCTTCCTCGATTCCCAGTTTTCTAGTTATCGTCCAAACAAAAAACCTAAACCCAATTCAAGCTTGCTACATTCAGATTTAGGTTTCTGTTAGGTTTGTTTAGGTTTGCTGTGGTATGAAAACCTTCACCTTCTAAGATTCGCTTTGTTTTAGGTTTAATCTAAGCTAAGTTAACTAATTCATCTTTGCTTCGTCTAGGTTTAGGTTTCTGTCTTAAAACAGGTGCAGGCTTGGCTTAGGCTGTGGTGTGAAAACTGCAACCTTTCTCGATTCCCAGTTCTTTAGTTGTCGTCGAAATAAAAAAACTTAAACCTAATCCAACTTTACTACATTCAGGTTTAGATTTCTGCCTTAAAACAGCTGAAGGCTTAGCCTAGGCTGTAGTGTGAAAACCGTAAACTTCTCCGATTCCCAGTTTTCTAGTTGTCGTCCAAACAATAAAACTAAAACCTAATCAAACTTTGCTACATTCAGATTTAGGTTTCTGTTAGGTTTGTTTAGGTTTGCTGTGGTATGAAAACCTTCACCTTCTAAGATTCGCTTTGTTTTAGGTTTAATCTAAGCTAAGTTAACTAATTCATCTTTGCTTCGTCCAGGTTTAGGTTTCTGTCTTAAAACAGGTGCAGGCTTGGCTTAGGCTGTGGTGTGAAAACTGCAACCTTCCTCGATTCCCAGTTCTTTAGTTGTCGTCGAAATAAAAAAACTTAAACCTAATCCAACTTTACTACATTCAGATTTAGATTTCTGCCTTAAAACAGCTGAAGGCTTAGCCTAGGCTGTAGTGTGAAAACCGTAAACTTCTCCGATTCCCAGTTTTCTAGTTGTCGTCCAAACAACAAAACTAAAACCTAATCAAACTTTGCTACATTGAGATTTAGGTTTCTGCCTTAAAAGAGCTGAAGGCTTAGCCTAGGCTGTAGTGTGAAAACCTTCACCTTCTACGATTCCCGGGAGACTGTTTTAGGTTTAACCTGACCAAAGTTAACTAATTCATCTTTATTTCATACAGGTTTAGGTTTCTGCCTTAAAACAGGTGAAGGGTTGGTTTAGGCTGTGGTGTGAAAACCGCAACCTTCCTTGATTCCCAGTTTTCTAACTATAGTCCAAACAAAAAAACTTAAACCTAATCAAACTTTGCTATATGCAGGTTTAGGTTTCTGCCATAAAACAGCTGAAGCCTTAGCCTAGGCTGTAGTGTGAAAACCGCAACCTTTCTTGATTCCCAGTTTTCTAGTTGTCGTCCAAACAAGAAAACTTAAACCTAATCAAACTTTGCTACATTCAAGTTTAGGTTTCTGCCCTAAAACAGCTGAAGGCTTAGCCTAGGTTGTAGTGTGAAAACCGCAACCTTCCTCGGTTCCCAGTTTTCTAGTTATCGGCCAAACAAAAAAACTTAAACCTAATCAAACTTTGCTACATTCAAGTTTAGGTTTCTGCCTTAAAACAGCTGAAGGCTAAGCCTAGGCTGTAGTGTGAAAACCGCAACCTTCCTCGATTCCCAGTTTTCTAGTTATCGTCCAAACAAAAAACCTAAACCCAATTCAAGCTTGCTACATTCAGATTTAGGTTTCTGTTAGGTTTGTTTAGGTTTGCTGTGGTATGAAAACCTTCACCTTCTAAGATTCGCTTTGTTTTAGGTTTAATCTAAGCTAAGTTAACTAATTCATCTTTGGTTCGTCTAGGTTTAGGTTTCTGTCTTAAAACAGGTGCAGGCTTGGCTTAGGCTGTGGTGTGAAAACTGCAACCTTCCTCGATTCCCAGTTCTTTAGTTGTCGTCGAAATAAAAAAACTTAAACCTAATCCAACTTTACTACATTCAGGTTTAGATTTCTGCCTTAAAACAGCTGAAGGCTTAGCCTAGGCTGTAGTGTGAAAACCGTAAACTTCTCCGATTCCCAGTTTTCTAGTTGTCGTCCAAACAATAAAACTAAAACCTAATCAAACTTTGCTACATTCAGATGTAGGTTTATGCCTTAAAAGAGGTGAAGGCTTAGCCTAGGCTGTAGTGTGAAAACCTTCACCTTCTACGATTCCCGGGAGATTGTTTTAGGTTTAACCTGACCAAAGTTAACTAATTCATCTTTATTTCATACAGGTTTAGGTTTCTGCCTTAAAACAGGTGAAGGATTGGTTTAGGCTGTGGTGTGAAAACCGCAACCTTCCTTGATTCCCAGTTTTCTAATTATAGTCAAAACAAAAAAACTTAAACCTAATCAAACTTTGCTATATGCAGGTTTAGGTTTCTGCCATAAAACAGCTGAAGCCTTAGCCTAGGCTGTAGTGTGAAAACCGCAACCTTTCTTGATTCCCAGTTTTCTAGTTGTCGTCCAAACAAGAAAACTTAAACCTAATCAAACTTTGCTACATTCAGGTTTAGGTTTCTGCCCTAAAACAACTGAAGGCTTAGCCTAGGTTGTAGTGTTAAAACCGCAACCTTGCTCGATTCCCAGTTTTCTAGTTGTCGTCCAAATAGAAAAACTTAAACCTAATCAAACTTTGCAACATTCAGGTTTAGGTTTCTGCCTTAAAACAGCTGAAGACTTAGCCTAGGCTGTAGTGTGAAAACCGCAACCTTCCTCGATTCCCAGTTTTCTAGTTATCGTCCAAACAAAAAACCTAAATCCAATTCAAGCTTGCTACATTCAGATTTAGGTTTCTGTTAGGTTTGTTTAGGTTTGCTGTGGTATGAAAACCTTCACCTTCTAAGATTCGCTTTGTTTTAGGTTTAATCTAAGCTAAGTTAACTAATTCATCTTTGGTTCGTCTAGGTTTAGGTTTCTGTCTTAAAACAGGTGCAGGCTTGGCTTAGGCTGTGGTGTGAAAACTGCAACCTTTCTCGATTCCCAGTTCTTTAGTTGTCGTCGAAATAAAAAAACTTAAACCTAATCCAACTTTACTACATTCAGGTTTAGATTTCTGCCTTAAAACAGCTGAAGGCTTAGCCTAGGCTGTAGTGTGAAAACCGTAAACTTCTCCGATTCCCAGTTTTCTAGTTGTCGTCCAAACAATAAAACTAAAACCTAATCAAACTTTGCTGCATTCAGATTTAGGTTTCTACCTTAAAAGAGCTGAAGGCTTAGCCTAGGCTGTAGTGTGAAAACCTTCAACTTCTACGATTCCCGGGAGATTGTTTTAGGTTTAACCTGACCAAAGTTAACTAATTCATCTTTATTTCATACAGGTTTAGGTTTGTGCCTTAAAACAGGTGAAGGATTGGTTTAGGCTGTGGTGTGAAAACCGCAACCTTCCTTGATTCCCAGTTTTCTAACTATAGTCCAAACAAAAAAACTTAAACCTAATCAAACTTTGCTATATGCAGGTTTAGGTTTCTGCCATAAAACAGCTGAAGCCTTAGCCTAGGCAGTAGTGTGAAAACCGCAACCTTTCTTGATTCCCAGTTTTCTAGTTGTCGTCCAAACAAGAAAACTTAAACCTAATCAAACTTTGCTACATTCAGGTTTAGGTTTCTGCCCTAAAACAGCTGAAGGCTTAGCTTAGGTTGTAGTGTGAAAACCGCAACCTTGCTCGATTCCCAGTTTTCTAGTTGTCGTCCAAATAGAAAAACTTAAACCTAATCAAACTTTGCAACATTCAGGTTTAGGTTTCTGCCTTAAAACAGCTGAAGACTTAGCCTAGGCTGTAGTGTGAAAACCGCAACCTTCCTCGATTCCCAGTTTTCTAGTTATCGTCCAAACAAAAAACCTAAATCCAATTCAAGCTTGCTACATTCAGATTTAGGTTTCTGTTAGGTTTGTTTAGGTTTGCTGTGGTATGAAAACCTTCACCTTCTAAGATTCGCTTTGTTTTAGGTTTAATCTAAGCTAAGTTAACTAATTCATCTTTGGTTCGTCTAGGTTTAGGTTTCTGTCTTAAAACAGGTGCAGGCTTGGCTTAGGCTGTGGTGTGAAAACTGCAACCTTTCTCGATTCCCAGTTCTTTAGTTGTCGTCGAAATAAAAAAACTTAAACCTAATCCAACTTTACTACATTCAGGTTTAGATTTCTGCCTTAAAACAGCTGAAGGCTTAGCCTAGGCTGTAGTGTGAAAACCGTAAACTTCTCCGATTCCCAGTTTTCTAGTTGTCGTCCAAACAATAAAACTAAAACCTAATCAAACTTGGATACATTCGGATTTAGGTTTCTGCCTTAAAAGAGCTGAATGCTTAGCCTAGGCTGTAGTGTGAAAACCTTCACCTTCTACGATTCCCGGGAGATTGTTTTAGGTTTAACCTGACCAAAGTTAACTAATTCATCTTTATTTCATACAGGTTTAGGTTTCTGCCTTAAAACAGGTGAAGGATTGGTTTAGGCTGTGGTGTGAAAACCGCAACCTTCCTTGATTCCCAGTTTTCTAACTATAGACCAAACAAAAAAACTTAAACCTAATCAAACTTTGCTATATGCAGGTTTAGGTTTCTGCCATAAAACAGCTGAAGCCTTAGCCTAGGCTGTAGTGTGAAAACCGCAACCTTTCTTGATTCCCAGTTTTCTAGTTGTCGTCCAAACAAGAAAACTTAAACCTAATCAAACTTTGCTACATTCAGGTTTAGGTTTCTGCCCTAAAACAACTGAAGGCTTAGCCTAGGTTGTAGTGTGAAAACCGCAACCTTCCTCGGTTCCCAGTTTTCTAGTTATCGGCCAAACAAAAAAAAACTTAAACCAAATCAAACTTTGCTACATTCAAGTTTAGGTTTCTGCCTTAAAACAGTTGAAGGCTAAGCCTAGGCTGTAGTGTGAAAACCGCAACCTTCTTCGATTCCCAGTTTTCTAGTTATCGTCCAAACAAAAAACCTAAACCCAATTCAAGCTTGCTTCATTCAGATTTAGGTTTCTGTTAGGTTTGTTTAGGTTTGCTGTGGTGCGAAAACCTTCACCTTCTAAGATTCGCTTTGTTTTAGGTTTAATCTAAGCTAAGTTAACTAATTCATCTTTGCTTCGTCCAGGTTTAGGTTTCTGCCTTACAACAGCTGAAAGGTTAACCTAGGTTGTAGTGTGAAAACCGCGACCTTCCTTGATTCCCAGTTTTCTAGTTGTCGTCCAAACAAAAAAACTTAAACCTAATGAAACTTTGCTACATTCAGGTTTAGGTGTCTGCCTTAAAACAGCTGAAGGCTTGGCCTAGGCCGTAGTGTGAAAACCATCACCTTTTACGATACCCGGGAGATTGTTTTAGATTCAACCTAATCTAAGTTATCTAATTCATCATTGCCTCATCCAGGTTTAGGCTTCTGTCTTATAACAGGTGCAGGCATGACTTAGGCTGTGGTGTAAAAACCGCAAGCTTCCTCGATTCCCAGCTTTCTAGTTGTCGTCCAAACAAAAAAAAAACTTAAACCTAATCAAACTTTGCTACATTCAGGTTTAGGTTTCTGCCTTAAAACCGTTGAAGGTTTAGCCTAGGCTGTAGTATGAAAACCGCAACCTTCCTCGATTCCCAGTTTTCTAGGTGTCGTCCAAACAAAAACTCTTCAAAACCAAATCAAACCTTGCTGTATTTAGGTTTAGGTTTCTGCATTAAAACAGATGAAGGCTTGGCCTAAGCTGCGATGAAGACCGCAACCTTGTACGTTTCGTGGTTCTTGAATTATCGGCGAAAAACCAACGACGTTTTGCAAATCTTGATTTTAGGAAAAATTACAACTTTGTTTCCCTGCGCCGAAATTTTGCCAAATCAAGGTTTTCTAGACCGAAATTTCCTCTGCTTTCAAAATTTGCAAACCGCAATCCTCCCCGATTTATACTTTTGAATTAATCGAGCAATTTCCAGTTTACGAATCATCGTCCAAACAAAAACTTGCGGCGATTGTTTTAGATTTAACCTATCCTACGTTAATTCAGAATTTCCTCTATTTGCAAAATTTGAAAACCGCAAGCTTCTACGATTCCTGGTTCTTGAATTATCGGCGAAAAACCAACAACGTTTTGCAAATTTTGATTTTAGGAAAAATTGCAACTTTGTTTCTCTGCACCAAAATTTTGCCAAATGAAGGTTTTCTAGACCAAAATTTCCTCAGCTTTCAAGAACTGCAAACCGCAATCCTCCACGATTTATACTTTTCGATTAATCGAGCAATTTCCAGTTTACGAGTCATCGTCCAAACAAAAACCTGCAGCGATTGTTTTAGGTTAAACCTAATCTAGGTTAATTTAGATCGAAATTTCCTCAATTTGCGAAATTTGAAAACCGCAAGCTTCTACAATTCCTGGTTCTTGAATTATCGGCGAAAAACCAACAACGTTTTGCAAATTTTGATTTTAGGAAAAATTCTAACTTTGTTTCCCTGCGCCGAAATTTTGCTAAATCAAGGTTTTGTACACCGAAATTTCCTCAGCTTTCAAGATTTGCAAACCGCAATCTTCCACGATTTATACTTTTCGATTAATCGAGCAATTACCAATTTACAAGTTATCGTCCAAACAAAAATTTGCGGCGATTGTTTTAGGTTTATTTAACCTAAATTGCGTTAATTTTTTTCAGAATTTGCTGAATTTGCAAAATTTGAAAACCGCAAGCTTCTACGATTCCTGGTTCTTAAATTATCGGCGAAAAAACAACGACGTATTGTAAAGTTTGATTTTAGGAAAAATTTTAGGAAAAATTGCAACTTTGTTTCCCTGCGCCAAAATTTTGCAAAATCAAGGTTTTCTAGACCGAAATTTCCTCAGCTTTTATGATTTGCAAACTGCAATCCTCCACGATTTATACTTTTCGATTAATCGGGCAATTTCCAGTTTACGAGTCATCGCCCAAACAAAAACTTACGGCAATTGTTTTAGGTTTAACTTAACCTATGCTAGTTTTGTACGGAATTTCCTCAGTTTGCAAAATTTGAAAACCGCAAGGTTCTATGATTCCTGCTTCTTGAATTATCGGCCAAAAACCAACGACGTTTTGCAAATTTTTGATTTTAGGAAAAATTTCAACTTTGTTTCCCTGCGCCGAAATTTTTCCAAATCAAGGACCGAAATTTACTCAGCTTTCAAAATTTGCAAACCGCAATTCTACACGATTTATACTTTTCGATGAAAATTGCAAAAACGTAAGTTTATTAAAAAACAAAAATCGCTAATTTTTCTATTTGTAAACAAAGCAATTTGCAAACCCGCTTTTATTTAACCGCCCTTTACCTTCCTCCCTCATTATCGACTTCTTCTGGAGCGGCGGGGAGATGTTGACCTAGACCCGGTGACCTTGACCGTCAGAAGCGAGCGATAGCTGCATCGATCCGTCCGTCGCCGTCCGACCAATCGGAGCCCGCGACGGCCATATTTTACTTCAACCCCACGCACCCCTTCCGCACCGGGGGCTCGTTTCGCGACTCTTCCCCCACAAATCCATAATTACGCGACCGGCTACACCGTTGCGATGTTAGGACAGGATCTCACCCAGATGTTGAAAATACAATGTATTGCGCAACATCCCCTGTTGTGCAATACATTGTATTTCCGGCGATAACTTGGAAATTTGGCGAGGTAGAAGAAATTTGAAAACAGATTCGGATTCACGTGACAAAATCTTATTGGAAAAAATGTTGTTTTGTCTGTTTTCAGACTTACGAGAAATTTTTGCAAATTAGGTTCTTTTGCATTTTGTCTGGTAACTTTTGAACGAAACGTCGTAGACGGTTGCGGTTTGGAAATCTTGAAAGAGGAGGAGATTTCGAGCAAGACAGGCTTAGTTAGAGCAAAAACAAACGCAGCACAGTTTTTTAAAAATAGCCGATTTTCGTGCGATATTTCGAAAAATGGGAATCGTAGAAATTTGAGGTTTGCAAATCTTGAAAGAGGAGGAAATTTCAGACAAGACAGGCTTAGCTAGGGGTGAAAGAAACGCTACACGATTTTCTAAAAAATGGCTGATATTTCGAAAACTGGGAATCGTAGACAGTTGTAAACAAATGTTGTCGACAGATTAATCGAAAAGTATAAATCCTGTAGGATTACGGTTTGCAAATCTTGAAAGCTGAGGAAATTTCGGTCTAGAAAACCTTGATTTGGCAAAATTTCAACGCAGGGAAACAAAGTTGCTATTTTTCCTAAAATCAAGATTTGCAAAACGTCGTTGGTTTTTCGCCGATAATTCAAGAACCAGGAATCGTAGAAGCTTGCGGTTTTCAAATTTTGCAAATTCTGCACAAAATTAACGTATGTTAAGCTAAACCTAAAACAATTCCCGCAAGTTTTTGTTTGGACGATGACTCGTAAACTGAAAATTGCTCGATTAATTGAAAAGTATAAATCGTAGAGCATTGCGGTTTGCAAATCTTGAAAGCTGAGGAAATTTCGGTCTAGTAAACCTCGATTTGGCAGAATTTTGGCGCAGGGAAACAAAGTTGCAATTTTTCCTAAAATCAAAGTTTGCAAAACGTCGTTGGTTTTTTGTCGATAATTCAAGAACCAGGAATCGTAGAAGCTTGCGGTTTTCGAATTTTGCAAATTTAGTAAATTCTGCACAAAATTAACGTAGGTTAAGTTAAACCTAAAACAATCGCCGCAAGTTTTTGCTTGGACGATGACTCGTAAACTGGAAATTGCTCGATTAATCGAAAAGTATAAATCGTGGAGGATTGCGTTTTGCAAATCTTGAAAGTTGAGGAAATTTCGGTCTCGAAAACCTTGATTTTGCAAAATTTTGGCGCAGGGAAACAAAGTTGCAAGTTTTCCTAAAGTCAAAAGTTGCAATACGTCGTTGGTTTTTCGCCGATAATTCAAGAACCAGAAACCGTAGAAGCTTGCGGTTTTGAAATTTTGCAAATTGAGGAAATTCAGAACAAAATTAATGTTGGTTAAGTTAAACCTAAAACAATCGCCGCAAGTTTTTGTTTGGACGATGACACGAAAACTAGAAATTGCTCGATTAATCGAAAACTATAAATCGTGGAGGATTGCGTTTTACAAATCTTGAAAGTTGAGGAAATTTCGGTCTAGAAAACCTTCATTTTGCAAAATTTTGGCGCAGGGAAACAAAGTTGCAAGTTTTCCTAAAATCAAAAGTTGCAATACGTCGTTGGTTTTTCGCCGATAATTCAAGAACCAGAAACCGTAGAAGCTTGCGGTTTTGAAATTTTGCAAATTGAGGAAATTCCGAACAAAATTAACATAGATTAGTTTAAACCTAAAACAATTCCCGCAAGTTTTTGTTTGGACGATGACTCGTAAACTGAAAATTGCTCGATTAATTGAAAAGTATAAATCGTAGAGCATTGCGGTTTGCAAATCTTGAAAGCTGAGGAAATTTAGGTCTAGAAAACCTCGATTTGGCAAAATTTTGGCGCAGGGAAACAAAGTTGCAATTTTTCCTAAAATCAAAATTTGCAAAACGTCGTTGGTTTTTGGCCGATAATTCAAGAACCAGGAATCGTAGAAGCTTGCGGTTTTCAAATTTTGCAAATTGAGCAAATTCTGAAAAAAAAGAACGTAGGTTAAGTTAAACATAAAACAATCGCCGCAAGTTTTTGCTTGGACGATGACTCGTAAACTGGAAATTGCTCGATTAATCGAAAAGTATAAATCGTGGAGGATTGCGTTTTGCAAATCTTGAAAGTTGAGGAAATTTCGGTCTCTAAAACCTTGATTTTGCAAAATTTTGGCGCACGGAAACAAAGTTGCAAGTTTTCCTAAAATCAAAAGTTGCAATACGTCGTTGGTTTTTCGCCGATAATTCAAGAACCAGAAACCGTAGAAGCTTGCGGTTTTGAAATTTTGCAAATTGAGGAAATTCAGAACAAAATTAACATAGATTAGTTTAAACCTAAAACAATTCCCGCAAGTTTTTGTTTGGACGATGACTCGTAAACTGAAAATTGCTCGATTAATTGAAAAGCATAAATCGTAGAGCATTGCGGTTTGCAAATCTTGAAAGCTGAGGAAATTTAGGTCTAGAATACCTCTATTTGGCAACATTTTGCCGCAGGGAAACAAAGTTGCAATTTTTCCTAAAATCAAAATTTGCAAAACGTCGTTGGTTTTTGGCCGATAATTCAAGAACCAGGAATCGTAGAAGCTTGCGGTTTTCAAATTTTGCAAATTGAGCAAATTCTGCACAAAATGAACGTAGGTTAAGTTAAACCAAAAAAAAAATCGCCGCAAGTTTATGCTTGGACGATGACTCGTAAACTGGAAATTTCTCGATTAATCAAAAAGTATACATCGCGGAGGATTGCGATTTGCAAATCTTGAAAACTGAGGAGATTTCGGTCTAGAAAACCTTAATTTGGAAAAATTTCGGCACAGGGAAACAAAGCTGCAATTTTTCCTAAACTCAAGATTTGCAAAACGTCGTTGGTTTCTCGCCGATAATTCAAGAACCAGGAATCGTAGAAGCTTGCGGTTTTCAAATTTTGCAAATTGAGCAAATTCTGAAAAAAATGAACGTAGGTTAAGTTAAACCTAAAACAATCGCCGCAAGTTTTTGTTTGGACGATGACTCGTAAACTGGAAATTGCTTGATTAATCGAAAAGTATAAATCGTGGAGGAAAGCGGGTTACAAATCATGAAAGCTGAGGAAATTTCGGTCTAGAAAACCTTGATTTGGCAAAATTTT
The DNA here is from genome assembly GCA_944588485.1 of Phosphuga atrata. Lineage (NCBI taxonomy): Eukaryota > Metazoa > Arthropoda > Insecta > Coleoptera > Silphidae > Phosphuga > Phosphuga atrata. Next base: position 27,192,356 of record OX155906.1, read on the forward strand.
GGCGCAGGGCAACAAAGTTGCAATTTTTTCTAAAATCAAGATTTGCAAAACGACGTTAGTTTTTCGCCGATAATTCAAGAACCAGGAATCGTAGAAGGTTACGGTTTTCAAATTTTGCAAATTGAGGAAATTCTGAACCAAAATAACGTAGATTAGGTTAAACCTAAAACAATTGCAGCAAGTTTTTGTTTGGACGATGACTCGTAAACTGGAAATTGCTTGATTAATCGAAAAGTATAAATCGTGTAGGATTACGGTTTGCAAATCTTGAAAGCAGAGGAAATTTCGGTCTAGAAAACCTTGATTTGGCAAAATTTCAGCGAAGGGAAACAAAGTTGCACTTTTCCTTAAAATCAAGATTTGCAAAACGTCGTTGGTTTTTCGCCGATAATTTAAGAACCAGGAATCGTAGAAGCTTGCGGTTTCCAAATTTTGCAAACAGAGGAAATTCTGAATTAAACTAACGTAGGTTAGACCTAAAACAAACGCCGCAAATTTTTGTTTGGACGATGACTCGTAAACTGGAAATTGCTCGATTAATCGAAAAGTATAAATCGTGTAGGATTGCGGTTTACAAATCTTGAAAGCTGAGGAAATTTCGATCCAGAAAACCTTGATTTGCCAAAATTTCGCCGCATGGAAACAAAGTTGCAATTTTTCCTAAAATCAAAATTTGCAAAACGTCGTTGGTTTTCGCCGATAATTCAAGAACCAGAAACTGTAGAAGCTTGCGGTTTTCAAATATTGCAAATTGAGGAATCTCTGAACAAAATTAAAATATATTAGTTTTTGTTTGGACGATGACTCGTAAACTGGAAATTGCTTGCGTTCAGGTTTGCAAATTTTGAAAGCTGAGGAAATTTCGATCCATAAAACCTAGATGGGTCAAAATTTTGGGACACGGAACCTCATCTAGGTGAAACCAAAAGATTGTTTAACCCTTTGCGGTCCACTGTCTCCGTAGCGGGGACATGTGTCTCTCTGCAGGCAGAAACTACGCGGACCTGCTGAGTTCTTGCAACAGAAATGACGCGGACTGCAAAGGGTTAAAACAGAAAAATTTATTGCAACATTTTCTTGGCCACAACTTCTGATGTTTAGCAAATTTTCGCCAATTTTGAAGCAAAAAAATTAGATAAGAATCCTACGATTATGAAATATGAAACTCCAAAATCATTACAGAACCCAAAAAATTTGGTAGAATGTGCCAAAATTTGCAAATTTTAAAACCTCACTGAAATTTTCAGGTCTTTAACGAAATTTGTTGGGAAATTTAGTTGGTTTTTCGTTTAAAACAAGAAATTTGTGTAATAAACCCTAAAAAAATTCCGAAACCTACAGGAAATTCCATTAAGCCATTTGGAACCCAAATTTCATCCATTCCCCAAAATATTCCACTGCTTCGCACTAAACCAACCCCAAACCTCCTAATTCCAACCCCAAAATGATTCCAAAATACCCCCAAAAACTAAAAGACAAGAACCTTACTCACCCCTGTCAAACTTCTTCCCTTCTGGATCGATGTCCTTCACATTAAAGATATCCTCAAATAGAACCCCAGCCATAACAAAAGCCTCAAAACTCGAACCCCAACAAAATTTTCAAACCTCTAACCTCAAATTCAACTCACTCTGACAAAAAAAGTACTACCAACTTAATAAAATTAACTAAAACGTTGACAACCGTGAAAACTTAAAGTCACAAGGATAGTTTATCTGAGTTTTAGGGTGTAATTTTAAGCGTTTTAGAGGCAATTACAGTTGATTTGGGGGAATTTCGGGGAAATTTAAGGTTTTGTTAAGATGGATTGCGAGAAATTCGTGTAGAAAGTGGTTTGGAAAGTTACTGAAGTGAAGTTGCGTATTGTGGTTGAGGTGAAGTTAGGAATGTAAAGTTTGTTTTTTGAAACATGCGCGAAGTTAGTTGTTAAAAAAATTGAGTTTACTGTTTAATTTTGTACAAAAAATAGGGAAGTTATAACTAAATTTGCGTGATTTAAGCTTAGTTTCGTTCAAATCAGTTAAAATCGATCAAAAACGGAGTTGCTGCAAACCGACACGAAATCACCAACGTATCCTTACGACCAACTTCACGTTTGTTTAATTGTTGACGTCTGTCAAAAAAAAACAAACCTTGTTTTAGCTAACACAAATATTGGGGTTCGTCTGTCCGGCTGACTGTGTATTCGGGGTCCGTCTGTCCGTGCATTCGGGGTTCGAGATGGCGACGTTGCCCCCTCGTAGGAACCCCACCCCGACCAAGATCTCCAAGCAGCACCTGTCTCCGCTCCAAATCCTCCTCCAGATGGGCTTCCCCAAACACCGAGCGTAAGTGAAAAACTTCCTTGATGAAAGACTGATTTTCTTCCGGAAATAGAAGTCTTGTTGTAGAAATGTTAGTCTTGTCGGAAAACTCTGACTGCTATGGAAATATTCCGGATATATAAACTTTTTGCAGAAATTTATATTAATTATTGTTCCGGAAAGTGTTACTTTGTTCGGGAAATAATTGAGTTTCTCACTGAAACATTTCAAGCCAAATTTGCGATCATTTATGTTTTTAGGGAGAAGGCTTTGGCTGCAACGGGAAATCGTGGGGTTCAACTGGCTTCCGATTGGTTGCTGGCACATGTCAATGATCCTCTGTTGGATGATACAGCGCCGCGGGAATACATCCTCTACGCTTGTCCGGTCGGATCGTTTTTGCAGGAACTCCAGACGTTTTGGGATCTGTCGCTTGCACATTGCGGATGGAACGGGGCTCATAACTTCACGCCACATATCACGCTGGTCTCGTTTTTCAAGGTAAATGATTAGCCGTGTGTGGAGTAAATTCGAAAAGAAATTGGAAAATTGCTAGTAAATTTGATTTTCAAGATTGTAATGCAACTGTCAATATGACAATAGATTGTTTGATAATTCTGAAAACTAGATGACACACTGAATAATTTGATATATGACATGTGTCAAAATGTCAAATATTAACGACACAGTGGCAGTTTCAGAAGAAGAATAGTTAAAGTTGCCTGTTAATTGGTTTTTTCAAGATTGTGGCAGAAGTGTCAATCTGGCATTAAATTGTTTGACATTTCTGAAAACTAGATGACACACTGAGTAATTTGATGTATGACTTGTGCCAAAATGTCAAATATTAATGTCACAGTGGCAGTTTCAAAAATGGAATAGATAAAGTTGCCTGTAAATTAGTTTTTTCAAAATTGTGGCAGAACTGTCAATCTGGCATTAAATTGCTTGACATTTCTGAAAACTAGATGACACACTGAGTAACTTGATGTATGACATGTGTCAAAATGTCAAATATTAACATCACCGTAGCAGTTTCTAAAAAGGAATACTTAAAGTTGCCTGTAAATTAGTTTTTTCAAGATTGTCACGGAACTGTCAATCTGACATTAGATTGTTTGGCATATCTGAAAACTAGATGACACACTGAATAACTTGATCTATGACATGTGTCAAAATGTCAAATATTAACCTCACAGTGGCAGTTTCAAAAAAGGAATAGTTAATGTTGCCCATACATTTGTTTTTTCAAGATTGTCACGGAACTGTCAATCTGACATAAGATTGCTTGACATATCTGAAAACTAGATGACACACTGAGTAACTTGATGTATGACATGTGTCAAAATGTCAAATATTTACGTCACAGTGGCAGTTTCAAAAACGGAATAGATTTGCCTGTAAATTTGTTTTTCATGATTGTCTCGGAACTGTCAATCTGACATTAGATTCTTTGACAAATCTGAAAACTAGATGACGCACTGAATAACTTGATGTACGACATGTGTCAAAATGTCAAATATTAACGTCACTGTGTCAGTTTCAAAAAAGGAATAGTTAAAGTTGCCTGAAAATTTGTTTTTTCAAGATTGTCACGGAACTGTCAATCTGACATTAGATTGTTTGACGTTTATAAAAACGATAAAACACTGAGTAGATTGATATATGACATGTGTGAAAATGTCAAATATTAACGACACAATGGCAGTTTCTAAAGAGGAGTAGTTAAAGTTGCCTATAAATCTGTTCTCAAGATTATGTCAGGACTGTCAATTTGACATTAGATTATTTGTCAATCTGACAGTTTCAAAAAAAATGTAATCGTTTAATTTATTTTCAGGCTCCGGATGAGGATTGTCCCCACCTGGCTCAAACCTTGAAGTCAGTGATGGAACGGCAAGGTGCAACGTTAAACGAACCCCTCAAGCTGGAGACGTACACCAGCCCCAACTTCATGGGGTTCTTCGTGGCTGAACAGCACGCAGACTACCTGAAGCGAATCGCGATGCAGTACGTGAAGGAGGTCTCGAATGCCAGTAAGAACCTCTCGGAGAGGCTGCCTAGTCGTAGTTGTAATCTTGTGTGCGGCGGGAGTAGTTCTAGTGATTAGTGTTTGTCTGTCTGTCTGTCTCTGTGTATGTATAAAATGTCTGATACACGGTGTTGGTGATTTTTTCAGTTATTAGCGAAACCTATGAGCATTTCGATGCTTTAACTGCCTGTTTCCCATGGTGTTCGACCACCACCGCTAGGTGTATACCCAGGGGTAGCCGATGTAAGACTCCCATATCGAACCCCAAACAAACACCTCAAAGCCCCCACAAACCACCCAACAACTAACACAATCCTTCTTGTAGCCATCAGTCTGGAACCTCACGTCAAGTCGCTCCACCTCACCCTGGCCTACCAATTCCCCAGCAGCCAGTACAACAACCTCAAGGGGCTCGTCGACAGCCTCAACCCCAACTCCTCCATGGAATGGGAACTCAGACTCTACTCCAGAGATCCCCGAGTTAACGGCAAACAAGTACATAAAGTAAGTGTATTCATAGTTTTTCCGCTCAAAAAGTGCCCGAACTTTTTGACGTATAACTAAATGTGCCCGAAACTTTCATATTCCCGCCTTTCAAACCTGGACCTCAAATGCGCTTAATTATCTAATTAATGCGGATGCACATGCGCTTAACTAACCGTAAAAAGATCTATGAGGTTCAATGTGAGGTATTAATATTTCCAGGTGATCCATCAATATTCCCCTTTGGAAAACGACGAGTTGGAACTGCACACCGGCGATTACGTGTACATCGGGCAGGAAGCCTTGGCGACCTCACCGGACGGATGGGTCGAAGGAACCTCATGGCTGACGGGCCAGATCGGTCTGCTGCCGGAAAGCTACACAGAGCGCACGGCCGAATCCGACGCGTGGACCCTCCACAAGAAGGTCTCGCTCAATCAGATACCGAAAGACAGCGGCAAATCCGGATCTGCGGAAGAGGTTCCCGAGGCTCCGACCGCCGTAGCAGAAGGCGTTTCGGGGGAGGCGAAGCCCGGGACCTACGCCAATGTGGAAGCGTTGAGTATTGAAGCAGAGAGCGAGGAGAAGGTGAGCGAAAGAGTTTTGTGAGGTTTTTCATTTCATAAATCGAATAACTTGTAGGTCGAGCCTCAACCCCAGAAGCTTCTAATAATGCGTCACGGCGAACGCGTGGACTTTACCTTCGGCTCTTGGATACCTTACTGCTTCACGCCGGAGGGGCAGTACCTCAGAAAGGATTTAAACATGCCGGAGAACCTTCCGACGCGGTTGCACGGCCCTAGCGGTTACCTCAAAGACTCTCCTCTTACGCAAATCGGGCAGCTGCAGGCGAACCTCACCGGGCAAAACCTCAAACAAAAGAAAATTGAGATACGCACCGCGTATTCCTCGCCCTCGTTCCGCTGTGTACAGACCTGCGATAGCTTGCTGAGAGGTTTGGGGTTGCAGAACCTCATCAAGATCAAATTGGAGCCAGGGTTGTTCGAATGGCTGGTTTGGTACCAAGACTCGAACCCAAATTGGTTGACTGCCGAGGAATTAAACAGTTTCGGGTTTAATATCGATGAAGGCTATCGTCCAAAGATAACGCGAGAAGATTTGTTTGCCTCGCGGGAAACTTGCGAGGAGTTCTACAAACGGAGCAATTTCATCACGAAGGCCGTGCTGGACGAGGTGCGTGAGGGCAACATCCTCTTCGTGGGGCACGCGGCGTCCGTGGAGGTTTGCACGCGGCAGATCTTGGGGTTGGGACCTCGGTCCGCGGGAGAGATGTCGAAGATCATACAGAAGGTTCCTTACTGTAGCCTGGTGTGTTTGGAGCGCAGCGAGGGCAAGTGGGCGTTGGTCGAACCACCCACGCCTCCCATGACGCATTCCAATAATCAGAGGTTTGATTGGGGGGTTTTGTTGTAATCGGAGCGGTTCGTTGCGGAGGTTTTCAAAAAATAGGTTTTTTTTAAAGGTTGTGTCAAATTGACAGAATTTTTGACATTTCTATAAGCTAGATGAAAAAAATTTTTAATACAAATTTTATTTCAGTTAAATAGGAAATTGTGTAAAATTAGCAAAAATTCCAATAGAGATCCAAATTTCGAAACCTCCACGACGTGAAACCAAAAAAATTATCGACTGTCTTTTGTCTCAGTATTATTTTCCACGTCTCGATTGTTCCTCACCGTTTCGAAAATCTGCCGTAATCTGGGTTCTGTAAGGAAATTGCCTACATTCCACACAAAAAACGTAATTTTTTTTCAACGTATCAACCAAAGAAGAATCAAGATTTGTTTGCCAAAAGCTATTATTTCCACAACACGAGCAAACAAAAAACAATTGAATGTTGTAAAGACAAGCTGTAATTTTGTGGAAAGATAAGGATAAATGAACGAAATATATATATTGCTTGTTGAGAAACGATTGGTTTATTTTGTTGCAATTTTTTTTGCTAAACAAACCCATGTTGTATAACTCATTTTATGCAACACACTGTATATGTGGTTATTGCCACACACTGTATATGTAATTTATGTCATACACTGTATATATGCTTTATACTGTTTATGTTAATGCCACACACTGTATATGTTGTTAATGCCACACACTGTATAAGTAGTTAATGCCACACACTGTATATGTTGTTTATGCTACACACTGTATATGTAGTTAATGCTACACACTATATGTATTGTTAATACCACATACTGTATATACAGTATAATCTCGGTAGTTCGGCCGTTGGGTAATCGGACGACACATCCAGTAATCGGGCGGTCTGGAGACCGCTCGCGCTCTTTCCTCCCACCACTCTGTCTTATAATCCGGCGGTTGTCTGGTCCCATATGTGTCGGATTATCGAGATTATACAGTATATGAATCAATAGATCGACAGACCTTTTCCTCTACCTTGTTGGAACTAGATGAGAAGACTACCAGACTGGTCCTAGCTACCCTGAAGAACACCACCTCCAAAGTCAAGTTAAGGGGTGAAATCTCTGTGAGCTTTCCCATCCAGACACGAGCCAGGCAGGAAGATGGCCTCTCGTGCATCGTCTTCAGCTGTCTTCTGGAAAAAATCATAAGAGAATGGACTTCCACATTGTCCCCTGAAGCAGGACTGAAGCTTGGGTACAAGAAAGACAACCTCAATGTACCTCAATGTATGATGATCTCATCCTATTGAGAATTTACAACCGAGAACTGAACTCAATAGCGACAGGCCTTCCCTGGAATCTTCTCACTGTCTCTTACAAGCAAGAAGTGTACAGGCACCACCAGACCTAAATGGACGGGTGAGAGGAAGCAAGCTCACAACCAGAAGATGAAGACATACTGGGCCAAGAAAAAGCAGAAGAAGCTAGCTGAGAGTTATGACGAGCCAAAACGTAGGCCAAAGTGAACTGAAAAAAATATTTAATGCCACACTGCATATGTAGTTAATGCCACATACTGGATATTTGCCTTACACTGTATATGTAGTTAATGCCACACACTTTATATGCAGTTAATGCTACACACTGTATATGTACTTAATGCCACACATTGTATATGTAGTTAATGCCACACATTGTATATGAAGTTAATGCAGCACATTGTATTTGTATTTAATGCAACACGCTGTATATATTGTTAATGCCACACACTGTATAGTTAATGCCACACAATGTATATGTAGTTAATGCCACACACTGTATATGTAATTAATGCCACACATTGTATATGTAGTTAATGCCACATTGTTTATGTATTTATTGGGACACGCTGTATATGTAGTTAATGGCACACACTATATAAATGCGTCAAATATTGTTGCCATCTGTCATTTTTTTGACATTTCAATTTGACAGATGTCAAAAGTTAGATATAACCTAGAAAAACAAGAAACCGTGAAAAAGAGGTCTTATTTGTGTAAAAGTAATAAAAATCTGGTGAATGTTAGTAACTTGAGACATGACGAAGCTTAATCTGTTGGACTTGAATGTGGGGAAGTTGTTTCAAGAGAAATCTGTCGAGGAAATCTTGGAGATCGACAAGTCCCTGGATATGGAAATTGAGAGGAAACGGACGGAGCTTCGCTCAATGGTTGGGTAAGTGGACACTGAACCTCATATTGTATCTCATCTAAAACTGCCAAAATTTTGACATATCCACCAATATCTTGTGAACCAACTGAAAAAGTCCTTGCATCGTTACACTGCAAAACCAATCCTCTTCCTTTCAAGCTATCGAAACTCAATATCAAGAGTAAATGAATGGATCTGTTGGCATCGTAGGCTAGAGGTAAAAGTGTTATGATTCTGAGTGTGATCCGTGTGTGATGTCTGACCACATTTTTTCGAATAAAAGAAATATGACCAGGGCCAGATTTTCCTATCAGTTAAACAGCCCATATCTTAGGGCCTCAACTTTCTTGGGGCCCCCAAAATACCTGTGTAGGTATCTGAAAATCATATTTGTCGCTGACATATATAATATCTGGATTTATAAAGGGCCCCATATCTCAGATAGCGTAGGGCCTTATCAAGTCTAAATCCGCCCCTGAGTGTGACTACTGATGTACTAACTTTACAGAGAGACTGATGACACAAACATTTCAAACCTTACAATGATCGGGGATTATGTAATCTTTGGGATCATTTCATAGACAATGAAAATGGAGGTAGCAACTTTCAACAACCTTGTACTGGTCCCATATCAATGATAAGCGGCAGTAATGGTACCATATCAAAAAGATGATGGGTGGTGACTAGGGCGGGGAAAGTAATCTTCCAAACCTATCATTAGAAATGATAAATGAGGCAAGATACTTTGAAGCATCATTGCAAAGGGAGAAAGCAAGTCTCGTTGTTCTCATACACTCTCTCTGTATGTTATTCTCTCTGTCTGTAAGAATAACCGTCCTATGGATGAATTATCGAAAATGTGGAGGAAAAAAACAACGAATGGGGCTCTGCTTTTTATAGTTGAAATTTTTTTGTGCCCATGTGTCAATTTCCGCCATGTTATAGGTCAAAAAGTGTCCGAACTTTTTGACGTGTAACTAAATATGTGCCCGAAACTTTCATAGACCTTTTCAGACCTTTTCATACTTTCAATTTTTTTGTGCGCAATGGTCAATTTCCGTCTTTATGACGTATAGCATATACGTCAAAAAGTGCCCGAACCATTTGACGTATAACTAAATATGTGCCCGAAACTTTCATAGACCTTTTCAGACCTTTTCATACTTGAAATTTTGTGTCAATTTCCGCCATGTTATACGTCAAAAAGTGCCCGAACTTTTTGACGTATAACTAAATATGTGCCCGAAACTTTCATAGACCTTTTCATACTTGGAATTTTGTGTCAATTTCCGCCATGTTATACGTCAAAAAGTGCCAGAACTTTTTGACGTATAACTAAATATGTGCCCGAAACTTTCATATTCCCGCCTTTCAAACTTGGCGGATGCGCATGCGCTTAACTAACCGTAAATCTATTGTTCGGTAACTGTTACGATCTCTTTCGAAACTGTCAAAATTTTGACATAATCGCCAATATCTCAAGAACTGCTCAACCGATTCCAAAAATTCTTCGAGCGATACATCCCAAAACAAATCCTGCACATTTAAAGGGATCAACCGTTAAAATCCCGCTAGTGTAAATCTCACAATTTAAATTCAAAAACGACTTAGCTTACTCCAAATTTTTCAGAAACCAGAAGTTTTTATGATAAAATTTGATTCTGTGTCGTAAACTAGATTGAATTGTAAATAATTATATGTACGATTTATCAAAATCCGTCAGATATTAAACTTACAATTTTAAAAAAATTAACAAAATTTTTTTTACATTTGTGAGAAAACCATCAAACTGACGATAAATTTGAAAATTCGGGCATTTTGATACCAAACTCGTCAAAATCTGTCAACGAATAACGTCAGTATGCCACATTTATGTCAAAATTTGATGTTTTAATGTTTTAGGGATCGCTACAAGGATATTTTGACAGCGACGGAGGCGATTAAAGCGATGGAACGGATCTCGGAGGAAATAGTTATCAGAATTGACAGTGTCACTGACAGGTGTCAGATTTTGGTTGGCAACACTGCAAGGGAACTACCTAAGAAGTCACTGACAATTTCCAGGTGAGAAACATTTAGGGGAATTAGTCACTTAAGATTTGCAGAAATCTGGGGGAATTTTATCATTTGCTGGGGAATTTTGTCATTTGCTGGGGGAATTTTGTCATTTACTGGGGGAATTTTGTCATTTGTTGCGGGATTTTGTTGTAAATTTTGTGCTTTTAGGGAAAAAGTGGAGGAAAGGACGATTTTGATGCAAATTCGGTTGGCAATTGTTTTGAACGAAAGCATCTGGTTGGCTCTCGATGATGACGACTTTTCTAAGGCCGCCCAGTATTATTTACTCGCCCAACATGTCCACACTGGTAAAAAATGACAGAACTGTCAATATTATTAACATATCTCTCAATATAATTAACGTATCTCATAAAATAATTGACATAACTGTCAAAATAATTCATATAATTGTCAAAATAATTGACATAACTGTCAACATACTTGATATAATAGTCAAAATGATTGATAAATCTGTCAAAATAATTGACATATCTGTCAAAATAATTGATATAACTGTCAAAATAATTGATAGACCTGTCAAAATAATTGACAAAACTGTCAAAATAATTGATTATTTTGTCAAAATAATTGATATAACTGTCGAAATAATTGACGTTACTCTCAAAATAATTGACAAATCTGTCAAAATACTTGACAAATCTGTCATAATAATTGACATTACTGTCAAAATAATTAACGTAACTGGCAAAATAATTGATATAACTGTCACAATAATTGATAAATCTGTCAAAATGATTGATAAAACTGTCAAAATAATTGACATATCTGTTAAAATGGTTGTACGTAACTGTCAAAATTATTGATATAAATTTGTCAAAATAATTGATAAATCTGACAAAATAATTGACATAACTGTCAAAATTATTGATAAATCTGTCAAAATAATTGACATAACCGCCATAATAATTGGCATAACTGTCAAAATTATTGACATAACCAGCAAAAGTAATTGGCAAATATGTCCAAATAATTGAGTTTACTGTCAAAATATATGACATAACTGTCAAAATAATTGATAAATCTTTTCAAAATAATAGCCACAACTGTTAAAATAATTGACATTTATGTCAAAGTAATTGACAGCCGTCAAAATTATTGACATAACTGTCAAAATAATTGACATAACTGTCAAAATATATGACACATTTGTCAAACTAATGACATTTCTATTGTTTTTTTTTTCAAGGTTTGAGGTTAATTGATAAATCTCAAAATAATTGACAAATCTGTCCAAATAATTAAGTTTACTGCAAAATAATTGACATAACTGTCAAAATAATTGATACATCTGTCAAACTAATGACATTTCTATTGGTTTTTTTTTCAAGGTTTGAGGTTAATTGACAAATCTGTCAAAATAATTAACAAATCTGTCCAAGTAATTGATTTACTGTCAGAATAATTGATATAACTGTCAAAATTGATAAATGTGTCAAAATAATTGACATAACTGTCAAAATAATTGATACATCTGTCAAACTAATGACATTTCTATTGGTTTTTTTCAAGGTTTGAGGTTAATTGACAAATCTGTCAAAATAATTAACAAATCTGTCCAAGTAATTGAGTTTACTGTCAGAATAATTGATATAACTGTCAAAATTGATAAATGTGTCAAAATAATTGACATAACTGTCAAAATAATTGACATTTCTGTCAAAGTAATTGATAGCTGTCAAAATAATTGACATAACTGTCAAAATAATTGATACATCTGTCAAACTAATGACATTTCTATAGTTTTTTTTTCAAGGTTTGAGGTTAATTGACAAATCTGTCAAAATAATTAACAAATCTGTCCAAGTAATTGAGTTTACTGTCAGAATAATTGATATAACTGTCAAAATTGATAAATGTGTCAAAATAATTGACATAACTGTCAAAATAATTGACATTTCTGTCAAAGTAATTGATAGCTGTCAAAATAATTGACATAACTGTCAAAATAATTGATACATCTGTCAAACTAATGACATTTCTATAGTTTTTTTTTCAAGTTTTGAGGTTAATTGACAAATCTGTCAAAATAATTAACAAATCTGTCCAAGTAATTGAGTTTACTGTCAGAATAATTGATATAACTGTCAAAATTGATAAATGTGTCAAAATAATTGACATAACTGTCAAAATAATTGACATTTCTGTCAAAGTAATTGATAGCTGTCAAAGTAATTGACATAACTGTCAAAATAATTGATACATCTGTCAAACTAATGACATTTCTATAGTTTTTTTTTTCAAGGTTTGAGGTTAATTGACAAATCTGTCAAAATAATTAACAAATCTGTCCAAGTAATTGAGTTTACTGTCAGAATTATTAATATAACTGTCAAAATTGATAAATGTGTCAAAATAATTGACATAACTGTCAAAATAATTGACATTTCTGTCAAAGTAATTGACAGCTGTCAAAATAATTGACATAACTGTCAAAATAATTGAGACATCTGTCAAACTAATGACATTTCTATTTTTTTTTTAAGGTTTGAGATTAATTAACAAATCTGTCAAAATAATTGACAAATCTGTCCAAATAATTAAGTTTACTGTTAAAATAATTGACATAACTGTCAAAATTATTAACATATCTATCAAAATAACTGACATTTCTGTCAAAGTAATTGACAGCTGTCAAAATAATTGACATAAGAATCAAAATAATTGACATAACTGTCAAAATAATTGACACATCTCTCAAACTAATGACATTTCTATTGTTTTTTTTTAAAGTTTGACGTTAATTGACAAATCTGTCAAAATAATTGACAAATCTGTCCAAATAATTGAGTGTACTGTCAAAATAATTGATATAACTGTCAAAATAATTGATAAATGTGTCAAAATAATTGACATAACTGTTAGAATAATTGAGATTTCTGTTAAGTTTGACAGCTGTCAAAATAATTGACATAACTGTCGAAATAATTGACATAACTGTCAAAATAATGGTCATAACTGTCAAAATAATTGACACATCTGTCAAACTAATGACATTTCTATTGGTTTTTTTTTCAAGGTTTGAGGTTAATTTACAAATCTGTCAAAATAATTGACAAATCTGTCCAAATACTTGAGTTTACTGTCAAAATAATTGATATAACTGTCAAAATAATTGATAAATGTGTCAAAATAATTGACATAACTGTCAAAATAATTGACACATCTGTCAAACTAATGACATTTCTATTGTTTTTTTTTCAGGGTTTGAGATTAATTGACAAATCTGTCAAAATAATTGACAAATCTGTTCAAATAATTAAGTTTACTGTCAGGATAATTGACATAACTGTCAAAATAATTGATAAATCTGTCAAAATTATTGACATAACTGTCAAAATAATTGACATTTCTGTCAAAGTAATTGACAGCTGTCAAAATAATTGACATAACAATCAAAATAATTGACAACTGTCAAAATAATTGACATAACTGTCAAAATAATTTACATTTCTGTCAAAGTAATTAACAGCTGCCAAGATAATTGACATAACTGTCAAAATAATTGACATAACTGTCAAAATAATTGACATAACTGTCAAAATAATTGACATTAGTAAATAAGTGATAAATCTGTCAAAATAATTGACACAACTGTCAAAATAATTGTCATTTCTGTCAAAATAATTGACAGCTGTTAAAATAATTGACATAACTGTCAAAATAATTGACATTACTGTCAAAATAATTGACACATCTGTCAAACTAATGACATTTTTATTGTTTTTTTTTTTCTAGGTTTGAGGTTATTAAGTAAAGATATTTTCGAGAAATATCGAATTATCAAGAAGATTAAAGCAACTGTGGACAGTCTGAGGGCGAGGATCTTGAGATGCACCAATGAGAAGCTTCAGACCGTCGAGTTGAGCACTGAAGTAAGGAAGCCTCTTTTAGGTTATCTAACACGTTTGACATTTCTAATGTCACACTGAGTAAAATGACATCTGTCAAAATATCAAATATTTATGTCACAATGACAGTTTAAAAACGGAGTGGTAAAAATAATTTCATAGTTGAAATTTTTTTGTACGCATGTGCCAATTTCCGCCATGTTATACGTCAAAAAGTGCCCAAACTGTTTGACGTATAACTAAATATGTGCCCGAAACTTTCATATTCCCGCCTTTTAAACTTGCCGGATGCGCATGCGCTTAACTAGCCTTAAAAAGATCTATTTGTTTTTTTTTTCAAGTTTGGGACAGAAATGTCAATCTGACATTAAAATATTTGACCTTTCTGAGAACTAAATGTCACTCTATGAGTAACATGAAAAGTGTCAAAATGACATACAACGTCACAGTGACAGTTTCAGAAAGGGAAAATATTTTCGAAAACTTTGACGCTTTCACTAAACCTGTCATTACCCTAACATTTCCAGGACACATGCAGCAACCTCAACGCGCTGATGCTGCTCGAAAACCACAGCTGCAGCGACCTTTTAAAGAAGTTCATCGAACTACGCAAAAACGCCTTGACAGCCGTCATAAATTTGACACATCCCAGCGTCAGAGCCCAAGTGTCCGCCATGGTTAAATGTCTATACACAACTGTCCATCTATTACACGATTGTTTCCTTAGTAAGTTGTCGAAATATCAATTTTGACAGGTTTTTGACACTGATTTGACAGATTATAAAGAGACCAATAAGGGGTTGATTTGGCACCAGCTGGACGCGATAGTGGGCGTGGCCGCGCCCACCACCCTCTCCACAGTGACGTCACTGCCAGAGACCAACCTGTCGAACTACATTCCTGAAATCATCAAACAATTCCGGTAACTGTCAAGAGATTGACAGCTTGTTAAGAATTTGACAGTTTTATTTTGACAGGCCAAAGTGCAGTAATGCCAACAGCAGTCTGTCCAAGTCAGAAAGTGTGGAACTTGTCAAGCTGTGGATGGACGACGCAGCTGTCAAAATCGAGGCCGGAATCGAAAAGGCTTTGGACCTAGTGCCAAATGTCAAAGGACTTCACATCATCCGAGAAGAAGCTTTGAAAATTGGTAACAATGACATTTACAATGATAGCTGTGAATTCTGACTATTTTTTGTGTTTAGATTTGCCAACGAATTGGGACGAAATCTGTCAAAACTGTCAGTTACCTGTCAAACTAAACATCTGGTACCACTTCTTCCAAAAGTACATAACCAAGCGAGCCACGAATCTGATCACAAAGAACTTGTCGAAGATGACAGCCGAGACAGAGTCCGATCTCTCGAAACACTTTGACAGTTGCACTGATAGCTCCGAGCTGGACTTGCGCTGGTACGTCTGGAGGGAGGAGCCGGACGACGTTAGCCGACACCCTGCGCCCAATCAGCATCGAGGATTGGCCATGAAGACCAAAGGCTACTCCCCCTCCATCGTCAAATTATGCTCCGCCCACAATGACAAGTGCCAAATGCTGTTGGACGACGTCAAACTCTACCTTTACGGCGACTGCCAAACCGTCAAAAACGTCAAAAAATTCGTTGACAGGGACGTGTTAGAGTCTCACTTGAAACAGCAGTGTTCACAAAACGTCAATAAGTATGACAACCGTCAAGATTTGAACACCCATGTTATTATTTCGTTTTTAGATTGATAACATTCCTCCAAACAAAACTCTCAACCAATGAGAACCCTACGTTCCAGCTGGTCGTGCAATCAGTGATGGCCGGCCGCGTCTTATCAGCCCTCACCAACCTGTGCCCCGCCCTCGAGGCGGCCTGCACACCCAACGGCCAATCCGACGAATGGGACAGAGTTTGCTCCGCCCTCGACTCCGCCTCCTTAACCTTCTGGGACCACTGGATACAACACGTCACAATGGAAACAACTAAGTCAACAAAAGAGCATCTAGACAACATCGACATGTTATCAATGTTGAATATTCTATGCGTAAGGAAATGTCAATTGCTAAATGTCAAATTTTAAAGGTGTAAAATTGATGTTCATTATTGAGAGTTGTCATTGTTTTATGTCAAAGTAATGCCAGTTGTCATTCTTTTATGTCAAAGTGATCACAGTTGTCATTGTTTTATGTCAAAGTGATGAGAATTGTCATTGTTTCATGTCAAAGTGATGACAGTTGTCATTGTTTTATATCAAAGTGATGAGAATTGTCATTGTTTTATGTCAAAGTGATAACAGTTGTCATTGTTTTATTTCAAAGTGATAACAGTTGTCATTGTTTTATGTCAAAGTGATGACAGTGGTCATTGTTTTATGCCAAAGTGATGACAGTTGTCATTTTTTTATGTCAAAGTGATGATAGTTGTCATTGTTTTATGTCAAAGTGATTACAGTTGTCATGGTTTTATGTTAAAGTAATGACAGTTGTCATTGCTTTATGTTAGAGTGATGACAGTGGTCATTGTTTTATGTCAAAGTGATGACAGTTGTCATTGTTTTATGTCAAAGTGATGACAGTTGTCAAAGTTTTATGTCAAATTGATGACAGTTGTCACTGTTTTATGTCAAAGTGATGACAGTTGTCCTTGTTTTATGTCAAAGTGATGACAATTCTAATTGTTTTATGTCGAAGTGATGACAGTTCTCATTGTTTTATGTCAAAGTGATGACAGTTGAAATTGTTTTATATTAAAGTGATGACAGTTGTCATTGCTTTATGTCAAAGTGATGACAGTTGTCATTGTTTTATGTCAAAGTGATGACAGTTGTCATAGTTTTATGTCAAAGTGATCACAGTTGTCATTGTTTAATGTCAAAGTGATGAGAATTGTCATTGTTTTATGTCAAAGTGATAACAGTTGTCATTGTTTTATTTCAAAGTGATAACAGTTGTCATTGTTTTATGTCAAAGTGATGACAGTGGTCATTGTTTTATGTCAAAGTGATGACAGTTGTCATTTTTTTATGACAAAGTGATGATAGTTGTCAAAGTTTTATGTCAAATTGATGACAGTTGTCACTGTTTTATGTCAAAGTGATGACAGTTGTCATTGTTTTATGTCAAAGTGATGACAGTTGTCATAGTTTTATGTCAAAGTGATCACAGTTGTCATTGTTTTATGTCAAAGTGATGAGAATTGTCATTGTTTTATGTCAAAGTGATAACAGTTGTCATTGTTTTATTTCAAAGTGATAACAGTTGTCATTGTTTTATGTCAAAGTGATGACAGTGGTCATTTTTTTATGTCAAAGTGATGATAGTTGTCGTTGTTTTATGTCAAAGTGATTACAGTTGTCATTGTTTTATGTTAAAGTAATGACAGTTGTCATTGCTTTATGTTAGAGTGATGATAGTGATCATTGTTTTATGTCAAAGTGATGACAGTTGTCATTGTTTTATGTCAAAGTGATGACAGTTGTCCAAGTTTTATGTCAAATTGATGACAGTTGTCACTGTTTTATGTCAAAGTGATGACAGTTGTCCTTGTTTTATGTCAAAGTGATGACAATTCTCATTGTTTTATGTCGAAGTGATTACAGTTCTCATTGTTTTATGTCAAAGTGATGACAGTTGAAATTGTTTTATATTAAAGTGATGACAGTTGTCATTGTTTTATGTCAAAGTGATGACAGTTGTCATTGTTTTATGTCAAAGTGATGACAGTTGTCATAGTTTTATGTCAAATTGATGACAGTAGTCAATGTTTTATGTCAAAGTGAAGACAGTTGTCATTGTTTTATGTCAAAGTGATGACAGTTGTCATTGTTTTATGTCAAAGTGATGGGAAATGTCATTGTTTTTGTGTCAAAGTGATGACAGTTGTCATTGTTTTATGTCAAAGTGATGACAGTTGTCCTTGTTTTATGTCAAAGTGATGACAGTTGTCATTGTTTTATGTCTAAGTGATGACAGTTGTCATTGTTTTATGTCAAAGTGATGAGAATTGTCATTGTTTTATGTCAATGTGATGACAGTTGTCAAAGTTTTATGTCAAAGTGATGACAGTGGTCATTTTTTTATGTCAAAGTGATGATAGTTGTCATTGTTTTATGTCAAAGTGATTACAGTTGTCATTGTTTTATGTTAAAGTAATGACAGTTGTCATTGCTTTATGTTAGAGTGGTGACAGTGATCATTGTTTTATGTCAAAGTGATGAGAATTGTCATTGTTTTATGTCAAAGTGATAACAGTTGTCATTGTTTTATTTCAAAGTGATAACAGTTGTCATTGTTTTATGTCAAAGTGATGACAGTGGTCATTTTTTTATGTCAAAGTGATGATAGTTGTCATTGTTTTATGTCAAAGTGAAGACAGTTGTTGTTTTATGTCAAAGTGATGACAGTTGTCATTGTTTTATGTCAAAGTGATGACAGTTGTCATTGTTTTATGTCAAAGTGATGACAGTTGACATTGTTTTATGTCAAAGTGATGACAGTTGTCATTGTTTTATGTCAACGTGATGGGAATTGTCATTGTTTTATGTCAAAGTGATAACAGTTGTCATTGTTTTTTTTTCAAAGTGATAACAGTTGTCATTGTTTTATGTCAAAGTGATGAGAATTGTCATTGTTTTATGTCAAAGTAATGACAGTTGTCATTGTTTTATGTCAAAGTGATAAGAATTGTCATTGTGTTATGTCAAAGTGATGACAATTGTCATTGTTTTATGTCAAAGTGATGACAGTTGTCATAGTTTTATGTCAAAGTGATTACAGTTGTCATTGTTTTATGTCAAAGTAAAGACAGTTGTCATTGTTTTATGTCCAAGTGATGAGAAATGTCATTGTTTTATGTCAAAGTGATGACAATTGTCATTGTTTTATGTCAAAGTGTTGACAGTTGTCATTGTTTTATGTCAAAGTGATTACAGTTGTCATTGTTTTATGTCAAAGTGACGGCAGTTGTCATTGTTTTATGTCAAAGTGATGACAGTTGACATTGTTTTTGTCAAAGTGATGACAGTTGTCATTGTTTTATGTCAAAGTGATGACAGTTCTCATTGTTTTATGTCAAAGTGATGACAGTTGTCATTGTTTTATGTCTAAGTGATGACAGTTGTCATTGTTTTATGTCAAAGTGATGACAGTTCTCATTGTTTTATGTCAAAGTGATGACAGTTGTCATTGTTTTATGTCAAAGTGATGACAGTTATCATTGTTTTATGTCAAATTGATGAGAGTTGTCATTGTTTTATGTCAAAGTGATGTCAGTTGTCATTATTTTTTTGTTTTAGAGTTGGGATGTAATTGAGATTCAGGAGCAGACGGAGGAGCGGACGTTCAAGTCGGAGATTAAGGTGCCGATGAAGCCGAGTACGGCGCTGCAGGCGGTGCTGGGGCGGGTGTGCGAGAGCCTGGACGCCGCCCTGCCGCACACTTTGCCGCGGCCAGTGCATTCGCGATTCGTGGAGAGGAACGCGCACGTGGTGCTGGGCCAATACGAACGTCTCGTTTCGCCGCGGCTAACCCAAACCCAGGCGCTGCAGTTTCTGTTCGACGTCAAGTTTCTGACGACGCTCTGCGTGCCCCGCGAGAATTTGACACTCGTCCAGATGTCACAAGGCGTTTGTGACAAGCTCCGTGACGTCATTGACCCCTTTGACCTTGACGTCTTCTACAAATATTTACAACACAATGTCAAACAAAGCGTACTACAATCACAAGTAATGACAAAAATGACGTTTTGACAAAAATGACGTTTTTGACAAAAATTACGTTTATGGCAAAAATGACGTTTATGGCAAAAATGATGTTTATCGCAAAAATTATATTTATGACAAAAATGACGTTTTCGACAAAAATTACGTTTATGGCAAAAGTGACGTTTATGACAAAAATTACGTTTATCGCAAAAATTATATGTAAGACAAAAATTACGTTTTTGACTAAAATGACGTTTATGGCAAAAATGACATCGCAAAAATTATATTTATGACAAAAATGACGTTTTCCACAAAAAATACGTTTATTGCAAAAGCGACGTTTATGACAAAAAATACGTTTTGACTAAAATGACGTTTTGGCAAAAATGACGTTTATCGCATAAATTATATTTATGACAAAAATGACGTTTTCGACAAAAATTACGTTTATGGTAAAAGTGACGTTTATGACAAAAATTACATGTTTGACTAAAATGACGTTTATGGCAAAAATGACATCGCAAAAATTATATTTATGACAAAAATGACGTTTTCGACAAAAAATACGTTTATTGCAAAAGTGACGTTTATGACAAAAAATACGTTTTGACTAAAATGACGTTTTGTCAAAAATGACGTTTATCGCAAAAATTATATTTATGACAAAAATGACGTTTTCGACAAAAATTACGTTTATGGCAAAAGTGACGTTTATGACAAAAATTACGTTTTTGACTAAAATGACGTTTATGGCAAAAATGACGTTTATCGCAAAAATTATATGTAAGACAAAAATTACGTTTTTGACTAAAATGACGTTTATGGCAAAAATGACTTATCGCAAAAATTATATTTATGACAAAAATGACGTTTTCGACAAAAAATACGTTTATGGCAAAAGTGACGTTTATGACAAAAAATACGTTTTGACTAAAATGACGTTTATGGCAAAAATGACGTTTATCGCAAAAATTATATTTATGACAAAAATGATGTTTATCGCAAAAATGACGTTTATTGCAAAAATGACGTTAATGTCAAAAATTATAATTTAAAAAATTTGACAGCAGTCTTAAACATAAAATTTTCTATTATAATCACAATTAACAGTTACTTTTGACATTTGTCAAATTTTTGACATTTTCATTATTTCTTTTTAATTTCAGGTGATTTTGGGCAGTTTGTTGCCTAATTCGGGTCAACTGTCAAGTTTGGGGGTGTTGGAGAGAGGCGTGTCGGGGGAGGAGCCTTCGGTGTTGGCGCTGAGCACACCCTCTGGTGGGGGGTGGTTTACGTTGTTGCCAGTTACAGCGCCTGCTCAAAAGGCCACGTTGCCAAGCAATCCGCAAACTAGTGAACAGAGCAAGGTTGGTCTTTCCGGCGAAATGTCAAAGTTTGACAGATCTGTCAAAGTTTGATGTTTCAAATGGTTTATTTTTACAGGGTTTTCGACGTTAATTCGGGTAAAGTTGGCGTGTTGTAGTGTGTTTAACTGTCAAAAGTGACATTTTGGAGGTTAAAAAATGTCTAAATTGACCACCAAAAATGTGATTTTTGACATTTCCCTGTTCCACCTCCTGTGACTAATTCATGTTCCAGCTATGATATTGATTAATTCAAAAACCTATCAATCTATTTTGATATTCTAGTGACATTTTGACGTTTTCAGGTGGGGAGAGGGAAGCCAACAGCCAAAAAGTCACCCGAAACGTCAGGTAGTGTCAGATCGGGTGCGGCGGCGTTATTTGGAATGACAAGTGAATGGTTTTCGTAAATGTCAAAAATGTCATTTGCCAACACCAACGTGTTTTTCCTGTAAATATATTGAAAACCAAAAAGAAAACGAAAATTATTTATTTTATTTCTGTCAATTCTGACATTTGTATATGCTTTCAACAGAACTGTCAAATCTGACATTTTTCTGACATATATCTTTCTTTTATTTAAAACGCCAGTTTAATGTTACATGATTCGTCTTAACAAACACAAAAGTGTGTCAAAAAGCCCTTAAGAATATTTACAATAATATCTGTCAACTTTGACGGTTGTGCGACAAGTGTCAAGTTTGACGGGTGTGTGACAAGTGTCAAGTTTGACGGGTGTGTGACAGTTGCGCCACAACGGCCAAAGTTTCAACCATAAAAATACTGAAAGAAAATCGCAAAATGTCAAAACGGTTTAAATGTCAAAGTTGTCGACGTGACTCTGACAGTTTTGTGATTTTTTTCCTAAACTAAAGCGATTAGTACACTAAGTAAATGTCATTACTACACAACTGTCACAGATTTGACAGTTTTAACAACTGTCAAAATTTGACATTTTTATAACTAAACATGGTTTCTTTTATATTATTGTTTTAACACTTTCATAGTTGTACAACAACACTGACAGTTATCAGCTGTCATTTTTTGACATTTCGTCAAACGTGAAATTTTCAACCGAAACAAAAGTTTTTGTTTTAAGCTACCAAATATAGTCATTTTTCTGACAAATGTCACTTTTGACAGGTGACAATTATCCCTTCAGTAGAGAAAACGGAAACCTAAAACCTAAGTCAAAGCCTAAAACTAATATTTTTTTACAATTCAATTGTTTTTTTTGTCTCGTAACAACACCGACTAATCTTTGCGTTTCTATTGGTGGACCATAACAAAAATGGGCGTGTCCCCAACACCGAACAAGCCTAAACAGGTGTTAGCTTTGTTAGACTCTCCCTCGTTTAAGTGGATAGGCGTGGAAATATGTTGGTGGACACGCCCCTTTTATTTAAACAATTGGGTGTTAACTTGCGAAGCCACGCCTAGTAACCAATGATTTATGAGGCCACGCCCATTGTGTGTTGTGCGGGGGAGTGTCGGTGGGCGTGCCCAAACTATCGTAAATGAAATAAATTCGTTTCTTTGTTGGTAATTATTATTTTTTTACTATTTTATTATCTTTTTTTGTTAATGTTAACACTGCGAGAAAAGCAGCCCGATATATCATATATATATTTCATATAATTTATTCAACTAGAAAAAAAATTGAGAAAAAATTGTTGAAAATTCTCTTAAATAATTAAAAAAAGGGGTTGGGAACGGTTGTTGTGGGCGGGGAAAGGAGTCGTGTGGGTGGGACCGACGGCTCGGGGGCGTGGAAAGTTCTCTGCGGGGGCGGGGCTTGCATTCGGGAGGGGTTTTGTACAACTCTCGATAGAGAAAACAGAAAAAAAAGCGACGAAACAAAACACTAACGACTTGTGCACACACAAAACAAAACATTTCTCTTTCAAGTAAGGTTTCTCTCTTTTCTCTATCGGGTCCGCCCAATCTCTTCCTCGGCTCCTCATTGGACGACTGGTGAGGCAGTTGCTGCACTTAATAGTAAGTCTCTTGCTCCAACCAACCGCCTGGGTTACGGCGCAGGTAGAAACGCCTCGTCTCGTCGTAGATGAAGATCGATAGCATGAACGGCAGCGCGGGTAACCACCAAAAGAACCTAAAACACATCAAAAATTATATAACTCGAAAACTACTGCACCAATCTTAACAAGCGATACCTTGTTGCATTCCCTGTTTCATTACAAACACTACGTTAGAAACCGCAATGAAATCACCCCACCCGTTCCCTTACAATCCCCATTTTCCTAAACTCTACCCCAAAACACAAACTTCAACTTCAACCTTTCATAACCCCCAAACTGCTGCGAATAATTCAAAACGGAAACCACAGTTCGATTCCGTGTGCTTTTACGAACACTTTGACGCGTTCCTTCCGGTTTTTCGTCGGTTCGTTCGTTTGTTATCGAAGATCCACTGAAAGTCCATTTTTTGGATTTGTAAGTCGAGTTTACAAATTTTGAAGAATTTTTAAAACTTCAACCTTTCATAACTCCCAAATTAGTGGGAATATCTCAAAACGGACACCACAGTTCGATTGCGTGGGCTTTTACGAACACTTTGATGCGATCCTTCCGGTTTTTCGCCGATTCGTTCGTTTTTTATCGAAGATCCACTGAAAGTCCATTTTTTGGATTTGTTATTCGAGTTTACACATTTTGAGCAATTTTTACAACTTCAACCTCTCATAGCTCCCAAATCAGTGGGAATATTTCAAAACGGAAGCCACAGTTCGATTCCGTGGGCTTTTATGAACACTTTGATGCGTTACTTCCGGTTTTCCGTCGGTTCGTTCCTTTGTTATCAAAGATCCACTCAAAGTCCATTTTTGCATTTGTAAGTCGAGTTTACAAATTATAAAGAATTTTTACATCTTCAACCGGTCATAACTCCCAAATCAGCGGGAATATTTCAAAACGGAAACCACAGTTCGATTCCGTGCGCTTTAACGAACACTTTGATGCGTTACTTACGGTTTTCCGTCGCTTCGTTCGTTTGTTATCGAAGATTCACTGAAAATCAATTTCTTTTGATTTTTTAGTCTACTTTACAAATTTTGAACAATGGCTACAACTTCAACCCCTCGTAACTCCCAAATTATTGGGAATATTTAAAAACGGAAGCCACCGTTCGATTCCGTGGGCTTTTACGAACACTTTGATGCGTTCCTTCCGGTTTTCCGTCGGTTTGTTCGTTTGTTATCGACGAATCCACTGAAAGTCCATTTTTTAGATTTGCAAGTCGAGTTTACGAATCCGTGGGCTTTTACGAACCCTTTGATGCGTTCCTTCCGGTTTTCCGTCGGTTTGTTCGTTTGTTATCGACGATCCACTGAAAGTCCATTTTTTAGATTTGCAAGTCGAGTTTACAAATTTTGTAGAATTTTTACAACTTCAACCTCTTATAACTTCTAAATCAGTAGGAATATTTCATAACGGAAGCCACAGTTCGATTCCGTGGGCTTTTACGAACACTTTGATGAGTTCCTTCCGGTTTTCCGTCGGTTTCTTCGTTTGTTATCGAAGATCCACTAAAAGCCCATTTTTTAGATTTGAAAGTCGAGTTTACAAATTTTGAAGAATTTTTACAACTTCAACCTCTCATAACTCCCAAATTATTGAGAATATTTCAAAACGGAAGCCATAGTTCGATTAGTTGGCCTTTTACGAACACTTTGATGTGTCACTTCCGGTTTTCCGTCGGTTCGTTCGTTTGTTATCAAAGATCCACTGAAAGTCAATTTTTTGGATTTGTCAGTCGAGTTTACAAATTTTGAAAAATTTTTACAACTCCAACGTCTCATAACTCCCAAATTATTGGGAATATTTCAAAACGGAAGCCATAGTTCGATTACTTGGCCTTTTACAAACACTTTGATGTGTCACTTCCGGTTTTCCGTCGGTTCGTTCGTTTGTTATCAAAGATCCACTGAAAGTCCATTTTTTGGATTTGTCAGTCGAGTTTACAAATTTTGAAGAATTTTTACAACTTCAACCTCTCATAACTCCCAAATTATTGGGAATATTTCAAAACGGAAGCCATAGTTCGATTACTTGGCCTTTTACAAACACTTTGATGTGTCACTTCCGGTTTTCCGTCGGTTCGTTCGTTTGTTATCAAAGATCCACTGAAAGTCCATTTTTGCATTTGTAAGTCGAGTTTACAAATTATGAAGAATTTTTACAACTTCAACCGGTCATAACTCCCAAATCAGCGGGAATATTTCAAAACGGAAACCACAGTTCGATTCCGTGCGCTTTAACGAACACTTTGATGCGTTACTTACGGTTTTCCGTCGCTTCGTTCGTTTGTTATCGAAGATTCACTGAAAATCAATTTCTTTTGGTTTTTTAGTCTACTTTACAAATTTTGAACAATGGCTACAACTTCAACCCCTCGTAACTCCCAAATTATTGGGAATATTTAAAAACGGAAGCCACAGTTCGATTCCGTGGGCTTTTACGAACCCTTTGATGCGTTCCTTCCGGTTTTCCGTCGGTTTGTTCGTTTGTTACCGACGAATCCACTGAAAGTCCATTTTTTAGATTTGCAAGTCGAGTTTACGAATCCGTGGGCTTTTACGAACCCTTTGATGCGTTCCTTCCGGTTTTCCGTCGGTTTGTTCGTTTGTTATCGACGATCCACTGAAAGTCCATTTTTTAGATTTGCAAGTCGAGTTTACAAATTTTGAAGAATTTTTACAACTTCAACCTCTTATAACTTCTAAATCAGTAGGAATATTTCATAACGGAAGCCACAGTTCGATTCCGTGGGCTTTTACGAACACTTTGATGAGTTCCTTCCGGTTTTCCGTCGGTTTCTTCGTTTGTTATCGAAGATCCACTAAAAGCCCATTTTTTAGATTTGCAAGTCGAGTTTACAAATTTTGAAGAATTTTTACAACTTCAACCTCTCATAACTCCCAAATTATTGGGAATATCTGAAAACGGAAGCCGTAGTTCGATTAGTTGGCCTTTTGCGAACACTTTGATGTGTCACTTCCGGTTTTCCGTCGGTTCGTTCGTTTGTTATCAAAGATCCACTGAAAGTCCATTTTTTGGATTTGTCAGTCGAGTTTACAAATTTTGAAGAATTTTTACAACTTCAACCTCTCATAACTTCCAAATCTGTGGGAATATTTCAAAACGGAAACTACATATCGATCCCGTGGCCTTTTACGAACACGTTGATGTGTCACTTCCGGTTTTCCGTCTGTTCGTTCATTTATTGTCGTAGATTTACTGTAAGTCTATTTTTTGGATTTGTAAGTCGCGTTTACAAATTTTGAAGAATTTTTACAACTTCAACCTCTCATAACTCCCAAATTATTGGGAATATTTCAAAACGGAAGCCACAGTTCGATTCCGTGGTCTCTTACGAACACCTTGATGTGTCACTTCCGGTTTTCCATCGGTTCCTTCATTTGTTATCGAAGATTTACTGGAAGTCTATTTTTTGGATTCGTAAGTAGAGTTAACAAATTTTGAAGAATTTTACAACTTCAACCTCTCATAACTCCCGAACCAGTGGGAAAATTTCAAAACGGAAGCCACAGCTCGATTTCGTGGCCTATTACGAACACTTCGATGTGTCACTTCCGGTTTTCCATAGGTTCGTTCATTTGTTATCGTAGATTTACGGGAAGTCTATTTTTTGGATTCGTAAGTCGAGTTAAAATTTTTTGAAGAATAACTCTCATAACTCCCAAACCAGTGGGAAAATTCAAAACGGAAGCCACAGTTCGATTCCGTGGCCTTTTACGAACACTTTGATGTGTCACTTCCGGTTTTCCGTCGGTTCGTTCATTTGTTATCGTAGATTTACTGGAAGTCCATTTTTTTAATTTTTAAGTCGAGTTAACAAATTTTGAAGAATTTTCTCAACTTCAACCTCTCATAACTTCCAAATCTGTGGGAATATTTCAAAACGGAAACCACATATCGATCCCGTGGCCTTTTACGAACACGTTGATGTGTCACTTCCGGTTTTCCGTCTGTTCGTTCATTTATTGTCGTAGATTTACTGTAAGTCTATTTTTTGGATTTGTAAGTCGCGTTTACAAATTTTGAAGAATTTTTACAACTTCAACCTCTCATAACTTCCAAATCTGTGGGAATATTTCAAAACGGAAACCACATATCGATCCCGTGGCCTTTTACGAACACGTTGATGTGTCACTTCCGGTTTTCCGTCTGTTCGTTCATTTATTGTCGTAGATTTACTGTAAGTCTATTTTTTGGATTTGTAAGTCGCGTTTACAAATTTTGAAGAATTTTTACAACTTCAACCTCTCATAACTCCCAAATTATTGGGAATATTTCAAAACGGAAGCCACAGTTCGATTCCGTGGTCTCTTACGAACACCTTGATGTGTCACTTCCGGTTTTCCATCGGTTCCTTCATTTGTTATCGAAGATTTACTGGAAGTCTATTTTTTGGATTCGTAAGTAGAGTTAACAAATTTTGAAGAATTTTACAACTTCAACCTCTCATAACTCCCGAACCAGTGGGAAAATTTCAAAACGGAAGCCACAGCTCGATTTCGTGGCCTATTACGAACACTTCGATGTGTCACTTCCGGTTTTCCATAGGTTCGTTCATTTGTTATCGTAGATTTACGGGAAGTCTATTTTTTGGATTCGTAAGTCGAGTTAAAATTTTTTGAAGAATAACTCTCATAACTCCCAAACCAGTGGGAAAATTCAAAACGGAAGCCACAGTTCGATTCCGTGGCCTTTTACGAACACTTTGATGTGTCACTTCCGGTTTTCCGTCGGTTCGTTCATTTGTTATCGTAGATTTACTGGAAGTCCATTTTTTTAATTTTTAAGTCGAGTTAACAAATTTTGAAGAATTTTCTCAACTTCAACCTCTCATAACTTCCAAATCTGTGGGAATATTTCAAAACGGAAACCACATATCGATCCCGTGGCCTTTTACGAACACGTTGATGTGTCACTTCCGGTTTTCCGTCTGTTCGTTCATTTATTGTCGTAGATTTACTGTAAGTCTATTTTTTGGATTTGTAAGTCACGTTTACAAATTTTGAAGAATTTTTACAATTTCAACCTCTCATAACTCCCAAATCAGTGAGAATATTTCAAAACGGAAGCCACAGATCGATTCCGTGGCCTTTTACGAACACTTTGATGTGTCACTTCCGGTTTTCCATCGGTACGTTCATTTGTTATCGTAGATTTACGGGAAGTCTATTTTTTGGATTTGCAAGCCGAGTTAACAAATTTTGAAAATTTTTCTAAACTTCAACCTCTCATAAATCCAAAATCTGTCGGAATATTTCAAAACGGAAACCACAGTTTGATTCCGTGGACCTTCACGAACACTTTTATGTGTCACTTCCGGTTTTCCGTCGGTTCGTTCAGTTGTTATCGTAGATTTACTGGAAGTCCATTTTTTGGATTTTTAAGTCGAGTTAACAAATCTTGAAATTTTTGTACAACTTCAACCTCTCATAACTCCCAAGCCAGTGGGAAAATTTCAAAACGGAAGCCACTGTTCGATTCCGTGGCCTTTTACGAACACGTTGTTGAGTCACTTCCGGTTTTCCGTCGGTTCGTTCATTTGTTATCGTAGTTTTACTGAGAGTCATTTTTTGGATTTGTAAGTCGAGTTAACAAAGTTTGAAGAATTTTTACAACTTCAACCTCTCATAACTCCCAAACCAGTGGGAATATTTCGAAACGGAAGCCACAGTTAGATTCCGTGGCCTTTTACGAACACGTTGATGTGTCACTTCCGGTTTTCCTTTGGTTCGTTCGCTTGTTATAGTAGATTTACTGAAAGTCTATTTTTTGGATTTGTAAGACGAGTAAACCAATTTTCAAGAATGTTTACATCCTCAAGCTCCCATAACTCCCAAACCTGTGAGAATATTTCAAATCGGAAGCCACAGTTAGATTCCGTGGCCTTTTACGAACACGTAGATGTGTCACTTCCGGTTTTCCGTCGGTTCGTTCGCTTGTTATAGTAGATTTACTGAAAGTCTATTTTTTGGATTTGTAAGTCGCGTTTACAAATTTTGCAGAATTTTTACAACTTCAACCTCTCATAACTCCCAAATCAGTGGGAATATTTCAAAACAGAAGCCACAGTTCGATTCCGTGCCCTTTTACGAACACTTTGATGTGTCACTTCCGGTTTTCCATCGGTACGTTCATTTGTTATCGTAGATTTACGGGAAGTCTATTTTTTGGATTTGCAAGCCGAGTTAACAAATTTTGAAAATTTATCTAAACTTCAACCTCTCATAACTCCCAAATCTGTCGGAATATTTCAAAACGGAAACCACAGTTTGATTCCGTGGGTCGTTACGAACACTTGGATGTGTCACTTCCGGTTTTCCGTAGGTTCGTTCATTTGTTATCGTAGATTTACTGGAAGACCATTTTTTTAATTTTGAAGTAGAGTTAACAAATTTTTAAGAATTTTACAACTTCAACCTCTCATAACTTCCAAACCAGTGGAAAAATTTCAAAACGGAAGCCACAGTTCGATTCCGTGGCGTTTTACAAACACTTTGGTGTCTCACTTCCGGTTTTCCGTCAGTTCCTTCATTTGTTATCGAAGATCTGCTATATGTCTAATTTTTAATTGTAATTCGCGTTTACAAATTTTGACTTCAACTTTGATTGGCTGTAAGTTTTGAATGGTGCAAGATTTTTTCAAAATTGAAAAAGTTTTTTTAAACTTCAAAGTATTTGGAACCAATTTAACCAACTCGTAGAATACTGCGTCCATCTATCTGTCTGTACCGCACAAAATTGTTCCGACGCAGTTTTTCCTGCATTACAAACAAACGACTGCGAATTTTTCGATTTTTTTTCCACAAAATTATTTTTGAATATACAATGATTAGAGGCTTTTTAACGTTTTCCAAAAACCTGGACGCGTTTTCAAACCATCACATTGCAAAGTCAAAAATTGGGTTTTTACGTTAAAATTTTGAAACGTCAACTTTAACAAGCGTGTGTCGATAAACTAACGTATACAAATTAGTAAATTTAGTGTCACTTTAAAGTTTGTTTGTTCTGCTTTAGAAAGCTTTTTGTTTTTTTAAAATTAGTCGAAAAACCAAAAAGTTACAAGCAAAACGGTAAAGGTGTTGGATTCGATCGAGTTTTCTGTAGGTTTTTACTATTTCCCTTCTCAAATTTCACTGAATTACCGCGGCGCTTCACTAATCACACCAACTTACAGATAATTAAACAAATTTTAAAAATCTTTTTACCTTTTTAAAATATCTGTACTAGTTTTCGAGATATTTCTGTGTAAACTTGGGAAATTATTCACAAAGTGATTCTGTTACTTGGGAATTATTCACAAAGTGATTTTGTTGTTGCTTACTTGAGTGGGAACATGCGGAGACCTTTGTCCATGCCTGGGGTGTACGAGAGGAAGGCGGCCAGAGCGGTTTCGAAGATGAGACCGAAATTCAAGGCCCAATTGCGCATGCCTTGGTGCACGATGGAGTTTCTTCGGGTCTTGCAGATGATCAAATCGGCCCATTGCACGACGACAATGGACACGAAGAAGGCGGTGTGGCAGGTGTATTCCAGGGTCTTCCTATCGCGATAAGTCTGGAAACAGAAACAGGTGAGAACGAGTTTTTTTGGGATTGTCGCGTTAGTTGTTGGAGGATTTTAAAAGTTGAAACAGAATTGTATTCCTTGTTAAATTTTGAATGAAAAATGTGTTTATCAATTTTTTGTAGTGTGTCTGTGGAGCGAGTTATGCTCGAAAAACGAAAATTTAAGAAGAAACCGGAAGTTGTTAGATTTTCATGAAATTTTGTATTTGGATTCTTTGTTGAATTTCGAGTCAAAAATGTATTAAACAATTTTTTATAGCGTGTCTGTGGAGCGAGTTATGCTAGAAAAACGAAAATTTGACAAGAAAGCCGAAGTTGTTAGATTTTCATAAAAAATTTTTATTTAGATTCTTTGTTGAGTTTTGAATCAAAAATGTGTTATACAATTTTTTGTAGCGTGTCTGTGGAGCGAGTTATGCTCGAAAAACGAAAATTTGACAAGAAACCGGAAGTTGTTAGATTTTGATGAAATTTTGTATTTGTATAAAGTTGAGTCTCGGAAATAAGAATGCGTTAAAATTTTTAAAATCCATCTAGAAGCAAAGAAGTTATGGGCAAAAATTATGAGAATTTTACGTTTCTCGGTTCTTTTTCTTACCCATTCCTGTCCGTAGGAGTCGGTAAGATCGTTGACGGCCTTTGAATCCCACTGTTTCCTGATTCCAAACAAGGTCATCGGTAAAAATCCGTTCTCAGCCATAATTACGAAATAGACGAAGAATCCAGCGGCAGCTTGGATCATACCAATCTGACCGTAAGCCATTGAAATCAATCTAAATAAGAGAAAAAATCCGGTTAGAAACCACTCATTTCCGGGTTGGGTTATACCAACTTGAACCAATCAGAGAAAGGGGGCGTTAACAGTTGCTTGGCAACAGAAATGCGGGAGTTTGAATGGGCCAATTAGTTTCGTTCTTTTTGGCGAGTTGTTGTGATTGGTCCAAATTGGCAGAATTCTTGTTATTTGCACACTTACATAGAACAATCGAACAAAATACTTACATCCACCAACATGCTGTTTATTTTTTTTGCAAAATATTTCGTTAGACACTTACATGCGGTTATTTTTTTACTGGGGGGTGTGTCCACAAATGCTGTGCAGTCGGCGCGCGTCCTTCCGGCCCCAGAAACCGGAAGACGGCGACGACCCAACAAAACAAGACGCACAACATCGAGTTCAATAGAAGCAACGAAAAAAATAAAGACGGAAACAGACTCGGCGGGATTCAGACTATCTGTATGGTTC
Organism: Phosphuga atrata; assembly: GCA_944588485.1. Classification (NCBI taxonomy): domain Eukaryota; kingdom Metazoa; phylum Arthropoda; class Insecta; order Coleoptera; family Silphidae; genus Phosphuga; species Phosphuga atrata. The sequence continues at coordinate 27,224,596 of OX155906.1, forward strand.
TTTGTACCTTGCACTTCCGGCCGTTTTAAGCTTTGCGGGCGCGTTTACACCCACTTACACTCAAAATCCCAACAAAATTTTAACACGCAACTCTTACAAATTTAAAATAATTTAGATTTATGTAAAAAAACGCTACTTCCGGACTTTCCGGAAGTAGTTACAAACTGCACCAAACTCTAAATTTATATATTTTCGACGATTCTGAACAATTTTCCTTAAATAAATTTTTGTCTAACTCGCACGGTTTAAGAGCTGTGTGGGTCGGAAATTGTTTTTTCAGTTGAATTTTTGAGTTGTTAGTTGGGGTAGACGTAGCTGCATTTGTTTTAGAGGGTAGATTGCAAGGGTGATGTTTGTTAGGGGGAATTGAAGATTAAATTAAGTTTAAAAAGTTTCCGGGAATTTTGTTTTGTTTTTGGAAGAAGTCAAAGAAGCATACGAAGAAGGAGAAGAATTATTTTGCGGGAATTTGCATGCGGGTGGTTGATAAGAGAGACACGGCTTGTATGTGAACGGAAACAAAAAGCAATCGGGAAGTCGATCGTCAATTTTTTTTGTTTTGTTTTCTCAACACAGCCAGTGGTTCCAAAAAGTGGGAGGAAACAAAGGAAAAAATAAACAGGGGGAAATTTCGTGTCTACTGAGTGCACTACACCGTATCACACCAAACTGAACCATCGGAAATAAACCCGGAAGTCGAAAAAAAACTTGGTTTAAAAACCAATTTTTTTTTTGTTCCAAATTGAAACTTACTCAGGATTCCAAAACCGAAATCCGTTTTGACGCAAAGCTTTTAATTTTCAGAAAAACTCAATATAAAACCACATCTGATTAAATTAGGAAAAAAATGTATTTACATTATTTTCTCAGGATGTGATTAAGAATACGACTGCGTAATTATTTTTATAATATTCGGAAATTTTTGTTACTTCCGGGTTTGTTTTTTGGCGTTAACTCGGGAACGGGCGCACGGATTTCGACGGGGTTTGTTTTAGTGGGTTCGGGAGGTGGCTAGTGTGGTGCGATAGCGTGAAATGTCGCGGTTTGCGACCCACCTTCGATTGACCAGGTTGTCTCTGTACGGGTCTCGCGGCTGTCGTTTCATTATGTCCGACTCCGGAGCCTCATAAGCCAGAGATATAGCAGGCACCTATACAGTTAGTAGTGAGAATCGACATGCACAAAAAATTTCCTTGGAAAATTTGAAAAACAAGAAAAAATAAGAGAAAATTTGTGTTTCTTGGGGACTTTGAGTCGAGGATTTGTCGTATGTTTCTCATGTTATACGGGAACTGTGTGTGCGTTTGTTTTTTTGCGGTGCCAGAGATAAATACTCACCCGGAAGTCACGACTTTACTTTGGTTTCTCAACGATTCCGACGCTATTCCCCAACCGATTTTTGAAATTCAAACGGATTTGGATTCCAAATTTAATTCCTCACAAAAAACGTGTAGAATTAATTTCCGTAGCTTTTCAAACAAAAGAACCACGGAGGTAAACGTCAAGAAAAAAATGTTTTCCGCATTTTTTTTTTCGACAGAATTTTGAAATTCAAACAGAATTTAATTCCTCGCAATTTTCCCAAGAAAAAATAGCTAAAACATTTTTTCCTAATTTTTCTAACAAAAAAGTTATGCAACAAATTGTCGCAAAAAACAGCAATTTTCGCCAAATCGGAAAATCCTCGATTTTAAGGTTATAACTTGCCCGATTTTCAAAATTCAAACAGTTCTGAATTCCCCACACACTTTCCAACGAAAAACATTTGAAACATTTTTTCATCACTTTTCTAACTAAAGAATTATGAAAGAAAAACTCATTTTTTTAACTTTTCCCCAAAGCGAACTTAGTTTTTCCTTAATTGTGAGGTTATTCCTCAACGGATTTAAAAAATGCAAACAGTTTTGAAAAGCTTATTAAATTTTGAACCAAAAATATCCCAAAAACTTTTTTCTGGCGTTTGTAATAACCGAGTTATGATCAAAAAACCAAAGTAAAAATTCGTGTTTGACATTCAAGAAGGGAGTAGAAGAGACAGAATCAGCGACAGATTTATATATACAGACAGTAGAAACGGACATTCAGGGGGAACAGAAAACAGAAAGAAAAACTTTTGCTTTGTTCCGGAAGCGGACGGCGTCCGTTTACCTCTCGTTGACTAGTTTGTCGGTGAACGGATTTCTAGGCCGCCGCTTCATGATATCGGACTCGGCCTCCTCGTACGCCAACGAGATCGCGGGCACCTACCCACAACAAAACAATCACAACAGCCCCACACACACCCCCAACACACGTCTGAAAACTCCGACACGCAACCGGAAAACACCGCCTTCCACCTAAAACTACCCAAAAACGCTACTGGTAACCACCCCACCACGAAGATTCCAACAACTAACGTTCAGAAATCAGTGATAGCATATACACACCAAATTTCACGCAAATCGCGTTACTTCCGGTTAATCCGGAAGTGATTAACCTATAGCAAATTCAAACTTTTTTTCGTGGAAATATATTATATCAAGTTTAAACAATTCTTTTTGTTTGAAAACTTTTCTTCTAAAACGTCAAACTCAATTGTTTTAAGACTTTAATTTCGTAACCGGAAGTAATTTAAATTTTTTGTACAAATAAAATTTGTTTATTTTTGTGTTTTAAATACAACCCTGCGTTCATCTCAAACAAATTTGTTATATTTTGCGGTTTAGTTGTTTGCGGAATTTTCGGCGTGGTTCCGTGGACTAAGACTAAACTGTGTCTAGAATATATTTTAGAGTAATAAAAAAGTCTAGTAAGCTGTGCTAAAGCTAGAAGAGATTTAGTTAAAAAAATTATAATAAACAAAGGACAATCGAAATGGGAAACGAGTGGTAGTTTGTTTTTTGTGTGTGTCGTTGTGTCTGTCTGTAGTTTGTTTGAAATAAAAGAGACAAAAATGTAAAAAATAGAGAAACTACGAGGAAAAATAGAAACCGGAAGTGCAAACGTCCGTTTGCAATTCCGGTTTTTTTTGTTGTAGTTTTCAGTTGTTTTTGTGAGATTATCACACACAAAAAAACAGAAGAAAATCGTGCAAAGAGAAAACCGGAAAACTGTTTTTTGTTTCTTGCAATTTTTCTTTTGTTTTTCCCACCCTCGGCATCACACCAGTTGTTAGTTATTTTTCTGTTATTTCTTTCCCAGGCGTTTTAGTAAGCGGATCAAGCCACATTCGACCACTTCCGGGTTACTCACTTCCGGATTCGTCGCAACCAACCAAAAACAAAACACAAACAAAACACGTCCATATATCCGTCCTTGTTAGTAACAAAATCATAAAAAAATAAAAAACCCGGAAAACCGGAAAATACCTAGAGTTCACTAGTTTGTCGTCGTACGGGTTTCTGGGCGGTCGCTTCATGATGTCGGCTTCCGCTTCCTCGTAAGCCAACGAGATCGCCGGAACCTACTCGTCAAAAACAAAAGAAATCATAAACATAAACGCATCTACTTCCGGGCTCGTCCACTTCCGGTTTCACAACACCCACAAACACCGAGAAACAAAACGCTAGATCCAAAGCATCTAGATTAACCACCCCATTCGTTTTCCGACAATATCTCAGGAAGCAATCTAGATAACAGCATGGAAGTTTTTGTGACCTATAGAAAAACTAAATTATCTGTAATCTGGTGAAAACTAGAACATTGTATCTATATTATCTATTTATATATAGAGCAACTAAGTTTTTCTTGCGAAATTTTCGTTTTTTTGCAATAACTGTTGACACAATAGAGTTATCTAGATAATTTAAACTGTAATACATAGATAATTAAATTATTTATAATCTGGTTTGAAAACTAGAACATTCTACCTAAATTATCTACCTAGATGTAGATCAACAAAGTTTTTCTAGCGAAATTTTCGTTTTTTGCAATAACCTTTTAAATAATAGAGTTCGCTAGATAATTTAAACTGTAATACATAGATAACTAAATTATCTATAATCTGATGACTACTAGAACATTCTAACTAAATTATCTACCTAGATATAGAGCAACTAAGTTTTTCTTGCGACATTTTCGTTTTTTTGCAATAACTTTTGACACAATAGAGCTATCTAGATAAGTTAAACTGTGATACATAGATAACTAAATTATCTATAATCTGGTGAAAACTAGAACATTCTATCTAAATTATCTACCTAGATAACAGTTAGCAAAACGTTTTGTCTTTTGAAATTTCCGTTTTTTTGCAATAACTTTTGAAATAATAGAGTTATCTAGATAATTTAAACTGTAGTAAAAAATAACTGAATTATCTATAATCTGTTGTAAACTAGAACATTCTATCTAAATTATCTATCTCGTTATAGAGCAAAAACCTTTTTTAAATGAAATTTTCGTTTTTTTGCAATAACTTTTGAAACAATAGAGCTATCTAGATAATTTAAACTGTAATACGTAGATATCTAAATTATCTATAATATGATGACAACTTGAACATTCTATCTAAATTATCTACCTAGATATAGAGCAGTAATTTTTTTTAAATGAAATTTTCGTTTTTTGCAATAACTTTTGAAATAATATAGTTATCTAGATAATTTAAACTGTAATACATAGATAACTAGATTATCTATAATATGGTGAAAACTAGAACAGACTATCTGAATTATCTACCAAGATATAGAGCACCAACCTTTTTTAACGAAATTTTCGTTTTTTTGCAATAACTTCAGAAATAATAGAGTTATCTAGATACTTGAAACTGTAATACATAGATAATTAAATTATCTATAATCTGGTGAAAACTAGAACATTCTGTCTAAATTATCTACCTAGATATAGAGCACCAACGTTTTTTTAACGAAATTTTTGTTTTTTTGCAATAACTTTTGAAATAATAGAGTTATCTACATAATTTAAACTGCAATGCATAAATAAATAAATTATCTATAATCTGATGGCAACTAGAACATTTTATCTAAATTATCTACCTAGATATAGAGCAACAAAAATTTTCTTGCGAAATTTTCGTTTTTTTGCAATAACTTTTGAAGCAATAGAGTTATCCAGATAATTTAAACTGCAATACATAGATAACTAAATTATCTGTAATCTGATGACAACTAGAAAATTTTACCTAAATTATCTACCTAGATATAGAGCAACAAAATTTTTCTTGCGAAATTTTTTTTGCAATAACTTTTGAAACAATAGGGTTATCTAGATAATTTAAACTGTAGTACATAGATAACTGAATTATCTGTTCAAAACTACAACATTCTATCTAAATTATCTACCTAGATATAGAGCACGATCGCTTTTTTTAAGAAATTTTGGTTTTTTTGTAGTAACTTTTGAAATAATAGAGTTATCTAGATAATTTAAACTGTAATACATAGATAACTAGATTATCTATAATCTGGTGAAAACTAGAACATTCTATCTAAATTATCTACCTAGATATAGAGCACCAACTTTTTTTAACGAAATTTTCGTTTTTTTGCAATAACTTTTGAAACAATATAGTTATCTAGATAATTTAAACTGTAATACATAGATAACTAAATAATCTATAATCTGGTGAAAACTAGAAGATTCTATCTGAATTATCTACCAGGATATAGAGCAATAACGTTTTTTAACGAAATTTTCGTTTTTTTGCAATAACTTCAGAAATAATAGAGTTATCTAGATAATTGAAACTGTAATACATAGATAACTAAATTATCTATAATCAGGTGAAAACTAGAACATTCTATCTAAATTATCTACCTAGATATAGAGCACCAACATTTTTTTAACGAAATTTTCGTTTTTTGCAATAACTTTTGAAATAATAGAGTTAACTAGATAATTTAACCTGTAGTACATAGATAACTAAATTATCTATAATCTGATGACAACTAGAACATTCTACCTAAATTATCTACCTAGATATAGAGCAACAAAATTTTTCTTGCGAAATTTTCGTTTTTTTGCAATAACTTTGGAAACAATAGAGCTATCTAGATAAGTTAAACTGTAGTACATAGATAACTAAATTACAAATAACCTAATGATAACTAGAACATTATATCTTAATTATCTAGCTAGATATAAAACACTAATGTTTTTTTTTGTATGAAATTTTCGTTTTTGTGCAATAATTTTTGAAATAATAGAGTTATCTAGACAATTTAAACTGTAATACATAGATAATTAAATTATTTATAATTTGGTGAAAACTAGAACATTCTACCTAAATTATCTACCTAGATGTAGATCAACAAAGTTCTTGCGAAATTTTCGTTTTTTTGCAATAACTTTCGATATAATAGAGTTATCTAGATAGTTTAAACTGAAATACATAGATAACTAAATTATCTATAATCTGGTAAAACTAGAACATTCTATATAAATTATCTACCTAGATATAGAGCACTAATATTTTTTTTTATGAAATTTTCGTTTTGTTGCAATAACTTTTGAAATAATAGAGTTATCTAGATAATTTAAACTGCAATAGATAGATAACTAAATTATCTATAATCTAATGATAACTAGAACATTCTACCTAAATTATCTACCTAGATATAGAGCAACAAAATTTTTCTTGCAAAATTTTTGTTTTTTTGCAATAACTTTTGATACAATAGAGCTATCTTGATAATATAGACTGTAATACATAAATAACTAAATTATCTATAATCTGGTGAAAACTAGAACATTCTATCTAAATTATCTACCTATATAAGAGTTAGCTAAACAGTTTTTCTTTTGTAATTTTCGATTTTTCGCAATAACTTTTGAAATAATAGAGTTATCTAGATAATTTAAACTGAAATACATAGATAACTAAATTATCTATAATCTGATGACAACTGGAACATTCTACCTAAATTATCTACCTAGATATAGAGCACCAACTTTTTTTAACGAAATTTTCGTTTTTTTGTAATAACTTTGGAAATAATAGAGTTATCTACATGATTTCAACTGTAGTACATAGATAACTAAATAGTCTATAAGCTGGTGAAAAGTAGAACATTCTATCTAAATTATCTACCTAGATATAGAGCACCAACTCTTTTTTAACGAAATTTTCGTTTTTTTGCAATAAGTTTTGAAATAATAGAGTTATCCAGGTAATTTAAACTGAAATACATAGAGAACTAAATTATCTATAATATGATAAAAACTAGAACATTCTACCTGCATTATCTACCTAGATATACAGCAACAAAATTTTTCTTGCGAAAGTTTCGTTTTTTTGCAATAACTTTTGAAACAGTAGAGCTATCTAGATTATTTAAACTGTAACACATAGATAACTAAATTATCTACAATATAGTCAAAACTAGAATACTCTAGCTAGATTATCTACCAAGAAATAGCTGAACAAACATATTTTTTGTAATAACTTCCGAAATAATCTAGATAACTCAAACACCATGACATAGATAACTAGATTACCTGCTAACTGAGACTAAACACAACTCTATATAGATAACTCACTTTGTTATGAACTTAAAACCAAACGGGCGATTTTGCTCGTTCAAATTTGGGTAGATTGTTTTGCGTATAATTCTGGGAGTTATCTAGATAGATACGTGAAAATTGGTGGAAATATAGGTAATTAAATTGTCGTTAACTTGGTGGTTATTAGAATGTTCTAAGTAAGGTGGTTTAGAAGTTGGGGTTGGTTGAACAGGAAAATCAGTTGTTTTAGGTTTTGGGATATAAGTGGGTGAGTTGAGGAGGTGGAGTCGAATTTGTTATATGGTTGGAAAGGTGGAAGAATGGGGAATGTATAGGTGTTTATTGTTTTGAGATTGGTATGGGATTAGATGAGATATTGTCGGTTGAAGTTTGGGGCTGTTTTCGGTGTTTGTGTATATCGCGGTTAAAAGGTAGAACGGGGTCGGCTAGTGGGTCGGTTTCGTATAGATTGTGTTTTTTCCAATCCGGTGGTGGTTTCGTCGGTCGGATTGGAGGTCCGGTTCGGCAGTTACGGTCGAAAAAACGCAAAAAATTTAAAAAACTGGCGGGAAAACTAAAATTACTTAGGCTAGAGATAGAGAGATGTAATAAAATAGAGAGAGAGATGGAGAGAGACTTTACCTTTTGTTTCATGAAAACCGGTTGTTTTTAACTTTTGAGGCGAAATAAAAGAATAATGAGAAAAGAACTTTCTACGGCTAAGTTTAAATTTAAGGGTAAACAAAAGAATGCTGGCAGCAATTGATCGCCACGCAGCAATCAAAGTGAGAAATAAAGGTAAAACAAACGAAACGGTCCGAGCCTACTTGTGCACAAAATGTCAACTACATGCTCAGAAATTTTCGAAAATTTCAGAAATTAATTTTTTTCTTCGGAAAAAACAACTGTGTACCTTTCGTTTACTAATTTGTCGTTGTAAGGGTCACGTGGGCGCCTTTTCATTATGTCCGATTCGGCTTTTTCGTAAGCGAGCGAGATCGCCGGCACCTTTAAAGTTTCACCAGAAAAATTTCAAAAACACGTCAACAATCACCATCAAACGACCCAAACAAACGAAAATCACATTTCCGAATTCCAGCAACCCTCACCTACACAACCCTACAAAAATCAACCCGAAATTCCATCCGAAACAATAGATAAACACAAAAATGCCAAAAATAGAAAATTGCAAATATCTCGGCAAATATACCGATTTTTTAAAAATCTTAAACACCTTTACAAACTTTCAAATTTTTCACACAAACTACAAGTTTTTTTATCAAAATTCCACCAGCGGTTCCAAAGTTATGACCTAAAACGTCTAGGTCAATTTTCAATTTTTTTCCAAATTTCAAAAAAACGTCATTTCCGCGAATGTTACTACTCCGTTTGAAAAACCAATAACAGTTTCCGAAACCTTGAAGTTTTCTCAACAAATCTTACTCTTAACGTATTTACAAAATTTCCAGCGGTTCTAAAGTTATAGCCCAAAATCGCGACGAATTCTTAAAAAACATTGTTTTTTACCAAACCAGTTTCGAATTTAGCAAATTTTTCAGAATTTTTGAAAACCTTGACGCATTCTAACCCATCCGAAACAATTTCTGTTAAAAAAGCTCCAGTGGTTCCAAAGTTACGATCTAAAACGCCGAAAATCAATCGATGTTTGCGTTAAATCCGCGATAATTTCGTTAATACCCGGAAAACCGGAAGTTGGAAAATTGTTTTGAATTTCTGCAAGTTTTGCGAATCCAACGGGATCAAACAATCGAAAATCGGGTCATTGGGTCATTAGTTGCAACACAAAACGTAACAACAAATTTCTGATGGTTTTCAAAAAGTTTGGATCTTTAACGACCCTAGCGATTTTTGAGGAGATTAAAGTTGGATTTCAATTGATTTCGATCTGTATTCATTTTAATTGACTTGAGCTGAATTAAGGAATTTTTGGGCGAATCCGAAAAAATTAGAATAGCTTGGTTGTTAATTAGAAAAGCGGAAGTGTTTTTCCGGAAGGGAAATCCCGCAATCTTAACCCACACAATCCTAAAAAAATCACCCCGTAACTAAACCGGAAACAAAAGATAAACGCAAAAATGTAAAATTTTACCAAAAATCGAAAATTGCAATTTTCTCACAAAATATACCGAATTTGCAAAAAATTGGAACACCCTTACAAACTTTATAGTTTTTCACACAAGCTCCAAAAAAAATTATCAAAATCCCACCAGTGGTTCTAAAGTTATGACCTAAAACGTCAAGGTCAAATCTTCAAAATGTTTTCCAAATTAAAAAAAAGCCATTTTCTCGACTGTTACTAATCCGTTTGAAGAACCAATAACAGTTTTGGAAACCTTGAAGTTTTCTCAACAAATCTTATTCTTAACGCATTTACAAAATTTCCAGCGGTTCTAAAGTTATAACCCAAAACCGCGACGAATTCTTAAAAAACATTGTTTTTTAGCAAACCAGTTTTGATTTTAGCAAATTTTCGGATTTTTTGAAAACCTTGACGCATTCTAAACCATCTGAAACCATTTCTGTTAAAAAAGCTCCAGTGGTTCCAAAGTTGCGATCTAAAACGCTGAAAATAAATCGATGTTTGCGTTTAATTCGCGATAATTTCGTTAATACCCGGAAAACAGGAAGTTGGAAAATTGTTTTGAATTTCTGCAAGTTTTGCGAATCCAACGAGATCAAACAATCGAAAATCGGGTCATTGGGTCATTAGTTACAACACAACACGTAACAACAAATGTTTGATGGTTTTCAAAAAGTTTGGATCTTTAACGACCCAAGAGATTTTTGAGGAAATTAAAGTTTGATTTCAATTGTTTTCGATCTGTATTAATGGTTAAACTTCGATTTTATTTTTATTTACTTGAGCTGAATTTTTAGGATTTTTTGGGCGAATTCGAAAAAATTAGAATAGCTCGGTTGTTAATTAGAAAAACGGAAGTGTTTTTCCGGAAAGGAAATCCCGCAATCTTAACCCACACAATCCTAAAAAAATTATCCCGTAACTAAACCGGAAACAAAAGATAAACGCAAAAATGTAAAATTTTACCAAAAATCGAAAATTGCAATTTTCTCACAAAATATACCGAATTTGCAAAAAAATTTAAACACCGTTACAAACATTATAGTTTTTGACACAAGCTCCAAGCAATTTTATCAAAATCCCACCAACGGTTCCAAAGTTATGACCTAAAACGTCAAGGTCAAATTTTCAAAATTTTTCCAATTTGCTAATTTCCTCGATTGATACTAATCCGTTTGAAAAACCAATAACAGTTTTGGAAACCTTGAAGTTTTCTCAACAAATCTTATTCTTAACGTATTTACAAAATTTCCAGCGGTTCTAAAGTTATAACCCAAAACCGCGACGAATTCTTAAAAAACATTGTTTTTTAGCAAATCAGTTTTGATTTTAGCAAATTTTTCGTATTTTTTTAAAACCTTGACGCATTCTAAACCATCTGAAACAATTTCTGTTAAAAAAGCTCCAGTGGTTCCAAAGTTGAGATGTAAAACGTCGAAAATCAATCGATGTTTAATTCGCGATAATTTCGTTAATACCCGGAAAACCGGAAGTTGGAAAATTGTTTTGAATTTCTGCAAGTTTTGCGAATACAACGACATCAAACAATCGAAAATCGGGTCATTAGTTACAACACAACACGTAACAACAAATGTTTGATGGTTTTCAAAAAGTTTGGATCACTAACGACCCAAGCGATTTTTGAGGAGATTAAAGTTGGATTTCAATTGTTTTCGATCTGTATTAATGGTTAAAATTCGATTTTATTTTGATTTACTTGAGCTGAATTTTTAGGATTTTTTTGGGCGAATTCGAAAAAATTAGAATAGCTCGGTTGTTAATTAGAAAAACGGAAGTGTTTTTCCAGAAAGAAAATCCCGCAATCCTAACCCACACAATCCTAAAAAAATCACCCCGTACCTCCACCGGAAACAATAGATAAACGCAAAAATGTAAAATTTTACCAAAAATCGAAAATTGCAATTTTCTCACAAAATATACCGAATTTGCAAAAAATTTTAAACACCGTTACAAACATTATAGTTTTTGACACAAGCTCCAAGCAATTTTATCAAAATCCCACCAACGGTTCCAAAGTTATGACCTAAAACGTCAAGGTCAAATTTTCAAAATTTTTCCAATTTGCTTAAAAAACGCAATTTCCTCGATTGTTACTAATCCGTTTGAAAAACCAATAACAGTTTTGGAAACCTTGAAGTTTTCTCAACAAATCTTATTCTTAACGTATTTACAAAATTTCCAGCGGTTCTAAAGTTATAACCCAAAACCGCGACTAATTCTTAAAAAACATTGTTTTTTAGCAAACCAGTTTTGATTTTAGCAAATTTTTCGGATTTTTTGAAAACCTTGACGCATTCTAAACCATCTGAAACCATTTCTGTTAAAAAAGCTCCAGTGGTTCCAAAGTTGCGATCTAAAACGCTGAAAATAAATCGATGTTTGCGTTTAATTCGCGATAATTTCGTTAATACCCGGAAAACCGGAAGTTGGAAAATTGTTTTGAGTTTTTGAAAGTTTTGCGAATCCAACGAGATCAAACAATCGAAAATCGGGTCGTTGGGTCATTAGTTACAACACAAAACGTAAAAACAAATTTTGGATGGTTTTCAAAAAGGTTGGATCCTTAACGACCCAAGCGATTTTTGAGGAGATTAAAGTTGGATTTCAATTGTTTTCGATCTGTATTAATGGTTAAAATTCGATTTTATTTTGGTTGACTTGAGCTGAATTTTTAGGATTTTTTTTGGCGAATTCGAAAAAATTAGAATAGCTCGGTTGTTAATTAGAAAAACGGAAGTGTTTTTCCGGAAAGGAAATCCCGCAATCCTAACCCACACAATCCTAAAAAATCACCCCGTAACTCCACCGGAAACAATAGATAATCGCAAAAATGTAAAATATTTGTCAAAAATCGAAAATTGTAATTATCTCATAAAATATAGCGAATTTGCAAAAATCTTAAACACCTTTACAAAGTTTCAAGTTTTTTGCACAAGCTCCAAAAAATTTTATAAAAATTCCACTAGCGGTTCCAAAGTTATAACCTAAAACGTCAAGGTCAAATTTTTTCAATTTCCTTAAAAAACGCAATTTTCTCGATTTTTACTAATCCGTTTGAAAAACCAACAACAGTTTTGGAAACCTTGAAGTTTTCTCAACAAATCTTATTCTTAACGTATTTACAAAATTTCCAGCGGTTCTAAAGTTATAACCCAAAACCGCGACGAATTCTTAAAAAACATTGTTTTTTAGCAAACCAGTTTTGATTTTAGCAAATTTTTCGGATTTTTTGAAAACCTTGACGCATTCTAAACCATCTGAAACAATTTCTGTTAAAAAAGCTCCAGTGGTTCCAAAGTTGCGATCTAAAACGCCGAAAATAAATCGATGTTTGCGTTTAATTCGCGATAATTTCGTTAATACCTGGAAAACCGGAAGTTGGAAAATTGCTTTGAATTTCTGCAAGTTTTGTGAATCCAACGCGATCAAACAATCGAAAATTGGGTCGTTGGGTCATTAGTTACAACACAAAACGTAACAACAAATGTTTGATGGTTTTCAAAAAGGTTGGATCTTTAACGACCCAAGCGATTTTTGAGGAGATTAAAGTTGGATTTCAATTGTTTTAGATCTGTATTAATGGTTAAAATTCGATTTTATTTTGATTGACTTGAGCTGAATTTTTAGGATTTTTTTATGCGAATTCGAAAAAATTAGAATAGCTCGGTTGTTAATTAGAAAAACGGAAGTGTTTTTCCGGAAAGGAAATCCCGCAATCCAAACCCACACAATCCTAAAAAAATCACCCCGTAACTCCACCGGAAACAATAGATAAACGCAAAAATGTAAAATTTTACCAAAAATCGAAAATTGCAATTTTCTCACAAAATATACCGAATTTGCAAAAATTTTAAACACCGTTGCAAACATTATAGTTTTTGACACAAGCTCCAAGCAATTTTATCAAAATCCCACCAACGGTTCCAAAGTTATGACCTAAAACGTCAAGGTCAAATTTTCAAAATGTTTCCAATTTCCTTAAAAAACGCAATTTCCTCGATTGTTACTAATCCGTTTGAAAAACCAATAACAGTTTTAGAAACCTTGAAGCTTTCTCAACAAATCTTATTCTTAACGTATTTACAAAATTTCCAGCGGTTCTAAAGTTATAACCCAAAACCGCGACGAATTCTTAAAAAACATTGTTTTTTAGCAAATCAGTTTTGATTTTAGCAAATTTTTCGGATTTTTTGAAAACCTTGATGCATTCTAAACCATCAGAAACAATTTTTGTTAAAAAAGCTCCAGTGGTTTCAAAGTTGAGATCTAAAACGCCGAAAATAAATTGATGTTTGCGTTTAATTCGCGATAATTTCGTTAATACCCGGAAAACCGGAAGTTGGAAAATTGTTTTGAATTTCTGCAAGTTTTGCGAATCCAACGCGATCAAACAATCGAAAATCGGGTTGTTGGGTCATTAGTTACAATACAAAACGTAAAAACAAATTTTTGATGGTTTTCAAAAAGTTTGGATCTTTAACGACCCAAACGACCCAAGCGATTTTTGAGGAGATTAAAGTAGGATTTCAATTGTTTTCGATCTGTATTTAAAAAAAAATAATTGGAAATGGTAAAAATTCGGTGATTTCGTATTCCGGAAAAACAGAAACATTTCGTTTGTTAACCGGAAAAGCGGAAAAACGGTTACATTTCCGGAAATGGGGTGAAATTCCGAATCGCATGGTGTTAAAATTTCTGCGATGGGTCAAGTAAGACCCGAGAAAATGTGCTTTTTGGCAAGGGTTGCAGTTTCGTTTGTTTGCGGCGTTTCCGGCGGATAGATCGCGAATCTTCCGGCGGACATTTCGTTATCGACCTGAGTCTCTGGTACTGATGCCTTAGTGTTCAATTTGCAACTTTTTCCCAAAAACGAAATCAAAACTCAAAATATAAGGGTTTTCGGACGGGTCGCCGCGGACTTACCATGTCGGTCCCCAGATCGATGCAGAGGATGGTGACGGTGCCCAAGGGCAGCGGGATATCGCACAGGATGAAGGCCAAGAACGGGGAGATTTCGGGAATGTTCGAGGTCAGGGTGTAGGCGATGGATTTCTTCAAGTTGTCGAAGATCAGTCGGCCCTCTTCCACCCCCGTCACGATAGAAGCGAAGTTATCGTCCAGAAGGATCATATCAGCTGCCTGTTTCGACACGTCGGATCCAGCGATTCCCATTGCAACACCAATATCTGCTTTCTTCAAAGCAGGAGAATCATTTACACCATCACCTAACAAAAAACAACTTTAACAACAAATATCTTAAAAACTAAACGCATCACAACAAAAATGATAACACCACTTTATTCCTTAATCAATTCCCTACAAATCACCACAAACCCTACCGCTCTAACACACTCCGTTCTCCTACCATCGCCAAAAAAACAACCCCACCTACTTTTACCAATCTTTCAACTTCAAACCCCAAGACCTCAAAAACCTCAAAACCCACAACGTCCACAAACACACAGTTTTATTACAAATTTTATAGCCTTTACAAAAATCCAACCCCTATTCACCTAACCTGACCACACCAAAAGTTACCAACAAAAAACCAACCTAACCTCCAAAACAAGATTAACTTCAATTTCAAACATCAATATCTCAAACTCAATGTAGTATAACTACCCCAAATTTGCGTTATCTAGCAGATAATTTAATTATCTTTAACACTCCCCAAACTTAATTTGATTATTTTTATTAGCACCAAAGTTATCAAGTTTTCCGACTTGCAAGACAAATAAGGCTATAGACACCGCGCATCTAAAGATATAGATATTTCTTTAGTTTCATCCGCTAGATAATTAAATAGTCTGTTATATGGCGAAAACCGCAAGATGATAACTGTGATATTACGGAAGTTGTATCGGGTTAAAGTCGTTTTAAAGTTTGCGGTTTTTGGTAGAGTTTCACATTTATATCTGTGGTTTCGTTATTCTAGCAGATAACAAGAAACCTTGTAGAGGCATTCCACACAGAATTAAACATTCTATAAAATACCAAAAACCGTTTCCAATTATCTGCATTTGTTTGGAATCTACAGCGTTGCAAAGTTAAACTAGTTTGGATGTTACACACCTTGGGCCTTTAATCTAGATCTCTCGATATCTACCAGATACAAAGCAAAAATTAACATTGGCTTACAGATTGAGAAAGTCCTTAAAAACAAATGAAAACTAGAACGCTCCAGCTTAGTTACATTTCTAGTTATTTACTTGCAAAGTACGTAGTAAAACAATAAAAACTGTGCAATTTGTTCTAGGTAGAGTTTTAGTTTTTAGCCAGTAGTTTCGTTAATCTACCAGATATAAAAAACAAATGAAGTTCGGGTTTATAGACAGATAAATTATCTACCAGACTGCGAAAACAAAAGTTACCTAGCTTGTGTATTAAGCGAGTTATAAGAGTTTAAGGTCAAAATTTGAGTGAGAACTAGAGACTGGGTCCTTTCTTTGTAACTAAATAACTACTCCGAGTTTAGTTTGGAGTTTAGCGTCAATTTGTAGATGAATAAATTCGCTTTGTTTTAGTTCAAGTTTGATTCGCGTGGGGTTGTTATTAACAAGGCTATGTGACTTCAAAGTTGCTTGTTTTTTGGGTCAAACTTTAACGTGAAATTGGCGTGTTAACAATGAAGTTGGAGACTTGTTTTCGGTAGATTTAGAAACTGTGAGGTTTTTTTCTATGTACAGGTCAAATTTGATCTTAAACTTCGAAATTTGGCGCTTACCGGTCACAGCGACGATGGCTCCCATTCTTTGACAGCCTTCCACGATGATCAGCTTCTGTTGCGGACTCGTTCTGGCGAACACGATCTCGGTATGGTATCTCAAGACCTCGTCCAGCTGGTCGGAGGAAAGGTCCCTGAGGTCAGATCCGTGGATGACGGCGGCTTTGGCTTCGCGAGGATTCACCTCAGACACAGGAATGTTCAAACGGGAGGCGATGTCTTCAACGGTTTCATTGCCTAGAAAAATATTGGTTTTTAGGTTAGGTCGTTGGGTCTTTAATAAATTACGAGTGGGTTTGATGGGGGATTTGCACGAAAATTGGGATTTGGAGTGGGTTTTTGGAAGAGATATCGGGGTTGTTAAGCTTGTTAAGTTTTTAGGTTAGGTCGTTGGGTCTTTGATGAATTGCAAGAGGGTTAGATGGGGGATTTGCACGAAAATTAGGATTTGGAGTGGGTTGTTGGAAGAAAAATCGGGGTTGTTAAGGTTTTGGGTCTAGGTCGATCTAAAGTGGTTGCAATGGAACAAAAGGTTTAAAAAACATGAGGTGAGGGTTTGTTTTAGTGGCAGATATTTGTTGTTTGGCGGTTAAGGTTTATATTTAGTTAAAAATTGGGAATTTTAGATTTGGATCTTTGGGTCTTTTTAAAATTGTGCTGAAATTAAATGACGGATTTGCACCAAATTTGGCAAACGTGTTAACCGGATCCTCAGAAATTGGGTTTTTGCAAAAACAAAATTCTAGCGCAAATGGAAACCTAAGAATTCCGGATTTAGGAAGGAAGGAATTCGCAAAAATTGGATTAAAGTAGTTACTGTTGATCGGGAGGTTTGATAATGTCGATTTCAACCGAAAAATCGCAACTGTCAGATTTGACAGGTCGTTGGGTTTTTCTTGAATAGAGTAATAATGGTGAATAGCAATTGCACCAGAATTTGCAAAAATGGTTTTCAAGACAAAATAAATTTCGATTGAGTAAAAATTTTAGTGTTAGCAAACCGGAAGTGCTGAATTAAACGCGTAAAACGAGGAAGGAAAGTTGCGATAAAAAATCTGCAAGTAAATTTTACTCTCCGAGTAAATTCTGAAAGTGGAGGGTGGATAATCGCGATTTCGTCGAAAAAACGCAACTGTTAGTTTGGCAGGTCGTTGGGTCTTTCTTGAATAGATTGAAAATAGTGAATAGGATTCGCACTAAAATTTGCAAAAATAGTTTTCAGGGCAAAATAAATTTGAATTTAGTAAAAATTTGAACGTTAGCAAACCGGAAGTGTTGAATTAAGTGCGTAAAACCGGGAAGGAAAGTTGTGATACAAAATTTGCGAGTAAATTGTGAAAGTGGAGGGTGGATAATCGCGATTTCGTCGAAAAAACGCAACTGTTAGTTTGGCAGGTCGTTGGGTCTTTCTTGACTAGATTGAAAATAGTGAATAGGATTCGCACTAAAATTTGCAAAAATAGTTTTCAGGGCAAAATAAATTTGAATTTAGTAAAAATTTGAACGTTAGCAAACCGGAAGTGCTGAATTAAGTGCGTAAAACAGGGAAGGAAAGTTGTGATACAAAATTTGCGAGTAAATTGTGAAAGTGGAGGGTGGATAATCGCGATTTCGTAGAAAAAACGCAACTGTTAGTTTGGCAGGTCGTTGGGTCTTTCTTGACTAGATTGAAAATAGTGAATAGGATTCGCACTAAAATTTGCAAAAATGGTTTTCAGGGCAAAATAAATTTGAATTTAGTAAAAATTTGAACGTTAGCAAACCGGAAGTGCTGAATTAAGTGCGTAAAACAGGGAAGGATAGTTGCGAAAAAAAATCTGCGATTATATTCTGAAAGTGGAGGGTGGATAATCGCGATTTCAGAGAAAAAACGCAATTGTTAGTTTGACAGGTCGCTGGGTCCTTTATGTATAGCGCGAAAACTGCGCGACCGATTTCATCCAAATTTAGGAATAACCAAATACATGTAATTTAAGAATGAAAGACCGAAAAAACAAGTGCAACGCACGTGTAAATACGTTAAAAGGGTGATAAAACGCTGAGAAATAAAGTTTGTAAAAAATGGTTTAAAGAAATTGAAAGTGGGGAACGAAATTAATGCGATTTGCGAAAAAAAGAGTTTTTTTTTTTTTTGATCTTGAAACAAAAAGTAATTATGCGATTTGGACGAAATTTGGTGGATTTATATTAGAAGGCACGGCGAGTTTGAATTCGTTAAATTCGTTTTGAAAAATGTTGTGAAATGAATGTTTTGCAGTCAAAATTGTGGTTTTACCTTCGCTGATGATGCCAACGGATTTGGCGATGGCTTTGGCGGTGATGGGATGATCTCCTGTGACCATGATGACTTTGATACCGGCGCTGCGGCATTTGGCGACGGCGTCTGGAACGGCGGCTCTGGGGGGATCGATCATGGACATGAGACCCACGAATCTGAGTCCTTCGATGGGGAAATTTGCGTCGTCGGAGTTGAATTTGAAGCCGAGGGGGAACTTGTCGGTGGGGAGGAGGAAGTCGCAGAAGCCCAAGACGCGCTCTCCGAGCCCGCCGAGTTCGAGGTAGGCGTTGTTGAATGCTTCCTTCATCTCCTCGTCGAGGACCTTCTCCTTGCCGCAGATGAAGATGGTGGAGCAGCGTTCGAGGATTCGCTCCGGAGCGCCCTTCATGACCAAGATGTGGCGAGGGTCGTTGGGGTCTTCGTTCTCATGGCACGAGACTTGGTATTTGTTGGTGGAGTTGAAGGGAATCTCGCAGACTTTCTTGTTCTTGCGCCGAATGGTCATCACATCGCCCAAGGCGAGCTCCATGCATTTCAATAGCGCGGCTTCTGAGGCGTCTCCGTTGACTTCGCGTTTCAATATCGGGACACCGTCTTGTCCCGGCTTAAACTCAGCTCGGTTGCAGAGCGTTGCGATCCTGGACAAAGCTTTGAAACCCGGGGAAGTTCTATCATATTGCACGCCTGATTGATCCTCAGTCGTATCGGCTTCGATGATCTGGTTATCGAACCACATGTGAGCCACGGTCATCCTGTTCTGGGTCAGCGTTCCAGTCTTATCGGAGCAGATCGTTGAGGTGGAACCCAAGGTTTCTACAGCTTCTAAGTTCTTGACCAAGCAGTTCTTGGACGCCATCCGTTTCGCGGTTAAGGTCAAGCAAACGGTCACAGTTGCCAATAATCCTTCCGGTACGTTCGCGACGATGATTCCAATGAGGAAGATGACGGCGTCCAGCCAGTGGTAGCCGAGGATGAACGCGATCACGAAGAACGTAACACCCAAGAAGACGGCGACTCCGGTGATGAGCTGGATAAAGTGATGGATCTCCTTCGCGATCGGAGTCTCCCCAGTGTCCAACCCGGAAGCCAACCCGGCGATCCTTCCCATAACAGTGTGATCCCCACAAGAGATCACCACTCCCTTAGCGGTCCCTTCCACAGCGTTCGTCGAGAAGAAAGCCAAGTTCTTCGTCTCCAGCGGGTTCTCGTGCGTGAATTCGGGGCTTCTGCTTTGCGGCTCGGACTCTCCCGTCAGCGAGGAATTGTCGACTTTGAAGCCTCGCGATTCGATAATCCTGATATCCGCCGGGATCCTGTCACCGAACTTGACCTCGACGACGTCTCCCAACACCAGATCCTCAGCTCTCAACGTCAGCTTTTCGCCCTCGCGCAGCACCGTCGCGAACTGTGGCACCATGTTCTTGAACGACTCCATGATCTTCGACGATTTCGATTCTTGATAATACGAGAAAATACCTAAAAAAAAAAAAAACTTTAACCTCAAAAAACACAGAGAAATGAACATTTCAGACAAATTTATTGTTAATAAATATTCTAGCCCATTTCATTTAATTTTATAATCTGTGATTTTTTCTACGATAGCACTACTATTAACCGAGTTATAACGTTTCGAGCAGACTCATCTATTTTCGATATTATCACTCTAATAACCTTCGAGATGCGATAACATAGAAACTAAGCGGAATATCGAAAAATTTCTCAGATTAAAATTGATTCCAAATTTTCTTACCTCTAATTTGACGTATAATTTGTTTATCTAGCTAACTGCGTTAATTAGTTATAGCCATTTTAGTGAAAGTCATCAAGATTTTGAAGACTTGATGCGCAATTGGTCATAATTTGGAAACAAATGAAGATATCAAATTTTTTTTTAAATAAAGTTTGTAGCTAAAACATTTTTCTTCGATCCAAGATTTGAATTGTTTCCATAGCTTAAACAGTTTCTTAGTTATTACCAATTTAGAGTGGAAAGTCGCGATTCGTCAAGACATGAAATATTTCCGGACGTGGTTTGAAAACAATTGAAGTTATGAAAATTTTGTTGAAACAAAAGTTGTAGCTTGTACTTTTTGCTTTAAGCACAGATTTCATTTGTTTGCATTGAGCTAGTATTACGTTACTTATTAAGGTTTTAGTGTATTAAACTTTAATTACATTGATACATACACTGATAATTTTTGAAGTCGAGCGAAATTTTGAAAGATTTCTCTGAATAAAATTAGTTCAGAATTTAACTCCGAGCGCAATTTAACGATTCGAGCACACATCTATTTTCGATATTATCACTCTAATAACCTTCGAGATGCTATAACTTAGAAACTAAGCGAAATAGCGAAAAATTTCTCAGATTAAAATTAATTCCAAATTGCCTTACCTCTAATTTGACGTATAATTTGTTTATCTCGCTTACTCCGTTAATTAGTTATAGCCATTTTAGTGAAAATCGACAAGATTTTGAAGACTTGATGCGCATTTGCTCATAATTTGAAAACAAATGAAGATATCAAAATTTTGTTTAAATAAAATTTGTAGCTAAAACATTTTTCTTTAATCCAAGATTTCATTTGTTTCCATAGCTTGAATAGTTTCTTAGTTATTACAAATTTAGTGTGGATAGTCGCGATTTGGCAAGACAACAAACAATTCCGGCCGTGGTTTGAAAACAATTGAAGTTATGAAAATTTTGTCGCAACAAAACTTGTAGCTTGGACTTTTTGCTTTAAGTACATATTCCATTTATTGATATTTTGCTAGTATTACGTTAGTTATTAAGGTTTTTATGTATTAAACTTTAATTTCATTGATACATACACTAATAATTTTGAAGTCGAGCGAAATTTGAAAAGATTTCTCTGAATAAAATTAGTTCAGAATTTAACTCCAAGCGCAATTTAACGATTCGAGCACACTCATCTATTTTCGATATTATCCCTGTAAAAACATTCGAGATGCTATAACTTAAAAACGAAGCGAAATATCGAAAATGTTCACAGATTAAAATTCATTCCAAATTTCCTTACCTCCAATTTGACGTATAATTCGTTTATCTAGCTTACTCCGTTAATTAGTTATAGCCATTTTAGTGAGTCGTCATGATTTTGAAGACTTGATGCGCAATTGCTCATAATTTGGAAACAAATGAAGATATTAAAATGTCGTTTAATAAAGTTTGTAGCCAAAACATTTTTCTTTAATCCAAGATTTCATTTGTTTCCATAGCTTCAATAGTTTCTTAGTTATTACGAATTTAGTGTGGATAGTCGCGATTTGTCAAGTCATTAAACAATTTCAGCCGTGGTTTGAAAACAATTGAAGTTATGAAAATTATGTCGAAACAAAAGTTGTAGCTTGGACTTTTGGCTTTAAGCACATATTTCATTTGTTTGCATTGCGCTAGTATTACGTTACTTATTAAGGTTTTAATGTATTAAACTTTAATTACATTGATACATACACTGATAACTTTGAAGTCAAGCGAAATTTTGAAAGATTTCTCAGAATACAATTAGGTCAGAATTTAACTCCGAGCGCAATTTAACGATTCGAGCACACTCATCTATTTTCGATATTATCCCTGTAAAAACATTCGAGATGCTATAACTTAAAAACGAAGCGAAATATCGAAAATGTTCACAGATTAAAATTCATTCCAAATTTCCTTGCCTCCAATTTGACGTATAATTCGTTTATCTAGCTTACTCCGTTAATTAGTTATAGCCATTTTAGTGAGTCGTCAAGATTTTGAAGACTTGATGCGCAATTGCTCATAATTTGGAAACAAATGAAGATATTAAAATGTTGTTTAATAAAGTTTGTAGCCAAAACATTTTTCTTTAATCCAAGATTTCATTTGTTTCCATAGCTTCAATAGTTTCTTAGTTATTACTAATTTAGTGTGGATAGTCGCGATTTGTCAAGTCATTAAACAATTTCAGCCGTGGTTTGAAAACAATTGAAGTTATGAAAATTATGTCGAAACAAAAGTTGTAGCTTGGACTTTTGGCTTTAAGCACATATTTCATTTGTTTGCATTGCGCTAGTATTACGTTACTTATTAAGGTTTTAATGTATTAAACTTTAATTACATTGATACATACACTGATAATTTTGAAGTCGAGCGAAATTTTGAGATTTATCTGAATCAAATTAGTTCGGAATTTAACTCCGAGCGCTATTTAACGATTCGAGCACACTCATCTATTTTCGATATTATCACTCTAATAGCCTTCGAGATGCGATAACTTAGAAACCAAGCGAAATATCGAAAAATTTCCCAAATTAAAATTCATTCCAAATTTACTTACCTCTAATTTGACGTATAATTCGTTTATCTAGCTTACTCCGTTAATTAGTTATAATGATTTTAGTGAAAATCGACAAGATTTTGAAGACTTGATGCGCAATTGCTCATAATTTGGAAACAAATGAAGATATCAAAATTTTGTTTAAATAAAGTTTGTAGCTGAAACATTTTTCTTTAATCCAAGATTTCATTTGTTTCCATAGCTTGATTAGTTTCTTAGTTATTACTAATTTAGTGTGGATAGTCGCGAGTTATCAAGACATCAAACAATTCCGGCCGTGGTTTGAAAACAGTTGAAGTTATGAAAATTTTGTTTAAACAAAAGTTGTAGCTTGGACCTTTTTGCTTTAAGCACAGATTTCATTTGTTTGCATTGAGCTAGTATTACGTTACTTATTAAGGTTTTAATGTATTAAACTTTAATTACATAGATACATACACTGATAACTTTGAAGTCAAGCGAAATTTTGAGATTTCTCAGAATAAAATTAGGTCAGAATTTAACTCCGAGCGCAATTTAACGATTCGAGCACATTCATCTATTTTGGATATTATCCCTCTAAAAACATTCGAGATGCGATAACTTAGAAACCAAGCGATATATCGAAAAATTTCTCAGATTAAAATTCATTCCAAATTCCCTTACCTCTAATTTGACGTGAAATTTGTTTATCTAGCTTACTCCGTTAATTAGTTATAACCATTTTAGTAAAAGTCGCCAAGATTTTGAAGACTTGATGCGCAATTGGTCATAATTTGAAAACAAATGAAGATATCAAAATTTTGTTTAATAACCTTTGTAGCTAAAACATTTTGCTTTAATCCAATATATCATATGTTTCCATAGCTTGATTATTTTTTTAGTTATAACCAATTTAGTGTGAATAGTCGCGATTTATCAAGAAATCAAACAATTCGGGCCGTTGTTTTGTAAACAATTGAAGTTATGAAAATTTGGTTGAAACAAAATTTGTAGCGTTTTAAATCTACTTTAATAATCTGTAATCACTTTCCCAATCGGATTAGTATTAACCGAGTTATCACCGTTTTAGTCCTCGCAGATTTCCAAGACAAGTTATTTGCGTATCTTTGAAAATTAAGCAAATTTTGAAAATTTTCTCGAACAAAATTTCTTGAGAATTTAATTTAGATCTAATTTGCTATGTAATTTGTTTTTGTAACTTCATCCGTTAATTAGTTACAGTCGGTTTAGTGCAAGTCGTCAAGATTTTGGAAGCTTGATAGCGATTTGTTTATAGTTTACAAACAGTTGAAGGTATCAAAATTTTGTTTAGATAAAACTTGTAGCGTAAACATCCTTCTGCAATCGGGTGTTTGATTTATTATCATACAGCTAATATTAAGTTATTTATGATGGTTTTTGCGAAGTGTTATTAAACTAATGCGTGGTTGCGGTTTAGAGCAGTCGATAAATTTGTAATTAGACAAAATTACGGAAAAAAGGCTAAATAAAACTTGTTGCGAATTTAGTTTAGATTAATTTGGCATGTCATTTGTTTTTCTAGGTGGTTTAGTTAGTTAGTTATCGTTGATTTAGTGTGATTGGTCCAAATTTGGTTTTAGGTGAATATCTTGTAAACGGAGCGAAATCTCGTAAGCAAATTTGTTCAGGGGGATGTTAAGTTTGTTCACCTGTGACGATGACGACGGCGGCTAAGACGATTCCAAGATAGAGATTGTCGTCGGCGGGCTCTTCGACGGTGCTGGCCTGGATCGAGTAGGCGATGAAACAGAGGATGGCGCCGATCCACAGCAGCAGCGCGAAGCCTCCGAACAGGTTTTTGCAGAATTTTACCCATTCGGGCGTCGTTTTTGGAGGAGTGAGTGCGTTGGGTCCGTCCCGCTCCAGGTTCTCCTTCGCTTTAGCGTGACTAAGACCCTACAAAACGCAAAAATATTGCAAAAAGTTGATAATAAAAGTTATAAAGGACGAAATTTACTATAAGGAAATGTTTAGTTCGTTGGTGTAAATAAGTTGCTTATAGTCGAAATTTGGTTAAAACTAAGTTGAAGCAAATTTGTTGGTCTTTAGGCTTAAATATCTCGAAAACCAGGCGGAATTTAGAAAGAAGTTTCGGATAAACGTTGTAGATCGTTAAATTTGCTTTAAGAAAATGTTAACAACATTCCAATCGGTTTCGGTTTACTAGTCAAAATTTTGGTTAAAACTAGTTTAGTCGTTTTCACATTAAAACTACAAAGGCATTTCAATCCTTAATATCTCGAAAACCGGCAAGAATTACGATAAAACACCTGAAATAAAACTTGTAGAGAATCCTTTTCTCAACAAGGACGTAGTAGGCTTCCTGCACTGGCTTTTGTTTCAAAGTGTCAAATCAACAAAAACAATTGGTGCGAATTTGTGCCAAATTCAAAACGCAATAACTCCTAAAGTAAGCAAAATCGCGAAAATTTATAAAACACGAAATTTGTTCTAAATTTAATTGTCTATAGCGTACAGTTTGCTTTATTCGTGTAAACCTTGTGGTAGGCGAGATATCGCGGTTTGTTTGCACTTACATTTTCTGGATGTGTTTGGAATCTTTGGTACAGCTCTTCCGGCGAGATCTTGTGGTAATCGATGTCCAATTCCTGCTTCAGATCATCTAAATCGTCCGCTTTCCGTTGCTTTTTCGGAGTCTTCCTTCGTGACTGCAAAATTAACGTCAATTAGCCAAAGGCGAAATCGAGAGACGGACAAGCCACACAAAAAACGCAAATAACACAAAGTTTAAGCAAAAAACTCGCAATGGAAATTATTGCAAGTTGTAGCTGAAACTCCAAGCTTTCTTCCAACACCAAATTTACCCAGAAATTCCATTAGAAACACGAAATATTCAAGAGAGAAGAAAAAGTTTGGTGGTTTTTGTTAGACCTGGAAATTTACCTCAATAACTTGGAAACGGTTGGTAGTACCTAAACAAAATTGGTATTGTTGTTTAGAGGAGATTTCAACGATTAATTTGATGTATTAAACGTTGGGGGGAACATGGGGATAATACAAGCTTTGTCCATTCCAACTTGTTTTTGTTTTCACGCTCGGAACGGATGAACGAGTTGGGGGAATTTCGTGTAGTTGGTATCAGTGTTTGGGGAAATTCCTAACCTTGAATGTCACATTTGACAGTTACAGTGAAAACCTAGCGAAAATTATTTCCTTGACAATTTTGTTAGACCTTAACATTTTCGATGATATCTTAACAACCCTTGGCCCAATTTCGATAATTTCGTTCTCAAATTAAAGCTGAAACTCCAATCTTTAAATCGACACATTCACACTGCCAACGAAATTCTTCTTCTTACACAACCCGGGGAAATCGCATGTCCATTCCAATTTGTTTTTGTTTTTACGCTCGAAATGGACGAACGAGTTGGGGGAATTTCGTGCAGTTGGTATCAGTGTCTGGGGAAATTCCTAACCTTGAATGTCACATTTGACAGTTATAGTGAAAATCTAGCGAAACTTATTTCTTTGACAATTTTGTTAGACCTTAACATTTTCGATAATATCTCAACTACCCTTGGCCCAATTTCGATAATTTGGGTCTCGAATTAAAGCTGAAACTCCAATCTTGAAATCGACAAATTCAAACTGCGCGAAATTCTTACACAACCCGGGGAAATCGCACGTCCATTCCAATTTTTTTTTACGCTCGAAATGGATGAACGAGTCGGGGGAATTTCGTGCAGTTGGTATCAGTGTCTGGGGAAATTCCTAACCTTGAATGTCACATTTGACAGTTACAGTGAAAATCTAGCGAAACTTATTTCTTTGACAATTTTGTTAGACCTTAATATTTTCGATGATATATCAACAACCCTTAGCCAAATTTCGATAATTCCGGTCTCAAATTAAAGCCGAAACTTCAATCTTTAAATCGACACATTCAAACTGCGCGAAATTCTTACACAACCCGGGGAAATCGCATGTCTATTCCAATTTGTTTTTGTTTTCACGCTCGAAATGGATGAACGAGTTGGGGGAATTTCGTGTAGTTGGTATCAGTGTTTGGGGAAATTCCTAACCTTGAATGTCACATTTGACAGTTACAGTGAAAACCTATCGAAATTTATTTCCTTGACAATTTTGTTAGACCCTAACATTTTCGACGATATCTCAACAACCCTTGGCCCAATTTCGATTATTTTGGTCTCAAATTAAAGCCGAAACTGCAATCTTTAAATCGACACATTCAAACTGCGCGAAATTCTTACACAACCCGTGGAAATCGCATGTCCATTCCTATTTGTTTTTGTTCCTACGCTCGAAATGGATGAAACAGTTGGGGGAATTTCGTGTAGTTGGTATCAGTGTTTGGGAAAATTCCTAACCTTGAATGTCACATTTGACAGTTACAGTGAAAACCTAGGGAAACTTATTTACTTGAAAATTTTGTTAAACCTTAACATTTTCGATGATATCTCAACAACCCTTCTCCCAATTTCGATAATTTCGGTCTCGAATTAAAGCTGAAACTCCAATCTTGAAATCGACACATTCAAACTGCGCGAAATTCTTACACAACCCGGGGAAATCGCATGTCCATTCCAATTTGTTTTTGTTTTCACGCTCGAAATGGATGAACGAGTCGGGGGAATTTCGTGCAGTTGGTATCAGTGTCTGGGGAAATTCCTAACCTTAAATGTCACATTTGACAGTTACTGTGAATACCTAGGAAAATTTATTTCCTTGACAATTTTGTTAGACCTTAACATTTCGGACGATATCTCAACAATCCTTAGCCCAATTTCGATAATTTCGGTCTCAAGTTAAAGCCGAAACTTCAATCTTTAAATCGACACATTCAAACTGCGCGAAATTCTTACACAACCCGGGGAAATCGCATGTCCATTCCAATTTGTTTTTGTTTCTACGCTCGAAATGGATGAAACAGTTGGGGGAATTTCGTGTAGTTGGTATCAGTGTTTGGGGAAATTCCTAACCTTGAATGTCACATTTGACAGTTACTGTGAAAACCTAGGGAAATTTATTTCCTTGACAAATTTGTTAGACCTTAACATTTTCGATGATATCTTAACAACCCTTGGACCAATTTCGATAATTTCGGTCTCAAATTAAAGCCGCAACTTCAATCTTTAAATCGACACATTCAAACTACGCGAAATTCTTACACAACCCGGGGAAATCGCATGTCTATTCCAATTTGTTTTTGTTTTCACGCTCGAAATGGATGAACGAGTTGGGGGAATTTCGTGTAGTTGGTATCAGTGTTTGGGGAAATTCCTAACCTTGAATGTCACATTTGACAGTTACAGTGAAAACCTATCGAAATTTATTTCCTTGACAATTTTGTTAGACCCTAACATTTTCGACGATATCTCAACAACCCTTGGCCCAATTTCGATTATTTTGGTCTCAAATTAAAGCCGAAACTGCAATCTTTAAATCGACATATCGAAACTGCGCAAAATTTTTACACAACTCGGGGAAATCGCATGTCCATTCCAATTTGTTTTTGTTTCTACGCTCGAAATGGATGAAACAGTTGGGGGAATTTCGTGTAGTTGGTATCAGTGTTTGGGGAAATTCCTAACCTTGAATGTCACATTTGACAGTTACAGTGAAAACCTAGGGAAACTTATTTACTTGAAAATTTTGTTAGACCTTAACATTTTCGATGATATCTCAACAACCCTTGGCCCAATTTCAATAATTTCGGTCTCGAATTAAAGCTGAAACTCCAATCCTGAAATCGACACATTCAAACTGCGCCAAATTCTTACACAACCCGGGGAAATCGCATGTCCATTCCAATTTGTTTTTGTTTTCACGCTCGAAATGGATGAACGAGTCGGGGGAATTTCGTGCAGTTGGTATCAGTGTTTGGGGAAATTCTTAACCTTGAATGTCACATTTGACAGTTACAGTGAAAATCTAGCGAAACTTATTTCTTTGACAATTTTGTTAAACCTTAACATTTTCGATGATATCTCAAAAACCCTTAGCCCAATTTTGATAATTCCGGTCTCAAATTAAAGCCAAAACTTCAATCTTTAAATCGACACATTCAAACTGCGCGAAATTCTTACACAATCCGGAGAAATCGCATGTCCATTCCAATTTATTTTTGTTTTCACGCTCGAAATGGATGAACGAGTTGGGGGAATTTCGTGCAGTTGGTATCAGTGTCTGGGGAAATTCCTAACCTTAAATGTCACATTTGACAGTTACAGTGAAAATCTAGCGAAATTTATTTCCTTGACAATTTTGTTAGACCTTAACATTTTCGACGATATCTCAATAACCCTTGGCCCAATGTCGATAATTCCGGTCTCAAGTTAAAGCTGAAACTCCAATCTTTAAATCGACACATTCAAACTGCGCGAAATTCTTACACAACCCGGGGAAATCGCATGTCCATTCCAATTTGTTTTTGTTTTTACGCTCTAAATGGATGAACGAGTTTGGGGAATTTCATGCAGTTGGTATCAGTGTTTGGGGAAATTCCTAACCTTGAATGTCACATTTGACAGTTACAGTGGAAATCTAGCGAAACTTATTTCTTTGACAATTTTGTTAGACCTTAACATTTTCGATGATATCTTAACAACCCTTGGCCGAATTTCGATAATTCCGGTCTCAAATTAAAGCCGAAACTCCAATCTTTAAATCGACATATTCAAACTGCACGAAATTCTTACAAAACCCGGGGAAATCGCATGTCCATTCCAATTTGTTTTTGTTTTCACGCTCGAAATAGATGAACGAGTCTGGGGAATTTCGTGTAGTTGGTATCAGTGTTTGGGGAAATTCTTAACCTTGGTTGTCACATTTCACAGTTACAGTGAAAACCTAGGGAAATTTATTTCCTTCACAATTTTGTTAGACCTTAACATTTTCGACAATATCTCAACAACCCGTGGCCCAATTTCGATAATTTCGGTCTCAAATTAAAGCCGAAACTCCAATCTTTAGATCGACATATTCAAACTGCGCAAAATTCTGGCACAACCCGGAGAAATCGCATGTCCATTCCAATTTGTTTTTGTTTTCACGCTCGAAATGGATGAACGAGTTGGGGGAATTTCATGCAGTTGGTATCAGTGTTTGGGGAAATTCCTAACCTTGAATGTCACATTTGACAGTTACAGTGAAAACCTAGAGAAATTTATTTCCTTGACAATTTTGTTAGACCTTAACATTTTCGATGATATCTCAACAATCCTTGACCCAATTTCGATAATTCCGGTCTCAAATTAAAGCCGAAACTCCAATCTTTAAATCGACACATTCAAACTGCGCAAAATTCTTACACAACCCGGAGAAATCGCATGTCCATTCCAATTTGTTTTTGTTTTTACGCTCGAAATGGATGAACGAGTTGGGGGAATTTCATGCAGTTCTTATCAGTGTTTGGGGAAATTCCTAACCTTAAATGTCACATTTGACAGTTACAGTGAAAATCTAGAGAAATTTATTTCCTTGACAATTTTGTTAGACCTTAACATTTTCGATGATATCTCAACAACCCTTGGCCCAATTTCGATAATTTCGGTCTCAAATTAAAGTCGAAACTCCAATCTTTAAATCGACACATTCAAACTGCGCGAAATTCTTATACAACCCGGCGGAAATCGCACGGCAAACCAAACACACGAATCTATAATTAAAACCTGCAGATTTTTTCTCGTGCGACAATCCGACTATTTTTAAGTCCTGTCTAGCCGAAATTATGAAATTATTCCACTCAACGCTCCACAAACACTAAAACTCGCAACCCAAATTCAACAAACATCCAGTTTTTCAAAGATATCTCAACAAGCAAACAACACACAACAAATCCAATCACACAAACTTAAAGTCAATAAAATTTTGAATCCAACAGTGAAAACTAGATCATTCTAGCTAGAACAATAACTGAGTTATCTACGCTTAAAGTCACAAAAAGTTGTTTGCTACTAAAGCATCAATAACTCAAAAATTAAAACGAACACAAGACACAAATCTAGATAACTTTAAAAACAAAGAAATTTGCTTTAAAACAAGATACAACAGACTTATCTATATAGATAACTAACAAAGTTATAATCTAACAAAGTTAAAATTGGTTGACTCGATATATCAAAAACTAGATAAGATAGATAACTCCGATTTATACTGTTATCTACCTAGATAAATTATCTATAAAATGATACCAAACTTATAATTCCACCTAGATTACTTTCCGAGATATAACGTAATGAACTAGATATATTTAGGTATCTTTTACATTTAAATCTATATCTCGCAAACTATAAAAGCAAACTTCACGAAATTCGGTATCTACATAGATAAAACCCAGCTTTAACGTTTGGTGCAAACTGGAAGTATCTATCTTTTGTTTCCTAAAAGTTACGACAAGTCAAAGTTGGAATCGGTATCTAGGTCGAATCTAGATCAAACACGCAACGTGTTTCGAACATCAATTGTTTAGGGGTCGCTGTGGCAACCCCGATCAATACTCGAACAAAAGACGAGCGCAGACCAACCCATCTGCTAGATCCACGCCAACGGTCACTTTCCGCACGGCCACACCCAAACCGGAAGTGGCGCGATAAAAACGGAAAGGTATATTGAAAGCTGAACAAACGTGGAAGAGAACGCTGAGGGTTTCGTTGAGATATCTTTGCGGGTTGCTGAGGTATTCGAGGTTGAAGTTAGTTTAGTTTTTCTTTGATATCTAGGTAGATAATAAAGGCAGATTGAAGAATGTTGGTGGTTGTTATAGATTATTAAATTTTGTGTTAAGTAGTGAAAACTAGAATAGCCTAGGTGTGAGGGTTGCTGAGATATTAGAGGTTAAAGTTAGTTTTTTGTTTTAGTAACTACTACTAGTTAAATATTTGGTTTTTAGTGTATAACTTGGTTAAAATTAGGGGTGGAGTAGCGAAAATTGGTGAATTTGTTGAGGATTAAATGAGGTTTAAGAAGATTAAAAGTTGAGGTTTTTAGGTTCAGAAGTTTTTGAGATATTAGGTTATAAAGTTTGAGGTTTTAGTTGAAATTAGTTGAATTGTTTAGTTTTGCAATTTGTAGAATTACGAGATTTATAATTGGGATGGGTAGTTGTGTTTGGTGTCGTTTTAAAGGGAAAGGCTTCAGGTTTAAGAAACTGTTGGTATTCTTGCGGTGGGATGGTTAGTTCACGAGATATTTTGGTTTAAAGTTTTTTAGTTTGTTAGTTGTTGGTTTCGTTTGTAGATTGCAGGTTTACCAACCACCAGGTAGTGTTGCCAACTAGTGGGCGTTGCAGAGGGAGAGTTGCTGAAAGTTTTGGTACCTTTGCTCGGCCGTCGGCCGTCTTATTGTCGCCGTAATTGGTGGAAACGGTGGCAACTCGATACGAATCGGAACGTCCGTGCTGCAAAACAAAGCCAAAAACAAACACATAACGCACATGCAGAAACAAAACGGCAGCGAATGCGGCGGCAAGTCCAAAAAAACGGCCTGAAACATTTTTGGCAGAACACAAATTTCAAACTCAAATTTTAAAGCTTTTATAACTAGCTGCTTCAAAATTCAAAAGGCTATCTTAAATCTGAATCTCTCTAGTTTATAAATCTGTTGAAATAATTTTGCTGCGGCGAATAATTACAAAGTTATTAGCGAATATGTAAAGGAAGTCCAAAAACGTGACTAGGGTGTAGTTTTTTTGTTTATAACTTATAAGGGGTGTGCGGGAGAGGGGCGTGTTAAGTCTTGTTTTATTGCTGAAAGTCCGTTTTGTGATTTGGTGAAGGTTTCGTGAGGAAAAGTTAAAAGTTGGAGGAGATATCGCGTGTTAAAGTTGGAGTTGGAAATTTGTTTTTGGACTTGGATTTTGATTCGACTGAACGTAATGGTAAAATCACAAAAATTGGTGGTTTTGTAGCTAAAAGTCTAAATTTTAATAATCCGCGAAAATTTTGGCGAAATTCGCAAAAACAAACGAGTTATAAACATTTGAATGTACCTTTGGTTTTTTATTAATTTTAAAGGGTTGGAGGGGGTTACAGGGGTGTATTTATGCGGAAAATATTCTAGAAGCTTCATTTTAGGTGCTGCAAAAATAATCGCGAAAAAATCTTGAAAATTGGCGAAGATATGAGAAAGCAAAGTTGAGGTTAATTTCTGTTAACAAATTTGGAGGTTTTTGGAAATGTAGGCATTGACTTTTAAGCTCGTAGAAAACTAACGCGTAAACGCAAGCTAGTGAAGCTTGGTGAGTTTATAGCAAAAACTCCAATCTTTAACCCCATTCAAGAAAATTCGCGAAATTCGCAAAAACAACTGAACTGCAACGTCGCAAACACAAAGTTCCCATTTCTCCTAAACCGTTCGATATCTCTCAAACTAAACGCTCTTTCTCCGAAAGAAAACGTTTTATCAAGAAACGACCGTTTTGTGATTTGGTGAAGGTTTCGTGGAGAAAAGTTAAAAGTTGGAGGAGATATCGCGCTTTAAAGTTGGAGTTGGAAATTTGTTTTTGGACTTGGATTTTGATTGGACTGAACGCAATTGTAAAATCACAAAAATTGGTGGATTTGTAGCAAAAAGTCTAAATTTTAATAATCCGCGAAAATTTTGGCGAAATTCGCAAAACCAAATGAGTTATAAACATTTGAATCTACCTTTGGTCTTTTATTAATTTTGAAAGGTTCGAGGGGGTTACAGGGGTGTATTTATGTGGAAAATATTCTAGAAGCTTCAGTTTAGGTGTTGCAAAAAAATCGCGAAAAAATCTTGAAAATTGGCGCAGATATGAGAAGGCAAAGTTGAGGTTAATTTCTGTTAACAAATTTGGGGATTTTGGAAAATGTGGGCATTGACTTTTAAGCTTGTAGAAAACTAACGCGTAAACACAAGTTAGTGAAACTTGGTGAGTTTATAGCAAAAACTCCAATCTTTAAGCCCCTTCAAGAAAATTCGCGAAATTCGCAAAAACAACTGAACTGCAACGTCGCAAACACAAAGTTCCCATTTCTCCTAAACCGTTCGATATCTCTCAAACTAAACGCTCTTTCTCCGGAAGAAAAGCTAAGTTTTGTCAAGAAAGGACCGTTTTGTGATTTGGTGAAGATTTCGTGGGGAAAAGTTAAAAGTTGAAGGAGATATAGTGTTTTAAAGTTGGAGTTGGAAATTTGTTTTTTGACTTGGATTTTGATTGGACTGAACGCAATGGCAACTTCACAAAAATTGGTGGATTTGTAGCAAAAAGTCTAAATTTGAATAATCCGCGAAAATTTTGGCGAAATTCGCAAAAACAAATGAGTTATAAACATTTGAATCTACCTTTGGTCTTTTATTAATTTTGAAAGGTTGGAGGGGGTTACAGGGGTGTATTTATGTGGAAAATATTCTAGAAGCTTCAGTTTAGGTGTTGCAAAAAAATCGCGAAAAAATCTTGAAAATTGGCGCAGATATGAGAAGGCAAAGTTGAGGTTAATTTCTGTTAACAAATTTGGGGATTTTGGATAATGTGGGCATTGACTTTTAAGCTAGTAGAAAACTAACGCGTAAACGCAAGTTATTGAAACTGGGCGAGTTTATAACAAAAACTCCAATCTTTAAGCCCCTTCAAGAAAATTCGCAAAAACAACTGAACTGCAACGTCGCAAACACAAAGTTCTCATTTCTCCTAAACCGTTCGATATCTCTCAAACTAAACGCTCTTTCTCCGGAAGAAAAGCTAAGTTTTGTCAAGAAAGGACCGTTTTGTGATTTGGTGAAGGTTTCGTGGGCCAAAGTTAAAAGTTAGAGGAGATATCGCGTGTCAAAGTTGGAAATTTGTTTTGGACTTGGAATTTGATTCGACTGAACGTAATGGTAAAATCACAAAAATTGGTGGTTTTGTAGCAAAAAGTCTAAATTTTAATAATTCGCGAAAATTTTGGCGAAATTAGCAAAAACAAATGAGTTATTAACATTTAAATCTACCTTTGTTTTTTTATTAATTGTATGGGATTGGAGGGGGTTACAGGGGTGTATTTATGAGGAAACTATTCTAGAAGCTTCAATTTAGGTGTTGCAACAATAATCGCGAAAAAATCTTGAAAATCGGCGTAGATATGGGAAGGCAAAGTTGAAGTTAATTTCTGTTAACAAATTTGTGGATTTTGGAAAATGTGGGCATAGACTTTTAAGCTTGTAGAAAACTAACGCGTAAACGCAAGTTAGTGAAACTTGGTGAGTTTATAGCAAAAACTCCAATCTTTAAGCCCCTTCAAGAAAATTCGCGAAATTCGCAAAAACAACTGAACTGCAACGTCGCCAACACAAAGTACCCATTTCTCCTAAACCGTTCGATATCTCTCAAACTAAACGCTCTTTCTCCGGAAGAAAAGCTAAGTTTTGTCAAGAAAGGACCGTTTTGTGATTTGGTGAAGGTTTCGTGGGGAAAAGTTAAAAGTTGGAGGAGATATCGCGTGTTAAAGTTGGAGTTGGAAATTTGTTTTTTGACTTGGATTTTGATTGGACTAAACGCAATGGTAAAATCACAAAAATAGGTGGTTTTGTAGCAAAAATTCTAAATTTTAATAATCCGCGAAAATTTTGTCGAAATTCGTAAAAACAAATGAGTTATAAACATTTTAAATCTATCTTTGGTCTTTTATTAATTTTAGAGGGTTGGAGGGGGCTACAGGGGTGTATTTATATAAAAAATATTCTAGAAGCTGCTATTTAGGTGTTGCAAAAATAATCGCGAATAAATCTTGAAAATTGGCGCAGATATGAGAAGCCAAAGTTGAAGTTAATTTCTGTAAACAAATTTGGAGATTTTAGGAAATGTGGGCATTGAGTTTTAAGCTTGTAGAAAACTAACGCGTAAACGCAAGTTAGTGAAACTGGGTGAGTTTATAGCAAAAACTCCAATCTTTAAGCCCCTTCAAGAAAATTCACGAAATTCGTAAAAACAACTGAACTGCAACGTCGCCAACACAAAGTTCCCATTTCTCCTAAACCGTTGAATATCTCTCAAACTAAACGCTCTTTCTCAGGAAGAAAAGCTAAAGTTTGTCAAGAAACGACCGTTTTGTGATTTTGTGATGGTTTCGTGGGGAAAAGTTAAAAGTTGGAGGAGCTATCGCGTGTTAAAGTTGGAGTTGGAAATTTGTTTTTAGACTTGGATTTTGATTGGACTGAACGCAATAGTAAAATCACAAAAATTGGTGGATTTGTAGCAAAAAGTCTAAATTTTAATAATCCGCGAAAATTTTGGCGAAATTCGCAAAAACAAATGAGTTATAAACATTTGAATCTACCTTTGGCCTTTTATTAATTTTGAAAGGTTGGAGAGGGTTACAGGGGTGTATTTATGTGGAAAATATTCTAGAAGCTTCAGTTTAGGTGTTGCAAAAAAATCGCGAAAAAATCTTGAAAATTGGCGCAGATATGAGAAGGCAAAGTTGAGGTTAATTTCTGTTAACAAATTTGGGGATTTTGGAAAATGTGGGCATTGACTTTTAAGCTTGTAGAAAACTAACGCGTAAACGCAAGCTATTGAAACTGGGTGAGTTTATAGCAAAAACTCCAATCTTTAACCCCATTCAAGAAAATTCGCGAAATTCGCAAAAACAACTGAACTGCAACGTCGCAAACACGAAGTTCGCATTTCTCCTAAACCGTTCGATATCTCTCAAACTAAACCCTCTTTCGCCGGAAGAAAAGCTAAGTTTTATCAAGAAACGACCGTTTTGTGATTGCGTGAAGGTTTCGTGGGGAAAAGTTAAAAGTTGGGGGAGCTATCGCGTGTTAAAGTTGGAAATTTGTTTTTGGACTTGGATTTTGATTAGACTGAACGCAATAGTAAAATCACAAAAAATGGTGGTTTTGTAACAAAAAGTCTAAATTTTAATAATCCGCGAAAATTTTGACGAAATTCGCAAAAACAAACGAGTTATAAACATTTGAATCTACCTTTGGACTTTTATTAATTTTAAGGGGTTGGAGGGGGCTACAGGGGCGTATTTATGCGGAAAATATTCTAGAAGCTTCGTTTTAGGTGTTGCAAAAATAATCGCGAAAAAACCTTAAAAATTGGCGAAGATATGAGATGTCATAGTTGAAGTTAATTTCTGTTAACAAATTTGGAGATTTTGGGAAATCTAGGGATTGACTTTTAAGCATATAGTAAACTAACGCGTAAACGCAAGTTAGTGGAACTTGGTGAGTTTATAGCAAAAACTCCAATCTTTAAGCTCCTTCAAGAAAATTCACGAAATTCGCAAAAACAACTGAACTGCAACGTCGCAAACCCAAAGTTCTCATTTTTCCTAAACCGTTCGATATCTCTCAAACTAAACGCTCTTTCGCCGGAAGAAAAGCTAAGTTTTATCAAGACACGACCGTTTTATGATTTGGTGAAGGTTTCGTGGGGAAAAGTTAAAATTTGGAGGAGATATCGCGTTTTAAAGTTGGAGTTGGAAATTTGTGTTTTGACTTGGATTTTGATTGGAGTGAACGCAATGGTAAAATAACAAAAATTGGTGGATTTGTAGCAAAAAGTTTATATTTTAATAATCCGCGAAAATTTTGGCGAAATTCGCAAAAACAAACGAGTTATAAACATTTGAATCTACCTTTGGTTTTTTATTAATTTTAAAGGGTTGGATGGGGCTACAGGGGTGTATTTATGAGGAAAATATTCTAGAAGCTTCAATTTAGGTGTAGCAAGAAAAATCGCGAAAAAATCTTGAAAATTGGCGAAGATATGAGAAGCCAAAGTTGAAGTTAATTTCTGTTAACAAATTTGGGGGTTTTAGGAAATATGGAAATTAACTTTTAAGCTTTTAGAAAACTCACGCGTAAACGCAAGCTAGTGAAACTTGGTGAGTTTATAGCAAAAACTCCAATCTTTAAGCCTATTCCAGAAAATTCGCGAAATTCGCAAAACCAACTGAACTGCAACGTCGCAAACACAAAGTTCCCATTTCTCCTAAACCGTTCGATATCTCTCAAACTATACGCTCTTTCTCCGCAAGAAAGGCTTTGTTTTATCAAGAAACGACCGCTTTTTCGAATACCGATGAGAACTTAACCGTCGTTTCGACGACCGACGAACCGTCGTCGATTTACGACACGGCGCGTGCTTCCCCTCGCCCGTTGGCTGATAAGAAACTTTCCGGTGCGAAATAATGGAAATCTGGACGCTATCGCAAATCCGTTGATATACAAAACCGAGACCGACAATTAGCACACATCTAGCTGGCTACGTAAACAATGATAACCGACCGTAATCGCTCGCTTTTTGTTTCAAAACACCAACAATTTTTTAGGACTTTAAACGCAAATATTTTTTGTTTCCGGCAGACATATCAGACTTGTTTTTAATGCATGTTATAAATTAGACTTTTTGCTTTAAAATGGTGTTTAAAACATCTAAATAGCTCGATTCTAAGTCCAATTTAAGTTCAAAATTCCAAAGCACTACCAAAACCTGACAAAATCAAATTTCAACTCGTTATAACTCAGTAGGCTATGGGAATACCTAAACGTGTTTTATATCAAAATGTTCCCTAAAGTTTCCAGAACAACCCCCAAGAAACATTTCCCCCCTAGATTTGCTTTTCTGTTTATAACTGGTGAAAAACCAAAGTAAGTCAACTTTTCTTATTTGTCCTAAATTACACAATTTTAACTTTAAGACGTTATAACTCCCACAGCTTTTATCCGACGATCCCCAAACTCCCCCCACATATAAAACGCGCTTTTCCAAGCAACTCACTAAAAACTTCCCCAAAATCCCCCCATCGCTTCAAAAGTTATTAACGAAAAACCAAACCTAGTTTTACAAGCTGGAATTGGGGGGCTTTTCGCAAACCGACTTTGTCGCATTGTTTCCCCCCATATTTCGCCCCCCATACCAAATGCACCCTGCTACCCCAATGCACCTCGTCTCCCACCTCAAAACCAAGAAGTAAATCCTGTCAGAAATAAAGAACTAAATCCCAGAACTAAATCTCCAAAAAACAATCGAAAGCTCCAACCCTATCCCCCCAAATTTTCACAATTTACCAATCCCTCTGTTCATAACACACGAAAGACCAAAGTGAGGCAACTTTTCTTATTTGTCCTAAATTGCACAATTTTATCTTTAAAACGTTATAACTCCCACAGTTTTTATCCGAGGATCCCCAAACTCCCCCCACATATAAAATGCGCTTTTCCAAGCAACCCACAAAAAACTTCCCCAAAATCGCCCCATCATTTCAAAAGTTATTAACGGAAAACCAAACCTAGATTTACAGGCTAGAATTGGGGGGGCTTTTCGCAAACCGACTTTGACGCATTGTTTCCCCCCGAATTTCGCCCCCATACCAAATCCACCCTGCTACCTCAATCCTCCTCGTCTCCTCACCTCAAAACCAAGCCCGTCCGAAACTAAATCCCCAAAAACAATCGATAGCTCCAACCATATCCCCCCCAAATTTTTACAATTTACCAATCCCTCTGTTCATAACACACGAAAGACCAAAGTGAGGCAACTTTTCTTATTTGTCCTAAATTGCACAATGTTATCTTTAAAACGTTATAACTCCCACAGTTTTTATCCGAGGATCCCTAAACTCCCCCCACATATAAAATGCGCTTTTCCAAGCAACCCACAAAAAACTTCCCCAAAATCCCCCCATCGCTTCAAAAGTTATTAACGAAAAACCAAACCTAGTTTTACAAGCTGGAATTGGGGGGCTTTTGGAAAACCGACTTTGACGCATTGTTTCCCCCAGATTTCGCCCCCAACACAAAACCCAAAGTTCCCCATCTGCTTCCCCTATCCTCCTCGTCTCCCCACCTTAAAACCAAGCCCGTCCGAAACTAAATCCCCAAAAAACAATCGAAAGCTCCAACCCTATCCCCCCAAATTTTCACAATTTACCACTCCCTCTGTTCATAACACACGAAAAACCAAAGTGAGGCAACTTTTCTTATTTGTCCTAAATTGCACAATTAGAACTTTAAAACGTTATAACTCCCACAGTTTTTATCTGAGGATCCCCAAACTCCCCCCACATATAAAATGCGCTTTTCCAAGCAACCCACAAAAAACTTCCCCAAAATCCCCCCTTCATTTCAACAGTTATTAACGGAAAACCAAACCTAGATTTACAAGCTAGAATTGGGGGGCTTTTCGCAAACCGACTTTGACGCATTGTTTCCCCCCGAATTTCGCCCCCATACCAAATCCACCCTGCTACCTCAATCCTCCTCGTCTCCCCACCTCAAAACCAAGCCCGTCCGAAACTAAATCCCCCAAAAACAATCGATAGCTCCAACCATATCCCCCCAAATTTTCACAATTTACCAATCCCTCTGTTCATAACACACGAAAGACCAAAGTGAGGCAACTTTTCTAAATTGTCCTAAATTGCACAATTTTAACTTTAACCCGTTATAACTCCCACTGTTTTTATCCGACAATCCCCAATCTCCCCCCACATATAAAACGCGCTTTTCCAAGCAACCCACAAAAAACTTCCTCAAAATCCCGCCATCGCTTCAAAAGTTATTAACGAAAAACCAAACCTAGTTTTACAAGCTGGAATTGGGGGGCTTTTGGAAAACCGACTTTGACGCATTGTTTCCCCCAAATTTCGCCCCCAACACAAAACCCAAAGTTCCCCATCTGCTTCCCCTATCCTCATCGTCTCCCCACCTTAAAACCAAGCCCGTCCGAAACTAAATCCCCAAAAAACAATCGAAAGCTCTAACCCTATCCCCCCAAATTTTCACAATTTACCACTCCCTCTGTTCATAACACACGAAAAACCAAAGTGAGGCAACTTTTCCTATTTGTCCTAAATTGCACAATTTTATCTTTAAAACGTTATAACTACCACAGTTTTTATCCAAGGATCCCCAAACTCCCCCCACATATAAAATGCGCTTTTCCAAGCAACCCACAAAAAGCTTCCCCAAAATCCCCCCATCGATTCAAAAGTTATTAACGGAAAACCAAACCTAGATT
The DNA here is from genome assembly GCA_944588485.1 of Phosphuga atrata. Lineage (NCBI taxonomy): Eukaryota > Metazoa > Arthropoda > Insecta > Coleoptera > Silphidae > Phosphuga > Phosphuga atrata. The sequence goes on from OX155906.1 coordinate 27,265,450, forward strand.
TACAAGCTAGAATTGGGGGGGCTTTTCGCAAACCGACTTTGACGCATTGTTTCCCCCCGAATTTCGCCCCCATACCAAATCCACCCTGCTACCTCAATCCTCCTCGTCTCCCCACCTCAATACCAAGCCCGTCCGAAACTAAATCCCCCAAAAACAATCGATAGCTCCAACCATATCCCCCCAAATTTTCACAATTTACCAATCCCTCTGTTCATAACACACGAAAGACCAAAGTGAGGCAACTTTTCTAATTTGTCCTAAATTGCACAATTTTAACTTTAACCCGTTATAACTCCCACAGTTTTTATCCGACAATCCCCAATCTCCCCCCACATATAAAACGCGCTTTTTCAAGCAACCCACAAAAAACTTCCCCAAAATCCCCCCATCGCTTCAAAAGTTATTGACGAAAAACCAAACCTAGTTTTACAACCTGGAATTGGGGGGCTTGTCAGAAACAGACTTTGGCGCATTGTTTTCCCCCAAATTTCGCCCCCCATACCAAATGCACCCTGCTACCCCAATTCTCCTCGCCTCCCCACCTCAAAACCAAACCGGTCCGAAACTAAATCCCTCAAAATGAATCGATAGCTCCAACCCTATCCCCCCAAATTTTCACAATTCACCAATCCCTCTGTTCATAACACACGGAAAACCAAAGTGAGGTAACTTTTCTTATTTGTCCTAAATTGCACAATTTTAACTTTAACTCGTTATAACTCCCACAGTTTTTATCCGACAATCCCCAAACTACCCCCCACATGTAAAACGCGCTTTTCCAAGCTACCTACAAAAACTTCACCAAAATCCCCCCGTCGCTTCAAAAGTTATTAACGAAAAACCAAACCTAGTTTTACAACCTGGAATTGGGGGGCTTATCAGAAACAGACTTTGACGCATTGTTTCCCCCCAAATTTCGCCCCCATACCAAATGCACCCTGCTACCCCAATCCTCCTCGTCTCCCCACCTCAAAACCAAGCCCGTCTAACTAAATACCCCAAAACTAAATACCCCAAAAACAATCGATAGCTCCAACCCCATCCCCCCAATTTTTCACAATTCACCAATCCCTCTGTTCAAAACACACGGAAAACCAAAATGAGGCAACTTTTCTTATTTGTCCTAAATTGCGCAATTTTAACTTTAACCCGTTATAACTCCCACAGTTTTTATCTGACAATCCCCAAACTCCCCCTACATATAAAACGCGCTTTTTCAAGCAACCCACAAAAAACTTCCCCAAAATCCCCCCATCGCTTCAAAAGTTATTAACGAAAAACCAAACCTAGATTTTCAAGCTGGAATTGGGAGGCTTCTCGCAAACAGACTCTGACCCCCCAAATTTCGCCCCCCAACACTAAACTCAACGTTCCCCAAATCCACCCTGCCACCCCAATCCTCCTCGTCTCCCCACCTCAAACCCAAACCGGTCCGAAACTAAATCCCCCAAAAACAATCGATAGCTCCAACCCTTTCCCCCCAAAATTTCACAATTTACCAATCCCTCAGTTCATAACACACGAAAAACCAAAGTGAGGCAACATTTCTTATTTGTCCTAAATTGCACAATTTCAACTTTAACCCGTTTTAACTCCCACAGTTTTTATCTGACAATCCCCAAACTCCCCCCACATATAAAAGGCGCTTTTCCAAGCAACCCACAAAAAACTTCCCCAAAATCCCCCCATCGCTTCAAAAGTTATTCACGAAAAACCAAACCTAGTTTTACAAGCTGGAATTGAGGGGCTTTTCGCAAACAGACTTTGACGCATTGTTTCCCCCCAAATTTCTCTCCTCAACACTAAACCCAACGTTCCCCAAATCCACCCTGCCACCCCAGCCCTCCTCGTCTCCCCACCTCAAACCCAAACCGGTCCGAAACTAAATCCCCCAAAACAATCGATAGCTCCAACCCTCTCCCCCCAAATTTTCGCATTTCACCAAGAACATCCCCCCAATCTGACTCGACCATTCGCTTCAAAATCCGCGCATCCGTCCCTGAGCCATCAACAAAAAACCACCGCCTTATCGCCCCATCCACTTATCAATGTTCGTTATCATTTAATTACTAAACCAAATTGATAAGCGACGAAGTGGAACGCGAAACATCGTTCCCAATCCTCGCTAATTAATTACCAAATTGATTTCGTCTAATAGCCTTATCAATTTACGAGATATGAGATTAAAGCTCTTACGGGGAACTTACAGGTGTAACTTTCTTGCTGATATGGATGGGAGGGTGAAAATAGCGTAGGGTTGTTCAATAACGATTGTTTTATATCTAGTGCGATTTTGGTTGAAATCGCTTAGGTATTAAGCAAGATATGCGGGCTTTAGCTGAAACGGAATTTAGCTTAAGTGGCTTTTTCTTCGGTTGCTAAGCAACCGTTAGCGCGAAATCAATGAAAGCTTGTAGGTTTCTTCCCTAAAGTTTCGCGAATAATCCGTTGCATTTTTCGTTGCAAAACGTCGAGTTTTGCGTGAGTTATGGATGTTTTAACGATGCAAGACGTTTCTTGTTGTTGCTGACAGACGGGTGGACGTGTGGGAATTGTTTTTACGGTTTTGGATTCGTGGAAGATTGGGGTTTACACCGGCGTAAGATTTACGCGAATTGTGAGCGTTACAACTCAAACAAAAACAGCGTATTTATACCGAAATCGACCTTGACCGAGATTTGCACCGACGTCCAAACAATTGCCAAACTTCAGTTAACAATCCCGATTCGAATTCGTCGCTGAATATTCGCGAGTTCAAAGTCGAAGATTCGAAAACCTTGTCCGACATTTTGTTTTGTAACGGACGGACGGATGCACCGACAGCGGCGCCGTAACATCGATCGATTACACGAAGTCCAATTAACATTCCGCCGGCGTTTTCGCCTTCATATCCAAACCGATAACGAAACGACACCTCGTTAAAGTTTGCATTTTCAAAAAAAATGTGACCTTGACCTGGTTTAACGCCGTTTGTTACATAAAGAAAAGACATATAGAAACGAGTTTTCATCTAGTTTAAAGTCTGAATGTTAACGGATCAAACGCGGTTAATTTCGTTTAAATCGGTTAGAAAATGGCGGAGTTATTACGCTTTGAAGTTAATATTTTGCTTTTAGAACTAGTGTGGGTTTTTTTAAGATTTGTGGCGAATAGGGAAGGGTTGTTTTAAAGCTCGGGTATTTTTTAGAAAGGGGATGAAATTCTGAATACGATGCTTTTTATTTTGTGTCGTTCGGACGAGTATTGAATGAGATACGGGGTTTTAAAGTCGACGTTTCGAAATTAGGTCAAAGACTTTTTCTTGGAAAAAAATGGATTTAATATGAGACGGCGAAGGTCATGTAATTCCGCTCGTTTGTTATTTTTCCACTTGTTTGCATTACGTAAAACTCATTTGCATGATTTGAAAACAAACAGATTCGGAGAATTACAACGTTAAAACCGTTCAAATGAGAAAAAGGTGGGTAAAACGGCAGTTATCATAAAAATGGAAAATAAAAAATTTGAGCAGAATCTTACAAGCTTTCTTGCGGTGAAAGAATTTTGAAATTCGGATAAGGCGTTATCGAGTTATCGCGCGAAATGTAAATTTTGACAGCTGTCAAATTTTGGGATAAAAGAGGTTAGAGTTTGTTGGGAGTGGGGAGAGGATCAATAAACTGAAAGAATTTTTTAAATCTGCAGCTTCGTTGGAAATTTATTGCAGAAAAACTAAAAATGTCAAAGCCTACTTAGGCCAAAACACTAAAACCGTAATAACTCCGTTGTTTCTAAGATTTTTTGGATTTTTTTTGTTGCGGTTTTGATAAGTTTTGCGTTGGTTTTAAAACGCGGATTGTTTGAAGAAAATCGATGGCAGGATAAGGGAGGAATTCGCGAAAAACTATTGATTTATCGAAGAAAACAAAAGATGAAATAAATGGTTGGAGTTGACGCCCAATGGCGGTTACGTAACCGAGGAGTAAATTTTGATATTTTCAGTTTGAAAAATTAGGGGTTTTTGCTGGTAAAAATTTAATTAATTGGCAATGACGGGCAGAAATAAGATGGGGTTGGTAGAGGGAGATGTCTAGAAACAAGATGTGAATTTTTTTTGAAAAAAGTTACAAAATGGCGGAAATATTGATAAATTTGTGAAAAAGTCTTAGTAGGCCATGGAAGTTATAAACATTTTTTGGCTGTAACTTTTGAACGCGTTGCTCGATTTTCAAAATTCTTGCAGATTTTTGTTCCTTTTAACAACCCCGACAAATACATCCAAACAAAAAATTAAAAAAATCCACAAATAATAATAATCGATACTCGGTTGTTTATGACATTTGGGGCTGAAACAGGGTGGGATTTTTAGAGGGAGTTATCTAGAAACAAGTTGTAATTTTTTTTTTTTTAAAAGTTTAAAAATGGCGGAAATATTGATAAATTTGTGAAAAAGGCTTAGTAGGCCATGGAAGTTTGAAACATTTTTTGGCTGTAACTTTTGAACGCGTTGCTCGATTTCCAAAATTCTTGCAGATTTTTGTTCCTTTCAAAAACCCCGACAATTCCATTCCAAGAAAATTAAAAAACAGCAATAAATAATAATAATCGATACTCGTGAATTTTGACTAACTAGATATTTTTATTGGAAACTGGAAGAGTGCCCGAAGGTTTTTGTGTAAAAAATTTAAAACCGCAGCAAATAATAATAATCGATACTCGGTTGTTTCTGACAGTTGAGGGCTGAAACAGGGTGGGATTGGTAGAGGGAGCTGTCTAGAAACAAGTTGTGAATTTTTTTTTGAAAAAATTTACAAAATGGCGGAAATATTGATAAATTTGTGTAAAAGTCTTAATAGGCCATGGAAGTTTTAAACATTTTTTGGCTATAACTTTTGAACGCGTCGCTCGATTTCCAAAATTTTTGCAGATTTTTGTTACTTTTAACAACCCCGACAAATCCATCCCAAAAAAATCAAAAACAGCAACAAATAATATTAATCGATACTCGTGAATTTTGACTAACTAGATATTTATATTGGAAACTGGAAGAGTGCCCGAAGGTTTTTGCGTAAAAAATTTGCAAAAATTTTCATTAATAAGAAAGTTGTGATGGTTTTTAGATTGTATAAGTAGGCCTTGAGTGTAGTTTTTCTGATATAACTCGAGTAGCTGGTTCCGCTCCATACAACAAAATACTCCGCCTTCACACACGCCTTCCACAGTCATTTTTGCCACGAAACTCTCTTCAAATGTATCTTTCCAAGCATTCCAAATCCTGTTAGCAGTCACCCATGCCTTCTTACATATGAACTTAATATGCTCATTATTGACCCATTACTAGCAAACTTAAATCTTCTTTTCTCAAAATATCTTTTAATCCTTCCAATCATCTCCTTCATTTCCCATCTTTTGTTCTTGCTAAAGCAACTATGTCATCTGCGTATGCTAGAGACCACACTTTCCTCCTATCTATTACCACTCGTCCTGCCTGTCCATTTTTTAAAACCTTTTCTAAGTCAGATATAAAAACATTAAATAGGACAGGGCTAAGTGCACACCCTTGCTTTAACCCTTTCCTAACCCAGTTACTCGAGCTACTCAAGTCCGATTTAGATTTTTCTCGCGGATTATTGATCGGGGGAGAAAGCCCCACCTAATCTATGCCTTAAAAACAAAATCTAAACAGTTTTGACTATTAGCTTGGACTTTAAAATCTCGCCCAACTTTGTCCAAAAACGCCACAGAAAGTTGAAATTTGGTACAGTTACACGAAATTTTCCGCTCTACAAGATGGGAACATAAATTTGGTTGTAAGTTTGAAATTTGGTGTGTTTTTTAACGTGTTTTCGCTAGAAATTAAATTATTTCAGTTTAGTCTAAGACTGGGTTGAAATAGATCACTAATTCACTACTACCATGCACTTTGTATTGGACATACCTCCCCCATAGCTCCAACAACGAGAACAAAACACAGCTAGTGGAGAGTTTGTCTTTCGTTTCGCTTCGACTCAAATGTATTTTTTGAGCTGTTTATAGGACGGGCAAACCACAGCACACTAGCACACGGGCGCGGACCCACTGCTGGCTTTCGGCGGGTTGCGCTGTCGCGAGACGTATTGAGCTTTGACGTCACACTGCGGACCGACGCTGGCGGTGGACGGCCCTCGGGGAGGGGGCGTCGCGGCGCCGACGCGTAGCGTCCCCGGAAAAATCTTTAGATAGGGGTGGCTTGTACGGGATGGGGGTGAGGGAGGTGGTGGGGTGTAGTGAAGGGGATTTGGGGCAGGAAGGTTTTTGGATAAATCTCGATTCGTTTTCAAGTTATGTAACGGTTTTTTTAAAGTTGGCATAACTTTTTTATTTTTTATGCTTTTTTGGAAATTCTTGAAGGGTTCGGTGCTTTGTTTTGTCCCGAATTTGGAACAGAAATTTGTTTTGGAAAATCTCTATGCGTTCGAAAGTTATGGGGGGAAAACCAAAACTAAATTTTTAGCAATTTTCGAAAATTTGCCATAACTTCCTTGTTTTTTAAGATTTCTGCGAAATTGTTTCAACATCTAATGCCAAATCTCATCGCGGATACAAAACCGCAAAACTTTTAGAAAAAACTTGTTTTGTGCAAAAATTATGGCAAAAAAAACAAAATTCTAAATTTTGCCATAACTCTTTTGTTTTCAAAGATTTTACCGAAACGTTTCGACCAGCCAATTCCTTGTTTCGTCTCAAATGCATAACCGCAAAACTTTCTCAAAAATCTTGACTCGTTCAAAAGTTATGCACGAAAAACCGAAACCAACTATCTAAGCTCTCGACAAACTTTCGAAAATCGGCTGTAACTTCTCAATTTACCAACCGATTTCTAAAATTCTTTCACCATCAAACTCCAAATTTTATCCCGTATCAAACCCAAAACAACAACAAAAATCAAAAAAATCCAAAAAAACAAAGAAGTTACGTCAGAAAAACAAAAACAACACTTTGTCCAAAACTTTTAAAACCCTATAACTTCGTTATTACTCAACGTATCTCGACGAAACTTTCACCAAACTGTTCGAAATCTTGTTCTCCACAAATCACCTCCCTTATCAATTCCACGAAAACTTGCCCGTTACTGAGCTTAACCGGTTTTAAGCCCCTTGATAATCAATTGTCTCTAATAATCCGTGCGTTTTAAGTACCTCTTGGCAGACTTAATCCCCAAATTCCGAGCACTCTTGAGATAATATTTCAAGTTTAAATTTGGTTATTTTAAAGTTTAATTAAACGAATCAGCGCTAATTACCAGATAAGCTATTTTGCTTGACGTAAATTCTAAATTGCAGCGTTATTTATGGACCGATTTGCCAGATTGAAACGGATTTAGATTCCTTGCTGAATTTCCAACAAAAAACTTACACCACATTTCCACGTAGCTTTAAAAACAAACGATTTACAGCCAAAAAACTAAAACTAAATTTGTTGTCGGTTCTTTTTTTTGACGATAACTTCGGAACGGAGAGACGTACAGACATGATGGATACATCAAAATATTCGGAAAAGTTCGCTAGATAATTCGCGCGAAGTTTTTGCGGATTGTGTGAGAAATCTCGGCGTTATGACGTTATAAAGTTGAATGAGGCAATTAGCGCTTGATTTGTGTTTGGTGAAAAAATTTGCGGGTTTCGTAAACAAAACGTCATGAGAATGGATATAAGTTTGACAGGTGTCACATTTGACGTAATTCGATATTGAAATTTTCAAGGTCAAAGCGTTTGTTTGGGTTTGAATGGTCGTAACTTTTTTGTTTTTTGAGTTTTTTACGTGGAATTTTCGGTGAAATTTTCAGAAAACTATCTAGTTTAATCGTGTTAAATTTAGTTGCTGTAAGTCTATTACTTCGCGAGTTATACCCGAAAATCTAAACACAGATTTTTTTATAAAAAATCGCAAAATTTCAAACTTCGACTTTAAAGTTCGATAACTTTTTTGTTTTCCAATATTTTGCAACGAAATTTGGTGCAGTTATAAATTCGGCTTTTCCTTACAAAACCGTGCGAAATACACCGACCTAACCTTTTTCGTCTGCCTGCTACAATTAAAAAAACTAACCAAAATTTTTTTCAAAAAACCTAACCAAAAATTTTAGCGAAATTCAAACCGACATAACTCCCGCAATTTTTAACCAAACAACCCGAAATTTCACACAAACATAAACTGAACATTCAAACACAATCCCACAAATTTTGAACGCCATAGCCCTAACCACAAAAAATCTATGAAGCGAAAACTAAACTTAGTCCTAAAAGTCAAAATCTGAAAGTTGACTTTACAAGACTATAACTCGTACAATTTATGGAATATGATAAAGTGGGTTATAGCAATGCAAAGCTTGGACTTTTCTGAATTAGGATTAGTAAGATTCATTTAAATCGGTTACGTCTGTGGAAATTGACAGCAATTAGAAAACTCCTAGCCGAGTAATTTCAACGAGTTTTCTCCACTTTCACATTTTGTCTATTTACGGACGTTCCGTCTGCCCGATTTTGACGGCAAAGGTCTTAATCTCTTCACAACGAAACGGGTTAAGCTCTCGTACCGAATTTGTTTGCTCACCTCGATCGGTTTTTAAGTGACCGGAAGCGAAAACACTAACCACGCTCAAACCCAAATCACTTTTTAATTGAACGCAGAACCGGTTCGAGACCGAGTTTTTAGTGTTCGAGATAACGAGCACACACTACACCAAGCGCCGATAACGACCAATCAATTGTAAACAGAGTTCCGGCCGCAAAACCCGACCAGAGGTCAACTTTGACAGGCGATAACTCAAAACGTAGAGTAACTGCATCAATGAAATCTACGCCAGATTAAAGATAATTTTATTGGCTATAATTTACTACTAAGACTTATTTTCATGTCTAGTTTACTTTTGAAGATATATATGTTTAAGGGAAAATTAACCTAATCTAGTCTAATCTAAATTTGACAAGTCATAACTCGCGAAGTAGACTATTGACAAAATTCTATTTAACATTGCTGTAAACCTTGATTTGTTATCTATATCTGTGCGAAATTTCGTTTTTGTATCTATAATACTTTTAGAGTTATAGGTGATAGTTTACATCTCTAAAAAACAAACTCACAGATAATCGTGAATTTTGTTTTATCTATATTTTCGTCCACAGCCAACTCACAGAAAATTTTGATACATCAAAATCTAGATAATTGGAAGTTCTATAAATTTCATTTAAACTTCATGTCCGTATCTAGTTTAGTTTTCGAGATATTAAGAAAAGTTTGGTATCGGTTTGGTGTTGGATGTCTTGTTGGTGTTTCGTCTATAACAGACAGACGGATGGACGTAAGATAGTGATATTTACAGTTTTGGAAACTAAAAAGATTAGGGAAAACGATTTTGTTAAAACATTTGCAATATTTAGTTTGGGACTTTGACATTCGGCCGTTTGAAGTTACGCAATTGCGTTCGTCGTGTGGAAATAATCGGTGAATCGGCGGAGCGTTTGCCAAAATCTGCGTTTTTCTCGTTAATACACTCTCTCGTCTGTGTGGAAAAATCGTTGCGACATTTCCCGGCTATTTTCGACCGCGCGCACGCTACACACCAATCGCCGAAAAACTCGCGCAGCATCCATCGAACGCTGTTTATAAATACACCGGCACTTTCGCACATCAAACGGCGATTTAATACCTTTCAAACTACACCAACAACGTTAACCTAACCCAACCCGTTGCAGAACTACCGACAGATAAACAGAACCCTACCAATTTTGACCTCACCTCAAATAAACCGCAATAACTCCCAAACCAAACGACCTACAACAATAAAATCGCGTAAAAGTTGCGCAGAATTAAATTATCTATCAGAAATTAAAAACCGCAATCTAATATCTATAAATCTAGCAGAGTTACAGCCTTTTAAACGTAACCTAAATTCTCGCGTTTTGACGCAGCTCCAGTTTTTTTGTAATAGCTAGAAAACCGAAACAACAATTGCAAGATAAATTCTATCAGTTTATACACACTTAAATTCCGAATCTAGCGCTCCAAACTAGAACACTCTATCTAGATTACTTCCGGAGTTATAGATAACAAAGTTTGTGTGGCTGGTTCTTCCTCAATAAATCGAGAAGTAGACTAGATACTAAAACTATGCTTAGATAAATGTTGTAGTCTATTAAATTATCTAGACTTTGATGTAAAAAAATTTGCTGTGCGTTGGCTGTGAAAGAAATTATAGATAAAAGAAAATTTAAGGATATCTAATACAGTTTAAGTGCTTTCGTTTGTTAGAGGTTTAGCTATTCATCTATAACTCTGGAAGTATTATAGATACAAAAACGAAATTTGGTGTGGATATGGAAAACAAATCAAGATTTTAAGAAATCTCAACTAGAATATAAGGGGTAGTCTAGTTCGTGAGTTATGACTTGTCAAAGTTAGTCTGACATATAAGGTAGAGTTTCACTTAAGTGTCTATATTTTGAGAACTAGACTAGATACGTAAATTAAACTAAATTGAAAGTTGTAGATTTTTAAATTATCTTGATTTTGATGTAAATTAATTTGCGGTGCGTTGGCTGTGAAAGAAATTATAGACAAAAGAAAATTGAAGATTATCTAGGACAGTTTAAGTGCTTTCGTTTGTTGGAGGTTAAGATATTCATCTGTAACTCTGGAAGTATTATAGATACAAAAACGAAATTTGGTTTAGGTATAGATAACAAATCAAGGTTTTAAGAAATGTCAACTAGAATTTCATGAGTAGTCTAGTTCGTGAGTTATGACTTGTCAAAGTTTGACTAAAAGGTTAGGAAAAGTTTCACTTAAGTATCTATATCCTGAGAACTAGACTAGACACTTAAATTAAACTTAAATGAAAGTTGTAGATTTTTAAATTATCTAGATTTTGATGTAAAATAATTTACTTTGCGTTGGCTGTGAAAGAAATTATAGATAAAATAAAATTGAAGGTTATCTAGGACAGTTTAAGTGCTTTCGTTTGTTAGAGGTTTAGATATTCATCTGTAACTCTAGAAGTATTATAGATACAAAAACGAAATTTGGTGTAGATATAGATAGCAAATCAAGATTTTAAGAAATGTCAACTTGAATATCATGGGTAGTCTAGTTAGTGAGTTCTGACTTGTCAAAGTTAGTCTAATATATAAGGTAGAGTTTCACTTAAGTGTGTATATTTTGAGAACTAGACTAGATACGTAAATTAAACTTAAATGGAAGTTGTAGATTTTTAAATTATCTAGATTTTGATGTAAAATAATTTGCTGTGCGTTGGCTGTGAAAGAAATTATAGAAAAAAGAAAATTGAAGGTTATCTAGGACTGTTTAAGTGCTTTCGTTTGTTAGAGGTTTAGATATTCATCTGTAACTCTAGAAGTATTATAGATACAAAAACGAAACTTGGTGTATATATAGATAACAAATCAAGGTTTTAAGAAATATCAACTAGAATATCATGGGTAGTCTAGCTCGTGAGTTATGACTTGTCAAAATTTGACTAAACGATTAGGAAAAGTTTCACTTAAGTGGCTATATCCTGAGAACTAGACTAGATACGTAAATTAAACTTAATTGAAAGTTATAGATTTTTAAATTCTCTAGATTTTGATATAAAACAATTTGCTGTGCGTTGGCTGTGAAAGAAATTATAGAAAAAAGAAAATTGAAGGTTATCTAGGACTGTTTAAGTGCTTTCGTTTGTTAGAGGTTTAGATATTCATCTGTAACTCTAGAAGTATTATAGATACAAAAACGAAATTTGGTGTAGATATAGATAGCAAATCAAGATTTTAAGAAATGTCAACTTGAATATCATGGGTAGTCTAGTTAGTGAGTTCTGACTTGTCAAAGTTAGTCTAATATATAAGGTAGAGTTTCACTTAAGTGTCTATATTTTGAGAACTAGACTAGATACGTAAATTAAATTTAAATGAAAGTTGTAGATTTTTAAATTATCTAGATTTTGATGTAAAATAACTTGCTGTGCGTTGGCTATGAAAGCAATTATAGATAAAAGAAAATTGAAGGTTATCTAGGACAGTTTAAGTGCTTTCGTTTGTTAGAGGTTTAGATTTTCATCTGCAACTCAAGAAGTATTATAGATACAAAAACGAAATTTGTTGTAGATATAGATAACAAATCAAGGTTTTAAGAAATGTCAACTAGAATACCATGAGTAGTCTAGTTCGTGAGTTATGGCTTGTCAAAGTTAGTCTAACATAAAAGGAAGAGTTTCATTTAAGTGTCTATATTTTGAGAACTAGACTAGTTACGTAAATTAAACTTAAATGGAAGTTGTAGATTTTTAAATTATCTAGATTTTGATGTAAAATAATTTGCTGTGCGTTGGCTGTGAAAGAAATTATAGAAAAAAGAAAATTGAAGGTTATCTAGGACTGTTTAAGTGCTTTCGTTTGTTAGAGGTTTAGATATTCATCTGTAACTCTAGAAGTATTATAGATACAAAAACGAAACTTGGTGTATATATAGATAACAAATCAAGGTTTTAAGAAATATCAACTAGAATATCATGGGTAGTCTAGCTCGTGAGTTATGACTTGTCAAAGTTTGACTAAACGATTAGGAAAAGTTTCACTTAAGTGGCTATATCCTGAGAACTAGACTAGATACGTAAATTAAACTTAATTGAAAGTTATAGATTTTTAAATTCTCTAGATTTTGATATAAAACAATTTGCTGTGCGTTGGCTGTGAAAGAAATTATAGAAAAAAGAAAATTGAAGGTTATCTAGGACTGTTTAAGTGCTTTCGTTTGTTAGAGGTTTAGATATTCATCTGTAACTCTAGAAGTATTATAGATACAAAAACGAAATTTGGTGTAGATATAGATAGCAAATCAAGATTTTAAGAAATGTCAACTTGAATATCATGGGTAGTCTAGTTAGTGAGTTCTGACTTGTCAAAGTTAGTCTAATATATAAGGTAGAGTTTCACTTAAGTGTCTATATTTTGAGAACTAGACTAGATACGTAAATTAAATTTAAATGAAAGTTGTAGATTTTTAAATTATCTAGATTTTGATGTAAAATAACTTGCTGTGCGTTGGCTATGAAAGCAATTATAGATAAAAGAAAATTGAAGGTTATCTAGGACAGTTTAAGTGCTTTCGTTTGTTAGAGGTTTAGATTTTCATCTGCAACTCAAGAAGTATTATAGATACAAAAACGAAATTTGTTGTAGATATAGATAACAAATCAAGGTTTTAAGAAATGTCAACTAGAATACCATGAGTAGTCTAGTTCGTGAGTTATGGCTTGTCAAAGTTAGTCTAACATAAAAGGAAGAGTTTCATTTAAGTGTCTATATTTTGAGAACTAGACTAGTTACGTAAATTAAACTTAATTGAAAGTTGTATATTTTTAAATTATCTAGATTTTGATGTAAAATAGTTTGCTGTGCGCTGGCTGTGAAAGAAATTATAGACAAAAGAAAATTGAAGGTTATCTAGGACAGTTTAAGTGCTTTCGTTTGTTAGAGGTTTAGATATTCATCTGTAACTCTGGAAGTATTATAGATACAAAAACGAAATTTGTTGTAGATATAGATAACAAATCAAGGTTTTAAGAAATGTCAACTAGAATACCATGAGTAGTCTAGTTCGTGAGTTATGGCTTGTCAAAGTTAGTCTAACATAAAAGGAAGAGTTTCATTTAAGTGTCTATATTTTGAGAACTAGACTAGTTACGTAAATTAAACTTAATTGAAAGTTGTATATTTTTAAATTATCTAGATTTTGATGTAAAATAGTTTGCTGTGCGCTGGCTGTGAAAGAAATTATAGACAAAAGAAAATTGAAGGTTATCTAGGACAGTTTAAGTGCTTTCGTTTGTTAGAGGTTTAGATATTCATCTGTAACTCTGGAAGTATTATAGATACAAAAACGAAATTTGTTGTAGATATAGATAACAAATCAAGGTTTTAAGAAATGTCAACTAGAATACCATGAGTAGTCTAGTTCGTGAGTTATGGCTTGTCAAAGTTAGTCTAACATAAAAGGAAGAGTTTCACTTAAGTGTCTATATTTTTAAAACTAGACTAGTTACGTAAATTAAACTTAATTGAAAGTTGTAGATTTTTAAATTATCTAGATTTTGATGTAAAATAATTTGCTGTGAGTTGGCTGTGAAAGAAATTATAGATAAAAGATAATTGAAGGTTATCTAAGACAGTTTAAGTGCTTTCGTTTGTTGGAGGTTGAGATATTCATCTATAACTCTGAAAGCATTATAGATACAAATACGAAATTTGGTGTAGATATAGATAACAAATCAAGGTTTTAAGAAATTTCAATTAGAATATCATGGGTTGTCTAGTTCGTGAGTTACGACTTGTCAATGTTAGTCTAACATATAAGGTAGAGTTTCACTTAAGTGTCCATATTTTGAGAACTAGACTAGATACGTAAATTAAACTTAAATGAAAGTTGTAGATTTTTAAATTATCTAGATTTTGATGTAAAATAATTTGCTGTGCGTTGGCTGTGAAAGAAATTATAGATAAAAGAAAATTGAAAGAAATTATAGATAAATGAAAAAGAAAGGTTATTTAGGACAATTTAAGTGTTTTAGTTTGTTATAGGTTTAGATATTCATCTATAACTCTAGAAGTATTATAGATACAAAAACGAAAACCTGGTGTAGATATAGATAACAAATCAAGGTTTTAAGAAATGTCTCCTAGAATCTCATGGATAGTCTATTTCGTGAGTTATGACTTGTCAAAGTTAGTCTAACATATAAGCCAGAGTTTCACTTAAGTGTCATTATTTTGAGATCTAGACTAGATACGTAAATTGAACTTAAACGGAATTTATAGATTTTTAAATTATCTAGATTTTGTTGTAGGACAGTTTACCCTGCGTTGGCTGTGGAAACAAATATTGATAACACAACATAGAAGTGATCTTATTTTATTAGAGTTTTAGATTATTATCTATAACTCGAAAAGTATTACAGATACAAACATGAAATTTGGCATAGATTTAGATAATGCATCAAGGATTAAGAACATGTTAGTTACATACACATAGTCCTTCTATTTTTTGAGTTATTACTAGTTAAACTTATCAAATCATTTTTGGCTGTAATTGTTTCAAAGGTCAGTTTGGGGTGGTTAGAATCGGCGCAGAGGGTTGCAAAGCCCCTTAAGTTTTTCACAAAACCCCGCGTTTTCAGCCTACGTCACCGTTCACGGTGTGATTACCGTGTAAATGATCGAAATGGCTCGCTCAACGTCGCCTAATTTTAGACGCCGTGACCCGCATTTTCTTCAACGTCGCCGCGGCTTAAAAAAGAATCGCCGACGTCACCGCGCGACGTCATGACGTCAAGCGTAAACAAAAATAGACGGAGAGTCGGTCCGTCTGTCCGTGCGCGTCCTTCAATCTCAACATAAACTAAAGTTGCATAAACATCATTTTCTTCTGTTAATAACTACGTTCACAGCCTACTAACATAAATTATTCATACACGGAATTATAGATAACTTCATCAGCTACAATTTTTGTATAAGCGACTTTTTCGTATCTAGTCTAGATCTCAAGATATAAACACTTAAGTGAAACGCTTCCAAAACTAGCAACCCCAACTACTTTCCACGATAATTCATAAACGTCTTGGGCTACAACCACCTAGCTACCCTCATTCTATTCAGAAAAGAGAAATCTTCAAGCTGATCTTAACCTCATTTGCGTACCAATGCTACTTTGCGAGTAAATTAGACGCGAACGCATCAAGGATTCCGTGGCGTAAATGAGTATTCAGGGTTAGCGTAGATTGTGAGCCCACACATATAGACAGGAAGAAGCGAATTGTGCCAATATACAGAGCGCTAAGTGAGTCATGTATTAGTGGAAACCGCTTAGATCTAAGTGCACTTAAACCGGAATTATCCGCCGATCAAGTTTCGCGACAAAAAAATAGTTTACTAAATCGAAGATAACTAAGAAAACAGGGAAGGGGGCTGTAAGTACATTATGTTAGTTTGTAGAGAATGAAAAGCTCTAGATATTGCTGAAAACTAGAAGGTTCTATCTAGTCTACAAGTCTAGTTATTTAGGTTTCAAGTTGCGACTTTTTTGGGACAAATTAGACTGTTAAATATTGGTATGTAGCTCAGGTATTAGACTAATTGGACTAACTATATTTGGTAAGGCTATCGTGCAAAGAGTCATCTAGTCATAGCTGCAAACTACAAGGCTCTACCTAGTCCACAAGTCTAGTTATGTAGGTTCAAATTTGCGACTTTTTTTGAGACAAATTAGGCTATTAATTATTGATCTTTAGCTCAGGTATTAGACTAAGTAAACTAACTAAATTTGATAGGGCTACCGCCAATAGAGTCATATACTCATAGCTGAAAACTAGAAGATTCTATCTAGTCTACAAGTCTAGTTATACAGATTCAAATTTGCGTCTTTTTTTGGGACAATTTTGGCTCTGGTATTAGATTAATTAAACTAACTAAATTTTGCAAGGCTATCGTGCAAGAAGTCATATAGTAATAGCTGGAAACTGCAAGGTTCCACCTAGTCCACAAGTCTAGTTATCTAGATTCAAAATTGTGCCTTTTTTGGGACAAATTAGGCTATTAATTATTGGTCTGTACCTCAGGTATTAGACTAATTAGACTAACTAAATTTGGTCAGGCTATAGTGCAAGAAGTCATCTAGTCATAGCTGGAAACTGCAAGGTTCTATCTAGTCCACAAGTCTAGTTATCAAGATTCAAAGTTGCGCCTTTTATGGGACAAATTAGGATATTAATTATTGGTCTGTAGCTCAGGTATTAGACTAACTAGACTAACAAAATTTGGTAAGGCTATAGTGCAAGAAGACATCTAGCTACAGCTGGAAACTACAAGGTTGTACCTAGTCTAAAAGTCTAGTTATCTAGATTCAAAGTTGCAGTTTTTTAGGAGAAATTAGTCTGTTAAATATTGCTCTATGGCTCAGGTATTAGACTAATTAGGTTAACTAAATTTGGGAAGGCTGTCGTGCAAGAAGTCATCTAGTTAGAGTTGGAAACTACAAGGTTCTATCTAATCCACAAGTTTAGTTATCTATATTCAAAGTAGCGTTTTTTTTAGGACAAATTAGTCTGTTATATATTGGTCTATAACTCCGGTATTAGGCTAATTAAATTAACTAAATTTGGTAAGGCTATCGTGCAAGAAGTCATCTAGTCATAGACGGAAACTACAAGATTCTACCTAGTCCACAAGTCTAGTTATGTAGGTTCAAACTTGCGACGTTTTGGGGACAAATTAGGCTATTCATTATTGGTATGTAGCTCAGGTATTAAACTAACTAGACTTAGTAAATTTGGTAGGGCTATCGCCTATAGAGTCATCTACTCATAGCTGAAAACTACAAGATTCTATCTAGTCTACAAGTCTAGTTATCCCGACTCAAAGTTGCGTCTTTTTTGGGAAAATTTTGGCTCAGGTATTAGACTAGTTAGACAAACTCAATTTGGCAAGACTATCGTGCAAGAAGTCATCTAGTTATAGCTGGAAACTACAAGGTTCTACCTAGTCCACAAGTCTAGTTATCTAGATTCAAAGTTGTGATTTTTTTAGGGCAAATTAGTCTGTTAAATATTGGTCTATAGCTCATCTATTAGACTAGTTAGATTAACTCAATTTGGCAAGGCTATAGTGCAAGAAGTCATCTAGTTATAGCTGGAAACTACAAGGTTCTACTTAGTACACAAGTCTAGTTATGTAGGTTCAAAGTTTCGACTTTTTTGGGACAAATTAGGCTATTAATTATTGGTCTGTAGCTCAGGTACTAGACTAATTAGACTAACTAAATTTGGTAAGGCTATCGCCCTTAGAGTCATCTAGTCATACCTGAAAGCTACAAGATTCTATCTAGTCTATAATTTTAGTTATCCAGATTCAAAGTTGCGTCTTTTTTGGGACAATTTTGGCTCTGGTATTAGACTAATTAGACTAACTCAATTTGGCAAGGCTATCGTGCAAAAAGTCATTTAGTCATAGCTGGAAACTGCAAGGTTCTACCTAGTCCACAAGTCTAGTTATCTAGATTCAAAGATGCGGTTTTTTTGGGACAAATTAGTCTGTTAAATATTGGTCTATAGCACAGGTATTGGGCTAACTAGATTAACTAAATTTGGTAAGGCTATCGTGCAAGAAGTCATCTAGTCATAGATGGAAACTGCAAGGTTCTACCTAGTCCAAAAGTCTACTTATCTAGATTTAAAGTTGCGCCTTTTTTGGGACAAATTAGGCTATTAATTATTGGTCTGTAGCTCAGGTATTAGACAAATTAGACTAACTAAATTTGGCAAGGCTATAGTGCAAGAAGTCGTCTAGTCATAGCTGGAAACTACAAGATTCTACCTAGTCCACAAGTCTAGTTATCTATACTCGAAGTTGCGGTAATTTTTAGAACATATTAGTCTGTTAAATATTTTTCTATAGCTTCGGTATTAGGCTAATTAGATTAACTAAATTTGGTAAGGCAATAGTGCAAGAAGTCATCTAGTCATAGCTGGAAACTACAAGGTTCTACATAGTCCACAAGTCTAGTTATGTAGGTTCAAAGTTTCGACTTTTTTTGGACAAAGTAGGCTATTAATTATTGGTCTGTAGCTCAGGTATTAGACTAAGTAGAGTAACTAAATTTGGTAGGGCTATCGCCCATAGAGACATCTAGTCATAGGTGAAAATTACAAGATTCTATCTACTCTAGAAGTCTAGTTATCCAGATTCAAAGTTGCTACTTTTTTTGGGACAAAATGGACTCTTAAATATTAGTCTTTAGATCAGATATTAGACTAATTAGAGTAACTAAATTTGGTAGGGCTATCGCCCATAAAGTCATCTAGTCACAGCTAGAAACTACAAGATTCTATCTAGTCTACAAGTCTAGTTATCCAGATTCAAAGTTGAGTCTTTTTTGGGACAAATTAGGCTATTAATTATTGGTCTGTAGCTCAGGTATTAGACCAAGTAGACTAACTAAATTTGATAGGGCTATCGCCCATAAAGTCATCTAGTCACAGCTAGAAACTACAAGATTCTATCTAGTCTACAAGTCTAGTTATCCAGATTCAAAGTTGCGTCTTTTTTGGGACAAATTAGGCTATTAATTATTGGTCTGTAGCTCAGGTATTAGACAAATTAGACTAACTAAATTTGGCAAGGCTATAGTGCAAGAAGTCATCTACTCATAGCTGGAAACTACAAGATTCTACCTAGTCCACAAGTCTAGTTATCTAGATTCGAAGTTGCGGTAACTTTTAGAACATATTAGTCTGTTAAATATTGGTCTATAGCTCAGGTATTAGGCTAATTAGATTAACTAAATTTGGTAAGGCAATAGTGCAAGAAGTCATCTAGTCATAGCTGGAAACTACAAGGTTCTACATAGTCCACAAGTCTAGTTATGTAGGTTCAAAGTTTCGACTTTTTTTGGACAAATTAGGCTATTAATTATTGGTCTGTAGCTCAGGTATTAGACTAAGTAGAGTAACTAAATTTGGTAGGGCGATCGCCCATAGAGACATTTAGTCATAGGTGAAAATTACAAGATTCTATCTACTCTAGAAGTCTAGTTATCCAGATTCAAAGTTGCTACTTTTTTTGGGACAAAATGGACTCTTAAATATTAGTCTTTAGATCAGATATTAGACTAATTAGAGTAACTAAATTTGATAGGGCTATCGCCCATAAAGTCATCTAGTCACAGCTAGAAACTACAAGATTCTATCTAGTCTACAAGTCTAGTTATCCAGATTCAAAGTTGCGTCTTTTTTGGGGCAAATTAGGCTATTAATTATTGGTCTGTAGCTCAGGTATTAAACCAAGTAGACTAACTAAATTTGGCAGGGCTATCGCCCATAGAGTCATCTAGTCATAGCTGAAAACTACAAGATTCCATCCAGCCTACAAGTCTAGTTAACCAGATTCAAAGTTGCGTCTTTTTTGGGACAATTTTGGCTCAAGTATTAGAATAATTAGGCTAACTAAATTTGGCAAAGCTATCGTCCATGTGGTCATCTAGTCATAGCTGAAAACTACAAGATTCTATCTAGTCTACAAGTCTAGTTATCCAGAATCAAAGTTGCGTCTTTTTGGGCCAAATTAGGCTATTAATTATTAGTCTGTAGCACAGGTATTAGACCAAGTAGACTAACTAAATTGGGCAGGGCTATCGCCCATAGAGTCATCTAGTCATAGCTGAAAACTACAAGATTCCATCCAGTCTACAAGTCTAGTTAACCAGATTCAAAGTTGCGTCTTTTTTGGGACAATTTTAGCTCAAGTATTAGAATAATTAGACTAACTAAACTTGGCAAGGCTATCTTCCATGTGGTCATCTAGTCATAGCTGAAAACTACAAGATTCTATCTAGTCTACAAGTCTAGTTATCCAGATTCAAAGTTGCGACTTTTTTGGGACAAAATGGACTCTTAAATATTAGTCTTTAGATCAGATATTAGACTAATTAGAGTAACTAAATTTGATAGGGCTATCGCCCATAAAGTCATCTAGTCACAGCTAGAAACTACAAGATTCTATCTAGTCTACAAGTCTAGTTATCCAGATTCAAAGTTGCGTCTTTTTTGGGACAAATTAGGCTATTAATTATTGGTCTGTAGCTCAGGTATTAAACCAAGTAGACTAACTAAATTTGGCAGGGCTATCGCCCATAGAGTCATCTAGTCATAGCTGAAAACTACAAGATTCCATCCAGCCTACAAGTCTAGTTAACCAGATTCAAAGTTGCGTCTTTTTTGGGACAATTTTGGCTCAAGTATTAGAATAATTAGGCTAACTAAATTTGGCAAAGCTATCGTCCATGTGGTCATCTAGTCATAGCTGAAAACTACAAGATTCTATCTAGTCTACAAGTCTAGTTATCCAGAATCAAAGTTGCGTCTTTTTGGGCCAAATTAGGCTATTAATTATTAGTCTGTAGCACAGGTATTAGACCAAGTAGACTAACTAAATTGAGCAGGGCTATCGCCCATAGAGTCATCTAGTCATAGCTGAAAACTACAAGATTCCATCCAGTCTACAAGTCTAGTTAACCAGATTCAAAGTTGCGTCTTTTTTGGGACAATTTTAGCTCAAGTATTAGAATAATTAGACTAACTAAACTTGGCAAGGCTATCTTCCATGTGGTCATCTAGTCATAGCTGAAAACTACAAGATTCTATCTAGTCTACAAGTCTAGTTATCCAGATTCAAAGTTGCGACTTTTTTGGGACAAAATGGACTCTTAAATATTAGTCTATAGATCAAATATTAGACTAATTAGAGTAACTGAATTTTGTAGGGCTATCGCCCATAGAGTCACCTAGTTACAGCTGCAAACTACAAGATCCTATCTAGTCTATAAGTCTAGTTATCCAGGTACAAAGTTGCGTCTTTTTTGGGACAAATTAGGCTATTAATTATTGGTCTGTAGCTCAGGTATTAGACTAATTAGACTAACTAAATTTTGTAGGGCTATCGTCCATAGAGTCATTTAATCACAACTGCAAACTGCTAGATTCTATCTAGTCTACAAGTCTAGTTATCCAGTTTCAAAGTTGCGTCTTTTTTGGTACAAATTAGGCTATTAATTATTGGTCTGTAGCTCAGGTATTAGACTAATTGGACTAACTAAATTTGGTAGAGCTATCGTCCATAGAGTCATCTAGTCATAGCTGAAAACTGCGAGATTCTATCTAGTCTATAAGTGTAGTTATCCAGATTCAAAGTAGCGACTTTTTTTGAGACAAATTAGACTCGTAAATCTCGGTCTATACCTCAGATATTAGAGTAATAAGATTAACTAAATTCGATAAGGCTATCGTCTATGTAGTTGTATAGTCATAGCTGAAAACTAGAAGTTTGTATCTAGTCTAGAAGTTTAGTTATCTAGTTTCAAACTTGAGCCATTTTTTGGGAACAAATTAGACTGTTGATTTTGGTCTATATCTCAGGTTTTAGAGCAGCTACAGTAACCAAATTTGGCAAGGCTATCTTCCATTAAGTAGTCTAGTGACATCAATAAACTAGAAGGTTCTAGCTAGTCTAGAAGTGGAGTTATTTAGTCTTAAACTCGTTAAACTTGTTTTCAACAATTTGGACTTATTCGGTGGAATTGGACTGAATTTTTGGATGCAAATCGGTTTGGATTGGCTGTAAGGTCATCAAGATGTCGCAAATTATTTTGTTTTTCGCAATTTGAGTGTTTTCTGCGAAAATTGAGTTTTTATTGTCCGCAAGTATCTGATAAGAGATAAGGCGAGAACGTCGGCCACATAAAAGAATCTGATTGCGTAATGTATTTTGGAAATTCGGTGGAATTTCGTCGATCCGTCTGTCTGTAATAGTCGTTATTTTTTAATTTTTTTAATTTAATTTTCGTTAAAAAATATTTAATAATTAATTAAAATTAATAAATAGTTAAAATTTTCGAAAAATTGCAAGGAAAAAGCGATTTTTTGTAAACGCGATTTCTGCAACTTCCGGTTAGAAAAGAACAAATTTCAAAGTTTCGATTCGTTTAGAATACTTTAAATTTAGATAATTGGAAAGAATTTTGTAAATCCGTCCAAACGTTTGTCTGTTATAAGCTGTCAAAATCGAACCAAATTTGGACCCAATTTGAGTGGTTTTAAAGCTCCAATTACTGGAAGTTCCGGTTTAAGAAAACCAATTAAAATTGGAAATTCTGCTTAAAAAGCGAGCAAATTTTGCAAATTTGAAAGAATTTTAAAATTTCGTACGTCCGTCCGTCTGTTATAAACAGTCAAAATCCACCAACATTTTGACACAATTTGAGTGATTTTCAATTCGAAACAATTTCCAAACCGTAACGAATCTCGAAAAATAGTTCAAATATTATTTATAGTGCGTTTAATTGCCTTTAAAATAAGATATAGCTCTTTAACTTATCTTGAAAACTAACTAGGATATGGAAGATTTTATGAAACACGACGTGGAAAACAAGGTTATTCTTGACCTAGAAATCTAGTTTAGTTCAAGTCGCAATAACTTAAGAACTGTTGCGAATTTTTAAATTCTGTTTCGAGCGATTTAAACCTAAACAAATTCTCTACAAAGAGCGAAAACAATTGCGAATTTATCTCGAAAACTAATTGAAAAATCGAGAGTTTTATCGAAATTTTCGATTCGTAACAAATGACAAACGGTAACGAATTTCGAAAAATTGTTTAAATATGATTTATAGTGCGTTTAATTATCTTTAAAATAAGATATAGCTCTTTAACTTATCTTGAACACTAACTAAGATATGAAAGATATTATGAAACACGACGCGCAAAACAAGATTACTCTTGATCTAGAAATCCAGTTTAGTTCAAGTCGCAATAACTAACGAACTGTTGCGAATTCTTAAATTCTCTTTCCAGCGATTTAAACCTAAGCAAATTCTCCGCAAAATACGATAGCACTCGCGAATTTATCTCGAAAACTCATCGGAATATCGAGAGTTTTATCGAAATTTTCGATTCGAAACAAATGCCAAACCGTAACGAATTTCGAAAAAATTTTCAAATATTATTTATAGTGCATTTAATAACCTTAAAAATGAGATATTGATCTTTCGATTATCTTGAAAATTGACGAAGATATGGAAGATTTTATGAAAAACGACGTGGAAAACAAGATTACTCTTGATCTAGAGATCTAGTCTTGTTCAAATCGCAATAACTAGCGAACTGTTGCGAATTTTTAAATTCTGTTTCAAGCGATTTAAACCTAAACAAATTCTCTGCAAAATGCGATAACACTCGCGAATTTATCTCGAAAACTCACCGGAATATCGAGTTTTAACGAAATTCTCGATTCGAAACAAATGCCAAACCGTGACGAATTTCAAAAAATTGTTCAAATATTATTTATAGTGCGTTTAATAATCTTTAAAATGAGATATTACTCTTTCTATTATCTTGAAAACTGACAAAGATATGGAAGATTTTATGAAACACGACGCGGAAAACAAGATTACTCTTGATGTAGAGATCTAGTTTTGTTCAAGTAGCAAGAACTAACGAACTGTTGCGAATTTTTAAATTCTGTTTCGAGCGATTTCAACCTAAATATATTCTCCGCAAAATGCGGTAACACTCACGCATTTATCTCCAAAATTCATCGAAATATCGATAGTTTTATCAAAACTTTCGACTCGAAACAAATGCCAAACCGTGACGAATTTCGAAAAATTGTTCAAATATTATTTATAGTGCGTTTAATTATCTATAAAACAAGATATTGCTCTTAAGATTATCTTAAAAACTGACGAAGATATGGAAGATTTTATGAAACACGACGTGGAAATTAAGATTATTCGTTATCTAGAGAT
Source organism: Phosphuga atrata (assembly GCA_944588485.1). Taxonomy (NCBI): domain Eukaryota; kingdom Metazoa; phylum Arthropoda; class Insecta; order Coleoptera; family Silphidae; genus Phosphuga; species Phosphuga atrata. Next base: position 27,289,813 of record OX155906.1, read on the forward strand.
CTAGTTTTGTTCAAGTCGCAATAACTTACGAACTGTTACGAATTTTTAAATTCTGACACGAGCGATGTAAACCTAAACAAATTCTCTACAAAAAGCAAAAACAATTGCAAATTTATCTCGAAAACTAATCGAAAAATCGAGAGTTTTATCGAAACTTTATATTCAAAACAAATGCCAAACCGTTACGAATTTCGAAAAATTGTTCAAATATTATTTATAGCGCGTTTAATTATCTTTAAAATAAGATATTGCTCTTTAACTTATCTTGAAAACTAACTAAGATATGGAAGATTTTATGAAACACGACGCGGAAATCAAGATTACTCTTGATCTAGAGATCTAGTTTAGTTCAAGTCGCAATAACTTACGAACTGTTGCGATTTTTTAAATTCATTTTCGAGCGATTTAAACCTAAACAAACTTTCCGCAAAATGCGATAACACTCGCGAATTTATCTCGAAAACTCATCGAAATATCGAGAGTTTCATCCAAATTTTCGATTCGAAACAAATGCCAAACCGTGACGAATTTCGAAAAATTGTTCAAATAATATTTATTGCGCGCTTAATTATCTTTAAAATGAGATATTGCTCTTTACAATACCTTAAACACTAACAAAGATATGGAAGATTTTATAAAACAAGACGTGGAAAACAAGATTACTCTTGAACTAGAAATCCAGTTTACTTCAAGTCGCAATAACTTACGAACTGTTGCGATTTTGTAAATTCTGTTTCAAGCGATTTAAACGTAAACAAATTTTCCGCAAAATGCGATAACACTCGCGATTTTATCTCGAAAACTCATCGGAATATCGCAAGTTTTATCGAAATTTTCGATTCGAAACAAATGCCAAACCGTAACGAATTTCGAAAAATTGTTCAAATATTATTTATAGTGCGTTTAATAACCTTAAAAATGAGATATTGATCTTTCGATTATCTTGAAAATTGAGGAAGATATGGAAGATTTTATGAAAAACGACGTGGAAAACAAGATTACTCTTGATCTAGAGATCTAGTTTTGTTCAAATCGCAATAACTAGCGAACTGTTGCGAATTTTTAAATTCTGTTTCAAGCGATTTAAACTTTAACAAATTCTCTGCAAAATGCGATAACACTCGCGAATTTATCTCGAAAACTCACCGGAATATCGAGAGTTTTAACGAAATTTTCGATTCGAAACAAATGCCAAACCGTGACGAATTTCAAAAAATTGTTCTAATGTTATTTATAGCGCGTTTAATTATCTTTAAAATGAGATATTGTTCCTTAGATTATCTTGAAAACTGACGAAGATTTTATGAAACACGACGTGGAAAACATGATTACTCTTGATCTAGAGACCTAGTTTTGTTCAAGTCGCCATAAATAACGAACTGTTGCGAATTTTTAAATTCTCTTTCGAGCGATTTAAACCTAAGCAAACTCTCCGCAAAATACGATAGCACTCGCGAATTTATCTCGAAAACCCATCGGAATATCGCGAGTTTTATCGAAATTTTCGAAACGAAACAAATGCCAAACCGTTACGAATTTCGAAAAGTTGTTCAAATATTATTTATAGTGCGTTTAATTATCTTTGAAATGAGATATTGTTCTTTAGATTATCTTGAAAACTGACGAAGATATGGAAGATTTTATGAAACACGTCGTGGAAAACAAGATTACTCTTGATGTAGAAATCTAGTTTAGTTCAAGTCGCAATAACTCCCGATCTGTTGCGAATTTTTACATTCTGTTTCGAGCGATTTAAACCTAAACAAATTCTCCGCAAAATGCGATAACACTCGCGAATTTATCTCGAAAACTCATCGAAATATCGCGGGTTTTATCAAAATTTTCGATTCGAAACAAATGCCAAACCGTAACGAATTTCGGAAATTGTTCAAATATTAGTTATAGTGCGTTTAATTAACTTTGAAATGAGGTATAGTTCTTAAGATTATCTTGAAAACTGACGAAGATATGGAAGATTTTATGAAACACGACGTGAAAAACAAGATTACTCTTGATGTAGAGATCTAGTTTTGTTCAAGTCGCAATAACTAACGAACTGTTGCGAATTTATAAATTCTGTTTGGAGCGATTTAAACCTAAACAAATTCTCTACAAAATGCGATAACACTTGCAAATTTATCTCGAAAACTCATCGAAAATTCGAGAGTTTTATCGAAATTTTCGATTCGAAACAAATGCCAAACCGTGACGAATTTCGAAAAAATGTTCAAATATTAATTATAGCGCCTTTAATAATCTTTAAAGTGAGATATTGCTCTTCAGATTATCTTTAAAACTGACGAAGATATGGAAGGTTTTATGAAACATGACGTGGAAAACAAGATTACTCTTGATCTAGAAATCTAGTTTTGTTCAAATCGCAATAACTTACGAACTGTTGCGAATTTTTAAGTTCTGTTTGGACTAGTTTGAAGTGAACTAAATTTCCTGTAAAATTTGTTCAGGATTTTTGCAAATCCGTCTATCGGTTCGTCTGTAAATTAGACTTGAAAGTGGGTGAAATGTTAGACTGGGAACTATGTCGTGTTCTGTCTAGACCGGACGATCTAGACTAAATTAGAATTAGCTAAGTGGGTAATCGGTGTGTTTAGTATACAGTGAGCATAAATTAGTCGCAGTGGACAAACAGAAAACGACGAAATTGAGTAATCCAATTGAGTAGTTGGACCTTGACTAGCCTATTAAGCCCAATTCCGGCGTGTGTGGTGCAAACCGAAACCGCTCTCAACGTTTCGCAGCTAAAGCGAAGTCCAAATTTTCGGAAACTCGAAGTCCAGACCGAATCCAGTCCAAACTGCAAGAGTTACACCACTTCCAAACCCATCTCAGTAATTAGCCAATATTTACGCAACGCATTTGTTTCACCAGAAAAATCAAGTTATCACACGTTTCTCCAACTAATTAGCTAACCAAAGATGTACACTACATACTAATTCCATTACGCAATTAGTATCTAGCGCACGTCAAAGTCAACCAACAACAGCCACTGATTATCGACTTTACCTCTCGATTTCGGCATAATCTCCTCGGTTCTCACTCATTTTTTATTAGTCCTAGTCCATGTGACCTAGTTGCACTCGGTAGACAGCGAGTCGGTTACATAATAGCTGAGCTAGGGCGTTAACCAGACGACTCCACCCTAATCCCAACCCTCAACTTCAACTGCTCCGAACAGACAGACCGACTCAACAATTTCCAAAATTCTTTCACCAATCGATACTTTCAAGCTTAATCTATAACTATATTAAATTTCAAGTCTATAACTATAAGGGAATTACTAGAAAACGACCCTTAAAGACAAGTCTACGTTTCGAAACTAGTCTGTGCAAAACACACATTCAGCGTTGTTTTTAAAACTTTATTACAGACAGACGAACCGACCGATTGCAACAAGCGTTCTTTTGTTTTAAACCTGAAAGTCCAAATTTTTCGTAAAACTTAGTCCCAAACTCGTAAACCAACCGGAAGATATAGTTATTTCCGGTTAAAAACCCAGACTATTTGCAACAAATTTGCCGCAACTTCTCCGATTGGTGTCTCAGCCCCCTTTGGAGCAATCCCCGAAATTGTTTCACCCCCTTAAACCGCAAACCTCCAGCTATAATCCCACCGATTTTCAACGGTTTATACGCACCGGAAGTCCCGGGAATTTCCGGTTGGATCCGCATCGATTTTCCCAAAACATACCGTTAAGTTTGAGAGGGTGGTGCAGACAGACAGACACGCGGATTTTTCTGCGAATTGGGTATATTGCAAAAGGGAAGTCTTAAATTTGAAAATTTGTTAGGTTTGGACTTAAAAGTTTGTGGGAAATTTAAGAAATTTCGGTTTGAAAAGTTTCGGATTTTGTTTAAAAACTTAGATGACTTTGAAAGCGTATAACAGACAGAACAAGAGACGGATTTGAATATAATCAACAGATTATTAAAATATGAACTTTTTAGATTAATCTTCGACTTCAATTGTTTCACTGCGTTGATTAGTAACAAAGTTATTAAGCTTTGAATTCGTGATAATTTTTGTGAGGTTAAAAATCGAAGGTTTTTAAAAAAATCACTACGTAAGAACAGTTGGAGTTACGTTAACAAATCTTATAGCATTTTATAGTAGAATGTCCAAGGTTTAATTTGATGTAAGAATTGTTTCATTAAATGTAATTCAAAGTTAGTTAATTGAAGCTTAAACTTTGAGAAATTCAGTAAAATTTGTGTTTTTTCAATCGCGATTTACTCCAATTTCCGTAAAGTTTTCTGGGCGTATTTTGCTTCCATTCGATTCCCTGCAGTTTTTTCTTCCAAGAAACGTTGATATTATTTCCCTGCTGCGACTATAAATCCTGCAAATCGGCTAATGAAACGTGTGAGAAAAGTTGCTCAATTTCGTTGGCGTCCGGCAGGAAAACGTAAAATATGGCGTGGTTGCAGGAATCCTGCGAGGGTGGAAATTTCCGTTGCCACCCCAGCTGTGACCTCGATTCACCCCGATCAATACTCCGCTGCCTACACCCCCGTTCGTCGCAATGGACGCGTCCCGAACATCCTCCCTCCCGTCCCGGAACTCCGGGACTCGAAAAAGTTACAGATTATGAAAATTCGGAGTTTTCTTAATAAGTTGCAGGAAGATTTGTGCGGATAAGTCCAAACGTTTGTCCGTATATAATTTTTGAAAAATTATTTATTTAGGAAAATTGATACTTATTAAAACCTCAATAACTTCGGTAATAATAAACGCAGCAAAACACTTGAAGTTGGAAATTAAAGCCGAAAGTCCAAATTTTAATAAACTGAAATTTATATTAAAATCCGTCGATTTGTTTGGTTGTTACACCGGAAATTTGCCTCTCAAAAAAAATTGCGTTTTTTAACCGGAAATTACTGTGCCTTCCGGGTGGTTTATAACTGCGGAAATACGTTTTTATGAAAATTTGGACTTTAAATTTCAAAACAAAAAAAGGTTTGTTAAAATCGGTCGGTTAGTTTGTGTGTAATCAAGTTTTAAAAACAACTCTATATTTGCCGACAAGACAGACAAGTCCAAACTGGGTCGTTTTATTTCGGTCGGTTACAACGACTTCCGGTTTAGTTAAAAGCGTAGAATTTGTTCATTTTGTAACCAAAGCTTCAAAGTTTCATTCCTTGCAAAAAAATCGCAAATCCGCTTACCCGTCTTTGCGCAATCGACCTTCAAACTTGACCAATCTTTGATCGTGCACTCATTGGACTAAATCTAAAACGGACACGCGAATAGTCCAATTCCTGTCCGAAGACGGATCATTCGCATTAGAATAATCGACGATTTCCTCCCCTGCCGAATCCGAATTACACAAACGTCTTACATAACCGACCAAGGACGTTGGAGCAAACAGTTTACTAACACTCACACACTAACTACAACCGTTTAAATAGTTCCAAATCATTCTTAAGACTTCAAGGAACAAAACAAAAGAAAAATCGCTGAAATCCGTCCATCCGCCCACACGTTACAACGATTTCAAAATCAAATCAATTTTGTTAAAATTTGGATCTAATTCCAAACTCAAATTACTCATCCTTACGATTAAGTCACAGCAATCAAACTCACAGGAATTGTTTTTAAAAGAACAAGGAATGATTTAAAGGTAAATTTGTGCAAATCCGAATATGCGTTCATTAGTTACAAGGCGTTAAAGTTTAGTAAAATTTGGACTTAAAATTAAAGGTGCTTTAAAGCTAGTTAACTAGGTGATATAGACTAGGCAGCAAGTTGGAATTTATAGAGAATATAGCTGGAAGTTTAAGGAAGCTAAGACTGAAAAAAAATTTAAAATCGATCGCTTGGTTTGTATTTTATCAGCGTTTAAACACATCACTGATTTTCATAAAATTTGCAAAAACTTTCAAACACTAAGTTTCTGGTAGAGTTTCGTTTAAGCTTTGATAACTCGATTTTAAACTCAAATATGGAAACAGATGAATATATAGGTTTGTTCAGAATTGAATAAGCTTTAATTTAAAGAAAGTTTTATACGAATTCGTCCATTCGTATGTCTGTTTTCGAGGGATAAAATTTGGACTTAAAGTTTAAGGTATATTTAAACCTTGAAATATTTGAAATTAAGGGATGAAATTTGATATGTGGGTAGAGGAAAGTTTCTAGAAACAATTGGTGGTAACTGTGTTGAAATCCGTTCATTTGTTCGAAAGTTATAGCGTTTTTTAAGCTTTGCTAGGGGTAGTTTTTTAAAATTGCGATAGCTCCGTTGTTGCCTTCAGCTAGGGATTGCGGTTAATTGGGGTTTGTTCTTTAAAACCCAAAGTTTATTGCAGATTAATTTTTTTGTAAATGCGTGCAGGAATTTCAGAGTTATGAAGCTGTAAAGTCGAGCAAAATGTTGCAAGTGTATCGTTTGTTGGACTTACGTCGTCTTCGGCCATTTTGGATGTGAGACGATAGCCTTATCCAGTCCGGATGGAAATAAGAGAACGTCGGGCTCGGAAAACAAACGGAAACTTCAGCACAGCGAGTCTGACAACTAACTGAAGAGGTCAACTGGATTGAGAGTCCACACTAAACGCCTCAATTACATCGCGCCCATTACACATGATTACATGTAATCGTCGTGATCGTTCCGACTCGCTTTGCATTCAACTGTCAACGAAAATTCACGAAAATTCGTACACGTGCCGCAAAGTTTAAATTACAACGCCAATTCTGTAACAGAAGCTGTAAGATTTTTGGACTTCAACTAAGTCCGTTTTGAAAGTCAATCAATTCTGAATAAATAACCGCAAAAATCTTGAAAATCCGTTGAGAAATAAGAAAGTTATTGAGGTTTAAAGCAGACTAGCTCGGTTGAGTTTAATTGTTGTTTTGTCCCATAACTTTTTTTTGAAACAAAATTTTTGGAAAATTCTTTCAGATTCACGTCCAGGACAAAGAACCGAAACTTTTGACAGCCTGTCGTACAGCAGGAAAATTTCCTGCGAATAGCAATTTGGAAATATATGAAATCGGATTTTGAAGAGTTTTAGAAGCTTTGAAATAATCTGCAGGAATTTTTTAAATATCTCAAAAGACAAGCGAGTTATGAGCAGTTGAGTATTCCAGCAGGAATTCGATTCTCTGCGATAACTTTCGAACGGACGGACGGATTTCCAAAAAAAAATCACCAAACGCTTCCAAATTCAAAACTGCATCAAATAAAATAGTGTCCAACAAAAATTCCTAACCTAAAAAAAGTTATCAAGAAACAATTTTAAAATGCAAACTTTGTTATTTCTCCTGCGAATCGCATAATTCTTTTACTGTTCCTCTCACAATGAAACCGGCCGCGAGAAAACAAGTCACATTTTAGCAAAAATGTTTTCGCCGTATGGAATTTCCCCAATTTTTGTCAATACAATCGCGATTATGTAACGCCGTGGGGAGTGCGCAAGCGGAATTCGCAAATCCATAAGTCTATTTTAGAACTCAATTAATTCTGAACAAACCACTCAAAAATCACAAAAATCCGTTAAGAAATAACAAAGTTATTGAGGTTTAAAGCTGACTAGTCAGTTGAGTTTTCTCCCGTAGCTTTTTTTACAACAAAATTTTGGAATTTTTTTTTCGGATTAACGTTCAGGACAAAGAACTCAAACTTTTGACACCGAGTCGTACAGCAGGAAAACTTTCTGCAAATAGATATTTCGAAATATCAGAAACTGGAATTTGAAGAGTTTTCAGAGCTGTGAAATTATCTGCAGGAATTTTTAAAATAACACAAAAGACAAGCGGGTTATGAACAGTTGAGCATTCCAGCAGGAATTCGTTTTTCTGCGATAACTTACGAACGGACGGACGGATTTCGAAATATTTTTCACCAAACGCTTCCAAATTCAAACCTGCATCAGACAAATGAAGAGTTTCGCAAAAATTCCTATCCTAAAAAAAGTTATCAACAAACAACTTTAACACGCAATAACTTTGTTAATTCTCTTGCGAATCGCATAATACTTCCACTGTTCCCCTCGCAATGAAACCAGCTGCAAGAAAACAAGCCACATTTTAGCAAAAATTCTTTTCGCCGTGTGGAATTTCCCCGACTTTTGTCAATACAAGCGCGATTATGTAACGGCGTGGGGAGTGCGCAAGCTAAATTCGCGAATCCATAAGTCCGTTTTAGAACCCTATTAATTCTGAACATAACACCGAAAAAATCATGAAAATCCGTTGAGAAATAAGAAAGTTATTGAGGTTTAAAGCTGACTAGTTAGTTGAGTTTTATTTTTGAGTTTTCTCCCATAACTTTTTTTTGAAACAAAATTTTTTGAAAATTCTTTCAGATTCAAGCTCAGGACGAAGCACTGAAACTACTGACACCGACTCGTACTGCAGGAAAATTTTCTGTAAAAAGATATTTCGAAATATCTGAAACTGTAATTTGACAAGTTTTCGAAGCTGTGAAAAAATCTGCAGGAATTTTTAAAATAACACAAAAGACAAGCGAGTTATGAGCAGTTGAGTATTCCAGCAGGAATAGGTTTTTCTGCGATAACTTCCGAACGGACGGACAGACTTTCAAATTTTTTTCACCAAACGCTTCCAAATTCAAACCTGAATGAAACAACCGAGTTTCGCAAAAATTCCTAACCTAAAAAAAGTTATCAAGAAACAACTTCAACACGCAATAACTTTGTTATTTCTGCTGCGAATCGCATAATTCTTGCACTGTTCCCCTCACAATGAAACGGGCTGTAAGAAAACAAGTCACGTTTTTGCAAATATGTTTTCGCCGTGTGGAATTTCACCGATTTTTGTCAATACAATCGGGATTATGTAACGGCGTCGGGAATGCGCAAGCGAAATTCGCGAATCCATAAGTCCATTTTAGAACCCAATTAATTCTAAACAAAACACCGAAAAAATCATGAAAATCCGTTGAGAAATAAGAGAGTTATTGCGGTTTAAAGCTGACTAGTCAGTTGAGTTTGATTTTTGAGTTTTCTCCAGCAACTTTTTTTTAAAACCAAATTTTTGGAAAATTCTTTCAAATTCACGGTCAGAACAAAGAACCGAAACTTTTGACTCCGAGTCGTACAGCAGGAAAATTTCCTGAAAACAGACATTTCGAAATATCTGAAACTGGAATTTGACGAGTTTTCGGAGCTGTGAAAAAATCTGCAGGAATTTTTTAAATTACACAAAAGATAAGCGAGTTATGAACTGTTGAGCATTCCAGCAGGAATTCGTTTTTCTGCGGTAACTTCCGAACGGACGGACGGATTTCCAAATTTTTTTCACCAAACGTTTCCAAATTCAATTCTGCTCAAAAACAAAACAAAAGAAGGGTTTCACAAAAATTCCTAACCTAAAAAAAGTTATCAACAGACAACTTCAACACGCAATAACTTTGTTATTTTTCCTGCGAATCGCACAATTCTTGCACTGTTCCCCTCACAATGAAACTGGCTGTAAGAAAACAAGTCACATTTTAGCAAAAATGTTTTCGCCGTGTGGAATTTCACCGATTTTTGTCAATACAATCGGGATTATGTAACGGCGTCGGGAGTGCGCAGGTGAAATTCGCGAATCCATAAGTCCGTTTTAGAACCCCATTAATTCTGAACAAAACACCGAAAAATTCAGTTATTGAGTTATTGCGGTTTAAAGCTGACCAATCAGTTGAGTTTGATTTTTGAGTTTCCTACCATAACTTCTTTTTGAAAACAATTTTTTTGGAAAATTCTTTCAGATTTACGTTCAGGATAAAGATCCGAAACTTTTGACACCGAGTCGTACAGCAGGAAAATTTCCTACAAATAGATATTTCGAAATATATGAAATTGTAGTTTGACGAGTCTTTGAAGCTGTGTACAAATCTGCAGGAATTTTTAAAATAACACAAAAGACAAGCGAGTTATGAACTGTTGAGCATTCCAGCAGGAATTCGTTTTTCTGCGATAACTTCGGAACGGAAGGACGGATTTCCAAAAAAATTTCATAGAACTCTTCCAAATTCAATTCTGCATCAAACAAATTTCGCAAAAAATCCTAACCAAAAAAAGTTATTAACAAAAAACTTTAACGCGCAATAACTATGTTATTTTTCCTGCGCATCGCTTAATTCTTCCACTGTTCCCCTCACAGTGAAACCGGCTGCAAGAAACCAAGTCACATTTTAGCAAAAATGTTTTCGCCCTATGGAATTTACCAGATCTTTGTCAATACAATCGCGATTATGTAACGACGTGGGGAGTGCACAAGCGAAATTCGGGAATCCATAAATCCGTTTTAGAACCCAATTAATTCTGAACAAAACACCGAAAAAATCATGAAAATCGGATGAGAAATAAGAGAGTTATTGCGGTTTAAAGCTGAATAGTCAGTCGAGTTTGATTTTTGAGTTTTCACCCATAACTTTTTTTTGAAATAAAATTTTTGGAAAATTCTTTCAGATTCACGTTCAGGACAAAGAACCGAAAGTTTTGTCACCGAGTCGTACAGCAGGAAATTTTCTTGCAAATAGATATTTCGAAATATATGAAAGTGTATTTTGACGAGTTTTCGAAGCTGTGAAAAAATCTGCAGGAATTTTTAAAAAAACACAAAAGACTAGCGAGTTATGAACTATTGAGCACTCCAGCAGGAATTCGTTTTTCTGCGATAACTTCGGAACGGAAGGACGGATTTCCAAAAAATTTTCAAAGAACTCTTCCAAATTCAATTCTGCATCAAACAAACTTCGCAAAAAAATCCTAACCAAAAAAAAGTTATTAACAAACAACTTTAACGCACAACAACTTTGTTATTTCTCATGCGAATCGCTTAATTCTTTCACTGTTCCCCTCACAATGAGACCGTCTGCAAAAAAACAAGTAACATTTTAGCAAAAATGTTTTCGCCCTATAGAATTTCCCCGATTTTTGCCAATACAATCGCGATTATGTAACGGCGCGGGGTGTGCGCAAGCGAAATTCGCGAATCCATAAGTCCGGTTTAGCACCCAATTAATTCTGAACAAAACACCGAAAAAATCACGAAAATCCGTTGAGAAATAAGAGAGTTAATGAGGTTTAAAGCTGACTTGTCAGTTGAGTTTGATTTTTGAGTTTTCACCCATAACTCTTTTTTTAAATAAAATTTTTTAAAAATTCTTTCAGAGTCACGTTGAGGACAAAGAGCCGAAACTTTTGACTGCGAGTCGTACAGCAGGAAATTTTCCTGCAAATAGATATTTCGAAATATATGAAAGTGTATTTTGACGAGTTTTCGAAGCTGAAAAAAATTCTGCAGGAATTTTTAAAATAACACAAAAGACAAGCGAGTTATAAACAGTTGAGTATTCCAGCAGGAATTTGATTTTCTACGATAACTTCCGAACGGACGGACGGATTTCCAATTTTTTTTCACCAAACGCTTCCAAATTCAAACCTGCATCAAACAAACGAAGAGTTTCGCAAAAATTTCTAACCTAAAAAAGTTATCAACAAACAATTTTAACGCGCAATAACTTTGTTATTTCTCCTGCGAATCGCATAATTCTTCTACTGCTCCCTTCACTATGAAACCAGCTGCAAGAAAACAAGTCATATTTTAGCAAAAAATGTTTTCGCCTTATGGAATTTACCCGATTTTTGTCAATACAATCGCGATTATGTAAAGGCGTGGGGAGTGCGCAAGCGAAATTCGCGAATCCATAAGTCCATTTTAGAACCTAATTAATTCTGAACAAAACACCGAAAAAATCATGAAAATCCAATGAGAAATAAGAGAGTTATTGCGGTTTAAAGCTGACTAGTCAGTTGAGTTTGATTTTTGAGTTTTCTCCCGCAACTTTTTTTTAAAAATAAATATTTGGAAAATTCTTTCAAATTCACGGTCAGGACAAAGAACCGAAACTTTTGACTCCGAGTCGTACAGCAGGAAAATTTCCTGAAAACAGACATTTCGAAATATCTGAAACTGGAATTTGACGAGTTTTCGGAGCTGTGAAAAAATCTGCAGGAATTTTTTAAATTACACAAAAGATAAGCGAGCTATGAACTGATGAGCATTCCAGCAGGAATTCGTTTTTCTGCGGTAACTTCCGAACGAACGGACGGATTTCCAATTTTTTTTCACCAAACGCTTCCAAATTCAATTCTGCTCCAAACAAAAGAAGAGTTTCACAAAAATTCCTAACCTAAAAAAAGTTATCAACAAACAATTTCAACACGCAATAACTTTGTTATTTTTCCTGCGAATCGCACAATTCTTGCACTGTTCCCCTCACAATGAAACCGGCTGCAAGAGAACAAGTTCACATTTTAGCAAAAAATGTTTTCGCCATGTGGAATTTCCCCGATTTTCGTCAATACAATCGCGATTATGTTACGGCGCGGGGAGTGTGCAAGCGAAATTTGCGAATCCATAAGTCCGTTTTAGAACTAAAAATTAATTCTGAATAAAACACCGAAAAAATCATTAAAATCCGATGAGAAATAAGAGAGTTATTGCTGTTTAAAGCTGACTAGTCAGTCGAGTTTGATTTTTGAGTTTCCTACCATAACTTTTTTTTTAAATAAAATTTTTGGAAAATTCTTTCAGATTCACGTTCAGGACAAAGAACCGAAAATTTTGACACCGAGTCGTACAGCAGGAAAACTTTCTGCAAATAGATATTTCGACATATCAGAAACAGGAAATTGACGAGTTTTCGGAGCTGTGAAATAATCTGCAGGAATTTTTAAAATAACACAAAAGATAAGCTAGTTATGAACTGTTGAGCATTCCAGCAGGAATTCGTTTTTCTTCGATAACTCCCGAACGGATGGACGGATTTCCAAATTTTTTTCACTAAACGCTTCCAAATTCAAACCTGCATCAAACGACAAAGAGTTTAGCAAAAAATCCTAACCTAAAAAAGTTTTCAACATACAACTTTAACACGCAATAACTTTGTTATTTCTCCTGCGAATCGCATACTTCTTCCACTGTTCCCCTCACAATTAAACCGGTCACATTTTAACAAAAATGTTTTCGTCCTATGGAATTTTCCCGATTTTTGTCAATACAATCGCGATTATGTAACGGCGTGGATACTGCGCAAGCGATATTCGCGAATCCATAAGTCCGTTTTAGAACCCAATTAATTCTGAACAAAATACCGAAAAAAACACGAAAATCCGTTGAGAAATAAGAGTTATTGAGGTTTTTAAAGATTAGTCAGTTGAGTTTGTTTGTTGAGTTTTCTTCCATAACTTTTTTCTTAAAGAAAATTTTTGAAAAATTGTTTTAGATTCACATTGAGGACATAGAACCGAAACTCTTGACACCGAGTCGTACAGCAGGAAAATTTCATGCAAATAGAAATTTCGAAATATCTGAAACTGGAATTTGACGAGATATTAAATTGTTTAATGATTTGATATTAAAATATCACAAAAGACAAGCGAGTTATGAACAGTTGATTATTCCAGCAGGAATTCGTTTTTCTGCGATAACTTCCGAACGGACGGACGGATTTCAAAATTTTTTTTACCAAACGCTTCCATATTCAAACCTGCATCAAACAAAAGTTTCACAAAAAAGAAAAGTTCCGCAAAAAATCCTAACCTAAAAAAAGTTTAACTTTAACACGCAATATCTTTGTTATTTCTCATGCGAATCGCATAATTCTTCCACTGTTCCCGTCACAATGAAACCAGCTGCAAGAAAACAAGTCACATTTTAGTAAAAATTGTTTTCGCCGTGTGGAATTTCCCCGATTTTTGTCAATACAATCGCGATTATGTAACGAAGCGGGGAGTGCGCAAGCGAGTTTTGCGAATCCATAAACTCCGCCGCCCTAGCGATCTCAAGAAATCGAATCCTAGACCGAGGGGTGCGCAAAACCCGCAATTACAGTCGCAAATTTCAATTTGCAAAAATATGGAAAACGTTTTTAAGGATAATTAAGGTAAGAGTGGGGATATTGTGAAAATGAATTTTGGATTCAAGGGAGGATTTTGGAGAGGATGGTGCAGGAATTTTGGTAAAATCTTGAAAAACAACGGAGTTATGAATGGTTTTGTATAAAAAGGTTTTTGGAACGTAAAAAATTACCAGTGGGGATTTTTGGGGGAAGTGACGCAGTTCGGATTAAGGAAAGATTCCTGCGGACTATGTTGAACGAATTTTTTAAAAACGTTGAAAAATAAAGAAGTTATCAATGCTTTTGTGAGGCGTAAAATTTGTAAAGTTTCTGTTTTTAAAATAACGTTAAAGCGTCGATTTTTGGTCGATAGAAAAATAACCAGCCGGAATTTTTGAACGCGGTTTAAAGTTTCAGATTCAGGGAGGCTTCAGGAGAACTACACTGAAAGAATTTCGAAAAAATCTTGAAAAATGAGCAAGTTATGACAAGTTTTCTAAAATATTTGTTTAGAAAAACTTATATCAGTTTTTGGTCGGTAACAATTGAACGAGTTGGAATATTTCCGTGCAGTTTGCAATGTTGGATGCAGGGAAGATTTATGAACCCAAAACTGAAAAGTTTTTCGAAAAAAGTTGAAAGTTACGCGCAGTTCACGTTTGTCCTTGTGAGACAGGATCGATATCAGCGAGAGCCGCTGCAACTCCTGCTTACGTAATCTCAAACTCAATTTTTTTTAGTGAGATTTATTTTAAATTTTAAGAGGGGAAGCAATAAAGTGTCAATTAGGCTCGTAAATTGGACCGTCGTGACGTCACCTTGGTCAAAATACGATAAGTACGTGGACGAATTAAGTTAAATGTGTCCTGTCTGTTTAAATTTGTCGTTTCCTAGTTTGTTACATCGCTCAGAAAAGTTCTAAAAGCGACTGAAACGTGCCCGGCGGCGAGAGGAATGTAGCGGTGAAAGAATTTTTGAAATCGCTGCATCCATCCCAAAGTTATGACCAAAAAACCAAAAAAGAAGTTCAAGGCCAACTGGATTAAAACCAAAACACCTTAATAACTCCGTTGTTTTTAAACGTTTTTGTATATTTTTTGCGCAGTTTTACTCGGAATAAAAGCTAGAATGCAAAAACTTTTTGTTTTCCGGAAAACCCCAAAATTAACCTTAACGCTCCTAGGATACAACTTCACACCAAACAATTCAAACCACCTTCCCGCAACTTTTCCCGCAAAAAAATTCAAAATCCGTCCACCTATTCCAAAGTTAATCGCAAAAATTAACCCCACTTCCGGTTCTCAAAAAACTTGCATAACTCCGTTATTTCTCAACGGATTTTGGCGCAGTTTTTTGCAACCCGTTCCACTTCCAACCACCTTTCCGAAAATCCTAATTCCTTTTGCCGCAACGAACAACCTCGGAATTTGACCTAAATTCGCGATAAATTGCACAAAAAACGTTTTGTTTTCCTTTGCCATTTGTTTTGAAAAGTCCATTATAGTGTAGACAGAGGAATATTTCCGGTCGCCCCCTCGTTACGTCACAAGGCTACAACGTTATTCAACTATTATCAAGTCGTTAATTCATTGACAGAGTCATTTAATACACTTTAGAAACTTGATCTACATTTGACTCACTGTTTTTAAAACTTTGAAAATAGCGTGAAATCGCGGAATTTTATAATAAGGCTATGGGATAAATGGAAATTTTGGAGGCAGAATTAATAGAGGGAAAAAACCGTGAAGTTTTGTGCTTGAATTTTTGAAAAATGTTCATAAATAAGAAAGTTATAGCTGAAATACGTTTTTGGTCAAAGATTGTCATGAACTTTTTATTGGTTTTTCTGTGATATGTTTGGTATTTATGATTCGATTTTCAAACTTTTTTCGCTAAATTATTCCTTATGAAAGCACGCACGAAAAATGCTAAAGAAATTTTGTGGTAACTTTAAAAATTCAAAAATATTTTTTCAAGGCTTTCGTCTAAACGCGAAAATTTCGGCTGGGTTTTATAAAGTGGGACATTTTGAAATCATTCTTGGGTTTGAATTTTTTCAAAATAGTGCAAAACAAGGTAGTTATTGCTAAAAAACGTTTTTGGTCATGGATTGCCATGAACTTTTGTTTGGGTTTTTCCGCAATAACTCTTGCATTTATTGTTCAAATTTCAAAAATTTTTCACTAAAATATTCTGTGGAAAATTCTGGACGAAAAATCCAAATAACATTTTGCGGTAGCTTACAAAATGCTAACAAAAAATTTAAGGCTATCGACCAAAACAAAACATTTTCGGTGGGGTTTATAAAGGAAGCAATTTTATAAATTTCAGCGAAAAAAATATTGCAAAAAATTTAAGATTAGAAAAGTTATTGGGAAAAAACTATTTTGGTCAAAGATTGCCATGATTTGTTTTGTTTTTCGGGTGTAACTTTGTCATTAATGGTCCGATTTTGAAAATTTTTACACTGAAATAATCTGTGGGGAATTCCGCACGTAAAATCCAAATAACATTTTGCGGTAGCTTGCAAAATGCAAATGAAAAATATAAGGCTATCGACCAAAACAAAACGTTTGAGGTGGGGTATATAAAGGAAGCAATTTGAGTGATTTCTGTGAAAAAAAATTGCAAAAAAATTGAATATTAAAAAAGTTATTGAGAAAAAAATATTTTGGTCAAAGATTGCCATGATTTTTTTGGTTTTTCGGGTTTAAGTTTATTATTTATGGTTCGTTTTTGAAAATTTTTTCACTGAAATAATCTGTAGGGAAATCCGCACGTAAAATCCAAATAACATTTTCCGGTAGCTTGCAAAATGGAAATAAAAAATTTAAGGCTATCGAGCAAAACAAAACATTTGCGGTGGGGTTTATAAAGGAAGCAATTTGAATAATTTCTGCGAAAAAATATTGCAAAAAAATTGAATATTAAAATAGTTATTGGGAAAAAAATATTTTGGTCAAAGGTTGCCATGAATTTTTTGGTTTTTCGGGTTTAAGTTTGTTATTTATGATCCGATTTTGAAAATGTTTTTACTGAAATATTCTGTGGGGAATTCCGCACGTAAAATCCCAATAACATTTTCCGGTGGTATGCAAAATGCAAATGAAAAATTTAAGGCTATCGACCAAAACAAAACATTTTCAGTGGGGTGTATAAAGGATAGAATTTGAGTGATTTTTGCGAAAAAAAATTGCAAAAAATTGAATATTAAAAAAGTTATTGTGAAATAAATATTTTGGTCAAACATTGCCATGATTTTTTTGGTTTTTCGGGTGTAACTTTGTTATTTATGGTCCGATTTTGAAATTTTTTTCACTGAAATAATCTGCTGGGAATTCCGCACGTAAAATGCAATTCACATTTTCCGGTAGCTTGCAAAATGCGAATCAAAAATTTAAGGCTATCGACCAAAACAAAACATTTGCGGTGGGGTTTATAAAGGAAGCAACTTGAGTGATTTCTGCGAAAAAAAATTGCAAAAAAATTGAATATTAAAAAAGTTATTGCGAAAATAGTAGTATGGTCAAAGCTTGCCAAAATTTTTTTGGTTTTTCCAATTTAAGTTTGTTATTTATGGTTCGATTTTGAAAAACTTTTCACTGAAATAATCTGTGGGGAATGCCGAACGTAAAATCCAAATAACATTTTCCGGTAGCTTGTAAAATGCAAATAAAAAATTTAAGGCTATCGACCAAAACTAAACATTTTCGGTGGGGTGTAGAAAGGATGGAATTTGAGTGATTTGTGCGAAAAAAAATTGCAAAAAAATTGAATATTAAAAAAGTTATTGGGAAAAAAGTAGTTTGGTCAAAGATTGCCATGATTTTTTTGGTTTTTCGGGTTTAAGTTTGTTATTTATGGTCTGATTTTGAACATTTTTCGACTGAAATAATCTGTGGGGAATTCCGCACGTAAAATCCAAGTAACATTTTTCAGTAGCTTGCAAAATGCAAATAAAAAATTTAAGGCAATCGACCAAAACAAAATCTTTTCGGTGGGGTGTATAAAGGATGGAAGTTATACACTGCGAAAAAAAAATTGCAAAAAATTTAAGATTAAAACAGTTATTGGAATAAAACTATTTTGGTCAAAGATTGCCATGATTTTTTGGTTTTTCGGGTTTCAATTTGTTATTTATTGTCCGATTTTGAAAATGTTTTCACTGAAATAATCTGTGGGGAATTCCGCACGTAAAATCTAAATAACATTTTCCGGTAGCTTGCAAAATGCAAATAAAAAAATTAAGGCTATCGACCAAAATAAAACATTTGCGGTGGGGGTTATAAAGGAAGCAATTTGAATAATTTCTGTGAAAAAAAATTGCAAAAAAATTTTACATTAAAAAAGTTATTGGGGAAAAAATATTTTGGTCAAAGATTGCCATGATTTTTTGGTTTCTCGGGTTTAAGTTTGTTATTTATGGTCCGATTTTGAAAATGTTTTCACTGAAATAATCTGTGGGGAATTCCACACGTAAAATCTAAATCAAATTTTCCCGTAGCTTGCAAAATGCAAATAAAAAATGTAAGGCTATCGACCAAAACAAAACATATTCGGTGGGGGTGTATAAAGTATGAAATTTGAGAGATTTCTGCGAAAAAAAATTTGCAAAAAATTTAAGATTAAAAAAGTTGTTGGGGCAAAACTATTTTGGTCAAAGATTGCCATGATTTTTTTGTTTTTCGGGCGTAACTTTGTTCTTAATAGTCCGATTTTGAAAATTTTTGCGGTGAAATAATCGGTGAGGAATTCTCCGCAAAAAATGTTAATAAGATTTTCGGGTAGCTGTTTAAATAAATGGGGTAATTAATAAAAATATATCTAAATTGGTTGGGAAAAACAAATGACACATCGGTTAGGTAGCTATGACGCAACCGTCAGTTGAGTCAATGGAAAAAAAACGTGAAAAACAAAATTAGTTTTTTGGTTAAAAAAAACGCCAAAATTTCCGCTTTAAAACAACAAAAAAATTGTTGTCAAAACAAAAATAGGCGTGGCCTTGGCAACGCACTTGTTGCATGTAAGTAGGCTTAGTGACGTAATTGCCTTATCTCGGGCAAAGCCAAACAAAACCGGGCCAGATTTGGCCGGCAACGATCGCCCCTTGTTCCCGAACCGCTAGCCGTTTCTTTGGACCCGTTTCCCGATTAGATTCAGATTTTTGGACTCACCTCGTCGTTCAACGCACCCTTGGTGGCCATTTTCTTCACCAAAACTAAACGCTGTCAAAACGGAAACAAACGAACATCAGCGAAATTAACAATATCCAACCGAAAATTAAAAAAAATCTTATCTTACATATGCAACTTGTCTTGCAAACAAGAAGAGATAACTGTAACAAGCAATATCTAGGCTTAGAGACTAACTAGATTAGTGTAACTACCAGCAAATTAAAGCTAGAAAAATGATCTACAAAGCCAGATATAGTTTTATTATCTAGTCTAATAAATTAGTCATCTAGATTTATTTTTTGGATTACACTGGAATATTTTAGTCTGTAAGTTCAGTATTCAGTTAGATAAACTAACCAAATTTGGTAAGGTTATAGCGTATGAAACCAGCTAGTTATAGCTGTAAACTAGAAGCTTTTATCTAGTCTAGAAGTATAGTTATATTAAATTTTGTGTTTCTAGTTGTATCTCAGGTATTAAATCACCTGCCTTAAGCAAATTTGCCACATTTATAGTCTATTAGTTCCTTTATCGATTGCAAGAAAGTAGAAACTTCTAACCAGTCCATCAGCTGCGATATATTGATTTTTGTGACTGCATGGTATGCAACTTGTCATACAGCGATTCAGTTGGCAATCGTGTTTTTGGCGGGTGTTTTTGGAACTAGTTGTGTAACATAACCTGCACCAGAAAAAAACAAACGCAAAGCGGTGTTTTAGAAAATCGAAGTGTGAGCTCATGGCGAAATTGAAGTCGAAACCGGCGAGGAAGGCCAACGGGTACCAGATGCCGGACCCGCTTCCCTCCGGCATCGTCCTGAAGGACCTCCAGGGCAACTGCTGGAGGCTAGGCAACTCGATCGGCAAAGGGGGCTTCGGCGAGATCTACTCTGCTCAAGACGTCTCCACAGCGAGCAAGGCTTTCGACAATGTCATCAAAATCGTAAGCAACACCAACCGCAGCGGGATCTTACACTAATCGTGCCTCGTGTTTCAGGAACCTCATGCCAACGGACCCTTATACGTCGAGATGCAGTTCTACATCCGGAACGCAAAGCCAGCCGATAGTAAGATGCATTAGTTAGTTTACTGCTAGTTTACACTAACCCGATTATACTAGCTAGTCTAGTTCCCATGTTACAACCCCAAACACGAAAGTCTAAATATCTCGGCCGAAAAGCAAGATTAACGCATTCTGTTTGCACCAATCTGTCAAGAATCCATCACTTTATCCAACCCAGCTTCAAACTGTCTTGCACTATTTTACGCATACAAGCAATCGAGCAAAAACCAAGTAGACTAAAGACTAGATTTCGGGAGGACAAGCACTTAAATCTCAATATTTCAGCTCGTTGACTAGCTGGAATGTTATAGTTTTCAGTTCTGATTAGAAGGCTTAATGGACGATAGCCTTCATAAATTCGACTAGACTAGTTAGTCTAATACCTTAGCTACAGACTAAAACTGACTGGACGGATTTTAAGTTTACAAGTAGATAACTCGACTTGTAGACTAGGTAGAAGCAAATAGTTTTCAGCCATGAATAGAAGACTTCGTGAACGATAGCCTTGCCTAAGTTTAGTTAATCTAGTTTGATTAATGGCTGAGTTATAGACAAGCACTTGAAGGAGTGATTGCTTCTAAGACAAATCTCAAGTTTGGAGGTTGATAACTTGACTTGTGGACTAGGTAGAAGCAAATAGTTTTCAACCATGAATAGAAGCCTTCGTGGACGATAGCCTCGCCCATGTTTAGTTAATTTCGTTTGATTAATGGCTGAGTTATAGACTAGCACTTGAAGGAGTGATTGCTTCTAAAACAAATCTCAAGTTTGAAGGTTGATAACTCGACTCATAGACTAGGTAGAAGCAAATAGTTTTCAGCTGTAAATAGAAGCCTACGTGGACGATAGCCTTGCCCAAGTTTAGTTAATCTAGTTTGATTAATGGATGAGTTATTGACAAGCACTTGAAGGAGTGATTGCTTCTAAAACAAATCTCAAGTTTGGAGGTTGATAACTCGACTTTTAGACTAGGTAGGAGCAAATAGTTTTCAGCCACGAATAGAAGCCTTCGTGGACGATAGCGTTGCCCAAGTTTAGTTAATCTAGTTTGATTAATGGCTGAGTTGTAGACAACCACTTGAAGGAGTGATAGGTTCTAAGACAAATCTTAAGTTTGGAGGTAGATAACTCAACTTATAGACTAGGTAGAAGCAAATAGTTTTCAGCCACGAATAGAAGACTTCGTGGACGATAGCCTCGCCCATGTTTAGTTAATTTCGTTTGATTAATGGCTGAGTTATAGACTAGCACTTGAAGGAGTGATTGCTTCTAAAACAAATCTCAAGTTTGGAGGTTGATAACTCGACTTGTAGACAAGGTAGAAGCAAATAGTTTTCAGCCACGAATAGAAGACTTCGTGGACGATAGCCTTGCCCAAGTTTGTTTAATTTAGTTTGATTAATGGCTGAGTTATAGACAAGCACTTGAAGGAGTGATTGCTTCTAAGACAAATCTCAAGTTTGGAGGTTGATAACTTGACTTGTAGATTAGGTAGAAGCAAATAGTTTTCAGCCACGAATAGAAGCCTTCGTGGACGATAGCCTTGCCCAAGTTTAGTTAATCTAGTTTGATTAATGGCTGAGTTATAGACTAGCACTTGAAGGAGTGATTGCTTCTAAAACAAATCTCAAGTTTGGAGGTTGATAACTCGACTTGTAGACTAGGTAGAAGCAAATAGTTTTCAGCTGCGAATAGAAGCCTTCGTGGACGATAGCCTTGCCCAAGTTTGTTTAATTTAGTTTGATTAATGGCTGAGTTATAGACAAGCACTTGAAGGAGTGATTGCTTCTAAGACAAATCTCAAGTTTGGAGGTTGATAACTTGACTTGTAGATTAGGTAGAAGCAAATAGTTTTCAGCCACGAATAGAAGCCTTCGTGGACGATAGCCTTGCCCAAGTTTAGTTAATCTAGTTTGATTAATGGCTGAGTTATAGACTAGCACTTGAAGGAGTGATTGCTTCTAAAACAAATCTCAAGTTTGGAGGTTGATAACTCAACTTATAGACTAGGTAGAAGCAAATAGTTTTCAGCTGCGAATAGAAGCCTTCGTGGACGATAGCCTTGCCCAAGTTTGTTTAATTTAGTTTGATTAATGGCTGAGTTATAGACAAGCACTTGAAGGAGTGATTGCTTCTAAAACAAATCTTAAGTTTGGAGGTTGATAACTCAACTTATAGACTAGGTAGAAGCAAATAGTTTTCAGCCACGAATAGAAGACTTCGTGGACGATAGCCTTGCCCAAGTTTAGTTAATTTAGTTTGATTAATGGCTGAGTTATAGACAAGCACTTGAAGGAGTGATTGGTACTAAGACAAAACTAAAGTTTGGAGGTTGATAACTCGATTTGTAGACTAAGTAGAAGCAAATAGTTTTCAGCTGCGAATAGAAGCCTTTGTGGACGATAGCCTTGCCCAAGTTTGTTTAATTTAGTTTGATTAATGGCTGAGTTATAGACAAGCACTTGAAGGAGTGATTGGTACTAAGACAAATCTTAAGTTTGGAGGTTGATAACTCAACTTATAGACTAGGTAGAAGCAAATAGTTTTCAGCCACGAATAGAAGACTTCGTGGACGATAGCCTTGCCCAAGTTTAGTTAATTTAGTTTGATTAATGGCTGAGTTACAAACAAGCACTTGAAGGAGTGATTGGTTCTAAGACAAACCTAAAGTTTGGAGGTTGATAACTCGATTTGTAGACTAAGTAGAAGCAAATACTTTTCAGCCACGAATAGATGACTTCGTGGACGATAGCCTTGCCCAAGTTTAGTTAATTTAGTTTGATTAATGGCTGAGTTATAGACAAGCACTTGAAGGAGTGATTGCTTCTAAAACAAATCTCAAGTTTGGAGGTTGATAACTCGACTTGTAGATTAAGTACGAGCAAATAGTTTTCAGCCACGAATAGAAGACTTCGTGCACGATAGCCTTGCCCAAGTTTAATTAATCTCGTTTGATTAATGGCTGAGTTATAGACAAGCACTTGAAGGAGTGATTGGTTCTAGAACAAAACTCAAGTTTGGAGATTAATAACTCGACTTGTAGACTAGGTAGAAGCAAATAGTTTTTAGTTGCGAATAGAAGCCTTCGTGGACGATAGCCTTGCCCAAGTTTAGTTAATCTAGTTTGATTAATGGCTGAGTTATAGACAAGCACTTGAAGGAGTGATTGCTTCTAAAACAAATCTCAAGGTTTATGGTTGATAATTCGACTTGTAGACTAGGTAGAAGCAAATAGTTTTCAGCTACGAATAGAAGCCTTCGTGGACGATAGCCTTACCGAAGTTTAGTTAATCTAATTTGATTAATAGCTGAGTTATAGACAAGCACTTGAAGGAGTGATTGGTTCTAAAACAAATCTCAAGTTTGGAGGTTGATAACTCGACTTGTAGACTAGGTTGAAGCAAATGGTGTTCAGTTGCGAATAGAAGACTTCGTGGACGATAGCCTTGCCCAAGTTTAGTTAATTTCGTTTGTTTAATGGCTGAGATATAGACGAGCACTCGAAAGAGTGATTGGTTCTAATACAGAACTCAAGTTCAAATGCATGACTAGACTTAGCTAGAAGCCTCTGGTTATTAATTAGATGACTTCAAGGATAATAGCCTTGTCAGATTTGTTTAGATGACTTAAACACCTGAGCTACAGCCTAAAATGTAAAACCAAACTTTGAATCTTGATAACTCACCTTGTAGACTAGCTACTAGCTTCTAGTTTTCAGTTCCGACTAGCTGGTGTCATAGGCTATAACTTTGCCAAATTTCGTTAATCTAGCTGTATTAACACCTGAGCTACGCACCAAAACTTAACTGTCTAATTTGTTCCGCAACTTTGTACCTAGATAACTAGCTTTGTAGACTAGACACAGAGCCTTCTAGTTTTCACTAATTTACAGCAAATTTAATTATGTGCAAATTTCGTTTTTATACTTTTAGCAAAATTTCGCTTTGTTTATGAGATATCGGTGTTTTAGTCGAGGCGTACAAGGCGGAGAAGAAACTGAAGTTCCTGGGTATGCCAGCCTATTTAGGCTCGGGTTCCTACGACCACCTAGGTACAAAGTACCGCTTTATCGTGATGGAGAAGTTCAAGGTGGACCTTTGGAAGCTATTCGAGGCGAATGGACGCGAATTCCCAGCAGGCACCGCCTATAACGTCGCCTTGCAGATGGTGAACCAGGTCGTGTTTAGACGAACGCTTATCTAATCAGTCTGATTTCAGGCGGACGTCTTGGAGTACATCCACAGTCGGGGCTACGTCCACGCGGATCTGAAAGGCGCCAACATTTTGATCAGCCAGCGGGACGAGAACTGGACCTTCCTGGTGGACTTCGGCCTGGCGGGCAAGTTCTCCACCGACGCGGTCTTCAAGCCCAATCCTAAGAAGATGCACGACGGCACCATCGAGTATCTAAGCAGGGACGCCCACCAAGGAGGTAATCACACCCTCGTTCCAAAGCTATAACTCGCAAACCGCTTCAACAAGCTATAACTCGCAAACCGCACTAACCACTACCACCCACCTTTCACCAATCTCTCAAGAATTTAATTCTTTATTAACCCACCAAATTTCAATACTCCATCTAGTCTATTCCCAGAGTTATCCACCAAAAACTAACAGATGAACCTTTTGCCCAACTGCACTTACAACTAAAAACTATATATCTCAGCTTGTGGACTAGATAGACTCTTCTAGTTTTCAACAGCGACTAGGTGACTTCAAGGACTATAGCTCTCTTAAATTTGGTTAGTCTAATACCTCAACTTCTCACTAAACCTGCTAGTCTAATTAGTTCCAAAATAACTAGACTTGTAAAGTAATTAGAACCTTCCAATTTACAACTACGTCTAGATTACTTCACGCACGTTAGCCTTATGAAATTTAGTTAGTCTACCTAGTCTAATACCGCTGCAACAGACTAAAACCCAACAGTCTAATTTCTTCCAAAAAAGCTACAATTTGAAACCTTTATAACTAGACTTATAGACTAGATACCTCATCCTACTTTGCACCAAAATCTAGGCAATTCCTTTATCTACAAGTTCTCGTAATCCACACCTTTCGATCCATCCGACTTCCGGAATAATCGCAGCAAACGTGAACCGCATTTCTGTTCCAGTTTTGACTCGTCGTGGGGACTTGGAGATTTTGGGGTACAACTTGGTGCATTGGCTCGGAGGTGTGTTGCCCTGGGAGAAGAACCTCAAGGACCCCAAAACAGTCGAGGCCGAGAAGGTGAAACAGATGAAGAACGTGCCAGCCTTCCTGAAATCCGCCTTTAAGGAAGTCAAGGGGAAAGGTAAAGTTTGAGGGGCGGGTTGGGGGGATTTCCGGTTTGAATTTTGATGGAAGAGAGATTGAGTTGGAGAGATTGTTTAGTGGAGAAGTAGAAAATTGTGAGAAATTAAAAATAAATTTGGGGTTTGAAGGTGTAATTGAGGTTTTTGTAAAAGAGGTCTTTTTTGAAGTTTGCAGCCAAAGTAGTGGATATTTTTAAGTGGGCTTTTTTGGGATTTGTAGAGGGGGGTGTAAGGAATCCGGAAGTGGTTTAAAAACCGGAAAATTCTAACCGGAAATGGTTGTTTCAATGTTTTTATTTCTAGATTCTGTCGAAGAGTTGTTGGAGTACGTGAATTCGTTGGAGTTTAATGAGGAACCGGATTATGTGAAGGTTAAGAAAATCCTGCTGAAGGGTCTCAAAGCCTCAGGTTCGACTCCCAACGCTCCTTTGGCCTTCAAATCCGGACTTAAACGTAAATCTGAAGGTGGCGGGGAAGCGCCGCCAAAACAGGTCAAGAACAAGGCGAAACCTCGCGGGAAAAGTCCCGGAGCCGCGTTGGCAACACCGGATTCCACCAAGGAGAACGAAGCCACGCCCAGGACCAGAAACAAGCGAGTTATGAAGCTAAAACCGAAAATCGTCGAGGTCGACGAAAACTCGGATTCCGAAGATTCCGACACGGAAAAAACACCATCTGCTAGGAAAAAGACCAGGCATTTGTTTTCTGAAGAGAAGAGGACCCTACGACCCCGATTAACCCCGCAATCACCCGCTAAAGTCACCTCTAGCAAAAGCAACGTTGCCAAAGCAGGGGAATCGCCGCCTAGGACACCCGCCATGCGGAGCAGAAGAGTGGCAACGGTGTCCACCGATACCCCGGAAGTCGAAGTCCAAAATAAAGAGATGTTGCGTATCCAGAACTTGGTCCTAAGCCGGAAAACCACCAAGAAAACTCGATCGAAAGCCAAGACTTTGGAGACGCTGTCCGACTGAATTTGAGTTTGTAATTTATTATATTGTTGTCATTCGTTTGTTTCCAATTAGATTTAAGCTGCTTCATTTTTGTAACCGGAAGTCCATTTTTTCTAACCCCTTCAACTTCAACGCCGCGCAACTTCCGACTGAAACAAACACGCGCTTCCCGTTTTCACCGCAACAAAACCCACTTCTTCCGGCACCACCGCCACAAATCCCCAACCACCCACTTAGTCCACTTCCCGAGTAATAGACTAAAACGCAAACCTCTACACTACTCCCCTACCATTCCACGTAGAGCGTTCTAGTTTCCTTTAAAACACTCTAAAACTAGTCTGAAATAATCACAGAGAGTTACATGAACCCATCTAGTCGACAACCCGAGAAGTAGACTAAATACCTTAATCCTAAACAACCTATACAACTTTAACTCCAATAACTCGACTACCACTCCAGATAACAATTTCCGGTTTTCGGATTCTCACAGATAATTTATCAGAGATTAATCTACACCAAATCCCACCGCTCTACATAGACTACAGCTCTAGATATTAACAAAAAAACTAAAACTTTGCGCCTCTGTAACTCTGCCAGAATTCTAGATACTTTTCCGCAAGATACAGCCCAGTCTATTCAGAATTTAATGTAGAATCACCGCATGGAAAATTCTTTCCTCTACCTAGAGCGGTTTTCTAGTTATCTTCAAACAACCGAAAAGAGTTTCTGATAGATATTTTGGTATTTCGTTTTAGTATTACATAGATACGTTTAAAACTAGAGTATGTAGATAACTTATTTTAAAAGATTTTTAAAATAAATGAATTATCTATGAAATGATACCAATAAGACCGATCTATGTAGAAATCTTGCATAGTTATCTAGATTTTCAATTTCTACGATTTATGCAGATCTCTCAAACTAGATACGTGAGGTAAGTTTAGTTTACGAATTAATAATCTAGGTGCAATTATCTATAATTTGAGACTAATATCGCGAACCTGCCCCGAGTGGTTCCAAAGATATTTAGATGTAAAGTTAAAAATCTAAGTTTTAGTTTTTTCTAGATAACTTTTGATGTAGTCTAGATATAGATAAGGTTTAGATGTGTATTAATCTAGATTAAATTATCTATAATTTGGTGTTAAATTTGTTAGTCTACGTTAAGTAGTTTTAGAGTTATAAGAGTTTAAACTGGAAATTTGGTATAGGTTAGGGAAGAAAATCCAAGTTTGGTTTTTGGTAGATAACTGTGGAGCTGGGTTAGTTAGATAAGTAGTTGATGCAGATACTGAAACTAGATTAAATTCTGGGTTAAACTGTGGTGATTTGAACGTTGTGGCGTCAATACTTGCAGAGATATCGAGCTTTGAAGTTACTTCCGGCTTTAGCAATTCCAATTTTCGAGCTCGTTTATAATATATATCAACTTTATTTACATTTTTTGGTTATCACAGGCTTAAGTCAGATAAATACGAAAAAAAGACAAGAAAATAGCGAAAAAATATACTGAAAAATTGAACCGCTTTCGATTTCCGGTTACCGCTGGAAACCCAGGAAGTCGATCACGGCATCGTTGAAGCTGTCCAGCCAGTTGTACAGCGGGCCGTGCTCCGCTTCCGGACGCTTCGGCGTCGTCTGGATCGGCATGTACTCCTCCCCCCGGATGCAGAAGTAGCTCTTGATCGGCCCGCGGCACATCGGACACCGATCCAACTTGTCGAAACAGCTCGCGCAGATGCAGGTATGCCTGGAAATGAAAAAACAGAATATCCGGAAGCGGCGACGTTTTAAATTTTTGCGGTAGCTGCCCTCGTTCTGAAGATATCAAACCAAATAGAACCCGGAAGTAAGGGTATCTCTGTTATCATAATTTTTTCGCAGAAAATTTATTTAGATTTTTTTAGTGCTTGAATTTTCGAATAACTCACCGCTTTTGTTTTTTGAAAATCTTGGCAAACAAGCGAGTTATTTGGCTTTTCAAGTTTTAATATCACCGATTGTTCTTGGAAAAACAAAAACACGGTTCGATAGCCAAAATCGGCAGCTTTAAGAATCCGAAAGATTTTTCAAAAAATTCCCACCCGTTCAAAAGTTATCGAAGAAAAACGAAAACACAGATATCAAAGGCTTCTATGTTATTAGTGAAAATAGCCTTAACTTTGTTATTTATCAACCGATTTCAAAAATTCTTTCAGATTATCGGTCGGAATTGAAAGTAGGGTTTGTTTAAATTTTATCCGGTTTCTAAAACGGAAAAACACGAAACGGTCCTGCAATACAACTTAATCTTAAATTAAACTAGATTTCGTTCCGATTACAATTCCGTTTAAATTTTTGCGATACCTCGTTCCGTTCCGCAGTTGTAGCTTGAAAACCAACCCGGAAGTAATTTTTGTTTTATTGTTACCTGCAGGGTAGGAGGGCTCTGGATAAAGGGAAGGATTGACAGACGACGCAGAGTTGGTCGCCAGAGCTGTTCCACATGGCGGAAGCCTCTTCTGAGGGGCAGACGATGGCGCGGCCCATGGTTTCCGGCCCGCCGTCGACGGGCTCGGCTAAGGCCAGCGGCATGTGGCCGTCCTCCTCGTAACCGCCCGGGTTTCCGGTGGCCAAATAGAGTTGCTGCAAGTAAAAATCACCGGTTAGGCGAGGGAACGTGGTCGAAACCGGAAGTTACTTTGAGACAGGAAAGTTGTCCGTTCGCTTGTTTTAGGTACTGGGCGAGAATACTTGTGGGTAGCGTGCAGACGGAATCTTTAATATGGACTACATTTATCAAAGCGACCTAGAAAATAAAGAGTTTAAATTTTCCGGTTAAACCGGAAGTTTAAAAGTTACCGTCTCGTCTGGATGGACTTCGCCTTCTTTGTCTAGCCTCATCAGGAAAATAACTAGTGGGTAACATAGCCTTGGCGGAGTGCCCAAGTCCAGAGGAGCAGGTAGGCTCAGCTTCAATACCTCATCGGTATGATTGAGTTTACTAGAAGTTTATAACGTGTACAGAAAGACTTCCTAAATCCAGGGGTGAAAGAAGTTTTAAAATCGGACCATCCGTTCCAAAATTATCGCAGAAAAACGAAAATTAGTTTTTTGGACTTAAGTCCAAATTTGATAAAACCTCAAACCTTGATAACTTTCTTATTTCCAGTCCGATTTTCAAAATTCCTTCAGCTTTCTCATCCGCTTCTTTCCAACTAAACTTCTCCATACTCAAAAACCTACTTAATTTCCGGTCCGGGTTGCTGGAAGTGACCGGTGAGTAAATTCCCGTTAAGGAAGAGTTCCCTCAGCGTCGCCCACGGCTTCCAAAGGCACACGTGCAGCTCTTTGATATTCACGCCCCAGTAAACTTGAATGCAGTATTTAACTTGACTCGAGACGCTGTATTGGACTTCTGGAACAGAAAATTGGTTTCTCGAGTTAGATGTGGCGGGTTGTATGGAACAATTTGGTGAAAAAAAATTTGAAATCGGATTAAAGGTTTGGGAGTTATTAAGGAAAAGGTGGCGGAAATTTGGCAACGTCGGATGGATTTTGGGTTTAAAGTGGGATAACTGGGGCGGTTTTGGGGATTTTTTTAATTTTTTTGCACAGAATTGTTCGGAATTTGATTGTTTGCGAATGAAGAAAAAATGAAGATGGATTTTGATGAAAATTTTGTGGGCGTATTGGATGGTCGTGTGGGGTGTCAAAAGACGCAGTTTGTTTCGGTGAATAAAAATCCGAAAGAATTTCGAAAATCCGTCCGTCCGTTCCAAAGTTATCACAAAAAAACCGAAAAAATTTCACAGCCAACTAGAATGCACAACTTTAAACCGTCATAACTTTTTTATTTTCAGTTGGATTTTCGAAATTTTTTCACCGGAATACTCAAAAAAATTAACTCTGCAACGCCCGAAATCAAAATTTTCAAAACTCCAAAAATCGGCCGTTTTGGCCTTGACCCCGTTCCATAGCGTGCCGATGTTACGCCCAGCGAGTATACAGCACGGCATTACATAAAAGAGCGTCAAAATTACATAGAAAAAAGCATATTTATATAAAAAATGAGACGTTGCAATGCGGTCATTATGTAACAATCATAACGAAAACTTTCGACACTCGCAACTCACGGCATTACAAAACATTTTTCTCAAACCATCACCTACATAATTCCATCAGCTTTAAAAACGCCAAAGGATTATCCATGTATCTATGATAATCTAGCAGATATAACCGTTTTATTAAACCTCCAACGAAAATTTTAACAACAAATATCTCCGAATCTACATTAGATATTAACTTAACAAAAACACGCGATTATAGATAATTTAATCACCTTTCAACCAAACTAACAACCATCCTTGTATCTAGTCAACTTCCATAGATACAGATCATTTAGTGAAACTCAAATTTTGGACTTCCTAAATCTAGATACACTTTGACTGGGCGGTATCTCGGAAAGTAATCTAGGTAACAATTCCCGGTTTTCTGTATCTTGTAGATAACTTAATAGGTTATAAAGTGTTATAAGATAGATAACTGTATCTAGGTTATTTTAGTAGATATTGGGGTTTTAGTGAAAGTCTAGATAAAATCCAGATAGAACTTGACTAGGCGATAACAAAGAAAGTAATCTAGGTATCAATTCGCGGTTTTCTGTATCTAGTAGATAATTTAATGGGGTTT
Source organism: Phosphuga atrata (assembly GCA_944588485.1). Classification (NCBI taxonomy): domain Eukaryota; kingdom Metazoa; phylum Arthropoda; class Insecta; order Coleoptera; family Silphidae; genus Phosphuga; species Phosphuga atrata. Next base: position 27,320,843 of record OX155906.1, read on the forward strand.
AAGGTGTTATAAGATAGATAACTGTATCTAGGTTAGTTTAGTAGATATTGGGGTTTTAATGAAGGTCTTGTTTTGGGAGAACTTGGAAAGTAGAAGAGACACAAAGTTGATTTAAGTTATGTTTTATAGATAATTTAGTTGTCTATAATCTAGATAAATTCTGTTGAGGTATCTATATTGGTTATCTAGATAAAGGTAATATAAGTTGGAAGTTTGAGTGGCTGTATCTCCGGTAGTAGTAGAGGTAGCGACTTCCGGTTTGTGTTATCTGTTAGATAATTTAGTTATCTATAAGACGGTGTAAGACTCGTTATGGTAGTCTACCTACTTTTTGAGATATTTTGAAAAAAATAAGTGGACTTTCCGCAAGATTGGAAAAAGTGTTGCGAAGGCCGCAAGCGGGCTGGGGAACGTATCCAGCGTTACGAAATTGCGGTCAGCGGTTACGCAAGTGCGCCGCGGCCTCCGGAGAGAAAGTGAAACTGCATCTGCGAAGTCCGCGAGCACGAGGCTTTGCAGTGGCGGGCCGCCGCTCGCAACAATAGAAATCGAGAGAGGAAGTCGCGTGGAGGAGAACCGCGCAAAGATCGCGGTAACGGCCGAGATATCCTCCAATCAAGTCCAAATGGAAACAATGGAAAAATCAACGATATCGTGCGCCGTAATTGCGTTACGAAAACAAAACAAACGCGGTTTTATAGATAATTTCATTATCTCACAAGAAACACAAACCGGAAGTAGATATCTCAAGTATTTCCGGAGATATAGCCGGTTAAGTAAAAAACAAAAATTGCAATTACGTTAATAATTAGATCTTGACTAAATCACCGAGAACTAAAAATCTAGAATACATATTAACAATTTTTAGTTTACTAATTTATAGACTAATAAATAATCTACCAGATAACACTTAACTGAACTAAATATCTAATCTAGTTTTCGAGTTACAACTAGTTAAACTTCTTCGTTAGAGTTTCACTAAACTCACGATATCTAATAGATTCATCCAGATATTTGCAAGTATTTCACAGTTTGGAGAAGCTTATTAAATTATCTGTTGGATAAAACAAACCGGAAGTCAATATCTAAATTACTTCCAGATTGCGAAGCGTAAATTGCAGTTCGAGTAGTTTTAAATGTAGACGTTTGCTAAAACATTTATATCGTGCTAACTAGATTAGATGCAGACAAGTTTTGTATATATTTTCCATAGATAATTAAATTAGCAACAAGATACGCTTTGTTGCAACGTCGCAGCTGTTGTGGTTTTTGAGTTACGGCTTGTTAAAGCCGGATATTTTTGGGATTTGACATCACCGATAGGTTTTTGTTTGTTTCCAAGGCGGTTTGGATTTTGGTGCGTATCAAGTTCAGTGGCATTAAGCCGTAAATAAGGAAGTGCGGCAAAATATGCGGATTTGCGGCCGTGGGTCGAAGCGTGGGATGATTTTCCGGGTTGGGTGCGGCAAAAAACGCGGATAATTTCCGCAAGCGGTAGAATTTTCGCGAATGTTGAGCGGTGGTTTGCTAGGGGATAAAATTTGGGACAAGTTTCGTTTCCGGGTTTTACTCGCTATCTTATGGCCTTTTCGAGATATGATCTTCCAAAGTTGCCGAGTTTCTAATCACTTCGTTTTTGGCGAATTTCTTATAGCACCTTGCGAAATTTAAAAACGTGTTATCTAACTTTTTTGCAGGGAATTTAACGCTCTACAACTTTTATTTGAAACATTTCTTGAAATTGCTACAAATTAACACCCCAACGTTCCTTCAAAGTTTTGTATCAAAATTTCTAAATTCCAAATTTCCTCGTCAAAATTCCAACTTTTCCGAAATAACCGAAACATTTCCCCAAAGGAAATTAAATTCTCCACAACTTTTATTCCAGACTTTTTTTCGAAATTCCCAACGGTTTCGGAGTTGTGGCTCAACAAAGTCGAAGAAAAGTTGCCGAGACGCAATAGATACACGCAGCAGGAATCCTGCAGGGACAACCAGCGAAATTTAATCACAGTAGAAACAGGAAATGTAAATATCGACTTTAACGTGTTTTTGGTTTTAATTCCGAGGCCACACAAAATTCTTTATTCATGAGTTTATCCAAATCCTCACGTTCCTGCTGAAAATTTCGAAAAAGTTTTTAGACGAGATTCGTAGCTTTTGAGCTTCTGAAAACAGTGGTGAAAGAATTTCGGTAATCGGACTTATCGTTCAAAAGTTACGGCCGAAAAACCACAAATGAAGTCCAAATCTTATTTCCGACATTTTCAAAACGTTTTTTTTGCCGTTTTCCTCCAACCTGACCACGTTCCCATAATCTTTGTTAAAAACAATTGAAACGGGTTTTGCAACCGCGCTATTGACTCGGTTTCGAGCGTCCTTCGTTTGTTTGTTGGGAAACGTTCTTTGCGACATACAACATTGATCGGTACAGAAATGGTCTGGCAGTAAATAAACTGCAAGAATTTTCTGTTTGTTCGAATATTTACAAAAAAAAAAAGTGGCAAGTTTGAGGAGCTATAACTTGGAAATCAGCAGAAATTTCAAAAAATCGTTTAGATAAAATTTGTAGAAAATTTTATATTCTATGGAAAATCTAAATCAAATTTTTCTGTAACTTTCCATTTTCCAACAGTTTTTAAGAAAATACTTAACCGACATCAAATGAAGTCCAAATTTTTTGAAACTTCAATCCGCTGTAACTTAAAAACTAAGCGAAGCACGAAAAAGCTTTTCAAACAAAACTTGTAGACAATTTCATAATCTACAAAAAATCTTAACAAAGTTTTTCAAAATTCCTGCAATTTCCTGCGGTTTTCAGCAAAAAACCTCACCTGAGTAGGTAGATTTCGAGGTTTCCAGCAGTTTGAACGTGAAGGGGATGTGGACTTTCATCATGTTCATCTGCGGGATCCTCGTGGCGACCTGGTGCAGGGAATTGTGGTGGAAAACGAGATCGTCTCCGTGAACCCGCAGGACCATATTCCTGCAACAACAAATATTAGACTTTGAAGAGAAATGGACGTTCGCATAGGAAAAAGTTTGGGATAAAAATTGTGGGCAATTTAATTGGGAATAAAACAGTTTTATTGTGAGATTAATGGTTGCGTGGGAAATTGTTAAGAAAAGTTAAGTTGTGAGTTTAAACGGCTGTAGCTGGAAAACGGAAAGTTGGACGAGGAAAAGTTTGAAATAAAAGTTGTGGAGAATTTAATTTCCTACAAAAAATGTTCTTTGAGTTTTTTCGGTTATTAATCAAGAAATTACCAAAAAAACAAAAAGAAATCGATTTTGAAGTTTGAATGATGAAGGTAATGTTGTCAAGGCTATAGCGCAGAATCCAGAAGTTGAATCAAAAATATTTTTAGAGAAAAGTTATAGAAAATTTAGTTATCTATCAAGACCAGTTTGATTGCTTGCAAAATTATTTATAATCTGGTAGATATTTAAGAAAATGTGAACAGCGAGGTCTTTGTGAAGCTGCAGTTTAAAAACTTGAATTAATAGAGAAAAACGTTTCGGGCAAAACTTATAGATAATTCAATTATCTATCAGAAAACATCTAGATTTGTTTAAATTTGTTTTGTTATCTGGTAGATATTTTTCAAAATCGAGTTGGTGTTTGGTTTAGCAAGGAAATCTGACGTTGCCAATTGGGAAGGCTGCAGCTTAAAAACCGGAAGTTGGATTGAAAAAAGTTTTAGCTAAAACTTATAGATATCTTAGTTCTCTTGCGAAAATAAGTTGAATTGGATTGATGAGTGTTTTAGTTCGGGAGTTATTGCGGAACGAGTGAAAACACGTTGATTTTGAAAGGGCTAATTTCGAAGGGTTGTGGCGCTGAAACAGGAAGTTCTATAAAAAAATGCCTCAGATAAAAGTTGTGGAGAATTTAATTTCCTACAAAAAGTATTCTTTGAATTTTTTTCGGTTTTCGGTTATTAATCAAGAAATTACAAAAAAACAAAAACAAAACGATTTCGAAGCTTGAATGATAAAGGTAATGTTGTCAAGGCTATAACGCAGGATCCAGAAGTTGAATCAAAAATATTTTCAGACAAAACTTATAGAAAATTTAGTTATCTATCAAGAACAGTTTGATTTCTTGCAAAATTATTGATAATCTGGTAGATATTTAAGAAAATGTGAATAGCGAGGTCTTTGAGTTTGTGAAGCTGCACTTGCTAAACTTGAAGTAATAGAGAAAAACGTTTCGGGCAAAACTTATAGATAATTCAATTATCTATCAGAAAACATCTAGATTTGTTTAAATTTGTTTTGTTATCTAGCAGATATTTTTTAAAATCGAGTTGGTGTTTGGTTTAGCAAGGAAATCTGAAGTTGCCAATTGGGAAGGCTGCAGATTAAAAACCGGAAGTTGGATTGAAAAAAGTTTTAGATAAAACTTATAGATATCTTAGTTCTCTTGCGAAAATAAGTTGAATTGGGTTGATGAGTGTTTTAGTTGGGGAGTTATTGTGCAACGAGTGAAAACACGTTAATTTTGAAAGGGCTAATTTCGAAGGGTTGTGGCGCTGAAACAGGAAGTTTTATAAAAAAATGCCTTAGATAAAAGTTGTGGAGAATTTAATTTCCTACAAAAAGCATTCTTTCAGTTTTTTCGGTTTTTCGGTTATTAATCAAGAAATTACCAAAAAACAAAAAGAAATCGATTTCGAAGCTTGAATGATAAAGGTAATGTAGTCAAGGCTATAGCGCAGAATCCAGAAGTTGAATCAAAAATATTTTGCGACAAAATTTATAGAAAATTTAGTTATCTACCAAGGGCAGTTTGATTGCTTGTGAAACTCTTGATAGTCTAGTAGATATTAAAGAAAATGTGAACTACGAGGTCTTTGAGTTTGTGAAGCTGCAGTTTCAAAACGTGAAGTAATAGAGAAAAACGTTTCGGGCATAACTTATAGATAATTCAATTATCTATCAGAAAACATCTAGATTTGTTTAAATTCGTTTTGTTATCTGGTAGATATTCTTGAAAATCGAGTTGGTGTTTGGTTTAGCAAAAAAATCTGAAGTTGCCAATTGAGACGGCTACAGCTTAAAAACCAGAAGTTGGATTGAAAAAAGTTTTAGATAAAACTTATAGCTATTTTAGTTCTCTTCCGAAAATAAGTTGAACTGGGGTGATGAGTGTGTTAGTTCGGGAGTTATTGTGGGGCGAGTGAAAACACGTTGATTTTGAAAGGGCTAATTTCGAAGGGTTGGGGGCGCCGAAACAGGAAGTTTTATAAAAAAATGTCTCAGGTAAAAGTTGTGGAGAATTTAATTTCCTACAAAAAGTATTCTTTGAGTTTTTTTCGGTTTTCGGTTATTAATCAAGAAATTTCCAAAAAACAAAAACGAATCGATTTTGAAGCTTGAATGATAAAGGTAATGTTGTCAAGGCTATAGCGCAGAATCCAGAAGTTGAATCAAAAATATTTTGCGACAAAATTTATAGAAAATTTAGTTATCTATCAAGAACAGTTTGATTGCTTGCAAAATTATTGATAATCTGGTAGATATTTAAGAAAATGTGAACAGCGAGGTCTTTGAGTTTGTGAAGCTGCAGTTGCTAAACTTGAAGTAATAGAGAAAAACGTTTCGGGCAAAACTTATAGATAATTCAATTATCTATCAGAAAACATCTAGATTTGTTTAAATTCGTTTTGTTATCTAGCAGATATTTTTGAAAATCGAGTTGGTGTTTGGTTTAGCAAGGAAATCTGAAGTTGCCAATTGGGAAGGCTGCAGATTAAAAACCGGAAGTTGGATTGAAAAAAGTTTTAGGTAAAACTTATAGATATTTTAGTTCTCTTGCGAAAATAAGTTGAATTGGGTTGATGAGTGTTTTAGTTCGGGAGTTATTGTCAAACGAGTGAAAACACGTTGATTTTGAAAGGGCTAATTTCGAAGGGTTGTGGCGCCGAAACAGGAAGTTTTATAAAAAAATGTCTCAGATAAAAGTTGTGGAGAATTTAATTTCCTACAAAAAGCATTCTTTCAGTTTTTTCGGTTTTTCGGTTATTAATCAAGAAATTACCAAAAAACAAAAACAAACCGATTTCGAAGCTTGAATGATAAAGGTAATGTTGTCAAGGCTATAGTGCAGGATCCAGAAGTTGAATCAAAAATATTTTTAGACAAAAGTTATAGAAAATTTAGTTATCTATCAAGAACAGTTTGATTGCTTGTAAAACTCTTGAAAATCTAGTAGATATTTAAGAAAATATGAACAGCGAAGTCTTTGAGTTTATGAAGCTGCAATTTCAAAACTTGAAGTAATAGAGAAAAATGTTTCGGGCAAAACTTATAGATAATTCAATTATCTATCAGAAAACATCTAGATTTGTTTAAATTTGTTTTGTTATCTGGTAGATATTTTTCAAAATCGAGTTGGTGTTTGGTTTAGCAAGAAAATCTGTAGTTGACAATTGGGAAGGCTGCAGCTTAAAAACCGGAAGTTGGATTGAAAAAAGTTTTAGATAAGACTTATAGATATTTTAGTTCTCTTGCTAAAAGAAGTTGAATTGGGTTGATGGGTGTTTTAGTTCGGGAGTTATTGCAGAACGAGTGAAAGAACGTTGATTTTGAAAGGGTCGATTTCGGAGGGTTGTGGCGCCGAAACAGGAAGTTTTATAAAAAAATGTCTCAGATAAAAGTTGTGAAGAATTTAATTTCCTACAAAAAGTGTTGTTTGAGTTTTTTCGGTTTTTCGGTTATTAATCAAGAAATTACCAAAAAACAAAAAGAAATCGATTTTGAAGTTTGAATGATAAAGGTAATGTTGTCAAGGCTATAGCGCAGGATCCAGAAGTTGAATCAAAAATATTTTTAGACAAAAGTTATAGAAAATTTAGTTATCTAACAAGAACAGTTCGATTGCTTGTAAAACTCTTGATAATCTAGTAGATATTTAAGAAAATGTGAACTGCGAGGTCTTTGAGTTTGTGAAGCTGCACTTGCTAAACTAGAAGTAATAGAGAAAAACGTTTCGGGCAAAACTTATAGATAATTCAATTATCTATCAGAAAACATCTAGATTTGTTTAAATTTGTTTTGTTATCTAGCAGATATTTTTTAAAATCGAGTTGGTGTTTGGTTTAGCAAGGAAATCTGAAGTTGCCAATTGGGAAGGCTGCAGATTAAAAACCGGAAGTTGGATTGAAAAAAGTTTTAGATAAAACTTATAGATATCTTAGTTCTCTTGCGAAAATAAGTTGAATTGGGTTGATGAGTGTTTTAGTTGGGGAGTTATTGTGCAACGAGTGAAAACACGTTAATTTTGAAAGGGCTAATTTCGAAGGGTTGTGGCGCTGAAACAGGAAGTTTTATAAAAAAATGCCTTAGATAAAAGTTGTGGAGAATTTAATTTCCTACAAAAAGCATTCTTTCAGTTTTTTCGGTTTTTCGGTTATTAATCAAGAAATTACCAAAAAACAAAAAGAAATCGATTTCGAAGCTTGAATGATAAAGGTAATGTAGTCAAGGCTATAGCGCAGAATCCAGAAGTTGAATCAAAAATATTTTGCGACAAAATTTATAGAAAATTTAGTTATCTACCAAGGGCAGTTTGATTGCTTGTAAAACTCTTGATAGTCTAGTAGATATTAAAGAAAATGTGAACTACGAGGTCTTTGAGTTTGTGAAGCTGCAGTTTCAAAACGTGAAGTAATAGAGAAAAACGTTTCGGGCATAACTTATAGATAATTCAATTATCTATCAGAAAACATCTAGATTTGTTTAAATTTGTTTTGTTATCTGGTAGATATTCTTGAAAATCGAGTTTTGTGTTTGGTTTAGCAAAAAAATCTGAAGTTGCCAATTGAGACGGCTACAGCTTAAAAACCGGAAGTTGGATTGAAAAAAGTTTTAGATAAAACTTATAGCTATTTTAGTTCTCTTCCGAAAATAAGTTGAACTGGGGTGATGAGTGTGTTAGTTCGGGAGTTATTGTGGGGCGAGTGAAAACACGTTGATTTTGAAAGGGCTAATTTCGAAGGGTTGTGGCGCCGAAACAGGAAGTTTTATAAAAAAATGTCTCAGATAAAAGTTGTGGAGAATTTAATTTCCTACAAAAAGTGTTCTATGAGTTTTTTCGGTTTTTCGGTTAATAAGCAAGAAATTAGCAAAAAACAAAAACAAAACGATTTCGAAGCTTGAATGATAAAGGTAATGTTGTCAAGGCTATAGCGCAGGATCCAGAAGTTGAATCAAAAATATTTTTAGACAAAAGTTATAGAAAATTTAGTTATTTATCAAGAACAGTTTGATTGCTTGCAAAATTATTGATAATCTGGTAGATATTTAAGAAAATGTGAACAGCGAGGTCTTTGAGTTTGTGAAGCTGCACTTGCTAAACTTGAAGTAATAGAGAAAAACGTTTCGGGCAAAACTTATAGATAATTCAATTATCTATCAGAAAACATCTAGATTTGTTTAAATTTGTTTTGTTATCTAGCAGATATATTTTAAAATCGAGTTGGTGTTTGGTTTAGCAAGGAAATCTGAAGTTGCCAATTGGGAAGGCTGCAGCTTAAAAACCGGAAGTTGGATTGAAAAAAGTTTTAGATAAAACTTATAGATATTTTAGTTCTCTTCCGAAAATAAGTTGAACTGAGATGATGAGTGTTTTAGTTCGGGAGTTATTGTAGAACGAGTGAAAACACGTTGATTTTGAAAGGGCTAATTTCGAAGGGTTGTGGCGCCGAAACAGGAAGTTTTATAAAAAAATGCCTCAGATAAAAGTTGTGGAGAATTCAATTTCCTACAAAAAGTATTCTTTGAGCTTTTTCAGTTTCTCGGTTATTAATCAAGAAATTGCCAAAAAACAAAAACAAAACTATTTTGAAGCTTGAATGATAAAAGTAATGTTGTCAAGGCTATAGCGCAGAATCCAGAAGTTGAATCAAAAATATTTTGCGACAAAATTTATAGAAAATTTAGTTATCTATCAAGAACAGTTTGATTGCTTGCAAAATTATTGATAATCTGGTAGATATTTAAGAAAATGTGAACAGCGAGGTCTTTGAGTTTGTGAAGCTGCAGTTGCTAAACTTGAAGTAATAGAGAAAAACGTTTCGGGCAAAACTTATAGATAATTCAATTATCTATCAGAAAACATCTAGATTTGTTTAAATTCGTTTTGTTATCTGGTAGATATTCTTGAAAATCGAGTTGGTGTTTGGTTTAGCAAAAAAATCTGAAGTTGCCAATTGAGACGGCTACAGCTTAAAAACCGGAAGTTGGATTGAAAAAAGTTTTAGATAAAACTTATAGCTATTTTAGTTCTCTTCCGAAAATAAGTTGAACTGGGGTGATGAGTGTGTTAGTTCGGGAGTTATTGTGGGGCGAGTGAAAACACGTTGATTTTGAAAGGGCTAATTTCGAAGGGTTGTGGCGCCGAAACAGGAAGTTTTATAAAAAAATGTCTCAGATAAAAGTTGTGGAGAATTTAATTTCCTACAAAAAGTATTCTTTGAGTTTTTTCAATTTTTGGTTATTAATCAAGAAATTACCAAAAAACAAAAACAAACCGATTTCGAAGCTTGAATGATAAAGGTAATGTTGTCAAGGCTATAGCGCAGGATCCAGAAGTTGAATCAAAAATATTTTTAGACAAAAGTTATAGAAAATTTAGTTATCTATCAAGAACAGTTCGATTGCTTGCAAAATTATTAATAATCTGGTAGATATTTAAGAAAATGTGAACAGCGAGGTCTTTGAGTTTGTGAAGCTGCACTTGCTAAACTTGAAGTAATAGAGAAAAACGTTTCGGGCAAAACTTATAGATAATTCAATTATCTATCAGAAAACATCTAGATTTGTTTAAATTTGTTTTGTTATCTAGCAGATATTTTTTAAAATCGAGTTGGTGTTTGGTTTAGCAAGGAAATCTGAAGTTGCCAATTGGGAAGGCTGCAGATTAAAAACCGGAAGTTGGATTGAAAAAAGTTTTAGATAAAACTTATAGCTATTTTAGTTCTCTTCCGAAAATAAGTTGAACTGGGGTGATGAGTGTGTTAGTTCGGGAGTTATTGTGGGGCGAGTGAAAACACGTTGATTTTGAAAGGGCTAATTTCGAAGGGTTGTGGCGCCGAAACAGGAAGTTTTATAAAAAAATGTCTCAGATAAAAGTTGTGGAGAATTTAATTTCCTACAAAAAGTATTCTTTGAGTTTTTTCAATTTTTGGTTATTAATCAAGAAATTACCAAAAAACAAAAAGAAATCGATTTCGAAGCTTGAATGATAAAGGTAATGTAGTCAAGGCTATAGCGCAGAATCCAGAAGTTGAATCAAAAATATTTTGCGACAAAATTTATAGAAAATTTAGTTATCTACCAAGGGCAGTTTGATTGCTTGTAAAACTCTTGATAGTCTAGTAGATATGAAAGAAAATGTGAACTGCGAGGTCTTTGAGTTTGTGAAGCTACAGTTTCAAAACGTGAAGTAATAGAGAAAAACGTTTCGGGCAAAACTTATAGATAATTCAATTATCTATCAGAAAACATCTAGATTTGTTTAAATTTGTTTTGTTATCTAGCAGATATTTTTTTAAATCGAGTTGGTGTTTGGTTTAGCAAGGAAATCTGAAGTTGCCAATTGGGAAGGCTGCAGATTAAAAACCGGAAGTTGGATTGAAAAAAGTTTTAGATAAAACTTAGAGATATTTTAGTTCTCTTGCGAAAATAAGTTGAATTGGGTTGATGAGTATTTTAGTTCGGGAGTTATTGTGGAACGAGTTAAAACACGTTGATTTTGAAAGGGCTAATTTCGAAGAGTTGTGGCGCCGAAACAGGAAGCTTTATAAAAAAATGTTTCAGATAAAAGTTGTGGAGAATTTAATTTCCTACAAAAAGTGTTCTTTGAGTTTTTTCGGTTTTTCGGTTATTAATCAAGAAATTACCAAAAAACAAAAAGAAATCGATTTTGAAGTTTGAATGATAAAGGTAATGTTGTCAAGGCTATAGCGCAGAATCCAGAAGTTGAATAAAAAATGTTTTCAGACAAAATTTATAGAAAATTTAGTTATCTACCAAGAACAGTTCGATTGCTTGTAAAACTCTTGATAATCTAGTAGATATTTAAGAAAATGTGAACTGCGAGGTCTTTGAGTTTGTGAAGCTGCAGTTGCTAAACTTGAAGTAATAGAGAAAAACGTTTCGGGCAAAACTTATAGATAATTCAATTATCTATCAGAAAACATCTAGATTTGTTTAAATTCGTTTTGTTATCTGGTAGATATTCTTGAAAATCGAGTTGGTGTTTGGTTTAGCAAAAAAATCTGAAGTTGCCAATTGAGACGGCTGCAGCTTAAAAACCGGAAGTTGGATTGAAAAAAGTTTTAGATAAAACTTATAGCTACTTTAGTTCTCTTCCGAAAAGAAGTTGAACTGGGATGATGAGTGTTTTAGTTCGGGAGTTATTGTAGAACGAGTGAAAACACGCTGATTTTGAAAGGGCTAATTTCGAAGGGTTGTGGCGCTGAAACAGGAAGTTTTATAAAAAAATGTCTCGGATAAAAGTTGTGGAGAATTCAATTGTGTTTAAATGGTTTAAATAGATTTTTGTTGTATTGGCGGCGATAAGAGCAGAAATCGCGAGCAAAACAATGTGGGTGCAGATGTCATGTTGGGTAAGGTTGTGAAATTTTAAAAGGCTGTAGCCTGGTAATTACGGGAGGTGCGGGGAAATGTCCAAGATGAAAATTGCGCGGAATTTAATTCGGATTAAAACCGCGTTGAGTTTTCCGCGCTGGTTTTCCGGATAAGCGAGATATTGGTTAAAAACGAAAAATTAATGTTTTGTTTTCAAACTGATATATCTTTATTGTTATTGGGGGTGGAGGGTTGGAATAAGGAAGAGGTTGCGGGGGTTGGTCGGGACTTACCGTGTGATGAACAAAATCATCGCGCAAAAGCACAGGATCACCGCAATCACCGAAAAGATGTTGGACAGCTCCGACAGAGCGACCGACATGGTGGACATCGTCAACGGGCGTCCAGCTGGCCACGGTCTACTGCCATAATAGCGACACAACAACAACACCGAGAAACAGTCGACGGACGCCGAAGTTTTGTTGTTTCGCCGACGACAATCGCTCGTTTTCTGGCCAGACGGCAAGAATGGAAGGTCTCTTACGTCACTTGTTGTGACAGTGGCCTAACAGCGCCAACAACACAATAGATGGCACACCCACTCACTTCGCACAAACTTCGCCTAGTGTCCAACAGGCGGCGCTCGCACATAATCCAGCAGGATTCGCAGGAAAAAAAAACAAAGAAACAATTTTTCAATTTTAAAACCCAATAACTCGAAAACTAACGAATTTAGAGAAAAAAAGTTAAGGAAAAAGTTGTAGCAAATTTAATTCCGTAAAAAATTCGTTTATAACGTTTTTTTCGTATTTTTTAAATAAGCGAGTTATTTAAGAAAGTTTAAGACAAAGTCGGGAATTGTGTAGTTTTTAGCTAGGGTGCTTTTGATGGTTTGTTGTGCCAAAACTAGAGGTTGCATTGAAAAATGTTTGGGATAAAAGTTGTTGAGAATTTAATTTCCTATAAAAAATATACTCAAAGTTTCTTTGTAAAGTTTAGGGATGTTGACGGAATTTGAAAAATTCATTGGTGTGTCAGGTTTTGTTAAGTTTGGGGAAGTTTTGTGTTTGATTGGAAATATCGGGAGAACTAGAAGTTGGAGGAAAAAATGTTTCGAATAAAAGTTGAGGGCAATTTAATTTTCTACAAAAAATATTCGCAAAATTTATTTGTGAAATTTGTGCAAATTTGAGAAAATGCATAGATGTGTCAAGTTCTGTTAAGTTTGGAGAAGTTTTGGGTTTGATGGGAAAGAGCGGGAAAACCAGAAGTTGGAGGAAAAAATGTTTAGAATAAAAGTTGTAGGCAATTTAATTTGCTACAAAAAATATTCGCAAAATTTCTTTGTGAAATTTATGCAAATTTGAGAAAATGCATCTCTGTGTCAAGCACTGTTAAGTTTGGAAAAGTTTTGTGTTTGATGAAAAATAGCGGGAAAACCGGAAGTTGGAGGAAAAAATGTTTCGAATAAAAGCTGTAGGCAATTTAATTTTCTACAAAAAATATTCGCAAAATTTCTTTGTGAAATTTATGCAAATTTGAGAAAATGCATCTCTGTGTCAAGTACTGTTAAGTTTGGAGAAGTTTTGTGTTTGATGGGAATGAGCGGGAAAACTAGAAGTTGGAGGAAAAAATGTTTCCAATAAAAGTTGTAGGCAATTTAATTTGCTACAAAAAATATTCGCAAAATTTCTTTGCGAAATTTGTGCAAATTTGTGAAATTTGAGAAAATGCAAACGTGTGTCAAGTACCGTTAGGTTTGAAGAAGTTTTGGGTTTGAAGGGAAATAGCGGGAAAACCAAAAGTTGGAGCAAAAAATGTTTCAAATAAAAATTGTAGAGAATTTAATTCTGAATAAAATGTTTGGAAAGTTTTTGTCCAATTTCGCGAATTAATTCCAAAAATTGCAAAAAACTCAAGAACTGGACGAAATCACTCAAATTAATTAAATTCTCACAAATTGTACCAACCTGTCGCTAATCAGTTGTTTTATTCACGCCGTTATCTCGAAAATTTTACGGCCATTCTTTATCGGCAGCCTTTTGTTTGGATCGGCGATTGTTTGCGCCAATCCGCACGTTTCCCGTCCGTCCGTCCGCTCCGCACAATTCGCAAAACACGCGGCGCAAATCCAATGCCACCGATTTTCACTTGTCTCCTAGACCGGCAACAGGTAAGAAAACGCTCAGTTCATCTTTATCTAACACAACTTGCAGAATTGCAAAAAATTGCAGATTTTGATCCGTTTAACGCCAATAACTCCGCAACGCGAGAAGGTGGAGACTTCAGGCTTGGAATTTTGGATTCAGAACGAGGGATTCTATAAGGAACAGGTGTTTGTTTTCAGCTACCTCTTGAAACGCCAAAGTTGAACAGGAAAAACGAAATTTCGAACGGAAAATGAAGTTTTCAAATTTTAGTCCAAAATGTAAGTTTTATGAAAAAAAGTTGAAGAACGAAAAAAAATCTTACTAATTTGCGCTGTAATTCGATACCAAGTTTGTTAAAATCGCGTGAGTGGTTGCAAAGTTATGACCGTTTGAAGGAAACTACGCTGAAATTTTCAAAACGCCGTAGTTTGGAAACAAAGGAAGGTAGGTGGAATCCGAAAACGGTTTTGGATTCACCATCCCGAAATTAACTAAACCCGCCGTGTTTTGTTTCCGCTGGTTGTATAATAACCGAAATCGCTACAACACCTAGTAAATTGAAAAACACGCGATAACTTAGAAACCGAGCAAAATTTTGCGAAAATTCCGCCGGAATTAGATTCAGTAGAAAATCCTGTTCCTAAAAACACTTCAATCCGGTTTCAAAATTTTAATAAAACGGCGGTTATTAATTTTTAAAATTTTTTAGACATTTTTTAAATTTAAATATTTCGGAAACAATTGAAGTCTTCAACTTCCGGTTTGCAAATCTGGTTTCAGAACATTCCAAATTATCCGAAACCTTGTTTTGGGTTGATAGCCTTTCGTTAGTTTCTGAGATATTCATGATTTAGTTTTACAGTTTTGGACTTACTGTTTCTTTTGTACGTACTGATTTGCGCTGAAAGCTGATACCAATTTTGTTAAAATCGCGTGGGTGGTTGCAAAGTTATGACCGTTTGATGGAAACTACGCTGAGATTTTCAAAACGTCGTAGTTTGGAAACAAACGAAGGTAGGTGGAATCCGAAAACGGTTTTGGATTCGCCATCCCGAAATTAACTAAACCAGCCGAGTTTTGTTTCCGCTGGTTGTGGAATAATCGCAATCGCTACAACACCTAGTAAGTTGAAAACACGCGATAATTTAAAAACCGAGCAAAATTTTGCAAAAATTTCGCCAGATTTAGATTCAGCGGAAAATTCAGTTCGGAAAAACACTTTCATCCGCTTTTAAATTTCTAAAATACAACGGTTATTAATTTAAAAAAAAAATTTAAGTACATTTTTAAAATTTAAATATCTCGGAAACAATTGAAGGCAACAACTTCCGGTTTGCAAATCTGAATTCAGAACATTCCAAATTATTTTAAACCTTATTTTGGCTTGATAGCCTTTTGTTAGTTTCTGAGATATTCATGATTTAGTTTTTCAGTTTTGGACTTACTGTTTCTTTTGTACGTACTGATTTGCGCTGATACCAATTTTGTTGAAATCGCGTGGGTAATTGCAAAGTTATGACCGTTTGAAGGAAACTACGCTGAGATTTTCAAAACGTCGTAGTTTGGAAACAAACGAAGGTAGATGGAATCCGAAAACGGTTTTGAATTCGCCATCCGGAAATTAACTAAACCCGCCGTGTTTTGTTTCCCTTGGTTCAGTAATAACCGAAATCGCTACAAAACCGAGTAAATTGAAAACAGGCGATAATTTAGAAACCGAGCAAAATTTTGCAAAAATTCCGCCAGAATTACATTCAGGGGAAAATTCTGTTCAGAAAAACACTTTAATCCGGTTTTAAAATTAAAAAATACGACGGTTATTAATTTTTTTCAAAATTTTTAGAACATTTTTAAAATTTAAATATCTCAGAAACAATTGAAGTCTTCAACTTCCGGTTTGCAATTCTGGATTCAGAATATTCCAAATTATTTTAAACCTTGTTTTGGGTTGATAGCCTTTCGTTAGTTTCTGAGATATTCATGATTTAGTTTTACAGTTTTGGACTTACTGTTTCTTTTGTACGTACTGATTTACGCTGAAAGCTGATACCAATTTTGTTAAAATCGCGTGGGTGATTGCAAAGTTATGACCGTTTGAAGGAAACTACGCTGAGATTTTCAAAACGTCGTAGTTCGGAAACAAACGACGGTAGGTGGAATCCGAAAACGGTTTTGGATTCGCCATCCCGAAATTAACTAAACCAGCCGTGTTTTGTTTCCGCTGGTTGTGTAATAACCGAAATCGCTACAACACCTAGTAAGTTGAAAACACGCGATAACTTAAAAACCCAGCAAAATTTTGCGAAAATTCCGCTAGAGTTAGATTCAACGGAAAATTCTGTTCGGAAAAACACTTTATTCCGGTTTCAAAATTTTAAAATACGACGGTTATTAATTTTTTTCAAAATTTTTAGAACATTTTTAAAATTTAAATATCTCGGAAACAATTGAAGTCTTCAACTTCCGGCTTGCAAATCTGGGTTCAGAACATTCCAAAGTATTTTAAACCTTGTTTTGGGTTAATAGCCTTTCGTTAGTTTCTGAGATATTCATGATTTAGTTTTTCAGTTTTGGACTTACTTTTTCTTTTGTACGTACTGATTACGCGCTGATAGCTGATACCAATTTTGTTAAAATCGCGTGAGTGGTTGCAAAGTTATGACCCTTTGAAGGAAACTACCGCTGAGATTTTCAAAACGTCATAGTTTCGAAACAAACGAAGGTAGGTGGAATCCAAAAACGGTTTTGGATTCGCCATCCTGAAATTTACTAAACACGCCGTGTTTTGTTTCTGCTGGTTGTGTAGTAACCGAAATCGCTACAACACCTAGTAAGTTGAAAACACGCGATAACTTAAAAACCGAGCAAAATTTTGCGAAAACTCCGCCAGAGTTAGATTCAGCGAAAAATTCTGTTCAGAAAAACACTTTAATCTGGTTTTAAAATCTTAAAATATGACGGTTATTAATTTTTTTCAAAATTTTAAGGATATTTTTTAAATCTAAATATCTCGGAAACAGTTAAAGGCAACAACTTCCGGTTTACAAATCTGCATTCAGAACATTCCAAATTTGCTAAACCTTATTTTTTGTTGATAGGCGTTTATTAGTTTCTCAGATATTGATGATTTAGTTTTTCAGTTTTGGACTTACTGTTTCTTTTGGGGTTTAAGGTGTGGTGATGTGAAGGTTTTTGGAGGATGGAGGTTGCGGATGATTTGGGGGAGGTTTTCGGTGGAAGTGATTTGTTTGGGGGGTCGAGGGTGCGACGTGAGGCGAATTTTAGCGATGAGGAGTACCTGAGAGGGATTGAGGAGTTCTTGCGGCCGAAAATTTGGACTTGGCTGCTGATTCTCGGGCACTCGTTGGTGTTTTTCGTGGGGATCGTGGGGAATTGGCTGGTTATTTTGGCGGTCTTTCGCAACCGGAAGCTCCGAAGTTTCACCAATTACTTGATCGGCAATTTGGCCTTCGCGGACTTTTTGGTCATAATTTTTTGCCTGCCTCCTTCAGTCATCTGGGACGTCACTCTCACCTGGTTTTTTGGCACGGCTATCTGCAAAATCGTCCTGTATTTGCAAGTAAGTCCATTTTGCAACTTTCTCAAATTTTCACAATTTACAGCAAAAAATCATAAGTAGACACATAAAACAAAACACGGTTTCTTATAGGAAATTTAACTTTCTACAAGATTTATTTGAAAGATTTTTTGAAATTCCCGCTGCTTTTCAAATTATTAGCCTTTAAATTCAACTGTTTATTTTCTCGACACTCAAAGTTCATTTCCAGATTGTCTCTCAAATTTTCTAAAATTCCAGCAGAAAAACATAAGACAACCTATAAAACAAAACACGGTTTCTTAAAGAAAATTGAGCACTCTACAAGATTTATTTGAAACATTTTTCAAAATTCCCGCTAGTTTTCAAATTATTGGCCTTTAAAATCACTTGTTTATTTTCTCAACACTGAAAGGTAATTTTCGGGTAGATTCTCAAATTTTCGAAAATGCCCGCAGAAAAACATAAGACAACATGAAACAAAACAGGGCTTCTTAAAGAAAATTGAACGCTCTACAAGATTTATTTGAAACATTTTTCAAAATTCCCGCTAGTTTTCAAATTATTGGCCTTTAAAGTCACTTGTTTATTTTCTCGACACTGAAAGGTAATTTTCGGGTAGATTCTCAAATTTTCGAAAATTCCCGCAGAAAAACATAAGACAACATGAAACAAAACACGGCTTCTTAAAGAAAATTGAACGCTCTACAAGATTTATTTGAAAGATTTTTCAAAATTCCCGCTAGTTTTCAAGTTATCGACCTTTAAAATCACTTTTTTATTTTCTCGACACAGAAAGTTAATTTTCGGGAAGGTTTTCAAATTTTCGAAAATTACCGCAGAAAAACATAAGATACTATGAAACAAAACGCGGCCCCTTAAACAAAATTGAACTCTCTACAAGATTTATTCGAAACATTTTTCAAAATTCCCGCTGGTTTTCAAATTATTGGCCTTTAAAGTCACTTGTTTATTTTCTCGACACTGAAAGTTAATTTTCAGGTAGATTTTCAAATTTTCGAAAATTCCAGCAGAAAAACATAGGGCAACCTATGAAACAAAACGCGGCTCCTAAAAGAAAATTGAACGCTCTACAAGATTTATCTGAAACATTTTTCAAAATTCCCGCCGGTTTTCAAATTATTGGCCTTTAGAGTCACTCGTTTATTTTCTTGACACTGAAACTTAATTTCCGGGTAGATTCTCAAATTTTCGAAAATTCCCGCAGAAAAACATAAGACAACCTATGAAACAAAACGCGGTTCCGTAAAGAAAATTGAACGCTCTACAAGTTTTATCCGAAACATTTTTCGAAATTCCTGCTGGTTTTCAAGCTATCGACCTGCAAACAACCCCAACAAGCTGTCCCAATCGAGTTTCTCATACAGGAAACAAATTCAGTACTTCCGGTAAATAAATATGCAAATATCGCGTCGACGTTTGTTTGCTGGAAAGCATTCTTTGATGTTTCCTGCACAAAATCGCTTTTTATTCGCGGAATGAAAAGTCTGAATTTTATCGGTATTTGTACACGATTTCATTATTGGACGGTGAGCCGTCCGTGTGCCAGAATCAAAGGATAAAATAATTACTGTTTATAGAGGATATTCCGGAGATTATTTCAGCGCAAAAACCTCTAGGATCGGTGGTGTCTCGCCGGAGGAATTAAAAGAAACGTGATGCAATGATTGGAAATTGACTTTTGGCGAATGCAGGCCGATAGCAGGAAAACCAGCAGGATTTCTGAAAAATGTTTGAAATAAAAGTTGTAGAGCGTTGAATTTCCTTTACGCAACCGTATTTTGTTTCATAGGTTGTTTCATGTTTTTCCGTTGAAATTTCAACTCGGTTCGTAAAAAACACAAATCCGTGATTTCAAAGCCCGATAACTTGAAAATCTGGAGGAATTTCGAAAAATGTTTCAAAGAAATCTTGTAGAGCGTTAAATTTCCTATAAGAAAAACTTTTGTTTGAAAACTTTTCTCAAATCTTCCTGTTGAAATTCATAAAAAATTAAACTAAAAACCCAGCAGGAATTAAATAAAACCAACAATTTTTTCCAGACGGTTTCGGTGACTGTTTCCATCCTGACGCTTACATTCATTGCAATCGATCGCTGGCACGCGATAAACTCCCCTTTGCAATTCAAATCGACGTCGCGACGCGCAAAGACGGCCGTGATCGTCATCTGGATCGTTTCTTTGCTATTTGGTAAGCACCCTTGATTCCCAAGACCACAGTGAACGTTTTAGTGAAAGAATTATGGAAATCGGTAGATCCGTTCTCGAGTTATCGACAAAAATGTGAGAGGAAGTCCAAAATTTAAAACTTGAAAAATACAATTTTTTTAAACTCAATTTATTCAGAATCGTGATTTGAACATTTCTGTGTAATTTTTTTTTAATTTGGACTTACCGTTTGGGAGTTATCGCCGAAAAAAGTTTAAACCGCGATAACTTCCTAATTTTCCAAGATTTTTTTAAGTTTCTTTCACTAAAGCAATCAGCGCGATTTCCTAAACAAAATTTAATTTTTCAATTCGCTAAAACGGCTGATCGTCACATGGATCATTTTCCTGCTATTTGATAAGCGCCCTTGATTCCCAAGACCACACTGTGCGTTTTAGTGAAAGAATTTTGGAAATCGGTCCATCCGTTCTCGAGTTATCGACGAAAATGTGAGAGGAAGTCCAAAAATTTAAACTTGAAAAAACAATTTTTTTAAAAACTGTTTATTCAGAATCGTGTTTTGAACATTTCTGTGTAATTTTTTTTAAATTTGGACTTACCGTTTGGTAGTTATCGCCGAAAAACCAGCAAAAAATGAAAGTAGGAAAAAGTTTAAACCGCGATAACTTCCTTATTTTTCCAGCTTTTTCGAAATTTCTTTCACTAAAGCAATCAATGCGATTTCTTAAACAAAATTCAAGTCCAAGTTTTGTTTCTAGATATACCGGAACTCGTCGTTTACGAAGCCAAGGCCAACGAAAACCTGCGAATAGAAACGATTTACTTCACGGAATGCGCACCGAATTGGACTTTAGAAACCGACAGGAAGTGGACGATAACGAAACTGGTGCTATTATATCTCCTTCCTTTGGCCTTCATGACTTACACCTACTCCAGAATCATCAAGGCTTTATGGAAATCGGGAGCAATGAGTATGGAAAGGGCTTTAGGGAGGCCAAAGAGAGATAGTCGTGAAAAAAATTTGGAAATCGGACTTTCCGTTCAAAAGTTATAACGAAATTTCTAAAAGAAAATCATAGCCTACTAAGCCGAATATACAAAAAATGGCGTAACTTCGTTGTTTTTGAAGATTTTTGTCAAATTTTTTGGACAAAAATTCTCAGAATTTAATTCTCTACAACTTGCGCTTCTTTTTATTTTTTTATGCTTTTTTATTTTGTTTTTGTTTCAAGATGATTGATGCGAGTTTGTTGAGATTTAAATTGTGAATATTCCACTGAAAGAATTTTTAAAATCGGACAAGGCGTTTAGAAGTTACCGCTATTAAGTCCAAATAAGTCCAAAAAACAAACCCGCTTATAACTTCTTTATTTATGGTGCGATTTCAAAATTTTTTTCACTGTTATCTCCAGAATGAAAATTAGAAAAATTTTGGTTGATAACCTGGCTTTTGGCCTTCATGACATACACTTACTCCCGAATCATCAAGGCTTTATGGAAATCGGGGACAATGAGTATGGAAAGCGGTGGAGAGAGGCCAAAGGGAGATAGTCGTGAAAAAAATTTGGAAATCGGACTTTTCGTTTAAAAGTTATAACGACATTTGTAACAGAAAATCATAGCCTACTACGCCGAATATAGAAAAAATGGCGTAGCTTCGTTGTTTTTGAAGATTTTTTCAAATTTTTTTGACAAAAATTCTCAGAATTTAATTCTCTACAACCTGCGCTTGTTTTTGTTTTTTTTAAGTTTTATTATTTTCTTTTCTTCAAAATCCTGTTTACGGTGGGTTTGTTGAGATTTAAATTATGAATATTCCACTGAAAGAATTTTTAAAATCGGACAAGGCGTTTAGAAGTTACCGCTATTAAGTCCAAATAAGTCCAAAAAACAAACTCGCTTATAACTTTTTTATTTATGGTGCGATTTCAGTTTTTTTTCACTGTTATCTCCAGAATGCAAATTAGAACAATTTTTGTTTACAACATTGTTTCGTTTTAGGGTGTTCTGATGAGGTTTTTTGTGATTTAGGAGCGGAAACGAACGCGACGATGCTGCAACAGTTGAGGTCCCGCAGGAGCGCCGCGAAAATGTTGGTTTCCGTGGTGGGAATGTTCGCGTTCTGCTACTTTCCCGTGCACTTGCTCTCTGTGTTAAGGTCAGTTGGGTCGGAGGGTAAATGGAAATGTTTTCAGCTCCGCTTGTTGCAGATTGACGGTCGAGTTGAACAACTCTGACGCGAACAGGGCGTTTGCACTGGTCTCGCACTGGCTTTGTTATGTGAACAGCGCTGTAAATCCCATAATTTACAACTTTATGAGTAGTGAGTAACTGGGTCGTGTGGGATATTGGCTGGGGAATTCAGTGGTGAAGGAATTTTGGAAATCGGACAACGCGTACAAAAGTTATGACAGATTTAACTTCTTTTTTAATTTACAAAAAACTGCTGTAACTTAGACATTTCTTGAAATAATTCAAAAAAATTGCGTAGTTTTACTCAGAATGAAACTCACTTTTTAAAAATATTTTTCCTGCTGAAAACCTGCGTTTGACAAGAAACAACCCTGCGGTTTAACAGAAGTCCATTCGATCCAGTTTTTAATGAGCTACAAGATTCCGCAAAAATTTTCAAGATTCTTCCACCCAGAAAAAAGTTACAGTCCAAAAACAAATTCCTGCTGAAACACAAAAACCGTCATAACTTCCTTATCCCTCAACCAATTCCAAAAATTCTTTCACCACTTTCTCCCTACCCATTCCCCCTTTCAAAGGACATATCACAACCTCCCCCTCCCCCCTTCCCCTTGTAACAACCAAAAAATTGACAAATATTCCATCGACGCAAATCGCAAACTTTTCTTTTTTTTTTAGGTAATTTTCGTTCGGAATTCTACCGATCGATGAAGTTGTGCGTGGGAAAAACAAAAGCGAAGCGCGACAAAGCGACCTTTAGCCTTATTAGGCACAAGAGTAAAAGTGGCCAGGAGCGGGAAACTACTAAAACTTTTTTAGACACTGGGCAAGCTTAGGTGAGACTTGTAGAAACCGGAAGTCGAAATTTTGTCTAATAAGGGAGTTTTGGACGAAGTTTATTGCGGGTTTTTTGCTGATAACTCGGAAAATATTAGCCGCAACGGTTCGTAGTTTAAAATTTTTGATTCAGTGTTGCAGCAGCTTTAAATTGATGTATTGCGCATGGTTGTGCGATTTCCGGTTTCCGGGTTACAGGATAGTTGGAGAAAGTTAGAAACGGCTGTAACAGGAAAAATATTGATCGCAGCAAGATGAGTTTAACCAAATTTAAATGGACGTTGAAGCAGCTAGAATTTGACGTGTTTGAAATTTTCGGGTTGCGTCCGGTTTTCGAGATATCAACAACCGGAAACAAGTTTCAAACCGCAATAACTCGGAAAGTTGTAATCACAGCGGTTTATAGTTTGCAGCGTTGATTTTAGAAAGTTAAAATCTAAATAATGTGATATAGGGGGTTGAAATCCATGGCGTAGTTTCCGAAATATTTGACTTCCGGTTAAAAATCCGATATTATTTGAAGCGTGGTAACTCGAAAACAAACAGTCGCAGAGAATTCTAGATTTTATATTTGAATTAAGGGGGTTGAAAACTATGCGGGGTTGGACAAGAAGCCCTGTTTTTACTTCCGGTTTAGAAGTTGAGATTTTTAGGTTAAAACCGCAATAACTTTGGGATGGGTTGAGATAGAGACTTCCGGCTTTCAGCGTTCCATTCTGCAGATAGATATCTTTAAAATGGCGTATCAGTTGTTCGGGTGTCGCGTTTAGTTTCCGAGTTATTAAACTTTTTCCGTTAATTTCCCGAGGGAATTGAAATTTTTCCAATTAATCTCCGTTAATTTTCCATTGAGAGAACGCTGCAAATTGGCTTTTAATCCGATCGTATTAATAACGGCTTTTTACGATTTCCGGGTTACAGAATACTTGGGGAAAGTTAGAAAAGGCTGTAACAGGAAAAATATTAATCGGCGCAAGATGACTTTAAGCAAATTTAAATGAACGTTGGAAAAGCTGCGATTTGACGTGTTTGAAATTTTCGGGTTGCGTCCGGTTTTCGAGATATCAACAACCGGAAACAAGTTTCAAACCGCAATTACTCGGAAAGTTATAATCAGAGCGGCTTATAGTTTGCAGCGTTGATTTTAGAAAGTTAAAATCTAAATAATGAGATATCGGGGGTTGAAATCCACGGCGTAGTTTCCGAGATATTTGACTTCCGGTTAAAAATCCGATTTTATTTGAAGCGCGATAACTCGGAAACAAATTGTCGCAGCGGATTCTAGTTTTCATATTTGAATTAAAGGGCTTGAAAACTATGCGGGGTTGGACCGGAAGCTGTGTTTTTACTTCCGGTTTAGAAGTTAGGATTTTAGGTTAAAACCGCAATAACTTTGGGATGGGTTGAGATAGAGACTTCCGGATTTTAGCGTTCTATTCTGCAGAGAGATGTCTTTAAAGTGGCGTAGCAATTGTTTGGGTGTCGCTTTTAGTTTCCGCGTTATTAACCTTTTTCCGTTAAATTCCGTTAATTTTTCATTGAGAGAACGCTGCAAATTGGCTTTTAATCCGATCGTATTAATAACGGCTTTTTACGATTTCCGGGTTACAGAATAGTTGGGGAAAGTTAGAAAAGGCCGTAACAGGAAAAATATTAATCGGCGCAAGATGCGTTTAACCAAATTTAAATGAGCGTTGAAAAAGCTGCAATTTGACGTGTTTGAAATTTTCGGGTTGCATCCGGTTTTCGAGATATCAACAACCGGAAACAAGTTTCAAACCGCAATAACTCGGAAAGTTTTAATGACAGCGATTTATAGTTTGCAGCGTTGGTTTTAGAAAGTTCCAATCTAAATAATGAGATATCGGAGGTTGAAATCCATAGCGTAGTTTCCGAGATATTTGACTTCCGGTTAAAAATCCGATTTTATTTGAAGCGCGATAGCTCGGAAACAAACGGTCGCAGAGAATTCTAGTTTCTATATTTGAATTAAGGGGCTTGAAAACTATGCGGGCTTGGACAGGAAGCTGTGTCTTTTACTTCCGGTTTAGAAGTTGAGATTTTTAGGTTAAAACCGCAATAACTTTGGGATGGGATGAGATAGAGACTTCCGGCTTCTAGCGTTCCGTTCTGCAGAGCGATGTCTTTAAAGTGGCGTATCAATTGTTCGGGTGTCGGTTTTAGTTTCCGAGTTATTAAACTTTTTCCGTTAATTTCCCGAGGGAATTGAAATTTTTCCAATTAATCTCCGTTAATTTTTCATTGAGAGAACGCTGCAAATTGGCTTTTATTCCGGTCGTATTAATAACGGCTTTTTACGATTTCCGGTTTCTGGATTACAGAATAGTTGGGGAAAGTTAGAAAAGGCTATAACAGGAAAAATATTAATCGGCGCAAGATGAGTTTAAGCAAATTTAAATGAGCGTTGAAAAAGCTACAATTTGACGTGTATGAAATTTTCGAGTTGCGTCCGGTTTTCGAGATGTCAACAACCGGAAACAAGTTTCAAACCGCAATAACTCGGAAAGTTTTAATCACAGCGATTTATAGTTTGCAGCGTTGATTTTAGAAAGTTTTAATCTAAATAATGAGAAATCGGAGGTTGAAATCCACGGCGAAGTTTCCGAGATATTTGACTTCCGGTTAAAAATGCGATTTTATTTGAAGCGCGATAACTCGGAAACAAACAGTCGCAGAGAATTCTAGTTTTTATATTTGAATTAAGGGGGTTGAAAACTATGCGGGGTTGGACAAGAAGCCCTGTTTTTACTTCCGGTTTAGAAGTTGAGATTTTTAGGTTAAAACCGCAATAACTTTGGGATGGATTGAGATAGAGATTTCCGGCTTTTAGCGTTCTATTCTGCCTAGAAATGTCTTTAAAGAGGCGTATCAATTGTTCGGGTGTAGCTTTTAGTTTCCGAGTTATTAAACTCTTTCCGTTAATTTCCCGAGGGAATTCAAATTTTTCCAATTAATCTCCGTTAATTTTCCATTGAGGGAACGCTCCAAACTGGCTTTTAATCCGATCGTATTAATAACGGCTTTTTACGATTTCCGGTTTCTGGATTACAGAATAGTTGGGGAAAGTTAGAAAAGGCTATAACAGGAAAAATATTAATCGGCGCAAGATGAGTTTAGGCAAATTTAAATGAGCGTTGAAAAAGCTACAATTTGACGTGTTTGAAATTTTCGTGTTGCGTCCGGTTTTCGAGATATCAACAACCGGAAACAAGTTTCAAACCGCAATAACTCGGGAAGTTTTAATGACAGCGAATTATAGTTTGCAGCGTTGATTTTAGAAAGTTAAAATCTAAATAATGAGATATCGGAGGTTCAAATCCATGGCGTAGTTTCCGAGATATTTGACTTCCGGTTAAAAATCCGATTTAATTTGAAGCACGATAACTCGGAAACAAAGAGTCGCAGCGGATTCTAGTTTTTATATTTGAATCAAGGGGTTTAAAAACTATGCGGGGCTGGACAGGAAGCTGTGTTTTTACTTCCGGTTTAGAAATTGAGATTTTTAGGTTAAAACCGCAATAACTTTGGGATGGGTTTAGACAGAGACTTCCGGCTTTTAGAGTTCTATTCTACAGAGAGATGTCTTTAAAGTGGCGTATAAATTGTTCGGGTGTCGCTTTTAGTTTCCGAGTTATTAAATTTTTTCCATTAATTTCCCGAGGGTTTGAAATTTTTCCAATTAATCTCAGTTAATTTTCCATTGAGAGAACGCTCCAAATAGGCTTTTAATACGATCGTATTAATAACGACTTTTTACGATTTGCGGTTTCTGGGTTACAGAATAGTTGGGGAAGGTTAGAAAAGGCTATAACAGGAAAAATATTAATCGGCGCAAGATGAGTTTAAGCAAATTTAAATGAGCGTTGAAAAAGCTACAATTTGACGTGTTTTAAAATTTCGGGTTGCGTCCGGTTTTCGAGATATCAACAACCGGAAACAAGTTTCAAACCGCAATAACTCGGAAAGTTTTAATGACAGCGATTTATAGTTTGCAGCGTTGATTTTAGAAAGTTACAATCTAAATAATGAGATATCGGAGATTGAAATCCACGGCGTAGTTTCCGAGATATTTGACTTCCGGTTAAAAATCCGATTTTATTTGAAGCGTGGTAACTCGAAAACAAACAGTCGCAGAGAATTCTAGTTTTTATATTTGAATTAAGGGGGTTGAAAACTATGCGGGGTTGGACAAGAAGCCCTGTTTTTACTTCCGGTTTAGAAGTTGAGATTTTTAGGTTATAAATCCGCAATAACTTTGGGATGGATTGAGATTGAGACTTCCAGCTTTTAGCGTTCTATTCGGCAGAGAGATGTCTTTAAAGTGGCATATCAATTGTTCGGGTGTCGCTTTTAGTTTCCGAGTTATTAAACTTTTTCTGTTAATTTCCCGAGGGAATTGAAACTTCTCCAATTAATCTCCGTTAATTTTCCATTGAGAGAACGCTCCAAAAATTGTCTTTTAATCCGATCGCATTAATAACGGCTTTTTACGATTTGCGTTTTCTGGGTTCCAGAATAGTTGGGGAAAGTTAGAAAAGGCTATAACAGGAAAAATATTAATCGGCGCAAGATGAGTTTAAGCAAATTTAAATGAGCGTTGAAAAAGCTACAATTTGACGTGTTTGACATTTTCGTGTTGCATCCGGTTTTCGAGATATCAACAACCGGAAACAAGTTTCAAACCGCAATAACTCGGAAAGTTTTAATCACAGCGATTTATAGTTTGCAGCGTTGATTTTAGAAAGTTTTAATCTAAATAATGAGAAATCGGAGGTTGAAATCCACGGCGAAGTTTCCGAGATATTTGACTTCCGGTTAAAAAAACGATTTCATTTGAAGCGCGATAAATCGGAAACAAACAATCGCAGCGGATTCTAGTTTTTAAAGTTGAACTAAGGCGTTTAAAAACTATGCGGGGTTAGACAGGAAGCTGTGTTTTTACTTCCGGTTTAGAAGTTAAGATTTTAGGTTAAAACCGCAATAACTTTGGGATGAGTTGAGATAGGGACTTCCGGATTTTAGCGTTCTATTCTGCAGAGAGATGTCTTTAAAGTGGCGTATCAATTGTTTGGGTGTCGCTTTTAGTTTCCGCGTTATTAACCTTTTTCCGTTAATTTCCCGAAGAAATTGAAATTTTTCCAAATAATCTCCGTTAATTTTTCATTGAGAGAACGCTGCAAATTGGCTTTTAATCCGATCGTATTAATAACGGCTTTTTACGATTTCCGGTTTCTGGGTTACAGAATAGTTGGGGAAAGTTAGAAAAGGCTGTAACAGGAAAAATATTAATCGGAGCAAGATGAGTTTAAGCAAATTTAAATGAGCGTTGGAAAAGCTACAATTTGACGTGTTTTAAATTTTCGTGTTGCATCCGGTTTTCGAGATATCAACAACCGGAAACAAGTTTCAAACCGCAAAAACTCGGAAAGTTGTAATCACAGCGGCTTATAGTTTGCAGCGTTGATTTTAGAAAGTAAAAATCTAAATAATGAGATATCGGAGGTTGAAATCCATAGTGCAGTTTCCGAGATATTTGACTTCCGGTTAAAAATCCGAGTTTATTTGAAGCGCGATAACTCGGAAACAAACCGTCGCAGCAGATTCTAGTTTTTATATTTGAATTAAAGGGTTTAAAAACTATGCGGGGTTGGACAGGAAGCTGTGGATTGGACTTTTTTACTTCCGGTTTAGAAGTTGAGATTTTTAGGTTAAAACCGCAATAACTTTGGGATGGGTTGAGATAGAGACTTCCGGCTTTTAGCGTTCCATTCTGCAGAGAGATGTCTTTAAAGTGGCGTATCAATTGTTCGGGTGTCGGTTTTAGTTTCCGAGTTATTAAACTTTTTCCGTTAAATTCCCGAGGGAATTGAAATTTTTCCAATTAATCTCCGTTAATTTTTCATTGAGAGAACGCTGCAAATTGGATTTTAATCCGATCGTATTAATAACGGCTTTTTACGATTTCCGGTTTCTGGGTTACAGAATAGTTGGGGAAAGTTAGAAAAGGCTGTAACAGGAAAAATATTAATCGGCGCAAGATGAGTTTAAGCAAATTTAAATGAGCGTTGGAAAAGCTACAATTTGACGTGTTTTAAATTTTCGTGTTGCATCCGGTTTTCGAGATATCAACAACCGGAAACAAGTTTCAAACCGCAATAACTCGGAAAGTTTTAATCACAGCAATTTATAGTTTGCAGCGTTGATTTTAGAAAGTTTTAATCTAAATAATGAGAAATCGGAGGTTGAAATCCACTGCGTAGTTTCCGAAATATTTGACTTCCGGTTAAAATTCCGATTTTATTTGAAGCGCGATAACTCGTAAACAAACAGTCGCAGCGGATTCTAATTTTTATATTTGAATTAAGGGACTTGAAAATTATGCGGCGTTAGACAGGAAGCTGCGTTTCTACTTCCGGTTTAGAAGTTGAGATTTTAAGGTTAAAACCGCAATAACTTTGGGATGGGTTGAGATACAGACTTCCGGCTTTTAGCGTTCTATTTGGCAGAGAGATGTCTTTAAAGTGGCGTATCAATGGTTCCGGTGTCGCGTTTAGTTTCTGAGTTATTAAACTTTTTCCGTTAATTTTCCGAGGGAATTGAAATTTTTCCAATTAATCTCCGTTAATTTTCCATTGAGAGAACGCTCCAAATTGGCTTTTAATCCGATCGTATTAATAACGGCTTTTTACGATTTCCGGTTTCTGGGTTACAGAATAGTTGGGGAAAGTTAGAAAAGGCTATAACAGGAAAAATATTAATCGGCGCAAGATGAGTTTAAGCAAATTTAAATGAGCGTTGAAACAGCTACAATTTGACGTGTTTCAAATTTTCGGGTTGCGTCCGGTTTTCGAGATATCAACAACCGGAAACAAGTTTCAAACCGCAATAACTCGGAAAGTTTTAATGACAGCGATTTATAGTTTGCAGCGTTGATTTTAGAAAGTTACAATCTAAATAATGAGATATCGGAGGTTGAAATCCACGGCGTAGTTTCCGAGATATTTGACTTCCGGTTAAAAATCCGATTTTATTTGAAGCGTGGTAACTCGAAAACAAACAGTCGCAGAGAATTCTAGTTTTATATTTGAATTAAGGGGGTTGAAAACTATGCGGGGTTGGACAAGAAGCCCTGTTTTTACTTCCGGTTTAGATGTTGAGATTTTTAGGTTAAAACCGCAATAACTTTGGGATGGATTGAGATTGAGACTTCCGGATTTTAGCGTTCTATTCGGCAGAGAGATGTCTTTAAACTGGCATATCAATTGTTCGGGTGTCGCTTTTAGTTTCCGAGTTATTAAACTTTTTCCGTTAATTTCCCGAGGGAATTGAAACTTCTCCAATTAATCTCCGTTAATTTTCCATTGAGAGAACGCTCCAAAATTGGCTTTTAATCCGATCGTATTAATAACGGCTTTTTACGATTTCCGGTTTCTGGGTTACAGAATAGTTGGGGCAGGTTAGAAAAGGCTATAACAGGAAAAATATTAATCGACGCAAGATGAGTTTAAGCAAATTTAAATGAGCGTTGGAAAAGCTGCGATTTGACGTGTTTGGTATTTTCGTGTTGCGTCCGGTTTTCGAGATATCAACAACCGGAAACAAGTTTTAAACCGCAATAACTCGGAACGTTTTAATTACAGCGAATTATAGTTTGCAGCGTTGATTTTAGAAAGTTAAAGTCTAAATAATGAGATATCGGAGGTTGCAATCCACGGCGTAGTTTCCGAGATATTTGACTTCCGGTTAAAAATCCGAATTTATTTGAAGCGCGATAACTCGGAAACAAATTGTCGCAGCGGATTCTAGTTTTCATATTTGAATTAAAGGGCTTGTAAACTATGCGGCGTTGGACAGGAAGCTTTGTTTTTACTTCCGGTTTAAAAGTTGAGATTTTTAGGTTAAAACCGCAATAACTTTGGGATGGGTTGAGATAGAGACTTCCGGCTTTTAGCGTTCCATTCCGCAGAGCGATGTCTTAAAAGTGGCGTATCAATTGTTCGCGTGTCGCTTTTAGTTTCCGAGTTATTAAACTTTTTCCGTTAATTTCCCAAGGGAATTGAAATTTTTCCAATTAATCTCCGTTAATTTTCCATTGAGAGAACGCTCCAAATTAGCTTTTAATGCGATCGTATTAATTACGGCTTTTTACGATTTCCGGTTTCTGGGTTACAGAATAGTTGGGGAAAGTTAGAAAAGGCTGTAACAGGAAAAATATTAATCGGCGCAAGATGAGTTTAAGCAAATTTAAATGAGAGTTGAAAAAGCTGCGATTTGACGTGTTTGAAATTTACGGGTTGCGTCCGGTTTTCGAGATATCAACAACCGGAAACAAGTTTCAAACCGCAATAACTCAGAAAGTTTTAATCACACCGAATTGTAGTTTGCAGCGTGGATTTTAGAAAGTTAAAATGTAAATAATGAGATATCGGGGGTTGAAATCCAAGGCGTAGTTTCCGAGATATTTGACTTCCGGTTAAAAATCCGATTTCATTTGAAGCGCGATAAATCGGAAACAAACAATCGCAGCGGATTCTAGTTTTTAAATTTGAACTAAGGGGTTTAAAAACTATGCGGGGTCAGACAGGAAGCTGTGTTTTTACTTCCGGTTTAGAAGTTAAGATTTTAGGTTAAAACCGCAATAACTTTGGGATGGGTTGAGATAGAGACTTCCGGCTTTTAGCGTTCCATTCTGCAGAGAGATGTCTTTAAAGTGGCGTATCAATTGTTCGGGTGTCGGTTTTAGTTTCCGAGTTATTAAACTTTTTCCGTTAAATTCCCGAGGGAATTGAAATTTTTCCAATTAATCTCCGTTAATTTTCCATTGAGAGAACGCTCCAAATTGGCTCTTAATCCGATCATATTAATAACGGCTTTTTACGATTTCCGGGTTACAGAATAGTTGGGGAAAGTTAGAAAAGGCTGTAACAGGAAAAATATTAATCGGCGCAAGATGCGTTTAATCAAATTTAAATGAGCGTTGAAAAAGCTGCAATTTGACGTGTTTGAAATTTTCATGTTGCGTACGGTTTTCGAGATATCAACAACCGGAAACAAGTTTCAAACCGCAATAACTCGGAAAGTTTTAATGGCAGCGGCTTATAGTTTGCAGCGTTGATTTTAGAAAATTAAAATCTAAATAATGAGATATCGTGGGTTGAAATCCACGCTGTAGTTTCCGAGATATTTGACTTCCGGTTAAAAATCCGATTTTATTTGAAACGCGATAACTCGGAAACAAACCGTCGCAGCGGATTCTAGTTTTCATATTTGAATTAAAGGGCTTGAAAACTATCCGGGGTTGGACAGGAAGCTGTGTTTTTACTTCCGGTTTAGAAGTTGAGATATTTAGGTTAAAACCGCAATAACTTTGGGATGGGTTGAGATAGAGACTTCCGGATTTTAGCGTTCTATTCTGCAGAGAGATGTCTTTAAAGTGGCGTAGGAATTGTTTGGGTGTCGCTTTTAGTTTCCGCGTTATTAACCTTTTTCCGTTAATTTCCCGAGGAAATTAAAAGTTTTCCAATTAAACTCCGTTAATTTTTCATTGAGAGAACGCTGCAAATTGGCTTTTAATCCGATCGTATTAATAACGGCTTTTTACGATTTCCGGTTACTGGGTTACAGAATAGTTGGGGAAAGTTAGAAAAGGCTATAACAGGAAAAATATTAATCGGCGCAAGATGAGTTTAAGCAAATTTAAATGAGCGTTGAAAAAGCTACAATTTGACGTGTATGAAATTTTCGAGTTGCGTCCGGTTTTCGAGATGTCAACAACCGGAAACAAGTTTCAAACCGCAATAACTCGGAAAGTTTTAATCACAGCGATTTATAGTTTGCAGCGTTGATTTTAGAAAGTTTTAATCTAAATAATGAGAAATCGGAGGTTGAAATCCACGGCGAAGTTTCCGAGATATTTGACTTCCGGTTAAAAATGCGATTTTATTTGAAGCGCGATAACTCGGAAACAAACAGTCGCAGAGAATTCTAGTTTTTATATTTGAATTAAGGGGGTTGAAAACTATGCGGGGTTGGACAAGAAGCCCTGTTTTTACTTCCGGTTTAGAAGTTGAGATTTTTAGGTTAAAACCGCAATAACTTTGGGATGGATTGAGATAGAGATTTCCGGCTTTTAGCGTTCTATTCTGCCTAGAAATGTCTTTAAAGAGGCGTATCAATTGTTCGGGTGTAGCTTTTAGTTTCCGAGTTATTAAACTCTTTCCGTTAATTTCCCGAGGGAATTCAAATTTTTCCAATTAATCTCCGTTAATTTTCCATTGAGGGAACGCTCCAAACTGGCTTTTAATCCGATCGTATTAATAACGGCTTTTTACGATTTCCGGTTTCTGGATTACAGAATAGTTGGGGAAAGTTAGAAAAGGCTATAACAGGAAAAATATTAATCGGCGCAAGATGAGTTTAGGCAAATTTAAATGAGCGTTGAAAAAGCTACAATTTGACGTGTTTGAAATTTTCGTGTTGCGTCCGGTTTTCGAGATATCAACAACCGGAAACAAGTTTCAAACCGCAATAACTCGGGAAGTTTTAATGACAGCGAATTATAGTTTGCAGCGTTGATTTTAGAAAGTTAAAATCTAAATAATGAGATATCGGAGGTTCAAATCCATGGCGTAGTTTCCGAGATATTTGACTTCCGGTTAAAAATCCGATTTAATTTGAAGCACGATAACTCGGAAACAAAGAGTCGCAGCGGATTCTAGTTTTTATATTTGAATCAAGGGGTTTAAAAACTATGCGGGGCTGGACAGGAAGCTGTGTTTTTACTTCCGGTTTAGAAATTGAGATTTTTAGGTTAAAACCGCAATAACTTTGGGATGGGTTTAGACAGAGACTTCCGGCTTTTAGAGTTCTATTCTACAGAGAGATGTCTTTAAAGTGGCGTATAAATTGTTCGGGTGTCGCTTTTAGTTTCCGAGTTATTAAATTTTTTCCATTAATTTCCCGAGGGTTTGAAATTTTTCCAATTAATCTCAGTTAATTTTCCATTGAGAGAACGCTCCAAATAGGCTTTTAATACGATCGTATTAATAACGACTTTTTACGATTTGCGGTTTCTGGGTTACAGAATAGTTGGGGAAGGTTAGAAAAGGCTATAACAGGAAAAATATTAATCGGCGCAAGATGAGTTTAAGCAAATTTAAATGAGCGTTGAAAAAGCTACAATTTGACGTGTTTTAAAATTTCGGGTTGCGTCCGGTTTTCGAGATATCAACAACCGGAAACAAGTTTCAAACCGCAATAACTCGGAAAGTTTTAATGACAGCGATTTATAGTTTGCAGCGTTGATTTTAGAAAGTTACAATCTAAATAATGAGATATCGGAGATTGAAATCCACGGCGTAGTTTCCGAGATATTTGACTTCCGGTTAAAAATCCGATTTTATTTGAAGCGTGGTAACTCGAAAACAAACAGTCGCAGAGAATTCTAGTTTTTATATTTGAATTAAGGGGGTTGAAAACTATGCGGGGTTGGACAAGAAGCCCTGTTTTTACTTCCGGTTTAGAAGTTGAGATTTTTAGGTTATAAATCCGCAATAACTTTGGGATGGATTGAGATTGAGACTTCCAGCTTTTAGCGTTCTATTCGGCAGAGAGATGTCTTTAAAGTGGCATATCAATTGTTCGGGTGTCGCTTTTAGTTTCCGAGTTATTAAACTTTTTCTGTTAATTTCCCGAGGGAATTGAAACTTCTCCAATTAATCTCCGTTAATTTTCCATTGAGAGAACGCTCCAAAAATTGTCTTTTAATCCGATCGCATTAATAACGGCTTTTTACGATTTGCGTTTTCTGGGTTCCAGAATAGTTGGGGAAAGTTAGAAAAGGCTATAACAGGAAAAATATTAATCGGCGCAAGATGAGTTTAAGCAAATTTAAATGAGCGTTGAAAAAGCTACAATTTGACGTGTTTGACATTTTCGTGTTGCATCCGGTTTTCGAGATATCAACAACCGGAAACAAGTTTCAAACCGCAATAACTCGGAAAGTTTTAATCACAGCGATTTATAGTTTGCAGCGTTGATTTTAGAAAGTTTTAATCTAAATAATGAGAAATCGGAGGTTGAAATCCACGGCGAAGTTTCCGAGATATTTGACTTCCGGTTAAAAAAACGATTTCATTTGAAGCGCGATAAATCGGAAACAAACAATCGCAGCGGATTCTAGTTTTTAAAGTTGAACTAAGGCGTTTAAAAACTATGCGGGGTTAGACAGGAAGCTGTGTTTTTACTTCCGGTTTAGAAGTTAAGATTTTAGGTTAAAACCGCAATAACTTTGGGATGAGTTGAGATAGGGACTTCCGGATTTTAGCGTTCTATTCTGCAGAGAGATGTCTTTAAAGTGGCGTATCAATTGTTTGGGTGTCGCTTTTAGTTTCCGCGTTATTAACCTTTTTCCGTTAATTTCCCGAAGAAATTGAAATTTTTCCAAATAATCTCCGTTAATTTTTCATTGAGAGAACGCTGCAAATTGGCTTTTAATCCGATCGTATTAATAACGGCTTTTTACGATTTCCGGTTTCTGGGTTACAGAATAGTTGGGGAAAGTTAGAAAAGGCTGTAACAGGAAAAATATTAATCGGAGCAAGATGAGTTTAAGCAAATTTAAATGAGCGTTGGAAAAGCTACAATTTGACGTGTTTTAAATTTTCGTGTTGCATCCGGTTTTCGAGATATCAACAACCGGAAACAAGTTTCAAACCGCAAAAACTCGGAAAGTTGTAATCACAGCGGCTTATAGTTTGCAGCGTTGATTTTAGAAAGTAAAAATCTAAATAATGAGATATCGGAGGTTGAAATCCATAGTGCAGTTTCCGAGATATTTGACTTCCGGTTAAAAATCCGAGTTTATTTGAAGCGCGATAACTCGGAAACAAACCGTCGCAGCAGATTCTAGTTTTTATATTTGAATTAAAGGGTTTAAAAACTATGCGGGGTTGGACAGGAAGCTGTGGATTGGACTTTTTTACTTCCGGTTTAGAAGTTGAGATTTTTAGGTTAAAACCGCAATAACTTTGGGATGGGTTGAGATAGAGACTTCCGGCTTTTAGCGTTCCATTCTGCAGAGAGATGTCTTTAAAGTGGCGTATCAATTGTTCGGGTGTCGGTTTTAGTTTCCGAGTTATTAAACTTTTTCCGTTAAATTCCCGAGGGAATTGAAATTTTTCCAATTAATCTCCGTTAATTTTTCATTGAGAGAACGCTGCAAATTGGCTTTTAATCCGATCGTATTAATAACGGCTTTTTACGATTTCCGGTTTCTGGGTTACAGAATAGTTGGGGAAAGTTAGAAAAGGCTGTAACAGGAAAAATATTAATCGGCGCAAGATGAGTTTAAGCAAATTTAAATGAGCGTTGGAAAAGCTACAATTTGACGTGTTTTAAATTTTCGTGTTGCATCCGGTTTTCGAGATATCAACAACCGGAAACAAGTTTCAAACCGCAATAACTCGGAAAGTTTTAATCACAGCAATTTATAGTTTGCAGCGTTGATTTTAGAAAGTTTTAATCTAAATAATGAGAAATCGGAGGTTGAAATCCACTGCGTAGTTTCCGAAATATTTGACTTCCGGTTAAAATTCCGATTTTATTTGAAGCGCGATAACTCGTAAACAAACAGTCGCAGCGGATTCTAATTTTTATATTTGAATTAAGGGACTTGAAAATTATGCGGCGTTAGACAGGAAGCTGCGTTTCTACTTCCGGTTTAGAAGTTGAGATTTTAAGGTTAAAACCGCAATAACTTTGGGATGGGTTGAGATACAGACTTCCGGCTTTTAGCGTTCTATTTGGCAGAGAGATGTCTTTAAAGTGGCGTATCAATGGTTCCGGTGTCGCGTTTAGTTTCTGAGTTATTAAACTTTTTCCGTTAATTTTCCGAGGGAATTGAAATTTTTCCAATTAATCTCCGTTAATTTTCCATTGAGAGAACGCTCCAAATTGGCTTTTAATCCGATCGTATTAATAACGGCTTTTTACGATTTCCGGTTTCTGGGTTACAGAATAGTTGGGGAAAGTTAGAAAAGGCTATAACAGGAAAAATATTAATCGGCGCAAGATGAGTTTAAGCAAATTTAAATGAGCGTTGAAACAGCTACAATTTGACGTGTTTCAAATTTTCGGGTTGCGTCCGGTTTTCGAGATATCAACAACCGGAAACAAGTTTCAAACCGCAATAACTCGGAAAGTTTTAATGACAGCGATTTATAGTTTGCAGCGTTGATTTTAGAAAGTTACAATCTAAATAATGAGATATCGGAGGTTGAAATCCACGGCGTAGTTTCCGAGATATTTGACTTCCGGTTAAAAATCCGATTTTATTTGAAGCGTGGTAACTCGAAAACAAACAGTCGCAGAGAATTCTAGTTTTATATTTGAATTAAGGGGGTTGAAAACTATGCGGGGTTGGACAAGAAGCCCTGTTTTTACTTCCGGTTTAGATGTTGAGATTTTTAGGTTAAAACCGCAATAACTTTGGGATGGATTGAGATTGAGACTTCCGGATTTTAGCGTTCTATTCGGCAGAGAGATGTCTTTAAACTGGCATATCAATTGTTCGGGTGTCGCTTTTAGTTTCCGAGTTATTAAACTTTTTCCGTTAATTTCCCGAGGGAATTGAAACTTCTCCAAATAATCTCCGTTAATTTTCCATTGAGAGAACGCTCCAAAATTGGCTTTTAATCCGATCGTATTAATAACGGCTTTTTACGATTTCCGGTTTCTGGGTTACAGAATAGTTGGGGCAGGTTAGAAAAGGCTATAACAGGAAAAATATTAATCGACGCAAGATGAGTTTAAGCAAATTTAAATGAGCGTTGGAAAAGCTGCGATTTGACGTGTTTGGTATTTTCGTGTTGCGTCCGGTTTTCGAGATATCAACAACCGGAAACAAGTTTTAAACCGCAATAACTCGGAACGTTTTAATTACAGCGAATTATAGTTTGCAGCGTTGATTTTAGAAAGTTAAAGTCTAAATAATGAGATATCGGAGGTTGCAATCCACGGCGTAGTTTCCGAGATATTTGACTTCCGGTTAAAAATCCGATTTTATTTGAAGCGCGATAACTCGGAAACAAATTGTCGCAGCGGATTCTAGTTTTCATATTTGAATTAAAGGGCTTGTAAACTATGCGGCGTTGGACAGGAAGCTTTGTTTTTACTTCCGGTTTAAAAGTTGAGATTTTTAGGTTAAAACCGCAATAACTTTGGGATGGGTTGAGATAGAGACTTCCGGCTTTTAGCGTTCCATTCCGCAGAGCGATGTCTTAAAAGTGGCGTATCAATTGTTCGCGTGTCGCTTTTAGTTTCCGAGTTATTAAACTTTTTCCGTTAATTTCCCAAGGGAATTGAAATTTTTCCAATTAATCTCCGTTAATTTTCCATTGAGAGAACGCTCCAAATTAGCTTTTAATGCGATCGTATTAATTACGGCTTTTTACGATTTCCGGTTTCTGGGTTACAGAATAGTTGGGGAAAGTTAGAAAAGGCTGTAACAGGAAAAATATTAATCGGCGCAAGATGAGTTTAAGCAAATTTAAATGAGAGTTGAAAAAGCTGCGATTTGACGTGTTTGAAATTTACGGGTTGCGTCCGGTTTTCGAGATATCAACAACCGGAAACAAGTTTCAAACCGCAATAACTCAGAAAGTTTTAATCACACCGAATTGTAGTTTGCAGCGTGGATTTTAGAAAGTTAAAATGTAAATAATGAGATATCGGGGGTTGAAATCCAAGGCGTAGTTTCCGAGATATTTGACTTCCGGTTAAAAATCCGATTTCATTTGAAGCGCGATAAATCGGAAACAAACAATCGCAGCGGATTCTAGTTTTTAAATTTGAACTAAGGGGTTTAAAAACTATGCGGGGTCAGACAGGAAGCTGTGTTTTTACTTCCGGTTTAGAAGTTAAGATTTTAGGTTAAAACCGCAATAACTTTGGGATGGGTTGAGATAGAGACTTCCGGCTTTTAGCGTTCCATTCTGCAGAGAGATGTCTTTAAAGTGGCGTATCAATTGTTGGGGTGTCGGTTTTAGTTTCCGAGTTATTAAACTTTTTCCGTTAAATTCCCGAGGGAATTGAAATTTTTCCAATTAATCTCCGTTAATTTTCCATTGAGAGAACGCTCCAAATTGGCTCTTAATCCGATCATATTAATAACGGCTTTTTACGATTTCCGGGTTACAGAATAGTTGGGGAAAGTTAGAAAAGGCTGTAACAGGAAAAATATTAATCGGCGCAAGATGCGTTTAATCAAATTTAAATGAGCGTTGAAAAAGCTGCAATTTGACGTGTTTGAAATTTTCATGTTGCGTACGGTTTTCGAGATATCAACAACCGGAAACAAGTTTCAAACCGCAATAACTCGGAAAGTTTTAATGGCAGCGGCTTATAGTTTGCAGCGTTGATTTTAGAAAATTAAAATCTAAATAATGAGATATCGTGGGTTGAAATCCACGCTGTAGTTTCCGAGATATTTGACTTCCGGTTAAAAATCCGATTTTATTTGAAACGCGATAACTCGGAAACAAACCGTCGCAGCGGATTCTAGTTTTCATATTTGAATTAAAGGGCTTGAAAACTATCCGGGGTTGGACAGGAAGCTGTGTTTTTACTTCCGGTTTAGAAGTTGAGATATTTAGGTTAAAACCGCAATAACTTTGGGATGGGTTGAGATAGAGACTTCCGGATTTTAGCGTTCTATTCTGCAGAGAGATGTCTTTAAAGTGGCGTAGGAATTGTTTGGGTGTCGCTTTTAGTTTCCGCGTTATTAACCTTTTTCCGTTAATTTCCCGAGGAAATTAAAAGTTTTCCAATTAAACTCCGTTAATTTTTCATTGAGAGAACGCTGCAAATTGGCTTTTAATCCGATCGTATTAATAACGGCTTTTTACGATTTCCGGTTACTGGGTTACAGAATAGTTGGGGAAAGTTAGAAAAGGCTGTAACAGGAAAAATATTAATCGGAGCAAGATGAGTTTAAGCAAATTTAAATGAGCGTTGGAAAAGCTACAATTTGACGTGT
Source organism: Phosphuga atrata (assembly GCA_944588485.1). Classification (NCBI taxonomy): domain Eukaryota; kingdom Metazoa; phylum Arthropoda; class Insecta; order Coleoptera; family Silphidae; genus Phosphuga; species Phosphuga atrata. The sequence continues at coordinate 27,360,422 of OX155906.1, forward strand.
TTGAAATTTTCGTGTTGCGTCCGGTTTTCGAGATATCAACAACCGGAAACAAGTTTCAAACCGCAATAACTCGGAAAGTTTTAATCACAGCGATTTATAATTTGCAGCGTTGATTTTAGAAAGTTTTAATCTATATAGTGAGAAATCGGAGGTTGAAATCCACGGCGTAGTTTCCGAGATAGTTGACTTCCGGTTAAAAATCCGATTTTATTTGAGGCGCGACAACTCGGAAACAAATCGTCGCAGCGGATTCTAGTTTTCATATTTGAATTAAAGGGCTTGAAAACTATGCGGGGTTGGACAGGAAGCTGTGTTTTTACTTCCGGTTTAGAAGTTGAGATATTTAGGTTAAAACCGCAATAACTTTGGGATGGGTTTAGATAGAGACTTCCGGCTTTTAGCGTTCCATTCTGCAGAGAGATGTCTTTAAAGTGGCGTATCAATTGTTCGGGTGTCGGTTTTAGTTTCCGAGTTATTAAACTTTTTCCGTTAATTTCCCGAGGGAATTGAAATTTTTCCAATTAATCTCCGTTAATTTTCCATTGAGAGAACGCTCCAAATTGGCTCTTAATCCGATCGCATTAATAACGGCTTTTTACGGCCGTTTACATAATCCAGAACGGTTTGAGACGGCGACGCCGACGTCGACGCCGAGCGTAGATCTTTATCTTTCCCCGTTTCACCCCGATAATTGACTTATTCCGCCCACGCACTAAACCCACCCCAATTACTCCAAAACTAAAACAGCCACGAAAATAATTCGGACGGCGTATTAAACTGCGATAAATTCGCTAGGGAATAGCGAAAACCGCAAGACTGTAGTTTAAGCCCTTCAGGAGTTACAACCCTTCAAAGGTTTTTCCTCCGCGAAAAACCAACCTCACGTTTTCAACAACCACTCAATTACCAGAAAACACAAACGAATGAAACTTTTATTCCAAATTAAATTATCTATAAAACAAAATTACACGCGGTTATCTTCCTAGATAACACCCTTAGATATTCCACGTCAAAGTGAAAACTCCCTCACTTTTGTTTTCCTTTAATAACTCTTTTGTTTCTAAAGATATTAAAAAAAGTTGAATATTTTTGGTAGGTAATTAAATTGCCTGTAAGGTGGTGTTAGGTAGGTTGGGGTGCGTTAAGGCATTGTCGAGTTATTTCGTGTTGAAACTGCGTTTTCTTGTAACTGTTAGTTTTTGGGATAGTTGCGGTTTAGCTTTAATATCTCTTTTACTTGTGGGGGTGGGTAGATGTTTTAGGGGTTGTTTTAAAGGGAATTGAACGGGGAATCTATTGATACTAATTATGTTAGTGTATGTGGTACGGGTACGGAGTTATGGAGCGTTAAAGTCGGCGAGTTTTGCGTCGTTTGAAATTTGGTCTTTGTGACGCGAGGAAGCGTCATATTTTAATTAACCAGGGGCTAATTGATATTCAGTCGTTGGATAAATACGACGGGAAGCTTCGATTGAATTTAGTCGGGGCGGATTTTCAATTTCACGAAAACTAATTTGCTCGAGCGAATTGGAACTACGATAAGTCGGCAACCGTCAAAGCTAACTGCTTCAGATTTCCACTACCCTCTTCCCAATTTCATTCGCTACAATTATCAGTAAATTTCGTCAAAATCAACCCTTAAACAACAAAGTTATTAAGCAAAAACCACAACAAACATTTGCAGTAAAAAAAGTTGTAAATTTACAACGCAACCACTCAAAAACTAGTTGAACTGTGTAAATCTAATTAATACAAATTTGTTCTAAATTTATTTGGCTTTAAAACGATCCAACCCCCATTTGTTTCCCTTAACGAATTTTCAAGTTATCCACAAACGTAGCAAACCAACTTCCAACTTAAAAACCATAACATAAATTTGGATTCTGTAACGTAATAACTCAAAAACAGTTTCAGCCGCGAACTTCCGGTTTTCACTACTCCGCGTAGAATTTAATTCCGCATCCCATCGCGCGATCCCCGTTTATTTATCTTGAAAACCGCCGCAGTTATAAACAAAAACCTAACGCAACCCCTAATTCTCAAACGCGAGAAACAAGTGAAATGATAAAATGCGACGCGGCGGGGTGGATGTCCGACCGTAATTTCAAATTATAAACGCGTTAAAAAAATCCCACCGCTTCCCGCAGGAAACCACCCGAAAACTCCTTTGTATCTCACAACTCTAACTTTAACACTCAATAACTCCGAAAACAAACTTGGTAATGATTCCCGGTATTTAATTAGCCTATAGAGAATTTAATTGAGATTTAATTGGTGCCTTATATCACCCTGCAACCCTTAAAACGGAAGAGTTGCGGTGGAAACATTAAGCAGCGGATGTGTGAAAAAGGTGCGAGGTTTGCAGTGCGATAATTCAAAAGCTAGATTAGTTTTCTTGTTGCAGCTCGGACGGGGTTGAAGGGCATTTAGTTTTTTAGCTCTCGGTGGTTTTTCGTCGCACTGAGTCTTAAAATGTGACGAGCAGCGGCGAAAATCCGACGCGACCCCTAAAAACAGTCGAGGAAAAGATGGTGGCGAGTTTAATAACGGATTGCGTCAGCATCCCCGCAGCCTGTGCCAGGTGCGATACATCAAATTTTTTGGAATTTTATCTAGTTTTTAGAAATGCTAATAGTTTTTATGAAAAATAAATGTTATTTAGTATTATTCGCTTGTTTTTGTAACGAAGTGTGTAATTTGCGGGATATTACGATAACTGTCAGTGTTGATTAAAATAACTTAAATTATTTTTGGTTGGATGTTAAATTTTGCGTAATTTGGCGTTTAAAACTTGAAAATCGCATGGAGATTAAAGAAGTTACAAGCCAAAATGTAAGTAGTTGTCAAAGAAAATGGTACTGTCACTTTCATGTCAATAACTCAAAATCTGTCATAGTTACGTCAAAATTTGAAACATAAACTTAAAGTAGATTAAATTTGGGAAACTATGCCGTTTCAAATGTTTTATTTAGACTTGGATTAAGGTCAGGATTGGCTAAAGAAAAACAAAGTTTTTGTGTCTTACAGACAAGTTGATGGGACACATATAGACGTACAGATGGGATTTTTTGGAATTGATGCTAGGACACAATAATATTTTGTTAATATTTCCGGTTTTAATGACTCTTTTCCGGTTTTAAATATTTACACAGTCTAATCTAACAATTTGGCGCTTTTGACGTGAAATTTGAGGACGTTGCCGAAGTCCAAACAGGAAAACCTTTACATCCGCTTGTAGCAAATTCAATCAGCTTTAAGACACAACAAACCGTATTAAAATACCCCAATTATTAACCGAGCTACAAGCGAAAATGTAATTTTTCCGGTTTTCCTTTTTGCTGCTCAACCCGGAAATTTTTGCAGGATTTCAAGGCTACATGGGGTACATTTATTCTTGGCTTTCAAGGAGCTGACAGATATATTCTCCTCGGGGCGATAGCCTTCAAGCTATCATCCCTAATTCCAGGTAACATCAAACACCCAGGTCTTAAATTACTAGATTATCCCCGGAAATCGTTAAATTTAACGGTTTCCGGTTTTTTAATCGCTTGTTTATATTTACAGATTGTTCCCTGTTTACAATTGTTCTAGAAATTTTGTGTGATCATAAAAATATTTCAAAAAAACTTTTTTGGTTGTTAGTTTTTTAATGATAATTCTGAAACCGGAAGTGCTATCTTCAAGATGGATACAGATTTGGATTCAACAGGAAATTTCCGGTGAGAGCGTGTATATTTTTTTTGCATAAGTTAAAGGGTTTTGGAAATATGCAGCGAAATGTAAATTTTGAAAATTTCTAATTTTTTTGCAATAATTTGCAAACCGGTAAATTTGTAACAAAAATTAAACCAGCACAAGATTCAGAAGCCCAAAATCCCGATAATTTTTTTTTTCCAAGATCCTTAAATTAACGGAGTTACCAACAAAACAAAACTTACAAATTCGCACTTGCACCCCAATATTTCCCAAACCGGAAACTTTGGCCACTTCCGGTTTCAAAATTTCTGCTCAGCGCCCCAAAATCGTACCGAAACCATCTTCAGTTTTTCCAAATCGCACCGTTTCGACCAGTCTACAAAAACTCAAATCGCAACTTCCGCCCCATACAACTCGCAAAAAAACAATCGCAACGACTTCCGGTTTTCACCATCGCTTTCCCCACGAAAAAATCAATAGAATGCAGTTTTGAAAATTCGAATTGGCTTTCTAGTTTCTGTTTTGCAATTTAACACTTTGTAACTTCCGGAAGTTATAATTGTGGAAGCTGAAGTCACAGGTCTGTTTATTATAAAAATTTGGAATCTACAGCTTGAAATGTTTGGGTTAGAGTTTTTGCTAGGTCAAAACTCCTGCTGGTTAAGTTTTTTGCAGGAAATTTGTCGTTGATTTACGCTTCTGCAACTCAGCTAATAGAAGTCGTAGCGAGTTCCGGTTTTCAAATTTGGATTTGTAATGGTGGAAGCTACGAGAAATGATTTGCTTTTTTTAAATTTCGTTAAATTTCATTTTTTGATGAAATATTCTCAGCAAGATAACTCGGCGGGCATTGGTTGTAACAAATTGCGGTTTTCAGATTCCCACTCAGGGTTAGCAAAGCTATGCGATTTGACTTTTCGTTCATTAAATTTGTTAAAATTCGCTATTTTCCTCACGGTTTTCCTGCTGCGGCGTCGCGGAAGCTCAATCAAACCGATGGTCCAGGGATCACACGTCGATCTTGATGACGCTCGTGCGAGTTCCGCGACGATGCATGATGAATTCCGACTCCGGCGACTGTTACAGTTATGTCAAAATTTGAAACATAACCTTAGAGTAGATTAAATTTGGGAAACTCTGCTGTTTCAAATGTTTTATTTAGACTTGGATTACGGTCAGGATTGGCCCAAGAAAAACAAAGTTTTTGTGTCTTACAGACAAGTTGATGGGACACATATAGACGTCCAGATGGGATTTTTTGGAATTGATGCTAGGACACAATAATATTTTGTTAATATTTCCGGTTTTAATGACTCTTTTCCGGTTTTAAATATTTACACAGTCTAATCTAACAATTTGGCGCTTTTGACGTGAAATTTGAGGACGTTGCCGAAGTCCAAACAGGAAAACCTTTACATCCGCTTGTAGCAAATTCAATCAGCTTTAAGACACAACAAACCGTATTAAAATACCCCAATTATTAACCGAGCTACAAGCGAAAATGTAAATTTTCCGGTTTTCCTCTTTGCTGCTCAACCCGGAAATTTTTGCAGGATTTCAAGGCTACATGGGGTACATTTATTCTTGGATTTCAAGGAGCTGACAGATATATTCTCCTCGGGGCGATAGCCTTCAAGCTATCGGCCCTAATTCCAGGTAACATCAAACACCCAGGGGTCTTAAATTACTAGATTATCCCCGGAAATCGTTAAATTTAACGGTTTCCGTTTTTTTATTCGCTTGTTTATATTTACAGATTGTTCCCTGTTTTCAATTGTTCTAGAAATTTTGTGTGATCATAAAAATATTTCAAAAAAACTTTTTTGGTTGTTCGTTTTTTTATGATAATTCTGAAACCGGAAGTGCTATCTTTAAGATTGATACAGATTTGGATTCAACAGGAAATTTCCGGTGAGAGCGTGTATATTTTTTTGCATAAGTTAAAGGGTTTTGGAAATATGCAGCGAAATGTAAATTTTGAAAATTTCTAATTTTTTTGCAATAATTTGCAAACCGGTAAATTTGTAACAAAAATTAAACCAGCACAAAATTCAGAAGCCCAAAATCTATAAGTCCAGATAATTTTTTTTTTCTAAGATCCTTAAATTAACGGAGTTACCAACAAAACAAAACTTACAAATTCGCACTTGCACCCCAATATTTCCTAAACCGGAAACTTTAGCCACTTCCGGTTTCAAAATTTCTGCTCAGCGCCCCAAAATCGTACCGAAAGCATCTTCAGTTTTTCCAAATCGCACCGTGTCGACCAGTCTACAAAAACTCAAATCGCAACTTCCGCCCCATACAACTCGCAAAAAAACAATCGCAACGACTTCCGGTTTTCACCATCGCTTTCCCCACGAAAAAATCAATAGAATGCAGTTTTGAAAATTCGAATTGGTTTTCTAGTTTCTGTTTTGCAATTTAACACTTTGTAACTTCCGGAAGTTATAATTGCGGAAGCTGACGTCACAGGTGTGTTTACTTTAAAAATTTGGAATCTACAACTTGAAATGTTTGGGTTAGAGTTTTTGCTAGGTCAAAACTCCTGCTGGTTAAGTTTTTTGCAGGAAATTTGTCGTTGATTTACGCTTCTGCAACTCAGCTAATAGAGGTCGTAGCGAGTTCCGGTTTTCAAATTTGGATTTGTAATGGTGGAAGTTACGAGAAAATGATTTGCTTTTTTTTAATTTCGTTAAATTTCATATTTGGATGAAATATTCTCAGCAAGATAACTCAGCGGGTATTGGTTGTAACAAATTGCGGTTTTCAGATTCCCACTCAGGGTTATCAAAGCTATGCGATTTGACTTTTCGTTCATTTAATTTGTTAAAATTCGCTATTTTCCTCACGGTTTTCCTGCTGCTGCGTCGCGGAAGCTCAATCAAACCGATGGGCCAGGGATCACACGTCGATCTTGATGACGCTCGTGCGAGTTCCGCGACGCTGCATGATGAATTCCGACTCGGCCGACTGTCATAGTTATGTCAAAATTTGAAACATAACCTTAAAGTAGATTAAATGTGGGAAACTCTGCTGTTTCAAATGTTTTATTTAGACTTGGATTAAGGTCAGGATTGGCCCAAGAAAAACAAAGTTTTTGTATCTTACAGACAAGTTGATGGGACACATATAGACGTACAGATGGGATTTTTTGGAATTGATGCTAGGACACAATAATATTTAGTTAATATTTCCGGTTTTAATGACTCTTTTCCGGTTTTAAATATTTACACAGTCTAATCTAACAATCTGGCGCTTTTGACGTGAAATTTGAGGACGTTGCCGAAGTCCAAACAGGAAAACCTTTACAACCGCTTGTAGCAAATTCAATCAGCTTTAAGACACAACAAACCGTATTAAAATACCCCAATTATTAACCGAGCTACAAGCGAAAATATAAATTTTCCGGTTTTCCTTTATGCTGCTCAACCCGGAAATTTTTGCAGGATTTCAAGGCTACATGGGGTACATTTATTCTTGGCTTTCAAGGAGCTGACAGATATATTCTCCTCGGGGCGATAGCCTTCAAGCTATCGGCCCCAATTCCAGGTAACATCAAACACCCAGGTCTTAAATTACTAGATTATAGCCGGAAACCGTTAAATTTAACGGTTTCCGGTTTTTTATCGCTTGTTTATATTTACAGATTGTTCCCTGTTTTCAATTGTTCTGGAAATTTTGTGTGATCATAAAAATATTTCAAAAAAACTTTTTTGGTTGTTAGTTTTTTTATGATAATTCTGAAACCGGAAGTGCTATCTTCAAGTGAGATACAGATTTGGATTCTACAGGAAATTTCCGTTAATAATGTGTTTATTTTTTTTGAATAGGTTTAGGCGTTTGGGAAATATGCAATGAAATGTAAAGTTTGAAAATTTTTAATTTTTTTGCAATAATTTGCAAACCGGTAAATTTACTACAAAAATAAAACCAGAGCAAGATTAAGAAGCCCAAAATCTATAAGTCGCGATAATTATTTTTTCCTAAATCCCTAAATTAACGGCGTTACCAACAAAACAAAACTTACAAATTCGCAATTGCACCCCCAATATTTCCCAAAACGAAAACTTTAGCCACTTCCGGTTTCAAAATCTCAACTCAGCGCCCCAAAATCTTACCGAAACCATCTTTAGTTTTTCCAAATGCCACCGTTTTGACCAGTCCACGAAAACTCAAATCGCAATTTCCGGCCCGCGCAACTCGCAAAAAAACAATCGCAACGACTTCCGGTTTTCACCATCGCATTCCTTACGAAAAAATCAATAGAATTCAGTTTTGAAAATTCGAATTGGCTTTCTAGTTTCTGTTTTGCAATTTAACACTTTGTAACTTCAGGAAATGATAATTGCGGAAGCGAACGCCGCAGGTGTATTTACTTTAAAAAATTAGAATCTACAGCTTGAAATGTTTGGGTTCGAGTTTTTGTTGCGTTAAAATTCCTGCTGGTTAAGTTTTTTGCAGGAAATTTGTCGTTGAATTACGCCTCTGTAACTCAGCTAATAGAAGTTGTAGCGAGTTCCAGTTTTCAAATTTGGATTTGTAATGGTGGAAGCTACGAGAAAATGATTTGCTTTTTCTAAATTTCGTTAAATTTTATTTTTGGATGAAATATTCTCAGCAAGATAACTCAGCGGGTATTGTTCGTACAAAATTGCGGTTTTCAGATTCGCACTCAGGTTTAGCGAAGCTATGCGATTTGAGTTTTCGTTCATAAAATTCGTTAAAATTCGCTATTTGTCTCACGGTTTTGCTGCTGCGGCGTCGCGGAAGCTCAATCGAACCGATGGTCCAGCGATCACACGTCGATCTTGATGACGCTCGTGCGAGTTCCGCGACGCTGCATGATGAATTCCGACTCCGACGAGTTCAACTTCCTGCAATCCGATCCCGTTTTCCTCCTGCTGAGCGACGAATCCACCGTGTTCTTATAATAGAAACTGTTCATCTCGAAGCCCCTCTGGTTTCCCGCCGCCGAACAACAATCGATCGCTCGCCTGAACTCCTTCCTAAATTTTCCTGCAAAATAACAGAAACATCAATACTCTAATTACAGTATCAGCCCCTTAGTACAATCGTAAATATCTGTTTGCCTGAAGGAGTGAAAACTCTCAAACGCGTTTTGCTTTACTTATTTGCGGGGAAGAGTTTTTGGGTCTTGCGGGGCCTTTCCCGTGGGAAATTTGCTTGTTGTAAAGCTGTCTAATAGAATTTGTACTGGTTTGTGCGGTGGGTTGCATAAGGCGGGAGATATTAGGGGTTTTATTGGACTTGGTCCATTCGGATGAATTGAACTTCTAACTTTATTACCTATTTTCGGGGCTTTCCTGCCGCATAATGTTGCCGTGTTATATATCAAATTACGCAGAATTTATCGTAGTTTATAAAATCGTCCAGCTTGTTCCTCTAACTCTATCGACTTAAAAGTTATTTGAGAAAAACTAAATCTATTTTTAAAATTACAAAGTTTAAAACTTTAACACAACATATCTCCGTTAATATCCAACGTAGACTAACCGATTATAAACCATTTTCTTGCAAATTTATTCTAATTTTCAAAACTGTTACAACTATTTCCGTAGCTTTCCTAGTTTTTTAATTACAACCGAAAAACTAAATGTATTCCAAAAACTATTGAAAATTAGCAAAACTTCCTTTTTTCCAATTTTCGTTATTATATCGCTTATTTTCCAACCGATTTTCAAAATTTAAACAGTTTATCAATCACGATTAAATTTAAAACCAACTTTATTCACAATATTTTTTGCTAACTTCATTTGTTTTGAAATTAAATTTTGTGCACTAAATTACCAATATCCCTGTAACGCGTGAGCGAAATTTAAAATTTCCTGCGGCGCCTGTAATCCAACTGATTCCTTTATAAACAACTTTTAATGAACTTTCTCCTGCGGAGCGCAGCAGTCCGCCTAACCGGGTGGCAACCCGTAAACTTAGCACAATATAAAGCATTTCGCTGCAGCGAGCAAAAAACGCGATAACTCGGTTAAAACCGCGCGGATTTAAGAAATTCGAACGGAATTGGAGAGATAATTGACTTCTGAATAAGTCTCGTTAGGTAAGTTTTTTTCGTCGAGGTAATTGTTTGGGAGATATCACGCGGTGAAAGAATGCTTTCTGTTTCGTGTAAGGTTTCAGAAAAAACGGTCGTATTTATGCAACCAGTGGGTGTTTTAAAGATGTTTTTACTGTTCCGGAAAGGTAAGTAAATTGTCTAGGAAAAGTTTCCGATCAAGTTTCTTGTCCGTGGCACGGGTTGTTAGTTACGCGGCTTTTAAATCGGAAAGTCGCGCATTCGCGAGCTTTTTTGTGATAATTCTGAAACCGGAAGCGCTATCATCAAGATAAATACAGATTTGGATTCTACAGGAAATTACCTTTAAGAATGTGTTTAAATATTTCAAATAAGTTTAGGAAATATGCAGAAAAATGTATTTTTTGGAAATTTCTTGCAATAATTTGCAAACGGTTAGATTTGCAAAAAAACTGAAACCAGCACAAGATTCAGAACATCAAGGTCTATAAGTTGCAACAATTTTTTTTTCTAAAATCCTCAACTTAACGGAGTTACAAACAAAAAACAAAATTTACAAATGCGCACTTTAACTCAAAATATTTCGCAAACCGGAAACTTTGTCCACTTCCGGTCTCAAAATCTGAACTCAGCGTCCCAAAATCTTACCGAAACTACCTTTTTTCTTTCAAATCCCACCGTTTCGACCAATTTGCAAAAACTCAAATCGCAACTTCCGGCCCACACAACTCGCCAAGTAACGACCGCAAGGACTTCCGGTTTTCACCATCGCATTTCTCACGAAAAAATCTATCAATCGCAGTTTTCAAAATTCGAATCTGCTTTCTAATTTCTGTTTTGCAATTAAAAGGTTTGTAACTTCCGGGGGTGATAATTGCGGAAGCGGATGTCACAGCAGAATTTACTTTAAAGATTTGGGATCTACAGATTGAAACGTTAAGGATCCAGTTTTGTTTAGGTTAAAATCCCTGCTGATTTAGGTTTTTGCAGGAAATTTGTCGTTGCTTGACACGGCTGTAACTCAGCAAATATAAGCCGCAGCGAGTTCTGGTTTTCATATTTGGATTAAGAACGATGTAAGCTTTGAGAACCTGTGTCTTTTTTTAAATTTCGTTCAATTTGATTTTTGGATGAAATATTCTCAAGCAGATAACTCTGCGAGTTTTGGTCGTAACGAACTGCGATTTTCAGATTCGCACTCAGGGCTGGCTATACTATGCAATTTGAGTTTTCTTAAGGTTTCTGAAACTACAAAACCGGTTGTAATTAAAGAACCAGTGGTTTTTTCAGACATTTTTGCTGTTTCTGAAAGGTAAGTAAATACTCTAGTAAAAGTTTCAGATCAAGTTTCTTGTCCGTTACACGGGTTGTTAGTTACTACGCGACTTTTAAATCGGAAAGTCACGCATTCTCGAGTTTTTTTTCATTATAATTCTAAAACCGGAAGTGCTATCATTAAGGTAAATGCAGATTTTGATTCTACAGAAAATTTCCTTTAAGAATGTGTTTAAATATTTCAAATAAGTTGAAGGGTTTAGGAAATATGGAGCAAAATGTATTTTTTGGGAAATTTTTAATTTTGTTACAATAATTTGCAAACGGTTCGATTCGCAAAAAAACCGAAACCAGCAAAAGATTCAGAACACCAAGGTCTATAAGATGTAACAACCTTTTTTTTTCTAAAATTCTCAACTTAACGGAGTTACCAACAAAACAAAAGTTACAAATGCGCATTTGAACTTTAAGTATTTCGCAAACCGAAATTTTTGGCCACTTCCGGTTTCATAATCTTGTCTCAGCGCCCTAAAATTTTACCAAAACCACCTTTTGTTCTTTCAAATCGCACCGTTTCGACCAATTTGCAAAACCTAAAATCGCAACTTCCGGCCCACACAACTCGCAAAGTAACGACCGCAAGGACTTTCGGTTTTCGCCATCGCAATTCTCACGAAAAAATCTATCAAACGCAGTTTTCAAAATTCGAATTGGATTTCTATTTTCTGTTTTGCAATTAAAAAAATTGCAACTTCCGGAAGAGATAATTGCGGAAGCGGACGTCACAGCATAATTTACTTTAAAGATTTGGGATCTACAGATTAAAACGTTTAGGATCGAGTTTTGTTTATGTTAAAATCCTTGCTGGTTTAGGTTTTTGCAGGAAATTTGTCGTTACTTTACACGGCTGTAAGTCAGCAAATAGAAGTCGTAGCGAATTCTGGTTTTCATATTTGCATTTAGAACAATGTAAGCTGTGAGAAACTGTGTCGCTTTTTGAAATTTCGTTCAATTTGATTTTTGGATGAAATATTCTCAGGAAAATAACTCGGCGAATTTTGGTCGCGACAAACTGCAGTTTTCAGATTCCCACTCAGGGCTGCCTATACTATACGATTTGAGTTTTCGTAAGGTTTTAGAAACCACAAAACCGGTTGTAATTAAGGAACCAGTGGATCTTTCAAAGACATTTTTGTTGTTTCTCAAAGGTAAGTAAATTCTCTAGGAAAAGTTTCCGATCAAGTTTCTTGTCCGTGGCACGGGTTGTTAGTTACACGACTTTTAAATGTGAAAGTCGCGTATTCGCGAGTTTTTTAATGATAATTCTGAAACCGGAAGCGCTACCATCTAGATAAATGCACATTTGGATTCTACAGGAAATATCCTTTAAGAATGTGTTTAAATATTTCAAATAAGTTGAAGGGTTTAGGAAATATGCAGCAAAATGTATTTTTTTTTAAATTTATAATTTTTTTGCAATAATTTGCAAACGGTTAGATTTACAAAAAGCTGAAACCAGCACAAGATTCAAAACACCAAGCTCTATAAGTTGCAATTTTTTTTTCTTCTAAAATCTTTAATATAACGAAGTTAGCAACAACACAAAATTCTAAAATGCGTACTTTAACTCCAAATATTTCGCAAACCGGAAGCATTGGCCACTTCCGGTTTCAAAATCTCGTCTCAGCGCCCCAAAATCTAACAAAAACCACCTTTTGTTCTTTAAAATCCCACCGTTTCGACAAATTTGCAAAAACTAAAATCGCAACTTCCGGCCCACACAACTCGCAAATTAACGACCGCAAGGACTTCCGGTTTTCACCATCGCATTTCTCACAAAAAAATCTATCATGCGCAGTTTTAAAAATTCGAATCGGCTTTCTAGTTTCTGTTTTGCAATAAAAAAAATTGCAACTTCCGGAAGAGGTAATTGCGAAAGTGGACGTCACAGCAGAATTTACTTTAAAAATTTGGGATCTACAGGTTGAAACGTTTAGGATGGAGTTTTGTTTAGGTTAAAATCCCTGCTGGTTTAGGTTTTTGCAGGAAATTTGTCCTTGCTTGACACGGCTGTAACTCAGCAAATAGAAGACGTAGCAAGTTCTGGTTTTCATATTTGGATTTAGAACGATGTATGCTATGAGAAACTGTGTCGTTTTTTTAAATTTCGGTCAATTTGATTTTTTTGGATGAAATATTCTCAGGAAGATAACTCGGCGTGTGTTGGTCGTAACGAACTGCGGTTTCCACATTCGCACTCAGGGCTGGTTATACTATGCGATTTGAGTTTTCGTGAGGTTTCTGAAACCACAAAACCGGTTGTAATTAAGAACCCACTGGTTTCTTTCAAAGAAATTTTTGCTGCTCCAGAAAGATAAGTAAATTCTCCAGGAAAAGTTTCAGATCAAGTTTATTGTTCGTGGCAAGCTTTGTCAGTTACGCGGCTTTGAAATCGGAAAGTCGTGCATTCGCTTTGTTTATTTCCTGCTGGCGGTTTATGCCCGGCAGCAAGGTATAAAGTTACCGCCGTTAATTGGCGACATTTATACGTCGCAATCCTTTGGCAGCCCCCAGCAGGACTCGCAGAAACTCTTCTTTGAAGTCCCTTTGTCCCTCCAATTTGCACGAAATCGTTCAACAAAATCACACAGAGGCTATCATTTCATTTCATACTTCAACAATAAAAAGAGATTGATAATAAAACCCTGCAGCAGGAATTTTCCTGCAGAATAAGCAGATTTTAACTTGAAATAACTCTAATTTACAACTTTAATGAGCTATAACTTCGTTAATTTTAATCGCATAGAAGAACAAAATACAGTTTTGAAAACTGCGTTTCATTGCGAATGAAAGCATGTGCGATACTTTAATACCACTTTGGTATTAGACTAACCACAGTTTAAAAACCAAAACACTTTATTAATAATTTCCAAAAGCTACTTCCACAATTTCCGCTATAACTCAAAAAAGGGAAAACGCAGCGAAACAAATGAAAGCTTTGTGGAAACTAGATTAAATTCCGTATTAGATTTTGGTTTAAAACCTTGGGGGTATTAGATTAAATATCTGAGTAATTTAGGTTTGAAAGTTGTTTCGTTGAAGTAGAGGGGGAAGGGGTGGGGGTAGAGAAATTTGTTTTAGATAAAATTTGCGAGGATTAGTGTGTGGTTTTAGAAGGTGAAAGAATTTTGGAAATCGGAGTTGATTTGTGGAAGTTATTGCGGAAAAAGTGGAAGATGAATTTTTTGGTTGGATATATTGGTTTGGTTTTTATCAAATAACTTTTGATTGGTGCGTTTTATTAAAAAAATATAAGGGATGATATTTGTTGGGGATTAGTTGCGGAATAGAGCGGTGAAAGATTCTTTGCGATTAGTGCAGAAATGTAAGTGCAAAGTGACAAATAGTTAAAAATGTAGTTTGGGGCGTGGAGGGGTGAGGCGGCGGAATTGGGTGACAATCCGATTGTCGTTTATTAGTTCGTCTCGTGTGCTAACCGAAACGAGATTTAGTTTCAGTGCGATCGATAAGACGTAACGGGGATTGATCACTTATTTCGCGACGACGTAACGGATTAATTATACCCGATTCGGAGAAAAGCGGACATTTCCCGGGGGATTACAGCGGATTTCCGTGTACAAGGGCTTTCGTTTACACCCGCACTACAGACTGCCACTGAAATCCCTCCGAAGCAGCTGCCACCAGACGAGAAACAAGAATCGAAACCTCAAACGGATATTGTGGAAAAACCGGAAGTGACTCGTAAAAATAATCGACGGTTCCGGAAGCGTTGTTTTCCGTAGATGTGAATTCATGTATGACACTTGCAGGAAATTCGCAAAATCCTGCTGAATGAAAACCAAATTTAAAGCTAAGCCAAATTAAGTTGGAATATAAAGCCAAACTTTTTTGTTTGAAAATGTTGGAAAAAACGGTTACAATATTTTTTATAGGAAATTGAACAGGGAAGTCAAAACTGTTCGAATTTTTAAGATCCATTGAGAAATAACCTCAATAAATCAAAAAGAGTTTTGTAAACGAAAATCCGACATTTTGCTTCATAACTCTTTTGTTTGTCAAACGTCAAAAAAATGGTTGAGACGTTTTTTATAGCTAATATAGCGAGGAATGCGATGGTGTGAAAGTTTTTAAAATCCATTCAGTAATAACGTCACAAAAGCAAAAAAATCCAAAAACTGTTTTCAAAATCCTGCTGTGGCTATAAATCTAAATCATTTTATTTTTTGGATGAATGTTGACTTACCGCTCCTGAAGTTTGAATTTTTAAGATCCATTGCGAAATAACCTCAATATATATCACAAAGAGTTTTGTAAACGAAAATCCGACATTTTGCTTCATAACTCTTTTGTTTGTGAAACGTCAAAAAAATGGTTAAGACGTTTTTTATAGCTAATTTAGCGAGGAATGCGATGGTGTGAAAGTTTTTAAAAACCATGCAGTAATAACGTCACAAAAGCAAAAAAATCCAAAAACTGTTTTCAAAATCCTGCTGTGGCTATAAATCTAAATCATTTTATTTTTTGGATGAATGTTGACTTGCCGCTCATGAAGTTTGAATTTTTAAGATCCATTGAGAAATAACCTCAATATATATCACAAAGAATTTTGTAAACGAAATCCGACATTTTGCTTCATAACTCTTTTGTTTGTGAAACGTCAAAAAAATGGTTAAGACGTTTTTTATAGCAAATTTAGCGAGGAATGCGATAGTGTGAAAGTTTTTAAAATCCATGCAGTAATAACGTCACAAAAGCAAAAAAATCCAAAAACTGTTTTCAAAATCCTGCTGCGGCTATAAATCTAAATCGTTTTATTTTTTGGATGAATATTGACTTACCGCTCATAAAGTTTGAATTTTTAAGATCCATTGAGAAATAAGCTCAATATATATCACAAAGAGTTTTCTAAACGAAAATCCGACATTTTGCTTCGTAATTCTTTTGTTTGTGAAACGTCAAAAAAATGGTTAAGGCGTTTTTTATAGCAAATTTAGCGAGGAATGCGATAGTGTGGAAGTTTTTAAAATCCATGCAGCAATAACGTCACAAAAGCAAAAAATTAAAAAAACAGTTTTTAAAATCCTGCTGCGGCTATAAACCTAAATCGTTTTATTTTTTGGATGAATATTGACTTACCACTCATGAAGTTTTAATTTTTAAGATCCATTGTGAAATAACCTCAATATATATCACAAAGAGTTTTCTAAACGAAAATCCGACATTTTGCTTCATAATTCTTTTGTTTGTGAAACGTCAAAAAAATGGTTAAGGCGTTTTTTATAGCAAATTTAGTAAGGAATGCGATAGTGTGGAAGTTTTTAAAATCCATGCAGTAATAACGTCACAAAAGCAAAAAAATCCAAAAACTGTTTTCAAAATCCTGCTGCGGCTATAAATCTAAATCGTTTTATTTTTTGGATGAATATTGACTTACCGCTCATAAAGTTTGAATTTTTAAGATCCATTGAGAAATAACCTCAATATATATCACAAAGAGTTTTGTAAACGAAAATCCGCCATTTTGCTTCATAACTCTTTTGTTTGTGAAACGTCAAAAAAATGGTTAAGACGTTTTTTATAGCTAATTTAGCGAGGAATGCGATGGTGTGAAAGTTTTTAAAAACCATGCAGTAATAACGTCACAAAAGCAAAAAAATTAAAAAACTGTTTCCAAAATCCTGCTGCGGCTATAAATCTAAATCGTTTTATTTTTTTGGTGAGTATTGAATTACCGCTCATGAAGTTTGAATTTTTAAGATCCATTGAGAAATAACCTCAATATATATCACAAAGAGTTTTGTAAACGAAAATCCGACATTTTGCTTCATAACTCTTTTGTTTGTCAAACGTCAAAAAAATGATTAAGACGTTTTTTATAGCAAATTTAGTAAGGAATGCGATGATGTTAAAGTTTTTAAAATCCATGCAGTAATAACGTCACAAAAGCAGAAAAATTCAAAAACTGTTTTCAAAATCCTGCTGCGGCTATAAATCTAAATCATTTTATTTTTTGGATGAATGTTGACTTACCGCTCATGAAGTTTGAATTTTTAAGATCCATTGAGAAATAAGCTCAATATATATCACAAAGAGTTTTCTAAACGAAAATCCGACATTTTGCTTCGTAATTCTTTTGTTTGTGAAACGTCAAAAAAATGGTTAAGGCGTTTTTTATAGCAAATTTAGCGAGGAATGCGATAGTGTGGAAGTTTTTAAAATCCATGCAGCAATAACGTCACAAAAGCAAAAAATTAAAAAAACAGTTTTCAAAATCCTGCTGCGGCTATAAACCTAAATCGTTTTATTTTTTGGATGAATATTGACTTACCACTCATGAAGTTTTAATTTTTAAGATCCATTGTGAAATAACCTCAATATATATCACAAAGAGTTTTCTAAACGAAAATCCGACATTTTGCTTCATAATTCTTTTGTTTGTGAAACGTCAAAAAAATGGTTAAGGCGTTTTTTATAGCAAATTTAGTAAGGAATGCGATAGTGTGGAAGTTTTTAAAATCCATGCAGTAATAACGTCACAAAAGCAAAAAAATCCAAAAACTGTTTTCAAAATCCTGCTGCGGCTATAAATCTAAATCGTTTTATTTTTTGGATGAATATTGACTTACCGCTCATAAAGTTTGAATTTTTAAGATCCATTGAGAAATAACCTCAATATATATCACAAAGAGTTTTGTAAACGAAAATCCGCCATTTTGCTTCATAACTCTTTTGTTTGTGAAACGTCAAAAAAATGGTTAAGACGTTTTTTATAGCTAATTTAGCGAGGAATGCGATGGTGTGAAAGTTTTTAAAAACCATGCAGTAATAACGTCACAAAAGCAAAAAAATTAAAAAACTGTTTCCAAAATCCTGCTGCGGCTATAAATCTAAATCGTTTTATTTTTTTGGTGAGTATTGAATTACCGCTCATGAAGTTTGAATTTTTAAGATCCATTGAGAAATAACCTCAATATATATCACAAAGAGTTTTGTAAACGAAAATCCGACATTTTGCTTCATAACTCTTTTGTTTGTCAAACGTCAAAAAAATGATTAAGACGTTTTTTATAGCAAATTTAGTAAGGAATGCGATGATGTTAAAGTTTTTAAAATCCATGCAGTAATAACGTCACAAAAGCAGAAAAATTCAAAAACTGTTTTCAAAATCCTGCTGCGGCTATAAATCTAAATCATTTTATTTTTTGGATGAATGTTGACTTACCGCTCATGAAGTTTGAATTTTTAAGATCCATTGAGAAATAAGCTCAATATATATCACAAAGAGTTTTCTAAACGAAAATCCGACATTTTGCTTCGTAATTCTTTTGTTTGTGAAACGTCAAAAAAATGGTTAAGGCGTTTTTTATAGCAAATTTAGCGAGGAATGCGATAGTGTGGAAGTTTTTAAAATCCATGCAGCAATAACGTCACAAAAGCAAAAAATTAAAAAAACAGTTTTCAAAATCCTGCTGCGGCTATAAACCTAAATCGTTTTATTTTTTGGATGAATATTGACTTACCACTCATGAAGTTTTAATTTTTAAGATCCATTGTGAAATAACCTCAATATATATCACAAAGAGTTTTCTAAACGAAAATCCGACATTTTGCTTCATAATTCTTTTGTTTGTGAAACGTCAAAAAAATGGTTAAGGCGTTTTTTATAGCAAATTTAGTAAGGAATGCGATAGTGTGGAAGTTTTTAAAATCCATGCAGTAATAACGTCACAAAAGCAAAAAAATCCAAAAACTGTTTTCAAAATCCTGCTGCGGCTATAAATCTAAATCGTTTTATTTTTTGGATGAATATTGACTTACCGCTCATAAAGTTTGAATTTTTAAGATCCATTGAGAAATAACCTCAATATATATCACAAAGAGTTTTGTAAACGAAAATCCGCCATTTTGCTTCATAACTCTTTTGTTTGTGAAACGTCAAAAAAATGGTTAAGACGTTTTTTATAGCTAATTTAGCGAGGAATGCGATGGTGTGAAAGTTTTTAAAAACCATGCAGTAATAACGTCACAAAAGCAAAAAAATTAAAAAACTGTTTCCAAAATCCTGCTGCGGCTATAAATCTAAATCGTTTTATTTTTTTGGTGAGTATTGAATTACCGCTCATGAAGTTTGAATTTTTAAGATCCATTGAGAAATAACCTCAATATATATCACAAAGAGTTTTGTAAACGAAAATCCGACATTTTGCTTCATAACTCTTTTGTTTGTCAAACGTCAAAAAAATGATTAAGACGTTTTTTATAGCAAATTTAGTAAGGAATGCGATGATGTTAAAGTTTTTAAAATCCATGCAGTAATAACGTCACAAAAGCAGAAAAATTCAAAAACTGTTTTCAAAATCCTGCTGCGGCTATAAATCTAAATCATTTTATTTTTTGGATGAATGTTGACTTACCGCTCATGAAGTTTGAATTTTTAAGATCCATTGAGAAATAAGCTCAATATATATCACAAAGAGTTTTCTAAACGAAAATCCGACATTTTGCTTCGTAATTCTTTTGTTTGTGAAACGTCAAAAAAATGGTTAAGGCGTTTTTTATAGCAAATTTAGCGAGGAATGCGATAGTGTGGAAGTTTTTAAAATCCATGCAGCAATAACGTCACAAAAGCAAAAAATTAAAAAAACAGTTTTCAAAATCCTGCTGCGGCTATAAACCTAAATCGTTTTATTTTTTGGATGAATATTGACTTACCGCTCATAAAGTTTGAATTTTTAAGATCCATTGAGAAATAACCTCAATATATATCACAAAGAGTTTTGTAAACGAAAATCCGCCATTTTGCTTCATAACTCTTTTGTTTGTGAAACGTCA
The DNA here is from genome assembly GCA_944588485.1 of Phosphuga atrata. Classification (NCBI taxonomy): domain Eukaryota; kingdom Metazoa; phylum Arthropoda; class Insecta; order Coleoptera; family Silphidae; genus Phosphuga; species Phosphuga atrata. The sequence goes on from OX155906.1 coordinate 27,380,298, forward strand.
AAAAAATGGTTCCGACGTTTTTTATAGCAAATTTAGTAAGGAATGCGATAGTGTGGAAGTTTTTAAAATCCATGCAGTAATAACGTCACAAAAGCAAAAAAATCCAAAAACTGTTTTCAAAATCCTGCTGTGGCTATAAATCTAAATCATTTTATTTTTTGGATGAATGTTGACTTGCCGCTCATGAAGTTTGAATTTTTAAGATCCATTGAGAAATAACCTCAATATATATCACAAAGAATTTTGTAAACGAAATCCGACATTTTGCTTCATAACTCTTTTGTTTGTGAAACGTCAAAAAAATGGTTAAGACGTTTTTTATAGCAAATTTAGCGAGAAATGCGTTAGTGTGAAAGTTTTTAAAATCCATGCAGTAATAACGTCACAGAAGCAAAAAATTTCAAAAACTGTTTTCAAAATCCTGCTGCGGCTATAAATCTAAATCGTTTTATTTTTTGGATGAATATTGACTTACCGCTCATAAAGTTTGAATTTTTAAGATCCATTGAGAAATAACCTCAATATATATCACAAAGAGTTTTCTAAACGAAAATCCGCCATTTTGCTTCATAACTCTTTTGTTTGTGAAACGTCAAAAAAATGGTTAGGACGTTTTTTATAGCAAATTTAGTAAGGAATGCGATAGTGTGAAAGTTTTTAAAATCCATGCAGTAATAACGTCACAAAAGCAAAAAAATCCAAAAACTGTTTTCAAAATCCTGCTGTGGCTATAAATCTAAATCATTTTATTTTTTGGATGAATGTTGACTTGCCGCCCATGAAGTTTGAATTTTTAAGGTCCATTGAGAAATAACCTCAATATATATATCACATCGAGTTTTCTAAACGAAAATCCGACATTTTGCTTCATAATTCTTTTGTTTGTGAAACGTCAAAAAAACGGTTAAGACGTTTTTTATAGCAAATTTAGCGAGGAATGCGATAGTGTGAAAGTTTTTAAAATCCATGCAGTAATAACGTCACAGAAGCAAAAAATTAAAAAAACAGTTTTCAAAATCCTGCTGCGGCTATAAACCTAAATCGTTTTATTTTTTGGATGAATATTGACTTACCACTCATGAAGTTTTAATTTTTAAGATCCATTGTGAAATAACCTCAATATATATCACAAAGAGTTTTCTAAACGAAAATCCGACATTTTGCTTCATAATTCTTTTGTTTGTGAAACGTCAAAAAAATGGTTAAGACGTTTTTTATAGCAAATTTAGTAAGGAATGCGATGGTGTGGAAGTTTTTAAAATCCATGCAGTAATAACGTCACAAAAGCAAAAAAACTCAAAAACTGTTTTCAAAATCCTGCTGCGGCTATAAATCTAAATCGTTTTATTTTTTGGATGAATATTGACTTACCGCTCATGAAGTTTGAATTTTTAAGATCCATTGAGAAATAACCTCAATATATATCACAAAGAGTTTTGTAAACGAAAATCCGCCATCTTGCTTCATAACTCTTTTGTTTGTGAAACGTCAAAAAAATGGTTAAGACGTTTTTTATAGCAAATTTAGTAAGGAATGCGATAGTGTGGAAGTTTTTAAAATCCATGCAGTAATAACGTCACAAAAGCAAAAAAACTCAAAAACTGTTTTCAAAATCCTGCTGCGGCTATAAATCTAAATCGTTTTATTTTTTGGATGAATATTGACTTACCGCTCATGAAGTTTGAATTTTTAAGATCCATTGAGAAATAACCTCAATATATATCACAAAGGGTTTTGTAAACGAAAATCCGCCATCTTGCTTCATAACTCTTTTGTTTGTGAAACGTCAAAAAAATGGTTAAGACGTTTTTTATAGCAAATTTAGCGAGGAATGCGATAGTGTGAAAGTTTTTAAAATCCATGCAGTAATAACGTCACAAAAGCAAAAAATTAAAAATACTGTTTTCAAAATCCTGCTGCGGCTATAAATCTAAATCGTTTTATTTTTTGGATGAATATTGACTTACCGCTCATGAAGTTTGAATTTTTAAGATCCATTGAGAAATAACCTCAATATATATCACAAAGAGTTTTGTAAACGAAAATCCGCCATCTTGCTTCATAACTCTTTTGTTTGTGAAACGTCAAAAAAATGGTTAAGACGTTTTTTATAGCAAATTTAGCGAGGAATGCGATAGTGTGAAAGTTTTTAAAATCCATGCAGTAATAACGTCACAAAAGCAAAAAATTAAAAAAACTGTTTTCAAAATCCTGCTGCGGCTATAAATCTAAATCGTTTTATTTTTTGGATGAATATTGACTTACCGCTCATGAAGTTTGAATTTTTAAGATCCATTGAGAAATAACCTCAATATATATCACAAAGAGTTTTGCAAACAAAAATCCGACATTTTGTTTCGTAATTCTTTTGTTTGTGAAACGTCAAAAAAATGGTTAAGACGTTTTTTATAGCTAATTTAGCGAGGAATGCGATGGTGTGAAAGTTTTTAAAATCCATGCAGTAATAACGTCACAAAAGCAAAAAATTTCAAAAACTGTTTTAAAAATCCTGCTGCGGCTATAAATCTAAATCGTTTTATTTTTTAGATGAATATTGACTTACCACTCATGAAGTTTTAATTTTTAAGATCCATTGTGAAATAACCTCAATATATATCACAAAGAGTTTTCTAAACGAAAATCCGACATTTTGCTTCATAATTCTTTTGTTTGTGAAACGTCAAAAAAATGGTTAAGACGTTTTTTATAGCAAATTTAGTAAGGAATGCGATAGTGTGGAAGTTTTTAAAATCCATGCAGTAATAACGTCACAAAAGCAAAAAAACTCAAAAACTGTTTTCAAAATCCTGCTGCGGCTATAAACCTAAATCGTTTTATTTTTTAGATGAATATTGACTTACCGCTCATGAAGTTTGAATTTTTAAGATCCATTGAGAAATAACCTCAATATATATCACAAAAACTTTTGTAAACGAAAATCCGACATTTTGCTTCATAATTCTTTTGTTTGTCAAACGTCAAAAAAATGGTTAAGACGTTTTTTATAGCAAGTTTAGCGAGGAATGCGATAGTGTGAAAGTTTTTAAAATCCCTGCAGTAATAACGTCACAAAAGCAAAAAAATCCAAAAACTGTTTTCAAAATCCTGCTGCGGCTATAAATCTAAATCATTTTATTTTTTAGATAAATGTTGACTTACCGATCATGAAGTTTGAATTTTTTAGATCCATTGAGAAATAACCTCAATATATATCACAAAGAGTTTTGTAAACGAAAATCCGACATTTTGCTTCATAACTCTTTTGTTTGTGAAACGTCAAAAAAATGGTTACGACGTTTTTTATAGCAAATTTAGTAAGGAATGCGATGGTGTAAAAGTTTTTAAAATCCATGCAGTAATAACGCCACAAAAGCAAAAAAATTCAAAAACTGTTTTCAAAATCCTGCTGCGGCTATAAATCTAAATCATTTTATTTTTTGGATGAATGTTGACTTACCGCTCATGAAGTTTAAATTTTTAAGATCCATTGAGAAATAACCTCAATATATATCACAAAGAGTTTTGTAAACGAAAATCCGACATTTTGCTTCATAATTCTTTTGTTTGTGAAACGTCAAAAAATGGCTAAGACGTTTTTAATAGCAAATTTAGTAAGGAACGCGATAGTGTGAAAGTTTTTTAAATCCATGCAGTAATAACGTCACAAAAGCAAAAAAAATCAAAAACTGCTTTCAACATCCTGCTGCGGCTATAAATCTAAATCATTTTAATTTTTTAATGAATATTGACTTACTTCTCATGAAGTTTGAATTTTTAAGATCCATTGAGAAATAACCTCAATATATATCAAAAAGAGTTTTGTAAACAAAAATCCGACATTTTGTTTCGTAATTCTTTTGTTTGTGAAACGTCAAAAAAATGGTTGAGACGTTTTTTATAGCAAATTTAGCGAGGAATGCGATGGAGTGAAAGTTTTTAAAATCCAAGGAGTAATAACGTCACAAAAGCAAAAAAACTCAAAAACAGTTTTCAAAATCCTGCTGCGGCTACAAATCTAAATCGTTTTATTTTTTAGATGAATATTGACTTACCGCTCATGAAGTTTGAATTTTTAAGATCCATTGAGAAATAACATCAATATATATCACAAAGAGTTTTGTAAACGAAATCCGACATTTTGCTTCATAACTCTTTTGTTTGTGAAACGTCAAAAAAATGGTTAAGACGTTTTTTATAGCAAATTTAGCGAGGAATGCGATAGTGTGAAAGTTTTTAAAATCCATGCAGTAATAACGTCACAAAAGCAAAAAAATTCAAAAACTGTTTTCAAAATCCTGCTGCGGCTATAAGTCTAAATCGTTACATTTTTTGCGTGAATATTGACTTACCGCTCATGAAGTTGTAAATGACGGGATTGACCGCGCTATTAGCGTAGCAAAGCCAGTGGGAGATGAGGGCGAAAGCGCGATTCGAGTCGGTGTTCTTCAATCCGATGGTGAGCCTGCAACAAAAAACGCACGGCGATAATTTATGCATAGCCAGAAAACTCGAAGCTTTAGCAACAAAATCCGTGCGCGAATTTTCCTGCTACGATCGCTAGTTCCGGAAATATTTCGATTCGGAAAAAACGCGCCGGGTTGATGGAAATTGCGGTGTGGCTTCTGCCGGTCGCAGGAAAACGCTTGATGTATCAAATTAAAGCGGAAAGAATGGGCAATTAAAAAATATTAATTAAACTGAAACAACGTTGTTAATTATTCGAGGAAAAAGTCATTTCGCAGCGGAATACTTGCTCCCGGCTAATTCGTCCGCGCGCGCCCCCCCCGATCCGATTACGCAATTATTTAAATGGGGACATAAGGAACGTGCTGTTGCTACGACAATACCCACTCGACCCAAAAAAAAAATCACCCGCAGTTTACAAAACGGAAAAAATAATTAGAGCTTCGACCGAAATCGCACAAAGTAAACGACTCACTTTAAAACAACCGACATTTTTGAAATCAGCAGGAAATTTTCTTTGAAACGCCCTTTAAAGTTTTAAAATCGCTCTTAAAATAACAATCCTACGTTCAAAAAAGTTTTTCAAACTCCAAAAACTCAAAAACCGGAAATCGCACAAAGTAAACGAGTCACTTTAAAACAACTGACATTTTTGAAATCAGCAGGGAATTTTCTTCAAAACACCCTTTAAAAATCTAAAATTGCCCTTAAAATAACAATCCTGCGTTCAAAAAAGTTTTTTTAACTCAAATAACTCAAAAACCGGAAGTCGTAGCAACTTCCGGTTTTCACCACTGCTTTTAGCGCTACAAAGTTTATATAAAAACATATAACACAACCCAAACAAGTTTAATTTTGTAAAAGCTAGTCTTCAAGGTTTAACGTTTTGTTTTTTGTTAATAACTAAGGTATGTATCAACGGATTTTAACACGGTTGATTCTAAATTGAGTTTTTTATAAATTTCTTATAGCAAACTTTGCGAAAATCGGTTGCGAATTACTGAAATCGAAGGATCTTTTTTAAGCTGGAAATTATGTTGTTGGATAAATCGGAGAAAAACAAATATTCCACCGAGTTGTCGAATAGAGTGCTAATTTTCGCAGAGAAAAGTTAGATTGAGTTTTTTGTGTGCGCCGCGGCCTCGACGAGTTATAAGCGATCAACGTCTTTTCAGCAATCCCGCCGACGTTTCCCCGCGCAGCTCTTTTGTCTCGCGCGACAGCAAAATGTTTTTCGGACGAAATTTATCGGGAATTTAACTGTGGGTCCGAAGCTGTCAGATGTTTTCATATCGGATTGGGGATAAGCTCGGAAATTGCGAAAACGTGGAGGCAGATTTGGCAAAGTGATGAAATCGCAGAGTGCGCAGTTTACAAATCGCAGTTTTGAAAGTTATGCAAAAATATTTCGAATAAATTTTGCGCATAATTGAATTTGAAATGGAAATCTGTTTAAATATTGAAAATCGGCCAAGAAACAAAAGGGTTACAGCGTGTTAAGCTGCAGATTGCACAGCGCGGTGTTTTTGCTTCGTAGCGCATTTATTATAAATTTTATGAAAAAAACTTTCACATACTTTTTGTTTAGAATTGAATATAGAAATCAAATCACTTAGGTTTGATAATCGACCAAGAAACAAAAAAGTTAGAGCGTGTTAAGCCTCAGACTGCACGCCGCGGTGTTTTTGTTTCGTAACGCTTTTATTATAAATTTTATGAAAAAACCCTTTAGATACTTTTTGTTTGGAATTGAATATAGAAAACAAATCACTTTGAGTTTTGATAATCGGCAAAGAAACAAAAAAGTTAGAGCGTGTGTTAAACCTCAGGCTGCATGCCGCGGTGTTTTTGTTTCGTAGCGCTTTTATTATAAATTTTATAAAAAAAAAATTCAAGTATTTTTTGTTTAAAATTATACAGTGAAAACATATCAGCAGTTTGAGTTTAGATAATCGGCCAAGAAACAAAAAGTTAGAGCGTGTTAAGCCTCAGACTATACGCCGCGGTGTCTTTGTTTCGTAGCGCTTTTATTATAAATTCTATGAAAAAAACTTTCAAGTATATTTTATTTAGAATTGAGTCTAGAAAACAAATCAGTTTGAATTTTGATAATCTGTCAAGAAACAAAAAAGTTAGAGCGTGTTAAGCTTCAGACTGCACGCCGCAGTGTTTTTGTTTCGTAGCGCTTTTATTATAAATTTTATAAAAAAAACTTTCAAGTATTTTATGTTTAGAATTGAGCGTAAAACACAAATCAGTTTGAATTTTGATAATCGGTTAAGAAACAAAAAGTTAGTGCGTGTTAAGCTTCAGACTGCACGCCGCAGTGTTTTTGTTTCGTAGCGCTTTTATTATTATTTTTATGAAAAAAACTTTTAGATACTTTTTGTTTAGAATTGAATAAGGAGATCAAATCACTTTGAGTTTTGATAATCGGCCAAGAAACAAAAAAGTTAGAGCGTGTTAAGCCTCAGACTGCACGCCGCGGTGTTTTTGTTTCGTAGCGCTTTAATTATAAATTTTATGAAAAAAACTTTTAAGTATATTTTATTTAGATTTGAGCGTAAAAAACAAATCAGTTTGAATTTTGATAATCTGTCAAGAAACAAAAAAGTTAGAGCGTGTTAAGCTTCAGACTGCACGCCGCAGTGTTTTTGTTTCGTAGCGCTTTTATTATAAATTTTATGAAAAAAACTTTTAAGTATATTTTATTTAGATTTGAGCGTAAAAAACAAATCAGTTTGAATTGTGATAATCTGTCAAGAAACAAAAAAGTTAGTGCGTGTTAAGCTTCAGACTGCACCCCGCAGTGTTTTTGTTTCGTAGCGCTTTTATTATAAATTTTATAAAAAAAACTTTCAAGTATTTTATGTTTAGAATTGAGCAAAGAACACAAATCACTTTGAGCTTTGATAATCGGCCAAGAAATAAAAAAGTTAGAGCGTGTTAAGCCTCAGACTGCACGCCGCGGTGTTTTTGTTTCGTTGCGCTTTTATTATAAATTTTATAAAAAAAAAATTCAAGTATTTTTTGTTTAAAATTATACAGTGAAAACATATCAGCAGTTTGAGTTTAGATAATCGGCCAAGAAACAAAAAGTTAGAGCGTGTTAAGCCTCAGACTATACGCCGCGGTGTCTTTGTTTCGTAGCGCTTTTATTATAAATTCTATGAAAAAAACTTTCAAGTATATTTTATTTAGAATTGAGTCTAGAAAACAAATCAGTTTGAATTTTGATAATCTGTCAAGAAACAAAAAAGTTAGAGCGTGTTAAGCTTCAGACTGCACGCCGCAGTGTTTTTGTTTCGTAGCGCTTTTATTATAAATTTTATAAAAAAAACTTTCAAGTATTTTATGTTTAGAATTGAGCGTAAAACACAAATCAGTTTGAATTTTGATAATCGGTTAAGAAACAAAAAGTTAGTGCGTGTTAAGCTTCAGACTGCACGCCGCAGTGTTTTTGTTTCGTAGCGCTTTTATTATTAATTTTATAAAAAAAACTTTTAGATACTTTTTGTTTAGAATTGAATAAGGAGATCAAATCACTTTGAGTTTTGATAATCGGCCAAGAAACACAAAAGTTAGAGCGTGTTAAGCCTCAGACTGCACGCCGCGGTGTTTTTGTTTCGTAGCGCTTTAATTATAAATTTTATGAAAAAAACTTTTAAGTATATTTTATTTAGATTTGAGCGTAAAAAACAAATCAGTTTGAATTTTGATAATCTGTCAAGAAACAAAAAAGTTAGAGCGTGTTAAGCTTCAGACTGCACGCCGCAGTGTTTTTGTGTCGTAGCGCTTTTATTATAAATTTTATGAAAAAAACTTTCAATTATATTTTATTTAGAATCAAGCGTAGAAAACAAATCAGTTCGAATTGTGATAATCTGTCAAGAAACAAAAAAGTTAGTGCGTGTTAAGCTTCAGACTGCACCCCGCAGTGTTTTTGTTTCGTAGCGCTTTTATTATAAATTTTATAAAAAAAACTTTAAAATACTTTTTGTTTAGAATTGAGCAAAGAATACAAATCACTTTGAGTTTTGATAATCGGCCAAGAAACAAAAAAGTTAGAGCGTGTTAAGCCTCAGACTGCACGCCGCGGTGTTTTTGTTTCGTAGCGCTTTAATTATAAATTTTATGAAAAAAACTTGTAAGTATATTTTATTTAGATTTGAGCGTAAAAAACAAATCAGTTTGAATTTTGATAATCTGTCAAGAAACAAAAAAGTTAGAGCGTGTTAAGCTTCAGACTGCACGCCTCAGTGTTTTTGTTTCGTAGCGCTTTTATTATAAATTTTATGAAAAAAACTTGTAAGTATATTTTATTTAGAATTGAGCGTAAAACACAAATCAGTTTGAATTTTGATAATCGGTTAAGAAACAAAAAGTTAGTGCGTGTTAAGCTTGAGACTGCACGCCGCAGTGTTTTTGTTTCGTAGCGCTTTTATTATTAATTTTATGAAAAAACCTTTTAGATACTTTTTTTTTAGAATTCAATAAGATCAAATCACTTTTCGGTTTGATAATCGGCCAAGAAACAAAAAAGTTAGAGCGTGTTAAGCTTCAGACTGCACGCCGCAGTGTTTTTGTTTCGTAGCGCTTTTATTATAAATTTTATGAAAAAAACTTTCAATTATATTTTATTAAGAATCAAGCGTAGAAAACAAATCAGTTCGAATTGTGATAATCTGTCAAGAAACAAAAAAGTTAGTGCGTGTTAAGCTTCAGACTGCACGCTGCAGTGTTTTTGTTTCGTACCGCTTTTATTATTAATTTTATGAAAAAAACTTTTAGATACTTTTTGTTTAGAATTGAATAAGGAGATCAAATCACATTCAGTTTTGATAATCGGCCAAGAAACAAAAAAGTTAGAGCGTGTTAAGCCTTAGACTGCACGCCGCGGTGTTTTTGTTTCGTAGCGCTTTAATTTTAAATTTTATGAAAAAAACTTGTAAGTATATTTTATTTAGAATTGAGCGTAAAAAACAAATCAGTTTGAATTTTGATAATCTGTCAAGAAACAAAAAAGTTAGTGCGTGTTAAGCCTCAGACTGCACGCCGCGGTGTTTTTGTTTCGTTGCGCTTTTATTATAAATTTTATGAAAAAAACTTTCGAGTATTTTATGTTTAGAATTGAGCAAAGAATACAAATCACTTTGAGTTTTGATAATCCGCCGAGAAACAAAAAAGTAAGAGCGTGTTAAGCCTAAAACTGCACGCCGCGGTGTTTTTGTTTCGTAGCGTTTTTATTATACATTTTATGAAAAAAACTTTTAGATACTTTTTGTTTAGAATTGAATAAGGAGAACAAATCAGTTTGAGCTTTGATAATCGGCCAAGAAATAAAAAAGTTAGAGCGTGTAAATCCTCAGACTGCACGCGGCGGTGTTTTTGTTTCGTAGCGCTTTAATTATAAATTTTATGAAAAAAACTTTCAAGTATATTTTATTTAGAATTGAGCGTAGAAAACAAATCAGTTCGAATTGTGATAATCTGCCAAAAAACAAAAAAGTTAGTGCGTGTTAAGCTTCAGACTTCACGCCGCAGTGTTTTTGTTTCGTAGCGCTTTTATTATTAATTTTATGAAAAAAAACTTTTAGATACATTTTGTTTAGAATTAAATAAGGAGATAAAATCACTTTTAGGTTTGATAATCGGCCAAGAAACAAAAAGTTAGAGCGTGGTAAGCCTCAGACTATACGCCGCGGTGTTTTTGTTTCGTAGCGCTTTTATTATAAATTTTATGAAAAAAACTTTCAAGTATATTTTATTTAGAATTGAGTCTAGAAAACAAATCAGTTTGAATTTTGATAATCTGTCAAGAAACAAAAAAGTTAGAGCGTGTTAAGCTTCAGATTGCACGCCGCAGGGTTTTTGTTTCGTAGCGCTTTTATTATAAATTTTATAAAAAAACTTTCAAATATTTTATGTTTAGAATTGAACAGAGAAAACAAATCAGTTTGAGTTTTGATAATCGGCCAAGAAACAAAAAAGTTAGAGCGTGTTAAGCCTCAGACAGCACGCCGCAGTGTTTTTGTTTCGTAGCGCTTTTATTATAAATTTTATGAAAAAAAACTTTTAGATATTTTTTGTTTAGAATGGAATAAAGAAAACAAATCACTTTGAGTTTAGATAATCGGCCTAGAAACAAAAAAGTTACTGCGTCTTAAGCCTCAGACTTGCACACCGCGGTGTTTTTGTTTCGTAGCGCTTTTATTATAAATTTTGTGAAAAAAACAGTCAGATACTTTTTGTTTAGAATTGAATGATGAAAACAAATCACTTTAAGGTTTGATAATCGACCAAGAAATAAAAAAGTTAGAGCGTGTTAAGCCTCAGACTGCACGCCGCGGTGTTTTTGTTTCGTAGCGCTTTTATTATAAATTTTATGAAAAAAACTATCAGATAATTTTTGTTTAGAATTGAACTAAGAAAACAAATCACTTTGAGTTTTGATAATCTGCCAAGAAGTGAAAAAGTTAGAGCGTGTTAAGCCTTAGACTGCACGCCGCGGTGTTTTTGTTTCGTAGCGCTTTTATTATAAATATAATGAAAAAAACTTTCAGATATTTTTTGTTTAGAATTGAATAAAGAAAACAAATCACTTTAAGGTTTGATAATCGACCAAGAAATAAAAAAGTTAGAGCGTGTTAAGCCTCAGACTGCACGCCGCGGTGTTTTTGTTCCGTAGCGCTTTTATTATAAATTTTATGAAAAAAACTTTTAGATATTTTTTGTTTATAATTGAATATAAAAATCAAATCACTTTCAGGTTTGATAATCGGCCAAGAAACAAAAAAGTTACAGCGTCTTAAGCCTCAGACCGCACGCCGCGGTATTTTTGTTTCGTAGCGCTTTCATTAAAAAAATTATGAAAAAAACTTCAGATATTTTTAGTTTAGAATTGAATGAAGAAAACAAATATCCTTGAGCTTTGATAATCGGCCAAGAAATAAAAAAGTTAGAGCGTGTTAAGCCTCAGACTGCACGCCGCGGTGTTTTTGTTTCGTAGCGCTTTTATTATAAATTTTAGGAAAAAAAACTTTAAAATACTTTTTGGTTAGAATTGAACTAAGAAAACAAATCACTTTGAGTTTGGATAATCGGCGAAGAAATGAAAAAGTTAGAGCGTTTTAAGCCTCAGACTGCACGCCGCGGTGTTTTTGTTTCGTAGCGCTTTTATTATAAATTTAATGAAAAAAACTTTCAGATATTTTTTTGTTTAGAATTGAACAAAAAAAACAAATCACTTTGAGTTTTGACAATCAGCCAAGAAACAAAAAAGTTAGAGTGTGTTAAGCCTCAGACTGTACGCCGCGGTGTTTTTGTAACGTAGCGCTTTTATTAAAAAAATTATGAAAAAAACTTTCAGATAGTTTTTGTTTAGAATTGAACAAAGAAAACAAATCAGTTTAAGTTTTGATAATCGGCCAAGAAACAAAAAAGTTACAGCGTGTTAAGCTTCAGACTGCAAACCGCGGCGTTTTTGTTTCGTAACGCTTTTATTCTAAATTTGATGAAAAAAACCTTGAAGCATTTTTTGTTTATAATTGAGCAGGTAAAATAAAGCACTTTGAATTTTGATATTCGGCCAAGAAACAAAAAAGTTACGGCGTCTTAAGCCTCAGACTTACACACCGCGGTGTTTTTGTTTCGTAGCGCTTTTATTATAAATTTTATGAAAAAAACTTTCAAATATTTTTTATTTAGAATTGAATAAAGAAAACAAACCACTTTGAATTTTGAAAATCGGCCAAGAAACAAGTAAGTTACAGCGTTTTGAAGTTTTCAAGGTCAAATTTCAACCGGAAGCGAACGCAGCAGGAAAATAATTCCGACTGTTTTGGATTCCTGCTGGAATGCAGAAACACCCTATATATAGTTTTCCGGTAAACTCTTGGATCTTTCGGGCCAAACTTGACCTTTAACGAACTTACCTCAGCAGGGACAGCAGGTGGACAGGAAAGTAGCAAAAGGCAAACATGACCACAACGGCCACAAGCATCTTGGCCGCCTTGATCCTCGACCGCAGCTGCGTCTCGATATTCGTGTTCGTATTCGAAAACGTGTTCTGCCTCCCAGGAACTCCTGCAACAAAGTCAAAAATAAACGCGGCAGGAAAAAATGTTGCAAACAAAACTTGCGGAGAATTCCAAGCTGAATAAAAAGGCTACAATAACTTATTTTCTAAACTTTATAGTTTAAGAGTAAATCGGGTTTTTTGCTTTTTGGTAGGTTTTAACTGAAACGTTGATAACTTCGGTTCTGCACGCCGCAGCAGGAAATTTCCAACTGTTCTAGATTCACAACAAAATTCTCTATGGAATACATGCAGCGAGATTTACCTAGGGAGTGTTGGTTGACGTTGCCAGAGCGCCAAAGCACCCGGATAATTTGGTTGTATGTGACGGTCATGAAAGCGAGCGGAATAGCGTACAGCAGGAACATTTTCAAGACGGTCCAGAACGTGTCGGTGTCCAAAGACCAACTAGGCTCACATTGCGTGAAAAAGATAGTTTCGATCTGCAACATCTCGTTGGGTTTCGTTGTGTAAACCACCAGCTCGGGAACATCTGCGAAATAAAAACGGCGATAAGTTGGGAAGCTAGCAGGAAATTGGTTAATTAAGAGTTGTTGCAAATTTTATTTGCTATAAAAAAGGTAGATACGGTTTTTTTGTCGTTTGAAGGGGTTAAGAGAAAATTAGGTTTGAAGGTGAGGAGGTTAAGGATTGAATTTGGAACTTTGAATGGGATAACTCGCAAGATAAAGGTTTTGTGCTAAAAAGTTTTAGATAAAAGTTGTGTGCAATTTTATGTTTTTTAAAATTCGTTTGAAAAGTTTTTGCGAATTTCGCATGGTTTAAAAAAAAAACGCGAAAAATTGTGTTTGAAAAATTAGTTTTGCGTTTGGGGTGAAATTGTGAGAAAACCAAGCGCAATCTGAAGAAAAGCTTCGAATAAAATCTGTTGAGAATTTTATTTTCTATAAAAAGTATTTGAAGCATTTCCATCGATTCCGTTGGTTTTAAACAGGAAATTGGAAATATAGAGCAAAACGCGATTACACGAACGTAAGAGATTTAAAAACGTCGCGAATATTTCAGAAACTAAGACTCGCAGCGAAAAGGCTTGCAAATAAAATCTGCGCAGAATTTTATTGTCTGTAAAAAACATTGCAGCGGTTTTGCTGTGCTTCCATTAGTTTCGCAGGAAAGTTGGAATTTATAAGGTGGTAACATTGTAAAGTTGGGTTTTGTTGTCGCAGGAAGTTCTAGCAGGAAATCGCGGAAAATCTAGCAGGAATATAAAGGGGAGATTTTGCTTTACGGTTTTCAATTGTTTTTTGATGGGGACGACGGGGTGGTTTTGGAGATATTATCAGGGCAAGGCGTCTGATGGAAATCGCAAAAACTGCGAGTTTTATAGGGCAGGAGACGGATTGTCGCGCGGAGGATAATATGAGGTGGTTTCGGGATGCAGCAGGATTTGAAAAAGGCGATGGGAAGCGGCGGTTGTGGCCGGTTCAAACACGTTGAAAGTGAATATCTATCCTCGCCAGAGGCAAATAATTCGAAAACTGAGGGGACTACGTTAAAAAGTTTAGAATGAAATTCCTGCAGGATTCGATTGTTTTTAACGTCGCGAAAACCGTATACAATTATGTGTATTCGTTTCCGAGATAATCGAAAAAAGATAAAAAATGGGGAGAAAAATTTTTTCGAGTTTGACCTTGAATAACAAAGAAACTTAAAGCTTAGCGGAAAAATGTTTCGAATAAAAGTTAAGCGGAATTTATTTGCCTACAAAAAACTTACACAAACTTTCTTTCTTGAATGCACCGTTTCTGACTTACGCGAGGTACAGCAGGAATAGATTTCAAAAAACTAAAACTAAATCGATGTTTTGACTTTGACAGCAAATACCAAATAAACTAAAAGTCGCACAAAATTTTTTTTTTAATAGAAGCTGTGAGGAATTTAATCGCCTACAAAAAACTTAAATAAACTTCTATTCTCCGAAGCTCCGTTCCCGACTTACGCGAGTTACAGCAGGAATAGATTGCAAAAATTAAAAACGAAATCAATGTTTCGACTTTAACCAGAAATATTAAAGAAACTAAAAGCTTCACAAAATAATATTTCGGATAAAAGCTGTGAGGAATTTAATAACCTTCAAAAAACTTACATAAACTTTTTCTCTCCGAGGCTCTGTTTTCGACTTACGCGAGTCACAGCAGGAATAGGTTACAAAAAAACTAAATGGAAATCGATGTCTCGCTTTTGACCTTAAATACCAAAGAAACTGAAAGTTTCACAAATACACGTTTCGGATAAAAGCTGTGAGAAATTGAATCGCCTACAAAATACTTGAATAAACTTTTGTTCTCCGACGCACCGTTCCCAACTTACGCGAGTTACAATAGGAATAGATTGCAAAAATCCTGCTAGCAGGAAATTGGTTAAATAAATGTTGTTGGAAATTTTATTGGCTATAAAAAAGGTAGATAAGGTTTTTTCGTTGTTTGAAGGGGTTTAAGAGAAAATTAGATTTAAAGGGGAGGAGGTTAAGGATTGAATTTCGAGCTTTGAATGGGGATAACTCGCAAGTAAAAGGTTTTGTGATAAAAAGTTTTAGATAAAAGTTGTGTGGAATTTTGTTTTTTAAAATTCGTTAGAAAAGTTTTTGCGAATTTCGCATGGTTTAAAAAAAAAACCGGCCAAGTGCTAGTTGTGACTCGCGCACCGAGGATTCCGTACAACTTTTTAAGTAAGGTATCTTGTTTTGTGGAGGACGTAGCAAGCACATTCAGTTAACTTGACAAGTGGCCCTCATGAAATCACGACCATCTTAGTACCGCTGCAAGCATAACCTCAAGATGTCGCTGTCGTACGATGGAATTCTACCCTATATTTTATTACCATACATCCCCCATTCACTATGAGTGTTTAGGGGTTCTGGAACTTCACTATTTGTTTTTACTGCTCAATTTTGCCTGTATACCTATATACCCTGTATAAAGGTATACAGGGTATTTTTTTTAAAATAACGCGAATATTTTTAAACTTATAAAAATAAAACTTTATTTTAGTATTACACTTATTCACTAACTTATATTAAGATCTAACTATTTATAGATCTAACATAAACTAATATATTAACTAATTCTAGATCTATTTCGATACTCTTAACATTCAGTTGTTCAATTGACTGCTTTTTGGGCAATTGACTACCAAAAAATATAGGGCGAACGTGATTTAAGTATAATATACTTAAATCATATTATCTACAACATATTATGTAGATTATAGTATAGTATTATTATGTAGATTATCAACATATTATGTAGATTATAAAGAAAAATTAGACGAAATATAATATATACAGGATGTTACGGGACTTGAGTATGTCGCATGTCGGTTATAAACAAGCAAAATTTAGACATAATATATACCCTGTATATATTATTTATATAGAGCGTACGTGATGAAATGCATAACGAATATAAACAAAGAACATTCAGAATAAACAGCTTGGTGCCAACACATACTTTTTAACCTTCGGACCTAACCGAGGAGGACCTAATTGTATGCAATCCATATGCTTCTGGAGCCTGACAATACTACTATGACAACATTAGTGTATTTTCATAAGTTTCTAATAGTAAATTCGCATTTTTCTTGTAATTAAACAACATATTTACGGATATTTCCCTTTACATGTGCTGTAAGGCACCGCTTCTTGCCAAATTTCATGATTCTAGGTCAACGGGAAGTACCCTATAGGTTTTGATTCCCTTGTGAAATTGCAAAATATGCGACATAAACGGTCATATCTTTTGATCGCGTTGACTTACAAGTTTGATTTTTTCACAGCTGAAAGAGACCGCTGACCCAAGTATTTGATACAAATTTCAACTTGTTACCTCTACGCGTTCCTGAGAAAAATGGTCTTGACAGACAGACAGACAGACAGACGGACAACAAAGTGATCCTATAAGGGTTCCGTTTTCGGTACGCAACCCTAAAAACGCGAAAAATTGCGTTTGAAAAATTAGTTTTGCGTTTGGGGTGAAATTGTGAGGAAACCAAGCGGAATTTGAAGAAAAGCTTCGAATAAAATCTGTTCAAAATTTTATTTTCTATAAAAAGTATTTCAAGCATTTCCATCGATTCCGTTTGTTTTAAACAGGAAATTGGAAATATAGAGCAAGACGCGATTACACGAACGTAAGAGATTTAAAAACGTCGCGAATATTTCCGAAACTAAGACTCGCAGCGAAAAGGCTTGCAAATAAAATCTGCGCAGAATTTTATTGTCTGTAAAAAACATTCGAGCGGTTTTGCTGTGCTTCCATAAGTTTCGCAGGAAAGTTGGAATTTATAATGTGGTAACATTGTAAAGTTGGGTTTTGTTGTCCCAGGAAGTTCTAGCAGGAAATCGCGGAAAATCTAGCAGGAATATAAAGGGGAGATTTTGCTTTACGGTTTTCAATTGTTTTTCGATGGGGTCGACGAGGTGGTTTTGGAGATATTATCAGGGCAAGGCGTCTGATGGAAATCGCGAAAACTGCGAGTTTTATAGGGCAGGAGACGGATTGTCGCGCGAAGGACAATATGAGGTGGTTTCAGGGTGCAGCAGGATTTGAGAAAGGCAATGGGAATCGACGGTTGTGGCCGGTTCAAACGCATTGAAAGCGCATATCGATCCTCGCCAAAGTCACATATCTCGAAAACTGTGGGGACTACGTTAAAAAGTTTCGAGTGAAATTCCTGCAGGATTCGATTGTTTTTAACGTCGCGACAACTGTATACGATTATGTGTATTCGTTTCCGAGATAATCGAAAAAAGATAAAAAATGGGGAGAAAAAACGATTTTTCGAGTTTGACCTTGAATAACAAAGAAACTTAAAGTTGAACGGAAAAATGTTACGAATAATAGTTGAGCGGAATTTATTTGCCTACAAAAAACTTACATAATCTTTCTTTCTTGAATGCACCGTTTCTGACTTAGGCGAGGTAGAGCAGGAATAGATTTCAAAAAACTAAAACTAAATCGATGTTTTGACTTTGACAGCAAATACCAAAGAAACTAAAAGTCGCACAGAAAAAATTTTCGAATAGAAGCTGTGAGGATTTTAATCGCCTACAAAAAACTTAAATAAACTTCTGTTCTCCGAAGCTCCGTTCCCGACTTAAGCGAGTTACAGCAGGAATAGATTGCAAAAAATCAAGACGAAATCAAAGTTTCAACTTTAACCAGAAATATTAAAGAAACTAAAAGTTTCACAAAAAAATCTTTCGGATAAAAGCTGTGAGGAATTTAGTAACCTTCAAAAAACTTACATAAACTTTTTCTCTCCGAGGCTCTGTTTTCGACTTACGCGAGTCACAGCAGGAATAGGTTACAAAAAAACTAAATGGAAATCGATGTTTCGCTTTTGACCTTAAATACCAAAGAAACTGAAAGTTTCACAAAAAAACGTTTCGGATAAAAGCTGTGAGGAATTGAATGGCCTACAAAAAACTTGAATAAACTTTTGTTCTCCGACGCACCGTTCCCAACTTACGCGAGTTACAATAGGAATAGATTGCAAAAATCCTGCTAGCAGGAAATTGGTTAAATAAAAGTTTTTGGAAATTTTACTGGCTATAAAAAAGGTAGATAAGGTTTTTTCGTTGTTTGAAGGGGTTTAAGAGAAAATTAGGTTTAAAGGTGAGGAGGTTAAGGATTGAATTTCGAGCTTTGAATGGGGATAACTCGCAAGTTAAAGGTTTTGTGATAAAAAGTTTTAGATAAAAGTTGTGTGGAATTTAGTTTTTTAAAATTCGTTAGAAAAGTTCTTACGAATTTCGCATGGTTTAAAAAAAACCGGCCAAGTGGGAGTTGTGACTCGCGTACCGAGGATTCCGTACAAACTTTTAAGTAAGGTATCTTCTTTTGTGGAGGACGTAGCAAGCACAATCAGTTAACTTGACAAGTGGCCCTCATGAAATCACGACCATCTTAGTACCGCTGCAAGCATAACCTCAAGATGTCGCTGTCGTACGATGGAATTCTACCCTATATTTTATTACCATACATCCCCCATTCACTATGAGTGTTTAGGGGTTCTGGAACTTCACTATTTGTTTTTACTGTTCAATTTTGCCTGTATACCTATATACCCTGTATAAAGGTATACAGGGTATTTTTTTTAAAATAACGCGAATATTTTTAAACTTATAAAAAGAAAACTTTATTTTAGTATTGCACTTATTCACTAACTTATATTAAGATCTAACTATTTATAGATCTAATATAAACTAATATATTAACTAATTCTAGATCTATTTCGATCCTCTTAACATTCAGTTGTTCAATTGACTGCTTTTTGGGCAATTGACTACCAAAAAATATAGGGAGAACGTGATTTAAGTATAATATACTTAAATCATATTAAATCATAATTCTTAAATCATAATAATTAATCATTATTATTACAACTATTAACATAATATGTTGTATTATCTACAACATATTATGTAGATTATAGTATAGTATTATTATGTAGATTATAAAGAAAAATTAGACGAAATATAATATATACAGGATGTTACGGGACTTGAGTATGTCGCATGTCGGTTATAAACAAGAAAAATTTAGACATAATATATACCCTGTATATATTATGTATATAGAGCGTACGTGATGAAATGCATAACGAATATAAACAAAGAAAATTCAGAATAAACAGCTTGGTGCCAACACATACTTTTTTTAACCTTTGGACCTAACCGAGGAGGACCTAACTGTATGCAACCCATATGCTTCTGCAGCCTGACAATACCACTACGACAACATTAGTGTGTTTTCATAAGTTTCTAATAGTAAATTCGCATTTTTCTTGTAATTAAACAACATATTTAAGGATTTTTCCCTTTACATGTGCTGTAAGACACCGCTTCTTGCCCAATTTCATGATTCTAGGTCAACGGGAAGTACCCTATAGGTTTTGATTCCCTTGTAAAATCGCAAAATATGCGACATAAACGGTCATATCTTTTGATCGCGTTGACTTACAAGTTTGATTTTTTCACAGCAGAAAGAGACCGCAGACCCGAGTATTTGATACAAATTTCAACTTGTTACCTCTACGCGTTCCTGAGAAAAATGGTCTTGACAGACAGACAAACAGACAGACAGACAGATGGACAACAAAGTGATCCTATAATGGTTCCGTTTTCGGTACGGAACCATAAAAACGCGAAAAATTGCGTTTGAAAACATTAGTTTTGCGTTTGGGGTGAAATTGTGAGGAAACGAAGTGGAATCTGAAGAAAAGCTTCAAATAAAATCTGTTGAGAATTTTATTTTCAACAAAAAGTATTTCAAGCATTTCCATGGATTCCGTTTGTTTTAAACAGCAAATTGGAAATATAGAGCAAGACGCGATTACACGAAAGTGAGAGATTTAAAAACGTCGCGAATATTTCAAAAACTAAGACTCGCAGCGAAAAGACTTGCAAATAAAATCTGCGCAGAATTTTATTGTCTGTAAAAAACATTCGAGCGGTTTTGCTGTGTTTCCATTAGTTTCGCAGGAAAGTTGGAATTTATAAGGTGGTAACATTGTAAAGTTGGGTTTTGTTGTCGCAGGAAGTTCTAGCAGGAAATCGCGGAAAATCTAGCAGGAATATAAAGGGGAGATTTTGCTTTACGGTTTTCAATTGTTTTTTGATGGGGACGACGGGGTGGTTTTGGAGATATTATTAGGGCAAGGCGTCTGATGGAAATCGCAAAAACTGCGAGTTTTATAGGGCAGGAGACGGATTGTCGCGCGGAGGATAATATGAGGTGGTTTCGGGATGCAGCAGGATTTGAAAAAGGCGATGGGAAGCGGCGGTTGTGGCCGGTTCAAACACGTTGAAAGTGAATATCTATCCTCGCCAGAGGCAAATAATTCGAAAACTGAGGGGACTAAGTTAAAAAGTTTCGAATGAAATTCCTGCAGGATTTGATTGTTTTTAACGCCGCGAAAACTGTATACGATTATGTGTATTCGTTTCCGAGATAATCGAAAAAAGATAAAAAATGGGGAGAAAAAACGATTTTTCGAGTTTGACCTTGAATAACAAAGAAACTTAAAGCTTAACGGAAAAATGTTACAAATAAAAGTTGAGCGGAATTTATTTGCCTTCAAAAAACTTACACAAACTTTCTTTCTTGAATGCACCGTTTCTGACTTAGCGAGGTACAGCAGGAATAGATTACAAAAAATCAAAACAAAATCAAAGTCTCGACTTTAACCAGAAATATTAAAGAAACTAAACGTTTCACAACAAAATATTTCGCAGAAAAGCTGTGAGGAATTTAATCGCCTAAAAAAAACTTAAATAAACTTTTTCTCTTCAACGCTCCGTTTCAGACTTACACGAGTCACAGCAGGAAAAGGTTACAAAAAAACTAAATGGAAATCGATGTTTCGCTTTAGACCTTAAATATAACAGAAACTGAAAGTTTCACAAAAAAACGTTTCGAATAAAATCTCTGAGGAATTTAATCGTCTACATAAAAACTTGAATAAACTTTTGTTCTCCCGACGCACCGTTCCCAACTTACCCGAGTAACAATAGGAATAGATTGCAAAAATCCTGCTAGCAGGAAATTGGTAAAATAAAGGTTGTTGGAAATTTTACTGGCTATAAAAAAGGTAGATAAGGGTTTTTCGTTGTTTGAAGGGGTTTAGGAGAAAATTAGGTTTGAAGGTGAGGAGGTTAGGGATTGAATTTTGAGCTTTGAATGGGGATAACTTGCAAGTTAAAGCTTTTGTGATAAAAAGTTTTAGATAAAAGTTGTGTGGAATTTTATGTTTTTCAAAATTCGTTTGAAAAGTTTTTGCAAATTTCGCATGGTTTAAAAAAAAACGCAAAAAATTTTATTGGAAAAATTAGCTTGGTGTTTGGGGTGAAATTTTGAGAAAACCAAGCGGAATCTAAAAAAAGTTTTTGCGAATTTCGCAAAGTTTAAAAAAAAACCGGCCAAGTGCGAGTTGTGACTCGCGCACCGAGGATTCCGTACAAACTTTTAAGTAAGGTATCTTCTTTTGTGGAGGACGTAGCAAGCACATTCAGTTAACTTGACAAGTGGCCCTCATGAAATCACGACCATCTTAGTACCGCTGCAAGCATAACCTCAAGATGTCGCTGTCGTACGATGGAATTCTACCCTATATTTTATTACCATACATCCCCCATTCTTTGTTTTCCTCAACTTTGTTTTTACTGCTCAATTTTGCCTGTATACCTATATACCCTGTATAAAGGTATACAGGGTATTTTTTTTAAATAACGCGAATATTTTTAAACTTATAAAAAGAAAACTTTATTTTAGTATTACACTTATTCACTAACTTATATTAAGATCTAACTATTTATAGATCTAATATAAGCTAATATATTAACTAATTCTAGATCTATTTCGATACTCTTAACATTCAGTTGTTCAATTGACTGCTTTTTGGGCAATTGACTACCAAAAAATATAGGGCGTACATGATTTAAGTATAATATACTTAAATCATATTATCTACAACATATTATGTAGATTATAGTATAGTATTATTATGTAGATTATCAACATATTATGTAGATTATAAAGAAAAATTTCACGAAATATAATATATACAGGATGTTACGGGACTTGAGTATGTCGCATGTCGGTTATAAACAAGCAAAATTTAGACATAATATATACCTTGTATATATTATGTATATAGAGCGTACGTGATGAAATGCATAACGAATATAAACAAAGAAAATTCAGAATAAACAGCTTGGTGCCAACACATACTTTTTAACCTTAGGACCTAACTGTATGCAACCCATATGCTTCTGAAGCCTAACAATACCACTACGACAACATTAGTGTATTTTCATGTTTCTAATAGTAAATTCGCATTTTTCTTGTAATTAAACAACATATTTAAGGATTTTTCCCTTTACATGTGCTGTAAGACACCGTTTCTTGCCCAATTTCATGATTCTAGGTCAACGGGAAGTACCCTATAGGTTTTGATTCCCTTGTGAAATCGCAAAATATGCGACATAAACGGTCATATCTTTTGATCGCGTTGACTTACAAGTTTGATTTTTTCACAGCTGAAAGAGCCCGCTGACCCGAGAATTTGATACAAATTTCAACCTGTTACCTCAACGCGTTCCTGAGAAAAATGGTCTTGACAGACAGACAGACAGACAGACGGACAACAAAGTGATCCTATAATGGTTCCGTTTTCGGTACGTAACCCTAAAAACGCGAAAAAATACGTTTGAAAAATTAGTTTTGCGTTTGGGGTGAAATTATGAGGAAACCAAGCGGAATCTGAAGGAAAGCTTCGAATAAAATCTGTTGAGAATTTTATTTTCTACAGAAAGTATTTCAAGCATTTCCATCGATTCCGTTTGTTTTAAACAGAAAATTGAAAATATAGAGCAAGACGCGATTACACGAACGTGAGAGATTTAAAAACGGCGCGAATATCTCAGAAACTAAGACTCGTAGCGAAAAGACTCGCTAATAAAATCCGTACAGAATTTTATTGTCTGTAAAAAAATTGCAGCGGTTTTGCTGTGTTTCCATTAGTTTCGCAGGAAAGTTGGAATTTATAATGTGGTAACATTGTAAAGTTGGTTTTTGGTGTCGCAGGAAGTTCAAGCAGGAAATCGCGGAACAACTAGCAGGAATATAAAGGGGAGACTTTGCTTTACGGTTTTCAATTGTTTTTTGATGCGGTCGACGGGGTGTTTTTTGAGATATTAGCAGGGCAAGGCGTCTGATGGAAATCACGAAAACTGCGTGTTTTATAGACCAGGAGACGGATAGTCGCGCTGAGGACAATATGATGTCGTTTCGGGGCGCAGCAGGATTTGAGAAAGGCGATGGGAATCGGCGGTTGTGGCCGGTTCAAACGCGTTGAAAGCGCATATCGATTTTCGCCAAAGGCAAATATCTCGAAAACTGTGGAGACTACGTTAAAAAGTTTAGAATGAAATTCCTGCTGGATTCGATTGTTTTTAAAGTCGCAAAAACCGTATACGATTATGTGTATTCGTTTCCGAGATAATCGGAAAAAGATAAAAAATGGGGAGAAAAAACGATTTTACGAGTTTGACCTTGAATTTCATAGAAACTTAAAGTTGCGCAAAAAAATGTTTAGAATAAAAGTTGAGCGGAATTTATTTGCCTACAAAAAACTTACATAAACTTTTTTTCTACAATACACCGTTTCTGACTTAGGCGAGGTAAAGCAGGAATAGATTTAAAAAAACTAAAACAAAATCGATGTTTTGACTTTGACCGTAAATACCAAAGAAACTAAAAGTTGCAAAAAAAAACGTTTCGGATAAAAGCTGTGAGGAATTTAATCGCCTACAAAAAAGTTACAAACTCTTTTGTTCTGCAACGCACCGTTCCCGACTTAGGCGAGTTACAGTAGGAATAGATTGCAAAATATCAAAACGAATTCAAAGTTTCGACTTTAACGAGAAATATTAAAGAAACTAAAAATTTCACACAAAAATGTTTCGAATAAAAGCTGTGAGGAATTTAATCGCCTACGAAACACTGAAATAAACTTTTTTTCTCCGACGCACCGTTCCCGACTTAGGCGACTTACAGCGGGAATAGATTGCAAAAAATCAAAACGAAATCAAAGTTTCGATTTTAACCAGAAATATTAAAGAAACTAAAAGTTTCACAAAAAAAATTTTTGGAGAAAAGCTATGAGGAATTTAATCGCCTACAAAAAACTTAAATAAACTTTTGTTCTCCGACGCACCGTTTCAGACTTACGCGAGTTACAGCAGGAATAGATAGATCCGTAACCTGAAGGTCAAAGATTCTAATCCTGCTGTAACACATTTAAATTGAAAACTAATAAAGCTACAACAAAACTTAATTTAACTTTTTTATAGAAAATTAAATTCCTCACATTTTTCTTTTATCTAAAACTTTTTGCAAAAAACCTATCAGTTTACTAGATATTTTAGGTTAAAATCAAAACTTTTTTTTGAAAAATTAAATTTGACCTTCAACTTCAAACTTGAATATCTGCGATGATTCTTGCTTCACCTTGCATGCCCTCAAATATCCGAAGCAGGAAAACCGGAAAGACCGATATTTGCACATCCTCCGTTTCCTAGAAGAATCCTGCTGTACTACCCCGCAGGACGTCCTGCGAAGCGACGCACAGCATGTCAGAAACGAATTCCAGTTTATCTCATTTCCCACACACAACAGAAACTATCCGTCAGCGCCGGGCGTTTCCTGCTGTCGCAACACAATAACCCGTTATAAATTCGTTTTTAATCGCAGCAGGAATTTAAAATCGACTCAATAAACAGGATAATTCTTCGATAAATTTTTGTAGCGATCACCCAGCAGGAAATTGCACGAGACTTTGTTAATATTTATAGAAAATCCTGCTGAAGCTTCTTCCCCATTTTTCAAACATGATTGACGCTGCTTAAACACCACCGATTTTCTTATTGTTCCCGCAGGAATTTTATAGCGTTCGAAGTGTCATTTTCAAGCTTATTTATTCCCCAGCAGGAATATACCGAAACTATTGTTGTGGCTCGTTCCGTTATTCACGTTTTACTAAAGTTTATTTGTTGCAGGAAAAACGGAATGTGCATGTCCAGTTCGTAAATCACATACACAACTTGCTTTGTTGACGTTTATACGTATTGACCGGTCGATGAATTCCTGCAGCCGGTGCAATCAAAGCGAGACTGTGCCAGAAAAATAGCGATTGCACTAAAACCACTGATTGGAACTGAAATATAGCAATTGGTTTTCATAGACAATTAAATTTCCTACAAAATTCCTGCGCGACATTTTTTCCTGCTAGGTACCAATCAAAAGTTATCGCGCGAAATTAATATTTCGGCAGACTCACAGAAAATCACAAATATCTCAGCAAGTAAGCACTGCAGGAATCTAAATCCTGCAGCAATTAGTTTTCATAGACAATTAAATTTTCTGTAAAATTTCTCCGCGACGTTTTTTCCTGCGAGGTACCAATCAAAAGTTATCACGCGAAATTAATATTTCAGCACTCACAGAAAATCACAAATATCTCAGCAAGTAAGCACTGCAGGAATCTAAATCCTGCAGCTACTTATAAAAAATTAACGCAGCTACGCCTTTTATTAAAGTTATTTTTCCGTCGGGCTTTTACTTTTTCTTGTGACACGTCTCAAAGCCGGCTTTCGTTTGAGGAGTAGACACGGCTGGAATTCAAATCGGATTTGGAAGTATCGGCAATGCCGTCAGTTTGATTTGGAAAAGGCTTGCAGGAAATTATATACTCGCAGGAGGAGGCGGCGGCGCGTCGCATTGATTTTGTTATTAGATTTCGTCTGCATAAAGTGACAGATCACTCGCAAAGTGAAACAAATGAGGGACGGCAAGTGCGAAAGTGTGTCGCAGGAATACGGGCAATAATGGAATTTGGGATGGAATTCCTGCAGGCAGTCAATTTTATCGACGTTTTGCGCGGAGTGGAAATTCAAATCGAAACAATGTTAAAACTAGTCAACTTGCAGGATTCCTGCTAGCATTTGCAGATTTATCGAATCAATATGTTTAAGATACCGTTTCAATCACTCAAAAATTCCTGCTAGTTTTCATTCTACAGCGTTTCTTCCAACAGTCTATTTCACAAACTATTAAAACCTGAAGGTCAAGGATTCTAATCCTGCTGGAACTCACATAACTTGATAACTAAGACAGCTACCTTAATACTTAATTTAACTTTTTTATAGAAAATTAAATTCCACAGCTTTTATCTAAAACTTTTTCCAAAAAACTTATTAGTTTACTAGATAATTCAGGTTAAAGTCAAAACTTTTTTTGAAAAAATTAAATTTGATCTTGAACATCAAACCAAGTTTGATCAACTTTATATCATTAATCGCGCTAATCGGAGGATACTAGGGCTTCATACGAGAACGATATTTTTCTCCTCTCGTCGTAAAAGCGAGACCAGAGCGAGAAGAGGTTTTTGAAACTCACGCTCTATCTCGTCTCGTCTCGTAAAAGCGAGACCAAAGCGAGACAAAAGCGAGACGAGAGCGAGACCAAAGCGAGACAAAAGCGAGACGAAAGCGAGACGAAAGCGAGGCGAAAGCGTGGCGAGAGCGAGACGAAAGCGAGGCGAGAGCGAGACGAAAGCGAGACTAGAGCGAGACGAAAGCGAGACGAAAGCGAGACGAAAGCGAGACGAAAGCGAGACGAAAGCGAGACTAGAGCGAGACGAAAGCGAGACTAGAGCGAGACGAAAGCAAAACTAGAGCGAGACGAAAGCGAGACAAGAGTGAGACGAAAGCGAGACGAGAGGGAGAAGAGGTTTTTGAAACTATCGCTCTATCTCGTCTCGTCTCGTAAAAGCGAGACCAAAGCGAGGCAAAAGCGAGACGAGAGCGAGACCAAAGCGAGACAAAAGCGAGACAAAAGCGAGACGAAAGCGAGACGAGAGCGAGACGAAAGCGAGGCGAAAGCGGGGCGAGAGCGAGACAAAAGCTAGGCGAGAGCGAGGCGAGAGCGAGACGAAAGCGAGACTAGAGCGAGACGAAAGCGAGACTAGAGCGAGACGAAAGCGAGACTAGAGCGAGACGAACGCGAGACTAGAGCGAGACGAAAGCGAGACTAGAGCGAGACGAACGCGAGACTAGAGCGAGACGAAAGCGAGACTAGAGCGAGACGAAAGCGAGACAAGAGTGAGACGAAAGCGAGACGAGAGCGAGACGAAAGCGAGGCGAAAGCGGGGCGAGAGCGAGACGAAAGCGAGACGAAAGCGAGACTAGAGCGAGACGAAAGCGAGACTAGAGCGAGACGAAAGCGAGACTAGAGCGAGACGAACGCGAAACTAGAGCGAGACGAAGGCGAGACTAGAGCGAGACGAAAGCGAGACTAGAGCGAGACTAAAGCGAGACAAGAGTGAGACGAAAGCGAGACGAGAGCGAGAAGAGGTTTTTGAAACTCTTGCTCTATCTCGTCTCGTCTCGTAAAAGCGAGACAAAAGCAAAAGCGAGACGAGAGCGAGACCAAAGCGAGACAAAAGCGAGACGAAAGCTAGACGAGAGCGAGACGAAAGCGAGGCGAAAGCAGGGCGAGAGCGAGACGAAAGCGAGGCGAGAGCGAGACGAAAGCGAGAGCGAGGCGAGAGCGAGACGAAAGCGAGACTAAAGCGAGACGAAAGCGAGACTAGAGCGAGACGAAAGCGAGACGAGAGCGAGAAGAGGTTTTTGAAACTCTCGCTCCATCTCGTCTCGTCTCGTAAAAGCGAGACCAAAGCGAGACAAAAGCGAGACGAGAGCGAGACCAAAGCGAGACGAAAGCGAGACGAAAGCGAAGCGAAAGCGGGGCGAGAGCGAGACGAAAGCGAGGCGAGAGCGGGACGAAAGCGAGGCGAGAGCGAGGCGACAGCGAGACGAAAGCGAGGCGAGAGCGAGGCGAGAGCGAGACGAAAGCGAGACTAGAGCGAGACGAAAGCAAGACTTGAGCGAGACGA
Organism: Phosphuga atrata; assembly: GCA_944588485.1. Taxonomy (NCBI): domain Eukaryota; kingdom Metazoa; phylum Arthropoda; class Insecta; order Coleoptera; family Silphidae; genus Phosphuga; species Phosphuga atrata. The sequence goes on from OX155906.1 coordinate 27,408,316, forward strand.
AAGCGAGACGAGATTTTTGAAACTCTCGCCCTATCTCGTCTCGTCTCGTAAAAGCGAGACGAGAGCGAGAAGAGGTTTTTGAAACTCTCGCTCTATCTCGTCTCGTCTCGTAAAAGCGAGACAAAAGCGAGACAAGAGCGAGACCAAAGCGAGACAAAAGCGAGACGAAAGCGAGACGAGAGCTAGACGAAAGCGAGGCGAAAGCGGGGCGAGAGCGAGACGAAAGCGAGGCGAGAGCGAGACGAAAGCTAGACGAAAGCGAGGCGAGAGCGAGGCGAGACTAGAGCGAGACTAGAGCGAGACGAAAGCGAGACTATAGCGAGACGAAAGCGAGACGAGATTTTTTAAACTCTCGCCCTATCTCGTCTCGTCTCGTAAAAGCGAGACGAGAGCGAGAAGAGGTTTTTGAAACTCTCGCTCTATCTCGTCTCGTCTCGTAAAAGCGAGACGAGAGCGAGACCAAAGCGAGACAAAAGCGAGACGAGAGCGAGACGAAAGCGAGGCGAAAGCGGGGCGAGAGCAAGACGAAAGCGAGGGGAGAGCGAGACGAAAGCTAGACGAAAGCGAGGCGAGAGCGAGACTAGAGCGAGACGAAAGCAAGACGAAAGCGAGACTAGAGCAAAACGAAAGCGAGACTAGAGCGAGACGAAAGCGAGACGAAATTTTTGAAACTCTCGCCCTATCTCGTCTCGTCTCGTAAAAGCGAGACGAGAGCGAGAAGAAGTTTTTGAAACTCTCGCTCTATCTCGTCTCGTCTCGTAAAAGCGAGACAAGAGCGAGACGATAGCGAGACGAGAGCGAGAAGAGGTTTTTGAAACTCTCGCTCTATCTCGCCTCGTCTCGTAAAAGCGAGACCAAAGCGAGACAAAAGCGAGACGAGAACGAGACCAAAGCGAGACAAAAGCGAGACGAAAGCGAGACAAGAGCGAGACGAAAGCGAGGCGATAGCGAGACGAAAGCGAGGCGAGAGCGAGGCGAGAGCGAGACGGAAGCGAGACTAGAGCGAGACGGAAGCGAGACTAGAGCGAGACGAAAGCAAGACAAGAGCGAGACGAAAGCGAGACGAGATTTTTGAAACTCTCGCCCTATCTCGTCTCGTCTCGTTAAAGCGAGACCAAAGCGAGACAAAAGCGAGACAAGAGCGAGACCAAAGCGAGACAAAAGCGAGACGAAAGCGAGACGAGAGCAAGACGAAATCGAGGCGAAAGCGAGACGAAAGCGAGGCGAGAGCGAGACGAAAGCGAGACTAGAGCGAGACGAAAGCGAGAGTAGAGCGAGACTAGAGCGAGACGAAAGCGAGACGAGATTTTTGAAACTCTCGCCCTATCTCGTCTCGTCTCGTAAAAGCGAGACGAGAGCGAGAGCAATTGTAATTTTGACAGACAGCACTTCAAATCACTGACACAATAAGGTTAGAACGTTCAGCGCCTCCGTGGAGTAAAATGCTAACTAGTAAAAACGCCATTAACGCCAGTAACGGGAACACCATTTGGTCTTTTTCGATGAGTAGGGAAAGATTTTTCCTTAAAGGCCATTTTTGATTAATTGATCTTTAATTTCAAACTTGAATATCTCCGGTGTTTCAAAAGCGATTTTAATAATTCTTGCAGGAAAATATTCACTGTTTCTTCAAGTTTTTGAAATTTATTCCTGCTGCGAAGAGGAGGTAGTTATCCGATTACAACTGCTTGTGATATAAAAACTACACGACTTGTACTTGACTGTAGATTGCCCAAATCAATATCCTTAAAATGCCGTTTCAATCACTCAAAAATTCCTGCTAGTTTTCATTCTGCAACGTTTCTTCCAACAGTCTATTTCACAATTTTTTAAAACCTGAAGGTCAAAGATTCTAATCCTGCTGTAACTCATTTAACTTGAAAACTAAGAAAGCTACAAAAAAACTTAATTTAACTTTTTTATAGAAAATTAAATTCCTCACAACTTTTATCTAAAACTTTTTCCAAAAATACTATTAGTTTACTAGATATTTTAAGTTAAAGACAACACTTTTTTTTGAAAAATTAAATTTAACCTTCAAACTTGAATATCTCCGGTAATTCACAAGCAAATAATAAAAAATATTTTAATAATCCTTGCAGGAAAATAGTCACAGATTCTTCAAGTTTTTGATTTTTTTCCTGCTGGTTTCCTGCTGAGACGAGGAGCTAGTTACACGATTACAAGCTTAAAAAATTGTGTGGGTTAATAAAAACGGTTCGTTACTTACCGAAGGATAGTGCGACCAGCCATATGACGGCGATGGCAGTTTTTGCTCGGCCAGTCGTCGATTTGAACTTGAGTGGGAAACAAATTGCGTACCATCGGTCAACGGAGATGAACGTGAGTGTCAGCACGGAAACGGTTACCGAGACCGTCTGCAAAAAAAAAGAAGATGGTAATTGAATGTGTTTCTTGCAGGAAATTCAGCGCTCGACAAGTTTTATCCGAAACGTTTTCTCGAATTCCTGCTGCTTTAAGAGATATCAACCGTTAAAGTGGAAAAGTCATTTTTTCGGTTGAGTTTCAAATTTTCGAAAATTTCAGCAGGAAAACATAAGATAACCTATAAAATATTAACCGGCTTCTTGCAGGAAATTTAACGCTTTACAAGATTTATTTCAAAGATTTTTTTAAAATTCCTGCTGGTTTTCAAGTTATCAAGCTTTAAAGTCACTTGTTTGTTGCCTGGACAGAGGAAGTTATTTTTCGGGTAGTCTTTCAAATTCTTGAAAATTTCAGCAGGAAAACATAAGATTAACCTATAAAATATAAACCGGTTTCTTGGAAAACCGGAAATTTTACACTTTACAAGATTTATTTTAAAGATTTTTTCAAAATTCCTGCTGGTTTTCAAGTTATCAAGCTTAAAAGTCATTTGTTTGTTGCCTGAACCGAGAAAGTAAGTTTTCGGGTAGACTTTCAAATTCTTGAAAATTTCAGCAGGAAAACATAAGACAAGCTATGAAACAAAAATATGTTTTATCATATAAAATTTAACGCTCTACAAGATTTATTTCATGAATTTTTTCAAAATTCCTGCTGGTTTTCAAGTTATCGGGCTTTAAAATCATCCGTTTATTTCCGAGACACAGACGGGTTTTTTTTCGGGTAGACTTTCAAATTTTCGAGCATTTCAGCAGGAAAACATAATTAAACTATAAAATATTAACTGGTTTCTTGAAGGAAATTTAACGCTTTACAAGATTTATTTTAGAGATTTTTTCAAAATTCCTGCTAGTTTTCAAGTAAATCGGGCTGTAAAATCACCCGTTTAGTTCCGTGACACAGACGGATTTTTTTCGAGTAGACTTTCAAATTTTCGAGAATTTCAGCAGGAAAACATAAGATAACCTATCAAATATTAACCCTTTCACCGCCATTCCGGGAGATGTGACCCGGGGCCCTGAATTCATACAGCGCCGTCCCGGGCGATGTAACCCAGGGTTTCTTTTTTTTAATAGCGACATCTAGTTTTGCGCTGGATTACTAAACGAGTAACGAGCCGTCACTGTACTTAAAGGGGAAGAGAAATCGCGATTTTTTGTACATTTTTTTTAAAAAGTACTTAAATATTACGCAACGATTGGAATTCTCCCTTAACCGATCGGGTATTTTTATAAAATAATTTCACCGACCTGCCGTCTCCGGGGACGGCTGGGTGATTTTTTCCAGGTTTTTCACTTTTTTGCACACAACTTGGACAGTTTTAGTCGCGCAGACGTGGTTCCGGAGTCGGTGTGTCCGGAACGTCGCCACGCATCGGACTATCACCTCACTTTTCGACATTTTTAATTAACATTTTTGCAAAATGCGAAAAACTTACTTTTCTTTGCAAAATATTCGTCATTTTTGGACGCTTAAATAACGCGATCCGGAAGTCTTATAGACAATCACCGCACGTGGGGCCGTTCTTCTGTTCTTTGGCTACAAGAATCTGATGCACGGCTGCTACCGGGAGGCGGACACCGCCGCAGGCGGCGTTTTAGTCGGGCAACTCGAAATCGCAGAAAATGTGAATAACGTCACTGACAAAAGTCGCGCAGCCACGAGAATTGTGTCGAAAGACGCGTCTCAAGGCTTTCTACTTGAATCATTTCGTGAATTTCATTTTTCCTAGGTATTTTCGCCATGACCTCCGTAAAAGTTGTTAAATTTTGTAATGCAAACTTTTGGTGTCTGTTTAGGGAAGCATTCGGACTAAATCGCTATTCGGACTATCGCTAATTTTGAGACGACTGACGTGTGTCGTTTCGCGAGTTTCACCCGGGGTGCCACACCAAGTAGGTTTTTAAAAAGGTCACATTAGGCTTTTTTATGCGGCAGATCTTCGGTGTTTTAACCGCTCGTCTTCGATGCTTTAACTGCAAATGTCCGTCCGCACGTTGCGCAGTCCCAGGTTTCGTCCTCCGTCCTGTCGCGCCCCTCCAGAGGGTCAAACCCCACCGAAAGTCGAGGTTTTTGCAAACGGCCCGATGGAAGTGGAGGCGATACATTGTACATTTTTCTCGTGTAGAACCGAGAGCTCCTTCGAGCAATGCCATTTTCGCGACTCAACTACCGTTTCCCAGGTTCGAAAGCACCAGACCGAAACCTAAAATCACGAATTTTGAACCTCTGAGGCGCACTTTTTGTCGGATCTCAAAAATTCTTCCGGAACGTTTGACTGCCGCCGCGCCACGTGGTTAGAGCCCTCGCTCGCCGTCGTGCGACGTTCCGTTTACCTGGTGCAAGAAAAAATGCAACTTTTTTTTGCCGATTTTGCATTCTCTTCCACGTACGCCCTACGCTTAATTAAAGGGCTCCAGCTTGCCGGTTGGATTCGTTATCTTCAGAACACTTTCCCGCAACTATTCCAGCAAAAAATTTTAAACTGCGACGACTTTTGCGAATCTGCGGCAGTTTAATGAGAAGAGTGCGCAAAAAGTGAAAAAAAACCAGAGGCGTTTTACGGCGGTACCTAGAACGTCCGAACAAACGTTCCGAAAATTGACGGATCGGAACGGGACTGGCGCCGTTCGATCGGGCATAGAACCTATTAGTTTGTTTGGGAGTTTAATCCCGATTGCGTTGAAGACGGCGTTGCGAAGCTATAAAAACGAAAAACGTCAGGACATCCAGGAAAACTCCCACAAAATCGCCAACTAAGGCTCTGCGGGAACGGTTTCGCGCGATCCGGCAGAGAATTTAACGTTGTATCTTTTAGAGTAAGCGGCATCACGCTGCGTCGTTTGCAACCGTCGCGACGCCCGCCGAAACTCGCCGCATTGCAGCAAACAAATGATGAAAGAAAAACGTCCATATTTTTGCAGTCGCCCGGTGAATGTTCTGGATTTTTCAGTGGATTGTAGAATGGTGTTTTGGCTTTCCGCACCAATAAACAGACATCGCGGAATCGCGTCGCGACGCCCACTTATAACTGTTAATCTGCACCGAGAAAAACTTGAATGTCGATTTGGGGCACCAGGATGTCGCGTTTTTGAAATACCGGTTGACCAACACGTGCGCCCCACAAAGCCGCGCATTTTGGTTGCGTCGCTGCGATCATGGAGTCGCCCGCCACAATTCGAAACGTATCGGCTCTCCTTCGCTGGAAAGTGCGGTCAGTCTGCCCGCTACAGCTTCGCCGTTTCTGGGCGCAACGACTCGAAATCGCAGGCTTTCGATTCGGAACGGACGCACGCGCCTCTTTGACATTTATGGTTTCGAGATCCAAGTCGTCCCGATCCGGAAATATTTTCATAAATGTGCAGGGTGCACTGTAAAAGTGCACCTTCAAGTTTGCCGCCGTCTGCGTTCAACGTGCCGCGACACGTTGAACGCAGACGCGAGTTTTCACTCGCGAGTTTTCGACGAAGTTCTTTGGATTGAACCTATGGCTTTGCGGCAGTGTAACCGGCGCCGCGGCGCCCGGCGTTATGGAGGAGCAAAGGATTATAAAGGAGCTCTATTTTCCGCTTTTGATCAAAAGGTGATCAACGCGAAAGGGGTTGCATAACTACCGGAATTTTTATTAATATTGGCGCTGTGTTTTATTCCTTAAAATTGTCATGGCAGTGAAAGGATTAACCGGTTTCTTGAATGAAATTTAACGCTTTACAAGATTTATTTCAAAGATTTTTTCAAAATTCCTGCTAGTTTTCAAGTTATCAAGCTCTAAAGTCACTTGTGTGTTTCCTTAACAGAGAAAGTTAGTTTTCGGGTAGTCCTTCAAATTCTTGAAAATTTCAGCAGGAAAACATAAGACAAGCTATAAAACAAAACATGTTTTCTTACATAAAATTTAACGTTCTACAAGATTTATTTCGTGCATTTTTTCAAAATTCCTGCTGGTTTTCAAGTTATCGGGCTTTAAAATCACCCGTTTATTTCCATGACACAATTTTTTTTTCGGGTAGACTTTCAAATTTTTGAGAATTTCAGCAGGAAAACATATATAAACCTATGCAAGAAACAACGGTTTATTAAACAGAATTTAACGCTCTGCAAGATTTATTTGAAAGTTTTTTCCAAATTCCTGCTGATTTCCAAGTTATCGGCTTTGTTTGTAACCTCAACGCATAACATTAATTTTAGGGTAGACCTTCAAATTTTGTGATATTTCAGCAGGAAAACATAACACAACCTATAAAACAAAAACTAGTTCCTTATAGGAAATTACCTGCTCTATAACATTTATTCGAAACATTTTTAGAAATTCCTGCTGGTGCAGCGGCAATTTGCGCCGGAAGTGGCAGTAAACTTGAAACTGTAAAAAATCCTATCAAACACGAGAGATAATTAATCCGAGCGCGGTGCAGAATAAATTTAATTGTTCTCGCCGTGATAAATGACTTGTCGTGTCAAACAAGATAAAACCTTAATCGGAATTTCAGCGCACGTGGATGCTCGGCCGTCGGTTATTAATTAAAAAATTCGCCAGGAAAGGCTATTGTACACGGCAAAATGCAAATAATGGAATTAGTGCGAGGCGCCGCGGCGAGTGAATTAAACACGCGCTGGGAGAAATACGGCGTCGTTCGGCGTCGCGACGTCTCTGTCAACGACAGGCGAGCCAATAAACTGTGCGGTTATAAGCGCCTATAACTCAGAAACTAGCAGGAATTTTGGAAAAACTTTCAAATAAATCTTGTAGAGCGTTAAATTTCATTTAATAAACCGGCATTTGTTGCATAGATTAACTTAGGTTTTCCTGCTGAAATTTGTGAAAATTTGAAAGTCTAGCTGAAAATTAAGTCTGTGTCGAGGAAATAAATAGGTGAGTTTAAAGCCCAATAACTTGAAAACCAGCAGGAATTATGAAAAAATAGTTTAAATAAATTTTGTATAGCGTTAAATTTTCTATAAGAAACCATGTTTTGTTTTATAGGTTATCTTATGTTTTCCTGCTGAAATTTACGAAAATTTGAAAGTCTGCCCGAAAATTAAAAGTATGTGTCGAGGAAACAAATAGGTGATTTTAAAGCTCAATAACTCGAAAACCAGCAGAAATTTTGAAAAAATGCTTGAAATAATTTTGGTAGAGCGTTAAATTTTCTATCAGAAAACATGTTTTATTTCATAGGTTGTCTTATGTTTTTCTGCTGAAATTTTCGAAAATTTGAAAGTCTACCCGAAAATTAAAAATCGGCGAAGAGGTAACAAAAACGTGAGTTTAAAGCCCGATAACTTGAAAACCAGCAGGACTTTTGAAAAAATGCTTAAAATAAATATTGTAGAGCGTTAAATTTTCTATATGAAACCATGTTTTGTTTCATAGGTTGACATATGTTTTCCTGCTGAAATTTACGAAAATTTGAAAGTCTGCCCGAAAATTAAAACTATGTGTCGAGGAAACAAATAGGTGATTAAGAGCTCAATAACTCGAAAACCAGCAGAAATTTTGAAAAAAAGCTTGAAATAGGTTTGGAAGAGCGTTAAATTTTCTATCAGAAAACATGTTTTATTTCATAGGTTGTCTTATGTTTTTCTGCTGAAATTTTCGAAAATTTGAAAGTCTACCCGAAGATTAAAAATCGGCGAAGAGGTAACAAAAACGTGAGTTTAAAGCCCGATAACTTGAAAACCAGCAGGACTTTTGAAAAAATGCTTAAAATAAATATTGTAGAGCTTTAAATTTTCTATACGAAACCATATTTTGTTTCATAGGTTGTCTTATGTTTTCCTGCTGAAATTTACGAAAATTTGAGTCTGCCCGAAAATTAAAAGTATGTGTCGAGGAAACAAATAGGTGATTTTAAAGCTCAATAACTCGAAAACCAGCAGGAATTTTGAAAAAATGTTTGAAATAGTTTTGGTAGAGTGTTAAATTTTCTATCAGAAAATATGTTTTATTTCATAGGTTGTCTTATGTTTTTCTTCTGAAATTTTCGAAAATTTGAAAGTCTACCCGAAAATTAAAAATCGGCGAAGAGGTAACAAATAGGTGAGTTTAAAGCCCCATAACTTGTAAACCAGCAGGAATTTTGAAAAAATGCTTGAAATAAATTTTGTAGAGCATTAAATTTTCTATATGAAACCATATTTTGTTTCATAGGTTGTCTTATATTTTCCTGTTGAAATTTACGAAAATTTGAAAGTCTGCCCGAAAATTAATACTATGTGTCGAGGAAACAAATAGGTGATTTTAAAGCTCAATAACTCGAAAACCAGCAGGAATTTCGAAAAAATGCTTGAAATAGTATTGGTAGAGCGTTAAATTTTCTATCAGAAGACATGTTTTATTTCATAGGTTGTCTTATGTTTTTCTGCTGAAATTTTCAAAACTTTGAAAGTCTACCCGAAAATTAAAAATCGGCGAAGAGGTAACAAATAGGTTAGTTTAAAGCCCGATAACTTGAAAACCAGCAGGACTTTTGAAAAAATGCTGAAAATAAATATTGTAGAGCGTTAAATTTTCTATATGAAACCATGTTTTGTTTCATAGGTTGTCTTATGTTTTCCTGCTGAAATTTACGAAAATTTGAAAGTCTGCCCGAAAATTAAAAGTATGTGTCGAGGAAACAAATAGGTGATTTTAAAGCTCAATAACTCGAAAACCAGCAGGAATTTTGAAAAAATGTTTGAAATAGTTTTGGTAGAGCGTTAAATTTTCTATCAGAAAATATGTTTTATTTCATAGGTTGTCTTATGTTTTTCTTCTGAAATTTTCGAAAATTTGAAAGTCTACCCGAAAATTAAAAATCGGCGAAGAGGTAACAAATAGGTGAGTTTAAAGCCCCATAACTTGTAAACCAGCAGGAATTTTGAAAAAATGCTTGAAATAAATTTTGTAGAGCATTAAATTTTCTATATGAAACCATATTTTGTTTCATAGGTTGTCTTATATTTTCCTGTTGAAATTTACGAAAATTTGAAAGTCTGCCCGAAAATTAATACTATGTGTCGAGGAAACAAATAGGTGATTTTAAAGCTCAATAACTCGAAAACCAGCAGGAATTTCGAAAAAATACTTGAAATAGTATTGGTAGAGCGTTAAATTTTCTATCAGAAAACATGTTTTATTTCATAGGTTGTCTCATGTTTTTCTGCTGAAATTTTCAAAACTTTGAAAGTCTACCCGAAAATTAAAAATCGGCGAAGAGGTAACAAATAGGTTAGTTTAAAGCCCGATAACTTGAAAACCAGCAGGACTTTTGAAAAAATGCTTAAAATAAATATTGTAGAGCGTTAAATTTTCTATATGAAACTATGTTTTGTTTCATAGGTTGTCATATGTTTTCCTGCTGAAATTTACGAAAATTTGAAAGGCTGCCCGAAAATTAAAAGTATGTGTCGAGTAAACAAATAGGTGATTTTAAAGCTCAATAATTCGAAAACCAGCAGGAATTTTGAAAAAATGCTTGAAATAGTGTTGGTAGAGCGTTAAATTTTCTATTAGAAAACATGTTTTATTTCATAGGTTGTCTTATGTTTTTCTGCTGAAATTTTCAAAACTTTGAAAGTCTACCCGAAAATTAAAAATCGGCGAAGAGGTAACAAATAGGTTAGTTTAAAGCCCGATAACTTGAAAACCAGCAGGACTTTTGAAAAAATGCTTAAAATAAATATTGTAGAGCGTTAAATTTTCTATATGAAACTATGTTTTGTTTCATAGGTTGTCATATGTTTTCCTGCTGAAATTTACGAAAATTTGAAAGGCTGCCCGAAAATTAAAAGTATGTGTCGAGTAAACAAATAGGTGATTTTAAAGCTCAATAATTCGAAAACCAGCAGGAATTTTGAAAAAATGCTTGAAATAGGTTTGGTAGAGCGTTAAATTTTCTATTAGAAAATATGTTTTATTTCATAGGTTGTCTTGTTTTTCTGCTGAAATTTTCGAAAATTTAAAAGTCTACCCGAAAATTAAAAATCGGCGAAGAGGTAACAAATAGGAAAGTTTAAAGCCCGATAACTTGAAAACCAGCAGGACTTTTGAAAAAAATAAATATTGTAGAGCGTTAAATTTTCTATATGAAACCATATTTTGTTTCATAGGTTGTCTTATGTTTTCCTGCTGAAATTTACGAAAATTTGAGTCTGTCCGAAAATTAAAAGTATGTGTCGAGGAAACAAATAGGTGATTTTAAAGCTCAATAACTCGAAAACCAGCAGGAATTTTGAAAAAATGTTTGAAATAGTTTTGGTAGAGCGTTAAATTTTCTATCAGAAAATATGTTTTATTTCATAGGTTGTCTTATGTTTTCCTGCTGAAATTCACGAAAATTTGAAAGTCTACCGGATAATTAACGGTCGGTGTCGAGGAAACAAATAGGTGATTATTTTAAGGCCCTATAACTTGAAAATCAGCAGGAATTTTGAAAAAATGCTTGGAATAAATTTTGTAGAGCGTTAAATTTCCTATGAGAAAACATGTTTTATTTCATAGGTTGTCTTATACTTTCCTGCTGAAATTCACGAAAATTTGAAAGTCTACCCGAAAATTAAAAGTATGTGAGGAGGAAACAAACAGGTGAGTTTAAAGCCCGATAACTTGAAAACCAGCAGGAATTTAAAAAAAATACTTGAAATAAGTATGGTAGAGCGTTAAATTTTCTATCAGAAAACATATTTTATTTTATAGGTTGTCTTATGTTTTCCTGCTGAAATTTACGAAAATTTGAAAGTCTACCCGAAAATTAACAGTTTGCGTCGAGGTAACAAATAGGTAATTTTAAAGCACTATAACTTGTAAACCAGCAGGAATTTTGAAAAAATGCTTGAAATAAATTTTGTAGAGCGTTAAATTTTCTATAAGAAACTATGTTTTATGTCATAGGTTGTCTTATGTTTTCCTGCTGAAATTTTCGAAAATTTGAGACTACCCGAAAATTAAGTCGGTGTCGAGGAAACTCAAACAGGTGAGTTTAAAGCCCGATAACTTGGAAACCAGCAGGAATTTTGATAAAATGCTTGAAATAAAACTTGTAAAGCGTTAAATTTCCTATAAGAAACTATGTTTTACATCATAAGTTATTTATTGTTTTCCTGCTGAAAATAAAAAAAAAATTAAATAAACCGAAAATCCCCCAAACGAATTTTTTTCAAATTCAAACTCCGATATCTCGAAACCCAGCAGGAATCTCTAAAAATGTTCCAAACAAAGCTTGTAGAATATCAAATTTCCTATCCTGCTGCACCCTGAAATCCATTGTTTTCCTGCTGCAATACCCCATAAACTCAATTACACTAATAATTCGTATTCACAGTGCAAACAGCCCAGATTCGATTACTAAATGATCTGCGTCAGATTACGCAATATCGACAGTACAGCAGGAATCGCGTAATAAAATTAATTCTGTCCGGGGCCAATAAATATCGGGGCTAATTCGATTCCGAAAGGAATTAATTCCTATTGTTCCCGGCACGGTTTAAGCCCGGATTCCGACAATTATCGGCAGGAATGTTAATAAATTTAACAGCGAGATCACTCCTGCGGGGAATAGTGCCGAAAACTAGGGGATGGCCGCAGTATTAAGCGAGTTATAACCGATTTTGTGTTTTTGGTTTTTTTTGCAATGACTCGCGAAATAAGGCATGAATTTCGAAAATTTTTACAGTGAAAGAAACTTTGGATTGTTTTCTAAAAATTATGTTTCTTAGATTTTTTCGAAAAATTAACAAATAACGGAGTTATCGCTTGTTAAAAAATTTTGTTTTAAAATTTTTCAATTTAACCGAAATTTACACAAACTTTACTTATTTCTACGATTTTTCAAAAACCAAGCAATTATGCAATAAATGTTTTAAACAAAAGTTATTGACGTTATTTACTGATGACCGCAGTATTAATGGAGTTATAACCAATTTTGTGTTTTTTTATTTTTTTGCAATAACTCGCGAAGTAAGGCACAGATATCGAAAATTTTGACAGCAAAAGAATTTTTGGTTTATTTTCTAAAAATTAAGTTTCTTACAGTTTTTCGAAAAGTTAACAAATAACGGAGTTATCGCCTGTTAAAAATTTTTTATTTTAAAATTTTTTAATTTAACCAAAAAAACCCAACTTATTTCTACGATTACTCAAAAATCAGGCAATTACGCAAAAAATATTTCAAACAAAAGTTGTTAAGCAAGAAATTATCTATAAAACGCTGCTAGCCACATAATCGTAACTTATCTAGTTATCTAGATATCTAGCAAAAATCTGTTTGGAGACTGTTTCGTCTCTCATCTGTTTCTGAGAAAGCACTAACCTAATCGACAAATATTTTTAGAATCTGGATTAAATCTAGATTAAGACTATGCAAGAATTATCTAGATCCACCAAGTCGTTTAACAGATATCATAAATTTTAATGAAAGATAACTAACTCACTTAGTGATTTACCTTTGGTTTTTCCTTAATAACTCAGAACTTTAATAATTTAGCTGGAAAAGTCATTTAGATTAGTTGTAGAGCATTAAATTATCTACAAACTGCAGTTAATTTCGTTTTTGTAAGCTAACTACTTTTTAAATAAATGTGACTTGAAATTGTTTTTAAGAAAAAGTGTAGGGTTCGAGTTTTTTTCATTTTGTATAAAAACGGCTGGGACTAGCTGGATGAAGTTAACGTTTCTCGGTAGATAATTAGATTGTGTTTACGCCGATGTGAAAACGGTTTGGCTGCGACGGGTAGTTTTCGCGTGATAAGGGTTGAAAGCCGAGGCAAAAATCGCGCTGATGTTTAACCGTTTATAACTCATTCATTGCGCGATAAAAATAGATTTCCATCGCAGTTTATTATAGAGCACTTCGTGACTCTTACCCCCATCCCCAAGCCCGCGCTCTACGACCCCCCAAAACCGCCTCCCTTTCATTTATGTTCCATTCCCATCCATAAAACCTGATTACTGTCGCCCTCGCCCCCGCGGAAGACAAACGCATTTATGGGGGGAACTCCTCCCGATATACGCAAACACTCGCCGCCCCCCAAAATCGTCCCCCCTTTCATTTATGTCCCATTTCCATCCATAAAACCTTATTACTGTCGCCCTCGCCCCCGCGGAAGACAAACGCATTTATAGGGGGAACTCCCCCCGATACACGCAAACACTCGCCACCCCACCCGCCCGTTTATCTTATTAATTTCTATTTTATCTCGGCATTTAGATCGTTTCGTTTTTTCCGCGCGAGATTCATAAAAGTCGAGGGGTGGCGCATCTGAGATTTATGGGGGGACATAAATCTTCCCCCCCGAGCGCTTTGGTTTTGTTTCTGTATACCTGGATGTGGGGCAAAAGACGAAATTACGACAACACTCGCGTGCGTTTCGGACGCGATTGCGGGGAGACCGTTGGGGATATTGGGGGGACAACGGCGTCGTTTTATAGGGTATTTCGTTCTCAATAAATCGGCGAAAAACCCGGTCAGATTGATTGAGTCGTTTACGAGAAATCGGTCAAGAAGTAAAATTATCACCAGAAAACGAAAGGTAAGTTAAGGCAACGATATCTCAAAAACTAGTCTTCGCTAGGAAATAAGTTTAACATCAGTGTAAAGATAATTTATTTGTCTATAAATTATTGTTATAACTCATGTTTCTAGCTCTTGCAGTTTTTGAGTTATTTATATAAAACTACAGATAAGTCACTAAATTACACGTTACAAAACAATTTATTTTTCCTCAAGGTTTATCTATCGATATCTCATAATCCGCCCGATGGATCTAGATAATTCTTTCAGCATTTTAATCTAGATTTAATCTAGTTTCTAAAAATATAAAAGCCTTTGTAGATTGAGTTACAACTTCGGAAGAAAGAGACGAAAACCAAAACAGTTGCCATACATGGAGAGGAAGATTTGTCTCTAGATAACTAGAATAGATACAACGTTGCCGTTTATACACGTTTATAGATAAATTTAATTCTGAATTAGTTTGAAAAATATGATATTTACAGCTTTAATACTTTTTGAGTTATCAAAAGAAACGTAAACAAAGATTTGTTTTGGTTTTTGTTATCTAGTCTACTTTGTTTAGGCAAGTTTAACTATCGATATCTCCTAAACCGCTAGATGCATCTAGATAATTATTTCAACGTTTTAATTCAAATTTAATCTAGATTAAGCGATTGAAGGAATTACTGCGTTTTCTAATCTGGTTTATTCACAATTGGATAAAACGTGAGATACGTTCTAAGAAATGGTTCATTTGGTTTCTTTTCGATTTCTTGTGTTTGCCCGCCCCCGGGCATGAAAATATTTAGTAAAGATCCCTCCATCCAGCCGTGTCCGTTTCTTCTCGATTCTCCCGCAGGAGTCCTCTCGACGGCGCTTAAAACCCCGTCGAGTGTTTACAAAAACGTCTTGCCGCTGACAGGGCGGCCGCCTCCGGCAAACAATCGTCGGAAACAAATGAAAGCCGAGAGCGGGCGGAATCGCCGACCGGGCTGGATTTAATCCAGCGGGACTTGGACACGTCGCAGGAGTCGCGGTGTTTGCCGACGGTCAACGGGGCGAAACAAAAGAAGCCGCGGGACAATGGGGGCGGCGGTCGGGTTTCGTTTGTTTTCAAACGCCCTTCAAACTCGGCTTAATAAGCGACAAACAAAAAGTTGCTTTTCAACCCTCTGAAACAATAACTTCCACTAAATGTGTGTAAACAAATGAATCATGTTTCCAAAGGAAATTTCATTCTCTAAATAATGGTGGTAATACCATCCCTGTGCGTAGTCTAGTTCCTTAGGTATTAAGCCACAAAGCAAACAGCAACTTTTTGGCAACTGTTTTAGTTTTTTGCCGATAACTAAAAAAATATCTAAAATTGTCAAGCTTTGCCAAAATTTTTAAAAATTAGATGAAATTTGGGGTAATACCCCGCAAGAATTAGCGTAATGCGCTCAGGGGATTAGGAGATATAGGTGGTTAAACTTGATTGCAAATAAAGCTTATATAATGAACAACCAAAACGAGTTTCGACTTCAAACGCTCGGAAACGTTTACTTCCTGCAATTTTATCAAAATAAATGAAACATTGTTTCAAAGAAAATTTAATTCTCTAAATAATGATGCTAATACCATATCTGTGCTTAGTCTAGTTCCTTAGCTTTAACCCACAAAGCAAACAGCGACTTTTTGGCAACTGTTTTAGTTTTCTGCCTAACAATTACGACGACATCGATGGATTTTTTTGATCCAATTTTCAATCACTCTTTGACACATATCAGCCGGAATGTTGGCAATTTCGCGTTCGATGTCGTTCCTGAGCTCCTCTGACATTGCTGGATTGCTGGCATAAGCCATCGACTAAAGGTAACCCCATAAGAAAAAATCCAAGGGCGACAAATCGCTTGAGCGAGGTGGTCCATTTCTCGAGGTTAAACGATTACCAAATGTTCCTTTCAATAAATCAATTGTTTGATCAGCTGTGTAGCTTGTGGCACCATCTTGTTGGAACCACATATCGCTGATGTCAAGTCCATCCAATTCTGGCCAAAAATAGTCTTCCAACACGGCACTATAGTGAACTCCATTGACCATAACATGGCGATTATTTTCATCGACAAAAAAATACAACCATATCACTCCTCCGGCATGAAATCCACACAACACGCTCACTTTTTGTGGATGTAATGTATTCTCATGAAGCACATGTGGGTTTGTTGCTGTTCAATAACGCATATTCTACTTATTGACAAAGCCATTCAGTCAAAATGAGCTTCATCGATGAAATCCAGGATTTTCTCCAAACTTTTGCAACAAAATCGGAGAAAAAAGTTTCGGCGTTTTAAATGATCCAGAGAGTAGGGAATAGTAGTATGTTCTAGGCCCACCGCCACCTTATGGGGATTACATGTAAATCTAGCCCCTTATGGGGGAAATTACATGTAAATCTAGCACGATGTCCCTTATGGAGATAAACATGTAAATCTAGCACGAAGCCCCTTATGGGGGAATCCTATACATCCTATAAATAGTTCTGAACGTGTCCGAGCGAGTATGTGTAGATGGCGCCGCGATTTATCAGTAGTTCTGAACGCGGCCGAGCGTAGATGTGTAGATGGCGTTAGGATATATTAAAAAATGCGCGGTGAGGAGGGCCGTTCATTCCCAACTTGCCTGTAAACGTATGGCAATCTAATTAATTTCTCGGAAATTTATCGGTGTCTAGTCTGGTGCTGATAAAAATTTGTCTGTCTCAACCTGATTGTGGACACGCGCAATATCACCGAACTTCTAACGGATTTTTTGCTTATCTGCTGTACGCGAGAGCGTGGGGCTAATAAATTATGTCGGTCTAATCAATTTCTTAGAAATTCATCTGCGTGTTTATTTTAATAAGCATATTAAAATTTTGATTTACTGTTCGGCTTGTCGATTAGACCTGACCGAATGTTGTTATCTTATCAGCGGTGCGCGAGCGGAGAAATAATCATCTCGTCGCGATAAAAAATATTTATGTGATGGTTGTTTAAACCCTTTTTTCAACTGAATCGAATTTTATGAAACACAAGATAATCAATTTCTTGGAAATAATCTGCGTTTTTATTTTGATTTACCGTTAGACGTGACCGAATGTCTGCCGTCGATAGCAAACCCCGTATCTTATCAGCTACATACAAGCGTGGAACCAATAAATTATGCCGGTCTAATTAATTTCTCGGAAATTTATCTACGTCTAGTCTGCTGCTGATAACAATTTGAATTTCTTAGAAATTGTGCGTTTATTTTATAATAATCATATTAAAAATTTTGATTTACTGTCCGGTTTGTCGATTAGGTGGAAAGTGTATTAAAGCTGTTTAAAGCTGATTGAAAGCTGTTTAAAAGTGGATTAAAGCTGATTAAGGGTGGATTAAAGCTGTTTACAGCTGATTGAAAGCTGTTTAAAAGTGGATTAAAGCGGATTAAGGGTGGATTAAAGCTGTTTAAAGCTGATTGAAAGCTGTTTAAAAGTGGATTAAAGCTGATTAAGAGTGTATTAAAGCTGTTTACAGCTGATTGAAAGCTGTTTAAAAGTGGATTAAAGCTGATTAAGAGTGGATTACAGCTGATTGAAAGCTGTTTAAAAGTGGATTAAAGCTGATTAAGGGTGGATTAAAGCTGTTTACAGCTGATTGAAAGCCGTTTAAAAGTGGATTAAAGCTGATTAAGAGTGTATTAAAGCTGTTTACAGCTGTTTTGCATACAGTTAGGTCATCCTCCTCCTATATTTTTTGGTAGTCAATTGCCCAAAAGCTGTCAATTGAACAACTGAATGTTAAGAGTATCGAAATAGATTTAGAAATAGTTTATATATTAGTTTCTATTAGATCTAGAAATAGTTAGATCTTAATATAAGTTAGTGAATAAGTGTAATACTAAAATAAAGTTTTATCATAATCGTCTGTTCGTTTTCTTTTTATAAGTTTATAAGTTTTTACAGGTCTGGATGGAATAAATATTTTTAGGTTAAAATTCTTCCATTTCTGCTTCCATATATAACACATATTATAAATTTTAGCATATCTACTTCTATTTTTCCTAGTACATATGTGGAAGAAAGCTCGTGTCATACCATTACCTAAAATTAGCAACCCGTCTACTTTCAATGACTTATTACTATTTTCTATTCGCGTATTCGCGCCCTATTTGTATTCTCCCAACTCTTTCTAAAGTCTTTGAAAAACTCATTGATACCCAGCTAGAAATATATTTTAACGATAACAAAATACTACCTGATTCACAATCTGGATTTAGGAAGGGTTTGGGGTGTAATACAGCTTTGATGAATATAACAGATGATATAATAAGTAACCTGGATAAGGGAAAGCTAGCCATTCTAATTTTATTGGATTATTCTAAAGCATTTGACACAGTAAATCATGATATCTTAAAAGCAATGTACAATTATGTGGGGTTTAAAGACCAAGCTACTAATCTTATGGTAAATTACCTGCAGGATACAATGCAATTAGTGTGTCATAATAAAGAAAACTCTGGTTTTTAGGGTTCCGTACCGAAAACGGAACCCTAATAGGATCACTTTGTTGTCCGTCCGTCTGTCTGTCAAGACCATTTTTCTCAGGAACACGTAGAGGTAACAAGTTGAAATTTGTATCAAATACTCGGGTCTGCGGTCTCTTTCAGATGTGAAAAAATCAAACTTCAACGTAAGTCAACGCGATCAAAAGATATGACCGTTTATGTCGCATATTTTGCGATTTCACAAGGGAATCAAAACCTATAGGGTACTTCCCGTTGACCTAGAATCATGAAATTTGGCAAGAAGCGGTGTCTTGCAGCACATGTAAAGGGAAAAATCTGAAAACCGTAAATATGTAGTTTAATTACAAGAAAAATGCGAATTTACTATTAGAAACTTATAAAAATACACTAATGTGTTGCGTGGTATTATCAGGCACCAGAAGCATATGGGTTGCATACAGTTAGCTCATCCTCCTCCTATATTTTTTGGTAGTCAATTGCCCAAAAGCTGTCAATTGAACATCTGAATGTTAAGAGTATCGAAATAGATTTAGAAATAGTTTATATATTAGTTTATATTAGATCTAGAAATAGTTAGATCTTAATATAAGTTAGTGAATAAGTGTAATAATAAAATTATGATAAAACTAATCGTCTGTTCGTTTTCTTTTTGTAAGTTTAAAAATAATCGCGAAATTCAGTTAATTCTTAATGTAAGTTACAGAATAAGGGTAATAGTAAAATAAAGATTTATCATAATTCTTTCTTTAATTCTTCTTTTGGTAACTTTTAAAATATTTTAGTTTTGGCTTGGAATTTGAAATAGGTCTCTCGTCAAGAATTTCATATCATATAAGTAAGATTTCGTGTTTAAGTACCTAACTAACTACTCAGTGACCTCTTGTATTTGGGATAAAACGAGACGCGCACGAGCATGGCGACGCGGGGCAAGTACAAGGGCGGGAGGTCGGCCCTTTTATAGTGAGCGGCAGAAATACGAAATTTTGTTTTGCATTCAATAACTTCGTACTCCTGCATATCCTTACTTACTCAATAAATTATGGCTACAGTTCATTTAACCGTTAACGACAACATTATCGTACACGATGTAATATTTATGCCCAGCGATGGCAGTTGCTTGTTTCATGCTATAGCTTTTTCATTTTATAATTCAACCAATTTTGGACAAACACAGATTTTGAGAGCTACAATAGTTAACTATATGTATGATAATTATGACGAGTTTTGTTTGTTTACTAGCAACACCTTAACAAGTTAACTGAATGTGCTTGCTACGTCCTCCACAAAAAAAAGATACCTTACTTACAAGTCACAACTCGCACTTGGCCGTTTTTTTTTTAATGTTATTAATGGTATCGCGCAGGGCTCAATATTGGGCCCGAGATTATTTACATTCTATACCTCGGATGTTCCATTAGCCTTTCTTTCTTGTAGTAGTCATTTTAATGCTGATGATACTCAAATATCCTTTTATCCAGACGAATCTCCACAAGCAGTCACCGCCATAAACTTTGACTTAATAAATGTTTTGGAATTTACTAACGATCATTATTTAAAATTAAATTATATTCATTATTCATTATATAATACATTTTTTTTAAATCTTCTCGTTATGTTATTATTATGTTATTACTTCTATGTTATGTTATTATTATGTTATTATTTTCATAATTTTGGCTATTTTAAGTTTAATTTGGAATAGTTGAAAAGACGTCTTGTCTACTACTATTGTAGGCAGGGCGAACTGAACCTCGCCCAATGGATTGCATGTTTTATTGATATTTTTTGTTTAGTACGAATAAAGGCCTTTATTATTATTATTATTTCGTTTTTTGCCGATAACTCAAAAAGTATCTAAAATTAGCAAGAATTGCAATTATTTTTAAAAATTAGATGAAATTTGGGTTAATATTCCGCAAGATTTAACTTAATCCGCTCCGGGGATTAGGAGATATTGGTGCTTAAACTTGATAAACCAAAACGAGTTTCGATTTCAAAGGCACGGAAAAGTTTACTTCTACTTCCTCCAATTCTATCAAAACAAGTGAAACATCTTTCCAACGAAAATTTAATTCTCTAAATAATGATGCTAATACCATCCCTCTACTTAGTCTAGTTCCTTAGGTATTAAGCCACAAAGCAAACACCGACTTTTTGGCAACTGTTTTAGTTTTTTGCCGATAACTCAAAAAACCGGCCAAGGGCGAGTTGTGACTCGCGCACCGAGGGTCCGTACAAACTTGTAAGAAAGGTATCTTTTTTTTTGTGGAGGACGTAGCAAGCACATTCAGTTAACTTGGACAAGTGGCCCTCCTGGAATCACGACCATCTTAGTACCCCTGCAAGCATAACCTCAAGATGTCGCTGTCGTACGATGGAATTCTACCCTATACTTTATTACCATACATCCCCCATTCACTATGAGTGTTTAGGGGTTCTGGAACTTCACTATTTGTTTTTGCTGCCCAATTTTGCTTGTATACCTATATACCCTGTATAAAGGTATACAGGGTATTTTTTTTAAATAACGCGAATATTTTTAAACATATAAAAAGAAAACTTTATTTTAGTATTACACTTATTCACTAACTTATATTAAGATCTAACTATTTCTAGATCTAATATAAACTAATATATTAACTACTTCTTGATCTATTTCGATACTCTTAACATTCAGTTGTTCAATTGACTGCTTTTGGGCAATTGACTACCAAAAAATATAGGGCGTACGTGATTTAAGTATACGTAGATTATAAAGAAAAATTAGACGAAATATAATATATACAGGATGTTACGGGACTTAAGTATGTCGCATGTCGGTTATAAACAAGCAAAATTTAGACATAATATATACTCTGTATATATTATGTATATAGAGCGTACGTGATGAAATGCATAACGAATATAAACAAAGAAAATTCAGAATAAACAGCTTGGTGCCAACACATACTTTTCGGACCTAACTGAGGAGGACCTAACTGTATGCAACCCATATGCAACATTAGTGTATTTTCATAAGTTTCTAAAAGTAAATTCGAATTTTTCTTGTAATTAAACTACATATTTACGGTGTTCAGATTTTTCCCTTTACATGTGCTGTAAGACACCGCTTCTTGCCAAATTTCATGATTCTAGGTCAACGGTAAGTACCCTATAGGTTTTGATTCCCTTGTGAAAAATATGTGACATAAACGGTCATATCTTTTGATCGCGTTGACTTACAAGTTTGATTTTTTCACAGCTGAAAGAGACCGCAGACCCGAGTATTTGATACAAATTTCAACTTGTTACCTCTACGCGTTCCTGAGAAAAATGGTCTTGACAGACAGCAGACAGACGGACAGACAGATAGACAGACATACAGACGGACAACAAAGTGATTCTATAAGGTTCCGTTTTCGGTACGGAACCCTAAAAATACCTATAATTGTCAAAGTTTGTAAACATTTTTTAAAATTAAATGAAATTTGGGATAATATTCCGCAAGAATTAGCTTAATCCGCTCAGGGGATTAGGAGATATTGGTGGTTAAATTTACTTGCAACTAAAGCTTATATAATGATCAACCAAAACGAGTTTCGATTTCAAAAGCTCGAGAACGTTACTTCCTCCAATTGTTTTAAAACAAATGAAACATATTTCCAGAGAAAATTTAATTCTCAAAATAATGATGCTAATATCATCCCTGTGCTTAGTCTAGTTCCTCAGATATTAAGCCACAAAGAAAACACCAACTTTTTGGCAACTGATTTAGTTTTTTTCCGATAACTCAAAATATATCTATAATTTTCAAAATTTGAAAACATTTTAAAAATTAGTTTATTTTTAAATTATTAGTTTATAAGGTTCCGTTTTCGGTACGGAACCCTAAAAATACCTATAATTGTCAAAGTTTGTAAACATTTTTTAAAATTAAATGAAATTTGGGTTAATACCCCGCAAGAATTAGATTAATCCGCTCAGGGGATTAGGAAATTTAGGTGGATAAACTTGATTGCAAATAAAGCTTATATAATGAAGAACCAAAACGAGTTTCGACTTCAAATGCTCGGAAACGTTTTCTTCCTCCAATTCTATCAAAACAAATGAAACACCTTTCCAAAGAAAATTTAATTCTATAAATACTGATGCTAATACCATCCCTGTGCTTAGTCTAGTTCCTTGGGTATAATGCTACAAAGCAAACACCAACTTTTTGCTAACTGTTTTAGTTGTTTGCTGATAGCTCAAAAAATATCTAAAATTCTCAAAATTTGAAAACATTTTTTAAAATCACATGAAATTTGGGTTAATATTCCGCAAGACTTAGCTTAATCTGCTTAGGGGATTAGGAGATATAGGAATATGTATGTAATGCTTATGTAATGAACAACCAAAACGAGTTTCGACTTCAAACGCTTGGGAACGTTTACTTCCTCCAATTATATCAAAACAAATGAAACAGTTTTCCAAAGAAAATTTAATTTTCTAAATAATGATGCTAATACCATCCTTGTGCTTAGTCTAGTTCCTTAGGTATTAAGCCACAAAGCAAACAACGACTTTTTGGCAAGTGTTTTAGTTTTTTGCCGATAGCTCATAAAATATCGAAAATTGTCAAAATTTGAAAACATTTTTTAAAATTAGAGGAAATTTGAGTTAATATTCCGCAAGAATTAGCTTAATCCGCTCAGGGGATTAGGAGATATAGGTAGTTAAACTTGATTGAAAATAAAGCTTATATAATGAACAACCAAAACGAGTTTCGACTTCAAAGGCTCGGAAACGTTTACTTCCTTCAAATCTATCAAAAGAAATGAAGTATTTTTCCAAAGAAAATTTAATTCTCTAAATAATGATGCTAATACCATCCCTGTAACTAGTCTAGTTCCTTAGGTATTAAGCCACAAAACAAACACCGACTTTTTGGCGACTGTTTTAGTTTTTTGCCGATAGCTCAAAAACTGTTTAAACTTGCGAAAAACAGGAGGACTTTATAAAAACAACATAAAATTTAGATTAATATGCAGCCAGAATTAGCTTAATCTGTTTAGTGACTTAAGAGTTATAGTGAGTTCAATTTGAAGTAAAATAAATTGGATAAACGAGCGACGAGTTTTACATTTTAATCAACAGCAGGAAAACTAGCAGGAACACAGAAAATTACGTTAAGCACAAAATTTTAGAAAATTAAATTTCCTTCATAACCCCACTCGAAGCATCCCGCCGCTCCTGCTAGTTTCCCCGCTGCGCCCCTTCAAACAATTCCATTACCTGCAAAAAACCCGTTCACTTTTCCCTTAATAGAACTGAAACTATAAATAGCAGGAAAATAATCAGCGCAGGTACGCTTGCAGGAAACTCGCAGCTATAAAACTAATTTTATTACCACCCCTAAAACTCACCCGAGATTCGAGAAAATCGCACCAAACACAAAAACAAAACACATCACGGCACGAAAACACGACCAGCGACTAATCACCACCAACTAACGACTAACGAGCACTCAGCAGGATCGCCCCCACTCCACACCGTTTGTTTACCAACAAACCGAACACCTGTCCGCACAAAAACCTCAACCACGCTGAAACTAATAAAGCTATCGGAATAATTTTGCCAGTATTTTATAGCAGCATAAATCCTGCGAGTTTTAAGGCTAAACTTATTAAAATCAGCCTATTATTCTCGTTTTTATACGCGTTTAAATTCAAGGGTTTTTGTGGTAGGGTCGCAGGATTATGCCGCTAGCAGGATTTTTAGCAGGAGATTGAAACTTTTATGTGGTTGTTAAGGAAGGAACGTCGGAGCTTTTTGTATAGTTTTGCGCGAAAATATGTGTTCGTTTATCTGTTATAAGGGAATGAACTAGGAGAGTTTATTGCGTTTAGGGCGCGATACCTCGGAAACTAGCAGGAATTTCGGAAAATTTGCCGGAATAAAACTTGTCGGGAATTTAATTTGCTTTCAGGAAATATTTTTGTTTTTTGCAAGGGGTGAATGGCAAACGTGGAAATTGGCGAAAACTGTGATTACATCAGTTCCGCGAGTTGGGTCTGTTTTTCCTGAATAACTCTGTGAGTGTTGGGGGTGGAAGCGTGTGAAAACCATTTTTGCGTTTGGAATTGAGCCGTGAATCATACCCCCGCAATAAATTGCGAATTTATTGCGTAAATCGTGAAATATGGGGCGCGAATTGCGACGGGTAGCGTAATCAAATTAGTTTTGAATGCAGTGAAACGGTGTGTGTTTAAAAATGGGGGTTGCAGGACAGCAGGGCGATTTTCCTGCAAGGGATTTATGGAATCGACAAACGGCGCGGTTGATTACTAGATAAAGCCTGGAATCCCGCAGGAAATCGCAAGAAAGGAAAGGGGTGGTATAAAGGGTTGTAACTTGGAAATTTGCAGGAATTTTGCAAAAAAATTCGAATAAAAGTTGTAGAACGGTTAATTTTCTTTAAGAAAACGTTTAGCTTCTTGTACGTTTTGTTATGTTTTTCTGCAGTAATATTCGGTTATTTGAAAGTCTATCGGAAAATTGGCGTTTATGTCGAGTTTAAAGCCCGATAACTTAAAAACCAGCAGGAATTTTGAAAAACCTTTCAAATAAATCTTGTAGCGCATTAAATTTTACTTAATAAACCGCGTTTTGTTTTATAGGTTATGTTATAATTTCCTGCTGAAATTTTCATAAATTTGAAAATTTATCCGAAAAAAAAAAACTTGTGGTTAAGTGATTTCAAAGCACGATAACTTGAAAACTAGCAGGAATTTAAACAAAACCTTCAAATAAAACTTGTAGCGTATTTAATTCTCTATAAGAACCAGTTTTAGTTTCTCGAATTGTCTTGATTCTTCCTGCTGTAATTGCAAAAAAATCAAAAACCCTAGCGGAAACGATCCAATCTGTTTCAAGTCGAAATATCTCGCGAACCAAGAATAATCCAAACAAATGTTTCGAATAAATCTTGCAGCCAATCTATTTACTCAGCAGGAAATCCCTCCTGCAGCCCTCTATCTCTCTCACTTCGCCGGCTACCCAGGTGTTTATTAACATATCACCGACAGAGACGCCTCCCTGCATTTATCGCGCCCATTACCGCCAACAAAAACGAATCGAGGATGAAAAATCCCGCAGGAAAATGAAGTCTGAATGCACCCGTCCATCAACCCCTACCCTCCGCAGGATTACCACCCAGCAGGAATAAGTGAAACAAATAGAGCTTGTTTGCAAAGGCGTAGATCACAGACGGATGGACGGATTTTGCTAAAATTAGTCGCAAAATACAGCTTGGACTTTGTTTAATGAGTTTTGAAATTTTGGTTAGGAAACTAGCACCAGAAGTTGTAAAAATTTGGGTTTAAGTTAAGGTTGTTTTAGGTTCAAATTTAAGTAACTTTGTAACGTTGTAACTTGCGGAAAAAAATGGCGGATTTGCAAAATTTAAATTGCAAACTAAAATTCGGACTTTTCTTAATGAACGTGTTAATTTTCCGCGTTTTATTTGCACCGGAAGTACCAAAAATTTGAATTTAAAAACTAGTTTGTTTTGCCCCAAAACTCACCCAAATTTAAACCTTCATAACAGACAGACGAACAAACGGATTTTAATAATTTGACCACCAATCTCTTGATAATTCTTCCCTTAATCCGCACATGTTAATAGTTTTATTACAGCTACCCTAATTTACGAGTTAATTGAGTTTAAGCAATTTCTTTGCAACGGCGTGGATTACAGACGAATGGGCGGATTTTGCTAAAATTAGATGCAAAATAAAGTTTAGACTTTGTTTAACAAGTTTTGAAATTTTGGTGTGGAAATTGGCACCAGAAGTTGTAAAACTTTGGGTTTAAATTAAGGCTAATTTGGGGTAAATTTGCAACGTTGTAAATTGCGAAAGAAATGGCGGATTTGCAAAATTGAAATTGCACACTAAAATTCGGACATGTCTTAATGAACGTGTTAATTTTCCGCGTTTTATTTGTACCCGAAGTACCAAAAATTTGAATTTCAAAACTAGTCTGTTTTGCCCCAAAACTCACCCAAATTTAAACCTGCATAACAGACAGACGAACAAACCGATTGCAATAATTTTACCACCAATCTCTTGATAATTCTTCCCTTAATCCGCACATGTTAATAGTTTTATTACAGCTACCCTAATTTACGAGTTAATTGAGTTTAAGCATTTTTTTTGCAACGACGTGGATCACAGACGGATGGGCGGATTTTGCTAAAATTAGATGCAAAATAAAGTTTAGACTTTGTTTAACAAGTTTTGAAATTTTGCTGTGGAAATTGGCACCAGAAGTTGTAAAACTTTGGGTTTAAATTACGGCTAATTTGGGGTAAATTTGCAACGTTGTAAATTGCGAAAGAAATGGCGGATTTGCGAAATTTACCGAACTTTTCTTAATGAACGTGTTAATTTTCCGCGTTTTATTTGCACCGGAAGTACCAAAAATTTGAATTTCAAAACTAGTCTGTTTTGCCCCAAAACTCACCCAAATTTAAACCTTCATAACAGACAGACGAACAAACCGATTCTAATAATTTGACCATCAATCTCTTGGTAATTCTTCCCTTAATCCGCACATATTATCAGTTTTCTTACAGCTACCCCAGTTTATGAGTTAATTGAGTTTAAGTGAGAAGCAATTTCGTTGTATTTCAGTTAGAGATTGTTGGTTCAAGTACTCGACTAATTAATAGTTGGAATTAGGTAAACACTCTGTAATTGCTGCTCGTAGTCGGGTGTTACATAATCGGACAAAGCTGATACTAATTGCTGCCCCTAGCCACTCGATTCCCCGAGTCTGACTAATTGGCGATTACGCAATTTTTGCACGGTAATAACTCCTGGTGAAATTAAGTTGCAACTTGTTTTTTTACAGCGGACTATTCCCTGAAGTTTCCTCTCTAATGGAGTGTAATTTGTTTCTCGGCAGGATTTACCGTTGCGGGGTTATTTCAGTTTTGCTGCACGTCTAAATTTGAGACTTCAAAGTAGACATTGCTGAAAGCTTTGATAACGGGTAGTAGCAACAACAGCAGGAAAACATGCGATATGTCAAATTATTCAGAAAAGAACGAGCTTTAATAATCTGCAGGAATTTTAAACCAAAAATTATTAGTTTATGTGTTATCACGTGTCAAAGTTGGGAAATTTATAGAAAAAAATTAGTGAAGTTTAACGGGGGATTGTTGCTATTTCTGCGCAGGAAAATCTAATTTTTTTTCATGGAAAAGTTTTTTGGTTCTTTTTTTAAAACAATAAAAGAAATTGCATGCAAATCCGCAGCTTGGTTCGTCCGCTATTAAGTTTTAAACTTTTAATAAGTTTAGATTTTTATCAAAAATCTCGAAAAGACGAGTAGCTTTTAAACTTTAATTATTCCGTAGTTCTGATCCGAGCAGGAAAACAAAAACATGTGAGAATACTTTGAAAAGCCCAAGCTTTATAAATCTAAAAGACTTTTGTAAATTGCTTCACCAATCTGTGCGTAATAGCTTGTTAAACTTTGTTAAATTAGGGGATGAAATTCAAGGTTTTTATAAATCCTAGTATGGGACGTTTGTAGTTAGGATATCCCAACCAAAATCAGCAGGATGTTGCAGGAAGGATCAAACTTTGTTTTAAACTCAGCTACATTAAAATCCCCCCGCTTATCCGCTCGCCACACCACACCCTCTCAAACAAGACCAATTCTTGTTTAAAAAACTTGCTTGCTTTCAAGGATGGATTACAGCCTTATTATCAGTTTATTTTAGGGAAAGAGAAGTTTTTTATAAACCTCAATCCGTCCTGCTAACATTTTGAATTTTTGTTTAAAAAACTTGCTTGCTTTCAAAGCTGGATAACAGCCTTATTATCAGTTTATTTTAGAGAAAGTGAAGTTTTTCAGAAATCCCAATCCGTCCCGCTGATTTTATTTTAGGGAAAGAGAAGTTTTTCATAAACCTCAATCCGTACTGCTATTTAGAATTTTTGTTTAGAAAACTAAGTTGCCTTCAAGAGTGGATAACAGCCTTATTATCGGTTTATTTTAAGGAAAGTGAAGTTTTTCAGAAACCTCAATCCGTCCCGTCGATATTTTGTATAAATGAATTTCCAGCAGGAATTTGGTTAACATGAGCTTATAAATTTGTCATCGTTGATTTGGAATGCATGGGAAAAATAATAACGGAAAACTGCGGGAAAAAGCACAATATCGTTTTCCTGCTGAAAATTCAATGAATCCCATTAAAATAAATATAAATATATAAAGTCTCTCGTGTCGTTGTAAACCCGGCAGGAAAGATGTTTGCTGTCGGTGCAAAAACCGCGTGTAACTTTGAAACTGGCAGGAATCGGCAGAAAATATAAAAGATAAAATTTATGGGAAATTTAATCTTGTTCCAGCAAATGTTTGGTTTATTTTCATAGCTTCAGTAGTTTTTGAGTTGCGTTAATAAAACTGAGACAAAGTGGAAAAACTTAGCAAATTAAGAAAGTTTGTTTTAAGTGGATATAACTCCGTTATTATTAAGAATCTTGAGAAAATGTAACGAATAAAACGCGTAGAGAATTGAATTCGCTCTTTCAAAATGTTCCGCTTTTTTTCGTAACTTTAGCAGTTTTTGAGTTATGCTGCTGAAACTGCGGCTGTGTTTTATAATCTTAACAAAATTAATGTGGTAAGTTCAACCGGATATAAAGGTAACTTCCGTTTAGGTGATGACAATATATTATATATCACGAGATTACGGGGAGTGTCGTGCTTAAATTCCTGCAAAAACTACGCAAATCTACCAATTGGTATAAGTGTTATGGGGTTTAGAGCAGGAATAGGTAGCTGCCGTTGCAAAAACCGAGTGTAACTTTGAAACCAGCAGGAATCGGCAAAAAATATAAGGAACAAAATTTATGTGAAATTATACTCGTGTTTCCTACTATCGGCCGTGGCGACTTCGTGGTTTCTGCAAATCGGCAAATCGTACACAAGATACCGTTGATCTCCATCGAACGGTGTAGAAGAAATTGCAAAATTCCACCCACTTCCGGTTCGGCAGCCTCAAACGTCCGGTTTTGCAAAAATGTCTACCGCACGCCCATTTTTGCAAAAAATCGCACGGCCTCTTCGAAAGGCCATAGACGAAAAACCTACGAAACCGGACCCGCAAACGGGAAGGTTCACAATAGAACGTCAAAGAAGATCGTTTTTAGCGATTTTTATTTTCGGTTTCTCGCACTTTTCTCCAAAGAACAACATTTGTGTGAAATTGAATTGTGTTCAAGCAAAAGTTTGATTTATTTTTTTTGCTTTAGTAGTTTTTGAGTTGAGTTGATAAAACTGAGATTAACTCGAAAAACTTACCAAATTAGGAAAGTTTTCTTTAAGTGGATATAATGTTGCGAACTGGTAATTTGGTATGGTGCTGCTCCAGGATCAGGACAATGGATGAATTAATTACACGCAAATATGTCCTTTATATGTAATTAAACACTACTTATCTACTAATATCTTACAATATGTACAACTAATCGCTGACTTATTACAATAATTACTAACTAACAATAATACACTTAATTCTACGATACTTGTGGTCGAAACCCGGAATTTACTTCGACGAAAATACGGAAGTTCGTTTTCAAAACTCAAATTACTCTCTTGCTAGCTCAATTCTCACTGCCCCTTTTTAACTTCCCCTCTACCTCATCACCTCGGTCTTGGTGTGAGTCCTCCCCTAATCTTTATGCAAAATTTCCAGAACTCATAAAACAAAATCCTTTCGGCACGATCCCTAAGTTCGAGCGAGATTTAGATAAACCAGACTAATGGTCGTAAATAAACAAAAACTAATCGGGTGTCCACTTAGGGTTCTTTGCTGACTCGTGAGAAACTCAAATTCTTTGAAACCAAAATCGCGAGATCACAACAATAACTCCGTTATTATTATGAATTTTGAAAAAATGCAGGGAATTAAAACGCGTTGAGAATTAAATTCCCTTTTCAAAAATGTTCCGCTTTTTTCCGTAGCTGTGGCAGCTTTTGAGTAATGCTGCTGAAACTGCGGCTATGTTTTATATAATCTTAATAAAATTAATGCGGTAAATTTAACTGGATATAAGGCTAACTTCCGTTTAGGTAATAACAATATATTATATATCACAAGATTACGGCGAGCATCCTGCTGAAATTCCTGCAAAAATACGCAAATCTACTAATTGCTTTAAGAGTTATGGGGTTTACAGCAGGAATAGGTAGCTGCCGTTGCAAAAACCGGATGTAACTTTGAAACCAGCAGGAAACCGCAGAAAATATAAAGAACAAAATTTATGTGAAATTTAATTGTGTTCAAGGTAAAGTTTGATCTATTTTCATAAGTTTAGTAGTTTTTGAGTTGTGTTGATAAAACTGAGGCAAACTCGAAAAACTTACCAAGTTAGGAAAGTTTGCTTTAAGTGGATATAACTCCGTTATTATTAAGAATCTTGAGAAAATGCAACGAATAAAACGCGTAGAGAATGAAATTCCGTTTTCAAAAATGTTCCGCCTTTTTCCGTAGCTTAAGCAGTTTTTGAGTTATTCTGCTGAAACTGCGGTAAGTTTAACCGGATATAAAGCTAACTTCCGCTTAGATAATAACAATATATTTTAAATCGCGAGATTACGGGAAATGTCCTGCTTAAACTCCTGCAAAAATTACACAAATCCACTAATTGCTTCAAGACTTATGAACCTTACAGCAGGAATAGCTGAAAATCTACACCCTTAACTTCAACCCTAGATAACTCCATTATATATCAAGACAAGTCCACAAACCAAGATGTTGCAAATAGGAAAAACTCTCAAGAATTTGAATCTATTACTAAATTTCCTTTGCGCCAATTACTTACCCTGCTACAGTGGATTTCCCCCGCGGGAGTTTCCGCGACAGAATTTACAAGCGCCCGGCAGGAACAACAAACCGGGAGATATTTTATTTGCAATAAACGTCGGCGTGTGCGGGTGATTGAATGCAGGAACATCTAGTCCCGCAGGAATAACTGATATGAGCAATAAGCAGCTTTGGGGAAAAACAATGGAAATATGTTACGTTAGAAGCGGGAGAATTATTAGGGTTGTGTTGCATACAGCAGGAAAGGGCGGGGTTAGCAGGATGTGATGCTTTTTGTTTCAAGACTGTAGCAGAAACGGCTGATGAGTTATGCGCGTTTGAAGATTAAGGGCGCAAAAAGGTAGTTTTTTGGGAAATTGATTGGATATGGGGGTTTGGTTTCCTGCTGGAACAAACTATTATACATCAAATTAAAGCTAAATCTTTGAGGTTTAATCCGATATATAGAGTTTGATTATAGATTTTGGGGTTGTTAGATTTCTGATGGGACAAAGTATTATACATCAAATTAAAGCTAAATCTTTGAGGTTTAATCCGATATATATAGAGTTTGATTATAGATTTTGGGGTTGTTAGATTTCTGATGGGACAAAGTATTATACATCAAATTAAAGCTAAATCTTTGAGGTTTAATCCGATATATAGAGTTTGATTATAGATTTTGGGGTTGTTAGATTTCTGATGGGACAAAGTATTATACATCAAATTAAAGCTAAATCTTTGAGGTTTAATCCGATATATATAGAGTTTGATTATAGATTTTGGGGTTGTTAGATTTCTGATGGGACAAAGTATTATACATCAAATTAAAGCTAAATCTTTGAGGTTTAATCCGATATATAGAGTTTGATTATAGATTTTGGGGTTGTTAGATTTCTGCTGGGACAAAGTATTATACATCAAATTGAAGCTAAACCTTTGGGGTTTAATCTGGTGTATAGACTGTGATTATAGATTTTGGGGTTGTTAAGTTATTGTGGTGCAAAATCAAAGTTTTTTTTTTAAAGTTTGAATAGATTTCTTTGAAGAAAATATTGAATATTGCAGGAGAAAATTAGGGTAGGTTACTAATTTTAACGGTTTTAAAAAGCCTATTAATGCAAGAATGAGCAACTGTTTTCATCTTTTCCCTAACTTGATTAGTTTTTAAGTTATTAAGCTTCAAAATCGCCTTCTCAGAATTGGGGGTAGTTTTATAAAAGCTGATATATCTCCGGAAATCCCATTCCGATTTGGCCAAACGAAACATTTTCAGGAACTAGAAACCCGCAGGAAACAATCCCCATCAAGCGCCGCCCCGCTGCGGCCCGCTAAACCGCCTCAAGTCTTCCTTTTTGTCTCGGCTTCGCACTCGATCGCGTTTTTCCCTCACATAATTGTCCTCGACTTCCCACCGTTCACCATCCCAATATTAATCACTTAACGCTCCATTTGTTCGCACCGCAGAAAAAATCCCCAGCCGATTGTCCACAGCGCCGTGAAAACAAATCGATTCCCTTTATGTAACAATCGACAAGTTAAGGGATGAAAAACAAAAGACGTCGTGTACTGAGTTTGATAGAGCATTAAATTCTCAAGATTGTTGTGAAAAAAAATTTGAAATCTCTTTACCCGTTGCGGAGTTATCGGCCAAAAACGAAACGCAAGGCTATCGACCGCGAGTTTAAAACTTTAATAACTCGGTTATTTACGGTCGGATTTCGAAATTTTTTTTAGTTTGCTGCGGAATATAGTGTTGATCTTTTTATTGAGTTTGGTTGGGGTTGGGGGTTAGGTGGAAAAGAGGGATGACGCGATTCAAAGGGCGACAGCGGGATGGGAAAAAAATTGCAATTAGCAAAGAGATTGCGAATTATGCAATTACAAAGGATTCATCAACATAGTTAATGAGCGTGGTGGAAAATGCGGGGTGAGCAGGGTTTTCCTGAAAGGGGATTACAGCGGGAAAACAACTTCGAATCGGGGAAAGAATGCGGGAAATGTAAAGGCGAATTTGTTAATTTAAAAAGTTTATGTTCAGGTTTTTTTTTAATTCCTGCTGGTTTTTTAGTTATTTCTGTTTGAATTTGTTGTTTAGATTCACGTCGATTTTGTGTCAACTTTTGAATTTGTTTAAATTTCTTAGGAAAAACATAAGTAAACCTATGAATTAAAATGCGGTTTCTAAAAGGGAATTTAAGGCTCTACAACATTTATTTGAAAGATTTTTTAAAGTTCCTGCTGGTTTCCAAGTTATCTGA
Source organism: Phosphuga atrata (assembly GCA_944588485.1). Taxonomy (NCBI): domain Eukaryota; kingdom Metazoa; phylum Arthropoda; class Insecta; order Coleoptera; family Silphidae; genus Phosphuga; species Phosphuga atrata. Next base: position 27,441,804 of record OX155906.1, read on the forward strand.
CCTTAAAGTCACCTTTATGTTTACTTAAAACAGGAAGTTAATTTTTGGGTAGACTTTCAGATTTTCAAAAATTTTAGCAGGAAAACATAAGACAACGTATAAAACTGAAACTTGTTTCTTAAATAAAATTTAGCGTTCTACAAGATTTATTTGAAAGATTTTTCAAAATTCCTGCTGGTTTTCAAGTTATAGGGCCCTAAAGTCACCTGTGTGTTTACGTAACATTGGAAGTTAATTTTTGGGTAGACTTCCTGATTTTCGAAAATTTCAGCAGGAAAACATAAGAGAACATATAAAACTAAAAATTGCTTCTTAAAGTAAATTTAACGCGCTACAAGATTTATTTGAAAGATTTTTCAAAATTCCTGTTGGTTTTCAAGTTATAGGGCTTTAAAGTCACCTGTTTGTTTACGTAACATAGGAAGTTAATTTTTGGGTAGACTTTCAGATTTTCGAAAATTTCAGCAGGAAAACATAAGACAACGTATAGAACTAAAAATTGTTTCTTAAAGCAAAATTAACGCTCTACAAGTTTTATTCGAAAGATTTTCCAAAATTCCTGCTGGTTTTTAAGTTATCGGTCTTTAAACTCACATGTAGATTTACTTAACACAGAAAGTTAATTTTCGGGTAGACTTTCAGATTTTCAAAAATTTCAGCAGGAAAACATAAAACAACATATAAAACTAAAAATTGTTTCTCAAACTAAATTAAACGCTCTACAAGATTTATTTGAAAAGTTTTCCCAAATTCCTGCTGGTTTCCGCGCTACGGCCTCCCAAACTCCCAACTTTGTTCAGCAGGATTTTTTCTTAGCAAATAATTACTGCTACTTGTTGCAGGAAGATCTGATCCAGTGTCCGCGCGTCCTGTTAATACCCCAGCTGACGTGTTTCCTGCAGAATCCTGCGGAAATCCCTAGAGAGTCTAAACGGACGCCTGTCACACCCCCTCCGCCACTCTCCTGCGACTTTGCTTCCTGCAGCTTCAATTTACTCCACGGCTATTTACAAATGGAATTATATCTCACTGCAGCTGCAGGGAAACACAATCCCGCTACGTTCCCAAGAAAATTGAGTCAGCAGGAAACCGAGCTAATAGCATGCGGAATTTATCCCCGAGTAAAGCGTTGAAAAAATTTTCAAAATCCGTCCTTAAATAACCGAGTTATTAACGTTTAAATGCCGCGGTCGATAGCCTTGCAAACGCGTTTTCCGCCATAACTTTTTTATTTACCGTCGGATTTGCGAAATTTTTGCGGGACTCCTCCGCAGGAATCGCCTTAATAATTTATGAACGCCGCGGTCGATAGCCTTCCAAACGTGTTTTCCGCGATAACATTTTTATTGTGTAATCCGAGTATCCCGAGTAAAGCGTTGAAAAATTTTTCAAAATCCGCCCATAAATAACCGAGTTATTAACGTTTAAACGCCGTGGTCGATAGCCTTGCAAACGCGTTTTCCGCCATAACTTTTTTATTTACTGTCCGATTTGCGAAGTTTTTGCGGGACTCCTCCGCAGGAATCGCCTTAATGATTTATGAACGCCGCGGTCGATAGCCTTGCAAACGTGTTTTCCGCGATAACTTTTTTATTTACGGTCGAATTTGCGAAATTTTTGCGGAGTTCCACTCGGCGCGAAATCCTCCGCAGGAACCGCTTTAATAAATTACACCTAAACCTCAGCTGGGCACTTCAAACGCAATCTAATTAATCCTGCCGCCGGTCATTCCGCATAATAACCAAACAACCCATCAATACATTTACAGAAAACGTAATTCCGAGTAAAGCGTTGAAAAAAATTTCAAAATGCGTCCATAAATAACCGAGTTATTAACGTTTGAACGCCGCGGTCGATAGCCTTGCGAACGCGTTTCTCGCGATAACTTTTTTATTGACCGTCGGATTTGCGAAAATTTTGCGGGGTTCCGCTCGGCGCGAAGTCCTCCACAGGAATCGTAAACCTTAGTTGCGCACTTCAAACGCAATCTAATTAATCCTGCCGGTCATTCTGCATAATAACCAAATAACCCAGCAAAACATTTACACAAAACGTAATCTCGAGTAAAGCGTTGAAAAAAATTTGAAAATCCGTCCATAAATAACCGAGTTATTAACGTTTAAACGCCGTGGTCGATAGCCTTACAAACGCGTTTTTCGCGATAACTTTTTTATTTACGGTCGGATTTACGAAATTTTTGCGGGGTTCTGCTCGGCGGCACGAATCGCCTTAATAAATTACGCCTAAACCTCAGCTGCGCACTTCAAACGCAATCTAATTAATCCTGCCGGTCATTTCGCATAATAACCAAATAACCTATCAGTACATTTACACAAAACGTAATCTCGAGTAAAGCGTTGAAAAATTTTTTCAAAATCCGTTCACAAATAACCGAGTTATTAACGTTTGAACGTCGTGGTCGATAGCCTTAAAAACGCGTTTTCCGCGATAACTTTTTTATTTACGGTCGGATTTGCGAAATTTTTGCGGGGTTCTGCTCGGCGGCACGAATCGCCTTAATAAATTACACCTAAACCTCAGCTGCGCACTTCAAACGCAATCTAATTAATCCTGCCGGTCATTCCGCATAATAACCAAATAACCCATTTACACAAAACTAGTCCCGGCGCGCAGTCTCTTCCAATCAACGCCGCTAATTACTTCGCTCCCCTGTATAAACAGTTACACAATCAAATTAAATTCACCGGTGAGATAAGATAATGTTGTCTTCAAAGCTAACTCAACCACTCAGTTTGTGTGGAATTTAAATCTGAATCTAACGGCGCAAAGAATTTTGAAATCGGTGCAGAAATAACTAAGTTACAGGCGATTAAAGCAAATGGTCGATAGCCTCTAGGTTAGTTTTTCGGTGATAACTTTCTTATTTTTTGGTGGATTTTGGAAATTTTTACAGGATTATATTCGTTGTTTTAATCTATCGCAATTTGGCGTTAAATATAAGACTTCGCTTCCTTGTTGAAACAGTTACACAATAAAATTGAATTCACCGGTGATTAAGATGACGTGATTTACCGCGTAAACTGTAGTTTGTGTGAAATTTAACGCTGAATCTAACAGCCAAAAGAATTTTTAAATCGGTGCAGAAATAACTAAGTTACAGGCGTTTAAAGCAAATGGTCGATAGCCTTTAGGTTATTTTTTCGACGATAACTTTCTTATTTTTTGGTGGATTTTAGAAATTTTTGCAGAATTACATTCGTTGTTTCAATCTGTATTAATTTTTACTGAAAATTTTGATTCGCGAATTATGTTTGCAATTTTTTTTGCAATGTATTTAACGTGGTACTAGATTTGTAGTAAAATGGGTTTTATCGCGGTGGATTGTTTGGTGCAAAAATTTTCGAAATCGGACGAGAAACAAGGAAGTTTTGGTCGTTTGAAACGGTTGGTCGAAAGCCTTCGTGTTTGGTCTTTCGGTTATAACTTCGTTGTTTATGGGGCGATTTTGAAAATTTTTGCGGATTTTTGTTCCGTAAACCAAGACCAAGAACATTTATATTTTTAAAATGTATTATTCACTTGTTTCAAATTCCTGCTAAGTTCTTGTTTTTTCTGCGATAACTTTATAACGGATGAATGTAATATGTAGTTTTGTAATAAAATGAGTTTTATTATCGTGGGTTGTTTGGTGCAAAAATTTTCGAAATCGGACGAGAAACAAGGAAGTTATGGCCGTTTGGTCGAAAGCCTTCGTGTTTGGTTTTTCGTTTATAACTTCGTTGTTTGTGGGGCGATTTTTATTTTTTTTGCGGATTTTTGTTCCGTAAACCAAAACCAAGAACATTTATATTTTTAAAAAGTATTATTATTTATTCACTTGTTTTAAATTCCTGCTGAGTTTTTGTTTTTATGCGATAACTTTATAACGGATGAAGCGATTTGGGACTTTTTTTCGGATTTGTATTCAGCAGGGGTTTCCGCATGAAACGCGGTTACGATTTTTGTCGGATTTCTATAAATAAGGACGTGATGGAGGTTTGAAGTTTTAATTCCGTTTTTATCCGTTGTCTGTCGGATTGGTCGGCGAGATGGGAATGTAAATGTAGCGGTGGCGGTTTTGTCCGCGCGTGATTGATGGAAATCGAGCGGAAACTTGAACAACAGCCCGTTTTTCTGCGTCGAATTTGTTTCAATCAGGCTAATTTCATTTGTTTATGAAATTCGCTGCGAGCAGGATTTTTCATTAAACTCGCATTTAATGCGAATCCTGTTGCAGCAGGAAATCGCTGCGTTTATTAAAAGCTCAATTTACAAATTGGATTTTACCCCATTGCGCCGTTAATCTCACACCGAAAATGCTTTTATTCGACGCGTCGCACTTTCCCGCAAATAAAAATGCAATGCGACCCCTTCTCCCGCTAGATATTCCACAAAATCCAACCCCCTTCCCCAAAATACAAACTGCAAATTTAAACGCCCGTAAGTTTTTTAATTCACAAGATTTTCGCGATTTTGTTTCACATTATAATTCCTCACTGTTTTCCCTTCAAAATACGCTAATTTGCGTTCGCACAAAAATTACGAGCCTTTCACCCCGGGAGCTTTTATCTAGTTGGCCGCAGACCGTTGCAATTTACGTTTCAGACTTTTATGGAATAAAAGCTCGGTAGCTCGTAAACCAGCTGGAATTTTTAAAAATGTTTCGGATAAATGCTGTAGCGCGTCGAGTTCACTACAAGCAAATAGTTATTTCGTTTCAGTTCGCCTTTGTTTCCCTGCAGAAATTTATGAAAATGTAAAAGGGTACGTAAGTTGCAGTGTCAAAGAAACGAATGGGCGAGTTGGAGAGTCGATAACTCGGAAACTAACGGAAATCTTGAAATATGTTTCAAATAAATCTTGTAGAGCGTCCAATTTTCTTTATGAAACCGATTTTTGTTTTATTTTATCTCATGTTTTTCTGTTGAAATTAAAAAAAAAATGAAAGTCTTCCTGAAAATTAAGTTTCGTTGTCAGGTAAACAAACTAGTGAATTTAAAGGCCGATAACTTGGAAACTAGCAAGAATTTTGAAAAATCTTTCGAATAAAACTTGTAGAGCGTTAAATTTTCTGTAAGAAAGCTTATTTTATTTTATAGGTTGCCTTATGTTTTCCTGCTGAAATTCCGAAAAATTTGAAAATTAATTTTCGATGTGAAGGAACTTCAAAGCCCGATAACTTAAAAACTAGCAGGAATTTGCAAAAATCTTTTAAATAAATCTTGTAAAGCGTTAAATTTTCTTCAAGAAAGAGATTTTATATCTACATAACTAACAGGAATTTGCAAAAATCTTTTAAATAAATCTTGTAAAGCGTTAAATTTTCTTCAAGAAACCGCTTTTATATCTACATATTTCGGTAAGCTTTTTGCTGAAATGTCCAAAAAAAAAGATATTAATAATCCAGCAGGAAATCCTGCTGCAAGATTTTGTATAAAACTAATTGGATTATAAGACTATAAGCCCCGTGATCTTCTGCTAGATTAAATAACGCGATTTCGTAATTCGCTTTTAAGTTTGTGCAGCAGGAACGCGCGAAATTCGCAAATTTTCCTGCTGAAAATCGCCGTCGCGCGACATATATACGATCTTAAAACGTAACATCCTATTTATAAAAATTCAGTTGGTTTTCGTAATAGAAATCCGTTTTCGATTCGATTTATCCTGCTACCCCAGCAGGAAACATCAAATGTGTTATTTAGGAGTTATGTGAAATTTCCTGCTGAAACCAGAGCTGAAAGAATTTTTAGAATCGGACGTTTCGTTCGGAAGTTATTGCAGTTTTAGTGGAGAAGGTTAAATGAAGGTTAAGTCATGGCCTACCGAGTCCAAAATTGCTTTTCGCTTGATAACTTTTTATTTTTGGGAATTTTTCGAAAAAAAATTCAGATTCTGATTTGGAATAAAATAACGAAACAAATGCATATAATGTTCAAGCTGTCCCAAGGTGGATGTTATTATCACTTTTCAAATGCATATATATGCAATCCTAAACCGTTACATCCTATTTCAAAAAAATCTGTTGGATTTCGTAATAGAAATCCGTTTTCGATTCGATTTATCCTGCTATCCCAGCTGGAAACATCAAATGTGTTATATAAGAGTTATGTGAAATTTCCTGCTGAAAACGGCTCTGAAAGAATTTTTAGAATCGGATGTTTCGTTCGGAAGTTATAGCAGTTTTAGTGGAGAAGGTTAAATGAAGGTTGAGTCATGGCCTGCCGAGTCCTAAACTGGTTTTTGCTTGATAACTTTTTTATTTTTGGCAATTTTTCGAAAAAAAATTCAGATTTTGATTTGTAAAAAAATAACGAAACAAATTCAATCAAGAAATTTTGAAAAATTTAAAAATTTTTCTTTTTCGTTTTTTCGCGATAACTTTTTAACGAATCAACCGATTTTCATAATTCTTTCACTAAAACACTTAGTTTTTGCTTACCTGTAAATACAGTACAATTTTGTTATATTATAGGAAATTTAACGCTCTATCAGATTTATTTGAAACATTTTTCTAAATTCCTGTTGGTTTTCAAGTTATCGGGCTTTAAACTCAACACAAAATACAGAAACTTAATCCAAAGATAGACTTTCAATTTTTTTTTAATTTCAGCAGGAAAACATAAGACAACCTACAGAATATATCGCAGTTTCTTATAGGAAATTTAACGCTCAACAAGATTTATTTGAAACATTTTTCTAAATTCCTGCTGTCTTTTTATGTTATCGGGCTTTAAACTCAACACAAAAAACTGAAAGATAATCCAAGGGTAGACTTTCAAATTTTCGTAAATTTCAGCAGGAAAACACTTCGTTCAGAAGTTATTGCAGTTTTAGTGGAGAAGGTTAAAGAAGGTTGAGTCATGGCCAAAACCGGTTTTTGCTTGACAACTTTTTTATTTTTGGGAATTTTTCGAAAAAAAAATTCAGATTCTGATTTGGAAATAAATAACGAAACAAATGCATATAATGTGCAAGCTGTCCCAAGGTGGGTGTTATTATCACTTTTTAAATGCATATATATGCAATCCTAAACCGTTACATCCTATTTCAAAAAATCTGTTGGATTTCGTAATAGAAATCCGTTTTCGATTCGATTTATCCTGCTACCCCAGCAGGAAACATCAAATGTGTTATATAGCAGTTATGTGAAATTTCCTGCTGAAAACGGCGCTGAAAGAATTTTTAGAATCGGATGTTTCGTTCGGAAGTTATTGCAGTTTTAGTGGAGAAGGTTAAATGAAGGTTGAGTCATGGCCTACCTAGTCCAAAACCGGTTTCTGCTTGATAACTTTTTTATTTTTGGGAATTTTTCGAGAAAAATTTTAGATTTTGATTTGTAAAAAAATAACGAAACAAATTCAATCAAGAAATTTCGAAAAATTTTAAAATTTTTCTTTTTCGTTTTTTCGCGATAACTTTTTAACGAATCAACCGATTTTCATAATTCTTTCACAAAAACACTTAGTTTTCGCTTACCTGTAAATACAGTACAATTTTGCACATGGCTATTCCAAAAAACCAAGTTAGAGTGACGTCCCAGATGACGCTAGGCGGTAGACAGAAGAGGATCACCAAGAAATCGGCCACAGCAAGGTTGACGATGAAGTAGTTGGTGACGGTACGCATGGAGTGGTTTCTGTAAACGGCCACGCATACTAAAGTGTTGCCAACGAGCCCAACCGTGAAAACAACTGAGTGGAAGGCTATCAGCACCCAAGTCCAAGTCTTCGGGAAAATAAACTCCCGGATTTCGTTGAGGTATTCCTCATCAGAAGTCTGGTTATAGTCTTCCAAACTTTCATTCAACGATAAAACTTGTGTCGTTTGGACAGTGAAGTTGAGGAAATCCCAATCTTGTCCGTCAAAGTCCAAATACTTGTAGATTTCTTCAGTTGTATTGCTGGTTTGGACTGTGTGAACCAAGGAGAGCAACAGGACGAGCGACATGATTGCGAATCTGGAAATAAACGCAGGTTTTATAAACTTTTGCGGAATTTCGGTTACGGTTTGGGAAATTGCAATAAATGTCGCAACTTCCAGCGTGGAATTTATAGAAATCCGGTGAAAAATCCGGAAGTTATTTCAGTTTGAAATTTGAATGAGATTTGATCGCGGGTTTGTGTTGCGGTTGTGAACTTTTGCGGATATCGATGGGAAATATGCAGTAAATAGCGAATGTTAAATGTGGGTTTTGTAGCAAATTTCACGCTCTACAAGATTTATTTCAGCGTTTTTTCGAAATTCCCGCCGGTTTTCAAGCTATTGTCCTTTAAAGTCACCTCGTTTTTCTCCTTGAAACCGAAAATCAATTTTTGGGAAGATTTCAGCAGGAAAATATAAGGCAACCTATAAAGAAAAAAGCGGTTTCGTATAGGAAATTTAACGCTCTACAAGAATTATTCGAAACATTTTTCAAAATTCCGGCTGGTTTTTAAGTTATTGGTCCTTAAATTCCACAAAGTTAATTTTCGAGTTGAATTTAAAATTTTCGTAAATTTCAGCAGGAAAACATAAGACAACCTACAGAATATACCGCAGTTTCTTATAGGAAATTTAACGCTCCACAAGATTTATTTGAAACATTTTTCCAAATTCCTGCTGGTTTTCAAGTTATCGGGCTTTAAACTCAACACAAAAAGTTAATCGAAAGTTAGACTTTCAAATTTTTTTAAATTTAAGCAGGAAAACATAAGACAACCTACAGAATATATCGCAGTTTCGTATAGGAAATTTAATGCTCTACAAGATTTATTTGAAACATTTTTTTAAATTCCTACTGGTTTTCAAGTTATCGGGCTTTAAATTCAACATATAACACAGAAAGTTAATCCAAAAATAGACTTGTAAATTTTTGTAAATTTCAGCAGGAAAACATAAGACAACCTACGGAATATATCGCAGTTTCTTGCAGGAAATTTAACGCTCTACAAGATTTGTTTGAAACATTATTCTAAATTCCTGCTGGTTTTCAAGTTATCGAGCTTTAAACTCAACACGAAACACAGAAAGTTAATCCAAAGATAGACTTCCAAATTTTTGTAAATTTCAGCAGGAAAAAATAAGACAACCTACAGAATATATCGCAGTTTCTAATAGGAAATTTAAAGCTGTACAAGATTTATTTGAAACATTTTTCTAGGTTCCTGCTGGTTTTCCAGTTATCGGGCTTTAAACTCAACACAAAATACGGAAACTTAATCCAAAGATAAACTTTCAATTTTTTTAAATTTCAGCAGGAAAACATAAGACAACCTACAGAATATATCGCAGTTTCCTATAGGAAATTTAACGCTCTACAAGATTTATTTGAAACATTTTTCTAAATTCCTGCTGATTTTTAAGTTATCGGGCTTTAAATTCAACACAAAACACAGAAAGTTAATCCAAAGATAGACTTTCAAATTTTCGTAAATTCCAGCAGGAAAACATAAGACAACCTACAGAAAATATCGCAGTTTCTTATAGGAAATATAACGGTCTACAAGATTTACCTGAAACATTTTTCAAAATTCCTGCTAGTTTCCGAGTTAGGACCGTTCAAATGGCAAACTGTCTCCGCAAACAAAAACTATGTTCCTGCAATTTCCGGCCGGATTTAAACATTCTTTCTGCTAACGCAGACAACGTCACAAAACCAATTAAAAACCCATTTGGCCGACCCCACAGGATAACTTGTCTTGATTGCACAAAACTCACTCGCCAAACTTTAAATAGACTTGCAAATTCCACTCCCCCGCGCAAACCCGCCCCAACTAAATCCACATCACTACATAGATAATTCAATTATCTCCCAGAATCTATCAAAATCACGTTTATAGCCCAGTTAACTCACCCACAATCCAAAAGAAACTTAACAAACATAACTATAAAAATTATCTGAATTTAAGACTAAATATCTCAAAAAGTAATCAAGTCACAGTTATCTATTAAACTGTGTCTTGTAGATAATTTCATTATCTATCTGCAGATGTGATTTGTATCGCTTTATTGTAAAAACTTTGGGAGGTATTGAGGTAAAAGTGAAACTCTACGTGTTTGGTGTAGATGATACAGAGACCTGATTTGGTGGAGAAGTAAAGTCCCCAGAGAAACAAATGAAATGGATTCGGAAAGGTCGTTTATTTCTCTAAAACTTGTCGCAAAAAACTTTTCCGATTATCCGAACGGTTTCCGAGTTATTCGGGGAAGTGTAACAGCGCAGCTGTTTAGGTTCGCCATGTTAATCCTTCAATAACTCGGAAAGTTTGCAAGTTTCGAAAACGACTTTAACGCCGTTTCATAGATAATTTAATTCTATATAACTGTGCGAGTTTTTGTTTTATTTGGTTTATTAATTATTGAGTAATTGGGAAAATAGTAGAAGTCAATTTTTTTGGGGGAAAACACATTTGACAGTATTTTGGGGGAAAACTAAACTCGCTAGAAAAGCATGTTTAGTGTCGTTTTATAGGTTATTCCATTGTCTAAATAACGGGCTATCTCTTAGTTTTCTGCTGTTTCTAATTCTTGAGTTATTTAGAAAATTAGATTAATTATTGAGTAATTGGGGAAATAGTAGAAGTCAAATTTTTTGGGAGAAAACAAATTTGACAGTATTTTGGGGGAAAACTAAAATCCCTAGAAAATTATGTTTAGTGTCGTTTTATAGGTTATTCCATTGTCTAAATAACGGGCTATCTATTATATTCCTGCTATTTCCTGCTGTTTCTAATTCCTGAGTTATTTAGAAAATTAGTTAGATTTGTAATTATTTTTGAATTGGGGTTTGCGGGTGAACCGGAAGTCGTACGTTGTGATTTCTGGGTGAAATTTGTGAAGATTTAGTTTTCTAGCGGACGGATTAAGTTTAATCCTGCGCCGGCTCGGCTGCTGTCTTGCAGCAGGGAAATGAGATTAAAGTTGGCGGAGGGAAAAGTGAATCAAGATCTCGGGCAGAGTTTATCAGATTTCGCGCTATTTCGTTTATTCGCGAGAAATCGATGAAATGGTTGAAACGATTTTCGCAGGAAATTAAATTCTGAAGGAGATTTATTCGAAAGTTTTCGTTGGATTCCTGCCGCTTACCGAGTTATAGACCCACGAAGTTACAAATTAAATTTTGGGAGATTTCGGGTCGAATTGCAAAGTTTCGAAAAATTCAGCAGGAAAACATATGACGACCTATGAAAGAAAACACGGATTCTCATAGATAATTTAACGCTCTACAAAATTTATTTGAAAGTTTTTTTCGAAATCTCACTAATTTTCGAGTTATCAGGTTTTAAATCCACTTGTTTCCTGCCTAGACGCAGAAAGTTAATTTTCGGGTAGACTTTCAAATTTTCGAAAATTTCAGCAGGAAAACATAAGACAACTTATAAAACAAAACACGGTGTCTTAAAGAAAATGTAACGCTCTATAAAATTTATTCGTAAGATTTTTTCGAAGTCTCACTAGTTTTCGAATTATTAGGCTTTAAATCCCCCTTGTTTCTTACCAAGACGCAGAAAGTTAATTTTCGCGTAGACTTTCAAATTTTCGAAAATTTCAGCAGGAAAAGATACGACAACCTATAAAACAAAACACGGTTTCTTAAAGGAAATTGAATGCTCTACAAAATTTATTTGAAAGATTTTTTCGTAATCTCACTAGTTTTCGAGTTATCTGGGTTTAAAAATCCACTTGTTTCTTGCCAAGACACAGAAACTTAATTTTCGGGTAGACTTTTAAATTTTCGAAAATTTAAGCAAGAAAACATAAGGCAACCTATAAAACAAAACACGGTTTCTTAAAGGAAATTGAATGCTCTACAAAATTTATTTGAAAGATTTTTTCGTAATCTCACTAGTTTTCGAGTTATCTGGGTTTAAAAATCCACTTGTTTCTTGCCAAGACACAGAAACTTAATTTTCGGGTAGACTTTTAAATTTTCGGGTAGACTTTTAAATTTTCGAAAATTTAAGCAAGAAAACATAAGGCAACCTATAAAACAAAACACGGTTTCTTAAAGGAAATTGAATGCTCTACAAAATTTATTTGAAAGATTTTTTCGTAATCTCACTAGTTTTCGAGTTATCTGGGTTTAAAAATCCACTTGTTTCTTGCCAAGACACAGAAACTTAATTTTCGGGTAGACTTTTAAATTTTCGAAAAATTCAGCAGGAAAACATAAGACAACCTATAAAACAAAACACGGTTTCTTAAAGGAAATTGAATGCTCTACAAAATTTATTCGAAATATTTTTTCGAAATCTCAATAGTTTTCGAGTCATCAGGCTTTAAATCCCCTTGTTTCATGACAAGACGCAGAAAGTAAATTTTCGGTTAGACTTTCAAATTTTCGAAAATTTCAGCCGGAAAACATAAGACAACCTATAAAACAAAACACGGGCTCTTATAGAAAATTGAATGCTCTACAAAATTTATTCCAAAGATTTTTCCGAAATCTCACTATTTTTCGAGTTATCAGGCCTTAAAGCCACTTGATTCTTGCCTAGACACAAAACGTTAATTTTTGGGTAGACTTTCAAATTTTCGAAAATTTCAGCAGGAAAACATGAGCCAACCTATAAAACAAAACACGGTTTCTTAAAGAAAATTGAATGCTCTACCAAATTTATTCCAAAGATTTTTTCGAAATTTTGCTCGTTTTCGAGTTATCAGTGTTTAAATCCACTTGTTTCCTGCCTAGACGCCGAAAATTAATTTTTGTGTAGACTTTCAAATTTTCGAAAATTTCAGCAGGAAAACATAAGACAACCTATAAAACAAAACACGGGTTCTTATAGAAAATTGAATGCTCTACAAAATTTATTTGAAAGATTTTTTCGAAATCTCACTAGTTTTTGTGTTATCAGGATTTAAATCCCCTTGTTTCTTGCCAAGACACAGAAAGTTAATTTCCAGGTAGACTCTCAAATGTTCAAAAATTTCAGCAGGAAAACAGAAGACAACCTATAAAACAAAACACGGTTTCTGAAAGAAAATTGAATGTTCTACAAAATTTATTTGAAAGATTTTTACGGAATCTCACTAGTTTTCGAGTTATCAGGCTTTAAATCCACTTGTTTCTTGCCAAGACACAGAAAGTTAATTTTCGGTTAGACTTTCAAATTTTCGGAAATTTCAGCAGGAAAACATAAGACAACCTATAAAACAAAACACGGGTTTCTTATAGAAAATTGAATGCTCTACAAAATTTATTTCAAAGATTTTTTCGAAATCTCACTAGTTTTCGAGTTATCGGGCTTTAAATCCCCTTGTTTCTTGCCAAGACGTAGAACGTTAATTTTCGGGTAGACTTGGAAATTTTCGGAAATTTCATCAGGAAAACATAAGGCGACCTATAAAACAAAACACGGATTCTTATCTTAAATTGAATGCTCTACAAAATTTATTTGAAAGTTTTTTTCGAAATCTCGCTAGTTTTCGAGTTATCAGGCTTTAAATCCCCTTGTTTCATGCCAAGACGCAGAAAGTCAATTTTCAGGTAGACTCAAATTTTCGAAAATTTCAGCAGGAAAACATAAGACAACCTAGGTTATTCAACCTAGGTAGAAAACATTTTACCAAATTCCTGCTGGTTTTCAAGTTATCACGGCTTTAAACTCAACACAAAACAGAAAATTAATCCAAGGGCAGACTTTCAAATTATCGTAAATTTCAGCAGGAAAACATGAGACAACCTATAAAACAAAACACGGTTTATTAAAGGAAATTGAATGCTCTACAAAATTTATTTGAAACAGTTTTTCAGAATCTCGCTAGTTTGCGAGTTATCACGCTTTAAATCCACTTGTTTCTTGCCTAGACGCAGAAAGTTAATTTTCGGTTAGACTTTCAAATTTTCAAAAATGTCAGCAGGAAAACATAAGACAACCTATAAAACAAAACACGGGCTCTTATAGAAAATTGAATGCTCTACAAAATTTATTTGAAAGATTTTTTCGAAATCTCACTATTTTTCGCGTTATCAGGCCTTAAACCCACTTGATTCTTGCCTAGACACAAAACGTTAATTTTTGGGTAGACTTTTAAATTTTCGAAAATTTCAGCAGGAAAACATTAGATAACCTATAAAACAAAACACGGGATCTTATAGAAAACTTAACGCTCTACAAAACTTATTTCAAAGATTTTTTCGAAATCTCACTAGTTTTTGAGTTATCAGGCTTTAAATCCACTTGTTTCTTGCCAAGACGCAGAAAGTTAATTTTCGGGCAGACTTTCAAATTTTCGAAAATTTCAGCAGAAAAACATAAGACAACCTATCAAACAAAACACGGGTTCTTATAGAAAATAGAATGCTCTACAAAATTTATTTGAAAGATTTTTTCGAAATCTCACTAGTTTTCGAGTTATCAGGCTTTAAATCCACTTGTTTCTTGCCTAGACACCGAAAGGTAATTTTTGGGTAGACTTTCAAATTTTCGAAAATTTCAGCAGGAAAACATAAGACAACCTATAAAACAAAACACGGTTGCTTAAAGAAAATTTAACGCTATACAAGATTTATTTCAAAGATTTTTTCGAAATCTCAATAGTTTTCGAGTAATCGGGCTTTAAATCCCCTTGTTTCTTGCCAAGACGTAGAACGTTAATTTTCGGGTAGACTTGCAAATTTTCGGAAATTTCAGCAGGAAAACATAAGGCGACCTATAAAACAAAACACGGATTCTTATCTTAAATTGAAGGCTCTACAAAATTTATTTAAAAGTTTTTTTCGAAATCTCGCTAGTTTTCGAGATATCAGGCTTTAAATCCCCTTGTTTCATGACAAGACGCAGAAAGTCAATTTTCGGGTAGACCCAAATTTTCGAAAATTTCAGCAGGAAAACATAAGACAACCTAGGTTATTCAACCTAGGTAGAAAACATTTTGCCAAATTCCTGCTGGTTTTCAAGTTATCACGGCTTTTAACTCAACACAAAACAGAAAATTAATCCAAGGGCAGACTTTCAAATTTTCGTAAATTTCAGCAGGAAAACATAAGACAACCTACAGAATATATCACAGGTTCTTATAGGAAATTTAATGCTCTACAAGATTTATTTGAACCATTTTTCTAAATTGCTGCTGGTTTTCAAGTTATCGGGCTTTAAAATCAACACAAAACACATAAAGTTAATCCAAAGGCACTTTCAAATTTTTGTAAATTTCAGCAGGAAAACATGAGACAACCTACAAAATATAACGCAGTCTCTTATAGGAAATTTAATGCTCTACAAGATTTGTTTAAAACATTTTTCTAAATTCCTGCTGGTTTTCAAGTTATCGGGCTTTAAACTCAACACAAAACATAGAAAGTTAATCCAAGGGCAGACTTTCAAATTATCGTAAATTTCAGCAGGAAAACATAAGACAACCTACAGAATATATAGCAGGTTCTTATAGGAAATTTAACGCTCTACAAGATTTATTTGAAATAATTTTCTAAATTCCTGCTCGTTTTCAAGTTATCGAGGTTTAAACTCAACACAAAACACAGAAAGTGAATCCAAAGATAGACTTTCAAATTTTTGTAAAATTCAGCAGGAAAACATAAAATAACCTATAGAATATATCGCAGTTTCTTATAGGAAATTTAACGCTCTATCAGATTTATTTGAAACATTTTTCTAAATACCTGCTGGTTTACAAGTTATCGGGGTTTAAATTCAACACAAAACACAGAAAGTGAATCCAAAGACAGACTTTCAAATTTTTGTAAAATTCAGCAGGAAAACATAAGATAACCTATAGAATATATCGCAGTTTCTTTTAGGAAATTTAACGCTCTATCAGATTTATTTGAAACATTTTTCTAAATTCCTGCAGGTTTTTAAGTTATCGGGCTTTAAACTCAACAAAAAACACGGAAAGTTAATCCATAGACTTTCAAATTTTTGTACATTTCAGCAGGAAAACATAAGACAACCTACAGAAAATATCGCAGTTTCTTATAGGAAATTTAATGCTCTACAAGATTTATTTGAAACATTTTGCTAAATTCCTCCTGGTTTTCAAGTTATCGGGCTTTAAACTAAGCACAAAACACAGAAAGTTAATCCAAGGAAAGACTTTCAAATTTTTGTAAATTTCAGCAGGAAAACATAAGACAATCTACAGAATGTATAGCAGTTTCTTATAGGAAATTTAATGCTCTACAAGATTTATTTGAAACATTTTTCTAAATTCCTCCTGGTTTTTAAGTTATCGAGCTTTAAAGTTAACACAAAACACAGAAAGTTATTCCAAAGAGAGACTTTTAAATTTTTGTAAATTTCAGCAGGAAAGCATAAGATAATCTACAGAACATATCGCAGATTCTTATAGGAAATTTAACGCTCTACAAGATTTATTTGAAATAATTTGCTAAATTCCTGCTGGTTTTCAAGTTATAGGTCTTTAAACTCAACACAAGACACAGAAATCATTATCCAAAGATAGACTTTCAATTTTTTGTAAATTTCAGCAGGAAAACATAAGACAACCTACAGAATATATCGCAGCTTCTTATAGGAAATTTAACGCTCTACAAGATCTATTTTAAACGTTTTTCTAAATTCCTGCTGGTTTTTAAGTTATCGGACTTTAAACTCAACACAAAACACAGAAAGTTAATCCAAGGGTAGACTTCCAATTTTTTGTAAATTTCAGCAGGAAAGCATAAGACAACCTATAGAGTATCTTGCCAAGACGCAGAAAGTTAATTTTCGGGTACACTTTCAAATTTTCGAAAATTTCAGCAGGAAAACATAAGACAACCTATAAAACAAAACACGGTTTCTTAAAGGAAATTGAATGCTCTACAAGATCTATTTGAAAGATTTTTCAAAATTCTTGCTGGTTTTCAAGTTATCACCCCATAAACTCAACAAAGCCAAAATTGCTCCAATAAAATTGACTTTTACTATTTCCTCAACTATTCCATACCTATGTAGACTATATAGACACTTTTAATACCAAAATTTAGAGAATTAAATTATGTAAATGCTCGTGTTTTTCCCATATTTGTAGGAGTTTTGGTTTTTGAGTTGTAGAGGTTGGAAGTTGGATGTCGTATAAGGGTGGTTTTTCGATGCAGTTATGGATGTAATTAAGTGGGTTGAGGGGTTGGAAACATTAAAAGAGCATCAATCTAGGTGCAACTGTTGCAAAAATGTTATTAATATTGTCGCATTCGTAGATGTTGTTTTTCGGAGCACGAAACCGCCGCCTGCGGGTAATCGTGGGCGCGTGTCATCCCCTAATATTAATTTTCGGACAATAAATGTCGCAGGGATGATAAATACGCGACGAGAATTGCAAAAAATCCCGAAAATATGAAAGAATTAATAATCCCGGATATTCCCGATTAATGCCGATTTATAATCCCGAAAAAAATAATTTTGAAGCTCAATTTGAAGCCTCAATTTGAGGAGGTTTGCGTAAGTTTTTGAAGAATTTCGAAATTTTGTTTAAAACTTGGAAGTTTTCGCTACACTTTGCAAAAAACTGTGTGCAGAAATATTGGCAAACAAAAAAGTTATAAGCGATTAAAATCAAGTCTAACATTTCGAGCTTGTTTTTGATACGGGCTACTTTGAATCGCCACATTGTCGAAACTGAAGCGAATTTCTCGCAACTGTTTGCACGGTTTGTTTTGTCCAACTGTTTAGATTTCAAAAATGTGTAGAGTTTTGGATATCAGTCTACCCGTAGGTCCGTAATCGGGGAAATTGGACAAGTTGGGTTAAAGGCAAGTTTGTGTGTCTAACTCAATTTGGTTTGCCGATTCCGCCTAAACGAAAAGCAATCTTGAAAAACTTTTCAAATAAATGTTGTTAATCAAAGCTTGTAGATTCCAGAAATATTTTAAACTTTCACAAAAAATCTATCCGCGGCTCCGTTTTGAACGAAAAAGCAAGACGTCTCAAGATTCGATAACACTCAATCTAGTCAACTTTGTCTGTCAATTCCGCTTAAACGAAAAGAAATCTTGAAAAACTTGTCAAATAAATATTGTTAAACAAATCTTGTAGATTGCAGAAATATTTTAAACTTTTCCAAAATATCTATCCGCGGCTCCGTTTTGAACGAAAAAGCAAGGCGTCGCAAGATTCGATAAAACACAGTCTATTCAATTTTGTCTGTCGATTCCGCCTAAACGAAAAGAAATCTTGAAAAACTTTTCAAATAAATGTTGTTAAACAAAGCTTCTAGATTCCAAAAATATCTTAAACTTTACCAAAAAATCTATCCGAGGCTCCGTTTTGAACGAATAAGCAAAGCGTCTCAAGATTCGATAAGACTCAGTCTAATCAACTTTGTCTGTCGATTCCGCCTAAACGAAAAGAAATCTTGAAAAACTTTTCAAATAAATGTTGTTAAACAAAGCTTCTAGATTCCAAAAATATCTTAAACTTTCCCAAAAAATCTATCCGAGGCTCCGTTTTGAACGAATAAGCAAAGCGTCTCAAGATTCGATAACACTCAGTCTAATCAACTTTGTCTGTCGATTCCGCCTAAACGAAAAGAAATCTTGAAAAACTTTTCAAACAAATTTTGTTAATAAAAGCTTATAGATTCCAAAAATATTTCAATTTTTTCGGAAATATTTGTCTGTCTGTTTGTAGCAAGCTTTAAAGTTCAAAGAGTTGTTGGTTGTGTTAAAACCAATTTTATGGAATTAATTTGTGTATTTAAAATAAGTCTAGAAGAAAGTTTTTGGTATCAAAATATTCTTACGTTTTCCTAGTTTTCAGAAACGTTTCCATGACATAGCTAACTGAAGAACTAAGGGAGTTATCAGGGTTTTATGTCTTTTTAAACTTTGTTTTTTTTTAATTTGCGGCGGACGCGCGCGATTTCGGAGGGGTTTTAGCGCGGGTGTTGAAGTTTGGCGAAGGGTCGAGCAAACACTGGAGTCGACGGCGCGACGCCCGCCGTCCTTTGCGCAGCGGCGTCCTCGCCGAGCGTCGAAGTCGCGACCAATCCGGGCGGCGGCCGGATTTTTCCGCGACACTTGCCCGAAATATAAATAGCTCGCGACTAATTCCCGCAGAATTCGACGGGGCGTTATGCCGCTCCAGCAGGATTTTTCCTGCCGATTTTTAACCGAAAACCACGGACAAAAATAACCAGCTAATTCAAAACCGTTGAAACAAATGAACGCGACAAGTTTCAAAAACATAATTAACACCGAAATAAACGCACTCATTTCCTCTACAAATTACAACAAACAAAACTGAAACCGCTCAATTGCAACAGGCGAAACAAAACACCTCCTACTTTCCGAC
The DNA here is from genome assembly GCA_944588485.1 of Phosphuga atrata. NCBI lineage: Eukaryota > Metazoa > Arthropoda > Insecta > Coleoptera > Silphidae > Phosphuga > Phosphuga atrata. The sequence continues at coordinate 27,461,042 of OX155906.1, forward strand.
CAAAACTATTTCAAACACCCATAACTCAACCAATTTTTCTAAAAACACAATATTTCTTCAACAATTCTTCTCTTTCCCTAATCTTACTCAAAAAACTCCAAAGATTTAAAAACTTGAAACCGCGATTAAAAACCTTCATCCGTTTACCCGTGCGATAACCTCAAACTCACAACTCACTTTTAACACGAAACGAAACAAAAACCAACTTTGACTGCTAATAACGAAACAAAGCGGAAACTAATTACGAAAACTTTTTCGGCAGGAATAAGCAGTGGCTTATCCCTTATAAGCCGCGCGAAACTCCCAAGAAATCAGTCGGCCCTTTCATCCGTTATCGACCAACAACGAAACCCCTACCAAATCTGGAACAGTTTTTTAGAAACGCGATTACATCCAAAGTTTCAAATTCTCAGCAGGAATGATTCAAAATCTTCCGAAATTTATCCTACAGAAACCTGCTTTGAAATTAGTTGCCTCGTTTGGTTGTTACACATCGGTAAACTCAAAACATATTTCAAAGCTTGAAGAAATTTAAAATATCCTGCAATTCCTGCTGGTGATACCACAAGCGCAATTTTTGTAAAATATGCTACTGCATTTATAAGCAATATCCTCACCACTAATGGGTAAAGCACTTTAAGTTAAATATGGACCAGCATATGTACAATACCAGACGCTGCCTAAATCTAGACTAGACTTATAGTTAGATAATCAAGACTAGACAGACAAGACTAGATAGACAAGACTAGAGAGACAAGACTAGACAGACAAGACTAAACAGACAAAACTAGACAGACAAGACTAGACAGACAAAACTAGACAGACAAGACTAGACAGACAAAACTAGACAGACAAGACTAGACAGACAAGACTAGACAGACAAGACTAGACAGACAAGACTAGACAGACAAGACTAGACAGACAAGACTAGACAGACAAGACTAGACAGACAAGACTAGACAGACAAGACTAGACAGACAAGACTAGACAGACAAGACTAGACAGACAAGACTAGACAGACAAGACTAGACAGACAAGACTAGACAAGACTAGACAGACAAGACTAGACAGACAAGACTAGACAGACAAGACTAGACAGACAAGACTAGATAGACAAGACTAGACAGACAAGACTAGACAGACAAGACTAGACAGACAAGACTAGACAGACAAGACTAGACAGACAAGACTAGACAGACAAGACTAGACAGACAAGACTAGACAGACAAGACTAGACAGACAAGACTAGACAGACAAGACTAGACAGACAAGACTAGACAGACAAGACTAGACAGACAAGACTAGACAGACAAGACTAGACAGACAAGACTAGACAGACAAGACTAGACAAGACTAGACAGACAAGACTAGACAGACAAGACTAGACAGACAAGACTAGACAGACAAGACTAGATAGACAAGACTAGACAGACAAGACTAGACAGACAAGACTAGACAGACAAGACTAGACAGACAAGACTAGACAGACAAGACTAGACAGACAAGACTAGACAGACAAGACTAGACAGACAAGACTAGACAGACAAGACTAGACAGACAAGACTAGACAGACAAGACTAGACAGACAAGACTAGACAGACAAGACTAGACAGACAAGACTAGACAGACAAGACTAGACAGACAAGACTAGACAGACAAGACTAGACAGACAAGACTAGACAGACAAGACTAGACAGACAAGACTAGACAGACAAGACTAGACAGACAAGACTAGACAGACAAGAACTAGACAGACAAGACTAGACAGACAAGACTAGACAGACAAGACTAGACAGACAAGACTAGACAGACAAGACTAGACAGACAAGACTAGACAGACAAGACTAGACAGACAAGACTAGACAGACAAGACTAGACAGACAAGACTAGACAGACAAGACTAGACAGACAAGACTAGACAGACAAGACTAGACAGACAAGACTAGACAGACAAGACTAGACAGACAAGACTAGACAGACAAGACTAGACAGACAAGACTAGACAAGACTAGACAGACAAGACTAGACAGACAAGACTAGACAGACAAGACTAGACAGACAAGACTAGACAGACAAGACTAGACAGACAAGACTAGACAGACAAGACTAGACAGACAAGACTAGACAGACAAGACTAGACAGACAAGACTAGACAGACAAGACTAGACAGACAAGACTAGACAGACAAGACTAGACAGACAAGACTAGACAGACAAGACTAGACAGACAAGACTAGACAGACAAGACTAGACAGACAAGACTAGACAGACAAGACTAGACAGACAAGACTAGACAGACAAGACTAGACAGACAAGACTAGACAGACAAGACTAGACAGACAAGACTAGACAGACAAGACTAGACAGACAAGACTAGACAGACAAGACTAGACAGACAAGACTAGACAGACAAGACTAGACAGACAAGACTAGACAGACAAGACTAGACAGACAAGACTAGACAGACAAGACTAGACAGACAAGACTAGACAGACAAGACTAGACAGACAAGACTAGACAGACAAGACTAGACAGACAAGACTAGACAGACAAGACTAGACAGACAAGACTAGACAGACAAGACTAGACAGACAAGACTAGACAGACAAGACTAGACAGACAAGACTAGACAGACAAGACTAGACAGACAAGACTAGACAGACAAGACTAGACAGACAAGACTAGACAGACAAGACTAGACAGACAAGACTAGACAGACAAGACTAGACAGACAAGACTAGACAGACAAGACTAGACAGACAAGACTAGACAGACAAGACTAGACAGACAAGACTAGACAGACAAGACTAGACAGACAAGACTAGACAGACAAGACTAGACAGACAAGACTAGACAGACAAGACTAGACAGACAAGACTAGACAGACAAGACTAGACAGACAAGACTAGACAGACAAGACTAGACAGACAAGACTAGACAGACAAGACTAGACAGACAAGACTAGACAGACAAGACTAGACAGACAAGACTAGACAGACAAGACTAGACAGACAAGACTAGACAGACAAGACTAGACAGACAAGACTAGACAGACAAGACTAGACAGACAAGACTAGACAGACAAGACTAGACAGACAAGACTAGACAGACAAGACTAGACAGACAAGACTAGACAGACAAGACTAGACAGACAAGACTAGACAGACAAGACTAGACAGACAAGACTAGACAGACAAGACTAGACAGACAAGACTAGACAGACAAGACTAGACAGACAAGACTAGACAGACAAGACTAGACAGACAAGACTAGACAGACAAGACTAGACAGACAAGACTAGACAGACAAGACTAGACAGACAAGACTAGACAGACAAGACTAGACAGACAAGACTAGACAGACAAGACTAGACAGACAAGACTAGACAGACAAGACTAGACAGACAAGACTAGACAGACAAGACTAGACAGACAAGACTAGACAGACAAGACTAGACAGACAAGACTAGACAGACAAGACTAGACAGACAAGACTAGACAGACAAGACTAGACAGACAAGACTAGACAGACAAGACTAGACAGACAAGACTAGACAGACAAGACTAGACAGACAAGACTAGACAGACAAGACTAGACAGACAAGACTAGACAGACAAGACTAGACAGACAAGACTAGACAGACAAGACTAGACAGACAAGACTAGACAGACAAGACTAGACAGACAAGACTAGACAGACAAGACTAGACAGACAAGACTAGACAGACAAGACTAGACAGACAAGACTAGACAGACAAGACTAGACAGACAAGACTAGACAGACAAGACTAGACAGACAAGACTAGACAGACAAGACTAGACAGACAAGACTAGACAGACAAGACTAGACAGACAAGACTAGACAGACAAGACTAGACAGACAAGACTAGACAGACAAGACTAGACAGACAAGACTAGACAGACAAGACTAGACAGACAAGACTAGACAGACAAGACTAGACAGACAAGACTAGACAGACAAGACTAGACAGACAAGACTAGACAGACAAGACTAGACAGACAAGACTAGACAGACAAGACTAGACAGACAAGACTAGACAGACAAGACTAGACAGACAAGACTAGACAGACAAGACTAGACAGACAAGACTAGACAGACAAGACTAGACAGACAAGACTAGACAGACAAGACTAGACAGACAAGACTAGACAGACAAGACTAGACAGACAAGACTAGACAGACAAGACTAGACAGACAAGACTAGACAGACAAGACTAGACAGACAAGACTAGACAGACAAGACTAGACAGACAAGACTAGACAGACAAGACTAGACAGACAAGACTAGACAGACAAGACTAGACAGACAAGACTAGACAGACAAGACTAGACAGACAAGACTAGACAGACAAGACTAGACAGACAAGACTAGACAGACAAGACTAGACAGACAAGACTAGACAGACAAGACTAGACAGACAAGACTAGACAGACAAGACTAGACAGACAAGACTAGACAGACAAGACTAGACAGACAAGACTAGACAGACAAGACTAGACAGACAAGACTAGACAGACAAGACTAGACAGACAAGACTAGACAGACAAGACTAGACAGACAAGACTAGACAGACAAGACTAGACAGACAAGACTAGACAGACAAGACTAGACAGACAAGACTAGACAGACAAGACTAGACAGACAAGACTAGACAGACAAGACTAGACAGACAAGACTAGACAGACAAGACTAGACAGACAAGACTAGACAGACAAGACTAGACAGACAAGACTAGACAGACAAGACTAGACAGACAAGACTAGACAGACAAGACTAGACAGACAAGACTAGACAGACAAGACTAGACAGACAAGACTAGACAGACAAGACTAGACAGACAAGACTAGACAGACAAGACTAGACAGACAAGACTAGACAGACAAGACTAGACAGACAAGACTAGACAGACAAGACTAGACAGACAAGACTAGACAGACAAGACTAGACAGACAAGACTAGACAGACAAGACTAGACAGACAAGACTAGACAGACAAGACTAGACAGACAAGACTAGACAGACAAGACTAGACAGACAAGACTAGACAGACAAGACTAGACAGACAAGACTAGACAAACAAGACTGGACAAGCAAGACTTTTTTTTTTTTATTGGGGGGCGTAGCTGGTGGATTTCACCGCTCCAGACAAGTGGTCCCCCTGGAAAGGTCACACCCGTTCACTCTGGAACCGCTTATCGCATAACCTCTGAGTGGCGGGTGGACTGGTGTAGTTAGATTTGCTTAAAAGTTTTTTCATCTTTTTCCTTGCTGCTTAAAATTTTACAAATGTACCCATGGATCTTGTCCCAGTTCTTTTTATTTTGCAACATTTGCTTTACTAGGCTTCTTGGGCCAATGGGTTTATTCAGATACATTTCAAGTATTTCTCTTTCATCCTGCCAACGGCAGCAGTCGAAAACTGTATGGCTCACACTATCTTGTTCTCCGCAATACACGCACAGATCGTCAGATGCTCGGTCCAGATTGAACAGGTAGTCTCTGAAGCAGCCGTGACCTGTTAGCACTTGGGTTAAGTAGTAGCTCGTTTCGCCGTGCTGTCTGTTCACCCATGTGGCTACGTCTGGGATAAGAAGTTTTGTCCATTGCCCTTTATCGCTGGACTCCGATCGTTCCTGCCATTCTTTCAGCAGATCTTCTCTGACCCGTCTTTTTCAAGCCTGTTGTGGCCAGTCTCTTGTAGATTTTTCCGCTCGCCAGTTCGCCAGTTTTCCCTTGTCTTGCTCTGATGATGTCCACTCCACTGGGGTAGTTTTGAGTCCACGTTGGTTCTCACCATTTTCAGCAGGTCAGCATAAGGTCTGCCGTCGGCTTTAACCAGCACGGCTTCTTTGGTCCTAGCTGTTTTTTCCCCGTTGCTTCGGTAGTTCGCTTGCCTTTTTTCACCACTTCCGTCCAATTTGTGCCACTCGTTCCTTGCTCCTGTTGTTGTTTCTTCTGATGTGGTGTTGTTGGACAGTTTACCCGTACCTCTATCTCGGTGTTGGCGAATATGAATTCTAGCGCCTTTTTGGTTATTTGCCAGTCGGCTTCTCTGGGCCGGTGTATAGCTAGCTTATTCCGCCGATTTTGTTCGCTTATCCGCTTCAGCTTCTCCAGGCACGAGTACAGGTCTTTTTTCTCTGTCTCGTCCGTTGGAGATTTCTTAGTAACCATTTGGTACACGTTGCGTTCTTCGGTTTTTATATCCCCATTTTCGTCTGGCATGTCGATGGTATGTTTGAGATATACCACTCTACCAACCTTTGGTGTCTGCCTTCGCGTTTCCTCGGGCCTTGCATAGGCCTCCGTTAGTGCCCTTGGCACTCCCTAGTCTGGGAACATGTTCTCGTCGACGCACCACACGATGTCCCATTCCGAGGTTGTCGCTAGCGCGTGTCCATGGCCCTCCTTCAATTTTGTGAAGGTTTCGCGCGGCCATTCTTTCTCTGCAATCTTGACGAACTCATCAAATGTCCTGCCGTTTGATATTTGGTCGTGCAATTCTGTTCGTCTTCTTCCTCGTTGGAATTTGTTTGCATGCTGGCGTTGCAGGTCTTTACACGTAGGTTATCTCTCTCCATGTTCGCCTCCCTTGTTTGGACTTCCACGTCGAAAGTAAGCTTCTGGATAGGCTCGAAGCGGTGCTGTTCCAACCAGCTAGAGACAGAATCGCGCGAGAAAACGTTCGCTGACTTCCTGACTCTCGTTGCTAATTCCCTGACTTCCCTTTTGGTACTTGGGCTAGCCGCGATGGCTTTTTCCAAGTCCTCAACCTGTTTGGTCAGAGCCCCGATGGTCTCCACGATGGTGAAAACAATCGGGCACTCCGTTTTCTTGTAAGGCTCGATAGTGTCATCTGTGGAAAGTCTATCCGCCACTTTACGTTTTTTTTTAGCCTCCCCTATGGATTGGCTCCTCGTGTGTCCCAATCCATTTTTTGTTGATTCCCCTGCCGGTCCGTTCTTACCAGATTTGGTAACAAAATAATCCATTGTAAATCCCCTGCCACATGGGATTCTAGATGAAAACGATTGTTTGCTAAACACGTTAAATTACATTTGCCGGCAGCTGGTTTCGAAACGGGCACTCGCCGATCCGCGGTCGCGCGTTGCACTCACTGCGCCACTAAATTATTTTTAAGAGCAGTGGGCTAGCAGAAATATGTTTCTCAAATTTACTGTTTTCTTTTTTCCTTCTCTTTCTCTTTTATACCTGACTTTCTTATCACCTCATGGCGACAAAATTTGCACAGTCACAGGACAAGCAAGACTAGACAGACAAGACTAGACAGACAAGACTAGACAGACAAGGCTAGACAGACAAGACTAGACTGACAAGACTAGACAGACAAGACTAGACAGACAAGACTAGACAGACAAGACTAGACAGACAAGACTAGACAGACAAGACTAGACAGACAAGACTAGACAGACAAGACTAGACAGACAAGACTAGACAGACAAGACTAGACAGACAAGACTAGACAGACAAGACTAGACAGACAAGACTAGACAGACAAGACTAGACAGACAAGACTAGACAGACAAGACTAGACAGACAAGACTAGACAGACAAGACTAGACAGACAAGACTAGACAGACAAGACTAGACAGACAAGACTAGACAGACAAGACTAGACAGACAAGACTAGACAGACAAGACTAGACAGACAAGAGTAGACAGACAAGACTAGACAGACAAGACTAGACAGACAAGACTAGACAGACAAGACTAGACAGACAAGACTAGACAGACAAGACTAGACAGACAAGACTAGACAGACAAGACTAGACAGACAAGACTAGACAGACAAGACTAGACAGACAAGACTAGACTGACAAGACTAGACAGACAAGACAAGACAGACAAGACTAGACAGACAAGACTAGACAGACAAGACTAGACAGACAAGACTAGACAGACAAGACTAGACAGACAAGACTAAACAGACAAGACTAGACAGACAAGACTAGACAGACAAGACTAGACAGACAAGACTAGACAGACAAGACTAGACAGACAAGACTAGACAGACAAGACTAGACAGACAAGACTAGACAGACAAGATTAGACAGACAAGACTAGACAGACAAGACTAGACAGACAAGACTAGACAGACAAGACTAGACAGACAAGACTAGACAGACAAGACTAGACAGACAAGACTAGACAGACAAGACTAGACAGACAAGACTAGACAGACAAGACTAGACAGACAAGACTAGACAGACAAGACTAGACAGACAAGACTAGACAGACAAGACTAGACAGACAAGACTAGACAGACAAGACTAGACAGACAAGACTAGACAGACAAGACTAGACAGACAACACTAGACAGACAAGACTAGACAGACAAGACTAGACAGACAAGACTAGACAGACAAGACTAGACAGACAAGACTAGACAGACAAGACTAGACAGACAAGACTAGACAGACAAGACTAGACAGACAAGACTAGACAGACAAGACTAGACAGACAAGACTAGACAGACAAGACTAGACAGACAAGACTAGACAGACAAGACTAGACAGACAAGACTAGACAGACAAGACTAGACAGACAAGACTAGACAGACAAGACTAGACAGACAAGACTAGACAGACAAGACTAGACAGACAAGACTAGACAGACAAGACTAGACAGACAAGACTAGACAGACAAGACTAGACAGACAAGACTAGACAGACAAGACTAGACAGACAAGACTAGACAGACAAGACTAGACAGACAAGACTAGACAGACAAGACTAGACAGACAAGACTAGACAGTCAAGACTAGACAGACAAGACTAGACAGACAAGACTAGACAGACAAGACTAAACAGACAAGACTAGACAGACAAGACTAGACAGACAAGACTAGACAGACAAGACTAGACAGACAAGACTAGACCGACAAGACTAGACCGACAAGACTAGACAGACAAGACTAGACAGACAAGACTAGACAGACAAGACTAGACAGACAAGACTAGACAGACAAGACTAGACAGACAAGACTAGACAGACAAGACTAGACAGACAAGACTAGACAGACAAGACTAGACAGACAAGACTAGACAGACAAGACTAGAGATTTTTGATTGAGATACATAATATGCTGCTGTGTATAGGCAACACTATTAGCATTACCTTTTCTATATTCAATCAACATTATTGACAAGACTAGACAGACAAAACTAGACAGACAAGACTACACAGATAAGACTAGTCAGTCAAGATTAGTCAGTCAAGACTAGACAGAAAAGATTAGATAGTAACGACTAGGCATTAAGATACATAATATGTTGTGTATAGGCAACACTATTAGCATTACTTTTTCTATATTCAATCAACATTATTAATATGTTTACTAATAACTATTTGAAAAGTTTAGGTAACTCACCACTTCCTTCTTGGAGTCATCGTCTAGGTGGCCTTCCTGGTTCAGACTTGCTTAAAGATGTAGACTGCATACTAACGTCTGCATGCTCCACAAACTCCAACAATATGGGGCCCTAACTCCATCAGCATCATTTCCTAACTAGTCTCGTCTAGTCCATTTGAAAGTCAAGCACTAGGACTAAACTAACGCACTTGTTTTAATTTTAGTTTTAGAACACCACACTCACGATCATGCGTACTATATACCAAGCCTTGCGCACCGAGGGAATAGCGCGCGCAAGTTGTCAACTATTCCCCGCACTAAGTTCAATGAAAACGCGTTTTCGCATTTCGTTTGCAAAAATTTGGACGAATTTCGATTTTTTTAACATTTCTAACCTAAAATTCGACCGTCGCCTCACCCCGTCAAAAACCGACTGACGCCAGCGCGATTTTGACATTCCTTTTATACTCTTTCAATTTTCCCCCAAATTTCCGCACCGCGACCAACCTCAAGTAACTAAAGTCACCAGCATTCACCCACTTTTAGACCCGTTTTCAAACTCGAATATCTCGCGAAATACACCAAACGCAAACAACTAACTACCGCCACTACCTAAGATAAAAACAAAATTAACCCACAAATTATGAAACACCCCCGAAATATATCTCAAACATACTATTAACCAACCCCAAAAAACGCCCTTTTTCAAACCTTATTAAACCCTATAAAACTCCACCGAATCGCAAAAATCGAATATGCGTTAACATCTCTAAACCTTCCAGTTTAATTTAAGCCTAAACAACTTTTTCCACCCTTAAAACTATAGCAGATATTAACAATTAACCACCGTTCACTTTTCCAACTTTCAACCAGCTGTAACTCTCTTGTTTCTTAACACTTTCCAAAGTTTTTTGCGGAAGATTAAAGCTACGATAAAGACGAACAAAATTTATTTTAACAATTTTTGCGTTTATTTACGTTTTGGGGTGGATATTGAGGTTAAAACTGAAAATTTTAGGTTTTTTGAGGATTACTTACCGAAAACAGTTTTGCTCCTAACCATTATATCAAGGTTTCTTATAGGAAATTTTCTCGTGAATCCAAAACTAAAAGAATTTTCAAAAAATCTCCGAAAACAACCGAGTTATGACAATTTTTCCACATAGAATTGAGAAAAAACCCAAAATCTCCCCAATTACAAAGCTCCCTCCAACCAAACTTCTTCAACATGCATTCCAACCCTTTGCCAACCGTTTACACTAATCCAATTCCATCCCCTTTTTCTTTTTCCGCATACTTCCAAAACTCCCTATACTTACCCATGTATTCACAACTTCCCCAAATTTGCTCCTAGCTTTAAAACAACCACAGAAATGGATTCCCCGACCCAAAAAATATGCGAATCGACCCTCCTAACGCCCCAAACAGCTCTTATAACGCTGGTTTGGACAAATTTTCCTCAACATAAGTTATGCAAGATTACGGGGCTGGGGTGGTTTTTGGGGCAAAACTGACGGCAGAAATGGCTTCCCCGTGTCTGAAATAGGGGAATGCGAGGTATTTTACGCGTTGGGATTGTGTAAATTTGGTAGAATTTGTTAAAAGTTTGCTTGTCATGTTAGGTTATGTTTGAAGGAACATTTGGAAAACTAATTACAACAGATTAAAACAGTTTTAACGCTAGAAAGTGATAAATATAAACAAAGACTGTTGTTTTCTACCGGTTTTATCAAGTTTTTTGCCTTAACTTAGCTTATTTCCGCCAATTTTGCAACAAAATGATGATGTTAACCCCAATCTACCCCTTAATCTTCTAGCTACAGCCTTGAAAATTCACACACTCCCTCGCCAACATGAATCTAACATTCCCTGCGATCTTGATCAAAATCCATTTACCTAAGCCTGAAATTTCCAAAATTTCAGGTTCTCTCCGGAGGAAAAATTTGAAAACTTGAGATTTAAGCAACTTATCTTCAACTTACAGCAACAAAACTTTTGCTGCACCTTCATGCTTTAAGCAGGCTTTTATCCATAAGCTTCCACAAGAAAATTCTTGCAAATAAACCTTGTCGCAGGAGAAATGTCTTTCATGGCTTCTTTGCTTCGGAAAGGGTGAAAACTTGGACGGATTTTGATAAAAATTGGGTTGTATACTCTGTGTAGTGTGCTTAATTAGTGTGCTATGTCTTAAGGTTGCAGCTTTTGTAATTTTCAAGATATTTGAAGTTTTAATTTGTTTTTAAAGTTTTTTTAGTTCTTTTTTAATAAAAAACAGACGGATGAACGGATTTTTATGAAATTTGGCTCACATAGTCAACGTACTATCCTTAATAAATGTGCTAAGTCTAAATGCTACAGCTTTTAAATCTCTTGGGATCACTAAAAAAATCACGTGTTTCAATTCAATCCTAGTTATATGTTAGGATAACTTGGAATTTTTTGGTAATTTAAAAAAAAACTTTTTTAACATTTTTGATAGAAAATCAAATTCTCTACAACTTTTGCCTCTTATGAAATTTCGAAATTCCTACTGGTTTTCAAGTTACACCGCTCCAGACTTGTTTAAAGTTTAAAAAAGCGATTCAGTGTTAGTTGTTTTAAGATAACTTTAAGGTTTTTGATAATTTCGAAAAACTTTGTGAATATTTTCCGTAGACAATTAAATTTCCTACAAGTTTTATCTCTAGTAAAATTTTGCAATTCCTGCCGGTTTTCGAGCAACGCGCCTCCAAACTTCGCTCAAAACAAACGAACAAACAATCTATTCCTATGAAAGTTTCACGCAGGAAACAATCGATACGACTTCCTGCTGGCGGCAGGAGTCAGTCGGCGAGCGGCACGACGTCACGCAACAATACAAACATGCCCGATGGGCCTTTTCCAGAAGCTCGCCCTCTTCCTGGGCATCCGCAAGAAAGACGTCAACGTCCTGGTCATCGGCCTCAACAACAGCGGCTAGTCCATCATCATCAACCACTTCAAGAGCGACGAGGATAAAGTCGCTTCCCACCGGATTCACAATCGAAAAGTTCAAAAGTAATTCAATGATAGCCAATCCGAAATTGATAACAACAGTGAAAAAAGCATCAAAATCGGTTGAGAAATAACAAAGTTATACGCGATTTTCTAAAAAGGTTATGCAACTGGTCACACAAGAAAACTTAAAAAATTAGTCGTTTTCTGATAAGGGGTTTGATAAGGAATTTATTTGTGAACGAATTTTTAAAATCAGGTTATAAACGGTAAAGTTACACAAGTTAAACGCTGCGATTTAGGCAATTTGCGAACACGAAATATGTTTTTCTGCGATAACTTTGAAACGCCAACTCGGATTTTAAAAATTTTAACGGCAGTAAATTCGCTATAAAATTCTGCGTATTTTGATACCCATATTCGCAACACACGTGAATACTTCCAAGTGTTGTTTATTTAAAAAATTAGTCGTTTTCTGATAAGGGGTTTGATAAGGAATTTATTTGTGAACGAATTTTTAAAATCAGGTTATAAACGGTAAAGTTACACAAGTTAAACGCTGCGATTTAGGCAATTTGCGAACACGAAATATGTTTTTCTGCGATAACTTTGAAACGCCAACTCGGATTTTAAAAATTTTAACGGCAGTAAATTCGCTATAAAATTCCGCGTCTTTTGATACCCACATTCGCAACACGTGTGAATACTTCCAAGTGTTGTTTATTTCAAAAATTAGTCGTTTTCTGATAAGGGGCTTTGATAAGGAATTTATTTGTGAACGGATTTTTAAAATCAGGTTATAAACAGTAAAGTTACACAAGTTAACCGCTGCGATTTAGGCAATTTGCGAACACGAAATATGTTTTTCTGCGATAACTTTGAAACGCCAACTCGGATTTTAAAAATTTTAACGGCAGTAAATTCGCTATAAAATTCCGCGTCTTTTGATACCGATATTCGCAACACGTGTGAATACTTCAAAGTGTTGTTTATTTAAAAGATTAGTCGTTTTCTGATAAGGGGGTTTGATAAGGAATTTATTTGTGAACGAATTTTTAAAATCAGGTTATAAACAGTAAAGTTACACAAGTTAAACGCTGCGATTTAGGCAATTTGCGAACACGAAATATGTTTTTCTGCTATAACTTTGCAACGCCAACTCGGATTTTAAAAATTTTAACGGCAGTAAATTTGCTATAAAATTCCGCGTCTTTTGATACCAATATTCGCAACACGTGTGAATACTTCCAAGTGTTGTTTATTTCGAAAATTAGTCGTTTTCTGATAAGGGAGTTTGATAAGGAATTTATTTGTGAACGAATTTTTAAAATCGGGTTATAAACAGGAAAGTTACACTAGTTAAACGCTGCGATTTAGGCAATTTGCGAACACGATATATGTTTTTCTGCTATAACTTTGCAACGCCAACTCGGATTTTAAAAATTTAACGGCACTAAATTCGCTATAAAATTCCACGTCTTTTGATACCCATATTAGCAACACGTGTGAATACTTCCAAGTGTTGTTTATTTCTAAAATTAGTCGTTTTCTGATAAGGGAGTTTGATAAAGAATTTATTTGTGAACGAATTTTTAAAATCGGGTTATAAACAGGAAAGTTACACTAGTTAAACGCTGCGATTTAGGCAATTTGCGAACACGAAATATGTTTTTCTGCTATAACTTTGCAACGCCAACTCGGATTTTAAAAATTTGAACGGCAGCAAATTTGCTTTAAAATTCCGCGTCTTTTGATATCAATATTTGCAACACACGTGAATACTTCCAAGTGTTGTTTATTTCTAAAACTGGTCGTTTTCTGATAAGGGGGTTCGATAAGGAATTTTTTTCTGAACGAATTTTTAAAATCAGGTTATAAACAGTAAAGTTACACAAGTTAAACGCTGCGATTTAGGCAATTTGCGAACACGAAATATGTTTTTCTGCTATAACTTTGCAACGCCAACTCGGATTTTCAAAATTTTAACGGCAGTAAATTCGCTATAAAATTCCGCGTCTTTTGATACCCATATTCGCAACACGTGTGAATACTTCCAAGTGCTGTTTATTTAAAAGATTAGTCGTTTTCTGATAAGGGGGTTTGATAAGGAATTTATTTGTGAACGAATTTTTAAAATCAGGTTATAAACAGTAAAGTTACACAAGTTAAACGCTGCGATTTAGGCAATTTGCGAACACGAAATATGTTTTTCTGCTATAACTTTGCAACGCCAACTCGGATTTTAAAAATTTTAACGGCACTAAATTCGCTATAAAATTCCACGTCTTTTGATACCCATATTCGCAACACGTGTGAATAGTTCCAAGTGTTGTTTATTTCTAAAATTAGTCGTTTTCTGATAAGGGGGTTTGATAAGGAATTTATTTGTGAACGAATTTTTAAAATCGGGTTATAAACAGGAAAGTTACACTAGTTAAACGCTGCGATTTAGGCAATTTGCGAACACGATATATGTTTTTCTGCTATAACTTTGGAACGCCAACTCGGATTTTAAAAATTTTAACGGCAGAAAATTTGCTTTCAAATTCCGCGTCTTTTGATATCAATATTCGCAACACACGTGAATAGTTCCAAGTGTTGTTTATTTCTAAAACTGGTCGTTTTCTGATAAGGGGGTTCGATAAGGAATTTTTTTCTGAACGAATTTTTAAAATCGGGTTATGTACAGTAAAGTTACACTAGATTAACGCTGCGATTTAGGCAATTTGCGAACACGAAATATGTTTTTCTGCGATAACTTTGCAACGCCAACTCGGATTTTAAAAATTTGAACGGAAGTAAATTCGCCATTAAATTCCGCGTGTTTTGATCCCCATATTTGCAACATACGTGAAAGTTTCCAAGTGTTGTTTAATTCAAAAATTAGTCGTTTTCTGGTAAGGGGGTTTTATAAGGAATTTATTTGTGAACGAATTTTTAAAATCGGGTTATAAACAGCTAATTTTAAGCCATTCCGTTCATTCGTTCCAAAGCTAAAACAACAAATGGGCAAGTTTTTAAAACCCTGCTGCTCCTGCAGTTTCAGGACGACAGCAGGGAAATTTAGTGCGAGTCTTAGGGATGGAACTAGATTTAATTTGATGTAGCTTGGTGGTTATCTAACTGTGGGTTAGTCTGTAGCTGAGCGAGGATTCTGGACGTAGTTTTGCTGGGAATTAGGGGGGATTAAGAAGGGACGGTGTTAAGTAATTTGAAAGGATTAGGGATTGAAAGTGGGTTAAGAATGCTCGGGAGGGATTGTAGTTTTTGGGGAGGTTTTTGTTTTTGGGGTGTAATCTGCGCGTCTGCTTGTTATTAAGGGGTGAAGTTGAGGGAAAAAGTTGCGGAAAATTGGGCGAGTTTAAATGAGCATAGCAGGAATATTTCGGCAGGAATTTTGGAAATTCTTTAAGCATATTAAAATTTGAAGCTTTTGCTTTAAATTTCTGAGAATTACGTCAAAGTTTGTTGATTGATAACTTGGTGGGAATTTTTTGAAATTGTCAGTTTTTTTCAAAAAATTAAAGTCAAACTTAAAGTTTGTGAGACAATTACGGATAGATGGATAGATAGATTGTTTCTGCAAAGCTTAGATTTTACAAATTTGGACTTTTTTAATATTTTTGTAAAAAAAAATTGGAATTATCTCTTAAATTGTAGCCTGAATAAAATTTTTAAAAACATTTTCGCCAAAATTTTCGTTTTGAGATTTAAAATTTGAGTTTCCGGCTGAAAATCTCAGCTTCCAAACAAGCTACGGACTTCCGGTTTCCAGCATCTTGTAAAGAATTTAATCCAGTTTGCCTACATCAAATTTACTGTTAGTTTGTAGGTTAGAACTCGAGTTATATAGCAAAAACCTAAACAAGTCGCAATTTATTGTTTGCAAAAATCAAACGGTCATAGTTTCGTTAATTTTGACAGCAGTCTGTCAAAATTTGCATCAAGTTTTTCCGAATCCTTTCAATTTCAGGTTTTTGTTGAAATTTTTGCGCAAAATTCCGGTAAAAATGAGCGAAATTGAGAATAAACTCGACGAGGATTTCCTCTTCTACCTGGGCTTCACCAGCAATTACTCACAGAAAATCACGGATTGTTCCGAAGCGGCCTTAGTTCAGGTGAGAATTGGAAAAGGCAATTGGTAAGGGTAAGCCTTGTGGAAGAGGGTGTTGAAAGAATTAGGGAGATCGGTCGCTTGGGAAGCGAGATATTATGGGATGAAGCTTTGGAACATTTTGAGGTTAACTGTTAAGTAAATTTTGAGGTTAATTTTTGGCAATTTGGCGACAGTTTTGGATTCACCGGAAAATTTGCTGTTTGGATGCAATTTTTTTTTGCAAAACATTAACAGGAATCGAGTTATTTTGTGCGAAATTATATTTGCAAATTTTTGCATAAATTCCAACCAAAATTTGCGCAAATTCTGCACATTCTCGAATTCGCATTCAAATTTTCGTTCAACTACTCGAAACAAAACCGAAAAATTCGCAACAGCAAGCGAATTATTAAACAAAAACTACTCAAACCGGAAGTTTTTTAAAACCCAGATTATACCAACTTCCTGTTACACTTTTCCAAAAACAAAAACATTCCCTTATTCAGAAAAGAACATTCTATAAGAATCCGTTGAATTCGTTTTAAAACCTTTAGTTTTTGCACAATTTAAGAAAAACTTTTTCCTGCTGAACTTCTTCGTTTCCTTTTGTTAGTTATGGCTGCAGAGGCTTTGCGGCGAGGTCTGCAGGACGCTGAAATCGAAACCCACCCTATAAGTATCCGTTAGATTTAATTTTAAAACCTCCTTTAGTTTTTGCACAATTTAAGAAAAACTACTTAAACCAGAAGTTTTTTAAAACCCAAATTATACCAACTTCCTGTTGTACTTTCTCGAAAAAAAAAACGGTTTCATATTCAGAAAAGAACATCCTATAAGAATCCGTTTGATTCATCTTGAAACCTCCTTTAGTTTTTGCACAATTTAGGAAAAACTTTTTCCTGCAGTATTTTCGCGTTTCCTGCTGTTAGTTATGGCTGCAGAGACTTTGCAGCAAGGTCTGCACGACGCTCAAAACCCAACCTATAAGAATCCGTTGGATTCGTTTTAAAACCTCCTTTACTTTTTGCACAATTTAAGAAAAACTTTTTCCTGCTGAATTTTCTCGTTTCCTGCTATTGGTTATGGCTGCATAGGCTTTGCAGCAATCTATAAGTATCAGTTAGATTCATTTTAAAATCTTTAGTTTTTGCACAATTTAAGAAAAACTACTTAAACCGGAAGTTTTTAAAAACCCAAATTACACCAACTTCCTATTGTACTTTCTTAAAAAGAAAAACGGTTTCTTATTCAGAAAAGAACATACTATAAGAATCCGTTGGATTCATTTTAAAACCGCCTTTGGTTTTTGCACAATTTAAGAAAAACTTTTCCTGCTGAATTTTATCGTTCCCTGCTGTTAGTTGTGGCTGCAGAGGCTTTGCGGCAAGATCTGCACGACGCCCAACCTATAAGAATCCGTTGGATTCATATTAAATCCTCCTTTAGTTTTTGCACAATTTAAGAAAAACTTTTTCCTGCTGATTTTTCTCGTTTCCTGCTGTTAGTTATATCTGCAGAGGCTTTCCGGCGAGCTCTGCACGAGGCTGGAATCGTTATCCAACCTATAAGAATCCATTTTAAAACCTTTAGTTTTTGCACAATTTACTAAAAACTTTTTCCTGCTGACTTTTCTCGTTTCCTGCTGTTAGTTATGGCTGCAGAGGCTTTGCGGCGAGGTGTGCACGACGATGGAATCGAAACGCAACCGCAACATTTTCCTGTCGAACCTCCTGCTGCAGATGCAGGACGGTAACCTGCTGGAGCCCTTCAACCAGAACCCTAACGAGATCGATTACGCCGATGCGACCAAATACTTCCAGAGGATCTCAAAGGAAATCGAGGTGCGAAACGTCAAGGATTAAATCTCAGCAGGAATTAATGATTTATGTTTGTTTCTTTAGGCGCCTGGTTGGTTGAGTGAGTTGAACAGGCAGCAGGATGATGAGGACGAGCCGGGAGCGGGAAGGGATGACGGACGGACGTACGTGGCGACTAGGGCCATGCCCGGGGGGGAGGGGGCGTTCGCTTACGTAGCCGTTAGCCTAAGCGAGGAGGAGAAACCGGGCTGGCTAGGCGGCGGTGAAGGGTGAGTCAGTTTTCAGTCAAAATTTCTGGTTTCCTGCAGCGTTTTCCTGCAGGGTTTTCGACGCAGAGATGCAGCGCAACTATAAGGCTATATGTCCACCGCCCAACGAGATGGAGGCGATTTTGGCTCGCAGGAAAGACGCCAAGGAACGGCAGAGGGTCTTGACGTTTTATGATGTCATGTTGCAGAACATCGCAGACGAACTTGACGGTGAGAACTTATTCCGCTGAAAACCCGTTTCGTTTTCGAGATATTTCCAAAAAACTGTTGGTGCTTCAACAGATTTGTCAAAATTTTGACACGTGAAGTTTGCACGAAATATCTCGAAAAGTAGGCGACGGATTTCAGAACAAAATACATTTTTGATTTTGGTGGAGTTTTCCGAGTTGAACGGTGGAAAGATTATTTGGAAATCGCGCAGGATTCCTGAGATATTTCGAAAAAAACAAAGCTAGTCCAAAAATTTTAGAAATATCCTAAAACCAAACTCAAACTGATATAACTCAAAAACTATTTAATATTTTTACAAAATTCTTTCAATCCTGCATTCCTGCTTTATTTCTCTAGAAATAATCTTTATTCAGCAGGAAAATATCTTGCAGGGTAGTCGAGTTATTTGCGAAAAACAAACGACGCATTTTATTCACTGAACAAAATTTCGCGCTCAGTTCAATGAAGATAACTCAAAGACTATTTAATATTTTTGCGAAACTCTTTCACTGCTACATTCCTGCGTTAGTTCTCTACAAATCATTCTAATGCAGCAGGAAATTATTATGCAGGATTCCTGATTTATTTGCGAAAAACCAACGACGTATTTCATTCACCAAACTAAATGTCAAAGTCGCTCAAATGATCAAATAGGAAATAATAAAATTGAGATAACTCGAAAACTATTTAATACTTTCACAAAATTCTTTAAATCCTGAATTCCTGCTTAATTTCTCTATAAATAATCCTTATGCTGCAGGAAAATATCGTGCAGGATTCCTGAGTTATTCGCGAAAAACCAACGACGTATATGATTCATCAAACTAAATTTCAAACTCGCTCAAATGATAAAATATAAAATAATAAAATTGAGATAACTCAAAAACCATTTAATACTTTTACAAAATTCTTCCAATCCTGTATTCCTGCTTTATTTCTCTACAAATAATCTTTATTTAGCAGGAAAATATCTTGCAGGATACTGGAGTTATTTGCGAAAAACCAACGACGCATTTTATTCACTAAACAAAATTTCGCGCTCAGTTCAATAGAGATAACTCAAAAAATATTTAATATTTTTGCGAAACTCTTTCACTACTACATTCCTGCGTTAGTTCTCTACAAATAATCCTGATGCAGCAGGAAACTATCGCCCAGGATTCTTGAGTTATTCGCGAAAAACGAACGACGTACTTCATTCACAATACCAGTCATTCAAATGATAAACTATGAAATAATAAAATTGAGATAACTCAAAATCTATTTGATACTTTTACAAAATTCTTACAATCCTACATTCCTGCGTTATTTTTCCACAAATAATCCTGATGCAGCAGGAAAATATATTGCAGGATTCCTGAGTTATTCGCGAGAAACCTACGACGAATTTGATTCACAAAACCAAATTTCAAACTCATTCAAATGATAAAATATGAAATAATAAAATTGAGATAACTCGAAAACTATTTGATACTTTTACAAAATTCTTTCTAACTTGCTTTCCTGCTTTATTGCTCCACAATTAATCCTGATTCAGCAGGAAAATATCTTGCAGGGTTCCTGAGTTATGCGCAAAAAAACAAAGCTGAATTTTATTCACCAAACCAAATGTCGCGCTCACTTAAATTGAGATAACTCAAGAACTATTTAATATTTTTATGAAATTCTTTCACTCCTACATTCCTGCATTAGTTGTCTACGAATAATCCTGACACAGCAGGAAAATATCTTGCAGGATTCCTGAGTTATTCGCGAAAAACCAACGACGTATTTCATTCACCAAACTAAATTTCAAATGATAAAATGTGAAATAATAAAATTGAGATAACTCACAAACTATTTAATACTTTTACAAAATTCTTCCACTACTACATTCCTGCCTTAGTTTTATACAAATAATCCTAAAGTTGCAGCAAAATATCTTGCAGAATTCCTGAGTTATTTGCGAAAAACCAACGACGCATTTTATGCACTAAACCAAATTTCGCGCTCAGTGAAATTGTTATAACTCAAAAACTATTTAATATTTTTACGAAATTCTTTCACTCCTACATTCCTGCGTTAGTGCTCTAAAAATAACCATGATGCAGCAGGAAAGTATCTTGCAGGATTCCTGAGTTATTCGCGAAAAACCAACGACGTATTTCATTCACCAAACTAAATTTCAAATGATAAAATGTGAAATAATAAAATTGAGATAACTCACAAACTATTTAATACTTTTACAAAATTCTTTTAGTCCCAGATTCCTGCTTTAATACTCCACAACTAATCCTAATGCAGCAGGAAAATATCTTGCTGGATTCTTGAGTTATTTACGAAAAACCAAAGACGCATTTTATTCACTAAACAAAATTTCGTGCTCACTTAAATTGAGATAACTCAAATATTATTTAATATTTTTAAGAAATTCTTCCACTCCTACATTCCTGCGTTAGTTCTCTATAAATATTCCTGATGCAGCAGGAAGATATCTTGCAGGATTCCTGAGTTTCTCGCGAAAAACCAGCGACGTGTTTCATTCACCAAACTAAATTTCAAATGAAAAAATGTGAAATAATAAAATTGAGATAACTCGAAAACTATTTGATATTTTTAAGAAATTCTTCCACTACTGCATTCCTGCCTTATTTTTCTACAAATAACCCTAAAGCTGCAGGAAAATATCTTGCAGGATTCTGGAGTTATTTGCCAAAAACCAACGACGCATTTTATTTACTAAACCAAATTTCGCGCTCAGTTAAATTGAGATAACTCGAAAACTATTTAATATTTTCACGAAATTCTTCCACTACTACATTCCTGCGTTATTTTTCTACAAATAATCTTCAAGTTGCAGGAAAATATATTGCAGGATTCTTGAGTTATTTGCGAAAAACCAAAGACGCATGTTATTCACTAAAACAAATTTCGCGCTCACTTAAATTGAGATAACTCAAGAAGCACATTCCTGCGTTAGTTCTCTACAAATATTCCTGATGCAGCAGGAAAATATCGTGCAGGATTCCTGAGTTATTTGCAAAAAACCAACGACGTATTTCATTTACCAAACTAAATTTCAAACTCGCTCAAATGTGAAATAATAAAATTAAGATAACTCGAAAACTATTTAATAATTTTACAAAATTCTTTCAATCCTGCATTCCTGCTTTATTTGTCTATAATAAATCCTAATGCTGTAGGAAAATATCTTGCAGGATTCCTGAGTTATGCGCGAAAAACCAAGGACGCATTTTGTTCACAAAAACAAATTTCGCGCTCACTTAAATTGAGATAACTCAAGAACTGTTTAATATTTTAAGGAAATTCTTTCAGTCCTACATTCCTGCGTTAGATCTCTACAAATAATCCTGATGCAGCAGGAAAATATCGTGCAGGATTCCTGAGTTATTCGCGAAAAAACAACGAGGTATCTCATTCACTAAACCAAATTTCAAACTCGCTTAAATGATAAAATGTGAAACAATAAAATTGAGATAACTCGAAAACTATTTACTAATTTTGCAAAATTCTTTCAATCCCGCATTCCTGCTTTATTTCTCTATAAATAATCCTAATGCTGCAGGAAAATATCTTGCAGGATTCCAGAGTTATTTGCGAAAAACCAGCGACGCATTTTATTTACTAAACCAAATTTCAGGCTCACTTAAATTGAGATAACTCAAAAACTATTTAATATTTTTACGAAATTCTTTTACTCTTACATTCCTGAGTTAGTTCTCTACAAATAATCCCGCTGCAACAGGCAAATATCTTGCAGGATGTCTGAGTAATTTGCGAGAAACCAACAACGTATTTCATTCACCAAAGCAAATTTCAAACTCGCTCAAATGATAAAATATGAAATAATAAAATTGAGATAACTCAAAAACTATTTAATATTTTTACGAAATTCTTGCACTATTACATTCCTGCATTATTTTTTTACAAATAATCCTGAAGCTGCAGGAAAATAACTTGACGGTTTCCTGAGTTATTCGCGAAAAACCAAGAACGCATTTTATTCACTAAACCAAATTTCGCGTTCACTAAAATTGAAATAACTTAAAAAATATTTAATATTTTTACGAAATTCTTTCACTCCTATATTCCTGCGTTAATTCTCTACACATAAACCTGATGCAGCAGGAAAATATGGTGCAGGATTCCTGAGTTATTCGCGAAAAACCAACGATACATTTCATTCACCAAACTAAATTTCAAACTCGCTCAAACGATAAAATATGAAATAATAAAAATGAGATAACTCAAAAACTATTTAACATTTTCACAAAATTCTTTCACTCCTACATTCCTGCGTTATTTCTCTACAAATAAGCCTCATGCTGCAGGAA
The DNA here is from genome assembly GCA_944588485.1 of Phosphuga atrata. NCBI lineage: Eukaryota > Metazoa > Arthropoda > Insecta > Coleoptera > Silphidae > Phosphuga > Phosphuga atrata. The sequence continues at coordinate 27,484,134 of OX155906.1, forward strand.
AATATCTTGCAGGATTACTGAGTTATTCGCGAAAAACCAGCTACGCATTTAATTCACAAAACAAAATTTCAAACTCAAATATCTCGAAAACGACAAATCACACCAACTTCCGGTTACCAGCATTCCCTTCCGCATGTCAACACCTAGATAACACAATTCACAAATCTCATCTTCCATTTCCGGTTCGAAAGTTATGGCCGAAAAACCAAAACATTTTTTGCTGCAGGTAAAATCGATGAAGAACACAATCGACCGATAACCGTCATCATCGAGCAACTTGTAGCGGATTTGCAGAGCAAGGATCAGTATGACACCTACGAGGAAATGGACGACAAAGAGAGAAGGACCGAGTTGTTGCTGTTGCTGTTTGACCGCACAAAATCTAGACGGAACAAGGTAAGGGAAAGTAAGATAGCAGGATTTTTGCAGGAAAGAAATGCGAACAATTTGGTGTAAGAATAGTGGAAATCGAGTGGGTGGTTCTTGAGATATTTGAGGTTAAATTTGCGGTAGAAAATTTGGTCGGAAAAATCGAGTTGGGTTAGATTTTGATTCACTGTGCAAAAAGTAAAACCCGCAGGAAAATTCAAAAAGTAGGATATTATAGAGGAAAGTCGCAGGGATAAAGAGGTGTTAGTTATATTTTCCTGCTATTCGTAGTTTTTGAAATATTTGGTGTTAAAATTGAATTTATGTTTTGATCTATAACTCGGTAAGTATTAGTCGCAGGAAGATCATTTTCTGACAGTGTTATTCTAAAAACTCACCAGATTTCAATTCCGCTGTGACTTTGTTGTTCAGGTGGCGACGCGCGAGGAAATCTTGGACGAAGTCGAGGCGACGTTCAGAGCCTCGATCTTCGAGCAGTCGCACGAGGAAGACGACGAGAAGTACGAGATGCCGTCCGCCATGTGGGAATACGTCATCAACCGTCCACCCGCCAAGAAGAACCTGGAATCGCTGCAGTCAATGTATCCGACATTCCTTGTCGAAAAGTGAGTCAATTGAAACGGTCGTAACTTGAGAAATATTAATTGCAAGAAGTTATAAGATGAATATTATTAATTTCGCGAGTTTTTTCTACAAGTTTCGTGTAAAACTTTTTTTCCTGCTGGGTGTACTTTCTGAGATATTTGGACAAATGTAAAAGTCTAAGAAAAACGTTTAAATTCTGAAGTTGGAAGTTTGAGATCGCGTAACTTGTAAACTAAAACTCGCAGGATTTTACGAAAAATAACTTTCGATTCCTGCAAGCGTCCTTAACAAATTTTGTATACAAAGTTTTTTCTTGCTGCGTTTAGTTTTTGAACTGCGGTTGATAGAGCAGGAAGCTGAAAATCTAGTTTGGGTTTTAGAAATTATCTCAAAGCCCAAGTTTGACATTGAATATCTCAACTATAAAAAAACAGCAGGTTTATGCGTCATATATTCCTGGATTCCTGCTGGTTTTCTTAATAATTAATCATCACAACTATTTTACCTACAACCGCAAGTTTTTGATCTACCGGCGAATGTTTGGAGTTCTCACTAAAATAACAAAATTTGATTTTGAGCTGAAATATCTCAGGAAGTAGCAACAGCAGGATCCTGCGGTATATTTCGTTTTAATCTTTGAAGTTTTCTGAATGCATTGATAGCAATTTTATTTGCCTGTTGGTTCTAGTTTTCGCGATATTGATGAAAATGTGAAATTTGTTTAATAATTTCCTGCTGATTTCTGTAGGTTTATGGAGCTGCTGGCGGATGATAAAGAGAGCATGGCGGTGAGGATCCAGCGGCGGCACGAGAACATTGTCAGCCAGATGCGCCGGGACCTGAAGAAGGAGGGCGAGAAGCTGAACAAGTGGGTCGAGGTGAGTTTGAGGGCGGAAGGCCGGCAGCAGGAGGCTCAGCAGGACGCGATTTTTTGTTGCAGGAGGCGAAAATAGGCTGCGACCAGGCCACAGACGTCCTTAAAGCGATCAGGGTCGCCATGGACAAGCAGAAACAGAGCATCGAGAAAGCGAACCAAAGGACAAAGGGCGGAGAGACGGAGAAAACGAAGTAAGTCAATTGTTTGAAAATCTAGAAACTCGTGATTAGTTTTAATGAATTTGTGAGATTTTTTTGTGTAAGACCACCAAATTTTGTGCTGCTGCTGCGGTTAGTTTAGGAGTTATAGAGTAAAAGGCTTCGGAAGTTAAGTTTGACTTTCAGGTCATGTAACTTAGAAACTAAGTACTGCAGCGAAATATAATGAATAGATTTGGATTTAGAGACGATCTATGAGTAATCTTACCAAGTTTGCTTGCTTTCCTGCTGTTAGTTTTCTTACAATTAAAAGAAAACTAAAAGACTAAAGGTTTCTAAAATTTAAATTATTTGTCTACAATTTCAGGACTATATTCTTAAAAAAGTAGACAAAACAAAAAAATTTAATTAGCACCAATTGCTTGCTGCATAATTTGTGTGTAAACTAAGCTATTAAAATCATCCTGCTACCGTATTTGTCTACAATTTCAGGACTATATTCTTAAAAGAGTAGACAAAACACAAAATTTTAGTTAGCACCAATTTCTTGCTGCAATATTTCTGTATAAACTAAGCCATTAAAATTACTAATAAAAGAGAGACAAAGTCATTTAGAATTCGACGTGCAATAACTTAAATATCTGACGCAGCAGAAGACTGCCCGAATATACTTTGGATTCCGCAGATATTTCTCAATAACACTGCAACACAAAAAATTGCAACTTTCCAGCGCTTAGTTTCCAAGTTATAGGCAAATTATTAACAGTCTACGAATTCGGGAAAAACCGCGTAAATTGAAACCCAAATTGAGGGCTCCACAACTCGTAAACTGAACGAGATATTGACTTGCGGTTTTCACTATTACCTTCCAAAAATCTTCCGGAACAAAATTTTGTCAGATCTATATTCCTGCGGTAATAACTTTTCCTGCTATCTTAAGAAAAGTAGAGGTGATTCCTAAATGTTTCACATTTTAAATTTTCGTTTATAACTTCGGTTTTGTAGTGAATATTTGTATTTAGATTTGGATTTAGCGAAGTTCTATGAGTAATCTTACCAAGTTTAGTTGCTTTCCTGCTGTTAGTTTTCTTACAATTAAAAGAAAACTAAAAGACTACAGGTTTCTAAAATTTAAATTATTTGTCTACAATTTCAGGACTGTATTCTTAAAAAAGTAGACAAAACACAAAATTTTAATTAGCACCAATTTTTTGCTGCAATATTTATGTGTAAATCAAGCCATTAAAATGATCCTGCTGCCGTATTTGTCTACAATTTCAGGACTTTATTCTTAATAAAATAGACAAAACACAAAATTTTAATTAGCACAAATTTGTTGCTGCAATATTTTTGTCTAAACTAAGCCATTAAAATGATCCTGCTACCGTATTTGTCTATAATTTCAGGACTATATTCTTAAAAAAGTAGACAAAACAAAATTTTAATTAACAACAATTGCTTACTGCAATATTTTTGTGTAAACTAAGCTATTAAAATGATCCTGCTACCTATTTGTGTACAATTTCAGGACTATATTCTTAAAAAAGTGGACAAAACACAAAATTTTGATTAGCACCAATTTCTTGCTGCAATATTTTTGTGTAAACTAAGCCTTTGAAATGATCCTGCTACCGTATTTGTCTACAATTTTAGGACTATATTCTTTAAAAAGTAGACAAAACACTTAATCCGCACCAATTTTTGCTGCAATATTTTTTTGCAAACTAAGCCATTAAATTGATCCTCCTACCGTATTTGTCTACAATTTCAAGACTATTCTTAAAAAAAAGTAGACAAAACACAAAATTTTAATTAGCACCAATTTCTTGATACAATATTATTGTGTAAACTAAGCAATTAAAATGATCCTGCTACCGTATTTGTCTATAATTTCAGGACTATATTCTTAAAAAAGTAGACAAAACAAAAAAATTTAATTAGCACCAATTTCTTGCTGCAATTTTTTTGTGTAAACTAAGGCATTAAAATGATCCTGCTACCGTTAGTTCTGTCTACTTTTTTAAGAATATAGTCCATTCTTAAAAAAAGTAGACAGAACACAAAATTTTAATTAGCACCAATTTCTTGCTGCAATTTTTTTGTGTAAACTAATCCATTGAAATGATCCTGCTACCGTTAGTTCTGTCTACTTTTTTAAGAATATAGTCCATTCTTAAAAAAAGTAGACAGAACACAAAATTTTAATTAGCACCAATTTCTTGCTGCATTTTTTTTGTGTAAACTAAGCCATAAAAATGATCCTGCTACCGTATCTGTCTACAATTTCAGGACTATATTCTTAAAAAAGTAGACAAAACACAAAATTTTGATTAGCACCATTTACTTGCTGCAATATTTCTGTGTAAAGTAAGCCATTAAAATTATCCTGCTATCGTATTTGTCTACAATTTCAAGACTATTCTTAAAAAAAAGTAGACAAAACACAGAATTTTAATTAGCACCAATTTCTTGATGCAATATTTTTGTGTAAACTAAGCAATTAAAATGATCCTGCTACCGTATTTGTCTACAATTTCAGGACTATATTCTTAAAAAAGTAGACAAAACAAAAAAAATTAATTAGCACCAATTTCCTGCTGACATTTTTTGTGTAAACTAAGGCATTAAAATGATCCTGCTACCGTATTTGTCTACAATTTCAGGATTATATTCTTAAAAAAGTAGACAAAACACAAAAATTTAATTAGCACCAATTTCTTGCTGCATTTTTTTTTGTGTAAACTAAGCCATAAAAATGATCCTGCTACCGTATTTGTCTACAATTTCAGGACTATATTCTTAAAAAAGTAGACAAAACACAAAATTTGATTAGCACCATTTTCTTGCTGCAATATTTTTGTGTAAATTAAGTTATTAAAATGATCCTGCTGCCGTATTTGTCTACAATTTCAGGACTACATTCTTAAAAAAGTAGACAAAACAAAAAAAATTAATTAGCACCAATTTCTTGCTGCAATTTGTTTGTGTAAACTAATCCATTGAAATGATCCTGCTACCGTCAGTTCTCTTGTACCAATAAAAGTGAGACAAGGTAATTTAGAATTTGGCGTGCAATAACTTGAATATTTGACGCAGCAGAACACTGCAGGAATATACAAATTTTATAAAATTCATATTATTTGTCTACAATTTCAGGACTATATTCTTAAAAAAAAGTAGACAAAACACAAAGTTTTAATTAGCACCAATTTTTTGCAGCAATATTTATGTGTAAACTAAGCCATTAAAATGATCCTGCTACCGTTAGTTCTCCTGTGGTACCAATAAAAGTGAGACAAGGTAATAAAGAATTTGACGTCCAATAACTTGAATATTTGACGCAGCAGGACACTGCAGGAATATACGAAAATTCTCTAAAATTTAAATAATTTGTCTACAATTTCACAACTATATTCTTAAAAAAGTAGACAAAACAAAAAATTTTGATTAGAACCAATTTCTTGCAGCAATATTTTTGTGCTAACTAAGCCATTAAAATGATCCTCCCACCGCTAGTTCTCTTGTGGTACCAATAAAAGTGAGAAAAGGTAATATAGAATTTGACGTGCAATAACTTGAATATTTCACGAAGCAAGACACTGCACGAATATACTTTGTATTCCGCAGACATTTCTCAATAACTCTGCGAAAAATTGCAACTTTCCAGCGCTTAGTTTCCAAGTTATAGCCAAATTATTAACAGTCTACGAATTCGGGAAAAACCGCGTAAATTGAAACCCAACTTTATAGCTCGACAATTCGTAAACTAAACGAGCTATCGACTTGCGGTTTTCACTATTACCTTCCAAAAATCCACCGGAACAAAACATTGTTACCTTTATTCCTCTGCGGTAATAACTTTCACTGTAATCGTAAGAAAAGTAGAACTGCTTCCTAAATATCTCATTTTACATTTTCGTTGATAACTTGGGTTTGGTTGTAAATATTTGTAAAATTCCAGGTTGTATAACGAGATGAGAAGCGCCGTTTTCAGCACGCAGCACGACGTCGAAGAGGAGGCGGAACGCGGCAGGATTCTGAGCGAACAAATCAACGAGTTGAACGTGCATTCCGAGATCTACCACCAGGTCACCAAATGCTCGATCCTGAAGACGGAGGAGGCCAACATGGACACCATGAGGAACATCAAAAGGCTGAAGGTCGCGGTGAAACAGCACGAGAGCCGGATCCAACAGCTGAAGAGCATGGAGCTAAAACCGCAGCAGGACGTTTTCTTCTTCTAAGTTGGATAAGTTGCGGTTTATTCTTGCAGGAATGGATAGAGGAGGTTCCAATCTATCCGAAATTGGGGATGGCGGTGTTGTCGCATCTTTTAAATTAACTGTTTTGGAGGTTTAAATCCAAGTCTTTGTTTTTTTTGCATTTTTTTTTTGCGAAAGAAACAAAATCCAAGTGAATTTTTTATACCAGTTTGTGGAAAAAGCATTAAATGTTTATTATATCTAAAAGTAGTTCCGGTCACTTTCGTATAGATGGCGCTAAAACAAAAAAACTAATTTCCACAAAATTCCCTACGCACATTTTTTGCAATTGCGAGATTATTAGCAGGAATTTTCAAATTCTGTTTTTACTATTTTAAACCCAGATAATTCCTCCAAAAATTTTACTCGAAACTTTTTTTTCATATTTCACCTAGTTTCCAAGTTATAACTAGTTAAACTTCAAGGTAAGTATTTTTGGTTTTTACTGAAAACCACCTTGTTGCCAAACGGCTGGGAACGTAAAAATACACAATATTATTTAGAATTAAATGCAGTTTAAGAATCTGTTTGTAGTTTTGAGTTTTCTGCAGGAATTTTCAAGTTACAAACGGTTAAAGTTTTGATGGCAATTATTGTGTTTAATTTTTAGCAGTTTTCAGCAGGAAAATTAAGGATATAGAGGTTAGGGGTAATGTATTTAAAAAGCTTATAAAATTCTGGAACGATTTTGCTTCTTAGTTTTTTTCCAAATTCCTGCTAGTTTCAAATTTATGGAACCGCGAAGGCAAAATTTGTTAAAATTTGGACAACAAATTTTCCACATTGAAACAACGCTGTTATTTTTTCAATTTATACGAAAACCTGTAAAGCTAGCGCAATGCTAGATTCACCACTTTATAGATTTTTAAATTTTCTGAAAGTTTCGTTTGAAACATTTTTCGATCTTGTCGCTGTGAAGAAAAGTTAGCGACGCCTAAAGTTGAAATTTTAATTTTTTTGGTTAGAGTTTTAGTTTTCGTCCAAAAACAGTATGTTGCACTAAGGCTATCGTCCTAAAGATCACAGATTAGTATAGGCGATTAAATTAGGAATAAAATGGTGTTAGGCAAGTTTTGTTAGGGTTAGTAGTTTTTGAGATATTTGAGTTTAAAATTGTTACAAAATTTTCAGCAGGAATTTAAGGTTAGTCATTTTGTACATTTGACGGGGAATTAATAGAAGTTTAATATATATTTGGTGTCATTTTGTAGGTAATTAAATCCTTAATAAAATTTATTTCAGAAATTTTTTCGTATTTCTTGCTAGTTCTCGAGTTATGAAAGAAATTCAGGCACTTTTGTGAGAAATGAGCTCGCGTATCTGCGAGGTCAGCCATTCCACGCCTTCCTGCAGCCCTTCCCCGGTTAGCGCGTTGCTCGCCGAAATGTGCCAGGGTTTGTCCATAATCTTGTCCATTCCCAATCCTGCTGCGATCTTCACGCTGCTCAGCGCGTCCTTGCAGTCCATTTTATTCGCGAAGAACAGCACCGGGATCCTCCTGTTGCAGATCTCCGGATGTTGCAGCAGGATGTCCAGCTCGTCCTTCACCACAACCAGTCGCAGCCGGTCGCTGCTGTCGATCACGAAGATGATCCCGTGGCAATCTCTGTAGTAGTGCTCCCACAGGTCGCGGTAACGACCGTGCCCGGACATATCGAAGGCTGTAAACGCCAAATTTTGATCTAAAACAAGCAGGAAACACATTCAGCAGGAAACAAAACTATTACCATGTCGGTGCTTAAATCACGCGGAATTGTTTCAAGAATCTAAAGCCGTTTAAATTTTGAAAATCCGACGTCGCGTTCAAAAGTTATTAAAGAAAAACACGTTACGTGTATTGCAAATTGCCTAAATCGCAGAGTTTAATTAGTGTAACTTTCTTATTTATAACCCGATTTTAAAAACTCTTGCACAAATAAAATCCTTATCAAACCCCCTTATCAGAAAACGGATAATTTTGAATTAAACTACACTTGGAAATTTTCACGTATGTTGCCAATATGGGTATCAAAACACGCGGAATTTAATGGCGCACTTACTACGTCAAAATTTTTAAAATCCGAGTTGGCGTTACCAAGTTATCGCAGAAAAACATGATTCGTGTTCGCAAATTGCCTAAATCCCAGCCTTTAACTAGTGTAGCTTTCCTGTTTATAACCCGATTTTAAAAATTCTTTCACAAATAAATTCCTTGTCAAACCCCCTTCTCAGAAAACGACTATTTTTTTTTAAACAACACTTGGAAGTATTCACGTATGTTGCGAATATGGGTATCAAACGACGCGGATTTTAATAACGAACTTGTTGCCATTAAATTTTTTTAAATCCGAGTTGGTGTTGCAAAGTTATCACAGAAAAACATATTTCGTGTTCGCAAATTGCCTAAATCTCAGCGTTTAACTTGTGTAACTTTCCTGTTTATAACCCGATTTTAAAAATTCTTTCAGAAATAAATTCCTTATTATCCCCCTTATCAGAAAACGACTAATTTTTTAATTAAACAACACTTGGAAGTATTCACGTATGTTGCGAATATGGGTATCAAAAGTCGCGGAATTTAATAGCGAATTTATTTCCGTTAAAATTTTTAAAATCCGAGTTGGCGTTGTAAAGATATCACAAAAAAACTGTTTCCTTGTGTGACCAGTTGCATAACGTTTTTAGAAAATCGCGTATAACTTTGTTATTTCTCTTCCGATTTTGATGTTTTTTTCACTTTTGGTATCAATTTCGGATTGGCTATCATTGACTTACTTTGGAACTTTTCGATTGTGAATCCGACGGTGGGAACGATCTCTGCGACTTTGTCCTCGTCGCTCTTGAAGTGGTTGATGACGGTGGACTTGCCGCTGTTGTTGAGGCCGATGACCAGGACGTTGACGTCCTTCTTGCGGATGCCCAGGAAGAGGGCGAGCTTCTGGAAAAGGCCCATCGGGCATGTTTGTATTGTTGCGTGGCGTCGTGCCGCTCGCCGACTGACTCCTGCCGCCAGCATTAATTCGTATCGATTGTTTCCTGCGTGAAACTTTTATCGGAATCGATTGTTTGTCTGTTTGTTTTGAGCGAAGTTTGAAGGCGCGTTGCTCGAAAACCGGCAGGAATTGCGAAATTTTACTAGAGATAAAAGTTGTAGGAAATTTATTTGTCTATGGAAAATATTCACAAAGTTTTTCGAAATTTTAAAAAACCTTAAAGTTATCTTAAAAAAACTAACACTGATTCGCTTTTTTAAACTTTAAACAAGTCTGGAGCGGTGTAACTTGAAAACCAGTAGGAATTTCGAAATTTCATAGGAGGCAAAAGTTGTAGAGAATTTGATTCTCTATCAAAAATGTTAAAAAAGTTTTTTAAAATTACCAAAAAATTCCAAGTTATCTTAACATATAACTTGGATTGAATTGAAACACGGATTTTCTCAGTAATCCCAAGAAATTTAAAAGCTGTAGCATTTAGACTTTGCACACTTATTAACGATAGTACGTTGAGTATGTGAGCCAAATTTCATAAAAATCCGTTCATCCGTCTGTTTTTTATTAAAAAACAACTAAAAAAACTTTAAAACTTAAAATATCTTGAAAATTACAAAAGCTGCAACCTTAAGACATAGCACACTAATTAAGCACATTACACAGAGTATCCAACCCAATTTTCATCAAAATCCGTCTGAGGTTTCACTCTTTCCGAAGCAAAGAAGCCATCAGAGACATTTCTCCTGCGGCAAGGTTTATTTGCAAGAATTTTCTTGTGGAAGCTTATGGAGAGAAGCCTGCCTAAAGCATAAAGGTGCAGCAAAAGTTTCGTTGCTGTAAGTTGAAGATTAGTTGCTTAAATCTCAAGTCTTCAATTTTCTTCTCCGGAGAGAACTTGAAATTTTGGAAATTTCAGGCTTAGGTGAATGGATTTTGATGAAAATCGCAGGGAATGTTAGATTCATGGTGGTGAGGGAGTGTGTGAAGTTTCAAGGCTGTAACTGGAAGATTAAGGGATGGATTGAGTTTAACATCATCATTTTATTGCAAAATTGGCGGAAATGAGCCAAGTTAAGGCAAAAAACTTGATAAAACCAATAGAAAACAACAGTCTTTGTTTATATTTGTCAGTTTCTTGCGTAAAAACTGTTTTAGTCAGTTGTAATTAGTTTTCTAAATATTCCTTCAAACATAACCTAACATGACAAGCAAATATTTAACAAATTCTCCCCAATTTACACAATCCCAACGCGTAAAATATCTCCCATTCCCCTATTTCTGACACGGGGAAGCCATTTCTGTCGTCAATTTTGCCCCAAAAACCACCCCAGCCCCGTAATCTTGCATAACTTATGTTGATAGAAATTTGTCCAAACCAGCGTTATAGGAGCGGTTAGGGGCGCTAGGAGGGTCGATTCGTTTATTTTTTTGGTCGGGGAATCCATTTCTGTGGTTGTTTTAAAGCTAGGAGCAAATTTGGGGAAGTTGTGAATACATGGGCAAGTATAGGGAGTTTTGGAAGTTTGCGGAAAAAGCAACGTGGGGTGGAATTAGATTAGTGTATAAGGTTGGGAAGGGGTTGGAATGCATGTGGAAGAAGTTTGGTTGGATGGGGTTTTAAAATTGTGGAGATTTTGGGGTTTTTCTCAATTCTTTGGGGGAAAAACGTCTTAGCTCGCTTGTTTCTGGAGATTTTTGGAAAATTCTTTCAGTTTTGGATTCACGAGGAAATTTCCTACAAGAAACCTTAATAGAATAATTAGGAGCAAAACTGTTTTCTGTAAGTAAACCTCAAAAAACCTAAAATTTTCAGTTTGAAGCTCAATATCCACTCCAAAACGTAAACAAACGAAAAAAAATTTCAACCAAGTTTTGTTCTTGATTATCGTAACTTTAATCTTCCGCCAAAAAATTGGGAAGTGTTAAGAAACTAGAAAGTTACAGCTGGTTGAAAGTTGGAAAACTGAACGGTGGTTATTTGCTAATATCTGCTTTAGTTTTAAGGAAAGAAGACGTTGTTTAGGCTTAAATTAAACGGGAAGGTTTAGGGATGTTAACGCATATTCGATTTTTGTGATTCAGTGGAGTTTTATAGGGTTTAATAAGGTTTGAAAAAGGGTGATTCTTGGAGTTGATTAATAGTATGTTTAAGATATTTTTCGGGGGTGTTTTATAATTCGGGGGTTAATTTAAGGTTTTTTGAAGGTAGTGGCGGTTGCTAGTTGTTTGTGTTTGGTGTATTTCGCGAGATATTCGAGTTTGAAAATAGGTCTAAAAGTGGGTGAATGTTGGTGACTTTGGTTATTTGAGGTTTGTCGCAGTGCGGAAATCTGGGGGAAAATTTAAAAAGTATAAAAGAAACGTCAAAATTGGGCTGGTGTCAGTTGGTTTTTGAGGGCGTGAGGAGAGGGACGTATTTGAGGTTAGAAATGTTAAAAAAATGTCAAATTTCGCCATAATTTTTGCGAACGATATGCAAAAACGCGTTTTCATTGAACTTAGTGCGGGGAATAGTTGACAACTTGCGCGCGCTATTCACTCGGTGCGCAAGGCTTGGTGTATAATGCGCAGGAACGTGTGTGTGTGGTGTTCTAAAACTAAATTTAAAACAAGTGCGTTAGTTTAGTCCTAGTGCCTGACTTTCAAATGGACTAGACTAGACTAGTTAGGAAATTGTGCTGATGGAGTTAGGGCCCCAAATTGGTGGAGTTGGTGGAGCATGCGACGTTAGTATGCAGTCTACATCTTTCAGCAAGTCTGAACAAGGAAGGCCACCTAGACGATGACTCCAAGAAGGAAGTAGTGAGTTTTTTAAACTTTTAAATAGTTATTAGTAAACATATTAATAATGTTTATTTAATATAGAAAATGTAATGTTAATAGTGTTGCCTATGCACAGCATATTATGTATTTTAATGCTTAGTCGTTACTATCTAATCTTTTCTGTCCAGTCTTGACTGACTAGTCTTGATTGACTAGTCTTGACAGACTAGTCTTGTCTGTCTAGTCTTGTCTGTCTAGCTTTGTCCGTCTAGTCTTGTCAATAATGTTTATTGAATATAGAAAAGGTAATGCTAATAGTGTTGCCAATACACATCAGCATATTATGTCTGTTAATGCCTAATCATTACTATCTAATCTTTTTCTGTCTAGTCTTGTCTGTCTATTCATGTCTGTCTAGTCTTGTCTGTCTAGTCTTGTCTAGTCTTGTCTGTCTAGTCTTGTCTATCTAGTCTTGTCTGTCTAGTCTTGTCTGTCTAGTCTTGTCTAGTCTTGTCTGTCTAGTCTTGTCTGTCTAGTCTTGTCTGTCTAGTCTTGTCTGTCTAGTCTTGTCTGTCTAGTCTTGTCTGTCTAGTCTTGTCTGTCTAGTCTTGTCTGTCTAGTCTTGTCTGTCTAGTCTTGTCTGTCTAGTCTTGTCTGTCTAGTCTTGTCTGTCTAGTCTTGTCTGTCTAGTCTTGTCTGTCTAGTCTTGTCTGTCTAGTCTTGTCTGTCTAGTCTTGTCTGTCTAGTCTTGTCTGTCTAGTCTTGTCTATCTAGTCTTGTCTGTCTAGTCTTGTCTGTCTAGTCTTGTCTGTCTAGTCTGTCTAGTCTTGTCTAGTCTTGTCTGTCTAGTCTTGTCTGTCTAGTCTTGTCTGTCTAGTCTTGTCTGTCTAGTCTTGTCTGTCTAGTCTTGTCTGTCTAGTCTTGTCTGTCTAGTCTTGTCTGTCTAGTCTTGTCTGTCTAGTCTTGTCTGTCTAGTCTTGTCTGTCTAGTCTTGTCTGTCTAGTCTTGTCTGTCTAGTCTTGTCTGTCTAGTCTTGTCTGTCTAGTCTTGTCTGTCTAGTCTTGTCTGTCTAGTCTTGTCTGTCTAGTCTTGTCTGTCTAGTCTTGTCTGCCTAGTCTTGTCTGTCTAGTCTTGTCTGTCTAGTCTTGTCTGTCTAGTCTTGTCTGTCTAGTCTTGTCTCTCTAGTCTTGTCTGTCTAGTCTTGTCTGTCTAGTCTTGTCTAGTCTTGTCTGTCTAGTCTTGTCTGTCTAGTCTTGTCTGTCTAGTCTTGTCTGTCTAGTCTTGTCTGTCTAGTCTTGTCTGTCTAGTCTTGTCTGTCTAGTCTTGTCTGTCTAGTCTTGTCTGTCTAGTCTTGTCTGTCTAGTCTTGTCTGTCTAGTCTTGTCTGTCTAGTCTTGTCTGTCTAGTCTTGTCTGTCTAGTCTTGTCTGTCTAGTCTTGTCTGTCTAGTCTTGTCTGTCTAGTCTTGTCTGTCTAGTCTTGTCTGTCTAGTCTTGTCTGTCTAGTCTTGTCTGTCTAGTCTTGTCTGTCTAGTCTTGTCTGTCTAGTCTTGTCTGTCTAGTCTTGTCTGTCTAGTCTTGTCTGTCTAGTCTTGTCTGTCTAGTCTTGTCTGTCTAGTCTTGTCTGTCTAGTCTTGTCTGTCTAGTCTTGTCTGTCTAGTCTTGTCTGTCTAGTCTTGTCTGTCTAGTCTTGTCTGTCTAGTCTTGTCTGTCTAGTCTTGTCTGTCTAGTCTTGTCTGTCTAGTCTTGTCTGTCTAGTCTTGTCTGTCTAGTCTTGTCTGTCTAGTCTTGTCTGTCTAGTCTTGTCTGTCTAGTCTTGTCTGTCTAGTCTTGTCTGTCTAGTCTTGTCTGTCTAGTCTTGTCTGTCTAGTCTTGTCTGTCTAGTCTTGTCTGTCTAGTCTTGTCTAGTCTTGTCTGTCTAGTCTTGTCTGTCTAGTCTTGTCTGTCTAGTCTTGTCTGTCTAGTCTTGTCTGTCTAGTCTTGTCTGTCTAGTCTTGTCTGTCTAGTCTTGTCTGTCTAGTCTTGTCTGTCTAGTCTTGTCTGTCTAGTCTTGTCTGTCTAGTCTTGTCTGTCTAGTCTTGTCTGTCTAGTCTTGTCTGTCTAGTCTTGTCTGTCTAGTCTTGTCTGTCTAGTCTTGTCTGTCTAGTCTTGTCTGTCTAGTCTTGTCTGTCTAGTCTTGTCTGTCTAGTCTTGTCTGTCTAGTCTTGTCTGTCTAGTCTTGTCTGTCTAGTCTTGTCTGTCTAGTCTTGTCTGTCTAGTCTTGTCTGTCTAGTCTTGTCTGTCTAGTCTTGTCTGTCTAGTCTTGTCTGTCTAGTCTTGTCTGTCTAGTCTTGTCTGTCTAGTCTTGTCTGTCTAGTCTTGTCTGTCTAGTCTTGTCTGTCTAGTCTTGTCTGTCTAGTCTTGTCTGTCTAGTCTTGTCTGTCTAGTCTTGTCTGTCTAGTCTTGTCTGTCTAGTCTTGTCTGTCTAGTCTTGTCTGTCTAGTCTTGTCTGTCTAGTCTTGTCTGTCTAGTCTTGTCTGTCTAGTCTTGTCTGTCTAGTCTTGTCTGTCTAGTCTTGTCTGTCTAGTCTTGTCTGTCTAGTCTTGTCTGTCTAGTCTTGTCTGTCTAGTCTTGTCTGTCTAGTCTTGTCTGTCTAGTCTTGTCTGTCTAGTCTTGTCTGTCTAGTCTTGTCTGTCTAGTCTTGTCTGTCTAGTCTTGTCTGTCTAGTCTTGTCTGTCTAGTCTTGTCTGTCTAGTCTTGTCTGTCTAGTCTTGTCTGTCTAGTCTTGTCTGTCTAGTCTTGTCTGTCTAGTCTTGTCTGTCTAGTCTTGTCTGTCTAGTCTTGTCTGTCTAGTCTTGTCTGTCTAGTCTTGTCTGTCTAGTCTTGTCTGTCTAGTCTTGTCTGTCTAGTCTTGTCTGTCTAGTCTTGTCTGTCTAGTCTTGTCTGTCTAGTCTTGTCTGTCTAGTCTTGTCTGTCTAGTCTTGTCTGTCTAGTCTTGTCTGTCTAGTCTTGTCTGTCTAGTCTTGTCTGTCTAGTCTTGTCTGTCTAGTCTTGTCTGTCTAGTCTTGTCTGTCTAGTCTTGTCTGTCTAGTCTTGTCTGTCTAGTCTTGTCTGTCTAGTCTTGTCTGTCTAGTCTTGTCTGTCTAGTCTTGTCTGTCTAGTCTTGTCTGTCTAGTCTTGTCTGTCTAGTCTTGTCTGTCTAGTCTTGTCTGTCTAGTCTTGTCTGTCTAGTCTTGTCTGTCTAGTCTTGTCTGTCTAGTCTTGTCTGTCTAGTCTTGTCTGTCTAGTCTTGTCTGTCTAGTCTTGTCTGTCTAGTCTTGTCTGTCTAGTCTTGTCTGTCTAGTCTTGTCTGTCTAGTCTTGTCTGTCTAGTCTTGTCTGTCTAGTCTTGTCTGTCTAGTCTTGTCTGTCTAGTCTTGTCTGTCTAGTCTTGTCTGTCTAGTCTTGTCTGTCTAGTCTTGTCTGTCTAGTCTTGTCTGTCTAGTCTTGTCTGTCTAGTCTTGTCTGTCTAGTCTTGTCTGTCTAGTCTTGTCTGTCTAGTCTTGTCTGTCTAGTCTTGTCTGTCTAGTCTTGTCTGTCTAGTCTTGTCTGTCTAGTCTTGTCTGTCTAGTCTTGTCTGTCTAGTCTTGTCTGTCTAGTCTTGTCTGTCTAGTCTTGTCTGTCTAGTCTTGTCTGTCTAGTCTTGTCTGTCTAGTCTTGTCTGTCTAGTCTTGTCTGTCTAGTCTTGTCTGTCTAGTCTTGTCTGTCTAGTCTTGTCTGTCTAGTCTTGTCTGTCTAGTCTTGTCTGTCTAGTCTTGTCTGTCTAGTCTTGTCTGTCTAGTCTTGTCTGTCTAGTCTTGTCTGTCTAGTCTTGTCTGTCTAGTCTTGTCTGTCTAGTCTTGTCTGTCTAGTCTTGTCTGTCTAGTCTTGTCTGTCTAGTCTTGTCTGTCTAGTCTTGTCTGTCTAGTCTTGTCTGTCTAGTCTTGTCTGTCTAGTCTTGTCTGTCTAGTCTTGTCTGTCTAGTCTTGTCTGTCTAGTCTTGTCTGTCTAGTCTTGTCTGTCTAGTCTTGTCTGTCTAGTCTTGTCTGTCTAGTCTTGTCTGTCTAGTCTTGTCTGTCTAGTCTTGTCTGTCTAGTCTTGTCTGTCTAGTCTTGTCTGTCTAGTCTTGTCTGTCTAGTCTTGTCTGTCTAGTCTTGTCTGTCTAGTCTTGTCTGTCTAGTCTTGTCTGTCTAGTCTTGTCTGTCTAGTCTTGTCTGTCTAGTCTTGTCTGTCTAGTCTTGTCTGTCTAGTCTTGTCTGTCTAGTCTTGTCTGTCTAGTCTTGTCTGTCTAGTCTTGTCTGTCTAGTCTTGTCTGTCTAGTCTTGTCTGTCTAGTCTTGTCTAGTCTTGTCTAGTCTTGTCTGTCTAGTCTTGTCTGTCTAGTCTTGTCTGTCTAGTCTTGTCTGTCTAGTCTTGTCTGTCTAGTCTTGTCTGTCTAGTCTTGTCTGTCTAGTCTTGTCTGTCTAGTCTTGTCTGTCTAGTCTTGTCTGTCTAGTCTTGTCTGTCTAGTCTTGTCTGTCTAGTCTTGTCTGTCTAGTCTTGTCTGTCTAGTCTTGTCTGTCTAGTCTTGTCTGTCTAGTCTTGTCTGTCTAGTCTTGTCTGTCTAGTCTTGTCTGTCTAGTCTTGTCTGTCTAGTCTTGTCTGTCTAGTCTTGTCTGTCTAGTCTTGTCTGTCTAGTCTTGTCTGTCTAGTCTTGTCTGTCTAGTCTTGTCTGTCTAGTCTTGTCTGTCTAGTCTTGTCTGTCTAGTCTTGTCTGTCTAGTCTTGTCTGTCTAGTCTTGTCTATCTAGTCTTGTCTGTCTAGTCTTGTCTGTCTAGTCTTGTCTAGTCTTGTCTGTCTAGTCTTGTCTGTCTAGTCTTGTCTGTCTAGTCTTGTCTGTCTAGTCTTGTCTGTCTAGTCTTGTCTGTCTAGTCTTGTCTGTCTAGTCTTGTCTGTCTAGTCTTGTCTGTCTAGTCTTGTCTGTCTAGTCTTGTCTGTCTAGTCTTGTCTGTCTAGTCTTGTCTGTCTAGTCTTGTCTTTTTTTTTTTCAGAGGAGGGGGAATGCATTGTTGCACACCGGATATTCAAACCCGTGTAGTGTGCGGCTCTCTGATCGAGTTCTTCGTGACCAGCATACCCACTAAACCCCCTCCTCTGTCTCTACACTAGACTCCACCCGGAACTGCGTGAGCATTACTTCAGGTGGGTGGTGGTGTTTGTACCAATTGTTTCCTTACTGTTATTTTTATTGTCCTTTACTAGTTTCGATTTCGTCTTTCGTATTCTGTCGTATTAGTTATGCAGTCGTGTGATAAACCATTTTTCGGTCTTTTCGTCACATATCTAGTCGTCCATGTTAGCTTCTTTGTGTTTCTTGTGATATTATAATCGCCTTCCATTCTCTCCATTTGTTCTTTTCCCAACATGATTTCGGTTATGTAAGCTTGTACTGCATCCCAGTTATGCTCACTTTCTAACATAACTTCTATGATGTTCTGTTCTTCTAGTTTTGTACCGCCTAGTGTCTCCGCGAGTCGAGTTGTTTCGTTCTCTGATTCTGTACACATGAAGATAGTGTGTTGTGCGTCGTCTGGGATATGACCGCAATAAAAACACTCCGCCTTGTCTCTTTTTTTAAACCGTTCGAGGTATGCGTTGAAGCATCCATGACCAGTGAGTGCCTGTGTAAGATGGTAACTCATATGTCCGTGTGACCTTTCATACCATGCTGTTACGTTAGGGATAAGTCTGTATGTCCACCTGCCACTAGTGTCGTTATCCCATCTTGTCTGCCATCGGTCCATGAGTCTCTTACGTGCTCTCTCCTTAGCGGATGCTCTTTCGTGTTTTAGTTCTTTTTTCGCCCTGTGTTGTTGCAGGTCTTCGTAGACTTCTTGTTTCTCGCGAATCAGTAAGTCTATTGGGGGTGTGCTTGCAAGTACCAGCGCCGCGGCCTCCGAAACCGTTCTGTAGGCAGAAATTACTCTTAGAGCACTTCTTCTCTGTACTCCTGTAAGTTGTTTTCTCGCTCTAATCTTTTTCGTTACGCCCGCCCATATTTCCGCCGCGTAGAGAATTTTTGAGTGTACTACATTGTTGAGAAGTTTCCGTTTCAATTCCCTCGGTCCTCCAATGTTCGGCATCAACCTTACCAGAGCTCTCACTGTAGACGCTGCCTTTTTCGATGTTTTGGCTATATGGTCTGTGTATCTCAGACCGCTATCGAGTTGGACGCCAAGGTACCTCAATGATTTCGATAAAGGGATATTTTGCCCTTCCAGAACGAGTTTCGGTGGGGTGAATAGTCTCTTATCCGTGATAAGTATCGCTTCTGTTTTATGAACTGCCATTGTTAGACTCTGCTCTTTTAACCAATTATTTGCCCGCCGAAGGGTTTCGTTAGTTGCTAGTTCTAGTGTACTTATTTCCTTTGCAGTCACTACCACTGCGGCGTCATCTGCGAACCCAACTATTTGCGCTGTTCTAGGCAAGTCTAGGTTTAGCAAGCCATCGTACATAATGTTCCACAAGAATGGTGCCAAGACCGATCCTTGTGGGACACCCGCCGTTACCTCATACTCAACTTCACCTTCGTCCGTGTGGTATATCAACCGTCGGTCGCTCAAGTAGCTCCTTATCATCTTTCTCAAGTATTATGGTGTCTGTCTTGATGCTAATGCCTTCATGATTACATCCCACCTTGCTGAATTAGCGTTTTTAACGTCAAGGGTCACTAATGCACAATAACCTTTCGATTGCCGTGTTCCATTTTTGACCTTTTCTGCTACTTTAATTACTTCAGCAATAGCGTCCACGGTTGATCGACCTTTTCGAAAACCATACTGCCATTGGGACAGTTCTCCGTTGTTTTCGATATATGTCTCAAGTCTCCTAAGTATTAGTCTTTCAAAAAGTTTCCCTATGTTGTCCAGGAGGCATATCGGTCGGTATGACGATGGTTCTTCTAATGGTTTGTCCCCTTTTCTCAGTAAGACGAGTTTTTGTCTTTTCCATTGCGTAGCGAAAATTCCCTTTCGAAGACACGCATTGTAAGTTTCCAGCAACAACTCTGGCCACATTTCCACCACTTCTGTGATGATCTCATTTGGAATATTGTCTGGACCAGGTGCTTTCCCTGACAGTAATCGTTTCTTAGCCTCAAAGATCTCCTCTACGCTGAAAGGTGTTACGAGATTTTCAGTGGTTTGCCATTTTTCTGCCGGTCTTCGTTCGTCAACTGGAAATAGTGTGGTAACTATTTCTCTCATCCGTTGTGGGCACGATATCCCAGGTATCAGTTGTCTACCCATTAGTTTTTTTGTAGCAATTCGATATGGGAGGCCCCATGGGTCTTCATTTATGGATTGGCAAAGTTCGAGCCAGCATTTCTGCTTGCTATTTTTGATGGCCATGCGCAATTCCTTTCTCGCTTTTTTGAAATTCGCGTCTAGGTCCACTTCTTGTCCAGCCATCCTGTCTGTTGTGCTTTGCCGCCGTCTTCTGTGGCGTTGGGCGGACCTGCGTGCCGTAACGTACTTCTTCCTTCGATTATTGATTTCAGCGTTCCACCAGTAAACTGACTTTTTTCCATTTAAGGCAAATTTGCGCTTTGGCATCGAAGCATCACACGCTGTTGTAATGGTTTCGATCGCATATTCTACAAGTCCATCTACGTCACCTATCTCTGAGAGTCTTTGCAACTCTCCATGCATCTTAGCTACTTCCAGTTTCGCTCTTAGCTGAGTGCTATCGAGTTTCTTCACCAGCCATCCGTTTCTGTTTCCATGTTCGATGGTAGTGTTTCTCTGTTGACTCTTTGGTTTCGTTTTCAGGCTAAATTCCAGATACTGGTGGTCGCTAAGGGTGGCGTCCTCTAGTACTCTCCACCTCTCCACCCTAGGCGCGATGCCTTCCGATGTTAATGTAACGTCAATAACCGATCCGGTATTTCCTCTTCGGAATGTAAAAGAGTTTCCCTCGTTAAGGATCACTAGGTCCAGCCTCGCTATCATTTCAGACAGAACTTCGCCTCTTCTATCCATAATTCTTGAGCCCCATTCTGGTGATTTGCAATTAAAATCACCTGCCACAAGAACTTCACTGTTCGCCGATCTCAGATTCTCTTCCAGCTCATCTATCTGCCTTAGGAAATCTTCGTGGTCAATATTTGGTGAGATATAGCAGCTATATACTCTTAAACCTTCGATATCGATCCATACAAAGTTGGATGTCTGCTTACTAACTTCCCTGATTCGTAGGTTCTGATTTAGCACGGCGATGGCTGCTCTACCTGTCTCATCCTGGAACCATGAGCCTGTATCCATGAGCCTGTATCCAGACATCTATATTGCTCGCTGATTATTAGCACATCCGTACATTTTTCCGCAGCAGTCTGTAGCATGAGATCCTGTGCTTCGCGGCCTCTTCCTAAGTTTATCTGAAGAAACTTCGTCATTACTTCGTTTTCTTTAATGCCTCCTGGAATGACTGACATCTTATACCGCCAAGGGTGTGTTTCGCGTCTCTTTTTTTTTCATTACATACTGCGCAGAAGGCTTCCTCTTAGCAATCTTTCGCAAAGTGGTCTTGCTTTCCACAAAGACGGCACGATTTGGATCTGTCTGTCCCTTTGCAGTGTAGTGCTACGTGACCAAATCCTTGGCAGCGGAAGCATCGAATAACGTCTGGCTTCTGTCTAACTCTGCATAAAATCCATCCTACTTTGATTTTGCCAGTCTTCAGCAGACTTTCTGCAATTTCCTTCGATGTTGTCACTACTGCTGTTTGAGTGCCACTGAAACCTTTTCTAAGTGATCGCACTTTCACTGAATCTGGGGAGGTTTCTTCTACTACCAGACTAGACAAGACTAGACAGTCTAGTCTGTCTAGTGTTGTCTAGTCTTGTCTGTCTAGTCTTGTCTGTCTAGTCTTGTCTGCCTAGTCTTGTCTGCCTAGTCTTGTCTGTCTAGTCTTGTCTGTCTAGTCTTGTCTGTCTAGTCTTGTCTGTCTAGTCTTGTCTGTCTAGTCTTGTCTGTCTAGTCTTGTCTGTCTAGTCTTGTCTGTCTAGTCTTGTCTGTCTAGTCTTGTCTATCTAGTCTTGTCTGTCTAGTCTTGTCTGTCTAGTCTTGTCTGTCTAGTCTTGTCTGTCTAGTCTTGTCTGTCTAGTCTTGTCTGTCTAGTCTTGTCTGTCTAGTCTTGTCTGTCTAGTCTTGTCTGTCTAGTCTTGTCTGTCTAGTCTTGTCTGTCTAGTCTTGTCTGTCTAGTCTTGTCTCTCTAGTCTTGTCTGTCTAGTCTTGTCTGTCTAGTCTTGTCTGTCTAGTCTTGTCTGTCTAGTCTTGTCTGTCTAGTCTTGTCTGTCTAGTCTTGTCTGTCTAGTCTTGTCTGTCTAGTCTTGTCTGTCTAGTCTTGTCTGTCTAGTCTTGTCTGTCTAGTCTTGTCTGTCTAGTCTTGTCTGTCTAGTCTTGTCTGTCTAGTCTTGTCTGTCTAGCCTTGTCTGTCTAGTCTTGTCTGTCTAGTCTTGTCTGTCTAGTCTTGTCTGTCTAGTCTTGTCTGTCTAGTCTTGTCTGTCTAGTCTTGTCTGTCTAGTCTTGTCTGTCTAGTCTTGTCTGTCTAGTCTTGTCTGTCTAGTCTTGTCTGTCCAGTCTTGTCTGTCCAGTCTTGTCTGTCCAGTCTTGTCTGTCTAGTCTTGTCTGTCTAGTCTTGTCTGTCTAGTCTTGTCTGTCTAGTCTTGTCTGTCTAGTCTTGTCTGTCTAGTCTTGTCTGTCTAGTCTTGTCTGTCTAGTCTTGTCTGTCTAGTCTTGTCTGTCTAGTCTTGTCTGTCTAGTCTTGTCTGTCTAGTCTTGTCTGTCTAGTCTTGTCTGTCTAGTCTTGTCTGTCTAGTCTTGTCTGTCTAGTCTTGTCTGTCTAGTCTTGTCTGTCTAGTCTTGTCTGTCTAGTCTTGTCTGTCTAGTCTTGTCTGTCTAGTCTTGTCTGTCTAGTCTTGTCTGTCTAGTCTTGTCTGTCTAGTCTTGTCTGTCTAGTCTTGTCTGTCTAGTCTTGTCTGTCTAGTCTTGTCTGTCTAGTCTTGTCTGTCTAGTCTTGTCTGTCTAGTCTTGTCTGTCTAGTCTTGTCTGTCTAGTCTTGTCTGTCTAGTCTTGTCTGTCTAGTCTTGTCTGTCTAGTCTTGTCTGTCTAGTCTTGTCTGTCTAGTCTTGTCTGTCTAGTCTTGTCTGTCTAGTCTTGTCTGTCTAGTCTTGTCTGTCTAGTCTTGTCTGTCTAGTCTTGTCTGTCTAGTCTTGTCTGTCTAGTCTTGTCTGTCTAGTCTTGTCTGTCTAGTCTTGTCTGTCTAGTCTTGTCTGTCTAGTCTTGTCTGTCTAGTCTTGTCTGTCTAGTCTTGTCTGTCTAGTCTTGTCTGTCTAGTCTTGTCTGTCTAGTCTTGTCTGTCTAGTCTTGTCTGTCTAGTCTTGTCTGTCTAGTCTTGTCTGTCTAGTCTTGTCTGTCTAGTCTTGTCTGTCTAGTCTTGTCTGTCTAGTCTTGTCTGTCTAGTCTTGTCTGTCTAGTCTTGTCTGTCTAGTCTTGTCTGTCTAGTCTTGTCTGTCTAGTCTTGTCTGTCTAGTCTTGTCTGTCTAGTCTTGTCTGTCTAGTCTTGTCTGTCTAGTCTTGTCTGTCTAGTCTTGTCTGTCTAGTCTTGTCTGTCTAGTCTTGTCTGTCTAGTCTTGTCTGTCTAGTCTTGTCTGTCTAGTCTTGTCTGTCTAGTCTTGTCTGTCTAGTCTTGTCTGTCTAGTCTTGTCTGTCTAGTCTTGTCTGTCTAGTCTTGTCTGTCTAGTCTTGTCTGTCTAGTCTTGTCTGTCTAGTCTTGTCTGTCTAGTCTTGTCTGTCTAGTCTTGTCTGTCTAGTCTTGTCTGTCTAGTCTTGTCTGTCTAGTCTTGTCTGTCTAGTCTTGTCTGTCTAGTCTTGTCTGTCTAGTCTTGTCTGTCTAGTCTTGTCTGTCTAGTCTTGTCTGTCTAGTCTTGTCTGTCTAGTCTTGTCTGTCTAGTCTTGTCTGTCTAGTCTTGTCTGTCTAGTCTTGTCTGTCTAGTCTTGTCTGTCTAGTCTTGTCTGTCTAGTCTTGTCTGTCTAGTCTTGTCTGTCTAGTCTTGTCTGTCTAGTCTTGTCTGTCTAGTCTTGTCTGTCTAGTCTTGTCTGTCTAGTCTTGTCTGTCTAGTCTTGTCTGTCTAGTCTTGTCTGTCTAGTCTTGTCTGTCTAGTCTTGTCTGTCTAGTCTTGTCTGTCTAGTCTTGTCTGTCTAGTCTTGTCTGTCTAGTCTTGTCTGTCTAGTCTTGTCTGTCTAGTCTTGTCTGTCTAGTCTTGTCTGTCTAGTCTTGTCTGTCTAGTCTTGTCTGTCTAGTCTTGTCTGTCTAGTCTTGTCTGTCTAGTCTTGTCTGTCTAGTCTTGTCTGTCTAGTCTTGTCTGTCTAGTCTTGTCTGTGTAGTTATGTTTCTGTCTAGTTTAATTAGAATGTTATTGATGGGTTTGTTGGTTTAGGAGATTTTTTAGTAGAAGTAAAATTTATATTTAGGGAAAATAATAATTGAGAGAATGTAAAAATAATAATAAAAATTGCGGAAAATATTTACAGGGAGAGAGTTTGTTTCTGCGAGTTTTTATTTGCACGCAAAATTTGTCGTTTTCTGTTTAAAATTTCGCTTTGTTTTGTTTGCAAAAACGACAAACAAAATTGGCAATATTTTTGTCTGACTCTATTTGCTAAAATTTCCTGCGCAAAAATAAAATAGATTGAAAAAATACAAAATTTGTTGATCTTTTTTTCTCCAATTGACAAACTATTTTTGCACTTTTTTACACAACTTTGCTAAATTTTCTCAAGCATACAACATGGGTCAACTTTTTAAACGTATTTTGCACAAATTTCGTATTTTTACTAAAATTTCTGTTGCAAAACTGTAAAATTTGTCCGTTATTTCACATTTTCTTGTCTTGTCTGGTCTTGTCTGTCTAGTCTTGTCTATGTAGTCTTGTCTGTCTAGTCTTGTCTGTCTAGTCTTGTCTGTCTAGTCTTATCTGTCTAGTCTTGTCTGTCTAGTCTTGTCTGTCTAGTCTTGTCTGTCTAGTCTTGTCTGTCTAGTCTTGTCTGTCTAGTCTTGTCTGTCTAGTCTTGTCTGTCTAGTCTTGTCTGTCTAGTCTTGTCTGTCTAGTCTTGTCTGTCTAGTCTTGTCTGTCTAGTCTTGTCTGTCTAGTCTTGTCTGTCTAGTCTTGTCTGTCTAGTCTTGTCTGTCTAGTCTTGTCTGTCTAGTCTTGTCTGTCTAGTCTTGTCTGTCTAGTCTTGTCTGTCTAGTCTTGTCTGTCTAGTCTTGTCTGTCTAGTCTTGTCTGTCTAGTCTTGTCTGTCTAGTCTTGTCTGTCTAGTCTTGTCTGTCTAGTCTTGTCTGTCTAGTCTTGTCTGTCTAGTCTTGTCTGTCTAGTCTTGTCTGTCTAGTCTTGTCTGTCTAGTCTTGTCTGTCTAGTCTTGTCTGTCTAGTCTTGTCTGTCTAGTCTTGTCTGTCTAGTCTTGTCTGTCTAGTCTTGTCTGTCTAGTCTTGTCTGTTTAGTCTTGTCTGTCTAGTCTGGTCTATCTAGTCTTGTGTATCTAGTCTTGTCTGTCTAGTTTTGTCTGTTTAGTCTTGTCTGTCTAGTCTTGTCTGTCTAGTCTTGTCTGTTTAGTCTGTCTAGTCTTGTCTAGACAAAAGAGCAAAATTTGCCCGTTATTTGTCATTTTCGCCAAAATTTTGCATTCGCGTCTTTTGCGAAAATATCCCGCGCAAAAACCCCAAAAACACATATATACATTGCAAACTTTGCCAAAGCTTTTGTTTCGCCAAAACTAACAAAAAAATAACAAATTTTCCTGAATGAGTCAATTTTTTTTATGCGAAAATTTCGCGTGCAAATCGAACAATATTTACACCTAAAATAAAATTTAAAAAAACAGCTATCTCAGCGTGTTGTAAATCGCGTCGTCCGAGTCCGACGTCACACTGTCGCCATTCGAGCCTAACTTCACGTAGCAGTAATCCGCCGCCGCCTTCCTGCTATCACAGATCTCCGAATAAATATTCTCCTGCTTCGCCCGCAGGCTAACCGCGTCCGCCACCTTCCCGTACGGGATCTCCTCCAACAAACAGCAAGCGACGCTTTCCTGCTGAGTTGCAGGAGCCTCCTCCGCTTTAGCGGGAACCGTCGCCGACTTGTGCGGTTTCGCCTTCTTTTGTACTTTCGTCTTGACGTGAAACTCGGATCGCAGCCGGCTGGTGATGAACGGGTTGTCTTTCGTCAGGGTGGGGATGAGATCCGGTTTGTGTTTCGCGACCGGAAGCAGCGATTTGTCCTCGCCCTGGATCAAGGATAAATGGAAATCCTGCAGGGAATCTATGCTCATTTGTTTCACAGCGTGCTGCTGCGGAGTGAACAGTTGCGTGTCTAAGCTTTGGCATTTCAGCATGCTGTGATTATTGCCCTCCTCGTCTAACCGCTTCGCCGAAAACATAAAACTCGCCGATTTCTTCACGGGATTCAGCTGTTTCCTGCCGAACTTTTCCTCGATCAACTTCGACATGTCTTTGTAGCGGTCGATAGCCTTTCCGTCGATGTTTTCCTGCTGGTTGCCGCGGAGCATCCCGAACCCAAACCACCTCCTCCGCTTCTGGAACTTCTCCAGCACCTCCTTGGTTATCAACTGCTTCACCTCCGGTTCCTGCTGCCCTTCCAAGTTCGGCACCACCCTCACCGACCTGTACCACCCCTCCACGTTCTTGTGACAGAACGCCAAAGCCTCCTGCATCCGCTTCGACTTGAACAGACGGTTCTCCGACTCGAACCCCAGCATGCAGCGGCTTATCTTCAAGCAGGAACTCAACGCCAGACCGGATATCTCGTGCTGGGTGACCTCCGGAAGCGTACATGTCACCAGCAGCGGCTCCTGGAACTTCCTCTCCAAAACGAACGTATCTACAACAATGAGAACTTATGAACTAAGTCCCGTTGTGCTACAACTAATACACTTACGTTCCTTTAATCCTTCGCCGCAATACCTCCACCAAAACCAAAGTTTAAGCACTCACATAAACTCACCACCTAGTCTAACTACATCAAATTACCTTAAATAAAAGTAATTATCTATGAATCAAGACGCAAACCCAAACCAAGGATTAGTATAGATTAGTTTAAAGCAGGAATTGTAAAGCTTAGTCTAGTACCTGTAAAGTCTTTGGGGAGTCCTGCAGGAAGCGGTCCCACCAGCAGTTTGACTCTGACTGGGAGGGCGACGCGACGCAGCAGATGCGTCAGTTTGTACAGGCAGTCCTTGTCGAGGGCTAACGGCCCCGTCTTGTCCAGCATGCCTGGAAAGCAGAGCTTCGCCTTGACGGAGCTGTGGATCTCGTAGAATTCGCCTTTCGAAGTCAAAGGCACGTAGAATTCCTGCAAGGAATTACAGCAGGAAATTAAATGCAAAGTTTCTTCGGTTTGACAATGTTTAAGGCCTATTCTCATATACGCGACACTCAGCTACGCGACGTCACGCGACATCGCCTGTCAAATAATGATTACATACATTGTTTCACGTTCTCACTATGGCTACGCGACAAATCCCCATTTAAAACAATGTAATCATTATTTGATAGGCGATGTCGTACGACGTCGCGTAGCTGAGTGTCGCGCATATAGGAATCGACCTTTCGGCTTTAATTCAAAGGTCAAATGAAAAATTATGCCTAAAGAGATAGGCAATGCGAATTTTGCAACGGTGATAACTTGCGAACTAAGAAAGTTGCGAAAAATTGCAATAAATAATAATGTTTGCATCTGTTTCCGGGCTTCAATTTAAACCTAAAATCAATTCGCTGCCTATAGCCTTTCGTGAATTATTACAGAAAACAAGTTTTGGAAGGTCGAACGAAAATTTGGGCAACTTCAAAGCTCATTTCCGTAAAAACCGGAAGCGCTACACAAACAAACGGTGCAGTTTTGGATTCGCCTATCCATTATTTGCCACATGCATTTTGTTTTGTGCCGATAGCCTTCTTGCTCTCAAAGCTATTTAAGAAATACTGAACCAAGCCAATTCCAGCAGGAATTTAAAACTTTATTGAAACTCGCGAATTAATAACCAATTTGTAGCAACTTGAAAGTTCATTTCCGTAAAAACCGGAAGCGCTACAGAAACAAACGGTGCAGTTTTGGATTCGCCTAACCTTTATTTGACAGCTGCAATTTGTTTTGTGCCGATAGCATTATTGCTTCCAAAAGTATTTGAGAAATACTGAAACAAGGCAATTCCAGCAGGAATTCAAAACTTTATTTAAACTCGCGAATTAATAACCCAATTTGTAGCAACTTCAAAGCTCATTTCCGTTAAAACCGGAAGCGACACAGAAACAAACGGTGCAGTTTTGAATTCGCGTATCCTTTATTTGCCAGCTGCATTTTGTTTCGTGCCGATAGCCTTCTTGCTTCCAAAGTTATTTGAGAAATAGTGAAACAAGGCAATTCAAGCAGGAATTTAAAACTTTATTTAAACTCGGGAAATAATAACCCAATTTGTAGCAATTTCAAAGCTCATTTCCGTAAAAACCGGAAGCGCTACAGAAACAAACGGTGTAGTTTTGGATTCGCCTATTCATTATTTGCCACATGCATATTATTTTGTGCCGATAGCCTTATTGCTCGCAAATCTATTAAAGAAATACTGAACCAAGGCAATTCAAGCAGGAATTTAAAACTTTATTTAAACTCGCGAATTAATAACTGATTTGGTAGCAACTTCAAATCTCATTTCCGTAAAAACCGGAAACGTTACAGAAACAAACGGTGCAATTTTGGATTCGCTTATTCTTTATTTACCACCTGCATTTTGTTTTGTGCCGATAGCCTTATTGCTTTCAAAGTTATTTGAGAAATACTAAAACAAGGCAATTCCAGCAGGAATTCAAAACTTTATTTAAACTCGCGAATTAATAACCCAATTTGTAGCAACTTCAAAGTTCATTTCCGTTAAAACCGGAAGCGACACAGAAACAAACATTGCAGTTTTCGATTCGCCTATCCTTTATTTGCCAGCTGCATTTTGTTTCGTGCCGATAGCCTTATTGCTTAAAAAGCTATCTAAAAAATACTGAACCAAGGCAATTCCAGCAGGAATTCAAAACTTTATTTAATCTCGCGAATTAATAACCCAATTTGTAGCAACTTCAAAGTTCATTTCCGTTAAAACCGGAAGCGACACAGAAACAAACATTGCAGTTTTCGATTCGCCTATCCTTTATTTGCCAGCTGCATTTTGTTTTGTGCCGATAGCCTTACTGCTTCCAAGGTTATTTGAAAAATACTGAACCAAGGCAACTCCAGCAGGAATTTAAAACTTTATTTAAACTCGCGATTTAATAACCCAATTTGTAACAACTTCAAAGCTCATTTCCGTAAAAACCGGAAGCGACACAGAAACAAGCGGTGCAGTTTTAGATTCGCCTATCCTTTATTTGCCAGCTGCATTTTGTTTTGTGCCGATAGCCTTATTGCTCCCAAAGCTATTTAAGAAATACTGAACCTAGGGAATTCCAGCAGGAATTTAAAACTTTTTAATTTTTTTAAAACTTTTTATTTAAACTCCCGAACTAATAACCAATTTGTAGCAACTTCAAAG
The DNA here is from genome assembly GCA_944588485.1 of Phosphuga atrata. Lineage (NCBI taxonomy): Eukaryota > Metazoa > Arthropoda > Insecta > Coleoptera > Silphidae > Phosphuga > Phosphuga atrata. Next base: position 27,512,760 of record OX155906.1, read on the forward strand.
CTCATATCCGCAAAAACCGGAAGCGCTACAGAAACAAACGGTACAGTTTTGGATTCGCCTATTCATTATTTGCCACATGCATTTTGTTTTGTGCCGATAGCCTTATTGCTTCCAAAGCTATTTAAGAAATACTGGAACAAGCCAATTCCAGCAGGAATTTAAAACTTTATTTAAACTCGCGAGTTAATAACCCAACTTGTAGCAACTTCAAAGCTCATTTCCGTAAAAACCGGAAGCGGTACAGAAACAAGCGGTACAGTTTTGGATTCGCCGATTTATTATTTGCCAGCTGCAGTTTGTTTTGTGCCGATAGCCTTCTTGCTTCCAAAGTTATTTGAGAAATACTGAAACAAGGCAATTCAAGCAGGAATTTAAAACTTTATTTAAACTCGCGATTTAATAACCCAATTTGTAACAACTTCAAAGCTAATTTCCGTAAAAACCGGAAGCGCTACAGAAATAAGCGGTGTAGTTTTGGATTCGCCTATCCTTTATTTGCCGGCTACATTTTGTTTTGTGCCGATAGCCTTATTGCTTCCAAATTTATTTGAGAAATACTGAAACAAGGCAATTCCAGCAGGAATTAAAAACTTTATTTAAACTCGCGAATTAATAACCCAATTTGTAGCAACTTCAAAGTCAATTTCCGTATAAACCGGAAGCGCTACAGAAACAAATGGTGCAGTTTTAGATTCGCCTATCCTTTATTTACCAGCTGCATTTTGTTTTGTGCCGATAACCTTCTTGCTCCCAAAGCTATTTGAGAAATGCTGAAACAAGGCAATTCAAGCAAGAATTTAAAACTTTATTTAAACTCGCGAATTAATAATTTGTAGCAACTTAAAAGCTCATTTCCGTTAAAACCGGAAGCGCTACAGAATCAAACATTGCAGTTTTGGATTCACCTATCCTTTATTTGCAAGCTGCATTTTGTTTTGTGCCGATAGCCTTATTGCTTCCAAAGCTATTTGAGAAATACTGAAGCAAAGCAATTCCAGCAGGAATTTAAAACTTCATTTAAACACGCGAATTAATAAACCAATTTGTAGCAACTTCAAAGCTCATTTCCGTAAAAACCGGAAGCGACACAGAAACAAACGGTACTGTTTTGGATTCGGCTATCCTTTATTTGCCAGCTGCATTTTGTTTTGTGCCGATAGCCTTATTGCTTCAAAATCTATTTAAGAAACACTAAAACAGGGTCATTGCAGCAGGAATATAAAACTTTATTTAAACTCGCGAATTAATAAAACTATTTGTAGCAACTTCAAAACTCATTTCCGTAAAAACCGGAAGCGACACAGAAACAAACGGTACAAATTTGGATGCCCCTATCTTTTATTTGCCAGCTGCATATTGTTTTGTGCCGATAGCCTTCTTGCTTCCAAAGCTATTTAAGAAATACTGAACCAAGGTAATTCCAGCAAGAATTTAAAACTTTATTTAAACTCGCGAAATAATAACCCAATTTGTAGCCAACTTCAAAGCTCATTTCCGTAAAAACCGGAAGCGCTACAAAAACAAACGTTGCAGTTTTGGATTCGCCTAACCTTTATTTGCCAGCTGCATTTTCTTTTGTGTCGATAGCCTTATTGCTTCCAAAGTTATTTAAAAAACACTGAGACAAGGCCAGCAACCCCAGCAGGAATTTAAAACTTTAAACTTGCGAATTAATAACCCGATTTATAATTTTCCTGCTGTGTTGTAATACTAATTCCTGCAGTATCCTGATAGCACTTACTTGATTGTTTTGGCTGATGAGTTGGGCATATCTGTTCGCCAAATCTTTGTCTTTAGCGGATTTGGACAACCGTGAGGATTTCGTGGACATCCTGCCGCCTGCAGGATCCCTGTGCTGGAAGACCGCCCGCAACTGGAATAGCTGGCCGCCCTTGACTTGCGTCTTCAAATATTGAAACTTCGCAGCAGGAGAAACGTCTGAAACATAGAGACAGAAAATTGATAATATTCAGTTTCGGTGTAGTTTTAGTCAAGGGTTGCCAGCAGGAACCAGCAGGAATAGATTTGTGTTAAGGAATTTTGCAGCAATATTGTGGGGGTGATATTGGATTTTTAAATTTGTTGCGGTTTTGAATTCATCGAAGCTTCAACATTCAGGATATTTGCAGGATTTTCTCCTGCTAGTGTCTTTTTTGTTGCATAATGGAAATTGTTTTCGTAAAAACGGTGGTAATAATTCTTGGATTTAAAAACTTGTTGCGGTTTTGAATTCATCGGAGCTTTAACGTTAAGGAAATTTGCAGGATTTTCTCCTGCTAGGGTCCTTTTTGTTGGAAAATGGCAATTGTTTTCGTAAAAACGGGGGTGGTAATCCTTGGATTTTTAAATTTGTTGCAGTTTTGAATTCATCGAAGCTTTAACATCCAGGAAATTTGCAGGATTTTCTCCTGCTAGTGTCTTTTTTGTTGCAAAATGGCATTTGTTTTCGTAAAAACGGGGGTAATAATCCTTGGATTTTAAAATTTGTTGCGGTTTTCAATTCATCGGAGCTTTAACACTTAGGAAATTTGCAGGATTTTCTCCTGCTAGTGTCTTTTTTGTTGCAAAATGGCCATTGTTTTCGTAAAAACGGGGGTAATAATCCTTGGATTTAAAAATTTGTTGCGGTTTTCAATTCATCGGAGCTTTAACACTTAGGAAATTTGCAGGATTTTCTCCTGCTAGTGTCTTTTTTGTTGCAAAATGGCCATTGTTTTCGTAAAAACGGGGGTAATAATCCTTGGATTTAAAAATTTGTTGCGGTTTTCAATTCATCGGAGCTTTAACACTTAGGAAATTTGCAGGATTTTCTCCTGCTAGTGTCTTTTTTGTTGCAAAATGGCCATTGTTTTCGTAAAAACGGGGGTAATAATCCTTGGATTTAAAAATTTGTTGCGGTTTTCAATTCATCGGAGCTTTAACACTTAGGAAATTTGCAGGATTTTCTCCTGCTAGTGTCTTTTTTGTTGCAAAATGGCCATTGTTTTCGTAAAAACGGGGGTAATAATCCTTGGATTTAAAAATTTGTTGCGGTTTTCAATTCATCGGAGCTTTAACACTTAGGAAATTTGCAGGATTTTCTCCTGCTAGTGTCTTTTTTGTTGCAAAATGGCCATTGTTTTCGTAAAAACGGGGGTAATAATCCTTGGATTTAAAAATTTGTTGCGGTTTTCAATTCATCGAAGCTTTAACACTTAGGAAATTTGCAGGATTTTTTCCTGCTAGTGTCTTTTTTGTTGCAAAATGGCCATTGTTTTCGTAAAAACGGGGGTAATAATCCTTGGATTTAAAAATTTGTTGCGGTTTTCAATTCATCGGAGCTTTAACACTTAGGAAATTTGCAGGATTTTCTCCTGCTAGTGTCTTTTTTGTTGCAAAATGGCCATTGTTTTCGTAAAAACGGGGGTAATAATCCTTGGATTTAAAAATTTGTTGCGGTTTTCAATTCATCGGAGCTTTAACACTCAGGAAATTTGCAGGATTTTCTCCTGCTAGTGTCTTTTTTGTTGCAAAATGGCCATTGTTTTCGTAAAAACGGGGGTAATAATCCTTGGATTTAAAAATTTGTTCCGGTTTTGAATTCATCGGAGCTTTAACATTCAGGAAATTTGCACGATTTTCTCCTGCTAGTGTCTTTTTTGTTGCAAAATGACAATTGTTTTTGTAAAAACGGGGGTAATAATCCTTGGATTTAAAAACTTGTTGCGGTTTTTAATTCATCGGAGCTTTAACATTCAGGAAATTTGCAGGATTTTCTCCTGCTAGTGTCTTTTTTGTTGCAAAATGGCCATTGTTTTCGTAAAAACGGGGGTAATAATCCTTGGATTTAAAAATTTGTTGCGGTTTTGAATTCATCGGAGCTTTAACATTCAAGAAATTTGCAGGATTTTCTCCTGCTAGTATCTTTTTTGTTGCAAAATGGCAATTGTTTTCGTAAAAACAGGGGTAATAATCCTTGGATTTAAAAATTTGTTCCGCTTTTGAATTCATCGGAGCTTTAACATTCAGGAAATTTGCACGATTTTCTCCTGCTAGTGTCTTTTTTGTTGCAAAATGACAATTGTTTTTGTAAAAACGGGGGTAATAATCCTTGGATTTAAAAACTTGTTGCGGTTTTTAATTCATCGGAGCTTTAACATTCAGGAAATTTGCAGGATTTTCTCCTGCTAGTGTCTTTTTTGTTGCAAAATGGCCATTGTTTTCGTAAAAACGGGGGTAATAATCCTTGGATTTAAAAATTTGTTCCGGTTTTGAATTCATCGGAGCTTTAACATTCAGGAAATTTGCACGATTTTCTCCTGCTAGTGTCTTTTTTGTTGCAAAATGACAATTGTTTTTGTAAAAACGGGGGTAATAATCCTTGGATTTAAAAACTTGTTGCGGTTTTTAATTCATCGGAGCTTTAACATTCAGGAAATTTGCAGGATTTTCTCCTGCTAGTGTCTTTTTTGTTGCAAAATGGCCATTGTTTTCGTAAAAACGGGGGTAATAATCCTTGGATTTAAAAATTTGTTGCGGTTTTGAATTCATCGGAGCTTTAACATTCAAGAAATTTGCAGGATTTTCTCCTGCTAGTATCTTTTTTGTTGCAAAATGGCAATTGTTTTCGTAAAAACAGGGGTAATAATCCTTGGATTTAAAAATTTGTTCCGCTTTTGAATTCATCGGAGCTTTAACATTCAGGAAATTTGCAGGATTTTCTCCTGCTAGCGTCTTTTTTGTTGCAAAATGGCAATTGTTTTTGTTAAAATGGGGGTGGTAATCCTTTGATTTTTAAATTTGTTGCGGTTTTGAATTCATCGAAGCTTTAACATCCAGGAAATATGCAGGATTTTATCCTGCTAGTGTCTTTTCTTGCAAAATGGAAAATTGTTTTACAATTGAGTTACAATTTACATTTTAAAGTTTGTTGCGGTTTCAAACTCATCGTAGCTTTAACATTCAGGAAATTTGCAGGATGTTTTCCTGCTGGCGTTCTATTTTTGTTGCAAAATGGTAGTTTTTGTCATAAAATCATTATAACTCAAGGAAGTTGTCAAGCCAGGATAGATGATCATTCCATTGCAGGAAAGATTGCAGGATCAGCAGGTGTTGTCGGTTTTGTAGTTTGGAGTTACAACTTTTTGTGACTTACCTGAGAGGTCAGGATGGTGACCGGCGTAGGCAATGAACGGCTGGATGCTGATAAACGAGCAGACCTGCTCGCGAACCAGCTGCAGGACGGATGTGTACGCGACAGCGGTCCTTTCGCCCTTCTCGCTGACCAAGGAAAACCAACCTGCGACAATCAAAATGCAAGATTAATCGTAAATTGTGGCGAGATTCCCTGCAAAACGAGATTTTATTTTTCCTGCTGAATGCCGTCACATGTTTCTATCGGTTGTTGACCTCTGGTACATAACTAAAACCAACAGATATTGTCTAGTCTAGTCTTGTCTGTTTACTTCTGTTTGTCAAAACTGCAAACCCATTTGAACTAATTGCTAAATTCCTGCTGAATTTAATTCCTGCTAAACTTAAAATGCTGAAATCTGTAGTTGATTTTCCATCGACAATTTAAAAAAACAGCAGAAATTCGCTGCAGGAAAGTTAAATACTACAAACCGAAGATTCCTGCAGCCGCTAATTACCCGCACATCAAACTTTGCGCAAATTATTTTTTGTATCGATTACCACAGCAGGATTACATCCCGCAGCGGAACTAATCACAACTTCACCGGCGTTGCCCAACTGATCATCATTCCTGCTGATCGCCGAAACTTTCACAAACCGAACCCGATCGACCGCGAAGATTGCTCTTGCTGTGACAGATAGAAAAATCCGCAGGAATAAAAAATAATGAAGGAAACTCGCTGGTAGAAACAGCAGGATTATAAGTAGCTTTGTTTTTGAGATGTCGTAGTTTGGGAGCAATCCTGCTGAATGTGAAATATCGGTTAAAGAAACCACAGCAGGATTGCGTTTGTTTTTGGGAAACGTATCGTAAAGACGTGGGAATTTAAATTCGCAAAATGTAATTTCCTGCTGCGTTTTAATCCTGAGATATTTACTGCTAAAACTCATTTTTTTATTTCAAGGACGGAGTTAAAGCTAAAACTCAATTTTAAGATTAAATATTTTGAAGAGTGTTAGAGCTGAGAATCCTGCTATTTGCAGGATTTTATAGAGTGTTGTTTCTGGTTTCATTTAATGTTTTAATTGCGTTTGTGAGTCGAGTAATTTGTTAGCAATCGAAGAAATTAGCAGGAATCAGACTTTCACTTAAATTGAGTTTGTGAGTGAACTAATGGAGGCAGCGCAAAAAACAATTGACGGCTAGATAAAGAAAGAGTCCTGCCGGACACGTGTGACGCAATCGCGAACCGTTTTTGCACAATTTATGGATCTGGGTCACATTTTTCCTGCAACGCGTTACCGAACGCAATTAACGACAAATCGCGGGAGAACCGTTCGCAGCAGGAAAAAAACAACTCTTTTCTGAATACAATTGCAGCCTCCTGCCAATTCCTGCAACGATTGCCAAGTGGGAAAATCTCAACAATCCGATTTTCTCGCAATCTAAACTAGTTCCCACGTGTTTCTCCGTTCCGAAGAATGGAACCCCGATCCGTTTCGTAACTGCAGGATTTTCGCAGCAGGAATCATTGTTTTGTCATTTTTTGCTAGTACGCGGTTACAGAACGCAATTGACGAGGTTACGACCCACATTTTTAGATTCCTGAGAGTCTTTTACGGATTCCTGCTGAATTTCATAACCCTCCTGCTATTACTCACGAAGTTATTATACAATAATTCACGAAAATCTAAAAATTTTGCGCAGCTGCATGCAGCGTTTTAATTCTTAGCCTCAAATTCAAAAACTCGATTTCAAAAATTCCTGCAAATTTTCACAATATTTCGAATTTTTTTGGAAACTTTCTTATGTATTCAATTTTAATGTCACAGTTGCGAAATTGCGTTTAGTTTGTGTTGGAAAACCAGCAGGAATACATTAGCGTTTTCCGTGAATTCCTGCTGTGATTCAGTTGCGAGCTATTCGGACTCAAAGTTCGTTATCGGAATTCAAATGGGAAAAATGTTACAAGGCCGGTCGCTTTGTGCGACAGAAAAACAAAACAAAAGAAAGTCGCTGCAGCAGGATTTCAGAGCAATTTATACGGAACGCAGTCGTGGCTACGAAAAGGCTATCGACCGAATAGTTTGCGAGTTATCAAGGAAATAGTTTTGTTGTGTTAATGATCATAACAGGATAATCCTGCTAGATAGATAGACTCTCCATTTTGTAGATAATTGATTGTGGTTGCAGGAATTTTGAGATATTTGACTTACCGTTGTAACCTTCGGGAAAGTGTAGAATGTTCTGGTCGATTTTCTCCTTTCCCTTCCTGGTGTAGATCCCGCGGGCTTGAATCTTCGTGAAGCTGTCGAAGCAGCGGTACAGCAGGAGCGGGTCGCCTCCCTCGACCCGCACCACCCTCGGCAGCGAGAACTTCTCCAGGAAATCCTTCGCCTCGAGCTCCATCTTCCTCTCGCCCGTGTTTTCCGGCGAGGATTCGGGCGTCGCAGCGGCAGGAATTTCAGCGGGAGTCTCCTTGATCGAGGAGTCTTGGGAGTGGTAGCGCCGCAGGACCGCGGACTTTTGCTCCTTGAAGACGAAGTGGGAGGCGTCGAAGGAGGTCAGGAAGTCGGAGTGGCGGAACAGCGGGTTGTAGGAGGTCTTCGGGGAGAGGGGCGAGCGCATGCGGAGCGAAGGCATGGAGGAGTTCCTGCTGCAGGTGTTGGCGCTCCTGCTGGAGCTGCCGCGCGACGACACCGTCGCGTTCTGAAACATCTCTGGGCCTGGAGGTCTCTTACATTATAACACATCCAAATTCCTGCAAACAAAAGAACATTTGATAGAATAATCGTTCATATACAAAATACTGTTTATTCCTGCTGGGCATCCCAAACAGTTTATCAACAAAAACACAAAACTTGTTTTGCTTCAAATTTTACGTAATAACTATTGATCGAACTACAGCAGGAAAATTAATTTAACACCGAATTACACAGAAAACTCCACAGTATGCAAAAATGCTAAATTTATTTTCCTGCTGTTTTTGCTTAAGGAATTATGAAGGCTTAAACTTCAACTTTGTTTCTGAAGCGACAACTGTGACTAATCCTGCTTTGTTTCAAATAACTCAAAAACTATTGACTGCAGGAAAATTTTCCTGGAATTAAATTTGTTTGGTATATCGGCAGTTATCAAAAGATGCCAAAATTATTTTCCTGCGGTTTCCCAAACTTTATTTATCTAAAGTTCAAATAACTCAAAAACTGTTGCCTGCAGGAAATTTTTCTTGCGATAAAATTTGTTTGGTATATCGGCAGCTGTCAAGAGATGTCAAAATAATTTTCCTGCTGTTTCCTCAACTTTAGTTATTTCAAGTTGAAGTTTTAAATTTAAACAATTAATTAAATAGTAATTTTGAATGGAAGCTGCGGGTAGCAGGAAAATAGTATTCAGCAGGATTATAAAGCAGCGTCTGCGGAATCTAAATATAATAAAACTGATATTGTGCTGCGGGTATTTTTGCAGGAAACTTAATGCGAAACTAACAAATGCAATTATTTTAATAGTCGCAGCGGTAATCCTGCTGCGCGCCGGGTTTTTAGAGCTCGCCGTAGACATAAAAACGCATCTAGTTAACTTCTTGCCGCTCCGGCACAATATATAATAATTTATAGTTATTGCCTATAACATATTTCTACATTCTAATTGAAAATTACTATATGGAAATTGGCCACTCTCAACGGCCACTGCTCCCGTCCTGCTGCACGCAAATTAAAAAATCCTACAAATTTGCAAAACAATACTTTTTCCTCACAATCTTAACCCAAACTAAATTCTACCAATTTAACGACCTTATAACTTCAAAACCCAGCAGGAACCCAATTAAAAATCCAGCAGGAAACAATTGAGTTTGTGAATCCGCAGGAATTTTACAAATCAGTCTTCATTTGTAAGTTATCGCGATTTGAGGAGAAACTTGTTTTTAACTTTCAACTGGCGCCTTACAGCAGGAAAACAAAATCTAAACTACCTTTGCAAATTTAAAACCGGAAACAAATAGCAAATCAAGATTTCCTGCAAAAATTCTGCCGGCTCTATTCTCTACAAATTTTTGAATAAACTGTATTTCCATGCGAAATTTTCCGTAATCCCTCCGCAATTTCGCAGGAATCTGGACAAAGCCTTATCGGCAGGGTCACGGCAAGGTCACAGAGCCAATGACTCTCACAACCGTCGTGATCCAGGCTGTTCGCGTGGGCGATCCGTCTGATCTCTTTTATCGGTCCATCTGCACCATCTTTACGATCGCATGAACGCCAGCAGGAAAATAAACGCAAGTTTTCTTCAGCGAAAATTCGCAAAATAAAAAAACGCGAATTAGAAGCCAACGCAGTTATCACCACTAGCAGGAAAAGTAATACTAGCAGGAAAGTGAAATTAATTTCCAATCGGTTTGTAAACCCAGCAGGAATTTAATTGTGAATGAATACTTGAGTAATTTTATAAAAATTGAATATTTGTTCTAGCAAAAAATATAAAACTCGCACTCTTTTGCAGGATTTTAAATTGTATTTTAAGGAATCGATTGTTGCTAATTATACGATTCCTGCGGAGTTTTGTTTGATTGTGGTTTTTAGCAGGACAATGGCTGGTGATTTGCGGCGGCCTACGCGCGCGGTTTTATCTAAATCGGTCAATTAGTTTCCGAGCTGCAACAATGCACAGTCTAGGCGAACAATAAGGCTAAAGACCTTGAGTGGCAAAAATCCCGTACGGACAGACGGGGCGCGCGAAGCGAGTTTGCACGTCCTCGAAACGGTTTCCGTATTAGAAACGCCCACGGCGCGTACTTGCCGTAATGCGGGTTTTCGGCGAGTTTACGCGACTTTTCAAACGAGCGATGACTGAAAGGAATATCATCAGCAGGAATTTTCAGTGAGGTAGAGGATGGTGAAAAAATTGTAAAAATCGGGGTATAAATATGAAAGTTATAGAAGGAATTGTGTCTTTTTGCAGGAATATTGCAGGAATTTCTTGGTTAAACTGCGATAACTTCGTTGTTTTAGGATTATTTGAAAAATTGTTTCAGTGGATTTTTCAGGAAAGAATGCTACCCACTTTGAATACCCACATGAGAGAGTCGAAACTTTTGCAAACAAATGAATCAAGCAGGAAGTTTTGCATTTTTTTTAACCTTAATTTTGGGAAAAAATCTTAACAACTGTGAAAGAATTACGAAAATCGGAGTAGAAATAAGAAAGTTATGAGAGAAATTGTGTTTCTTGCAGGAATTTAGCAGGAATTTGTTGGTTAAACTAGGATAACTCCGTTGTTTTTAGAATTATCTGAAAAATTGTTTCAGAGGATTGTTCAGGAAGCAATTCTACACGTTTTGACTACCACACGATAGAATCGAAAAATTTGAAACAAACAAAAAAATTAAAAAAAAAAAATGAATTTGCAAGAACTTTTGCAAAAGATTTGACAACCTTAATTTTGGGCAAAAAAATTTAACAATTGTGAAAGAATGATGAAAATCGGAGTATAAATAAGAAAGTTATGAGAGAAATTGTGATTCTTGCAGGAATATAGCTGGAATTTATTAGTTAAACTAGCATAACTCCGTTGTATTTAGAATTATCTGAAAATTTGTTTCTGTGGATTGTTCAGGAAGGAATTATAAACGTTTTGACTACCCACACGAAAGAATCGAAAAATTTGCAAACAAATGAATTTGGCAAGAATTTTTGAAAAAAAATTGAAAACTTTTTTTTGGTAAAACAATCTTAACAAATGTGAAAGAATGATGAAAATCGAAGTAGAAATAAGAAAGTTATAAGAGAAATTGTGTTTCTTGCAGGAATGTTGCAGGAATTCATTGGTTAAACTGGGATAACTCCGTTATTTTTAGAAGTATTTGAAAAATTGTTTCACGGGATTGTTCAGGAAGGAATTCTACACGTTGAATGAAACAAATGAATCGAGCAGCAATTTTTGCAGAAATTTTGAAAATCTTAATTCTGGGCAAAAAATCTTAATAACTGTGAAACAATTCGGAAAATCACAGCATAAATGCAAGTTATGGAAGAAATTGTGTTTTTTGCAGGAATTTTGCAGGAATTTATTGATTAATCTAGGATAACTCCGTTGTTTTTATAATTACTTAAAAATTGTTTCTGTGGATTGTTCAGGAAGGAATTATAAACGTTTTGACTACCCACACGATAGAATCGAAAAATTTTCAAACATATGAATTTGGCAAGAACTTTTGTAAAAGATTTGAAAACCTTAATTTTGGGCAAAAAATCTAAAAATAATAAAAATAAACTGGGCTAAAAATAACCGTGAAAGAACTATGAAAATCAGGGTATAAATGGGATAGTTATGGAAGAAATTGTTTTTTGTGCAGGAAATTTGCAGGAATTTATTGGTTAAACTGGGATAACTTCGTTGTTTTTAGCATTATTTGAAAAATTCTTTCAGTGGATCCTTTAGGAAGGAATTATAAACGTTTTGACTTCCCACATGATAGAATCTAATAATTTGCAAACAAATAAATTTGGCAAGAACTTTTGCAAAAAAATGAAAACTTTATTTTTGGGCAAAAAATCTTTACAAATGTGAAAGAATGATGAAAATCAGGGTAGAAGTAAGAAAGTTATGAGAGAAATTGTGTTTCTTGCAGGAATTTTGCAGGAATTTATTGGTTAAACTGGGATAACTCCATTGTTTTTAGAAGTATTTGAAAAATTGTTTCAGAGGATTGTTCAGGAAGGAATTCTACACGTTTTGAGTACCCACACGATAGAATCGAGAAATTGGAAAACAAATGAATATGGCAAGAACATTTGCAAAAGATTTGAAAACCTTAATTTTGGACAAAAAATCTTATCAAATGCGAAAGAATGATGAAAATCGGAGTAGAAATAAGAAAGTTATGAGAAAGTGTGTTTGTTGCAGGAATGTATTGATTAAACTGGGATAACTTCGTTGTTTTTAGAATTATTTGAAAAATTCTTTCAGTGGGTTGTTCAGGAAGGAATTATAAACGTTTTGACTACCAACACGATAGAATCGAAAAATTTGTAAACAAATGAATTTAGCAAGAATTTTCGCAAAAAAAATAAAACCTTAATTTTGAGAAAAAAATCTTAACAACTGCGAAAGAATTATGAAAATCGGAGTAGAAATAAGAAAGTTATGAGAGAAATTGTATTTCTTGCAAGAGTTTTGCAGGAATTTATTGGTTAAACTGGGATAACTCAGTTGTTTTTAGAATTATCAGAAAAATTGTTTCAGTGGATTATTCAGGAAGGAATTATAAACGTTTCGACTACCCACACGTGAATCGAAAAATTTGCAAACAAATGAATTAAGCAGGGATTTTAGAAATCTTAATTTTGGGCAAAATACCTTAGGTATAAATATCTGAGGTAGAGGATAGTGAAAGAATTATAAAAATCGGGGTACAAATATGAAAGTTATGGAAGAAATTGTGTCTTTTTGCAGGAATATTGCAGGAATTTATTGGTTAAACTGCGATAACTCCGTTGTTTTTATAATTATTAGAAAAATTGTTTCAGTTGATTGTTCAGGAAAGATTTCTAAACCTTTTGAGTACTCACATGAGAGAATTGAAATTATTGCAAACAAATGAATTAAGCAGGAATTTTTGCAATTTTTTTTAAACCTTAATTTTGGGCACCAAAATCTTAACAACTGTGAAAGAATTTTGAAAATCGGTGAAGAAATAAAAAAGTTATGAGAGAAATTGTGTTTCTTGCAGGAATTTTGCAGGAATTCATTGGTTAAACTGGGATAACTCCGTTGTTTTTAGAAGAATATGAAAAATTGTTTCAAAGGATTGTTCAGGAAGGAATTCTACACGTTTTGACTACCGACACGATAGATTTGAAAAATTTGGAAACAAATGAATTCGACAAGAACTTTTGCAAAAGATTTGAAAACCATAATTTTGGGCAAAAAATCTTAACAAACGTGAAAGAATTATGAAAATCGAAGTAGAAATAAGAAAGTCATGAGAAAAATTGCGTTTCTTGCAAGAATTTTGCAGGAATTTATTGGTTAAACTGGGACCACTCCGCTGTTTTTAGAAGTAATTGAAAAATTGTTTCATAGGATTGTTCAGGAAGGAATTATAAACGTTTTGACTACCCACACGGTAGAATCGAAAAATTTGCAAACATATGAATTTGGCAAGAACTTTTGTAAAAGGTTTGAAAACCTTAATTTTGGGCAAAAAATCTAAAAATAATAAAAATAAACTGGGCTAAAAATAACCGTGAAAGAACTATGAAAATCAGGGTATAAATGGGATAGTTATGGAAGAAATTGTGTTTTGTGCAGGAAATTTGCAGGAATTTATTGGCTAAACTGGGATAACTTCGTTGTTTTTAGCATTATTTGAAAAATTCTTTCAGTGGATCCTTCAGGAAGGAATTATAAACGTTTTGACTTCCCACATGATAGAATCTAATAATTTGCAAACAAATAAATTTGGCAACAACTTTTGCAAAAAAATGAAAACTTTATTTTTGGGCAAAAAATCTTTACAAATGTGAAAGAATGATAAAAATCAGGGTAGAAGTAAGAAAGTTATGAGAGAAATTGTGTTTCTTGCAGGAATTTTGCAGGAATTTATTGGTTAAACTGGGATAACTTCGTTGTTTTTAGAATTATCAGAAAAATTGTTTCAGTGGATTGTTCAGGAAGGAATTATAAACGTTTCCCACACCCACCCACACGTGAATCTAAAAATTTGCAAACAAATGAATTAAGCAGGGATTTTAGAAATCTTAATTTTGGGCAAAATACCTTAGGTATAAATATCTGAGGTAGAGGATAGTGAAAGAATTATAAAAATCGGGGTATAAATATGAAAGTTATGGAATAAATTGTGTCTTTTTGCAGGAATATTGCAGGAATTTATTGGTTAAACTGCGATAACTCCGTTGTTTTTATAATTATTAGAAAAATTGTTGCAGTTGACTGTTCGGGAAAGATTTCTAAACTTTTTGAGTACTCACATGAGAGAATCGAAATTATTGCAAACAAATGAATTAAGCAGGAATTTTTGCAATTTTTTTTAAACCTTAATTTTGGGCACCAAAATCTTAACAACGGTGAAAGAATTTTGAAAATCGGTGAAGAAATAAGAAAGTTATGAGAGAAATTGTGTTTCTTGCAGGAATTTTGCAGGAATTCATTGGTTAAACTGGGATAAATCCGTTGTTTTTAGAAGTATTTGAAAAATTGTTTCAAATGATTGTTCAGGAAGGAATTCTACACGTTTTGACTACCCACACGATAGAATCGAAAAATTTGAAACAAATGAATTTGGCAATAATTTTCGCAAAAAATTGAAAATTTTAATTTTGGGCAAAAAATCTTAATAACTGTAAGCATGATGAAACTCGAAGAAGAAATAGGAAAATTATAAGTAAAATTGTGTTTCTTGCAGGAATTTTGCAGGAATTTATTGGTTAAACTTAGATAGCTCCGTTGATTTTAAGATTTTTTTTTAAATTGTTTCAGTGGATTGTTCAGGAAGGAATTAAAAACGTTTTGACTACCCACACGAGACAATCGAAAAAATTGCAAAGAAATGAATTTGGTAAGAACTTTTGCAAAAGATTTGAAAACCTTAATTTTGGGCAAAAAATCTTAGCAAATGTGAAAGAATGATGAAAATCGGAGTAGAAATAAGAAAATTATGAGAGAAATTGTGTTTCTTGCAGGAATATAGCAGGAATTCATTGGTTAAACTGGGATAACTCCGTTATTTTTAGAATTATCTGAAAAATTGTTTCAGTGGATTGTTCAGGAAGGAATTATAAACGTTTTGACTATCCACACGATAGAATCGAAAAATTTTCAAACAAATGAATTTGGCAATAATTTTCGCAAAAAATGGAAACCTTAATTTTGGGCAAAATAATTTAACAAACATGAAAGAATTATGAAAATCGGAGTAGAAATAAGAAATCTATGAGATTGTTCAGGAAGGAATTATGAACATTTTGACTGCCCACACAATGGAATCGAAAAATTTGCAAACAAATGAATTTGGCAATAACTTTTGCAAAATATATGAAAACCTTAGTTTTGGGCAAAAATCTTAACAACTGAGAAAGAATGATGAAAATCGGAGTAAAAATAAGAAAGTTATGAGAGAAATTGTGTTTCTTGCAGGAATTTTGCAGGAATTCCTTGGTTAAACTGGGATAACTCCGTTGTTTTTAAAAGTATTTGAAAAATTGTTTCACCGGATTGTTCAAGAAGGAATTCTACACGTATTGACTACCAACACGATAGAATTGAAAAATTTGCACACAAATGAATCAAACAGGAATTTTTGCAGAAATTTTGAAAATCTTAATTTTGGGCAAAAAATGTTAATACCCGTGAAACAATTCGGAAAATCAGAGCATAAATAGGCTAGTTATAGGAGAAATAGTATTTCTTGCAGGAATTTTGCAGGAATTTATTGATTAAACTGCGATAACTTCGTTGTTTATAGAATTATTTGAAAAATTGTTTCGATGGATTGTTCAGGAAAGAATTATAAACGTTTTGACTACCCACACGATAGAATCGAAAAATTTGACAAATGAATTTGGCAAGAATTTTCGCAAAAAATTGAAAATTTTAATTTTGGGCAAAAAATCTTAATAACTGAAAGCATGATGAAGCTCGAAGAAGAAATAGGAAAATTATAAGTAAAATTGTGTTTCTTGCAGGAATTTTGCAGGAATTTATTGATTAAACTGGCATAACTCCGTTGGTTTTCGAAGTATTTGAAAAATTGTTTCAGAGGTTTGTTCAGGAAGGAATTCTACACGTTTTGAGTACTCACACGATAGAATCGAAAAATTTGCAAAACAACTGAATTTGGCAATAATTTTTGCAAAAATCTTGAAATCTCCAATTTTGAAATTCTGATATATGTCAAATCTGACATCTGTCATTTTTCCTCGTTTTTTCGCCGATAACTTTTGAACCGGCGCACGGATTCGAGAGATTTCTCCGCCGAATGATTCCTCGAAACCCCCTGCATCGGCGCCATTGCGCAACGTTATTGTATAATTGCAATTCCACGAGGTGGAACGCGGTTTGTTCGGTGTCAACGCGTTCCGCGAACTTCATTAATTACGAAATCAAAGTAGGCGAGCGATAATTTATTGGAACCGTTTCCGAGTAACGCGAAATTTGCATAAACGCGATTGCGGAACTTGCGAACTTTCTGACGGTGTAGGAATCTTGAAAATCGGAAAACTCAAAATGTTGTAGACTGTTGCAAAAAATGTGATAATTTTAAAAGTATTAACCCCTTAACATACAATGACGTCTCTAACACGTCATGTATATGTGATAAGATCACATGTATATGGACATGTCAACGCGCATTTTATTCGTATGTCAAGGAGTTTCAGTTAGGTTTTTCAAATTTGTTTTAAAATATTCTAAAAAGTTCAAAGTTTGATATACTGTGCTTTCCAAAACAATCTGTTTGTCCGTTCGTCCGCACCAAAACGTCAAAGCCGTCAGAATCTAAAAATCGGTTTAAGATTCAGCGGGAAATCCCGCAACATCGCCGTTGTTACTCGCACGAAGGATGATCTCGCCGCGGTTTGAAACATCGCCGTCGAGTGGCTGGCGGCGCGCGCGTCGGGATCTTTAAATTCTCGCAGGAATGTGTTGCAGGAATTTCACGGTTTGATTTATCTCCCATATACGCGCAGACATAGACTTAGACTCACTCTGCGAGCGCAAAAAACTGGTCATGCAAAATAAGAAATTTATCTTATCGACGCGAATATTTTGCTTGCATATAAAATGTTAATAGCAATAATCGCAGCAGGAATGGAAAATATGTTTAATATGGAAATTGTGTGGTGTTTCGCAAGGCTTGCAAATTTGCTGGAA
The DNA here is from genome assembly GCA_944588485.1 of Phosphuga atrata. Taxonomy (NCBI): domain Eukaryota; kingdom Metazoa; phylum Arthropoda; class Insecta; order Coleoptera; family Silphidae; genus Phosphuga; species Phosphuga atrata. Next base: position 27,529,762 of record OX155906.1, read on the forward strand.
TTTTGGGAATCGGGCCAGGCGTTTGGAAGTTATTGCCAAAAATCGCTTGAAGGTCAAATGTTTAAAACGTGAAGGTCAAAAAAACTGAATTAGCTTAAAATGCTCATAACTGGAAGAATATTCGCGTTAGATTCATCAAGTTTTCACCGAAATATTCGCGAAACCTTGAAGTTTCTTCTACGCAAATTTCACTAAAATCCGTTGCTCCGTCCGTCTGTACCGAAACTCCAAACTCAAAATTCGAAATTTCTTTAAAGAATTTGAAACCTTTTTGCAAAACCCAAGCGACTTAAACAAACCAAACGAAACCCCAAGAAAAAGTCCCATAAAACAACCCAAGATAACGTAACATAACCTAATATAACCTAACCTAACATAACCTAAACATGGTAGCCTTGTGCAAAAACTAAAATATCTCCCTTAATACAAACGTTACAAACACATTTTTTTCACTAAAATATTCACGAAACCCCCCTTTACAACACCGTTATCTAGATTTTATCTATATAGATATCCAGCTATCTATATTCACTTCTAAACTCGTCTATGATTGCTTACGATTATTTGATGGAGTTTTTGAAGGATTTAAGCGTAACGGAAGAGAAAACGGCGGCGGTAGAGATGAACCGAGAGACATAACCTCATCTAAGATAACCTAAGCTAACCTAACATAACCTAAACAAGGTAGTCTTATTCAAAAACTAAAATATCTGGCTTAATACAAACCTTACAAACGCAATTTTTTCACTAAAATATTCACAAAGCCCCCCTTTACAACCTGCAATATCTAGATGTTATCCATATAGATACCCACATATCTAGATCAACTTCTAAACTCGCCTATGATTGGTTTTGATTATCTTATGATGTTTTGATGGGTTCATGGCGATGATCCGAGTTAAAGAATGGCGGTAGAGAGAGAGACGGCGGCGGTAGAGAGAGAGAGACGGCGGCGGTAGAGACAGAGAGACGGCGGCGGTAGAGAGAGAAAGACGGCGGTGGTAGAGAGGGACGGCGGCGGTAGAGAGAGAAAGACGGCGGTGGTAGAGAGGGACGGCGGCGGTAGAGAGAGAAAGACGGCGGCGGTAAAAAGAGCGACTGCGGCGGTAGAGACAGAGAGACGGCGGCGGTAGAGAGAGAAAGACGGCGGCGGTACAGAGAGAAAGACGGCGGCGGTAGAGAGAGAAAGACGGCGGCGGTAGAGAGAGATAGACGGCGACGGTAGAGAGAGAGACGGCGGTAGAGAGAGAAAGACGGCGACGGTAGAGAGAAAGACGGCGACGGTAGAGAGAGAGACGGCGGCGGCAGACAGAGAGACGGCGGCGGTAGAGAGAGAGACGGCGGCGGTAGAGAGAGAAAGACGGCGGTGGTAGAGAGGGACGGCGGCGGTAGAGAGAGAAAGACGGCGGTGGTAGAGAGAGAGACGGCGGCGGTAGAGACAGAGAGACGGCGGCGGTAGCGAGAGAAAGATGGCGGCGGTAGAGACAGAGAGACGGCGGCGGTACAGAGAGAGACGGCGGCGGCAGAGACAGAGAGACGGCGGCGGTAGAGAGAGAAAGACGGCGGCGGTAGAGAGAGAAAGACGGCGGCGATAGAGAGAGAAAGACAGCTGCGGTAGCGACAGAGAGACGGCGGCGCTAGAGACAGAGAGACGGCGGCGGTAGAGAGAGAAAGACGGCGGCGGTAGAGAGAGAAAGACTGCGGTGGTAGAGAGGGACGGCGGCGGTAGAGAGAGAAAGACGGCGGTGGTAGAGAGAGAGACGGCGGCGGTAGAGACAGAGAGACGGCGGCGGTAGCGAGAGAAAGATGGCGGTGGTAGAGAGAGACGGCGGCGGTAGAGAGAGAAAGACGGCGGCGGTAAAAAGAGAAAGACGGCGGCGGTAGAGAGATAGAGACGGCGGCGGTAGAGAGATAGAGACGGCGGCGGTAGAGACAGAGAGACGGCGGCGGTAGAGAGAAAGACAGCGGCGGTAGAGACAGAGAGACGGCGGCGGTAGAGGGAGAGACGGCGACGGTAGAGAGAGAAAGACGGCGGCGGTAGAGAGAGAAAGACAGCTGCGGTAGAGACAGAGAGACGGCGGCGCTAGAGACGGCGGCGGTAGAGAGAGAAAGACGGCGGCGGTAGAGAGAGAGACGGCAGCGGTAGAGAGAGAAAGACGGCGGTGGTAGAGAGAGACGGCGGCGGTAGAGAGAGAAAGACGGCGGTGGTAGAGAGAGAGACGGCGGCGGTAGAGAGAGAAAGACGGCGGTGGTAGAGAGGGACGGCGGCGGTAGAGAGAGAAAGACGGCGGTGGTAGAGAGAGACGGCGGCGGTAGAGACAGAGAGACGGCGGCGGTAGAGAGAGAAAGACGGCGGTGGTAGAGAGGGACGGCGGCGGTAGAGAGAGAAAGACGGCGGTGGTAGAGAGAGAGACGGCGGCGGTAGAGACAGAGAGACGGCGGCGGTAGAGACAGAGAGACGGCGGCGGTAGAGAGAGAAAGACGGCGGTGGTAGAGAGAGACGGCGGCGGTAGAGAGAGAAATACGGCGGCGGTAAAGAGAGAAAGACGGCGGCGGTAGAGAGATAGAGACGGCGGCGGAAGAGAGACGGCGGCGGAAGAGAGACTGCGGCGGTAGAGACAGAGAGACTGCGGCGGTAGAGACAGAGAGACGGCGACGGTAGAGACAGAGAGACGGCGGCGGTAGAGACAGAGAGACGGCGGCGGTAGAGAGAGAAAGACGGCGGCGGTAGAGAGAGAGACGGCAGCGGTAGAGAGAGAAAGACGGCGGTGGTAGAGAGGGACGGCGGCGGTAGAGAGAGAAAGACGGCGGTGGTAGAGAGAGAGACGGCGGCGGTAGAGAGAGAAAGACGGCGGTGGTAGAGAGGGACGGCGGCGGTAGAGAGAGAAAGACGGCGGTCGTAGAGAGAGAGATGGCGGCGGTAGAGACAGAGAGACGGCGGCGATAGAGAGAGAAAGACGGCGGTGGTAGAGAGGGACGGCGGCGGTAGAGAGAGAAAGACGGCGGTGGTAGAGAGAGAGACGGCGGCGGTAGAGACAGAGAGACGGCGGCGGTAGAGAGAGAAAGACGGCGGTGGTAGAGAGAGACGGCGGCGGTAGAGAGAGAAATACGGCGGCGGTAAAGAGAGAAAGACGGCGGCGGTAGAGAGATAGAGACGGCGGCGGAAGAGAGACGGCGGCGGTAGAGACAGAGAGACTGCGGCGGTAGAGACAGAGAGACGGCGGCGGTAGAGACAGAGAGACGGCGGCGGTAGAGACAGAGAGACGGCGGCGGTAGAGACAGAGAGACGGCGGCGGTAGAGAGAGAAAGACGGCGGTGGTAGAGAGAGACGGCGGCGGTAGAGAGAGAAATACGGCGGCGGTAAAGAGAGAAAGACGGCGGCGGTAGAGAGATAGAGACGGCGGCGGAAGAGAGACGGCGGCGGTAGAGACAGAGAGACTGCGGCGGTAGAGACAGAGAGACGGCGGCGGTAGAGACAGAGAGACGGCGGCGGTAGAGACAGAGAGACGGCGGCGGTAGAGACAGAGAGACGGCGGCGGTAGAGAATTACAGAGGGACATAACCTAACCTGACAAAACTACACAAGGTAGTTTTGTGCAAAAATTAAAATATCTCTCTTAATACAAACCTTGCAAACACAAAAAAAATTTAACTAAAATATTGACAAAACCCCCCTTTACTACCCCCTTATCTAGATGTTATCGATATAGATCTAGTTATCTACATTTACTTCTAAACTCGCCTATGATTGCTTTCGATTATTTTATAGAGTTTTTGTTGGGTTTATGCCGATGGATTAGGAGTTAAAGACTGGTGGTAGAGAGAGACGGCTGCGGTAGAGAATTACAGAGAGACATAACCTAACCAGACATAACCTAAACAACGTAGTCTTATACAGAAACTAAAATATCTCTCTTAATACAAACTTTTTAACGCAAACTTTTTTACAAACGCAATTTTGTTACTAAAATATTCATAAAGCCCCCGTTTACAAACTGCAATATCTAGATGTTATCTATATAGATACCCACTTATCTAGATCAACTTCTAAACTCGCCTATGATTGCTTGCGATTATTTTATGATGTTTTGATGGTTTCATGGCGATGATCTGAGTTAAAGAATGGTGGTAAAGAGAGAGACGGCGGCAGTAGAGAATTACAGAGTGACATAACCTAACCTGACATAACCTAAACAAGGTAGTCTAGTGCAAAAACTAAAATATCTCGCTTAATACAAACCTTGTGAACGCAATTTTTTCACTAAAATATTCACAAAGCCCCCCTTTACAAACTGAAATATCTAGATGTTATCTATATAGATACCCAGTTATCTAGATCAACTTCTAAACACGCCTATGATTGCTTTCGATTATATTATGGGGTTTTGATGGGTTCAAGACGATGGTCTGAGTTAAAGAATGGCGGTGGAGCGAGAGACGGCGGCGGTAGAGAATTATAGAGGGACATAGAGGGACAAAACTAACCTGACATAACCTAAACAAGGTACTCTTGTGCAAAAACTAAAATTACTCGCTTAATACAAACCTTGCAAACGCATTTTTTTTCACTAAAATATTGACAAAGCCCCCCTTTACAACCTCCAATATCTAGATCTTATATATATATATATATATATATATATATATATATATATATATATATAGAGAGAGAGAGAGAGAGAGAGAGATATCCAGTTATCTAGATCAAGTTGTAAACTCGCCTATGATTGCTTTCGATTATTTTATGGGGTTTTGATGGGTTCATGGCGATGATCTGAGTTAAAGAACGGCGGTAGAGAGAGAGGCGGCGGCGGTAGAGAATTACAGAGAGACATAACATAACCTGACATAACCTAAACAAGGTAGTCTTATACAAAGATTAAAATATCTCTCTTAATACAAACCTTGTAAACGCAAATTTTTCACTAAAATATTCACAAAGCCCCCCTTATCTAGATGTTATCTTTATAGATAACCAGTTATCTAAATTACTTCTAAACTCGTCTGTGATTTCTTACGATTATTTTATGGAGTTTTTGATGGGTTTATGACGCTGGTCGGAGTTAAAGAATGGCGGGAGAGAGAGACGGCGGCGGCTGAGAAGGACGGACAGACGTTGCAATCGTCAACGTAGAAGAGATATCGTTGACCCGCTGAAAGGGATATTAGTTAACTGTACATGGGAGCGTGTATATCGAGAACGAGACCAGTCCGAACGTTCGCGCCGACTCAACCGTATTCCACGGCGAATTATCTCTAATCGCCGTATCTGTATCTCCGATGCTTATCTAGATATCTAACTTTTAGTCTGACCGCACTAAAAACTCAAATGAAACAAAAAGGGCACAATATATCAAAAGAAAATAAACGTTTTATTAATCCACACGAAATTATCTTTGAAAATCTGTAATCACCAACTTGATATCTATCTAGATAAACTAGATATTAAAGCATGAATTCACAGATGTTTAAACGTTTTGTTACCTAGACCCAACTTTGACTTGAAATATCTCGGGAAGCAGAGTAGATATGTTTTTGTTTTTGGGTTATCTACTAGATAATTCAATTGTTTGGAATAGCACCAAATTCGGGTTTTATATCTAGTCTAGATTCCGAGTTACCGATAGATAAATTTTGCATAGTTTATAGCTCTTGGAGTTATCTAGAACTTGGTGTGCTTCTAAAGACCTTAATTAAATGTTGACAAAAATGGTTATCTATATAGATAAGCTTTAGAGTAAGAGTATGTTAAAGCTAAAATAAGTCAGAATAGATATTTGTGGGAAACTTAAGAACTAGACTGGATTTATAATCTAAGATTGGTGCGTTTATAGATAACTCAATGCTCTGTGAAAAATCTGTGTATCTACATAGATAACTTGTTGAGTTACCGCCTTTGAAAGTTAAGACTAGTTTTACTAAGTCTAGATATTCGTCCGTAACTCAATAACTAGACTACGCAATGAAACGAAAGTTAGGGAGTCTCTAGATAACTTAATTCTCTGTTGTCTGCCAAAATTGTTTATCTATATAGATAACTTTCGCAGTTATCACCTTTCGAATTTAAAACTAGTTTTTTAATGATAACTAAACAACTAGTCTATACACTGAAACGAAAGTTAGTGTGTTTATAGATAACTTAATTCTCTTTTAAACTGTGAAAAAACTTTGTATCTATATAGATAACTTGATGAGTTATTGCCAGTCAAAGTAAAGACTAGTTTTATTAGGTCTAGATATTCGTTCGTAACTCAATAACTAGACTACGCAATGAAACGAAAGTTAGCGAGTCTATAGATAATTTAATTCTCTGTTGTCTGTCAATAAAAATGTTTATCTATATAGATAACTTTCTGAGTTATCACGTTTCGAAATTAAATCTAGTTTTTTATGGTAGTAATTAACAACTAGTGTATACACTGAAACGAAAGTTAGTGCGTTTATAGATAACTTAATTCTCTTTTAAACTGTGAAAAATCTGTGTATCTACATAGATAACTTGATGAGTTATCGCCCGTCAAAGTTAAGACTAGTTTAACTAAGTCTAGATATTTGTCCGTAACCCAATAACTAGATTACGCAGTGAAACGAAAGTAAGCGAGTTTCTAGATACCTTAATTCTCTGTTGTCTGTCAAAAAAAATGTTTATCTATATAGATAACTTTCAGAGTTATTACCTTTCGAAGTTAAAACTATTTTTTTGTGGCTTATTCTAGATATTTAGCTATAACTCGCAAACTAGACGAGTTATCCAAAAAAAAAATTCACAACATTATAGATAATTAAATTATCTACTACATACCGTAAACCAGAGTTATCTATGTAGATAACTAACCTAGATATCGAGCCTTAAACTTTGTTTTGGAAGCTTCGAAACTATTATGAATGATCTATAACTCGGGGAGAGAATAAGATAGATACGTTTTGTTTTCGGTATCTGCTAGATATATATGAAGATGATTTTGCAGGATTCCTGCTGGCGCAGCAAAACGGTTGTTTTGATCGAGTCGGTCGTTATATTGTCGATAGTGAAAGGGGCTGGATGTTTTTGAGTCCATTTTATAGATAACTAAATTATCTAGTAGATATCGAAGTTTGCATTAATCAACCTAGATAACTTTCAAAGTTACAGCTCAGCAAAGTTTAATCTAGTTTGTGAGACATGGTGTCTATCTCAAGAAGTGGACTAGATACAAAAGCAACAACTAGTCCAATTTATAGATAATTAAATTATCTAGTAGATATCGTAGTTTGTATTAATCTACCTAGATAACTTCCAAAGTTACAGCTCAGCAAAGTTTAATCTAGTTTGTGAGGGTTGGTGTCTATCTCAAGAAGTGGACTAGATACAAAAGCAACGATTAGTCCATTTTATAGATAACTTAATTATCTAGTAGATATCATAGTTTGTATTAATCTACCTAGATATCTTCCAAAGTTACAGCTCAGCAAAGTTTAATCTAGTTTGTGAGACTTGGTGTCTATCTCAAGAAGTGGACTAGATACAAAAGCAAAGACTAGTCCATTTTATAGATAACTAAATTATCTACTAGATATCGTAGTTTGTATTAATCTACCTAGATATCTTCCAAAGTTACAGCTCAGCAAGGTTTAATCTAGTTTGTGAGACTTGGTGTCTATCTCAAGAAGTGGACTAGATACAAAAGCAACGACTAGTCCATTTTATAGATAACTAAATTATCTAGTAGATATCATAGTTTGTATTAATCTACCTAGATAACTTCCAAAGTTACAGCTCAGCAAAGTTTAATCTAGTTTGTGAGACTTGGTGTCTATCTCAAGAAGTGAACTAGATACAAAAGCAACGATTAGTCCATTTTATAGATAACTAAATTATCTAGTAGATATCATAGTTTGTATTAATCTATCTAGATAACTTCCAAAGATACAGCTCACCAAAGTTTAATCTAGTTTGTCAGACTTGGTGTCTATCTCAAGAAGTGGACTAGATACAAAAGCAACGACCAGTCCATTTTATAGATAATTGAATTATCTAGTAGATATCGTAGTTTGCTTTAACCTAACTATATAACTTGCAAAGTTACAGCTCAGCAAAGTTTAATCTAGTTTGTGAGACTTGGAATCTATCTCAACAAGTGGACTAGATACATAAGTAACAACTAGTCCATTTTATAGATAACTAAATTATCTAGTATATATCGTAGTTTGTATTAATCTACCTAGATAACTTCCAAAGTTACAGCTCAGTAAAGTTTAATCTAGTTTGTGAGACTTGATGTTTATCTCAAGAAGTGGACAAGATACAAATGCAACAACTTGTCTAGTTTATAGATAATTAAATTATCTACTAGATATCGTAGTTTGTATTAATCTACCTAGATAACTTCCAAAGTTACAGCTCGGCAAAGTTTAATCTGGTTTGTAAGAGCTATTCTATATCTCGGAATCCGTCAATTATCTATATAGATAACTTTCTGAGTTATCACCTTTCGAAGTTAAAAGTAGTTTTTTGTGGTAGCTCAACAACTAGTCTATGCACTGAAACGAAAGCTGGTGCGTTTATAGATAACTTAATTCTCTGTTATCTGTCCCAAAAATTGTTTATCTATATAGATAACTTTCCGAGTAATCACCTTTTGAAGTTAAAACTAATTGTTTGTGGCTTAGTCTAGATATTTAGCAATAACTCGCAAACTAGATGAGTCATCTAAATATTTTTTTCGCCACGTTATAGATAATTAAATTTTCTGCTAGATACTGTAAACCAGAGTTATCTATGTAGATAACTAACCTAGATATCGAGCCTTAAACATTGTTTTTGGAGGTTTCGAAACTATTATGAATGATCTATAACTCGCGGAGTGAGTAAGATAGCTACGTTTTGTTTTCGGTATCTACCAGATATATATGAAGATGATTTTGCGGTTGTTTTGATCGAGTCGGTCGTTCTATTGTCGATATTGAAACGGGCCGGATGTTTTTGAGTCCATTTTATAGATAACTAAATTATCTAGTAGATATCATAGTTTGTATTAATCTACCTAGATAACTTCCAAAGTTACAGCTCAGCAAAGTTTAATCTAGTTTGTGAGACTTGGTGTCTATCTCAAGAAGTGGACTAGATACAAAAGCAAGAACTAGTGCATTTTATAGATAATTAAATTATCTAGTAGATACCGTAGTTTGTATTAATCTACCTAGATAACTTCCAAAGTTACAGCTCAGCAAAGTTTAATCTAGTTTGTGAGACTTGGTGTCTATCTCAAGAAGTGGACTAGATACAAAAGCAAGAACTAGTGCATTTTATAGATAATTAAATTATCTAGTAGATACCGTAGTTTGTATTAATCTACCTAGATAACTTCCAAAGTTACAGCTCAGCAAAGTTTAATCTAGTTTGTGAGACTTGGTGTCGATCTCAAGAAGTGGACTAGATACAAAAGCAACGACTAGTTCACTTTAAGGATAACTAAATTATCTAGTAGATATCATAGTTTTTGTTAATCTACCTAGATAACTTTCAAAGTTACAGCTCAACAAAGTTTAATCTAGTTTGTGAGACTTGGAGTCCATCTCAAGAAATGGACTAGATACATAAGTAACAACTAGTCAATTTTATAGATAACTAAATTATCTAGTAGATATCGTAGTTTGTATTAATGTACCTAGATAACTTCCAAAGTTACAGCTCAGTAAAGTTTAATCTGGTTTGTAAGAGTTAGTCTATATCTCGGAATCACGGTGATAACTCAGAAAGTTATCTATATAGATAACTTCCTGAATTATCACCTTTCGAATTTAAAACTAGTTTTTCATGATAACTGAACAACTAGTCTATGTACTGAAACGAAATCTAGTGCGTTTATAGATAACTTAATTATCTGTTATCTGTCCCAAAAATTGTTTATCTATATAGATAACTTTCCGAATTATCACCTTTTGCAGTTAAAACTAATTGTTTGTGGCTTAGTCTAGATATTTAGCAATAATTCGCAAACTAGATAAGTTATCTAAATATTTTTTTCGCAACGTTATAGATAATTAAATTATCTACTAGATACCGTAAACCAGAGTTATCTATGTAGATAACTTACCTAGATATCGAGCCTTAAATTTTGTTTTGGAATCTTCGAAACTATTATGAATGATCTATAACTCGGGAAGTGAGTAAGATAGATACGTTTTGTTTTCGGTATCTGCTAGATACAAATGAAGATGATTTTGCAGGATTCCTGATGGCGCAGCAAAACGTTTGTTTTGATCAAGTCGGTCGTTTTATTGTCGATATTGAAACGGGCCGGATGTTTTTGAGGCCATTTTATAGATAACTAAATTATCTAATAGATATCGTGGTTTGTATTAATCTACCTAGATAACTTCCAAAGTTACAACTCAGCAAAGTTTAACATAGTTTGTGAGACTTGGTGTCTATCTCAGGAAGTGAATTAGATACAAAAGCAACGATTAGTCCATTTTATAGATAACTAAATTATCTAGTAGTTATCGTAGTTTGTATTAATCTACCTAGATAACTTCCAAAGTTATAGCTCAGCAAAGTTTAATCTAGTTTGTGAGACTTGGTGTCTATCTGAAGAAGTGGACTAGATACAAAAGTTATCAACTAGTCCATTTTATAGATAACTAAATTATCTAGTAGATATCGTAGTTTGTATTAATCTACCTAGATAACTTCCAAAGTTACAGCTCAGCAAAATTTAATCTAGTTTGTGAGGCTTGGTATCTATCTCTAGAAATGAAATAGATACAAAAGCAACGATTAGTCCATTTTATAGATAACTAAATTATCTAGTAGATATCATAGTTTGTATTGATCTACCTAGATATCTTCCAAGGTTACAGCTCAGCAAAGTTTAATCTAGTTTGTGAGACTTGGTGTCTATCTCAAGAAGTGGACTAGATACAAAAGCAACAACTAGTCCATTTTATAGATAACTAAATTATCTAGCAGATATCGTAATTTGTATTAATCTACCTAGATAACTTACATAGTTACAGCTCAGTAAAGTTTAATCTGGTTTGTAAGAGTTAGTCTATATGTCGGAATCCGAAAGTTATCTATATAGATAACTTTCTGAGTTATCACCTTTCGAAGTTAAAACTAGTTTTTTGTGGTAGCTCAACAACTAGTCTATGCACTGAAACGAAAGCTGGTGCGTTTATAGATAACTTAATTTTCTGTTATCTGCGTCAAAAATTGTTTATCTGTATAGATAACTTTCCGAGTTATCACCTTTCGAAGTTAAAACTATTTGTTTGTTGCTTAGTCTAGATATTTAGCAATAACTCGCAAACTAGACGAGTTATCTAAAAAATCTTTTTACAACGTTATAGATAATTAAATTATCTACTACATGCCACAAACCAGAGTAATCTATGTAGATAACTAACCTAGATATCGAGCCTTAAACTTTGTTTTGGAGGTTTCGAAACTATTATGAATGATCTATAACTCGGCAAGTGAATACAATAGAAACGTTTTGTTTTCGGTATCTGCTAGATACATATGAAGATGATTTTGCAGGAGTCCTGCTGGCGCAGGAAAACGGTTGTTTTGATCGAGTCGGTCGTTATTGAAACGGGCCGGATGTTTTTGAGTTAATTTTTAATTGGAAGGATGTTCGAAATTAACGCCGAATTATCATAAAAATCGTCAAAACTAGTCGCGAACTTTTCCTGCTGTCGAGTGAAAGTTTCCTGAAGAGAAATTCCTGCTGCCGGCTTCACAACCACGCCGCGACGCCAACGGTGACTATAATAAAGAAATTGTTGCAGACTTAGATTCCTGCTAGTTTTCAGAATAAGTTCCTGCAAAAATTATTTTCCTGCTAGTCTCGGTTTGGCTGCAAAGTCGAAAATTCGAGAATGCCGCGAAAAAATGAAGTTTGACTTTGACGCGTCGTAGCGGTGTTATTACCAAAATTACGGCGAAATCGCATGAGGATTTATTCTTCCTGCTGACATTTCCTGCAAAATATCTGCAAAATGTTTTTTCGTATCTAGAACCGTTTCCGAGATATTTTGAAAAACACAAAACTCTAGATTTAAAACTTTGTTAAAATTATCTAAATTTCAAACGGTTATAACTCAAACAGTTATCTAGATAGAATCCAACAGGTTCCAGTATCTAATAGATAATTAAGTTATCTAGATTGAACAACATAGCTTATTGCTGTATCTAGATAACTTAATAGACTAAACTAGATTCTAATTAACTTTGCTGTAACGAAGTAGTCTAGGTAGATTCATACAAACTTTGTTATCTACTAGATTAATTTAGTTATCTATTAAATGAACTAGACGTTGTTTTTGTATCTAGTCTATCTCCTGAGAGAGATAGACTAACTCTAACAAACCAGATTAAATTTTGCTGGGCTGTAACTTTGGAAGTTATCTAGGCAGATTAATACAAACTACGATATCTACTAGATAATTTAGTTATCTATAAAATAGACTAGTCGTTGCTTTTGTATCTAGTCCACTTCTTTAGATAGACACCAAGTCTCACAAACTAGATTAAATTTTGCCGAGCTGTAACTTTGGAAGTTATCTAGGTAGATTAATACAAACTACGATATCTACTAGATAATTTAGTTATCTATAAAATGGACTAATCGTTGCTTTTGTATCTAGTCCACTTCTTAAGATGGACTCCAAGTCTCACAAACTAGATTAAACTTTGCTGAGCTGTAACTTTGGAAGTTATCTAGGTAGATTAACACAAACTTTGATATCTACTAGATAATTTAGTTATCTATAAAATGGACTAATCGTTGCTTTTGTATCTAGTCCACTTCTTGAGATAGACACCAAGTCTCACAAGCTAGATTAAACTTTGCTGAGCTGTAACTTTGGAAGTTATCTAGGTAGATTAATACAAACTACGATATCTACTAGATAAGTTAGCTATCTATTAAATGCACTAATCGTTGCTTTTGTATCTATCCTACTTCTTGAGATAGATACCAAGTCTCACAAACTAGATTAAACTTTACTGGGCTGTAACTTTGGAAGTTATCTAGATAGTTTAACACATTCTATGTTATCTTCTAGATAATTTAATTATTTATCGAATAAAATGCTCGTTGTGTTAGTATCTAGTCAAGTTTATGAGTTATTGAAGACTATTGTGATTAAGATTTCAGATTTGGAATTAGGTTGGTGTTGGCTTTGCAAGGCCGTAATTCCGGAAGCGGCGGAGCTGACGACTTCCGGTTTTCACCACTTCGTCGAGAATTAAGCCCAGTTTAAGTGTGTGAGTGGGTTGTGTCGTCTTGTGCCAGTTCGGGCCGCTAATTGTGATTCCGATTTCGTTGTCTGTCCGTCGATGGCGATAACGGGCCGCCTGCATTGTCCGGGAACGGTTAAAGCGCGGCTAGCGGTTCCGACTTGCAAATTGGTTTGTAGAGCGTGCGGACTAATTATTTCGACTAGGACTAAGCGCGGAAAATTGACGGAATTAGCGCTAATTGAAACGCGTTACTCCCATTGGAGATCAGTCTAGTTTACACGGTTTAGTGAGCTACGGCGTGGACGATAGCCTTGCAAAATTTGGTCTAAATCTAGATAGTCTAATAATAATCTAATGTAAGTCTAATACTTGCCCTAACTAGACTAATACCAGAGCTACAGACTAAAACTTAACTTCTTCCAAAGGAGTCTCAACTTGTGATCCACATAACTAGACTAGCAGAGTAAATATAGCTTTCTAATTTTCGACTATGACTTCATGGACGATAGCCTTATTGAAGTTACTTGAGTTATGCACTAATAGTCAATCTAATGTAGTCCAGAATAAGAGTTAAGTTTAAAACTAAATAACTCGACTTATGGACTAACTACGATCTTTTAGTTCTTAATTATGAGTGGACTGCTTCAAGGACGATAGCCTTGTCAAACTTGGTGGCACTAGCTAGTCTAATACCAGAGCTACAGACTAAAACTTAACTTCTTCCAAAAGAGTCTCAACTTGTGATCCACATAACTAGACTAGCAGAGTAAATACAGCTTTCTAATTTTCGACTATGATTTCATGGACGATAGCCTTATTGAACTTACTTGAATTAAGCACTAATAGTCAGTCAAATGTAGTCCAGAGCAAGAGTTACGTTTAAAACTAAATAACTCGACTTATGGACTAACTACGATCTTTTAGTTTCTAATTATGAGTAGACTACTTCATGGACGATAGCCTTGTCAAATTTAGTTGCACTAACTAGTCTAATACCAAAGCTACAGAGTAAAACTTAACTTCTTCCAAAAGAGTCTCAACTTGTGATTCACATAACTAGACTAGCAGAGTAGATACAGCTTTCTAATTTTCGACTATGATTTCATGGACGATAGCCTCATTGAACTTACTTGAATTAAGCACTAATAGTCAGTCAAATGTAGTCCAGAGCAAGAGTTAAGTTTAAAACTAAATAACTCGACTTATGGACTAACTACGATCTTTTAGTTCCTAATTATGAGTGGACTGCTTCAAGGACGATAGCCTTGTCAAATTTAGTTGCCCTAACTAGTCTAATACCAGAGCTACAGACTAAAACTTAACTTCTTCCAAAAGAGTCTCAACTTGTGATCCACATAACTAGACTTGCAGAGTAGATACAGCTTTCTAGTTTTCGACTATGACTTCGTGGACGATAGCCTTATTGAACTTACTTGAGTTATGCACTAATAGTCTAGAACAAGAGTTAAGTTTAAATTTAAATACCTCGACTTCTGCACTAACTAAGATCTTCTAGTTCCTAACTATGAGTAGACTACTTCATGGACGCTAGCCTTGTCAAATTTGGTTGCCCTAACTATTCTAATACCAGAGCTACAGACTAAAACTTAACTTCTTCCAAAAGAGTCTCCACTTGTTATCCACAAAACTTGACTTGCAGAGTAGATACAGCTTTCTAATTTTCGTCTATGACTTCATGGACGATAGCCTTATTGAACTTACTTGAGTTATGCACTAATAGTCAGTCTAATGTAGTTCAGAACAAGAGTTAAGTTTAAAACTAAATAACTCGACTTGTGGACTAACTAAGATCTTCCAGTTCCTAATTATGAGTGGACTGCTTCAAGGACGATAGCCTTGTCAAACTTGGTGGCACTAGCTAGTCTAATACCAGAGCTACAGACTAAAACTTAACTTCTTCCAAAAGAGTCTCAACTTGTGATCCACATAACTTGACTTGCAGAGTAGATACAGCTTTCTAATTTTCGACTATGACTTCATGGACGATAGCCTTATTGAACTTAATTGAGTTATGCACTAATAGTCAGTTTAATGTAGTCCAGAACAAGAGTTAAGTTTAAAACTAAATAACTCGACTTATGGACTAACTACGATCTTTTAGTTCCTAATTATGAGTGGACAGCTTTAAGGACGATAGCCTTGTCAAATTTAGTTGCCCTAACTAGTCTAATACCAGAGCTACAGACTAAAACTTAACTTCTTCCAAAAGAGTCTCAACTTGTGATCCACATAACTAGACTTGCAGAGTAGATACAGCTTTCTAGTTTTCGACTATGACTTCATGGACGATAGCCTTATTCAACTTACTTGGGT
Organism: Phosphuga atrata; assembly: GCA_944588485.1. Classification (NCBI taxonomy): domain Eukaryota; kingdom Metazoa; phylum Arthropoda; class Insecta; order Coleoptera; family Silphidae; genus Phosphuga; species Phosphuga atrata. The sequence continues at coordinate 27,545,327 of OX155906.1, forward strand.
TATGCACTAATAGTCAGTCTAATATGTTCTAGAACAAGAGTTAAGTTTAAATCTAAATAACTCGACTTATGTACTAACAAAGATCTTTTAGTTCCTAATTATGAGTGGACTGCTTCAAGGACGATAGCCTTGTCAAATCTAGTTGCCCTAACTAGTCTAATACCAGAGCTACAGACTAAAACTTAACTTCTTCCAAAAGAGTCTCAACTTGTGATACACATAACTTGACTTGCAGAGTAGATACAGCTTTCTAGTTTTCGACTATGACTTCATGGACGATAGCCTTATTCAACTTACTTGGGTTATGCACTAATAGTCAGTCTAATATGTTCTAGAACAAGAGTTAAGTTTAAATCTAAATAACTCGACTTATGTACTAACAAAGATCTTTTAGTTCCTAATTATGAGTGGACTGCTTCAAGGACGATAGCCTTGTCAAATCTAGTTGCCCTAACTAGTCTAATACCAGAGCTACAGACTAAAACTTAACTTCTTCCAAAAGAGTCTCAACTTGTGATACACATAACTTGACTTGCAGAGTAGATACAGCTTTCTAGTTTTCGACTATGACTTCATGGACGATAGCCTTATTGAACTTACTTGAGTTATGCACTAATAGTCAGTCTAATGTAGTCTAGAACAAGAGTTAAGTTTAAAACTAAATAACTCGACTTATGGATTTCTTAAGATCTTTTAGTTCCTAATTATGAGAGGACTGCTTCAAGGACGATAGCCTTGTCAAATTTAGTTGCCCTAACTTGTCTAATACCAGAGCTGCAGACTAAAACTTAACTTCTTCCATAAGAGTCTCAACTTGTGATCTACATAACTCGACTTGTAGAGTAGATACAGCTTTCTAGTTTTATGGACGATAGCCTTATTAAGTTTAGTTAATCTAGCTAGTCTAATACCCGACCAACAGATTACATCTCAACAGTCCGATTAGTTCCTAGAAAAATATCAACTTCAGATCTAGATAACTAGACTTGTGGACTAGACACAACCTTCTAGTTTTCACCTAGTTTTAGCTAATTTAATTCTCTTTAAGAATATCTTAACCGTAAACCTCCAGTTATTCTAGTTTTCGAGTTATGGACTAAGTAATTAGTCTTCTAATTGAATTAGTTTCAATCTAGATAACTAGACTTATAGACTAGACACAACCTTCTAGTTTTCAGCTAGTTTTAGATATTTTAATTCTGTTTAAGATTATCTTAACTCTAAACTTCTATTTAATCCAGTTTTCGAGTTATGAACTAAGTAATGAGTCTGTCGTCTGAATTAGTTTTAGACGAAAAAAACTAGTTAGTTTTCGAGATCGGTCGTTAGTGATTAGCGTGAATGGCTTTAGCCTTGTCCGCATTCGTTACATAATAGGCGAAAACAAGCGAGCGACGCGGTGTGAAAAATTCTCACATTTGTATGCAAGACGCGTTGAATGAGAAAAAACGCAATTTCCACACAAAATTCAGCAAATTGCGGATTAAATTTAGAATCTGCGGTTAGTGCGTAGTCGAAATCCGTTGAGTTTATGTTAATAACTAGTCCAGTTTAGCCGCAAACTCAAAAAGTTTAAAACTACTCCAATACACGTTAGTCTTTCACTAATCCCTCCAAATCTCAGAAACTAGACTAACTAATCCAACAAAGTCTTCACTGTTGTATTAAGGCTAGATTAGTCTAGTAGTACCCTTAAACCGGATTTTACAACATAGTCCACAACTCGAGTTATCTAGTTCCAAACCTGGGGGACTAAGTTCAAATAAAAATGTTTACTTTTAGCTTAATATCTCGGGAACTAGATTAGTCAATACACCAAAAAAAATCTCAGAATACTCGGAAATTCTTCCTCTTCAAAATTCTAGTCCACTTCTTCCATCCGGACTCACTATCTAGGTTTTACCAAGAATTTATCTTGCACGGGTTTCGCATACTAATCGCTAGTTCCTGCGCCACGTGACCAATTCAAGCACATTCTTCACTGTTTACATTTTAAACGAAAAATCAAACGTTAAATTTTGTATCTATATAGATTATCTAGATTTTTAAGCAAAACTATCTACTTAGCAAACTCAGCAAACTTATCTACTGAGAAAATTGGATGTAGTTACTGTGGTAGACTAGATAACAAGATCAAATTTGTGTGCAGATATAGATAAAGGAATTATCTAGCAGATAGCGAAGACTAGGTCACTCTATCTAGTCTATTTCGCTAGATATTGACTTCTAAACTTGGTTATCTAGATTTTAAATTTTGTTTCATTAAACCTTCCACAATTTAAAAAGTAACCAATATAGATAACTAATTCTTTCATAATTTTATAGATAATTAAATTATCTAGCAGATAGACTTAGTCACAAGTCTCTGTCTAGTCTATTTATCTAGATATGGAGTTTTAAAATATAAGTTTATTTATTTTTTTAGATTTATTCCAATTTTTAGTTATCTATCAAGATCAATTTTGATGTAGATATAGATAAAAGAATTATCTAGCAGATAGCGAAGACTAGGTCACTCTATCTAGTCTATTTCCCTAAATGTCGACTTCTAAACTTGGTTATCTACATTTTAAACTTTGTTTCATTAAACCTTCCACAACTTACAAACTAATCTATATAGATAACTTATTATTTCATTGTTTTATAGATAATTAAATTATCTAGCAGATAAACTTAGCCAGAAGCCTCTATCTCGTCTAGTTATCTAGATATGGAGTATAAAAGTATAAGTTTATTTTTTTAGTTTAATTTATTCCAATTTTTAGTTATCTATCAAGATCAATTTTGGTGTAGATATAGATAAAAGAATTATCTAGCAGATAGCGAAGACTAGGTCACTCTGCCTAGTCTATTTCCCTAGATATTGACTTCTAAACTTGGTTATCTACATTTTAAACTTTGTGTCATTAAACCTTCCACAACTTACAAACTAATCTATATAGATAACTCATTATTTCATTGTTTTATAGATAATTAAATTATCTAGCTGATAGACTTAGTTACAAGTCTCTATCTAGTCTAGTTATCTAGATATGGAGTTTTAAAGAATAAGTTTATTTTTTTAGTTTAATTTATTACAATTTTTAGTTATCTATCAAGATCAATTTTGGTGTAGATATAGATAAAAGAATTATCTAGCAGATAGCGAAGACTAGGTCACTCTGCCTAGTCTATTTCCCTAGATATTAACTTCTAAACTTGGTTATCTAGATTTTAAACTTTGTCTCATTAAACCTTCCATAATTTAAAAACTAACCTATATAGATAACTAATTCTTTCATTGTTTTATAGATAATTAAATTATCTAGCAGATAGACTTAGTCACAACTCTCTATCTAGTCTAGTTATCTAGATATGGAGTTTTACACTATAAGTTAATTTTTTTAGTTTAATTTATTCCAATTTTTAGTTATCTATCAAGATCAATTTTAGTTTAGATATAGATAAAAGAATTATCTAGCAGATAGCGAAGACTAGGTCACTCTATCTAGTCTATTTCCCTAGATATTGACTACTAAACTTGGTTATCTAGATTTTAAACTTTGTTTCATTAAACCTTCCACAATTTAAAAACTAACCTATATGGATAACTAATTCTTTCATTGTTTTATAGATAAGTAAATTATCTAGCAGATAGACGTAGTCAGAAATCTATATCTAGTCTAGTTATCTAGATATGGAGTTTTAAAATATAGAGATATAACTAGATAACAAGATCAAATTTGTGTGTAGATATAGATAAAAGAATTATCTAGCAGATAGCGAAGACTAGGTCACTCTATCTAGTCTATTTCCCTAGATATTGACTTCTAAACTTGGTAATCTAGATTTTAAACTTTGTTTCATTAAACCTTCCACAATTTAAAAACTAACCTATATGGATAACTAATTCTTTCATTGTTTTATAGATAAGTAAATTATCTAGCAGATAGACGTAGTCAGAAATCTATATCTAGTCTAGTTATCTAGATATGGAGTTTTAAAATATAGAGATATAACTAGATAACAAGATTAAATTTGTGTGTAGATATAGATAAAAGAATTATCTAGCAGATAGCGAAGACTAGGTCACTCTATCTAGTCTATTTCCCTAGATATTGACTTCTAAACTTGGTAATCTAGATTTTAAACTTTGTTTCATTAAACCTTCCATAATTTAAAAACTAACCTATATAGATAACTAATTCTTTCATTGTTTTATAGATAATTAAATTATCTAGCAGATAGACTTAGTCAGAAGTCTATATGTAGTCTAGTTATCTAGATATGGAGTTTTAAAGTATAAGTTTATTTTTTTAGTTTAATTTATTCCAATGTTTAGTTATCTAGCAAGATCAATTTTGATGTAGATATAGATAAAAAAATTATCTAGCAGATAGAGAAGACTAGGTCACTCTATCTAGTCTACTTCCCTAGATATTGACTTCTAAACTTGGTTATCTAGATTTGAAACTTTGTTTCATGAAACCTTCCACAACTTAAAAACTAATCTACATAGATAACTAGTTCTTTCATTGTTTTATAGATAATTAAATTATCTAGCAGATGCACTTAGCCAGAAGCCTCTGTCTAGTCTAGTTATCTAGATATGGAGTATTAAAATATAAGTTTATTTTTTTTAGTTTAATTTATTCCAATTTTTAGTTATCTATCTAGATCAATTTTGGTGTAGATATAGATAAAAGAATTATCTAGCAAATAGCAAAGACTAGGTTACTCTATCTAGTCTATTTCCCTAGATATTGACTTCTAAACTTTGTTACCTTCCACAACTTAAAAACTGATCTACATAGATAACTAATTCTTTCATTGTTTTATAGATAATTAAATTATCTAGCAGATAGACTTAGTCAGAAGTCTATATCTAGTCTAGTTATCTAGATATGAAGTTTTAAAGTATAAGTTTATTTGTTTAGTTTAATTTATTCCAATGTTTAGTTATCTATCAAGATCAATTGTGGTGTAGATATAGATAAAAGAATTATCTAGCAGATAGCGAAGACTATGTCACTCTGTCTGGTCTATTTCCCTAGATATTGACTTCTAAACTTGGATATCTAGATTTTAAACTTTGTTCCATTAAACCTTCCACAACTTAAAAACTAAGCTACATAGATAACTAATTATTTCATAATTTTATAGATAATTAAATTATCTAGCAGATTGAATTAGTCAGAAGTCTCTATCTAGTCTATTTATCTAGATATGGAGTTTTAAATTATAAGTTTATTTTTTTAGTTTAATTTATTCCAATGTTTAGTTATCTATCAAGATCAATTTTGGTGTAGATATAGATAAAAAAATTATCTAGCAGATAGCGAAGACTAGGTCACTCTATCTAGTCTATTTCCCTAGATATTGACTTCTAAACTTTGTTACCTTCCACAACTTGAAAACTGATCTACATAGATAACTAATTCTTTCATTGTTTTATAGATAATTAAATTATCTAGCAGATAGATTTAGTGACAAGTCTCTATCTAGTCTAGTTTTCTAGATATGAAGTATTAAAGTATAAGTATATTGTTTTAGTTTAATTTATTCCAATTTTTAGTTATCTATCTAGATCAATTTTGGTGTAGATATAGATAAAAAAAATTATCTAGCAGATAGCGAAGACTAGGTCACTCTATCTATTCTATTTCCCTAGATATTGACTTCTAAACTTCGTTATCTAGATTTTAAACTTTGTTTAATTAAACCTTCCACAACTTACAAACTGACCTATATAGATAACTAAGTATTTCAAAATTTTATAGATAGTTAAATTATTTAGCAGATAGACTTAGTCACAAGTCTCTATCTAGTCCAGTTATCTAGATATTGAGTTTTAAAGTATAAGTTTATTTTTTAGTTTAATTTATTCCAATTTTTAGTTATGTATCAAGATCAATTTTGGTGTAGATATATTTAAAAGAATTATCTAGCAGATAGCGAAGACTAGGTCACTCTGCCTAGTCCATATCCCTAGATATTGACTTCTAAACTTGGTTATCTACATTTTAAACTTTGTTTCATTAAACCTTCCACAACTTACAAACTAATCTATATAGATAACTCATTATTTCAATGTTTTATAGATAAGTAAATTATCTAGCAGATAGACTTAGTCACAAGTCTCTATCTAGTCTAGTTATTTAGATATGGAGTATTAAAGCATAAGTTTATTTTTTTAGTTTAATCTATTCCAATTTTTAGTTATCTATCAAGATCAATTTTGGTTTAGATATAGATAAAAGAATTATCTAGCAGATAGCGAAGACTAGGTCACTCCATCTAGTCTATTTCCCTAAATATCGATTTCTTAACTTAGTTATCTAGATTTTAAACTTTGTTTCATTAAACCTTCCACAATTTAAAAACTAACCTATATAGATAACTAATTCTTTCATTGTTTTATAGATAATTAAATTTTCTAGCAGATAGGCTTAGCCACAAGACTCTATCTAGTCTAGTTATCTAGATATGGAGTATTAAAGTATAAGTTTATTTTTTTAGTTTAATTTATTCCGATTTTTTTTAACGGAATGAAGGTTGGGCGACAGAAGAAAAAAACAACCGAAATTTCACTTTCGCCCCGCGGTCGACCAATCACAACGCGTCCTTTAACCGAAAAACTAACAAAACAATTGACGAAACATCTCGAACAAAACTCAAACTCAAATATCTCGCAAACCACGCAATGCAGACAACTCTAGATAACTCGGATTAAAAGATCGTTCTGTTATCTATATTTTGGTATATAAAGTTTTAAAATAACTAGAATAGTTTGATAGATAATGACGATTAAAAACGCAACGATTTTTGTATAGATAACCAACTTTGAGGCTCGATATCTGGCAAAGTATTTAACCTAGATAAGTTTAATTAGTAGCATCTACTAGATAATTTAATTCTTCTTAAAACAAAAGAATAATCGTTTATCTACCTTATCTAGTTGCCGAGTTATAGATAAAAAACTCAATACTAAGAATAAAATTCAAACTCGAATATCTCGCAAACCTCCGAATGCAGATAAGTCTAGATAACTCATATTAAAGGATCGTTCTGTTATCTATACTTTGGTGTATAAAGTTTTAAAATAACTAGAATAGTTTGATAGATAATGACGATTAAATACTCAACGATTTTTTATAGATAACAAATTTTGAGGCTCGGTATCTAGCAAAGTATTTAATCTAGATAAGTTTAATTACTAGCTTCTACTAGATAATTTAATTCTTCTTAAAACAAAAGAATAATCGTTTATCTACCTTATCTAGTTGCCGAGTTATAGATAAAAAGCTCAATACTAAGAATAAAATTCAAACTAGAATATCTCGCAAAACCACCGAATGCAGATAAGTCTAGATAACTCAGATTAAAAGATCGTTCTGTTATCTATACTTTGGTGTATAAAGTTTTAAAATAACTAGAATAGTTTGTTAGATAACGACGATTAAAAACGCAACGATTTTTTTATAGATAACCAACTTTGAGGCCCGATATCTGGCAAAGTATTTAACCTAGATAAGTTTAATTAGTAGCATCTACTAGATAATTTAATTCTTGTTAAAACAAAAGAATAACTGTTTATCTACCTTATCTAGTTCCTGAGTTATAGATAAAAAAACTGAATAAGAATATTGGTGCAATATCTAGATAATTACTCTACCTAAATTCACGTAGCTGACACGGTTTTACACGCAATTAAATTTGGTAGAGAATGTTGAAAACTGCGGCTATCTAGCTAGATAACTTCGGGAGATATCGGCATTGATGTCGCAAGAACTGCAAAAACAAAATGTAGATGCGAATTGTTTGTGATATCTTTGGAAGTATTCTAGATACAAACAAGTGAATGCCAGTTATCGGAAGGGCGGTTTTTGAAGGTTGGAATGGTTTTAGTTGCGGTTATCTATATAGATAACTTTTAGAGTTTTAGTGGGGTTTGGTAGATTCGACACAGATTGCGAAATAATGCAGATTTTGCGGAAATTTAGCTGTTTTTTGTTAGATAGATAAGTTATCTAGTAGATACTATTAAGCTTTTTGGGCTTGGTAATTTACTAATTTTGTGATATCTTTGGAAGTATTCTAGATACAAACAAGTGAATGGAATGCCGGTTATCGAAAGGGCGGTTTTTGCAGATTGGAATGGTTTTAGTTGCGGTTATCTATATAGATAACTTTTGGAGTTTTAGTGGGGTATGCTAGATTCGACACAGTTTGCGAAATAATGCAGATTTTGCAGAAATTTTGCTGTTTTTTGTTAGATAGATAAGTTATCTAGTAGATACTGTTAAGCTTTTTGGGCTGTTATGGTTAGATCTAGTAGTTATTTAAGTTTGTTTTGGTGGAGTTTTAGATTTTGGCAGATAACTCGCGAAATATCACAGATACGTAGATAATACTCGGTGGGTCTATAGATAACTGAATTGTGTTTAAAGTGGCGTTTGTGTTTTGTTTCTGGGATTTATACTTTATGCGTTATTTGCAGTTGAAGCTTAAATCAGTTTATAATGCTATCGTCCGTTTATTAATAGAGTTACGAAAAATATACACATACCGTTAGACTCGTCGCGGTTTTGGCTTCCCGGTGGTGCTTCCGGTTTTCCTCTCGCACTTCCGGTTCACCAGAAACAATTTGTGATGTTTAACCTTTGACTCGTCGCCGCACACTGCGATTGTTCATGCCGTTCGTGGTTTGTTTTGGTTTCGAGCTTACAGGAATCTGCGGCAGATGACGCCACGATGAGAATCCGTTAGTCTGTTCCAAAATTTTGGTATCTATATTATCTTCCTAGTTATCTACCAAGAGCCGCATATTGTTTCTCCAAGATAACTTGGGTAATCTAGATACAGCGTTCTAGTTTTAAAGAATAGATTATACATCGCTACAGCAATATCTATGCCAAATTTAACAACTTTATCTATGGTATCTTCCAGGTTATCTACCAGAAATCGTGTTTTATTTTTGGCAGATAACTCTGTAATCTAGAAATGGCATTCTAGTTTTCAGAAATGGATACCACAGCGTTCCGGAAATATCTGTGCCAAATTTCACAACTGTATCTATATTATCTTCCGAGTTATCTACCAAAAACTGAGAATTGTTTTTCTCCAGATAACTCTGTATTCTAGATACATCATTCTAGATTTAAACAATAGATTCTACATCTTTCCAGCAATATCTATGCCAAGTTAAACCGCTGTATCTATATTATCTTCCAAGTTATCTACCAGAAGTCGTGTTTTGTTTTTTGGCAGATAATTATGTAATCTAGATACAGCATTCTAGTTTTTAACAATGGATACCATACCATTGCGGCAATATCTATACCAAATTTCACAACTGTATCTATATTATCTTTCTAGTTATCTATCAAAAACCGAGTATTGTTTTTCCCCAGATAACTATGTAATCTAGAAACAGCATTCTAGTTTTAAAAAATGGCTTCCATATCATTCCCGCATTATCTACGCCAAATTTCACATCTGTATCTATATTAGCTACGGAGTTATCTACCAAAAACCTTGTTTTGTTTTTTCCCAGATAACTCTGTAATCTAGATACAGCATTCTAGTGTTTAACAGTGGATTCCATAGCGTCTCGGAAATATCTGTGCCGAATTTCACAACTGTATCTATATTATCTTCCAAGTTATCTACCAAAACCTGAGTATTGTTTTTATCAGATAACTCTGTAATCTAGATACAGAATTCTAGTTTTAAACAATAGATGCATGTTTCTAGCAATATCTATGCCAAATTTAACAATTGTATCTATAGTATCTCCCAAACTCTCTTCAGAAAACGTGTTTTGTTTTTTGCCAGATAACTCTGTAATCTAGATACAGCATTCTAGTTTTCAAAAATGGATTCCATATGTTTCCCGCATTATCTACGCGACATTTCACATCTGAATCTATATTAGATTCCGAGTTATCTACCAAATACCGCTTTTTGTTCTTTGCCAGATAACTTTGTAATCTAGATACAGCATCTAGCTTTCAAAAATGGATTCCATATCATTTGTGCATTATCTATGATAAATTTAACATCTGTATCTATATTAGCTTCCGAGCTATCTACCAAAAACCGTGTTTTGTTTTTCCCCAGATAACTCTGTAATCTAGATACAGCATTCTAGTTTCAAAAAGTGGATTCCATATCATTCCCGCATTATTTGTGCCAAATTTCACATCTGTATCTATACTAGCTTCCGAGTTATCAACGTTATCAAAGTTATCTACCAGAAATTGTGTTTTGTTTTTTGCTAGATAACTCTGTAATCTGGATACAAAATTCTAGTTTTTAGCAATGGATTTCGTAGCATTTCGGCAATATCTATGCCAAATTTCACAATTTTATCTATTTTATCTTCCGAGTTATCTACCAAAAACCAGGTATTGTTTCCCCCAGATAACTCTGTAATCTAGATACATCGTTCTAGTTTCAAGCAATACATTCTAAATCTTATCAGCAATATCTATGCCAAATTTAACAACTGTATCTGTAGTATCTTCCAAGTTATCTACCAGAAATCATGTTTTGTTTTTGCCAGATAGCTCTGTGCTCTAGATACAGCATTCTAGTTTTCAGCAGTGGATTCCATAGCGCTCCGACAATATATATGCCAAATTTCACAACTGTATCTATATTATCTTCCGAGTTATCTACAAAAAACGAGTATTGTTTTCCCCAGATTACTTTGTAATCTAGATACTCTAGATATCATTCGGGCAATATCTATGCCAAATGTCGCAACTGCATCTATATTATCTTCCGAGTTATCTAACATAAACCGGGTTTTGTTTTCCCCAGATAACTCTGTTCTCTAGATACATCATTCTAGTTTTAAACAATAGATTCTACATCTTACCAGAAATATCTATGTCAAATTTAACAACTGTATCTATAGTATCTTCCAAGTTATCTACCAGAAATCTTGTTTTGTTTTTTCCCAGATAACTGTGCAAGCTAGATACAACATTCTAAAAATGAATTCCATATAATTCCGACAATATCTGTGCCAATTATCACCGCTGTATCTATATTATCTTCCGAGTTATCTACTAAAAACCGTGTTTTGTTTTTTGCCAGATAACTCTGTAATCTAGATACATAATTCTAGTTTTCAAAAAAGGATTCCATAGTATTCTGGCAGTATCTATGCCACATTTTACAACTGTATCTATATTATCTTCGAGTTATCTACGAAAAAACCAGTATTGTTTTCCACAGATAACTCTGTAATCTAGATACATCATTCTAGTTTTAAACAATAGATCCTACATCTTTCCAGCAATATCTATGGCAGATTTAACAACTGTATCTATGGTATCTTTCAAGTTATCTACCAGAAATCGCGTATTGGTTTTGCTAGATAACTCTGTTATCTAGATACAGCATTCTAGTTTTCAGCAGCTGATTCCATATCATTCCGATAATTTCTGTGCCAAATTTCACAATTGTATCTATATTATTTTTTGAATTATCTACCAAAAAACCAATATTGTTTTTCCCAGATAACTCTGTAATCTAGATACTGTTTTCAAGTTTTCAGTAATGTATTTCATAGCGTTCCCACAATTTTTATGCCAGATTTCACAACTGTATCTATATTATCTTCCGAGTTATCTACCAAAAACCGAGTATTGTTTTCTCAGATAACTCTGTTATCTAGATACATCATTCTAGTTTTAAACAATAGATTCTACATCTTTCCAGCAATATATAAGTCAAATTTAACAATTGTATCTATGGTATCTTCCAAGTTATCTACGAGAAATCGTGTTTTTTTTTTTTCCAGATAACTCTGTAATCTAGATACAGCATTCTAGTTTACAACAATGGATTTCATAGCGTTCCGACAATATCTATGACAAATTTCACAACTGTATCTATATTATCTTCCAAGTTATCTATCAAAAATCGTGTTTTGTTTATTCCCAGATAACTCTATAATCTAGGTATAACATTCTACTTTTCAAAAAAGGCTTCCATATCGTTCCTGCATTATCTATGCTTAATTTCACATATGTATCTATATTATCTTCCGAGTTATCTACCAAAAACCGTGTTTTTTTCTTTGTCAGATAACTCTGTAATCTAGATACCTCATTCTAGTTTCCAAAAATGGTTTCCATATAATTTGCACATTATCAATGATAAATTTCACATCTGTATCTATATTATCTTCCGAGTCATCTACTAAACACCGAGTATTGTGTTTACCAGATAACTCTGTAATCTAGATACAGCATTCTAGTTTTAAATAATAGATGCATCTTTCTAGCAATATCTATGCCCAATTTACCAATTGTATCTACAGTATCTTCCACACTCTCTACCAGAAATAGTGTTTTGTTTTTTTCCAGATAACTCTGTAATCTAGATACAGCATTCTAGATTTAATCAAGAGATACTGCATCTTTCTATCAATGTCTATGCCAAATATAACAATTGTATCTATAGTGTCTTCCAAGTTATCTACCAGAAATCGTGTTAAGTTTTTGCCAGATAACTCTGTAGTCTAGATTCAGCATTCTAGTTTCAACAATGGATTGCATATCATTCCGACAATATCTATGCCAAATTTCACAACTGTATCTATATCTTCTTCAGAGTTATCTGCCAAAAACAGGGTATTCTTTTCTCAAGATAACTCAGTAATATAGATACACCATTCTAGTTTTAATCAGTTGATTCTACATCTTTCCAGCAAAATCTGTGCCAAATTTAACAACTGTATCTATGATATCTTCCGGGTTATCTACCAGAAATCGTGTTTTGTTTTTTGCCAGATAGCTCCGTAATCTAGATATAGCATTCTAGTCTTCAGAAATGGATTCCATTGCGTTCCGGCAATACCTATGCCAAATTTCACGGCTGTATCTGTATTATCTTCCGAGGTATCTACAAAAAGCCGGGTATGGTTTTCCCCAGATAACTCTGTAATTTAGATACATCATTCTAGTTTTAAACAATAGATTCTACATCTCACCTGCGATATCTGTGCCAAATTTAACAACTGTATCTAGGGTATCTTCCAAGTTATCTTCAAAAAAAACGCGTTTTGTTTTTTCCCAGATAAGTCTGTAATCCAGATACAATATTCTAGTTTCCAGCAATGGATTCCATACCGTTCCGGCAATATTTATGTCAAATTTCAAAACTTTATCTATATTATGTTCCCAGTTATCTACCAAAAACAGTGTTTTGTTTTTTTCCCAGATAACTCTGTAATCTAGATACATCATTCTAGTTTTAAACAATAGATTTTTTATCTTTCTGGCAATATCTATGCCAAATTTAACAACTGTATCTGTAGTATCTTCCAAGTTATCTACCAGAAATCGTGTTTTGATTTTTGACCAAAAAAAGCGTTTTGTTTTTTCCCAGATAACTCCGATACAGCAGTCCGCAGTTCGATAGAGTCCGATACAGCCTAGATACAGCAGTCTTGTTTTCAACAATGGATTCCATAGCGTTGCGGAAATATTTATGCCAAATTTCACAACTGTATCTATATTATCTTACGAGTTATCTATCAAACAATTTTTGTTGATTTCGCAGATAACTCAGCAAATAATCTAGATAGAATGTTCCAGTTTTCACCAATAGATTCTTCCTCGTTCCAGCTTTCTTTGTTTCAAGCTTCATTTCAATATCTGTATTATCTTCCGAGTTATCTATCTACTAAATAAAACATTATTTTAATTTGCAGATAACTCAGGAAATAATCCAGATACAATATTCTTGTCTTCACTAGTAGACTCCACGTAATTTAAATAATATTCCAACCAAGTCTAGTTTTTGTATCTATATTAGTTTCAGAGTTATCTACCTGTAAACATTTTTATCATTTTCAGAGACACCTCGGGAAATAGTATAGATAGAAGGGTATAGTTTTCACTAGTAGATTTCGCCTTACTAAAGCAATGTCTATTCTAAATTTAAGAGATGTATCTAGATTATCTTCCGTTATCTATCAAGAAAGTTTGTTAGATAACTCAAGATGTAATCAAGATACGAGTTTCTAGTTTTGACTATTGGATTTATCACGGTTTAAGTGTTATCTATGTCAAATTTTATATCTGTATCTATATCATCTTTCTAGTTAAAGATCAAGAAAGTGTCAAGAAAGTTTGGTAGATAACTCAAGATAAAATCAAGATACGAGATTATAGTTTTGACTATTCGATTTATCACGATTTTATTGATATCTATGTCGCATTTAATATCTGTATCTATATTATCTTCCGAGTTATCTACGAAAAACCGCGTTTTATTTTTTCCCAGATAACTCTGTAATCTAGATACAGCAATATAGTTTTCAACAATTGATTCCATAGCATTACGGAAATATTTATGCCAAATTTCACAACTGTATCTATGTTATCTTTCGAGTTATTTATCAAACAATTTTTGTAGATTTCGCATAACTCGGGAAATAATCTAGATAGAATGTTCCAGTTTTCAACAAAAGATTCCTCCTCATTCCAACTTTATTTGCACCAAGCTTGATTTTTATATCTGCATTATCTTCCGAGTTATCTACCAAAGAATACCTTTTTTAATTCGCAAATAGCTCAGGAAATAATCTAGATAGAATATTCTAGTCTTTAGCAGTAGATTCCACGTAATTTATACAATATTCCAACCAAGTCTAGTTTTTGTATCTATATTATTTTCAGAGTTATCTACCTATAAACATTTTTTAAATTTTTAGAGATAACTCGGGAAATGGTATAGATAGAAGGGTCTAGCTTTGAATACAATATTGTGCGTTACTAAAGCAATATCTGTTCTAAATTTCAGATATGTATCTACATTATCTTCCAAGTTATCTATCAAGAAAGTTTGGTAGATAACTCAAGATATAATCAAGATACGAGATTTTAGTTTTGACTATTGGATTTATCACGATTTAAGAGTTATCTATGTCAATTTTTACATTTGTATCTATGTTATCTTTCTATTTAAAAAATCAAGAAATGGACAAGAAAGTGTGTTAGATAACTCAAGATGAAATCAAGATGGGAGATTCTAGTTTTGACTATTCGATTTATCACGATTTAGTTGTTATCTGTGTCGCATTTCATATCTGTATCTATAGTATTGTTTTCCACAGATAACTCTGTAATCTAGATACATCATTCTAGTTTTAAACAATAGATCCTACATCTTTCCAGCAATATCTATGCCAGATTTAACAACTGTATCTATGGTATCTTTCAAGTTATCTACCAGAAACCGCGTTTTGGTTTTGCTAGATAACTCTGTTATCTAGATACAGCATTCTAGTTTTCAGCAGCGGATTCCATATCATTCCCATAATTTCTGTGCCAAATTTCACAATTGTATCTATATTATTTTTTGAGTTATCTACCAAAAACCAAATATAGTTTTTCCCAGATAACTCTGTAATCTAGATACAGTATTCAAGTTTTCAGTAATGTATTTCATAGCGTTCCCATAATATTTATGCCAGATTTCACAACTGTATCTATATTATCTTCCGAGTTATCTACCAAAAACCGAGTAATGTTTTTCTAGATAACTCTGTTATCTAGATACATCATTCTAGTTTTAAACAGTAGATTCTACATCTTTCCAGCAAAATATAAGTCAAATTTAACAATTGTATCTATGGTATCTTCCAAGTTATCTACGAGAAATCGTGTTTTGTTTTTTTTCCAGATAACTCTGTAATCTAAATACAGCATTCTAGTTTAGAACAATGGATTTCATAGCGTTCCGACAATATTTATGACAAATTTCACAACTGTATCTATATTATCTTCCAAGTTATCTATCAAAAATTGTGTTTTGTTTATTCCCAGATAACGCTGTAATCTAGGTACAGCATTCTACTTTTCAAAGGAGGCTTCCATATCATTCCTGCATTATCTATGCTAAATTTCACATCTGTATCTATATTAGCTTTCGAGTTATCTACCAAAAACCGTGTTTTTTTCTTTGTCAGATAACTCTGTAATCTAGATACCTCATTCTAGTTTCCAAAAATGGATTCCATATCATTTGCGCATTATCTATGATAAATTTCACATCTGTATCTATATTAGCTTTCGAGTTATCTACCAAAAATCCTGTTTTGTTTTTTCCCAGATAACTTTGTAATCTAGATACAGCATTCTAGTTTTTAACAGTGGATTCCATAGCGTTCCGGAAATATCTATGCCCAATTGCACAACTGTATCTATATTATCTTCCGAGTTATCTACTAAACACCGAGTATTGTGTTTACCAGATAACTCTGTAATCTAGATACAGCATTCTAGATTTAAACAAGAGATACTGCATCTTTCTATTAATATCTATGCCAAAGATAACAATTGTATCTATAGTGTCTTCCAAGTTATCTACCAGAAATCGTGTTTAGTTCTTGCCAGATAACTCTGTAGTCTAGATTCAGCATTCTAGTTTTCAACAATAGATTACATATAATGCCGGCAATATCTGTGCCAAATTTCACAACTGTATCTATATCTTCTTCAGAGTTATCTGCCAAAAACAGGGTATTGTTTTCTCGAGATAACTCAGTAATATAGATACATCATTCTAGTTTTAATCAGTTGATTCTACATCTTTCCAGCAAAATCTGTGCCAAATTTAACAACTGTATCTATGATATCTTCCGGGTTATCTACCAGAAAGCGTGTTTTGTTTTTTGCCAGATAGCTCCGTAATCTAGATATAGCATTCTAGTCTTCAGAAATGGATTCCATTGCGTTCCAGAAATACCTGTGCCAAATTTCACTGCTGTATCTATATTATCTTCCGAGTTATCTTCAAAAAGCCGGGTATTGTTTTCCCCAGATAACTCTGTAATTTAGATACATCATTCTAGTTTTAAACAATAGATTCTACATCTTACCTGCAATATCTGCGCCAAATTTAACAACTGTATCTAGGGTATCTTCCAAGTTATCTTCAAAAAAACGCGTTTTGTTTTTTCCCAGATAAGTCTGTAATCCAGATACAATATTCTAGTTTCCAGCAATGGATTCTATACCGTTCCGGCAATATCTATGTCAAATTTCAAAACTTTATCAATATTATCTTCCTAGTTATCTACCAAAAACAGTGTTTTGTTTTTTTGCCAGATAACTCTGTAATCTAGATATATTATTCTAGTTTTAAACAATAGATTCTTTATCTTTCTGGCAATATCTATGCCAAATTTAACAATTGTATCTGTAGTATCTTCCAAGTTATCTACCAGAAATCGTGTTTTGATTTTTGACCAAAAAAGCGTTTTGTTTTTTCCCAGATAACTCCGATACAGCAGTCCGCAGTTCGATAGAGTCCGATACAGCCTAGATACAGCAGTCTAGTTTTCAAAAATGGATTCCATAGCGTTGCGGAAATATTTATGCCAAATTTCACAACTGTATCTATATTATCTTACGAGTTATCTATCAAACAATTTTTGTTGTTTTCGCAGATAACTCATCAAATAATCTAGATAGAATGTTCCAGTTTTCACTAATAGATTCTTCCTCGTTCCAACTTTCTTTGTATCAAGCTTCATTTCAATATCTGTATTATCTTCCGAGTTATCTATCTACTAAATAATACATTATTTTAATTTGCAGATAACTCAGGAAATAATCCAGATACAATATTCTTGTCTTCACTAGTAGACTCCACGTAATTTAATCAATATTCCAACCAAGTCTAGTTTTTTGTATCTATATTAGTTTCAGAGTTATCTACCTGTAAACATTTTTATCATTTTCAGAGACACCTCGGGAAATAGTATAGATAGAAGGGTTTTTCACTAGTAGATTTCGCCTTACTAAAGCAATGTCTATTGTAAATTTTAGAGATGTATCTAGATTATCTTCCGTTATCTATCAAGAAAGTTTGTTAGATAACTCAAGATGAAATTAAGATACGAGATTCTAGTTTTGACTATTCAATTTATCACAATTTAAGTGTTATCTATGTCGCATTTCATATCTGTATCTAGATTATCTTTCTAGTTATCATTAAAAACGTTTTTTGTAAAAATGTTAGATAACTCAAGAAATAACCAAGATACGAGATTCTAGTTTTGACTATTCGATATATCACGATTTAGGTGTTATCTATGTCCTATTTCATATCTGTATCTATATTATCTTTGTAGTTATTATTAAAAACGTTTTTTAACAGATCAAGAAATTGTCAAGAAAGTTTTTTAGATAACTCAAGAAATAATCAAGATACGCTATTCTAGTTTTGACTATTCGGTTTATCACGATTTTATTGATATCTATGTCGCATTGAATATCTGTATCTATATTATCTTCCGAGTTATCTACGAAAAACCGCGTTTTGTTTTTTCCCAGATAACTCTGTAATCTAGATACAGCAATATAGTTTTCAACAATTGATTCCATAGAATTACGGAAATATTTATGCCAAATTTCACAACTGTATCTATGTTATCTTTCGAGTTATTTATCAAACAATTTTTGTTGACTTCGCATAACTCGGGAAATAATCTAGATAGAATGTTCCAGTTTTCAACAAAAGATTCCTCCTCATTCCAACTTTATTTGCACCAAGCTTGATTTTTATATCTGCATTATCTTCCGAGTTATCTACCAAATAATACCTTTTTTAAATTCGCAAATAGCTCAGGAAATAATCTAGATAGAATATTCTAGTCTTTAGTAGTAGATTCCACGTAATTTATACAATATTCCAACCAATTCTAGTTTTTGTATCTATATTATTTTTAGAGTTATCTACCTATAAACATTTTTTAAATTTTCAGAGATAACTCGGGAAATAGTATAGATAGAAGGGTCTAGGTTTGAATACAATATTTTGCGTTACTAAAGCAATATCTATTCTAAATTTCAGATATGTATCTACATTATCTTCCAAGTTATCTATCAAGAAAGTTTGGTAGATAACTCAAGATATAATCAAGATACGAGATTTTAGTTTTGACTATTGGATTTATCACGATTTAAGAGTTATCTATGTCAATTTTTACATTTGTATCTATGTTATCTTTCTATTTAAAAAATCAAGAAATGGACAAGAAAGTGTGTTAGATAACTCAAGATGAAATCAAGATACGAGATTCTAGTTTCGACTATTCGATTTATCACGATTTAAGTGTTATCTGTGTCGCATTTCATATCTGTATCTATAGTATTGTTTTCCACAGATAACTCTGTAATCTAGATACATCATTCTAGTTTTAAACAATAGATCCTACATCTTTCCAGCAATTTCTATGCCAGATTTAACAACTGTATCTATGGTATCTTTCAAGTTATCTACCAGAAATCGCGTTTTGGTTTTGTTAGATAACTCTGTTATCTAGATACAGCATTCTAGTTTTCAGCAGCGGATTCCATATCATTTCGATAATTTCTGTGCCAAATTTCACAATTGTATCTATATTATTTTTTGAGTTATCTACCAAAAACCAAATATAGTTTTTACAAGATAACTCTGTAATCTAGATACAGTTTTCAAGTTTTCAGTAATGGTTTTCATAGCGTTCCCATAATATTTATGCCAGATTTCACAACTGTTTCTGTAAAATCTTCCGAGTTATCTACCAAAAACCGAGTATTGTTTTTCTCAGATAACTCTGTTATCTAGATACATCATTCTAGTTTTAAACAATAGATTCTACATCTTTCCAGCAATATATAAGTCAAATTTAACAATTGTATCTATGGTATCTTCCAAGTTATCTACGAGAAATCGTGTTTTGTTTTTTTTCCAGATAACTCTGTAATCTAGATACAGCATTCTAGTTTACAACAATGGATTTTATAGCGTTCCGACAATATCTGTGACAAATTTCACAACTGTATCTATATTATCTTCCAAGTTATCTATCAAAAATCGTGTTTTGTTTATTCCCAGATAACGCTGTAATCTAGATACAGCATTCTACTTTTCAAAAAAGGCTTCCATATCATTCCTGCATTATCTATGCTTAATTTCACATCTGTATCTATATTAGCTTCCGAGTTATCTACCAAAAATCGTGTTTTTTTCTTTGTCAGATAACTCTGTAATCTAGATACCTCATTCTAGTTTCCAAAAATGGTTTCCATATAATTTGCACATTATCAATGATAAATTTCACATCTGTATCTATATTAGCTTTCGAGTTATCTACCAAAAATCCTGTTTTGTTTTTTCCCAGATAACTTTGTAATCTGGATACAGCATTCTAGTTTTTAACAGTGGATTCCATAGCGTTTCGGAAATATCTGTGCCCAATTTCACAACTGTATCTATATTATCTTCCGAGTTATCTACTAAACACCTAGTATTGTGTTTACCAGATAACTCTGTAATCTAGATACAGCATTCTAGTTTTAAATAATAGATGCATCTTTCTAGCAATATCTATGCCCAATTTACCAATTGTATCTACAGTATCTTCCACACTCTCTACCAGAAATAGTGTTTTGTTTTTTTCCAGATAACTCTGTAATCTAGATACAGCATTCTAGATTTAATCAAGAGATACTGCATCTTTCTATCAATGTCTATGCCAAATATAACAATTGTATCTATAGTGTCTTCCAAGTTATCTACCAGAAATCGTGTTTAGTTTATTCCAGATAACTCTGTAGTCTAGATTCAGCATTCTAGTTTCAACAATGGATTGCATATCATTCCGACAATATCTATGCCAAATTTCACAACTGTATCTATATCTTCTTCAGAGTTATCTGCCAAAAACAGGGTATTGTTTTCTCGAGATAACTCAGTAATATAGATACATCATTCTAGTTTTAATCAGTTGATTCTACATCTTTCCAGCAAAATCTGTGCCAAATTTAACAACTGTATCTATGATATCTTCCGGGTTATCTACCAGAAATCGTGTTTTGTTTTTTGCCAGATAGCTCCGTAATCTAGATATAGCATTCTTGTCTTCAGAAATGGATTCCATTGCGTTCCGGCAATACCTATGCCAAATTTCACTGCTGTATCTATATTATCTTCCGAGTTATCTACAAAAAGTCGGGTATTGTTTTCCCCAGATAACTCTGTAATTTAGATACACCATTCTAGTTTTAAAAAATAGATTCTACATCTCACCTGCGATATCTGTGCCAAATTTAACAACTGTATCTAGGGTATCTTCCAAGTTATCTTCAAAAAAACGCGTTTTGTTTTTTCCCAGATAAGTCTGTAATCCAGATACAATATTCTAGTTTCCAGCAGTGGATTCCATACAGTTCCGGCAATATCTATGTCAAATTTCAAAACTTTATCTATATTATCTTCCCAGTTATCTACCAAAAACAGTGTTTTGGTTTTTTTCCAGATAACTCTGTAATCTAGATATATCATTCTAATTTTAAACAATAGATTTTTTATCTTTCTGGCAATATCTATGCCAAAATTAAGAGTTGTATCTGTAGTATCTTCCAAGATATCTACCAGAAATCGTGTTTTGATTTTTGACCAAAAAAAGCGTTTTGTTTTTTCCCAGATAACTCCGATACAGCAGTCCGCAGTTCGATAGAGTCCGATACAGCCTAGATACAGCAGTCTTGTTTTCAACAATGGATTCCATAGCGTTGCGGAAATATTTATGCCAAATTTCACAACTGTATCTATATTATCTTACGAGTTATCTATCAAACAATTTTTCTTGTTTTCGCAGATAACTCAGCAAATAATCTAGATAGAATGTTCCAGTTTTCACTAATAGATTCTTCCTCGTTCCAGCTTTTTTTGTATCAAGCTTCATTTCTATATCTGTATTATCTTCCGAGTTATCTATCTACTAAATAATACATTATATTAATTTGCAAATAACTCAGGAAATAATCCAGATACAATATTCTTGTCTTCACTAGTAGATTCCACGCAATTTAAGCAATATTCCAACCATGTCTAGTTTTTGTATCTATATTAGTTTCAGAGTTATCTACCTGTAAACATTTTTATCATTTTCACAGACACCTCGGGAAATAGTAAAGATAGAAGGGTATAGTTTTCACTAGTAGATTTCGCCTTACTAAAGCAATGTCTATTCTAAATTTTAGAGATGTATCTAGATTATCTTCCGTTATCTATCAAGAAAGTTTGTTAGATAACTCAAGATGTAATCAAGATACGAGTTTCTAGTTTTGACTATTGGATTTATCACGGTTTAAGTGTTATCTATGTCAAATTTTATATCTGTATCTATATCCTCTTTCTAGTTAACAGATCAAGAAATTGTCAAGAAAGTTTGTTAGATAACTCAAAAAATAATCAAGATCCGATATTCTAGTTTTGACTATTTGCTTTATCACAATTTAAGTGTTATCTATGTCGCATTTTATATCTGTATCTATATTATCTTTGTAGATATCATTTAAAACGTTTTTTGTAAAAATGTTAGATAACTCAAAAATAATCAAGATACGAGATTCTAGTTTTGGCTATTGGATTTTTCACAATTTAAGAGTTATCTATGTTGAATTTTATGTTTCTATCTATGTTATCTTTCTAGTTAACAGATCAAGAAAGTTTGTTAGATAACTCAAGATGAAATCAAGATACGAGATTCTAGTTTTGACTATTCGGTTTATCACGATTTAAGCGTTATCTATGTCGAATTTCATAGCTATATCTATATTATCTTCCTAGTTATCATTAAAAAGGTTATTTTTTTGTTAGAAAAATCTAGATAACTAAGTTTGCAGGACTGTAGCAGGAAAACTGCTGGAAATTTCGCAATTTGTTTCAAACAAAACTTGTCGCGAATTTAATCGGCTTTCGTTTGTTATTATTTTGTGGTTTATTTTGCTACAAAAATTTTGCGAAAATTTGCAAAAAGTAAACTAAAACCTTTTGTTTTCCCTGCTGCCATTTAAAAACTGAGACGTCTAGAAGGTAAATTGTTTGAATAAAAGTTGCAGAGCATTGAAAATCCTGCAATTTTTTTTCTTGCAGGAATTACTTGTTTTCTAATTTTAAACTGACTCACTGTATCTATTCTGTATCTGTATTATCTTCCGAGTTATCTACTAAACACCTAGTATTGTGTTTACCAGATCACTCTGTAATCTAGATACAGCATTCTAGTTTTAAATAATAGATGCATCTTTCTAGCAATATCTATGCCCAATTTACCAATTGTATCTACAGTATCTTCCACACTCTCTACCAGAAATCGTGTTTTGTTTTGTTCCAGATAACTCTGTAATCTATATACAGCATTCTAGATTTAAACAAGAGATACTGCATCTTTCTATCAATATCTATGCCAAATATAACAATTGTATCAATAGTGTCTTCCAAGTTATCTACCAGAAATCGTGTTTAGTTTTTTCCAGATAACTCTGTAGTCTAGATTCAGCATTCTAGTTTTCAACAATGGATTACATATCATGCCGGCAATATCTATGCCAAATTTCACAACTGTATCTATATCTTCTTCAGAGTTATCTGCCAAAAACAGGGTATTGTTTTCTCGAGATAACTCAGTAATATATATACATCATTCTAGTTTTAATCAGTTGATTCTACATCTTTCCAGCAAAATCTGTGCCAAATTTAACAACTGTATCTATGATATCTTCCGGGTTATCTACCAGAAATCGTGTTTTGTTTTTTGCCAGATAGCTCCGTAATCTAGATATAGCATTCTAGTCTTCAGAAATGGATTCCATTGCGTTCCGGCAATACCTATGCCAAATTTCACGGCTGTATCTATATTATCTTCCGAGTTATCTACAAAAAGCCGGGTATTGTTTTCCCTAGATAACTCTGTAATTTAGATACATCATTCTAGTTTTAAACAATAGATTCTACATTTTAAATGCAATATCTGTGCCAAATTTAACAACTGTATCTAGGATATCTTCCAAGTTATCTTCAAAAAAACGCGTTTTGTTTTTTCCCAGATAAGTCTGTAATCCAGATACAATATTCTAGTTTCCAGCAATGGATTCCATACCGTTCCGGCAATATTTATGTCAAATTTCAAAATTTTATCTATATTATCTTCCCAGTTATCTACCAAAAACAGTGTTTTGTTTTTTTCCCAGATAACTCTGTAATCTAGATATATGATTCTAGTTTTAAACAATAGATTTTTTATCTTTCTGGCAATATCTATGCAAAATTTAACAACTGTATCTGTAGTATCTTCCAAGTTATCTACCAGAAATCGTATTTTGATTTTTGACCAAAAAAAGCATTTTGTTTTTTCCCAGATAACTCCGATACAGCAGTCTGCAGTTCGATAGAGTCCGATACAGCCTAGATACAGCAGTCTAGTTTTCAACAATGGATTCCATAGCGTTGCGGAAATATTTATGCCAAATTTCACAACTGTATCTATATTATCTTACGAGTTATCTATCAAACAATTTTTGTTGATTTCGCAGATAACTCAGCAAATAATCTAGATAGAATGCTCCAGTTTTCACCAATAGATTCTTCCTCGTTCCAGCTTTCTTTGTATCAAGCTTCATTTAATTATCTGTATTATCTTCCGAGTTATCTATCTACTAAATAAAACATTATTTTAATTTGCAGATAACTCAGGAAATAATCCAGATACAATATTCTTGTCTTCACTAGTAGACTCCACGTAATTTAAACAATATTCCAACCAAGTCTAGTTTTTTGTATCTATATTAGTTTCAGAGTTATCTACCTGTAAACATTTTTATCATTTTCAGAGACACCTCGGGAAATAGTATAGATAGAAGGGTATAGTTTTCACTAGTAGATTTCGCCTTACTAAAGCAATGTCTATTCTAAATTTAAGAGATGTATCTAGATTATCTTCCGTTATCTATCAAGAAAGTTTGTTAGATAACTCAAGATGTAATCAAGATACGAGTTTCTAGTTTTAACTATTGGATTTATCACGGTTTAAGTGTTATCTATGTCAAATTTTATATCTGTATCTATATCATCTTTCTAGTTAACAGATCAAGAAAGTGTCAAGAAAGTTTGTTAGATAACTCAAGATGTAATCAAGATACGAGATTCTAGTTTTGACTATTCAATTTATCACAATTTAAGTGTTATCTATGTCGCATTTCATATCTGTATCTAGATTATCTTTCTAGATATCATTTAAAACGTTTTTTGTAAAATTGTTAGATAACTCAAGAAGTAATCAAGATACGAGATTGTAGTTTTGACTATTGGATTTATCACATTTTAAGTGTTATCTACATCGAATTTTATATCTGTATCTATGTTATCTTTCTCGTTAAAAGATCAAGAAGTTGTCAAGAAAGTTTGTTAGATAACTCAAGAAATAATCAAGATACGAGATTCTAGTTTTCACTATTCCATATATCACGATTTAGGTGTTATGTATGTCCTATTTCATATCTGTATCTATATTATCTTTGTAGTTATCATTAAAAACGTTTTTTAACAGATCAAGAAATTGTCAAGAAAGTTTCTTAGATAACTCAAGAAATAATCAAGATACGCTATTCTAGTTTTGACTATTCGGTTTATCACAATTTTCTTGATATCTATGTCGCATTTAATATCTGTATCTATATTATCTTCCCAGTTATCTACCAAAAACCGCGTTTTGTTTTTTCCCAGATAACTCTGTAATCTAGATACAGCAATATAGTTTTCAACAATTGATTCCATAGCATTACGGAAATATTTATGCCAAATTTCACAACTGTATCTATGTTATCTTTCGAGTTATTTATCAAACAATTTTTGTTGATTTCGCATAACTCGGGAAATAATCTAGATAGAATGTTCCAGTTTTCAACAAAAGATTCCTCCACATTCCAACTTTATTTGCACCATGCTTGATTTTTATATCTGCATTATCTTCCGAGTTATCTACCAAAGAATACCTTTTTTTAATTCGCAAATAGCTCAGGAAATAATCTAGATAGAATATTCTAGTCTTTAGTAGTAGATTCCACGTAATTTATACAATATTCCAACCAAGTCTAGTTTTTGTATCTATATTATTTTCAGAGTTATCTACCTATAAACATTTTTTAAATTTTCAGAGATAACTCGGGAAATGGTATAGATAGAAGGGTCTAGGTTTGAATACAATATTGTGCGTTACTAAAGCAATATCTATTATAAATTTCAGAGATGTATCTACATTATCTTCCAAGTTATCTATCAAGAAAGTTTGGTAGATAACTCAAGATATAATCAAGATACGAGATTTTAGTTTTGACTATTGGATTTATCACGATTTAAGAGTTATCTATGTCAATTTTTACATTTGTATCTATGTTATCTTTCTATTTAAAAAATCAAGAAAGGGACAAGAAAGTGTGTTAGATAACTCAAGATGAAATCAAGATACGAGATTCTAGTTTCGACTATTCGATTTATCACGATTTAAGTGTTATCTGTGTCGCATCTCATATCTGTATCTATATTATCATTCTAGTTAACA
Organism: Phosphuga atrata; assembly: GCA_944588485.1. NCBI lineage: Eukaryota > Metazoa > Arthropoda > Insecta > Coleoptera > Silphidae > Phosphuga > Phosphuga atrata. The sequence goes on from OX155906.1 coordinate 27,571,725, forward strand.
GACCAAGAAAGTATCAAAAAAGTTTGTTAGATAACTCAAGATGTAATCAAGATACGAGATTCTAGTTTTGACTATTCGATTTATCACAATTTAGTTGTTATCTATGTCGCATTTCATATCTGTATCTGTATTATCTTTCTAGTTATCATTTCAAACGTTTTTTGTAAAAATGTTAGATAACTCAAGAAAGAATCAAGATACGACATTCTAGTTTTGACTATTGGATTTATCACATCTTAAATGTTATCTACATCGAATTTTATATCTGTATCTATGTTATCTTTCTCGTTAAAAGATCAAGAAGTTGTCAAGAAAGTTTGTTAGATAACTCAAGAAATTATCAAGATACTAGATTCTAGTTTTGGCTATTGGATTTTTCACAATTTAAGATTTATCTGTGTTGAATTTTATGTTTCTATCTATGTTATCTTTCTAGTTAACAGATCAAGAAAGTTTGTTAGATAACTCAAGATGAAATCAAGATACGAGATTCTAGTTTTGACTATTCGGTTTATCACGATTTAAGCGTTATCTATGTCGAATTTCATAGCTATATCTATATTATCTTCCTAGTTATCATTAAAAAGGTTATTTTTTTGTTAGAAAAATCTAGATAACTAAGTTTGCAGGATTGTAGCAGGAAAACTGCTGGTAATTTCGCAATTTGTTTCAAACAAAACTTGTCGCGAATTTAATCGTTTTTCGTTTGTTATTATTTTGGGGTTTATTTACCTACAAAAATTTTGCGAAAATTTGCAAAAAGTAAACTCAAACCATTTGTTTTCCCTGCTGCCATTTAAAAACTGAGACGTCTACAAGGTAAAGTGTTTGAATAAAAGTTGCAGAGCGTTGAAGATCCTGCAATATTTTTTTGCAGGAATTCTAATTTTAAACTGACTTACTGTGTCTGTCCGTTGAGTTTTGGCAAATTTTCCTGCAAAAACGGCTTAATTCCTGCACACACACCTTTCCCACTTCACTCGCGACATACATAAAGCCCCAGCAGGAATACTGAACAAACCGCACTAAACCAACTTTCTGCTTCTGCGAATAAACCAGCGGGGTTTTCTGTCGCGCAAAACAAACCGAAACCCCGGCAGGAACCCAACAGTTCCTCGGATTTCTTCCCAATCGAGTTTGTTTGTTGTGTTTGTCACGTTGGCAGCAGGAGGTTCTCCTGCAGGCGTCGGCGATGGACTGTTCGCGGTGCGATTGGAACGCGGAGTGGCCGGAAAAAATCCTGCCGCGCCTGCGTGCATAAACAACGGAGCGTTTCAAATTGAATTTCGTTAAACAATTGAATATCAGCAGAAACAGACGAATTGCTGAAGAAACTAAAACGGTTCCTGAAAGGGAATTAAATCCTGCACAGAATTATCCTAGTTGATTTTTGTCGTAAAGTTATTAGTTTTCGAGTTATTTGATTTAGGGTTGAACTTGACCTGCCTCACGGTTTAACTCACTGGGCTAGTCCAAACAACGGGTTTTGCGAATTCCGCGAAATTATTTCAAAAACTCAAAGCTTATAAAATTCCGTACAAAATTCATCTGAAACTTTTCGCCCCAACTCCCCTACTTTACTAAATATTTAGTCCTAAACTTAATTATTTCAAAACTCGTTTAATTAGTCAAATTCGCTGAGATTTCGCGGACAATGCTGCGAACCAAACTCCACCTAATTACCATTTGCATAATTTACCCAACTAATTTCTTTGTAGACAAACTTGGGAAATTAGGTCGCAGCGTGCGTTGGATTAAGTAATCGCTATAAAAACCGCTGCAACTTCAAAACCGGAAGCGATAACCTTTTCCGGTTTCGATTGCTACTCAGACCGAAGTTTCAGGAAGAAAATAAGGTCTCATTTGTTTCTGTAGCACTTCCGGTTTGGAAGTTACAGCCTTTTGAAAATACAGTATAATCTCGGTAATTCGGCCGTTGGTTAATCGGACGACACGTTCAATAATTCGTCGGTCTGGAGACCGCGAGCGGTTTTCTCTCCCACCACTCTTTCTGATAATCCGGCGGTTGTCTGGTCCAATATGTGTCGGATTATCGAGATTATACAGTACAGTCTAATCTCGGTAATTCGGCCGTTGGTTAATCGGACGACACGTCCAGTAATCCAGCGGTCTGGAGACCGCTCGCGCTCTTCGCACCCACAGCTCTTTCTGATAATCCGGCGGTTGTCTGGTCCCATATGTGTCGGATTATCGAGATTATACAGTACAGTATAATCTCGGTAATTCGGTCGTTGGTTAATCGGACGACACGTCCAGTAATCCAGCGGTCTGGAGACCGCTCGCGCTCTTCCCTCCCACAGCTCTTTCTGATAATCCGACGGTTGTCTGGTCCCATATGTGTCGGATTTTCGAGATTATACAGTACAGTATAATCTCGGTAATTCGGCCGTTGGTTAATCGGACGACACATTCAGTAGTCAGCCGGTCTGGAGACCGCTCGCGCTCTTCCCTCCCACAGCTCTTTCTGATAATTCGGCGGTTGTCTGGTCCCGTATGTGTCGGATTATCAAGATTTTACAGTACAGTATAATCTCGATAATTCGGCCGTTGGTTAATCGGACGACACGTCCAGTAATCCAGCGGTCTGGAGACCGCTCGCGCTCTTCGCTCCCACAGCTCTTTCTGATAATCCGGCGGTTGTCTGGTCCCATATGTGTCGGATTATCGAGATTATACAGTACAGTATGATCTCGGTAATTCGGCCGTTGGTTAATCGGACGACACGTCCAGTAATCCAGCGGTCTGGAGACCGCTCGCGCTCTTCGCACCCACAGCTCTTTCTGATAATCCGGCGGTTGTCTGGTCCCATATGTGTCGAATTATCGAGATTATACAGTACAGTATAATCTCGGTAATTTGGCCGTTGGTTAATCGGACGACACATTCAGTAATCAGCCGGTCTGGAGACCGCTCGCGGTCTTCCCTCCCACAGCTCTTGCTGATAATCCGGGGGTTGTCTGGTCCCATATGTGTCGGATTATCGAGATTATACAGTACAGTATAATCTCGGTAATTCGGCCGTTGGTTAATCGGACGACACGTCCAGTAATCCAGCGGTCTGGAGACCGCTCGCGCTCTTCGCTCCCACAGCTCTTTCTGATAATCCGGCGGTTGTCTGGTCCCATATATGTCGGATTATCGAGATTATACAGTACATTATAATCTCGGTAATTCGGCCGTTGGTTAATCGGACCACACGTCCAGTAATCCAGCGGTCTGGAGACTGCTCACGCTCTTCCTTCCCGCCGCTCTTTCTTATAATCCGGCGGTTGTCTGGTCTCTTATGTGTCGGATTATCGAGATAATACTGCATTATCTTAACTTTTGCAAATTTAAATTCGCAATTTGTGTTTATATCCGTTTCCGCGACTTACGGTATCTTAGCTGTGACAACTTGTTCGTTGGGTAACTTCAAAGCCGGAAACGATGGCGATTTCCGAGTTGCAGATTTGGATTCGGACGGCGCAAACCATCAAAAACCGGTTTCGTTCAACTTCCGGTTTGCGAATTTTCGGATCAAACTTAAAAGCGGAAAACAATTGTTATCTAAGGAAGTGTCGTGAGATTAAGTATTCGCTATAAAAACCGCTCTAACTTTAAAACCGGAAGCGATAACCTTTACCGGTTTTGATTGCTACTCAGACAGAAGTTTTAGGAAGAAAATGAGGTCTCATTTGTTTCTGTAGCACTTCTGGTTTGGAAGTTTCCGCCTTTTGAAAACACTGTCTTAACTTTTTCATTGACGTTTTGTTTTCTTTAAATTCCGGTTGCGAATTTGCTGATAAAATTTAAAACCGGAAACCATTGGTATCTAAGGAAGTGTCGAGGGATTAAGCAATCGCTATAAAAACCGATCTAACTTTAAAACCGGAAGCGATAACCTTTTCCGGCTTTGATTGCTACTCAGATAGAAGTTTTAGGAAAAAAATGAGGTCCCATTTGTTTCTGTAGCACTTCCGGTTTGGAAGTTTCCGCCTTTTGAAAACACTGTCTTAACTTTTGCAAATTTAAATTCGCAATCTGTGTTCTAAACAAGTTTATTTCCGCTTCTGCGACTTCCGGTTTGTTAACTATGACAACTTGTTTATTGGGTAACTTCAAAGCCGGAAACGGCGGCGATTTCCGAGTTGCAGATTTGGATTCGCACGGTGCAAACCATCAAAAACCGGTTTCGTTTAACTTCCGGTTTACGAATTTTCGGAACAAATTTACAACGGGAAAACAATTGGTATCTAAGGAATTGTCGTGGGAGCTTAAAAGATGAATTGGCAACATTGAACGATATCGAAACCCGCTATTAATTTTGTGTTTTGCTGCTTCCGTTTTCCAAATTTGCAACCGGAAATTGGGGTATATTGAGGTTTTGTTTTGTTTAAATTCCGGTTTGCGAATTTGCTGATAAAATTTAAAGCCGGAAAACGATTGGGATCTAAGGAAGTGTCGTGGGAGCTTACGGTTTTAAAAGAGAATTGGCAACAATGAATCGCTATTATTTTTGTTTTTGCAACTTCCGTTTTCCGAATTATCAACCGGAAATTGGCGTGTATTTCTAAAAGTAGTAAATTTAGCTACTTCCTGTTTTCAGAAATGGCCTCTAGAGAATGAGATCTATCGATCGGTCTTTTTTTCTTTCTGTGACTTCCGGTTTAAAAATTAGCAATTTGCAAATTTGCCCTTAAACCATGCGATAACTCGGAAACGGGGGGTCGTAGCGATTTCCCGTTTGTAAATTTGAATTCGCAAGCTTGAAATCTTTGCCAATTCGATTTTTGCGAGTTTTAGTTTCCAATTTAACTTCCGGTTTAAAATTAGCAATTTGCAAATTTGTCCAAATACTATGCGATAATTCAGAAACGGTGGGTGATACCAACTTCCTGTTTGCAAATTTGAATTCGCAACCTTAAAATCTTTGAGAATCCGGTTTTATTTTGTTTATACGAGTTTTAGTTGTCAATTTAACTTCCGGTTTTAAAATCAGCAGTTTGTAAATTTTCCCCAAAAACCATACGATAACTCGGAAACTGGGGGTCGTAGCGGCTTCTTGTTTGCAAATTTGAATTCGCAAGCTTGAAATCTTGCATAATCTGGTTTTATTTTGTTTCTGAGACTTATAGTCTTCAATTTAACTTCCGGTTATAAAATTAGAAATTTGCCGAAAGACTATGCGATTACTCGGAAATTGGTAGCCGTAGCGACTTCCTGTTTGCAAATTTGAATTCGCAAGCTTGAAATCTTACAAATTCCGGTTTTATTTTGTTTCTGCGAGTTGTAGTTTTCGATTCAACTGCCGGTTTTAAAATTAGAAATTTGTAAATTTTCAAAACCGGAAGCGATAACCTTTTCCGGTTTTGAATGCTACTCAGATCGAAGTTTCAGGAAGAAAATAAGGTCGCATTGGTTTCTATAGCACTTCCGGTTTCGAAGTTACAGCCTTTTCAAAACACAGTCTTAACTTTTGCAAATTTAAATTCGCAATCTGTGTTCGAAACCAGCTTATTTCCGGTTTGTTAGCTATGACAACTTGTTTGTTGGGTAACTTGAAAGCCGGAAACGGTGGCGATTTCCGAGTTGCAGATTTGGATTCGCACGGTGCAAACCATCAAAAACCGGTTTCGTTTAACTTCCGGTTTGCGAATTTTCGGATCAAATTTAAAACCGGAAAACAATTGGTAACTAAGGAATTGTCGTGGGAGCTTAAAAGTTGAACCGAAGTTAACCCGAGTTATTTAGATCTAAACTAGTGGCTTTTTAGCAACAAATTTGACTGTTTAATTTCAGTCTGTAACTCTGTTGATGGACTAGATAGATTAACTAAATTTGGTAACGCTATAACTAATGAAGTTATCTAGTCATAGCTGAAAACTAGACTTTTCTAGTTAGAATATAACCCGAGTTATCTAGATTTTAACTTGTGGCTTTTTGGCAACAAATTTAACTGTTTAATTTCAGTCTTTAACTCTGTTGATGGACTAGATAGACTAACTAAATTTGGTAAGGCTATAGCCAATGAAGTTATCTAGTCATAATTGCTAACTAGACGTTTCTAGTTAGTATATAAACCGAGTTATCTAGATCTAAACTTGTGGCTTTTTGGCAAAAAAATTGACTGTTTAATTTCAGTCTGTAACTCTGTTGATGGACTAGATAGATTAACTAAATTTGGTAAGGCTATAGCTAATGAAGTTATCTAGTCATAGCTGAAAACTAGACTTTTCTAGTTAGAATATAACCCGAGTTATCTAGATCTTAACTTGTGGCTTTTTGGCAACAAATTTAACTGTTTAATTTTCGTCTGTAACTCTGTTGATGGATTAGATAGACTAACTAAATTTGGTAAGGCTATAGCTAATGAAGTTATCTAGTCATAGTTGGAAACTAGTCATTTCTAGCTAGAACATAACCCGAGTTATCTACATCTTTTATTTCATTACAAATTATGATTTTGTTTTATTGTCAGCAAATTGTGATTTTGTTGTTTTTTTTTTCAGGTGTTATTGGTTTATCTCCGTTGTCGAATTATTTGCGAGCTTGGACTTGTAGTGGCAAAGGTGTCGCGGTGATAAGAAACACGAGATGCGAACGGTGCAACATAATCGGACAGTTGTTGCAGTGCGGTGAGGGTGTAAACAGCGGTGAATTCGCGAGTTTTGTGTTGTTTATTGACTTGATGTTGTGTGTTGTTCATTGACTTAAAGTGTGTTGTTCGTTGACTTTGTGGTGGATTGGTTTTGGGGACGAGGAGTGCTTCCAGACGGCCAGTTTTCTGCAGAAACCGTGAGTACTTTTGATTTGTTTTACTTTGACAGGTTGTAACTCAAAAACTAGGAAAAATCCTGGAAATTCTTTTGAATAAAACTTGTAGAAAATTTATTTGTCTATAAGAAATGTTTCAAACGAAATTTTGGTTTATTAGGCATTTTTGTCTAAAAAACGCAAAAAACGAAATTGAATTACGTAATTTTGTTATTTTTTTAAGTCGATATACAATTTTGATTTAAACAGCTTGTAACTCAAAAACTAGGAGACATCCTGGAAAATCTTTTGAATAAAACTTTTAGATAATTTAATTGTCTATAAGAAAGGTATTAACCGAAATTTTGGTTTATTAGGCACTTTTGTCTAAAAAACGCAAAAAACTGAAATAGAATTTCGTAAATCTTTAATTTTTTTAAATCGACATAAAATTTTGCTTTTAACTGCTTGTAATTCAAAAACTAGGAGACATCCTGGAAAATCTTTTCAATAAAACTTTTAGAGAATTTAATTCTCTATAAGAAAGGTATTGACCGAAATTTTGGTTTATTAGGCACTTTTGTCTAAAAAACGCAAAAAACTGAAATAGAATTACGTAAATCTTTAATTTTTTTAAATCGACATAAAATTTTGCTTTTAACTGCTTGTAACTCAAAAACTAGGAGACATCCTGGAAAATCTTTTGAATAAAACTTTTAGAGAATTTAATTCTCTATAAGAAAGGTATTGACCGAAATTTTGGTTTATTAGGCACTTTTGTCTAAAAAACGTAAAAAACTGATATAGAATTACGTAAATCTTTTATTTTTTTAAATCGACATAAAATTTTGCTTTTAACAGCTTGTAACTCAAAAACTAGGAGACATCCTGAAAAATCTTTTGAATAAAACTTTTAGATAATTTAATTGTCTATAAGATACGTATTTACCGAAATTTTGGTTTATTAGGCACTTTTGTCTAAAAAACGCAAAAAACTGAAATAGAATTTCGTAAATTTTTTATTTTTTTTAATCGACATAAAATTTTGCTTTTAACAGCTTGTAACTCAAAAACTAGGAGACATCCTGGAAAATATTTTGAATAAAACTTTTAGAGAATTCAATTCTCTATAAGAAAGGTATTCACCGAAGTTTTGGTTTATTAGGCACTTTTGTCTAAAAAACGCAAAAAAACTGAAATAGAATTTCGTAATTTTTTTATTTTTTTAAACCGACATAAATTTTGATTTCAACCGCTTGTAACTCAAAAACTAGGAGACATCCTGGAAAATCTTTTGAATAAAACTTTTAGAGAATTTAATTCTCTATAAGAAAGGTATTGACCGAAATTTTGGTTTATTATGCACTTTTGTCTAAAAAACGCAAAAAACTGAAATAGAATTTCGTAATTTTTTTATTTTTTTAAACCGACATAAATTTTGCTTTTAACAGCTTGTAACTCAAAAAGTAGAAATCATCCTGGAAAATCTTTTGAATAAAACTTGTAGAGAATTTAATTGTCTATAAGAAATGTATTAAACGAAATTTTGGTTTATTGGCCATTTTAGTCAAAAAAACGTAAAAAACAGAAATAGAATTTCGTTTTTTTTTTTAAGTCGGCATAATATTTGGACTTGTTGGAGAATACGGGTCTATTGAAACTTATTGTTATGAACTTTTTAGTTGGTGTAACTTTTGTTAATCGTCCTTAGCACAGCTTAACTAAGGTCGGAAAGCAAAAATGAAGCTTCTACGTGGTCTGGTTCAATAAATATTCGTGTTTTTGTAAAAAAACCTAACCAATATTGTATCGAGAGTTCGCGCTACCGCGCGTATGTTGTCTTGATTCATGGCGGTGGACAACCTAATCTAACCGGGATTAAACCAACGGTCCTTGCCACATTGATCTATATTGGATCGAGAGTTCGCGCTGCCGCGCGTATGTTGTTTTGATTTATCTGTCCGCTTCGCGGCGGACAACCTAATCTAACCAACCAAAATGTCAACAACTATTTTCAACAAAAATACGAATATTTATTGAACAAGACAACGTAGGAGCTTGATTTTTGCTTTCCGATCTTAGTTAAAGAGTGCCAAAGACGATTAATAACAGTTACACCAGGTAAAAAGTCCGCAAAAATATTTTCAACAGACCCGTATTTACCACCTAACCCTAAAATTTTGATTTTAACAGCTTGCAACTCAAAAACTAGGAAACATCCTGGAAAATATTTTCAATAAAACTAAAACGGTCTTTTTTTTCTTTCTGTGACTTCCGGTTTTAAAATTTGCAAATTTGCCCAAAAACCATGCGATAACTCGGAAACGGAGGGGTCATAGCGACTTCCCGTTTGCAAATTTGAATTCGCAAGCTTGAAATCTTGCAAAATCCGGTTCTATTATGTTTTTTGCGAGTTTTAGTTTCCAATTTAACTTCCGGTTTAAAATTAGCAATATGCAAATTTATCCAAAAACTATGCGATAATTCGGAAACGTTGGGTGATAGCAACTTTCTGTTTGCAAATTTGAATTCGCAAGCTTCAAATCTGTCAAATTCCGGTTTTATTTTGTTTCTGCTAGTTGTACTTTTCGATTTAACTTCCGGTTATAAAATTAGCAATTTGTAAATTTTCCCCAAAAACCATACGATAACTCCGAAACTGGGGTGCATAGCGATATCCTGTTTGCGAATGTGAATTCGCAAGTTTGAAATCTTTCAAAATCCGGTTTTATTTTGTTTCTGCGAGTTGTAGTTTTCAATTTAACTTCCGGTTATAAAATTAGAAATTTGGCGAAAAACTATGCGATTACTCGGAAACGGGTAGTCGTAGCGACTTCCTGTTTGCAAATTTGAATTCGCAAGCTTGAAATCTTACAAATTCCGGTTTTATTTTGTTTCTGCGAGTTATAGCTTTCGATTTCACTGCCGGTTTTAAAATTAGCAATTTGTAAATTTTCAAAACCGGAAGCGATAACCTTTTCCGGTTTTGATTGCTACTCAGATCGAAGTTTCAGGAAGAAAATAAGGTCTCATTTGTTTCTGTAGCACTTCCGGTTTGGAAGTAACCCTCTTGAAAACATTGTCTTTGCAACTTTTGCAAATCTAAATTCGAAATATGTGTTCTAAACAAGTTTATTTCCGTTTCTGCGACTTCCTGTTTCTCGGCTATGACAACTTGTATGTTGAGTAACTTCAAAACCGGAAACGGTGGCGATTTCCGAGTGGCAGAATGGGATTCGGACGGTGCAAACCATCAAAAACCGGTTTCGTTTAACTTCCGGTTTGCAAATTTTCGGATCAAATTTAAGACCGGAAAACAATTGGTATCTAAGGAATTGTCGTGGGAACTTAAAAGATGAATTGGCAACATTGAGCGATATCGAAACCTTTATTAATTTTGTGTTTTGCAACTTCCGGTATGCAAATTTGCAACCGGAAATTGGGGTATATTGACGTTTTGTTTTGTTTAAATTCCGGTTTGCGAACTTGCTGATAATATTTAAAACCGGATAATGATTGATATCTTAGAAAGTATCGTGGGATTAGGTAATCGCTATAAAAACCGCTCTAACTTCAAAACCTGAAGTAATAACTTTTTCCGGTTTTGATTGCTACTCAGATCCACGTTTCAGGAAGAAAATAAGGTCTCGCTTGTCTCTGTAGCACTTCCAGTCTGGAAGTTATAGCCTTTTTAAAACACAGTCTTAACTTTTGAAAATTTAAATTCGCAAGCTGTGTTCTAAACAAGTTTATTTCCGTTTCTGCGACTTCCGGTTTTTTAGCTATCACAACCTGTTTGTTGGGTATCTTCAAAGCCGGTAACGGTGGCGATTTCCGAGTTGCAGATTTGTATTCGCACGGTGCAAACCATCAAAAACCGGTTTCGTTTAACTTCCGGTTTCCGGAAAATCTAATGAATTATCGTGGGAGCTTAAAAAATAAATTGGCAACATTGAACCATAACGAAACCGCTATTAATTTTGTATTTTGCAACTTCCGTTTTCCAAATTTGCAACCGGAAATTGGGGTATATTGACGTTTTGTTCTGTTTAAATTCCGGTTTGCGAATTTGCTGATAAAATTTAAAACCGGTAAACGATTGGTATCTAACGCTTACGGTTTTAAAAGATGAATTGGCAACAATGCATCGCTATTATTTTTGTTTTTGCAACTTCCGTTTTCCGAATTTTCAACCGGAAATTGGCGTGTATTTCTAAAAGTAGTAAATTTAGCAACTTTCTGTTTTCAGAAATGGTCTCTAGAGAATGAGATTTATCTAAAACGGTCTTTTTTTCTTTCTGTGACTTCCGGTTTTAAAATTAGAAAATTTGCTAAAAACTATGCGATAACTCGGAAACGGATGGATCGTAGCGACTACCAGTTTGCAGATTTGATTTCGCAAGCTTGAAATCTTAGCCAATCCGGTTTTATTATGTTTTTGCGAGTTTTAGTTTCCAATTTAACTTAAACCGGTTTTAAAATTGGCAATATGCAAATTGTACCCAAAAACCATCAGATAACTCGGAAACGCGGGGTCGTAGTGGCTTCCTGTTTGCAAATTTGAATACCCAAGCTTGAAATCTTGCAGAAACCGGTTTTATTTTGGTTTTGCAAGTTGTAGCTTTCGATTTAACTTCCGGTTTTAAAATTAACAATTTGTAAATTTTCCCCAAAAAACTAAGCGATAACTCGGAAACGGGGGGTCGTAGCGACTTCCTGTTTGCAAATTTAAATTCGCAAGCTAGGAATCTTTAGATATCCGGTTTTAACTTGTTTCTGTAACTGGTAGTTTTCAATTTAACTTCCGGTTATAAAATTAGCAATTTGCCGAAAAACTATGCGATTACTCGGAAACGGGTAGTTGTAGCGACTTCCTGTTTGCAAATTTAAATTCGCAAGCTTGAAAACTTTCAAAATCCGGTTTTAGTTTGTTTCTGCTAATTGTACTTTTAAATTTAACTTCCTGTTATAAAATTAGCAATTTCCTGAAAATTTGTGGGATTACTCAGAAACGGGGGGTCGTAGCAACTTCCTGTTTACAAATTAAGTTTCTAAAGCTTAAAATCTTTCAGAATCCGATTTTATTTTGTTTATGCGAGTTTTAGTTTTCGATTTAACTTCCGGTTTTAAAATTAGTATTTTTAGAACCGGAAATTGGCGAGTATTTCTAAAAATGGTAATTTTAGCAAATTCTAGGTTTCAGCAATGGTCTCCAAAGAATGAGATCTATCTAAAACGGTATTTTTTTCTTTCTGTGACTTCCGGTTTTAAAATTAGCGATTTTCAAATTTGTTCAACAACTATGCGATAATTCGGAAACGAGAGGTGCTAGTAACTTCCTGTTTGCAAAATTGAATTCGCAAGCTGGGAATCTTTCAAAATCCGGTTTTATTTTGTTTCTGCGATTGGTAGTTTCCAATTTAACTTCCGGTTATAAAATTAGCAATTTACCGAAAAACTATGTGATTACTCGGAAACCGGGGGTCGTAGCAACTTCCTGTTTGCAAATTAGGATTTGCACGTTTGAGATTTTTCAAATTCCGGTTTTATTTTGTTTTTGCGAGTATTAGTTTCGTATTTAACTTCCGGTTTTAAAATTTGCAATTTGTAAATTTTCCCCAAAAAACTATGCGTTAACTCGGAAACGGAGGGTCGTAGCCACTTCCTGCTTGCAAATTTGAATTCGCAAGCTTGAGATCTTTCAGAATTCGGTTTTATTTTGTTTCTGCGAATTTCAGTTTTCAATTCAACAATTGCAAATTTTATTCAAAATTTTGCGAAAACTCAGAAAAATCGTAGCGACTTCCTGTTTACGAGTTTGAATTCACAAACTTGAGACCTATCCGAATCCTGTTTTGTTTTTTTTCTGCGACTTCCGGTTTTCAAATTAAAACTTTGCAAATTCCTTTCAAAAACTCGGAAACAAGAAATTGTAGCGACTTCCTGTTAATGAATATGAATTCGCAAACTTGAGACTATCAGAATCCGGTTTTGTTTTGTTTCTGCGACTTCCGGTTTTCAAATTAACACTTTGCGAATTCCTTTAAAAAACTCGGAAACAGGAAATCGGTGCGACTTCCTGTTTACAAATTTAAATTCGCAAACTTGCGACCTATAAGAATGCGTTTTGGTTTTGTTTCTACGACTTCCGGTTTTCAAAATAACACTTTGCTAATTCCTTTGAAAAACTCGGGATCAGGAAATCGTAGCGACTTCCTGCTTACTAATTTGAATTCGCAAGCTTAAGACCTATCAGAATCAGGTTTTGTTTTGTTTCTGCGACTTCCGGTTTTCAAATTAACACTGCAAATTCCTTTAAAGAACTCGGAAACAGAAAATCGTAGTGACTTCCTGCTTACGAACTTTAATTCGCAAACGTGAAACCTATTAGAATCTTGTTTTTTCTCTGCGACTTCCGGTTTTCAAATTAACACTGCAAATTCCTCGGAAACAGGAAATCGTAGCAACTTCTTGTTTACGAATTCGAATTGAATTCGAATTCGTTTTGATTGAATTCGAAAACGTGAGACCTATGAGAATTCCGGTTTTGTTTTGGTTCTGCGACTTCCGGTTTTCAAAGTAACACTTTGCAAATTCCTTTTTGGAAAACTCGGTAACAGGAAATCGTAGCGACTTCCGGTTTAGGGATTTGAATTCGCAAACATCGGATCTAAGAGAATCCTTTTTCGTTTTGTTTCTGTAAGTTCCGGTTTCTAAATTAACACGTTGCAAATTCCTTCAAAAATTTTGCGGAAGTTGAATTTTGCAATTTCCGGTTTTGCAAAGCTAAGTTTTTTTAGATGCAAAAGCAAACATTTTTATTATCCTGTTGTATGACGCGATTTTGCGCAACTCTGCAGGATATATCCTGCTAGGGTTAGGCAACCAGTCTATCGTTTTGTTTTTAATATTTTTACACAAAATTTAATTTCAGGCAGTGATCGGTGCAAGATCAAACTTTTTTATTTTCCTGCTGTTTGACGCGATTTTCCGCAACTCTGCAGGATTTTTCCCGCTGGGGTTAGGCAACCAGTCGATCGTTTTGTTTTTGTTTTTATTATTTTTACACAAATTTAATTTCTGGCAGTGATCAGAAAAAATCGAAAATACATTTATTTAAATATTCATTTGTTTCATATATATATATAGTAATTCAATTGTTATATAATAATATTTCTTTTGTTCTTTCTTCTTATATTATTTACAAAATTCCCTTTTTTTTATCTAGAATGTCATGAGAAAAACAAAAAAAGTTTGGGAAAAACAAAAGAGAGGAGAGAAAAGTATGACTTTGGTAGAATCAAATTTTGCAGATTTATGCAAAAATTTGTAACAAAATGAACAGTTTGACAGTTCCGTTACTGTCAAATTTGACATATTTTGTTTAGTTGACAAATTTATGCACAAAATTGACAACTTTTGCAAATTTTGACGGAAAAAAATTGGCAATTTTAAAATGCGATTTTCATAAACACTGTCAAAGTTGACACAGAATTTATTCACAAAATTGACACATTTGCTAATTTTAACGGAAAAAAATTGGCAATTTTAACACGCGGTTTGTTTAAACTTTGCCAAATTTGACACAGAATTATTTAAATTTAAACTTAAAACTTGTCAAATTTTGTAAGCATTCGCTTGGCATTGTTTTTATTCTGACAGAATTACGCAAAAATCTGTAACAAAATGGTAGTTTGAAAGTCGAATATATGTCAAATTTGACAATTTTTGTTTAGTTTGACAAATTCATGAACAAAATTGACACATCTGCAAATTTTGAAGAAAAATAAATGACAATTTTAACAAGCGATTTGTTTAAACATTGCCAAATTTGACACAGAATTATTTAAACTTACTCTTCAAACCTGTCAAATTTGACAAATTCTGTAAGCATTTGCTTGGCATTGTTTTTATTCTGACAGAATTACGCAAAAATCTATAAGAAAATGATAGCTTGACAAATGAGTATTTGTCAAGTTTGACAATTTTTGTTTAGTTTGACAAATGTATGAATAAAATTGATACATTTGCAAAATTTGACATAAAAATTGCCAAATGCCAAAAGTTTGCAAATGTGTTCGAGTTCGAAATTTTCAAATGTGTCAATTTTGTTCATAAATTTATCAAACTAAACAAAGGCGCGTTCCTTTGACATCGTAGCATTGTTTTTATTTTGACAGAATTACTCAAAAATCTATAACAAAATGATGAGTTTGACAGTTGAGTATATGTCAAGTTTGACAATTTTTGCTTAGTTTGACAAATTTATACACAAAATTGACACATTTGCAAATTTTTACGGAAAAAAATTGGCAATTTTGACACGCGATTTGTTTAAACATTGCCAAATTTGACACAAAGCTATTTGAACTTAAAACCTGTCAAATTTGACAAATCCTGTAAGTATTCGCTTGGCATTGTTTTTTTTTCTGACAGAATAATGCAAAAATCTGTAAAGAAATGATACTTTGACAGTCGAATATATGTCAAATTTGACAATTTTTATTGAGTTTGACAAATATACGCACAAAATCATCACATTTGCAAAATTTGACATAAAAAAATTGCCAATTTTCGAGTTTGGTTTTTTGAATCCTCAAAAATTTATAACAAAATGATAGTTTGACAGTTGAGTGTATGTCAAGTTTGACAATTTTTGTTTAGTTTGTCAAATTTATGCACAAAATTGACACATTTGCAAATTTTGACGGAAAAAATTGACAATTTTAACGCGCGATTTTTTAGACATTGCAAAATTTGACACAGAATTATTTAAACTTACTCTTAAAACCTGTCAAATTTGACAAATTCTGTAAGCATTCGCTTGGCATTGTTTTTATTCTGACAGAATTACGCAAGAAACTGTAACAATATGATAGTTTGACAATCGAATATATGTCAAATTTAAAAATTTTTGTTAAGTTTGACAAATTACGGATAAAATTGTCACATTTGCAAAATTCAACATACAAAATTTCCAATTTTGGAGTTCAAAGGCAAGGCACGTTCGTTTGAAATTTTTTTTTATTTTGACAGAATTCCGCAAAAATTTATAACCAAATGATAGTTTGACAGTTGTGTATATGTTATATTTGACAATTTTTTTTAGTTTGACAAATTTATGCACTAAATTGACACATTTCCAAATTTTGAAGAAAAAAAAATGACAATTTTAACACGCGATTTATTTAAACATTGCCAAATTTGACACATAATTATTTATACTTACTCTTAAAACCTGTCAAATTTGACAAATTTTGTAAGCATTCGCTTGGCAATGTTTTTATTCCGACAGAATTACGCAAAAATCTGTAACAAAATGATAGTTTGACAGTCGAATATATGTCAAATTTGACAATTTTTTTTCAGTTTGACAAATTTACGCACAAAATTGTCATATTTGCAAAATTTGACATAAAATAATTGCCAATTTTCGAATTCGAAACCGCGGCGCGTTCGTGTGACATTGTTTTTATTTAGACAAAATTCCGCAAAACAATATAACAAAATGATAATTTGACGGTTGTGTATGTCATATTTGACAATTTTTGTTTAGTTTGACAAATTTATGCACAAAATTGACACAATTGCAAATTTTGACGAAAAAAATGGCAATTTTAACACGCGATTTGTTTAAACATTGCCAAATTTGACATAGAGTTATTTAAACTTACACTTAAAACCTGTCAAATGTGTCAAATTCGGTAAGCATTCGCTTGGCATTGTTTCTATTTTGACAGAATTACGAAAAAATCTGTAACAAAACGATAGTTTGTCAATTGAGTAAGCAAAAATCTATAACAAAATTATAGTTTGACAGTTGGGTATATGTCAAATTTGACAATTTTGACACGCGATTTGTTTAAACATTGCCAAATTTGACACAGAGTTATTTAAACTTACACTTAAAACCTGTCAAATGTGACAAATTCGGTAAGCATTCGCTTGGAATTGTTTTTATTTTGACAGAATTACGTAAAAATCTGTAACAAAATATCAGTTTGACAGTCGAATTTATGTCAAATTTGACAATTTTTGTTTAGTTTGACAAATTTACGCACAAAATTGTCACATTTGC
Source organism: Phosphuga atrata (assembly GCA_944588485.1). Lineage (NCBI taxonomy): Eukaryota > Metazoa > Arthropoda > Insecta > Coleoptera > Silphidae > Phosphuga > Phosphuga atrata. The sequence continues at coordinate 27,588,556 of OX155906.1, forward strand.
AAAATTTGACATAAAAAATTGTCAATTTTCGAGTTTGAAGCCAATGCGCGTTCGTTTGACATTGTGGCATTGTTTTTATTTTGATAGTTTGACAGTTGAGTTTATGTCAAGTTTGACATTGTTTGTTTAGTTTGACAAATTTATGAACAAAATTGACACATTTGCAAATTTTGACGGAAAAAAATGACAATTTTAACATGCCATTTGTTTAAACATTGCCAAATTTGACACAGAATTATTTAAACTTACATTTAAAACCTGTCAAATTTGACAAATTCTGCAAGCATTCGCTTGGCATTGTTTTTATTTTGACAGAATTACGCAAAAATCTGTAACAAAATGATAGTTTGACAGTCGAATTTATGTCAGATTTGACATTTTTAGATTGGTTTGACAAATTTACGCACAAAATTGTCACATTTGCAAAATTTGACATTTTTCGAGTTCGAAGCCAAGGCTCGTTCGTTTGACATTGTGGCATTGTTTTTAGTTTGATAGTTGAGTATATGTCAAGTTTGACAATTTTTGTTTAGTTTGACAAATTTATGCACAAAATTGATACATTTTCACATGTTGACGGAACAATTATAACAATTTTGACACGCGATTTGCTTAAACATTGCCAAATTTGACACAGAGTTATTTCAACTTACATTTAAAACCTGTCAAATGTGACAAAGTCGGTAAGCATTCGCTTGGCATTGTTTTTATTTTGACAGAATTACGAAAAAATCTGTAACTAAACGATAGTTTGACAATTGAGTATATGTCATATTTGACAATTTTTGATTAGTTTGATAAATTTACGCACAAAATTGACACATTTGGAAATTTTGACATAAAAAATAGCAATTTTAACACACGATTTATTTAAACATTGCCAAATTTGACACAGAATCATTTAAATTTACACTTAAAACCTGTCAAATTTGACAAATTCTTTAAGCATTCACTTGGCATTGTTTTTATTCTGACAGAATTACGCAAAAATCTGTAACAAAATGATAGTTTGAGTTTGAGGATTTTATGTCAAATTTGACATTTTTTGTTTTGTTTGACAAATTTATTCACAAAATTGTTACTTTTGCAAAATTTTACAATTTTCGAGTTCGAAGCCAAGGCCGCATTCGTTTGACATTGTGGCATTGTTTTTATTTTGATAGTTTGACAGTTGAGTATATGTCAAGTTTGACAATTTTTGTTTAGTTTGACAAATTTATGCACAAAATTGACACATTTGCACATGTTGACGGAAAAAAAATGACAATTTTGACACGCGATTTGTTTAAAGAGAATTATTTAAACTTACACTTAAAACCTGTCAAATGTGACAAATTCGGTAAGCATTTGCTTGGCATTGTTTTTATTTTGACAGAATTACGAAAAAATCTGTAACAAAACGATAGTTTGACAATTGAGTATATGTCAAATTTGAAAATTTTTGATTAATTTGATAAATTTACGCACAAAATTGACACATTTGCAAATTTTGACATAAAAAAATTGCCAATTTTGGAGTTCGTAACCAAGCCGCATTCGTTTGACATTGTGGCATTGCTTTTATTTCGACAGATTTAAACAAAAATCTGTAACAAAGTGATAGTTTGACAGTTGAGTATATGTCAAATTTGACAATTTTTGTTTAGTTGACAAATTTATGCACAAAATCGATATATTTGCAAATTTTGACGTAAAAAAATTGACAATTTTCGAGTTTGACGCCAAGGCGCATTCGCTTGACATTGTGACATTGTTTTTATTTTGACAGATTTACGCAAAAATCTGTAACAAAATGATAGTTTGACAGTTGAATATTTGTCATATCTGACAATTTTTGATTAGTTTGACAAATTTACGCACAAAATTGACACTATTACAAATTTTGACATAAAAAATTGCCAATTTTCGTGTTTGTAGCCAAGGCGTATTCGTTTGACATTGTGGCATTGTTTTATATTGACAGATTTACGAAAAAATCTGTAACTAAATGATAGTTTGACAGTTGAGTATATGTCAAATTTGACAATTTTTGATTAGTTTGGAAAATTTGCGCACAAAATTGACACATTTGGAAATTTTGACATAAAAAAATTGCCAATTTTCGATTTCGAAGCCAAGGCGCATTCGTTTGACATTGTTGCATTGTTTTTATATTGACAGATTTACACAAAAATCTGTAACAAAATAATAGTTTGACAGTTGAGTATATGTCAAATTTGACAATTTTTGTTTAGTTTGACAAATTTATGCAAAATAGATTTGCAAATTTTGATAGAAAAAAAATGACAATTTTAAAACACGATTTGTTTAAACTGTGCCAAATTTGACACAGACTTGATTGAAATTTAAACTTACACTTAAGTGTCAAATTTGACAAATTCTGTAATAATTGTGAATTCTGTAATAATTGTGAATTTTAGTTTGGCATCTCGGCTTCTGTTTTGTACCATTTCTCAAAAGTGTGACATTTCTCCATTTTGACAGTTGCCAATTTTGACACATCCGAATTTTGACCAAATATTGAAATTTTGTTTTTTCTTTTCTTCTCTTTTGTTTCCTTTTTGCAAAAAATAAAAAAAAACTATTTACAGACAAAAAAAAAACAAAAATTTATTTTTCTCTTCTTTGGTTAAATATATTTTGTTTTCTCAAATTTTTCAAAAAAAAATTAAAATTAGAAAAAAAATCAAAATTTGTCTCTCTCACACACACACAAACAGACGCTCAACATATTCGCTTTCTCTCTCTATATTCTTTTTTTTATATAAACATTTAGATATTTTTATCAAATATAATAATAAGTAAATTTACAAAAAAAAATTTTTTTTTCAAAAAATTTTTGAAAATTCCGAAGAAAAAACAAAAACAAAAATTGTATCCCCCTGTATAAACGCGCGTGTTTTGTTTAGTTTAAAAAACACAAAAGAAAAAAAATTTTCTTCGAAATTTCCAAAATAAAAAACCACTAATCCTATGTGAACCCTGCTTAATATACACAAAAAACGCTATCGTGAAATAGTCCCCGCCCACAAAAAATAAAACATCCAATCACAAAACAAAAGTGCATCTCAAAAACTAAAAAGACACGATTTCCTGCTAGACATCATCAAAGGAACAATTCCTGCTACATATTTTACACTGAAACCATCTCCATATGGCAAAACAAAGAAAACTTCGTGGGCTTTACTGCTGCTGCAGGAGAAGCTGCTCCAGCTCGTCAGCGGACCTCAGCAGGAAAGCTGCCGACTCGCGATACCCCGTTATCAACTGCCTCACCGCCGCCATCTCACCCGTACTCAATTTATGATTCAACAGCGGCTTCTGCTTCATACTCAAATCGGCAGGACCTGAAATATCAACACAATAAATATTCCTGCTGAATGTAAAATACTTCAATACTTCAAATTTTTGTCAATTTCCGGCGTGTTATACGTCAAAAAGTGCCCGAACTTTTTTGGCAGCGATATTTATTTGCTTATAGGAAGTTTTGCGAAAATATCAATTGCGAGTTTCCTTTTATGTGAATGCGACTTAAAAGGCGTGGCTTAAATTTTGGAAATTTCAAATGCAGTTTTCACGGACTAAAACTAATTTTGGACAAAACTTGTATGGAGATTATTACCAGAAGATTTCCTGCCGCTTCCAAATATGTTACATGGCAAAAAGTGCCCGAATTTTTTTACGTTTAACTAAATATGTGCCCGAAACTTTCATATTCCCGCCCTTTCAAACTTGGCGGATGCGCATGCGCTTAACTAACCGTAAAAAGGTCTTTTAATTTCTGTTATGAGTTATAAGTCCAAAACTAAATTTCCTGCTGATGAAAACTTTATTGGAGAATTTCCTGCTGAAAACTAAAAAAATTTGTTGTACTTGCCGTTTGTAAGGAGACCGCTGGTGGATCCGAAGGGGCTCTGGCCGGGGAAAAGTGGGTAGGGTCCTGCTCGCTGAAACGCCTGCGTGAAATTGGGGCGGTACATGGCCGTCGGCGCGGATCCTGCGGTGCTGGAAATGCCGATGCCGTTCATGGGCGTCGTACCCAACGCATTGGAGACACTAAAAAGCGGTGTTAGAAAATCGAAGTTTGTAGGAAGGCTATCGTTCTGTGTTTACCTGAGAGAGGGTTTGATGTCTTGGGTGAGGGAAAGAGCCTTGCTGATGGAGTTGGGCGTCGTGGAGGGCGTCGTGGAAGAGGGGAACACGCTGGAGACGGCGTCCGCTTCGATCTTGACGGGCGTCGAGCCCGAAAAGTCGAGGCCCCTGCTGATGGGCGCCGTCGTGTCCGTCGGCTGAAAAACGAGAAATTGAGAACGGGTCCGCAGGGTTTCCTGCAGGTGTCACTTACTGCTGCACCAGGCAGTAAAGGCATTGGTTGACTCACGGGTTCGAGGCCGAGGCGCATTCGCTTGGCATTGTGGCTCTCGTTCTCGCAGGCTGTCGCCAAAATCTGTTCCGCCTGCACCGACGTCAAATGAGCAGGTGTCGGCCGCGTCTAAAAAATAAACAAATTTCAAAATTCCCGCCAAAAAAAAAATTCCAGACTACATACCGCATCCCACGGAGAGTTAGGATCTCGAGCTCGTTTGTTCCTCCTGCAGGACTTTAAGTACGTCCTGATTCTCTTCCTGGCGCGCTCTGCGAATTCTGGGAACTGTCGTGTGCAGGAATCTATGATCGCTTGGATTTTCTCCTTCGGTTGCTTACTTATAGGCACCATCCTATCAAGGTTCTCGTCCACAAACAACCTCACAAACATCTAAAACACAAAATAAACTCATATTTAAGTTTAACAAAAATTTATCAAACCCAAAATGCTTGTTTTTTCTTGCCGAGAAACTTTTGTTAAAACAATTTTTCGATTAAACCACAAATAAGATTTCCGTGATTTATGTGAACGCGTCTTAAATTTGAACAATTTGCAATATCTACAGTTTGCGATAAGATTTCTGGGCGGTTCAAAAACAGAAACGGTGCAGAATTTTAACAGCTGCAACTTTTATCCGCAACTTTTTTGTCTGCACTATAGCCTTATTTGTCAAAATTCCGTTTTTAGTTTTTTTTTTCACTTACGTTGAATGCCTTTAGCCTTTCGGGATCGTGGGTCTGCGTGTCAATTTTGTCGTCGCTCTCGTCGTCGTCGTCATCCTCGTCTTCTTTGTTGCCGCTGGAGCTCGTCTCGTCGTGCGCCGACCCCGTTTCGGCATTCACTGGACTCTGCGGGGAAAAAACGAACGTTAATCTGCAGGAAAAACCGAAAGGCCGCTCTCACGGCCGCAAGCACCGAACAAACCCAAGGCGACAACAAAAACTATTCTTTTCCTGCTGAGATTTCTAAGGCTGCCGTGACAAATCCCGCAACGTTATGCAAGTCCTTGGGGCTTGCTTATAAGAAGTTTTTATGTGAATGCGACTTAAATGATTAAAACAAGGCGTGGCTTAAATTTGGGAGATTTCAAATGCAATTTTCACGGACTAAAACTAATTTTAGACAAAACTTGTATGGAGATTATTAACAGGAAATTTCCTGCCGCTTCCAAATATGTTATTAGTTTTTGACTAACCTCAGCAGGAGAAAAGTTAGAGACAAAAAACGTTTCAGCAGGATTTTTCGTAAAAATGCAGACAATAATTTTCCTGCGGTGGTGATACTTACAGATTGGTCTCGGGGAACGGGTGGGGTGGCTTTTCCCTTGGCGAGTCCGAGTGCTGAATGGTACTGGGCCCATAATCCAGCCATTTCTTCGCTTCCTGCTAGACTGGAGAGGTCGGGAACGTCTCCACCGCCATTTCGATTTCCTGCTGAAAACACCAAAAACTTGAGAATTTCGCGGGGTTTCTGTTTTCTTGTGTTTTTGCTGTTGATTTTTTTTGGGGGGTTGCAGGAATTTGTTCTGCAGGAATTTTGTTTACCTTGATTGTGGTAGTTCCACGCCAAGAGCATCAACTTGAATTTGTCGGATTCTTTCATTATGCCGGATCCTGCAGCAACAGCCAATCAGTACACGAGTTAGCAGGGTTGGTAGAGAAAAGAAAAACAAAAGCAGGGGAAAAAACAAAAGACAAAAAATCGCGCCTTTTTTTCGAAAAATATTACATCTCAGCAGGAATGTCACGAAATTTAACGCCAGCAGGAATTTTTGTTTCACTGTACCAACCCTGCTGAGTTTCTAACCGGGAATTTCTTTTGTTTTTTAGCTGTCAATTGTTTTTTTATATAATTTTTTGTGTGATTTGTGTGAAAAGAACATTAAAACAAAAGATTAATCCTCTCACCTCCAAAATGATCCTCCTCATTGTTCTCCGACGATTCGGGCGTCGACAAATTTTCCTGCAAAAACAAAATTCACTAATAACTCAAAATATAATCACAGCAGGAATTTAAAACTAAGTTTATTACAATCTCCACAGCTCCTACTACCAAACTATCTGCATTAACTTTTTCAATTTCCTCAAAAATTTCAACTTTAACCCAAAACTTCTACATTTTACCGAAAACAAAAACTTGCGTTTTACTCGTTTTTTCCTGCTGAACAACTTTTGTTCAAACAATTTTTCGATTAAACCACAAATAAGATTTTTTCTTTTTATGTGAACGCGTCTTAACAAATTTGTACAACTTGCAACATCTACGGTTTGCGATAAGATTTCTGCACGGTTCAAAAACAGAAACGCTGCAGAATTTTAATAGCCACAATTTTTATTCGCAATTTTTTGGTTTTATGTGAACGCGTCTTAACAAATTTGCACAACTTGCAATATCTACGGTTTGCGATAAGATTTCTGCACGGTTCAAAAACAGAAACGCTGCAAAATTTTAATAGCTACAATTTTATGCACATTGTATGTTATACCATGTTTGTACCATAGCCTTATTTAAAAAAAAATCGTTAACTCGCTTATTTTAATTTTTTTTTTTAAATCAAAATTTGTGACAAAGAACAAACAACTTTTATCCCCAACTTCGGTTTTATTAAGTTTTTGGCAAAAAAAATATTTTGCAGAACTGAAACGTGTTGTTGTGGTTGGTGGAGCAAATCGTTTCGGCGCTACCATTTCAAACCAATTAAACTAAATACATGCTATTGAAGCATTAATAAAAGATTTTTTGTTTTGTTTTATTTTTGCAGCGAATTATAAATTCAAATCGGAATTATCGGGACAAGTGTGCGGAGAGCAAGTGACCTAGACTCGCTTAGAATTGCACATTTCTCAATGAAAACGCGCCGACTCAAGGTCCCGCGATTTCATTCCGCTGATCCCCTCGATGAAAATGCCGAAAGAATCTCGCGAAAATTCCAATCCGTTCGAAAGTTATACCAGAATAACCGAAAAACATAACCTTAAATACACCAAATTCGGATTAAAATTGAAATAAGTTGTTTGTTTTATGTCAAAATACGCGGAAATTTGCGTTAAATAGAAGTGCGAAGGAATTTTTAAAAAAAGTTTTAAAACAAAGAAGTTATAACGAAAAAACGGTTTTTTAAAGTTCAAAGCCTACTTTAAACAAAAATTTAATTAGCCATAACTTTGTTATTTCGAGCCCGAGTTCAGAATTTTTTTCGGGAAACTCTCCCGTTTAACCAGCGCTTTAATATTCGTATTTTGCGAAATTTCTTTTGTTCTGTGGCTGCGGGTTACGTCGAATAGACTTGCGAAAGAATTTTTGAAAAAGGTTTAAAAACAAAGAAATTATAAGGAAAAAACGTTTTTTAAAGTTCAAAGCCTACTTATAAAAAAAGTTTAATTAGCGATAACTTCGTTATTTCGCGTCACATTTCCGAATTTTTTTCAACAAACTGCCCCGTTTTACCACAGCTTGAATATCCGCAATTTTGCGAATTTCTTTTGTTTGTTGGCTGCGATTATATTTTGGGGTAGTTTGTTCGAAGAGGTGTCAAAATACGCGGAGAGTTACATTCAATAAACTTGCGAAAGAATTTTTCAAAAAAGTTTAAAAACAAAGAAGTTATAAGGAAGAAACGTTTTTAAAAGTTCAAAGCCTACTTTAAAAAAAAGTCTAATTAGCGATAACTTTGTCAATTCGCGTTCGATTTCCGAAATTTTTTCAACAAACTTTCCCGTTGCACCAGCGCTTTAATATTCGCTATTTCTTTTGTTCGGTGGCTGCGGGTGAAACGGCGTTATTGAGTTTTTGCGCTCGGGGTGGTAATTCGAAGCAGACGGAAGACACATAACTTCGGCGGTAATAAAAATGCGGTCTTTACTGCAGCTAGCAGGAACGCAGCAGCGGCTTTAAGAAGAGGGTAATGCATTCCGAGAGCGAACTAGAAAGCAGACGCCACAGGGCGACACACATTAAATAAACGTACAAAACTTGTAATACTTTGTTAAGTGAAAAATGTTATTTGTAGGAATTTTGGGGCGGTTTGAAGCGGTTTTAAGGGATGTGGTTGATTGAGGGGTCGATTTGAAAAAAAAACATGCCAAAAAGTCTGAAAACAAGAAAGTTATGGAGTTTTTTGTTTTTTTGAATAGTTGGCCATGATTTTTTAAATTTTTTGTCATAACTTTGTTATTTTCTACTCGATTTTCATAATTTTTTCACAAAAACTTCCTAAATTTCAACTTTTATTCGCCCCCCGAAAATTATTCACATCGACTGTAGATTCAAGTTATTTCCAACTTTAATAAAAAAAAAACTTATTTTATGTAACGTGTGTGTGTGTTGTATGCACTTCCATTTTGTTGAGATTGCGAATTTCACCATCACCGTCAGGGTCAACGTACACCTCGAGTCACACGACGTTGGCGTTCTCTTCAAATTACAACCGTGGGGCACAATTCGATAAAATTACACACACGCATTTCCCCCCGCAAAACAAATTATAAACGCAAATTTATCACATTTACCGGCAAATTTTAAAAAACCAAAACCAATCAACTTCGTTCCCAATGAAATTTTGAAGCTAACATTGCCAAAAATTTAAAAATCCGCCCGAAAATAAGAAAGTTATCACGAATTTAAACTTTTTGTCTTAGTAGGCCGTGAACTTTTCGGTTTTTTCTTCATAACCTTTGAACCCTTCGTCTGATTTTCAAAATTCTTTCAAATTAACAATCGTAACGAAAAAACCAACGAAACCAATCGATTTATCACATTTACACAGCAAATTTATCACATTTACCAGCAAATTTAAGAAACCAAAGTTAGTTACATTTGTTCCCAATGAAATTCTGAAACTAACTGTGAAAAAAAATTGAAAATCCGCCGGAAAATAAGAAAGTTATTACGAATTTAAACTTTTTGTAGTAGTAGGCCGTGAACTTTTCAGTTTTTCCTTCATAACTTTTGAACCCTTCGTCCGATTCCCAAAATTCTTTCAAATTAACAATCGTAACGAAAAAACCTACCAAACAAATCAATTTATCAAATTTACACAGCAAAATTATCACATTTACCAGCAAATTTAAGAAATCAAAGTTAGTCAGAGTTGTTCCCAATGAAATTCTGAAGCTAAAAATGACAAAAAATTGAAAATCCGCCCGAAAATAAGAAAGTTATCACGAATTTAAACTTTTTGTCTTGGTAGGCCGTGAACTTTTCAGTTTCTCCTTCATAACTTTTGAACCGTTAGTCCGATTCTCAAAATTGTTTCAAATTAACAATCGTGACTAAAAAACCTACCAACCCAATCGCAAATTTATCACATTTACCGGCAAATTTAAGAAACCTAAGATAGTCAAATTTGTTCCCAATAAAATTCTGAAACTAACGGTGAAAAAAACTTTAAATTCCACCCATAAATAAAAAAGTTATCACGAATTTAAACTTTTTGTCTTAGTAGGCCGTGAACTTTTCTGTTTTTTCTTCATAACTTTTGAACCCTTCGTCCGATTCTCAAAATTCTTTCAAATTAACAATCGTACCGAAAAAACCTACCAAACCAATCGATTTATCACATTTACAAAGCAAATTTATCACATTTACCAGCAATTTTAAGAAACCGAAGTTAGTCACATTTGTTTCCAATGAAATTCTGAAACTAACAGTGAAAAAAATTTGAAAATCCGCCGGAAAATAAGAAAGTTATTACGAATTTAAACTTTTTGTCTTAGTAGGCCGTAAACTTTTCAGTTTTTCCTTCATAACTTTTGAACCCTTACTCCAATTCTCAAAATTCTTGCAAATTAACAATCGTGACTAAAAAACCTACCAACCCAATCGCAAATTTATCACATTTACCGGCAAATTTAAGAAACCTAAGATAGTCAAATTTGTTCCCAATAAAATTCTGAAACTAACAGTGCAAAAAACTTTAAATTCCACCCAGAAATAAAAAAGTTATCACGAATTTAAACTTTTTGTCTCAGTAGGCCGTGAACTTTTCGGTTTTTTCTTCATAACTTATGAACCCTTCGTCCGATTCTCAAAATTCTTTCAAATTAACAATCGTAACGAAAAAACTTACCAAACCAATCAATTTATCACATTTACACAGCAAATTTATCACATTTACCAGCAAATTTACGAAACCAAAGTTAGTCACATTTCTTCCTAATGAAATTCTGAAACTAACAGTGAAAAAAATTTTAGATTCCACCCAAAAATAAAAAAGTTATCACGAATTTAAACTTTTTGTTTTAGTAGGCCGTGAACTTTTCTGTTTTTTCTTCATAACTCTGGAACCCTTAGTCCGATTCTCAAAATTCTTTCAAATTAACAATCGTAACGAAAAAACCTACCAAACCAATCGATTTATCACATTTACAAAGCAAATTTATCACATTTACCAGCAATTTTAAGAAACCGAAGTTAGTCACATTTCTTCCTAATGAAATTCTGAAACTAACAGTGAAAAAAAAATTAGATTCTACCCAAAAATAAGAAAGTTATCACGAATTTAAACGTTTTGTCTTAGCAGGCCGTGAACTTTTCAGTTTTTCCTTCATAACTTTTGAACCCTTAGTCCGATTCTCAAAATTCTTTCAAATTAACAGTCGTAACTGAAAAAACCTACCAAAACCAATCGCAAATTTATCACATTTACCAGCAAATTTAAGAAATCAAAGTTAGTCAGAATTGTTCCCAATGAAATTCTGAAGCTAAAAATGCCAAAAATTTGAAAATCCGCCCGAAAATTAGAAAATTATCACGAATTTAAACTTTTTTGTCTTAGTAGGCCGTGAACTTTTCAGTTTTTTCATCATAACTCTTGAACGATTACTCCGATTATCAAAATTCTTTCAAATCTACCACCGTAAGTAATCAACCAAACAAACCCGACTACAATTTCCTGCTAGAGTTCCTGCAGTAACACCCAATTCTCCATTTTGTCAACGCTGTAAATATAATATACGGCTTGTGTGTGACGGGGAGATATGAACCCCCTCGAGTTAGTGAGGGATGTGCGTGCACCTGCCTCGTGCCACCCGGATCGATAGCACGAACTGGCCTGTACTAGTTCACCCCTAAACTATATACCAATGGCCACCAGATATGTACCCGACCATCGCCCCCGCACCGCCCCCACAACACACACGACACTGTCACAATTATTTCCATCATCGATTCCACCCCCGTTCTGGGGAGCTCCGCCGCAATTTGGGGTGAAATTCGACGAAGAGTCGGCAAATGAAGAGGGTGATGAAATAATTTTGGGAAACCCTTCGAAAGTTATCGACGAAAACGGTTTTTGTTTTGACACGGCTAACTAAGGGGTGGAAGTTTTAAGGGTTGGTTTCAGGAGGTTTGTTAAGATCGCGAAGGATAAGAATCTGCAAGAATTTTTTAAATTGGACGAAAATTACGAAAGCTATGAAGGAAATTGTGATTTGTTTCCAGCAGGAAAAAAGTTGTTTCTTGCATAACTTTTTAATTTTTCGAGGTTTTTCGAATTTGTTTTCACAGCATTGTTCAGGATCAAATTTACAATACTTTGATAGCATTTCCATTGGAAATTTCCAAATTTAACTGTCGGATAATACGGGTTTAAAAATTGATATATTTTCGCGAACAAAAGGTCGTATTTGTGTAGAATTTAGTAAAGAACTAGAATTTGTAAGAATTTAAAAAAAAAGTTTGCAAACCAAAAAGTTATAAAGAAAAAACGTTTTTATACTTTGACTAAAAGTTTAAATTGCGGTTTTTAGTTCAAGGTTGAAAATCTAAATCTAGTTCTTTGGCTGGGATCGTGATGAATAAGAATCTGCAAGAATTTTAGAAATCGCACGAAAATTACGAAAGTTATGAAGGATATTGTGACTTGTTTCCAGCAGGAAAAACGTTGTTTCTTGCATAACTTTTTAATTTTTCGTGATTTTTTAAATTTGTTTGCACAGCATTGTTCAGGATCAAATTCGGAATAGCTTGATACTATTTCTATTGGAAATTTCGCAATTTAACGGTCAGATAAGACGAGGTTAAAAATTGAGATATTTTTGCGAACAAAAGGTTAAATTTCTGTAGAATTTAGGAAGGAACAAGAATTTCTAATAATTTTTTAAAAAAGTTTGCGAACAAAAAAGTTAAAATTTCGATTTTTATTTTGAGGTTGAAAATCGAATTTTCTTTTTTGGTTGGGATCGCGATGAATAAGAATCTGCAAGAATTTTAGAAATCGCACGAAAATTACGAAAGTTATGAAGGATATTATGACTTGCTCCCAGCAGGAAAAACGTTGTTTCTTGCATAACTTTTAAATTTTTCGAGAATTTTCGAATTTGTTTTCACAGCATTGTTCAGGATCAAATTCGGAATACTTTCATACCATTTAAATTGGAAATTTCGCAATTTAACGGTCGGATAAGACGAGGTTAAAAGTTGAGATATTTTCGCGAACAAAAGGTCGTATTTATGTAGAATTTAGAAAGGAATAAAAAATTGTAACAATTTTTTAAAAAAGTTTGCAAACCAAGAAGTTATAAAGAAAAAACGTTTATATACTTCGACTACAAAATTAAAAATTGCGATTTTTAGTTCGAGGTTGGAAATATAAATTTAGTTCTTTGGTTGGGATCGCGATGGATAAGAATCTGCAAGAATTTTAGAAATCGGACGAAAATTACGAAAGTTGTGAAGGAAATTGTGATTTGATTCCAGCAGGAAAAACGTAGTTTCTTGCATAACTTTTTAATTATGCGAGACTTTTCGAATTTGTTTCCACAGCATTGTTTAGGATCAAATTCAGAATACTTTAAAACCATTTAAATTGGAAATTTCGCAATTTAACGGTCGGATAAGACGAGGTTAAAAGTTGAGATATTTTCGCGAACAAAAGGTCATATTTATGTAGAATTTAGTAAGGAACAAGATTTTTTAAGATTTATTAAAAAAAGTTTGCAAATCAAGAAGTTAAAAAGAAAAAACCTTTTTATACTTCGACTAAATAGCTGAAATTGCGGTTTTTAGTTCGAGTTTGAAAATATAAATTTAGTTCTTTGGTTGGGGATGGCGATGAATAAGAATCTGCAAGAATTTTAGAAATCGGACCAAAATTACAAAAGTTATGAAGAATATTGTGATTCGTTTCCAGCAGGAAAAACGTTGTTTCTTGCATAACATTTTAATTATTCGAGATTTTTTGAATTTGATTTCACAGCATTGTGCAGGATCAAATTCGGAATACTTTGATACCATTTCAATTGGAAATTTCGCAATTTAACGGTCGGATAAGACGAGATTAAAAGTAGAGATATTTTCGCGAACAAAAGGTCATATTTATGTAGAATTTAGTAAGGAACAACAATTTGTAAGAATTTTTTAAAAAAGTTTGCAAACCAAAAAGTTATATAGAAAAAACATTTTTTTACTTTGACTAAAAAGTTGAAATTGCGGTTTTTAGTTCAAGGATGAAAATCGAAATTCTGTTCTTTGGTTGAAATCGCGATGAATAAGAATCTGCAAGAATTTTTGAAATCGGAACAAAATTACGAAAGTTATCAAGGAAATTGTTATTTGTTTCCAGCAGGAAAAACGTTGTTTCTTGAATAACTTTTTAATTTTTCGAATTTGTTTTTACAGCATTGTTCAGGATCAAATTCGGAATACTTTGATACCATTTCCATTGGAAATTTCGCAATTTAACGGTCGGATAAGACGAGGTTAAAAGTTTAGATATTTTCGCGAACGAAAGGTCATGTTTATGCAGAATTTAGTAAGGAACAAGAATATATAAAAAAATTTAAAAAAAGTTTGAAAACTAAAAAGTTATAAAGAAAAAACGTTTTTATACTTCGACTAAAAAGTTGAAATTGCGGTTTTTAGTTCGAGGTTGAATATCAAAATTTAGTTCTTTGGTTGAGATCGCGAGGAATAAGAATCTGCAAGAATTTTAGAAATTGGACGAAAATTACGAAATTAATGTTGGAAATTATGATTTGCTTCCAGCAGGAAAAATATTGTTTCTTGCATAACTTTTTAACTATTTGAGATTTTTCGAATTTGTTTACACAGCATTGTTCAGAAACAAATTCGGAATACTTTAATACCATTTCCATTGAAAATTTCGCAATTTAACGGTCGGATAAGACGAGGTTGAAAGTCGAGATATTTTCGCGAACAAAAGGTTGTCTTTATGTAGAATTTGGCAAAGAACAAGAATTTGTAGGAATTTTTTAAAAAAGTTTGCAAACCAAAAAGTTATAAAGAAAATACGTTTTTATACTTCCACAAAAAAAATAAATTACGGTTTTTAGTTCGAGGTTCGAAATCAAAATTTATTTCTTTGGTTCGGATCGCGAAAAATAAAAATCTGCAAGAATTTTAGAAATCGGACGAAAATCACGAAAGTTATGAAGGAAATTTTCATTTGTTTCCAGCAGGAAAAACGTTGTTTTTGCATAATTTTTTCATTTTTAGAGATTTCTCGAATTTGTTTTCACAGCATTATTCAGGATCAAATTCGGAATACTTTGATACCATTTCCATTTGAAATTTCGCAATTAAACGGTCGGATAAGACGAGGTTAAAAGTTGAGATATTTTCTTGAACAAAAGGTCGCATTTATGCAGAATTTAGTAAGGAGCAAGGATTTGTAAAAAAATTTTAAAAAAGTTTGCAAACCAAAACGTTATAAATTTTTTTTTTTTTAAACTTCGACTAAAAAGTTGAAATTGCGGTTTTTAGTTCGAGGTTGGAAATCAAAATTTAGTTCTTTGGTTGGGATCGCGATGAATAAGAATCTGCAAGAATTTTAGAAATCGGACGAAAATTACGAAAGTTATGAAGGAAATTGTGATTTGTTTCCAGCAGGAAAAACGTTGTTTCTTGCATAACTTTTTAATTATTCGACATTTTTCGAATTTGTTTTCACAGCATTGTTCAGGATCAAATTTGGAATACTTTGATACTATTTCCATTGGAAATTTCGCAATTAAACGGTCGGATAAGCCGAAGTTAAAAGTTCCGATATTTTCGCGAACAAAAGGTTACATTTATGTAGAATTTAGTAAGGAACAAGAATTTTTAAGAATTTTTTAAAAAGTTTGCAAACCAAAAAGTTATATAGAAAAAACGTTTTTATACTTCGACTAAAAAGTTGAAATTTCGGTTTTTAGTGCGAGGTTGAAAATCGAAATTCAGTTCTTTGGTTGGGCTGGCGATGAATAAGAATCTGCAAGAATTTTAGAAATCGAAGGAAACTGATTTGTTTCCAGCAGGAAAAACGTTGTTTCTTGCATAACTTTTTAGTTTTCCGAGATTTTTTGAAT
Organism: Phosphuga atrata; assembly: GCA_944588485.1. Lineage (NCBI taxonomy): Eukaryota > Metazoa > Arthropoda > Insecta > Coleoptera > Silphidae > Phosphuga > Phosphuga atrata. The sequence goes on from OX155906.1 coordinate 27,604,228, forward strand.
TTGTTTGCACAGCATTATTCAGAATCAAATTAGGAATATTTTGATACCATTTCCATTGTAAATTTCGAAACTTAACGGTCGGATAAGACGAGTTTAGAAGTTGAGATATTTTCGCGAACAAAACGTCATATTTATTCAGAATTTAGTAAGGAACAAGAATTTGTAAGAAATTCTTAAAAAAGCTTGCAAACAAAAAAGTTATAAAGAAAAAACTAGTTTACACTTTGACTAAGAAGTTAAAATTGTAACAACTTAATTATTTCCCGTCAGATTTTCAATTTTTTTTCACCGATTCCTTCTGAACCAACTAAACAAAAACTTATTACCACAAAAAACGTTTTCCGATTCTATTTTGTTTTGCAAATTTCCCCTTTAAGTGCGATTAAATAATGGAAATAATTGCATAATTAGCAGATAAAAACACCTGTTGAGTGTGAATAATGAATGTCTGAGCCCACCTATCACCTGTACGCCGTTTGTTTTCGCGCAATTCCTGCAGATGTTTCGAAAATTTTCCTGCAAACGCGAAAAAATATTGAAACGTAGAAAAATCTTTTTGTGTGTAAAAACGTATTTTTTTTTGTTTATCAGAAAACCAGTATAACCAGATGCCAGACGCGACGTGCGTCCCTCTTGTCTCTCCTGCGGCAGCAGGAGCGGGGAGACAAAAAGGCAGAGGTTCAGACGGTTGAGCTGCCGTGACCGATAACGCTTATCACGCGAAAATACCGACGCCGGAACAAACAAACGATACGCGTTTAGGGTGCCATTGCTCGCTGGAATCAATCCTGCAACCAACTGCAAAAAATCAACAAGAAAATTTAAAAAATAACCGAATTATTAACTGTATTAGCTTTGAGTATTATAACTTTTTGGTTTATTAGGGTTGTACGCAGGAATCAATTGATTGCTCGCAGGAATTAATCCTGCAACGAACTGCAAAATAACAACGAGAATAACCGAATTATTAGATTTCAATATTCGAAATATTTTTTTGGGATAACTTTCCGGTTTGTTAAGTTTTTTTGGAAAATTGTTGCGGATTCTTAATCCTTGCTAAAAACTACACAAAATTAAGTTTATTTTTTAAATTTTAACTCTGTCGATTCTTTCAACGGAAATGGCATCAAAGTGTTCAGAATTTTGTTATGTACAATCCTGCGAAAAAAAATTGCAAAAATCTTGGAGTAATAAAATGTTATGCGATAATTAAACTGTTATCCCTAGTAGGCCATGTTTCTAAAAACCGTTTTTCGGCTGTAACTTGAGAACGGATGCTGCGAAATCCGAAATTTTTGCACGAAAACATTTCTGAGCCTGCCCCCGACGATTTTCGCTCCGACAAAAATTTCGAAATTCCTGCTGTGAAACCTCCTGCTGATAAAAAAACGCTATTTGTCCTTGAGTTTTTTCGGGTTTTGTTAAGTTTTTTTCGAAAATAGTTGCAGATTCTTAATCCTTATTATAAACTGCACAAAATGAAGTGAAAAACATTTCAATTTTTTATCTCGTCTTATCAACGGAATTTCTCCGATTTCGATTTTTTTCAACGGAAATGGCATCAAAGTCTTCAGAATTTTGTTCTGTATAATCCTGCGAAAAAAATTTGCAAAAAATCTTGGAGTAATAAAAAGTTATGCGATAATTAAACTCTTATCCCTAGTAGGCCATGTTCAAAAAAGCGTTTTTCGGCTGTAACTTGTGAACGGAAGCTCCGATTTCCGAAATTTTTGCACTGAAACATTACTGAGCCCACCCCTGTCGATTTGCGTCTCAACAAAAATTTCGAAATTCCTGCTGTGGAACCTCCTGCTGATAAAAAACGTTGTTTTTCCTAGGCTTTATTTAAGTTAAAATAGTTGCAGATTCTTAATCCTTATTATAAATTGCACAAAATAAAATGAAAAAGATCTCATTTTTTTTACCTCGTCTTATCAACGGAATTTTTTCGATTTCGATTTTTTTCAACGGAAATTGCATAAAAGTGTTCAGAATTTTATTCTGTACAATCGTGCGAAGAAAGTTTGCAAAAATCTTTGTGTATAAAAAAGTTATGCGATAATTTAACTCTTATCCCTAGTAGGCCATGTTTCAAAAAACCGTTTTTCGGGCGTAACTTATGAACGGAAGCTCCGATTTCCGAATTTTTTGCACGGAAACATTCCTGAGCTCACCTGCGACGACTTTCGTCCCTACAAAAATTTCGAAATTCCTGCTGTGGAACCTCCTGCTGATAAAAAACTTTGTTTTTCCTAGGCTTTTTTAAGTTTTTTTTTGAAAATAGTTGCAGATTCTTAATCCTTATAATAAACTGCTCAAAATGATGTGAAAAACACCTCAAATTTCTATGTCGTCTTATCAACGGAATTTATCCGATTTCGATTTTTTTCAACGGAAATGATATCAGTGTTCAGAATTTTGTTTTGTGTAAATCTGCGAAAAAAATTTCAAAAAATCTTGGAGTAATAAAAAGTTATGCGATAATTAAACTCTTATCCCTAGTAGGCCATGTTTCAAAAAAACGTTTTTCGGCTGTAACTTGTGAACGGAAGCTCCGATTTCCGAAATTTTTGCGCGGAAACATTCCTGAGCCCACCCGCGGCATCTTTCGTCCCGACAAAAATTTCGAAATTCCTGCAGTGAAACCTCCTGCTGATAAAAAACGGTTTTTGTCCTTGACTATGTTTAGGGTTTCTTAAGTTTTTTTGGGAAAATAGTTGCGGATTTTGAATCCTTATTATAAACTGCACATAATGAAGTGAAAAACATCCCAATTTTTTAACTCGTCTTATCAACGGATTTTTTTCGATTTCGATTTTTTTCAACGGAAATGAGCTCAAAGTCTTCATAATTTTGTTCTGAATAATTCTGCGAAAAAAATTTGCAAAAATCTTGGAGTAATAAAAAGTTATGCGATAATTAAACTCTTATTCCTAGTAGGCGATGTTTCAAAAAACCGTTTTTCGGGCGTAACTTGTGAACGGAAGCTCCGATTTCCGAAATTTTTGCACTAAAACATTTCTGAGCTCAGCCGTGACGTCTTTCGCCCCGACAAAAATTTCGAAATTCCTGCTGTGGAACCCCCTGCTGATAAAAACGCTGTTTTTCCTCGGCTTTTTTTAAGCTTTGTTAAGTTTTTTTTTGGAAAATAGTTGCAGATTCTTAATCATTATTATAAACTGCACAGAATGAAGTGAAAAACCACCAAATTTTTTATCTCGTCTTATCAACGAAATTTTTTCAATTTCGATTTTTTTTCAACGGAAATGGCATCAAAGAGTTCAGAATTTTGTTCTGTATAATCCTGCGAAAAAAGTTTGCAAAAATATTGGAGTAATAAAAAGTTATGCGATAATTAAACTCTTATACCTAGTAGGCCATGTTTCAAAAAACCGTTTTTCGGCTGTAACTTGTGAACAGAAGCTCCGATTTCCGAAATTTTTGCACGGAAACATTCCTGAGCCTACCCCCGACGATTTTCGCGTCGACAAAAATTTCGAAATTCCTGCTGTGGAACCTCCTGCGGATAAAACACGCTGTTTTTCCTCGACTTTTTTAAGCTTTAAGTTTTTGTTTTTAATCAATTGTTGTATTTTTTATCCTTGTTATAAACTGCACAAAATGAAATGAAAAACATCTCAATTTTGTATCTCGTCTTATCAATGGAATATTTTCGATTTCGATTTTTTTCAACGGAAATGGCATCAAAGTCTTCATAATTTTGTTCTGTGTAATTCTGCGAAAAAGGTTTGCAAAAATCTTTGAGTAATAAAAAGTTATGTAATAATTAAACTCTTATCCCTAGTAGGCCATGTTTCAAAAAACCGTATTTCGGCTGTAACTTGTGAACGGAAGCTCCGATTTCCGAAATTTTTGCGCGTAAACATTTCTGAGCCCATCCCCGACGACTTTCGCCCCGACAAAAATTTAAAAATTCCTGCTGTGGAACTTCCTGCTGATAAAAAACGCTGTTTTTCTGTGGCTTATTTTGAGCTTTGTTAAGTTTTTTTGGTAAATTAGTTGCAGATTCTTTATCCTGATTATAAACTGCACAAAATGGAGTGAAAAATATGTCATTTTTTTATTTCGTCTTATCAACGGAATTTCTCCGATTTCGATTTTTTTTCAACGTAAAAGGCATCAAAGTCTTCATAATTTTGTTCTGTATAATTCTGCGAAAAAAATTTGCAAAAATCTTTGAGAAATAAAAATTTATGTGATAATTAAACTCTTATCCCTAGTAGGCCATGTTTCAAAAAACCGTTTTTCGGCTATAACTTCTGAACGGAAGCTCCGATTTCCGAATTTTTTGCACGAAAACACTCCTGAGCCCACCCGCGACAACTTTCGTCCCGACAAAAATTTCAAAATTCCTGCTGTGGGAACCCCTGCTGATAAAAAACCCAATTTGTCCTTGACGTTTTTAAATTGACAAAATCGTCGCGTTTCCATTTCCAGCTAACGTAAACGCATTCCATTCCTATCTAGTCCGCTTAAACCAAACAAAAACAAAACACGCAGATTAAATTCCCTTTTGTTTTCGAGTTTTTTTTGTTGTTTTGTTTAAGTTAATTGATTGCGCCCCCAGGTCGTGCCCGTATGCGTCGTCCAACTGCGTTTAATATGCAGCAGGAGAACCCACATTTTGCAGGAAATTATTACCTGCAGCTGTCAAAACTTGTTATTTCTTTTTTAAACCGCGGCTTTAAAACAACATTTAGAATCTCTTGCGAAATTTCCTACAAACATAACGGAGATATCAAGGATTTAAATAAGTTTTACAAATTTGGAACCGTTTCCAGAAGATTCATATTCCTTGTTATTATTCCATTAACCTTTCAAATGTGGCGATTCAGCAGGAAAATATTTAAATAAATAAAATAAAAATTATTGTAAAGCGTACATTTTGTCGTTTTGAAGAAATCTCTGCAAAACATTTGCAAAAAAATTGAAAAACAAGCGAGTTATGTAAGATTAAAGTTAGAAGTGACTTTGATTTAAGTAGGCTTAGGAATCTTGTTTTTTGGCGGTAACTTTTGAATGGAACGATGTTTTTTAAAAATTTAAACGCGAGATGTTTTGTTGGAAGATTCCGCAAATTTTGACATTTTTCCGCAATTTTCGGCCAAAAAATATATCAAATCTTGAGATTTGTTTATTGGCAAGAAATCTGTGTAAACAGTTGTTGTGAGATATCAAAAATAAGAAAGTTATTGCAATTTTAAGAGATGCATCTTAGTGGGCCATGGAAATTTTTGGTTTTCTTGCAATAACTTTTGATTGGGTGGTGGGATTTTCGAAATTCTTTCGGTGTTGGAGTGGCGTTTGGATGGGGCTTACCTTGTGGTGTTGGATGATAGCCGTGGCCTTACGCTTCGCCGACATTTTCCCCGAAATGGACTATCGAAAAACCGGCATAGGCAACCCAAAATTTCCGGCGCACGGTAGCCGAGAGAGACGGACGGACCGTGACCAACTTGACTTAGATTGGGATAGGTCGGCGTCTCTGACGTCACACAACAAAAAAACGTTCTGCCGAATTGCAAACGAAACTAAACAGAGAATTTATCTTTTGTTATCTGAACGGCTTTTGTTTTTGTATTCAGTTCGTGTAAACAACAGATAAGGATTCGTTTAAACAAAACACAAATTGCTGTTTGTCGCTCGATTGTTTTTCTGCACACTTTCACTTGTTTTTCTTTTGCAAATTTTTTTTGGCAAAAAATTGTTCGTGTTTTGTCGTTGTCTGCGTACGACGCCGGTCGGGTCGAGACTAAGGCTTTGCGATGCGAGGCGTCCCCCACCTCGACGCCCCCGCCCGCGTCGCGCCGCCCGCGCCCCCATCCCCACCGCCTGCCGCCAGCGATCCGCTATTTATGTTCCTCGGTCCGTCCGTCCGTACCCTCCATGGTTCTCTGAACTCGGCTCTATGAACGATTACAATTTTTTTTTCGGAAGATTTCTATGAAATGCAAAGTTTTTTCGCGAGATTTGTTTCTTTTGACGCGTTTGCGATTGTTTTCTGAGTAATTTGGTGCGAAAAGTTTCGCAAAAGCTCCAAAAATAAGCAAGTTATGCTTTTTTAAACTTTAGTGGTTAGTAGGCCATGACCAATTTTAACAAAATTGGTATAACTTCTACATTTTTCTAAAATTTTCAAAAAATCTTTCAGATCCTTATTCACAAACAAAACCTGCAGAAATTTCCCGTCTTTGCAAATTTTCAAATTTCGATTATTGCACATTCTAACTGTTTTTGAAAATTTGCAACTTTCTTAGTTTTCGTTTGTTTTCGACTTGTTTGGTATTACCGATTTCGGGATTTCACGTAGTTTAAGAATCTGCAACTGTTTTTAAAATATTTCAAGTAGTTCAAAAGTTACAGTTGAAAAACCGAAATGTTTCACAGTTAAAAGGCTATAGCAGCCTTAGTTTTCAAGCGTTTTCAAGAAATTCCACATATTTACATTAACAAATATATCTTATTTGACGCAGAGCAAGAATTTTGTAAATATATCGATTAGTTCAAAAGTTACAGTTAAAAATCCAAAAAGTTGAAATTTTTGGAAAAGTTTGATAAGCGATATCTCACTTAGTTTTCAATTCGTTTCAGATATTTTGTTGTCTGAGTAATCAAAATTTCGTCTAGTTTTTAGCATTGAAAGAATTTTTTATAAATCTTAATTTGTTCAAAAGTTACAACTGATGAACCAACATTTCTGACGGTTAAAAAACACTTGCAAAACATTTTTGCATTCAAAACTATATTTTGCTTCATGTACTGGAAGAATCTTAACAATATCTTTATTAGTTCAAAAGTTACAGCCGAAGAAAAAAAAAACTGTGACTGTTAAAAGGCTATAGAAGCGTTAGTTTTCATTTGTTTTAAAAAAGGCCTAAGAATATTAGATTCCAAATGATATTGAGATGGACCAAGTGGAAGAATCTTGAATCTATCTTGATTAGTTCAAAAGTCACGACACAAGAACAATATGGTGAGAGTTATATCACAGTTTTCATGCTTTGAACAAACTTAACACTGTAAGATTCGCAATAATATTTACATTGACGCAGTGGAAGAATCTTGAAAATATCTTGAATAGTTCAGATGTTATAGCAGAAAAATAATCCATTGAGACAATTACAAGGCCGTAGCAGAATTAGTTTTCATTTGTTTAGGAAAAACATTTTTAAATTCGCAATGTTATGTAGATTGAATTAGTGAAAAAATCTTGAAATTATCTACATTAGTTCAAAAGTTACAGCAGAAAAATAAAAAAGTGACAGTTATAAGACCATATCCCAGTTAGTTTTCATTTGTTTTGGACAAACTTCAAAGTTTTGGCTTTGCAATGATATCTAGATTGAACCAGTGTTAGAATTTCGAAAATATCTTGATTAGTTCAAAAGTTACAGTTAAAAATCCAAAAAGTTAAAAAGGAAAAGTTTGTTAATCGATATCTCACTTAATATTCAATCCGTTTTAAATATTTTAGTGTCTGTCCATTCAGAATTTAATCTGGTTTTTAGTACTGAAAGAAGTTTTTAAATATCTTAATTAGTTCAAAAGTTACGATTGATAAACCAACATTTCTGACAGTTATAACACACCTAGTTTTCAATTGTTTTTAACATTTTTACATTAAAATTGATATTTATCTTCATGTAGTGAAGGAATCTTGAAAATATATTTTTTAGTTCAAAAGTTATAACAGAAAAATAAAACATTGTGGCAATTATAAGGCCATAGCACAATTAGTTTTCATTTGTCTTGGACAAGCTAGACATTTTTAGATTCGCAATATTATCTAAATTGACGTAGTGAAAGAATCTTGAAATTATCTTGATTAGTTCAAAAGTTACAGCAGAAAAACAAAACAGTTACTATTATAAGGCCATTGCGCAGTTAGTTTTCATTTGTTTTAGACAAACATAAAGTTTTTGGATTTGCAATGATATCTAGATTGAGCCAGTGTTAGAATTTCCAAAATATCTTGATTAGTTCAAAAGTTACGGTTAAAAATCCAAGAAGTGGAAATTTTGGCTTTTTGGAAAAGTCGATATCTTACTTAGTTTACAATTCGTTTTACATATTTTATTGTCTGTGCATTCAGAATTTAGTCTAGTTTTCAGCATTGGTAGAAGTTTTTATAAATCTTAATTAGTTCAAAAGTTACGACGGATAAACCAACATTTATGCCGGTTATAAAACACTTAGTTTTAAGTTTTTAACATTTTTGCTTTATAATCTATATTTTGCTTCATGTAGTGGAAGAATCTTGAAAATATCTTTATTAGTTCAAAAGTTATAGCATACAAAGAAATTGTTACAATTATAAGGCTATAGCACAGTTAGTTTTCAATAGTTTGCAAGAAGATTAACATGCTTAGACTTGCTATGATATTTAGATTAGCGCAGAGGAAAAATCTTGAAAATGTCTTTTTTAGTTCAAAAGTTATAGCAGAAAAATAAAACATTGAGACGATTATAAGGCCATAGCACAATTAGTTTTCATTTGTTCTGGACAAGCTTGACAATTTTAAATTCGCAAGGTTATCTAGATTGGCGCAGTCAAAGAATCTTGAAATTATCTTGATTAGTTCAAAAGTTACAGCAGAAAAACAAAACAGTTACAATTATAAGGCCAATGCGCGGTTAGTTTTCATTTGTTTTAGAAACACTTAAAATTTTTGAATTTGCAATGATATCTAGATTAAGCCAGTGTTAGAATTTCCAAAATATCTTGATTAGTTCAAAAGTTACAGTTAAAAATCCAAAAATTTGAAATTTTGGCTTTTTGGAAAAGTCGATATCTCACTTAGTTTACAATTCGTTTTAGATATTTTATTGTCTGTGCATTCAGAATTTAGTCTAGTTTTTAGCACTGGAAGAAGTTTTTATAAATCTTAATTAGTTCAAAAGTTACGACGGATAAACCAACATTTATGCCGGTTATAAAACACTTAGTTTTAAGTTTTTAACATTTTTGCTTTATAATCTATATTTTGCTTCAAGTAGTGGAAGAATCTTGAAAATATCTTTATTAGTTCAAAAGTTATAGCATACAAACAAATTGTTACAATTATAAGGCTATAGCACAGTTAGTTTTCAATTGTTTGCAAGAAGAATAACATGCTTAGACTTGCTATGCTATTTAGATTAGTGCAGAGGAAAAATCTTGGAAAATGTATTTTTTAGTTCAAAAGTTATAGCAGAAAAATAAAACATTGAGACGATTATAAGGCCATAGCACAATTAGTTTGCATTTGTTTTGGACAAGCTTGACATTTTTAAATTCGCAATGTTATCTAGATTGACGCAGTGAAAGAATCTTGAAATTATCTTGATTAGTTCAAAAGTTACAGCAGAAAAATAGAAAAGAGACAATTATAAGGCCATTGCGCACTTAGTTTTCATTTGTTTTGGACAAACTTAAAAGTTTTGGCTTCGCAATGATATCTAAATTGAGCCAGAATTTCCAAAATATCTTTATTAGTTCAAAAGTTACAATTAAAAATCCAAAAAGTTCCAAGATTTTTTTGGAAAAGTTTGTTAATCGATATCTCACTTGATATTTAATCCGTTTTAAATATTTTAGTGTCTGTCAATTCAGAATTTAGTCTGGTTTTTAGTACTGAAAGAAGTTCTTAAATATCTTAATTAGTTCAAAAGTTACGACTGATAAACCAATATTTCTGACAGTTTTTTACTGACAAATTTTACATTTTTGCATTAAAATCGATATTTATCTTCATGTAGTGAAAGCATCTTGAAAATATCTTGATTAGTTCAAAAGTCACTCAAAAAAATAGTTACAATTATGAGGCTATAGCACAGTTACTTTTCATTTGTTTTGAACAAACTGAACATTTTTAAGTTCGCAATGATATTTAGAATGACACAGTTGAAGAATCTTGAAAATATCTTCATTAGTTCAAACGCTACAGCAGTAAAACAAAATGTGAGTTATAAGGCTATAGCACTGTTAGTTTGCATTTGCTTTGAACAACCTTAACATTCCTAGATTCGCAATGATGTTTAGATAAATGCAGTATAAAAATCTTGAAAATATCTTTAATAGTTCAAAATTTACAGCAGAAAAATTAAAAAAATGAGACAATTAAAAGGCCATAGCAAAGTTAGTTTTGATTTGTTTTGAACCAACTGAACATCGAAATTGACGCAGTTGAAGAATCTTGAAAATATCTTTATTAGTTCAAACGTTACAGCAGAGAAACAAAAATTGTGACAGATATGAGGCTATAGCACGGTTAATTATCATTTGTTTTAAATAAACTTAACACCTTTAGATTTGCAATGATATCTAGATTAACGCAGTGACAGTATCTTGAAAATATCTTTATTAGTTCAAAAGTTACAGCAGCAAAACCAAAAATATGCCAGTTATAAGGCTATAACACATTTAGTTTTTATGTTCGCAATGATATTTAGATCGACGCAATGTAGAAATCTTGAAAATATATTTATTAGTTCAAAAGTTACAGCGGAAAAATAAAAAAATGTGACAATTATAAGGCCATAGCAAAGTTAGTTTTAATTTGTTTTGAACAAAATGAACATTTTTAAATTCGCAATGATATCGAGATTGACGCAGATAAAGAATCTTGAAAATATCTTTATTAGTTCAAACGTTAAAGCATAGAAACAAAAAATTGTGACAGTTATAAGGCTATAGCAAAGTTAATTTTAATTTGTTTTCAACATACTTAATAGTTTTAGATTTTCAATGATGTCTAGATTAACGCAGTGAAAGAATCTTGAAAATATCTTTATTAGATCAAAAGTTTCACCAGCAAAACCAAGAATATGCCAGTTATAAGGCTATCAACATTTGTTTTGAACAACCTTAACATTTTTATATTCGCAATGGTATTTGTATTGACGCAGTGTAAAAATCTTTATTAGTTCAAAAGTTACAGCAGAGAAATAAAACATTGTGTCCATTATAAGGCTATAGCACAGCTAGTTATCACTTGTTCTGGACAAACTCAACACTTTTGGATTCGCAATGATATCCAGATGGACGAACTGAAAGAATCTTCAAAATATCTTTATTAGTTCAAAAGTTACAGCCGAAGAATAAAAAACGGTGGCTGTTAAAAGGCTATAGAAGCGTTAGTTTTCATATTTTTAAAGGCTTAACAATCTTAGATTTGTAATGATATTAAGATGAACCAAGTGGAAGAATCTTGAAAATATCTTGATTAGTTCTAAATTCACGACAGACAAACAAGATTATGAGAGTAATATCACAGTTTTCATTTTTAGATGTGCAAAGATATCTAGATTGATGTAGTAGAAAAAATTTGAATATATCTTGATTAGTTCAAATGTTAAAGCAGAAAAATTAAACATTTCGGCAATTATAAGGCCATAACGCAGTCAGTTTTCATTTGTTTTGAACAAGCTCAATATTTTTAAATTCGCAATGATATCTACACTGACGGAGTTTAAGAGTCTTGCAAATATCTTTATTAGTTCAAAAGTTACGACTGGAAAACAAAGAATTGTGACAATTATAAGGTTATATCACAGTTAGTTTTGCTTTGATTTGAACGAGCTTAAAATTTTAGGATTCGCAATGATATTTAGATTGACGCAGTGTAAAAATCTTGAAAAATCTTTATTAGTTCATAAGTTATAGCAGAAAAATAAACCATTGTGTCAATTATAAGGCTATAGCACAGCTAGTTTTCACTTGTTTTGAACAATCTCAACACTTTTGGATTCGCAATGATATCCAGATAGACGCAGTGAAAGAATCTTCAAAATATCTTTATTAGTTCAAAAGTTACGGTCGATTAATAAAAAACTGTGGCTGTTAAAAGGCTATAGAAGCGTTATTTTTCATTTGTTTTTAAAAAGGCTTAACAATCTTAGATTCGAAATGATATTCAGATAGACCAAGTGGAAGAATCTTGAAAATATCTTGATTGGTTCAAAAGTCACGACAGAAAAAGAAGATTGCGTTTTTCATTTTCTATGAACAAACTTAACACTTTAAGATCCGCAATAATATTAAGATTGCCGCAGTGAAAGAATCTTGAAAATATCTTGAGTAGTTCAAAAGCTACAGCAAGGAAACAAGGAAGTGTGACAGTTATAAGGCAATATCACAGTTAGTTTTCATTTGTTTTGAACATGCTTCACATTTTTAGAGGCGCAAAGATATCTAGATAGATGTAGTAGAAAAATCTTGAAAATATCTTGATTAGTTCAAATGTTAAAGCAGAAAAATTAAACATTGCGGCAATTATAAGGACATAGCACAGTCAGTTTTAAAAAAGGTCAATATTTTTAGATTCGCAATGATATCTAGATTGATGCAGTGGAAGAGTCTTGAAAATATATTTATTAGTTCAAAAGTTACGACTGTAAAACAAAGAATTGTGGCAATTATAAGGCTATAGCACAGTTAGTTTTCATTTGTTTTCAATGAGCTTAACATTTTAAGATTCGCACTGATATCTAGTTTGAGGTTGTGGAAGAGTCTTGCAAATATCTTTATTAGTTCAAAAGTTACGACGTTAAAACAAAGAATTGTGGCAATTATTATGCCATAGCATAGTTAGTTTGCATTTGTTTTGAACGAGCTTAACGTTTTAAGATTCGCACTGATATCTAGATTGAGGTTGTGGAAGAGTCTTGCAAATATATTTATTAGTTCAAAAGTTATGACGGTAAAACAAAGAATTGTGGCAATTATAAGGTTATAGCACAGTTAGTTTTCATTTGTTTTGAATGGGCTTAACATTTTAAGATTCGCATTATATCTAGATTGAGGTTGTGGACGAGATATCTTGATTAGTTCAAAAATTGCAATTCTTTTTCTTTGGTTTTTTCGAAATAACTTTTGAACGGATCGTCCAATTTGCGAAATTTAAACGGATTAGTGTTAAGAATTAAATGCTGCGCACGCCATGCTAATTTTGCTTTCGTTTCGTGTACAATTCGTATTTTTATTATTGAGCGCCGTTGAAAAACATTTGACGTACTTGTGTGTGTGTGTGTGAGCGCCCATTAGTATCGTAGCCCCACGCAGTTGTCAAAGGGCCCCACCCGCGCCGATCCTTGCCGCGCCCGGTCCCCAAACACGATCCCCGATGACCCCCGGCCGACCGCCGCCGCCCGCCCCCCTCGAGCCCCCCGGCCCGAGCGAGTGTGTGAGTACACCCACACATCCCTCGATTCAGACCGCGGACACACACGAACACAAAGGCACTAAATTCACATGCATGTCCAAATTCAATTCCATTTATATGCATTTCACCGCACAGGTATTGACTGAATTGTCGTCCCCAATATACTCAAATATTAATCGATTTGTTTTCTATAAAAATAATTAGAGCTTAGATTATTTAATTCTGAATAGGAATCTGAAAGAATTTTGAAAATCGAGCGGTTAGTTCAAAAGTTACGGACAAAAAACTGACAAATCGTAGCTTGCCATGAACTTTTCTGTAAATTTTTGTGGCATAACTTTTGAACAGGTCAAGATTTTTCCAAAATTCTTTCAGTATTTCTAACTAGATTATAAGACGTATGCAAAAAAAACTAAGAGTGTTGACTAACACTTGAAAACTAAGAGTGTTATAGCCTTCGAACTGTCAACAATTTTAGTTTTTTATTTGTAACTATTGAACTAATCAAGGTTTTAAAAAAAAATTAAACTTTTCAATTAAAATTGGTATGTAGCTTCATGTAGTGAAAGAATCGTGATAATATCTTCATTAGTTCAAAAGTTACAGCAGAAAAATTTAAAAAATGACAATTATAAGGCTATATCACAGTTAGTTTTCATTTGTTTCGAACAAACTTAACACTGTAAGATTCGCAATTATATCTAGATTGACGCAGTGCAAGAATCTCGAAAATATCTTGATTAGTTCAAAAGTTACAGCAGAAAATTAAAAAAAATTGACAATTATAAGGCCATAGCACCGTTAGTTTTCATTTGTTTTGGACAAACTTCACAGTTTTAGATTCGCAATGATAGTTAGATTGACGCTGTGTAAACATCTTGAAAATATCTTTTTTAGTTCAAAAGTTACTTCAGTAAAATAAAAGACTTCGACAATTATAAGGCTATAGCGCCGTTAGTTTTCATTTGTTGTGAACAAACTTAACTCTGTTAGATTCACAATAATATTTAGATTGACACTGATGGAGAATCTTGAAAATATCTTTATTAGTTCAAATGGTAGAGCCAAAAAATAAAAACTGTCAATCATAAGGCTATAGCACAGTCAGTTTTTACTTGTTTTGATTAAGCTGAACATTGTTAGATTCGCAATGATATTTAGATTAAGTCTGTGGAAAAATCTTGAAAATATCTTTATTAGTTCAAAAGTTACAGCCAAAAAATAAAATATTGTGACAATTATAGGGCCATAGCACAGTTAGTTTTCATTTGTTTTGAACAAACTTAACATATGTAGATTCGCAATGATATTTATATTGACGCAGTGGAAGAATCTTGAAAATATCTTTATTAGTTCAAAAGTTAGAGCCAATAAATTAAAACTGACAATCATAAGGCTATAGCACAGTTCGTTTTCATTTGTTTTGAATAAACTGACCATTGTAAGATTCGCAATGATATTTAGATTGAGCCAGTGGAAGACTCTTGAAAATATCTTTATTAGTTCAAAGTTACAGCCAAAAAATAAAATATTGTGACAATTATACGGCGATAGCACAGTTAGTTTTCATTTGTTTTCAACAAACTTAACATTTGTAGATTCGCAATGATATCTAGATTGGCGCAGTGGAAGAATCTTGAAAATATCTTTATTAGTTCAAAAATTACCGCCAAAAAATAAAATATTGTGACAATTATAGGGCCATAACACACTTAGTTTTCATTTGTTTTGAACAAACTTAACATTTGTAGATTCGCAATGATATCTAGATTGACGGAGTGGAAGAATCTTGAAAATATCTTTATTAGTGCAAATGCTAGAGCAAAAAAATAAAAACTGACAATCACAAGGCTATAGCACAGTTTGTTTTTATTTGTTTTGAATAAGCTGTACAATGTTAGATTCGCAATGATATTTAAATTGACTTAACGAAAGAATCTTGAAAATATCTTTATTAGTTCAAAAGTTACAGCCAAAAAATAAAATATTGTGACAATTATTGGGCCATAGCACAGTTAATTTTCAAATGTTTTGAACAATCTTAACATTTGTAGATTCGCAATGATATTCAGATTGACTTAGTGGAAGAATCTTGAAAATATCTTTATTAGTTCAAAAGTTACAGCCAAAAAATAAAATATTTATGACAATTATAGGGCCATAGCACAGTTAGTTTTCATTTGTTTTCAATAAACTTAGCACTTTTAGATTGACAAAGTGGAAGAATCTTGAAAATATCTTTATTAGTTCAAAAGTTACAGCCAAAAAATAAAATATTGTGACAATTATAGGGCCATAGCACAGTTAGTTTTTCATCTGTTTTGAACAAACTTAACATTTGTAGATTCGCAATGATATCTAGATTGACGCAGTGGGAGAATCTTGACAATATCTTTATTAGTTCAATAGCTAGAGCAAACAAATAATAACTACATTCATAAGACTATAGCACAATTAGTTTTGATTTGTTTTGAATAAGCTGAAGATTGTAAGATTCACAATGATATTTAGATTGACTCGGTGGAAGAATCTTGAAAATATCTTTATTAGTTCAAAAGTTACAGCCAAAAAATAAAATGTTATGATAATAATAGGGCCAAAGCACAGTTAGTTTTCATTTGTTTTGAACAAACTTAACATTTGTAGATTCTCAATGATATCTAGATTGCTGTAGTGGAAGAATCTTTAAAATATCTTTATAAGTTCAAAAGTTACAGCAAAAAAAAACAATGACAATTCTAAGGCTATAGCACATCTAGTTTTCATTTGTTTTGAATAAGCTGGACATTGTTAGATTCGCAATGATATTTAGATTGACTGAGTGGAAGAATCTTTAGAATATCTTCATTAGTTCAAAAGTTAAAAAATAAAATATTGTGACAATTATAGGGCCATAGGATCCTTAGTATTCATTTGGTTTGAACACCCTTAACATTTTTAGATTCGTAGTGATATCTAGATTGACTAAGTGAAAGAATCTTGCAAATATCTTTATTAGTTCAAAAGTTACAGCAAAAAAATAAAAACAGTGACAATTATAAGGCTATAGCACAGTCAGCTTTTATTTGTTTTGAACAGACTTAACAGTTTTAGATTCTCAGTGATATTTAGATTAACGCAGTGGAGGAATCTTGAAAATATCTTTATTAGTTCATAAGCTAGAGCAAAAAAATTATCCTGGCAATCATAAGGCTATAGCACAGCTAGTTTTTATTTGTTTTGAATAAGCTGTACAATGTTAGATTCGAAATTATATTTAGATTGACTTAGTGGAAGAATCATGAAAATATCTTTATTAGTTCAAAAGTTAGAGCCAAAAAATAAAATATTGTGACAATTATAGGGCCATAGCAGAGTTAGTTTTCATTTGTTTTGAACAAACTTAACATTTGTAAATTCGCAATGATATCTAGATTGACGCAGTGGAAGAATCTTGCAAATATCCTTATTAGTTCAAATGTTAAAGCAAAAAATAAAAACTGACAATTCTAAGGCTATAGCACATTTAGTTTTCATTTGTTTTGAATAAGCTGAACATTGTTAGATTCGCAATGATATTTAGATTGACTAAGTGGAAGAATCTTTAGAATATCTTTATTAGTTCAAAAGTTACAAATTATTGTCACAATTATAGGGCCATAGCATCGTTAGTATTCATTTGGTTTGAACACCCTTAACTTTTTTGGATTCGTAGTGATATCTAGATAGACGTAGTGCAAGAATCTTGCAAATATATTTATTAGTTCAAAAGTTACAGCAGAAAAGTAAAAAACTATTACAATTATAAGGCTGTAGCACAGTTAGTTTTCATTTGTTTTGAACAAACTTAACAATTCTATATTGGCAGTGATATCCAGATTGACTAAGTGGAAGAATCTTGCAAATATCTTTATTAGTTCAAAAGTTAGAGCAAAAAAATAAAAACTGTGACAATTATAAGGCTATAGCACAGTCAGATTTTTTTTGTTGTGAACAGACTTAACAGTTTTAGATTCTCAGTGACATTTAAATTAACGGAGTGGAAGAATCTTGAAAATATCTTTATTAGTTCAAAAGTTAAAGCCGAAAAATAAAAACATGTGACAGTTATAAGGATATAGCATAGTTGGTGTTCATATGTTTTGAACAAACTTAACATTTAAGTTTTTAACAGTTAAGTGGAAGAATCTTGACAATATCTTTATTAGTTCAAAAGTTACAGCAAAAACATAAAAACCATAACAGTTATAAGGGTATAGCCCAGTTAGTTTTCATTTGTTTAGAACAGACTTAACAGTTTTAGATTTCCAATGATATTTAGATTAACGCAGTGGAAGAATCCTAGAAATATCTTTATTAGTTCAAAAGTTATAGCCAAAAAATTAAATATTGTGACAATTATAGGGCCATAGCACAGTTAGTTTTCATTTGTTTTGAAGAAACTTAACATTTGTAGATTCGCAATCATATCCAGTTTAACGAAGTGGAAGAATTTTGAAAATATCTTTATTAGTTCAAAAGTTACAGCAAAAAAAAGTGACAATTCTAAGGCTATAGCACATTTAGTTTTCATTTATTTTGAATAAGCTGAACATTGTTAGATTCGCAATGATATTTAGATTGTCTAAGTGGAAGAATCTTTAGAATATCTTTATTAGTTCAAAAGTTATAAAATAAAATATTGTGACATGTATAAGGCCATAGCACTGTTAGTATTCATTTTATTTGAAGACCCTAAACATTTTTAGATTCGTAGTGATATCTAGATTGACGTAGTGCAAAAATCTTGCAAATATCTTTTTTAGTTCAAAAGTTACAGCAGAAAAGTAAAAAACTATTACAATTATAAGGCTGTAGCACAGTTAGTTTTCATTTGTTTTCAACAAACTTAACATTTTTAGATTCGTAGTGATATCTAGATTGACGTAGTGCTAGAATCTTGCAAATATCTTTATTAGTTCAAAAGTTACAGCAGAATAGTAAATTTTTTACAATTATAAGGCTGTAGCACTTAGTTTTAATTTATTTTGGACAGGTTTAACATTTTTAGATTCGCTGTGATGTCTAGATTGACTAAGTGGAAGAATCTTGAAAATATCTTTATTAGTTCAAAAATTACAGCAAAAACATAAAAACCATGACAGTTATAAGGCTATTATGAAAACGAACTGGGCTCGTTTTCATTTGTTTTGAACAGACTTAACAGTTATAGATTCTCAACGATATTTAGATTAACGCAGTAGAAGAATCTTGAAAATATCTTTATTAGTTCAAAAGTTAGAGCCAAAAAATAAAACATTGTGACAACTATAGGGCTATACCTCAGTTAGTTTTCATTTGTTTTCAACAAACTTAACATTTGTAGAGTCGCAATCATATTCAGTTTGACGCTGTGGAGGAATTTTTAAAATATCTTTATTAGTTCAAAAGTTAGAGCAAAAAAATAAAAACTGACAATTCTAAGGCTATAGCACAGTTAGTTTTCATTTGTTTTGAACAAACTTAACAGTTTTAGATTCTCAGTGATATTTAGATTAACGCAGTGGAAGAATTTTGAAAATATCTTTATTAGTTCAAAAGTTACAGCCGAAAAATAAAAAACGTGTGACCATTATAAGGCTATAGCACAGTTAGTGTTCATTTGTTTTGAATAAACCTAACATTTTTAGATTCGCAGTGATTTCTAGATTAACGTACTGCAAGAATCTTACAAATATCTTTATTAGTTCAAAAGTTACAGCAGAAAAATTAAAAAAAACGGTGGCTATTATTATAAGCCTATATTATAATTATAAGGCTATAGTACAGTTAGTTTTCATTTGTTTTAAACAGACTTGTTTAGATTTTAGAATGTGAAAGAATTTTGAAAATCGTCGGGTTAGTTCATAAGTTATGGGGAAAATACTGACGAATCTTAGTTTGCCATGAACTTTTCTTTCCATTTTTCTGTGATAACTTTTGAACCGGTCAAGATTTCTTCAAAATTCTTTCAGTATTACTAACTAGAGTCTAAGGCGGATATAAAAAGGCTATGTGTGCAATAGCCTTCGAACTGTCAACAATTTCGGTTTTTTAACTGCAACTTTTGAACTAATCAAGTTTTTTCAAAATTTCTTCCAGCACTGAAAATAAGGCTAAAGTCTGAAGCCACAGTTGCCAAAACGTCTAAAAACTAATGAAAATTAAGCGAGATATCACCACAAATAAACAAAATTATCACAAAAAATTATCAAGAAAAAATAATTTTTTTTTCGTTAAATTTATTTGTTTTTTTACACAAAATTTCCTCCTGAAAAACAATTTGAAAAAATCACGAAAATCCAGCAACCCCATCAAAAGTTACAACAATTAACATTTTCCTCACTCATTCCAAAACGGTCGTACCATCCCCAAAAGTCCCCAGAACAGCCTTTAAACAGTCTTAAAACGCGTTCTTTAAACCCCCCAAAATCACCCCCAACACTCCTCGAGGGACAATTAAACGTAATGACCGAGCACCCCTATACTAATAATTACATCATTCATGCAACCCCCGACGGTTTCCAAGCGCCGTGGGGCTTCTCTTAATTTTACGTCCGAGCGAAACAGCAAGGAACACGGAGGGGTGAAAATGATAAAGTTTTTTCTAATAGAACTAAAATCGATTGAAAATCTCGATTCGGGGTTTCTCGCTGATTGTTTTGCTGAAGAAAATTCGAAAATCCGACGAGAAATAAGAAAGTTACAAGCTTTTTAAATTTTTTGTCGCAGTAGGCTGTGAACTTTCAGAAATGGTTTTTTGGTCATAACTTGGCAACGAATTGCGCGATTTTCAAAATTCTTGCAGATTCTTCCGCACATTTAATGGTTTCACAAATTAAACACCGACAAGAAAAGTTCATGGCCTACTAACCAACTTCCGTTTTTACCCAACAAAAAAGGATGACAAATGTTGGTTCTTGGTTTCTCATTGATTGTTTTGGTGCAGAAAACTCGAAAATCCGACGGGAAATAAGAAAGTTACAAGCGTTTTAAGTTTCTTGTCGCAGTAGGCTGTGAACTTTCAGAAATGGTTTTTTGTTCATAACTTGGCAACGAATTGCGCGATTTTCAAAATTCTTTCAGATTCTTCCGCACAATTAATGGTTTCACAAATTAAACACCGACAAGAAAAGTTCATGGCTTACTAACCAACTTCCGTTTTTACCCAACAAAAAAGGATGACAAATGTTGGTTCTTGGTTTCTCGTTGATTGTTTTGGTGCAGAAAACTCGAAAATCCGACGAGAAATAAGAAAGTTACAAGCGTTTTAAGTTTCTTGTCGCAGTAGGCTGTGAACTTTCAGAAATGGTTTTTTGGTCATAACTTGGCAACGAATTGCGCGATTTTCAAAATTCTTTCAGATTCTACCACACAATTAAT
The DNA here is from genome assembly GCA_944588485.1 of Phosphuga atrata. NCBI lineage: Eukaryota > Metazoa > Arthropoda > Insecta > Coleoptera > Silphidae > Phosphuga > Phosphuga atrata. The sequence continues at coordinate 27,624,771 of OX155906.1, forward strand.
GGTTTTACAAATTAAACACCGACAAGAAAAGTTCATGGCATACTAACCAACTTCCGTTTTTACCCCACAAAAAATGATGAGAAATATTGGTTCGTGGTTTCTCGTTGATTGTTTTAGTGCAGGAAATTCGAAAATCCGACGGGAAATAAGAAAGTTACAAGGTTATAAGTTTTTTTGTCGCAGTAGGCGGTGAACTTTCAGAAATGGTTTTTTGGTCATAACTTTGCAACCAATTGCGCGATTTTCAAATTTTTTTCAGATTCTTTCACGCAATTTATGCTTTAACAAATTTAGAAGGCGAAAATGAAAAGTTCTTGGCTAACTGCGATTGTTCAAACCCAACTTCCATTTTTTACCCGACAACTACGTCCCTCGCAAAAGTTAGAAGTTGTTAGCGCGAAAATCGTCTTCCCTTTGTTTTTCAGCAACCCTCGCGTCCGCCTCCAACCTCTCAGTAGATTTCATATAATTCCCATCACTCCAACACACACACACAAAAAATCCTCCGCAAGAAGAAAACTCTCTGGATATTCTTTTTTTGTGGCCTATTTCCCGCCCCCTCGCCCCGTTCTGACATGTGAGGGGCTGTTTGCGTGTCTCCCATATTCTCCGTGGGCTCCCGGCTTATCGCCCCTGCCTGCCACCCACGCGTATCTTTGTCCGCACATCCGAACCCTCCGCCGCCGCCGCCCCCGCGCGACCCGAAAGCCCACCCTCGCCCCCACCCCCCCCAACTGCGGCACACATTTCATACAAAACCACGAAACAACAATGGACTGACTTGATATACACACACACAACGCATCACATACGCCATCGATTATTCTTTTTCAAATAGTCGTAATGAAAGCCGGAGGCGGGGAAATAGGGAACTGTTATTTCATAGAAAATTGTTTTTTGAACGCGATGGCACAAAAATTTTGGAAATCGGACGTTTCGTTCAAAAGTTACAAACAAAATACTAAGTTTTTCGCAGTGTGCCATGAACTTTTTGTTTCGGTTTTTCTGTCATAACTTTTGAACCATGCGAGGTTTTTTCGAAATTCTTTCAGTATATCAAAGCTTGATACAACAGTGTTTAAAACAATTGAAAAATACGTGTCTATAGCCTTTGAAATGTCAAAAATTTGGGTTTTTAGTCTATAACTTATGTAGCAATGAAGTTTTTTCAAAATTTATTTCAGCAGTTCAAATTAGACAAATTTATGAATTCAAAGACAGTAAATTGTCTAAAAACAATTGAAATTTGAGCGCGATATCGCGTTTTGAAAATTCAAAATTTCAATTTTTTTGTTTTTCGCCTTTAACTTCCTTGCCGGTTGATATATTTCGAAAATTGTTTTAGTTTCTCAAATCTGGTGAAATTCTGAAACATGCGATGCCAAACAAGCGGAAAACAAATGAAAACTAAGAAACTTCAATGGACTCACATACGCCATCGATTATTATTTTTCAAATAGACTTAATGTAAGCTGGAGGGTAGAAGGGGGAACTCTTATTTAATAGGAAATTGTTTTCTGAACGCGATGGCGTAAAAATTTTGGATATCGCACGTTTGGTTCAAAAGTTACAAGCAAAATACTAAGTTTATCGCAGTGTGCCATGAACTTTTTGTTTCGGTTTTTCTGTCATAACTTTTGAACCATGCGAGGTTTTTTCGAAATTCTTTCAGTATATCAAAGTTCAATACAACAGTGTTGTAAACAATTGCAAAATAAGTGTCTATAGCCTTTGAAATGTAAAAAATTTGGGTATTTTAGTCTGTAACTTTTGTAGCAATTAAATTTTTTCAAAGTTTATCTTAGAAGTCTAAGACTAATTTATGAATTCAAAGACAGTAAATTGTCTAAAAACAATTGAAAATTAAACGCGATATCGCGTTTTGAAAAAGCAAAAATTTCTTTTTAGTTTTTCAGCTGTAACTTTGTTACAGGTTGAGTTATTTCGGAAATTGTTTCAGTTTCTTAAATTGGGTGAAATTCCTAAACCAGTAATACCAAACAAGTTGTGAACAAATGAAAACTAAAAAAGTTGAAATTTTAACTTTTTGATTTTTCAGCTGTAACTTCCTTACAGGTTGAGATATTTTGGAAATTGTTTCAGTTTCTTAATTGGGGTGAAATTCTGAAATACGTAATGCCAAACCAGTGGAGAACAAATGGAAACTAAGAAACAACAACACAATACATGCGCCATCGATTATTCTTTTTCAAATAGTCGTAATGAAAAGAAATTGATATTTAATAGGAAATTGTTTTCTGAACGCGATGGCGCAAAAATTTTGGAAATCGCACGTTTGGTTCAAAAGTTACAAGCAAAATACTAAGTTTATCGCAGTGTGCCATGAACTTTTCGTTTCTGTTTTTCTGTCATAACTTTTGAACCATGCGAGGTTTTTTCGAAATTCTTTCAGTATATCAAAGCTTAATACAACAGCGTTTAAAGCAATTGAAAATTGAAAAGTGTCTATAGCCTTTGAAATGTCAAAAATTTGGGATTTGTCTGTAACTTTTGAAGCTATGAAGTTTTTTCAAAATTTATTCCGGCAGTTCAAATTAGACTAATTTACAAATTCAAAGACAGTAAATTGTCTTAAAATAATTGAAAATTGAGCGCGATATCGCGTTTTGAAAAAAGTCAACATTTTTTCTTTTTGGATTTTCAGCTGTAACTTTGTTAAAGGTTGAGATATTTCGGAAATTGTTTCAGTTTCTTAAATTGGATGAAATTCGTAAACCAGTGATACCAAACAAGTGGTGAACAAATGAAAACTAAAAAAGTTGAAATTTCAACTTTTTTGTTTTTTAGCTGTAACTTCCTTACCGGTTGAGATATTTCGGAAATTGTTTCAGTTTCTTAAACGGGGTAAAATACGTAATGCCAAACAAGTAGAGAACAATTGAAAATTTAAAAACTTCTTTTTCAAATAGTCATAATGAAAGCTGGAGGCGCGGACGGGGGAAATTGATATTTAATAGGAAATTATTTTTTTAACGCGATGGCGCAAAAATTTTGGAAATCGCACGTTTGGTTCAAAAGTTACAAGCAAATATTAAGTTTATCGCAGTGTGCCATGAACTTTTTGTTTCGGTTTTTCTGTCATAACTTTCGAACCATGCGAGTTTTTTTCGAAATTATTTCAGTATATCAAAGCTTAATACAACAGTGTTTAGCAATTGAAAAATAAACGTCTATAGCCTTTGAAATGTCAAAAGTTTGGGTTTTTAGTCTGTAACTAAACTTCATTGCTTCAAAGCAATGAAGTTTTTTCAAAATTTATTTCAGCAGTTCAAATTAGACTATTTTATGAATTAAAAGAAAGTAAATTGTCAAAAAAACAATTGAAAATTCAGCGCGATATCGCGTTTTAAAAAAATTAAAAATTTTGACTTTTTGGTTTTTCAGCTGTAACTTTGTTAATGGTTGAGATATTTCGAAAATTGTTTCAGATTCTTAAATTGTGTGAAATTCCGAAACCAGTGATGCCAAACAAGTGGTGCACAAATGAAAACTAAAAAAGTTGAAATTTCAACTTTTTTGATTTTCAGCTGTAACTTTCTTACCGGTTGAGATATTTCCGAAATTATTTCAGTTTCTGAAATGGAGTGATATTTTGAAATACGTAATGCGAAACAAGTGGAGAACAAATGAAAACAAAGAAACAGAAAAACGCATTACATACGCCATCAATTATTGTTTTTCAAATAGTCATAAGGAAAGCTGGAGTCGGGGAAAATTGTTATTCAATAGGATATTATTTTCTGAACGCGATGGCGCAAAAATTTTGGAAATCGCACGTTTGGTTCAAAAGTTACAAGCAAAATATTAAGTTTATCGCAGTGTGCCATGAACTTTTTGTTTCGGTTTTTCTCTCATAACTTTTGAACCATGCGAAGTTTTTTCGAAATTCTTTCAGTGTATCAAAGCTTAATACAACAGTGTTTAAAACAATTGAAAAATAAGTGTCCATAGCCTTTAAAATGTCAAAAATTTGGGTTTTTAGTTCGTAACTTTTGAAGCAATTAAGTTTTTTCAAAATTTATTTCAGCAGTTCAAATTAGGGTAATTTATGAATTCAAAGTGAGTAAATTTCTAAATAAAATAAAATCTAAATAAAAAAAAGTCTAAATACAATTGAAAATTGAGCGCGATATCGCGTTTTGAAAAGTCAAAATTTCAACTTTTTTGTTTTTCGGCTCTAACTTTCTTACCGGTTGTGATATTTCGGAAATTGTTTCAGATTCTTAAATTGTGTGAAATTGCAAAACCAGTGATACCAAACAATTGGTGAACAAGTGAAAAGTAAAAAAGTTGAAATTTCAACTTTTTGGTTTTCCGGCTCTAACTTTCTTACCAGTTGTGATATTTCGGAAATTGTTTCAGATTCTTAAATTGTGTGAAATTCCAAAATCAGTGATACCAAACAAGTAGTTAACAAATGAAAACTAAAAAAGTTGAAATTTCAACTTTTTGGTTTTTCGGCTGTAACTTCCTTACGGGTTGAGATATTTCGGAAATTGTTTTAGTTTCTTAAATGGGGTGAAATTCTAAAATACGTGATGCTAAACAAGTGGAGAACAAATGAAAACTAAGGAAGTTGTAAATTTTCGAATGAAATGCAATTAAGAAACAAATTAAATTTTCGTTTAGAGGGTTTAAAAATGGAAATTTTGAAATTTTGACAAAAGACAACATTTTATGAGATTTTGCAGAGGAAGACGACTTTGAAAGAATCTCTGAAAATTTTTGCAAATTGCAAAAGTTATGGCGGAAAAACCAAATTTGTCAAAATTGGTTAAACTTTCAAACATTTATAACTCAGTTATTTTGGACAATTATTGATAAACTGTTGAAACCAAAGTTGTTCCATTTGTTTCTCACCATACGAATTGCAAAATATTAGCAAATTCGTAAATTCATTTCAAAATTAGAAACACTTTTGAAACACTAAAAAAGCGCCACAACTTTATTATCACCTGCTCGATATTTAAACTTCCAACACCGAATTCAACCTAAGTAGCATAAATTAGGCTAATTGGTGAATTATTAAACAATAAATTGTCTAAAAACAATTGAAAATTGAGCGAGATATCGCTTTTTCAAAAAAAGTCAAAATTTCAACTTTTTTGTTTTTCAACTGTAACTTTCTTACCCGTTGAGAAATTTCAAAAATTGTTTCAGTTTCTTAAATTGCCTGAAATTCCTAAACCAGTGATACCAAACAAGTTTAAAACAAATTAAAACTAAATCAGTTGTAAATTTTCGAGGAAATTAAATTTTCGGTCAAAAACGTCACAATTTTCTTATCTTATTATCTTATCTTCAAACTTCCCACACCGAACTCGCCCTCATCCAACCCCCAAACAACTCCCCCCCACAGAATATCCATCAAAAACCATTTTACATTCGTGGAAACGTTCAAATGTCTGTCGCTAATTGCCTGCGGGCTGCCCAGCTCCCCTAAGGCACTAAAACCACCCCAAAAACAACCCTTCATCCCTTCCGCCACAACAGCATAAACAAAACACTGTTATAATAATAATGTTAAAATAATCAAAAAAGTTGTAAATAGTTTGTTATTAGAAAACGCATTTTAGAAAATTTGTAGCTATTCGAGGTGGTTCAAAAAATATCCCACCATTACGTGGTCTGTTAGAAAAGTATCCGACCTTATTTTTTAATTTGAAAACCTGAGGGATTTGAATCAAGCGCGCTTGCATGAGCCGACCTTGAACCTTCCTGCGCATGCGTGAATTTTTTCTCGCCTGCAGATAGCGTCAGTTGCTGCCGAGCGGTGTTCGAGTGACGTAGTGCTCTCGTCGGTTTTTCAATGCAAGTAAAATGACGGAACGACTGGAACATCAAATTTTGCCAGAAACTGGGCGATAACCAGGTGGAAACCATTCAGACGGCTTTCGGTGACGATGCTATGTGCATCACGCTGATTAAGGAGTGGTACAACCGGTTTAAAGACGGTCGCACATCGGTGGAAAGCGAGCCACGCTCTGGTCGGCCATCAACATGTCGAAGTGACCATGACATTGCCAAAGTGAACGCTGTGGTGAGGCGGGACCGTCGTGTGACTATCCGAGAAATTGCGACTGGAGTTGTGGTCATCAGAAAATTGGCGACTCCATAAAACGACAATGTTCCAGCACATTCTTCGCACTTGGTTCAAAATTTTTTGATTCCTCTGGTTCGACAGGCTCCTTACTCTCCTGATATGGCCCCCTGCGACTTCTAGTTATTCCCCAAAGTCTAGAGGTCATTGAAAGGAACGCGATTTCAGACAAGAGAGGACATTATGGCTGTAACGACAGCCGAGCCAAAATCGATTCCGAAAGAGGATTCTTTTTCGGAATGCTTCCAACATTGGTGGCACCGCTAGGAGAAGTGCGTGGAGTCCCAAGGAGACTACATTGAGGGTGATTAGGTTTCCAACGCTCCAGGTATGCCAGTTTTTTTTTACCGGCTAAAGGTCGGATACTTTTCTAACAGACAACAATGCTTGGACCATTGCCGAATCAGCTTTAAATTGGCATCACATTTACGCATCAAAAAAGTGCGACACTTTTAATACCACCGTGCCTCAAAGGCTTAAGTGCTCTAAGCAACTGAAATAATTTTAGAAAGAACTCTCTCGGTTTAAAAGTTATCAAAGCTGTAACTGTTTCACTTGAACGGGCGCAAGAAACAAATTATTTTATTGTAATAAACTATATAAATACTTATATAAATAACGCTTAAAACGGGGGGCAATAAGAAACCCCGACAGCCCCAATACCTCCCCAGGGGGGCGCAACCACCACCAAATAAAAGAAACTCCCACGAAACGGCAATCAGTCCTTCGAGTAAACAATAGACGAACGCGGAATCTTCCTGTTGGTCACTGGATCCACGAACGGATTCTCCTGCGGGAAGAGCCCCTTCTCCTTCCATTCCATTTTCTCGTAGTCCCACTCGGACGCCAATCCCGTCACCGGATTCGTCCTCAGGTCGATCATCCTCCTCATCTGCGCCATCTTATTCTCCGGCGAATACGACTCCGGCAAATCAACATCAACTGTCAAGAGGAGCAAAATAAAAAGGATAAATTAAGGGAACAACCAGGAAAGGTTTTTGCCGAAATTTCGAAAAATTTTTCAGTTCATTCACGTTTTCGAGCAGATTTGGAAAGCTTTGGTGTGAGATGTTTCATTGGTGGATAAAATACCAAATTTGTATTTGGATTTTGGCGTAATTGCCATTTTTGGATGCCCGCTGGTTTCAGGATTAATTGCCTGCTTGGTTTGTTTTCGCAAACTAACGTTGGTCAAAATTTGAATTTTGCTGTTGCATTTTCAAAATCCAAGGATATTTTTGCAGCTAGAAGAGGCTATGGCTTGAGAATTTGGTGTTGATTTCCTTCTGAATTGTTGGTTGTCTGTTTTGGAGGTAGGTGGTGTAATGTAAGTAAGAATTAAGTTTACTCATCCACTGTTGGAGGAAGAACAACCAGATGCCTATGGAGCATATGATCGCGGCGACTCCGACTGTCGTCCTCCATTCTCCTGTGGGCGCTTGGAATTCAGCGAACGTCTGGCAAAAACTCGCCCTGTACAAACCCTTCTTCTCCTCCAGCGACAGCATCCTCCAGTCGCCCATTTCTTTGCCGCGCAACGCCTACAAACAGAAATAAGTCACGTTCTCCCGGTTTTCCGGTTCTGCTCACTTGGATTTCGGGGGTGTCCTCCTTGAAGCGGATGGCGGGGAACGGAAAGTTTGCCAGGTCGGCGTACACCGGCTGGCCGTTGAAGCCGAAGCCGACAACCTTCCGGGCGCCTATCATGTTTTCCGCTTTCTCGCTGGAATAGCTCCGCACCAGCCGGAGTCTCGGGAAGAGCCTTCGGCAAATACTGTGTGCAAACATTTTGCACGGACGTCAAACTGCGTCAATGTCAAAATTTGCACGGCCGCCCCCCAGTTTTAACCATAATCAGTTTGCAAAAAAAAGCAACGGAAGTTGACAAGTGTAGGGAAACTAAGTTGACAATTGTGACCGTTTTAGGCCGAGGCCGCACTACGGTTTTTTCCCGCGAGCGGTAACCGCTATAACCGCGAAACCGCTCGAGAAACACATGGTACGCTATGGGAAAAATCAGTCGCGTGAAAAAAACCGCAAGTAAAGCCGCTTGTATTAACTTACTTGACTCACAAAATCACGCGATTAAAAACCGCGGCGGTTTAGCCGCAGTGCGGCCTAGGCTTTAGGGTTATCTTGATTTCAAGTTCAAGTTGCGCAAGGATTTGCACGATTTTTAGTTCGTCAATTATTTTGTAATTTTGCAAAAAGCAAAAGCAGTTCTAAAACTAGAAACTCCAAGGAGTCCGGGAATCTAAACCGGAAGTTGATAAGTGCAACCGTTTCAGAATGATCTTGATTTCAAGTTCAAATTGCGTCGGATTTGCACGACTAATAGTGCCGCGATAAAACTGAAAACGCTAAAGAATCCGGAATTCCAAACCGGAAGTTGCTAAGTGCAACCGTTTTAGATTTATCTTGATTTTAAGTTCAAATTGCGTCAGGATTTGCACGATTTTTAGTTCCGAAATTAATTTGCAATTTTGCAAAAAGCAAAAGCGGTTCTAAAACTGGGAACTCTAAAGAATCCGGAATTCTAAACCGGAAGTTGATAAGTGTAACCGTTTTAAAGTTATCTTGATTTGCACGACGTTTAGTGCCGCGATCAATTAGCAATTTTGCAAAAAATCTAAAGCGATTCTAAAACTAAAAACCTTAAAGAAGCCGGAAATCTAAACCGGAAATTGATAAGTGTAACCGTTTTAAAGTTATGTTGATTTAAAGCTCGAATTGCGTCAGAATTTGTAGGAGTTTTAGTTCCGCAACCAATTGGCGATTTTGCAAGAAGCAAAAGTGGTTCTAAAACTGGGAACTCTAAAGAATCCGGAATTCTAAACCGGAAGTTGATAAGTGTAACCGTTTTAAAGTTATCTTGATTTGCACGACGTTTAGTGCCGCGATCAATTAGCAATTTTGCAAAAAATCTAAAGCGATTCTAAAACTAAAAACCTTAAAGAAGCCGGAAATCTAAACCGGAAATTGATAAGTGTAACCGTTTTAAAGTTATGTTGATTTAAAGCTCGAATTGGGTCAGAATTTGTAGGAGTTTTAGCTCCGCAACCAATTGGCGATTTTGCAAGAAGCAAAAGTGGTTATAAAACTGGGAACTCCGGAATTCTAAACCGGAAGTTGCTAAGTGCAACCGTTTTCCCGCAATTAATTTGCAATTTTGCAACAAGAAAAAGCGGTTCAAAAACTAGGAACTCCAAAGAATCCGGGATTCTAAACCGGAAGTTAATAAGTGCAACCGTTTTAGAGTAATCTTGATTTCATGTTCAGATTGCAACAGAATTTGAAAGGTTTATAGTGCCGCGATCAATTATCAATTTTGCAAAAAGCTAAAGTGATTCTAAAACTAAAACCTTAAAGAAGCTGGAATTCTAAACCGGAAGTTGATAAGTGTAACCGTTTTAAAGTTATCTTGATTTCAAGCTCAAATTGCGTCGGATTTGCACGACTTTTAGTGCCGCAATCAATTGGCGATTTTGCAAGAAGCAAAAGCGGTTCTAAAACTGAAAACTTTAAAGAATCCGGAATTCTAAACCGAAAGTTGCTAAGTGCAACCGTTTTAGATTTATCTTGATTTTAAGTTCAAATTGCGTCAGTATTTGCGCGATTTTTAGTTCCGCAAATAATTTGCAATTTTGCAAAAAGCAAAGGCGGTTCTAAAACTATAAACTTCAAAGAATCCGGAATTCTAAACCGGAAAACCGTTTTAGAGTTATCTTGATTTGAAGCTCAGATTAGTAGGGAAAGATAGTTTTTCTATTTCTTTTTCTAGTTCTTCCATTACTTCCGGTTTTCTACTTCCGGTTACAACTTCTGGTTACGAGAATATCTGGTTACGAAAATATCTTTATTAGTTCAAAAGTTATAGCATAAAAATAAAACATTGAGACGATTATAAGGCCATATCACAATTAGTTTTCATTTGTTTTGGACAAGCTTGATATTTTTGAATTCGCAACGTAATCTAGATTGGCGCAGTGAAAGAATCTTAAAATTATCTTGATTAGTTCAAAAGTTACAGCAGAAAAACAAAACCGTTACAATTATAAGGCCATTGCGCAGTTATTTTTCATTTGTTTTAGACTAACTTAAAATTTTTGAATTTGCAATGATATCTAGATTGAACCAGTGTTAGAATTTCCAAAATATCTTGATTAGTTCAAAAGTTACAGTTAAAATTCCAAAAAGTTGAACTTTTTTGGAAAAATTTATTAATCGATATCTCACTTAATATTTAATCCAATTTAAATATTTTCGCGCCTGCCAATTCAAAATTTAGTCTGGTTTTTAGTACTGAAAGAAGTTTTTAAATATCTTAATTAGTTCAGAAGTTACGACTGATAAACCAACATTTTTGACAGCTATAACACACTTAGTTTTCAAACAAATTTAACATTTTTGCATTAAAATCGATATTTATCTTCATGTAGTGAAAGAATCTTGAAAATATCTTTTTTAGTTCAAAAGTTATAACAGAAAAATAAAACATTGTGGCAATTATAAGGCCATAGCACAATTAGTTTTCATTTGTTTTGGACAAGCTTGACATTTTTAGACTTGCAATAGTATCTATATAGACGTAGTGAAAGAATCTTCAAATTATCTTGAGTAGTTCAAAAGTTACAGCAGAAAAGTAAAAAAGTGACAATTATAAGGCCGTAGCCCAGTTAGTTTTCATTTGTTTTGGACAAACTAAAAATTTTTGAATTTGCAATGATATCTAGATTGAGTCAGTGTTAGAATTTCGCAAATATCTTGATTATTTCAAAAGTTACAGTTAAAAATCCAAAAGTAGAAATTTTGGCTTCTGTATAAAAGTCGATAACTCATTTAATTTTTAATTTGTTTAAGATATTTTAGTGTCTGTCCATTTGGAATTTAGTTTAGTTTTTAGTACTGAAGGAAGTTCTTAAATATCTTAATTAGTTCAAAAGTTATGACTGACAAACCAACATTTCTGACAGTTATTTACAGACAAATTTGACATTTTTGTAATAAAATCTATATTTATCTTCATGTTGTGAAAGTATCTTGAAAATATCTTGATTAGTTCAAAAGTCACTGCATAAACACAAAAAAATTGTTACAATTATAAGGCTGTAGCACAGTTACTTTTCATTTGTTTCGAACAAACTAAACATTTTTAAATTCGAAATGATATTTAGAATGACGCAGTTGAAGAATCTATCTTTATTAGTTCAAACGTTACAGCAGAGAAACAAAAAATGTGACTGTTATAAGGCTATACCACAGTTAATTTTAACTAGTTTTCAAAAAACTTAACAGTTTTAGATTTTCAATGATATCTAGATTAACGCAGTGTAAAAATCTTGAAAATATCTTTATTAGTTCAAAAGTTACAGCAGCAAAACCAAAAATATGCCAGTTATAAGGCTATAAACCTTAACATTTTTATATTCGCAATGATATTTAGATCGACGCAGTGCAAAAATCTTCAAAATATCTTTATTAGTTCAAAAGTTATAGCAGAAAAATAAAACATTGAGACGATTAAAAGGCCATAGCACAATTAGTTTTCATTTGTTTTGGACAAGCTTGACACTTTTAAATTCGCAATGTTATCTAGATTGGCGCAGTGAAAGAATCTTGAAATTATCTTGATTAGTTCAAAAGTTACAGCAGAAAAACAAAACAGTTACAATTATAAGGCCATTGCGCAGTTAAATTTCCATTGCTTTAAACAAACTTAAAATTTTTGGATTTGCAATGATATCTAGATTTAACCAGCGTTAGAATTTCCAAAATATCTTGATTAGTTCAAAAGTTACAGTTAAAAATCCAAGAAGTAGAAATTTTGGCTTTTTTGGAAAAGTCGATATCTCACTTAGTTTTCAATTTGTTTTAGATATTTTAATGTCTGTGCATTCAGAATTTAGTTTAGTTTTCAGCATTGGAAGAAGTTTTTATAAATCTTAATTAGTTCAAAAGTTACGACGGATAAAGTAACATTTCTGCCGGTTATAAAACACTTAGTTTTCAGTTTTTAACATTTTTGCATTAAAATCTTGCTTGATGTAGTGGAAGAATCTTGAAAATATCTTGATTAGTTCAAAAGTTATAGCATAAAAACAAATTGTTACAATTATAAGGCTATAGCATAGTTAATTTTCATTTGTTTTAAACAAGATTAACATGCTTAGACTCGCAATGATACTTGGATTAGCGCAGAGTGAAAATCTTGAAAATTTATTTTTTAGTTCAAAAGTTATAGCAGATAAATAAAACATTTAGATGATTACAGGGCCATAGCACAATTAGTTTTCATTTGTTTTGGACAAGCGTGACATTTTTAAATTCGCAATATTATCTAAATTGGCGCAGTGAAAGAATCTTGAAATTATCTTGATTGGTTCAAAAGTTATTGCAGAAAAACAAAACAGTTACAATTATAAGGCCATTGCGCAGTTAAATTTCATTTGTTTTAGACAAACTTAAATCAAATAAAACTTAAAAATAAAATTTTTGGATTTGCAATGATATCTAGATTGAGCCAGTGTTAGAATTACCAAAATATCTTGATTAGTTCAAAAGTTACAGTTAAAATTCCAAAAAGTTTAACTTTTTTGTAAAAGTTTATTAATCGATATCTCACTTAATATATAATCCAATTTAAATATTGTAGTGCGTGTCAATTCAGAATTAAGTCTGGTTTTTAGTACTGAAAGTAGTTTTTAAATATCTTAATTAGTTCAGAAGTTACGACTGAAAAACTAACATTTCTGACAGTTATTTACTGACAAATTTAACTTTTTGCATTAAAATCGATATTTGTCTTCATGTAGTGAAAGAATCTTGAAAATATCTTTTTTAGTTCAAAAGTTATAACAGAAAAATAAAACATTGTGACAATTATAAGGCCATAGCACAATTACTTTTAATTTGTTCTGGACAAGCTGAACATTTTTAGATTCGCAATATTATCTGGATTGACGTAGTGAAAGAATCTTCAAATTATCTTGAGTAGTTCAAAAGTTACAGCAGAAAAATACAAAATGACAATTATAAGGCCGTAGCCCAGTTAGTTTTCATTTGTTTTGGACAAACTAAAAGTTTTTGGATCTGCCATGATATCCAGATTGAGCCAGTGTTAGAATTTCGCAAATATCTTGATTAGTTCAAAAGTTACAGTTAAAAATCCAAATGTAGAAATTTTGGATTTTTTACAAAAGTCGATATCTCACTTAATTTTTAATTTGTTTTAGATATTTTAGTGTCTGTCCATTCAGAATTTAGTCTAGTTTTTAGTACAGGAAGAAGTTTTTAAATATCTTAATTAATTCAAAAGTAACGACTGAAAAACTAACATTTCTGACAGTTATTTACTGACAAATTTAACATTTTTGCATTAAAATCGATATTTATCTTTATGTAGTGAAAGCATCTTGAAAATATTTTAATTAGTTCAAAAGTTACTGCATAAACACACAAAAATTGTTACAATTATAAGGCTATAGCACAGTTAGTTTTCCTTTGTTTCGAACAAACTCAACATTTTTTAATTCACATTGATATTTGGATTGCTGCAGTTGAAGAATCTTGAAAATATCTTTATTAGTTCAAACGTTACAGCAGAAAAACATAAAAATGCTAGTTATAAGGCTATAGCACTGTTAGTTTTCATTGGATTTGAACAAGCTTAACATTCTTAGATTTGCAATGATTTCTAGATAAACGCAGTATAAAAATCTTGAAAATATCTTTAATAGTTCAAAAGTGTTGTGTGTAAAAATTGTGACAATTATAAGGCCATAGCAAAGTTAGTTTTGATTTGTTTTGAACAAACTGAACATTTTTCAATTCGCAATGATATCGAGATTGACTTAGTTCAAGAACCTTGAAAATATCTTTATTATTTCAAACGTTACAGCAGAGAAACAAAAATTGCGACAGTTAAAAGGCTTAAGCACAGTTAATCTTATTTTGTTTAAAACGCACTTAACAGTTTTAGATTTGCAATGATATTTTGATTAACGCAGTGAAGGAATCTTGAAAATATCTTTATTAGTTCAAAAGTTACAGCAGCAAAACCAAAAATATGCCTGTTATAAGGCTATAACACAGTTAGTTTCCGCTTGCTTTGAACAAACTTAACATTTTTATATTCGCAATGATATTTATATTAACGCAGTGTAAAAATCTTGAAAATATCTTTATTAGTTCAAAAGTTACAGCAAAAAAATTAAAAATGTGACAATTATAAGGCCATAGCAAAGTTGGTGTTGATCTGTTTCCAACAAACTCGCAATGATATCGAGATTGACGCAGCTAAAGAATCTTGAACATATCTTTATTAGTTCAAACGTTACAGCAGAGAAACAAAAATTGTGACAGTTATAAGGCTACAGCACAGTTAATTTCAATTTGTTTTCAACAAACTTAACAGTTTTAGATTTTCAATTATATCTAGATTAACGCAGTGAAAAAATCTTGAAAATATCTTTATTAGTTCAAAAGTTACAGCAGCAAAACCAAAAATATGCCAGTTATAGGGCTATAAATCTTAACATATTTATTTTCGCAATAATATTTAGATCGACGCAGTGCAAAAATCTTGAAAATATCTTTATTAGTTCAAAAGTTATAGCAGAAAAATAAAACATTGAGACGATTATAAAGCCATAGCACAATTAGTTTTCATTTGTTTTGGACTAGCGTGACATTTTTTAATTCGCAATGTTATCTAGATTGGCGCAGTGAAAGAATCTTGAAATTATCTTGATTAGTTCAAAAGTTATAGCAGAAAAACAAAACAGTTACAATTATAAGGCCATAGCGCAGTTATTTTTCATTTGTTTTAGACTAACTTAAAATTTTTGAATTTGCAATGATATCTAGATTGAGCCAGTGTTAGAATTTCCAAAATATCTTGATTAGTTCAAGTTACAGTTAAAAATCCAAGAAGTAGAAATTTTGGCTTTTTTGGAAAAGTCGATATCTCACTTAGTTTTCAATTCGTTTTAGATATTTTAATGTCTGTGCATTCAGAATTTAGTCTAGTTTTCAGCATTGGAAGAAGTTTTTATAAATCTTAATTAGTTCAAAAGTTACGACGGATAAACTAACATTTCTGCCGGTTATAAAACGCTTAGTTTTCAGTTTTTTAAATTTTTGCTGAATGATATCTAGATTAACGCAGTGAAAAAATCTTGAAAATATCTTTATTAGTTCAAAAGTTACAGCAGCAAAACCAAAAATATGCCAGTTATACGGCTATAAACCTTGACATTTTTATATTCGCAATAATATTTAGATCGGCGCAGGGCAAAAATCTTGAAAATATCTTTATTAGTTCAAAAGTTATTGCCGGAAAATAAAAAAATTTAACAATTATTAGGCCATAGCAAAATTAGTTTTGAACAAACTGAACATTTTTTTAGGTCGCAATGATATCGAGATTGACGTAGTTGAAGAATCTTGAAAATATCTTTATTAGTTCAAACGTTACAGCAGAGATTCTACATCTTTATTTCAAGTTCAAATTGCGTCGGATTTGCACGATATTTAGTGCCGCGATCAATTAGCAATTTTGCAAAAAGCTAAAGCGATTCTAAAACTGGGAATTTTAAGGAATTTGGAACTGCAAACCGGAAGTTGATGCGTGCAACCGTTTTATGGTTGTAATGCTTTCAAGGTTGCCTATAATCAGAAATCAAAACTCTTTCGGCACAATTTTGATAGTTGATATTCCATGTAATTCTCCATTGTTTTTCGAAATTTTTGCACCAAATTATTCGCAACTTAATCTAATTTTAAGTTTCAAATGCTATTTTGAAAAACATTAACTGGGAAAGTGGAAAAAGAATGGAAATTAGTAGGAAAACTATTCCCAAATTTTCGTATTGTGAGGGTGAATCCTGCAGCGTTCGACTCGAATCCTGCTAATCCACAAGTAATTACCGAAAACATCCTGCAAACTCCCGGCGACCCTCGGAGTCCGTTCGTCCGTCCTGCGAGAGAAAGCAGTCGACCGCAATAAGGGTCGCAAAACTCACCCTCGGTCCTGCTGGAACCCTTATCTTGGCAGCCGCCACCCCCCACCCGCCGCAGGGGATGAGTAGATGACCGTTTCCTATCCTTGCAGGGGTGCGGCAGGACGGACGGCGGGGAAGCGGGACGGCGTCGCTAATATAAGGTTTCCTGCGGGGACGAAACGGACGGACGGACTGAGGGTTGCACGATATACTCGTCGATATTCGAACAAAGGAACGACGGACGGACGGACATATCTTCGGCAACGACACGTTGGGCCTATTGATTGATATTTGATCGGGTTTGGGGTGGAATATAATACCTTTCACAACCGATTCCTCTCTCAAATGAACAATATCTTTGCCAAAATTTCAAGAAACAAATGCGCAAAGGTGAAGTTTAGGGTCACAGATCAAAAATTAAGTTCTAAAGTCGTTTTCGTGAAATTTAAGGGTGAATTACAGACAGATGAAGCGACTGATTTTAAAAAATAAAGCTTTAGCTTAAACTTCTAAGATTTGTGAACAAATTTCGATGTCTTTTGTTTTTGTGTGTCAATTGCTTCTTAGAAAATATTGAGGTTAAAACAAAGATGGCAGAATTTTGTTTCGTTTTTGAAAGGTGAAGTTTAAAGGTGGATTACAGACAAACGAACCGACGGATTTTCAAAAATGAAGTTTAAACGTAAACATCCAAGATTTAGGAACAAACTTTGGTGTCTTTTGTTTTTGTGTGTCAATTGTTTCTTTGTAAAGACTGAGGTTAGAACAAAGATGGCAGAAATTTGTGTCGTTTTTGAAAGGTGAAGTTTAAGGGTGGATTACAGACAGACGAACCGAAGGATTTAAAAAAATTAAGCTTTAGCTTAAACTTCTAAGATTTGTGAACAAATTTTGATATCCTTTGTTTTTGTGTGTCAATTGTTTCTTAGAAAAGATTGAGGTTAAAACAAAGATGGCAGAAATTTGTGTCGTTTTTGAAAGGTGAAGATTAAGGGTGGATTACAGACAGACGAACCGAAGGATTTAAAAAAATTAAGCTTTAGCTTAAACTTCTAAGATTTTTGAACAAATTTTGATATCTTTTGTTATCGTGCGTCAATTGTTTCTTAGAAAATATTGAGGTTAAAACTAAGATGGCAGAATTTTGTTTCGTTTTTGAAAGGTGAAGTTTAAGGGTGGATTACAGAGAGACAAACCGACGGATTTTCAAAACTTAAGTTCTAACTTAAAGTTTTAAGGTTTGTGAACAAATTTTGATGTCTTTTGTTTTTGTGTGTGAATTTCTGCTTAGAAAATATTGAGGTTAAAACAAAGATGGCAGAATTTTGTTTCGTTTTTGAAAGGTGAAGTTTAAAGGTGGATTACAGACCGACGAACCGACAGATTTTCAAAAGTTAAGTTCTAACTTAAACTCCTAAGATTTGGGAACAAATTTCGATGTCTTTTGTTTTCGTGTGTCAATTGTTTCTTAGGAAAGGTTGAGGTTAAAGAAAGATGGCAGAAAATTCTGTCATTTTTGAAAGGTGAAGTTTAGGGGTGGATTACAGACAGACGAAGCAACGAATTTTCAAACATTAACTTTTAGCTTAAACTTCTAAGATTTGTGAACAAATTTTGATATCTTTTGTTATCGTGCGTCAATTGTTTCTTAGAAAATATTGAGGTTAAAACTAAGATGGCAGAATTTTGTTTCGTTTTTGAAAGGTGAAGTTTAAGGGTGGATTACAGAGAGACAAACCGACGGATTTTCATAACTTAAGTTCTAACTTAAAGTTTTAAGATTTGTGAACAAATTTTGATGTCTTTTGTTTTTGTGTGTCAATTGCTTCTTAGAAAATATTGAGGTTAAAACAAAGATGGCAGGATTTTGTTTCGTTTTTGAAAGGTGAAGTTTAAGGGTGGATTACAGACAGACGAACCGACAGATTTTCAAAAGTTAAGTTCTAACTTAAACTCCTAAGATTTGGGAACAAATTTCGATGTCTTTTGTTTTTGTGTGTCAATTGTTTCTTAGGAAAGGTTGAGGTTAAAAGAAAGATGGCAGAAATTTGTGTCGTTTTTGAAAGGTAAAGTTTAAAGGTGGATTACAGATAGACGAACCTACAGATTTTCAAAAATTAAGTTCTAACTTAAACTTCTAAGATTTGTGAATAAATTTCGTTGTCTTTTGTTTTCGTGTGTCAATTGTTTCTTAGAAAATTTTGAGGTTAAAACAAAGATGGCATAATTTTGTGTCGTTTTTGAAAGGTGAAGTTTAAGCGTGGATTACAGACAGACATATCGACGGATTTTCAAAAATAAAGTTCTAGTTTAAACTTCTAAGATTTGTGAACAAATTTCGATGTCTTTTGTTTTTGTGTGTCAATTGTTTCTTAGAAAAGATTGAGGTTAAAACAAAGATGGCAGAAATTTGTGCGGTTTTTGAAAGGTTAAATTTAAGGGTAGATTACAGACAAATGAAGCGACGGATTTTCAAAAATTAAGTTCCAACTTAAACTTCTAAGATTTGTGAACTAATTTCGATGTTTTTTGTTTTCGTGTGTCAATTGTTTCTTAGTAAATATTGAGGTTGAAACAAAGATGGCAGAAATTTGTGTCGTTTGTTGAAAAGTGAAGTTTAAGGGTGGATTACAGACAGACGAACCGACGGATTTTCAAAAATTAAGTTCTAACTTAAACTTCTAAGCTTTGTGAACAAACTTTGATGTCTATTGTTTTCGTGTGTCAATTTTTTCTTAGTAAATATTGAGGTTAAAACAAAGATGGCAGAAATTTATGTCGTTTTTGAAAGGTGAAGTTTAAAGGTGGATTACACACAGACAAACCGACGAATTTTCAAAAATTAAGTTCTAACTTAAACTTCTAAGATTTGTGAACAAATTTTGATGTCTTTTGTTTTTGTGTGTCAATTGTTTCTTAGGAAAGATTGAGGTTAAAACAAAGATGGCAGAATTTTACGTCGTTTTTGAAAGGTGAAGTTTAAAGGTGGATTACAGACAGACAAACCGACGAATTTTCAAAAATTAAGTTCTAACTTAAACTTCTAAGATTTGTGAACAAATTTCGTTGTCTTTTGTTTTCGTGTGTCAATTGTTTCATTGAAAAGATTGAGGTTAAAACAAAGATGGCAGAATTTGATGTCGTTTTTGAAAGGTGAAGTTTAAAGGTGGATTACAGACAGACATACCGACGAATTTTCAAAAATTAAGTTCTAACTTAAACTTCTAAGATTTGTGAACAAATTTTGATGTCTTTTGTTTTTGTGTGTTAATTGTTTCTTAGGAAAGATTGAGGTTAAAACAAATATGGCAGAAATTTGTATCGTTCTTGAAATGTGAAGTTTAAAGGCGGATTACAGACAGACGAACCGACGAATTTTCAAAAATTAAGTTCTAGCTTAAAGTTCTAAGATTTATGAACAAATTTTCATGTCTTTTGTTTTTGTGTGTCAATTGTTTTTTAGCAAAAATTGAGGTTAAAACAAAGATGGCAGAAATTCTTGTCGTTTTTGAAAGGTGAAGTTTAAAGGTGGATTACAGATAGACGAACCGATAGATTTAAAAAAAATAAGTTCTAACTTAAACTTCTAAGATTTGTGAACAAATTTCGTTGTCTTTTGTTTTCGTGTGTCAATTGTTTCTTAGTAAATATTGAGGTTAAAACAATGATGGCAGAAATTTGTGTCATTTTTGAAAGATGTAGTTTAAAGGTGGATTATAGACATACAAACCGATGAATTTTGAAAAATTAAGTTCTAGCTTGAACTTCTAAGATTTGTGAACAAATTTTGATGTCGTTTGTTTTTGTATGTCAATTGTTTCTTAGAAAACATTGAGGTTTAAACAAATATGGCAGAAATTTTTGTCGTTTGTGATTGGTGAAGTTTAAGGGTGGATTACAGAGAGACAAACCGACGGATTTTCAAAACTTAAGTTCTAGCTTAAACTTCTAAGATTTGTGAACAAATTTTGTCTTTGTCTTTTGTTTTTGTGTGTCAATTATTTCTTAGAAAACATTAAGGTTAAAACAAATATGGCAGAAATTTGTATCGTTCATGAAATGTGAAGTTTAAAGGTGGATTACAGACAGACGAACCGACAGATTTTCAAAAATTAAGTTCAAACTTAAAGTTCTAAGATTTGTGAACAAATTTTCATGTCTTTTGTTTTTGTGTGTTAATTGTTTCTTTGAAAAGATTGAGGTTAAAACAAATATGGCAGATATTTTTGTCGTTTGTGATAGGTGAAGTTTAAGGGTGGATTACAGACATTCGAACCGACGGATTTAAAAAAATTAAGTTCTAACCGAGGGGTAAACCCAGTGCCGGCACGTGCGCCTGATCGGACTTACGGCGCCATATTTTTAGGGCGGCATATGTTTTTGCAGCGATTTTTTCGTGAGTTTCCACCGCTTCTTAGTTCTACCTTCTACTTCTATATAAAAGATGTCATCAAAAGAAATTCCAAAATCACAAAAGAAATCACAAAAGATGATTTTGTCAAAAGAATTTTTTTTTTAAATTATTGAATTTTTGACTAAATTTAATCCATTTATTAGTGAGCATTTACACAGTTTCAAAAAATCCCAATTGTTCTCATTATTTGAGCAAAGAAATTCAAAATAACATAATAAATTTAATTTGGGAAAAAGTACGTGTTACTATTATTTCCAATATTATTTCCCAAATATTACAGCATTATTTTGGATTCCACTCCAGATGTTAGTAGAATTGAACATATTTATCTTGTTTTTCGCGTTCTAAATAAAGATAGTGAAGAATTTGTTCCTAAAGAATATTTCATCAAATTTTTACCTGCAGAATCATCAACTGGGGAGAGTTTAATTGATTTAATTTTACAAGAATTAGATAAATTAGGTCTAAAAATTAAAAATATACGTGACCAGGTATACGACAATGGTCCAAACATGAAAGGTATGCATTCCGGTGTGCAAAAACGAATCTTAGATAAAAATCCTAACGCCTTTTTCGTAACCTGTTCCTGCCATTCTTTAAATTTAGTTGTAAACGACGCAGCCAAAAAATCTGGTGCACTAAGTAATTTTTTACAATTATTCAAAAATTGTTTCTATTAATTTCCAGTTCTACCGTAAATTTGTTTCTGATGGAATTTCGTATAAATAGTTTTGGGCAAATAATTTGTAAAAGCTAAAGAAATGGAAATAAATGTAGATTTTGAAAGCAAGCTTTCAATTAGAATTATACGTAAAAGCTAATTATTTATTCACGAAGGAACAGATAAACAAATAGAAAATCTGTCTAAAAAATTTGACACTAGGTAAAGACATGTAAATTTATTATATTTGGAAGAGGGGGTTAAAGGTCATTAAGTATATATTAAAGATATTTGGTGACTAGTAAGAAGTCAAATATCATCGCATCACGATAAAAAATATTTATGTGACGGCTGTCTAACCTTTTTTTCAACGGAGTCGTCTTTCAATCAACATAAATTGAATGACTGCAACAAAATATACACTAGTATTCCGACAAAAGACATTGTTAAAGACAGGAGAGGTGATATGGTCCCGGGGGATATATTAAAATTACGATAGAAAAATGCGTTGTTGTATACGTAGATTTTGAATCAATATTAAAACCGATAGATACATGCTCACCAAACCCCGACAATAGCTATACCAACCAAACACATATACACGTACCGTGCAGTTTTGCCTATAATACAAAATGTTCATTTGATGATTTATTGAGTAAATAAATCACTTATACCGGAGAAGATTGCCTGAAATTATTTTGCTAGAACCTCTAAGCGGTAACACATGCTGTTGAACACGTAATCAAAGTTTTTCATTATCTCTTAAATATTTGTACTAATTCTGTTACAAAAAGATTTACACAATTGGAAAATCATAATAAAATTTTTGAATTTTATACGATATTCCATCATTAGCGCACAAAAAAAATCAGACGAAATTCTTAAAAATTGTCAAGATTTATTTACACATGTATCTAACAGACGATATAGAACTACCGGTGTGACACTGGCAATAACTTTCAGCAATAAAATTTTTGCGTCAAATTTTTATTTCAAAAGGTCATTTCTTATTGATAGAGATTTTTCAAAAATTTCTTCACAGAACTGTTGCACAGTAAGTCACCTCATAAAATATTCCAACCAAATTTAATTTTCTTTTTACACAAAGGCATAATAATCATATTAAAGATCAACAAATATTCACATTTACTCACTTCTTAAACGCTGAACGTCAAAGTGTATTATTTTCCAAAATTTTCCAACATAATTTCCACCATCTATTAGGCCACAGTATTACCTTCATTTCTAAAGAAGGAATTTTTCCAAAGTTCCTAATAATAAGCGCACAGCGACTATTTAAAAAAGTGCATTCCACGCAGCCATTTAATAGAAAAATCCAAAGAGGTAGTAATTTTCAATATTTCTCAATTTTTCTTTCAAATATCACTAGAGAATGAAAGTAACTAACAACGAAATAAAATATTTTTCGAAATATAAGAAAAAACAATTGTATAACGACCAAACTTAAAATGCAGCTGCTCCTCGTAGCACCGTTTCATAGCCAGAACGTCAAATTGCAGTAAATTTTAACTTTTCTCAAATTTTCTTTCAAACATCACTAGTGAATAAATGTACCTAGAGTTTAACTGATTTATATAGGTAGAGTTTAACTGATTTAATTTTGCAAGAATTAGATAAATTAGGTCTAAAAATTAAAAATATACGTGGCCAGGTATACGACAATGGTCCAAACATGAAAGGTATGCATTCCGCTGTGCAAAAACGAATCTTAGATAAGAATACTAAGGCCTTTTCGTAACCTGTTCCTGCCATTCTTTAAATTTAGTTGTAAACGACGCAGCCAAAAAATCTGGTGCACTAAGTAATTTTTTACAATTATTCAAAAATTGTTTCTATTCTTTTCCAGTTCTAGCGTAAATTTGTTTCTGATGGAATTTCGTATAAATAGTTTTGGGCAAATAATTTGTAAAAGCTAAAGAAATGGAAATAAATGTAGATTTTGAAAGCAAGCTTTCAATTAGAATTAGACGTAAAAGCTAATTATTTATTCACGAAGGAACAGATAAACAAATAGAAAATCTGTCTAAAAAATTTGACACTAGGTAAAGACATGTAAATTTATTATATTTGGAAGAGGGGGTTAAAGGTCATTAAGTATATATTAAAGATATTTGGTGACTAGTAAGAAGTCAAATATCATCGCATCACGATAAAAAATATTTATGTGACGGCTGTCTAACCTTTTTTTCAACGGAGTCGTCTTTCAATCAACATAAATTGAATGACTGCAACAAAATATACACTAGTATTCCGACAAAAGACATTGTTAAAGACAGGAGAGGTGATATGGTCCCGGGGGATATATTAAAATTACGATAGAAAAATGCGTTGTTGTATACGCAGATTTTGAATTAATATTAAAACCGATCGATACATGCTCACCAAACCCCGACAATAGCTATACCAACCAAACACATATACACGTACCGTGCAGTTTTGCCTATAATATAAAATGTTCATTTGATGATTTATTGAGTAAATAAATCACTTATACCGGAGAAGATTGCCTGAAATTATTTTGCTAGAACCTCTAAGCGGTAACACATGCTGTTGAACACGTAATCAAAGTTTTTCATTATCTCTTAAATATTTGTACTAATTCTGTTACAGAAAGATTTACACAATTGGAAAATCATAATAAAATTTTTGAATTGTATACGATATTCCATCATTAGCGCAAAAAAAAATCAGACGAAATTCTTAAAAATTGTCAAGATTTATTTACACATGTATCTAACAGACGATATAGAACTACCGGTGTGAAACTGGCAATAACTTTCAGCAATAAAAATTTTGCGTAAAATTTTTATTTCAAAAGGCCATACATTTCTTATTGATAGAGATTTTTCAAAAATTTCTTCACAGAGCTGTTGCACAGTAAGTCACCTCATAAAATATTCCAACCAAATTTAATTTTCTTTTTACACATAGGCATAATAATCATATTAAAGATCAACAAATATTCACAGTTACTCACTTCTTAAACGCTGAACGTCAAAGTGTATTATTTTCCAAAATTTTCCAACATAATTTCCACCATCTATTAGGCCACAGTATTACCTTCATTTCTCAAGAAGGAATTTTTCCAAAATTCCTAATAATAAGCGCACAGCGATTATTTAAAAAAGTGCATTCCACGCAGTTGCCATTTAATAGAAAAATCCAAAGAGGTAGTAATTTTCAATATTTTTCAATTTTTCTTTCAAATATCACTATAGAATGAAAGTAACTAACAACTAATTAAAATATTTTTCGAAATATAAAAAAACAATTGTATAACGACCAAACTTAAAATGCAGCTGCTCCACGTAGCACCGTTTCATAGCCAGAACGTCAAATTGCAGTAAATTTTAACTTTTCTCAAATTTTCTTTCAAACATCACTAGTGAAAAAATGTACCTAGAGTTTAACTGATTTATATAGGTAGAGTTTAACTGATTTAATTTTGCAAGAATTAGATAAATTAGGTATCAAAATTAAAAATATACGTAGCCAGGCAATG
This sequence comes from Phosphuga atrata, assembly GCA_944588485.1. Taxonomy (NCBI): domain Eukaryota; kingdom Metazoa; phylum Arthropoda; class Insecta; order Coleoptera; family Silphidae; genus Phosphuga; species Phosphuga atrata. The sequence goes on from OX155906.1 coordinate 27,649,491, forward strand.
GTCCAAACATGAAAGGTATGCATTCTGTTGTGCAAAAACGAATCTTAGATAAGAATCCTAAGGCCTTTTCTTAACCTGTTCCTGCCATTCTTTAAATTTAGTTGTAAACGACGCAGCCAAAAAATCTGGTGCACTAAGTAATTTTTAACAATTATTCAAAAATTGTTTCTATTCATTTCCAGTTCTACCGTAAATTTGTTTCTGATGGAATTTCGTATAAATAGTTTTGGGCAAATAATTTGTAAAAGCTAAAGAAACAGCTAATGAAATGGAAATAAATGCAGATTTTGAAAGCAGGTTTTCAATTAGAATTAGACGTAAAAGCAAATTATTTATTCACGAAGGAACAGATAAACAAATAGAAAATCTGTTTAAAAAATTTGACACTAGGGAAAGACATGTAAATTTATTATATTTGGAAGAGGGGGTTAAAGGTCATTATATATTAAAGTTATTTGGTGACTAGTAAGAAGTCAAATATCATCGCATCACGTTAAAAAATATTTATGTGACGGCTGCCTAACCTTTTTTTCAACGGAGTCGTCTTTCAATCAACATAAATTGAATGACTGCAACAAAATATACACTAGTATTCCGACAAAAGACATTGTTAAAGACAGGAGAGGTGATATGGTCCCGGGGGATATATTAAAATTACGATAGAAAAATGCGTTGTTGTATACGCAGATTTTGAATTAATATTAAAACCGATATATAGGATGACTTAAAATTTTCTTTCTTCAAATGCAATTATTCCTGCGAATTTTTTCACATTTTCTTTCATTTCCTACCAGGGGATGTACTAGGGGATGAATATATCTACATAACTGTCTAAGCAAATCTAAAAAAATTCGCAAGAATAATTGCATTTGACGATGACTTAAAATTTTAAGTTATCTTCAAATGCAATTATTCCTGCGAATTTTTTCACATTTTCTTTCATTTCCTACCAGGGGATGTACTAGGGGATGAATATATCTACATAACTGTCTAAGCAAATCTAAAAAAAATCGCAAGAATAATTGCATTTGACGATGACTTAAAATTTTAAGTCATCTTCAAATGCAATTATTCCTGCGAATTTTCTCACATTTTCTTTCATTTCCCACCAGGGGATGTACTAGGGGATGAATATATCTACATAACTGTCTAAGCAAATCTAAAAAAAATCGCAAGAATAATTGCATTTGACGATGACTTAAAATTTTAAGTCATCTTCAAATGCAATTATTCCTGCAATTTTTTTCACATTTTCTTTCATTTCGTACTAGGGGATGAATATATCTATATAACTGTCTAAGCATTTAAAAAAATTCGCAAGAATAATTCCATTAACCTAATCATAACCTAACCTAGATTAAATCTATTCATTGCGCCACTCGCCTTCGACTCGTGTATTAAACTCGTGGCAACTCATGCACAAAAGCCCTTCTTCACACACTTGTATCATAAACTACTATTATTGCATACATCCATATACTTGTCTATAAATATACAAAAATGTATTTACATACATTTAAAATAAGAAATGGAAATATTTTCTAAAAAGAAATTCCAAAATCACAAAAGAAATCACAAAAGATGAGATCAAAGATTTTTTTTTTAAATTATTGAATTTTTGACTAAATTTAATCCATTTATTAGTGAGCATTTACACAGTTTCAAAAAATCCCAATTGTTCTCATTATTTGAGCAAAGAAATTCAAAATAACATAATAAATTTAATTTGGGAAAAAGTACGTGTTACTATTATTTCCAATATTATTTCCCAAATATTACAGCATTATTTTGGATTCCACTCCAGATTTTAGTAGAATTGAACATATTTATCTTGTTTTTCGCGTTTTAAATAAAGATAGTGAAGAATTTGTTCCTAAAGAATATTTCATCAAATTTTTACCTGCAGAATCATCAACTGGGGAGAGTTTAACTGATTTAATTTTACAATAATTAGATAAATTAGGTCTAAAAATTAAAAATATACGTGACCAGGTATACGACAATGGTCCAAACATGAAAGGTATGCATTCCGCTGTGCAAAAACGAATCTTAGATAAGAATACTAAGGCCTTTTCGTAACCTGTTCCTGCCATTCTTTAAATTTAGTTGTAAACGACGCAGCCAAAAAATCTGGTGCACTAAGTAATTTTTTACAATTATTCAAAAATTGTTTCTATTCTTTTCCAGTTCTACCGTAAATTTGTTTCTGATGGAATTTCGTATAAATAGTTTTGGGCAAATAATTTGTAAAAGCTAAAGAAATGGAAATAAATGTAGATTTTGAAAGCAAGCTTTCAATTAGAATTAGACGTAAAAGCTAATTATTTATTCACGAAGGAACAGATAAACAAATAGAAAATCTGTCTAAAAAATTTGACACTAGGGAAAGACATGTAAATTTATTATATTTGGAAGAGGGGGTTAAAGGTCATTAAGTATATATTAAAGATATTTGGTGACTAGTAAGAAGTCAAATATCATCGCATCACGATAAAAAATATTTATGTGACGGCTGTCTAACCTTTTTTTCAACGGAGTCGACTTTCAATCTACATAAATTGAATGACTGCAACAAAATATACACTAGTATTCCGACAAAAGACATTGTTAAAGACAGGAGAGGTGATATGGTCCCGGGGGATATATTAAAATTACGATAGAAAAATGCGTTGTTGTATACGCAGATTTTGAATCAATATTAAAACCGATCGATACATGCTCACCAAACCCCGACAATAGCTATACCAACCAAACACATATACACGTATCGTGCAGTTTTGCCTATAATATAAAATGTTCATTTGATGATTTATTGAGTAAATTCATCACTTATACCCGAGAAGATTGCCTGAAATTATTTTGCTAGAACCTCTAAGCGGTAACACATGCTGTTGAACACGTAATCAAAGTTTTTCATTATTTCATAAATATTTGTACTAATTCTGTTACAGAAAGATTTACACAATTGGAAAATCATAATAAAATTTTTGAATTTTATACGATATTCCATCATTAGCGCAAAAAAAAATCAGACGAAATTCTTAAAAATTGTCAGGATTTATTTACACATGTATCTAACAGACGATATAGAACTACCGGTGTGAAACTGGCAATAACTTTCTGCAATAAAAATTTTGCGTAAAATTTTTATTTCAGAAGGCCATACATTTCTTATTGATAGAGATTTTTCAAAAATTTCTTCACAGAACTGTTGCACAGTAAGTCACCTCATAAAATATTCCAACCAAATTTAATTTTCTTTTTACACATAGGCATAATAATCATATTAAAGATCAACAAATATTCACATTTACTCACTTCTTAAACGCTGGACGTCAAAGTGTATTATTTTCAAAAATTTTCCATTATAATTTCCACCATCTATTAGGCCACAGTATTACCTTCATTTCTCAAGAAGGAATTTTTCCAAAATTCCTAATAATAAGCGCACAGCGATTATTTAAAAAAGTGCATTCCACGCAGCCATTTAATAGAAAAATCCAAAGAAGTAGTAATTTTCAATATTTCTCAATTTTTCTTTCAAATATCACTATAGAATGAAAGTAACTAACAACTAAATAAAATATTTTGCGAAATATAAAAAAACAATTGTATAACGACCAAACTTAAAATGCAGCTGCTCCACGTAGCACCGTTTCATAGCCAGAACTTCAAATTGCAGTAAATTTTAACTTTTCTCAAATTTTCTTTCACACATCACTAGTGAATAAATGTACCTAGACATGTGTAAAAGATTTTGCAAAAATTCGTAAAAGTAAATGTATTCCACCGCACTTTCGTTCGCCGGGCACTGTTTTATTGCAATAGGGGTAAATAGAAGTAAATTTTACATTTTCTCACATTTCAAAACATTTCGATTCCCAGTAGGGGATAAATTTATCTACTTATCTATCGAAGCATTAAAAAAAATCGTCCAAATAATAAAATTTCCCCAAGACTTAAAATACACCAGCTCGACGCAGCACTGTTTTATTGCTGGACCGTCAAATTGCTCTAAATTTTAACATTTCTAACATTTTCTTTAATTTCCTACTAGGGTATGAATATATCTACTTAACTGTATAAGCATTTAAAAAAATTCGCAAAAATAATTGCATTTGACGATGACTTAAAATGCACTCATTAGACGTAGCACTGTGTTATTGCTCGACCGTCAAATTGCTCTAAATTTTACTTTTTTTACATTTTCTTTCATTTCCTACTAGGGGATGAATATATCTACATACCTGTCTAAGCATCTAAAAAAATTCGCAAGAATAATTGCATTTGACGATTGCTTAAAATTTTAAGTCATCTTCAAATGCAATTATTCCTGCGATTTTTTTCACATTTTCTTTCATTTCCTACCAGGGGATGTACTAGGGGATGAATATATCTACATAACTGTCTAAGCATCTAAAAAAATTCGCAAGAATAATTGCATTTGAGGGTGACTTAAAATTTTAAGTCATCTTCAAATGCAATTATTCCTGCAATTTTTTTCACATTTTCTTTCATTTCGTACTAGGGGATGAATATATCTATATAACTGTCTAAGCATTTAAAAAAATTCGCAAGAATAATTCCATTAACCTAATCATAACCTAACCTAGATTAAATCTATTCATTGCGCCACTCGCCTTCGACTCGTGTATTAAACTCGTGGCAACTCATGCACAAAAGCCCTTCTTCACACACTTGTATCATAAACTACTATTATTGCATACATCCATATACTTGTCTATAAATATACAAAAATGTATTTACATACATTTAAAATAAGAAATGGAAATATTTTCTAAAAAGAAATTCCAAAATCACAAAAGAAATCACAAAAGATGAGATCAAAGATTTTTTTTTTAAATTATTGAATTTTTGACTAAATTTAATCCATTTATTAGTGAGCATTTACACAGTTTCAAAAAATCCCAATTGTTCTCATTATTTGAGCAAAGAAATTCAAAATAACATAATAAATTTAATTTGGGAAAAAGTACGTGTTACTATTATTTCCAATATTATTTCCCAAATATTACAGCATTATTTTGGATTCCACTCCAGATTTTAGTAGAATTGAACATATTTATCTTGTTTTTCGCGTTTTAAATAAAGATAGTGAAGAATTTGTTCCTAAAGAATATTTCATCAAATTTTTACCTGCAGAATCATCAACTGGGGAGAGTTTAACTGATTTAATTTTACAATAATTAGATAAATTAGGTCTAAAAATTAAAAATATACGTGACCAGGTATACGACAATGGTCCAAACATGAAAGGTATGCATTCCGCTGTGCAAAAACGAATCTTAGATAAGAATACTAAGGCCTTTTCGTAACCTGTTCCTGCCATTCTTTAAATTTAGTTGTAAACGACGCAGCCAAAAAATCTGGTGCACTAAGTAATTTTTTACAATTATTCAAAAATTGTTTCTATTCTTTTCCAGTTCTACCGTGAATTTGTTTCTGATGGAATTTCGTATAAATAGTTTTGGGCAAATAATTTGTAAAAGCTAAAGAAATGGAAATAAATGTAGATTTTGAAAGCAAGCTTTCAATTAGAATTAGACGTAAAAGCTAATTATTTATTCACGAAGGAACAGATAAACAAATAGAAAATCTGTCTAAAAAATTTGACACTAGGGAAAGACATGTAAATTTATTATATTTGGAAGAGGGGGTTAAAGGTCATTAAGTATATATTAAAGATATTTGGTGACTAGTAAGAAGTCAAATATCATCGCATCACGATAAAAAATATTTATGTGACGGCTGTCTAACCTTTTTTTCAACGGAGTCGACTTTCAATCTACATAAATTGAATGACTGCAACAAAATATACACTAGTATTCCGACAAAAGACATTGTTAAAGACAGGAGAGGTGATATGGTCCCGGGGGATATATTAAAATTACGATAGAAAAATGCGTTGTTGTATACGCAGATTTTGAATCAATATTAAAACCGATCGATACATGCTCACCAAACCCCGACAATAGCTATACCAACCAAACACATATACACGTACCGTGCAGTTTTGCCTATAATATAAAATGTTCATTTGATGATTTATTGAGTAAATAAATCACTTATACCGGAGAAGATTGCCTGAAATTATTTTGCTAGAACCTCTAAGCGGTAACACATGCTGTTGAACACGTAATCAAAGTTTTTCATTATCTCATAAATATTTGTACTAATTCTGTTACAGAAAGATTTACACAATTGGAAAATCATAATAAAATTTTTGAATTTTATACGATATTCCATTAGCGCAAAAAAAAATCAGACGAAATTCTTAAAAATTGTCAGGATTTATTTACACATGTATCTAACAGACGATATAGAACTACCGGTGTGAAACTGGCAATAACTTTCAGCAATAAAAATTTTGCGAAAATTTTTTATTTCAAAAGGCCATACATTTCTTATTGATAGAGATTTTTCAAAAAATTCTTCACAGAACTGTTGCACAGTAAGTCACCTCATAAAATATTCCAACCAAATTTAATTTTCTTTTTACACAAAGGCATAATAATCATATTAAAGATCAACAAATATTCACATTTACTCACTTCTTAAACGCTGAACGTCAAAGTGTATTATTTTCCAAAATTTTCCAACATAATTTCCACCATCTATTAGGCCACAGTATTACCTTCATTTCTCAAGAAGGAATTTTTCCAAAATTCCTAATAATAAGTGCACAGCGATTATTTAAAAAAGTGCATTCCACGCAGTTGCCATTTAATAGAAAAATCCAAAGAGGTAGTAATTTTCAATATTTCTCAATTTTTCTTTCAAATATCACTATAGAATGAAAGTAACTAACAACTAAATAAAATATTTTTCGAAATATGAAAAAAACAATTGTATAACGACCAAACTTAAAATGGAGCTGCTCCACGTAGCACCGTTTCATAGCCAGAACGTCAAATTGCAGTAAATTTTAACTTTTCTCAAATTTTCTTTCAAACATCACTAGTGAATAAATGTACCTAGAGTTTAACTGATTTATATAGGTAGAGTTTAACTGATTTAATTTTGCAAGAATTAGATAAATTAGGTCTCAAAATTAAAAATATACTTGGCCAGGTATACGACAATGGTCCAAACATGAAAGGTATGCATTCCGCTGTGCAAAAACGAATCTTAGATAAGAATCCTAAGGCCTTTTTCGTAACGTGTTCCTGCCATTCTTTAAATTTGGTTGTAAACGACGCAGCCAAAAAATCTGGTGCACTAAGTAATTTTTAACAATTATTCAAAAATTGTTTCTATTCTTTTCCAGTTCTAGCGTAAATTTGTTTCTGATGGAATTTCGTATAAATAGTTTTGGGCAAATAATTTGTAAAACCCAAAGAAATAGCTAATGAAATGGAAATAAACGTCGATTTTGAAAGCAAGCTTTCAATTAGAATTAGACGTAAAAGCTAATTATTTATTCACGAAGGAACAGATAAACAAATAGAAAATCTGTCTAAAAAATTTGACACTAGGGAAAGACATGTAAATTTATTATATTTGGAAGAGAGGGTTAAAGGTCATTATGTATATATTAAAGATATTTGGCGACTAGTAAGAAGTCAAATATCATCGCATCACGTTAAAAAATATTTATGTGACGGCTGTCTAACCTTTTTTTCAAAGGAGTCGTCTTTCAATCAACATAAATTGAATGACTGCAACAAAATATACACTAGTATTCCGACAAAAGACATTGTTAAAGACAGGAGAGGTGATATGGTCCCGGGGGATATATTAAAATTACGATAGAAAAATGCGTTGTTGTATACGCAGATTTTGAATCAATATTAAAACCGATCGATACATGCTCACCAAACCCCGACAATAACTATACCAACCAAACACATATACACGTACCGTGCAGTTTTGCCTATAATATAAAATGTTCATTTGATGATTTATTGAGTAAATAAATCACTTATACCGGAGAAGATTGCCTGAAATTATTTTGCTAGAACCTCTAAGCGGTAACACATGCTGTTGAACACGTAATCAAAGTTTTTCATTATCTCATAAATATTTGTACTAATTCTGTTACAGAAAGATTTACACAATTGGAAAATCATAATAAAATTTTTGAATTTTATACGATATTCCATCATTAGCGCAAAAAAAAATCAGACGAAATTCTTAAAAATTGTCAGGATTTATTTACACATGTATCTAACAGACGATATAGAACTACCGGTGTGAAACTAGCAATAACTTTCAGCAATAAAAATTTTGCGTAAAATTTTTATTTCAGAAGGCCATACATTTCTTATTGATAGAGATTTTTCAAAAATTTCTTCACAGAACTGTTGCACAGTAAGTCACCTCATAAAATATTCCAACCAAATTTAATTTTCTTTTTACACATAGGCATAATAATCATATTAAAGATTAACAAATATTCACATTTACTCACTTCTTAAACGCTGGACGTCAAAGTGTATTATTTTCCAAAATTTTCCAACATAATTTCCACCATCTATTAGGCCACAGTATTACCTTCATTTCTCAAGCAGGAATTTTTCAAAAATTCCTAATAATAAGCGCACAGCGATTATTTAAAAAAGTGCATTCCACGCAGCCATTTAATAGAAAAATCCAAAGAGGTAGTAATTTTCAATATTTCTCAATTTTTCTTTCAAATATCACTAGAGAATGAAAGTAACTAACAACGAAATAAAATATTTTTCGAAATATAAAAAAAAACAATTGTATAACGACCAAACTTAAAATGCAGCTGCTCCACGTAGCACCGTTTCATAGCCAGAACGTCAAATTGCAGTAAATTTTAACTTTTCTCAAATTTTCTTTCAAACATCACTAGTGAAAAAATGTACCTAGAGTTTAACTGATTTATATAGGTAGAGTTTAACTGATTTAATTTTGCAAGAATTAGATAAATTAGGTATCAAAATTAAAAATATACGTGGCCAGGCAATGGTCCAAACATGAAAGGTATGCATTCTGTTGTGCAAAAACGAATCTTAGATAAGAATCCTAAGGCCTTTTCGTAACCTGTTCCTGCCATTCTTTAAATTTAGTTGTAAACGACGCAGCCAAAAAATCTGGTGCACTAAGTAATTTTTAACAATTATTCAAAAATTGTTTCTATTCATTTCCAGTTCTACCGTAAATTTGTTTCTGATGGAATTTCGTATAAATAGTTTTGGGCAAATAATTTGTAAAAGCTAAAGAAACAGCTAATGAAATGGAAATAAATGCAGATTTTGAAAGCAGGCTTTCAATTAGAATTAGACGTAAAAGCAAATTATTTATTCACGAAGGAACAGATAAACAAATAGAAAATCTGTTTAAAAAATTTGACACTAGGGAAAGACATGTAAATTTATTATATTTGGAAGAGGGGGTTAAAGGTCATTAAGTATATATTAAAGATATTTGGCGACTAGTAAGAAGTCAAATATCATCGCATCACGATAAAAAATATTTATGTGACGGCTGTCTAACTTTTTTTTCAACGGAGTCGACTTTCAATCAACATAAATTGAATGACTGCAACAAAATATACACTATTATGACCACAGAAGACATTGTTAAAGACAGGAGAGGTGATATTATCCCGGGGGATATATTAAAATTGTTGTTGTATACGCATATTTTGAGTCAATATTAAAACCGATTGATACATGCTCACCAAACCCCGACAATAGCAATACTAACCAAACACATTTACACGTACCGTACAGTTTTGCCTATAATATAAAATGTTCATTTGATGATTCATTGAGTAAATTCATAGCTTATACCGGAGAAGATTGCCTGAAATTATTTTGCTAGAACCTCTAAGCGGTAACACATGCTGTTGAACACGTAATCAAAGTTTTTCATTATCTCATAAATATTTGTACTAATTCTGTTACAGATAGATTTACACAATTGGAAAATCATAATAAAATTTTTGCAAAAAAAGCGCAAAAAAAAAATCAGACGAAATTCTTAAAAATTGTCAGGATTACAGACGATAGACGATATAGAACTACCGGTGTGAAACTGGCAATAACTTTCAGCAATAAAAATTTTGCGTAAAATTTTGATTTCAAAAGGCCATACATTTCTTATTGATAGAGATTTTTCAAAAATTTCTTCATAGAACTGTTGCACAGTAAGTCACCTCATAAAATATTCCAACCAAATTTAATTTTCTTTTTACACATAGGCATAATAATCATATTAAAGATCAACAAATATTCACATTTACTCTCTTCTTAAACGCTGAACGTCAAAGTGTATTATTTTCCAAAATTTTCCAACATAATTTCCACCATCTATTAGGCCACAGTAATACCTTCATTTCTCAAGAAGGAATTTTCAAAAATTCCTAATAATAAGCGCACAGCGATTATTTAAAAAAGTGCATTCCACGCAGTTGCCATTTAATAGAAAAATCCAAAGAGGTAGTAATTTTCAATATTTTTAATTTTTTCTTTCAAATATCACTATAGAATGAAAGTAACTGACATCTAATTAAAATATTTTTCGAAATATAAAAAAACAATTGTATAACGACCAAACTTAAAATGCAGCTGCTCCACGTAGCACCGTTTCATAGCCAGAACGTCAAATTGCAGTAAATTTTAACTTTTCTCAAATTTTCTTTCAAACATCACTAGTGAATAAATGTACCTAGAGTTTAACTGATTTATATAGGTAGAGTTTAACTGATTTAATTTTGCAAGAATTAGATAAATTAGGTCTCAAAATTAAAAATATACGTGGCCAGGTATACGACAATGGTCCAAACATGAAAGGTATGCATTCCGCTGTGCAAAAACGAATCTTAGATAAGAATCCTAAGGCCTTTTTCGTAACCTGTTCCTGCCATTCTTTAAATTTAGTTGTAAACGACGCAGCCAAAAAATCTGGTGCACTAAGTAATTTTTAACAATTATTCAAAAATTGTTTCTATTCTTTTCCAGTTCTAGCGTAAATTTGTTTCTGATGGAATTTCGTATAAATAGTTTTGGGCAAATAATTTGTAAAACCCAAAGAAATAGCTAATGAAATGGAAATAAACGTCGATTTTGAAAGCAAGCTTTCAATTAGAATTAGACGTAAAAGCTAATTATTTATTCACGAAGGAACAGATAAACAAATAGAAAATCTGTCTAAAAAATTTGACACTAGGTAAAGACATGTAAATTTATTATATTTGGAAGAGGGGGTTAAAGGTCATTAAGTATATATTAAAGATATTTGGCGACTAGTAAGAAGTCAAATATCATCGCATCACGTTAAAAAATATTTATGTGACGGCTGCCTAACCTTTTTTTCAACGGAGTCGTCTTTCAATCAACATAAATTGAATGACTGCAACAAAATATACACTAGTATTCCGACAAAAGACATTGTTAAAGACAGGAGAGGTGATATGGTCCCGGGGGATATATTAAAATTACGATAGAAAAATGCGTTGTTGTATACGCAGATTTTGAATTAATATTAAAACCGATATATAGGATGACTTAAAATTTTCTTTCTTCAAATGCAATTATTCCTGCGAATTTTTTCACATTTTCTTTCATTTCCTACCTGGGGATGTACTAGGGGATGAATATATCTACATAACTGTCTAAGCAAATCTAAAAAAAATCGCAAGAATAATTGCATTTGACGATGACTTAAAATTTTAAGTCATCTTCAAATGCAATTATTCCTGCAATTTTTTTCAAATTTTCTTTCATTTCGTACTAGGGGATGAATATATCTATATAACTGTCTAAGCATTTAAAAAAATTCGCAAGAATAATTGCATTAACCTAACCATAACCTAACCTAGATTAAATCTATTCATTGCGCCACTCGCCTTCGGCTCATGTTTTAAACTCATGGCAACTCATGCACAAAAGCCCTTCTTCACACACTTGTATCACAAACTACTGTTATTGCATACATCCATATACTTGTCTATAAATATACAAAAATGTATTTACATACATTTAAAATAAGAAATGGAAATATTTTCTAAAAAGCGGGACATTTTCAAAAACCGGCGGGACGCGGGACTGTCCTCCATAAAGCGGGACTATCCCGCCAAAATCGGGACGTATGGTCACTTTACACAGAAGCACAGTATAATCTCGATAATCCGACACATATGGAACCAGACAACCGCCGGATTATCAGAAAGAATGGTGAGAAGGAAGAGCGGTCTCCAGACCGCCGGAATACTGGACGTGTCGTCCGATTAACGAGCGGCCAAATTACAGAGATTATACTGTACTTGAAATACCTGCGAATCGTCATCGACGAAAAGTTAACCTTTTGGAGGCATATAGAAGAGGCAGGCGCGAAAGCGTACAGAATAAACAAATGGTCCCCAAGGGTCCGTTCTAGGACCGCTTTTGTGGAACCTATTGCACGACGTCGTTCTCAACGTGACCCTACCGAACGGTGTGGAAACCGTTGCTTACGCGGACGATCTGGCCCTAGTGGTCACAGTAAAAGGAGAAGGTGCGCTAGAGGGTAAAACCAACACGGCACTAGAAGTGATCCAAGAGTGGATGAGCGCGAATCAATTGGAAATAGCACCGGACAAAATAGAGGCAGTACTCTATTTTGAGTACAGTCGACTTTGCGACGACCAACAACATGGTAGTCAGTAGCACATATTTCCCACACAAAAATATTCACAAAGCCACATGGAAATCACCAGGTGGTAGAGTATTGAACCAGATAGACCATGTGATGATAGATGGGAGACACTGTTCAAATATCCTGGATGTAAGAGCCTGTCGAGGCCTCAATGTAGATTCGGATCATTATTTGGTAAGGGCGGTGCTTAGGGCTAGAATTGATTGTCAACGCACACAACAGCCCGGCAGTTAAGAGATACGATCTGGAAAAATTCAAAACCGATGAGATGAAAGAGAGATTTCAGTACCAAATGCAGGAACGAATATCCAAACGGCCAGAAAACACTCTGGTAGAGGTCAATGAAGCGTGGCAAAAGATCAAGCAGGACATCGAAGATACAGCAGCAGAGGTTGTGGGGTGGAAGAAGGGACAAAGGCGTAATAACTGGTTCGATGAAGAAAGCAAGGAAGCTCTGACAGAGAAGAACAAAGCCAGAGAAAAGGTACTACAACGAAATACTAGAGCGAATGTAGAGGATTATCGAAACAAATGGAAAGTTGAGAAAAAACTCTGAAATCTGAAAAAGATGAAGAAGATTTCGCGGAAATAGAAAGAATGAGTAATGCCAACGAAACTCGGGGACTCTATCAAAAGGTCAGAAATGCGAGACTTGGCTACAAACAGCAGCCACTTCTGTGTAAGGATAAGGACGGCAGAGTAATCGGACACACAGAAAAGTGTATAAAGAGGTGGGGTCAGTACTTCAGGGACCTGCTCAACCAGAACACTCACGTAGTCCAAGAGGAAAGTATAACGCCAACATCAACATCAATATTAGGGACCGAGCAAGTGGAGGAACCCACCTTAGAAGAAGTAGAGAACAATAGTCAAGAACAATAAGGCGCCAGGTGCAGATGGCATTTCAGGAGAATTGTTGAAGTATGGAGGTAGAGCCTTAATATCGTGCATGCATGATCTCATATTAAACATATAGAGAACGGAAAAGCTACCGGATGAATGGAAGCTAGGGATAATATGCCCATTGTACAAGAAAGGTGATAAGTTAGATTGTTCTAACTACAGGGGGATAACGCTGCTTAACATTGCATCTTCGCGAATGTGTTGTACCGTCGCTTACTACCATACGCAGAAGAGAATATCGGTGAATACCAGTGCGGTTTCCGCACAAACAGGTCAACCACAGACCAACTGTTTGGCATTAGGCAGATCCTGGAGAAATGTAATGAGATCAATATCACGACACACCATCTATTCGTGGACTTCAGAGCAGCATACGACAGCGTTATAAGACACAAACTGTGGGGGATAATGACAAGTTTCGGATTCCCTGAAAAACTGACAGCCCTAACCAGAGTAACACTGTCTGAAGTATCGTCTGTAGTAAGAATACGAAACAAGTTGTCTGAGACTTTTATAACAGAGGAAGGACTACGACAGGGAGACCCACTGGCAACTTTACTGTTTAACATCGTACTAGAAAAGGCCGTTAGGAGTAGTGGAGTGGATACTAACGGCACTGTGTACTTTAAGTCAACACAACTATTGGCTTACGCAGACGACATTGATATAATTTGCAGAAGCGAACAGGCGACCAAAACTACTTACTCGCAAATAACCTAGGACTCACTGTCAACGTAAACAAAACGAAATACATGGTGGCTAACGAAAGTCATCGGAAGGTAGGACCAACGCTAGAACTAGACGGAAAGTACTTTGACACAGTAGATACATTTGTGTACTTGGGCTAGCAACTGAACAGCGTAAACCGGATGGGCGAGGAGATTAGAAGGCGGATAACTCTTGTTAACAGGTGCTATTATGGGCAACTTAAACTTTTTAGGTCCAAAACAATCCACCCCAAGCATAAGTGCACACTGTACAGGTCACTGATAAGACCGGTGGTAACCTATGGTGCAGAAGCATGGAGCTTAACACAGAGCGAAGAACAGGCTTTAAGTGTATTTGAGAGAAGAATGCTACGTGCAATATTTGGAGCGACCCTAGAACGAGGAATCTGGCGCCGAAGATATAATCACGAACTATATCAGCTCTACAATCAACCAGATATTGTGAGTTTCATCAAGGTGGCAAGATTGAGATGGCTCGGACACATGCAGAGAATGGGTGATCATAGGGTTCCGAAAAAGTTGTTCAATGGCCAACCAGAGGGAAGGAGAAGGGCCGGAAGGCCAAGAGGGAGATGGAAGGATGCGGTAACAACCGACCTACAAAAACTTCAAGTACGGGACTGGAGAACGTTGGCGAGTGATAGGTCCGCTTGGAGAAACATGCTGAAGGAGGCCCAGACCGGCAATCGGTTGTAGTGCCATTAAGAAGAAGAAGATATTTGATTATACACGGAATAAATCCCAGGTGAACCATCGACCATCAGTGATGATTATAGGTACCTAAATTAAATGTGACAAAAAAGTCTCAATTTCCTAACAAAAAAACCTCAATCAGTTGGGTTTTTGGGTTCAGAACCTCAATCGGTGGTTACTTGGGTATTTCGTAGTAATAGCAAAAACCTTATTATACGTAATAACAAAGATTACATGAAGAGTTGGAACTAAAATCTAGGTAGGTATGATCAAAAAGATCATTTTATGGATAATTTAGTCAAAGAAAATATCGAAAAGCTGCAAAAAAAACTCAAAAGACGCCAGAGGAACAAATTGTGAACAAATTTTGATGTCTTTTGTTTTTGTGTGTCAATTGTTTCTTAGAAAAGATTAAGGTTAAAACAAAGATGGCAGAAATTTGTTTAGTTTCCGATAGGTGAAGTTTAAGGTTGGATTACAGACAGACCAACCGATGGATTTTCAAAAATGAAGTTTTAACTTAAACTTCAAAGATTTACGAGCAATTCTTAATATGTTTTGTTTTCATGCATCAATTGTTTCTTACAAAACATTGAGGTTAAAACAAAGATAGCAGAAAATTGTGTCTTGCCGTTCTTAAAAAGTGAAGTTTATTGATTACAAACCGACGGATTTTCAAAAATGAAGTTGAAGTTTTAAATAAATTATGAAAATCCACTATAAATTCTTGTGAAATTCCCGTCCGTCAAAAACTGTGCACCGCCGTCATTTCGATTTTTCTCTGTGTTTTTCGTGCGAGAGAGCGGCGGCTGGGGTGGGCGCGGGCGGCAGGGCGTCGGAGGCTTTCATGTCAGACCCGGAGAGCATCCCCGTTGAGGGGGGAACGCGAATCCCCGGAGGGTTTTCCCTTGGCAGCCAGATATCCGAACTGAGGACTTTGCCGTTGCAATTTACTTGATGAAGGGCGGACGGGCGGCGGGGGGATACATAACAGCCACGTACCCATGCACCCTTAACGTCGACACCCCGCCCCGCGCCGACTGTAGGGGAGACGCTCGCGAAACTCTTTGTTCTTTCGTATGGCAACTTTCAAAGCCCGTATACCTCCCCAATTAACAAATTTTACAACCGGAATTTTCGCAAAAAAAATTAATTTTACAAAAATACCAAATTCAACCCCAAAATTTCCCCCCGCAAATGCCCCAATAATTACTTACATTATTTGTTAATTTTACCCAAAATTTCTGTTGTTTCCCCCAATTAATCGCTCAACATATAATGACGTCCCTAAGACGCCATGTATATGTGATAAGATCACATGTATATGGACAAACCTCTTGACATTCGAATAAAATGCGCGTTGAAGTGCGCATATTATTCGTATGTCAAGAGGTTAAAACTAGCAACTATCACCACACCTTGAATTTCAACGCATCCCCTTTAAGAACACACGATCATCCCCAAAACCCTTCCCCCAATAAATAAACTACAAACAAATTTACAGCCGAACAGACAGACGCACCTAAACAAACTGTTTCTTGGATTTCCCCCCAATTTTTAGCCCTTTCATACGCTGTTAAAATCCCCCCAATGCATCCCCTATTCTCAAGATTTTTCTAAACAAGTCGCGGATGCAATTGGGGTTTTCTCCCCCTTCCCCTAACATAAACTAAAAAATGCTTGTGCGTGCTCAAAGGGTGTTTCGTTCTGGTTAAGACGTTGTTCAGTTTTCCCCAAATTCCCCCCGGGGAGCAAGTTACGAGCGAATTTGCGAAATTTCAAACCCTAACTCGTTTTTGGGGTAACAGACGTACGAACGGATATATTAGAGTCTTGTCTGGCTAGTCTTGTCTAGTCTGTCCACTATGTCCAGTCTGTCTAGTCTGTCCAGTCTGTTCATTCTGTCCGGTGTGTCCAGTCTGTCGAGTCTGTCCAGTATGTTCGGTCTGTCCAGTATGTCCAGTCTGTCCAGTATGTTCAGTCTGTTCAGTATGTCCAGTCTGTCCAGTATGTTCAGTCTGTCCAGTATGTTCAGTCTGTCCAGTATGTCCAGTGTGTCCAATATGTTTAGTCCGTCCAGTATGTTCAGTCTGTACAGTATGTCCAGTATGTTCAGTCCGTCCAGTATGTCCAGTCTGTCCAGTATGTTCAGTCTGTCCAGTATGTTCAGTCTGTCCAGTATGTCCAGTGTGTCCAATATGTTTAGTCCGTCCAGTATGTTCAGTCTGTACAGTATGTCCAGTATGTTCAGTCCGTCCAGTATGTCCAGTCTGTCCAGTATGTTCAGTCTGTCCAGTATGCCAGTCTGTCCAGTATGTTCAGTCTGTCTAGTATGTCCAGTCTGTCCAGTATGTTCAGACCGTGCAGTATGTTCAGTCTGTCCAGTATGTTCAGTCTGTCCAGTATGTACGGTCTGTCCATTATGTTCAGTCTGTCCAGTCTGTCCATGCTAGAGGGAGAAGTATAGGCAGACAAGACTAGATAGACAAGGTAAGACAAGACTAGATAGACTAGACAAACTCGGCAGACTGGACATACTGGACAGGCTAGACAGTTCTATCTAGTCTTGTCTGTCTAGTATTCTCTGTCTTGTCTATCTATTGCGTAATAATTAAGTGGTCGATAGCCTTATTGTTAGTTAAGTTATTAAGGTAAAATAATTTTTCTGTGTGAAATGTGTTGGGGTTGGGGATGGTGGGTGTGTGTGGGGGTGGTTTTCGTATAGACCGTTGGAACTATAATACTTTGCACCCTCGTCTGTTCGGACAGAAAGACAGACAGGCGGACGAAGGGCTAGCCGAGATAGCTCCCATTTAAGGGCGATCCGGGGGTGAGGGGCGGCGGCGACGGGTTGGTTGCAAGTAGTAGATTGATTAGTGGGGTGTCGGGTGAGAAGAATATCGGGCCCGTAGATAAGGGTGGCGGCCGCTTCAAATGTCAGCCCCCGACGATATTGGAACACACAGAGAGAGAAAAAGGGACGGTTCCCCCCGATGCCGGGGCGGCTCGGCGGTCGGGTGTGTGTTTTAGGCAGGGACGCCGCCGCCGCCGCCGCCGCTACCCTCCCGCTCGCCCGGAAACGGATCAAAACTAACGTGAAAGGGGGAACGCCGGCGGAGGGGGTGTTTGCGCCTCAATTGCTCACTACCCTTAACGGCTATTTCCACTATTAACACATTTTTGGGAAGCACAGAGACTCTAACTCAATCATACCTATTACGACGAAATCCACCCCGAACTCACCCCAGACCCACACTCACCCCTTATCGAAAACAACACAAATTATGGCAAAACTTCATAAAACGAAATCTACAACAGACAAAGCAACGGTAATAACAAATTTGGCAATTGGCAACAATCCACCCTTAAACTTCAACTTCTCGCCATTTGGTCGGTAGCATTTTTGGGGGTGGCGCGGCGGGGGGAGTTTTATGCACACAGAACGAGCAAACAGATTACAAAACCGCCGTTTATCTCCAATCAACAGGTCCGCGCGAATTCACCCCGCAAAAGAAAAAAAAAACAAATTAATTCGCACACAAACAAGGCCGGGTACAATTATGGCCGAGTAATACCGCGTAGAACAAAGGAAATTGCAGAAAATAACGCGTTTTGTGAAATTTGAAAGATTAAGGGTTGTGATGCTGTAAGACTAGACAGACAGGACTAGAGAGGTGACAGTAGATAGACAAGACTAAACCCCCAATTCCACTTTGGCTTTTAGTATGCGCTACACGGGTATCGCGTTTTTTGCATTCATTCAGGGTGGGCAGCCCGGACGGTTAGTGAAAACCGCCTCCCCGACCAGGAATCGAACCCAGGCTCCCGCATTGCCAGGCGACAAGACAGACAAGACTAGACAGACAAGACTAGACAGACAAGACTAGACAGACAAGACTAGACAGACAAGACTAGACAGACAAGACTAGACAGACAAGACTAGACAGACAAGACTAGACAGACAAGACTAGACAGACAAGACTAGACAGACAAGACTAGACAGACAAGACTAGACAGACAAGACTAGACAGACAAGACTAGACAGACAAGACTAGACAGACAAGACTAGACAGACAAGACTAGACAGACAAGACTAGACAGACAAGACTAGACAGACAAGACTAGACAGACAAGACTAGACAGACAAGACTAGACAGACAAGACTAGACAGACAAGACTAGACAGACAAGACTAGACAGACAAGACTAGACAGACAAGACTAGACAGACAAGACTAGACAGACAAGACTAGACAGACAAGACTAGACAGACAAGACTAGACAGACAAGACTAGACAGACAAGACTAGACAGACAAGACTAGACAGACAAGACTAGACAGACAAGACTAGACAGACAAGACTAGACAGACAAGACTAGACAGACAAGACTAGACAGACAAGACTAGACAGACAAGACTAGACAGACAAGACTAGACAGACAAGACTAGACAGACAAGACTAGACAGACAAGACTAGACAGACAAGACTAGACAGACAAGACTAGACAGACAAGACTAGACAGACAAGACTAGACAGACAAGACTAGACAGACAAGACTAGACAGACAAGACTAGACAGACAAGACTAGACAGACAAGACTAGACAGACAAGACTAGACAGACAAGACTAGACAGACAAGACTAGACAGACAAGACTAGACAGACAAGACTAGACAGACAAGACTAGACAGACAAGACTAGACAGACAAGACTAGACAGACAAGACTAGACAGACAAGACTAGACAGACAAGGACTAGACAGACAAGACTAGACAGACAAGACTAGACAGACAAGACTAGACAGACAAGACTAGACAGACAAGACTAGACAGACAAGACTAGACAGACAAGACTAGACAGACAAGACTAGACAGACAAGACTAGAGAGACAAGACTAGACAGACAAGACTAGACAGACAAGACTAGACAGACAAGACTAGACAGACAAGACTAGACAGACAAGACTAGACAGACAAGACTAGACAGACAAGACTAGACAGACAAGACTAGACAGACAAGACTAGACAGACAAGACTAGACAGACAAGACTAGACAGACAAGACTAGACAGACAAGACTAGACAGACAAGACTAGACAGACAAGACTAGACAGACAAGACTAGACAGACAAGACTAGACAGACAAGACTAGACAGACAAGACTAGACAGACAAGACTAGACAGACAAGACTAGACAGACAAGACTAGACAGACAAGACTAGACAGACAAGACTAGACAGACAAGACTAGACAGACAAGACTAGACAGACAAGACTAGACAGACAAGACTAGACAGACAAGACTAGACAGACAAGACTAGACAGACAAGACTAGACAGACAAGACTAGACAGACAAGACTAGACAGACAAGACTAGACAGACAAGACTAGACAGACAAGATTAGACAGACAAGACTAGACAGACAAGACTAGACAGACAAGACTAGACAGACAAGACTAGACAGACAAGACTAGACAGACAAGACTAGACAGACAAGACTAGACAGACAAGACTAGACAGACAAGACTAGACAGACAAGACTAGACAGACAAGACTAGACAGACAAGACTAGACAGACAAGACTAGACAGACAAGACTAGACAGACAAGACTAGACAGACAAGACTAGACAGACAAGACTAGACAGACAAGACATACAGGACAGACAAGACATACAGGACAGACAAGACAGACAGGACAGACAAGACAGACCTGACAGACAAGACAGACAAGAACTGGACAAGAACTGGACAAGAACTGGACAAGAACTGAACAAGAACTGGACAAGAACTGGACAAGAACTAGACAAGAACTGGACAAGAACTGGACAAGAACTGGGCAAGAACTGGGCAAGAACTGGGCAAGAACTGGGCAAGAACTGGGCAAGAACTGGACAAGAACTGGACACGAACTGGGCAAGAACTGGGCAAGAACTGGACAAGAACTGGACAAGAACTGGACAAGAACTGGACAAGAACTGGACACGAACTGGATACGAACTGGACAAGAACTGGACAAGAACTGGAAAAGAACTGGAAAAGAACTGGACAAGAACTGGACAAGAACTGGACAAGAACTGGAAAAGAACTGGACAAGAACTGGACAAGAACTGGACAAGAACTGGACAAGAACTGGACAAGAACTGGACAAGAACTGGACAAGAACTGGACAAGAACTGGACAAGAACTGGACAAGAACTGGACAAGAACTGGACAAGAACTGGACAAGAACTGGACAAGAACTGGACAAGAACTGGACAAGAACTGGACAAGAACTGGACAAGAACTGGACAAGAACTGGACAAGAACTGGAGAAGAACTGGAGAAGAACTGGAGAAGAACTGGAGAAGAACTGGACAAGAACTGGACAAGAACTGGACAAGAACTGGACAAGAACTGGACAAGAACTGGACAAGAATTGGACAAGAATTGGACAAGAACTGGACAAGAACTGGACAAGAACTGGACAAGAACTGGACAAGAACTGGACAAGAACTGGACAAGAACTGGACAAGAACTGGACAAGAACTGGACAAGAACTGGGACAAGAACTGGACAAGAACTGGACAAGAACTTGACAAGAACTGGACAAGAACTGGACAAGAACTGGACAAGAACTGGACAAGAACTGGACAAGAACTGGACAAGAACTGGACAAGAACTGGACAAGAACTGGACAAGAACTGGACAAGAACTGGACAAGAACTGGACAAGAACTGGACAAGAACTGGACAAGAACTGGACAAGAACTGGACAAGAACTGGACAAGAACTGGACAAGGACTGGACAAGAACTGGACAAGAACTGGACAAGAACTGGACAAGAACTGGACAAGACAAGAACTGGACAAGACAAGAACTGGACAAGACAAGAACTGGACAAGACAAGAACTGGACAAGACAAGAACTGGACAAGACAAGAACTGGACAAGACAAGA
Source organism: Phosphuga atrata (assembly GCA_944588485.1). Lineage (NCBI taxonomy): Eukaryota > Metazoa > Arthropoda > Insecta > Coleoptera > Silphidae > Phosphuga > Phosphuga atrata. Next base: position 27,671,373 of record OX155906.1, read on the forward strand.
ACTGTACAAGACAAGAACTGGACAAGACAAGAACTGGACAAGACAAGAACTGGACAAGACAAGAACTGGACAAGACAAGAACTGGTCAAGACAAGTACTGGACAAGACAAGAACTGGACAAGACAAGAACTGGACAAGACAAGAACTGGACAAGACAAGAACTGGACAAGACAAGAACTGGACAAGACAAGAACTGGACAAGAACTGGACAAGAACTGGACAAGAACTGGACAAGAACTGGACAAGAACTGGACAAGAACTGGACAAGAACTGGACAAGAACTGGACAAGAACTGGACAAGAACTGGACAAGAACTGGACAAGAACTGGACAAGAACTGAGACAAGAACTGGACAAGAACTGGACAAGAATATGGACAAGAACTGGACAAGAACTGGACAAGAACTGGACAAGAACTGGACAAGAACTGGACAAGAACTGGACAAGAACTGGACAAGAACTGGACAAGAACTGGACAAGAACTGGACAAGAACTGGACAACAACTGGACAACAACTGGACAACAAGAACTGGACAAGAACTGGACAAGAACTGGACAAGAACTGGACAAGAACTGGACAAGAACTGGACAAGAACTGGACAAGAACTGGACAAGAACTGGACAAGAACTGGACAAGAACTGGACAAGAACTGGACAAGAACTGGACAAGAACTGGACAAGAACTGGACAAGAAACTGGACAAGAACTGGACAAGAACTGGACAACAACTGGACAACAACTGGACAACAACTGGACAACAACTGGACAACAACTGGACAACAACTGGACAACAACTGGACAAGAACTGGACAAGAACTGGACAAGAACTGGACAAGAACTGGACAAGAACTGGACAAGAACTGGACAAGAACTGGACAAGAACTGGACAAGAACTGGACAAGAACTGGACAAGAACTGGACAAGAACTGGACAAGAACTGGACAAGAACTGGACAAGAACTGGACAAGAACTGGACAAGAACTGGACAAGAACTGGACAAGAACTGGACAAGAACTGGACAAGAACTGGACAAGAACTGAACACGAATTGGACAAGAACTGGACAAGAACTGGACAAGAACTGGACAAGAACTGGACAAGAACTGGACAAGAACTGGACAAGAACTGGACAAGAACTGGACAAGAACTGGACAACAACTGGACAAGAACTGGACAACAACTGGACAAGAAATGGACAAGAACTGGACAACAACTGCACAAGAACTGGACAACAACTGCACAAGAACTGGACAACAACTGCACAAGAACTGGACAAGAAATGGACAAGAACTGGAAAATAACTGGACAAGAAATGGACAAGAACTGGACAAGAACTGGACAAAAACTGGACAAAAACTGGACAAAAACTGGACAAGAACTGGACAAAAACTGGACAAAAACTGGACAAGAACTGGACAAGAACTGGACAAGAACTGGACAAAAACTGGACAAAAACTGGACAAGAACTGGACAAAAACTGGACAAAAACTGGACAAGAACTGGACAAGAACTGGACAAAAACTGGACAAAAACTGGACAAGAACTGGACAACAACTGGACAAGAACTGGACAACAACTGGACAAGAAATGGACAAGAACTGGACAACAACTGCACAAGAACTGGACAACAACTGCACAAGAACTGGACAACAACTGCACAAGAACTGGACAAGAAATGGACAAGAACTGGAAAATAACTGGACAAGAAATGGACAAGAACTGGACAAGAACTGGACAAAAACTGGACAAAAACTGGACAAAAACTGGACAAGAACTGGACAAAAACTGGACAAAAACTGGACAAGAACTGGACAAGAACTGGACAAAAACTGGACAAAAACTGGACAAGAACTGGACAACAACTGGACAAGAACTGGACAACAACTGGACAAGAAATGGACAAAAACTGGACAAAAACTGGACAAGAACTGGACAACAACTGGACAAGAACTGGACAACAACTGCACAAGAACTGGACAACAACTGCACAAGAACTGGACAACAACTGCACAAGAACTGGACAACAACTGCACAAGAACTGGACAAGAAATGGAGAAGAACTGGAAAATAACTGGACAAGAAATGGACAAGAACTGGACAAGAACTGGACAAAACCTGGACAAAAACTGGACAAGAACTGGACAAAAACTGGACAAAAACTGGACAAGAACTGGACAAGAACTGGACAAAAACTGGACAAAAACTGGACAAGAACTGGACAACAACTGGACAAGAACTGGACAACAACTGGACAAGAAATGGACAAGAAATGGACAAAAACTGGACAAAAACTGGACAAGAACTGGACAACAACTGGACAAGAACTGGACAACAACTGGACAAGAAATGGACAAGAACTGGACAACAACTGCACAAGAACTGGACAACAACTGCACAAGAACTGGACAACAACTGCACAAGAACTGGACAAGAAATGGACAAGAACTGGAAAATAACTGGACAAGAAATGGACAAGAACTGGACAAGAACTGGACAAAAACTGGACAAAAACTGGACAAAAACTGGACAAGAACTGGACAAAAACTGGACAAAAACTGGACAAGAACTGGACAAGAACTGGACAAAAACTGGACAAAAACTGGACAAGAACTGGACAAAAACTGGACAAAAACTGGACAAGAACTGGACAAGAACTGGACAAAAACTGGACAAAAACTGGACAAGAACTGGACAACAACTGGACAAGAACTGGACAACAACTGGACAAGAAATGGACAAGAACTGGACAACAACTGCACAAGAACTGGACAACAACTGGACAAGAACTGGACAACAACTGCACAAGAACTGGACAAGAAATGGACAAGAACTGGAAAATAACTGGACAAGAAATGGACAAGAACTGGACAAGAACTGGACAAAAACTGGACAAAAACTGGACAAAAACTGGACAAGAACTGGACAAAAACTGGACAAGAACTGGACAAGAACTGGACAAGAACTGGACAAGAACTGGACAAGAACTGGACAAGAACTGGACAAGAACTGGACAAGAACTGGACAAGAACTGGACAAGAACTGGACAAGAACTGGACAAGAACTGGACAAGAACTGGACAAGAACTGGACAAGAACTGGACAAGAACTGGACAAGAACTGGACAAGAACTGGACAAGAACTGGACAAGAACTGGACAAGAACTTGACAAGAACTGGACAAAAACTGGACAAGAACTGGACAAGAACTGGACAAGAACTGGACAAGAACTGGACAAGAACTGGACAAGAACTGGACAAGAACTGGACAAGAACTTGACAAGAACTGGACAAGAACTGGACAAGAACTGGACAAGAACTGGACAAGAACTGGACAAGAACTGGACAAGAACTGGACAAGAACTGGACAAGAACTGGACAAGAACTGGACAAGAACTGGACAAGAACTGGACAAGAACTGGACAAGAACTGGACAAGAACTGGACAAGAACTGGACAAGAACTGGACAAGAACTGGACAAGAACTGGACAAGAACTGGACAAGAACTGGACAAGAACTGGACAAGAACTGGACAAGGACTGGACAAGAACTGGACAAGAACTGGACAAGAACTGGACAAGAACTGGACAAGAACTGGACAAGAACTGGACAAGAACTGGACAAGAACTGGACAAGAACTGGACAAGAACTGGACAAGAACTGGACAAGAACTGGACAAGAACTGGACAAGAACTGGACGAGAACTGGACAAGAACTGGACAAGAACTGGACAAGAACTGGACAAGAACTGGACAAGAACTGGACAAGAACTGGACAAGAACTGGACAAGAACTGGACAAGAACTGGACGAGAACTGGACAAGAACTGGACAAGAACTGGACAAGAACTGGACAAGAACTGGACAAGAACTGGACAAGAACTGGACAAGAACTGGACAAGAACTGGACAAGAACTGGACAAGAACTGGACAAGGACTGGACAAGAACTGGACAAGAACTGGACAAGAACTGGACAGGAACTGGACAAGAACTGGACAAGAACTGGACAAGAACTGGACAAGAACTGGACAAGAACTGGACAAGAACTGGACAAGAACTGGACAAGAACTGGACAAGAACTGGACAAGAACTGGACAAGAACTGGACAAGAACTGGACAAGAACTGGACGAGAACTGGACAAGAACTGGACAAGAACTGGACAGACTGGACAATTGATGCACGCTAACAACCCTTACAGCCTCGTGTCACACAAAATAATGTTCACGTTATTTACACTTTGCCTATGATAGACGTATATATACGTCCTCACAAGTCTGTCAATATATACGAAAGGCGTATATATACGCTCTCAATATAATAAATTTCGCATCGTTTGGTGCATTATATGTTCAAATGTCCAAGAGGTCTCCAAATTCGTCAGGAAATCTTAAAAAACTAAAACAAACCTTGTTCTACATAAACTGAAATTGTTTTATTTTCTAAATTAGTTATAAATTTAATCGTTTCTTGAATGAGTTTCAGTTGGATTTAGTCGTTTTTAAAACAGTGAGTTTTGAGTTGTTGGCCGGTGGCCAAAACCGAACAAAAGCCGGCCGCCGCGCCGCCATCCGTCTTTACATTATCTAGTGAGCCCCGCTAAAAGACCCTTCCACTCATGACTCATCCCTTCTGGGCCCAAAGGATCAAACTCGAGAGCCTCCCCATCGCCTCCCACACCCCCCCAACCGCCCCGCCGCAGTCTCTCTCTCTGAAAAAAGTTCCCGAGCGGAAAACGGGATCCACCAAAATATCGACGTGAATTATTGATTTAGAGGTGTCATAACCAATTCAAACAATCGCCGGAGTGATTAGGCGGCGGTTGAATGTTTTAGCGCGTCCTGCGGGATTTCGCTCCGGCAGGACGTCATCCTGCTGCACATCCAATATTAAGCGGAATTTCTGATTGGAAACGGAACGGACGAATTTGACGTCGCAGGATTCCTGTCGGTCACAGGAACACGCTCGTGTTTTATTTGTTTTTGTTTTACCAAGATTTCCTGAAATATTTAAAGCAACGAAGAAAATAGAAACGTTGGTGATTCAGAAAGAATCACCAACGATCAACGAGGAAGCTGATAGGACTTTGGCAGTTTTGGATTCCTGAGTGTTTCAGGATTAGTTTCTTACTTCCTTTGTTTTCGTGGTTTGAGAGGCTTTTGGGGAATTAAGCAGAAATCAGAGTTCGTTGGGCAGGAACAAAACATACGATAATTGACGATTTTAATGAATTGATCATTGCAGGATTCCTGCGAGTTAATTTATTTAAGATGTCCTACCCAAAACTAAAAAAACTCAAAAAATCTTAAATATCTCAAAAACTAACCATCGGATTTTAAAGATTTTATCTTTTCTGGATTCCTGCTGCTTGCAGGATTCGTAAGCCGCCCCAATTATTTTTACAAGCTGCACCGTTCCCGAGATATCCGACAAAAACCGAAAATAAAAAAAACGGTCTACAATATCTCAGATATCTCAAAAACTAACCATCGGGTTTTAACGTTTTCATCTTTTCTGTATTCTTGCTGCTTGCAGGATTCGTAAGCCGTCCCATTTATTTCTACAAGCCGCACTGTTCCCGAGATATGCGACAAAAACCGAAAATAAAAAAGTCGGTCTACAATATCTCAGATATCTCAAAATCTAACCATCAGATTTTAACGTTTTTAACTGTTCTGAATTCCTGCAGTTTGCATGATTCATAATCCGCTACATTTATATCTACAAGCCGCACCGTTCCCGAAATATCCGGCAAAAGAAACGAAGAGAAAAAAGGCGGTTTCAAATATCTCAGATATTTCAAAAACTAACCATCGGGTTTTAACGTTTTTATATTTTCTGGATTCTTCCTGCTTGCGGGATTCGTAAGCCGTCCCATTTATTTTTACAAGCCGCACCGTTCCCGAGATATACGACAAAAACCGAAAAGAAAAAAGACGGTCTCAAATATCTCAGATATCTCAAAAACTAACCATTGGATTTTAACGTTTTTAACTGTTCTAAATTCCTGCAGTTTGCAGGATTCATAATTCGCTCCATTTATATTTACAAACCGCACCGTTCCCGAAATATCTGGCAAAAAAAAAACGAAGAAAAAAAAGGCAGTCTCCAATATCTCAGTTATCTCAAAAACTAACCATCGGGTTTTAACGTTTTTATCTTTTCTGTATTCTTGCCGCCTGCAGGATTCGTAAACCGTCCCATTTATTTGTACAAGCCGCACCGTTCCCGAGATATACGACAAAAACCGAAAAGAAAAAAGACGGTCTCAAATATCTCAAAAACTAACCATCGGATTTTAACGACTGTAACTGTTCTGAATTCCTGCAGCTTGCAGGATTCATAATCCGCTCCATTTATATTTACAAGCCGCAGCATTCCCGAAATATCTGGCAAAAGAAACGAAGAGAAAAAAGACAATCTCAAATATCTCAGATATCTCAAAAACTAACCATCGGATTTTAACGTTTTTACCTTTTCTGTATTCATGCTGCTTCCAGGATTCGTAAGCCATCCCATTTATTTTTACAAGCCGAACCGTTCCTGAGATATGCGACAAAAACTGGATAGAAAAAAGACGGTCTCAAATATCTCAGATATCTCAAAAACTAACCATGGGATTTTAACGATTTTAACTGTTCTGAATTCCTGCAGTTTACTGGATTCATAATGCGCTCCACTTATATTTACAAGCCGCACCATTACCGAAATATCCGGCAAAAACAAAAGAGAAAAAAGGCAGTCTCAAATATCTCAGATATCTCTAAAACTAACCACGGGGTTTTAACGTTTTTATCTTTTCTGTATTCTTGCTGCTTGCAGGATTCCTGCTGCTTGCAGGATGGACTTGCCGTCCAATTTATTTTTACAAGCCGCACCGTTCCCGAGATATGCGACAAAAACCGAAAAGAAAAAAGACGGTCTCAAATATCTCAGATATCTCGAAAACTAACCATCGGATTTTAACGACTGTAACTGTTCTGAAGTCCTGCAGCTTGCAGGATTCATAATCCGCTCCATTTATATTTACAAGACGCACCGTTCCCGAAATATCCGGGAAAAAAAACGAAGAGAAAAAAGGCTGTCTCAAATATCTCAGATATCTCTAAAACTAACCACCGGGTTTTAACGTTTTTATCTTTTCTGTATTCTTGCTGCTTGCAGGATTCGTAAGCCGTCCAATTTATTTTTACAAGCCGCACCGTTCCCGAGATATGCGACAAAAACCGAAAAGAAAAAAGACGGTCTCAATTATCTCAGATATCTCAAAATGTACCCATCGGATTTTACATTTTTTAACTTTTCTGAATTCCTGCAGTTTGCAGGATTCATAATCCGCTCCATTTATATTTACAAGCCGCACTGTTCCCGAAATATCCGACAAGAAAAAACGAAGAGAAAAAAGGCAGTCTGAAATATCTCAGATATCTTAAAAACTAACAGTGAGATTTTAAAGTTTTTAACTGTTTAGAATTCCTGCCGTTTGCAGGATTCAGAATCTGCTCTATTTATTTCTACAAGCCGCACCGTTCCCGAGATATGCGACAATAACCGAAAAGAAAAAAGACGGTCTCAAATATCTCAGATATCTCAAAAACTAACCATTGGATTTTAACGTTTTTAACTGTTCTGAATTCCTGCAGTTTGCAGGATTCATAATCCGCTCCATTTATATTTACAAGCCGCACCGTTCCCGAAATATCCGACAAGAAAAAACGAAGAGAAAAAAGGCAGTCTGAAATATCTCAGATATCTTAAAAACTAACAGTGAGATTTTAAAGTTTTTAACTGTTTAGAATTCCTGCCGTTTGCAGGATTCAGAATCTGCTCTATTTATTTCTACAAGCCGCACCGTTCTCGAGATATGCGACAAAAACCGAAAAGAAAAAAGACGGTCTCAATTATCTCAGATATCTCGAAAACTAACCATCGGATTTTAACGTTTTTAACTGTTCTGAATTCCTGCAGTTTGCAGGATTCATAATCCGCTCCATTTATATTTACAAGCCGCACCGTTCCCGAAATATCCGACAAGAAAAAACGAAGAGAAAAAAGGCAGTCTGAAATATCTCAGATATCTTAAAAACTAACAGTGAGATTTTAAAGTTTTTAACTGTTTAGAATTCCTGCCGTTTGCAGGATTCAGAATCTGCTCTATTTATTTCTACAAGCCGCACCGTTCTCGAGATATGCGACAAAAACCGAAAAGAAAAAAGACGGTCTCAATTATCTCAGATATCTCAAAATCTAACCATCGGATTTTAATTTTTTAACAGTTCTGAATTCCTGCAGTTTGCAGGATTCATAATCCGCTCCATTTATATTTACAAGCCGCACTGTTCCCGAAATATCCGACAAGAAAAAACGAAGAGAAAAAAGGCAGTCTGAAATATCTCAGATATCTTAAAAACTAACAGTGAGATTTTAAAGTTTTTAACTGTTTAGAATTCCTGCCGTTTGCAGGATTCATAATCTGCTCTATTTGTTTCTAAAAGCCGCACCGTTCTCGAGATATGCGACAAAAACCGAAAAGAAAAAAGACGGTCTCAATTATCTCAGATATCTCAAAAACTAACCATCGGATTTTAACGTTTTTAACTGTTCTGAATTCCTGCAGTTTGCAGGATTCATAATCCGCTCCATTTATATTTACAAGCCGCACCGTTCCCGAAATATCTGGCAAAAAAAAACGAAAAGAAAAAAGGCAGTCTCAAATATCTTAGATATCTCAAAAACTAACCTCCGGGTTTTAACGTTTTCATCTTTTCTGGATTCTAGCGGCTTGCAGGATTCGTAAGCCGTCCCATTTATTTGTACAAGCCGCACCGTTCCCGAGATATCCGACAAAAACCGAGAAGGACAAGAGACTATCTGAAATATCTCAGATATTTCAAAAATTATCTATCGGATTTTGTCTTTTTTAACGGTTTTGAATTCCTACAATTTGCAGGATTTATAAGCCGCTCCATTTATTTTCACAAGCCGCACCGTTCCCGAGATATCTGGCAAAAAGCCGAAAAGAAAAAAAGCCGTTGTCTCAAATATCTCAGATATCTCAAAAACTAACCATCGAGTTTTAACTTTTTTATCTCTTCTTTATTCCTGCTATTTGCAGGATTCATCAACTGCTCCGCTTATTTTTACAACCCGTACCGTTCACGAGATATCCGACAAGAACTGAAAACGAAAACAGAAAATCTCAAATGTCTCAAAAACTAACCATCGGATTTTAACGTTTTTATGTGTTTTGGATTCCTGCTGTTTGCAGGATTCATCAGCCGGGCCATTTATTTTTACAACCCGCACCGTTCCCGAGATATCCGACGAAAACCGTGGCGAAAAAAAAAGACAGTCAGTAAAATTGCCATCCACGGCGAGCATGTCTGCAAAAGCCATATCTAGCGCGATTATTGCCAATAAACTCTGAATTACTCTCGATATTATCCAGCCGCCCTCTCGCTCGCACCCCGTCCGCCGCCCGCGCGCGCGACAGAGCGCAGAACAGGGCGAAGCGTCGCTTCTAAAGTGCACCGCGGCCCTATATTTCAGCCTGCAACGAGGTCAACTTTAAAACGCCGTCTTGTATTCTTTCCTGCCGCAGAAACCCAACAGGATTTTTCTCTCGCGGTTTAGTTTTGGGAACATTCGCATTCTGAAAAGTTCGCTGCAAAAAAAGTAAAAAATCCGAGTAAAAACAAAGAAGTTATGACGGTTTCGAGTTACGCGATTACCTTGTAAAGATGCTGAAAATGGGAACAAAGAAGTTATGACGGTTTTGAGTTACGCGATTGCCTTGTAAAGATGCTGAAAATGCGAACAAAGAAGTTATGACGGTTTTGAGTTACGCGATTGCCTTGTAAAGATGCTGAAAATGGGAAGAAAGAAGTTATGCCGGTTTTGAGTTACGCGATTGCCTTGTAAAGATGCTGAAAATGCGAACAAAGAAGTTATGACGGTTTTGAGTTACGCGATTGCCTTGTAAAGATGCTGAAAATGGGAAGAAAGAAGTTATGCCGGTTTTGAGTTACGCGATTGCCTTGTAAAGATGCTGAAAATGGGAACTAAGAAGTTATAACGGTGTTGAATTACGCGATTGCCTTGTAAAGATGCTAAAAATGGGAAGAAAGAAGTTATGACGGTTTTGAGTTACGCGGTCGCATTCTAAAGGTTATTAGATTATAAAGGTGTCCTTTATTAAGGATAGTGCGTTATTCCAGCCTCATTGTCCTCGTCCTAAACAGGCTAAGGACACCAAACGTCCTTATTTCTAGCTCGTCATAAACTAAACACGAACATATTTTTGTAATTCCCGCGCAATTACTTATAGCGCCATCTGTATACAAGCTTTCTTTGTTGAGCTTCGATATTGTTCGTTTCGTGTTATCTAGAGTCGATATTGTTTATATCTCTTTGATACAAGGTACGCAGTGTACTACACAGTGCTACGTTATATTTTGCTAGATGTTATCCAACTAATGTCCTTTATTTAGGCTCCTCAGACTTAAGGCAACCCTAACGCGTACGCATGTATGAGAACAAATTGGACAGACTGGACAGAGTTAACAGACTGGCCAGATTGGACATATTGGACAGAGTAAACAGACTAGACAGACTAGACAGACTATAAACATACTATAAACAGACTATAAGCAGACTATAAACAAACTGTAAACAGACTATAAACAGACTATAGGCAGACTATAAACAGACTATAAACAGACTATAAACAGACTATAGACAGACTATAAACAGACTATAAACAGACTATGGAAAGACTATAAACAGACTATAAACAGACTATAAACAGACTATAAACAGACTATAGACTATAGGCAGACTATAAACAGACTATAAACAGACTATAAACAGACTATAGACAGACTATAGACAGACTATAAACAGACTATAAACAGACTATAGACAGACTATAGACAGACTATGGAAAGACTGTAAACAGACTATAAACAGACTATAAAAAGACTATAAACAGACTATAAACAGACTATAGACTATAGGCAGACTATAAACAGACTATAAACAGACTATAAACAGACTATAGACAGACTATAGAGAGACTATGGAAAGACTATAAACAGACTATAAACAGACTATAAAAAGACTATAAACAGACTATAAACAGACTATAAACAGACTATAGGCAGACTATAAACAGACTATAAACAGACTATAAACAGACTATAGACAGACTATGGACAGACTATAAACAGACTATAAACAGACTATAAACAGCGTATAAACAGACTATAAACGGACTATAAACAGACTATGAACAGTCTATAAACAGACTATGAACAGACTATAAACAGACTATACACAGACTATAGACAGACTATAAACAGACTATAACCAGACTATAAACAGACTATAAACAGACTATATGCAGACTATAAACAAACTATAAACAGACTATAAACAGACTATAAACAGACTATAGACAGACTATAGACAGACTATGGAGAGACTATAAACAGACTATAAACAGTCTACAAACAACCTATAAACAGACTATAAACGGACTATAAACAGACTATGGACAGTCTATAAACAGACTATGAACAGACTATAAAAAGACTATAAACAGACTATAAACAGACTATACACAGACTATAGACAGACTATAAACAGACTATAAACAGACTATAAACAGACTAAGCAGACTATAAACAGACTATAAACAGACTATAAACAGACTATAGACAGACTATAAACAGACTATACACAGACTATAGACAGACTATACACAGACTATAAACATGCTATAAACAGACTATAAACAGACTATAAACAGACTATCAACAGACTATAAACAGAAATACCAGAATAGACTATAAACAGTCTATAAACAGACTATAAACAGACTATTAACAGACTATTAACAGAGTATAAACAGACTAGAAACAGACTATAAACAGACTATAGACTATAGGCAGACTATAAACAGACTATAAACAGACTATAAACAGACTATAGACAGACTATAGACAGACTATAAACAGACTATAAACAGACTATAGACACACTATAGACAGACTATGGAAAGACTGTAAACAGACTGTAAACAGACTATAAACAGACTATAAAAAGACTATAAACAGACTATAAACAGACTAAGCAGACTATAAACAGACTATAAACAGACTATAAACAGACTATAGACAGACTATAAACAGACTATACACAGACTATGGACAGACTATACACAGACTATAAACATGCTATAAACAGACTATAAACAGACTATAAACAGACTATCAACAGACTATAAACAGAAATACCAGAATAGACTATAAACAGTCTATAAACAGACTATAAACAGACTATTAACAGACTATTAACAGAGTATAAACAGACTAGAAACAGACTATAAACAGACTATAGACTATAGGCAGACTATAAACAGACTATAAACAGACTATAAACAGACTATAGACAGACTATAGACAGACTATAAACAGACTATAAACAGACTATAGACACACTATAGACAGACTATGGAAAGACTGTAAACAGACTGTAAACAGACTATAAACAGACTATAAAAAGACTATAAACAGACTATAAACAGACTATAGACAGACTATAGACAGACTATGGAAAGACTATAAACAGACTATAAACAGACTATAAAAAGACTATAAACAGACTATAAACAGACTATAAACAGACTATAGACAGACTATAAACAGACTATAAACAGACTATAAACAGACTATAGACAGACTATGGACAGACTATAAACAGACTATAAACAGACTATAAACAACGTATAAACAGACTATAAACGGACTATAAACAGACTATGAACAGTCTATAAACAGACTATGAACAGACTATAAACAGACTATACACAGACTATAGACAGACTATAAACAGACTATAAGCAGACTATAAACAAACTATAAACAGACTATAAACAGACTATAAACAGACTATAGACAGACTATAGAAAGACTATGGAGAGACTATAAACAGACTATAAACAGTCTACAAACAACCTATAAACAGACTATAAACGGACTATAAACAGACTATGGACAGTCTATAAACAGACTATGAACAGACTATAAAAAGACTATAAACAGACTATAAACAGACTATACACAGACTATAGACAGACTATAAACAGACTATAAACAGACTATAAACAGACTATAAACAGACTATAGACAGACTATAGAAAGACTATGGAGAGACTATAAACAGACTATAAACAGTCTACAAACAACCTATAAACAGACTATAAACGGACTATAAACAGACTATGGACAGTCTATAAACAGACTATGAACAGACTATAAAAAGACTATAAACAGACTATAAACAGACTATACACAGACTATAGACAGACTATAAACAGACTATAAACAGACTATAAACAGACTATAAGCAGACTATAAACAGACTATAAACAGACTATAAACAGACTATAGACAGACTATAAACAGACTATACACAGACTATAGACAGACTATACACAGACTATAAACATGCTATAAACAGACTATAAACAGACTATCAACAGACTATAAACAGAAATACCAGAATAGACTATAAACAGTCTATAAACAGACTATAAACAGACTATTAACAGACTATTAACAGAGTATAAACAGACTAGAAACAGACTATAAGCAGACTATAAACAGACTATAAACAGACTATAAACATACTATAAACAGACTATTAACAGACTATTAACAGAGTATAAACAGACTAGAAACAGACTATAAGCAGACTAAAAACAGACTATAAACAGACTATAAGCAGACTATAAACAGACTAGAAACAGACTATAAACAGACTATAAACAGACTATAAACAGACTATAAACAGACTATAAACAGACTATAAACAGACTATAAACAGACTATAAACAGACTATAAACAGACTATAAACAGCCTATAAACAGTCTATAAACAGACTATAAACAGACTATAAATAGGCTATAAACAGACTATAAACAGACTATAAACAGACCATAAACAGACTATAAACAGACTATAAACAGACTATAAACAGACTATAAACAGACAAAAAACAGACTATAGACAGACTATAGACAGACTATAAACAGACTATAAACAGACTATAAACAGACTATAAGCAGACTATAAACAGACTATAAACAGACTATAAACAGACTATAAACAGCCTATAAACAGACTATAAACAGACTATAAACAGACTATAAACAGACTATAAACAGACTACAAACAGACTATATACAGACTATAGACAGACTATAAACAGACTATAAACAGACTATAGACGGACTATCGACAGACTATAGACAGACTATAAACAGACTATAAACAGACTATAAATAGACTAGAAACAGACTATAGACAGACTATAGACAGGCTATAGACCGACTATAAACAGAATATGAACAGACTATAAACAGACTATAAACAGTCTAGTCTCATGTGTCTACTTTTGTCTGTCTAGTCTTGTCTGTCTAGCCTTGTATGTTTGATCTTGTCTGTCTAATCTTGTCTCTCTGGTCTTGTCTGTCTCATCTGTCTGGTCTATCTGTACTGGCTGCTCTGGCCGTTCTGGCTGCTCTAGCTGCTCTGGCTGGTCTGTCTGGTCTGTTTGGTATGGCTGGTCTGTCTGGTCTGTCTGGTCTGTCTGGTCTGTCTGGTCTGTCTGGTCTGTCTGGTCTGTCTGGTCTGTCTGGTCTGTCTGGTCTGTCTGGTCTGTCTGGTCTGTCTGGTCTGTCTGGTCTGTCTGGTCTGTCTGGTCTGTCTGGTCTGTCTGGTCTGTCTGGTCTGTCTGGTCTGTCTGGTCTGTCTGGTCTGTCTGGTCTGTCTGGTCTGGCTGGTCTATCTGGTTTAGCTGGTCTGTCTGGTATGCCTCTGCCTGGCCTGGCTGGCCTAGCTGGCCTGGTTGGTCTGTCTGGTCTGGCTTGTCTGGCTGGCCTGGCTGGTGTGACTGGTTTGGTTGGTCTGTCTGAACTGGCTGGCCTGCCTGGTCTGGCTGGTCTGGCTGGCCTGGCTGGCCTGGCTGGTCTGTCTGGTATGGCTGGTCTGGTTGGTCTGGCTGGTCTGGCTAGCCTGCCTGGTCTGTCTAGTCTGTCTAGTCTCTCTAATCTGTCTAGTGTGTCTGTCTAGTCTTGTTTGTGTAGTCGTGTCTACCTAGTCGTGTCTGTCAAATCTAGTCTGTATAGTCTAATCTAGCAAGAACTTCAAAGAATCAGAAACTTTTGATAAAAAATTGTTATCAAACTTCAACTTTTGAAGTTGTCCTCGTTTAAACTTCCCGCAAGTTTTTTTTTTATTTTTATATTTAATTCGTGCAAAGGAAAAAATTTGAATGGAAGTAAGAAAACGCGTTTAGTGTGTAATTAATGTGTAGTCGTCCGCAATATCCGTCGGCCGCGTTGTTTTTCCGCTCGCCGTTGCCGGTGGCATGCAGTAGAAAGGGGGCGGGGGAAGCCGGGAGAAGCCCGCTGCAAAAAGTATCTGGCAAGGGTCACATGCTCTCAACATTAGTCGGCTGGAATAGCTGCCGGTGCCGCTAACGTTCTTTCTTTCCATCCACAGACACATAAAACATGGATAGAATTAGCACGTTACACTACAACTTCATAGTCAGCGCAAAGTTGGAAATTCGAGTTATGACGGTTTAGAGTTACGCGTTATCATTGTAGAGATACTGAAAATCGGAGTAAGAACAAAGGCGTTATGGCGGTTTTGAATTTCGCGGTTGCATTCTAGCAGTATTTTTAAAATTGCGACAACTCAACAAAAGTTATGCCAAAAAAACTAAAACTTTCATAGCAATAGTTAAGCTTTGGTAATTTTGTTATTTATTTTTTCAGACCCAGCTTTAAAATTACGCGCATTACACTCGATTTACACGGTATTTAATTTACACGGTTTCGTTTTACACGGTTTAAGCTCGATTAGAAGTTGCGGTTTCTAAAACCGCAAACGTCAAAGTCATATTTTAATGTTTCCGTGCTTAAAATTACACGAATTACACTCGATTTGCACGGTACTTAATTTACACGGTTTCGTTTTCACACGGTTTAAGCTCGATTTGAGTTGCTGTTTCGAGAACCGCAAACGTCAAAGTCATATTTCATGTTTCCGTGGTTAAAATTACACGAATTACTCTCGATTTACACGGTACTTAATTTACACGGTTTCGTTTTATACGGTTTAAACTCGCTCAGAAGTTGCGGTTTCGAAAACCGCGAACGCCAAAGTCATATTTTCAAGTTACCGTGCTAATGTAATCGAGGAGAGAAAGAAAACGGAAGTAATCTACTCAGTTCTAGGTTTATTCAAGAACGTATCTACCGTGTAAATCGAGGTAAATCGTGTAAACGTCGTAAAAACGGGTATATGTAAACCGTGTAAACGTGTACAGTGTAAGCTTAGAGTGTACAATAGGTTATCTACTCAGTTTATTCAAGAACGTATCTACCGTGTAAATCGAGGGATGAGTGTACATGCTAGCTAGCTATAAACCAAACAATTGAAAGTTTTCATTGCGATTTTATTTTTCGTACGTCTATGGATTTTTACCACACCCGCGTGGATTCCCAACGTGAGGCGAAAAGGAAGCAAAAAACGCGCTTTTCCATTTTTAATGCGCGCTGCCGCCCAATTTTTGCCTCCTGCGGACGAACCGACAGACTCAGAAAAAACTACTTTTCCCCGTTTTCCCAACGCTCTTTGCTTCGTTTTTAAATCGTTCCTATTTCCTCAGATATTGAAGAAAGTGTTAATGCAGTTTTAGCATGATATTTATTATTTGATTATTTCAATAGATCAGACAGGAAATTAATCCTGAAACTCGCAGGAAGCCAAAACTGTTACTTTTATCACAATCAAACATAGCGGTTCTGAGTTATCAACGTTTGGAATTTCTCTTCAAAATTTCAGGAAACCAGAAAACTGCCCAAAATTGCAACAAAAACTTAGCAACTACAAAAGTTCATTTTTCCGCAATACAAAAAGGCTATCGACTACGACTATTAAAAAACAAGAGCAGGGAAGTGCACCTGAACTACCACCAAAAGAAATTTTGGAAATCGCACAAAGCCTGCAGAAATTACACCAAAATTAAACCGTTTTTAGTTGAAGAGGAAAAGTTTCTTCAGATGGAATTTATAGATAAGCGGTTTTTGAGCAAAACTGTGAAAGAATTTCGCCGAAAACTCATCTGGTTCAAAAGTTATCGCAAAAAAAACTGCGAAATCAAAGCCAACTGCGAACGCTCGCAACAAATGTTCATAACTTTCTCATTTCCAAACCTATCTCGATGATTTTTTCACACGTTTATCGTATTTTTAGTGCTAAGTTAGGAAATGTTGAAGGAAGTGGTTTCAAAAAAAAAAAATTGTTAATAAATAAGAAAATAAAAAATGTGTTAGATTTATTTACAGTGTTAACAAAAGTCAATAAAAATAGTGGGAAATGGCCTCATGCAGGAAGTGCTCAATGTGCAAACTCACGTTTCTCCCTTCGAACTTCAGCGCGTCCTCATCGGAACACCCCAAGCTCCGCATGTATTTCAAGTACGTCGTGGTTATCGGCAGCGAGTAGTCGATCTCTCCCGCCAGCACCACCCGCCCCTCCTTCTCCAGCCCTTCCGCCGGCGACCACAGCTTCGGGCTCTCAGTCTTCTTCTTCGGGAAGTCTTTAGCGGTCAAGTTGCACACGTCTAAAGGGTTGGACGAGCGTTTCTTCTCAGGTTCCGCGAGCTTTGCCTCCTGTTTGACAGGCAGCGGCGAGAGCTGCAGGGCTGTCGGACTCGGGCTGGGCGTTGGCAACACTGACACCGGCGACGGCGAGCGCGGATGCTTCTGACACTCTGTACATCCCAGCAGGAAACGCGTGACAGCCTCACGCGGCAGAAACGCATACGTCTCCGTTATCTAGAACCAACAAAAAGGAATGATTTAAGCGGTAACTCGAACGTCAATTCTGACGTTAGTTTCACTTGCACTTGCGACATAAGTCATTTTGTTCCACGTTTAATCTAAATTCTAAAACTGTTTTTACTTTTTTCCTAACTTTATTAGATTTGAAATATTTTGGATTTACTAACATTTAGTTTGATGTCGATAACTTTGTCGATAATTAACTTTTGACGTTGAATTCAACTTTCTTTCACCATCGCACATATTGTTGCTAATAATGAAACTAAGAAATCTTGCGAAAATCATCAAACTATCTCAATTTGCCAAAAAGTTACAGCTTTGTGAAATTTACTAGATTTTTGGAAATCTGCAAAATCATCCCGATTCAACTTTCAACTTTTTATCAACATCCTCAAACTAAGAGATTTTGCAAAAATCATTAAAGTACCTCAATTAGTCAATAAGTTACAGCTTTGCGAAATTTACTAGATTTTTTGGAAATTTGCAAAATCATCCCAATTCAACCTCCAACTTTCTATCAGCATCATCAAACTAAGAGATTTTGCAAAAATCATCAAAGTACCTCAATTTGCTAAAAAGTTACAGCTTTGTGAAATTTACTAAATTTTTGGAAATTTGCAAAATCATCTTAATTCAACTTTCAATCAACATCCTCAAACTAAGAGATTTTGCAAAAATCATCAAACTACCTCAATTTGTCAAAAAGTTACAGCTTTGTGAAAGTTACTAGATTTTTGGAAATTTGCAAAATCATCCCAATTCAACCTCCAACTTTCTATCAGCATCATCAAACTAAGAGATTTTGCAAAAATCATCTAACTACCTCAATTTGCCAAAAAGTTACAGCTTTGTGAAATTTAGTAGATTTTTGGAAATTTGCAAAATCATCCCAATTCAACTTTCTATCAATATCCTCAAACTAAGAGATTTTGCAAAAATCATCAAAGTACCTCAATTTGCTAAAAAGTTACAGCTTTGTGAAATTTACTAAATTTTTGGAAATTTGCAAAATCATCTTACTTCAACTTTCAATCAACATCCTCAAACTAAGAAATTTTGCAAAAATCATCAAACTACCTCAATTCGCCAAAAAGTTACAGCTTTGTGAAATTTACTAGATTTTTGGAAATTTGCAAAATCCTCCCAATTCAACTTTCAACTTTCTATCAACATCCTCAAACTAAGAGATTTTGCAAGAATCATCAAACTACTTCAATTTGCTAAAAAGTTACAGCTTTGTAAAATTTACTAGATTTTTGTAAATTTGCAAAATCCTCCCAATTCAACTTTCAACTTTTTATCAACATCCTCAAACTAAGAGATTTTGCAAAAATCGTCAAACTACCTCAATTTGCCAAAACGTTACAGCCTTGTGAAATATACTAGATTTTTGGCAATTTGCAAAATCATCCCAATTCAACTTTCTATCAATATCCTCAAACTAAGAGATTTTGCAAAAATCATCAAAGTACCTCAATTTGCTAAAAAGTTACAGCTTTGTGAAATTTACTAAATTTTTGGAAATTTGCAAAATCATCTTAATTCAACTTTCAATCTACATCCTCAAACTAAGAAATTTTGCAAAAATCATCAAACTACCTCAATTCGCCAAAAAGTTACAGCTTTGTGAAATTTACTAGATTTTTGGAAATTCACAAAATCCTCCCAATTCAACTTTCAACTTTCTATCAACATCCTCAAACTAAGAGATTTTGCAAGAATCATCAAACTACTTCAATTTGCTAAAAAGTTACAGCTTTGTGAAATTTACAAGATTTTTGGAAATTTGCAAAATCATCCCAATTCAACTTTCAACTTTCTATCAACATCCTCAAACTAGAGATTTTGCAATAATCATCAAACAACCTCAATTTTCCAAAAAGTTACAGATTTGTGAAATTTAATACATTTTTATAAATTCGCAAAATCATCCCAATTCAACTTTCTATCAACATCCTCATACTAGAGATTTTGCAAAAATCATCAAACTACCTCAATTTTCCAAAAATTTACAGATTTGTGAAATTTACTACATTTTTATAAATTCGCAAAATCATCCCAATTCAACTTTCAACTTTCTATCAACATCCTCAAACTAGAGATTTTGCAATAATCATCAAACTACCTCAATTTTCCAAAAAGTTACAGATTTGTGAAATTTACTACATTTTTATAAATTCGCAAAATCATCCCAATTCAACTTTCAACTTTCTATCAACATCCTCAAACTAGACATTTTGCAAAAATCATCAAACTACCTCAATTTTCCAAAAAAGTTACAGATTTGTGAAATTTACTACATTTTTATAAATTTGCAAAATCATCCCAATTCAACTTTCAACTTTCTATCAACATCCTCAAACTAGAGATTTTGCAAAAATCATCAAACTACCTCAATTTTCCAAAAAGTTACAGATTTGTGAAATTTACTACATTTTTATAAATTCGCAAAATCATCCCAATTCAACTTTCAACTTTCTATCAACATCCTCAAACTAGAGATTTTGCAAAAATCATCAAACTACGTCAATTTTCCCAAAAGTTACAGCTTTGTGAAATTTACTACAATTTTGGAAATTTGCAAAATCATCCCAATTCAACTTTCAACTTTCTATCAACATCCTCAAACTAGAGATTTTGCAAAAATCATCAAACTACCTCAATTTTCGAAAAAAGTTACAGATTTGTGAAATTTACTACATTTTTATAAATTTGCAAAATCATCCCAATTCAACTTTCAACTTTCTATCAACATCCTCAAACTAGAGATTTTGCAAAAATCATCAAACTACGTCAATTTTCCCAAAAGTTACAGCTTTGTGAAATTTACTACAATTTTGGAAATTTGCAAAATCATCCCAATTCAACTTTCTACTTTGAATCAACATCCTCAAACTAAGAGATTTTGCAAAAATCATCAAAGTACCTCAATTTGCCATAAAGTTACAGCTTTGTGAAATTTACTAGATTTTTGGAAATTTGCAAAATCATCCCAATTCAACTTTCTACTTTGAATCAACATCCTCAAACTAAGAGATTTTGCAAAAATCATCAAAGTACCTCAATTTGCCATAAAGTTACAGCTTTGTGAAATTTACTAGATTTTTGGAAATTTGCAAAATCATCCCAATTCAACTTTCTACTTTGAATCAACATCCTCAAACTAAGAGATTTTGCAAAAATCATCAAAGTTCCTCAATTTGCCATAAAGTTACAGCTTTGTGAAATTTACTAAATTTTTGGAAATTTGCAAAATCATCCCAATTCAACTTTCAACTTTCTATCAACTTTCTCAAACTAAGATATTTTGCAAAAATCATCAAACTACCTCAATTTTGCAAAAAGTTACAGCTTTGTGAAATTTACTAGATTTTTGGAAATTTGCAAAATCATCCCAATTCAACTTTCCACTTACTATCAACATCATCAAACTAAGAGATTTTGTAAAAATCATCAAACTACCTCAATTTACCAAAACGTTGCAGCTTTGTGAAATTTACTAGAGTTTTGGAAATTTGCAAAATCATCCCAATTCAACTTTCTACTTTGTATCAACATCCTCAAACTAGAGATTTTGCAAAAATCATCAAACTACCTCAATTTACCAAAACGTTACTGCTTTGTGAAATTTACTAGATTTTTGGAAATTTGCAAAATCATCCCAATTCAACTTTCAACTTTCTATCAACATCCTCAAAGTAAGTGATTTTGCAAAAATCATCAAACTACCTCAATTTACCAAAACGTTGCAGCTTTGTGAAATTTACTAGAGTTTTGGAAATTTGCAAAATCATCCCAATTCAACTTTCCACTTTGTATCAACATCCTCAAACTAAGAGATTTTGCAAAAATCATCAAAGTACCTCAATTTGCCATAAAGTTACTGCTTTCTGAAATTTACTAGATTTTTGGAAATTTGCAAAATCATCCCAATTCAACTTTCAACTTTCTATCAACATCCTCAAAGTAAGTGATTTTGCAAAAATCATCAAACTACCTCAATTTACCAAAACGTTGCAGCTTTGTGAAATTTACTAGAGTTTTGGAAATTTGCAAAATCATCCCAATTCAACTTTCCACTTTGTATCAACATCCTCAAACTAAGAGATTTTGCAAAAATCATCAAAGTACCTCAATTTGCCATAAAGTTACTGCTTTGTGAAATTTACTAGATTTTTGGAAATTTGCAAAATCATCCCAATTCAACTTTCAACTTTCTATCAACATCCTCAAAGTAAGTGATTTTGCAAAAATCATCAAACTACCTCAATTTACTAAAACGTTGCAGCTTTGTGAAATTTACTAGAGTTTTGGAAATTTGCAAAATCATCCCAATTCAACTTTCAACTTTCTATCAAAATTCTCAAACTAAGAAATTTTGCAAGAATCATCAAACTACCTCAATTTGCCAAAAAGTTACAGCTTTGTGAAAATTACTAGATTTTTGAAAATTTGTAAAATCATCCCAATTCAACTTTCAACTTTCTATCAACATCCACAAACTTAGAAATTTTGCAAAAATCATCAAACTACGTCAATTTTCCAGAAAGTTACACCTTTTTGGAAATTCGCAAAATCATTCCAATTCAACTTTCTATCAACATCGCACGCATTGTTTCTAATAATAAAACTGCGAGATTTTGCAAAAATCATCAAACTATCTCAATTTGCCAAAAAGTTGCAACTTTCCGAAACTTGATTTGCAATATCAACTTTCAACTTTCTTTCAACATCCCGCGCCGCATAAATCAACCCCGCCGCGCTATCTTTTGTTTTCCCACCCCCGCCCTCACTTAATATTCCCTCGCCCGAAACGGAAACCTGTTGAACGCCAATAATTCACGCAAAAAAAACAAATAACCGAGAAAGTTCCGTCTGTCCGTCTTACCGTTCTGTACGTGCGTTTCTGGCCGGCGTGCTTCCCCGGCCGCCCCTCCAGCTCGACGTGCACGTTGTAGATGATGTCGAAGAAGTTTTCCACGACGGCTACTTTCCTGTAGACGGGATCTCCACAGGAATTCTGAAACAATAAAAAGCGCGTTTAGTTCCCTTGAAATTTTAAAGAAAAAAAATTGAAAAATAGGAGTTATCGATTGTTAAAGTAAAAGTTGTTTGTGTTTTGGTTTATAACATGTTAAAATGGGAATTTTTCTAAAATTCTTGCATTTATGCGTTCTTGGCGGTTTTTAGAAACTTTTTGATCGCAGGGGCGCAACAGCAGGAAAATTGCCCCCACACGAAATTTCAGGGAATTGATACAGCAGGTTTATTAAGATTGAAATTCGGAGTATTTTAGTGAAAAAATTTTGAAGAAAACTTAAAAAATAAGAAAGTTACTTTGTTTTTTGTTCGTTTTTCAACCCCTTATAAACCCGCGCATCTGTGGTGTTGAAATTATCGAATTTGTGCCAATATTTTAGTTAGCAGCAGAAAATTCCTAGGAATATATACAGCAGGAATAATAACAATGAAATTCTGAGTATTTTAGTGAAAAAATTTTGCAAAAATCCTGAAAAATAAGAAAGTTACATGATTTTTAAATTTTTGCTCACAGTAGGCCATGAACTTTTTTTTTGTTTTTCTGCCATAACTAACGAACCGAGTGGCGGATTTTATTTTTTTCTTCGGTTTTTTATCCATTTTTCAATCCTTTATAAACCTGTCTGTATTTGCTGTTGCAATTATCGAATTTGTGCCACTATTTTAGTTAGCAGCAGAGAATTCCAAGGAATAGATACAGCAGAAATATTAAGAATTAAATTATGAGTATTTTAGTGAAATTTTTTTGAAAAAAGCTTGAAAAATAAGAAAGTTATGTGATTTTTAAATTTTTGCTCACAGTAGGCCATGAACTTTTTTTGTTTTTCAGCCATAATTTGCGAACCGAGCGGTGGATTTTCATTTTTTTTCGTTTTTTTGTTCGTTTTTCAATCCCTTATAAACCCACCTGTCTTTGGTGCTAAATTTATAGAATTTGTGCCACTATTTTAGTTAGCAGCAGAAAATACCAAGGAATAGATACAGTAGGAATAATAAGAATGAAATTCTGAGTATTTTAGTAGTATATAAACTCGCTTTTGTTCGGTTTGTTTGAGGCTGAAATGCCCGAATTTGTGTCGCTTACTTGGTTAGCAGCAGAAAGTTCCAAGGAATATGTACAGCAGGAATATTAAGAATGAAATTCTGAATATTTTAATGAAAAAATTTTGCAAAAATCCTGAAAAATAAGAAAGTTACATGATTTTTAAATTTTTGCTCACAGTAGGCCATGAACTTTTTTTAGTTTTTCCGCCATAACTTGCGAGCCGAGCGGTGGATTTTCATATTTTTTTCGGTTTTTTGTTCGTTTTTCAATCCCTTATAAACACGCCTGTCTTTGGTGTTGAAATTATCGAATTTTTGCCACTATTTTAGTTAGCAACAGAAATTTCCAAGGAATAGATACAGCAGGAATAATAAGAATGAAATTCTGAGTATTTTAGTAGTATATAAACTCGCTTTTGTTCGGTTTGTTTGCGGCTGAAGTGCCCGAATTTGTTTGGTTAGCAGCAGAAAGTTCCAAGGAATATGTACAGAAGAAATATTAAGAATGAAATTCTGAGTGTTTTACTGAAAAATTTTTGCAAAAATCTTGAAAAATAATAAAGTTACATGAATTTTAAATTTTGGCTCACAGTAGGCCATGAACTTTTTTTAGTTTTTCCGCCATAACTTTCGAACCGAGCGGTGGATTTTCATATTTTTTTCGGTTTTTTGTTCGTTTTTCAACCCCTTATAAACCCGCCCATCTGTGGTGTTGAAATTATCGAATTTGTGCCACTATATTAGTTAGCAGCAGAAAATCCCTATGAATATATACACCAGGAATAATAACAATGAAATTTTGAGTATTTTAGTGAAAATTTTTTGCAAAAATCCTGAAAAACAAGAAAGTTACATGATTTTTAAATTTTTGCTCACAGTAGGCAATGAACTTTTTTTTGTTTTTCTGCCATAACTTACGAACCGAGTGGCCGATTTTAATTTTTTCTTCGGTTTTTTATCCATTTTTCAATCCTTTATAAACCTGTCTGTATTTGGTGTTGAAATTATCGAATTTGTGCCACTATTTTAGTTAGCAGCAGAGAATTCCAAGGAATAGATACAGCAGAAATATTTAGAATGAAATTGAAATAAAATGACTATTTTAGTGATTTTTTTTTGAAAAAAGCTTGAAAAATAAGAAAGTTATGTGATTTTTAAATTTTTGCTCACAGTAGGCCTTGAACTTTTTTTCGTTTTTCCGCCATAACTTGCGAACCAAGCGGTGGATTTTCATAATTTTTTCGGTTTTTTGTTCGTTTTTCCATTCATTATAAACACACTTTTGTTGGGTTTGTTTAGGGTTGAAAATGTCGAACTTGTGTCGATAATTTGTTAAAATTCCCAGGTTAAATACAGCAAGAATATTTAGATTGAAATTCTGAGTATTTTAGTGGTAAAATTTTGAAGAAAGCTTGAAAAATAAAAAGTTATAAGATTTTTAAATATTTGCTCACAGTAGGCCTTGAACTTTGTGTTTGTTTTTCCGCCATAACTTGCGAACCAAGGGGTGGATTTTCATATTTTTTTCGTTTTTTTGTTCGTTTTTCAATTCATTATAAACACACTTTTGTTCGGTTTGTTTGGGACTGAAAATGTCGAACTTGTGTCGATAATTTGCTAAAATTCCCAGGATTTAGTACAGCAGGAATATTTAGAATGGTATTGTGAATATTTTAGTGAAATTTTTTTGAAAAAAGCTTGAAAAGTAAGAAAGTTATTTGATTTTCAAATTTTTGCTCACAGTAGGCCATGAACTTTTTTTTTCGTTTTTCCGCCATAACTTGCGAACCGGGCGGCGGGTTTTCATTTTTTTTTCGTTGTTTTGTTTCTTTTTTCGACCCTTTGTAAAGCCGTCTGTCTTTGGTGTTTGAAATTATTGAATTTGTGCCACTATTTTAGTTAGCAGCAGAAAATTCCAAGGAAGAGATACAGCAGGAATATTAAGAATAAAATTCTGAGTATTTTAGTGAAAAAAATTTGCAAAAATCTTGAAAAATAAGAAAGCTACACGATTTTTAAATTTTTGCTCACAGTAGGCCATGAACTTTTTTTCGTTTTTCCGCCATAACTTGCGAACCGGGCGGCGGATTTTGATTATTTTTTCGGTGTTTTATTCATGTTACAATCCTTTATACACCCGTCTGTCTTTGCTGTTGAAATTATCGAAAATGTGCCACTATTTTAGTTATCAGCAGAGAATTCTAAGGAATCGATACAGCAGCAATATTAAGAATGAAATTCTGGGTATTTTAGTGAAAAAAATTTGCAAAACTCTTGAAAAATAAGAAAGTTACATGATTTTTAAATTTTTGTTTCCAGTAAGCCATGAACTTTTTTTACTTTTTCCACTATAACTTGCGAACCGAGCGTTGGATTTTCATAATTTTTTCGATGTTTTGTCAGTTTTTCAATCCTTTATGAACTGGCTTTTGTTCGATTGCTTTGGGGTTGAAAATGTGTAATTTGTGCCGCTAGTTTGCGACGGGGGTGCGCGCAATGCGAAGTGGTGTCCGGATATTCCGGAGGTCTGTAGGGGTTGAGGATGATTCGGCAGAACTCCGGCAGTCAGAGGGTTAGGTAGAAAGCCCGAAGGGGGTGAGTGGGCGGACGGAGCGGATCCGACCCTCACAAAGGAAAAATTGCGCCCTCTAGCGTCGTCACGTTACTATGGTTTTACTTGAATAAAACAAAACACTAATTTACACCAACCCCCATCTACATTTCGCAAAAGTTGAAAGTTGAAAGAAAATTTATTGCAAAAAAAGTCGTAGTTACAACCAAAAAATAAGCAAAATATTAAAACAATTCCGCAACTCAACCAACTTTCCACCCCGCATTTGTTTTTGTTTTGTCCTGCGGCGGTTCCGCATCAAAGTTGAAACGACCCCTAAATACGGAGCTCTAAGTAGGTCTGAGCTTTATTACACCCCTCAACCTTGGGGTGGCTTCGCTGCGCAGTTTCTTATTTCGTTTACGTACGAGTCTGCAAAGCCACCCGTAACAGATTTCACGTGCAAGCGTTTTGTTCCTAAATTTTAGTGAAAAAATTATTAAAATCGGGTGGAAAACAACAAAGTTATTAACGTTTTTGTGATTGTGATACAGCAGGCCGTGAACTTTCCAACTTGCATTTTTTGCCATAACTTTGCCACCCTTGCTCCCATTTTCAAAATTCTTTCACGTCTGTAAACTAGCAGCTCCCCCATTCCAATTTTTTTGTGCCCTTTTCAAATGTCGCTTTTGCCCGGAGAGTTCTTATCAAGCCGGCCGCGTTTCGAGCGATCTCCGCGAGAGCAAAAAAAGAGGGTGGAAAAGCAACCCCCCGCAAACTCTCCCTTTCTTATACTTTTTTTGCGCGTCGTTACGGAGCGTTGCCAAGAAACCTTTTCGCTGCAGCAAAAACAACCGGCGGGATTTTTGGACGATAGCCTTGCTAATATGAGGAGTGAGAGATTAAGGGTGGATTTAAATTTCGCGGGGTAGTTAGTGGAATGTACTGGTGAAAGAATTTTTCGAATTAATTGAGAGGTTTGAAAGTTATAGGGGAAAAAAGAATGGAAAAAGTTCATGGCACACTTAGAAATAAATAGTTTTTTATGGATAATTTCGTTGTTTTTTGAGTTTTTTTGGATTTTTTTTCGCAAGATTGTTTTAAATTTATTCCTGCAGCGACTCCTAATGCAAGATTTGAAAAAAAAACGAATTTTAAAAATAACGTTTGCTCAATCAGAAATGTTTGGAATTCACAAAAGAAGATTTTCCTGCAAAATTTTTTGAAAAATTTGATCCCGTTCAGATTTAACTACCGAAAAAACATATTCCTGCTGCAACTTCACAACTTTAATACGATTTTTACGACAACTTCATAACTTTCAAACTTTTCGCTGCAGCAAAAACTTCAACCGGCGGGATTTTTGGACGGTAGCCTTGCTAATATTGGGAGTGAGAGATTAAGGGTGGATTTAAATCTCGCGGGGTAGTTAGCGGAATGTAGTGGTGAAATAATTTTTCGAATCAATTGAGGGGTTTAAAAGTTATGCGGGAAAAATGAATGAAAAAGTTCATGGCACACTTAGAAAAAAGTAGTTTTTTATTGATAATTTCGTTGTTTTTTAAGTTTTTTTAGTTTTGTATTCACAGAGGTGTTTTAAATTTATTCCTGCAACGATTCCAAGTCCAAAATATCGAAAACACCAAATTTTAAAAATTATGTTTGCTCGATCAAAAATGTTTAAAATTCACAAAGAAAGATTTCCCTGCAAATTTTTTTGAAAAATTCGTTCCCGTTCGGAAGTAACAACCGAAAAACCAAATTCCTGCTGCATCTTCATAACTTTAATACCATTTTTGGTGACAGATGGTGAATCTGCTCGGAGCGACTTATTTATATGGCTTGTCCGTCCTCCCGTTTATAGCAGGACTATTACAAGGCGCCATGTAAGGGAATTAGAAAGGATCCCTGCGAATTATTTTCAAGAATTCGCTGTTGAACGACCTTGTTACAATTTATCGAATACATTTTAGCAGGAAATCGTTTAAGTTGTAAACAGCAGGAAATTGGAAAAGTCGTGATCAGAAAGAATTTTTGAAAAAAGTTTGTTAATTAAAAAGTTATTGCGGTTTAATGTATATTTTCAGCAGGAATTTTTAATATTTTAACGATAACTTGCGCCCAGCAGGAATATTTCGATGCAACAAATTGCAATTTAGATTAAGACACGGAGAGCTTTGATTTCAGCAGGATTTTGAATTTCTATTTTATCCATCTCCGAGTTTTATCAAATTCCTGCTGAACCATTTTTCAAAAATTTGACCTTCCCCAGTTTTTTCGCAATAACTTTGCAACGGATCATCGGATCTCAAACATTTTTGCACAACCACCTTCGCTATTAATTTTCGGATATTCATTCGCCAGCAGGATTCGTCTCAAACTTGTCGTTATTTTGTTCCGTGAGCGTGAAACTGGACACACCTATGAGACTCAAACCGAGCGTGTTATTTGCGTCCGAGTTCGGTGGCCGGTCGACATCCCTGCATGCACCAGCAGGAACTCGTCCGAAATAAAAGAAGCAGCAGGAAAGCGAGACGGCTTTAAAATTAGATTCAACATGTGGTTTAAAATCCCTGCCGCCGCGGCACAACATTCTATATATTTTTTCTGCTACAAATTACCGATATCAACAGGTCGCCGCAGGATTTCCCCTCCGCAGGATTTACTACCCGAACAAATAAAATATATTCGAGAGAGTTAATAAGAAATTTTATTCGCGAGCTCCGCACACAAAAAAAAACAATCGCGCAACGGACGCCATCTAGACCGTTCAGCAGGAAATTGTCCTGCTGATTCTACTTCTCTCCGCTAGGCTCTGAGTGCTTCTAAATCCTGCTGAGGTGGCGCTACCCACACCAAAACCTCACGAAGTCTAACATTGATTTTCTGTGGGACAAAGAAAGTTTTCCTGCTTGATAGTTATAGTTAAGCAGGAAATAGAGATAAGCGGTGTAACTATCGTTTACTGTAAGATAGGAAAAAATTGGCGGTACGTCTTTATTTTGTGTTTTTTGTTGCAGCAGGAAAGTTTGTTTTGTTTTGACGGACGGGCAGGAAGACAGTTCGGGCGGACACCTGTTGCGTCCTCGTTTCCTGCTGCGTGACGGATACCGTCCCATTTACATTTTAAACATTTAAAAAACAAACTTTTGCACAAATTTGTATTTCGCAGGAAACAGTTTTTAAAAACAAACGAATAAAGCTGTTTTTCAAATTTCCTGCTACGAATTTTTTTCCTAAAAAACTTTTCAAAATTTCGCGCGATTTTCAAAATTTAAACTTCGTCTGAACCAAAATCAAATTCCACACAAATTTTATTAAAATCATTTTTCTATATTCCTGCAAGTTTATTAATTACAACAAAAAACATATTTTTTCTGCTGACTTTTCCAAGTTTTTTTACGATAATTTCCGAGTTTGGTGTCGGATTTCCATTTTTTTTTCCAGAAAAATGTTCGTCGCGACGGCGGTCGTCGTTTCGTACCAAATGTTTTAAATTTTCCTGCTAAGAATTTTTTTTCACTTTTTCCTAAAAAACTTTTAAACCTCGACCAATTTTCAAAATTTAAACTTTGTTTGAACCAAAATCAAATTCCTCACAAATTTTGTTTAAACCATTTTTCTAAATTCCTGCAAGTTTATTAATTACAACAAAAAACATATTTTTCCTGCTGAATATCCCACGTTTAATACGATAACTTACGCGTTTGGTGTCGTATTTTCAATTTTTTTCCAGGAAATTGTTCGTCGCGACGGCGGGCGTCGTTTCGTACTAAATATTTTAAACTTTCCTGCTAAGAATGTATTATCACTTTTTCCTAAAAATCTTGTAAACCACGACCGATTTTCAAAATTTAAACTTTGTCTGAACCAAAAACAAATTCCCCGCAAATTTTGTTAAAACCATTTTTATAAATTCCTGCGAGTTTATTAATTACAACAAAAAACATATTTTTCCTGCTGAATTTTCCACGTTTTCTTCGATAACTTCCGAGTTTTGTGTCGGATTTTTTTCCAGGAAAATGTTCATCGCGACGGCGGGCGTCGTTTCGTACTGAATGTTTTAAACGTTCCTGCTAAAAATTTATTTTCACTTTTTCCTAAAAAAACTCTTGCAAACTTCGACCAATTTTCAAAATTTAAACTTTGTCTGTACCAAAATCAAATTCCTCGCAAATTTTATTAAAACCATTTTTCTATATTCCTGCCAGTTTATTAATTACAACCAAAAACAGATTTTTCCTGCTGAATTTTCCACGTTTTTTTTTGCGATAACTTCCCATTGTGTTGTCGGATTTTGGAAATTTTACCAGGGAAATGTGCGTCGCGACGGCGGGCGTCGATTCGTGCTAAATGTTCCCGGGTGGGGTGGAACTACCCTTGTCGAGGGCGATCATTAGATCGAGGGTGAAACGGAGCTTATGGTTTGCGTTTATCGATTGGACAATCCGGAAACGTGTTCACGCTATTAGCGTGATCGTTATCGCCTCGTAAATTAATAAACACAAAAGCCGCGATAATAAAGCAGCACTGGAGATAAATGACGGGTCGGAATCCTTCCTGCAGACAATCCTGAAGAAATCAAAAATAACAGAGTTATCGAAGCTTTTCCAAGTTGATCTAGTTTTCTTGGAATATCTCAGGAATTATTAAAGATATTTTAAAAACAAAATTACTATCATCTTCAGCAGGATTTCCTGCTTAAGATAGTTTTCATTTCCTGCGAGTATGTCGATTCGTTTAGAAGTTACAGTCGAAAAAATATTTTTTGTGTAGCAGGATTTAAGCAATCTCGAGTTCGACATGTGGAATCCCCTGCGAATACATTTGACTAGATTACAGCAGGAGAATCTGAACCGCAGCGCGTCGTATAATGCGACGCCTTCCTGCCGGCGGATAGCGGGAGAGAGACAGCAGGAGGAAAGCGGGGGAATCCAAGTTGGCAGTCGAGTAAGTCGGCGGATGTTATTTCCTTGTTAAAATTTGTGGCAGGAATAAATACGCAGGAATACGTTGACGGGAAAAGTTGGTTGGGTGTTTGCAGCAGGATTTGTCGCTCGAGACTTTTCCTGCTGATTTCAGAACTGTTTCAACTTTTAAAATCCGCCAATTCGATTAGAAATTATCAACAAAAAATAAATTTTGGGAATTTCAGGAATAAAATTTTTCAAAAAAATTCGGTCCAAGGCCAACTTGACCAATTAGTTTCTCGGCGCTAACTTCTCTGTTTCCGGGCCGATTTCGAAACGGTTCGCTTTGTTCGACGCAGGAAGGCCCGCTATCGAACAGCTTTGTCCCGCTGGCGTCGCGACGCTTCACACAATCGCGCCGTCGGCGTTAAATGCGGCTTTGTTGTGCGTGAGGTTTTCATGTCCGACAATGGACTTCACGCCGTTCACATTATCGGCCAATCAATACCCTCGCAACGTATTCATTATTGCGAGTTCAATAGCCCTATGTTCAGCGGGAATAAAAAGTTTTGGAAATAATTCAAAAACTAACGGAGATGCGATAAAACGCGCAGAGAGGAAATTGGAGCAGGATTTGATTCTGTGTAAAATGGTTTTTGTTTGGTTGCGAAAATCCTGTTGGTTTAAAAGTTATAGAAGAAAAACGAAAATTCCTGCTGAAGATTTTGTTTTAATTTGAATAACTTTTGTTTGGTGCGGTTAATTTTCAAATTGTTTTCGCTGTTTTATTCAGAACGAGTCGCTGTTCCTTTATTTATAATTTGCCGATCTCGTTCCTCAATTAACTAAGCGGCGATCAGCAGTAAAAAACAGTTTTTTCAAAATAATTGATAAACTAACGGAGATACGATAAAAGTAGAAGAGAGGAAATCGGTTCAGGATTTGATTTTGGTTAAAGCAGTTTTTGTTTCGTTACAAAGTTCCTGCTGGTTTAAAAGTTATTAAAGAAAAACGAAAATTCCTGCTGAAGTTTTTTTTTAATTCCAATAACTTTAAATTGGTGCGGTTAATTATCTTTTTTTTTTCGCAGTTTTATTCAGATCGAGTCGCTCTTTCTAAATTTATCTTTTGCCGACCCCGTTTCTCATTTATTCAAGCGGAGATCAGCAGTAAAAAATAGTTTTTTCAAAATAATTCATAAACTAACAGAGATACGATAAAAGTCGCAGAGAGTAAATTGGTTTAGGATTTGATTTTGGTTAAAGCAGTTTTTGTTTCGTTACGAAATTCCTGCTGGTTTTAAAGTTATTGATGAAAAACGAAAATTCCTGCTGAAGTTTTTTTGAAATTTGAATAACTTTAATTTGGCGCTGTTAATTTTCAAATTGTTTTCGCTGTTTTATTCATAACGAGCCGCTCCTCCTAAATGTATCATTTGCCGATCCCGTTCCTCATTTATTTAAGCGGGGATCAGCACTAAAAAAACAGTTTTTCCAAAATAATTGATAAACTAACGAAGATACGATAAAAGTAGAAGAGAGGAAATCGGTTCAGGATTTGATTTTGGTTAAAGCAGTTTTTGTTTCGTTCCGAAATTCCTGCTGGTTTAAAAGTTACTGAAAAAAAACGAAAATTCCTGCTGACGTTTTTTAAGTTTGAATAACATTTGGTTGCGGTTTAAACAGTTTTAGTTTCATTGTGAAATTCCTGCTGATTTAAAAGTAATTGGAGAAAAAATAAAATTCCTGCTGATTTTTATTTTTTATTTTAATAACTTTAGTTTAGTGAGTTTGATTTTTATTCAGAACGAACCGCTCTTCCTAAATTTATGATTTTCCGAACCCGTTGCTCATTTATTCAAGCGGGGCTCAGCAGTAAAAAAATAGTTTTTTCAAAATAATTCATAAACGAACATAGATACGATGAAAGTAGCAGAGAGGAAATTGATTCAGGACTTGATTTTCGTTAAAGCAGTTTTTGTTTCGTTACGAAATTCCTGCTGGTTTAAAAGTTATTAAAGATAAAAGAAAATTCCTGCTGATTGGAAAAAAATATTAAATAACTGGTTTGATGGCTCTTTCTAAATTTATGATTTGCCGATCCTGTGGCTCAATTATTTAAGCAGGGATCAGCAGTAAAAAAAAGTTTTTTTAAATTAATTCAAAAACTAACAGAGATACGATGAAAGTCGCAAAGAGGAACTTTGTTGAGAATTTGATGTTGGTTAAAGCAGTTTTTGTTGCGTTACAAAATTTCTGCTGGTTTAAAAGTTATTGAAGAAAAAAGAAAATTCCTGCTGATTATTTTTTTAATCTTAATAACTTTTGATTGGTGCGGTTGATTTTCAATTTTTTTTCGCTGTTTTATTCAGAACTTATTTATTCAAGTGGGGATCAGCAGTAAAAAATAGTTATGTCAAAATAATTCATAAACTAACAGAGGTACGATAAAAGTCGCAGAGAGGAAATTGGTTCAGGATTTGGTTTTGGTTAAAGCACTTTTTGTTTCGTTTCACAATTCCTGCTGGTTTAAAAGTTATTGAAGAAAAACGAAAATTCCTGCTGTTTTTTTTTAATTGTAATAACTTTAGTTTGGTGAGGTTCATTTTTATTCAGAACGAACCGCTCTTCCTAAATTTATGATTTTCCGACCCCGTTGCTCATTTATTCAAGCTCAGCAGTAAAAAAATAGTTTTTTCAAAATAATTCATAAACGAACATAGATACGATAAAAGTAGCAGAGAGGAAATTGATCCAGGACTTGATTTTCGTTAAATCAGTTTTTGTTTCGTTACGAAATTCCTGCTGGTTTAAAAGTTATTTAAGAAAAACGAAAATTCCTGCTGATTGAAAAAAAATAATTAAATAACTGGTTTGGTTGGCCCTTTCTAAATATATGATTTGCGGATCCTGTTGCTTAATTATTTTTTCAGGGATCAGCAGTAAAAAATAGTTTTTTCAAAATAACTCATAAACAGAGATACGATGAAAGTCGCAATTGGTTCGAATTGGTTCAGGATTTGATTTTGGTTAAAGCATTCTTTGTTTCGATACGAAATTCCTGCTCGTTTAAAAGTTATTGAAGAAAAACGAAAATTCCTGCTGAAGTTTTTTTTTAAATTTGAATAACTTTAGTCTGGTGCGGTTAATTTTCAAATTGTTGTCGTTGTTTTATTCAGAACGAGCCGCTCTTCCTAAATTTATGATTTGCCGACCCCGTTGCTCATTTATTCAAGCGGGGATCAGCAGTAGAAAATTAGTTATTTCAAAGTAATTCATAAACTAACAGAGATACGATGAAAGTTGCAGAGAGGAAATTGGTTCAGGATTTGATTTTGGTTAAAGCACTTTTAGTTTCGTTACGAAATTCCTGCTGGTTTAAAAGTTATTGGAGAAAAACAAAAATTCCTGCTGAAGTTTCTTTTAAATTTAAATAACTTTCGTTTGGTGCGGTTGCTTTTCAATTTTTTCTCGCTGTTTTATTCAGAACAAGCCGCTCTTCCTATATTTTTGATTTTCCGACCCCGTTGCTCATTCATTCAAGGATCAGCAGTAAAAAATAGTTTTTTCAAAATAATTCATAAACTGATAGAGATACGATAAAAGTCGCAGAGAGGAACTTGGTTGAGAATTTGATGTTGTTCAAAGAAGTTTTTGTTTCGTTACAAAATTCCTGCTGGTTTAAAAGTTATTGAAGAAAAACGAAAATTCCTGCTACATAAAGCATTTAATTTTTTTCTCGCTGTTTTATTCAAGACGAGCCGCTCTTCCTAAATGTATGACTTGCCGACCCCGTTCCTCATTTATTCAGGCGAATCAGCAGAAGAAAATAGTTTTTTCAAAATAATTCATAAACTAACAGAGATACGATAAAAGTCGCAGATAGGAAATTGATTGAGAATTTGATATTGGTTAAAGCAGTTTTTGTTTCGTTACGAAATTCCTGCTGGTTTAAAAGTTATTGAAGAAAAAGGAAAATTCCTGCTGATTTTTTTTTATTCGAATAACTAGTTTGGTGCGGTTAATTTTCAAATTGTTTTCGCTGTTTTATTCAGAACGAGCCGCTCTTCCTAAATTTATGATTTGCGGACCCCGTTGCTCATATATACAAGCGGATCAGCAGCAAAAAAATAGTTTTTTTTAAATAATTCATAAACTAACAGAGATACGATAAAAGTCGCAGATAGGAAATTGGTTGAGGATTTGATTTTGGTTAAAGCAGTTTTTGTTTCGAACAGAAATTCCTTCTGGTTTAAAAGTTAATAAAGAAAAACTAAAATTCCTGCTGAAGTTTTTTTTGTAAATTCGAATAACTTTAGTTTGGTGCGGAGGATTTTCAATTTTTTTTCGCTGTTTTATTCAGAACGAGCCCCTCTTCCTAAATTTATGATTTGCCGCCCCCGCTGTTCATTTATTCAAGCGATGATCCGCTCGGCAGCGATGGTAGCAGGCGGTAGCAATACCGCGGGCCGCCTCCGGCTGCGGCTAAAGCTCCGTATCTCACAGCCGCGTCACGTACAACCCCTCCGCCGCCTCCGAAAGCCCTCGAACGCCGCCGCCGCCCCCCGGCCACACAATTCCTGCTGTTGGCTCTTGACCCGCCGTCACGGCTACTGTATATACACCTTCGCTTCGCCGTCCCGGCCGAGATTATATTTAAACCGCAACGCGCCTTAAAAAAACAAAACAAAACCTAGAACTTACATGCGTTTAATAGGAATTTGAATTCCTGCTGAATTCAAATTTGAAACATAGAATTTATCTGCGTTCAAAAGTAAACTTTTTCGCCGCCCCCAATAACAACTAAAAAAGTTTACTTTTGTTGATAAATTCTATGTTTCAAATTTGGATTCAGCAGGAATTCAAATTCCTTATAAACGTATGTAAGTTCTAGGTTTCAAACTTGAATTTAGCAGGAATTTAAATTCCTATAAAACGCAGAAAAATTCTTGGTTTCAAATTTGAATTCAGCAGGAATTCAAATTCCTATTCAACGCAGATGTTCTAGGTTTCAAATTTGAATTCAGAAGGAATTGAAATTCCTATAAAACGCAGATAAATTCTTTCGTTTCAAATTTGAATTCAGCAGGAATTCAAATTCCTATTAAACGCAGATAAGTTCTAGGTTTCAAATTTGAATTCAGCAGGAATTCGAATTCTTATAAAACGCAGATAAGTTCTAGATTCCAAATTAGAATTCAGCAGGAAACATTATTATGAAACGTTTTTTTTATTTTTACGTCGAATAAGGCTATCGTCCACTAAAAACTGGTCTTGTTAATCGCTGTTAACTATTTGTAACTTTCTTAGTTTTTAAGCTACGGAAATGCTTGAGGTGTCGTTGGATTTCGGAAAGATTGAGCTTAGATAAGTCCGCAGGAGAATTTCCTGCCGCTTGATTATTTGACGAGTTATCGGTGAGTTTCTGCCTGAAATTTCCGCCTCTCTGTTGGCGTGTTTCTTTTGTTTCGCGGCGTGGAAGACGAGCGCTCGTTGAATATTCAGCGTGAAATTCGTCGCAGGAAATTCTTTGGCCGACATCCAAGTCGGCGCCGACGACCGGCTTTTGTCCTAATCTGAATACTGCACGCGTATCGATCACACGTTCCAACTATTCTCACACACACACGACGCGCACACAAAAGGCTATCGACCCACGCCGTCATCTAACGCGAATGAATTGATATCGAAATCGTTGAAATATTTTTCGAGAATAATTAAGTTTGTGAAATCCTGAGTTGCGAGTGTATTATTCGTTTTGCAGGATTCATGCTGGGAGGGTTTGCGAATGGGCAATCGATTCGTTTTTGTTTTAGGGTCGGGTACGGCGGCAGGAATAATTTATGTGGAATTATCTGCGGGCCAGATGTGTTCGCGGACCGTTAACGTGCGCCCCGGCGTTCCTGCCGCCGCCGCCGCCGGCCGCAGGTGATCATCGCTCTCTCTCCGCCCCCCGCACTCATTACTCAACCCCGAAAACGTTCCTGCTCCGATCTACGAACGAGCGGTTCCCAAACAAAACAAAAAACGTGTTTTCCTGCTGAGGGACGTTTTTGATTTGGGTGGTTAGTCGCAGGAAAATATCCTGCTGGAAGGAAAGCGTAAAAATCGTTCGGCGGCGAACGAGAGTGTAATAGTGGGGTCTGAAGTCGTTGGCACTCGAGAGAGAGATATCGCGAGATATTAAGTAGCAGGAGTAGCAGGAGACTGATAATGCGCGGCAGTTAGTGCGAGGCGGCAGATAGCGCGGAGAGAGATGCGTGTTTTTTTTTGTTCATTCCGTAATTTGCGGCCGAGACCTTTGTACATATGCCCTGCAGGAACTTTTTGCAGGATTACGCGAGTCGTGACATGTTTGCG
Organism: Phosphuga atrata; assembly: GCA_944588485.1. Lineage (NCBI taxonomy): Eukaryota > Metazoa > Arthropoda > Insecta > Coleoptera > Silphidae > Phosphuga > Phosphuga atrata. Next base: position 27,709,185 of record OX155906.1, read on the forward strand.
GGATTAGAGAGTTTCGCGCCGGCCTGCTACAATTTTAGTACTCAAACAAAAAAAAAATAACAAAAAAAAAACGTTTTAGTGTTTTTTCCTGCTAGCAGGATTCCTGCTATCAAAACATTTTTGCAAATGTCAAGTTTATTTCTTTGATAACTTTTCTGTTTGTTACGTTAATTTAATGAAACTTAGTAGGTACTTAGTAGATGAATCAAGCTATAGATTAGTGAAAACTAGACTAGTCTAGCTAGTCTAGTTCCAAAGTTACAGCCATTTAAAAATCAATATTTATTTCTATGGTAAAAATTTTACAAATGCCAGGTTTATTTCTTTGACAACTTTTTTGTTTGTTAACCCCTTGACATACAATGACGTCTCTAAACGTCATGTATATCTCATAAGATCACATGTATATGGACACGCCAACGTCATTTTATTGATGTCAAGGGGTTAAGTTAACTTAATAAAACCTGGAAGGTAGTAAAAGATGGATTAAGCTATAGACTAGTGAAAACAGGATTCCTGCTAGCGGGAAAAATTAAAGTTGAAACAAACATTTTCCTGCAACAATTTTCGCACTTTATACAAAACCATCAATTAGTCTTTAACAATCAAGGTTATATCAAGGACGATAGACAGACAAAACTAGACAAGCTAAATAGACTAGATGGACTAGACTAGACAGACAAGATTAGACAGACAAGATAATGTTCAAAATTGAGTTTCGTTTAAATCGTCATAACTTTGACAGGTTTTAGCACAGGTTGAAGTTTGATACGTCAAAGTCTTTAGAAAAGATTCTAGTTTAAGCTGGTGTTATTGAATTTGTCTTAGATTTATAACTTTGTGAGATATTGGGGGTAGAAGCGAGAGAAGTGTTCTGATCGTCAGTTATAGACCGTTAAGTTCTCGATGGGAGGTCTATCCGTGGCGCGGACTAGCCGGGTTGAGTGTGCGGCATGTGTCTGAGTGGGGGGTGCCGGGGGGGCGCTGTGAGCGGGGGCGCAGGGGGGCCAGCCGTGTCATGTCACCGTGCCGCCCTGCTCGGCTCACGCTTCCGTGCGTGTGCACGCCCGAGGGCCTCCGTGCATAGCAGAACAAGGTATCGAATAAACCGAACTGGAATACACAAACGATCGCCCCGGGCCGTCGACGTTGTGCACAGAATATTCAACAGGAAGGAAAAAATTTACTTCGAACGCCGAAAACTTACACAAAACGCAAATTTTTGCAAAGTTTCGAAACTTCTGCGTAAACTACGTTTAATTCTCTATAATTTAGCATCAAACATATTTTTACACTCCTGCTAGTTAATTAGTTATGACGTATTTTAGACTTGTCCGTCAATAATTTTACAGAAACTTTCACGTTTTTCGCAATAATTTCAAAACGAAAACATTTAACGTTAAACCGAAAACACCGTTTTAATCCAAATTAGATTCTTCAAATTTTGACGTAAAACTTGTCAAAATTGGACGAAAAACAAATGAACACTCGGAAGGAAAAAATTTACTTCAAACGCCAAAAACTTACACAAAACGCAAATTTTTGCAAAACTTCGAAACTTCTCCGTAAACTACGCTTAATTCTCTTTAATTTAACACCAAACATATTTTTTCACACCTGCTAGTTAATTAGTTATGACGCATTTTAGAGGAGTCCGTCAAAAATTTGACACAACTTTCGCGTTTTTTCGCAATAATTTCAAAACGAAAACCTTTAACGTTGAACCGAAAACATGGTTTTAACCCAAATTAAATTCTTCAAATTTGGACGTAAAATTCGTCAAAATTGGTCAAAAAACAAATGAACACTGGCAGTTTCAAATTTGTTTTAATTTTGACAAACCTTCATAATTTCTGCATTTTTTCTGCAAATTTGACAAATTTTAAACCAAAATGACCAGAATTTCATTGTTTTAAACCTCGTTTAACAAACTGTCTTACGCCTGTCAAAACAACTGTCAAAAATCCAATTAGCTATTTCTAATTTCGTTTTCAAGTTTATTTCTTTAACAACTTTTTCCTTTGTTAAGTTAGCTTAACGAAACTTGGAAGCTAGTTAGAAGATAGATTAAGCTATAGATTGGTGAAAACTAGATTAGTCTACCTAGTCTAGTTTCAAAGTTACAGTCATTTAAAAACAACATTAATTATGTGGTTGAAGTTTCGCAAATGTCAATTTTATTTCTTTGGCAACTTTTTTGTTTGTTAAGTTAACTTAATGAAACTTAGTATGTAGTTAGCAGATGAATCAGGCTATAGATTAGTGAAAACTAGACTAGTCTAGTTGGTCTAGTTCCAAAGTTACAGCCGTTTAAAAACCAATATTTATATAGCTAAGTTTATTTATTTGACCACTTCTTGCGTTGTTAAGTTATCTTAATGAAACTTGTAAGGTAGTTAGAAGATGGATTAAGCTATAGATTAGTAAAAACTAGATAAGTCTAGCTAGTCTAGTTCCAAAGTTACAGCCGTTTAAAAACCAATATTTATTTCTGTGGTTGAAATCTTGCAAATTCCAAGTTTATTTCTTTGACAACTTTTTGCTCTGTTAAGTTACCTTGTTGAAACTTGGAAGATAGTTAGAATATGGATTAGGCTATAGATTAGTAAAAACTAGATTAGTCTAGCTAGTCTAGTTCCAAAGTTACAGCCATTTAAAAACCACTATAATTCTGTGGTTGAAGTTTCGCAAATGTCAATTTTATTTCTTTGGCAACTTTTTTGTTTGTTAAGTTAGCTTAATGAAACTTAGTAGGTAGTTAGCAGTTGAATCTAGCTATAGAGAAGTGAAAACTAGACTAGTTTAGCTAGTCTAGTACCAAAGTTATAGCCGTATAAACACCAATATTTATTTCTGTGGTTGAAATTTAGCAAATGCCAATTTTATTTCTTTGACAACTTCTTGCTTTGTTAAGTTATCTTAATAAAACTTCGAAGTTTTTTAGAGGATAGATTAAGCTATAGATTAGTGAAAACTAGATTGGTCTAGCTGGTCTAGTTCCAAAGCTGCAGCCATTTAAAAACCACATTAATTCTGTAGTTGAAGTTTCGCAAATGTCAATTTTATTTCTTTGGCAACTTTAGTTTTAAGTTAACCTAATGAAACTTAGCAGGTAGTTAGCAGATGAATCAAGCTATAGATTAGTGGAAACGACATTAGTCTAGCTAGTCTACTTCCAAAGTTACAGCCGTTTAAAAACCAAAATTTAATTCTGTGGTTGAAATTTCGCAAATTCATAGTTTATTTCTTTGACAACTTTTTGCTCTTTTAAGTTATCTTAATGAAACTTGAAAGGTAGTTAGCAGATGAATTAAGCTATAGATTAGTGAAAACTAGACTAGTTTAGCTAGTCTAGTTCCAAAGTTATAGCCATTTCAAAACAACATTCATTCTGTAGTTGAAGTTTCGCAAATATCATTTTTTTACTTGGAAGGTAGTTAGAAGATGGATTGAGCTATAGATAAGTGAAAACTAGGTTAGTCTAGCTAGTCTAGTTCCAAAGTTACAGCCGTTTAAAAACCAATATTTATTTCTGTGGTTGAAATATCGCAAATGCCAATTTTATTTCTTTGACAACTTTTTGCTCTGTTAAGTTATCGTAATGAAACTTAAAAGGTAGTTAGCAGATGAATCAAGCTATAGATTAGTGAAAACTAGACTAGTTTAGCTAGTCTAGTTCCAAAGTTATAGCCATTTCAAAACAACATTCATTCTGTAGTTGAAGTTTCGCAAATTTCAATTTTATTTCTTTGGCAACTTTTTTTTTTGTTAAGTTAACGCAATGAAACTTAGTAGGTAGTTAGAAGATGAATTAGGCTATAGATTAGTGAAAACTAGACTAGTCTAGCTAGTCTAGTACCAAAGGTACAGCCGTTTAAAAACCAATATTTATTTCTGTGGTTGAAATTTTGCAAATGCCATTTTTATTTCTTTGACAACTTTTTGCTCTGTTAAGTTATCTTAATGAAACTTGGAAGGTAGTTAGAAGAGGGATTAAGCTATAGATTAGTGAAAACTAGATTAGTCTAGCTAGTCTAGTTCCAAAGTTACAGCCATTTAAAACCAATATTTATTTCTGTGGTTGAAATTTCGCAAATCCCAATTTTATTTCTTTGACAACTTCTTGCTCTGTTAACTTATCTTAATGAAACTTGCAAGGTAATTAGAAGATAGATTAAGCTCTAGACTAGTGAAAACTAGATTAGTCTAGCTAGTCTAGTTCCAAAGTTACAGCCATTTAAAACCAATATTTATTTCTGTGGTTGAAATTTTGCAAATGCCAATTTTATTTCTTTGACAACTTCTTGCTCTGTTAACTTATCCTAATGAAACTTGCAAGGTAATTAGAAGATAGATTAAGCTCTAGACTAGTGAAACTAGATTAGTCTAGCTAGTCTAGTTCCAAAGTTACAGCCATTTAAAACCAATATTTATTTCTGTGGTTGAAATTTCGCAAATCCCAATTTTATTTCTTTGACAACTTCTTGCTCTGTTAACTTATCTTAATGAAACTTGCAAGGTAATTAGAAGATAGATTAAGCTATAGATTAGTGAAAACTAGATTAGTCTAGCTAGTCTAGTTCCAAAGTTACAGCCATTTAAAACCAATATTTATTTCTGTGGTTGAAATTTCGCAAATCCCAATTTTATTTCTTTGACAACTTCTTGCTCTGTTAACTTATCTTAATGAAACTTGCAAGGTAATTAGAAGATAGATTAAGCTCTAGACTAGTGAAAACTAGATTAGTCTAGCTAGTCTAGTTCCAAAGTTACAGCCATTTAAAACCAATATTTATTTCTGTGGTTGAAATTTCGCAAATCCCAATTTTATTTCTTTGACAACTTCTTGCTCTGTTAACTTATCTTAATGAAACTTGCAAGGTAATTAGAAGATAGATTAAGCTCTAGACTAGTGAAAACTAGATTAGTCTAGCTAGTCTAGTTCCAAAGTTACAGCCATTTAAAACCAATATTTATTTCTGTGGTTGAAATTTCGCAAATCCCAATTTTATTTCTTTGACAACTTCTTGCTCTGTTAACTTATCTTAATGAAACTTGCAAGGTAATTAGAAGATAGATTAAGCTCTAGACTAGTGAAAACTAGATTAGTCTAGCTAGTCTAGTTCCAAAGTTACAGCCATTTAAAACCAATATTTATTTCTGTGGTTGAAATTTTGCAAATGCCAATTTTATTTCTTTGACAACTTCTTGCTCTGTTAACTTATCTTAATGAAACTTGCAAGGTGATCAGAAGATAGATTAAGCTATAGACTATTGAAAACTAGATTAGTCTAGCTACTCTAGTTCCAAAGTTACAGCCATTTAAAACCAATATTTATTTCTGTGGTTGAAATTTCGCAAATCCCAATTTTATTTCTTTGACAACTTCTTGCTCTGTTAACTTATCTTAATGAAACTTGCAAGGTGATCAGAAGATAGATTAAGCTATAGACTATTGAAAACTAGATTAGTCTAGCTACTCTAGTTCCAAAGTTACAGCCATTTAAAACCAATATTTATTTCTGTGGTTGAAATTTCGCAAATCCCAATTTTATTTCTTTGACAACTTCTTGCTCTGTTAACTTATCTTAATGAAACTTGCAAGGTAATTAGAAGATAGATTAAGCTATAGACTAGTGAAAACTAGATTAGTCTAGCTATTCTAGTTCCAAAGTTACAGCCATTTAAAAACCAATATTTATTTCTGTGGTTGAAATTTCGGAAATGCCAAGTTTATTTCCTTGACAACTTTTTGCTCTGTTAAGTTATTTTAATGAAACTTAGTAGGTAGTTAGCAGATGAATCAAGCTATAGATTAATGAAAACTAGATTAGCCTAGCTAGTCTAGTTCCAAAGTTACAGCCATTTAAAAACAACATTAATTATGTAGTTGAAGTTTCACAAATGTCAATTTTATTTCTTTGACAACTTCTTGCTCTGTTAAGTTACCTTAATGAAAATTGGAAAGTAGTTAGAAGATGTATTAAGCTATAGATTACTGAAAACTAGATTAGTCTAGCTAGTCTAGTTCCAAAGTTACAGCCGTTTATTAAGCACTTACAACGCGATTTTTTTCCTGCTGCGGCTGCAGGACATCAATCACGGCCGCGCTTTAATAATCCCCATTGTGCTCGGCCCGTCCGCGTTTCTGTATTTTCGCTGCAGGAGAGCAGGTGTTGCTCTCCTGCACGAAGTTCTCGAATCTCGGCTTAATCGCATTACTGCTATCTCATTTACGGCTCCTGCTGCGGTCTCGTAATTAGTTGGAATGGCGCGCCGCTCACGGCCTGATGACTACTTCACCTTCCTGCTGTCGCCCGTCCCCGCCACCCCGCAGCAGGAATTAAATTTAAGAAAAAAAAAAAAAAACGAAATGTCGTTAGGATTGAGGGATTTTGGTGTTTGATACGTCGAAATGTTTGGGATTTAAAGCAGTTTAAAACGGTGTTTGAATTATTACAATGCGATGTCAAATGACAAAGTTATCGTCAAAAAACTAAAAAAAATTATTTTTGTCATAGCGTCGTCGTTTGTTTGACGATTTCGACGTGTTATACGTCAAATTACGCCTAATTTAATGGGAAGTAAAAATCTGCATGCGGTTTTGCAATAACTGTTGCAGTTTCTGCAAAAAATAGAAAAACATAAATGTCGCTAGGATTGACAGATTTTGGTGTTTGATACGTCGAATTGTTCGGGATTTAAAGCAGTTTAAAACGGCGTTTGAATTATTACAATGCGATGTCAAATGACAAAGTTATCGTCAAAAAACTAAAAAACATTATTTTTGTCATAGCGTTGTCGTTTGTTTTACGATTTCGACATGTTATACGTCAAATTACGGGTAATTTAATCGAAAGTAAAAATCTGCAATCGGTTTTGCAATAACTGTTGCAGTTTCTGCAAAAAAATCGAAAAACATAAATGTCGCTAGGATTGAGATACAAAAAATTATTTTTGTCATAGCGTCGTCGTTTGTTTTACGATTTCGACATGTAATACGTCAAATTACGCGTAATTTAGTCGAAAGTAATAATCTGCAATCGGTTTTGCAATAACTCTTGCAGTTTCTGCAAAAAAATCGAAAAACATAAATGTCGCTAGGATTGAGATACAAAAAATTATTTTTGTCATAGCGTCGTCGTTTGTTTTACTATTTCGACATGTAATACGTCAAATTACGCGTAATTTAGTCGAAAGTAAAAATCTGCATGCGGTTTTGCAATAACTGTTGCAGTTTTTGCAAAAAACTGCAAAAACTGTCAAAATTGTCCGTTTTTAATATGTAGATAGGAATCGAGTTCAGTGTTTGTAGTGTAGATAGTGTGGGGTAATAGCACGGAACAAACAGGATGACCGCACGCCCAAACGCAGTCCGGCCGGCCGTCATTTCCGGCGCTGCGCCCCGAAACCGGAACGTACAATTACGACACGCATTGCAGCCAACATACCCGAAAAATAAAACAAAAGAATTACGGCGACACGTTTAAACTGGGAGTGTTTGGAAACGGATTGTCGAAACCGGAAGTAGTTCCGGGATTTCGTTTCCGAGATATTTAGGTTTGAAAAGTTTGGGGAATTTAAACCGGATATCAAGCTTAAACTCAATTTAGCTATTTAAATTTAAGGCGGGTGGTTGTCGTGCGTAAGGCTATGAAGACCGGAAGTTGCTATTCTTCGAGGCATTTGATATTTTTGCGTAGCTTAATAACCGGAAGTAGTAGCGACTTGAGATTAGTGTCAGTTTGTAGGGGTTTTAGTCGCGAATTAAGAGATGAAAACCGGAAGTGGTTGCGACGTTTAGTTTTTAAGATAATTGGAAATAACTGTTTCGATTTAGTAGGATTTTTTTAGATGAATTTTCGTGAAAACGTAGATTAGAGTTTCCTCTTTGGGTATCTGTAGTCTTTGTGTGTTTTCCTGCGGCGGGTTTTATCCCGGCGGGTCGTAAAAGGAGAGCGAGCGTCAGACCGCATTTCGACCATAACTGATGCGTAACGGCAGAGCAACAGCTCAACGGTCCGTCGAGTCCGGGATGCTTTGAGGGGGTCGTCGGGTGCCGGCCGTCTCTGTCCCACCCGCGGGATCCCCGCCACCCCGCAGGAGACAGAGACAGCGAGCGGGTTTTATCTTTGAGTGCCGCCGCACGATTTTACAACGCATGGCATCCGGTCGGGCGTTACGCGAGAGTCGCTTTGTGACGTCAGCGGGATTGTCACGTCGTGTGGGCTGACGAGTACGCGAACCCGCGCACCAGAAACTCTCAACAATTTCCCAAATATCCAACAATGATTTCACACATTTTCTACAATAACTCAAAAAATTAACCACCCATCCACACATAGCCTTCAGATTTAAAATCGTATTTAAATTCCCTTTAATTTGATATACAACACGACAAATCGAAAGAAAAAACAAAAGAGTTATGCAACGAAATTTGCCTAAATAGTCAAAAACTAGTTTTTTCTTCATAACTTAAAAACTATTGACACTAACTACACAATTTGCACAAACTATTATAGCTAATCTAATTCTGCGTAATTTAAGGTATCAAATGTCAAAATCGATAAACAATTGACGACGCTATGCGCGAAATTCAGTTTTCTTCAATAATCTGGAAACTAATCCTAAAACCTCAGCTGCACAAACTTATTTAAATGCCCTTTGGTTTGGTATTCAAAATCGAAACAAAAAACGAACGAGTAATGCAACGCAATTTGCCTAACTTTGAAAAAGTCTAAACCTAGTTTTTCATCAATAACTCGAAAACTATTCAAGCTACCCCAACGCTTCAAACAAATTATTAAAGCTGAACTAATTCTGCGTAATTTAAGGTATCAACTGTTAAAATCGATAAACAATTGACGACGCTATGCCTGAACAAAATTGATTCAGTTATCTTCGATGACTCGGAAGCAAATCCTAAAACCTCAGCTGCACAAACTTATCTAAATGTCCTCTAGTTTGGTATACAAAATCGAAACAAAAAACAAACGAGTAATGCAACGCAATTTGCCTACCTTCGAAAAAGTCAAAAGCTAGTTTTTCCTCAATAACTCGAACAATATTCAAACTATCCGAACGCTGCAAACTAATTATTAAAGCTGAACTCATTCCGCGTAATTTAAGGTATTAGCTGTAAAAATCGATAAACAATTGACGACGTTATGCCTGAACAAAATTGATTCAGTTATCCTCAATGACTCGGAAGCTAATCCTAGAACCTCAGCTGCACAAACTTATTTAAATGTCCTTTGGTTTGGTATACAAAATTGAAACAAAAAACAAACGAGCATGCAACGCAATTTGCCTAACTTTGAAAAGTCAAAAACTAGTTTTTCTTCAATAACTCGAAAACTATTCACACTAGTCAAACGCTTCAAACAAATTATTAAAGCTGAACTAATTCTGCGTAATTTAAGATATCAGCTGTTAAAATCGAAAAACAAATGACGACGCTATGCCTGAACAAAATTGATTCAGTTATCTTCAATGACTCGGAAACTAATCCTAAAACCTCAGCGGCACAAACTTATTTAAATGTCCTTTAGTTTGGTATACAAAATCGAAACTAAAAACAAACGAGTAATGCAACGCAATTTGCCTAACTTCGAAAAAGTCAAAAGTTAGTTTTTCCTCAATAATTCGGAAACTATTCAAACTATCGCAACATTTCAAACGAATTATTAAAACTAAACTAATTCTGCGTAATTTAAGGTATCAGTCGTTAAAATCGATAAACAATTGACGACGCTATTCCTGAACAAAATTGATTCAGTTATCTTCAATGACTCGGAAACTAATCCTAAGACCTCAGCTATACAAACTTATTTAAATGTCCTTTAGTTTGGTATACAAAATCGAAACAAAAAACAAACGAGTAATGCAACGCAATTTGCCTAACTTCAAAAAGTCAAAAACTAGTTTTTCTTCAATAACTCGAAAAATATTCAGACTAGTCAAACGCTTCAAACAAATTATAAAAGCTGAACTAATTCTGCGTAATTTAAGGTATCAGCTGTTAAAATCGAGAAACAATTGACGACGCTATGCCTGAACAAAATTGATTCAGTTATCTTCAATGACTCGGAAACTAATCGTAAAACCTCAGCGACACAAACTTATTTAAATGTCCTTTAGTTTGGTATACAAAACCGAAACAAAAAACAAACGAGTAATGCAACGCAATTTGCCTAACTTCGAAAAAGTCAAAAGCTAGTTTTTCCTCAATAACTCGAACAATATTCAAACTATCCGAACGCTGCAAACTAATTATCAAAGCTGAACTAATTCCGCGTAATTTAAGGTATCAGTCGTTAAAATCGATAAACAATTGACGATGCTATGCCTGAGCAAAATTGATTCAGTTATCTTTAATGACTCTGAAACTAATCCTAAGACCTCACCTGCACAAACTTATTTAAATGTGCTTTAGTTTGGTATACAAAATCGAAACAAAAAACAAACGAGTAATGCAACGCAATTTGCCTAACTTTGAAAAAGTCAAAAACTAGTTTTTCCTCAATAACTCGAAAACTGTTCACACTAGCCAAACGGTTCAAACAAATTATTAAATCTGAACTCATTCTGCGTAATTTAAGGTATCAGTCGTTAAAATCAATAAACAATTGACGACGCTATGCCTGAACAAAATTGATTCAGTTATCTTCAATGACTCGGAAACTAATCCTAAGACCTCAGCTGCACAAACTTATTTAAATGTCCTTTAGTTTTGTATATAAAATCGAAACAAAAAAACAAACGAGTAATGCAATGCAATTTGCCTAACTTTGAAAAAGTCAAAAGCTAGTTTTTCCTCAATAACTCGAACAATATTCAAAGTATCTGAACGCTGCAAACTAATTATCAAAGCTGAACTAATTCCGCATAATTTAAGGTATCAGTCGTTAAAATCGATAAACAATTGACGACGCTATGCCTGAACAAAATTGATTCAGTTATCTTTAATGACTCTGAAACTAATCCTAAGACCTCACCTGCACAAACTTATTTAAATGTGCTTTAGTTTGGTATACAAAATCGAAACAAAAAACAAACGAGTAATGCAACGCAATTTGCCTAACTTTGAAAAAGTCAAAAACTAGTTTTTCCTCAATAACTCGAAAACTGTTCAGACTATCCCAACGCTTCAAACAAATTATTAAAGCGAATATAATTCTGCGTAATTTAAGGTATCAACTGTCAAAATCGATTAGCAATTAACGATGCTATGATTAAAAATACCCAAAAAACAGTTTCAGTTTCTCGACGCTAAATACTGCAAATCGTTCTAAGACACACGAACAGTTTGATGTGTTTGCGCCTGCAGAATGCGACACTGTTTTCAAAATTGTTCTACCGCCACCCGTTCAAAAGTTATCGCGAAAAAACCAATAATTTCAGCAGGAAATCAGAAAAACAAAAAAAAAAACAGAAAAAACAAATCCGCAAAGGAAAATAAACGAAGACTAGCAGGAATTAAGATTTGAGCAGGAAAAATTAAAACTAGAGAAATTTCAAAAATTTCAGCAGGAAAACAGAAAAAACAAATCTGCAAAGGAAAATAAACGAAGACTAGAAAGAAATTAAGATTTGAGCAGGAAAAATTAAAACTAGAAAATTTGGCGCAAGTTTTGTATATTCCTGCTGTGCATTAGCAGGAAACTCGCAAAAAAGCTTGCAAAAAAAACTGAAAGAGATTCGTCAGGCGCGAACGGAACGGGTCGGGACGGGCCGTTGCACGCCGTCGACCACACGCTGAGACGGCCTGCCGGGTCCCTGCTGGCGGGAGCGAGACAGAACAGCGGAAGCTAATGAGATAGAGACTGCCGCGTGACGATCACGGCTCCCGCTCGGCGCGAGAGAGACGCCGGAACGCGCCAGAGCGGGACGGACGGTTTACGGCTCTCTCGGTGTATAATGAGCGGGATCAAGCGAGGGGCGGCAGCAGGCAGCGGGATCATTAGCGAGGGTTCGCTCTCGTCAATCATCGAACATCGCTCTCTCGGTCCATAACTCGAAAACAAAAGGACCCGCGCAAAATATACAAAACATTTTTTAACGCAGCAGGAAAATTTTTGGGTACAAATTCCTGCTGATAATCAAATAATCTCTCTAAATCAATTTAAAACTAATAATTTCTATTCTCAAAACATGAATTAATAAATCATTTCAATAATTAATCAAACATTTCATCCATTTTTAAATTCAGCAGGAAATTTGTTTGGCGCAAATTCCTGCTGGTTATCAAATAATTTTAATAAACGTAACTCTCTAAACCAAATTAAAACTAATAATTTAATAACACTATTATTCTCAAAACATGAATTAATAATTCCTGCTGAGATACCAGCTTCTAAATGCATCTGCGATTGGGCGTCGGACGTAATTTCTGTGGGAGCGTTCGGAAATTAGTTTGAATAATTCGGCAGGGAGCCGCGGCTGGGAAATTCTAATCGCTGTTTTAAGTTCAGCAGGATTTTTTTTTTTGCACAAATTCCTGCTAATTATCAAATAATCTTAACAAACGTAACTCTCTAAATCAAATTAAAACTAATAATTCAATAACACTATAATTCTCAAAACTTGAATTAATAATTCCTGCTGAGATACCAGCGTCTAAATGCATCTGTGATTGGGCGTCGGACGTAATTTCTGTGGAAGCGTTCGGAAATTAGTTTGAATAATTCGGCAAGGAGCCGCGGCTGGGAAATTCTAATCGCTGTTTTAAATTCAGCAGGAAATTCGCCGCCGAACCGCACCTAACGCGCTCTCGAATTCCTGCCGGCTGCGACAAAAAAAAAACGAACATTTTGACACGTCCTCAATTATTCACGTGACAATCGTCGGCGCAAACAAAACGCTTCAGCAGGAATATTCACGCCAAATATTCCTGCACAACTTTAATAGTTGCTTGGTAATTTGTCCTCCTGCTGCGTTAATATTACAGGTAGAAAGTTGAAAGTTTCGCAAGATTTTACAGAAAAAAAGAACCTAAGTTAACCTAACCTAAGTTAGGTTAACCTAACCTAATTTCCTGCTGCGTTAATATTACATTAAAAAAGTCTCGCAGGATTTTACAGAAAAAAATAACGTAAGTTTAAGGTTATCCTAACCTAATCTCCTGCTGCGTTAATATTACAGGTCGAAAGTTGATAGTTTCGCAGGATTTTACAGAAAAAAATGCGCGTTTAAACGGTTGTTAATTGTTTTCCTGCTGAAATAACCTAACCTTAACCTTAGGTTAACTTAACCTAATTTCCTGCTGCGTTAATATTACAGGTTGAAAGTTGAAAGTTTCGCAGGATTTTACAGAAAAAAATGCGCGTTTAAACGGTTGTTAATTATTGTCCTGCTGGATTCGAGGCGCTGTGAGGTGGCGGGGAGGGCGACGAGCATCGACGTACGGGCCGGCCGACAGAGACGGAAACGGACGAACCACGGCCCAGAAACATCTGCCGCAGCAGGAATGCTAATAGCGGAAAGGGAGCCACGGCGTGAACACGTCCCTCCCGCTCTCTCCCGCCGATTATCCCCCAAACGGTCACATCAAAACGAAAAAAGAGAATTGATGAACGGTAGCAGGATTTCTAGCGAAGGTTTAAACAAATTGGGGATTAATAATAGATATATAGCTATATAATAAGTAGGGAAATTACAGCGGTTTAAAGAAATTATTCCTGCAGTGTTTGTAAAAACACAACAGGATCTGCAGGACTACAGCAGGATCTGCAAAAACCCAGCAATCCAATTCCTGCTGTGTTTGTAAAAACGGACGAACGGATTTGTTTGAAATTTGGCTGAGCTGTTATAGAACCTTGTGGTCATATTCCTGCCAAAAATCATTAATATCGCTCTAATATTAACGCAGCAGGATCAAAATCAAATTTCAAAAAGTTTAAGCTGTGACGCGGAAACGGTACAGACGCAGCGAATTGCAGCTGCCGATAAATCAAACTTCCGACTTTTATCTAAGACCCTGCCGAGTTTCATTCTTGCACCTCGAACGGTTTTCCTGCTGTCGGCTTTGAACGCTCGCTCCTTAATTCTTGCTAAGCTACAAAACCGAATTCTTCCACTTTCTTTTATTTTCCAATTCCACTTCATCCACTTTCCGTCCACTCCATCCACTTTCCGTCCACTCCGTCCACTTTCCCTCCAATTTCCGTCCACTTTCCGTCCGCTCCATCCACTTTCCGTCCAATTTCCGTCCACTCCGTCCAGTTTCCGTCCACTTTTTTCAAGAAATTAATTAGACCACGTTTCGGGATTTATTATTAACCCAGCAGTTACGGAAGTTGGAAGTTCAAGTTTCGGAATCCGGAAACGTGGTCTATTCAATTTCTTGGAAAAAGTGGACGGAAAGTGGACGGAAATTGGACGGAGTGGACGGAAAGTGGACGGAAAGTGGACGGAGCAGACGGAAAGTGGACGCAAATTGGACGGAGTGGACGGAAAGTGGACGGAAAGTGGACGGAGTGGACGGAAAGTGGACGGAGTATACGGAAAGTAGACGGAAAGTGGACGGAAATTGGACGGAGTGGACGGAAAGTGGACGGAGCAGACGGAAAGTGGACGCAACTTGGACGGAGTAGACGGAAAGTGGACGGAAATTGGACGGAGTGGACGGAAAGTGGACGGAAATTGGACGGAGTGGACGGAAAGTGGACGGAGTGGACGGAAAGAGGACTGAAAGTGGATGCAAGTAGATGGAAAGTGGATGGAAAGTGGATGCAGGTAGATGGAAAGTGGATGTAAGTAGATTGAAAGTGGATAGTGGAAAGTGGATCATCCCTAAATCTTTAATCTCGCTCTAATATTAACCCAGCGACACAGAAACGTACAGACGGACCGAGTTGCAGCCGTCGATAAATCAAACTTTATCTAAAAAAAACCTTTATCTAAAACTCCGCCGAGTTTCATTCCTGCATCTCGGAACGGTTTTCCTGTTGTCGGCTTCCAAAGCGCGCTCCGTAATTCCTGCTGAGCTACCAAACCGAATTCTTGATCAAATCAAAACGAAAAAATGATTGCGGATGCACGGTTTCCTGCGAAGATATAAACGAATGCAGGATAGTTTTGCAGCTTTAAAAATAAGGAAATTGCTGCGGTTTAGACAAACTGTTCCAATTCCTGCTATGTTTGCAAAACAGACGAATAGACGGTGGGATTTGCTTGAAATTTGAGCGGGCTATTACAAATGCCTGTGGTCACATTCCTGCCAGAAATCATCGCTCTAATATTAACCCAGCAGGATCAAATTCAAATTTCAAGAAGTTTGAGCTGAGACGCGGAAACGTGCGGACGGCGGCGACTTGCAGCCGCCGATAAATCAAACTTCGGACTTTTATCTAAAACCCCGCCGAGTTTCATTCTTGCACCTCGAACGGTTTTCCTGCTGTCGGCTCCGTAATCCCTGCTAATCTACAAAACCAAGTTCTTGATCACATCAAAACGAAAAAATGATTGCGGATGTAATGTTTCCTGTGAAGATTTAAACAAATTCAGGAGAGTTTTGCAGCTTTAAAAATAGGGAAATTGCAGCGGTTTAAACAAAACAATTCCAATTCCTGCTGGGTTTGCAAAATCAGACGAACGGACGGAGTGATTTGCTTGAAATTTGACTGGGCTATTACGGACCCATGTGGTCATATTCCTGCAAAAAATCATTAATATCGCTCTAATATTTACCCAGCAGGATCAAATTGAAATTTCATCAAGTTTGAGTTGCGACGCGGAAACGTGAAAACGCAGCGACTTGCAGCTGCTGCGTTTGCAAAAACACACGAACAGACGGAGGGATTTGCTTTAAATTTGACTGGGCTATTACAGAGCCCTGTCATCACATTCCTGCCGAAAATCATTAAAATCGCTGTAATATTTACGCAGCAGGATCAAATTCAATTTTCATCAAGTTTGAGTTGCGACGCGGAAACGTCAAAACGCAGCGATTTGCAGCTGCTGGGTTTGCAAAAACAGACGATCGGACCGAGGGATTTGCTTGAAATATGGCTGAGGTCACATTCCTGCCAAAAATCATGAATCTCGCTCAAATATTAACCCAGCAGGAATCAAATTCAAATTTCAGAAAGTTTGAGTTGCGACACGGAACGTACAGACGCAACGACTTGCAGCCGCCGATAATATGGGATCCTTTGTTTTTTGGCGGTTATCTGTACGTGTCCATTGGTGTGACTCTTCTCCATGGGGCGGCTTCAGTTGCTCTCTTGGGAGCGGCTTCAGTTGCTCTTTTGGGGGCTGCTTCATTTGTTCTCTCGGGGGCTTCAGTCCTTCTCTTGAGGGCGACTACAGTTGTTCTCTTTTGGACGGCTTCAGATGTTCTTTTGGGGGCGGCGTCGGTTGTTTTCCTAGGGGCGGCTTCAGTTGTCTTCTCGGCGGCGGTTTCGGTTGTCTTCTGCTGCCGATAAATCAAACTTCCGACTTTTATCTAACCCCGCCGAGTTTCATTCCTGAACCTCGAACGGTTTTCCTGCTGTCGGCTTCGAAATTCGCGCTCCGTAATTCCTGCTAAGCTACAGAACCTTGTAGTAATCCCATAAGGATTCTATAAGAATTCCCAAATCCCAAGAAGAAATCCCATAAGGATTTACATAGGGGTCTAAATTTTTATTTTTTTATTTTTCATCCGGTCCGGGGGATTGGTGGGTCGTAGAGACCTCAGTCGATATCAGAGAAGTTTATAACGAACTATAATATGTGCCTACATAGTTTTAAGATATCGTAGAATAAATATTTAGCATTCCAAAACATTATCTGGTTTACTAGCTATCAGTTAGACGTGACCGAATGTCTAGCACTGACAACAATTTCCTGTTTTTATTTATAATTTATCTTATCAGCCACGTAAGCGTGGAAATAATAAATCCCGAAACGTGGTCTAATCAATTTTTTGGAAAAAGTGGACGGAAAGTGGACGGAAAGTGGACGGAAAATGGACGGAAAGTGGACGGAAAGTGGACGGAGTGGACGAAAAGTGGACGGAGTGGACGCAAAGTGGAAGGAGTGGACGGAAAGTGGACGGAAAGTGGACGGAAAGTGGACGGAAAGTGGACAGTAAGTGGACGGAGTGGACGGAAAGTTTACGAAGTGGATGGAAAGTGAATGCAAGTAGATGGAAAGTGGATGGAAAGTGGATGCAGGTAGATAGAAAGTGGATGCAATAAGATGGAAAGTGGATGTATAGTGGATGTAAGGCTTTAATACATTTTTTTATTTTTCATCCGGTCCGGGGGGTTGGTGGGTCGTAGAGACCTCAGTCGATATCAGAAAAGTTTATAACGAACTATAATATGTGCCTACATAGTTTTAAGATATCGTAGAATAAATATTTAGCATTCCAAAACATTATCTGGTTTACTAGCTATCAGTTAGACGTGACGGAATGTCTAGCACTGACAACAATTTCCTGTTTTTATTTATAATTTATCTTATCAGCCACGTAAGCGTGGAAATAATAAATCCCGAAACGTGGTCTAATCAATTTTTTGGAAAAAGTGGACGGAAAGTGGACGGAAAGTGGACGGAAAGTGGACGGAAAATGGACGGAAAGTGAACGGAAAGTGGACGGAAAGTGGACGGAGTGGACGGAAAGTGGAAGGAGTGGACGGAAAGTGGACGGAAAGTGGACGGAAAGTGGACAGTAAGTGGACGGAGTGGACGGAAAGTTTACGAAGTGGATGGAAAGTGGATGCAAGTAGATGGAAAGTGGATGGAAAGTGGACGGAGTGGACGGAAAGAGGACTGAAAGTGGATGCAAGTAGATGGAAAGTGGATGGAAAGTGGATGCAGGTAGATAGAAAGTGGATGCAATAAGATGGAAAGTGGATGTATAGTGGATGTAAGTAGATTGAAAGTGGATGGATATCGGTTAGGCGTGTGATCAATGACTCATCTAGACAAGTTGGGATAGGAAATTGTTATCAGTGCTAGACGTCCGGTTACTTTCCATCTACTTTCCATCTACTTGCATCCACTTTCCATCTACCTGCATCCACTTTCCATCCACTTTCCATCTACCAGCATCCACTTTCCATCCACTTTCCATCTACTTGCATTCACTTTCCAACCACTTTCCATCTACCAGCATCCACTTTCCATCCACTTTCCATCTACTTTCATCCACTTTCCGTCCACTTTCCGTCCACTCCGTCCACTTTCCGTCCACTTTCCGTTCACTTTCCGTCCACTTTCCGTATACTCCGTCTACTTTCCGTTCAATTTCCGTCCACTTTTCGTCCACTTTCTGTTTACTTTTTACAAGAAATTGATTAAACCACGTTTCGGGATTTATTACTTTCACGCTCGCATGTAGCTGATACGATAACTGGAAATTGTTATCAGTGCTAGACATTCGGTCACGTCTAACTGATAGCTAATAAACCAGATAATGTTTTGGAAATTTAAAAACCAAGAAGACAATATATTACGCAATTGTGGAACCTATCATGACTTATGGGGCAAAAACTTGGCAACTGACCCAGAAAGATAAAAGAAAAATTGAAATATCAGAAATGGATTATCTTCGGAGAGCATGCGGAATATCCAGAATAGAAACGAACAGCCGGTGTGTATTCCACTATAGACAGGATTGAGACTAGACAGCTACTATGGAACCGGCAACGTGAAAAGATTAGGGGAAGAAAGATTACCAAAAAATGTATTAGATTGCATACCCCATCATAGAAGAAGAAGAAGAAGAAGAAGAAGAAGAAGACCAGAAACGACATCTGGAAGATAATGAAAGACAGAGCAATTGAGGAGAAAGACTGGCAAGACAGAGATCGCTGGCGGTCGAAATGTGGGAAGCGGCAGAGGCCCTAGGAACCCCACCTAAATAATAAATAAATGTTTAGGAATCATCATCGTCATCATGCAACCCCTTTCACGTCCATTGTTGGACATAGGCCACCTCCAAACATCTCCAGTTCTCTCTGTCCCTGGCTGTTGTAATCCAATTTGTCGCTATTCTCTTTAGGTCATCCGACCATCGAATGGGAGGTCTGTCTCAGCTACACTTGTCAGCTCTTGGTAAAAAACGTTTTGGAATGCTAAATATTTATTTTAAGATATCTTAAAACTATGTAAGTACATATTATAGTTCATTATAAACTTCTCTGATATCGCATGAGGTCCCTCCGACCCACCAAGCCCCCGGACCGGATGAAAAATCAAAAGGTGAAAATTTAGACCTCTACGTAAATCCTTATGGGATGTCTATTAAGATATCAATATATAAATATTTAGCATTCCAAAACATTATCTGGTTTATTAGCTATCAGTTAGACGTGACCGAATGTCTAGCACTGGTAACAATTTCCTGTCATCTTATAAGCTACATGCAAGCGTGGAAATAATAATTCTCGAAACGTGGTCTAATCAATTTCTTGGAAAAAGTGGACGCAAAGTGGACGGAAAGTGGACGGAGTGGATGGAAAGTGGACGGAGTGGACGGAAAGTGGACGGAGTGGACGGAAAGTGGACGGAGTGGACGGATAGTGGATACTTATACGAATTCAAGATAGTTTTACCGCTTTGAAAATAAGGAAATTGCAGCGGTTTAAACAAAACAATTCCAATTCCTGCTGTGTTTGCGAAAACGGACGAACGGACGGAAGGATTTGCTTGAAATTAGACTGGGCTATTACAGACCCCTGTGATCATATTCCTGCAAAAAATCATTAACGTCGCCTAAATATTAACCCAGCAGGATCAAATTCAAATTTCAACAAGTTTGGGTTGCGACGCTGAAACGTACAGACGCAGCGATTAGCAGCCGCCGATAAATCAAACTTTCGACTTTTATCTAAAACCCTGCCAAGTTTAATTCCTGCACCTCTACCGGTTTTCCTGCTGTCGGCCTCGAAAGCGCGCTCCGTCATTCCTGCTGAGATACAAAACCGAATTCATGGTCAAATCAAAACGAAAAAATGATTGCGGAAGCAAGGTTTCCTGCGGAGATTTAAACAAATTCAGGAAAGTTTTGCAGCTTTAAAATTAGGGAAATTGCAGCGGTTTAAACAAACTGTTCCAATTCCTGCTGAGTTTGCGAAAACAGACGAACGGACGGAGGGATTAGCTTGAAATTCGACTGGGCTATTACAGACCCCTGTGAACACATTCCTGCAAAAAATCATTAACGTCGCCTTAATATTAACCCAGCAGGATCAAATTCAAATTTCAAAAAGTTTGAGTTGCGGCGCGGAAACGTAAAAACGCAGCGACTTGCAGCCGCCGATAAATCAAACTTCCAACTTTTATCTAAATCTCCGCCGAGTTTCGTTCTTGCACCTCGATCGGTTTTCCTGCTGTCGGCTTCGAACGCGCGCTCCGTAATTCCTGCTAAGCTAAGGAAAGTGAACGGAAAGTGGACGGGAAGTGGACGGAGTGGACGGAAATTGGAATGAGTGGACGGAAAATGGACGGAGTGGACGGAAAGTGGACGAAAAGTGGACGAAGTAGACGGAAAGTGGACGAAGTGGACGGAAAGTGGATGCAAGTAGATGGAAAGTGGATTGAAAGCGGATGCAGGTAGATGGAAAGTGGATGCAAGTAGATGGAAAGTGGATGAAAAGTGGATGCAGGTAGATGGAAAGTGGATGGAAAGTGGATGCAAGAAGAAGGAAAGTGGATGGAAAGTGGATGTAAGTAGATTGAAAGTGGATGGATGTCGGTTAGGCGTGATCAATGACTCATCTAGACAAGTTGGGATAGGAAATTGTTGTCAGTGTTGGACGTCCGGTCACGCCTAACCAACATCCATCCACTTTCCATCTACTTACATCCATTTTCCATCCACTTTCCATCTACTTGCATCCACTTTCCATCCACTTTGCATCTACTTGCATCCACTTTCCGTCCACTCCGTCCACTTTCCGTTCACTTTCCGTCCACTTTCCGTTCACCTTCCGTCCACTTTCGGTTTAAACAAAACAAATCCAATTCCTGCTGGGTTTGCAAAAACAGACGAACGGACGGAGTGATTTGCTTGAAATTTGACTGGGTTATTACAGACCCCTGTGATCACATTCCTGCAAAAAAATCATTGAAGTCGCCTTAATATTAACCCAGCAAGATCAAATTCATATTTCTACAAATTTGAGCTGCGACGCGGAAACTTGAAGACGCAGTGACTTGCAGCCGCCGATAAATCAAACTTTCGACTTTTATCCAAAACCCCGCCGAGTTTCATTCTTGCACCTCGAACGGTTTTCCTGCTGTCGGCTTCGAAAACGCGCTCCCTAATTTCTGCTGAGCTACAAAACCGTATTCTTGATGACATCAAAACGAAAAAAATGATTGCGGATGCAAGGTTTCCTGCTAAGATTTATACGATTAGAAGGGCTGTGAGAGTTCCTGACCAAAATCCCATAAGGATTCACATAGGGGTCTAAACTTACTTTTTTTGATTTTTCATCCGGTCCGGGGGGTTGGTAGGTCGGAGAGACCTCAGTCGATATCAGATAAGTTTATTACAAACTATAATATGTGTCTATATAGTTTTAAGTTATCTTAAAATAAATATTTAACATTCCAAAACATTATCTGGTTTATTAGCTATCAGTTAGACTTCTTGGAAAAAGTGTACGGAAAGTGAACGGAAAGTGGACGGAGTGGACGGAACGTGGACGGAAAGTGGACGTAAAGTGGATAGAAAGTGGATGAATGTCTAGCACTGATAACAATTTGCAGTTATCTTATCAGCTACATGCAAGGCGTGGAAATAATAAATCTCGAAAGGTGGTCTAATCAATTTCTTGGAAAAAGTGGACGGAAAGTGGACGAAAAATGAACGGAAACTGGACAGAAAGTGGACGAAGTGGACGGAAAGTGGACGGAAAGTGGACAGAGTGGATGGAAACTGGACGGAGTGGACGGAAAGTGGATGGAAAGTGGATGAATGTCTAGCACTGATAACAATTTTCACAAGAAGTTATCTTATCAGCTACATGCAAGCGTGGAAATACTAAATCCTGAAACGTGGTCTAATCAATTAAAATGAAGTAAGTAAAAAGTAAACGGAGAGTGAACGGAAAGTTGACGGAGTGGACAAAAAGTGAACGGTGTGGACGGAAAGTGGACGAAAAGTGGATGGAAAGTAGATGCAAGTAGATGGAAGGTGGATCGAAAGTGGATGCAGGTAGATGGAAAGTGGATGCAAGAAGATGGAAAGTGGATGGAAAGTGGATGTAGGTAGATTGAAAGTGGATGGATGTCGGTTAGGCGTGATCAATAACCCATCTAGACAAGTTGGGATAGGGAATTGTTACAACCGACATTCATCCACTTTTCATCTACTTACATCCACTTTCCATCTACTTGCATCCGACGTGACCGAATGTCTAGCACTGGTAACAATTTCCTGTTATCTAATCAGCTACATGTAAGCGTGGAAATAATAAATCCCGAAACGTGGTCTAATCAATTTCTTGGAAAAAGTGGACGTAAAGTGGACGGAAAGTGAACGGAAAGTGGATGGAAAGTGGACGTAAAGTGGACGGAAAGTGGACGAAAAGTGGACGAAGTGGACGGAAAATGGACGGAAAGTGGATGCAAGTAGATGGAAAGTGGATGGAAAGTGGATGCAGGTAGATGGAAAGTGAATGTAAGTAGATGGAAAGTGGATGGAAAGTGGATGCAAGTAGATGGAAAGTGGATGGAAAGTGGATGGAAAGTGGATGGAAAGTGGATGGAAAGTGGATGGAAGTAGATTAAAAGTGGATGGATGTCGGTTAGGCGTGATCAATGACTCATCTAGGCAAGTTGGGATAGGAAATTGTTATCAGTGCTAGACGTCCGGTCACGCCTCACCGACATCCATCCACTTTCCATCTACTTACATCCACTTTCCATCCACTTTTCGTCTACTTGCATCCACTTCCCATCCACTTTCCATCTACTTGCATTCACCGTCCACTTTCCGTCCACTCCATCCACTTTCCATCCACTTTCCGTTCACTCCGCCCCCTTTCCGTCCACTTTCCTTGCACTTTCCGTTCTCCGGATTTGCTTAAAATTTGACTGGGCTATTACAGACCCCAGTGATCACATTCCTGCCGAAAATCATTAATCTCGCTCTAATATTAACCCAGCAGGATCAAATTCAAATTTCAACAATTTTCAGTCGCGACACAGAAACGTACAGACGCATCGAGTTGCAGCCGCTGTTGCAACTTCCTACTTTTATCTAAAACCTCGCCGAGTTTCATTCCTGCAGCTCGAACGGTTTTCGTGCTGTCGGCTTCGAAAGCGCGCTCCGTAATTCCTGCTAATCTACAAAACCAAGTTCTTGATCACATCAAAACGAAAAAATGATTGCGGATGCAAAGTTCCCTGCGAAGATTGAAACGAATGCAGGATAGTTTTGCAGCTTTAAAAATAAGGAAATTACAGCGGTTTAGACAAACTATTCCAATTCCTGCTGTATTTGCAAAAACAGGCGAACGGACGGAGGGATTTGCTTGAAATTTGACTGGGCTATTACAGACCCCTGTGATTACATTCCTGCCGAATGTTTATCATTAATCTCGCTCTAATATTAGCCCAGCAGGATCAAATTCAAATTTCACAAAGTTTGAGTTGCGGCGCGGAAACGTAAAAACGCAGCGACTTGCTGTCGCCGATAAATCAAACTTCCGACTTTTATCTAAAACCTGCGCCGAGTTTCATTCTTGCACCACGAACGGTTTTCCTGCTGTCGAAACTACGCGCGGTAATTCCTGCTAATCTCCCATCGATTATTTCCCGAATTGCAGGACGCCACGAAACGCGTGCAGGAAATTCGGCGGGAGGATGGTCGTGGCGGGACGAGGGGAAGGACTCCCGCTGTCCTGCGACTCGATTTGATAAATGAGTTCGGCGCGGCCTGCGATATTAAACCCGAGGGAGAGGGCGCGCCGTGCATGTACAGCAGGATATTCAACAGCTCTGTGCGCGTCGCGGCGCCCATTGTATTAACGACGCACAAACAAACAAAAAATCGGGGAAAACACGAAACGCTCGGCAGCAGGAAGGCTAATGAAGTTTGCAGGAATTTCAAGGACGATTAAAATGGGTTGCTTAATTGCTAAATCCGTCTGTCTGTAATTTAAATTCAAACGATTTGCAGGAAAATTAGAATCCTGCTGAAAGCTATACAGCAGCAAAACTTTGAGATATCGAGTTGCAATTTGAGCTGTAGCTTCAGAAACAACAGCAGGAAAAATCCGCTTTATTAATTTAATTTAATTTAAAGTTTATGTGATAGACAGTTGAAGTTTGCAGGAACGGTAGCAGGATTGCTACGGCACAATCTAGTTCAGTAGGACTGTTTCGGTACAATATAGTTCAAGCAGGACTGTTTCGATACAATCTAGCTTCAGCAGGATTGTTTTGATGCAATCTAGTTTTAGCAGGATTCTTTCGGCACAATCTAGGTTCAGCAGGATTGTTTCGGTACAATCTAGTTTCAGCAGGACTGTTTCGATACAATCTAGCTTCAGCAGGATTGTTTTGATACAATCTAGTTTCAGCAGGATTCTTTCGGCACTATCTAGTTTCAGCAGGACTGTGTCGGTACAATCTAGTTTCAGCAGGATTGTTTCGGTACAATCTAGTTTCAGCTGGATTGTTTCGATACAATCTAGTTTCAGCAGGATTGTTTCGACACAATCTAGCTTCAGCAGGATTGTTTCTGTTCAATCTAGTTTCAGCAGGATTTTCGGTTGCAACGATTAAAACTGCGGGCAGAAACTCATGCGATTCTTGGTTTCGTCTCGGCGGCCGGATGACATCCTGCTGATTTATTAACAACTTGTTGCGAGATGTTAATCACTGCTGCTGGCGCTGCATTAGCCGTTACTTACGCGCGCCGGCGGAGAAAGGCCCGCCGAAAGTTCGGCTCCTGCTGGCTGCCGGCGACAGTCCCCTCCAGCAGGATTAAATACGGACCGACGTTTAATACACGAAGACGGCAGAAACACACATTGACGTTACAATTTTACAAGAAATCATGCTAGGTTTGAAATGCTGCTAGCTTTTGAATCCGGCTAGGTTTAAAATCCTGCTGGGTTTAAAAATCCTGTTGGGTTTGAAAATCTTGCTAGGTTTAAAATCCTGCTGGCTTTAAGATCATACTAGGCTTAAAATCCAGCTAGTTTTGAAATCCTGCTCTGTTTTAAAATCCTGCTAGCTTTGAAATCCTGCTGGGTATGAAATCCTGCTAAGTTTAAATCATGCTAGATTTGAAATCCTGCTAGGTTTAAAATCCTGCTAGATGTTAAATCCTGCAAACGATCTCTTGAAAACAAATTAAATTAATGGAGTTTGGCAACGGTGCGCGGAGCGGTCGTTTGCGACGTTGCCAAATGAATTTTCCTGCCAAATTCCGGCGAATGAAAACGTTTTCGGCTGGAGCTCGAGTAGTTTACTAGGTGGATTAGTGCAAATTGGGGAACTCGCAAATATTTAAACTAGCTATATACTGGTGAAAACTAGACGGGCCTATATTTAGGACTTTAGGAGATATAGGTAGTCAAAATTATAAGTTTGATCTTAAGTCGATATCTATGGAACTAGACTAGGTAGCTAATTATAAATTGGGGAACTCTTAAATATTTAAACTAGCTATAAACTGGTGAAAACTAGACGGGACTATATTTAGGACTTTAGGAGATATAGGTAGTCAAAGTTATAAGTTTGATCTTAAGTCGATATCTATGGAACTAGACTATGTAGATAAGTATAAATTGGGGAACTCGTAAATATTTAAACTAGCTATGAACTGGTGAAAACTAGACGGGCTTATATTTAGGACTTTAGGAGATATAGGTAGTCAAAGTTATAAGTTTGATCTTAACTCGATATCTATTGAAGTAGACTAGGTAGATATGTGAAATTTGCTGTGGATATAGTCGATTAAATGACGTGAAAACAATTGATGACTAGAAGTTTGTACATAGTCTAGGAGTCGAGATACTGACGAACAAAGTTTGTTAAAATTCTAGACTTCGTCTATTTTGACTACACTTTCAGTTTTAGATCTAGATCTCGGCTAGTTTACCGGGTTGTTTAGTGCAAATTGGTATTTGAATAGATGATTAAATTGGTTATAAAGTGGTGAAAACTAGACGAGCCTATATTTAGGACTTTAGGAGATATAGGTAGTCAAAGTTATAAGTTTGATCTTAACTCGATATCTCTGGAACTAGACTAGGTAGATACGTTAAATTTACTGTGGATATAGTCGATCAAATTACGTAAAGGCAATTCAATACTAGAAGGTTGCATCTAGTCTAGGAGTCGAGATATTGACTAACAAAGTTTGCTAAATTTCTAGACTTCGTCTATTTTGACTACACTTTCAGTTTTAGATCTGGATCTCGGCTAGTTTACAAGGTTGTTTGGTGCAAATTGGTATTTGAGTAGATGATTAAATTGGTTATAAAGTGGTGGTAACTAGACGGGCCTATATTTAGGACTTTAGGAGATATAGGTAGTCAAAATTATAAGTTTGATGTTAAGTCGATATCTATGGAACTAGACTAGGTAGCTAATTATAAATTGGGGAACTCTTAAATATTTAAACTAGCTATAAACTGGTGAAAACTAGACGGGACTATATTTAGGACTTTAGGAGGTATAGGTAGTCAAAGTTGTAAGTGTGATCTTTAGTTGATATCTATGGAACTAGACTAGGTAGATAATTATAAATTGGGGAACTCTTAAATATTTAAACTAGCTATAAACTGGTGAAAACTAGACGGGACTATATTTAGGACTTTAGGAGATATAGGTAGTCAAAGTTGTAAGTTTGATTTTAACTCGATATCTATGGAACTAGACTAGTTAGATAAGTATAAATTAAGGAACTCATAAATATTGAAACTAGCTATAAACTGGTGAAAATTAGACGCGACTATATTTAGGACTTTAGGAGGTATAGGTAGTCAAAGTTGTAAGTTTGTTCTTAAGTCGATATCTATGGAACTAGACTAGGCAGATAAGTATAAATTGGGGAACTTATAAATATTTAAACTAGCTATAAACTGGTGACAACTAGACGGGCCTATATTTAGAACTTTAGGAGATATAGGTAGTCAAAGTTGTAAGTTTGATCTTAAGTCGATATCTATGCAACTAGACTAGGTAGATAAGTATAAATTGGGGAACTCACAAATATTTAAACTAGCTATAAACTGGTGAAAACTAGACAGGACTATATTTAGGACTTTAGGAGATATAGGTAGTCAAAGTTATAAGTTTGATCTTAACTCGATATCTATGGAAGTAGACTAGGTAGATATGTGAAATTTGCTGTGGATATAGTCGATTAAATGACGTGAAAACAATTGATGACTAGAAGTTTGTACATAGTCTAGGAGTCGAGATACTGACGAACAAAGTTTGTTAAAATTCTAGTCTTCGTCTATTTTGACTACACTTTCAGTTTTAGATCTAGATCTGGGCTAGTTTACCGGGCTGTTTAGTGCAAATTGGTATTTGAATAGATGATTAAATTGGTTATAAAGTGGTGAAAACTAGACGAGCCTATATTTAGGACTTTAGGAGATATAGGTAGTCAAAGTTGTAAGTTTGATCTTAACTCGATATCTCTGGAACTAGACTAGGTAGATACGTTAAATTTACTGTGGATATAGTCGATCAAATTACGTAAAAGCAATTCAATACTAGAAGGTTGCATCTAGTCTAGGAGTCGAGATATTGACTAACAAAGTTTGCTAAATTTCTAGACTTCGTCTATTTTGACTACACTTTCAGTTTTAGATCTGGATCTCGGCTAGTTTACAAGGTTGTTTGGTGCAAATTGGTATTTGAGTAGATGATTAAATTGGTTATAAAGTGGTGGTAACTAGACGGGCCTATATTTAGGACTTTAGGAGATATAGGTAGTCAAAATTATAAGTTTGATCTGAAGTCGATATCTATGGAACTAGACTAGGTAGCTAATTATAAATTGGGGAACTCTTAAATATTTAAACTAGCTATAAACTGATGAAAACTAGACGGGACTATATTTAGGACTTTAGGAGATATAGGTAGTCAAAGTTGTAAGTTTGATTTTAACTCGATATCTATGGAACTAGACTAGGTAGATAAGTATAAATTAAGGAACTCATAAATATTGAAACTAGCTATAAACTGGTGAAAACTAGACGCGACTATATTTAGGACTTTAGGAGGTATAGGTAGTCAAAGTTGTAAGTGTGATCTTTAGTTGATATCTATGGAACTAGACTAGGTAGATAAGTATAAATTGGGGAACTCATAAATATTTAAACTAGCTATAAACTGATGAAAACTAGACGGGATTATATTTAGGACTTTAGGAGATATAGGTAGTCAAAGTTCAAAGTTTGATTTTAAGTCGATATCTATGGAACTAGACTAGGTAGATAAGTATAAATTGGGAACTCATAAATATCTAAACTAGCTATAAACTGATGAAAACTAGATGTAACTATATTTAGGACTTTAGGAGATATAGGTTGTCAAAATTGTAAGTTTGATATTAAGTCGATATCTATGGAACTAGACTAGGTAGAGAAGTATAAATAGGGGAACTAATAAATATTTAAACAAGCTATAAACTGGTGGAAACTAGACGGGCCTATATTTAGGACTTTAGGAGATATAGGTAGTCAAAGTTATAAGTTTCATCTTAAGTCGATATCTATGGAACTAGACTAGGTAGATAAGTATAAATTGGGGAACTCATAAATATTTAAACTAGCTATAAACTGGTGAAAACTAGATGGGACTATATTTAGGGCTTTAGGAGATATAGGTTGTCAAAGTTGTAAGTTTGATCTTAAGTCAATATCTATGCAACTAGACTCGGTAGATAAGTATAAATTGGGGAACTCATAAATATTTAAACTAGCTATAAACTGGTGAAAACTAGACGGGACTATATTTAGGACTTTAGGAGATATAGGTAGTCAAAGTTATAAGTTTGATCTTAAGTCGATATCTATGGAACTAGACTAGGTAGATAAGTATAAATTAGGGAACTCATAAATATTTAAAGTGGTGAAAACTAGACGGGCCTATATTTAGGACTTTAGGAGATATAGGTAGTCAAAGTTGTAAGTTTGATCTTAAGTCGATATCTATGAAACTAGACTAGGTAGATAAGTATAAATTGGGGAACTCATAAATATCTAAACTAGCTATAAACTGATGAAAACCAGACGGGACTATATTTAGGACTTTAGGAGATATAGGTAGTCAAAGTTGTAAGTTTGATCTTAAGTCGATATCTATGGAACTAGACTACGTAGATAAGTATAAATTGGGGAACTCATAAATATTCAAACTAGCTATAAACTGGTGAAAACTAGACGGGAGTATATTTAGGACTTTAGGAGATATAGGTAGTCAAAGTTGTAAGTTTGATCTTAAGTCGATATCTATGGAACTAGACTACGTAGATAAGTAAAAATTGGGGAGTTTGTAAATATTTAAACTAACTATAAAGTGGTGAAAACTAGACGGGACTATATTTAGGACTTTAGGAGATATAGGTAGTCAAAGTTGCAAGTTTGATCTTAAGTCGATATCTATGGAACTAGACTAGGTAGATAAGTATAAATTGGGGAACTCGCAAATATCTAAACTAGCTATAAGCTGGTGAAAACTAGACGGGCCTATATTTAGGACTTTAGGAGATATGGGTAGTCAAAGTTGTAAGTTTGATCTTAACTCGATATCTATGGAACTAGACTAGGTAGATACGTGAAATTCAATGTGGTTATAGTCGTTTAAATTACCTAAAAACAGTTGAAGACTAGAAGTTTGCATCTAGTCTAGGAGTCGAGATATTGACTAACAAAATTTGTTAAATTTCAAGACTTCGTTTATTTGGACTACACTTTTAGTTTTAGATCTATATCTCGGGTACTATACTAGCTAGACTAGTATAAATTGTTATAGTATTAGTGAATTAAATGCGCTACCAATTGGTGTTAATTAGATAGTTCTAGGTAGATTAGTTTAAGAGTTATAGTTAGTTAAAATTAAACTTTGGTGGATTTGACCCACACTCTACGTGTCTTTTGTCTATAAGTTAGCATCCCGTTAAGTTACAAGGACTAAATTCGGTTTGTAGTTATATTAGAGATTAAGCTAAACGTTAAAGCTACGTTAAACTAGCTAGTCGAGCTAGTTGGAGTGAGAAAGTTGATTATTGAATCGGTCGGTTGCAGTGCGGAGGGGCGCGGCGCGGGGGAGCGGAGCGGCGCGACGTGGCGCTCGCCTCGCAGGCGACACGGCGGCAGTCGCTGCAGTCCTACCGCGTCGGGCTCACGTCGTGCCGCGAGATCAGACCCCCCGACAATGAACAACTTCGCCCTGATCGAGCAGATCCACCTGCGACTTCCGCTCTGGGACCGAGTCTACAGCGAGAAGACGGACGCGAACAAGCGCGAAGCGCTCTGGGACGAAGTCGCACAGATCATGGACTGCTCAAGTAAAACTAAAATTAGTCATTTTTCAAGACTTTGCGCGGTTTAAACACAAAGATCTTTAACGACCTTGGAACGACCTTTAAGTTTCTATACCGCATTTGTTCGTAGCTTAAGACAGCGCTGAGATATCAAGTCTTTTAATCTTCAAGTTCAAATACGTTATGAGTTCATTACTAGTCGATATCTTATAAACTAGACTAGGTAGATTAATGAAAATTTGTATCTTTATAGTTGACTAATTTAGGTAACTAATAGTAAAGACTAGAAGCTCGTATCTAATCCACAACTCGAGTTATAGACTAAGTAAGTTACTGCATTTTTTAGTTTGTGTGAATTGGACCAGACTAGTTAGACTTTTAGTTTTTGATATATAACTCGCTTAGTTTACTAGATGGACTAGTACAAATTGGACTAAACCTAGATAAATAAATTCTCTGTTGAAGAGTGAAAACTAAAAGTTAGTAGCTTAAGTCGTTACTGAGATATCAAGGATTTTAGTCCTTAAGTTCAAATAGGTTATGAGCGCATTACTAGTCGAGATCTTACAAACCATACTAGATAGATTAATGAAAATTCGTATCTTTATAGTCGACTAATTTAGGTAATTAACAGTAAAGACTAGAAGCAGGTATCTAATCCAGAACTCGAGTTATAGACTCGCTAAGTTATTGCATTTTCCAGTTAGTTTTGAATTTCACCAGACAAGTTAGACTTTAGTTTTTGCTATAGATCTCGCTTAGTTTACTAGATGGACTAATGCAAATTGGGCTAAATCTAGATAAACAAATTCCCTATAAAGCAATGAGGTCTAGAAGGATCTAGCTTAACTAGTTTAGAAACTACAGGTAGTTAAAGTTAGTCAAATATCTCGATTATGTCTAACGCTACAGGTAATTAAAGGAAACTGGTCGATGTTTTGTTTCAGAGGAGATTGTGAAGTCGCGGTGGAAGAACCTGCGGGATTCGTACCGGAAGATCATCCGGAAGTCGGACGGACGCGACTCGGACCCGACGTGGCCCTACTACGGCGCCATGGAGTTCATGCGCGAGATCACGATGAACGCGCGGCCCAAGGTCATGGACATCACGTCCAAGACGCCGACGCTCTCCGAGGCCGAGAACTTCCTGATGATCGTGCGCACCGAGAACGAGGAGGCCATCGACCCGCTGCTGGTCAAGCAGGAGAAGGGGGTTAAACGCCCCGCGAGCGACGACGTCGTCCCCAGCGACTTCCTCGAGGATAAGGCCGAGGAAAAGACCAGCAGACACTTCGACGACGACGATTACCAGTTCCTGCTGAGTCTTCTACCGCATCTCAAGCAGGTCCCCGGCAGCAGGAAGTTACCACTGAGGATGAAGATCGAACAACTCATCTATGAGGAAGTCTATCATTCCCCTCACGCCAGCAACAGCGTGTGTAATTATTAACGTTTAGACTAGGACTAGCTTAAAGTTTGTTAATTTTTGTTATTAAAATGCATATTTATTCTATGTAGAAGCAATCTCTAGATCTACTTGACCTTGAACACCAAACTCCAACAGAAAACAAAGTGTAACTAGTTAACTAGAATAGCTACAATATTTTAACTCAGTTTACTTAACAGATAATTTAATTAGCTATAAGACCTAAGTTAATATTATTACCTAGTTAGTCTAGTTCCTGAGATATTGAGCCTTAAGACCAAATTGTTACGTTCCAAGTTTGACCAGCCATTTCCAGACTATACCTTCACTGATACTAGTTGGATCTTAACCATCCAAAGCTTAAATTAAAGCTAAGAGATTAAGCTTTGTGATCCAGTTCGTTAAACAGATGCAGTTCAACTAGTTCTCGAGATATTTTAAGAAAAGCGTCGGAACTTTGTTGGTTAAGGACGTTGTAGTCTAATCCAATAGATAACTTCGCTAATACAAATTGGATTTTTATGATCGATGGTTTAAACTAAAGCTAAGAGATTAAGCTTTGCGATCCAGTTCGCTAAACAGATGTAGTTCGACTAGTTCTCGAGATATTTTAAGAAAAGCGTCGGAACTTTTGTTCATTAAGGACGTTGTAGTCTAATCTGCTAGATAACTTCGTTAATACTTGTGTGATTTTGATGACCCATGGTTTATATTAAAGCTCGGAGATTAAGCTTTGTGATACAGTTCGTTAAACAGATGTAGTTCAACTAGTTCTCCAGATATTTTAAGAAAAGCGTCGGAACTTTGTTGGTTAAGGACGTTGTAGTCTAATCCAATAGATAACTTCGCTAATACTACTTGGATTTTTATGATCGATGGTTTAAACTAAAGCTAAGAGATTAAGCTTTGCGATCCAGTTCGTTTTACAGATTAGTTCAACTAGTTCTCGAGATATTTTAAGAAAAGCGTCGGAACTTTGTTGGTTAAGGACGTTGTAGTCTAATCCACTAGATAACTTAGCTAATACCAATTGGATCTTAATGATCGACGTTTTAAATTAAAGCTAAGAGATTAAGCTTTGCGATCCAGTTCGTTAAACAGATGTAGTTCGACTAGTTCTCGAGATATTTTAAGAAAAGCGTCGGAACTTTTGTTCGTTAACGACGTTGTAGTCTAATCCAATAGATAACTACGTTAATACTAGTGTGCTTTTGATGATCCATGTTTTAAATTAAAGCTTCGAGATTAAGCTTTGCCATCCATTTTGTTAAACAGATGTAGTTCAACTAGTTCTCGAGATATTGAAGAAAAGCGTCGGAACTTTGTTGGTAAAGGACGTTGTAGTCTAATCCACTAGATAACGTCGCTAATACTAGTGGGATCTTAATTGCCCATGGTTTAAATTAAAGCTTGGAGATTAAGCTTTGTGATGCAGTTCGTTAAACACATGTAGTTCAACTAGTTCTTGAGATATATTAAGAAAAGCGTCGGAACTTTGTTGGTTAAGGACGTTGTAGTCTAATCCACTAGATAACTACGTTAATACTAGTGTGATTTTGATGATCCATGGTTTAAATTAAAGCTAATAGATTAAGCTTTGCGACCCAGTTCGTTAAACAGATGTAGTTCAACTATTTCTCGAGATATTTTAAGAAAAGCGTCGAAACTTTTGTTCGTTAAGGACGTTGTAGTCTAATCCACTAGATAACTTAGCTAATACTAGTGGGGTTTTGATGACCTGTGGTTTAAATTAAAGCTAAGAGATTAAGCTTTGCGATCCAGTTCGCTAAACAGATGTAGTTCAGCTAGTTCTCGAGATATTTTAAGAAAAGCGTCGGAACTTTGTTGGTTAAGGACGTTGTAGTCTAATCCACTAGATAACTTTGCTAATACTAATTGGATCTTAATGATCGATGGTTTAAATTAAAGCTAAGAGTTTAAGGTTTGTAATCCAGTTCATTAAACAGATGTAGTTCAACTAGTTCTCGAGATATTTTAAGAAAAGCGTCGGAAATTTGTTGGTTAAGGACGTTGTAGTCTAATCCACAAGATAACTTTGCTAATACTAATTGGATCTTAATGATCGATGGTTTAAATTAAAGCTTGGAGATTAAGTTTTGCGATCCAGTTCGTTAAACTGATGTAGTTCGACTAGTTTTTGAGATTTTGTAAGACATGCGTTTGAACTGTTTGTTGTTGAGTTGACAGGAGAGAGCCGGTAGCGTTCGCGGCGGCGACGACCCTCCTGCGGGCCTCCCGCCGGCCCCCCGCGGCCCCCCGACAGGAGTGTTTGCGATATCGGATTACGGGCCACACGTAATGGAGCATGTCAACCGACTCAGCCCGAAACGATCCATCTAAAAATCGCGCCGTCTCGCTCCCGCCGGCGGTCTCGCTCGCGCGCTCACGCACAATCGATACGGCGAACAATTGAACCGCGACCCATGACAATTGACAATCGAAATGCAACGGAAAACGACGTTTTGTTTTCCCAGCTGCAACGTTTTGTTTTTAAGCTATTAGGTCTTTGTTTAGCTATTAGGTCAAGTTGCGACGTTCTTTTGTTTCAAACAACTGAAGGATCTTATTCCTGATAGATTTCGGCACAGTTTGGTGAAAACCGGAAGGATATAGTTCGCTTAGTTCCTGAGTTATTGCAATTTGAAGTTATCGGATCCTTTGTCCATAACTCGAAATCTAGACTAGATAGATAAATCAAACTTGGTGTGGGATTAGTCGAGTAAATTACGTTGTGACACGTGAAGACTAGAAAGTCGTGTCTAGTTTTAGACCTGATATATAGACTAGTAAACTTAGCTGTGTTTTTGTTTATTTGACTAGACAAAGACTTTTAGTTTTTGATTTAGAACTCGCTTAGTTTACTAGATAGCTTAGTCTAAATTGACTTGGACCTAGATAATTAAAATCTCTATAAACCAGTCAAAACCGCAAGGATCTAAGTCGTTTACTTCCTGAGTTATTGCCATTTGAATGTATTAACCGAGTTTCGGATCCTTTATATATAACTCGAAAACTAGACTAGATAGATAAATCAAACTTGGTGTGGGATTAGTCGAATGGATTAGGTTGAGACGCGTGAAGGCTAGAAGTTCGTATCTAGTCCTAGAGCTGAGATATCGACTAGCGAAGTTGTGTTTTAGTCTATTTGACTAGGCAAAGACTTTTAGTTTTAGATTTAAAACTCGGTTAGTTTACTAGATAGCTTAGTCTAAATTGACTTACGTCTGGATAATTAAAATCTTTATAAAGCAGTCAAAACCGCAAGGATTTAACTCGCTTATTTCCTGAGTTATTGCAATTGAATTTTTTAACCGAGTTTCGGATCCTTTGTCTATAACTCGAAAACTAGACTAGATAGATACATTAAAATTGGTGTGGGATTAGTCGAGTAGATTAGGTTAAGACAGGTGAAAACTAGAAACTCATATCTAGTCTTAGACCTGATATATAGGCTAGTAAAGTTAGCTGTGTTTTTGTTTATTTGACTAAAGACTTTTAGTTTTTGATTTAGAACTCGCTTAGTTTACTAGATAGCGTAATATGAATTGACTTAGATCTAGATAATTAAAATCTTTATAAAGCAGTCAAAACCACAAGGATTTAACTCACTTAGTTCCTGAGTTATTACAATTTGAAGTTATTATCCGAGTTTCGGATCCTTTGTCTATAACTCGAAAACTGGAGTAGATAGATACATCAAAATTGGTGTGGGATTAGTCGAGTAGATTAGGTTGAGACAGGTGAAGACTAGAAGCTCCTGCCTAGTCTTAGACCTGATATATAGACTAGTAAAGTTAGTTGTGTTTTTGTTTATTTGACTAAAGACTTTTAGTTTTTGATTTAGAACTCGCTTAGTTTACTCGATGGCGTAATATAAATTGACTTAGATCTAGATAATTGAAATCTCTATAAAACAGTCAAAACCACAAGGATTTAACTCGTTTAGTTCCCGAGTTATTGCAATTGAATTTATTAACCGAGTTTCGGATCCTTTGTCTATAACTCGAAAACTAGACTAGCTAGATACATCAAAATTGGTGTGGGATTAGTCAAGTAGATTAGGTTGAGACAGGTGAAAACTAGAAGCTCATATCTAGTCTTAGACCTGATATATAGGCTAGTAAAATTAGCTTTGTTTTTGTCTATTTAACTACTCGAAGATTTTTAGTTTTTGATTTAAAACTCGGTTAGTTTACTAGATAGCTTAGTCTAAATTGACTTAGATCTAGATAATTAAAATCTTTATAAATCAGTCAAAACCAGAAGGATCTAAGTTGCTTAGTTCCTGAGTTATTGCATTTGAATTTATTAACCGAGTTTCGGATCCTTTGTCTATAACTCGAAATCTAGACTAGATAGATACATCAAAATTGGTGTAGGATTAGTCGAGTAGATTAGGTTGAAACAGGTGAAAACTAGAAGCTCATATCTAGTCTTAGACCTGATATATAGGCTAGTAAAGTTAGCTTTGTTTTTGTCTATTTAACTAGACGAAGACTTTTAGTTTTTGATTTAAAACTCCGTTAGTTTACTAGATAGCTTAGTCAAAATTGACTTACCTCTAGATAATTAAATTCTTTATAAAGTATTCAAAACCAAAACTACAAGGATCGCATAGTTCCTGACTTATTGTAATTTTAAGTTGCTGACTGAATCTTGGATCCTTTGTCGATAACTCGAAAACTAGACTCGATAGATACGTTAAAATTAGCGTGGCATTAGTCGAGTAAATAAGGATGAGACAGGTGAAGACTAGAAGCTCATATCTAGTCTTAGACATAATATATGGACTAGTAAAGTTAGCTTTGTTTTTGTCCATTTAACTAGACGTAGACTTTTAGTTTTTAATTTAAAACTCGCTTAGTTTACTACATAGCTTAGTCTAAATTGACTCACATCTAGATAATTAAACTCTTTATGAAGTAGTCAAAATCAAAACCACAAGGATCGCTTAGTTCCTGACTTATTGTAATTTGAAGTGATTGACTGAGTTTCAGATCCTTTGTAGATAACTCAAAAACTAGACTAGATAGAAACATCAAAACTGATGTGGGATTAGTCGAGTAGATTAGGTTGAGACAGGTGAAAACTAGAAGCTCATATCTAGTCTTTGACCTGATATATAGGCTAGTAAAGTTAGCTTTGTTTTTGTATATTTAACTAGACGAAGACTTTTAGTTTTTGATTTAAAACTCGGTTAGTTTACTAGATAGCTTAGTCTAAATTGACGTACATCTAGACAATTAAATTCTTAATAAATCAGTCAAAACCAAAACTACAAGGATCGCTTAGTTCCTGACTTATTGTAATTTAAAGTTACTGACTGAGTTTCGGATCCTTTGTCGATAATTTGAAAACTAGACTAGATAGAAACATCAAAATTGGTGTGGGATGAGTAGAGTAGATTAGGTTGAAACAGGTGAAAACTAGAAGGTCACATCTAGTCTTAGACCTGATATATAGGCTAGTAAAATTAGTTTGTTTTTGTCTATTTGACTAACGACTTTTAGTTTTTGATTTAGAACTCGCTTAGTTTACTCGATAGCTTAATATAAAGTGACTTAGGTCTAAATAATTAAAATCTTTATACAGCCGTCAAAACCGCAATGATTTAGCTCGCTTAGTTCCTGAGTTATTGCAATTTAAATTATTAACCGAGTTTCGGGTCCTTTGTCTATAACTCGAAAACTAGACTAGGTAGGTACATCAAAATTGGTATGGGATTAGTCGAGTAGCTTAGGTTGAGACTGGTGAAGACTAGAAGCTCCTACCTAGTCTTAGGCCTGATATATAGACTAGTAAAGTTAGCTTTGTTTTTGACTATTTGACTAGACAAAGACTTCAAAGACGAAGACTTTTAGTTTTTAATTTAAAACTCGCTTAGTTTACTAGGTAGCTTCGTCTAAATTGACTTACATCTAGATAATTAAATTCTTTATAAAATACTGAAAACTAGAAAGATCTAGTTTAACTACTTTAAAAATTAGAGGTAGTCAAAGTCTTTGGGTCTTTGCTCAAATATCTCAGAAACTAGTCCAACTACAAACTCGGAATTTGGCATACTAGCATTAGTCCAAACACCGTTGATTCTAGTACACTAATCACACCCCTAAGTCCCAGCAATTGACCTCATTCCGATCTTCTTTTGTCTCGTCCGCTCTCCACTCCGATTAAGACGGGAGAAACAAAAGAGATCGTGCCATCTGGGACGAGCGTGTACAACACGGACCCAACGCTCAATCAAGTGTGCCGTGTCTACCACCCCGCTACCCCCCTCCCCTCCCTTCATCGCGAAACTAACAAGACATCAGGGGATTTTTCACGAAAACGAACGGGGGCGGCAAGCGGCGTTGGGATCCTTTCATGCGAAACATATTGTAGGGTCTTTCATTGGCTTCATTTTGGTGGTGGTGCTCTAGCTCTTAAGATATCGACAAAAGACTAATTTAGTAAGCTACCAATTTGACTAGCCGTAGTATCTAAACTAACCTTAGAAAGACCTTAACTTAATCTAGACTACTTCCAATTTGTACTAGTCTATATAGTAAACTAAGTGAGTTATGGATTAAAAACTAGAACTAGTCCAACTAGACTAGATCTAGAAAAATGTTTTGAAGCTCTATATCTCAGGTCTAAAACTAGATACGACCATCTAGTCTTCACTCATTCAAACCTCGATTAATCCGCTATGTCCACACTAAATTTGATGCATCTACCTAATCTAGTTCCTTAGTTATAGACTAAAAACCGAGATTCAAAAGTTTTTGTCTTTGATAAGCTATAACTCTAAATCTAATAGACCTTGAACTTGCTAGTTACCACCAATTTACAGCGAATCTATTTCTTAATCACCTTGTTGAGTTTCGTTAGTCTAGATGTGGGATTAGCGGAGATATTTCGGGAAACTTGAAATAAACGTGTTCGGTTGGTTGGATCCGTGAGATATCGGCGTGTAATAATCCTGCTGGCGGCAGGAAAGGGAGGGGTCGGACGGGGGTTGGAAGGGGTGGAAGCCAGCAGGAAAATCCTGCTGCCGCTCTCGCAACACACACTCACGGATGATTAACCGAGCCGGCGATAACGAGCGCTCGGCGACCCGTCACAACGATTACTTCGGCTCGGGTCATAAACGACCTCTAAAATTTATTGATTTTTTTGTAAAGTGAAATCACAGAAATTTTTGCGATCTATTGAAATATTGAGCTATCAAAGCTTTGATCTATCAAATTTGATTGTTTAACTAGGAATAGGACCCCCTAAAGGACCTGTCAAAAGTTAAGACGGATTGACAGGTCAATGGATTGAGATTTGTCAATGTTGATTGTGATAACACCGAATTAACCGGTTCAAACTTTTGACAGGTCCTTTGTACAAATCTCAATCCATAGACCTGTCAGGTCTTTTACATCTCTCTCGCGTTTCGCTTCTTCTTCCTTTCTTGATGACACATCTGGTGTTTGAGACTCGGCAGCGTCGCGACGCCCCGAGGGAATCACTCGCAGCAGTCATCTGTTTCACTGGGTCGTTCGGCGTCGCGACGCCTCGCCATCTCTCTCGCGCACCGTTCGACCCAATGCGACAGACGGAGACGCAGCAAACTTCAAAGCACTCCACGCGCTTTTCAGTTTCATAATTTCTATTGAGTTTTATTCCGGATATCTCTACTAATCTACCACCGGGATTAATCAAAATTGACAGAATCGTAGATTATTAAATTCTTTACAAAATGTTGAAAACTAGAAGGATATAGATTATGTCGCTTGTGAGTTATAATTAATCAAAGTTGTGATCTTCAATATTAGTAGTCTTATTGAGTTTTATTCCCGATATCTCTACTAATCTACTAGCGGGATTAATCAAAATTGGCAGAATCATAGATTATTTGATTATTAACAAATTGTTGAAAACTAGAAGGATCTAGATTAAGTCGTTTGTGAGTTATAATTAATCAAAGTTCTGGTCTTCAATATTAGCAGACTTATTGAGTTTTATTCTAGATATCTCTACTAATCTACTAGCGGGATTAATCAAAATTGGTAGAATCATAGATTATTAAATTCTTAATAAATTGTTGAAAACTAGAAGGATCTAGATTAAGTCGTTTGTCAGTTATAATTAATCAAAGTTTTGATCTTCAATATTAATAGACTTATTGAGTTTTATTCTAGATATCTTTATTAATCTACTAGCAAGATTAATCAAAATTGGTAGAATCATAGATTATTAGATTCTTAACAAATTGCTGAAAACTAGAAGCCTCTAGATTAAGTAGTTTGTGAGTTATATTTAATCAAAGTTGTGACCTTCAAGATTGGTCGACTTAGTCTTTATTCAATATCTAAACTTCAAGAACTAGATTAGATAGACTAGTAAAGATTAGTATTGTGGGTAATTGATTTAGGTAGAAGGAGTTAAAGAGTCAACAGTCGTATCTAGTTTTAGACCAGAGTTATAGACTTTCAAAGTTTGACCTTGATGGACTAGACTAGTTAGAGTTTTAGTTTTTGAATTATAACTCGCGTATTTTATTAAGTATAGTCGTGTAAATTGGTGAGGATCTACGGAATTAAATTCTCTATAAAGTGGTGAAAACTAGAGCGAAATAGAGTAAGTGGTTTAGTAATTATGGCTAGTGGAAGTAGGAATTTGTGTGACGCGTCCGACGTTTTAGTATTCCGTGAATATCTTGAGAAGTAGTCGAGGCGGACGAGTCAAACTCGACACCCTCGTGACCAATTAAATTCCCTACTAGAATTTCCGACCCTTTTCGGGCACACGCGACCCTTTGATGCGCTGCCGGCAGGTAAGAACAGGTGAAGACACCGAACTACCTGCGCTACCCAGTCAAACTACACAAAACAAATCTCAAGCGAAAGTGCAAGAAACGGGGAAAGGCGGTGTGACCTTCAGTGGCTGTAACCTGTCAACATTTTGACAGGTGTCAAATTGGGAAAAAATGGAAATAAATCGTTAATGACATAACGTTTAAAACTATCAAATTTTGACAGGTCATTTGTTTATTTCCCCCGTTTTTTTGTTGTTTTTTTTCCTGCTGTGTAGTAGGAGGGCAGGACAGCAGGATCCCAATATAAAATACACCCCCGGCGTGTAGGCAAGCACAGCGGGAGGAAAAAGTCCCGCCGAGCGAATTTTAAAAACACCCGCAGCTGGACGTAACACCCACTCGCGATACCGCTCACAATCCGACATTTGACGGGTTAAATTTTGATGACCTGTCAAATGTCAAAAGAAACCATTTTGAGGTTTTTTCGCCTATTTTTGGCTCTTTACAGACAATAAAACGGAATGTGCAAACAAAATCACAAAATTCGCGTTTGACAGCTAGTTATGACCTGTCAAAGTTTTTAGACCAAAGTCTTTCTAGACTCAGCATGTTGCATATCAAATTAAACATAATTTTGTAAGGAATCTAACTGCGTTTGTAGTTTTCTAGCGCGATTTTATTTACCGGAGATATCTGACAGGTTG
The DNA here is from genome assembly GCA_944588485.1 of Phosphuga atrata. Taxonomy (NCBI): domain Eukaryota; kingdom Metazoa; phylum Arthropoda; class Insecta; order Coleoptera; family Silphidae; genus Phosphuga; species Phosphuga atrata. The sequence goes on from OX155906.1 coordinate 27,750,581, forward strand.
TCAAAATCTGACGCAATTCTCGCAATTAGAGAAACAATTTTGAGGTTTTAACGCTTGTTTTACGCTCTTTACAGGCAATAAAACGAAGTTTGATAAACAAAATCACAAAATTCGTGTTTGACAGCTAGTTATGACCTGTCAAATTTTTTTCCAAAGTCTTTCTAGACCCCGCATGATGCATATCAAATTAAAGATAATTTTATAAAGAATCTAACTGCGTTTGTAGTTTTCTAATGCGATTTTATTTACGCGAGATGTCTGACAGGTTGTCAAAATCTGACGCAATTCTCGCAATTAGAGAAACAATTTTGAGGTTTTAACGCTTGTTTTTTGCTTTTTACAGACAATAAAACGGAATGTGACAAACAAAATCACAAAATTCTTGTTTGACAGCTAGTTATGACCTGTCAAAGTTTTTTGACCAAAGTCTTTCTAGACCCAGCATGTTGCATATCAAATCAAAGATAATTTTATAAAGAATCCAACTGCGTTTGTAGTTTTCTAACGCGATTTTATTTACGCGAGATGTCTGACAGGTTGTCAAAATCTGACGCAGTTCTCGCAATTAGAGAAACAATTTTGAGGTTTTAACGCTTGTTTTTTGCTCTTTACAGACAATAAAACGGAATGTGATAACCAAAATCACAAAATTCGCGTTTGACAGCTAGTTATGACCTGTCAAAGTTTTTTGACCAAAGTCTTTCTAGACTAAATGTTGCATATCACATTAAAGATAATTTTGTAAGGAATCTAATGGCGTTCGTAGTTTTCTAGCGCGATTTTATTTACGCGAGATATCTGACAGGTTGTCAAAATCTGACCCGTCAACATCAAACTCTGGCAATTACTGAAACAATTTTGAGGTTTTAACGCTTGCTTTTGGATCTTTACAGACAATAAAACGGAATGTGACAAACAAAATTCGTACTTGTCAGCTAGTTATGACCTGTCAAAATCTTTTGAACAAAGTCTTTCTAGACCCAGCATGTTGCATATCAAATTAAAGATAATTTTATAAGTAATCCAACTGTGTTTGTAGTTTTCTAACGCGATTTTATTTACGAGAGATATCTGACAGGTTGTCAAAATCTGACGCAATTTTCGCCATTAGAGAAACAATTTGATGTTTTGTCGCTTATTTTTGGATGTTTACAGACAATAAAACAGAGTGTGACAAACATAATCATCAAATTCGCGTTTGACAGCTAGTTATGACCCGTCAAAGTTTGTTGTCCAAAGTCTTTCTAGACCCAGTATGTTGCATATCAAATTAAAGATAATTTTGTAAGGAATCTAACTGCGTTTGTAGTTTTCTAGCGCGATTTTATTTACGCGAGATATCTGACAGGTTGTCAAAATCTGACGCAATTATCGCAATTACAGAAACAATTTTGAGGTTTTAACGCTTGTTTATGGCTCTTTACGGACAATAAAACAGAATTTGATAAACAAAATCACTAAATTCGTGTTTGACAACTAGTTATGACCTGTCAAAGTTTTTTGACCAAAGTCTTTCTAGACCCAGCATGTTGCATATCAAATTAAAGATAATTTTATGAGGAATCTAAATGTGTTTGTAGTTTTCTAACGCGATTTTATTTACGCGAGATATCTGACAGGTTCTCAAACTCTGACACAATTCTCGCAATTAGAGACACAATTTTGAGCATTTAACGCCCGTTTTTGGCTCTTTATAGGCAATAAAACGGAATGTTACAACCAAAAACACAAAATTAATGTATGACAGCTAGTTATGACCTGTCAAAGTTTTTGACCAAAGTCTTTCTAGACCCAGCATGTTGCATATCAAATTAAAGATAATGTTATAAGGAATCTAACTGTGTGTGTAGTTTTCTAACGCGATTTTATTTACGCGAGATATCTGACAGGTTGTCAATATCTGACGCAATTCTCGCAATTAGAGAAACAATTTTGAGGTTTTAACGCTTGTTTTTGTTTCTTTACTGACAATAAAACGGAGTGTGACAAACAAAATAACAAAATTCGCGTTTGACAGCTAGTTATGACCTGTCAAAGTTTTTTGACCAAAGTCTCTAGACCCAGCATGTTGCATATCAAATTAAAGATAATTTTATAAGGAATCCAACTGCCTTTGTAGTTTTCTAACGCGATTTTATTTACGCGAGATATCTGACAGGTTGTCAAAATCTGAAGCAATTCTCGCAATTAGAGAAACAATTTTGAGGTTTTAACGCTCTTTACAGACAATAAAATGGAATGTGACAAACAAAATCACAAAATCCGTGCTTGACAGCTAGTTATGGCCTGTCAAAGTTTTTTGACCAAAGTCTTTTTAAACGCAGCATGTTGCATATCAAATTAAAGATAATGTTATAAGGAATCTAACTGTGTTTGAAATTTTCTATTGCGACTTTATTTACGCGAGATATCTGACAGGTTGTCAAAATCTGACGCAATTCTCGAAATTAGAGACACAATTTTGAGGTTTTAACGCTTGTTTTTGGCTCTTTACAGACAGTAAAACGGAATGTGACAAACAAAATCACAAAATTCGTGTTTGACAGTTAGTTATGACCTGTCAAAATTTTTTGACCAACGTCTTTCTAAACCCAGCATGTTGCATATCAAATTAAAGATAATTTTGTAAGGAATCTAACTGCGTTTGTAGTTTTGTAGCGCGATTTTATTTACGACAGATATCTGACTAGTTGTCAAAATCTGACGCAATTCTCGCAATTAGAGAAACAATTTTGAGGTTTTAACGCTTGTTTATGGCGCTTTACAGATAATGAAACAGAATTTGACAAACAAAACCAAAAAACTCGTGTTTGACAGCTAGTTATGACCTGTCAAAGTTTTTTTACCAAAGTCTTTCTAGACCCAGCATGTTGCATATCAAATTAAAGATAATTTTATAAGGAATCTACCTGTGTTTGTGGTTTTCTAGCGCAATTTTATTTACGCGAGATATCTGTCAGGATGTCAAAATCTGACGCAATTCTCGCAATTAGAGAAACAATTTTGAGGTTTTAACACTTGTTTTTGGCTCTTTACAGACAATAAGGCGGAATTTGACAAACAAAATCACAAAATTCGTGTTTGACAGCTAGTTATGACCTGTCAAACTTTTTTGACCAAAGTCTTTCTAGACCCAGCATCTTGCATATCAAATTATAGAAAATTTTATAAGGAATCTAACTGTGTTTGTACTTTTCTTGCGCGATTTTATTTACGCGAGATATCTGACAGATTGTCAAAATCTAACCCGTCAACATCAAATTCTCGCAATTAAAGAAACAATTTTGAGGTTGTAACACTTGTTTTGGCTCTTCACAGACTACATACTATATGGAATGTGATAAACAAAATTACTAGATACGTGTTTGACAGTTAGTTATGACCTGTCAAAGTTTTTTGACCAAAGTCTTTCTAGACCCAGCATGTTGTATATCAAATTAAAGATAATTTTGTAAGAAATCTAACTGTGTTTGTAGTTTTCTAGCGCGAATTTATTTTCGCGAGATTTTTTGGAAAAATCAAAAGCGAAACTACTTTTTAGCCTATAAAGCCCAAATCCCTTGATAGATTTTTACGAAATTCGGCAAAATTTTACCGCAAACTTGCAGAAATACAAATCTGTTAAAAAAACCTGATTTATTTTAATAAACGTCAAAGTTATGACAGTTTAAAAATTTCCTGCAAACTTTTTTTTTTGGTATACGGCATTGGATTTCATTCGGCGGGACGATCGAGGCTGAATAAAGGAGCCCCCTCCGTGTCTATTATATTCCGTGCGGCAGGAATCCTGCGAGCGAGACGGAAAACGGTCTAAGTGGCAAGAAAGATCACGGGCGGCGGTGCAGGAAGAGCCCGAAGTGGGTGACAAACTCATCGCGCTCGTCCCCCTTTGCCCCGCCGCGACCCGTCCTGCAGCCCGCGGGCCCCTCTCCTGCTGCGTCTCTTTGTGACCGGCGAAAAGTTCTGTTAGGCGAGATAGCTGCCAACAGGACGGTCGTAATGCGGAACAGAAGGTGGATACGAAGACTTACGTTCCGGGAGAAATTATAATGCTAACTAGCAGGAATCCTTCTGGCGAGAAAATCTTGACTTAAATTGGATTAGTTTACTTTTTATTGGATCGGAAAATCGCAGTTAAAAACTAAAAACGTATTATTAAAGCAGAAACTTCGATACATAACTTGTTTTGTTTTCCTGCTGGATTTTGCTGCATCGAGATTTTTTTGCGAAAACTAAAACGCGATAATGACATCCTTCTGCCGGATACGCGAAAATACGAGCGACGGCTCCGTTCCCGCACTCGCGCCGCTGTAACCGAATCCTGCTGCATTCCTGCTGACACGCACAAACAAACAAGAACCCACTCCAATCGATATCTCAACTATTCGCAACAAAAACAAAACCAGCTTATTAAACCACAAGTTTTCCCCTGCAATTCGATATACAACATGTTTTGCTGCTGGGGACTATAGCCTTACAATCGCCGAAAATACGATGAAATAAAAACAAGACGCTCTTTTTAAAACTATTTGCAACAAAAACAAAAACAGTTTAATAAATTACACGCTTTTCGCTTCAATTTGATGTATAATACGTTTTCCTGCTGGGGACGATAGCCTTAATATCGCCGAAAATACGAAGAAATGTAAACTAGAAGCTATCTCAAAAACTAGTCGCAAGAAAAACAAAACCAGTTTATTAAAGCGCACGCTTTTCCCTTTAATTTGATATATAACACGTTTTCCTGCTAGGGACGATAGCCTTACAATCGTCGAAAATACGATGAAATAAAAACTAGAAGCCCTCTTTAAAACTGTTCGCAACAAAAACAAAATCAGTTTAATAAACGACACGCTTTTCGCTTCAATTTGATGCATAATGCGTTTTCCTGCTGGGGACGATAGCCTTACTATCGCAGAAAATAAGAAGAAATGAAAAGTGGTAGCTCACTAGAAAACTGTTTGCAACCAGTTTAATAAACTATACGTTTTTTGCTTCAATTTTATGTATAATTCGTTTTCCTGCTGAGAACGATAGCCTTATTATCGCCGAAAATAATATGAAATACAAACTAGAAGCTCTTTTTAAAACTGTTCGCAGCAAAAACAAAATCAGTTTAAGAAACTACACGCTTTTCCCATCAATTTAATGTATAATGCGTTTTCCTGCTGGGGACGATAGCCTTACTATCGCAGAAAATACGTTGAAATAAAAACTAGTAGTTCTCTTGAAAACCGTTGCCACAAAAGCATTTTATTAAACCATACGCTTTTCCCATCAATTTTATGTATACTGCGTTTTCCTGCTGCGGGCGATAGCCTTACTATAGCCGAAAATACAATGAAATAAAGACTAGAAGCTCTCTCTAAAACTGTTCGCAACAAAAACAAAACTAGTTTCATAAACTACACGCTTTAACCTTCAATTTGATGTGTAAAACGTTTTCCTGCTGGGGACGATAGCCTTAATATCGCTGGAAATAGGATGAAATAAAAACGAATAAAACTCGCGATCGAGTAAAACTCGGCGCGGAAGTTGTTGGACTAGATAAAGCGAGCTTTAATTTGATGTATGACTCGTCGCAGGAATCCTGCAAATTCCTGCTGCGGCGCACAAAAACAAATTACTATCCTCAATAACTCCACTACTAGACCACCTAGACTAACCTAGTTTTCACCTTTATAAACCTAACGCTTCAAGCTTCAATTTACCATACAACAAATTGATCTGGACGATAGCCTTTTCAAGCTATGCGGTTATTTGTTTGTGCAACGAAGCCACATTGCTTAATCAAAATTCTGTTTTCGCGAGGTTAAAGTGGATAGAACAAGCTTTAATTTGATGTACGACTCGATGCGGTAATCCTGCGAATTCCTGCTGCGCCGCGTTAAATAAGACAAAACGTTTTTCTTTTCCTTCCTTCCACGTCCGAACTTCAAACCCACACAACTCCACAACTAAACGAGATAAACACAAACTGTTAACACCCAGTCAATCCTTAGCTGCAATTTCATCCATAAAGCCCTGCAGGAAACTGGACGATAGCCTTAGAATTCGTTAGGGGTGAAAAACAGAGGGTAATTGAGGTATCAGGAGCCAAGTGGGACGCAGTTAGACTGCTCGGAACGCGGTTTAATTTGATGTGCTGTGAAATCCTGCGAATTCCTGCTGCAAATAAGTTTTTGGAGAATTTGTCAGCGCTGTTTTATCGCATAACTTTGCAACTAAAAGAAGCAGGAGGAAACGATTCACGCGATGTTAAAGCGGATGGATTTAGGTTTAATTTGATGTGTAATACGCTGGTGATATATCGCGGACGATAGCCTTTTTGGCAAAAATAAGTATACGCGTTTGGTTTTTGGGTTATAAAATAGAGACGCGTCGAGGTAATTTAACCAAATTAAAACGTGGTTAAAGCCAACTAAAAACCCTTTAATTTGATATGTAACGATTTGTTTAAATCCTGCAAATTCCTGCTGAAACAAATCAAAATTTTTGAGCTCAAGTTGGAACTTCGCTAAAAACTGATATATTTTCAAAACTAATACAGATATTTGAGGCTTGTTTTCAGATCGTTAAACTAGATAAACAAGGCTTTAAATTGATGTATTGCGGGTTGCTGTAGCTTAAGGGGTTTTCAGGTTTGAAAGGTTTTTACTTAAAACTTTGATTTGTTGATTACAAACTCATATATTTTGAGAACTAATATACTTTGAAGGAAGTAGTTGGCGTGTTGTTAAAGCTTATGGATTTAGGTTTAATTTGTTGTGTAATACGTTGCTGAAATATGACGGACGATAGCCGTTTTGGGCAAAAATACGCATACACGTTTGGTTTTTGGGTTATAAAATGAAAACGCGTCGAGGTAATTTAACCGGGTTTAAACGTGGTTAAACCCGATTAAAAACCCTTTAATATAATATATAAATCTTAATTTAAATCCTGCAAATTCCTGCTGAAGCAAATCAAAACACATTTTGGTCTCAAATTTTTCAGCTGGAACTTCGCTAAAAATTGACATATTTTCAAAACTAACACAGATATTTGAAGTTTGTTTTCAGATCGTTAAACTAGAGGAACAAGGCTTTAAATTGATGTATTTCTGGTTGCTGTAGCTTAAGGGGTCTTCAGGTTTGAAAGGTTTAAACTTGAAACTTTGATTTGTTGCGGTGAAATTGATTAAAAACTCAAATATTTTGAGAACTAATATACTTTGCGGAAAATAGTTGCCGTGTTGTTAAAGCGGATGGATTTAGGTTTAATTTGATGGGTAATACGTTGGTGAAATATCACGGACGGTAGCCTTTTCGGGCCAAAATTAGCATACACGTTTGGTTTTTAGGTTATAAAATGGAAACGCGTCGAGGTAATTTAACCGACTTTAAACGTGGTTAAACCCGATTAAAAACCCTTTAATTTGATATATAAATCTTAATTTAAATCCTGCAAATTCCTGCTAAAGCAAATCAAAATACATTTTGGTCTCAAATTTTTCAGCTGGAGCCTCGCTAAAAACTGCCATATTTTCAAAACTAAGACAGATATTTGCGATTTGTTTCCAGATCGTTAAACTAGATAAACAAGGCTTTAAATTGATGTAATGCGGGTTGCTGTAGCTTAAGGGGTTTTCAGGTTTGAAAGGTTTAAACTTGAAACTTTGATTTGTTGCGGTGAAGTTAATTACAAACTCAAATATTTTGAGAACTAATACACTTTGCGGAAATTGGTTGACGTGTTGTTAAAGCGGATGGATTTAGGTTTAATTTGATGTGTAATACCTTGCTGAAATATAACGGACGATAGCCTTTTCCGGCAAAAATAAGCATACAGGTTTGGATTTTAGGTTATAAAATGGAAACGCGTCGAGGAAATTTAACCTAGTTTAAACGTGGTTAAAGCCAATTAAAAACCCTTTAATTTGATATATAAATCTTAATTCAAATCCTGCAAATTCCTGCTGAAGCAAATCAAAATACATTTTGGTCTCAAATTTTTCAGCTGGAACTTCGCTAAAAACTGACATATTTTCAAAACTAAGAAAGATATTGGCGATTCGTTTTCGGATCGTTAAACTAGATAAACAAGGCTTTAAACTGATGTATTGCGGGTTGCTGTAGCTTAAAGGGTTTTCAGGTTTGAAAGGTTTGAACTTGAAACCTTGATTTGTTGCGGTAAAATTGATTACAAACTCAAATATTTTGAGAACTAATATACTTTGCGGGAAATGGTTGACGTTTTGTTAAAGCAGATAGATTTAGGTTTAATTTGATGTGTAGTACGTTGGTGAAATATATCGGACGATAGCCTTTTCCGGCAAAAATAAGCACACACGTTTGGTTTTTAAGTTATAAAATGTTAACGCGTCGAGGTAATTTAACCGAGTTTAAACGTGGTTAAACCCGATTAAAAACCATTTAATTTGATATATAAATCTTAATTCAAATCCTGCAAATTCCTGCTGAAGCAAATCAAAATACATTTTGGTCTCAAATTTTGCAGCTCGAGCTTCGCTAAAAACCGACATATTTTCAAAACTAAGACAGATATTTGCGATTTGTTTTCAGATCGTTAAACTAGATAAATAAGGCTTTAAATTGATGTATTGCGGGTTGCGGTAGCTTAAAGGGTTTTCAAGTTTGAAAGGTTAGAAACTTGATACTTTGATTTGTTGATTACAAACTCATATATTTTGAGAACTAATATACTTTCCGGAAAGTGGTCGACGTGTTGTTAAAGCGGATGGATTTAGCTTTAATTTGATCTGTAATACGTTGGTGAAATATAATGGACGATAGCCTTTTCGGGCAAAAATAAGCATACACGTTTGGTTTTTAGGTTATAAAATGGAAACGCGTCGAGGTAATTTAACCGAATTTAAACGTGGCCAAAGCCGATTAAAAACCCTTTAATTTGATATATAACTCTTAATTTAAATCCTGCAAATTCCTGCTGAAGCAAATCAAAATACGTTTTGGTCTCAAGTTTTTCAGTTGGAACTTCGCCAAAAACTTACATATTTGCAAAGCTAATATAGATATTGGAGATTTGTTTTCAGATGTTTAAACTAGATAAAAAAGGCTTTAAATTGATGTATTGCCGGTTGCTGTAGCTTAAGGGGTTTTCAGGTTTTAAGGGTTTGAACTTGAAACTTTGATTTGTTGCGGTGAAGTTGATTTCAAAACCAAATACTTTGAGAAATAATATACTTTCCTGGAAATGGTTGACGTGTTGTTAAAGCGGATAGATTTAGGTTTAATTTGATGTGTAATACGTTGCTGAAATATAACGGGCAATAGCCTTTTCCGGCAAAAATAAGCATACACGTTTGGTTTTTAGGTTATAAAATAGAAACGCGTCGAGGTAATTTAACCGAGTTTAAAAGTGGGTAAAGCCGATTAAAAAGCCTTTAATTTGATATATAAATCTTAATTTAGATCCTGCAAATGCCCTGCTGAAGCAAATCAAAATACATTTTGGTCTCAAATTTTGCAGCTCGAGCTTCGCTAAAAACCGACATATTTTCAAAACTAAGACAGATATTTGCGATTTGTTTTCAGATCGTTAAACTAGATAAATAAGGCTTTAAATTGATGTATTGCGGGTTGCGGTAGCTTGAAGGGTTTTCAAGTTTGAAAGGTTAGAAACTTGATACTTTGATTTGTTGATTACAAACTCATATATTTTGAGAACTAATATACTTTCCGGAAAGTGGTCGACGTGTTGTTAAAGCGGATGGATTTTGCTTTAATTTGATGTGTAATACGTTGGTGAAATATATTGGATGATAGCCTTTGCGGGCAAGAATAAGCATACACGTTTGGTTTTTAGGTTATAAAATGGAAACGCGTCGAGGTAATTTAACCGAATTTAAACGTGGTCAAAGCCGATTAAAAACCCTTTAATTTGATATATAACTCTTAATTTAAATCCTGCAAAATCCTGCTGAAGCAACTCAAAATACGTTTTGGTCTCAAGTTTTTCAGTTGGAACTTCGCCAAAAACTTACATATTTGCAAAGCTAATATAGATATTGGAGATTTGTTTTCAGATGTTTAAACTAGATAAAGAAGGCTTTAAATTGATGTATTGCCGGTTGCTGTAGCTTAAGGGGTTTTCAGGTTTTAAGGGTTTGAACTTGAAACTTTGATTTGTTGCGGTGAAGTTGATTTCAAAGCCAAATACTTTGAGAAATAATATACTTTCCTGGAAATGGTTGACGTGTTGTTAAAGCGGATAGATTTAGGTTTAATTTGATGTGTAATACGTTGCTGAAATATAACGGGCAATAGCCTTTTCCGGCAAAAATAAGCATACACGTTTGGTTTTTAGGTTATAAAATAGAAACGCGTCGAGGTAATTTAACCGAGTTTAAACGTGGTTAAAGCCGATTAAAAAGCCTTTAATTTGATATATAAATCTTAATTTAGATCCTGCAAATGCCCTGCTGAAGCAAATCAAAATACATTTTGGTCTCAAATTTTGCAGCTCGAGCTTCGCTAAAAACCGACATATTTTCAAAACTAAGACAGATATTTGCGATTTGTTTTCAGATCGTTAAACTAGATAAATAATGCTTTAAATTGATGTATTGCGGGTTGCTGTAGCTTGAAGGGTTTTCAAGTTTGAAAGGTTAGAAACTTGATACTTTGATTTGTTGATTACAAACTCATATATTTTGAGAACTAATATACTTTCCGGAAAGTGGTCGACGTGTTGTTAAAGCGGATGGATTTAGCTTTAATTTCATGTGTAATACGTTGGTGAAATATAATGGATGATAGCCTTTTCGGGCAAAAATAAGCATATACGTTTGGTTTGTAGGTTATAAAATGGAAACGCGTCGAGGTAATTTAACCGAATTTAAACGTGTTCAAAGCCGATTAAAAACCCTTTAATTTGATATATAACTCTTAATTTAAATCCTGCAAATTCCTGCTGAAGCAAATCAAAATAATTTTGGTCTCAAATTTTTCAGCAAAAACTGACATATTTTCAAAACTAAGACAGATATGCCCGATTTGTTTCCAGATCGTTAAACTAGATAAACAAGGCTTTAAATTGATGTATTGCGGGTTGCTGTAGCTTAAAGGGTTTTCAGGTTTTGAAAGGTTTGAACTTGAAACTATGATTTGTTGCGGCGAAGTTGATTACAAAATCAAATATTTTGAGAACTAATATACTTTGCGGAAAATGGTTAACGTGTTGTTAAAGCGGAGGAATTTAGGTTTAATTTGATGTGTAATACGTTGCTGAAATATAACGGATGATAGCCTTTTACGGCAAAAATAAGCATACACGTTTGGTTTTTAGGTTATAAAATGGAAACGCGTCGCGGTAATTTAACCGAGTTTAAACGTGGTTAAACCCGCTTAAAAACCCTTCAATTTGATATATAACTCTTAATTTAAATCCTGCAAATTCCTGCTGAAGCAAATTAAAATACATTTTGGTCTCAAATTTTTAGCTAAAAACTGACATATTTTCAAAACTAAGACAGATATTGACGATTTGTTTCCAGTTCCTTAAACTAGATAAACAAGGCTTTAAATTGATGTATTGCGGGTTGCTGTAGCTTAAGGGGTTTTCAGGTTTGAAAGGTTTCAACTTGAAACTTTGATTAGTTGCGGTGAAGTTGATTACAAACTGAAATTATTTTGAGAACTAACAAAGATATTTGAGGTTCGTTCTCAGCTGATTAAATTAGATAAATGAGGCTTTAATTTGATGTATTTCGGGTTGCTGTAGTGCATGGGGTTTTTGAGGTTTTGATTAGTAAAGATTGAGTTTTGGCTTAGGCTTACCTTAAATGGAGCGTTGGGGACGTATAAGGATGGATCCTTGGCAGATCCTTGCAATTTCTCGCTGATGGGTGGGATGCCTTCGTCTTGATCACAGACGCTGAATCTACCGACGATGGCGTCGGCCGGTTTGGGCTCATAGCCTTCCGGCCGGCCGACGTGGAACCCCTTGGCCTTGACCCAGAACCTGAACTTGCTGTTGTCCGCACTGACCACCTCCTCGCCCCGCAGAGTGCGCAAGATCCTCGCGTACTTCTTCAGCGTGATCGTCTTCGTCTTGGCCAAGTCGCCGTAGGTTTGGATGACCCAGGGCTGGTAAACGCCCAGCATGTCGTCCTTGGCGTCGAGCGAGAAATGCGCCCGCTTGACGTTGTTGTTCTGTTCCGGCTTCTTGGCCGGAAGCTTACGTTTCCCCGCCTTTTTCGGGCCCTTCTCCGGGCAAGTTTCCTCCTGGAGCTTTCTCCGCATCCCGCGGTCCGTTAACATCGCCGTCGCCATCCCGCTCAACTAACATAAAGAACGACACCAAAACGGAAATCAAAGTTAAAACTTTAAACGGCAACAACTCTCTCAGTCTAAATCCCACAACGAAAACAGAACTACTCCTAGAATCGTCAATCCTTCCCCAACAAACTAATCCAAACTATATCTACGTAGTTCACTTAACTACCCCGCTATGTCCCTTCAAAGTTAAGTCTTCAAAATTAAGTCGAAATTCGCAATAAAAATTAGCAGCGATAGGTTTAACACTGATAACACTGATAGCGATAGGATTACACCGAAACAAAGCGCAGTGCGTGCTTTACAACCCCACCTAAGACGAATTCAGTCAGTTTGCAGTAATACACCCAGTTTGCACTCTAAAACCGCCACAGACAATTGCTTTAAATCTTGATATCTCGAAAAGTAGGAAACGTACCGAACGCTAATTAGCGTCAGGTTTTTCCGTAAAGTCCGAGCTTTAATTTAAGACTAAGTTTGAGCGTCTGCGTTTAGTTTTAGTGGAGATATTTAGAGTTTTGTATTGTTGTTTTCTGTAGAACTGCAACTTGCACTATATCTCGAAAATTAGGCAACGCGCCGAACGCTGATTAACGAACGCTGATTCCGTAAAGTCTGAGCTTTAATTTAAGACTACGTTTGAGCGTCTGCGTTTAGTTTTAGTGGAGATGTTTAGAGTTTTCAAAATTGTTGTTTTCTGTGGAATGGCAATTTGCACTATATCTCGAAAAGTAGACAACGCAGCGAACGGTGATTAACGTCAGGCTCTTCCGTAAAGTCTGAGCGTTAATTTAAGACTAAGTTTGAGCGTCTGCGTTTAGTTTTAGGGAAGATATTTAGAGTTTTCAATTGTTGATTTTTGTGGAAGGGCAATCCGCACTGTATCTCAAAAAGTAGGCAACGCACCGAACGCTAATTAGCGTCAGGCTTTTCCGTAAAGTCCGAGCTTTAATTTGAGACTAAGTTTGGGCGTCTGTGTTTAGTTTTAGTGGAGATATTTAGAGTTTTCAATTGTTGTGGAACTGCAACCCGCACTGCAGCACTAGACTCGATTTGTTTCGGTCGTAACTTTCGAACTAGTTTGGCTATTTCGACGAACCGGACGTTATTTTGTAGGGAATTTAATGGAGTTTACGTAAATGTCGAAAGTTTTGTGCAAAAGCAACTTTTCTTATTATTTAAACAAAAACTTTTTTGAAAACACGCAATAACTTTTGGCTCGCTGAAGCGATTGCAACAAACTTGGCACCAAACTCTTCCGAATGCAACAAACTTTCCAACGCACACCAACAAAAATTCAATTGTTTACCACAGCAACTGTTTTAAACAAACTTTCTGCACCAAACAACTTCACCTTACAACTTCGAAACCACTCGTCCAATTCAAACAAACGAAGTTTTATTTCCTTCAGAATTAAATAAACTTTTAGGAATTACTGGAAATTCCGGCGAAAATTCGTGAGAAATTTGCGTTTATAGCGTTCGAAAAAGTTTTTTGTGCGCGCGTCTGCGTCCGCGGTTTTTCTGGGGCGTCGAGATGCCGATGCCGATGCCGGGCTGTCCCGTACTGGTAGGGTCGATCTCGGAGGTGCTCGACGGGACAGGCAGGACTCTCTCCCCTCCACCGGATCGCGCTCGGTTCGGCCCGTGCGGGGATTTCGTCGACTTTGACGCGGTCTAACTCTCGCCGCTAACTACCTATTAAAAAACTAATTACAGATTCGCGTTCCCCGCACCACCCCCCATCCGAAAACGCACAATACACACCAAAACTATCAAAAACTTCAAATCTAAATATCTCCCAAACTAAACCACTTAAACTAAATCCACCGCGAAATTCCTCACTTCATCCTCTTTCCAGCGACACCAAAAACTTTAATTTCCGCCCAAAAATAACTAAACCACAACCAATAAACCAAACGTATCCCTAACCTAACCTAACATTACTTGACTTTAATTCCTCAATAACTTATCCGCTACGCACATCCTAAACCTAAAACAAACACCACTGTTCTCCCAACGCTCCCCCCTTTATATCAGCACCCCAAACTTCACTTTGCCTGTGATATTAACCAAGCTCTGACACAAAAATCGAACTTGTAAACAATTTGCCTAAGTTGCGTTATTCACGTCATAAAACAAAAACGCAATGTCACACGAAAAAACCAATTGCATCACCGAAAATTAAAATCTTCCGCCTTCAATTTGATACCTAACACTTGCAAGGCTATCGTCCCTGCAAATAGTTACAACCTCGCAAAGTTTTTGTTTTCCAAAATTTATCAAATTCGGACTTGCTCTTAGTTTTTCAACAATCACTCAGATACTAACCCAGCCAAAAACAACTGTAACACAAAAACGCAACGTCACACCAAAAAACCAATCGCAATACCGAAAACTACAAACTTCCGCCTTTAATTTGATACCTGACACTTGCAAGGCTATCGTCCCTGCAAATAGTTACAACCTCGCAAAGTTTTTGTTTTCGAAAATTTATCAAATTCAGACTTGCTCTTAGTTTTTCAACAATCACTCAGAAACTAACCCAGCCAAAAACAACTCTAACACAAAAACGCAACGTCACACCAAAAAACCAATCGCAATACCGAACACTACAAACTGCCGCCTTTAATTTGATACCTGACACTTGCAAGGCTATCGTCCCTGCAAATAGTTACAGCCTCGCAAAGTTTTTGTTTTCCAAAATTTATCAAATTCGGACTTGCTCTTAGTTTTTCAACAATAACTCAGAAACTAACCCACCTACAAACAACTATTACACACCAATTTAAATTAGATTAAATTTCGCTTAATTTGATATAACTTTCGTAGAAGGCTATCGTCCACTAACCAAGTTATTTGTTCTCAAAGTCAGGGTCATGCAATAAACCAAATATTTCCCTAACCTAACATTACTTCATATTAATCCCTTAATAACTAATTCCCTAAGCACATCCTAAACCTAAAAGAAACACCACCGTTCTCCCCCCGCACCCCGAGTTCTATCAACACCCCTAACTTCACTTTCCCGGTGATACTAACCTAACCCTGAAACAAATTGTCAAGCTTGTTTTATTCTCGCTATAAAACAAAAACGCAACGTCACACCAAAAAACCAATTGCACTACCGAAAACTACAAACTTCCGCCTTTAATTTGATACCTGCCACTTGCAAGTCTATCGTCCCTGCAAATAGTTACAACCTCAAAAAAATTTTGTTTTCAAAAATTTATCAAATTCCGACTTGCGCTTAGTTTTTTAACAATAACTCAGAAACTAACCCAGCTAGAAACAACTGTAACACACCAGTTTAAATTAAATTAAATTCCGCTTAATCCGACATAACTTTCATATAAGGCTATCGTCCATTAACTAGGTAATAGCTCGCTCAAATTTCGAAGTGAGTTTAGTTTTTCTTGTTAATTTTTGAGTTTTTTTGTGTGTCTGTCGGGGGGGTGTTCGGCGTCTCGGCTGGAATACTAAACGGGTAGACGGTGAGTGCACTCCCTAAGTGTGGTGAGACGCCCTTAAGCGCGCCGGCTGAATGCCAATGCGAAGGCTGAGTTTTCGGCGCGGAACCGACGGAAATTGCCGCAGGATGCGACCGTCCCCTAGAGCAGGAAATTATCTACATTTTTTGTTTGAAACTCTTTTTTGCGACTACTCTAGTTATCTAGATATTCCACGCCGAAATTTAACTAAGCACGAATCGGTGTTTTGGCAATTTCTACTGAACTAGACTAGATTTTAAAATAAACTAAATGTTATCTGATAGATAATTAAATTTATGACTACTTTTGTCTAAAACGTTTTTTCAAAACTAGTCTAGTTATCTAGATACTCAGCGACGAACATTGACTAAATCCAAATCATTCAAAAGATCGGTTTTTTGACAATTGCTTCAGAACTAGACAAAATCTCTCAACAAACGAAACGTTATCTGCTAGATTACTAAATTTATGACAACTTTTGTCTAAAATGTTTTTTGATATTTAGTCTAGTAATCTAGATACTTAGCAACGAACATTGATTAAATTCAAATCAATCAAAATGTCACTTTGTTTTTTTGGCAATTGCTGCAGAACTAGACAAAATCTCAAAACAAACGGAACGTTATCTACTAGATTACTAAATTTATGACAACTTTTGTCTAAAACGTTTTTTGATATCTAGTCTAGTTATCTAGATACTCAGCGACGAACATAGACTAAATTCAAACCAATCAAATCTAGATAACTTTCTTGAAATTCCCAAAATCAAACGGAACATTATCTGGCAGATAATTAAATTTCCTATAGCTTTCGTCTGAAGCTTTTTTAGTTATCTAATCTATTTATCTAGATATTAAACATATCTGTCAAATCTAAATACCTTTGGTTTTTTGACAATTGCGTCAAAACTAGATAAATTTTCAAAACAAAAGAAACGTTATCTGCTAGATTACTAAATTTATGACAACTTTTGTCTATAACGTTTTTTGATATCTAGTCTAGTTATCTAGATACTCAGCGAAGAACATAGACTAAATTCAAATCAATCAAATCTAGATAACTTTCTTGAAATTCCCGGAATCAAACGAACATTCTCTGGCAGATAATTAAATTTCCTATAGCTTTCGTCTGAAGCTTTTTTAGTTATCTAATCTAGTTATCTAGATATTAAACATATCTGTCAAATCTAAATACCTTTGGTTTTTTAACAATTGCGTCAAAACTAGATAAAATTTCAAAACAAAAGAAACGTTATCTGCTAGATTACTAAATTTATAACAACTTTTGTCTATAACATTTTTTGATATCTAGTCTAGTTATCTAGATACTCAGCGAAGAACATAGACTAAATTCAAATCAATCAAATCTAGATAACTTTCTTGAAATTCCCGGAATCAAACGAATATTATCTGGCAGATAATTAAATTTCCTATAGCTTTTGTCTGAAGCTTTTTTAGTTATCTAATCTAGTTATCTAGATATTAAACAAATCTGTCAAATCTAAATACCTTTGGTTTTTTGACAATTGCGTCAAAACTAGACAAAATCTCAAAACAAGCGAAACGTTATCTGCTAGATTACTAAATTTATGGCAACTTTTATCTAAAACGTTTTTTGATATCTAGTCTAGCTATCTAGATACTCAGCGACGAACATAGACTAAATTCAAACCAATCAAATCTAGATAACTTTCTTGAAATTCCCAAAATCAAACGGAACATTATCTGGCAGATAATTAAATTTCCTATAGCTTTCGTCTGAAGCTTTTTTAGTTATCTAATCTAGTTATCTAGATATTAAACATATCTGTCAAATCTAAATGCCTTTGGTTTTTTGACAATTGCGTCAAAACTAGATAAAATTTCAAAACAAAAGAAACGTTATCTGCTAGATTACTAAATTTATAACAACTTTTGTCTAAAACGTTTTTTGATATCTAGTCTAGTTATCTAGATACTCAGCGAAGAACATAGACTAAATTCAAATCAATCAAATCTAGATAACTTTCTTGAAATTCCCGGAATCAAACGAACATTATCTGGCAGATAATTAAATTTCCTATAGCTTTCGTCTGAAGCTTTTTTAGTTATCTAATCTAGTTATCTAGATATTAAACATATCTGTCAAATCTAAATACCTTTGGTTTTTTGACAATTGCGTCAAAACTAGATAAAATTTCAAAACAAAAGAAACGTTATCTGCTAGATTACTAAATTTATAACAACTTTTGTCTATAACGTTTTTTGATATCTAGTCTAGTTATCTAGATACTCAGCGAAGAACATAGACTAAATTCAAATCAATCAAATCTAGATAACTTTCTTGAAATTCTCGGAATCAAACGAATATTATCTGGCAGATAATTAAATTTCCTATAGCTTTCGTCTGAAGCTTTTTTAGTTATCTAATCTAGTTATCTAGATATTAAACAAATCTGTCAAATCTAAATACCTTTGGTTTTTTGACAATTGCGTCAAAACTAGACAAAATCTCAAAACAAGCGAAACGTTATCTGCTAGATTACTAAATTTATGGCAACTTTTATCTAAAACGTTTTTTGATATCTAGTCTAGCTATCTAGATACTCAGCGACGAACATAGACTAAATTCAAACCAATCAAATCTAGATAACTTTCTTGAAATTCCCAAAATCAAACGGAACATTATCTGGCAGATAATTAAATTTCCTATAGCTTTCGTCTGAAGCTTTTTTAGTTATCTAATCTAGTTATCTAGATATTAAACATATCTGTCAAATCTAAATACCTTTGGTTTTTTGACAATTGCGTCAAAACTAGATAAAATTTCAAAACAAAAGAAACGTTATCTGCTAGATTACTAAATTTATAACAACTTTTGTCTAAAATGTTTTTTGATATCTAGTCTAGTTATCTAGATACTCAGCGAAGAACATAGACTAAATTCAAATCAATCAAATCTAGATAACTTTCTTGAAATTCCCGGAATCAAACGAACATTATCTGGCAGATAATTAAATTTCCTATAGCTTTCGTCTGAAGCTTTTTTAGTTATCTAATCTAGTTATCTAGATATTAAACAAATCTGTCAAATCTAAATACCTTTGGTTTTTTGACAATTGCGTCAAAACTAGACAAAATCTCAAAACAAGCGAAACGTTATCTGCTAGATTACTAAATTTATGGCAACTTTTATCTAAAACGTTTTTTGATATCTAGTCTAGCTATCTAGATACTCAGCGACGAACATAGACTAAATTCAAACCAATCAAATCTAGATAACTTTCTTGAAATTCCCAAAATCAAACGGAACATTATCTGGCAGATAATTAAATTTCCTATAGCTTTCGTCTGAAGCTTTTTTAGTTATCTAATCTAGTTATCTAGATATTAAACATATCTGTCAAATCTAAATACCTTTGGTTTTTTGACAATTGCGTCAAAACTAGATAAAATTTCAAAACAAAAGAAACGTTATCTGCTAGATTACTAAATTTATAACAACTTTTGTCTAAAATGTTTTTTGATATCTAGTCTAGTTATCTAGATACTCAGCGAAGAACATAGACTAAATTCAAATCAATCAAATCTAGATAACTTTCTTGAAATTCCCGGAATCAAACGAACATTATCTGGCAGATAATTAAATTTCCTATAGCTTTCGTCTGAAGCTTTTTTAGTTATCTAATCTAGTTATCTAGATATTAAACAAATCTGTCAAATCTAAATACCTTTGGTTTTTTGACAATTGCGTCAAAACTAGACAAAATCTTAAAACAAACGAAACTCTATCTGCTAGATTACTAAATTTATGACAACTTTTGTTAAAAACGTTTTTTGATATCTAGACTAGTTATCTAGATACTCATCGACGAACATAGACTAAATTCAAATCAGTCAAATCTAGATAACTTTCTTGAAATTCCCAAAATCAAACGGAACATTATCTGGCAGATAATTAAATTTCCTATAACTTTCGTCTCAAGCTTTTTTTGTTATCTAATCTAGTTATCTAGATATTAAACATATCTGTCAAGTCTAAATACCTTTGGTTTTTAGACAATTGCGTCAAAACTAGACAAAATCTCAAAACAAACGAAACGTTATCTGCTAGATTATTAAATTTATGACAACTTTTGTCTAAAACGTTTTTTGATATCTAGTCTAGTTATCTAGGTACTTAGCGACGAACATGGACTAAATTCAAAATAATCAAATCTAGATAACTTTCTTGAAATTCCCAAACTCAAACGGAACATTATCTGGCAGATAATTAAATTTCCTATAGCTTTCGTATGAAGCTTTTTTTGTTATCTAATCTAGTTATCTAGATATCAAACATATCTGTCAAATCTAAATACCTTTGGTTTTTCGACAATTGCGTCAAAACTAGACAAAATCTTAAAACAAACGACACGTTATCAGTTAGATTACTAAATTTATGACAACTTTTGTCTAAAACGTTTTTTGATATCTAGTCTAGTTATCTAGATACTCAGCGACGAACATAGACTAAATTGAAACCAATCAAATCTAGATAACTTTCTTGAAATTCACAGAATCAATCGCAACATTATCTGGCAAATAATAAAATTTCCTATAACATTTGTCTCAAGCTTTTTTTGTTATCTAATCTTGTTATCTAGATATTGCACATATCTCTCGAATCTAAATACCTTTGTTTTTTTGACAATTGCGTCAAAACTAGACAAAATCTCAAAACAAACGAAACGTTATCTGCTAGATTACTAAATTTATGACAGCTTTTGTCTAAAACGTTTTTTGATATCTAGTCTAGTTATCTAGATACTCGGCGACGAACATAGACTAAATTCAAACCAATCAAATCTAGATAACTTTCTTGAACTTTCCTGAATCAAACGGCAGATTATCTGGGAGATAATTTAATTTCCTATAACTTTTGTTTCAAATTTTTTTTGTTATCTAATCTGATTATCTAGATATTAGACACATCTGTCAAATCTAAATACCTTTGGTTTTTTGACAATTGCGTCAAAACTAGACAAAATCTCAAAACAAACGAAACGTTATCTGCTAGATTACAAAATTTATGATAACTTTTGTCTCAAACGTTTTTTTGATATCTAGTCTAGTTATCTAGGTACTCAGCGACGAACATAGACTAAATTCGAACCAATCAAATCTCGTTAACTTTCTTGAAATTCTAGGCATCAAACGGAACATTATCTGGCAGATATTTAAATTTCCTATAACTGTTGTCTCAAGCTTTGTTTGTAATCTAATCTAGTTATCTAGATATTAAACAAATCTATCAAATGCATTTGATTTTTTGAGAATTGCGTCAAAACTAGATATAATCTCGAAACAAACGAAAGCTAATCTGCTAGATTACTAAAATTATGACAACTTTTGTCTAAAAAGTTTTTTGATATCTAGTCTAGTTATCTAGATACTCAGCGACGAACATAGACTAGATTCAAACCAATTAAATCTAGATAACTTCCTTGAAATTCCCAGAATCAAACGGAACATTATCTGGCAGATATTTAAATTTCCTATAACTCTTGTCTTAAGCTTTTTTTGTAATCTAATCTAGTTATCTAGATATTAAACAAATCTATCTAATACCTTTGGTTTTTTGAGAATTGCGTCAAAACTAGACATAATCTCAAAACAAACGAAAGCTTATCTGCTAGATTACTAAATTTATGACAACTTTTGTCTAAAACGTTTTTTGATATCTAGTCTAGTTATCTAGATACTCAGCGACGAACATACACTAAATTCAAACCAATAAAATCTAGATAACTTTCTTGAAATTGCCAGAAACAAAGGGAACATTATCTGGCAGATAATTAAATCTCCTATAACTTATGTCTGAAGCTTTTTTTGTTATCTAGATATTAAACATTTCTATCAAATCTAAATACCTTAGGTTTCTTGAGAATTGCTTGAGAACTAAACACAATTTAGTAACAAATGCCACACCGTCTGATAGACAATTAAGTTACCTACAACTTACACTTTTACTATCTAGTCTAGTTATCTAGATATTCAAAATATGACCAAATTAAAATCACCCAAATCCAGATACGTTTAATATTTCGCCAATTACTCGGATACCAGGCCGGATTTAAAAATAGACAGAACGTTATCTGGCAGATAATTAAATTATCTACAACTTTTATTAACAACAAAAGTTAGTAACTAGTCTGAATAACTAGATGTTGAGCAAGGAAGTTGTTTGCAACAAAACGTTACGTTACGTTAAAAATATACGGAACGTTATCTGGCAGATAATTAAAAAATCTACAACTTTTTTTAACAACAAAAATTTGTAACTAGTCTAACTAACTAGATGTTGAGCAAAGAAGTTACGTTTGCGTTTGTGACAACAAATGTTACTAACCAGTCTAAACAAAAAGCGAGCGTTGGTGACGTCACGCCCCGCCAACTACAAACGAGTAGCGTCAGGGGACCCAACCCCCGCGGGCAACTCGGCCCGTTCGAGAATAATTTATCGATTTTTTCGCGAGATTCTTGTTCGAAGGGTTGCAGCAACTGGACTAGACTAGGTAGAAGGTTGCAAGTTTTGGGAGTTTATAGGGGAAGCAATATAGTCTCTGGCGATTTTGATTAGTGTGGCTAGTCTAATACGCGAGTTATTGATTAAAAAGTAGAAGACTAATCTAGATTTTAAATCGCCAAAAAGTTTGTTAGTCTATAACTTGTGTTTAAGACTAGATGTGACGTTGTCGTATTCAATTGTTTGTAACTAATTTAGTCAGCTATGTCTGTGCCAAATTTCATTAATTTATCCAGTCTAGTTCGCGAGTTATCGAATAAAGAGTCAAAGGCTTCGAATTCTCAAGGTCACAACTTTGATTGCGTTTAGTTTCTAAACTACTTAAGCTAGGTTATTCTAGTTTCGAGCATTTTATAAAGAAATTAGTTAACTAGGTTTGGTTCAAGTTGCACTAATCTATCTAGTAAGCTACACGAGTTCTAAATCAAAAATTGGAATTCTACATACTAGCACAAACTGTTAAAAACTAATAAAACTTTCTCAGTCTATATCTTGGGTCTAAGACTTATCAGTTTAAGCTGATCAGTTTAAGCTGATTTTGACTCACCTAGTTAGTCTATCAAGTTAGTCCTAGTTAATCTATTTAACTGATTTTGATTCACCTAGTCAGTCTATCCTAGTCAATCACCAACTGCGAAACCGTTGGATTTCGGTCCACGGCTCTCAGTCCCCTACAATTCAAATCCAGTCCCACCGACTCCGCTCGTTTCTCCGGGGAGGTTCTCGCGGACGTTTGACCTCCGCAGCGGCGAGGGATGCTGGTCCCAGCAAAGGGTTGAGCGAGCGGGGGTCAAAGGTCGCCACTGGTCCACTCTCAGCCTCCAACGGTCCTGCGACGGCCGGCAACAGGTTCTCCTTCTCCCCCTCGACGCGCGGGAAGAAACCAACGCCGAAATTAAGTCCAGAAAACTAGTATAGATTGGGGTAGGTTAGGTTAGGTTTAATGTTGAAATATCGAGTGTACAAGAGTAGTTTTGATGATAACTAAGGAAGTAGACTAGGTGGGGTAGTGAAAATTGGTGTGAGCGTAGATGAATAGA
Source organism: Phosphuga atrata (assembly GCA_944588485.1). Lineage (NCBI taxonomy): Eukaryota > Metazoa > Arthropoda > Insecta > Coleoptera > Silphidae > Phosphuga > Phosphuga atrata. Next base: position 27,773,956 of record OX155906.1, read on the forward strand.
TTAGGCTGAAACAGTTGAAGACTAGAATGTTGTATCTAGTCTTAGACGCGAGACATAGACGTCATTGTTTGCAAGTTTGTTTTGCTTGAACTAGAATTTTAGTTTTTGGTCTATAACTCATGTAGTTTACTAGATAGAGTAGTGCATCGTCTCAGAGCTAGATTATTAAGTGTTCTACAAGGTAGTGAAGTACAAGAAGTATCTAGATTAATTAGTTTAGAAACTAGAAGTAGTTAAAGTAGTTCAACATCACAAATTTCGACGGAAACCGAACGGAAAATTTCAAAATATTAAAAAATAGCGAGAAAATGTGTGATTTCAATTAAACTTTTACTGTATGTGGATATCCACAAGAAGTACCCTTTGACCAAATTTTAACGCTCCGCCTCCAATGGGGACGGCGTGGGAAATTATTTTTGCTTTAAGTGTTTTTTGCAAATATCTCGTTAACGCTTCAAAATACAAAATTGCAACCCGGATCTCCATGTGTAAGACATCGGTGTCTAAAAAAAAGTATTCTTTGCAAATTTACTAAAATCGTTCGGTTTAGCCACAAAAGTAAAAAATATTTTACATGAGTTTATATGGTCGGCTCTAGGTGTTGAAGTTAATGTAGACTTAAATTTCGTAGGAAACGCGTCCCTCGACATTTCGTCCGGATGAGATTGTGTCGTGCGGTCTCGGAATCGCGGAGAAAACGCCGGTTGAGATTCGGGTCAGTCCAGTCAACGGTTTTTCGGCCGTTTTTCTCCCGCCGCAGCGTGCGGGTCCAGCGATTAATCCCGCCGCGCCGTAACGGTCATTGATTAACGGACTCTCACGTCCGTTCTCAACCGCTTCAAGTTTTTCCAAAACAGAAATTGACGGTTTCAAGATGGATTGTTTGGTGTAGGTGGACAAAAGGTCGACTCTCACGTACGTTCTCAACAGTTTTACCAAAACAGTAATTGACGGTTTCAAGATGGATTGTCGGGGATGGTGTAGGTGGACAAAGGATCGTATCGTGATGGGATTGATGCGACAATTTTAAAAATCCGAGGAGAATTGCGAAAGTTGGACAGATTTTGCCGCAAGTTTCAACTTGCTACTTTAACTACGCCCAACTTCCAAACTAACGCAACTAAATTAGTCCAAACTACGTCATTTTATTAGATAATTCAAACACGATTCTCAGGTGCGTTCTCAATATTTTACCAAAACCGAAATTGGCGGTTTTAAGATGGATTTCTGGGGGTGGTGTAGGTGGACAAAGGGTCGTATCCTGAAGGGATTGCTGCGACGATTTTAAAAATCCGAGGAGAATTGCGAAAGTTGGACAGATTTTGCCGCAAGTTTCAACTTGCTACTTTAACTACGCCCAACTTCCAAACTAACGCAACTAAATTAGTCCAAACTACGTCATTTTATTAGATAATTCAAACACGATTCTCACGTGCGTTCTCAATAGTTTTACCAAAACCGAAATTGGCGGTTTCAAGATGGATTGTTGGGGGTGGTGTAGGTGGACAAAGGGTCGTATCGTAAAGGGATTGCTGCGACGATTTTAAAAATCCGAGGAGAATTGCGAAAGTTGGACAGATTTTGAGCGCAAGTTTCAACTTGCTACTTTAACTACGCCCAACTTCCAAACTAACGCAACTAAATTAGTACAAACTACGTCATTTTATTAGATAATTCAAACACGATTCTCACGTGCGTTCTCAATAGTTTTACCAAAACCGAAATTGGCGGTTTCAAGATGGATTGTTGGGGGTGGTGTAGGTGGACAAAGGGTCGTATCGTGAAGGGATTGATGCGACGATTTTAAAAATCCGAGGAGAATTGCGAAAGTTGGACAGATTTTGGGCGCAGGTTTCAACTTGCTACTTTAACTACGCCCAACTTCCAAACTAACGCAACTAAATTAGTCCAAACTACTTCATTTTATTAGATAATTCAAACACGATTCTCACGTGCGTTCTCAATAGTTTTACCAAAACCGAAACTGGCGGTTTCAAGATGGATTGTTGGGGGTGGTGTAGGTGGACAAAGGGTCGTATCGTGAAGGGATTGATGCGACAATTTTAAAAATCCGAGGAGAATTGCGAAAGTTGGACAGATTTTGGGCGCAGGTTTCAACTTGCTATTTTAACTACGCCCAACTTCCAAACTAACGCAACTAAATTAGTCCAAACTACTTCATTTTATTAGATAATTCAAACACGATTCTCACGTGCGTTCTCAATAGTTTTACCAAAACCGAAATTGGCGGTTTCAAGATGGATTGTTGGGGGTGGTGTAGGTGGACAAAGGGTCGTATCCTGAAGGGTTTGCTGCGACGATTTTAAAAATCCGAGGAGAATTGCGAAAGTTGGACAGATTTTGCCGCAAGTTTCAACTTGCTATTTTAACTACGCCCAACTTCCAAACTAACGCAACTAAATTAGTCCAAACCACGTCATTTTCTAGATAATTCAAACACCTAGAAGACTACCAATTTGGGATAATCCATCTAGTAAACTACACGTGTTTTATTAAACTCAAAAGTAGATTACCCTCCATCTAGACGGTTTAACGGTTTCGGGATGGATTGTTGGAGTTGGTGTAAGTGGACAAAGGGTCGATTCTCACGTCCGTTCTCACCAGCTTCAAGTTTTACCAAAACAAAAATTGACGGTTTCAAGATGGATTGTTGGGGGTGGTGTAGGTGGACAAAGGGTCGTATCGTGAAGGGATTGATGCGACAATTTTAAAAATCCGAGGAGAATTGCGAAAGTTGGACAGATTTTGCCGCAAGTTTCAACTTGCTACTCTAACTACGCCCAACTTCCAAACTAACGCAACTAAATTAGTCCAAACTACGTCATTTTATTAGATAATTCAAACACGATTCTCACGTGCGTTCTCAATAGTTTTACCAAAACCGAAATTGGCGGTTTCAAGATGGATTGTTGGGGGTGGTGTAGGTGGCCAAAGGGTCGTATCGTGAAGGGATTGATGCGACAATTTTAAAAATCCGAGGAGAATTGCGAAAGTTGGACAGATTTTGGGCGCAAGTTTCAACTTGCTACTTTAACTACGCCCAACTTTCAAACTAACGGAACTAAATTAGTCCAAACTACGTCATTTTATAGATTATTCAAACACCTAGAAGACTACCAATTTGGGATAATCCATCTAGTAAACTACACGTGTTTCATTAAACTCAAAAGTAGATTACCCTCCATCTAGACGGTTTAACGGTTTCGGGATGGATTGTTGGAGGTGGTGTAAGTGGACAAAGGGTCGATTCTCACGTCCGTTCTCACCAGCTTCAAGTTTTACCAAAACAAAAATTGACGGTTTCAAGATGGATTGTTGGGGGTGGTGTAGGTGGACAAAGGGTCGTATCCTGAAGGGATTGCTGCGACGATTTTAAAAATCCGAGGAGAATTGCGAAAGTTGGACAGATTTTGGGCGCAAGTTTCAACTTGCTACTTTAACTACGCCCAACTTTCAAACTAACGGAACTAAATTAGTCCAAACTACGTCATTTTATTAGATAATTCAAACACGATTCTCACGTGCGTTCTCAATAGTTTTACCAAAACCGAAATTGGCGGTTTCAAGATGGATTGTTGGGGGTGGTGTAGGTGGCCAAAGGGTCGTATCGTGAAGGGATTGATACGACGATTTAAAAAATCCGAGGAGAATTGCGAAAGTTGGACAGATTTTGCCGCAAGTTTCAACTTGCTACTTTAACTACGCCCAACTTCCAAACTAACGCAACTAAATTAGTCCAAACCACGTCATTTTCTAGATAATTCAAACACCTAGAAGACTACCAATTTGGGATAATCCATTTAGTAAACTAACCGAGTTTCATTAACCTCAAAACTAGATTAACCTGCATATCTTATGACTAAGCCTAACAACAATCTTAATCTCCACTTAATTAAAACTCTAGACGGTGGTGGCAGTAGCGTCGCTAGCGTCGGTCAATCGGGCGAAAGCCCGGGGCCACGGACTAGGGGGCCCCCACAGTGGCTGCAGATCGATTCTGAGACGACTGACGTGTGGCGTTTCGCGAATTTCACATGGGGGACGCCGGAGGCGGCATATCTTGGGTATTTTAACCGCCCATCTTCGATGACTTAACTGTGAATGCCCGTCCGCACGTTGCGCATCCTCAAGTTTCGTCCTCCGTCCTGCCGCGCCCCTCCGGGGATCCAAAACCCACCCTAAAATCGTGGTTTTTGCGGAAACGGCGCGACGGAAGCGGCAGCGGCGGTGCAAAACGGGAATGTACATTTTTCCGGTGCAGAACCGAGATCCCCGTCGAGCGTTGCCGTTTTCGCGACTCAACTCCCCCAGGTTCGGACGCACCAGACCGAAAACGAAAATCACGATAATTTACTTTTGAGGCGCATTTTTTGGTCGGATCTCATTTTTTGTTCCGGATCCTCTAGCCGCCGCCGCGCCACGTTTTTAGAGCCCTCGCTCGCCGTCCTGCGACGTCCCGTTCACCTGGTGCAAGAGCAAATAAATTTTTTTATTGCCGATTTTGCAATCACTTCCACGGACGCCCAGGACTTATTTGATGGGCTCTAGGTCGCCGGTTGGGTTCGTTCTCAGAACACTCGCGCGCAACCTTTCCGGCAAGAATTTTTAAACTGCGACGACTTTTTGCGAATATGCGGCAGAAAAATGCGCAAAAAGTGAGAAAAACCGGAGGCGTTTTGCGGGGCTACATAGAACTTCGGAACCAATTGACGGATCGGAACCGGACCGGTGCCGTTCGATCGGCCATAGAACCTTTTAGTTTGTTTGGGAGTTTAATCCCGATTGCGCCGAATTTGGCGTCGCGACGCCATAAAAACGACGTCTTTTGGACATCCAGGAAAACTCCTACGGAACCGCCAACCCCGCGATTCCCGCAGGGAATTGAACGTTTCGTCGCTGCGTCGTTTGCAACCGTCGCGACGGCTGCCCAAACTCGCCGTATATAAGCTCAATATATATGCCCGAGGCCTCCAAATCCAAACGACGGCGCTGGGTGGTGGCTTAATAGTCAAGGTGTCGGACTTCGGAGCTGCAAGTCCCAGGTTCAAATCCTGGACATTGTGAAAAATAAGCCACAGTTCTCCTGTAGAAGGCTCTGGCAAAGTCATCGCAGTAAAAATCTGCCTCGAACCCCCCCCCCCCCCCCCGATTAATGGCTCACCATCCACGTTTAAAACTGTAAGGGCTCCGCTACACTTGTGTCTAAGATCAAGACACCAAGTGTAGGCTGTGGTAGGAGGCCAAGACCCATCCATGGGTTTGTTTTTTGTAATTAAAACCCAATTATATTGCCTACTCCCCCGCCAAAAACCCACCCATTTCTTCCCCTCAGCACAATATATCAACCAAAAACTGAGTTTCTTCAACGACTAATCGACCGGAGTTTGTTCCAGTTCGCAAATGAACGACCGGCGGAGTTTCCACTAATCCCCCTTGTCCGTATCTCTTTTGTTTCGCGTGTTTTTCGGCCGAAAAAACCCGGCGGAGCTTATTTGTGCGGGAATAAATCATGTCGGTGAGGTGGGGCGGGGCGGGGGACGTGTAGCGAGCGAGCAATTCCATGCATGCACGCCATACGCGGCCCCGAAATGAAGAGAACATTCATCAACTGCTGAAAGGGGAGATTGTCTGCATGCGTGATGAGGTTTGAGCGTCTGCGGTGACGGGCCTGGGGAAAGCGGTGTTGATTTTTGAGCGCGGGTTTCGAAGCCGTGGGTTCGCGGAGTGCGGGGCTGGAGGAATTTTGGAAATCGGTCGCGTGGATCGGAAGTTATTGGCGGGATAGTGATTGGGAAATTTTTAATTTTTTGCTGGGAAAAATTTGGAAAATTTTGTTTGGAAATTGGAAATATCAGTTTGAACGGTTTCAACGGGTTTGTTTGTAATGTTCTTTGAAAAAACTTCGATTCAAATCGATTCAGAAACTTATTATCAACAAAAACAAAGTTTGTTTTGTTTCAATCCACCTGATTTTCTAGTCGAAATCGGCGAAAAACTAAAACTTGCCGAAAAAAAATTCTTTTGAAAATAACTCGAAAACTAACGAAAACACAAAAATTTGTTTCCAACGAAGGTTATAGCCGAGATTGTTATCTTTAATTTGACATCCCAACTTTTCTAATCGCCCTGCTATAACTCAAGATATTTCAAAAAAACTAAATCAATTCCAACCTTATTCCCATTACTCCACCTAGTGGAACTACCAACAACCTGAATTTAACCTTCACATCTATAGAGGTCGCTACAGGCATTCCTCAACTTTATATTGATTTTGCTTTCAGCGCCACCTGATGCAGCGTAGCGTAGCTACGTCAGCTACCTAAAAGTAGTTAAACTTGATTCAATAAGAAAACTTTTAATGATAACTAAGGAAATTGACTAGGTGGATTAGTGAAAATTGGTGTGAGCGTAGCTGATTAGATTGGGTGGAAAGAATTGAAGACTAGACAGTTGCATCTAGTCTTAAACGCGAGACATAGACGTCATTGTTTGCAAGTTTGTTCTGTTTGAACTAAACTTTTAGTGTTTGGTCTATAACTCATATAGTGTACTAGATAGACTAGTGCAAATATATAGCCGAGACTGTTATCTTTAATTTGACACCCCAACTTTTCTAATCGGCCTGTTACAACTCAAGATATTTAAAAAAAAAACTAAATCAATTCCGCCCTTGTTCCCATTACTCCATCTAGTGGAACCACCCGCAACCTTAATTTAACCATGACAACTATAGAGTTCGTTACAGGTATTGGAAAAAGTGTTTCTTTTGTTTCAATCCGGCTAATTTTCCAGCCAGAATCGGCGAAAAAGTAAAACTCGCCGAAAAAAAATCTTTTGGAAATAACTCGAAAACTAACGGAAACACAAACATTTGTTTCCAACGAAAGTTATAGCCGAGACTGTTGTCTTTAATTTGACACCCCAACTTTTCTAATCGCCTTGCTACAACTCAAGTTATTTAACAAAAACTAAATCAATTCCAATCTTGTTCCCATTACTCCACCTAGTGGAACCACCCGCAACCTTAATTTAACCTTGACAACTGTATAGGTCGTTACAGGTTTTGTAAAATGTTTTTGTTTTGTTTCAATCCACTTGATTTTCCAGCCGAAGTCGGCGAAAAACTAAAACTCGCCGAAAAATTTTTTTTTGGAAATAACTCGAAAACTAACGAAAACACAAAAATTTGTTAAAAGCGAAAGTTATAGCCGAGATTGTTATCTTCAATTTGACACCCCAACTTTTCTAAGCACCCTGCTACAACTCAAGATATTTAAAAAAAACTAAATCAATTCCACCCTTGTTTGCATTACTCCACCTATTGATACCACCCGCAACCTTAACTTAACCTTGACAACTATAGATGTCGTTACAGGTATTGGAAAAAGTGTTTTGTTTCAATTCGGCTGATTTTCCAGCCCAAATCGGCAAAAAATTATAACTCGCCGAAAAAAATTCTTTTGAAAATAACTCGAAAACTAACGAAAACACAAAAAATTGTTTTGGACGAAAGCTATAGCCGAGACTGTTATCTTTAATTTGACACCACAATTTTTGTAATCGCGCTGCTTCAACTCAAGATATTTAAAAAAAACTAAATCAATTCCAATCTTGTTCCCATTACACTACCTAGTGGAATCACCCGCAACCATAATTTAACCTTGACAACTATAGAGGTCGTTACAGGTATTGGAAAAAGTGTTTGTTTTGTTTCAATTCGGATGATTTTCCAGCCCAAATCGGCGAAAAATTAAAACTCGCCGAAAAAAATTCTTTTGAAAATAATTCGAAAACTAACGAAAACACAAAAAATTGTTTTCGACGAAAGTTATAGCCGAGACTGTTATCATTAATTTGACACCACAATTGTTTTAATCGCGTTGCTTCAACTCAAGATATTTAAATAAAAACTAAATCAATTCCAATCTTGTTCCCATTACACTACCTAGTGGAATTACCTGCAACCTTAATTTAACCTTGACAACTATAGTGGTCATTACAGGTCTTGGAAAAAGTGTTTGTTTTGTTTCAATCCGGCAGATTTTCCATCCAAAATCGGCGAAAAACTAAAACTCGCCGAAAAAAATTCTTTTGAAAATAACTCGAAAACTAACGAAAACACAAAAAATTGTTTTAGACGAAAGTTATAGCCGAGACTGTTATCTTTAATTTGACACTACAATTTTAGTAATCGCGCTGCTTCAACTCAAGATATTTAGAAAAACTGAATCAATTCCAATCTTGTTCCCATTACACTACCTAGTGGAATCACCCGCAACCATAATTTAACCTTGACAACTATAGAGGTCGTTACAGGTAATGGAAAAAGTGTTTGTTTTGTTTCAATTCGGATGATTTTCCAGCCCAAATCGGCGAAAAATTAAAACTCGCCGAAAAAAATTCTTTTGAAAATAACTCGAAAACTAACGAAAACACAAAAAATTGTTTTAGACGAAAGTTATAGCCGAGACTGTTATCTTTAATTTGACACCACAATTGTTTTAATCGCGTTGCTTGAACTCAAGATATTTAAATAAAAACTAAATCAATTCCAATCTTGTTCCCATTACACTACCTAGTGGAACCACCTGCAACCTTAATTTAACCTTGACAACTATAGTGGTCATTACAGGTCTTGGAAAAACTGTTTGTTTTGTTTCAATCCGGCAGATTTTCCATCCAAAATCGGCGAAAAACTAAAACTCGCCGAAAAAAATTATTTTGAAAATAACTCGAAAACTAACGAAAACACAAAAAATTGTTTTCGACGAAAGTTATAGCCGAGACTGTTATCTTTAATTTGACACCACAATTGTTTTAATCGCGTTGCTTCAACTCAAGATATTTAAAGAAAAACTAAATCAATTCCAATCTTGTTCCCATTACACTACCTAGTGGAATCACCCGCAACCATAATTTAACCTTGACAACTATAGAGGTCGTTACAGGTATTGGAAAAAGTGTTTGTTTTGTTTCAATTCGGCTGATTTTCAGCCCAAATCGGCGATAAATTAAAACTCGCCGAAAAAAATTCTTTTGAAAATAACTCGAAAACTAACGAAAACACAAAAAATTGTTTTAGACGAAAGTTATAGCCGAGACTGTTATCTTTAATTTGACACCACAATTTTTGTAATCGCGCTGCTTCAACTCAAGCTATTTATAAAAAACTGAATCAATTCCAATCTTGTTACCATTACACTACCTACTGGAACCACCCGCAACCATAATTTAACCTTGACAACTATAGAGGTCGTTACGGGTATTGGAAAAAATGTTTGTTTTTTTCAATTTGTCCGATTTTCCAGCCGAAATCGACGAAAAAATAAAACTCGCCGAAAAAAAATCTTTTAAATATAACTCGAAAACTACGAAAACACAAAAATTTGTTTCGAACGAAAGTTATAGCTGAGATTGTTATCTTTAATTTGACACCCCAACTTTTCTAATCACCCTGCTACAACTCAAGATATTTAAGAAAAACTAAATCAATTACACCCTTGTTTGCATTACTCCACCTATTGAAACCACCCGCAACCTTAACTTAACCTTGACAACTATAGATGTCGTTACAGGTATTGGAAAAAGTGTTTTGTTTCAATTCGGCTGATTTTCCTGCCAAAATCGGCGAAAAATTAAAACTCGCCGAAAAAAATTATTTTGAAAATAACTCGAAAACTAACGAAAACAAAAAAAAATGTTTTAGACGAAAGTTATAGCCGAGACTGTTATCTTTAATTTGACAACACAATTTTTGTAATCGCGTTGCTTCAACTCAAGATATTTAAAAAAAACTGAATCAATTCCAATCTTGTTACCATTACACTACCTACTGGAACCACCCGCAACCATAATTTAACCTTGACAACTATAGAGGTCGTTACAGGTATTGGAAAAAGTGTTTGTTTTGTTTCAATTCGGCTGATTTTCAGCCCAAATCGGCGAAAAATTAAAACTCGCCGAAAAAATTCTTTTGAAAATAATTCGAAAACTAACGAAAACACAAAAAATTGGTTTGGACGAAAGTTATAGCCGAGACTGTTATCTTTAATTTGACACCACGATTTTTGTAATCGCGCTGCTTCAACTCAAGATATTTAAAAAAAACTGAATCAATTCCAATCTTGTTCCAATTACACTACCTAGTGGAATCACACGCAACCATAATTTAACCTTGACAACTATAGAGGTCGTTACAGGTATTGGAAAAAGTGTTTGTTTTGTTTCAATTCGGCTGATTTTCCAGCCCAAATCGGCGAAAAATTAAAACTCGCCGAAAAAAATTCTTTTGAAAATAATTCGAAAACTAACGAAAACACAAAAAATTGTTTTGGACGAAAGTTATAGCCGAGACTGTTATCTTTAATTTGACACCACAATTTTTGTAATCGCGCTGCTTCAACTCAAGATATTTAAAAAAAACTAAATCAATTCCAATCTTGTTCCCATTACACTACCTAGTGGAACCACCTGCAACCTTAATTTAACCTTGACAACTATAGTTGTCATTACAGGTCATGGAAAAAGTGTTTGTTTTGTTTCAATCCGGCTGATTTTCCATCCAAAATCGGCGAAAAACTAAAACTCGCCGAAAAAAATTATTTTGAAAATAACTCGAAAACTAACGAAAACACAAAAAATTGTTTTCGACGAAAGTTATAGCCGAGACTGTTATCTTTAATTTGACACCACAATTGTTTTAATCGCGTTGCTTCAACTCAAGATATTTAAAGAAAAACTAAATCAATTCCAATCTTGTTCCCATTACACTACCTAGTGGAATCACCCGCAACCATAATTTAACCTTGACAACTATAGAGGTCGTTACAGGTATTGGAAAAAGTGTTTGTTTTGTTTCAATTCGGCTGATTTTCAGCCCAAATCGGCGATAAATTAAAACTCGCCGAAAAAAATTCTTTTGAAAATAACTCGAAAACTAACGAAAACACAAAAAATTGTTTTAGACGAAAGTTATAGCCGAGACTGTTATCTTTAATTTGACACCACAATTTTTGTAATCGCGCTGCTTCAACTCAAGCTATTTATAAAAAACTGAATCAATTCCAATCTTGTTACCATTACACTACCTACTGGAACCACCCGCAACCATAATTTAACCTTGACAACTATAGAGGTCGTTACGGGTATTGGAAAAAATGTTTGTTTTTTTCAATTTGTCCGATTTTCCAGCCGAAATCGACGAAAAAATAAAACTCGCCGAAAAAAAATCTTTTAAATATAACTCGAAAACTACGAAAACACAAAAATTTGTTTCGAACGAAAGTTATAGCTGAGATTGTTATCTTTAATTTGACACCCCAACTTTTCTAATCACCCTGCTACAACTCAAGATATTTAAGAAAAACTAAATCAATTACACCCTTGTTTGCATTACTCCACCTATTGAAACCACCCGCAACCTTAACTTAACCTTGACAACTATAGATGTCGTTACAGGTATTGGAAAAAGTGTTTTGTTTCAATTCGGCTGATTTTCCTGCCAAAATCGGCGAAAAATTAAAACTCGCCGAAAAAAATTATTTTGAAAATAACTCGAAAACTAACGAAAACAAAAAAAAATGTTTTAGACGAAAGTTATAGCCGAGACCGTTATCTTTAATTTGACAACACAATTTTTGTAATCGCGTTGCTTCAACTCAAGATATTTAAAAAAAACTGAATCAATTCCAATCTTGTTACCATTACACTACCTACTGGAACCACCCGCAACCATAATTTAACCTTGACAACTATAGAGGTCGTTACAGGTATTGGAAAAAGTGTTTGTTTTGTTTCAATTCGGCTGATTTTCAGCCCAAATCGGCGAAAAATTAAAACTCGCCGAAAAAATTCTTTTGAAAATAATTCGAAAACTAACGAAAACACAAAAAATTGGTTTGGACGAAAGTTATAGCCGAGACTGTTATCTTTAATTTGACACCACGATTTTTGTAATCGCGCTGCTTCAACTCAAGATATTTAAAAAAAACTGAATCAATTCCAATCTTGTTCCAATTACACTACCTAGTGGAATCACACGCAACCATAATTTAACCTTGACAACTATAGAGGTCGTTACAGGTATTGGAAAAAGTGTTTGTTTTGTTTCAATTCGGCTGAGTTTCAGCCCAAATCGGCGAAAAATTAAAACTCGCCGAAAAAAATTATTTTGAAAATAACTCGAAAACTAACGAAAACACAAAAAATTGTTTTAGACGGAAGTTATAGCCGAGACTGTTATTTTTAATTTGACACCACACTTTTTGTAATCGCGCTGCTTCAACTCAAGATATTTAAAAAAAACTAAATCAAATCCAATCTTGTTCCCATTACACTACCTACTGGAACCACCCGCAACCATAATTTAACCTTGACAACTATAGAGGTCGTTACAGGTATTGGAAAAAATGTTTGTTTTTTTCAATTTGTCCGATTTTCCAGCCGAAATCGGCGAAAAAATAAAACTCGCCGAAAAAAAATCTTTTAAATATAACTCGAAAACTAACGAAAACACAAGAATTTGTTTCGAACGAAAGTTATAGCTGAGATTGTTATCTTTAATTTGACAACCCAACTTTTCTAATCTCCTAGTTACAACTCAAGATATTTAAAACAAACTTAATCAATTCCACCCTTGTTCCAATTACTCCACCTAGTGGAACCACCTGCAACCTTAATTTAACCTTGACAACTATAGTGGTCGTTACAGGTCTTGGAAAAAGTGTTTGTTTTGTTTCAATCCGGCTGATTTTCCAGCCAAAATCGGCGAAAAACTAAAACTCGCCGAAAAAAATTATTTTGAAAATAACTCGAAAACTAACGAAAACACAAAAATTTGTTTCGAACGAAAGTTATAGCCGAGAATGTTATCTTTAATTTGACACCCCAACTTATCTAATGGCCTTGTTACAACTCAAGATATTTAAAAAAAACTTAATCAATTCCGCCCTTGTTCCCATTACCCCACCTAGCGGAATCATCCGCAACCTTAATTTAACCTTGACATCTATAGAGGTCGTTACGCATTCCCCAACATTATATTGATTTTGCTTGCAGCGTCAGCTACCTAAAAGTAGTTAAACTACATTTAATAAGAAAACTTTTAATGATAGCTAAGGAAGTAGACTAGGTGGATTAGTGAAAATTGGTGTGAGCGTAGCTGATTAGATTAGGTGGAAACAATTGAAGACTAGAAAGTTGTATCTAGTCTTAGACGCGAGACATAGACGTCATTATTTGCAAGTTTGTTTTGCTTAAACAAGACTTTTAGTGTTTGGTCTATAACTCATATAGTTTACTAAATAGATTAGTGAAAATCCTCACAGACCTAGAATATTAAATTTTCTACAAGGTAGTTAAAACTAGAAGCTTCTAGATTAATTAGTTTAGGAACTATAAGTAGTTAAACTAGATGCAACAAGAGAAATTTCAATGATAACTCTTGATGTAGACTAGGTGGATTGGTGAAAATTGGTGAGAGGGTAGCCGACTAGATTAGGTAGAAACAATTGAAGACTAGAAAGTTGTATCTAGTCTTAGACGCGAGACACAAACGTCATTGTTTGCAAGTCTGGCTTGTATAGACTAGACTATCTAGAGTTTTTAGTCTAGAACTTATATAGTTTACTAGATAGACTAGTGCAAATCGCCACAGACCTAGATTATTAAATTTTCTACAAGGTAGTGAAAACTAGAGCTTCTAGATTAATTAGTTTACAATCTAGAAATAGTCAAACTAGATGTAACAAAAGAAGTTTGGATGATAGCTAAAGACGTAGACTAGGTAGATTAGTGAAAATTGGTATGAGGGTAGCTAACTAGATTAGGTGGAAACAATTGAAGACTAGAGAGTTGTATCTAGTCCTAATTCCGAGAGGGACTAAGTTTCAAAAAATCCGTTGCACCCTTGCCCATTGCTCTCTCTCCGCCCTTGTTCCGATTGCTCCACCTAGTGGAATCACGGAACCAACCACAACCTTAGTTCAACCTTGACTATTAGTCTATGCGATTGTTACAGAGATTCCTGTCGCATCTGCTATGCAACCTCCGTCGCGCCTCTATCGCCGGAGAGCGCCAACTAAATTAAGTTTCTTCAGTGCTACCAATCCCTTGGCTGCGACAGTGGAAAAAGGCCAATCTAGCAGTTTTCACGACTACTGCAACGATATCTCATGCAGAAAGATAAAATAGTTAGTTATTACTTATCAAATAAAGAGTCAATATGTTATCCTAATCATTTGTTTAATTCTATAGTGGTAGAAATGACCTATACCAGAGAGTAGGTAACCCTACTCTCAGCCTATACTCAAGTTTGTATTGATTGCGCTGTGAGCGCCACCTGTTGAACTGTAGTAGAGCGACGTTGCCTGGCAACTTAGGGGAGCGAAATGCAAACAAACCTGGAATTTGAAGGTTGAACGTCATATTTTTTGTGGAAATTGGCGGAAAAACTTGAGGAAAAGGCGAAACAGAAGACAGAAGAATGGCGCCTTTGGAGGTGCGATTTTATTTCTTTGGAGAATTGTTATGGTGATTTTTGTTGTTTTCACTTGCAGGACTTTGGCGGCGATAACAAGAAAACGATCGTGTTCAACGCCTCGAAGGACGAACTCTTCAAGCTGCACGAGAACTACAAGATTTTCCACAGGAAACTGAAAATCTCCTGGAAAATCCACATGTGAGTCTGTCTGTTAACAACACCTAACATAACATAAACATAACAAAACTTAGCATAAACATAACATGGGCAGTAGAATACAAACAGAAGATAAAGTATCTGGGTATTACACTAGATATCAAAAGGCAGGATATTTAGGTAACTCTAAAGCTCCCCATACACGTGCGCACAATTTGTGCAAATTCGGTGTTTGTGCAAACAGTTTGACCGCCTATGGGGCTGTTTGAATGGTTTCGCAAACTGTTTGAGTAAAATCAGTCAGGATCGAAATAATTTGTACAAATAATCCTTATTTGAGTACTTTGAGTTTGACGTGTATGGTACGGTTTGTACAAACTTTGGGTTAGTTAACTCCTGCTCCTAGACACATGTTGCCACCGTAGGGTAACAAAAAGCGACGTACTGTTATCTCTGGTGGTGTGAAGCAGTAGATAGGTGTGATATCCCTCGCTCTCACCTGGTTGTAAGGGAGTGGAGATACACGCGAGGAACCGGAAGAACCGGCGACAAGCGGTACTTCTCAATAAATTCTCACAAGAGACAGTCAAAGAATAAAATCTGTTTTATTCAGTTGACCCTGCGTATTATTATTATACCTGTGTCAACCCGAATTGTCCTGGATACACGTAGTTATCTCAGTATTCTTGTAGTATAAGAATACCTGGCCAATTCGAAGTATAGTGCACATGCAGTATATGTGCCTATACACGTGGTTTCACTAAAACCAGCGGTGACCGACGCTGCAGCATAACGGAGGACGCAAACCGAGCCACGGTGTAGTATACCGAGGCGAGGACAGTACTTATTCACCATTAACGTTAAAGTTAAAAAATAATTTAGCGTTACAACACTGTCAGGCAGTTTCCTTTCTATTCCGTGGTTGAAAACGTAGTTTCAGACAAACAAATATTTCAGACAAAAACATATTGCGTCTCTCATCACCGTGTTGTATTTCACTATGAGGGGTGTCACCATTTCGAGTAGCTCGCTAAACGAAGCTGCGTCCATTCGAAGGTAGTTTTTGTATTCTGCAGCTGACGTTATTTTGAGCTCAGTGATCAGGCGGTCATGACTGAATTCGTTCAGTCTTCGCTTTCTTTTTATTTTAACTATTCGTTTCTCAGCCACTCTGGCCAGAATAATGGCGGCACAGCAATCGTCCGTGTCTGACATGTTCAACGAACAACACCACAAATCGAAATGATGTTTGCGCAATAGGTTGCTACGTGTATGTGCTAGCGTATGTACAAACATGCGTTTGTACAAACACCGAATTTGCGCAAATTGTTCGCACGTGTATGGGGGGCTTAACACAAATATAACATGGGCAGTAGAATCTTCTTCTTCTTCTTTAATCCGTAGCTGGCGATTGTCGAGGACGTCGTTCTCGTAACCAATACGCTGCTGTCGGTGGCGCTGGATTTTTCGCTTCATTTATGATTTGCTTCCACACTTTCCGATCAATGGCAATATCCCTGGCCTCATCGAGGTCCAGTCGTCGGTTATTGAGGTCGTCTTCTACATATCTTCTTCGACGCTGATCGCTGAATTCTCCAGTCGGGCGGTCGCCATCGCATCAAACCGATTATTTTTGTACAATGCGTCCACTGTATCAGCAGCGATCGGATTTGCCTACGCAACTACCAGCAAATACCATATTTCGCATGACGTCATCCGCACGCATCGTAAAAGTTGCCCCTCGGAGCATCGGCATCGGCATTGCCGACGGGTAGATTCGTACGATCCGTACGATGCGGAACAGTGGACGCGCTTGTATTACTTTGTATAGAAAGAATACTACCATCCGTTTGATGCTATACGTACGATGCGAAACTGTGGACGCCTACCTTAATACCTCCGTAGTACCTTTCTTCCATTACAAATGCAATCCTTGAATCCCACCCAGATCCCTGGCGTTCCTAAAGGAATCGGGACTATAAAAGCGCTCTAAATGTGTAACTTCTTCTTCTTCTGACTCTACAGCCCAGGGTGAGCTTTGACCTCCTTAACAATCCCCTTCCACCTTTGACGGTCTTCAGCCACACGTGTCCAGTTTCCTACTTGTAGAGTTTCTACATCTTCCTCTACCTCTTCTTGAGGTGTTAGGTTGCGCTTTATGGATGGATCTGTGTGCTCTTGCACTCGGCATTCTAATCATGTGGCCCGCCCATCGAAGTCTCTGTGCCTTAATGAACCTTACTATGTCTTCACCTTCTATTAGTTCTTGAAGTTCGTAGTTCATGCGAATTCTGTATACTTCTTCCTCTCTCACTGGTCCAAAGATCTTCCGTAAAATCCGTCTTTCAAAAATACGAAGAGAGTTTTTGTCTGCTTCCGACATACTCCAGGATTCAGCTCCATAAGTAAGCACGGGTCTGATCAGGGTTTTATATATTCGCAGTTTTGCTTTACGTGAGATGATTTTTGATTTGAAGAGCTTCAGATGTGAATAATAGCATCTTGTACCCTCAGTGATAGATTATTTGTGTTATTGAAAGTTACTCCAAGATATTTGACATTTTGAACTTCTTCAAACCGATGATCATTTATAATGAAGTTCTGTGTAACTAAATGTGTAACTACCCTAATGATTAGAGGAAGAGGTTGGGGTACTCGCTTACACTACAAGTCACCACCGAAATCTAAAATCTGCCATCACGGTTTTCTTGCAGCAACAAGGAAGAACTCGCACCAGACGTCCTTCTGAACGCGATCCTGCTGATCCTCGCGGGACCTCAGCGCGAATTCACCGAGAACGAGATCGCAACGATGCGAGGATTCCTGCAGCGAGGCGGGAGGATGCTCGTGCTGCTGTCGGAAGCCCGGCACGACGACAAAACCAACGTCAACATCTTGCTGGAAGAACTTGGAATCTTTCCCAATTTGGGTAAGCTTGAAGCTACAACTAGTGTAGATCATAAGCAAAGTTTGTTTGGACTTCTTCTTCTTATCACTCATCCACTCCTGTATGTAGGCCTCTTCCATATTTTTCCTGCCTGTTCATAACAGCCCTC
Organism: Phosphuga atrata; assembly: GCA_944588485.1. Lineage (NCBI taxonomy): Eukaryota > Metazoa > Arthropoda > Insecta > Coleoptera > Silphidae > Phosphuga > Phosphuga atrata. The sequence goes on from OX155906.1 coordinate 27,791,668, forward strand.
ATCCAGTTTTTCCCAGCAATCTTCTGGATGTCATCGAGCCATCTTTTTTGAGGTCTGCCAGCACATCTTTTGAACTCTCTTGGCCGGTCATTCTATTGCCGGTTTACTGTTTGAACTAGCTTTCCTAATTCCTTCATTGCATACGAACGGATTGACCTACAATTAAAAACTTAGCCTTGTTACGAAGCTAATAATCCATTTAATACAGCAAGCCTTAATCTAGTTTAAACTATTTTTTTCAACTTGTTTGCTTTATTGTTGTCAGATTGCGTGATTCGCACGCATTACTACAAATACTTTCACCCCAAGGAGTGCTTCGTGTCGGACGGATCGCTGAATGCTAGTTTACTGGCTCTGGGTGGTGTGGATCGCCTGGATCTGATCTACCCGTTCGGCTGTTCGCTGAACGTCACCAAGCCGAGTTTCGTCGCGTTCTCCGGGGGTTCCGCCACGTTTCCGGTGGACCGACCTCTCGCAGCCCTCTACAACGACTCCACTTCAGGTACTAAAAACGCCAATAACTAGTTTAATAAAGAAGTTAAGGAAAGTTAACAAAATTGACTTCTTGAGTTTTCGTCTGTAGCTCAGGTTATAGGTTAGATAGACTAACTAAATTTAGTAGGGTTGTAGCCAAAGGATTAATCTAGTCATCGTTGAAAACTAGACGGTGATAGCTAGTCTACAACCGCTGTTATCTAGCTTTAAAGTTGCAACTTTTTTATAGAACGAATTAGACTATCAAGTTTCTTAGGTACTAAACAAGCTTGTTTGTTGAGTTTCCGGCTGTAACTCGGGTTATAGACAAGGTAGAGTAACTAAATTTGGTAGGGTTGTAGTCGAAGGATTAGGCTAGGTGTCGTTGAAAACTAGATATTGATACCTACTTTACTAACCCAGTTTTTTAAGCAAGCAGCTTTACAAATTTAGGTTTATAGACTTTCGGCTGTAACTCAGGCTGTAAACTAGCTAGAATAACTAATTTTGGTAAGACTGTAGCCAAAGGATTAAGCTAGTCATCGTTGAAAACTAGACGTTCTTAGCTAGTCTACAACCGCTGTTATCTAGCTTTCAAGTTGCAACTTTTTTTTGGAACTTCGTTGAAAACTAGACATTGATACCTACTCTACTAACCGAGTTTTTTAAGCAAGCAGCGTTACAAATTTAGATTGATGGACTCTCGGCTGTAACTCAGGCAATCGACTAGCTAGACTAACTAAATTTGGTAAGGCCGTAGCTAAAGGTCTAAGCTAGTCATCTTTGAAAACTAGACGTTCTTAGCTAGTCTGTAACCGCTGTTATCTAGCTTTCAAGTTGCAACTTTTTTTGGAACTTCGTTGAAAACTAGACATTGATACCTACTCTACTAACCGAGTTTTTTAAGCAAGCAGCGTTACAAATTTAGATTGATGGACTCTCGGCTGTAACTCAGGCAATCGACTAGCTAGACTAACTAAATTTGATAAGGCCGTATCTAAAGGTCTAAGCTAGTCATCTTTGAAAACTAGACGTTCTTAGCTAGTCTGTAACCGCTGTTATCTAGCTTTCAAGCTGCAACTTTTTTTGGAACATCGTTGAAAAGTAGACATTGATACCTACTTTACTAACCGACTTTCTTAAGCAAGCAGCGTTACAAATTTAGATTGATGGACTCTCGGCTGTAACTCAGGCAATCGACTAGCTAGACTAACTAAATTTGGTAAGGCCGTAGCTAAAGGTCTAAGCTAGTCATCTTTGAAAACTAGACGTTCTTGGCTAGTCTGTAACCGCTGTTATCTAGCTTTCAATTTGCAACTTTTTTTTGAACTTCGTTGAAAACTAGACATTGATACCTACTCTACTAACCGAGTTTTTTAAGCAAGCAGCGTTACAAATTTAGATTGATGGACTCTTGGCTGTAACTCAGGCAATCGACTAGCTAGACTAACTAAATTTGGTAAGGCCGTAGCTAAAGGTCTAAGCTAGTCATCTTTGAAAACTAGACGTTCTTAGCTAGTCTCTAACCGCTGTTATCTAGCTTTCAAGTTGCAACTTTTTTTGGAACTTCGTTGAAAACTAGACATTGATACCTACTCTACTAACCGAGTTTTTTAAGCAAGCAGCGTTACAAATTTAGATTGATGGACTCTCGGCTGTAACTCAGGCAATCCACTAGCTAGACTAACTAAATTTGGTAAGGCCGTAGCTAAAGGTCTAAGCTAGTCATCTTTGAAAACTAGACGTTCTTAGCTAGTCTGTAACCGCTGTTATCTAGCTTTCAAGTTGCAACTTTTTTTGGAACTTCGTTGAAAACTAGACATTGATACCTACTCTACTAACCGAGTTTTTTAAGCAAGCAGCGTTACAAATTTAGATTGATGGACTCTCGGCTGTAACTCAGGCAATCGACTAGCTAGACTAACTAAATTTGGTAAGGCCGTAGCTAAAGGTCTAAGCTAGTCATCTTTGAAAACTAGACGTTCTTGGCTTGTCTGTAACCGCTGTTATCTAGCTTTCAATTTGCAACTTTTTTTTGAACTTCGTTGAAAACTAGACATTGATACCTACTCTACTAACCGAGTTTTTTAAGCAAGCAGCGTTACAAATTTAGATTGATGGACTCTTGGCTGTAACTCAGGCAATCGACTAGCTAGACTAACTAAATTTGGTAAGGCCGTAGCTAAAGGTCTAAGCTAGTCATCTTTGAAAACTAGACGTTCTTAGCTAGTCTCTAACCGCTGTTATCTAGCTTTCAAGTTGCAACTTTTTTTGGAACTTCGTTGAAAACTAGACATTGATACCTACTCTACTAACCGAGTTTTTTAAGCAAGCAGCGTTACAAATTTAGATTGATGGACTCTCGGCTGTAACTCAGGCAATCCACTAGCTAGACTAACTAAATTTGGTAAGGCCGTAGCTAAAGGTCTAAGCTAGTCATCTTTGAAAACTAGACGTTCTTAGCTAGTCTCTAACCGCTGTTATCTAGCTTTCAAGTTGCAACTTTTTTTGGAACTTCGTTGAAAACTAGACATTGATACCTACTCTACTAACCGAGTTTTTTAAGCAAGCAGCGTTACAAATTTAGATTGATGGACTCTCGGCTGTAACTCAGGCAATCGACTAGCTAGACTAACTAAATTTGGTAAGGCCGTAGCTAAAGGTCTAAGCTAGTCATCTTTGAAAACTAGACGTTCTTAGCTAGTCTGTAACCGCTGTTATCTAGCTTTCAAGTTGCAACTTTTTTTGGAACTTCGTTGAAAACTAGACATTGATACCTACTCTACTAACCGAGTTTTTTAAGCAAGCAGCGTTACAAATTTAGATTGATGGACTCTCGGCTGTAACTCAGGCAATCGACTAGCTAGACTAACTAAATTTGATAAGGCCGTATCTAAAGGTCTAAGCTAGTCATCTTTGAAAACTAGACGTTCTTAGCTAGTCTGTAACCGCTGTTATCTAGCTTTCAAGCTGCAACTTTTTTTGGAACATCGTTGAAAAGTAGACATTGATACCTACTTTACTAACCGACTTTCTTAAGCAAGCAGCGTTACAAATTTAGATTGATGGACTCTCGGCTGTAACTCAGGCAATCGACTAGCTAGACTAACTAAATTTGGTAAGGCCGTAGCTAAAGGTCTAAGCTAGTCATCTTTGAAAACTAGACGTTCTTGGCTAGTCTGTAACCGCTGTTATCTAGCTTTCAATTTGCAACTTTTTTTTGAACTTCGTTGAAAACTAGACATTGATACCTACTCTACTAACCGAGTTTTTTAAGCAAGCAGCGTTACAAATTTAGATTGATGGACTCTTGGCTGTAACTCAGGCAATCGACTAGCTAGACTAACTAAATTTGGTAAGGCCGTAGCTAAAGGTCTAAGCTAGTCATCTTTGAAAACTAGACGTTCTTAGCTAGTCTCTAACCGCTGTTATCTAGCTTTCAAGTTGCAACTTTTTTTGGAACTTCGTTGAAAACTAGACATTGATACCTACTCTACTAACCGAGTTTTTTAAGCAAGCAGCGTTACAAATTTAGATTGATGGACTCTCGGCTGTAACTCAGGCAATCCACTAGCTAGACTAACTAAATTTGGTCGGGTTGTAGCCAAAGGATTAAGCTAGTCATCGTTGAAAACTAGACGTTGATAGCTAGTTTACTAACCGAGTTTGTTAAGCAAGCAGCGTTACAAATTGAGATTGAAGAATTTTCGGCTGTAACTCAGGCTATAGACTAGCTAGACTAACTAAATTCGGTAAGACTGTAGCCAAAGGATTAAGCTCGTCATCGTTGAAAACTAGACGTTCGTAGCTAGTCTACAACCGCTGTTAGCTAGCTTTCAAGTTGCAACTTTTTTTGGAACTTCGTTAAAAACTAGACATTGACACCTACTCTACTAACCGAGTTTGTTAAGCAAGCAGCGTTACAAATTTAGATTAATGGACTGTCGGCTGTAACTCAGGCAATCCACTAGCTAGACTAACTAAATTTGGTAGGATTGTAGCCAAAGGATTAATCTAGTCATCGTTGAAAACTAGACGGTGATAGCTAGTCTACAACCGCTGTTATCTAGCTTTAAAGTTGCAACTTTTTTATAGAACGAATTAGACTATCAAGTTTCTTAGGTACTAAACAAGCTAGTTTGTTGAGTTTCCGGCTGTAACTCGGGTTATAGACAAGGTAGAGTAACTAAATTTGGTAGGGTTGTAGTCGAAGGATTAGGCTAGGTGTCGTTGAAAACTAGATATTGATACCTACTTTACTAACCCAGTTTTTTAAGCAAGCAGCTTTACAAATTTAGGTTGAGAGACTTTCGGCTGTAACTCAGGCTGTAAACTAGCTAGAATAACTAATTTTGGTAAGACTGTAGCCAAAGGATTAAGCTAGTCATCGTTGAAAACTAAAAATTCTTAGCTAGTCTACAACCGCTGTAATCTAGCTTTCAAGTTGCAACTTTTTTTGGAACTTCGTTGAAAACTAGACATTGATACCTACTCTACTAACCGAGTTTTTTAAGCAAGCAGCGTTACAAATTTAGATTGATGGACTCTCGGCTGTAACTCAGGCAATCGACTAGCTAGACTAACTAAATTTGGTAAGGCCGTAGCTAAAGGTCTAAGCTAGTCATCTTTAAAACTAGACGTTCTTAGCTAGTCTGTAACTGCTGTTATCTAGCTTTCAAGTTGCAACTTTTTTTGGAACTTCGTTGAAAACTAGACATTGATACCTACTTTACTAACCGAGTTTGTTAAGCAAGCAGCGATACAAATTTAGATTGATGGACTCTCGGCTGTAACTCAGGCAATCGACTAGCTAGACTAACTAAATTTGGTAAGTCCGTATCTAAAGGTCTAAGCTAGTCATCTTTGAAAACTAGACGTTCTTAGCTAGTCTGTAACCGCTGTTATCTAGCTTTCAAGCTGCAACTTTTTTTGGAACATCGTTGAAAAGTAGACATTGATACCTACTTTACTAACCGACTTTCTTAAGCAAGCAGCGTTACAAATTTAGATTGATGGACTCTCGACTGTAACTCAGGCAATCGACTATCTAGACTAACTAAATTTGATAAGGCTGTAGCTAAAGGTCTAAGCTAGTCATCTTTGAAAACTAGACGTTCTTAGCTAGTCTATAACCGCTGTTATCTAGCTTTCAAGTTGCAACTTTTTTTGGAACTTCGTTGAAAACTAGACATTGATACCTACTCTACTAACCGAGTTTGTTAAGCAAGCAGCGATACAAATTTAGATTGATGGACTATCGGCTGTAACTCAGGCTGTAGACTAGCTACATTAACTAAATTTGGTAGGGTTGTAGCCAAAGGATTAAGCTAGTCATCGTTGAAAACTAGACGTTGATAGCTATTCAACAACCTCTGTTATCTAGCATTAAAGTTGTTATCTTTACATTGCCAAGTTTTTCTCTTTCTTGTTTTTGACTAATTCTAGGTGGTAGATTAGTGGCTGTTGGTTCAGGCCACATGTTCGCCGATAAATACATCGACCAGGAACAGAACGACAAGCTTCGCGAAATCCTGCTGGAGTTCCTGACGCGGCCGCAAGAGCTCAAGGTCAACCCATCGGATCATGACGATCTCGACGTAAGTTTAAATATCTTGACCACTATTTGCACTAGAACGATGGTGCTAGTACCAGATTAAAGAGGAAGGATTCGGGTTTCAAAGCCCATTTCCAGCTGCTTTTGTTTTTGGGTTATAATCGTTTAAATCTGAACAAATGTTTCCTAGATTTGGGATTATCACGTCGTTCCGGAAACGATAGAACTCGCCGAACGTCCCAAACTCTGTCTGACCGACGCTCTCACCCACAACGTCCATTTAGACTTCAGCAAGCTCTTCGATTATCGCACCCACTCCATGAACACAGCTCTGGGTAAGGCTAACCATCCTTAATCTCCAAACCTTAACTTCCCTCAAATCGAGTTTTATTCTAAATCAGTAAGGATTTAGAACTATTTTGCTCTTGATTACTTTAATGATTGAAGTTTTCTGATACTGGGATATATTCGTCCCACTCAGACAATAATAATGGGATAATAATAATCAGTAATAAATTTATAACGATTTTGCTCTAGATTACTTTAATGATTGAAGTTTGCTGATAAACAAGTATATTGGGATATATTTGATACTGGGATATATTTGTCCCACTCAGACATTAAAAATGGGATAATAATAACCAGTAATAAATTTATAACTATTTTGCGCTAGATTACTTTAATGCTTGTAGTTTACTGATACTGGGATATATTTGTCCCACTCATATATTAATAATGGAATAATAATAATCAGTAATCAATTTATAACTTTTTTGCTCTAGATTACTTTAATGCTTGTAGTTTACTGATACTGGGATATATTTGTCCCACTCAGATATTAATAATGGAATAATAATAATCAATAATCAATTTATAACTATTTTCCTCTAGATTGCTGTAATGCTTGTAGTTTTCTGATACTGGGATATATTTGTCCCACTCAGACATTAATAATGGGATAATAATAACTCATCAAGTCATTGTAGATAAAATTGTAGGACGTAGTAACGGTCGTAACCATCATATTCATTGTAGATGAATGGGATATATATGTCCCAATAGACTAGAAGGGGTTAACTGTACGTAAAATGTTGTTTCTTAGTACTGGGATATATTTGTCCCACTTAGACATTAATAATGGGATAATAATAACTCATCAAGTCTTTGTAGATAAAATTGTTGTAACGGTCGCAACCATCTTATTCATTGTAGATGGATGGGATATATATGTCCCAATAGACTTGAAGGGGTTAATTGTACGTAAAACTTTGTTTTTTAGTGCCGGAAGCCCTCAAACTCTACGAGAAATTGGGCGTTAAGCATCAACCGCTGAAAGTGATCAGTCCCAACTTCGAGGCGCCGCTACCGCCCTTACAAGCAGCGGTGAGTGAAAACTCAAAGAATAGTTTTTTGTTCTAAATGTGTTGCTCTAGAAGTTTTGTTTGATACTTTTTCTGGTATTTTGCTTGGTTTCGAAGTTACAGCCGTTTGAAGTTATGTCTGGTTGTGACATGGGCTTGGTTTTTGTCTTTTGACAGATAAACGTCGGAAGAAAATTAACAGCGAAAGTTGGTTATTATGCAGAATTCGATTCCCTACAGCTTTTGTTTGAAACATTTTTCCAGATTTTGCGACTTTTCTATAGCAAATTGGTTACTTACGTATTAACGCCACCACCGCAATATATATTGGATCGAGAGTTCTCGCTGGCGCTTCATGTTTTAATTTGAAATAAAATGTTTTGTTTTGTACAAATTTTAGGTGTAGATTGACTTCATTTAAAAATGTAGCGGTGGTGGCGTTAATACGTAAGTACCGCAATTTGAAATCTTCACAACTTTTCACAACTTTTCAAATAGAAAATTAAATTTCTGAACGAAGTTCGACGAAGTGTCGGTAATGCGTCAACGAAGTGTCGTCAAAGTGTCAGGGAAGTGGCGTTTGTGACACTGAAATTCGAACAGTGAAGCTTCGTTGAACTTTTTTATTGTAAAGTGTCGTAAAAGTGTCGGGGAAGTGATATTTGTACCGCTCGACACTTCATTTGTCTCGGAAATACTTCATTCCACCTTTGGCGACACTTCGTTTGTCTTGCATACATTTTGAAGACACTTCGTTTGTCTCGGAAACACTGCGACGACGCTTAATTTGTCTCGAAATACTTCGTTGCACTTCGACGACACTTCGTTCATCTCGGAAACACATTGGGGATATTTCATTTCTCTCAGACACAACTTCGACAACACTTTGTTTGTCCCTGAAACACTTCGTTGCACTACGACGACACTTCGTTCATATCGAAAACACTTTGGGGATATTTCATTTCTCTCAGAAACAACTTCGACGACACTTTGTTTGTCTCTAAACCACTTCGTTACACTTTGACGACATTTCTTTTGTCTCTGAAACACTTCGTTGCACCTCGACGACACTTCGTTCATATCGGAAACACAATGCGGATATTTCATTTCTCCCGGAAACAACTTCGACGACATTTTGTTTGTCCCTGAAACACTTCGTTGCACCTCGACGACACTTCGTTCATCTCGGAAACACATTGGAGATATTTCATTTTTCTGAGAAACAACTTGGACGACACTTTGTTTGTCTCTAAACCACTTCGTTACACTTTGACGACATTTCCTTTGGCTCGGAAACACTTCGTTGCACTTCGACGACACTTGGTTTGTCTCAGAAACACATTGGGGATATTTAATTTCTCTCAGAAACAACTTCGACGACACTTCGTTTGTCCCTGAAACACTTCGTTGCACTTCGACGACACTTCGTACATCTCGGAAACACATTGGGGATATTTCATTTCTCCCAGAAACAACTTCGACGACACTTCGTTTGTCTCTAAACCACTCCGTTACACTTTGACGACTTTCGTTTGTCTCGGAAACACATTGGGGATATTTAATTTCTCTCAGAAACAACTTCGACAACACTTTGTTTGTCCCTGAAACACTTCGACGACACTTCGCTCATCTCGGAAACACATTGGGGATATTTAATTTTTCTCAGAAACAACTTCACAGACGACACTTCGCTTGTCTCTAAACCACTTTGTTACACTTTGACGACATTTCCTTTGTCTCGGAAATACTTCGTTGTACTTTGATTACACTTCGTTTTTCTCGAAAACTCTTCGTTGCACTTGAACGACACTTCATTGTACTTCGACTATATTTCGTTGCACTTCGACGACACTTCCTTGCACTTCAACGACACTTTATTTTTACCAATTACATTGTTTCCTGTTGAATTTGTTTCTTGTGTAGGTATTCCCGCCATCTTTTAGGGAGTTGCCGCCGCCGCCGCTGGAACTGTACGATTTGGACGAGGCGTTCAGTTCGGTGTTCTCGAAACTGGCGCAGTTCACCAACAAGTATCTGCAGTCGGCAGGAATGGTGCGGTCGGAGACCGAGTTCGACTTTTACGTGAAGGAATGCGCGAAAATCGTGCGTTTGGAAGGGGTTGGGGAGGACGCGAAGCAGATTTTGTACAGTTTGGGGGTTCAGTGCGCCCAGTTCAAGAGCATAGACACTATCAAGTGAAGCGAAACGTTTTTGATTCTTGTGCAAGTATCTTAAAAATATGTTTTTCTTAGGTTTAATAAATTGGAGAGAAAGGAGCAAGGTTTCTTCTGAAAGGTGATTTTGTTATCTACAAGTTTTGTTTCGAACGTTTCTCGCGATTTTCTTTTGTTTTTTAAGTTACAGCCGTTTGAAGTTACACATTACATTACTCGTTACATTTGAAACTGTCTAAACCGAGATTGACAAATTTGACTAGACATACTAGTAGGGAAAGATGTCATGTTCTGGACCCTCCACCTCCACTAACACGGCTCCTACCCCCTCCCCCGGTTCCCACTTCCCACTTCCAACCCTTACCCCCCATGTACCAACCCAACCTCAGCCCCAGGTCTCACACCCAAACCTCTACTTACAACCTCCACTTCCTGCCGTTGTACGAGAAACCGCATTCTATCCATCCACTTTCCGTCCACTTTGCGTCCACTTTCCATCCACTTTCCGTCCACTTTGCGTCCACTTTCCATCCACTTTTCGTCCACTTTCTGTCCACTTTGCGTCCACTTTCCGTCCACTTTCCGTCCACTTTCCATCCACTTTCCGTCCCCTTCCCGTCCACTTTCCGTCCACTTTGCGTCCACTTTCCATCTACTTGCCGTCCACTTTCCGTCCACTTTCCGTCCACTTTCCATCCACTTTCCGTCCACTTTCCATCCACTTTCCATCCACTTTCCGTCACCTTTCCGTCCACTTTGCGTTCACTTTCCATCTACTTGCCGTCCACTTTTCGTCCACTTGGTCCACTTTCCGTCCAATTTCAATGGGGGTGGGGGTTGGAAGTGAGGGTTGGGTTGCGGGGTCTGGGGGGTGGTGGTAGTGGTGGGGATGGGTCGAGGAGTGAGGAGGGTCCAGAAGGAATCATCTTTCCCTACTCATACTACACCGACCTGACGGACCAGACGGACCAGACGGACCAGACAGACCAGACAGACAGGACTAGACAGACAAGACTAGACAGACAAGACTAGACAGACAAGACTAGACAGACAAGACTAGACAGACAAGACTAGACAGATAAGACTAGACAGACAAGACTAGACAGACAAGACTAGACAGACAAGACTAGACAGACAAGACTAGACAGACAAGACTAGACAGACAAGACTAGACAGACAAGACTAGACAGACAGACTAGACAGACAAGACTAGACAGACAAGACTAGACAGACAAGACTAGACAGACAAGACTAGACAGACAAGACTAGACAGACAAGACTAGACAGACAAGACTAGACAGACAAGACTAGACAGACAAGACTAGACAGACAAGACTAGACAGACAAGACTAGACAGACAAGACTAGACAGACAAGACTAGACAGACAGGACTAGACAGACAAGACTAGACAGACAGGACTAGACAGACAAGACTAGACAGACACGACTAGACAGACAAGACTAGACAGACAAGACTAGACAGACAAGACTAGACAGACAAGACTAGACAGACAAGACTAGACAGAGAAGACTAGACAGACAAGACTAGACAGACAAGACTAGACAGACAAGACTAGACAGACAAGACTAGACAGACAAGACTAGACAGACAAGACTAGACAAACAAGACTAGACAGACAAGACTAGACAGACAAGACTAGACAGACAAGACTAGACAGACAAGACTAGACAGACAAGACTAGACAGACAAGACTAGACAGACAGGACTAGACAGACAAGATTAGACATACACGACTAGACAGACAAGACTAGACAGACAAGGCTAGACAGACAAGACTAGACAGACAAGACTAGACAGACAAGACTAGACAGACAAGACTAGACAGACAGGACTAGACAGACAAGACTAGACATACACGACTAGACAGACAAGACTAGACAGACAAGACTAGACAGACAAGACTAGACAGACAAGACTAGACAGACAAGACTAGACAGACAAGACTAGACAGACAAGACTAGACAGACAAGACTAGACAGACAAGACTAGACAGACAAGACTAGACAGACAAGACTAGACAGACAAGACTAGACAGACAAGACTAGACAGACAAGACTAGACAGACAAGACTAGACAGACAAGACTAGACAGACAAGACTAGACAGACAAGACTAGACAGACAAGACTAGACAGACAAGACTAGACAGACAAGACTAGACAGACAAGACTAGACAGACAAGACTAGACAGACAAGACTAGACAGACAAGACTAGACAGACAAGACTAGACAGACAAGACTAGACAGACAAGACTAGACAGACAGGACTAGACAGACAAGACTAGACATACACGACTAGACAGACAAGACTAGACAGACAAGACTAGACAGACAAGACTAGACAGACAAGACTAGACAGACAAGACTAGACAGACAAGACTAGACAGACAAGACTAGACAGACAAGACTAGACAGACAAGACTAGACAGACAAGACTAGACAGACAAGACTAGACAGACAAGACTAGACAGACAAGACTAGACAGACAAGACTAGACAGACAAGACTAGACAGACAAGACTAGACAGACAAGACTAGACAGACAAGACTAGACAGACAAGACTAGACAGACAAGACTAGACAGACAAGACTAGACAGACAAGACTAGACAGACAAGACTAGACAGACAAGACTAGACAGACAAGACTAGACAGACAAGACTAGACAGACAAGACTAGACAGACAAGACTAGACAGACAAGACTAGACAGACAAGACTAGACAGACAAGACTAGACAGACAAGACTAGACAGACAAGACTAGACAGACAAGACTAGACAGACAAGACTAGACAGACAAGACTAGACAGACAAGACTAGACAGACAAGACTAGACAGACAAGACTAGACAGACAAGACTAGACAGACAAGACTAGACAGACAAGACTAGACAGACAGGACTAGACAGACAAGACTAGACATACACGAGTAGACAGACAAGACTAGACAGACAAGGCTAGACAGACAAGACTAGACAGACAAGACTAGACAGACAAGACTAGACAGACAAGACTAGACAGACAGGACTAGACAGACAAGACTAGACATACACGACTAGACAGACAAGACTAGACAGACAAGACTAGACAGACAAGACTAGACAGACAAGACTAGACAGACAAGACTAGACAGGTAAGACTAGACAGACAAGACTAGACAGACAAGGCTAGACAGACAAGACTAGACAGACAAGACTAGACAGACAAGACTAGACAGACAAGACTAGACAGACAAGACTAGACAGACAAGACTAGACAGACAAGACTAGACAGACAAGACTAGGCAGACAGGACTAGACAGACAAGACTAGACAGACACGACTAGACAGACAAGACTAGACAGACAAGACTAGACAGACAAGACTAGACAGACAAGACTAGACAGACAAGACTAGACAGACAAGACTAGACAGACAAGACTAGACAGACAAGACTAGACAGACAAGACTAGACAGACAAGACTAGACAGACAAGACTAGACAGACAAGACTAGACAGACAAGACTAGACAGACAGGACTAGACAGACAAGACTAGACATACACGACTAGACAGACAAGACTAGACAGACAAGGCTAGACAGACAAGACTAGACAGACAAGACTAGACAGACAAGACTAGACAGACAAGACTAGACAGACAAGACTAGTCAGACAAGACTAGACAGACAAGACTAGACAGACAAGACTAGACAGACAGGACTAGACAGACAAGACTAGACAGACACGACTAGACAGACAAGACTAGACAGACAAGACTAGACAGACAAGACTAGACAGACAAGACTAGACAGACAAGACTAGACAGACAAGACTAGACAGACAAGACTAGACAGACAAGACTAGACAGACAAGACTAGACAGACAAGACTAGACAGACAAGACTAGACAGACAGGACTAGACAGACAAGACTAGACATACACGACTAGACAGACAAGACTAGACAGACAAGGCTAGACAGACACGACTAGACAGACAAGACTAGACAGACAAGACTAGACAGACAAGACTAGACAGACAAGACTAGACAGACAAGACTAGACAGACAAGACTAGACAGACAAGACTAGACAGACAAGACCAGGGCCCGATCTAAGGGGGGGCCAGCCGGGCAAATGCCCAGAGCGGCAAAAATGAGGGGCGGCAAAATTGAGGGGGCCGAGTTGCACGAAGTCCAAACGTTCAGAAATAATAAAATATGTACCTCTACATATAAAAAATATGTACATAAGTAGGTACATACTAAGAACACATAGTATTAAATAAAAATAACTGAAAAAATATTATACAAAATAATTAGATATATAAAAAAATATTATAGTTATTATATATATTTCAAAATATTATACAAAATAGTTTTCCCAGAGCGCCGAATTACTGAACGTGCCATATTTGTAATTAGTCTAGCGGAAGCCCAGACGGAAGCCATAAAAAAAAGTTACTAATTGCGACACAGCGACACTTAAGAAATCACTCAAGAAATATATCTCAAGTCTACAAGTTGTATTTTAAATTTAAAAGTGGTGTGAATATTGGTGGTAGATTAATCAGACAATTAACAATATATATTGAAGTGCGCGTATGCCTCGTGTGAATTAAGTACCTATTTTAAAAATAAATCTGTAGTATGTAAAAAATACGTAATTTTAAACTAGAAAGTAGTTTTAATCAGGGTTGATAAAAATCATGATTTAAAAAAAAAATCAAAGTAATCGGATTTATTTGATTTAAATCGGATTTATTTGATTTAAATCAGATTTTTTTGATTCATTTACATATTCCAATCTTTCTTCATTTGGAAGTCAGTTATTATTATTAAAAAAAAAAACTCATTATTTATTTTAATTATATTTTCACTATATTCTTTTAAAATTTCTTTCACTTCTTCTAAAATTATCAATATTAGTCACATTCAAACAAAAAATCAACAATGAGAAATTTGAAAAAATCTACGACTTAAAATTGACAAAAACCGTTTGGGTATTGCTGTAGTCGCAGTCACTTAACATATTTTGATATTTATGTTCTTACTGGTTACATAATTATTTTTTGTCATCACCCTACGATTTTTGGCGACTGGAGACTCTTACAAGTCTTTAATGTACTTATTCAAAGTGTCAATTTAAATAGAATTTTAATTTATATGGTAATTTTTAATGGGATTAAAAAAAATAAATTTCTCATTTTTTTTTAAATAAAAATTTCAAATTAGCTGGGAATCTGAAGAGTGAAAATAATTTATAACTTGCAATTATAATTGAAATTTAATTTTTGATGATATTTTTAATGGTATTTTTAAATTTAAAAAAATTGTAAATATACCTACTGTAATTGTACTGGTAAAACTAATTTCGGTTACAATTTCAATTGAATTTCAATTTTTATGCTACTTACAAAAAAGAATAGGGAAGTCACTTGCCATTTTTTGGTTGATTTTGTTGTTAAAAAAGGTATTGATTTAAATCAACGATCTTTAAAAAAAAAATCACTTGATTTTAATAGCGATTTAAATCACTGATTAAAATCAAGTGTTTAAAATCACCTCAACCCTGGTTTTAATTTAAAATTGTCCGCAAGAAATGTGTAACTTTTCTGCGGTAAAAAGTAGCCTATTTCCGCTTTGAAAGTCCAATTTATTTCTATATAGCAAAATTTATCAAAATTAATTCCACGATTTAAGCTTAACTTTCGGATTTATAATATTAGTAAGGTTATTACATATCTATTTAAATTTAATTAATATTTTTATTGTTTACGAAACAGAATGGCTGACGGTAGATCACGCTTGCCAGGATACCAATATAAAAGACTCGAAAAAGATGCAGAGCGGCAAAAGCAAGCAGGGGCTTTAGAGTCCTTTTTAAAGAAAAGTGAGCTTAACAAACCAACGTCACCCATACGAGAAACCGATGTAGTAGCTACGTTAGGCTTCGTTTAAATCACATGATGAACATACGCCCGATCCCAATATAATCTGTGAACCTGATGCTTCTACTTCTGGGTCAAACGCTATTGTAGCTGATGGTACTATTGCAACTACAAGTGTTTCTGCAGGATGAACGTCATTTTTAGATGTCGACCCAGCCACGTGGCCCGTTAGATTAACAGATGCAGAAAGAATATATTTGGTAAATAGAGGTTTTCCTGAACCACTGTATGAATTTGAATTTCCACGGGATAACAATGGTCGAAGGTTTACTTCGAGATATTATAAGAGAAAGCTTAACAACGGTGAAGAAATTTTGAGAGATTGGCTTGTATATTCTGTGGCAAAAAAAAATCGGTATATTGTTTTTGCTGCAAAATATTTAATACAACTACAACTTCCGGTCTATCTGAAGCTGGCTACAAAAATTGGAAGCATGTTAGCGATATACTTAAATCTCATGAGACATCACGAAACCATGTAGAAGCTGTAAAATTATGGGTCGAACTTTCACGTAGGCTGAAATCATCTCATACGATAGATGCCCAGTCACAAAGAATAATTAAATCAGAAATAGAACACGGGAATGGAGTTTTGTTACGTATTGCTTCAATCATCAAAATGTTAGCCAAAAACTGCTTGGCTTTTCAAGGTACTTCTGATAATCTATATCAACATAACAACGGTAATTTTTTTAAACTAGTAGAGTTGTTAGCCGAATTTGATCCCGTTATGCAGGAACATGTACGCAGGGTTTTGAAGAAAGAGCAGAGAAAAGCAATCTACTTAAGTAAAACTATTCAAAATGAGTTTATTGATACAATTTCAAACAGCATAAAAAAACATATTCTGGAAGCTATCATTAAATCGAAATATTATTCTAATATCTTAGATTGTACCCCGGACGCTAGCAAAACTGAGCAGATGACCCTCATAATTAGGTATATTTCTATTAATCAAACCGAAGACAATCCAAGAACGTCAGAAATTGTAATAAATGAAAGTTTTTTAGGATTCATACCAATCGAAAAATCTACAGGTCTGGCACTAACAGAAATTATCCTAGAACAATTATCAGCACTTGGATTGTCTTTAGAAAACATAAGAGGGCAAGGGTATGATAATGGATCTAATATGAAAGGTATTCAAAGTGGCGTCCAAGCCAGGATAAAAACATCAATCCACGGGCTTTTTATGTTCCGTGTAGTAGTCATTCTTTAAACTTAGTGGTAAACGACATGGCAAAGTCCTCACTGGAAGCTACACATTTTTTTAGTACTGTGCCAAAAATATATATTATCTTTTCCTCTTCAACATTGAGATGGTCAATTCTTTTGAAGAATGTGAAAGTATTACTCTAAAACCACTTAGTAACACGAGATGGGAAAGTCGAATCGAGGCAATAAAACCACTAAGACATCAAATAAGTGTACGATGCACTGTTTAGTGTTTACCAAAACACAGATACGGATACCTCTACACGAGACGAAGCTTCGGGTTTGTTGAACCAAATTAAACAGTTTAAATTTTTATGTTCTATAATAATTTCGTACGAAACTTTGAATCGGATAAATCCGGTTAGTAAATTAATGCAAAGTAAACATTTTGATTTCGTTTCTGTTGTTAAAATACTTAAAAATACTCAAGATTTCTTTAAAAACTCACGTTCAGATGAGTATTTTACTCAAGTTCTTGAAGACGCAAAAGTCTTAGCTTCTGAAATTGATTGCGAGGTGTTAGACTTTGAAAATTTGCCGAAACTTCGTGCTCGATCCAAAAAGAAGCAATTTGGCTACGAGTGTAGTGACGAAACAATCATTGAACCTCGTCAAAAATATAAAATCGAAGTATTTTTTCACATTATAGATACAGCTATAAACAACTTAGAGTTAGAGTTAAGGTTTTCCCAGATTACTGACCATAGTAAATATTTTGCTTTTTTATATAACATATATGCCTTAAGAGAACTTTCATAATATGAATTGTTAGAGCATTGTAAGAACCTGGAGAATATTTTAACCCACGACAACTCATGTGATGTGAATGCAATAGACCTTTCAGAGGAGTTATCAGTTCTTTGTACGTGTTTAAACAGTAATTTGTCTCCTTTTAAGACGTTTTAAAATTCATAACAGATTTAAGATTTGGTCCAAATATCAGTATTGCGCTCAGGATTCTTTTAACTTTACCAGTTACAGTTGCAAGTGGTGAAAGAAGCTTTTCCAAATTAAAAATAATAAAAAATTATCTGCGATCCACCATGACACAGAATAGATTGTCTGGATTGGCTATGATTTGCGACAGTATAAATTTATTACAAATTATTAAGGATTTTGCGGAGCAAAAAGTGCGAAGAAAATTATTTTAATTACTAGGTAGAGTTTAATATTTACAGGAAAAATGTTTTATTTACCTAATTTAATTATTTTTAATAATGACTGATCCGTTTTGTATCGTTACATAATAATGTGTTACTTTTACTTGCATTAAATTTAAAAACAAATCATTTCTTGTGTTTTTTTATTCTTGTTATTTTTTCTTGTGTTTACGTAACGTATGAACCTTAACTTAAATATTATAACAGTTTGTTCCTAATCTTTTTAACTTATTCAATTGGTCTCCATGACAATGACAATTTGCATGCTTTTATTCATACTTGTCGCACGCAAATGAATAAAGAGCCATTTATCGCCCGAAAAAACGTGCGTAAAATAGTACTTATCCCGCATGAGTAATAAAAAAAATGTTTGTTGTTAAAGGGTAAGTTAAAGGGGTCATACCTAGGCACAAAGGAAAAGAGGCCTATACCCAGCACTAAGTCGAAACAGGTTGATGATAATGATGATGAAATTTAAAGATAATATTATGTCGTTAAAAAAAATATTTCAATCCATTCAGTAGTTTTTGAGAAATTCTTTAACAGATATACATATATCCTTATAAACATACCTACTTATACATACATACTCTCATGAACTTTTGTATGCTTGTTCAGAAGCCCCCGTAGACTAACATATAGGTGAGTATTATACAATTCCAGCAATATCACATTTCTTTGGAATAGCAAGCTCATGACTTATGTGGTAAACACCAGGGCGACGGTGGTGTAAAGGGCGGCGAATATTAGTTTTGCCCGGAGCGGCTAAATAGCTAGATCGGGCCCTGCCTGTAACCGTTGCTGAAGCAGAACGATCCTTTAGTGTTTTAAAAAGGATAAAAGATGTTTTGAGATCCACAATGTCACAACACCGATTGAATGATTTAGGAATGTTGTCGATTGAATCTGAAATGGCTAAGAAAATTGATTTTCAAGACGTAATTAATTTGTTTGCTAGGCGCAAGGTTCGGAAAGCAACATTCTAAAAAATGATTTGTTTTTTGTACTTTTTTTTGTAATTTTAGTTGTAAACGTTTTCATTTTTCTAAGAGAATTATTGATGAATACATTGTTCCAATAACAATTAGGATATTTTTCGGTTTCCCGCTTCGTTTATAAATAGCCCAAAGTCCGAGGGGAAATTTTTTTTTCACGCTCTTGGCAGGGGCCCCCACAAGAAGTATATCCCCGGGCCCCAAAAGTCCTCTCGGCGGCCCTGTTTATGTTAGTACTAATTTCTGCATCGAACTACGATTTAGTCTTTGTTTGAATTTTGTCATTGTTACCACAACCGCGTCAAGAAAGAAACAACAGGGATTTTAATACCTTCCCCTTCTAAGTTTCCCCTTCTAGTTGCAATTCGTGTCGTCAGTTGTTTATAAAATGGCGGTTGTCAGTTGTGGCGGTTGTTGGATCGCAGTAGGCGTAACGTAAACACATTCGTCAGTCGCTCGCGGTTGTTTCTCTCGGAGAGTTCGATCTGTTCGGTTTGTGAGAGTACACGAATAAAACAAAGTGCGAATTTGACACGGACGAGTTTGTTGTGTAAATTGTGAGGGTGGCGAAGATGGACAGGGATGAAATGGCGACGACGACACGGGAGGATTCCCCGCAGGAACGCGACGGTTTCAACCTGCGGCGGCGAAAATTGGTCGAGTGTGCACAGGAGACGATCGAACAAGGTAAGTGAACCTCAATTGCGTCTTGGCCACTTTTCCAAGCGCGTTTGTTTTCCTCGGGGTAGTTACGCAACTGTCGATCACAACAGTGAAAACAATCGCGAATTTCCAAATGGCAAAAGATTCAAATTGCGAAAGATTCAAATGACGAAAGATTAAACGAAAATTAAAAACACCCTATCTCATATATATTAAACAAATAGTTTGATATCTCGACAACTAGAACTTATAAACCTTGTTGCTCAAACTAATTGCTTGGGTCCTCTTCTAGTGTCCTCAGTAGTGTAGTTGACAACATACCAGCTTTTCAAAGTGGGAGACCCGGGTTCGAATCCTGGTCGGGGAGGCGACAACTAGGGCGGTTTTCATTAACCGTCCAGGCTTCTTACCCTGATTGAATGCAAAATATGTGATACCGGGGTGGTGCATACTATAAGCCAAAGTGGAATAGGAGATTTAGTGAGGGTCCTCTTCTACTGATTTTCCCGACTAACTATCTTTCCATCTCTTACTTTGTCCACTGAAAGACCATGTTGTGTTTCTCGTACCAACTTGCATGATCTTGCCAAACCTATCCCTCTTTTATATTTGAGTGCTTTCTGTGCTTTCTGAGCGTACCCACATTGCGGTATCCGGAGTATTGCACTTATCCTGTATTTTCCTGTTAGTTTTTTTGATCTATAATTGATGGTTCTATCAATAGTCATTGCTGTGCCATAGTCATCACTTTATCTCTGTGGTATCGGGTCTAGTTTCAAGGACGATGTGTTTGTCTTTCCATCCCACACAATCTTAGCAATCCTATCTATTCTTCATGCATAATATATGTACATTCCATTGACTTCTTGTGCTATGCACCGACCTTACAGTATCCTGAGTATTGCAAGAGTAGACAGACAAGATTAGACAGACAAGACTAGACAGACAAGACTCACTAATCTCCCTATTCCACCTTGGCTTTAGTATACGTCACCCTGGTATCGCATATTTTGCATTCATTCAGGGTGGGCAGCCCGGACGGTTTGCTGAAAAACTGCCCTAGTTGTTGTCTCCTCGACCAGGAATCGAACCCGGGTCTCCCGCATTGAAAGGCGGGTAAGACAGACAAAACTAGACAGACAAGACTATCTTGGTGGTTTGTGTTCTTGTTGGAATCATTTAACGCAGGGAGAAAAAAGATGGCGGGGAGTAACGATGTTCTGTCAGACCCTCCTCCTGATAACGAAAATAAAATGAAATGTTGTGCCAAAGATATTGCAGTTTATGTATGTGTAAACTGTAACAGTGTATTTCATAAAAGTTGCGCAAAAAGATTATCAAACTTGAAAATAATCAGTGAACTCCAGATAGAGTGTTGTGAAAAGAAAATCACCCATGTTAGCAGGGACAACTCGGAACAAGTGAAAGAGTTGGAAAAGCAACAAGTAGTTTTGGAAAATAATTACCTCAAACAACTATTGCATGAAGTTCAGGAGAAAAATAACATCCTTATGGTAAACAACAACTTACTATTAGAAAAAACGAAATTCCTTGAAGAGAAAATATGGGCTGAAGCAAAAAAGGCCCCTGAAAAAACATCATTTGTTAGCTGGGCAAAAAAAGTAGGTTCAAGTTCTCAAGATGTAAACCAAAGATTGAAAGCACTCCACATTGGAAATCTAGCCTCAACGAGTTCATCTACTCACAACCAGGGGGCACCCCTCACATCACCCCATTCAGAAATTGAAGAGCATTCACAGATGGCAGGATGGAAAAATTGTGAAACAACAAACCCCAAAAATAAACAAACTTGTACCAGTGAAGGAAAAAATGAAAACAATCAAAGGGAAAGTGATTGGTTCGAAAAAAAATGATCGATCAAACGATTTTAATCTGGAAAACAACAGACAAGCAGGAGAAAATGAAGGGTTTCAATACCAAAAACAGAAAAGATCTGAAAAGCGTCGACTAGGAACAGGTAAAGTTAGCGAGGAAGATGCCAATGGATTTGTTGGAGCAGATCGAAAGGTCTGGTTATATATTTATAGGGTAAAGACACATGTGTCTGAGAAATTGATAAAGGACTATATTGTAAAAAAAGACACTTTTAAAAACGAGGAAATTGGTGTACAAGAATTACCTTCAGATGCAGGAAGATTAAAGAGGTTTGTAGTTACAGCTTCACTAAATCGCAAAGATGAAATGTATGATTCCAATTTCTGGCCAAACAAAGTAGGGATAAAAAGATTCGACTTCAGAATCCACGGTGAATTTTTGAAATCGAAAAATTTTTTCTAACACAACAAGCAGTGGACACAAATAACGTACGCAAAAATGAAAACAGTTTGAAAACCATTAAAGTTTTACATCTTAATTTGCAAAGCCTCAAAAACAAAATACTATCAGTACAAGTTCTTCTAGACGAAATATCTCCAAAAGTATTCTGTGTCACTGAACATTGGTGTAGGGGTGATGAGATAGAAAAAATAAGTCTTGGTAATCATAAATTAGTGTGCTACTCCTATCGAAGTGAATATCGAGGAGGAGGTACTGCAATATATGCCTCAAAAGAAATTACAATTAGTACTGCAGAAACACCAGTTGCGCAAGTTGAAAAATCATTTGAATACTCCAGCTGTAAGTTTGCACTAAATAAATGTATATGTCACTTAGTTTGTGTATATAGATCTCCATCAGGAGATTTTAATTGTTTTTTAAACAATATATCTCAAATTTTAGAGTTCATTACTATTCGGTCAGAACTCACCATAGTTTGTGGAGATTTCAATGTTAATTTTGCAAAACCTGAAAATGAGTCATTAATGTTATTGCAATTATTCAGTCAGTTTGGGATAACTCCGAGAGTAAACTCACCGACTAGAATTTCACAGCACTCTTCAACTCTGATTGACAATTTTGAATTGGTAAAACCATACAACATTATAGATAATCAGATAAACTTAATAAAGACGGAACAAAGCTTGAATATATAAATATACTCAACCTTTCCGTTCATGGAAGCAAAGCTGTGCTGATGAGAGATAGATCTCGAAACGCGTCCACAGATGGCTATCCACTCAAGGTATCGGAAAGACATGATCTTAAAAATCAATGTTATTTTTATGGTTTTTGTTGAGTGCCAGGAAGGTGGACTGAAAGCTATAGAATAACTGACAAATTTCATAAGAGATTTGTTTTTGGTAGTCCTAAAAAGACTCATTAGTATTATAGAGTTCCGGAAAGGTTGAGTATATTTATATATTCAAGCTTTGTTCCGTCTTTATTAAGTTTATCTGATTGACAATGTATTCACAAACGTACCTGAAGAAATATCAACTTGTACCATACTAAAAACAGTTATATCAGATCATTTTAGTCAGATCTTTGAGATCGAGTATACTACAGGAGTAGCAAACAAACAAAGCAGCTGTAGAACAAAATTCTTCATAGAAAGAAATATATTGAGATTCATGTCAGCACTAGAAACTGAAACTTGGGATGATGTTTATAAAGCAAGTGTTATAAATAGTAAATATAATAATTTCTACAACATATTATACTACCACTTCGACATATGTTTTCCATTAACCATATCCAAACTGAAAAATAACAAATGCCACTGGATAAATTCTGAAATAAAACGTTATTCTCTCTATATCCGAGATCTCTATGAACTCTACATTGAAACAAAATGCGAAAATGTATATATTAAATATAAGAGAGAAAAGGGTTCTTACAGAAGGTATCTGTCAGACTATAAAAAATCCGTCAATGATAGTCAAATATCTCACTCACAAAATAAATCAAAAACAGTCTGGAATATCCTTAAAAATCTCAATAATGGAAAATTGGTGAACAAAAACTCTATTGAAATAAAAACAGATATTGGAGCTATAACAGATTCCAAAGAAATTGCTAAACAATTCAACAATAATTTCACACCAAAAACTTGCAACAATGATTTGCTGGGTACGAAGGTAGCTCACAATAATAAAACCATTTTTCTAGATCCAGTTATAGAATCTGAAATCAGCAATATTTTAAATGAGTTGCAGCCCAAATTTGCAAGCGGGGTGGACTCTATCCCTCCATTCATACTGAAAAAAGTAGGAAAATATATTAGCAAACCTTTGGTGGACATGATAAACGAAAGTATGGCTTCAGGAATATTCCCAGATAATCTGAAGATAGCTCGAGTAATTCCCATATACAAAAAAGGTGCCAAAACAGACATCAATAATTACAGGCCTGTTTCTATTCTGCCTTCACCTTCGAAGATTTTTGAGAGGGCCATTTACAAGCGGCTTGTGATATTTTTAAATCGATTTGAAGTACTTGCTCCACAAAAATATGGCTTCAGACAAGGCATGTCAACAGAACTAGCAATATATAATGCAATAACTGATATCTTTGACAAAATCACACCCTGTTTAGCGTGGGGTCACATATACCTCACATCCTGTTTAGCGTGGGGTTACATAGACCTCACACCCTGTTTAGCGTGGGGTCACATAGACCTCACACCCTGTTGAGCGTGGGGTCACATAGACCTCACACCCTGTTGAGCGTGGGGTCACATAGACCTCACACCCTGTTTAGCGTGATGAAAAGTGGATGCAAGTATATGGAAAGTGGATGCAAGTAGATGAAAAGTGGATGCAAGTAGATGAAAAGTAGATGCAAGTAGATGAAAAGTGGATGCGAGTAGATGAAAAGTGGATGCAAGTAGGTGAAAAGTGGATGCAAGTAGATGAAAAGTGGATGCAAGTAGATGAAAAGTGGATGCAAGTAGATAGAAAGTGGATGCAAGTAGATGAAAAGTGGATGGTTTATATAAATGAAATGCTGGAAGTTTCACGTGAATATGTTTATTAAATTAGAACGAAATACAAACCTAAGAAATTAATTAGACCACGCTTCATAATTTATTATTTTCTCCGCTCGCGCACCGCTGATAAGGGTTGTAATCAGCGCTAGACGGCCGGCTGCGTCTTATCGCAAAGCCAGGGCAGTAGATTGAAATAAACACAAATACGAAAAACAAAACGAAGAAATTGATTACACTGATATACACAAACATCCGGCTATGTTTAACCGAATACTGAAACTTTATTTAAATTAAAATCTTATTACGTTTATAAAATTAAACACGGGATAATTTCAAGAAATTAATTAGACCGCGCTTCATAATTTATTTGTTTCACATATGTTTACAGCCAGGTTGAGACAGGATTGTTAGCACTGCTAGACGATCGGTCCTATCTAGACGTGTGGTTACATAAACATTTTCTATCGTTGAAGTTGTAATAAAAATTATTGGATGTTATTTCATTCTCATACATTTAAAAGCTTCAAGTACTAAACTGAAAAAGAAACAATATATTCCATTTCTCACTCAAAATTAAACCTAATTGCTGAACTACTTTTTTTTATATTAAATAATTAATACGGTCTACATCACAGACAAGTTTAAGAAATTTTACATATATTTTAGTTGAATTAAACAATCCCTTATATATTTTAGTTCATTGAATTGAAAAATTCACTTTGTTTTTTACCACACTTATCTTATTATAAGTGTGGTAAAAAACAAAGTGAATTTTTCAATTCAATGTAAGTATGGATTACCACGTAGTAACTGTCGCAACCATCCTATTCATATTTTAGTTCAGTCTCTCTAGTCTCTTTCTAACTAGTCTCATGTATCTATCTCCGTCTATCTAGCCCCATGTACCTAACCTCATGTATCTAACCCCGTCTATCTAGTCTCATGTATCTAGTCTCGTCTATCTAGTCTAGTGTATTTAGCTTCGACTGTCTGGTCCCATGTATCTAGTTTCATGTATCTAGTCCCGTCTATCTAGTCTCATGTATTTAGTCCAATCTATCTAGTCTCATGTATTTAGTCCCGTGGATCTAGCCTCGTCTATCTAGTCTCATGTATTTAGTCCCGTTGATGTATGCAACCAACTTCACACCTCATTGGTCTCAACAGGGTCTAGTTTTGAATTTCCAGGCCTCGCGTCTATTTTTTGAATTTTCCCGCGCATCTGAAAATGGCGGCCAGAAGTGGAAACCGGAAGCCGAAACCGGCAGTCGAAACCGGAAGTTCCAAGGTCAAGGCCAAGGTTAGGTTAGGGCTCAAAGGTCATCGCGCATGCGCATGACTGTGGTGGCGGTGGCGCCAGAACATGACATCTTTCCCTACTTATATATATATTATATTTATATATAAATGGTAAATGGTATCAATTTTACCTGCATGCTGAAAGTTTTTCAATTCTAGCTCGTTATCGATGGTTTTTCCTTGAGAATCGAGATGGGATCCGTAGTGTTCATATGGAAGGACTACCGTGGCTAGTTCACGGCTCAAGGGTGCCATTCTTCGCTCAACTCGGTTGTAAGCCGATCGACCGGGTGCATTCGTTAACACGAACAGCCCATCCAAATCAAACTTTTTAAAGTGGGATATACAGTTAGATATCACCTTTTTGTAACGAGGATATTCATCCGGTCCTCCATCCACGGATAAAATCATCACAGGCTTGACTTTTCCATCTTTTCCTAAGGTCAGATTTTTAAAATCATCTAATGTTAGCAGTTTGATGAGGTCTTTGGCGTGAGTTGTTGCTGTCGAACTGCTATGTTTTCCACTGCGGATTGCGATATAGGTTGGACCAGAGTATGTAACAGCTTCTTTCCTACCAATGCAGTTCTCTTTGATTATGATACCAGCATATACCGAAGGAATCAGTTGATGGCGTTCTCCAACAGCAAAATCGTGGTCATCGAGGCGCACTTTATAATTCAGATGCATTAAAACAGGAGCCTGTACTTTTGCAGCCGTTTTTCCAATTGGTACTTTTGCTTTATCATCTTGAGAAATAAACACTACCTGTTCAGGTCCAAGTAAAGATGAAAGTTCCTCAAGGCCGTTAACAGTAGCCTTACAGAAATGTTGATCGACGTGATCTCGGTGTCTATCTGTTTGGGCTCTACACAGTCTCGCAGGTACAGTTGTGACATGGCGCTTGCCCTCTAAGGATTCAGAATACTTTGGCATCAGCCTACGGTATGTAGAGGTTCGTGAGAACAAATATCCATCTTCAACAAGCCGTGCATGCAATTCATCAAGAGTCTTACAAGTTCTCAATACTTCTGATCTGCGTCGATCAGCAGCTGAACTTCCATGCGTTGCTATATCGCAAATTACTTGAAGAAGGCCTGGCTGATTTTCTTCAAGTGAAGGGCGTCCTGGCTGTGTCCTTATAAACGAGGATTGCACGTTGGGATGAGCAGATTTCAGTCTCAAAATTTCAGCTTTTTGTTTTGCTCTAAATTTTCGCATGTTCTTTGCACGGACTATTTTGTTCTTTAACTCCTTATTCTTCACATCAGTATCATGCCTTAATTTTTTTATTTTCTTCTCAATTCCGTCTTTTCCAAGTCCAGCATCTCGCTTTTTTACGGTAGCATTTAATTCGGCTTCAAGTACTGAAATTTCAGGTTTCAAAGCGTCCTGTTTTGGTGTCGGAGCTGTTGTAGATACAGAAGATTTATTATTATTATCACTGATACCTTCGGTGTTGGGAAGCACTTTGAGATGAGCTTCATGTGTGGCTGGAGGTTGTCGTGCAGGTAGCTACATTCACCAAATACAAAAAATAGTTCAATTTTCATTACCAATGTTCATACATGCGAAAGCAGAAACCATACTTTAAAAACATGCAAATAAGACCATACTTAGAAAATATGCAAATAATATAAAACCATTTTAACAAAATACGCTCAGAATACCTTCACCTTCACGAAGAAATTAAGGAGACGAGCGCTTTTCTTAGTCTCAAGCTGATAAAGTTCCTCGATTTTTAACAGTGTGAGACGTTCCAGCTCTTTTGGATTCTTTTTGTGCTCATTCCTTAAAGGCACCCAAAATTCATTTGTCTTTTTTTGTATTGTCTGCATTGACAAGGAATCCTTGTGACATTTAATAAATGCATTGTATAGCCGATCATACAACGACATTATTGTATCGACACGAACAACACTATAATAATATTTATTATTAGATTTTTACAAATGTTTAGAAACGCTATATTTCTAAATTCCTTCTGATCTCTTTTCTCACCTCCACACGCTCACCCCACCATAAGAGGAAGCAAGGCGGCCAATAAGAGGGTTACATTTTAAAAAACGCCATAACACTTCGCCGGCATTTTTCAAAGTGCCCTACCATGCCGCTTGTCTCTTTGAAAGGCAATAACTTGCCGCCGCCGATACGACTTTGAAAGGCCCTAGCATACCGACGCCACTGCGTCTTTGAACGGGCCTTAAACGCTAGGTGAATTGCATGGTTGCGACCGTTACTACGTGTAATCTATACTTACACTGAATTGAAAAAATCAATATTCGGCTAGAAAGCCTGCAGAATATTCGGTATTCGGCGTGTGGTCGAATACACTATTCGTTGCAAGTCTAAATACAACCGAAATTAGGAAATTGGAATCTTCTATAATTAATACCTGGAAGAATGTATTATCAGCGGCGCGTAGCCGATGCAATAGAAATAAATCCCTGTTGTAAAAGAACTAAAATAGAAATAAAGACTGAATAGGAATAACGAGTGTTGACGAATATAGCTCGAAAAAGCACATTTCCCTGGACGGCTTAGAGGAGATTTACTACGTGACCAAAACCTAAGACCTCACCCCCCCCGGCCCAGCGACCAAGCGTGGTATTTTGAAGACCCCCCTCCCTCCCCTGAACGGGTCACGTAATATGGGTACGCTCCCTAACATAATTGTCAATGCTAAACATCCGAGCGCGCTCGAGGCGTTTGTTAGTAAAATTATTGTAAAGAAAACGTCCCAACATCTGAATGTATTGTTGCGAACTGGTAATTTGGTATGGTGCTGCTCCAGGATCAGGACAATGGATGAATTAATTACACGCAAATATGTCCTTTATATGTAATTAAATACTACTTATCTACTAATATCTTACAATATGTACAACTAATCGCTAACTTATTACAATAATTACTAACTAACAAAAATACACTTAATTCTACGATACTTGTGGTCGAAACCCGGAATTTACTTCGACGAAAATACGGAGGTTCGTTTTCAAAACTCAAATTACTCTCTTGCTAGCTCAATTCTGACTGCCCCTTTTTAACTTCCCCTCTACCTCATCACCTCGGTCTTGGTGTGAGTCCTCCCCTAATCTTTATGGAAAATTTCCAGAACTCATAAAACAAAATCCTCTCGGCGTCTCGGCACGATCCCTAAGTTCGAGCGTCTGCCCGCATGATTTAGATAAACCAGACTAATGGTCCTAAATAAACAAAAACTAATCGGGTGTCCACTTAGTTTTCTTTGCCGACTCGTGAGAAACTCAAATTCTTTGAAACCAAAATCGCGAGATCACAACAGTATACAAGTTGAAATTCGAAAATGCTGACAGCGGTTCTTATCAACTATTTCCCAATTCATACATTCCATACTCACGCACGTTTAAAAGTTTCAGCACAAAATTAGTTTAAAGCTTGTGTTGAAAAAAAGCTTGAACGTGTTTTACATAAGAATGTTAATTTTCATAAATCACTTTCAAAGTCAAACTTTTCCATAAGATTTCACACAAAAATTCCTAGGAAGGAGCTAGGAGTGAAGGAGAGTTCCAGAACGAATCATCTTTCCCTACTTATACGGTCTCACAAAAGTCGAAGAAAAAGCGGACAGTCTGGCTAGATAAGCCTCTGGCCAAGAGTCCACACTCCCAAAACATCACATTTAAGCAGTAAGTGCTAACTCAAAATATTCTAACTCAACATATACTCCTGCATAAGTGCAGATTATTGCCTGGCTGGCAATAATATACGGGATTACGCCTATCTCAACATGGATTGGCAACAACGATGGGATGCGTCAAGAACTGGTCTTTGGACTAAAAACTTTATTTCGTCAATCGACAAGTGGATTAATATGGAGATCTGCCTCTCGCACCACGAGCTCCAACTGATTACTGTCCATGGAAATTTTCAGTCTTACATGCATTGCTTTGGCAAAAGTGTATCGACACTATACCAGTGCGGTGAAGAAGACAAAGAAGAAAAAGCACGTGTGGTGCCTTTTTACCCGACCATCTCAGAATCGAGGCAACATACCGACCTAAGCATGTCTCAGGCATGCTACTTGTAGCCATGAAATGAGTTGGAGCTAAGGAAAGTTGAAAAAAACAAGATTTTTGATGAACGTACCAAAAAACTAAAAAGATTGGAGCACGATCTAGTCTTCACCACGAGCTAATATAATGTTAAATTAGATTATTTCATGTTTTGCCTTATGAAGATGTATTATTATGTACCAGCATAGTGCCCTTGTTGATGAAGGCGACAGTTTAGAGCTGTTGCCCGCAGTTAGGCTGCTCTTAACATGGAGAAAAGGGGCGCCTATTATTGTAGTCGCTCCACTGGTGCGCAGACGCTATGGTTTAGGGTTGATACTGAGGAATAGAGTGCCCAAGACCTGAGAGATATAGTTCATCCGGCAGTTTAAAGCTGCTGTCCGCAGTAAGGCTGCTCCTAACATGGAGAAGAATCGCCTATTATTGTAGCCGCTCCATTGGTGAGCAGACGTTATGGTTTAGAGTTGATACTGAGGAATAGGCTGCCCAAGACCAGAGAGATATAGTCCATCCGCCAGTTTAAAGCTGTTGCCCGTAGTTAGGCTGCTCCTAAAATGGAGAAGAGGCACCTATTATTGTAGCCCCTCAACTTATGTGCTGACGCTATGGTTTAGGGTTCATACTGCGGAATAGGCTGCCCAAGACCAGAGAGATATAGTCCATCCGCAGGGGTTTAAAAGTGGTTTTAAAGAATATTTGTGTCATTTTAACAGTCATCAACTCAACCATTGCAAAAAAAAAACTCGTAATCGCAGATAACTGGCAGATAAAATCTGCACAAATTTGATGTACAAATATAGCAATTATCTAATTTCTGTTTTAGCTTCTGAATTGATCAAGAGAAAGATTCCGTGCGTGGGGCACGTGTTGGCGCCGAAACGGCTGTGGCTAAAGCGCGTCTCGACGCCGAACTGCGACGTCGTCGTGGTTTTCCCGCCGAACACCCAGGACTCCGTGTTGCTGTGGCTGCTGTCCAGGCTGCGGCAATCGCCGGGGCTCACCGTCCACGTCAGACACCACGCGTCCACTCAGAGCAGCGCCTTCTACCTCACCGCCCCAACCACAATGTAGGCCCCCATCTTCCTAGCTTGTAACGCCTTGAAACTTAAATTATGTTTTCAGATTGTTAAGGGCTGCGGAAGAGTACCACCTGCCGAAGAGTCTCAAGGCTTCGAAGGGCGGCGGGCTGAAGGAGTTCATGGTGCACGAGGTTCAGTTCTTCGAAGGCGCTGACAACGATCAAAACTTCTTCACCAGTCAGGAGCGGCAGTGGCTGGTTTTGCGGCTGCTGGAGAGCATCAGAGCCAGGAGCGCCGACACCGGCGCCCTCCCCGGCATGAACCTCCTCGAAGGACAACCGATAGGTTTGATGGAAATCAACTCTTTATCGCGTTCTGGTTTCAATTCGTTTGTTTCCAGTGCCCAAGTGTCTTTCGGCGGGGATCATTTCGCAAGTGTTTCCGCTGCACGAGCCCTCCGCGCTTGACAAACTGCAAAACTCCTGGGTTAGGGATGTTTGCGCCAGGCAACCTCTAGGTATGCGAAACATCTCCGCTTTTGAATACCTGTGCAATTTTTGTTTGGTTTTAGACGAAATTGCCGAATACTTCGGAGTGAAAATCGCGATGTATTTCGCTTGGTTGGGACATTACACGACTGCTTTGAGCATTCCGGCCGTCGTTGGATTTATATTTTGGGTAACAATTGCAATCTAGACACCGTTTGTAGATTTAAGGTCGATTCCCATATGCGCGACATTCAGCTACGCGACGTCGTGCGACAACGCCTGTCAAATGATGATTACATTGTTATAAATGGGCACGTCACGTATCGCAAATGAGAGAACGTGCCCATTTAAAACAATGTAATCATTATTTGATAGGCGATGTCGCGTGACGTCGCGTAGCTGATTGTCGCGTATATGAGAATCGGCATTTAGACTATTTAGTTAGTTATCAAGGTTTAAACT
Organism: Phosphuga atrata; assembly: GCA_944588485.1. NCBI lineage: Eukaryota > Metazoa > Arthropoda > Insecta > Coleoptera > Silphidae > Phosphuga > Phosphuga atrata. Next base: position 27,823,359 of record OX155906.1, read on the forward strand.
TTGATGTCTGAATTGGCAACAAAACCAAATTTAGTTTTGGTTAATGGTCAGTTGTGCGAAAATTAGTTAGACTAATTAATTTTTGCAAAAACATTTGCAATCTAGACTAAATCAGCTTTAATTCGCAACGCAGTTTGTGGATTTATACTCGGTATTCAGTTAGTTATCAAGGTTTAAACTTGGACATCAGAATTGGCAACAAAACCAAATTTAGTTTTGGTTAATGGTCAGTTGTGCGAAAACTAGTTGGACTAATGAATTTTTGCAAAAACATTTGCAATCTAGACTAAATTAGCTTTAATTCGCAACACATTTTGTAGATTTAGACTTATCATTTAGTTAGTTATGAAGGTTTAAAACTTTTGTTTTTTTTTTTTGTTTAGCTTTGTTGTAATGGCAAACACCAAACATTGGAGGATTTGGGCTACGTGTTGTTCTCGGTATTCAACATAGTCTGGGTGACGACGTATCTGCAAGCCTTCAAGCGTTACTCGGCCGAGTTGGCGTTTCGTTGGGGCACCCTGGACCAGCGAGACGATCTGCTGGCCGAACCGCGACCCCTTTTTCGAGTAAGCCCCAGCAACCTAGCCAATTTTCCGTTTATTTCGCTTACTTTTGCTTTTGTCCGTGGGGCCTTCAGGTCTCACGTCACGTGGTCTGTTTCCAGGGGCCGTTGCAGCCGAGCGCCGTCACCGGGCGTCTGGAGCCCCAGCAACCCGCCTGGAAGCGGCACGTTTACAGGTACTGCGTCAGTTTGCCCATCATCGCCTGCTGCCTATCTGCGGTCTTCATCGTCATGATCGTCTCCTTACACATTCAAGTAATAACCTCGCGGCGGGATAATTCGCGTTTGCAATAATCGTTTGTTTGCAGGATTGGTGGGATAGTCAGTTGTTGTCGCGAGGATTCCCCGCTTGGCTGGGCTATTTGCCTAAAATTATGCTGGCGGTTGTTATTACGTTGATGGACGAAGCTTACTTTAAGATTGCCTTGTGGCTCAACGACAAAGGTAACAATTTTGGCTTGTTACCCTCTCAAGCTTTTATTTCAAAATGTACAGGGTGATTGACACTCGATGTCTGTACGCCTTGCGGGATGTTTCCGCAGTAGAGGCACAGGTATGCGTTGCAGCACCCATGACTAGTGACCGCCTGGGTAAGAAGGTAACGTACGTGGTCTGTTAGAATAGTATCCGACCTTATTTTTTATTTTGAAAACCTGATGGATTTGAAACAAGCGCGCTTGCCTGAGCCAACCTTGAACCTCCGTGCGCATGCGTGATTTTTTCCCCGCATGTAGATAGCGTTAGTTGCTGTCGAGCAGCGTTCGAGTGACGTAGGGTGTAGTGCTCTCGTCGGTTTTTCGATGCAAGTAAAATGACGACAAGTGAAATGAGGGCTGTCCTACGTCGCCTACGTGATGATCTGCGGCGCAAGCTACTGGAGTTGTGGTCATCAGGAAATTGGCGACTCCATCACGACAATGCTCCAGCACATTCTTCGCACTTAGTTCACAATTTTTTGGCGAAAAACTTACTTTCACTCTGCGACTGCTGGCTATTCCCCAAAGTCAAGAGGCCATTGAAAGGAACGCGATTTCAGACAAGAGAGGACATTACGGCTGCAACGACAGCCGAGCTAAAGTCGATTGCGAAAGAGGCTTTTTCGGAATGCTTCCAACAATGGGATTCCCGCTGGGTGAAGTGTGTGGAGTCCCAAGGAGACTACTTTGAGGGTAATTAGGTTTCCAACGCTCCAGGTGTGCCAGTTTTTTTTTACCGGCTACAGGTCGGATACTTTTCTAACAGACCACGTATATGCGTCGTACCATGCTGTCACGTTAAAGATATGGCTCTGCATCCACCATCCTCCAGTCCCGTTATTTTATCGGTCACCCTGTACATGGATTTTATCGACCGAATTTTCTCTACTTTCCAAAAACTCTTTATGGTTCTCCCTCAGTTTTTAAAGAAAAGAGTAGTTTGCGTAGTTATCGGGTGGTGGAGATAAATGAATTGTTTGTGTGTTTGTGACGCTGCTCAGAGAACTACCGGCTTGAAACCAAGTACGAAAACCACCTGATCGGCAAAGTGGCTTTGGTTTGTATCTCTTTGCACGTGTTTTCTCTCGCCCACGTTGCACGGTGCATCGCCTTCAACTTTTCTTCTTTCAGTTCCAATTCATCAACTCCTTCCTCTCCCTCTTCTACATCGCCTTCTACTTGCAAGACCAAGCTCGACTCAAAGAGGTAACCACTGTTTAACAACGCCACCGCTTGCTAACAACCACCACTGTTTCTAGCAACTCGCCGCGCTCTTAATCTCCAGACAAGTGATTGGTAACCTGAAGGAATCGGCCGTGCCGTACATCCTGGAGCACATGAAGCTGGCGAAGATCAGCTTCGATCTCTGGGGGGCGTTGAGTCCGACCGGAAACAGACTTCCACCCGGAGAGGAAGAGCCCGGAAGCGGGACGAAGGACGGCGTTAGTAAAGATTCGCCGGTGGACAAGCGGAGCATGAGTCAGGCCGAGCTTGAAAGTTCCCTCTACAAGGTGAGACGGATTCGGGCTTTAAACGCGACTTGAGTAATAAATGTTTTTTGTTTCTTTTGTGACAAGTTGGGCAGAGTGGTATGTCTTGCAAAGTAGTTTGTAGATTTAGACTTGTAGGTTAGGTTAGGTATCAAGGTTTAAACTTTGACGTATAAATTAGCAACATTTTGGTTGTTTGTCAATTGTGCGAAAACTAGTTTTGCAAATTAATTTTTGCAAATACATTTGCAATCTAGACTAAATCAGCTTTAATTCGCAACACAGTTTGTAGATTTATACTCGGTATTAAGTTAGTTATCAAGGTTTAAACTTTGATGTTTGAATTTGCAACAGAACCAAATTTAGTTTTGGTTATTTGTCGGATGTGCAAAAACTAGTTGGACTAACTAATTTTTGCAAATACATTTGCAATCTAGACTAAATCGGTTTTAATTCGCAACACAGTTTGTAGATTTAGACTCGGTATTTAGTTAGTTATCAAGGTTTAAACTTTGACGTTTGAATTGGCAACAAAACCAAATTTAGTTTGGGTTATTTGTCGATTCTGCAAAAACTAATTGGCCAAATTAATTTTTGCAAATATATTTAGAATTTAGACTAAATCAGCTTTAATTCGCAACGCAGTTTGTAGATTTTGACTCGGTATTTAGTTAGTTATCAAGATTTTAACATATAGGACGTCTGAATTGGCAACAAAACCAAATTTAGGTTTGGTTTTTGTCGCTTGTGCGAAAACTAGTTGGACTAAATATTTTTTGCAAATATATTTGCAAACTAGATTAAATTAGCTTCAATTTGCAAAAAGCTGCTTGTTGCTAGTGCCTCTAGTTCACTATTTATTGAGTTTTTAGTGTAGACACTATCTCACATAGCTATAACTCGTTTAGCTTTTAAGACAGCTTAATCGAGTTTTAAGTCATTACATGTTTAACCCATATATATCTGACGTCCTATATATAGGACGGCTACAGATCTCATTCCGGTTTTAACCCATATATGCTTAACGTCCTACATATAGGACTTCATTTAGTTGTAACCGATAAATGCCTGACGTCCTATATATAGGACAGCTACATATCTCATTTCGTTTTTAACCCATATATGCCTGACGTCCTACATATAGGACGGCTACATATCCCATTTCGTTTTTAACCCATATATTCCTGACGTCCTACATATAGGACTTCATTTAGTATTTAATCCAAATATGCCTGACGTCTTACATATAGGACGGCTATGTATCTCATTTAGTTTTTAACCCGTATATACCTGACGTCCTACATATAAGACCTTATTTACATTTTAACCCATATATGCTTGACGTCCTACAAATAGGACCTGATTTCGTTTTTAATCCATATATGCTTGACGTCCTACTTATAGGACCTCATTTAGTTTTTAACCCACATATCCCTGACGTCTTACTTATAGGACGTTATTTAGTTTTTAACCCATATATACCTGACGTCCTATATATAGGACGAATATAACTCTCATTTACTTTTTAACCCATATATGCCTGACGTCCTATATATAGGACGACTATAACTCTCATTTAATTTTTAACTCATATATGCCTGACGTCCTATATATAGGACGACTATAACTCTCATTTACTTTTTAACCCATATATGCCTGACGTCCTATATATAGGACGACTATAACTCTCATTTTCTTTTTAACTCATATATGCCTGACGTCCTATATATAGGACGACTATAACTCTCATTTACTTTTTAACTTCCCTTCTAAACCTATATATTCCAATATTTTGGAAAATATTGAGAATTTTTGAAAAGTTATTTTTGAGTTTTGTAGAAGATTGTTTCAGGAACAGTTTAAGCAATCGTTTGTTTAAATGTGACGATGGATAGCGTCGGGACGGCTTATCAAAATTGAGACTTAAAATCCAAAATTTTCAAATTCAAATAAACATTCATTGTCTGTATTTTGGAAAATAATGAGAATTTTTGAGAAATTATTTTTGAGTTTTGTAAAACAATGTTTTAGAAACTGTTTAAGCTGTCGTTCGTTTAAATTGCACGTTGGATAGCGTCGCGATGCCTTGTCAAAATTATAAATTGACTTTGTTCGTTTGAATTTTGGAAAATATTGAGAATTTTTGAAAAATAATTTTTGAGTTTTGTAACATAATGTTCTAGAAATAGTTTAAGCTATTGCTTATTTAAATCTGACGGTGGATAGCGTCGCGGCGCCTTATCAAAATTCCAAGTTGACTTTGTTCGTCTGTATTTTGGAAAATATTGAGAATTTTTTTAAAATTATTTTTGAGTTTTGTAGAAGAATGTTTCAGGAACAGTTCAAGCAATCGTTTGTTTAAATCTGACGATGGATAGCGTCGCGACGGCTTGTCAAAGTTGAGGTTTAAAATCCAAAATTGTCAAATTCAAATAAACTTTTATCTGTGTTTTGGAAAAAATTGAGAATTTTTGAGAAATTATATCTGAGTTTTGTGAAACAATGTTCTGGCAATGGTATAAGCTACCGTTTGTTTAAATCTGACGGAGGATAACGTCGCGACGCCTTATCAAAATTATAAATTGAGTTTGTTCGTCTGTATTTTGGAAAATATTGAGAATTTTTGAAAAATAATTTTTGAGTTTTGTAAAATAATGTTCTAGAAACAGTTTAAGCTATCGTTCATTTAAATTTGATGGTGGATAGCGTCGCGGCGCCTTATCAAAATTCCAAGTTGACTTTATTCGTCTGTATTTTGGAAAATATTGAGAATTTTTGAAAAGTTATTTTTGAGTTTTGTAGAAAAATGTTTCAGGAACAGTTTAAGCAATCGTTTGTTTAAATCTGACGATGGAAAGCGTCGCGACGGCTTATCAAAGTTGAGGCTTAAAATCCAAAATTTTCAAATTCAAATAAACTTTCATGTCTGTATTTTGGAAAATATTGAGAATTCTTGAGAAATTATTTTAGAGTTTTGTTAAACAATGTTTTAGAAACAGTTTAAGCTGTCGTTCGTTTAAATTGCACGGTGGATAGCGTCGCGATGCCTTGTCAAAATTATAAATTGACTTGTTAGTCTGAATTTTGGAAAATATTGAGAATTTTTGAAAAATAATTTTTTAGTTTTGTAAAATAATGTTCTAGAAATAGTTTAAGCTATCGCTTATTTAAATCTGACGGTGGATAGCGTCGCGGCGCCTTATCAAAATTCCAAGTTGACTTTCTTCGTCTGTATTTTGGAAAATATTGAGAATTTTTGAAAAGTTATTTTTGAGTTTTGTAGAAGAATGTTTCAGGAACAGTTTAAGCAATCGTTTGTTTAAATCTGACGATGGATAGCGTAGCGACGACTTGTCAAAGTTGAGGCTTAAAATCCAAAATTGTCAAATTCAACTAAACTTTGATTGTCTATATCTTAGAAAATATTTAGAATTTTTGAAAAATAATTTTTGAGTTTTGTAAAATAATGTTCTAGAAATAGTTTAAGCTATCGTTTATTTAAATCTAACGGTGGATAGCGTCGCGACGTCTTATCAAAATTCCAAGTTGACTTTGTTCGTCTGTATTTTGGGAAAATTTTTGAAAAATTATTTTTGAGTTTTGTAAAAAAATGTTCTACAAATAGTACAAATCTCCTCACTCTTTAGCTATCAATCAGCTTTTAGTCAGCTTTAATCAGGTCTAATCAGCTTGTAATCAGATATAATCAGGTGTAATTTAACTTTTAATCAGTGTTTAATCAACTTTTAATCAGCTTTAATCTGGTCTGATCAGATTTTAATCAGCTTTAATCAGGTCTAATCAGCTTTAATACACTATAAGAGTGTGAGGTCTATATAACCCTACGCTAAACAGGGTGTGAGTTCTATGTAGCCCCACGCTACAGGTTTAATCAGCCTTTATCAGCTTTTAATCAAGTCTTAAAACCAATAGCAACTATATAAATCCATCAGTCATGTTCTGGACCCTCCACCTCCACTTCCGATTCACAGAGAGCTCATTTGTGATACTTTGCCGTGTGAATGACTGATGGATTTTTATAGTTGCTTTCGGTTTTAAGACTTGATTAAAAGCTGATTAAACCTGTAGCGTGAGGCTACATAGACCTCACACTTTTGTAGTGTATTAAACCTGATTCAAAGCTGATTAGACCCGATTAAAGCTGATTAAATCTGAATAAAATCTGATCAGACATGATTAAAGCTGATTAAACACCGATTAAAAGTTGATCAGACCTGATTAAAGCTGATTATACAATGATTAAAAGTTGATTAGACCTGATTAGAGCTAATTACAAACTGATTAAAAGCCGATTAGACCTGATTAAATCTGATTAAAATCTGATCAGACATGTTTAAAGCTGATTAAGAGCCGATTAAAAGCTGATTAGACCTGATTAAAGCTTATTAAAAGTTGATTAGACCTGATTAAAGCTGATTAAAATCTGATCAGACATGATTTAAGCTGATTAAACACCGATTAAAAGTTGATTAAAGCTGATTATACACTGATTAAAAGTTGATTAGACCTGATTAAAGCTGATTACAAACTGATTAAAAGCCGATTAGACCTGATTAAAGCTAATTAAATCTGATCAGACATGTTTAAAGCTGATTAAGAGCTGATTAGACCTGATTAAAGCTGATTAAAATCTGATCAGACTTGATTAAAGCTGATTAATAGCTCATTAAACCCTGATTAAAAGTTGATTAGACCTGATTAAAGCTGATTAAAATCTGATCAGACATGCTTAACGTTGATTAAAAGCTGATTAAACACTGATTAAAAGTTGATTCGACCTGAGTAAAGCTGATTAAAATCTGATCAGACATGCTTAACGTTGATTAAAAGCTGATTAAACACTGATTAAAAGTTGATTCGACCTGCTTAAAGCTGATTAAAAGCTGATTAGGCCTGATTAAAATCTGTTTAGACATGATTAAAACTAATTAAAAGCTGATTAAACACTGATTAAAAGTTGAATAGACCTGATTAAAGCTGATTAGACCTGATTAAAGCTGATAAAACGCTGATTAGACCTGATTAAAGCTGATTACAAACTGATTAAATGCTGATTAGACCTGATTAAAGCTTATTAAAAGTTGATTAGACCTGATTAAAGCTGATTAAAATCTGATCAGACATGATTAAAGCTGATTAATAGCTGCTTAAACCTGATTAAAAGTTGATTAGACCTGATTAAAGCTGATTAGACTTGATTAAAGCTGATTAGACCTGATTAAAATCTGATCAGACATGATTAATAGCTGATTAAACACTGATTAAAAGTTGATTAGACCTGATTAAAGATGATTAAAAGCTGATTAAAATCTGATCAGACATGCTTAACGTTGATTAAACGCTGATTAAACACTGATTAAAAGTTGATTCGACCTGATTAAAGCTGATTACAAGCTGATTAAAAGCTGATTAGGCCTGATTAAAGCTGATTAAATCTGATTAAAATCTGGTTAGACATGATTAAAACTGATTAAAAGCTGAATAAACACTGATTAAAAGTTGAATAGACCTGATTAAAGCTGATTACAAGCTGATTAGACCTGATTAAAGCTGATTAAAAGCTGATTGACCTGATTAAAGCTGATTAAAATCTGATCAGACATGATTAAAGCTGATTAAGATCTGATTAAACACTGATTAAAAGTTGATTAGACCTGATTAAAAGCTGATTGATAGCTAAGGAGTGAGGAGGGTTTTGAATGACATCTTTCCCAACTTACTGACACGCCGATGGAAATAACACCGATTCCCGACAACTAATTAAGTTTTGCAGTCAACCATTTTTAGTCGGTATCAACACAAAGTGAGGCCTACATATATGCTTTCATTGAGTATTTAACCCAAATATGCCTGACGTCTTACATAAAGGACGGCTATGTATCTCAATTAGTTTTTAACCCATATATGCCTGACGTCCTACATGTAAGACCTTATTTACATTTTAACCCATATATGCTTGCCGTCCTACAAATAGGACCTCAATTAGTTTTTAATACATATATGCTTGACGTTCAACATATAGGACTTCATTTATATTTAACCTAAATATACTTGACGTCCTGCATATAGGACGGCTATGTATCTCATTTAGTTTTTAACCCATATATGCTTAACGTCCTACATATAGGACGGCTATGTAGCTCATTTCGTTTTTAACCCATATATGCTTAACGTCCTACATATAGGACTTCATTTAGTTTTTAACCCATACATGCCTGACGTCCTACATATAAGACCTGATTTACATTTTAACCCATATATGCCTATCTATCCCATATATAACTATCCTATTGTCCTATTTGTAGGACCTGATTTAGTTTTAAGGACCTGATTTAGTTTTCAACCATATATGCTTGATGTCCTAAATATAGGACGTCGCGTTAAAATAATCTTTGCATTAAAACTGCCGCGCATTGAATTCTTGCACGTCCAAACAAAAAATCGAATGTCGTCTTTGACTTCAAAAAACGTTTGTTGCTTTAGTACGACGGCACCTTCTCCGAGCATCTCGAGATGACGATTCAACTGGGTTACGTGATCCTCTTCTCGTCGGCGTTCCCTCCCGCGGCCGTCTGCGCCATGCTCAACAACATGATCGAGATCCGCAGCGACGCCTTCAAGCTCGCCTACGTCTGTCAGAGACCCTTCGGCCAACGCGTCCCCAACATCGGCACCTGGCAGGTACCCACCCGCACAAACTCACCAAACCCTAACTCACTAGACCCAACACTTCTTGCAGCATTGCATGGAGTACATGAGTATCATCGCGGTGCTGGTCAACTGCGCTCTGATCGGGCTATCCGGAGAAGTCCACAGGATGTTTCCCGATATGACCGCCACGCAGACCATCCTCTTGATCGTCGCGCTAGAGCACATCATGCTCTGCATAAGGTTTTTGATCACGTGCGCCATTCCTGATATCCCCGGCTGGTTGGCCACAGAGATGGCCAAGATCGAATGGGCCAGACGAGAAGCCAGCAGGTTATCCACGGCTACACCATCCCCAGAAGATCACACTTCCAAACTGATTGGAAGGTGAGATAATGAATTTGTTTCTCGCGTCGCACTAAAAAAAATTAGCGTGCCAATCGCGGCACGCGTGCCATATTTTCGACGATGTTGATGATTTCTGTTTCATATTGTTCTTCTGTGTGTAGGTTTTCGGTGTCGCCCAGTCATTCGCTCGTGGCCGGAAACGCGTCGCAAGATCCGGAAGCGAAGAGAGATGAAAACAAGAAAGGCTCGTCTTCCAGCATCTCTTCGGTGCCGTCGCCGACGACGTCGGCTCCCCAGAAGCAAGCGGTTTCGATAACGCCGGAGAGCATCCAGCCGATTCCTCCGTTCCGGCCGAGGAAGTCCAAGGATTGGATGCCGCTGGAGGTAAGCGGACGGAGACGCGCCGGAAATCCGCATTGCCAATCTCAAGTAGAAAATGTTCTTGAATAAGTTGCAGGCGGAGAGCCACCATCTGACCATCGGCCCGACCGGAGGCGCCGAATGGGCCAAGAAGCTCAAGGAGGAGAACGACATACACAGGAGCACCGACTGCATCACGCCCAAGCTCAGCACAGTTAGTTACAGATTTACAACAAGGCTATAACTTAAGTTGGCTTGAAATATAAGTAAGTTAGTAACTAAATTGCTTTTAGGATGCGTCAAGTTCAGATTCCGATTTGCTGAAGAGCAGTCCAGTCTGGCCGCCCAGACCCAGGTCGCCCTCAGGAACCGCCAGCAGTGCGGCAATAGTCGTCAAAGCAACGAAGCCTGTGCTTCTGGAAGCAGGGTCTTTAAGCGACAGCGCCAGGAGCGTTTCCAGTCAAGAAACGGCAGACGAAGCCGCTAGAGGTAAAGAACACTTTGGATAAATACCCGCGGTGGTTCAATAAGTATCCCACCATTATAAAGCTTAACCCATCACAGAAGTAGTTTTAAAAATAGATGGGACACTTTTAAGGCCGATTCTCATATGCGCGACACTCAGCTACGCGACGTCACGCGACATCGCCTGTCAAATAATGATTATGTTGTTTTAAATGTTCTCACCATGGCTACGCGATAGCTACGCGACGTGCCCATTTAAAGTCTGATTCTCATACACGCGACACTCAGCTACGCGAGGTCCCGCGACATCGTCTGTCAAATAATGATTATGTTGTTTTAAATGTTCTCACCATGGCTACGCGATAGCTACGCGACGTGCCCATTTAAAGTCTGATTCTCATACACGCGACACTCAGCTACGCGACGTCACGCGATTGTCAAATAATGATTACATTGTTTTAAATGGGCACGTTCACACTATGGCTACGCGACGTGCCCATTTAAAGTCTGATTCTCATACACGCGACACTCAGCTACGCGACGTCACGCGACATCGTCTGTCAAATAATGATTATGTTGTTTTAAATGTTCTCACCATGGCTACGCGATAGCTACGCGACGTGCCCATTTAAAGTCTGATTCTCATACACGCGACACTCAGCTACGCGACGTCACGCGACATCGCCTGTCAAATAATGATTACATTGTTTTAAATGGGCACGTTCACACTATGGCTACGCGACGTGCCCATTTAAAGTCTGATTCTCATACACGCGACACTCAGCTACGCGACGTCACGCGACATCGTCTGTCAAATAATGATTCTGTTGTTTTAAATGTTCTCACCATGGCTACGCGATAGCTACGCGACGTGCCCATTTAAAGTCTGATTCTCATACACGCGACAGTCAGCTACGCGACGTCACGCGACATTACCTGTCAAATAATGATTACATTGTTTTAAATGGGCACGTTCACACTATGGCTACGCGATGTGCCCATTTAAAGTTTGATTCTCATACACGCGACACTCAGCTACGCGACGTCACGCGACATCGCCTGTCAAATAATGATTATGTTGTTTTAAATGTTCTCACCATGGCTACGCGATAGCTACGCGACGTGCCCATTTAAAGTCTGATTCTCGTACACGCGACACTCAGCTACGCGACGTCACGCGACATTACCTGTCAAATAAAGATTACATTGTTTTAAATGGGCACGTTCTCACTATGGCTACGCGACAGCTACACGACGTGCCCATTTAAAGTCCGATTCTCATATAAGCGACACTCAGCTACACGACGTCACGCGACATTGCCTGTCAAATAATGATTACATTGTTTTAAATGGGCACGTTCTCACTATGGCTACGCGACGTGCCCATTTAAAACAATGTAATCATTATTTGACAGGCGATGTCGCACGACGTCGCGTAACTGAGTGTCGCGCCTATAGGAATCGACCGGTGCCTCACAAAGCGTTAAGCTTGATTTTTAGGAAAAACTCCATAACTCGGAAACTAGATGGACTAGCAAAAAAACAATTGCACTTCTTGAAAGTAGAGAAAACGGGCTACAAACCCTATTTGTGTTTTGTTTTTTGTTTTCAGCGGCGGAGGAGTTGGCGGCGAAGAAGACGCGAGTGAAACAGAGTTTGATGAAGCGGGCGCGATCGGTGGCGATTTTCTCGCTGAAACTGAAGGAGCGGCGCGCGAGGGAGGCGGCCGAGAAGGCCAACAAGCCGCCGGTCACGCCCACCGCGCCCTCGCCGCCGCCCCCGCAGTGCGGCGGCGGTGAACTCTCCTGCATTCCCATAGAAAAAGTAAGTGGACTGGATCGATTACGAAAAACTAGATTCTAAGTACAATTAGTTCAGTTAGGTTTGATTGAGTTGCTTAAGGCTTATGCCCGCCATACACGCTATGATCTACTGGAGAGGTTACATGTGCAGGTTTGCGTCAACCGTACGCAAGAAACTGCACAGGTCTATTCCCACACACGCTCCAGTCTACCTGTGCAGGTTTGCCTTGTTAGACCTCTCCGGTGGACCGTTCTGTGTATGGCGGATTTGATTGCTGTTAAGTTAGAACAACTAGATTATCTTTATGGGTATTGGATTGTTTGATAATATTTGATTTTAGTTGATACAGTTGGAGGATTTGAGACAGAACGCTGGGCGGACCAGCGTGGGACAGAGCGGCTCGTTGTCGTAGTCTAAATGAAGCAGACACACCTAGTTTTCCATGTAAATTAAGAGAGATAGTGTACGTCTTTTATAGCTAGATTAAGATCAATTTAAAACATAAGGTTTCTTTTGTTTAACGCTTTGCGGCACGGAATTTTAAAATTCCCGGGAGCATCCAAGGTGGGACACTTTTGATACCACCGTGCCTCGAAGTGTTAAATGGTGTAGATTTAATGATAGGGCAGGCAATGGGTAGGTTCTCATTTATAAGAAGTCGAGGAGAGTTCTAATTAATATTCAGAGATCGCCGCTCGTGCCGCCATTTTGGAAAAATGGCGCTGAAAACCAGTTTTTCGCGAATATCTTCTCTCCAGCGCCACCTACGACAAAAATAGTTCTTACAAAAGTTGTAGAGTATGAAATTTCCAGCAACTTTTGCATGAAACATTTTTCAATCAGATGGATTGTTCACGAGTTAAGGCGCAGACAAGTTTCTGCAATTCGTAAAATCGCAACATTATTGACATCAAACTTTTTTAGGCGCGACTTGGGAGTAATCTTTCTTCAATCGGAAATGACGTTGACTGACGTAAGTAAGGTTAGGTTAAGTTACATCTACTTAGATAGCCGATTGCGACGCCATATTGGAAAAATGGTTTTTCTAGAATATCTTCTCTCCAGCGCCACTTAGAACAAAAATAGATCTTACAAAAGTTGTAGAGAGTGAAATTTCCAGAAACTTCTGTAGGAAACATTTTTTAATCAGATGAATCGTTTACGAGTTATAGAAGAGTTAAGTTTCTGCAATTCGTAAAATTGCAACATTCTTGAAGTGAAACTTCCTTAGACGCGACTTGGTAGTATCATTTTTCTATCGAAAATGACGTTGACTGGCCGTAATAATGTTAGGTTAAGTCACATCTGCATTGATAGCCGCTCGCGCCGCCATTTTGAAAAAATTGTTTTTCGAAAATATCTTGTCTCCAGCGCCAATTAGGACAAAAATAGGTCTTACAAAAGTTGTAGAGTGTGCAATTTCCAACAACTTTTATAGGAAAGATTTTTCAATCAGATGGATCGTTCACGAGTTACAGCGGAGTCAAGTTTCTGCAATTCGTAAAATCGCAACATTTTTTAAATAAAACTTTTTCAGGCGCGGCTTGGGAGTAATCTTTCTTCAATCGAAAATGACGTTGAATGGCTTAGATACTTACTGAGATACTACTTAGATAGCCGCCATATTGTAAAAATGGTTTTTCGAGAATATCTTCGCTCCAGCGCCACTTAGGACATAAATAGCTCTTACAAAAGTTGTAGAATATGAAATTTGCAGCAACTTTTGTATGAAACATTTTTCAATCAGATGGATCGTTCACGAGTTACAACGGAGTCAAGTTTCTGCAATTCGTAAAATCGCAACATTTTTACGTAAAACTTCTTTAGGTGCGACTTGGAAGTAATATTTTTTCAATCGGAAATGAGTTTGCCTGGCGGCAATAAGGTTAGGTTAAGTCACGTCTACTTAGAAAGCCGCTCGCGCAGCCATATTGGAAAATTTGTTTTTCGAGAATATCTTCTCTCCAACGCCACTTAGGACAAAAATAGCTCTTACAAAAGTTGTAGAGTGTGAAATTTCCAGCAACTTTCGTAAGAAACATTTTTCTATCAGTTGAATCGTTTAGAAGTTACAGCGGAATCAAGTTTCTGCAATTCGAAAAATCGCAACATTTTTAAAATAAAACTTTTTTGGCGCGACTTGGGAGTAATCTTTCTTCAATCGAAAATGACGTTGACTGGCCGCAATAAAGTTAGTTTAAGTCACATCTACTTAGATAGCCGTTCGCGCCGCCATATTGGAAAAATGGTTTTTCGAGAATATCTTCTCTCCAGCGCGACTTAGGACAAAAATAGTTCTCACAAAAGTTGTAGAGTGTGTAATTTCCAGCAACTTTTGTACGAAACATTTTTCAATCAGATGAATCGTTCACGAGTTACAGCGGAGACAAGTTTCTGCAAATCGTAAAATCGCAACATTCTCGAAGTAAATCTTCTTTAGGCGCGACTTGGTAGTATCTTTTTTCTATCGGAAATGACGTTGACTGACGTAAGTAAGGTTAGGTTAAGTCACATCTACTTAGATAGCCGCTCGAAGCCTGTCCAGACGGAGACAGAATTAGAAATTAGGAGGATCACAGAAAAGGAGTATGTGAACTGCGCGGTTCAAACAAATGAACCAACGATTGAAGGAAGGAAACGACCCCAGAAGGCGATCCAACAAAATGAGAGGATGAGCGAAGACTCCAATCGAAACAACACAGTCCAGAACATTGCTTCACACAGAGAGTGAACATCCAGAATGTAATCAAGAATGTAACTCATATATTGCAGATGAGGGAAGGCAATTAGTCAGACACAGTAGACTCGCAAAAGTCAGATCTGAACCAACAGAAGAACCTGAGATCCAGAAACAAAAAATGACAGCACTGCGACCACGAGAAAGACGGCACCGCAAACCTGATCCACCTACTGCAGTGATAGTTAAGAGCACTAATGGAACATACGCAGATATTCTGAAAAAGATCAGAAAAAAATATAGACCCAGCTGCGATGGGTGCCAAGATTGCGGCAGTACTACAAACGAGGAGTGGTGATCTACTCATGAAACTGGAGAAGGGTTGTGACGGTGCGGTGGAAGCTTTAAGGGATGCAGTGTCCTCTAACCTGGGTGAATCAGCCGCGGTTCACACTCTCCAGCCTCGAAACACGATTGAAGTCAGAGACCTTGACGGTGCGACAGACGAAGAAGAGCTACGAAGTGCCCTAACGAATCTTCTGCCGGACTCCGCGGAAATTAACCTCCGCCCAGCGTACAGAGGATCACAATTAGCGATTATCCCGTTACCAAGTGATGTGGGACAGAATGTCCTGAAGACGGGACGGCGCGTGGTGCACTTGGTTCTGCTCTACGCTGCGCCTGTGTGGTGCGGTGGCCTGTTTGTGGCGAGGAACCGACAGACTATTTTATCAGTGCAGAGGCTGGCCGCCGTTAGGGTAACATCAGCGTACCGTACTGTGATCTTGGTGCTAGACAGCATCGCCCCTTGTACCTCCTAGCGACAGAGAGGAAGCGTATCCACGAGCGGCGACACGAGGTGAGACTCAATAAAGAGTCAATCTGCAAGGCCCGGCTCAGGAAGGACGAGCGGGAACGAACACTGGCGGCATGGCAACGTAAGTTTTAGGCGGTGGGCGAGATCATATCAGACGTCGCATTATGGTACTTGCGCAAGCACGGCGAAATCGACCACCATCTTACCTAAGTACTTACAGGCCATGGATGCTTTGGGACCTATCTGTATCGCATCAAAAACGCCATTCTTTTTCACCAAAAAAAAGATATCCGTTCGCGCCGCCATATTGTAAAAATGGTTTTTCGATAATATCTTCTCTCCAGTGCCACTTTTGACAAGAATAGCTATTACAAAAGTTGTAGAGTGTGAAATTTCCAGCAACTTTTGTGGGAAACATTTTTCAATCAGATGGATCGTTCACGAGTTACAGCGGAGACAAGTTTCTACAATTCGTAAAATCGCAACATTCTTGAAGTAAATCATCTTTAGGCGCGACTTGGGAGTAATCTTTTTTCAATCAAAAATGACGTTGACTGACGGAAATAAGGTTAGGTTAAGTCACATGTACTTAGATAGCCGTTCGCCGCCTTCAATTCGGCGAGATGGTCGGCCATAGTTGGGGCGCTATAGCGCCGAGAGGGAATGCCTGGGTTTCTAGTTGCGATGGTTAGTAACCACCTAACGGACCGACAACTAGTGTACAACACAAACGCGGGGCAGAGGACTCGCCGCATTACCGCTGTCGTTCCACAGGTTTCGGTACTGGGACCGACCCTGTGGAACACATTATGTACGATGATACGATGACCTCCTACGCGTCAACATGCCAAAGGGTACAATATTGGTGGAATTCGCGGACGACGTCGAACTACGTTGGAGATGGTCCTGGGGGAGGCGGTGAGGACCGCATTACACTGGCTCGTGCGTGTGGGACTGGGAGTTGCCGTCAACAAGAGCGAGACGGTGCTGCTCGGCAGAAGACGCACCAAGGCCAACGATCCATGGCGGGGAAATGCAGGTGAAGAACTGCCTTAAACACCTCGGGGTTATCGTTCGGAAAAATGAACTTCAGCGAGCATATCGCGAGGACGGCGCTGGCAAGACTAATGCCGAACATCGGAGGAGCGAAGCAATCTAAGCGGCTGTTGCTGATGAGCGTGGTGTATTCGGTTCTGTTTTGCGCCGCGCCTGTGTGGTACGGTGGCCTGTCTGTGACGAGGAACCGACAGACTATTTTATCAGGGCAGAGTCCGGCCGCCGTTAGGGTAACATCAGCATACCGTACTGTGATCTTGGTGCTAGACATTTCGCCCATTGCACCTCCTAGCGACAGAGAGGAAGCGCATCCAATAGCGGCGACACGAGGTAAGACTCAATGTAGAGGCAATATGCAAGGCCCGGCTCAAGAAGGAGGAGCGGGAACGAACACTGGCGACATGGCAACGTTAGTGGCAAGCGGAAAGGGCAGGTGGATGCGCCAGATTATATCAGACGTCGCATTATGGTACTCGCGCAGGCACGGCGAGGTCGACCACCATCTTACCTAAGTACTTACAGGCCATGGATGCTTTGGGACCTATCTGTATCGCATCAAAAACACCATCTTTTCACCTTCGAAAAAAAGCGCCGCCATATTGGAAAAATGTTTTTTCGAGAATATCTTCTCTCCATCGCCACTTCGGACAAAAATAGCTCTTACAAAAGTTGTAGAGTGTGAAATTTCCAGCAACTTTTGTAGGAAACATTTTTCAATCAGATGGATCGTTTACGAGTTACAACGTAGTCAAACGCGGCAAGTTTCTGCAATTCGAAAAATCGCGACATTTTTTGAGTAAAACGTTCTTAGGCGCGACTTGTGAATAATCTTTTTCAATCAGAAATGACGTTAACTGACGGAAGTACGGTTAGGTTAAGTCACATCTTTCGCCGCCTTTTCGTTCGCCGCCTTCAATTCGGCGAGGTGGTTGGCCATAGTCGGGGCGCTACAGCGCCGGGAGGGAATGCCTGGGTACCTAGTTGAGATGGGCAGGAACTACCTAACGGACTGGCAACTAGTATACAACCCAAAGGCGGGACAGCGAAGTCGCCGCATCACCGCTGTCGTTCCACAGGGCTCGGTACTGGGACACCGACCCTGTGGAACATTATGTACGATGATCTACGCGTCAACATGCCAGAGGGTACAATATTGGTGTGGGATTCGCGGACGACGTCGCCGTCATAGCAATGGCGCGGACGCCTGAACTGTTGGAGATGTTCCTGTGGGAGGCAGCGAGGACCGCATTAGACTAGCTCGCGAGTGTGGAGCTGGAAGTTGCCGCCAACAAGAGCGAGACGGTGCTGCTCGGCAGAAGAATTACCTTCATTCAGCACATTCGCAGAATCCCTTCACCAAGGATAACGATCCATGGCGGGGAAGTGCAAGTGAAGAACAGCCTTAATACCTCGGGGTTATCGTCCATCGTCGATAAAGGAAGGCAAGGACCTGACAACATCCAGGCAGAGTTTCTCAAAATTCTAGAAAAGAGAACATAAAATGGCTGGCTGCATTATTCAACATCTATAACTCCTGCAACATCCCCAAGAGTGGCCGAAGTCCAAGTTCAGTTCAGAGTTTAGAAACGTAAGTCTTACGAGTCACCTTCTAAAACTAATTCTCTAAATAATCCATAAGAGAATATATAGACTCTGTGAAGAACAAATATCACCAACACAGTTTGGTTTCAGAAATGCGGTGGGTACACGAGAAGCTCTCTATAGCATCCAAGTGTTATTTGAACGATGCGGGGACATGAACTGCGATATATTTACTTGCTTTATTGATTATCAAAAGGCATACGATAGAGTGCGACATCAAAATATGATAGAGATTTTAATGAAAGTTGAACTAGATGTAAAATAATTAAGATTCATCATAAACGTATACAGCAACCAGTCAGCAACTGTTAGAGTGGAAGGATAGAGGACAGAGGTGGTGAACATTCTACGAGGAGTAAGCCAAGGCTGCATACTATCACCGTTGCTATTGAACATCTATTCGGAAAACATCTTTAAAGAAGCTCATGAATATTACATTCAGCTAGCATATCGCGAGGGCGGCGGAGAAGGCTGACTAGGGCTCAGGCGCTGGCGCGACTAATGCCGAACATCAGGGGAGCGAAGCAGTCCAAGCGGCTGTTGCTGATGAGCGTGGTGCACTCGGTTCTACGCTGCGCCTGTATGGTGTGGTGGCCTGTCTGTGGCGAAGAACCGACAGACTATCTTATCAATGCAGAGGCTGGCCGCCGTTTTGGTAACATCAGCATACGGTACTGTGGCGACCGGGGCGGTTTTGGTGCTAGCCAGCATCCAACCGCCTAGCGACGGAGAGGAAGCGTATCCACGAGCGGCGACACAAGGTGAGACTCGATGCAGAGCCAATCTGCAAGGCCCGGCTCAAGAAGGTGGAGCGGGAACGAACACTGGCGGCATGGCAACGTGAGTGGCAGGCGGATGCGCGAGATCATCCCAGACGTCGCATTATGGTAACCAAGTGGTATGTACCCAAATGGTATGAACCAAGTACTCAGAGGCCATGGGTGCTTTGGGACCTATCTGCACCGCATCAAAAAGGAGGCGGCGCCGGGATGCCACCATTGTGACAACGCACTGGACGATGCTTGCACAAACTTGCCAATTCCGCGGCTTGGTCCAGAACTACGATGGAGCTAACGACAGGCAGATTCAGGAGCGGTGTAGACAAAAATAAGGTTAGATTTAGTTATGTTTACATAGATAGCCGCTCGCGCCGCCATATTAGAAAAATGGCGTCGAAAACCAGTTTTTCAAGAATAACTTCTCTCCAGCGCCACCTAGGACAAAAATAGTTGCTACAAAAGTTATAGACCATGAAATTTCCAGCAGCTTTTGTAAGAAACATTTTGCAATCAGATGAATCGTTCACGAGTTACAGCGGAGTGAAGTTTCTGCAATTCGTAAAATCACAACATTTTTAAAGTTCTTTAGACGCGGCTTGGTAGTAACTCAGACCTTTTTCAATGAGAAATTTCGCCACCTGACGGAGATAAGGTTAGATTAAGTCATGTGAACATAGATAACCGCTCGCGCCGCCATATTAGAAAAATGGCGTCAAAAACCAGTTTTTTAAGAATATCTTCTCTCCAGCGCCACATAGGACAAATCTAGTTATAACAAAAGTTATGGAGTGTGAAATTTCCATCATCTTTAGTACGCAACATTTTGCAATCAGATGAATCGTTCACGAGTTACAGCGGAGTGAAGTTTTTGCAATTAGTAGAATCGCAACATTTTTGAACTTCTTTAGACGCGACTTGGGAATAACTTAAATCTTTTTCAATGAGGAATTTCGCCGACTGACGGAAATAAAGTTAGATTAAGTCATGTTAACATGGATAGCCGCCCGCGCCGCCATTTTGGAAAAATGGCTTCGAAAACCTGTTTTTTTTTTATTATATCTTCTCTCTAGCGCCATCTAGGACAAATTTAGTTATAACAAAAGTTATAGAGTATGAAATTTCCAACAACTTTTGTATGAAACATTTTTCAATCAGATGGATCGTTCAAGAGTTTCTTCAATTCGTAAAAACGTATTTTGTTCATGTAAGTGCTTGTTCACGTAGGAACGCGCGGGCGCGGTAGACGTGGCGCGTTCGTGTTCACATTGGCCGCCAGGCGTTTGCGTACGTGTGATGTGTTGTCAGGCTAGGTTCGGTTAGTTAACTTTTGTTTACTTTGCCAAATCGGAATTCTAGCCTGAACAGCACTAATAAACCCTTCTGTATTGAAAGACATGGTGAAACATGCTATCGTTTCTAGCGACAAGTTCGTCGCGAGTGAATCGCGCGTTCCGCCGCTAGCTTGTAGTAGCTTGCCCGCTACTTAGGCCGCGGTCCGAATTGTGCTCACAGCGTTCATAGGATACCAATGTTCGGTCCGATTCGTGCTTTCAATGCACACCGTTTGCGCTGCAAACGTTATGACGTCAGGAGTGACGTCATGCTCAGACATTCACGGTGCTCAAGAATCGGACGGTCAGCACTGTGTTCCATGACATAACCTATCGTGGTCCGAATTACTGGTTCTGCGAACAGCCGTTAGCGCGCTCATTAAATCGAACCTTACCTTAGCACTTTTTACGTCGTAAGCACTGTGAGCGTAATTCGAACCGCGGCCTTAGGCCGCACGTGCGTTTCGTACCTGAACACTTGGATATTACGCCATATGTTTGATATTTCGTGACCACGCCTGCGAGTCAACGTGAATAAGCACTAAACCTTCTTTAGGCGCGACTTGGGAGTAGTAACTCGGAACTTTTTCGAACGGAAATGACGTCGACTGACGGGTGTAAGGTTAGATTTTAAGTCATTTATATAGATGGCCGCGAGCGCCGCCATATTAGAAAAATGGCGTCGAAAACCAGTTTTTAAAGAATAACTTTTCTCCAGCGCCACCTAGGAAAAAAATAGCTTTTACAAAAGTTGTAGAGCATGAAATTTCCAGCAACTTTTGTACGAAACATTTTTCAATCGGATGGATCGTTCTCGAGCTACAGCGGAGTCGAGCTCAGGAAGTTTCAAAAAATCGCGACATTTTATAAACAGCGATCGCCTCTCCATTGCCTGGCCTATGAATGAAAACAAAAGAAAAACGTAAACAGTGCTTCGTCATCAATGAAAATTACTTTTATAGCGCCCAAACAAAATTTTATTTAACACAAACACCTAGCAACACAAACAAACATCGTTAGCGACGTGGCCACCAATCTTAACTATCACTTAGCAACACAACCAACAATAGCCATAAACTTGTTTACAGATCTTATCTCTTACCATAGCAACACTAAAGTACCTTTGCTATGAACTTCTTTACCAATCGTTACTATTACTTAGCAACTTGTTTACCAATCATTACCTAGTAACCGTTGCTATGAATTTATTTACCAGTCGTTACTATTACCTAGTAACCGTTGCTATGAATTTAATTACCAGTCGTTACTATTACCTAGTAACCTTTGTTATAAATTTATTTACCAGTCGTTACTATTACCTAGTAACCGTAGCTATGAATTTAATTACAATTTGTTACTATTATCTAGTAACCGTAGCTATGAATTTAATTACAATTTGTTACTATTATCTAGTAACCGTAGCTATGAATTTAATTACCAGTCGTTACTATTACCTAGTAATCGTTGCTATGAATTTATTTACCAGTCGTTACTATTACCTAGTAGCCGTTGTTATAAATTTATTTACCAGTCGTTAGTATTACCTAGTAACCGTTGCTATGAATTTATTTACCAGTCGTTACTATCACGTAGTAACCATTGCTATAAATTTAATTACCAGTCGTTACTATTACCTAGTAACCGTTGCTATGAATTTATTTACCAGTCGTTACTATTACCTAGTAGCCGTTGTTATAAATTTATTTACCAGTCGTTAGTATTACCTAGTAACCGTTGCTATGAATTTATTTACCAGTCGTTACTATCACGTAGTAACCATTGCTATAAATTTAATTACCAGTCGTTACTATTACCTAGTAACCGTTGCTATGAATTTAATTACCAGTCGTTACTATTACCTAGTAACCGTTGCTATGAATTTATTTACCAGTCGTTACTATTACCTAGTAGCCGTTGTTATAAATTTATTTACCAGTCGTTAGTATTACCTAGTAACCGTTGCTATGAATTTATTTACCAGTCGTTACTATCACGTAGTAACCATTGCTATAAATTTAATTACCAGTCGTTACTATTACCTAGTAACCGTTGCTATGAATTTAATTACCAGTCGTTACTATTACCTAGTAACCGTTGCTATGAATTTATTTACCAGTCGTTACTATCACGTGGTAACCATTGCTATAAATTTAATTACCAGTCGTTAGTATTACCTAGTAACCGTTGCCATGAATTTATTTACCAGTTGTTACTATGTTTTAGCAACCGTTGTTTACCAATCATTACTATTACCTAGCAACTGACGCTATGAAGTTAATAGACTTTTTCATAGTTGACATTTTTTCATGCGCATGCGTCAATTTCCGCCATGTTTTTGGGCACTTTTTTGACGTATAGCCAATGAAAATAACAAAATGTGCCCGAAACTTTCATATTCCCGCCTTTGAAACAAGACGAACGCGTATTACCTAGTAACTTATTTAACAGTCGTTACTTGTTCTCGCGGATGGGTCACTTAGGACCACGCGGAATCAACGTATGTTGATTGAGCCTTCCTCCTTGCCCAATAGCTCTTCATATGCATGGATTGTTGTAGTTTCTGTTCCTCTGACCATGCACGTCGTGTTGGTTTCTTCTGAACTTCCCTAAATCCCCGTTGTGTGAACAATATTCCTGATCACATCAGATCTGGCCATTCCATCTCCACTAGCAGTCGTTACTATGTTTTAGCAACAGTTATTTACAAATCATTACTATTAGCTAGCAACTGCTGCTATGAACTTAATACCAGTAGGAAATTGAATAACGCGGAATTTGAATTCATCATGCAGCGTCGCGGAACTCGCACGAGACGTCATCCGGATTGACGTATGATCCCTGGACCATCGGTTTGATTGAGAATCCGCTACTCCGCAACAGGAAGACCGTGAGAAAAGTAACGAATGTTTTAATGAACGAAAACTCAAATCGCATAGTTTAGCTAGTCCCGAGTGCGAAGCTAAAAACCGCAATTCGCTACGACCAACACGCTTCGAGTTGACTTCCTGAGAATATTTCATCCAAAAAACAAATTCAACGAGATTTAAAAAAAGCAAATCATTTTCATTTAGCCTTCACCGTTCTAAATCCAAATATGAAAACCAGAACTCGATACGGCTTTTATTCCCTGACTTACAGCAGTGTAAAGCAACGACAAATTTCCTGCAAAAAAACTAAACCAGCAAGAATTTTAACGCAACAAGAACTTTACCCCAAACATTTCAACCTGTAGATTCCAAATTTCTTAGGTAAATAGACCTGCGACGTCCACTTCCGCAATTATCACTTTCGGAAGTTACTAAGCTTTTCATTGCAAATCGGAAACTAGAAAGCCGTTTAGAATTTTGAAAACTGCATTCTATAGATTTTTTTCGTGAGGAATGCGATAGTGAAGACCGAAAGCTTTTGCGAGTTGTGTGGGCCGGAAATTGCGATTTTAGCTTTTGTAGATTGGTCGAAACGGTGGGATTTCAAAGAACAAAGGATGGTTTCGGCAAGTTTTTGGGGCGCCAAGTTGAGATTTTGAAGTCTCTTAAAGTTTCCGGTTTGGGAAATATTTAGAATGCAAGTAGTTTACCAATCTATGAACTTGTTTACCAGTCATTACTATTACCTATTGCAACAGCAGATACGCATGGCTGCCTAACCTGAGAGAGTGGTATGATTCCACATCCCATGAGTTATTCCGAGCTACCGGTTCCAAGATGAAGATAGCGATGATGATTGCAAAACCTCCCGAAAGGAGATGCCATATAAAGAAGAAGATTGGAACAGCAGACAAAACGGTCAGTAAACTGTGCGATGCATGCGCAAGTTAAAACTTTACTGATTTGCTATATTAGACATGCGTGGAACGGTTTGTTGACCGTGTTGATGGTTGTTACTACAAGGCTTAGATGGTTGTATGGGCTAAAGTGTATAGGTTGTTATAAAACTGTATGGTTGTTATAACAAGATTAAGATGGTTGCGTGGGCTAAAGGATGGTTGTTATAACAAGGCTAAGATGGTTATGTGGGCTAAGGGTTGGTTGTTATAATAAGGCTAAGATGATTGTGTGGGCTAAGGGATGGTTGTTATAACAAGGTGAGGTGGTTTGTTTGTGTTGTTTTGTCTTTGATATCGAAATGTGTTTATGTAGTGGAGTAGATTAGGTTCGGCTTTTCGTTTTGTTTGGTTTTAGTTCGCGGTGTTAAAGATAGATTAAAAAAAGTATTGATAAAATGCGCGGCCGTCGTTTATTTTTTTATGATCATAGATGAAATAAAAATGTGAGAAAAACGCAAAAAAAAAAACAAAATGTTATGAAATAAGAAAACTATTTTTGTAAAAGAAAGTTTTTCGTTTTGGTGTTTTTGTGACGGACTCTCTTTGCCACTGAACTCTTTTCCAACTCAAAACGACTCTTCCACTCACTCTCAACATGTAGACTTTGGCCAGCCCCGACTTCTCCCTCACACGAACTTTCTTCCGTTTCCTACGTTTCACACTCTCAGACCGGCTGCATCAAACGAAATTAGACAATAAATGAACGACGAGATTTACCTCGAAGTCTACATGTTAAGTCCACGAAGACTGACTGCTACTTATCGAATTTAACCGTTTGTTTTTTGTTTTTCTTGATGGTATTCTGCGGAACAAAACAAAAAACATATCGTTAATTTATGTACTTGTACCAAAACCAAATTGTAATATAATGTTTGATATGAATGTATTGCTGTTTTCGTTTTCGCTTCAAGTCTAAGCTTGTTGGTTAAATGCATTTTATCGAGACAAAAAATTAAATCAATAAAATTTACCACAAATTAAGCCTTTTTAAACTACCTATCGCATTGTTTTCCATTGTGTGACACCCCTGACTGAAAAACAAAAAATCGTTTTTCAAAGTTTTGCATTGCATGACACCCCTGACTGAAAAACAAAAAATCGTGGCATCCCTGACTGAACAGGGTGGATGTTTTTTTTTTCCTTAACCAATGTGGGTCTAAGAGGGTAAGCCCTAAAAATCCAGGCGGGTAAGCCCTTATATTTCCCCACAAAGTTCCATTCATGTAAATAGATCCAGCCCCTGTATTAGATCTAGGAGTCACAGATTTTGCACAAAATCTTCGTTTTGGAGTTTTCAAAATTGCTCACTTTTAATGGAAATTGAGCCTACTGGGTGCTAGAGAATTAGTGAATTGGCACGATTTTAGCAAATTTTAGATTTTAACTAAGTAGGGAGGGATCTGAGAGGAAGCGACGGATTTTATCTGGCAGATGCTTTTGTTGTCTTTAAGGTGATGTCAAATTTATTAACATATTTAGTTATTAAGTAGTTAGTGAACTAGTAAGTTGATTGAGTTTTGTTTTTGCATGATTTGGGTTTGGTTTTTACCAAAACTAAGCGGTTTGCGAAATTTTTGCAAGCGGATTCGCGTTAGGCATTCAGTTTACTAAGTCCTTGTCAAATTTCACCCACCTAGTCCAACTAGTTCCTAAGTTATGACAGAATTAGTGAATTGACACGATTTTAGCAGGTTTTAGATTTTAAGGAAGTAGGGAGGGATCTGAGAGGAAGTGAAGGATGTTCTCTGGTAGATGCTTTTGTTGTCTTTAAGTTGTCTTTAAATGATGTCAAATTTATTAATGCAGGATTATTAGTTTTTGAGTTATTAAGTAATTAGTAAACTAGTAAGTTGATTGAGTTTTGTTTTTGGATGATTTGGGTTTGCGATTTTATTGCGGAAGAACTAAGCGGTGTGCGAAATGTTTGCAAGCGGATTCGCGTAAAGCATTCAATTTACTAAGTCCTTGCCAAATTTCACCCACCTAGTCCTAGTATTTGTATGTATTTATTAAATATATTTCAGGGCTTTTAAGAAGTTAGATCACATCGCGAGAAGAAATATTTATGTGATGGATGTTTAACCTTTTTCTCAACTGAATCGACTTTTAAATAACATAAATTGAATGACTGTAACCAAATATACACTATTATGCCGACAGAAGACCTTGTAAAAGATAAGAGAGGTGATATGTGCTTAGTGCTGCTTAGTGGAACTAGTTCCTAAGTTATGACAGAATTAGTGAATTGACGATTTTAGCAGGTTTTAGATTTTAAGGAAGTAGGGACGGATCTGAGAGGAAGTGAAGGATGTTATCTGGTAGATGATTTTGTTGTCTTTAAGGTGATGTCAAATTTATTAACGTAGGATTATTAGTTTTCGAGTTATTAAGTAATTAGTAAACTAGTAAGTTGATTGAGTTTTGTTTTTGGATGATTTGGGTTTGCGATTTTATTGCGGAAGAACTAAGCGGTTTGCGAAATTTTTGCAAGCGGATTCGCGTAATGCATTCAGTTTACTAAGTCCTTGCCAAATTTCACCCACCTAGTCCAACTAGTTCCTAAGTTATGACAGAATTAGTGCACGAACAAGATTTCAGCAAGTTTCAAATTTGAGGGGAATAGGGGGGATATTAAGGGAAGCGCATGCTATTATCTAATAGATGATTTAGTTGTCTGCATTAGGGAAAGACATATAAATTTATTATATTTAGAAGAAGGGGTTAAAGGCCACTGTATTTGTATGTATTTATTAAAGATATTTCAGGGCTTTTAAGAAGTTAGATCACATCACATCGCGAGAAGAAATATTTATGTGTTGGCTGTTTAACCTTTTTCTCAATTGAATCGACTTTTAAATAACATAAATTGAATGACTGTAACAAAATATACACTATTATGCCGACAGAAGACCTTGTAAAAGATAAGAGAGCTGATATGTGCTTAGTGCTGCTTAGTGGAACTAGTTCCTAAGTTATGACAGAATTAGTGAATTGACGATTTTAGCAGGTTTTAAATTTTAAGGAAGTAGGAAGGGATCTGAGAGGAAGTGAAGGATGTTATCTGGTAGATGGTTTTGTTGTCTTTAAGGTGATGTCAAATTTATTAACGTAGGATTATTAGTTTTCGAGTTATTAAGTAATTAGTAAACTAGTAAGTTGATTGAGTTTTGTTTTTGGATGATTTGGGTTTGCGATTTTATTGCGGAAGAACTAAGCGGTTTGCGAAATTTTTGCAAGCGGATTCGCGTAATGCATTCAGTTTACTAAGTCCTTGCCAAATTTCACCCACCTAGTCCAACTAGTTCCTAAGTTATGACAGAATTAGTGAATTGACACGATTTTAGCAGCTTTTAGATTTTAAGGAATTAGGGAAGGATCTGAGAGGAAGTGAAGGATGTTCTCTGGTAGATGCTTTTGTTGTCTTTAAGTTGTCTTTAAATGATGTCAAATTTATTAATGCAGGATTATTAGTTTTTGAGTTATTAAGTAATTAGTAAGTTGATTGAGTTTTGTTTTTGGATGATTTGGGTTTGCGATTTTATTGCGGAAGAACTAAGCGGTGTGCGAAATGTTTGCAAGCGGATTCGCGTAAAGCATTCAATTTACTAAGTCCTTGCCAAATTTCACCCACCTAGTCCTAGTATTTGTATGTATTTATTAAAGATATTTCAGGGCTTTTAAGAAGTTAGATCACATCGCGAGAAGAAATATTTATGTGATGGCTGTTTAACCTTTTTCTGAACTGAATCGACTTTTAAATAACATAAATTGAATGACTGTAACAAAATATACACTATTATGCCGACAGAAGACCTTGTAAAAGATAAGAGAGGTGATATGTGCTTAGTGCTGCTTAGTGGAACTAGTTCCTAAGTTATAACAGAATTAGTGAATTGACGATTTTAGCAGGTTTTAGATTTTAAGGAAGTATGGAGGGATCTGAGAGGAAGTGAAGGATGTTATCTGGTAGATGGTTTTGTTGTCTTTAAGGTGATGTCAAATTTATTAACGTAGGATTATTAGTTTTCGAGTTATTAAGTAATTAGTAAACTAGTAAGTTGATTGAGTTTTGTTTTTGGATGATTTGGGTTTGCGATTTTATTGCGGAAGAACTAAGCGGTGTGCGAAATGTTTGCAAGCGGATTCGCGTAAAGCATTCAATTTACTAAGTACTTGCCAAATTTCACCCACCTAGTCCAACTAGTTCCTAAGTTATGACAGAATTAGTGAATTGACACGATTTTAGCAGCTTTTAGATTTTAAGGTAGTAGGGAAGGATCTGAGAGGAAGTGAAGGATGTTCTTTGGATGTTCTCAAAAATAGATGCTTTTGTTGTCTTTAAGTTGTCTTTAAATGATGTCAAATTTATTAATGCAGGATTATTAGTTTTTGAGTTATTAAGTAACTAGTAAGTTGATTGAGTTTTGTTTTTGGATGATTTGGGTTTGCGATTTTATTGCGGAAGAACTAAGCGGTGTGCGAAATGTTTGCAACCGGATTCGCGTAAAGCATTCAATTTACTAAGTACTTGCCAAATTTCACCCACCTAGTCCAACTAGTTCCTAAGTTATGACAGAATTAGTGAATTGACACGATTTTAGCAGCTTTTAGATTTTAAGGTAGTAGGGAAGGATCTGAGAGGAAGTGAAGGATGTTCTCTGGATGTTCTCAAAAATAGATGCTTTTGTTGTCTTTAAGTTGTCTTTAAATGATGTCAAATATATTAATGCAGGATTATTAGTTTTTGAGTTATTAAGTAATTAGTAAACTAGTAAGTTGATTGAGTTTTGTTTTTGGATGATTTGGGTTTGCGATTTTATTGAGGATTCGCGTAAAGCATTCAATTTACTAAGTCCTTGCCAAATTTCACCCACCTAGTCCTAGTATTTGTATGTATTTATTAAAGATATTTCAGGGCTTTTAAGAAGTTAGATCACATCGCGAGAAGAAATATTTATGTGATGGATGTTTAACCTTTTTCTCAACTGAATCGACTTTTAAATAACATAAATTGAATGACCGTAACAAAATATACACTATTATGCCGTCAGAAGACCTTGTAAAAGATAAGAGAGGTGATATGTGCTTAGTGCTGCTTAGTGGAACTAGTTCATAAGTTATGACAGAATTAATGAATTGACGATTTTAGCAGGTTTTAGATTTTAAGGAAGTAGGGAGGGATCTGAGAGGAAGTGAAGGATGTTATCTGGTAGATGATTTTGTTGTCTTTAAGGTGATGTCAAATTTATTAACGTAGGATTATTAGTTTTCGAGTTATTAAGTAATTAGTAAACTAGTAAGTTGATTGAGTTTTGTTTTTGGTTGATTTGGGTTTGCGATTTTATTGCGGAAGAACTAAGCGGTTTGCGAAATGTTTGCAAGCGGATTCGCGTAAAGCATTCAATTTACTAAGTCCTTGCCAAATTTCACCCACCTAGTCCAACTAGTTCCTAAGTTATGACAGAATTAGTGAATTGACACGATTTTAGCAGCTTTTAGATTTTAAGGAAGTAGGGAAGGATCTGAGAGGAAGTGAAGGATGTTCTCTGGATGTTCTCAAAAATAGATGCTTTTGTTGTCTTTAAGTTGTCTTTAAATGATATCAAATTTATTAATGCAGGATTATTAGTTTTTGAGTTATTAAGTAATTAGTAAACTAGTAAGTTGATTGAGTTTTGTTTTTGGATGATTTGGTTTTGCGATTTTATTGCGGAAGAACTAAGCGGTGTGCGAAATGTTTGCAAGCGGATTCGCTTAAAGCATTCAATTTACTAAGTCCTTGCCAAATTTCACCCACCTAGTCCAACTAGTTCCTGAGTTATGACAGAATTAGTGAATTGACACGATTTTAGCAGGTTTTAGATTTTATGGAAGTAGGGAACGATCTGAGAGGAAGTGAAGGATGTTCTCTGGATGTTCTCAAAAATAGATGCTTTTGTTGTCTTTAAATGATGTCAAATTTATTAATGCAGGATTATTAGTTTTTGAGTTATTAAGTAATTAGTAAACTAGTAAGTTGATTGAGTTTTGTTTTTGGATGATTTGGGTTTGCGATTTTATTGAGGATTCGCGTAAAGCATTCAATTTACTAAGTCCTTGCCAAATTTCACCCACCTAGTCCTAGTATTTGTATGTATTTATTAAAGATATTTCAGGGCTTTCAAGAAGTTAGATCACATCGCGAGAAGAAATATTTATGTGATGGATGCTTAACCTTTTTCTCAACCGAATCGACTTTTAAATAACATAAATTGAATGACTGTAACAAAATATACACTATTATGCCGACAGAAGACCTTGTAAAAGATAAGAGAGGTGATATGTGCTTAGTGCTGCTTAGTGGAATTAGTTCCTAAGTTATAACAGAATTAGTGAATTGACGATTTTAGCAGGTTTTAGATTTTAAGGAAGTAGGGAGGGATCTGAGAGGAAGTGAAGGATGTTATCTGGTAGATGGTTTTGTTGTCTTTAAGGTGATGTCAAATTTATTAACGTAGGATTATTAGTTTTCGAGTTATTAAGTAATTAGTAAACTAGTAAGTTGATTGAGTTTTGTTTTTGGATGATTTGGGTTTGCGATTTTATTGCGGAAGAACTAAGCGGTTTGCGAAATTTTTGCAAGCGGATTCGCGTAATGCATTCAGTTTACTAAGTCCTTGCCAAATTTCACCCACCTAGTCCAACTAGTTCCTAAGTTATGACAGAATTAGTGAATTGACACGATTTTAGCAGCTTTTAGATTTTAAGGAAGTAGGGAAAGATCTGAGAGGAAGTGAAGGATGTTCTCTGGTAGATGCTTTTGTTGTCTTTAAGTTGTCTTTAAATGATGTCAAATTTATTAATGCAGGATTATTAGTTTTTGAGTTATTAAGTAATTAGTAAGTTGATTGAGTTTTGTTTTTGGATGATTTGGGCTTGCGATTTTATTGCGGAAGAACTAAGCGGTGTGCGAAATGTTTGCAAGCGGATTCGCGTAAAGCATTCAATTTACTAAGTCCTTGCCAAATTTCACTCACCTAGTCCTAGTATTTGTATGTATTTATTAAAGATATTTCAGGGCTTTTAAGAAGTTAGATCACATCGCGAGAAGTAATATTTATGTGATGGCTGTTTAACCTTTTTCTCAACTGAATCGACTTTTAAATAACATAAATTGAATGACTGTAACCAAATATACACTATTATGCCGACAGAAGACCTTGTAAAAGATAAGAGAGGTGATATGTGCTTAGTGCTGCTTAGTGGAACTAGTTCCTAAGTTATGACAGAATTAGTGAATTGACGATTTTAGCAGGTTTTAGATTTTAAGGAAGTCCCTCCCTGATCTGAGAGGAAGTGAAGGATGTTATCTGGTAGATGATTTTGTTGTCTTTAAGGTGATGTCAAATTTATTAACGTAGGATTATTAGTTTTCGAGTTATTAAGTAATTAGTAAACTAGTAAGTTGATTGAGTTTTGTTTTTGGATGATTTGGGTTTGCGATTTTATTGCGGAAGAACTAAGCGGTTTGCGAAATTTTTGCAAGCGGATTCGCGTAATGCATTCAGTTTACTAAGTCCTTGCCAAATTTCACCCACCTAGTCCAACTAGTTCCTAAGTTATGACAGAATTAGTGCACGAACAAGATTTCAGCAAGTTTTAAATTTGAGGGGAATAGGGGGGATATTAAGGGAAGCGCATGCTATTATCTAATAGATGATTTAGTTGTCTGCATTAGGGAAAGACATATAAATTTATTATATTTAGAAGAAGGGGTTAAAGGCCACTGTATTTGTATGTATTTATTAAAGATATTTCAGGGCTTTTAAGAAGTTAGATCACATCACATCGCGAGAAAAAATATTTATGTGATGGCTGTTTAACCTTTTTCTCAACTGAATCGACTTTTAAATAACATAAATTGAATGACTGTAACAAAATATACACTATTATGCCGACAGAAGACCTTAAGAGTGGTGATATGTGCTTAGTGCTGCTAAATTTATTAAGGTGGGATTATTAGTTTTGGAGTTATGACGTAATTAGTACACTACTTGATTGGGTTTAAAATTTTATGTTTGCGAATTTATTGTGGAAGAACTAAGCGGTTTGCGAAATTTTTGCAAGCGGATTCCTGCAGGGGGTTTAGTTAACTAAACCTTTGCCAAATTTCATCGACTTACTCCAACTAGTTCTAAACTTATTACAGGTTTAGTAAACTACTGCGTGTTTTTTATTTTGCGGCGTTTACCGGAGAAAACGGAAGGAAGTTTGTGCGTTGCAAGTTGTTCTCTGCTAGATAATTTAGTAAACTATGTTTTGCAGAAAGATTTGTTGCAGTGGACTAACTAGTTGCGAAGTTATTGCGGGATTAGCGCAACCAGTTTTGTTTACATACAAATATCGGTTTTATAATTCAATATCCTGCGTGGTATTAGCATGGAAAGTTGTTTGAACATGGGATTTGTTTTGTAGTAGAAGATTTGTGTTAGAAGATGGGATTTGTTTTGTAGTAGAATACAATTTTGAACTTTCTAAGTTAAAAAATAAGTGTACTAAACACAATTTTCGCGCAAAAAATTTTCAAAAATTTAAAACTTGAACTTTCTAGAATAAGTTTACAAAATATCATTTTTGTGCTTTAAGTCTATCCATTTCAAACTTGAGTTTTAAAGTGAAACCTATTTTCTCATTCACTTTTAAATAAACAAAGTTTGTGTTCTTGTCACAGGCGAACGGAGCGGCTAATTTTGACAATATTTTCAAAATTATAAAATCTGAACCTTCTAGAACAAATTTACTAGATATTCTTTGTTTGCTTTAAGTATGTCTGTTTCAAATTTGATTTTTAGAGTAAAATCAATTTTCTCATTCACTTGCAAATCAACTAAATTTGTGTTCTTGTCACGGGCGAACGGAGCGACAAAATTTGACAAAATTTTCAAAAATATAAAATTTGAACTTTCTAATATAAATTTACAAAATATATTTTTTTTGCAACGAAACACCGAAATCAGAAAGGAATGTGACGTGGAAGATGTTGACTCGGAAAAGAAGGAGAATGTGGGACGAACATGTCGCGAGGATGGATGAGCACACAATTGCGAAAATCGTCAAACCAACAGGCAGAAGAACAACGGACCGACTTCCCAGAAGGTGGAAAGACAGTTATACTTATATATCACAGGCTGATTGCCATCATCATTTGTCACTTACTCTTAGACTTATATGTCACATGAGATGCGTCAGGATAATACATGCTATGCTGCCTAATATAAGAAGAAGAAGGCTGATTGCCAACATCGCTCGCTGGCAGACTCGAAGTCGATTTGCGCTGTACATCGTTTATCGTTAGAGTCTCGAGCCCATACGTTGCGACCGGCAAGATCCATGAGTCATAAACCTTCCTCTTGAGGTTTTTAGGGATGCGTGGTTTTCGAAGAATCTAGCTGAGCCTACCAAACGCCGTCCAGGTCAAGCTCATAGGTCATACTCTTGAGATAGTCGATGAGTATGTATATCTCAAGTTGGGAAAGGACAATCACCACCCGTATCGGTGATTGCCCTTCCGAACTTGATGTTGTGTCCCAGATACGTAGTCTGTTAGAAAAGTATCCGACCTTTAGCCGGTAAAAAAACTGGCATACATGGAGTGTTGGAAACCTAATCACCTTCAAAGTACTCTCCTTGGGACTCCACACACTTCTCCCAGCGGTGCCGCCATTGTTGGAAGCATTCCGAAAAAGCCTCTTTCGGAATCGACTTTAGCTCGGCTGTCGTTGCAACCATAATGTCCTCTCTTGTCTGAAATCGCGTTCCTTTCAATGGCCCCTTGACTTTGGGGAATAGCCAGAAGTCGCAAGCAGCCTGTCGAACCAGATGATTCTGGTTTTTTGCCAAAAAATTGTGAACCAAGTGCGAAGATGTGCTGGAGCATTCTCGTGATGGAGTCGCCAATTTCCTGATGACCACAACTCCAGTCGCAATTTCTCGGATAGTCACACGACGGTCCCGCATCACCACAGCGTTCACTTAGGCAATGACATGGACATTTCGGCATGTTGATGGCCGACCAGAGCGTGGCTCGCTTTCCACCGATGTGCGACCGTCTTTAAACCGGTCCTTAATCTGTATGATGCCCATAGCATCGTCACCGAAAGCCGTCTGAATCTTCCTTGGTTTCCACCTGGTTTTCGCCCAGTTTCTGGCAAAATTTGATGCAGTAGCGCTGCTACAGTCGTTTTACTTGCATTGAAAAACCGACGAGAGCACTACACACTACGTCACTCGAATACTGACGCTATCTACAGGCGGGAAAAAATGCACGCATGCGCACGAAGGTTCAAGGTGGGCTCATGCAAGCGCGCTTGATTAAAATCCATCAGGTTTTCAAAATAAAAAAAAGGTCGGATACTTTTCTAACAGACCACGTATCTACTCTTCGACTATCTCAAGAGTTTGATTACTGATTGTGACCATTATATTGCTCGAATTCATGATTTTAGTTTTCTGAAGATTCATTTTCAGCCCCACCGCTGGGAGACTTCTTCGAGTTCACATAGCATTATCCCTAGTTCACCTGGGTCGTTGCTGGTAAGTACAAAATGAACTCGGGATGAAGTACACATAAGTAAATTTCGAAGGAAATGCCTAAATTTTACGGCACCTGGGAAGAAAAACACAAAAACACTGCCCTAACGGTTCGGCATGTCCGTATGCGATCAGGGGACCCCAGTCCTTCTCCTTCAGCAACAAACCCTCCTTCTCCAATTCTAGCTGCAACTGCAACACAAATATCCACAAAAGAACATAGAAAACAGCAACACGAGCAACCCAGTATCATCCCGAGCTCCTTCAGACTCCTCCCACAGCACAGTTTAATAGGAAGATTGGAAGACATGAAGGTCAGTGATCTAAAATCCGAGCTAAAGCGGAGAAACCTCCCCGTTTTCGGTTCCAAATCCCAACTCATAGAACGTCTCAAAACCAAAATGAGCAACGGAGATTGTTCCATATCTTCCGGAGGCGACGACTCCTCCCCCAACACACCGACGTCAGTTCTCCCGGTTGGAACACATGGAGATGGACCCGCAAAGTCCCCAAATTCTCCAATGCGATTTGAAACCGCAAGAGGAATTAGTTCGGGATCAGTAGAGGAAGATTGAGGAGTTGCAGAGTTCACGTTATCCCAGATAAAGTTGCAAGCTGCGATTTGAGAACGCAAGAGGAATTAGTTCGGGATCAGCAGATTGAGGAGTTGCAGAGGGAGTTAACGCTATCCCAGATGAAGCTGCCAGAAGGGCTGAGCCCAAAGCGCAGGGTTTGGCGCTGAAGAAGCATCTTCAAGCTAAGCAGCAGCAGCCGATGGTCATACAGATGCAGCAGATTCTACAATGCGATTTGAAAACGCAAGAGGAATTTCTTCGGGATCAGCAGAGGAAGGTTGAGGAGTTGCAGAGGGAGTTAACGCTATCCCAGATGAAGCTGCCAGAAGGGCTGAGCCCAAAGCGCAGTGTTTGGCGCTGAAGAAGCATCTTCAAGCTAAGCAGCAGCAGTCGATGGTCATACAGATGCAGCAGATTCTCCAATGCGATTTGAAACCGCAAGAGGAATTACTTCGGGATCAGCAGAGGAAGGTTGAGGAGTTGCAGAGGGAGTTAACGCTCTCCCAGATGAAGCTGCAAGATGTAGAAGATGTTGACTCGGAAAAGAAGGAGAATGTGGGACGAACATGTCGCGAGGATGGATGAGCACACAATTGCGAAAATCGTCAAACCAACAGGCAGAAGAACAACGGACCCAGACTTCCCAGAAGGTGGAAAGACAGTTATACTTATATATCACAGGCTGATTGCCATCTTTATTTGTCACTCACACTTACTTATAGACTTATATGTCACATGAGATGTGTCAGGATAATACATGCTATGCTGCCTAATATAAGAAGAAGAAGGCTGATTGCCAGCATCGCTCGCTGGCAGACTCGAAGTCGATTTGCGCTGTACATCGTTTATCGTTAGAGTCTCAAGCCCATACGTTGCGACCGGCAAGATCCATGAGTCATAAACCTTCCTCTTGAAGTTTTTAGGGATGCGTGGTTCTCGAAGAATCTAGCTGAGCCTACCAAACGCCGCCCAGGTCAAGCTCATAGGTCATACTCTCAAGGTCATACTCTTGAGATAGTCGATGAGTATGTATATCTCAAGTTGGGAAAGGACAATCACCACCCGTATCGGTGATTGCCCTTCCGAACTTGATGTTGTGTCCCAGATACGTAGTCTGTTAGAAAAGTATCCGACCTTTAGCCGGTAAAAAAACTGGCATACATGAAGTGTTGGAAACCTAATCACCTTCAAAGTACTCTCCTTGGGACTCCACACACTTCTCCCAGCGGTGCCGCCATTGTTGGAAGCATTCCGAAAAAGCCTCTTTCGGAAACGACTTTAGCTCGGCTGTCGTTGCAGCCATAATGTCCTCTCTTGTCTGAAATCGCGTTCCTTTCAATGGCCCCTTGACTTTGGGGAATAGCCAGAAGTCGCAAGCAGCCTGTCGAACCAGATGATTCTGGTTTTTCGCCAAAAAATTGTGAACCAAGTGCGAAGAATGTGCTGGAGCATTGTCGTGATGGAGTCGCCAATTTCCTGATGACCACAACTCCAGTCGCAATTTCTCGGATAGTCACACGACGGTCCCGCATCACCACAGCGTTCACTTTGGCAATTACATGGTCATTTCGGCATGTTGATGGCCGACCAGTGCGTGGCTCGCTTTCCACCGATGTGCGACCGTCTTTAAACCGGTCCTTTATCTGTATGATGCCCATAGCATCGTCACCGAAAGCCGTCTGAATCTTCCTTGGTTTCCACCTGGTTTTCGCCCAGTTTCTGGCAAAATTTGATACAGTAGCGCTGCTCCAGTCGTTTTACTTGCATTGAAAAACCGACGAGAGCACTACACACTACGTCACTCGAATACTGACGCTATCTACAGGCGGGAAAAAATGCACGCATGCGCACGAAGGTTCAAGGTGGGCTCATGCAAGCGCGCTTGATTAAAATCCATCAGGTTTTCTAAATAAAAAAAAAGGTCGGATACTTTTCTAACGGACCACGTATATCTACTCTTCGACTATCTCAAGAGTTTGATTACTGATTGTGACCATTATATTGCTCGAATTCATGATTTTAGTTTTCTGAAGATTCATTTTCAGCCCCACCGCTGGGAGACTTCTTCGAGTTCACATAGCATTATCCCTAGTTCACCTGGGTCGTTGCTGGTAAGTACAAAATGAACTCGTGATGAAGTACACATAAGTAAATTTCGAAGGAAATGCCTAAATTTTACGGCACCTGGGAAGAAAAACACAAAAACACTGCCCTAACGGTTCGGCATGTCCGTATGCGATCAGGGGACCCCAGTCCTTCTCCTTCAGCAACAAACCCTCCTTCTCCAATTCTAGCTACAACTTCAACACAAATATCCACAAAAGAACATAGAAAGCAGCAACACGAGCAACCCAGCACCATCCGCAGCTCCTTCAAACTCCTCCCTCAGCACCGTTTAATAGGAAGATTGGAAGACATGAAGGTCAGTGATCTAAAATCCGAGCTAAAGCGGAGAAACCTCCCCGTTTTCGGTTCCAAATCCCAACTCATAGAACGCCTCAAAACCAAAATGAGCAACGGAGATTGTTCCATAGCTTCCGGAGGCGACGACTCCTCCCCCAACACACCGACGTCAGTTCTCCCGGTTGGAACACATGGAGATGGACCCGCAAAGTCCCCAAATTCTCCAATGCGATTTGAAAACGCAAGAGGAATTAGTTCGGGATCAGTAGAGGAAGATTGAGGAGTTGCAGAGTTCACGTTATCCCAGATAAAGTTGCAAGCTGCGATTTGAGAACGCAAGAGGAATTAGTTCGGGATCAGCAGATTGAGGAGTTGCAGAGGGAGTTAACGCTATCCCAGATGAAGCTGCCAGAAGGGCTGAGCCCAAAGCGCAGTGTTTGGCGCTGAAGAAGCATCTTCAAGCTAAGCAGCAGCAGCCGATGGTCATACAGATGCAGCAGATTCTACAATGCGATTTTAAAACGCAAGAGGAATTACTTCGGGATCAGCAGAGGAAGGTTGAGGAGTTGCAGAGGGAGTTAACGCTATCCCAGATGAAGCTGCAAGATGTAGAAGATGTTGACTCGGAAAAGAAGGAGAATGTGGGACGAACATGTCGCGAGGATGGATGAGCACACAATTGCGAAAATCGTCAAACCAACAGGCAGAAGAACAACGGACCGACTTCCCAGAAGGTGGAAAGACAGTTATACTTATATATCACAGGCTGATTGCCATCATCATTTGTCACTCACACTTACTTATAGACTTATATGTCACATGAGATGCGTCAGGATAATACATGCTATGCTGCCTAATATAAGAAGAAGAAGGCTGATTGCCAGCATCGCTCTCTGGCAGACTCGAAGTCGATTTGCGCTGTACATCGTTTATCGTTAGAGTCTCGAGCCCATACGTTGCGACCGGCAAGATTCATGAGTCATAAACCTTCCTCTTGAGGTTTTTAGGGATGCGTGGTTTTCGAAGAATCTAGCTGAGCCTACCAAACGCCGTCCAGGTCAAGCTCATAGGTCATACTCTTGAGATAGTCGATGAGTATGTATATCTCAAGTTGGGAAAGGACAATCACCACCCGTATCGGTGGTTGCCTTTCCGAACTTGATGTTGTGTCCCAGATACGTAGTCTGTTAGAAAAGTATCCGACCTTTAGCCGGTAAAAAAAACTGGCATACATGGAGTGTTGGAAACCTAATCACCTTCAAAGTACTCTCCTTGGGATTCCACACACTTCTCCCAGCGGTGCCGCCATTGTTGGAAGCATTCCGAAAAAGCGTCTTTCGGAATCGACTTTAGCTCGGCTGTCGTTGCAGCCATAATGTCCTCTCTTGTCTGAAATCGCGTTCCTTTCAATGGCCTCTTCACTTTGGGGAATAGCCAGAAGTCGCAAGCAGCCTGTCTAACCAGATGAGTCTGGTTTTTCGCCAAAAAATTGTGAACCAAGTACGTAGAATGTGCTGGAGCATTGTCGTGATGGAGTCGCCAATTTCCTGATGACCACAACTCCAGTCGCAATTTCTCGGATAGTCACACGACGGTCCCGCATCACCACAGCGTTCACTTAGGCAATGACATGGACATTTCGGCATGTTGATGGCCGACCAGTGCGTGGCTCGCTTTCCACCGATGTGCGACCGTCTTTAAACCGGTCCTTAATCTGTATGATGCCCATAGCATCGTCACCGAAAGCCGTCTGAATCTTCCGAATGGTTTCCACCTGGTTGTCGCCCAGTTTCCGGCAAAATTTGATACAGTAGCGCTGCTCCAGACGTTTTACTTGCATTGAAAAACCTACGAGGGCACTACACACTACGTCACTCGAATACTGACGCTATCTACAGGCGGGAAAAAATGCACGCATGCGCACGAAGGTTCAAGGTGGGCTCATGCAAGCGCGCTTGATTAAAATCCATTAGGTTTTCAAAAAAAAAAAAGGTCGGATACTTTTCTAACAGACCACGTATATCTACTCTTCGACTTTCGCTCGAATTCATGATTTTAGTTTTCTGAAGATTCATTTTCAGCCCCATCGCTGGGAGACTTGGAAGACATGAAGGTCAGTGATCTAAAATCCGAGCTAAAGCGGACAAACCTCCCCGTTTTCGGTTCCAAATCCCTTAGAACTCATAGAACGCCTCAAAACCAAAATGAGTAACGGAGATTGTTCCATAGCTTCCAGAGGCGACGACTCCTCCCCCAACACACCGACGTCACTTCTCCCGGTTGGAACACATGGAGATGGACCCGCAAAGTCCACAAATTCTCCAATGCGATTTGAAAACGCAAGAGGAATTAGTTCGGGATCAGTAGAGGAAGATTGAGGAGTTGCAGAGTTCACGTTATCCCAGATAAAGTTGCAAGCTGCGATTTGAGAACGCAAGAGGAATTAGTTCGGGATCAGCAGATTGAGGAGTTGCAGAGGGAGTTAACGCTATCCCAGATGAAGCTGCCAGAAGGGCTGAGCCCAAAGCGCAGTGTTTGGCGCTGAAGAAGCATCTTCAAGCTAAGCAGCAGCAGCCGATGGTCATACAGATGCAGCAGATTCTCCAATGCGATTTGAAAACGCAAGAGGAATTACTTCGGGATCAGCAGAGGAAGGTTGAGGAGTTGCAGAGGGAGTTAACGCTATCCCAGATGAAGCTGCCAGCAGGGTTGAGCGCAGTGTTTGGCGCTGAAGAAGCATCTCCAAGCTAAGCAGCAGCAGCCGATGGCCATGCAGATGCAGCAGATGAGATCCAGCAGCAACAACACGTGGCGTTTCAGAATAGGAAGAATTTACACGGGAACTTGTTGTTGAATCGGAACGACGCCGCGTTGGTTTTGAACCATTTGGTGCAAGGGAGGAACAAGCTGAAGAATAACACGCGGGCGAATTCCTTGCCGAACTTTAATAATTTGAAGTGACGGAAGAAAAACCTCCGCCGCCGATTTACGAAGAAGCTGTTAAAAAGTAGACGAGTATAAAGAGCCAAACGTGCTTGAGGTTTTAATAAAGAACGGGGAACTGCCTCCAAGTGCTGCTCAAGATCCTTTAACGGTTCTTACGTATTAACGCCACCACCGCTATATATTGGATCGAGAGTTCGCACTGCTGCGCGTATGTTGTCTTGATTTATCTGTCCGCTTCGTGGCGGGCAATCTAATCTAACAGGGGTAAAAATCATAAAAATTTTAGTTGTAGATTGGCGGCATTTAAAAATGTATTGGTGGTGGCGTTAATACGTAAGTACCCCTTTAACTCCAAACTCTATTAAAGCAGAACCGCCTTACCCAATCAACGAAACGCCAGAATCAGCTCTTGGATTAGACGCCGCGGATCTGTTAAACGCTTTGGATAAGCTTGAGACGATGGACTTCACGCAACTCGTCGAGCCTCAGACCAACAACTCCACCGTGTCCATAGACTCCGACGACTGGCTGGAATCGCAGGTGCCTTCGGAAATCAACGTCAACAACAACCACCAAGATCTCGGCTACGACTCGCTGATGGGTATCGGCTTCGACCCCTTCTGTCTCGAGGACCGCAACTCCACCAAACTCTCCTGAGGAGACAAAGTCGATTTCGCAGCGTAATCGCAAGACTAAAGTTTTTGTCGTCGAATATTTAGACTGTATCTATTTTATTGACTACTATGAAAGGCAAGTGAACTAAGAACTAAGTACATGGATGTTAAAGGATTTGCGAAAATATCTGTCACATATGACAGATAACATGTGCAGTTGAGTATTTGATTTAGATGAGGAGTGTCCAACTTGTGACCCAAGACCAGTTGCTATGAAAAACAAAACATCTAAATAGACCTTTTCATAGTTGAAATTTTTTTGTGCGCATGTGCCAATTTCCGCCATGGTTTTTGGACACTTTTTGACGTATAACCGGTGAAAATAACAAAATGTGCCCGAAACTTTCATATTCTCGCCTTTTAAACGTGGCGGACGCGCCATATACACTTATTTATTTAGCGTATGGTTCATCACAATATTGATATAAATGCAAATCAAATATGATCCTGTCATTGTCCTATACGCAGCCATATACACTGAGAGAAAGAGATGGGCGTATAACGCTTTCTGCCGAATTACTCCAACCGAGACCTCCTCAAAGGAACTTGGTTCCAAAAAGAAAACAAAGATTATCTGAGTTTTCTTGTGAGCAAAATTCAATTGTGCGAAAAGTTTTTTGTGCAACGTTTATTGTGTTTTGTATAGATTTATTAAGGAAAGAAAATTTGTTAAATTTCAGAAAACGTTGAGTCTCGGAGGGTTAAACAAGTCTTATCACCAACAAACATTAACTCGACTAATTTAGATAAACGAATTAGTCAAGTTTCCTCACTGCAGCTTATCATACACATCCGGTTCCGCTTGCTGCTCCATCTGAATAAGATCGTACCGGGGTCGATCCTCCTCCGTCTTTCCTCTTCTCCCAGCAAACTTCAACTAAAAAAACAAAAAGCGGAAAATTTCGCACAAATTTTTGCTCCGCGAATTTTACCATCAATTCGAAGACCTTGAAGAAGATGAGGATTATCAGCAGAACCACGATTACGAACAAATAAGCGTCGCTGCTCTCCATTTTTCGTTTATTTGCGAGCACGATTCATTTAGATTTGCGGTTTCTCGAGCCTTATCTCTCGTATCTTATCTATCTATCGTAGCCGTTGTGTAATTATTTGATTTTATTGCGACATCGCGCCGAAAAAACTGCGATAGATTGATAAGGTGTTTACAGGCCAGACAGAGAAAAATTGGTTGCGAATGTAATCTCAAGAAAGTTTAAATAATTCGAATAATAGGTAAATTCTAGTTAGTCAAAGTGGACGTTA
The DNA here is from genome assembly GCA_944588485.1 of Phosphuga atrata. Lineage (NCBI taxonomy): Eukaryota > Metazoa > Arthropoda > Insecta > Coleoptera > Silphidae > Phosphuga > Phosphuga atrata. The sequence continues at coordinate 27,866,053 of OX155906.1, forward strand.
TTCCCTGCCAAAACTATATAAACTAGACCAAGTAGTTTTGAAAACTGGACCAGTTGTCTAGATTTGATAAAACAATCAGTATTAGACAGATTTGTCTATATAATCAAGATCATCTAGGTAAGAGGTTATCTAGATAATCTAGCTAATAATTACGTTGTACTAATCACGTAAGGTGCCGTCCTTGAATAAAAAAGGGGTCGAAAAATTGACCAAAATTCGGTTTACGTCTTGATTTTTTTCCTGTGAATTCAGCAAAAAATTAGGTTTTTTAACGGGCTTTATAAAGGTCCGCCCCCTCAGGGAAAAGGTGTATGAGCGTTTTAAATTTTTCCTCAAAAACTTTGTTCCTATTACGCGTCGAAACGGGAAATTGACATTTTCTGTTGTAAAACTGAACGGGCCTTCGACCCGCGTCGGTTTGCTGCTCGCAAGTCCCACATAGCGCCCTCCAGGTGCCAAAAACAGGAAATCGTTTCTTGCACCTTTGAGGAGCAATTTTGGTCCGCGGCTAGAATTTTTTACTGCGTCCCCTTGCCGCGTCGATTACGTTTTTTTGATTTCATGGGAAAAAGTACGCGACCGTCGGTTCACCCGGTGCGGCGGGAAATAAAAAGTTTGTTCGATCATATCTGTGGACGCTGTTCTCTTGATTGAAGAGCTCCAATATTTTGTTATGAAAATATACCAAAGCTGTTGAAGTAGATTTCCCTTTACAAAAACCGTGCTGCTGGGAACGAATCAAATCATGCTTTTCTATGAATGGGATCAGTCTGGATTGCATACGATATTCAAGAATTTTAGCTAAAACAGAGATAAGGTTAATCGGTCTATAGTTTTGGGCATCTGTGTTTGCTCCTTTTTTGTAGAGTCTAGTCTTGTCTTTCTAGTCTGTCTAGTCTTGCCTGTCTCCATGTGACAAACATCCGACTAGCCTATGGAGAAAGTAAAACGGCAACTGTAACAATGGACAAAAACCAACCTGCAAAACTTGTAGCAATTGGCAAGATAAGAGAGTAAATATTAGAATACCGAATTATGGAAAGGGTTGAGGTAGTAAAATGTCACAGATGCTGTGAAACAGTGCACCACACAATAGACTGCAAAGGCCCATATCGACAGAAACTGTGCCTAAGATGTAGTCATGCTCAAGGCTAGGGATTGCGACAAAAAACCTTGCTGCAAAATCTGCAACCAGACCGGGCATCGAGCAGATTCTGGAGCATGTCCCAAGTCCAGGAACGCGCTAGAAGAAGCTAGTAGAGCAAGTGCACGAAACTACGTCCATAAGTCGGTATCGGAAAGAAGGAAACAACATAAACCATGCCTAGTATAATCCAAAAATGCCTTGTATAATTCAAAAATGCCTAATATAATCCGAATCAACCTAATGTGATGCCGTGCGCACGACCTCCTCATCGCTACCGCTATGGAAAACAAGACAGACATAATTTTCGTAAGTGAACCGATAAAAAAATGGTCAGTAACGCAGAATGGTCATAGATGATGGAAAAGATACAACAATCAGTATCATGAACACGAAAATACCAATAACATACGGCAGCGGGTCAGGGTTCGTCTATGTAGAAATGGACCAATACATCCTATATAGCTGTTACTTCTCGCCAAACCAACAGGTAGAGTACCAACGGTTGTCAGTGGAACTCGGGGCACTTAGTCATGACATAAGATGCCAACATAATATACCCAAAATAATAGCTCTCTCTCTCTCTCTCTTAGTAGCTTACAACCCGGGATGGGTCTTCGCTGACATTACCATTTGCCTCCACTTGCTGCGGTCCATCATTAGTTCTTAACATCATAGCAGGCGACTTTAATGCAAAATCCCCCTACTGGGGATGTCCCCGAACAGACAACAGAGGTGATCTAGTTACGTATTGGGCAGCCGAACTGGATATCGTTCTGCTGAACCATGGGAAACAGTACACATTCGCTAGAGGAAACCCATCTTCTATAATAGACCTAAACTTCTGTTCACATAACTTGGCCAAAAAATAATGCAAGACTGGGCGGTTCTTAACAAGGAAACACTGAGCACAGATATATCTCATATAAGGTAGAAGCAAACCCACCAAGAAAATCCACACTCCAGAAGAAAAAGAAAAGGTTGGAGTATAAAAAACCTCGATGAAGCAGCAATTGCAGAGCAAATACTAGGCACCGAAACGAGAAATGCTGATACGCTTACTCAGGTAGTGAGTACTGCTTGTAACTCCATGCTACCGAAGAAAAGAGGACCAACCAGGAGGAAGCAAGTATACTGGTTGACCAACAAAATATATGATATGAGAGCCTTATGCGTCTCGGCTAGAAGAAAACTCCAACGGCAGAAACCAAATAAAGATGAGCACGATACGCTCAAAACACTAATGGACGCATCTTCTTCTTATCAGCCTGTTCTCATCCACTCCTGAATGTAGGCCTCCTCAATGTTTTTCCATTCCTACCTGTCCATAGCAGCCCTCATCTAGTTTTTTGCCCAGCAATCTTCTGGATGTCATCACGCCATCCTTTTTGAAGTCTGTCAGCACTTCTTTTGCACTTTCTTGGCCGCCAAGCTGTTAATTTTTATGTCCATCTTTCTGTCCTCTGTCTTGCAATATTGACAGCCCATCTCCATTTTAGCTGCGCTACTCTATCGCTAACATCTGTTAATTGCGTTCTTCTTCTGATTTCCTCATTTGGTACTTTATTTCGTAAACTAATCCCCAGCATTTTCATCGCCTTTCCATCGCTCGTTGTGTAACTTGCGGTAACTATCGGGATTGTTTCGAGGCCATAGGTGAGGACTGGTAGAACATACGACTCGAATTTTTTTTTAATCTTTTAAGGTTTATGGGGGTGTTCCTAGATCTAAGAATGAATCTGAGTTTGCCTAAAGCTGCCCAGCTGAGACCTGCTCTTCTAGGAATTTTAGCCACTTGGTTTGGACGCATGTAAACTACAAAAAAGGGTTACGACAAGGAATAAGCAAGGCAAAACAAGCCTAACATATATGGAGAGATGCCTTTCAGCTATGTAAAAAGAAACTCAAAGCCTATGCCCCTAATACACAACTACCTATGGAAGACTTCAAACGAAAGGTGGATGCACTTTTCACAGAACACGAACGCTTTACCTGGGAGCAGCCAGTGGTAAAGGATTTACCATTATTTACAGAGGAGGAGTTCGTCATAGCAGAAAAGCGGATTCACATCGGAAGAGCAACAGGGCCAGATGAGCCAACAGGGCCATCGGAAGAGCAACAGTATACCACCCGAGATAACAAAAATTGTAGCTGGCCACTACCCACAATTTGTATTGGAGACAATGAACTAATTGCTGGAAATTTTGTAGAAAATTTCCAACAAAGAAATGGAAAAGAGCAAGGCTAGTCCTGTTATGCATGGGCAATAAACCAATGAGCGGACCAACTTCACATAGGACGTTTTTCATGCTAGACACACCGGGAAAACTCTTAGAACAACTGCTGCTGTGCAGACTAAAAAGAGATCTTGAGACTGGAACCGGGTTGTCTGAAAGACAATACGGCTTCATAGAGGGCAGATTCACAATCAGTGCGATAAATGCTGTATTAAAACTCGCCGAGGAGGCAATACACCCAAAGGACGAGAAAGATATGCGCATTAATCACCTTCGACGTGCGAAATGCTTTAAATAGTGCAGGCTGGAAGATTATAATGCATGCAATGACAAGAAAAGGCGTGTCCTTATCTACTGCGCATATTGAAGAGCTGCCTGGGTGACAGAACCCTATTATTAGACGCAGATGGAAGTACAGTGGAGAGGGAACTAAGTAGTGGTGTCCTGCAGGGTTCAACTCTGTGGAACATTCTATATAACTTAGTGTCCTAACACTCATACTCCGAGATGGTGCCATACTTATTGGCTTCGCCGACGACCTGGCGCTCATTGTCTCAGTTAGAACGGAAACTACTATAATGCAAAGGGCAAACTGCGCAATACAACTAGTAACAGAGGGGATGCCAACCAATAACCTAACGCTTGCAACGGAAAAGTCCGAAGCTTAATTACTTACTGGGCTTAGGAGATTAAAGCCAATAAATTTCCAAATACAAGAGACCCGCATAGTCCCAAAGGTTGAAATCACATACCTTTGAGTAATAGTGCCAAGACAGTTCCTTGTGGAACCCCCAACGATGTAGATATTATATCCGAAGTGGCGTTTCCAAGCTTTACATATTGTTTCCGATTTGATAAGTAAGACTGGAACCACCGACCTGTTACTCCTCGGATCTCATATATTTCAAATTTTTCTATTAACTTATTATGGTCAACGCAGTCGAAGGCTTTCGACAAGTCACAAAAAAATGGCGTAAAAAAATTTAATGGCGTATTATATGGGGAGCACCCCGCTGTTGCCCGGCCATTTCACTGTATTAGATTTCTTAACTAATGCGTGTTTTAATTGTCTTGAACCTTGTCTCCACTTTAACGATAATTTATAAATGAGTACTGATTTACACAACTTCGGCGGACTAAGGAAAATTAATATTAAGCTGAACACTCTTTCTCCAGCTGGATATAAATCTTAATACGCATTAACTCGACTATGTAAATATTTTCAAATACAATTTACTTTTCAATTTACATAATTAATATAATATTATTTATATTACCTTATAAAATATAGACTTGTCAAGAGACAAAACATTTTGCTTAGGTTAGGCTGCTGACGCCGAGAATCTTGCGAAACGAGACATTTTGGTTAAGTTAGGTTAGATGCCGACACTCAAAACCGGTTCGTTCGATGCGAGATGTTTACCCGCAAAGGGCGGTGGAAGAATCTGGGACCTGCGGCGTGGTATTCCCGCTCTGGGTCAATTTTAACACAAAGATCGAAAAAAGGCGTTTTTTCACCTAATTTACGGGGATTCCTCTCCTGGGATAACCAACTGTCGGATCGGGACCGGACCGCCACCAATCGATTCGGCATAGTGTCCTTTAGTTTGTTTTGGAGTTTGACTGCGATTGCGTGCGGGATGGAGCCGGGACACCAGAAAAACCATGTTTTGCAGACGTCCGCGAGAATCTTCCGGGATTTGCTAAATTAAAGAGCAGGGCGTCGCGGTGGCGGTTTCTAAATAGAGAACAAAAGGGTCTATATGGCGTAGGGAACGATGCACTGGTCCATCGCATCTGTGGTTCGCGACGCCCGTACAATCTTGAAACGAATTAAAAATTGTGCAAATTGGAACTTTTCATATTCGGTGAAATGTTTTAGGATTGAATTGCTCTTTCGCTCTACTTTCGAACGGCACCTCTCGCGACGCATTACACCTCCGGGAACGTACCGCAGGCCATTTCATCACTTTTTTCCACCTCTTCAAATGGAAACGCGAAAAGGAAAATTTGCATTTCTAGTATTCTATCTAGATGATCAAGATCAGTTGGATTCGTCTAGAATCTAGAGGAGCCTAACAAATATCTTGATAATCTAGACAAATCCGTCTAATCTTGACTAGATAATTAAGATCAGTCAGGTTCGTCCAGACAATCAAGATTATTTAGACTTGTCTAGATATTCAAGATTGGCGGATATAAGTAATTAATCAAGTTCGGTCAGATTTGTCTAGATAATCAAGAGAAGGCGACATTCAGCTTAATGAAACAACGTCCTATAGGCCCCTTGTCTACTGGACACTGCAGGCAAATTATTGAAACAGCGTCCTACAGGCCCCTTTATCTACTGGACACTGAAGGCAAATTATTGAAACAACGTCCTACAAGCCCCTCTACCTACTGGACACTGCAAGCAAATATTTGAAACAACGTCCTACAAGCCCCTCTACCTACTGGACACTGCAGGCAAATTATTAAAACAACGTCCTACAGGAAGAAAGGTAGGTCGGAACTATTCGAAAATGAGTGAAAAGCCTGTGAAAATGGGCAATGGACAAAGTTGCTTATGAAGGACGCGGAAGGATGGGTAGAGAGCTGAATGATCAGCTAACTCAAGTTCTCAGCGGACATAGCTGTTTCCGAGATTACATCCTCAAGATTGTCCGAGCTCCCAACAGCTTGTGTGGATATTGCGGGGAAGAGGACAGCGTGGCGCACACTATTTACGACTGTAACAGGTGGGACGCAAATTCCAAATGATATAGAGCCTCGGAACACAATAGGGTGCGCGTTAAAGTCGGAAAGCAATTGGAACAGCACCAGCAAAACCATATACATTATCAGCCGCAAAGAGAAGGACGAGAGAAGTAGACTCAGAAACTACGCGCAACCTAAACATCAAGCAATAGCCGGACGGCAGCAGTGAGTTGCGACAATCCAACGCCGTCTTCTGAAATTAAGGGAAGGAGACGTAACTTAGGCGCAGGACGAGGGAGGAAAACAAATACATTGTGATCTCTGGTTTAGTCTTGTCTAGGCTGATAAGACCACTTGGATCAATTCTAGACATGACACCTCTTCTCTAGTCCTTGTCCTCTTGGAAGGTCTTATTTGGTATTGTCCAACCACGGGCGATCTTCTCTGAAAAATTTGTAGTCTAGAGTGCCGCCGTGGTTTTCATGGCGCATTCCCGTTTTCGATGTGGTCCCTGAAAGACAGGCGCTTGTCAATAATGATCACAAAACATTGCCTTAATATCCACACGCATCACTTTGAAGGCTATAGGTGTCAACTTTCTATTACGCGTTAGATTCTGCCTTCTCTGGCGGTAAGTAGAGGGACTTTGATACCATCCACTTGGTGATTTGTTCCAAGCCTCAGTTTGTTCTAAGCTTTCCGCTTTTCCTACTGTGGAACGTGCCAGATCGTCCGCAAATTTTACCACGTGGACTCTTTCTGGTAGCGGCAGCCTGAGTACACCGTCATGAAATACATTCCACAGTGTTGCGTTCTCAATGGGTCTTCAAGGTTCTGTAATGGAACCAGGTTCCATTACTGAACCTTGCGGGATACCACTGCTGACACCATAGACTCCGGCATCATTTTCAGCATGGAAGAGACGCTGCGATAACATATACGTACCTAGGACTCCATAGTATAGACGTACTTTTGGTTCTGTAATGGGACGTGGTCCCTTGCGGGATACCACTGCTGACTCCGACCATAGACTCCGACATCATTTTCAGCATGAAAGAGATGCTGCGATCACATATACGAACCTATGGACCATTTGTAGAAGATATGACTGATAGACTAGGCATACTAGACGGACAAGGCAGACTAGATAGACTAGACAGATAATACCGACTAGACTGACTAGATAGATAGACAGACAAGACTAGACAGACAAGACTAGACAGACAAGACTAGACAGACAAGACTAGACAGACAAGACTAGACAGACAAGACTAGACAGACAAGACTAGACAGACAAGACTAGACAGACAAGACTAGACAGACAAGACTAGACAGACAAGACTAGACAGACAAGACTAGACAGACAAGACTAGACAGACAAGACTAGACAGACAAGACTAGACAGACAAGACTAGACAGACAAGACTAGACAGACAAGACTAGACAGACAAGACTAGACAGACAAGACTAGACAGACAAGACTAGACAGACAAGACTAGACAGACAAGACTAGACAGACAAGACTAGACAGACAAGACTAGACAGACAAGACTAGACAGACAAGACTAGACAGACAAGACTAGACAGACAAGACTAGACAGACAAGACTAGACAGACAAGACTAGACAGACAAGACTAGACAGACAAGACTAGACAGACAAGACTAGACAGACAAGACTAGACAGACAAGACTAGACAGACAAGACTAGACAGACAAGACTAGACAGACAAGACTAGACAGACAAGACTAGACAGACAAGACTAGACAGACAAGACTAGACAGACAAGACTAGACAGACAAGACTAGACAGACAAGACTAGACAGACAAGACTAGACAGACAAGACTAGACAGACAAGACTAGACAGACAAGACTAGACAGACAAGACTAGACAGACAAGACTAGACAGACAAGACTAGACAGACAAGACTAGACAGACAAGACTAGACAGACAAGACTAGACAGACAAGACTAGACAGACAAGACTAGACAGACAAGACTAGACAGACAAGACTAGACAGACAAGACTAGACAGACAAGACTAGACAGACAAGACTAGACAGACAAGACTAGACAGACAAGACTAGACAGACAAGACTAGACAGACAAGACTAGACAGACAAGACTAGACAGACAAGACTAGACAGACAAGACTAGACAGACAAGACTAGACAGACAAGACTAGACAGACAAGACTAGACAGACAAGACTAGACAGACAAGACAAGACAGACAAGACTAGACAGACAAGACTAGACAGACAAGACTAGACAGACAAGACTAGACAGACAAGACTAGACAGACAAGACTAGACAGACAAGACTAGACAGACAAGACTAGACAGACAAGACTAGACAGACAAGACTAGACAAACAAGACTAGGCAGACAATATTAGACAAACAAGACTAGACAGACAAGACTAGACCTAAAAACCTAATCTAATCGTCTGATCTTAGTATCTAGCCTTAGTACCTAGTTTAGAACTTAATACTTAGTTTAGAACAATTTACATTAAGTTATTCACATAATTCTAGGAAGCAAGTGTGTATAAATAACAATGAGACATGATAAGCAAGTAGTGAACGCCGGGAAAAATTGTGAATCATTTGGTAAACTAAACTGTGAGTGCTTGTCCTGGGCGTGTCGGGTAAACGGCTAATCTTATCAGCGTTTGTTTCGTCACCGGCAGCCAGCCGGCCAGTCTCTCGCCGAAAATGAACGTGAAAATGTCTTTTGGTCGCCACTGGCCGCTTCTGCTGATGTCTTGCTGTCTGGTCTGCACAGCTACCTGCCAGCTCTTCCATCCCGCGCACTCGATCACCTACACCACAGGCTCGAAAACCAGCGACTACTTCGGATACTCCGTCTTCATCCAACAAGGAGACCCGCCTAGGTATGTAAACCGCGTGTATCATTTGCATAACTCTTGAACGGGAGACTTCTAGTTTTCACCAATCGATCCACCATCCCAAAATTAGTCGGAAAACGCATCACGGTTTCTTATATAACTCAAAATTCAAAAAATCGCATCGACCCAATCTCCAATCCATCGCGAGATTTTCACTGATTTCTCGAGTAATTCTGAACCGATTTCCGCGAACTTAGTCTTAAAAGATGCGCAAGATATTCGTCTAAACACTAAGTGATTCCGTTTGTTTTAGCTTGGTCGTTGGAGCGCCGAAAGGAGAGTTGAATCAGGTTGGAAGCGTGCACGTGTGTCCAATTAGAGATGGAAGCAACGATTGCACGTCCTACATGTCCATGGAAACTGACAGTGAGTTCAATCTTAAACCACTTCTCCAATATAACGCTGTTCGCCAATTGGCAAAGTTAAATTAAATTGGCAAAGTCAATTTGTCAAAGACAAATTGGCTAAGCCAGGGTCTTTAAAGACGTCTCTCTGTGTTGGACAGTGAGTTAATTCTTAAACCGCCTCTCTTCTACGCCGCTGTTTTCCAGTTGGCAAAGTTTAATTGAAAAAATGGAATTGCCAATATCAAATTGGCAAAGTTAAATTGGCAAAGTCAAATTGGCAAAGCCAGTGTCTTCAAGCCGTTTAAATCTGCGTTGGCATTTATCGGCGTCTGAATCACAACTGAAGACTGAAGTTAGTTGGTCCCAGGGTTTGGCACGTGCCATCGTGCCAACAAGAATCACTCGATCTCAATCGAATCCAATAACAACGGGGAGTTTCTTACTAGCTTTCCTTAAAGAAGATCGAGCGATTCTTGTTGGCACGTGTGGCACGATGCCAGATAAAGTCGGCACGATGGCACATGCCATCGTGCCAACAAGAACCACTCGATCTCCATCGAATCCAATAAGAACGGGGAGTTTCTTATTAGCTTTCCTTCAAGAAGATCGAGCGATTCTTGTTGGCACGTGTGGCACGATGCCAGATAAAGTCGGCACGATGGCACATGCCATCGTGCCAACAAGAACCACTCGATCTCCATCGAATCCAATAAGAACGGGGACTTTCTTATTAGCTTTCCTTCAAGAAGATCGAGCGATTCTTGTTGGCACGTGTGGCACGATGCCAGATAAAGTCGGCACGATGGCACATGCCATCGTGCCAACAAGAATCACTCGATCTCCATCGAATCCAATAACAACGGGAAGTTTCTTACTAGCTTTCCTTGAAGAAAATCGAGCGATTCTTGTTGGCACGTGTGGCACGATGCCAGATAAAGTCGGCACGATGGCACATGCCATCGTGCCAACAAGAATCACTCGATCTCCATCGAATCCAATAACAACGGGGAGTTTCTTACTGGCTTTCCTTCAAGAAGATCGAGCGATTCTTGTTGGCACGTGTGGCACGATGCCAGATAAAGTCGGCACGATGGCACGTGCCATCGTGCCAACAAGAATCACTATTTCACTAATTCTTGTTGGCACGATGGCATGTGCCATCGTGCCGACTTTATCTGGCATCGTGCCACACGTGCCAACAAGAATCGCTCGATCTTCTTCAAGGAAAGCTAGTAAGAAACTCTTCGTTGTTATTGGATTCGATGGAGATCGAGCGATTCTTGTTGGCACGTGTGGCACGATGCCAGATAAAGTCGGCACGATGGCACGTGCCATCGTGCCAACAAGAATCACTCGATCTCCATCGAATCCAATAACAACGAAGAGTTTCTTACTAGCTTTCCTTGAAGAAGATCGAGCGATTCTTGTTGGCACGTGTGGCACGATGCCAGATAAAGTCGGCACGATGGCACATGCCATCGTGCCAACAAGAATCACTCGATCTCCATCGAATCAAATAAGAACGGGGAGTTTCTTATTAGCTTTCCTTCAAGAAGATCGAGCGATTCTTGTTGGCAAGTGTGGCACGATGGCGGATAAAGTCGGCACGATGGCACGTGCCATCGTGCCAACAAGAATCACTCGATCTCCATCGAATCAAATAACAACGGGGAGTTTCTTACTAGCTTTCCTTCAAGAAGATCGAGCGATTCTTGTTGGCACGTGTGGCACGATGCCAGATAAAGTCGGCACGATGGCACGTGCCATCGTGCCAACAAGAATCACTCGATCTCCATCGAATCCCATAATAATGGGGAGTTTCTTATTACCTTTCCTTGAAGAAGATCGAGCGATTCTTGTTGGCAAGTGTGGCATGATGACGGATAAAGTCGGCACGATGGCACGTGCCATCTCTCACTAAATATTGTAAAAATCTTTGCTGATACAATTTTGTCGTTTGCTACTAAACTAGTTGGACTAGCTGAACCAAACTCAGTCTAGACATAGCTAATTAAATTATCTACAAACTGACGTTTACTAATTTGGGCTAGTCGAACTAGTTCTTGAGATATCGTCCCTTAAACTTAATCTACAAAATGTAAAATGTTAGGAAAGTTGAAAATGTTTGTTGTTACAATTAACTCAACTGCAACTAAACCAGCTGGATTAGATCTATCAAATTTAGCTCAAATATAGCCAATTAAATTACCTAGAAGTTGATGTGTAGTAATTAGTTCTAGTGTGAATAGTTTTTGAGATATTAACTTGACTAATTAAATTTGTATCTTTGGGAATTTAAAAAAATTTACTGATACAATTTTGTCGCCTGCTACTAAACTAGTTGGACTAGCTGAACCAAACTCGGTATAGACATAGCTAATTAAATTATCTACAAACTGGCGTTTACTAATTTGCGCTAGACGAACTAGTTCTTGAGATATCGCCCCTTAAACTTAGTCTATAAAATGTAAAATGTTCAAAAAGTGTGTTACAATTACGTCAACTGCTACTAAACGAGTTGGATTAGATCTATCAAATTTAGCTCAAATATAGCCAATTAAATTACCTAGAAGCTGATGTGTAGTAATTAGTTCTAGTGTGAATTGTTTTTGAGATATTAACTCGACTAACTAAATTTGTATCTTTGGGAATTTAAAAAACTTTGCTGATACATTTTTGTCGCCTGCTACTAAACTAGTTAGACTAGCTGAACCAAACTTAGTTTAGACATAGCTAATTAAATTATCTACAAACTGGCGTTTACTAATTTGCGCTAGTCGAACTAGTTCTTGAGATATCGCCCCTTAAACTTAGTCTATAAAATGTAAAATGTTCAAAAAGTGTGTTACAATTACGTCAACTGCTACTAAACGAGTTGGATTAGATCTAACAAATTTAGCTCAAATATAGCCAATTAAATTACCTAGAAGCTGATGTGTAGTAATTAGTTCTAGTGTGAATAGTTTTTGAGATATTAACTCGACTAACTAAATTTGTATCTTTGGGAATTTAAAAAACTTTGCTGATACATTTTTGTCGCCTGCTACTAAACTAGTTAGACTAGCTGAACCAAACTTAGTTTAGACATAGCTAATTAAATTATCTATAAACTGGCTTTTACTAATTTACGCTAGTCGAACTAGTTCTTGAGATATCGCCCCTTAAACTTAGTCTACAAAAAGTAAAATGTTCGTAAAAAGTTTGTTATTACAATTAAGTCAACTGCAACTAAACCAGCTGGATTAGATCTAACAAATTTAACTCAAACATAGTCAATTAAATTGCCTAGAAGCTACTGTGTAGTAATTAGCGCTAGCGTGAATAGTTTTTGAGATATTGACTTGACTAACTAAATTTGTATATTTGGGTATTTGAAAATCGTTGCTGATACAATTTTGTCGCTTGCTACTAAACTAGTTGGACTAGCTGAACCAAACTCAGCCTAGACATAGCCAATTAAATTATCTACAAACTGGTGTTTATAAATTCGCGCTAGTCGAACTAGTTCTTGAGATATCTTCGCTTAAAGTTGTGTCGTTGCAGCTGTTACTGAGGTCCGAAATCGTTCGATGTTCGGGGGATCGATAAGCGGAGGAGCTTCGGCCGGCGATCCGATAATGGTAAGTAGTTTGAGCGCGCGCGCTTGTCTTGACACGCCGCTAAATTCCGCAGGTTTGCGCGCCCAAGTTCACCGTCTCCGTGACTCTGGCCAACACGGAAAACTACTTCACCAACGGCGCTTGCTACTTCCTCCCCGACATCCAGAAGGGACGGCGACACCTCCTACACAACACACAATGTAAGAACACATAATAAAAGTGTTTCCGAGGTGAATAAAGCGTAGAAGCTTGTTCTACATTTCGATTGTGATCAACACTTCAACGACACTTCACAATAAAATATTTCAAGGACAGACACTTTACTGATACTTTGATTGCGCGACAACACTTCCTCGACGCTTCGACGACATTGATACTTCGATTGCGCGATTGTCAACACTTCTCCGATACTTCGACGACATTTACGGATATCACGGATATTTCGATTACGCCTATATCAACACTTCCCCGACACTTCACAATAAAACAATTCAATGACATATCACTGATATTTTGATAAAAAATGTCGACATTTTGTTCAAACACTTCATCGACACTTCGTTCAGACAATCCGTTCAGATACTTCGCTTACACACTTCATTCAGACACTGCGTCGACACTTTGTCCAGACAATTCGTCGACTCATAGTTCAGACACTTCGTCGTCGCTTCGGTAAAACACCTCGGCGCTACTTCATTCAGACATTTTATTCAGACACTTCATCGACACTTCGTTCAGACACTCCGTTCAGATACTTCGTTCAGACACTTCATTCAGATACTTTGTTCAGACACTTCGTCGACACTTTGTGCAGACAATTCGTCGACTCATCGTTCAGACACTTCGTCGTCGTTTCAGTTAAACACCTCGTCGATACTTCATTCAGACATTTTATTCAGACACTTCATCGACACTTCGTTCAGATACTCCGTTCAGATACTTCGTTCAGACTTCATTCAGATACTTTGTTCAGACACTTCGTCGACACTTTGTGCAGACAATTCGTCGACTCATCGTTCAGACACTTCGTCGTCGCATTGGTTAAATATCACTTCATCGACACTTCGTTCAGACACTCCGTTTAGATTCTTCGTTCAGACACTCCGTTTAGATTCTTCGTTCAGACACTTCATTCAGATACTTTGTTTAGACACTACGTCGACACTTTGTCCAGACAATTCGTCGACTCATCGTTCAGACACTTCGTCGTCGCATTGGTTAAATATCACTTCATCGACACTTCGTTCAGACACTCCGTTTAGATTCTTCGTTCAGACACTCCGTTTAGATTCTTCGTTCAGACACTTCATTCAGATACTTTGTTTAGACACTACGTCGACACTTTGTCCAGACAATTCGTCGACTCATCGTTCAGACACTTCGTCGTCGCTTCGGTTAAATACCTCGGCGATACTTCGTTCAGACATTTTGTTCAGGCACTCCGTCGACACTTTTCAGACACTTCATCGACAGTTCGTTCAGACACTCCGTTCAGATACTTCCTCCAGTCACTTCATTCAGATACTTTGTTCAGACACTTCGTCGACACTTTCAACAGACAATTCGTCGACTCATCGTACAGACACTTCATCGACACTTAGTCCAGACAATTCATCGACTCATCGTTCAGAAACTTCTTCATCGCTTCGGTCAAACACCTCGGCGATACTTCATTCAGACATTTTATTCAGACGCTCCGTCGACACTTTTCAGACACTTCATCGACATTCGTTCGTTCAGACACTCCGTTTAGATACTTCATTCAGATACTTTGAAGTGTCTAAACTTCGTCGACACTTTGAGCAGATAGTTCGTCGACATATCCTTCAGTCACTTCATTCAGATACTTTATTCAGACACTTCGTCGAACTTTGAGCAGACAATTCGTCGACACGTTCACTTCATCATCGCCTCGGTCAAATACCTCGTCGATACTTTGTTCAGACACTTCGTTTAGACACTTCGTCGACACTTTGTTCACAGACACTTCACCGACATTTCATTTTCACAAAAAGGAATCTGAATAATAATCCTTGTTTGTTTGTTTGGGTAAGGTAAACATATAACGAGCAAAGCAGGATCAGCGAACACGTACAACTGCGCCTTCTCCGAGTTTGGATTCGCGACGGACTTCGACGAAGATTTGGTAACTTCGCCATTGCGTCTTCCTTCCAAAGCATTTATTCTCTTTTCGCTTGCAGCAAGAGTTCCTCGTGGGCACGCCCGGCGAGTTTTCCTTCACGGGCAACGCGATCAAAGTGTGGGAGGACGCGTTCCTGGTGCCGCCCACCGCCAGACAAATCCAGAAGAGCACCAGCTACAGCAACCTGCGCAAGGTCTTCAACATCGAAAACGGCGAGAAATCTTATTCTTACAGAGGTAAGTTAGGTTTATTTGGTCATGTACATATTGGGGGAATTGCTGCGGAACATATTGGCTTGCTACCTGGCTGGCTGCTTGCTACATATTGGGGGAAAGTCGTCAGCTATGGCGAATATTTTATCAAAATGATGGCTGATACCACATCCAATGATTTTAAATCATGCGCATGCGTCGGCAGAGAAGACTCTAATGAATCGAGACAAAGCTGGAGGCAGAGACAAGATTGGAATAGGCGGAGACAAGACTGGAATAGGCGTAGACAAGACTAGAATAGGCAGAGACAAGGCTGGAATAGGCGGAGACAAGACTTTCATAGGCGGAGACAAGACTTTCATAGGCGGAGACAAGACTTTCATAGGCAGAGACAAGACTTTCATAGGCGGAGACAAGACTTTCATAGGCAGAGACAAGACTTTCATGGGCGGAGACAAGACTTTCATAGGCGGAGACAAGGCTGGAATAGGCGAAGACAAGACTAAAATAGGCGGAGACAAGGCTGGAATAGGCGGAGACAAGATTGGAATAGGCGGAGACAAGACTGGAATGTGTAGAGACAAGACTGGAATAGACGAAGACAAGGCTGGAATAGGCGCAGACAAGACTAGAATAGGCAGAGACAAGGCTGGAATAGGCGAAGACAAGACTTTCATAGACGGAGACAAAACTTTCATAGGCAGAGACAAGACTTTCATAGGCGGAGACAAGACTTTCATAGGCAGAGACAAGACTTTCATGGGCGGAGACTTTCATGGGCGGAGACAAGACTTTCATAGGCGGAGACAAGGCTGGAATAGGCGAAGACAAGACTAGAATAGGCGGAGACAAGACTAAAATAGGCGGAGACAAGGCTGGAATAGGCGGAGACAAGATTGGAATAGGCGGAGACAAGACTGGAATGTGTAGAGACAAGAATGGAATAGACGAAGACAAGGCTGGAATAGGCGCAGACAAGACTAGAATAGGCAGAGACAAGGCTGGAATAGGCGGAGACAAGACTTTCATAGGCGGAGACAAGACTTTCATAGGCAGAGACAAGACTTTCATGGGCGGAGACAACACTTTCATAGGCGGAGACAAGGCTGGAATAAGCGAAGACAAGACTAGAATAGGCGGAGACAAGATTAAAATAGGCGGAGACAAGGCTGGAATAGGCGGAGACAAGATTGGAATGTGCGGAGACAAGACTGGAATAGACGAAGACAAGGCTGGAATAGGCACAGACAAGACTAGAATAGGCAGAGACATGACTAGAATAGGCGGAGACAAGGCTGGAATAGGCGGAGACAAGACTTTCATAGGCGCAGACAAGACTTTCATAGGCGAGACAAGACTTTCATAGGCGGAGACAAGACTTTCATGGGCGGAGACAAGACTTTCATAGGCGGAGACAAGGCTGGAATAGGCGAAGACAAGACTAGAATAGGCGGAGACAAGACTAGAATAGGCGGAGACAAGGCTGGAATAGGCGGAGACAAGATTGGAATAGGCGGAGACAAGACTGCAATGTGTAGAGACAAGACTGGAATAAGGAGACAAGACTAGAATAGGCGGAGACAAGACTTTCATAGGCGGAGACAAGACTTTCATAGGCGGAGACAAGACTTTCATAGGCGAAGACAAGGCTGGAAATGGCGAAGACAAGACTAGAATAGGCGGAGACCAGACTAGAATAGGCGGAGACAAGTCTTTCATAGGCGGAGACAAGACTAGAATAGGCGGAGACAAGACTAGAATAGGCGGATACAAGTCTTTCATAGGCGGAGACAAGACTAGAATAGGCGGAGACAAGACTTTCATAGGCGGAGACAAGACGAATAGGCGCAGACAAGACTAGAATAGGCGGAGACAAGACTAGAATAGGCGAAGACAAGTCTTTCATAGGCGGAGACAAGACTAGAATAGGCGGAGACAAGACTAGAATAGGCGGAGACAAGACTAGAATAGGCGGAGACAAGACTAGAATAGGCGGAGACAAGTCTTTCATAGGCGGAGACAAGACTAGAATAGGCGGGGACAAGACTAGAATAGGCGGATACAAGTCTTTCATAGGCGGAGACAAGACTAGAATAGGCGGATACAAGACTTTCATAGGCGGAGACAAGACGAATAGGCGCAGACAAGACTAGAATAGGCGGAGACAAGACTAGAATAGGCGGAGACAAGTCTTTCATAGGCGGAGACTAGACTAGAATAGGCGGAGACAAGACTTTCATAGGCGGAGACAAGACGAATAGGCGCAGACAAGACTAGAATAGGCGGAGACAAGACTAGAATAGGCGGAGACAAGTCTTTCATAGGCGGAGACTAGACTAGAATAGGCGGAGACAAGACTAGAATAGGCGGATACAAGACTTTCATAGGCGGAGACAAGACGAATAGGCGCAGACATGACTAGAATAGGCGGAGACAAGACTAGAATAGGCGGAGACAAGACTAGAATAGGCGGAGACAAGACTAGAATAGGCGGAGACAAGACTAGAATAGGCGGAGACAAGACTAGAATAGGCGGAGACAAGACTTTCATAGACGGAGACAAGACGAATAGGCGCAGACAAGACTAGAATAGGCGGAGACAAGACTAGAATAGGCGGAGACAAGACTAGAATAGGCGGAGACAAGTCTTTCATAGGCGGAGACAAGACTAGAATAGGCGGAGACAAGACTTTCATAGACGGAGACAAGACGAATAGGCACAGACAAGACTAGAATAGGCGGAGACAAGACTAGAATAGGCGGAGACAAGTCTTTCATAGGCGGAGACAAGACTAGAATAGGCGGAGACAAGACTAGAATAGGCGGAGACAAGACTAGAATAGGCGGAGACAAGGCTGTAATAGACGGAGACAAGACTAGAATATGCGGAGACAAGACTTTCATAGGCGGAGACAAGGCTGGAATAGGCGTAGACAAGACTTTCATAGGCGGAGACATGGCTGAAATAGGCGGAGACATAGGCTGAAATAGCGGAGAATAGGCGGATACAAGACTAGAACAGGCGGAGACAAGACTTTCATAGGCGGAGACAAGACTAGAATAGGCGGAGACAAGGCTTGAATAGGCGGAGACAAGACTAGAATAGGCCGAGACAAGACTTTCATAGGCGGAGACAAGACTTTCATAGGCGGAGACAAGGCTGAATAGGCGGAGACAAGACTAGAATAGGCGGAGACAAGACTTTCATAGGCGGAGACAAGACTTTCATAGACTAGAATAGGCGGAGACAAGACTAGAATAGGCGGAGACAAGACTAGAATAGGCCGAGACAAGACTTTCATAGGCGGAGACAAGGCTAGAATTGGCGGAGACAAGACAAGAAGCCGAAGACAAGACTAGAATAGGCGGAGACAAGACTTTCATAGGCGGAGACAAGGCTAGAATAGGCGGAGACAAAACTAGAATAGGCGGAGACAAGGCTGGAATAGGCGGAGACAAGACTAGAATAGGCGGAGACAAGACTAGAATAGGGGGAGAAAGACTTTCATAGGCCGAGACAAGTCTAGACTAGGAGGAGACAAGACTTTCATAGGCTGAGGCAAGACTTTCATAGGCGGAGACAAGACTTTCATAGGCGGAGACAAGGCTGAATAGGCGGAGACAAGACTAGAATAGGCGGAGACAAGACTTTCATAGGCGGAGACAAGGCTGAATAGGCGGAGACAAGACTAGAATAGGCGGAGACAAGACTAGAATAGGCGGAGACAAGACTAGAATAGGCCGAGACAAGACTTTCATAGGCGGAGACAAGGCTAGAATTGGCGGAGACAAGACTAGAAGCCGAAGACAAGACTAGAATAGGCGGAGACAAGACTTTCATAGGCGGAGACAAGGCTAGAATAGGCGGAGACAAAACTAGAATAGGCAGAGACAAGGCTGGAATAGGCGGAGACAAGACTAGAATAGGCGGAGACAAGGCTAGAATAGGCGGAGACAAAACTAGAATAGGCGGAGACAAGGCTGGAATAGGCGGAGACAAGACTAGAATAGGCGGAGACAAGACAAGAATAGGGGGAGAAAGACTTTCATAGGCCGAGACAAGTCTAGACTAGGAGGAGACAAGACTTTCATAGGCTGAGACAAGACTTTCATAGGCGGAGACAAGACTTTCATAGGCGGAGACAAGGCTGAATAGGCGGAGACAAGACTAGAATAGGCGGAGACAAGACTTTCATAGGCGGAGACAAGGCTGAATAGGCGGAGACAAGACTAGAATAGGCGGAGACAAGACTAGAATAGGCGGAGACAAGACTAGAATAGGCCGAGACAAGACTTTCATAGGCGGAGACAAGGCTAGAATTGGCGGAGACAAGACTAGAAGCCGAAGACAAGACTAGAATAGGCGGAGACAAGACTTTCATAGGCGGAGACAAGGCTTGAATAGGCGGAGACAAAACTAGAATAGGCAGAGACAAGGCTGGAATAGGCGGAGACAAGACTAGAATAGGCGGAGACAAGACTAGAATAGGGGGAGACAAGACTTTCATAGGCCGAGACAAGACTAGACTAGGCGGAGACAAGACTTTCATAGGCGGAGACAAGACTTTCATAGGCGGAGACAAGACTTTCATAGGCGGAGACAAGGCTGGAATAGGCGGAGACAAGACTAGAATAAGCGGAGACAAGACTAGAATAGGGGGAGACAAGACTTTCATAGGCGGAGACAAGGCTGGAATAGGCGGAGACAAGACTTTTATAGGCGGAGACAAGACTAGACTAGGCGGAGACAAGACTTTCATAGGCGGAGACAAGACTGGAATAGGCGGAGACAAGACTTTCATAGGCAGAGACAAGGCTGGAATAGGCGGAGACAAGACTAGAATAGGCAGAGAGAAGACTTTCATAGGCGGAGACAAGGCTGGGATAGGCGAAGACAAGACTTTCATAGGCAGAGACAAGGCTGGAATAGGCGGAGACAAGACTAGAATAGTCGGAGACAAGACTTTCATAGGCGGAGACAAGACTAGAATAGGC
The DNA here is from genome assembly GCA_944588485.1 of Phosphuga atrata. Classification (NCBI taxonomy): domain Eukaryota; kingdom Metazoa; phylum Arthropoda; class Insecta; order Coleoptera; family Silphidae; genus Phosphuga; species Phosphuga atrata. Next base: position 27,886,335 of record OX155906.1, read on the forward strand.
GGAGACAAGACTTTCATAGGCAGAGACAAGGCTGGAATAGGCGGAGACAAGACTAGAATAGGCGGAGACAAGACTTTCATAGGCGGAGACAAGACTAGAATAGGCGGAGACAAGACTTTCATAGGCAGAGACAAGGCTGGAATAGGCAGAGACAAGGCTGGAATAGGCGGAGACAAGACTAGAATAGGCGGAGACAAGACTGGAATGTGTAGAGACAAGAATGGAATAGGCGCAGACAAGACTAGAATAGGCAGAGACAAGGCTGGAATAGGCGGAGACAAGACTTTCATAGGCGGAGACAAGACTTTCATAGGCAGAGACAAGACTTTCATGGGCGGAGACAACACTTTCATAGGCGGAGACAAGGCTGGAATAAGCGAAGACAAGACTAGAATAGGCGGAGACAAGATTAAAATAGGCGGAGACAAGGCTGGAATAGGCGGAGACAAGATTGGAATGTGCGGAGACAAGAATGGAATAGACGAAGACAAGGCTGGAATAGGCGCAGACAAGACTAGAATAGGCAGAGACAAGGCTGGAATAGGCACAGACAAGACTAGAATAGGCAGAGACATGACTAGAATAGGCGGAGACAAGGCTGGAATAGGCGTAGACAAGACTTTCATAGGCGCAGACAAGACTTTCATAGGCGAGACAAGACTTTCATAGGCGGAGACAAGACTTTCATGGGCGGAGACAAGACTTTCATAGGCGGAGACAAGGCTGGAATAGGCGAAGACAAGACTAGAATAGGCGGAGACAAGACTAGAATAGGCGGAGACAAGGCTGGAATAGGCGGAGACAAGATTGGAATAGGCGGAGACAAGACTGCAATGTGTAGAGACAAGACTGGAATAAGGAGACAAGATTAGAATAGGCGGAGACAAGACTGGAATAGGCGGAGACAAGACTAGAATAGGCGGAGACAAGACTTTCATAGGCGGAGACAAGACTTTCATAGGCGGAGACAAGACTTTCATAGGCGAAGACAAGGCTGGAATAGGCGAAGACAAGACTAGAATAGGCGGAGACCAGACTAGAATAGGCGGAGACAAGTCTTTCATAGGCGGAGACAAGACTAGAATAGGCGGAGACAAGACTAGAATAGGCGGAGACAAGACTTTCATAGGCGGAGACAAGACGAATAGGCGCAGACAAGACTAGAATAGGCGGAGACAAGACTAGAATAGGCGGAGACAAGTCTTTCATAGGCGGAGACAAGACTAGAATAGGCGGAGACAAGACTAGAATAGGCGGAGACAAGACTAGAATAGGCGGAGACAAGACTAGAATAGGCGGAGACAAGACTAGAATAGGCGGAGACAAGTCTTTCATAGGCGGAGACAAGACTAGAATAGGCGGAGACAAGACTAGAATAGGCGGATACAAGTCTTTCATAGGCGGAGACAAGACTAGAATAGGCGGATACAAGACTTTCATAGGCGGAGACAAGACGAATAGGCGCAGACAAGACTAGAATAGGCGGAGACAAGACTAGAATAGGCGGAGACAAGTCTTTCATAGGCGGAGACAAGACTAGAATAGGCGGAGACAAGACTTTCATAGGCGGAGACAAGACGAATAGGCGCAGACAAGACTAGAATAGGCGGAGACAAGACTAGAATAGGCGGAGACAAGTCTTTCATAGGCGGAGACTAGACTAGAATAGGCGGAGACAAGACTAGAATAGGCGGATACAAGACTTTCATAGGCGGAGACAAGACGAATAGGCGCAGACAAGACTAGAATAGGCGGAGACAAGACTAGAATAGGCGGAGACAAGACTAGAATAGGCGGAGACAAGACTAGAATAGGCGGAGACAAGACTAGAATAGGCGGAGACAAGACTAGAATAGGCGGAGACAAGACTTTCATAGACGGAGACAAGACGAATAGGCGCAGACAAGACTAGAATAGGCGGAGACAAGACTAGAATAGGCGGAGACAAGACTTTCATAGACGGAGACAAGACGAATAGGCGCAGACAAGACTAGAATAGGCGGAGACAAGACTAGAATAGGCGGAGACAAGACTGGAATAGGCGGAGACAAGACTTTCATAGGCAGAGACAAGGCTGGAATAGGCGGAGACAAGACTAGAATAGGCAGAGAGAAGACTTTCATAGGCGGAGACAAGGCTGGGATAGGCGAAGACAAGACTTTCATAGGCAGAGACAAGGCTGGAATAGGCGGAGACAAGACTAGAATAGGCGGAGACAAGACTTTCATAGGCGGAGACAAGACTAGAATAGGCGGAGACAAGACTTTCATAGGCAGAGACAAGGCTGGAATAGGCGGAGACAAGACTAGAATAGGCGGAGACAAGACTTTCATAGGCGGAGACAAGACTAGAATAGGCGGAGACAAGACTTTCATAGGCAGAGACAAGGCTGGAATAGGCGGAGACAAGACTAGAATAGGCGGAGACAAGACTAGAATAGGCGGAGACAAGACTTTCATAGGCGGAGACAAGGCTGGGATAGGCGAAGACAAGACTGTAATAGTCCGAACGTTGTTGGAACAAACCTAACATCGATCACACATTTATTCAACGCAATAGCAAAATAATCGGAAAAGGTGCAGAAGGCACCTTCAACAACCTTTCAACCTTCTTGTAGATTTTCTTTGTTTGAGATGTTATATTTGTTTGTAGGGTACGCTGTGACGACGGGTAAATTCGCAGCGAGCGGCAACGTTTCCTACGTGGTTGGGTCTCCCAGGGCCAACGACCTCAAGGGCGAGGTGCGAGCTTTACGGCGTCGCGCGAAAAACGGCGCTAATCCGTCTGTGCGTTGCAGGTGGAGCTGATCTCCGCAGAAGCCAGGGGCAAAGGGAGCGTGTTCTTGAAGGGCGACACTTTCGGCTCGTATTTCGGCAGCGCGCTCTGCGCCCTCGACGTCAACGGCGACGGCTTCGACGAACTCCTGGTCGGCGCGCCCAACTTCAAACACGAACGCTTTGATGAGGGCGCCGTCTACTTCTACAGAAACGTTAAAGTAATTTATATTTAACATATTTGCTAACATGAAAATGACTTGTCTAGTAATTGGGCGGAAGTGTTGTCGAATTGTCAGGGAAGTGTCTTTTGGAACACTGAACGATCACTGAATTTTCACTGATTTTCACTGATTTTCACTGATCACTGATTTTGTGTGAAGTGTCGAAGAAATGTTGACATACGCGCATTCGAAGTCGCAGTGAATTGTCGTCTAACTGTTTTATTTTTAAGAGGTATCGAATTATCAGGAAGTATTGAAATTTTAGACATACTGCAATTGTTTTGGATACACTTCGTTGCACTTCGACGACACTTCATTCAACTCTTCATACGATACTTTATACGATACTCTATTTAACACTTCATACAACACTTCGACGACACTTCATATACGACACTTTATATGTCACTTCTTAACACACTTCGTACTACACGAGACCACGAGACTTCGTGCGAGACTTCACTTCATACGATAATTCAATTAACACATCATACGATCTTTCACTTGACACTTCATATGACACTTCATATGTCACTTCATACGACATTTCAAAAGATACTTCATTCGACACTTCATATGTCACTTCATACGACACTTCATGTGAGAGTTCACTTTACACTTCATACGATATTTCACTTGATACTTCATATGACACTTCATACGACACTTAATATGTCAATTGGCACTTCACTTGACACTTTATATTTCACTTGACACTTTATATTTCACTTGACACTTCATATGTCAATTGACACTTCACTTGACACTTGATATTTCACTTGACACTTCATATGTCTCTTCAAACGACACTTCATATGTCACTTCATACGACATTTCAAACGATACTTCATTCGACACTTCATACGACACTCTTCATGTGAGACTTCACTTCACACGATATTTCACTTGACACTTCAAATGTCACTTCATACGACACTTCATATGTCACTTCAGACGACATTTCAAACGGTATTTCATTCGACACTTCATATGTCACTTCATGCGACACATCATGTGAGACTTCACTTCACACTTCATATGATATTTCACTTGACACTTCATATGACACTTCATCCGACACTTCATATGTCACTTCATACGACGTTTCAAAAGATACTTCATTCGACACTTCATATGTCACTTCATACGTCACTTCATGTGAGAGTTCACTTTACACTTCATACGATATTTCACTTGATACTTTATATGATACTTCATACGACACTTCATATTTCACTTCATACGACATTTCAAAAGTTACTTCATTCGACACTCCATATGTCAGTTTATACGACACTTCATGTGAAACTTCACTTCACACGATATTTCACTTGACACTTCATATGTCACTTCATACGACATTTCAAACGATACATCATTCGACACTTCATATGCCACTTTATACGACATTTCATGTGAGAATTCACTTCATACGATATTTCACTTGACACTTCATATGTCTCTTCAAACGACACTTCATATGTCACTTCATACGACATTTCAAACGATACCTCATATGACACTTCATACGACACTTCATATGTCACTTCATACGACACTTCGTACGACACTTCATGTGATACTTCACTTCGCACTTCATATGATATTTTACTTGACACTTCATATGTCACTTCAAGCGACACTTAATACGTAAACGACATGTAATATTTCACTTCATACGACATTTCAAATGATTCTTCATTCGACACTTCATATATCACTTCATACGACACTTCATATGAGACTTCATACGACATTTCGAACGATACTTCATTCGACACTTCATATGACACTTCATTCGAAACTTCATATGTCACTTCATACGACACTTAATACGTAAACGACATGTAATATTTCACTCAACACTTCATACGATATTTCACTTGAAACTTCATATGACACTTCATATGTCACTTCATACGACATTTCAAACGATACTTCATTCGGCACTTCATATGACACTTCATTCGAAACTTCATATGTCACTTCATACGACACTTCATGTAATACTTCACTCAACACTTCATACGATATTCCACTTGAAACTTCATATGACACTTAATATGTCACTTCATACGATATTTCAAACGATACTTCATTCGACACTTCATATGTCGCTTCATACGACACTTCATGTGAAACTTCACTTCACACTTCATACGATATTTCACTTGATACTTCATATGACACTTCATACGACACTTTATATATCTCTTCAGACGACATTTCAAACGATGCTTCATTCGACACTACATGTGTCACTTCATACGACACTTCGTACGAGACTTCACGCGAGACTTTACTTCACACTTCATACGATATTTCACTTGACACTTCATATGACACTTCAAACGACAATTCATATGTCACTTCATACGACATTTCAAACGAAACTTCATTCGACACTTCATATTTCACTTCATACGACACTTCATAAGATACTTCATATGACACTTCATACAACACTTCAAACGAGACTTCATTCGACACTTCATACGACACTCCATATGTCACTTAATTCGACGCTTCATACGACACTTCACTTGACACTTCGTATGTCACTTCATGCGACACTTCACATATCGCTTAATTCGAAGCTTCATACGACACTTCACCTGACACTTCTTACGAAACTTCCTTCGAAACTTCATATGACACTTGGACGACACTTCATTTTCACCGGAGTTTACTCGATATCTAATCGATGGATTTGCATGAAAATCGCTGGAGATATTCTCGAAAACGTGACAACTCGAAATAACGATTAGTTATTCTCAGAAGTCACCTCAAATGCGATTTATTTTCTTTTGGCAGGGAGTGTTGCAGCTGGCGAGTGTCATCCAGCCGGAGGCCAAGAAACCCGGAGGACGATTCGGCGCGGCTATCAGCAAGCTGCCCAACGTGACCAAGGAAAATCTAGACGGTAAAAGCTGGAGAATCAGAAAACACCAACAACTACTTACACGTCTGCTTTACTAATATTCCAGGGGTAGTGATTAGTAGTCCGAACGAAGACGGTGGAATCGGCGCGGTCTATATCTATCTCTACCTGGAGAACGTTTGGAAGAACCACCAGCGGATTCAAGTGGAAGGACAGAGGGGCTTCGGGTACAGCTTGTCCAAGGCTATCGACGTCACTGGCGACGACTTTAACGGTTAGCATTTCATAAACCAGTTGATGCGAAATTTAATGCTTGGTGGGATATTTTTTGTCCCACCTCAAGATATAACAAAATCATTTCTGTGCAACATGTGCAATATTTTCTAAAATAGATTAAACTAGACCCTGCAAGGTCTCACTATCTGTCTGGTCTTGTGTGATCTTGTCTGGTCTTGTGTGACCTTTTCTGGTCTTGTGTGGCCTTGTCTGCTCTTGTGTGACCTTGTTTGGTCTTGTGTGACCTTGTCTGGTCTTGTGTGACCTTGTCTGGTCTTGTGTGACCTTGTCTGGTCTTGTGTGATCTTGTCTGGTCTTGTGTGACCTTGTCAGGTCTTGTGTGACCTTATCTGGTCTTGTGTGACCTTGTTTGGTCTTGTGTGACCTTTTCTGGTCTTGTGTGACCTTGTCTGGTCTTGTGTGACCTTTTCTGCTCTTGTGTGACCTTGTCTGCTCTTGTGTGATCTTGTTTGGTCTTGTGTGACCTTGTCTGGTTTTGTGTGACCTTGTCTAATCTTGTGTGACCTTGTCTAATCTTGTGTGACTTTGTCTGGTCTTGTGTGACCATGTTTGGTCTTGTGTGACCTTTTCTGCTCTTGTGTGACCTTGTCTGCTCTTGTGTGATCTTGTTTGGTCTTGTGTGACCTTGTCTGGTTTTGTGTGACCTTGTCTAATCTTGTGTGACCTTGTCTAATCTTGTGTGACCTTGTCTGGTCTTGTCCAACTTTCTTTTCGTTGCGTGAATTTGAACGGTGGGATGTTTTTTGTCCCACCTCGAGCTATTTGAGTAGCAAATTTCTGTGCAACATGCTCGCATAGATTAAATATATATTATCATTCAAATTTTCAGATATCGCCGTGGGTTCTTACAAATCCAACTCGGCGGTGTTGCTGAAGTCGCGGCAGATCTTCCACTACGGCTTCGCGGTGAACGTGTCGGCCAGGCTGTACAGCTACAAGGAGAACCCGCCGTTCGACATCGATTTCTGCGTGTTTTTGCACGGCGTGCCCGCCGTCCCCACGCAGATTTCCGTCATCGCCTCCGACAGCCGCGTCAACATCAACCGCACATACAACCACAATGTCGATGGGAGATTCTGCAACTCCGTGAACGTGGTCTTGAACGTACGTCTAAATCCCCTCGTCAAAATCAATTATTTATTATGTCGGATGAGGTGTCGTCGAAGTGTCGTCGAAGTGTCGTCGAAGAGCAATGAAGTGCTTCCAAGACAAGTGAAGTGTGCACAAAAGATAACACTTCCTCGACACTTCACAGATTCTTTGATTGCGTGAATGAACTTCCCACGACACTTCGACGACACCTCACAATAAAACGGTTCAACGACACTTCCAGAAGGCAAGTTACAGACATACAAACAGACGGAAGCTTAACGCCTCGAGTTTTTTTTCGGTAGACTTTCAAGTTTTGGTCAATATCTCAAGGACTAGATGAGGTGAGATTGCGAAAATTGGCATAAACATAGACTAAGGAACCGGGAAGACGGCTTTGAAAACTAGAAGTGTCTATCTAGTCCAGAAAACAAGTTACAGACGTACAAACAGACAGAAGCTTAACGCCTCGAGTTTTTTTCGGTATCTTTCAAGTTTTGGTTGATATCTCAAGGACTAGATAAGGTGAGATTGCGAAAATTGGCATAAACATAGACTAAAAAACCGGGAAGGCTGCTTTGAAAACTAGAAGTCGCTAGCTAGTCCAGAAGACAAGTTACAGACGTACAAACAGACGAAAGCTTAACGCCTCGAGTTTTTTTGGGTAGACTTTCAAGTTTTGGTCAGTACCTCAAAGATTAGATAAGGTGAGATTGCGAAAATTGGCACAAACATAGACTAAAGAACCGGGAAGACGGCTTTGAAAACTAGAAGTCGCTATCTGGTCCAGAAGACAAGTTACAGACGTACAAACAGACTGAAGCTTAACGGGTTGAGTTTTTTTGGGTAGACTTTCATGTTTTAGTCTATATCTCAAGGACTAGACAAAGTAAGATTGCGAAAATTGGCACAAACATAGATTAAGGAACAGGGAAGATTCACTTGAAAACTAGAAGTTTCCATCTAGTCGACAAGCCAAGTTACAGAAGGACAAACAGACGCACACTTAAGTAACATTAGCATTTGTTTCAGTCCAAAGTTTCGATGACGACGTCGCTGCATGTCAGGATCACAGCCAAGGAAACTCAATGTAAGATATCTCAGAAACTAAATGACTTATTGTTAGCTTAAAACTAATTCCTCATCAGCAACGTAGATTCAAGCGACTTAAATTAGACCTAACTGCTTAAGTCAGCTTAAAAGTCTAAGCTTTTACTAAAACCGTGATATCAAGAAAAATAGTCGAAGTAGATTAAATCTGATTACAGTTTAATAAACTAGATTAAATTCTCTTTAATTTGATATATTCGCAATTTGCCTGCGCTTGAAACTAAGCGAGTTATTTGATTTGCAGCGTGTCCGTCTTGCGCGATATCTTCGCCCAGCAGGAAGAACTACCTAGTTCACGAGATACCGTTCCTTGTCGATTGCGGCGACGATCAGATCTGCAACCCGAAGCTGGCGCTCGCGAGCGGATTCGACGTCGCGGAGCCCCACGTCGTCGGATCCAAGAGCTCAATCCGGCTGACGGTGGACGTTCAAAACTCCGACGAGCCCGCTTACCTCTGCAAGGCTTCCCTCTACATGCCCAGCGGCGTCTCGCTCAAAACCTCCTCTCCGCCCTGCGAGCGCTCCGCTGAAAATTGCTCCCTCCCCGATATCATTCAACAAAAGGTCTCAGACGAAATTAAACAAACAAGACTAGATCTACAAGATTTTGTTTTCAGACATCAATAGTTTTCGATTTGAACGTGGAGCGGTTCACGGACATCGCCGACTACATGGAGTTTGGGTTGAGTGTGGTGTGCGTGAACTACACGACGTCTTCCAGCTTCCGGCTGGGCCTCAGGTACGAGTTCGAGCTGGAGTCCAAGGGGTAAGAATCGCCGGAACGCCGTCGCGGCTGTAATCGCGCGTTTGCGTTCGCAGGGTCGACAACCGGCTGGTCTACAAGAACAAGAACGTCACGAAGAGCTTGGAGTACAAGTACGGGTTCTTCGTCAGGAACAAGGGCCCCAGTCCCGTGAAGGACTTCCCCGTCGTTTTCCGGCTGCCGCACCGCATTCGCTCGCTCGGGGACGACGCCGAGATTTTCACAATCTTCAAACCGGAAGTAAATCATCATCTTATGTTCATGTCAATTCTTGCGAAAATCTGACGATTAGTTTCCAAGACAAGCTAGTCGCTAGTTGAACTGAGATTGAAAGCTAGATAGGCAAGGCTAGACCCTCTCTAGCCTTATCTGTACAGTCCTGTCTAACCTTGACGTGATATTTTGTTTGTTGAAAGGGTGAGGAAGTTACTACTTCAAAAACCAAATCAAAATGCTAAACTAACATAACCTAACCTGACGTGACCAGTTTTCAACGGCGTATATCTCGCATAGTTTTAAGCGCACAGCAGCGAGTGATACCTCAAATTAAAGGCAATTCAATCTAGTTTATAACTCACTGACTACATTTCAGCTAGTGTTATTACTTTTCAAAATATCGCGTGTTTTCTTTGAGAAAAACATTTCTTCAAGGAGTCCTGTCTAACCTAGCCTTATCTATCTAATCTTGTCCTTACTTCGACTTAACTCCATCTAAACCCCCTATTCCACCTTGCCTTTTAGTATGCGCCACCCCGTTATCGCATTATTTTGCATTCATTCAGGGTGGGCAGCCCGGACGGTTAGTGAAAACCGCCCCAGTTGTCGTCTCCCCGACCAGACTTATCTCCACCTACTTCATGTAATCTAAACATTTCTTCTATAGTTTCCCTCGGAGTTGATGAGATGTGATGGGGATCTGCCAGATTACAGCAGCGATCATAGTATTGATGGGAGTAATGGGACGTCTCCGGACAGCATCTCGCAGGCGGGTTTCGTGTCGGCGGCGAAGCAGGACGACTTCAGGTGCGGCAGCCCCAACACCGACCTGGAGTGCCTGAACGTGCACTGCAAGATCAGCCTGAACAAGCTGCAGGAGTTCAAGGTGGAGTTCACCGTGCGACCCGACATCCCCAAACTGCGTCAGTTACACTCGTACTGCTGTTCGCCGGGTTGCCTAATCGTTTTGGTGTTTCAGTGCGCATTTTCGAGAACACCTTCGGCCTGGTCGCCAGCTTCGAGTACACCAAGGACGCACACAAGTTAGTCACTTTCAACAGCAGTCAACGCGGTCAACAAACTGCAACCGGCAGTGATTATAAGGCATGCGCATGCGTCGGATTGTTTACTGACCGCTTTGACTGTTTGTTTATATAATCTAAGGTCTCCCGCGCTCTAGTCAGTCTGGCTGCGGCGGCCGAAATATTTGAGCAGTCAATCGACGGCCAGTTGTGATCTTTTCATCGAGCGATATGGGAAAAATATGTCTGGCTGCTACGGCAATGACGTGGAGACTGACGGCAGCCACATACATTCGCTACACTCGCTCTGGCTGGTACGACAAGTGCGTGGAGACTGACGGCAGCCACATACATTCACTACACTCGCTCTGGCTGCTAAAACAATGGCGTTGAGACGGACGGCAGTCACTTACATCCGCTACACTCGCTCTGGCTTCTACGACAAGTGTGTGGAAACTGATGGCAGCCACATATATTCGCTACACTCGCTTTGGCTGCGCAGCCAATGGGTTGCCGTTCAATAAGGGGTGTTCTAATGGCTGCCGCAGCAAGGAATTTGTGGCCGCCTAGATCGCTGTTTCTCATACGCCGTCATGTGTTACACTGGCTGCCAGCAGCCAGGCTGCCTAGTGGGCAGGAGAACTAATACATTCTCTGCACTCGCTCTAGCTGCGCACAGCCAATGAGCTGTCGTACAAACAGGCGTGTTCTGATGGCTGCCGCAGCCATTAGAAGACACCTGAGTGTTCCAATGGCTGCCGCAGCCATTAGAACACGCCTGACTAGATAGCGACTTCTAGTTTTCAAAGCAGTCTTCCCGGTTCTTTAGTGTATGTTTGTGCCAATTTTCGCAATCTCACCTTATCTAGTCTTTAAGATACTGACCAAAACTTGAAAGTCTACCAAAAAAAACTCGAGACCTTAAGCTTCCGTCTGCTTGTACGTCTGTAACTTGTCTTCTGGACTAGATAGCGACTTCTAGTTTTCAAAGCCGTCTTCCCGGTTCCTCATTTTATGTTTATGCCAAATTTCACAACCTCACCTCATCTAGTCCTTGAGACATTGACTAAAATTTGAAAGTCTACCTAAAAAAACTCGAGGCGTTAAGCTTCCGTCTGTTTGTACGTCTGTAACTTGTCTTCTGGACTAGATAGCGACTTCTAGTATTCAAAGCAGTATTCCCAGTTCTTTAGTCTATGTTTATGCCAATTTTCGCAAACTCACCTTATCTAGTCCTTGAGATATTGACTAAAACTTGAAGGTTTACCCAAAAAAACGACGCGTTAAGCTTCCGTCTGTTTGTACGTCTGTAACTTGACTTCTGGACTAGATAGCGACCTCTAGCTTTCAAATCAGGCTTCCCGGCTCTTTGGTCTATGTTTATGCCAATTTTCTCAATCTCACCTTATCTAGTACTTGAGATATTGACTAAAACTTGAAAGTCTACCCAAAAAAACTCGAGGCGTTAAGCTTCCGTCTGTTTGTACGTCTGTAACTTGTGTTCTAGACTAGATAGCGACTTCTAGTTTTCAAAGCAGTCTTCCCGATTCTTTAGTCTATGTTTATGCCAATTTTCGCAATCTCACCTTATCTAGTCCTTGAGATGTTGACTAAAACTTGAAGGTTTACCCAAAAAAACGACGCGTTAAGCTTCCGTCTGTTTGTACGTCTGTAACTTGTGTTCTAGACTAGATAGCGACCTCTAGCTTTCAAATCAGGCTTCCCGGTTCTTTGGTCTATGTTTATGCCAATTTTCGCAATCTCACCTTATCTAGTCCTTGAGATATTAACTAAAACTTGAAAGTATACCCAAAAAAACTCGAGGCACTAAGTTTCGGTCTGTTCGTAAGTCTTTAACTTGTCTTCTGGACTAGATAGCGACTTGTAGTTTCCAAAGTAGTCTTTCCGGTTCTTTAGTCTATATTTATGCCAATTTTCGCAATCTCACATTATCTAGTTCTTGAGATATTGACTAAAACTTGAAAGTCTACCCCAAAAAAATCGGGGCGTGATGCTTTCCACTTTCCGCTCTACACTGGCTGCAGGCAGCCAGGTTGCGTAGTGCGTCGGAGAAGTAACACATTCGCTGCTCTCGCTGCACCCAATGGGCTATCCTTTAATCAGGCGTGTTCTATTGGCTGCCGCAGCCAGGAATTCGTGACCGCCTAGTGCGCAGGCTACCATACGCCATCATGTGTTAGACTGGCGGCCTAATGAGCGGGAGGCCTAGGCCTACATTTTCTGCTACTTGAAACTAGTGTATAGAGTACATCTTTTAATCAATTTGCAATCAAGATCTAGTCGTAATTGGCACTAAAACTAAATTCTAGTCAAACTATCCATAACAGACAAACTAATAAGATTTTCAGAGATACATGCGCTACACTCGTTCTGGCTACGCGCAGCAAATGGATTCAGTGAGGCGTGTTCTAACGGCTACCGCAGCAAGGAATTTGTGGCCGCCTAGTCCGCTGGTTCCCATACGCCTACATGTGTTACACTGGGTGTCGACAGCCAGGCTACCTAGTGCACGGGAGACCTAATACATTAATTGCACTCGCTCTAGCTGCGTGCAGCCAATGATCTATCGTTCACCAGGCGTGTTCTAATAGCTCCCGCAGCCAGGAATTCTTGCCCGCCTAGTGCGAGTGCCGCCCATACCCCGTCATGTGTCACACTGGTTGGCGGCAGCCAGGAATTCTTGCCCGCCTAGTACGAGTGCCGCCCATACCCCGTCATGTTTCCCGCCAGGCGGGAGACCTAAGTTTCTTCAATAGGTTGCCGTTCAATCAGGTGTGTTCTAATGGCTGCCGCAGCCAGGAATTCGTGGCCGCCTAGTGCGTGTGCCGCCCGTACCCCGTAATGCGTAACACTGGCTGGCGGCAGCCAGGAATTCTTGCCTGCCTAGTACGAGTGCCGCCCATACCCCGTCATGTGTCCCGCCATGCGGGAGATATGGAGTTTCTTCAATAGGTTGCCGTACAATCAGGTGTGTTCTAATGGCTGCCGGAGCGAGGAACTCTTGCCCGCCTAGTGCGAGTGCCGCCCATACCCCGTAATGCGTCACACTGGCTGGCGGCAGCCAGGAATTCTTGCCCGCCTAGTACGAGTGCCGCCCATACCCCGTCATGTGTCCCGCCAGGCGGGAGACATGGAGTTTCTTCAATAGGTTGCCGTTCAATCAGGTGTGTTCTAATGGCTGCCGCAGCCAGGATTTCGTGGCCACTTAGCGCGCAGGCTACCATTCGCCGTCATGTGTTAGACTGGCTGCCTAGTGCGCGAGAGGCCTAAGCCTACATTTTCTGCTACTTGATACTAGTATATAAAGTACATCTTTTAACCAATTTTCAATCAAGATCTAGTCGTAATTGGCACAAAAACTAAAATCCAGTCAAACTAACTATAACAGATAAACTAATAAGATTTTCAGACATACATGCGGTACACTTGCTCTGGCTGCGCGCAGCCAATGGACTGCCGTTCAGTGAGGCGCGTAGATAGCAACTTCTAGTTTCCAAAACAGTCCTTCTGAGGCGTGTTCTAATAGCTTCCGCAGCAAGGAATTTGTGGCCGCCTAGTCCGCGGGTTCCCATACACCGACATGTATTACATTGGGTGCCCACAGCCAGGCTGCCTAGTGCGTGTGAGACCTAGTACATTCGCTGCACTCGCTGTAGCTGCGCGCAGGTTATTTTTCAACGAATTTAGTATTTTTTGAGGCGCGTAGATAGCAACTTCTAGTTTCCAAAACAGTGTTCCCGAGGCGTGTTCTAATAGCTGCCGCAGCAAGGAATTTGTGGCCGCCTGTAGCTGCGCGCAGCCAATGGGCTGTCGTTCAACCAGGCGTGTTCTAATGGCTGCCGCAGCCAAGAATTCGTGGCCGCATAGTGCGCAGGCTACCATACGCCGTCATGTGTTAGACTGGCTGCCCAGTACGCGACAGGCCTATCCCTACATTTTTCCTAGCAGTCGTTTTCATCTTTTAGCCAATTTTCAATCAAAATCTAGTCATATTTTAGTCAAACTAGCTATAACAGACAAACTAATAAGCGGCTCTCGCTGCGGGGTAGCCACACGGTAGCACATGCGGTGACGATAGCCACACACATTCGCTACACTCGCTCTGGCTACGCGCAGCCAATGGACCCCTGTGCAGTGAGGCGTGTTCTAATGGCTGCCGCAGCAACAGATTTGTGGCCACCTAGTGCGCATGTCATGTGTTAGACTGGGTACCGACAGCCAGGTTATGACATAATAGATTCGCTAAACTCGCTCTAGCAGCGCGCAGCCAATGGGCTTCGTTCAATTAGGCGTGTTATAATGGCTGCCGCAGCCAGGAATTCGTGGCCGCCTAGTGCTCAGGCTACCATACGCTGTCATGTGTTAGACAGGCTGCCCAGTACGCGAGAGGCCTAAGTCTACATTTTTCCTACCTGTCATTTTCATCTTGTAACCAATTTTCAATCAAGATCTAGTCGTAATTTAGTCGAACTAGTCTTAACAGACAAACTAATGAGCAGCTCAGGCTGCACGCGGCCAATGGACTGCCGTTCAGTGAGACGTATTCTAATGACTGCCGCAGCAAGGAATTTGTGGCCGTATATTGCATATCGTGTTACACCGAGTGCCGACAGCCAGGCTGCCTAGTGCGCGGGAGACCTAATACATTCGCTGCACAATGGGCTGTCGTTTAATCAGGCGTGTTCCAATGGCTGCGGCAGCCAGGAATTCGTGACCGCCTAGTGCGCAGGCTACCATACGCCGTCATATGTTAGTCTGATTGCCTAGTGCGCAGGAGGCCTAAGCCTACATTATCTGCTACTTGAGACTAGTATATAGAGTACATCTTTTAACCAATTTTCAAACAAGATCAAGTCGTAATTGGCACTAAAACTAATATCTAGTTAAACTAGCTATAACAGACAAACTAATAAGATTTTCAGACATACATGCTCTACACTCGCTCTGGCTGCGCGCAGCCAATGGACTGCCGTGCAGTGAGGCGTGTTCAATGTTTAATGGCTGCCACCGCAAGGAATTTGTACAGCCAATAGGCGGTCGTTCAATTTCAATTCGTGGCCGCCTAGTGCGCAGGCTACCATACGCCGTCATATGTTAGTCTGATTGCCTAGTGCGCAGGAGGCCTAAGCCTACATTATCTGCTACTTGAGACTAGTATATAGAGTACATCTTTTAACCAATTTTCAAACAAGATCAAGTCGTAATTGGCACTAAAACTAATATCTAGTTAAACTAGCTATAACAGACAAACTAATAAGATTTTCAGACATACATGCTCTACACTCGCTCTGGCTGCGCGCAGCCAATGGACTGCCGTGCAGTGAGGCGTGTTCAATGTTTAATGGCTGCCACAGCAAGGAATTTGTGCAGCCAATAGGCGGTCGTTCAATTTCAATTCGTGGCCGCCTAGTGCGCAGGCTACCATACGCCGTCATGTGTTAAACTGGCTGCCTAATGCGCGGGAAGCCTCAGCCTACATTATTTGCTACTTAGACTAGTACTATAGAAGAGTATATATAGAACCAATTTTCGTTCTAGTCGTAATTTGTGCTAAACACTAAAATGTAGTCAAAGCTTTAGCTATACTAGTCAAACTAATAAGATGTTCAGACTGCTAGTTAGACCAGTATATAGAGCACACTTTCAAAGTATATAGAGCAAACTATATTTCAACCAATTTTCAAAACTTAGCCGAAATTTGTACTAAAACTAAGTCTTGTTTCCATTTCGCCAAACGAACTAAAGTAGTTTAGATTGCTAGTTAGGCGTTTTCAAGGCTACCTCAGCCAACGATTATTGACTCTTAACTAAGTCTTGTTCCACAGATTCGTTGAAGACTCCGAGATAATCCTGGAAGATACGATCAGCGATAAAGGCGTTTCGTGGTATTGGATCCTGCTGGGGGTTCTAGTAGGACTAGCCTTACTAGTTGGACTAGTATATCTACTCTACAAAGTGAGTAGATTAGTTAAGCGCATGCGCGTCCGCCTTGTTTAGAAGGCGGGAAAACGAAATATGTCCGAAAACTAGAATCTAGTCAAACTAACTATAACAGACAAACTAATAAGATTTTCAGAGATACATGCGCTACACTCGCTCTGGCTGCGGGCAGCCAATGGACTGCTGTACTGCTCTCGGGCATATAAGTTTCGGGCATATTTTGTTATTTGCACTGATTATACGTCATAGAAGTGCCCGAAAATATGGCGAAATTTGACGCATGCGCAAAAAAAAATTTGAACTATATTGAACTAAGCTAACCAATGTTTTAGTATAACTTCTTCAAGAGGAAGACCAGGGAACAGCTAGTGAACGAGCGGCAAGTCCAGGAGATGGGATTGACCGAGCGGGAGGAAGAAGAAGAGAATAAGGATTAGTGGACTGGAGATGGTATCGGCCGCGTGGGAGGAAGAGGATAAGGCTTAGAAGACTTAACTTCAATTGTTTCAATATAAATTTTATTTATTTAACTTTCTTTTGTTTTTTTAATATATATATAGCGATTACAACACAATTTCGAAAGGAAAGCTATGACTGTTTCGCGAATTATTTGCGAAAGTTTTCTTAAAATCTAAAGGGGAATATCCTCATATATATCATATATACACAAACAAAATATATATTTAAACTTGTTTGCAAAATGAAACAACGCAAGAAAACAAACGAAAAACAAGAGTAACGCGTACAGGAAACGAAGTAGTAAGAAGTTTATGCTATGGTGGTTGCCTACAAATAAAGAACAAGAGAGATATCTCGAGAGTAAAGGAAACAAATGAAGTATTTGTTATGGTGGTTGCCTACAAATGAACAATGATTTTTCTTTTTGCTATGATGGTTGCCTACAAATGAAGACAAGTCTAAATGAAACAAATGATGTCTCAAATAAGAAGTTTATGTTCGGATGGTTGCCTACAAATGAAGAACAATGCTTTTTCTGTTTGCTATGATGGTTGCCTACAAATGAAGACAAGTCTAAATAAAACAAATGATGTCTCAAATAAGAAGTTTATGTTCGGATGGTTGCCTACAAATGAAAAACAATGCTTTTTCTTTTTGCTGTGGTGGTTGCCTACAAATGAAGACTCTCAAGACTAAATAAAACAAATTATGTCTGAATAGCACGTGAAAAAATAAGAAGTTTATGTTCGGATGGTTGCCTACAAATGAAGATCAATGCTTTTTCTTTGTGCTATGGTGGTTGCCTACAAATGAGACCCAAGTCTAAATGAAACAAATGATGTCTCAAGAGTACGTGAAACAAATGAAATAAGAAGTTTATGTTCGGACGGTTGCCTACAAATGAAGAACAATGCTTTTTCTTTTTGCTATGGTGGTTGCCTACAAATGAAGACGCAAGACTAAATGAAACAAATGATGTCTCAAGAGTACGTGAAACAAATGAAATAAAAAGTTTATGTTCGGATGGTTGCCTACAAATAAAGAACAATGC
This sequence comes from Phosphuga atrata, assembly GCA_944588485.1. Classification (NCBI taxonomy): domain Eukaryota; kingdom Metazoa; phylum Arthropoda; class Insecta; order Coleoptera; family Silphidae; genus Phosphuga; species Phosphuga atrata. Next base: position 27,904,182 of record OX155906.1, read on the forward strand.
TTTTCCTTTTTGCTACGGCTGTTGTCTACAAATGAAGAATGTGTCTCAAGACTAAATGAAACAAATGATGTCTCAAGAGTACGTGAAAACAAATGAAATAAGAAGTTTTTGTTAGGGTTGTTGGCTACAAATGAAGAACAATGCTTTTTTTTGCTATGGTGGTTGCCTACACATGAAGAATGTCTCTCAAGACTAAATGAAACAAACGATTGTTGAACGTTGAAACAAACGTAAAAAGTTTATGCTATGGCGGTTGCCTACAATTGATGAACAAGAGAGATATGCCTCGAGAGTAAAGGTAACAAATCAAGTTTACGCTATGGTGGTTGCCAACAAATGAAAAACAAGAGGTATCTCTAGAGTCAACAAATGATTTTTTTGGCTATGATAGAAAAAGAGGGATGTCTCAAAAGTACGTGAAACAAATAAAATAAGAAGTTTTTGTTAGGCTGGTAAGAAGTTTATGCTATAGTGGTTGCCTACAAATGAAGAACAATAGAGATATCTCGAGAGTAAAGGAAACAAATGAAGTATTTGCTATAGTGGTTGTCTACAAATGAAGAACAAAGCTTTTTCTTATTGCGATGGTGGTTGCCTACAAATGAAGAATGTCTGTTAAGTCTAAATGAAACAAATGATGTAAAAAGTTTATGCTATGGCAGTTGCCTACAATTGATGAACAAGAGATATCTCTCTTGTTCATCAATTGTAGGCAACTGCCATTTTGATGAATTTGATGAATGATTTTGATGAACAAGAGATATCAATCTTGTTCATCAATTGTAGGCAACTGCCATAGCATACACTTTTTACATCATTTGTTTCATTTAGTCTTGAGATACATTCTTCAAATGTAGGCAACCACCATAGCAATAATAAAAATATCTGCCTCGAGAGCAAAAGTAACAAATGAGTTTATGCTATGGTGCTTGCCAACAAATGAATAATGATATCTATAGAAAGTAAACAAATGAAGTTTTTTGCTACGATGGTTGCCTACAAATGAAGAATAAATGTATCGAGTCTAAAGGAAACAAATGAATGTTTTTGGGCTATGGTGGTTGCCTAAAAATGAAGAAGGAGAGATATGCCTCGAAAATAAAGCTTTTTGCTATAGTGGTTGCCTAAAAATGAAGAAAAAGTACGATATGTTTCAAGAGTAAAGGAAACAGATGAAGTTTTTGCAATGGAGGTTGCCTATAAATGTAGAACAAGAGAGATACGTCTCGAGAATAACTCGTAAAGGAAACAAATGAAGTTATTGTTGTGATGGTTGCCTAGAAACGAAGAACAAGAGAGAAATATGTCTGAATATAACGCGTAAAGGAAACAAAAATAAAGTTTCTTTGCTGTGGTGGTTGCCTACGGCTGCATATCACATTTCGTTAGTTTTTTTTTGTTTTGTTTTTCTTCTCAATTTGTGTGCTGTGCAGAAACCAAGCGAAAATACAAAATTTGCAAACGGAAAAAATGAAACGGAACCTCCGCGTTCGATAGCTTGAGGAACGGAGTTTAACTTAACTGTATATTGTCGATCGTTTCCTTTGTTGGGAAATCTAGGACGAACCGAAGGAAAATTGGGTTCTGGAATGTTTTTGCTAGTCGCGACGAGCAGCTTCCTCCTCCTCCAGTCAAGCGATCGCTTTCGCCTCCGGCAGAAACGCATCCCAATACTTCACCAACTAAAACAAAACACATTTACATAAACTCAATCGACTTTTTTACGGTTAGTTAAGCGCATGCGCGTCCGACATGTTTAAAAGGCGGGAATATGAAAGTTTCGGGCACATTTTGTTATTTTCACTGGTTATACGTCAAAAAGTGCCCGAAAACCGGATGCGCACAAAAAAAATTACGTTTTATTTTAATTTCACATTTATATGAAAGTTTCGGGCACATTTTGTTATTTTCACTGGTTATCTGCCAAAAAGTGCCCGAAAAACGTATGCTCACAAAAAAAAATTACATTATGAAAAGGTTGTTCTATTACCAAAGCATGGTGGTATTAAAAATGTCCCACCAAAAATTTGTAAAACCATTTCCGCAATGAACTAGATCTTTAAAGGCGGGAATATGAAAGTTTCGGGCACATTTTGTTATTTTCACTGGTTATCCGCGAAAAAATGCCCGAAAAACGTATGCGCACAAAAAAAAATTACGTTTTATTTTAATTTCACATTTATATGAAAGTTTCGGGCACATTTTCTTATTTTCACTGGTTATCCGCCAAAAAGTGCCCGAAGAACGTATGCTCACAAAAAAAAAATTACATTATGAAAAGGTTGTTCTATTACCAAAGCATGGTGGTATTAAAAATGTCCCCCCAAAAATTTGTAAAGCCATTTCGGCAATGAACTAGATCTTTCCGCAATGAAATAGAATGGTGGGATAGATTTTGAACCACCTCAAAATTTTGCAATACCAAACTTTTGTTTTACTCCGGAATTAGCAGAGATTTAGAGTTATCTAAAACCTTAATATCTAAAAAACTAGTTTGGAAACCGATCAGAGATCTTTAAGTTAAGATAAATTCCGAAGAAACTAGGAACGTTATGCATAGAAGAAATAATATTACTTGAGCTTGATGTTCCATGTGGTTCTCCAAATACTTGACGAAGGTCAACTTGAAGTCGTTGATCCTGCACTTCTCGAACCGCTCCATCTCCAGCTTGATCATCACCGAGATCTTGTCGAAGCTCTCCTGGCCGCGCTCCACCTTGGCCTCCCACTCGATCACCTCCACCCCGGCCTGGTCCACCTTGTCCGTGCGCCCTTGCAGCTCCAGCTTCGCCTTGGCCTCCCGCTTCTTCGTCAGCATCTGCTGCGAGTGCTGCCACAGCTGGAACATCTTCGTCCTCTCGTGAAAAGCGTCCCGCACCGACCCCAGCAGTCCCAGGTAATCCTTCAGCATTTCGCACAAAATGAAGAAATCCGTGTTTGCCTGTTCCAAATGCAATGCTTCCACCTAAAAAAAAAAAAAAAATTACTAAAATTCAATTTGTTAGTACACTAAATTAGCTGTCTATAAACTAATTGAAGTTTTATAAATTAGATTAAACAAGCTTTAATTTGACGCATCAAACTTGGTCATATCTAGTACACTAACCGAGTTATGACTAATTGAACTTTCAGGTCGTAATCTACACACAAATCGAATTTGTTAGTAAACAAATTAAGCTGTCTAGAAACTAATAACAGTTTTATAAAGTAGATTAAACACGCTTTAATTTGAGCTATCAGACTTGGTCCTAGCTAGTAAAGTAACCGAGTTATGGCTAGTTGAAGATTGAATCTGTTAATAAACAGTTTCAGAACCTTCTCTTCGGTGTCGACGAGTTGCGAGAGAGCCCAGGAGAGGGAGCTATGGTCCTCGCAGGCGCTCAACATGGCCACCGATCTGGCGACGCCGTTGGTCAGATTCTCCTCGCGGCCGGCAACCTAATTTATCCGGAGTTAAACCAACGGTCCTTGCCACATTGTCCTATATTAGATCGACAGTTCACGCTGCCGCGCGTATATTGTCTTGATTTATCTGCCCATTTCGCGGCGGGCAAACTAATCTAACCAGAGTTAAACCAAAGGTCCTTGCCACATTGTCCTATATTGGATCGAGAGTTCGCGCTGCCGCGCGTATGTTGTCTTGATTTATCTGCCCGCTTCGCGGCGGGCAACCTAATCTAACCAGGGTTAAACCAACGGTCCATGCCACATTGTCTTATATTCGATCGAGAGTTAAACCCCGGAGTTAAACCAACGGTCCTTGCCACATTGTCTTATATTCGATCGAGAGTTAAACCCCGGGGTTAAACCAACGGTCCTTGCCACATTGTCTCATATTCGATCGAGAGTTAAACCCCGGGGTTAAACCAACGGTCCTTGCCACATTGTCCTACATTAGATCGAGAGTTAAACTCCGGGGTTAAACCAACGGTCCTTGCCACATTGTCCTATATTAGATCGAGAGTTAAACCCCGGGGTTAAAGCAACGGTCCTTGCCACATTGTCCTATATTAGATCGAGAATTAAACCCCGGCGTTAAACCAACGGTCTTTAATTTGAGGTATCAGACTTGGTCCTATCTAATAAACTAACCGAGTTATGACTAATTGAATATGTAGGTTCTAATCTACACAAAAATCTAATTTGTTACTAAACTAATTACGCTGCCTAGAAACTAATTGCAGTTTTATAAACTAGATCAAACAAGCTTTTATTTGAGGTATCAGACTTGGTCCTAGCTAGTAAAGTAAGCGAGTTATGGCTAGTTGAAGATTGAATCTGTTTGAGAACCTTCTCTTCGGTGTCGGCGAGTTGCGAGAGAGCTCGGGAGAGGGAGTTGTGGTCCTCGCAGGCGCTTAACATGGCCGCCGATCTGGCGACGCCGTTGGTCAGATTCGCCAGCTCCCTGCGGTACGACACCATCGCTTCCACGTTCGTGTGCAGCTTTCGCAGCTGCACCTCCAGCGCTTCCACGTGCACCAACTTATGCTCAAACCACTAAAAAAACAAAAAAAGTTTGAACAGCCCATAGAGGCTACTTCCAAGTGTAAGTTGACCGATTTTCGTGAAAATCCAACGAATAACTTCCGAGATATTAAGGAAAGTGACACCAAAGCTCAAACAACTTCTTCATGTTGTAACAGCTAAAGTAAGAAAGATTTCAACTTGTGTCTTTCGTTAGATTATAGAGCAGACTTTCAGCTATGTTTCAGCCAATTTTCACGAAAATCGTTCGATTGGTTAACTACCGGATCAGTCTCATCCATTTTGTAGGTGATCTTGTTGACGGTTTCCCCGACTTTGTTGATGAACCGCATGACTCCGGCTCCACTCAGCGCAGAGGTGCTCGTTGCCTTGGGCAGCTCCACATCCGACTCCAAAAACTCCCTGCAAATAACCAAAAACTAAAACCACTTCCGCAAGCCTACGCATTCGTAACTATTTTAGACTCGCCTGAAATCGGGATCTACAATCAAAACGGGGTGTTGCGAGGTCCTCCGGAGGTAGCGCTCCAAGGTGGCACGACGCCTCTCGATGAACTCGTTCGTCTGCTCGGAGACGACTTTGATCTTGGCGTTGCCGATGACGTTCTTCTCGGGGGCTGGCGGGATGATGCGCCCCACCTTGAGGTACTTGTCGGTGAGCTTGTCGTGCAGGCCCAGGAAGTCGCTGAAGCGACGCAGCACCTCGAACTCGCGCTTCTTGAAGAACGGCATGTTGGTGCGCGTCGCGATCCGGTACGCCATGTAAGCCCCCATGCCATCGCCCACCTTCTGCGGCTCCGATATCGAGATCTCTATGAACTGATCCCCACTCTCCGCCTCAACCTACAACAACAAAAATAATTATTGACAGATGTTAATTGATATATGGCAGATTTGACACCAATCTGTCACCAAAAATAGCAATGTTTTATAACTGTCAAATTGACAGTTGTTGAAGGTTAGGTTAGGTTAGAAACGAATAAAAATATATGACAAGTGTTATTAGACCTTTTTACGGTTAGTTAAGCGCAGGCGCATCCGCTTGAAAGGCGGCGATATGAAAGTTTCGGGCACATATTTAGTTATACGTCAAAAAGTTCGGGCACTTTTTGACGTACAGCATGGGGAAAATTGACACATGCGCACAAAAAAACTTTCAACTGTAAAAAGGTCTAGTGGTCTGTCATATATGACAGTTGTTATAACTGTCACTTTGACAGTAGTTAAAGATTTCTTGTTACAATGACAGTAGTTGTAACTTTCATCCAATGGCGCTACAGCGCAAATTGAGCCTTGGCCTTCACAATTCTTCGCCGCAATAGGAAAAAACAGTTCGAGAGTTCGCGCTGCCGCGCGTATGTTGTCTTGATTTATCTGACCGATTCACGGCGAGCAACATAATCTAACCTGGGTTAAACCAACGCTCCTTGCCACATTGTCCTATATTAGATCGAGACTTAAACCCCGGGGTTAAACCAATGGCCCTTGCCACATTGTCCTATATTCGATCAAGAGTTAAGCCCGGGGGTTAAACCAACTGTCTTTGCCACATTGTCCTATATTAGATTGAGAGTTAAACCCCGGGGATAAACCAACGGTCCTTGCCACATTGTCCTATATTAGATCGAAAGTTAAACCCCGAGGTTAAACCAACGGTCCTTGCCACATTGCCCTATATTAGATCGAGAGTTAAATCCCGGGATTAAACCAACGGTCCTTGCCACATTGCCCTACATTCGATCAAAAGTTAAACCCCGGGGTTAAACCAACGGTCGTTGCCACATTGTACTATATTACATCGAGAGTTAAACCGCAGGGTTAAACCAACGGTCCTTGCCACATTGTCCTACATTGGATCGAGAATTCGCGCTGCCGCGCGTATGTTGTCTTGATTTATCTGCCTGCTTCGCGGCGGGCAACCTAATCTAACCAGGGCTAAACCAATGGTCCTTGCCACATTGTCCTATATTGGATCGCCAGTTCCCGCTGCCGTGCGTATGTTGTCTTGATTTATCTGCCCGCTTCGCGGCAGGCAACCTAATCTAACCTAGGTTAAATCAACGGTCCTTGCCACATTGTCTTATATTAGATCGAGAGTTAAACCCCGGGGTTAAACCAACGGTCCTTGCCACATTGTCCTATATTAGATCGAGAGTTAAACCTCAGAGTTAAACCAACGGTCCTTGCCACATTGTCCTATATTGGATGAAGACTTAATCTCCGGGGTTAAACCAACGGTCCTTGCCACATTGTCCTATATTCAATCAAGAGTTAAACCCCAGGGTTAAACCAATGGTCCTTGCCACATTGTCCCATATTACATTGAGAGTTTAACCCCGGAGTTAAACCAACGGTCCTTGCCACATTATCCTATATTATATCGAGAGTTAAACCCTGGGGTTAAACCAACAGTCCTTGCCACATTGTCCTACATTAAATCGGGAGTTAAATCCCGTTGTTAAACCAATGGTCCTTGCCACATTGTCCTATATTAGATCAAGAGTTAAACATCGAGGTTAAACCAACGGTCCTTGCCACATTGTCTTATATTCGATCGAGAGTTAAACCCTGGGGTTAAACCAACGATGCTTGCTATTGTCCTATATTGGATCGAGAGTTTCGGGTTGCTATCTGGGTAGAGGCATCTTTATGCACCACGATTTTGCACCAATTCTTCGGCTTTCCTACTGGCCCTCTATACCTCAGGAATTACACTTAACAGTGCACTGTAGTGTCAGAGTTAAGTTAAGATAAGCTTTGGGGAAACCTTACCTCTTCCATTGTTGGTGTAGCGATGGCACTCTGGCCGTTGATTGGAACATTCTCCATTTCCGCACGGACTACAGTCACGGCTAACTTGCTCAAATCTTCCTCCAAGTCGGAATCTCCGTTCAGCAAGTCGTGGCCATCCTCTTCCAGCAGCAAGTTGCCGACAGCCGGAGGCTGAGTCTGTAAGAAAAACCGCAGGGAATTAATTTGTTGCAAAATATTTCGCTCAACAAATTCAAAACAATTGAGAGTTACACAGAAACAAATGACTCGGGACAAATGCCATACAAATGAGTCACAAGGGTTATCAGTTTGTTTGTTTTTCTGTGATACTTGAACAGTCTAGACGTTTTTTGGGGCTTAAATTAACTTTGGGGATCAAATGGGGCTTAATTTAACTTTTTGAGGTAGGTGGTATTAAAACTGTCCCACCTTTAGAAATACGTGCCTCAAAGGGGTTAATTGAATTATGTTATCTCAGTTGGCCATGATTGATTTTAATTGGCGCAAAACGGGGATTTTTTGCAAACTCGCAAAGTTTTTTAGTGTTTTGTTTTATTTTTGTTACCTGGACGGCGGAGGCGAAAAGGTCGTCGTCGTCGTCGTTCTTGATGTCGACGTTCTCGAACAAAGGGGGAGGTTCCATCGCGTCGGCCATGACAACAACGGCTGCAGGGATTCTGTACAATCAGCAGGAACACGCAGGAAAAACGGGGGGCTGACAACTGTCAAACTTTGACAGACCGGTGGCGTGTGTTCAACTGGTTGTCTATCCCAACCCAATATCACCAACATAAATATCGAAAAAATTACTGAAATTATAAAATACTAAAATCAGAATTATATCGATTTATTTCAGCTCAAACAACTCAATCACAGCAACTTTATCTCAAAATAAATACAAATTGCGTAATGGAAAATCATGGGACAAGTGTCAAAGTTTGATGGACTTGTGGCATAAGTTCAACTGGCCCAACCGCTAAGTCTTCTTCTTCTGTTGGCTTTATAACCCGCGGTGGGTTTTTGTCTCTACAACAATCTTCTTCCATTCTGTCCTTTCACCGGCTTTCTCTCTCCAATCCCTTACTCCCATCTTTCTAAGACTTTCCTCCACGTCTTCCCTCCATCTTTTCCTTGGCCTGCCTCTTTTCCTTCTTCCTGCTGGCCACCAGTTGTACATTTTCTTGGCTGGTCTGTCGTCATGCATTCCGTACAGGTGTCCCAGCCATGCTATTCTTTGAGCTTTCACATATCTCACTATGTCCGCTTCGTTTATTAACCTGCTTAGTTCATGGTTCATTCGTATCCTCCAAATTCCATGCTCATTTAGGATCGGTACGTAGATCTTAAGAACTTAATCTCTTAAGATCTCAAGAAATTTCTGAGGATCTTTCTTTCAAAGATGCGTAGCGTGTCCTCCTCTGCGGTGATTAGGGTCCAGGCCTCGCATCCGTAGGTTACTACTGGTCTTATGAGTGTTCGGTATATTTGATTTTGTGACTTAATAACTTGGACTTCATCAGTTTTTGGTATCCGTAGTAGCATCGGTTTCCACTAAGTATTCGCGAGCTTGTTTCTTTAGCTATTACGTTTGTTATTCTGTTGATTTCTGTTGATTAAACCCAACCGCAAAGTAACCAACATAAAAATCGAAATCGAGAAAATTACTAACAACATGAAGTTGTTCAACATGAAGTTGACACAGACTTAGTCAAATTTTGTTTTAAAAGATTAAATTGGAGTAAACAAGACTAGATAAGACATTTGTTAATAGTCTGGAGTGTCTAGTCTTATCTGCGAGAGATTCTCTAATGTGGTATGAAGTTGTTTCAACATGAAGTTGACACAGACTTAGTCAAATCTTGTTTTAAAAGATTACATTGGAGTAAACAAGACTAGATAAGACATTTATCCAATAGTCTGGAGTGTCTAGTCTTATCTGCGAGAGATTCTCTAATGTGGTATGAAGTTGTTTCAACATGAAGTTGACACAGACTTAGTCAAATCTTGTTTTAAAAGATTACATTGGAGTAAACAAGACTAGATAAGACATTTATCCAATAGTCTGGAGTGTCTAGTCTTATCTGCGAGAGATTCTCTAATGTGGTATGAAGTTGTTTCAACATGAAGTTGACACAGACTTAGTCAAATCTTGTTTTAAAAGATTAAATTGGAGTAAACAAGACTAGATAAGACATTTGTTAATAGTCTGGAGTGTCTAGTCTTATCTGCGAGAGATTCTCTAATGTGGTATGAAGTTGTTTCAACATGAAGTTGACACAGACTTAGTCAAATCTTGTTTTAAAAGATTACATTGGAGTAAACAAGACTAGATAAGACATTTATCCAATAGTCTGGAGTGTCTAGTCTTATCTGCGAGAGATTCTCTAATGTGGTATGAAGTTGTTTCAACATGAAGTTGACACAGACTTAGTCAAATCTTGTTTTAAAAGATTAAATTGGAGTAAACAAGACTAGATAAGACATTTGTTAATAGTCTGGAGTGTCTAGTCTTATCTGCGAGAGATTCTCTAATGTGGTATGAAGTTGTTTCAACATGAAGTTGACACAGACTTAGTCAAATCTTGTTTTAAAAGATTACATTGGAGTAAACAAGACTAGATAAGACATTTATCCAATAGTCTGGAGTGTCTAGTCTTATCTGCGAGAGATTCTCTAATGTGGTATGAAGTTGTTTCAACATGAAGTTGACACAGACTTAGTCAAATCTTGTTTTAAAAGATTACATTGGAGTAAACAAGACTAGATAAGACATTTATCCAATAGTCTGGAGTGTCTAGTCTTATCTGCGAGAGATTCTCTAATGTGGTATGAAGTTGTTTCAACATGAAGTTGACACAGACTTAGTCAAATCTTGTTTTAAAAGATTAAATTGGAGTAAACAAGACTAGATAAGACATTTGTTAATAGTCTGGAGTGTCTAGTCTTATCTGCGAGAGATTCTCTAATGTGGTATGAAGTTGTTTCAACATGAAGTTGACACAGACTTAGTCAAATCTTGTTTTAAAAGATTACATTGGAGTAAACAAGACTAGATAAGACATTTATCCAATAGTCTGGAGTGTCTAGTCTTATCTGCGAGAGATTCTCTAATGTGGTATGAAGTTGTTTCAACATGAAGTTGACACAGACTTAGTCAAATCTTGTTTTAAAAGATTAAATTGGAGTAAACAAGACTAGATAAGACATTTGTTAATAGTCTGGAGTGTCTAGTCTTATCTGCGAGAGATTCTCTAATGTGGTATGAAGTTGTTTCAACATGAAGTTGACACAGACTTAGTCAAATCTTGTTTTAAAAGATTACATTGGAGTAAACAAGACTAGATAAGACATTTATCCAATAGTCTGGAGTGTCTAGTCTTATCTGCGAGAGATTCTCTAATGTGGTATGAAGTTGTTTCAACATGAAGTTGACACAGACTTAGTCAAATCTTGTTTTAAAGATTAAATTGGAGTAAACAAGACTAAAAAAAAGATTTATCAATGGCCTGGAGTTTTTAATCTTACCTGAGAGAGCTTCTCTAATACTGCATGAAGTTGTTTCAACATGAAGTTGACACAGACCTAGTCAAATCTTGTTTTGCTAGATTAAATGCGAGTAAACAAGACTAGATACGACCTTTATCAATATTCTGTTGTATCTAGTTTCAACATGAAGTTGCTGCAGCGTGAAGTCAGTCCTGGTCCAAAGAACTCAAAACAAATTAAGTTTGAACGACCGTTGGGTTGTGTTCAACTGGTTGTCTATCTAACCGCATTGTCGCCAACATAAAACTGATATGAAAAAAACATTGCAAACATTTTTGGTATGCGAATTTTTGGCACGAATTTAGCGACGATTTTCCAACGTTAAATCGATATATCTCTGCCCAAACGCGTAAATCTCAACAATTTTACCACAAAACAAATAAACGCATAACTGTCACATTTTGACAGCTGTCAAACTTGTTTGTGTCATACGTGTAAACAAGCAGCAAAACAAAATGTTGCAGGAAGATTCCAACGGCGAGTCCAACTTCGAGATAATCGACAGGAAGACCGAGGAGCTCTCACTAGCAGGTTTTCCCCAAACACCTTACGAACCCCAGCAGAATGTCCCCGATTGTTGTTCCAGAATCTATGAGCAGCATGTCTTCTTCCGCCTCGCTGCTACCCTCTCCAGGCATGTCTGCCGGAAATCTGCTGTCCAACGTGCAACCTCCCACGGCTTTGCCCAGCTTCATCACGCAGACACCCATACAAGCCCCATCAGAAATCGTGCTGCCTGCAGGGAAAGACATCCCCGTGCCCAGCATCGAACCCTATCTACCCACACAATTCTGGTAACAAAACCCGCATTACAAAGTCGTTCCTTTAACAAAGCGTTTTTAGTGCGGCTATTCCACCTAGCAAAGGCATCAAACATGGTCCAGCACCAGAGCCCCAGGATTTGCCACCTCGAGCTTTACCCGTGGGAGATTCAACTGGAGGCTTCATGGATTGGATGAAGGGTGCTGTCGCAAGCGGAGGGATCTTATCCAAAGTGGCTGAGAAGGCCAAGAGCTCCGTTGATTCCATGATCACCACTTTGGATCCGCAAATGAAGGAGCTGATATGTGAGAATTTTTTTACCAAAATGCAAAATTTTGAGGCGGTTCGAAAAATGTCCCACCTTTATAAAGCTTAGAACATTGACAAAATGGCTATTTGATAAAACCACTTTAAAATAGCAACAGTTCAAAGTTCTTTAAAGACATTCAACAGTTCTCTAAAGACATTCAAGTGGCAAAGAGGTGGGGCGCTTTTAGATGGTATTAAAAGCATCCCACCTTTTTGCCACTTCAATGCCATTGGCATTATAGAGTAATTTGCATTAAGTCTATAAGGCATATAAAGGTCTATAAGGCATTATAGAGTAATTTGGCAAAACTGCACAAATACTGCTACGTTAAATTAAATAAATCGCAATGTCACATGCATTAGGTTGCTATTTATTTAAACGTTGCAGTATCAGTAACAGTTTAGGCTAGGTTCGGTTATATTGGGTTAAGATAAGTTAGTTTTTGAAAATTTCAAGGAACTTTAGCGATTAGTTTTCTTTGCAGATACCGGTGGAGATGTGGAAGTGCTTGTGGCGTCAGAACAAGAAGTCAAGATCAGTGCGGTTCGAGAAGCCTTTCAGTCAGTTTTTGGCAAAGCTCGAGTCGAGTAAGCCGCGTCGAGGTTTCGTCGTCTGCGCGAATAATTCGCGATTTGTTTTTGCAGAGGGATTCCTGCGAAGAGCACGAACGTCGCAGCGCAACCAGTAGGATTCGCGGCTGGAGTCAAGGCGGCCGAGGAAAGGATCCAGACGGTGTTGTCGAACCCGAAGCTGCCTTGCCCTCTGCCGGTCGTCGCCATCGAGAACTTCCTGCTGGAGGTCGGGGAGGACAGATGGTTTGATTTGGGCGTGGTGATCTTAAACGATCCGGTTAAACAGATCAACCTGCAGACGTTCACGCAGATGACACCGATTCCTGCTGAGATTGTCAATCTGTCGCAGGAGGATACTCCGGCTGATTATCCACTCAAGTGGTCTGGTTTGGCCGTTCCTGTAGGAGGACTCATGGCTAGCAACTTACACGTAATCACGCATTTTTGCTTAATCTAATCATTTGATTGTAAAAATTTTTACAATCGGAAATGACGTTCGGAAATAAAGTTAAGTTAAGTCATATTTACGCCGCCATATTGGAAAATGGGTTTTTCGCGAATATCTTCTCTGCAGCGTCACCTAGAGCAAATATAGCAATTACAAAAGTTGTAGAGCATGGGATTGCCAACAACTTTTATACGGGATATTTTTCATTGAGACGAACAGTTCACGAGTTATAGCGCGAGACAAGTTTAGAAAATTTCTGCGATTCGCAAAATTGCAACATTTTTGAAGTTAGACTTTTCTAGGCAAGTCGTGGGAGTAACTCGGATCAGGAAATGACGTTGGCTGGCGGAAATAAGGTTAGGTTAGGTCATATTTACGCCGCCATTTTGGGAAATGGTTTTTCGCGAATATTTTCTCTCCGGCGCCACCTAGGACAAAAGTAGCCATTACAAAAGTTGTAGAGCATGAAATTTCCAACAACTTTTGTACGGGATATTTTTCAATCAGACGAATAGTTCACGAGTTACAGCGCGACACAAATTTAGTAAATTTGTACGATTCGCAAAATTGCAACATGTTTGAAGTTAGACTTTAGGCGCGAAGAAAGAGTAACTTGAATCAGGGAATGACGTTGGCTGATGGCAGTAAGTTTAGATTAAGTCATATCTACATAGTCGCTTGCGACGCCATATTGTAAAATGGTTTTTCGCGAATATCTTCTCTCCAGCGCCATCTAGGAAAAAATAGTTTTTACAAAAGTTGTAGAGCATAACATTTCCAACAACTTTTGTACGGGATATTTTTCAATCAGACGAATAGTTCACGAGTTACAGCGCGAGACAAGTTTAGCAAGTTTGTACGATTCGCAAAATTGCAACATTTTTGAAGTTAGAGTTTAGGCGCGACGAAAGAGTAACTCGAATCAGGGAATGACGCTGGCTGATGGCAGTAAGTTTAGATTAAGTCATATCTACATAGTCGCTTGCGACGCCATATTGGAAAATGTTTTTTCGCGAATATCTTCCCTCCAGCGCCACCTAGGACAAAATTAGTTATTACAAAAGTTGTAGAGCATGACATTTCCAACAACTTTTGTACGAGATATTTTTCAATCAGACGAATAGTTCACGAGTTACAGCGCGAGACAAGTCTAGCAAATTTGTACGATTTCGCAAGTTGCAACATTTTTGAAGTTAAACTTTAGGCGCGACGAGGGAGTAACTAGAGTCAGGGAATGACGCTGGCTGATGGCAGTAAGTTTAGATTAAGTCATATCTACATAGTCGCTTGCGACGCCATATTGGAAAATGGTTTTTCGCGAATATCTTCCCTCCAGCGCCACCTAGGACAAAAGTAGCTATTACAAAAGTTGTAGAGCATGAAATTTCCAACAACTTTTGTACGGGATATTTTTTAATCAGACGAATAGTTCACGAGTTACAGCGCGAGACAAATTTAATAAATTTGTACGGTTCGCAAAATTGCAACATTTTTGAAGTTAGAGTTTAGGCGCGACGAAAGAGTAACTCGAATCAGGGAATGACGCTGGCTGATGGCAGTAAGTTTAGATTAAGTCATATCTACATAGTCGATTGCGACGCCATATTGGAAAATGTTTTTTCGCGAATATCTTCCCTCCAGCGCCATCTAGGACAAAAGTAGCTATTACTAAAGTTGTAGAGCATGACATTTCCAACAACTTTTGTACGGGATATTTTTCAATCAGACGAATAGTTCACGAGTTACGGCGCGAGACAAGTCTAGCGAAATTTGTACGATTTCGCAAGTTGCAACATTTTTGAAGTTAAACTTTAGGCGCGACGAGGGAGTAACTAGAGTCAGGGAATGACGCTGGCTGATGGCAGTAAGTTTAGATTAAGTCATATCTACATAGTCGCTTGCGACGCCATATTGGAAAATGGTTTTTCGCGAATATCTTCCCTCCAGCGCCACCTAGGACAAAAGTAGCTATTACAAAAGTTGTAGAGCATGACATTTCCAACAACTTTTATATGGGATTTTTTCAATCAGACGAATAGTTTACGAGTTACAGCACATTCAGCAAATTTCTGCGATTCGCAAAATTGTAAAATTTTTGAAGTTAAACTTCTTTAGGCACAGCGTGGGAGTAAGTCAGATCAGAGAATGACTTAGGCTTACGGAAATAAGGTTAGTTTAGGAAATTATTACGCCGCCATATTGGAAAAATGGTTTTTCGCGAATATCTTCTCTCCAGCGCCACCTAGGAAAAGTAGCTTTTACAAAAGTTGTAGAGCATGAAATTTCCAACAACTTTTATGTGGGATATTTTTCAATCAGACGAATAGTTCACGAGTTACAGCCCGAGACAAGTTTTGCAAATTTGTACGATTCGCAAAATTGCAACATTTTTGAAGTTAGACTTTAGGCGCGACGAAAGAGTAACTCGAATCAGGGAATGACGCTAGCTGATGGCAGTAAGTTTAGATTAAGTCATATCTACACAGTCGCTTGCGACGCCATATTGGAAAATGGTTTTTCACGAATATCTTCCCTCCAGCGCCACCTAGGACAAAATTAGCTATTACAAAAGTTGTAGAGCATGACATTTCCAACAACTTTTGTACGAGATATTTTTCAATCAGACGAATAGTTCACGAGTTACAGCGCGAGACAAGTCTAGCAAATTTGTACGATTTCGCAAGTTGCAACATTTTTGAAGTTAAACTTTAGGCTCGACGAGGGAGTAACTAGAGTCAGGGAATGACGCTGGCTGATGGAAGTAAGGTTAGATTAAGTCATATATACATAGCCGCTTGCGACGCCATATTGTAAAATGTTTTTTCGCGAATATCTTCTCTCCAGCGCCACCTAGGACAAAAATAGCCATTACAAAAGTTGTAGAGCATGACATTTCCAACAACTTTTATATGGGATATTTTTCAATCAGGCAAATAGTTTACGAGTTACAGCACATTCAGCAAATTTCTGCGATTCGCAAAATTGTAATATTTTTGAAGTTAAACTTCTTTAGGCACAGCGTGGGAGTAAGTCAGATCAGAGAATGACTTAGGCTTGCGGAAGTAAGGTTAGTTTAGGAGATAAATACGCCGCCATATTGGAAAAATGGTTTTTCGCGAATATCTTCTCTCCAGCTCCACCTAGGAAAAAGTAGCTTTTACAAAAGTTGTAGAGCATGAAATTTCCAACAACTTTTATGTGGGATATTTTTCAATCAGACGAATAGTTCACGAGTTAAGGTGCAAGACAAGTTTAGCAAATTTCTGCAATTCGCAAAATTGCAACATTTTTGATGCTTTGATGCACTTCTTTAGGTACGACGTGAGAGTAACTCAGATCAGAGAATGACGTTGGCTGACGGAAGTAAAGTTAGGTTAGATCATATTTACGCCGCCATATTGGAAAAATGTTTTTTCAAGAATATCTTCTCTCCAGCGCCACCTAGGACAAAATTAGCTATTACAAAAGTTGTAGAGCATGACATTTCCAACAACTTTTGTACGAGATATTTTTCAATCAGACGAATAGTTCACGAGTTACAGCGCGAGACAAGTCTAGCGAAATTTGTACGTTTCGCAAGTTGCAACATTTTTGAAGTTAAACTTTAGGCGCGACGAGGGAGTAACTAGAGTCAGGGAATGACGCTGGCTGATTGCAGTAAGTTTAGATTAAGTCATATCTACATAGTCGCTTGCGACGCCATATTGGAAAATGGTTTTTCGCGAATATCTTCCCTCCAGCGCCACCTAGGACAAAAGTAGCTATTACAAAAGTTGTAGAGCATGACATTTCCAACAACTTTTATATGGGATATTTTTCAATCAGGCAAATAGTTTACGAGCTACAGCACATTCAGCAAATTTCTGCGATTCGCAAAATTGTAAAATTTTTGAAGTTAAACTTCTTTAGGCACAGCGTGGGAGTAAGTCAGATCAGAGAATGACTTAGGCTTACGGAAATAAGGTTAGTTTAGGAAATAATTACGCCGCCATATTGGAAAAATGGTTTTTCGCGAATATCTTCTCTCCAGCGCCACCTAGGAAAAAGTAGCTTTTACAAAAGTTGTAGAGCATGAAATTTCCAACAACTTTTATGTGGGATATTTTTCAATCAGACGAATAGTTCACGAGTTACAGCGCGAGACAAGTTTAGCAAATTTCTGCGATTCGCAAAATTGCAACATTTTTGAAGCTAGACTTCTTTAGGCACAACGTGAGAGTAACTCAGATCAGAGAATGACGTTGGCTGACGGAAGTAAAGTTAGGTTAGATCATATTTACGCCGCCATATTTGAAAAATGTTTTTTCAAGAATATCTTCTCTCCAGCGCCACCTAGGACAAAAGTAGCTATTACTAAAGTTAAAGAGCATGAAATTTCCAACAACTTTTGTACGGGATATTTTTCATTCCGACGAATAGTTCACGAGTTACAGCGCGAGACAAGTTTAGCAAATTTCTGCGATTCGCAAAATTGCAACATTTTTGAAGCTAGACTTCTTTAGGCACAACCTGAGAGTAACTCAGATCATAGAATGACGTTGGCTGACGGAAGTAAAGTTAGGTTAGATTTCCGCCGCCATATTGGAAAAAAGTTTTTCAAGAATATCTTCTCTCCAGCGCCACCTAGGACAAAAGTAGATATTACAAAAGTTAAAGAGCATGAAATTTCCAACAACTTTTGTACGGGATACTTTTCATTCCGACGAATAGTTCACGAGTTACAGCGCGAGACAAGTTTAGCAAATTTGTACGATTCGCAAAATTGCAACATTTTTGAAGTTATACTTTGGGCGCGACGAGGGAGTAGCTCGAATCAGGAAATGACGCTGGCTGAAGGCAGTAAGCTTAGATTAAGTCATATCTACCGCTTCATATCCGCGTCATATCTAATTCGCTTGCGACGCCATATTGTAAAATGGTTTTTCCCAAATATCTTCTCTTCAGCGCCACCTAGGACAAAAATAGCTATTACAAAATTTATAGAGCATGACATTTCCAACAACTTTTATACTGGATATTTTTCAATCAGACGAATAGTTCACGAGTTACAGCGCGAGACAAGTTTAGCAAATTTCTGCGATTCGCAAAATTGCAACATTTTTGAAGCTAGACTTCTTTAGGCACAACGTGAGAGTAACTCAGATCAGAGAATGACGTTGGCTGACGGAAGTAAAGTTAGGTTAGATTTCCGCCGCCATATTGGAAAAATGGTTTTTCAAGAATATCTTCTCTCCAGCGCCACCTAGGACAAAAGTAGCTATTACTAAAGTTAAAGAGCATGAAATTTCCAACAACTTTTGTACCGGATATTTTTCATTCCGACGAATAGTTCACGAGTTACAGCGCGAGACAAGTTTAGCAAATTTGTACGATTCGCAAAATTGCAACATTTTTGAAGTTAGACTTTGGGCGCGACGAGGGAGTAGCTCGAATCAGGAAATGACGCTGGCTGAAGGCAGTAAGCTTAGATTAAGTCATATCTACATAGCCGCTTGCGACGCCATATTGTAAAATGGTTTTTCCCAAATATCTTCTCTTCAGCGCCACCTAGGACAAAAATAGCTATAACAAAATTTATAGAGCATGACATTTCCAACAACTTTTATACGGGATATTTTTTAATCAGACGAATAGTTCACGAATTACAGCGCGAGACAAGTTTAGAAAATTTCTGCGATTCGCAAAATTGCAACATTTTTGAAGCTAGACTTCTTTAGGCACAACGTGAGAGTAACTCAGATCAGAGAATGACGTTGGCTGACGGAAGTAAAGTTAGGTTAGATTTCCGCCGCCATATTGGAAAAATGGTTTTTCAAGAATATCTTCTCTCCAGCGCCACCTAGGACAAAAGTAGCTATTACTAAAGTTAAAGAGCATGAAATTTCCAACAACTTTTGTACCGGATATTTTTCATTCCGACGAATAGTTCACGAGTTACAGCGCGAGACAAGTTTAGCAAATTTGTACGATTCGCAAAATTGCAACATTTTTGAAGTTAGACTTTGGGCGCGACGAGGGTGTAGCTCGAATCAGGAAATGACGCTGGCTGAAGGCAGTAAGCTTAGATTAAGTCATATCTACATAGCCGCTTGCGACGCCATATTGTAAAATGGTTTTTCCCAAATATCTTCTCTTCAGCGCCACCTAGGACAAAAATAGCTATAACAAAATTTATAGAGCATGTCATTTCCAACAACTTTTATACGGGATATTTTTCAATCAGACGAATAGTTCACGAGTTACAGCGCGAGACAAGTTTAGCAAATTTCTGCGATTCGCAAAATTGCAACATTTTTGAAGATAGACTTCTTTAGGCACAACGTGAGAGTAACTCAGATCAGAGAATGACGTTGGCTGATGAAAGTAAAGTTAGGTTAGATTTCCGCCGCCATATTGGAAAAATGGTTTTTCAAGAATATCTTCTCTCCAGCGCCACCTAGGACAAAAGTAGCTATTACAAAAGTCAAAGAGCATGAAATTTCCAACAACTTTTGTACGGGGTATTTTTCAATCAGACGAATAGTTCACGAGTTACAGCGCGAAGCAAGTTTAGCAAATTTGTACGATTCGCAAAATTGCAACATTTTTGAAGTTAGACTTTAGGCGCGACGAGGGAGTGACTCCAATCTGGTAATGACGTTGGCTGATGGAAGTAAGGTTATAGTCATATCTACGTCATATCTAAGTCATATCTACATAGCCGCTTGCGCCGCCATATTGGAAAATGGGTTTTCGCGTATATCTTCTCTCCAGCGCTACCTAGGACAAAAATAGCAATTACAGAATTTGTAAAGCATGACATTTCCAACAACTTTTATACGGGATATTTTTCAAATCAGACGAATAGTCTACGAGTTACAGCAAATTTCTGCGATTCGCGAAATTGCAACAT
This sequence comes from Phosphuga atrata, assembly GCA_944588485.1. NCBI lineage: Eukaryota > Metazoa > Arthropoda > Insecta > Coleoptera > Silphidae > Phosphuga > Phosphuga atrata. Next base: position 27,923,968 of record OX155906.1, read on the forward strand.
TTTTGAAGTTAAACTTCTTTAGGCACGGTGTGGAAGTCAGATCAGAGAATGACTTTGGCTGACGGAAATAAGGTTAGTTTAGGAAATATTTACACCGCCATATTGGAAAAATGGTTTTTCGTTAATATCTTTTCTCCAGCGCCACCTAGGACAAAAGTTGCTAGTATAAAAGTTGTAGAGCATAAAATTTCCAACAACTTTTGTACGAGATATTTTTCAATCAGACCAATAGTTTACGAGTTACAGCGCGAGAAAAGTTAAGCAATTTCCGCAAATTTGCAACATTTTTTAAGGTAACTTAGATCAAGAAATGACGTTGACTGACGGAAATAAGGTTAAGTTTAGTAATATCTATATAGATGTTGCTCTTTGGCAGTTCCAAAATTTTGACATTTCCCAACATTTCAAAATTGTTACGAGATTTCGCAATTTGTTTAACAATTTCCTTGTTAGATTTTTCTTTGTTTGATAACTGAACCCATTTGCTTTGAAGGTTACTTTTGCATTTTTTTGTTTTGTTTCAGGTGAGTGCGAAAGAATGGCACTTCGCACTGACGGGGGTCTCCCGGAGGGAGCTCATTCTGTCGGCCGCGAAAACTCTGGCGAATTTGTACAAGAACAGTTCTTGAAAAGCTGCGCACAATTCGCAAAAATTATTGTCTTTTAATTATTATTTTCGACTAATGTGTAAATATCTTTTCTTTACTTAAATGAATATACGCGAAATTATTTACTAAATCCCCCATTTTCCATTGCAAATTGTGCCACAATCTTCAATTCCTGCGCAAATTTAAAATCTCTAAAATTGTTTTCATCCAATGCTCACCAACAGACATCCAGTGTTACCAACATACATCCACTATTACCAACAGACATTCAGTGTTGCCAACAGACACCCAGTATCACCAACAGACATCCTGTGTTACCAACATGAATGAATATACGCGACATTATTTGCTAAATCCCCATTTCCATTGCAAATTGTGCCACAATCTTTAATTCCTGCGCAAATTTAAAACCTCTTAAAATTATTGCCATCCACTGCTACCAACAGACATTCAGTGCCACCAACAGACTTCCAGTATCACCAACAGACATTCAGTGTTACCAAGAGACATGCAGTATAACCAACAGACATCCAGTGTTACCAACAGAAATGAATATACTTGACATTATTTGCCAAATCCCCATTTCTATTGCAAATTGTGCCACAATCTTTAATTCCTGCGCAAATTTAAAACCTCTTAAAATTGTTGCCATCCACTGCTACCAACAGACATTCAGTGCCACCAACAGACTTCCAGTCTCACCAACAGACATCCAGTATCACCAACAGACATTCAGTGTTACCAAGAGACATGCAGTATAACCAACAGACATCCAGTGTTACCAACAGAAATTAATATACGCGACATTATTTGCCAAATCCCCATTTCTATTGCAAATTGTGCCACAATCTTTAATTCCTGTGCAAATTTAAAACCTCTGTTGCTTAAAATTGTTGCCATCCACTGCTACCAACAGACATTCAGTGCCACCAACAGACTTCCACTATCACCAACAGACATTCAGTGTCACCAACAGACATCCAATATCACCAACAGACATTCATTGTTACCAACAGACATCCAGTATCACCAACAGACATCCAGTGTTACCAACAGAAATGAATATAAGCGACATTATTTGCTAAATACCTGCGCAAATTTAAAACCTGTTTGAAATTGTTGCCATCGAATGCTACCAACAGACATTCAGTACCACCAACAGACAACCAGTTGACGGAAGTAAGGTTAGGTTAAGTCATATCTACATAGCCGCTTGCGCCGCCATATTGGAAAATGGTTTTTCGCGAATATCTTCTCTCCAGCGCTACCTAGGACAAAAGTAGCTATCACAAAAGTTGTAGATCAAGAAATTTCCAACAACTTTTGTACGGGATATTTTTAAATCAGACGAATAGTTTACGAGTTACAACAAATTCAACAAATTTCAGCGATTCACAAAATTGCAACATTTTTTAAATTAAACTTCTTCAGGCATGGCGTGGGGGCAAATCAGAACAGGGAATGACGTTGGCTGACGGAAGTAAGGTTAGCTTAGGTCATATTTACGCTGCCATATTGTAAAAATGGTTTTTCGCGAATATCTTCTCATCACCGCCATCTAAGGCAAAAGTAGTTATTACAAAAGTTGTAGAGCATGAAATTTCCAACAACTTTTGTACGAGCTATTTTTCAATCAGACCGATAGTTTACGAGTTACAGCGCGAGACAAGTTCGGCAAATTTCAAAAATTGTACCACAATCTTTAATTTCTGTGCAAATTTAAAACCCCTTAAAATTGTTGCCATCGAGTGCTACCAACAGACATTCAGTGCCACCAACAGAGCCATCAACAGACATCTCGTACCACCAACAACAAAACTAAGAAATCACTAGGTAAATGGAACAAAGGTGGGTTTTCATTATTTGTTAAATTCCAATTTCCATTACAAACTGTGCCACAAGGGCTTTATTCAACCCGGTAGACCTGGTTCGAGCTGACTGGAAGAAAGCCGCGTCCATTCAAGTTGGGCTGACTGGAAGAAGGCCGATAGCCCACTGGTTCGGGTTTCTTTTTGCGTCCGTTTGCACGGAAAACCGAACCAGATGGGCTATCGGCACGTTCCAGTCATTCAAGGCCCCAGGTGTGGGCGGATTAATTCCCGCCTTACTATAAAAGGAAGGAGGGAGTATCCTCGTAGAAGTTGCTCTCACACTCTCATCTTACTTCGCGAACACTCCAGTGCCATGGCTGGCACGGAACGAGTAGTAGCTACTGCTGCTGCTATTTCTGTGTGAGTGATGAGTAAAGACGAAGGTGATGCTCTCGTGTCCCTCTGACTCTCTCTCCTATGGCTCTACAGCCCAAGATTGGGCTTTGGCCTCTCTCAGTTTATTCTTCCAAACGCTTCTGTCCATTGCTAGCCTCTAATCTTTAGCAAATCTTCTTCTACTGCGTCCTCCCATCGTTTCCGTGGTCTGCCCCTCGGTCTTTTCCCTACCATTTTGCCTTGGAGGGACCCTTTTGGCAGTCCTTCTTCCTCCATTCTTGTGACATGGCCCGCCCATCGTAACTTCTGTATCTTTGCGGATACTGGCGGCTCCTGCAAAGGTCCCTCTGACTAGGATACGAAAAAGCGCCTCTGGAGCGAAGTTAGCCAAGGCGAATCGAGGAAGCACGAGATGGGGAGTAACTAGAACGTGGAGGAGCGCGGTCAACTTAGTGCTACTTCGCCAGAGTCTGGAGCGGGTATAACATGGCGGAAATTGATACATGCGCACAAAAAAATTTGAAACCCAAAATGTTTTTTCGCAATAACTTATTAACCTCGCTAGTTACAATTAAGAACGATACATCATTCTACGCGCAAATTAAAGCAACACAACTTTTATTTCAAGAGTTTTTTGCTCAAATTGGCGCAGTTTTGATATATTTGCAAAAATAAAAAGAGCAAACATGTTTTTTCATCATTACTTATTAACTTTGCTAGTTACAAACAAGATTGATGCACCATTTTGTGAGGAATTAAAATTAGCACAACTTATATTTCGCCTGTTTTTTGCAAAAACGTAATATTTTTTGAGATATTTGCGAAATAAACGAATTTGGTGGAAATGGGAAAACGCACAAACGGGTTTTTATTCATAACTTTTTAACCCTAACAGTTATAAACAAGATTGATACGTCATTTGGCGGGGAATTTAAAATAACACTAATTATCTTTCGTTTGTTTTTTGTTAAAAATTGTTAGTTTTTGAGATATTTGCAAAAAACAAAAAAAAATCTAAAAATGGTCTTAACTTATTAACGGTAGTGCTTATAAACAAGATTGATACAATTTTGAGATCGAACTGTCGGCTATCACCATATCAGCTATGAAATGGTCTATTGGATTTTGTTTCAGGAAACGTCAAGTGTCTTTTATTGTCAATTTTTCGTTGCGAAAATTCGTGATTTTCGTTGATTTTAGGCGATAACGAGTAGAATTTTACCGGAAGGAGCTTATTCTGCGAAAACTTTTGCAATCGAACAATTCTTGGAAAAATTGTCTAATTTGCAAAAAAATATTTTGCTTATGTTTTGTCTAATGTGCAAATATCTTTTCTTAAATGAATCGACGCGAAATTATTTGCTAAATTGCCAATTACAATGTGTGCCAAGCTGTTTAATTTCAGTGCAAATTTAGAATTTCCAAAATTGTTATTTATTTGTCAATTATATAGAAAGCTAGCAACACTGTTATTAACAATACCGCAGAAAAATCCACTGCTACCAACAGCAAAATTAAAAAGTAACTAGATATATAGAACGAAAGTGGGATATTTGTTGGTAGCAGAGAGTAGTAATAACTGTCGTATTCGCAGAGAGTAGTATTAACAGAGAGTAGTAGTAGTTTTATACCTACTCTCTGTTGGTAGTAACATTGACAAGCCTGAGCATAAGCTCCAATGTTTTGGTAACTTCTACTAAGTAGCACATCTTCAGGTTGGTGTAAGTTTCACTAATTATTGAAAGAAATTAAGTTTGAAAAGATTTTCAAACTTTTTGAAATAAAAAACAAAATTCTATTGTCATATTGCCAACCCTCACTATTACTGACAACTGTCACTATTATAGACAACAATTACTGCCAACTGTCACTATTATTGCCAACTGTCACTTTTTCTGACAACTATCACTATTATTGCCAACTGTCACTATTATTGCCAACTGGCACTACAATTGCCAACTGTCACTATTACTGAAAACTGTCACTATTATAGATAACTATTGCTGCCAAATGTCACTTTTACTGGCAACTGTCACTATTATAAACAACTATCACTATTATAGACAACTATCAATATTATTGCCAACTGTTACTATTACTGACAACTGTCACTATTATAGACAACAATTACTGCCAACTGTCACTTTTACTGACAACTGTCAGTATTATTGACTACTATCAATATTATTGCCAACTGTCACTATTATTGCCTACTATTACTGATAACTGTCACTATTATAGAAAGCAAAAGAAATTAAGTTGGAAAAGATTTTCAAATTTTTTAACTAAAAAAAAAATTCCCCAGAAAGTTTCAAATATTTGACAGTTGTCAACTTCAGTTTGTTTACTTCGAACCTACAAACTTATTAGCCATTTTGGAGTCTAAAAATGTCAGAAAACACGGTGAAAACCTGTGTGAGTTGTAAAATAACATCTATTGCTTGTCTGCTTGCAATGGGAACGTATCTGCTGCATCTGTCGAAGCCGCAAAGAGGCAAAAGCAAGATTATCTACGCCACACTGGCCGCAGGTAAAACACAGACATACCTACCAACCTAACGCAAACCCAAGCTAAATCGTTTTGCAGCCTCAATTTCCCTAGGCATCGGGGAAATCTTCGACAAGTCTCCCTTCCGACAAACACAACAATAAAGTATCAAATTATTGAGATTTATTAATCAAATTAATATCAAACACATCACTAACCTAACCCTAAAATGCCACTAAAGTTAAGGTTTCATGTTTGAAAAGGTCACTAAAGTTAAGCTTTCAGTGATTATTTGCCAACTTTGTTCAGTTGGTTGTTGGTCTTGGAGTTGGCCGTGAAGGTCTGAATGGTTTATGCAAGTCATTGTCGAGTTTATCATTTGACAAGTGATTTATTTGCCAACTTTGCCTAGTCGGGTGTCAGTCTTGGGGTTGGCGGTGATGCTCTGGATGGCCACGATGCACTCGTTCGCCTTGGTCTGCAACTCGCGCAGATCTTGGATGTATAGCAGCCGCAGCAGCTTCGCTGGCTCATCGAACGCCTCTGGATTCAAACCCAAGTCCGCCTTTTTATACACCACCGGCGAATACTAAAAACAAACAAAATTTCATTTAAATTAATTAGTAAAAATCACAGCCGTCAAATTTTAAGACAGTTGTTAAAGTGAATAGCTATTGTCAAACTTTGACAGCTGTCGAATAATAGTGACAGCTGACAAATTTTATGACAGTTGTTAAAGTGAATAGCTATTGTCAAACTTTGACAGCTTTCAAATTTTATGACAGTTGTTAAAGTGAATAGCTATTGTCAAACTTTGACAGCTGTCGAATAATAGTGACAGCTGTCAAATTTTATGACGGTTATTAAAGTGAATAGCTATTGTCAAACTTTGACACCTGTCTAATAATAGTGACAGCTGTCAAATTTTATGACAGTTGTTAAAATGAATAGCTATTGTCAAACTTTGACAGCTGTCGAATAATAGTGACAGCTGACAAATTTTATGACAGTTGTTAAAGTGAATAGCTATTGTCAAACTTTGACAGCTTTCAAATTTTATGACAGTTGTTAAAGTGAATAGCTATTGTCAAACTTTGACAGCTGTCGAATAATAGTGACAGCTGTCAAATTTTATGACGGTTATTAAAGTGAATAGCTATTGTCAAACTTTGACAGCTGTCGAATAATAGTGACAGTTGTCAATAATAGTGTCAGCTATTTATTTGTGTCTTCTGCCGGTAGTATTTGAGACCTGTTGTAGTTCCTCTTGGTTTTGCGGATAATGCTCCCTGTGGTTTGTCTTTGCGCAATGAATGTCTGATAGTTGGCCTCATCTTTGCGGTGATTCCACTTGATCTACATTACAACTGCCTCTGTATTAACTTACTACCAACTGTTACCATTATTGCCAACTGTCACAATTACTGCCAACTGTCACTATTATAGACAACTATTACTGCCAACTGTCACTATTATAGACAACTATTACTGCCAACTGTCACTATTATAGACAACTATTACTGCCAACTGTCACTATTATAGACAACTATCACTATTATTGCCAACTGTCACTATTATTACCAACTATCACTATTATTGCCAACTGGCACTATTACTGACAACTGTGACTGTCAAATGGCACTATTATTGCCAACTGTCACTTTTACTGACAACTGTCACTATTATAGACAACGATCACTATTATTGCCAACTGTTACTATTGTTACCAACTGTCACTATTATTGAAAACTGTCACTAATACTGACAACTGTCACTATTAAAGACAACTATTAATGCCAAATGTCACTATTATTGCTGTCACTTTTACTGAAAACTGTCACTAGTATGGACAACTATCACTATTATTGCCAACTGTCACTATTATTGCCAACTGTCACTATTACTGACAACTGTTACTATTATAGACAACTATTACTGCCAACTGTCATTATTGCCAACAGTCACTTTTACTGACAACTGTCACTATTATAGACAACTATTACTGACAACTGTCTCTATTATTGCCAACGGTCACTTTAACAAATAACTGTCACTATTATAGACAACTATCACTATTATTGCCAACTCATTATTAATGCCAACTGTCACTATTATAGCCAAATGTCACTATTACTGCCAACTGTCACTATTATTGCCAACTGTCACTTTTACTTACAACAATCACTATTATAGACAACTAACTATTCTTGCCAACTGTCACTATTATTGCCAAATGTTACTATTACTGACAACTGTCATTATTATTGACAACTGTCACTATTATTGACATCTGTCAGTATTTTATGATAAATATTTTTGGTATAAATAAGTTCTTTTTGTTGTAACTTACGGAAGGGTTCAAGTGCTTCTGGATGAGTTTGCTGCAAGATTCGAGGGTGACGGCGGGGTCTGGATGCGAAGGCACTTTGAGTATTGTGGCGAGTTTGGCGATTTCATCTCGGAATTCCTTGGTGGTGACTGTTGGAATGTGCATGTGTCAATGACGGTTGACAGTTGTTGTCAAATTTGGTGGATTTTAATGGAGAGATATGTGGAAACGCTGTGTCAGTGACGGTTGACAGTTGTCAAGACAGTGGGTTTTTATCGAAAGATTTGTGGGAATGTGTTGCGAGAGGTGTCACAACTTTGACATGTCATTGAGCTACAAAGTTTAACTGTCAAAGCTTATGACATTAACTTGACAAATGTCAATTGGTTTTTTTTTTTGCAAAAGTGGCCAATAGACCTATAGTTTGTGCTCATGCGTCAATTTCCGCCATGTTTTCGGGCACTTATTTGACGTATAACCAGTGAAAATAACAAAATGTGCCCGAGACTTTCATATTTCCGCCCTTTGAAACAAGGCGGACGCGCATGCGCTTAACTAACCGTAAAAAGGTCACAACATTTAAGATCACAACAAATCATCACAACATTTAAGAACAATAACATCTGTAAAGGATGTAAGATAACCCATTGCAATCTACGAATGAAGTTACACCTGTCACTATGACATTCAGTTTTGCAACTGTCACTATAATTGTCAATTTTGCAACTGTCACTATGGCAATCAATTTTTGTTGTTACTATGACAGCCAATCTTGCAACTGTCACTATATCAGTCAATTTTGCAACTGTCACTATGACAATCAATTTTTGCTACTGTCACTATGACAGCCAATCTTGCAACTGTCACTATATCAGTCAATTTTGCAACTGTTACTATGACAATCAATTTTTGCTACTGTCACTATGACAGCCAATCTTGCAACTGTCACTATATCAGTCAATTTTGCAACTGTCACTATATCAGTCAATTTTGCAACTGTCACTATGACAATCAATTTTTGCTACTGTCACTATAACAGCCAATCTTGCAACTGTCACTATATCAGTCAATTTTGCAACTGTCACCATGACAGTTAATTTTGCAACTGTCACTATGACAATCAATTTTTGCCACTGTCACTATGACAGCCAATCTTGCAACTGTCACTATATCAGTCAACTTTGCAACTGTCACCATGACAGTTAATTTTGCAACTGTCACTATAACAGTCAATTTTGCAGCTGTCGCTATGACAGTCAATTTTTGCTACTGTCACTATGACAGCCAATCTTGCAACTGTCACTATATCAATCAATTTTGCAACTGTCGCTATGACAATCAATTTTTGCTACTGTCACTATGACAGCCAATCTTGCAACTGTCACTATATCAATCAATTTTGCAACTGTCACTATGACAGTCAATTTTGTAACCGTCACTATGACAGTCAATTTTGCAACTGTCAATATATCAGTCAATATTGCTACTGTTAGTATGACAGCCAATCTTGTCACTATATCAGTCAATTTTGCAACTGTCACTATGACAGTCAATTTTGCAACTGTCAATATATCAGTCAATATTGCTACTGTCACTATGACAGCCAATCTTGTCACTATATCAGTCAATTTTGCAACTGTCGCTAAGACAGTCAATTTTGCAACTTTCACTATGACAGTCAATTTTGCAACTGTCACTATGACAGTCAATTTTGCAACTGTTACTATGACAGTCAATTTTTGCAACTGTCGCTATGATAGTCAATTTTGCAACTGTCAATATATCAGTCAATTTTGCAACTGTCACTATGACAGTAAATTTTGCAACTGTCACTATGATAGTCAATTTTGCAAATGCCACTATGACCGTCAATTTTTTAACTATCAATATAGCTACTGTCACTATGACAGCCAATCTTGTCACTATATCAGTCAATTTTGCAACTGTCGCTATGACAGTCAATTTTGCAACTGTCACTATGACAGTCAATTTTGCAACTGTCACTATGACAGTCAATTTTGCAACTGTCACTATGACAGTCAATTTTGCAACTGTTTGTATGACAGTCAATTTTTGCAACTGTCGCTATGATAGTCAATTTTGCAACTGTCAATATATCAGTCAATTTTGCAACTGTCAATATGACAGTAAATTTTGCAACTGTCACTATGACAGTAAATTTTGCAACTGTCACTATGACAGTCAATTTTGCAAATGTCACTATGACCGTCAATTTTTTAACTATCAATATAGCTACTGTCACTATGACAGCCAATCTTGTCACTATATCAGTCAATTTTGCAACTGTCACTATGAGAGCCAATCTTACAACTGTCACTATATCAGTCAATTTTGCAACTGTCGCTATGACAGTCAATTTTGCAACTGTCATTATGACAGTCAATTTGGTAACCATCACTATAACAGTCAATTTTGCAAATGTCACTATGACCGTCAATTTTTTAACTATCAATATAGCTACTGTCACTATGACAGCCAATCTTGTCACTATATCAGTCAATTTTGCAACTGTCACTATGACAGCCAATCTTACAACTGTCACTATATCAGTCAATTTTGCAACTGTCGCTATGACAGTCAATTTTGCAACTGCATTATGACAGTCAATTTTGCAACTGTCACTATGACTATATGTTGTGTAATTTGTGAAAAATGTTCTTACAATCGAGGTGGTCAAGAGGGTTGTCGGCGACAACGTTGGGGGCATTGGAGTTCTTGAGATTGGCGACTGCGAACTTGTTGAATTTTGCGGCTGAAATTACGAACGAATTATTGCAAAATCTGGGGGAATTTGATGTTTTGCTAACTGTTTTTGGAGTATTGGAGTTTGATTGCGTGGGCTAACAGCCAGTCCAAACAGGCGTTGGTTTTCGAGGAGTCGATCGGGCAGTTCAGAGCTTTCGAGTAGCTTGGCAAACTCGCGGTATTTGCGAAGCACTTGCGGTCGCTCTCGCTGTAAAACTGGACCTTCTCCGCTTCCAGCCAACACAGCAACTTCTTCAACTGTTTCTCATCTAAAACACAAATGATCAAAAATCAATTACAATCAAGAATTTTAAGAAAAACAAAAATCAATTTTTGTTTTTCTTAACAATATTTCCTAACCTCCAACGTTGACATTTTCCTCATAACCCAAAGCGACTAATTTGCGTTTCACCGACATTTTCCCTGCAAATTTTCTCGAGAAATTTCCCAAAACAACAAACTAACAACTAACCTCAACTGACGTCTAACTGAAGTTACCCACAGGCAACTGTCAAGTAGTTTGCTAGAAATACAAAGAGATGGCGCTTTAATAAATTTAGTTTCTAACGATTTCCTTTTATAAAAAACTGTCCAAATTACGGGAAATATCCCATTTTGTGTAAAATTGAATTCTCTACAAGTTTTATTCGAAACTTTTTTCAAAATTCCGCTTAATTTAAAAGTTAGGAACAACTAAACAAAACCCGCAATAGATGTCACTGCGTCTAGTTAATGTTTCTTTCTGCTGTGGCGCTAGGTGCTATAAAGTGAAGTGCGCGCACGCGTGCAACTTCAGGCTCGTCCATTGAGTGTGTGTATGTGTGAGTGGTGTGTTGGTTTTTCCGGCGAAACCCGTACTTGAGAAGCCAGCGAAGAATCAGCACCGTTTGTGAGTTTGTAGCGTCCGTGTCGTCTTTAAACGCAAAGAAAGGTAAGTTTTTCGCAATGAAATGGAATTTTTTTTCGCCGGCGATGATCTAGGAGGCGACGACGTGGCCTTGAGACGGTCAATTGTTATTTTTCCCCAGACTTTTTGACAGTTAACACCTTGATTTTACAACTTTATTGCCCTGTGGCAACGTTGTATATTTATAACAAAATCTGTATTTTTTTTTTGCGCAAAACGCCCTTTTTTGATCGCTTTGTACTTCCCCTAACCAATTTTCGCAGCTGCGTGACGTGGACCGCCTGAAGTTGCCACCGCATCGCCCCGTATCTCGCAAACTAAACGGAATTTCGCAAAATGTTTCAAATAAAACTCGCAGGAAATCAAATTTCGTATAGAAATCCATTTTGCGGGTTTCGCTAAAGTTAATCCTTCCCGATTTTTGAAGGAGACTAGCATTTTATGCAACGTTGCATTTTTTTTTTGTTGCAACAAATTCGCCTGTAACTCGCAAACTAAGCGGAATTTTGGAAAAAGTTTCAAACAAAACTTGTAGAAAATTAGATTTTGTTACAGGAAACGGAAATTTGGTTCCGTTTCCGGCAATTTTTACTAGCGGAAATATGAAAAAAACGAGAATTTTTCTTTGATTTTCGCCGCTAACAGGAAACTAAGCAGATTTTTTGAAAAAGTTTAAAATAAAACTTGTAGAGAATTCAATTTTGTTTAAGGAAACATATCTAGTCTAGTTTTATCTGTCCAGTCTTGTCTAAATAGACGAAGTCTAGAAATTTAACAAACTTTGTTCGTCAATATCTCGACTCCTAGACTAGATAGAAACTTCTAGTCTTGAATTGTTTTTACGTAATTTAAACGACTATATCCACAGCAAATTTCACGTATCTACCTAGTCTAGTTCCAGAGGTATCGAGTTAATACCAAACTTATAACTTTGACTACCTATATCTCCTAAAGTCCTAAATATAGGCTCGTCTAGTTTTCACCACTTTATAACCAATTTAATTATCTACTCGCCTACCAATTTGCACTGAACTACCTAGTAAACTACCCGAGATCTAGATCTAAAACTGAAAGTGTAAACAAAATAGACGAAGTCTCTGAAATTTAACAAACTTTGTTCGTCAATAGCTCGACTCCTAAACTAGATACAAACTTCTAGTCTTCAATTGTTTTTACCTAATTTAATCGACTATATCCACAGCAAATTTCACGTATCTATCTAGTCTAGTTCCAGAAATATCGCGTTAAGACCAAACTTATAACTTTGACTACCTATATCTCCTAAAGTCCTAAATATAGGCTCGTCTAGTTTTCACCACTTTATAACCAATTTAATTACCTACTCACCTACCAATTTGCACTAAACAGTCTAGTAAAGTACCCGAGATCTAGATCTAAAACTGAAAGTGTAATCCAAATAGACGAAGTCGAGAAATTTAACAAACTTTGTTCGTCAATATCTCGACTCCTAGACTAGATAGAGGCTTCTAGTCTTCAATTGTTTTTACCTAATTTAAACGACTATATCCACAGAAAATTTCACGTATCTACCTAGTCTAGTTCCAGAGATATCGAGTTAAGACCAAACTTATAACTTTGACTACCAATATCTCCTAAAGTCCTAAATATAGGTCCGTCTAGTTTTGCGTTACCCATTAATTAGCAAATAAATTCGTTCCACGTGGAAATGCGATTTGCAAACGCAGCAAAGCGTCTATTAAAAGGCAATTATAAAGAAGAACGGCTTATCTGTACATGCGCCTATAAATACGTCCGTTTTATCAGCGTCGAGCACCGATTAACTTATCACCAGTTTACATAGAAAAAACGGCACAAATATTTTTCTGGCCGCGGCTTGTTTGATTAAGATTGTGAAACGACGGACGTCGGCGAAACAATCGTTGGGATCGGCCCACAGACGGCCCAGATACAGCCACTTGAAGTTAGCTGTCAAAACATTTATTGCGAATCGTTTCGAAACGGTTAGCGATTTTGGGATAAAAATTGGCGGAGTTGTTAGGAATTGGAAAACACGTCGATTGGTGGTAATAACGTCGAAATCGGGGGTGAAGCTGTCAAAACGTTTATTACAAATTGTTTCGGAACGGTTAGAGATTTTGGGATAAAAATTAGCGGAGTGGTTAGGGATTGGAAAACGCGTCGTTTGGTGGTAATATCATCGAAATCGGTCGTGGAATAAGTAAGTTATGACGAATTAAAATTGTTCGGATTTAAACCAAATTTAAAGGATTTTGTAGAGGGTTAAATTCTAAGCAACTTTCGTGCAGAAAGTTTGCGAAAATTTTCAAAAACGGCAAAGTTATCGCCAAAAAACACCTTCCATCTTAGTAAGCCATGATTTTTTGACGTTTGAATAACAAAACTTTTTTTTGCGCAAATTCAGATTTTATGCAACAATGGATTTGGAGTCTGTTTACCTAATCGTCGGCGTTATAGTCTTCTCGGCCGTCATCCTGTTGGTCATCGAGCGCCTCTTCAAGAACAAAAGCTACGAGGAAGTGATCGCCGAGCAGAGGAAACAGAACAGCGCGTTGTACAGCGACCAGCAACGCCCCAAACCCAAAGAGAAGAAACAGAAGAAAGCCAATAAAAAGGTAAAACGAACTGTGAAAGAATTTCCGAAATCGCACAATTAATAACCAAATTATTCAAGTTTAAAGTTTGACTTTGACAGTTTAATAACTGTCAAATTTGATTTTGAAAGTTTATTAACTATCAAAATTGGTAGTTAAATGACAGTTTACTAACTGTCAAAATTGATTTTGACAGTTTATTAACTGTCAAAATTGATTTTGACAGTTTATTAACTGTCAAAATTGATTTTGACAGTTTATTAACTATCAAAATTGATTTTGACAGTTAAATGACAGTTTACTAACTGTCAAAATTGATTTTGACAGTTTATTAACTGCCAAAATTGATTTTGACAGTTTATTTACTGTCAAAATTGATTTTGACAGTTTATTAACTATCAAGATTGATTTTGACAGTTAATTGACAGTTTACTTACTGTCAAAATTGATTTTGACAGTTTATTAACTATCAAAATTGATTTTGACAGTTTATTAACTATCAAAATCAATTTTGACAGTTAATTGACAGTTTATTTACTGTCAAAATTGATTTTGACAGTTAATTGCCAGTTTATTAACCATCAAAATTGATTTTGACAGTTAATTGACAGTTTACTTACTTTCAAAATTGATTTTGACAGTTAATTGACAGTTTAATAACTATCAAAATTGATTTTGACAGTTAATTGACAGTTTATTTACTGTCAAAATTGATTTTGACAGTTTATTAACTATCAAAATTGATTTTGACAGTTTATTAACTATCAAAATTGATTTTGACAGTTAATTGACAGTTTATTTACTGTCAAAATTGATTTTGACAGTTAATTGACAGTTTACTTACTGTCAAAATTGATTTTGACAGTTTATTAACTATCAAAATTGATTTTGACAGTTTATTAACTATCAAAATCAATTTTGACAGTTAATTGACAGTTTATTTACTGTCAAAATTGATTTTGACAGTTAATTGCCAGTTTATTAACCATCAAAATTGATTTTGACAGTTTACTTACTTTCAAAATTGATTTTGACAGTTAATTGACAGTTTAATAACTATCAAAATTGATTTTGACAGTTAATTGACAGTTTATTTACTGTCAAAATTGATTTTGACAGTTTATTAACTATCAAAATCAATTTTGACAGTTTATTTACTGTCAAAATTGATTTTGACAGTTAATTGCCAGTTTAAGAACGATCAAATTGATTTTGACAGTTTACTTACTTTCAAAATTGATTTTGACAGTTTATTAACCATCAAAATTGATTTTGACAGTTTATTTGCCTTCAAAATTGATTTTGACAGTTAATTGACAGTTTATTAACTATCAAAATTGATTGTATCAGTTAATTGACAGTTCACTAACTGTCAAAATTGATTTTGACAGTTTATTAACTATCAAAATTGATTTTGACAGTTAATTGACAGTTTATTAACTATCAAAATTGATTGTATCAGTTAATTGACAGTTCACTAACTGTCAAAATTGATTTTGACAGTTTATTAACTATCAAAATTGATTTTGACAGTTAATTGACAGTTTACTAACTGTCAAAATTGATTTTGACAGTTAATTGACAGTTTACTAACTATCAAAATTGATTTTGACAGTTAATTGACATTTTACTAACTGTTAAAACTGATTTAGACAGTTAATTGACAGTTTATTAACTATCAAAGTTGATTTTGACAGTTAATTGGCAGTTTACTAACTGTCAATATTGATTTTGACAGTTTATTAATTGTCAAAATTAGTATAACTTTTGAATGGAGCGACCGATTTCGAAAATTCTTTCTGTGTGGGATTCGGTGTTGAAATCTGGTTCGATTGGTGTTTAGGTGAAGGAGAAGAAATTGCCGAAGGACGGCGGCGAGAGCGTCGAAGAGTCCGAGACACAGGTCTCCGACTCGAACAACGAGCAGCCCAAACACCACGTCGAGTTCTCCGAACCCACCGTCATCCAAGACGATGTCGTCAAGGAAACGACTGTCAAGGTTAGAGTTTTGACAGCTTGTCAACTTATAGACTAACAAATAGTTTGGGGCAAACTAACGGTCAAATTTGACGTCTTAATAATTGCATGTTTTTTATTATTTCTTGGGGGAATTTTGTATGTTGGCAATTGTTTCGTGGGCGTGTCTGTGTAGAGGAAGCAGAAGCGGGAAGTGCGTCCGATTTTGGTTAACCGCGATTCGTCGGCGGAGAACATCCAGCCGGACGCGGAGACCCTGCCGGCCAATCACTTCGAAGAGCTCCACCCGATGGACGACTTCGACCTCGCCCACCTCGTGAGTAACAGCACTGCCAACTGCCATCTTTTTGACAGATGTCAACTCTATTAACAGTTTCCGTTTTTAACTGTCACATTTACGAAAAGTGACAGCTGTCAAATAATGTTGCATGACTTTTATTAACCACACAATTAATGTCATATTTTGACAGACCTGTCAAATATCACCTTGTGAGTAACAGCACTACCAACTTTAACATGTGTTGCATAGCTTTTGACACTCATCGCATAGCATTTGACAGCTGTCAACCCTGTTTGACAGTTGTGACAGCTGTCAAACTACAATTGTCAACAAGGATGACGGTTGGCAACCCTGTTTGACAGCTGCCAGCATTTCCAAAAAAGTGACAGCTGTCAAAACATTTTTGACATGTCATTTATTGACTAACTTAAAACAGAATTTTTGCTTATTACTGTCCAATTATTCTCATATTTTGGCAGTTTTGTTTATGTCTGTCAAAATAATGTAATTTTGACAGTGGCATGGAAATTTAACCCTAAAACTAACTTAACACACAATTTATGCTTATTACTGTCAAAGTTATGTCATATTTTGACAGTTTTGTTTGTTTGTTTATGTCTAATGACAGTATTTTGACACTGTCATTTTGACAGTGACATGTAAATTTAACCCTAAAACTAACCTAACTTAACACACAATTTATGCTTATTACTGTCAAAGTAATGTCATATTTTGACAGTTTTGTTTATGTCTGTCAAAATTATGTCATTTTGGCAGTGGCGTGGGAATTTAACCCTAAAACTAACCTAACATAACACAAAATTAATGCTTATTACTGTCCAAGTAATGTCATATTTTGACAGTTTTTTTATGTCTGTCAAAATAATCTCATTTTTGATAGTTTGACAAGTTATAGCAGGAAACTGTCTAAAATCGATAGATCAATGCCATAAACTGTCAAATATTGACAAGTCGCAACTACCAACTGTCAAATATTGACATGTCGCAACTACAAACTGTCAAATATTAACAGATCGCAAAGATCAACTGTCAAATATTGACATGTTGCAGCTACCAACTGTCAAATATTGACATGTCGCAACTATCAACTGTCAAATTTTAACAGATCGCAACGACCAAATGTCAAATATTGACATGTTGTAGCTACCAACTGTCAAATATTGACAAGTCGCAACTACCAACTGTCAAATATTGACAGATCGCAAAAACCAACTGTCAAATATTGACATGTTGCAGCTACCAACTGTCAAATATTGACATGTCGTAACTACCAACTGTCAAATATTAACAGATCGCAACGACACACTGTCAAATATTGACATGTTACAGATACCAACTGTCAAATATTGACAAGTCGCAACTACCAACTGTCAAATATTGACATGTCGCAACGACCGACTGTCAAAAATTGACTGGTCGCAACGTTCAAATATTGACATGTCTGTCGCGAGTATCAACTGTCAAATATTTAGATCTGTCAAACTAACAATGAGTTTTGTGTTTGTAGAAGGAGGAGAAGGAGTGCGTGTTGAAAGAGAAGTCGAAGAACAAGCAGAACATCGAACAGACGGACGTACAGCCCAAGGCTAAGAAGTCCGCCAAGCAGCAGCCTCAACCCGAGGCGAAGAAAGCCGAGGAAAAGCGCGAGGTTGCCGTTGAGCCGGTCGTCGTAGCCGAAACGGCGGCCAGCGTTGCCAGTGCTCCTCCACCCGTCATCAAAGACAAAAAGAAAAAGAAAAGCGAACTCAATACTATACAACAACTGGGTAAGGCATTTGATTGTTTGACAGCTGTCAATTGTTATTTTGACAGCTGTCAATTTACATTTTGACAGCGGTCAATGGTTATTTTGACAGTTGTCAATGGTTATTTTGACAGCTGTCAATGCATATTTTGACAGCTGTCAATTGCTATTTTGACAACTGTCAATTTTTATTTTGACAGCTGTCAATGGTTATTTTGACAGCTGTCAATGGTTATTTTGACAGCTGTCAATGGTTATTTTGACAGCTGTCAATGGTTATTTTCTCAGCTGTCAATGGTTATTTTGTCAGCTGTCGATGGTTATTTTGACAGCTGTCGATGGTTATTTTGACAGCTGTCAAAGTTGTAACTTCGACAGTGTTGGACATATCGAGTTGATTGATATTGATATAGAGATATATCGAGTTTAAATTTTTGACAGGAGCTAGTGATTGTTGTTTTCCCGACAGGTGACAAACATGGAGTGAACGTCTCCATTCTGATGCCAATGGTGCGTAAAGCTGAATTGTCTCGTGAAGAAGTTCAATCTCTTATTGATATGTTATTAAACAAGCAGCAGGACGCTCCCGCCATCGTCGACGAATGGAGCGAGGTACGACATCCGACAGCTGTCAAACAATAGTTGCCATAATGATTGACAACCCTGTTTGACTGTGAAACAACTGTTGCCAACATAGATGACAGTTGGCAACTCTTTTTAACAGTTGTGACAGCTTTTAAACAACAGTTGCCTAAATAGATGAAGCTTGTCAACCCTGTCTGACAGTTGTGACAGCTGTTAAACAATAATTGCCAACATGGATAACGATTAGCAATCCTGTTTGACAGTTGTGACAGCTGTCAAACAACTGTTGGCAACCCTGTATGACAGTTGTGACAGCTTTTAAACAACAGTTGCCTAAATAGACGAAGCTTGTCAACCCTGTTTGACAGTTGTGACAGCTGTTAAACAATAATTGCCAACATGGATAACGATTAGCACCCCTGTTTGACAGTTGTGACAGCTGTCAAACAACTGTTGGTGACATAGATTACAGTTAGCAACCATGTTTGACAGTTGTGACAGCTGTTAAACAACAGTTGCCAAACATGGATAAGGCTTGTCAACCCTGTTTGACAGCTGTTAAACAAGAATTGCCAACATGGATGATGATTAGCAACTCTGTTTGACAGTTGAGATCACTGTCAAACATCAATTGCCAACTTGCATGATGATTGGTCACCTTGTTTGACAGTTGTGACAGCTGTTAAACAACAATTGCCAACATGGATAATGATTAGCAACCTTGTTTGACAGTTGTGACAGCTGCCAAACAACAGTTACCAACTTGCATGATGATTGGCCACCTTGTTTGATAGTTGTGACAGCTGTTAAATAACAGTTGCCAACATGGATGACGCATGGCAACCCTGTTTGACAGTTGTGACAGCTGTTAAACAACAGCTGCCAACATGCGTGACAGTTGGTAACCCTGTTTGACAGCTGTTAAACAACAATTGCCAACGTGAATAACGATTGGTAAACTTGTTTTACAATTGCCAACATGTATGATGGTTGGTAACCTTGTTTGATAGTTGTGACAGCTGTCAAATACAATGTAAATTATTGTGGAATTGTTTAGGGTAAGGCGGATCCGGTGCAGAAGTTGAAGAAGCAGCTGGCGGATAAGGAGAAGCAGGTGGTGGAGCTGCAGGAGGCGCTGTCCAGCAGCCAGATGAAGATGCGGGAGGTTCGCGCGGAGGAGACGTCGAAGCGGGAGACGTTGCAGGCGAGCCTGCGCGAGTTGAACGAGACACTGAACCGCTTCAACACCGAGCGGCAAGGCTACGACAACAAGTACCAGAACCTCTCCGTGCAGTTCAACCAGATCCAGGAGGAGAAGAAGAAAATGATCGAGGAGTTCAAGAGCATGCAGATGATGCTCGCCAAAACGGAAGAAGTAAGCGAATGAGGATGTTTTAAACGAACTCTGTTTCATTGTTTTCGTCCAGTGTCAGGTCACCAACGCCCAGCTGAACTTCAAGCTGCAGGAACAGCAAGATATATTGTGCCAGCAGTTCCAGGAGGAGTCCGATAAGAAGGAGTTTAAGATACGCGAAGCTATGGTAAGGACCCGAAACCGAAAGAATTTTGCAAATCGGACGACGCGTTCAAAAGTTATAATAATAAATCGTTTGATTTGACAGCGTTGTCAAATTGTTTATTTTGACAGATCTGTCAAAGAACAGTTTTTGAAATTTTTGACAGATCTGTCAAGGAGTTTAATAACTTTGAACAGTTTTTGAAATTCCTGTCACAACATTTATTACTCTGTCAAAGGACCTTGACGTCTACCACAATATCTGTCAAATGTGACATCAATCACAATAGATCTTTTCATAGTTGATTTTTTTATGCGCATGCGTCAATTTTCGCCATGTTTTTGGGCACTTTTTTGACGTATAACCAGTGAAAATAACAAAAAGTGCCCGAAACTTTCATATTCCGCCTTCTAAACAGTGCGGACGCGCATACGCTTAACTAAACGTAAAAAGGTCTATTTTGTTTGTTTTCACCAAAAGATCTCTTTCCGATGATTCCTAGCTGTCAAATTCATAAATTTAGAAACGTCAAACTTCAAATGCTTCTAACTCTCTTAATCCGCGACCGATTCGAAAAATTCTTTTTGCGTTTTATTCCGAATCAAAATTATTTTAATTATTATATTTTAAAAATTTGCCGAAATTCAGGAAATCAATAACGCCGTGGCGAAAGAAGCGGAAGAGATCAAAAAGACCAACAACAAGTTGCTGATGCAGCTCCAGAACTTCGAGCACAACAAGAATCAGGAGCTGATGGAGATCTGCATGCGTAAGGAAGAAGAGACCGACCGCCAAATCTCACAAGTAATAATCTAGTTTTTGTTTTTGTTGCTTTGGAATATCCAATTTCGTTTTCAGTTGAGGTCTGAGTTGAATGCGACGGAGGAGGAGAAGGCGCAGCTCAACGCTCTAGCGATGAAGCTGAGGGCCGAGGCGGACGAGGCCAACGGCAGCGTTGCCGCGTTGACGGCACAAGCTGCCAACTTCAGCGCGAACGTCCAGGCGGTCGATGAACAGAGGGCGCAGCTAGAGGCGGAGCTTGCCGGTCTCAGGCAGAAGTTGGAGGCGGAACGCAAGGAAAGGGCCAAAATGGACGGCGAGTTGAAACTGGAGGTGAAGGAGGGAAGGAAAGGATTGGAGGAGGAGGTGAGCAAGTTGAAGGCTGCGCTGGAGCAACTTGCAGAGGAGAAGAAACAAATGCAAGGGGACAAGGTTCAACTGGAGGCGGAGACAAAGAAACTTGATGGGATGAATGGAAAGCTTGAGGAGGAGAAGAAAGAAGTTGAGGAGAAGAATGTGAAGCTTGAGGAGGAGAAGGTTGTTCTGCAAAAGACAATGAAGAGGCTTGAGGAGGATAAGGCTGTTTTTGATAAGGTGAAGAAGGGACTTGAGGAAGAGAAGGTTGTTCTGCAAGAGGCTATGAAAAGGCTTGAGAAGGAGAAGGCTGTTCTTAAAAAGGAGGAGTTTGTTTTTGAGGAGGTGAAGAAAGGACTTGAGGAGGAGAAGGTTGTTCTTAAGAAGGAGAAGGTGGTCCTTGAGGAGGCTATGAAGAGGCTTGAGGAGGAAAAGGCTGTTCTTAAAAAAGAGAAGATTGTTCTTGAGGAGGGGAACAGTGTGTCGATGGAATCCAGCAAGCAGCACAAGGAAGAGGTGTCTAAGCTCACCGGGGAGTTGGCGGAGGTGAGGCAGCGGTGCCAGCAGTTGGAGCAGACACACAGGGTAAACCTGGACGAGTTGCGGAGGGAGGTCGAGAAGGAGAAGAACAAGAACAATGTAAGTGCCGTTTTGACAGGTTGTTGTGTAATTGTTGATTTGTTGCTGTTGAAAGGATTTGAGACGGAAAAACTGGACGGTCATGGAGGCTCTCAATCAAGCCGAATCTCGAAATAAAACTTCGAAAGCTAACGATGTTGAAGTAAGTTGACACATGTCAAAATGTCAAACTTCTCATAGTTTGATATCTTTCATAGTATCTGTCATTTCTATCAAATCTATTACAGTATCTAACAAAATCTGACATTGGTTAGTGTATATGTCAAAACTTGATATCTATCACAACTTTTATCTAACTTGACGTTTTTTATATCTTTGACATCTGTCAATAGACTTTGACATCTGTCAATAGACTTTAACATCAGTCAAGAGACTTTGACATCTGTCAATAGTCTTTGACATCTGTCAATAGATTTTGTCATCTGTCAATAGACTTTGACATCTCTCAATCAATAGACTTCGACATCTGTCAATAGACGTTGAAATCTGTCAATAGACTTTGACATCTGTCACAACATGTATTGCTCTGTCAAAGGACCTTGACGTCTACCACAATATCTGTCAAATGTGGCATCAATCATGATATCTATCAAAGATGACTTTTATTGCAATATCTGTCAAACTTCATGTCTATCACAATAGCTGTCAAACTTCATGTCTATCACAATAGCTGTCAAACTTGATTTTAATCACAATAGCTGTCAAACTTCATGTCTATCACAATAGCTGCCTAACTTGATTTCCATCACAATAGCTGTCAAACTTCATGTCTATCACAAGAGCTGTCAAACTTGATTTCTATCCCAATAGCTGTCAAATTTCATGTCTATCACTATAGCTGTCAAACTTCATGTCTATCACAATAGCTGTCAAACTTGATTTTTATCACAACAGCTGTCAAACTTCATGTCTATCACAATAGCTGTCAAACTTGATTTTTATCACAATAGCTGTCAAACTTGATTTTTATCACAATAGTTGTCAAATTTAATGTCTATCACAATAGCTGTCAAACTTGATTTCTATTACAATAGCTGTCAAACGTCATATCTATCACAATAGCTGTCAAACTTGATTTTTATCACAATAGCTGTCAAACCTCATGTCTATCACAATATCTCTCAAACTTCATGTCTATCACAATAGCTGTCAAACTTGATTTTTATCGCAATAGCTGTCAAACTTGATTTCTATCACATTAGCTGTCAAACTTCATGTCTATCACAATAGCTGTCAAACTTGATTTCTACCACAACAGCTGTCAAACTTCATGTCTATCACAATAGCTGTCAAACTCTATTTTTATCACAATAGCTGTTAAACTTAATGTCTATCACAATAGCCGTCAAACTTGATTTTTATCACAACAGCTGTCAAACTTCATATCTATCACAACAGCTGTCAAACTTGATTTTTATCACAATATCTGTCAAACTTGAAGTCTATCAGAAAAGCTGTCAAACATGATTTCTATTACAATAGCTGTCAAACTTCATGTCTTATCTAACTTGACATTTGTTATAATATCTTTGACATTTATTATAATATCTTTGACAGCTGCCAATAGACTGACATCAGCCAATAGACTGACATCGGTTAATAGACTTTGACATCTGTCAATAGACTTTGACATCTGTGAATAGACTTTGACATCTGTCAATAGTTTTTGACATTTGTCACAACATTTATTAGTCTGTCAAAGGACCTTGATGTCTACCACAATATCTATCAGATGTGATATCAATCACAATATCTATCAAAGATTACTTTTATTCTAATAACTTCATGTCTATCACAATAGCCGTCAAACTTGATTTTATCACAATAGCTGTCAAACTTCATATCTATCACAACAGCTGTCAAACTTGATTTTTATCACAATATCTGTCAAACTTCAAGTCTATCAGAATAGCTGTCAAACATGATTTCTATTACAATAGCTGTCAAACTTCATGTCTTATCTAACTTGACATTTGTTATAATATCTTTGACATTTATTATAATATCTTTGACATCTGCCAATAGACTTTGACATCTGTTAATAGACTTTGACAGCTGCCAATAGACTGACATCAGCCAATAGACTGACATCGGTTAATAGACTTTGACATCTGTCAATAGACTTTGACATCTGTGAATAGACTTTGACATCTGTCAATAGTTTTTGACATTTGTCACAACATTTATTAGTCTGTCAAAGGACCTTGACGTCTACCACAATATCTATCAGATGTGATATCAATCACAATATCTATCAAAGATTACTTTTATTCTAATAACTTCATGTGTATCACAATAGCTGTCAAAGTTCATGTCTATCACAATAGCTGTCAAGCTTGATTTTTATCACAATAGCTGTCAAACTTCATGTCTATCACAATAGCTGTTAAACTTGATTTCTATCACAATAGCTGTCAAACTTCGTGTCTATCACAATACCTGTCAAACTTGATTTGTATCACAATAGCTGTCAAACTTCATGTCTATCACAGTAGCTGTCAAATTTGATTTCTATCACAATTCTGTCAAACTTGACATTTCTCACATAATCTATCAAACTTGACATTTGTCACAAAATCAATTCAAACTTGACATCAATTATGATATATTGATATCTCTATCAATGTTTTTTATTTGTAGTCGATTGTGAGGAGTGTGAGGGAGGAGGAGCGCGAGTCGAGCCGGAAGTTCGTGGAGCGGCTGCTGCCGGAAGTGGAGCAGCTGTCGAGCGGGTTGCCGTACGAGCGGTGGCAGGAGGGCGTCGCGATGGCAGTGCGGCGCTACGTCGAACGGCAGCCGGACGCGGGCAAACTGCAGACCGAAATCGAGACCTACAAGAAGTACATCGACGAGACGGTTAGTTTTGACAGAAGTGTCAACATTATTAACAGAAATGTCAAACATTTTTTCAGAGAAATGTCGACATTTTTGACATTACTATCGACATTTTTGACAAAAATGTCAAAATTTTTGATTGAAATTCTTAGCATTTTTCACAGAAATGTCAAGTGTTTTTGACAGAAATGTCTAAACGTTCTTGACTGAAATGTCAAACGGTTTTGACAGAAATGCCAAATGTTTTTGATCGAATTATCATTTTTGACAGAAATGTCGAAACGTTTTTGACAGAAATGTCAAATGTTTTTGATCGAATTAACATTTTTGACACAAATGTCGAAACGTTTTTGACAGAAATGTCAAACGTTTTTGACAGAAATGTCAAATCTTTTTGATCGAATTCACATTTTTACAGAAATGTCGAAACGTTTTTGACAGAAATGTCAAACGTATTTAACAGAAATGTCTAAACGTTTTTGACACAAATGTCTAAACGTTTTCGACAGAAATGTCTAAACGTTTTCGACAGAAACGTCAAATGTTTTTGATCGAATTAACATTTTTGACAGAAATGTCGAAACGTTTTTGACAGAAATTTCTAAACGTTTTTGACAGAAATTGTCAAACGTTTTTGGTTGTAATGTCTTACGTTTTCCACAGAAATGTCAAATGTTTTTTCACAGAAATGTCGAACGTTTTTGACAGAAACGGCAAATGTTTTTGATCGAATTAACATTTTTGACACAAATGTCGAAACGTTTTTGACAGAAATGTGAAACGTTTTTGGTTGTAATGTCTTACGTTTTCCACAGAAATGTCAAACGTTTTTGACAGAAGTGTCAAACGTTTTTGGTTGTAATGTCTTACGTTTTCCACAGAAATGTCAAATGTTTTTTCACAGAAATGTCAAACGTTTTTGACAGAAATGGCAAATGTTTTTGATCGAATTAACATTTTTGACACAAATGTCGAAACGTTTTAGTCAGAAATGTAAAACATTTTAGACAAATGTCAAATGTTTTTAATCGAATTAACATTTTTGACAGAAATGTCGAAACGTTTTTGACAGAAATGTCTAAACGTTTTTGACAGAAATTGTCAAACGGTTTTGACAGAAATGTCAAATGTTTTTGATCGAATTAACATTTTTGACAGATATGTCGAAACGTTTTTGACAAAAATGTCAAATGTTTTTGATCGAATTAACATTTTTTACCCAAATGTCGAAACGTTTTTGACACAAATGCCAAACGTTTTTGACAGAAATGTCAAATGTTTTTGATCTAATTCACATTTTTTACAGAAATGTCGAAACGTTTTTGACAGAAATGTCAAACGTATGTGACAGAAATGTCTAAACGTTTTTGACAGAAATGTCTAATGTTACTATTGATTCCTTTCTGACATTTTATGTCATTTTTGTCAGGATTCCATGTTGAGCCGATTGCAGAAGCACATAGAATCCGAGGAAATCCGTTGGAGGAGCGAGTTAAGGACCAAAGACGATTTGATCGAGGACTTGAAGACTGACACCAAGGTAAACTGTCTATTGTGACACCTGTCAATCAGTCAACTGTCAAATTTTGACAGTTGCCACATTGTCAATGACTCAATCAATCAATCATTTCTCATATTTTCACAGTTGCAACATTGTCAAATATTTGACATTTGTATCAAATGTCAAATAATGATCTGACACATAACTGTCATCAATAGACCTTACGGTTAGTTAAGCGCATGCGTGCCCGCCATGTTTAAAAGACGGGAATATGAATGTTTCGGGCACATTTTGTTATTTTCACTGGTTATACGTCAAAAAGTGCCCGAAAAACATTGTGCCCGAAAAACACATGAGCACAAAAAAATTTCAACCATGAAAAGGTCTATTGACAGCTACAACATTGTGCTATCAAATATTTGAGAGTTGCATCACATGTCAAACAGTGATCTGACACATAGCCATCAACTATTTAACAGCTACAACATTGTGTTATCAAATATTTGAGAGTTGCATCACATGTGAAACAGTGATCTGACACATAGCTGTCAACAT
Organism: Phosphuga atrata; assembly: GCA_944588485.1. Taxonomy (NCBI): domain Eukaryota; kingdom Metazoa; phylum Arthropoda; class Insecta; order Coleoptera; family Silphidae; genus Phosphuga; species Phosphuga atrata. The sequence goes on from OX155906.1 coordinate 27,950,655, forward strand.
TTTGACAGTTGCAACATTGTGTTATCAAATATTTGACAGTTGCATCACATGTCAATTGGTGAAGTGACACATAGCTGTCAACATTTTGACAGTTGCAACATTGTGTTATCAAATATTTGATAGTTGCATCACATGTCAATTGGTGATCTGACACATAGCTGCCAACAATTTAACAGTTGCAACATTGTGCTATCAAATATTTGCGAGTTGCGTCACATGTCAATTGGTGATCTGACACATAGCTGTCAACAATTTGACAGCTACAACATTGTGCTATCAAATATTTGCGAGTTGCATCACATGTCAAACAGTGATCTGACACATAGCTGTCAACAATTTGACAGCTACAACATTGTGCTATCAAATATTTGCGAGTTGCATCACATGTCAAACAGTGATTTGACACATAGCTGTCCACAATTTGACAGTTGCAACGTTGTGTTATCAAATATTTGAGAATTGCATCACATGTCAATTGGTGATCTGACACATAGCTGTCAATAATTTTGACAGTTCGTCGAAAATTTGCCAATCGTCTCTCGACACTTTTCAGTTGCACCGCGAGCGCGCCGAGAAACTGCGACGGGAAGCGGAAGACAACAAACAGGACACTCTAGACACCTGCAGAAAACAGATCAAGGTTGGTAACGAACCACTACACAAACACAGTTGGCAACATTGACAATAGAAAGACAATCCCTTACAATGAGTACTGAAGGAAGGTTGATAGCAATGATAACAGAACAACAGTTGATAGCAATGATAACAAAAAGACAGTTGGTAACAATGGCTACTGAAAGAGGGTTGATAGCAATGATAACAGAAAGACAGTTGGTAGCAATGATAACAGAAAGACAGTTGGTAGCAATGAAAACAGAAAGACAGTTGGTAGCAATGATAACAAAAAGACAGTTGGTAACAATGGCTACTGAAAGAGGGTTGATAGCAATGATAACAGAAAGACAGTTGATAGCAATGATAACAGAAATACAGTTGGTATCAATGATAACAGAAAGACAGTTGCTAGTAATGATAACAGAGAGGGTTGGTATGAATGGCAAGAGAGAGGTTGGTAGCAATGACAAGAGAAAAACAGTTGGTAGCAATGACAGCAGAAAAACAGTAACCGCGAGAATGGAATTAGGGTTGGCAACAATGATAACACAGAGCGATTTGGTAGCAATGACAAGAGAGAGGTTGGTAGCAATGACAAAAGATAGGTTGGTAACAATGACAAGAGAAAAACAGTTAGCAGCAATGACAGCAGAAAAACAAATAGTAACAACGAAGGCGGAAAGAGGCTTGGTATCAATGACAAGAGAGAGGTTGGTAGCAATTACAATAGAGAGGTTGGTAGCAATGACAAGAGAAAAAAAGTTGGTAGCAATGACAGCAGAAAAACAAATAGTAACAACGAAGACAGAAGAGGGTTGGTATCAATGACAAGAGAGAGGTTGGTAGCAATGACAAGAGAAAGAAGTTGGTAGCAACGACAGCAGAAAAACAGTAACAATGAAAACGGAAATAGGGTTGGCAACAATGATAACACAGAACGGGTTGGTAGCAATGACAAGAGAAAAACAGTTGGTAGCAACGACTGCAGGAAAACAGTTAGTAACAACGAAGATGGAAAGAGGGTTGGTAGCAATGACTGCAGAAAAATAGTTAGTAACAACGAAGTTGGAAAGAGGGTTGGTAGCAATGACGAGAGAGGTTGTTGGCAATGACAAGAGAAAAACAGTTGGTAGCAATGACAGTAGAAAAACAATTAGTAACAACGAAAACGGAAAGAAGGTTGGTAGCAATGACGAGATAGGTTGGTAGCAATGACAAGAGAAATACATTTGGTAGCAATGACAGCATGAAAACAGTTAGTAACAACGAAGACGGAAAGAGGGTTGGTAGCAATGACAAGAGAGAGGTTGGTACCAATGACAAGAGAAAAACAATTGGTAGCAATGGCAGTGGAAAAACAATTAGTAACAACGAAGACGCAAGGAGGGTTGGTAGCAATGACGAGAACAACAGTTGGTAGCAATGACGAGAACAACAGTTGGTAGCAATGACAGCATTAAAACAAATAGTAACAATGAAGACGGAAAGAGGGTTGGCAACAATGACAAGAGAGAGGTTGGTACCAATGACAAGAGAAAAACAGTTGGTAGCAATGACAGCAGAAAAACAGTTAGTAAAAACGGAAAGGGGGTTGGTAGCAATGACGACAGAAAGACAATTGGTAGCAATGAGAAGAGAAAGACAATTGGTAGCAATGATAACAGGAAGAGGGTTGATAGCAGAGAGAGGGTTGGTAGCAATGACAAGAGAAATAACAGTTGGTAGCAATGACAGCTGAAGGATTTGGTAATAACGAGAATGGAAAGAGAGTTGGTAGCAATCATATCAGAAACACAGTTGGTAATAATGAGAACAGAAAGAGGATTGGTAGTAATGACAAGAGAAATTACAGTTGGTACCAATGATAAGAGAAAGAGGTAATGATGAAGTACAACAGACAGTTGATATTTTCGTTTTTGTGTTGACAGGAGATTGATAGGTTGCGGTTGGAGCTGGAGACGAGGAGCAGAGGGGAGACGAACAGCGTGCTGGACGGGAAGCCACCGTCGAAAGTAAGAGATTTCGCGAGATTTTCGCATTTTTCGCACCGACTGACCGATTTGTTCTTTGTAGGCTCAGAATCATTCTGCCAACGGTCCGACGCCGCCTGTCGCCTCTAATGACGTAAGTACTGCCAGCCGCAAACACAGAAATCCACTAACGCGCGTCCGGCGCTTCCTGCGGCGGACTTTCCGCCGCCCATATACCAACCCAAGAAAAGTTGATAACTTGTACTAATCCAAAGTGAAATTAGTCACTAATGCCAATACTAACAATTAAGTCACTGATACCAACCTAAAACGAAATAATCACTAACTTTATACCAACCTAATCCTAGACAAATCACTAAAAATAAAATAGAAATTAGACAGTACCAACCCATCACTAATATTAAATAAAACAAGAGCTCCTACACTTTTGACATTTTCTCTGTGCTTTCATGCTTTGTATGTGAACTAACCAAGTCTGTCTGTCTGTAACCAGCAAACGCTATCGACCGCTTCTTCGAGTGCCGCCTCGTCCATTACAGAAGTCTCTGTCAAAAAGAACAAAAAGAAAAAGAAAAAGGTACATGTCAAACGTCAAAAAAGTGACAGCGAGTTGTCAAAATTTGACAGTTATCAAAGTTTGGGCAATTATCACGTTTTGATAATAACAAAGTTTGACGGTTATCGCCGTTTATCAAAGTTTGTCAGATTTTGATAATTGTTACATTTTGACAGTTGTTTACATATTTTGACAGTTGTCAAAGTTAACTTTTTGTTTTGACAGGTGTCAAATAAAAGCTAACGCTAGTAGTTTGTGTGTGTTGGTAACGGTTGTTTGTGTGTGGCAAGCCTGTTTTTTTTTTAATCCCCTGTATATGCATTTTCTTTTCCAGAACGCCGGCGGTAAATGAGGGACGAAATTCCCCCAAAAACAACTAAACTAGGGACTTCCCCCAAAAAAGCCTACACCGTTTTTTTTTTCATATTATATATATATAGAGAGATATTATTTTAGTGTATTTATGTTTATTACTCCGAGCAGTTGGCAGACCTGCGCCTCTTCTCACCGCGGCCAACTTTCAGACGTGATTACTCATTCCCAATTCTCATGCCGTGCAATAAACAGTGCTACCAACAACAAACTGTTTGCTGTTGGTACCACTGTTCTGTGTGTGTGTGTGTGAAACGCTTGAAAACGAAAACTGTAAACGACAAGTTTTGTTGGCTTATTGTACCGTTCTATGACTAGGTTTAAGTTTTTCTTTTTGTACTACGAAGAGTTCGGGATGGAAGAGGTGTTTTTTGTTTTTAATATTTAGTGTATCATCATTGTGTATTACGATGCAAACATCAATAAAAAGATTTTATTATGCTAAAGCGATGATATCTGGGGATTTTTTTACTCCAACAGTTGGCAACTCTATAAATTGCTACACAAATTGTACTTGGTCAACAAAATGTCTTTGTTGTTTCTTTGGTTGGTAACAATGTCCGTCAAGAATGGTCTGACAGTTTAAATGTCAAATGCGATGATATCTGGGGATTTTTTCACTCCAACAGTTGGCAACTCTAAAAATTGATAAATAAATTGTACATGGTCAACATAATTTCTTTGTTATTGCTTAGGTTGGTAACAATGTCCGTCAAGAATGGTCTGACAGTTTAAATGTCAAATGCGATGATATCTGGGGATTTTTTCACTCCAACAGTTGGCAACACTAAAAATTGATAAATAAATTGTACATGGTCAACATAATTTCTTTGTTGTTGCTTAGGTTGGTAGCAATGTCCGTCAAGAATGGTCTGACATTTTAAATGTCAAATGCGATGATATCTGGGGATTTTTTTTACTCCAACAGTTGGCTACTCTAAAAATTGCTAAACAATTTGTACTTGGTCAACACAATTTCTTTGTTGTTGCTTAGGTTGGTAACAATATCTGTCAAGAATGTTCTGACAGTTTAAATGTCAAAATTGGTAATTAACAAAAAAGACTAAAATGTTAAATTGTTGCTTTAGAGAATATTGGTAACACTTCAACTTGTTAATTTCACAGGGAATTATAAAACTGTGACATTTTGCAAAACAGTTGCTAACAAATTATGCTTTTTCTTTCAGTTTCTTATGTTGGTAACAATGTATGTCAACAACGGTGTGACAATTGATCAATAATTTAAATGTCAAATTTATAAATTAAACAGGTTAAACAAAATAGTTGCTATAGGGATTTTTTGTTTTTAGAAGTTAGTGCAACTGGTTCTTCGGAATTTTTAGTATTTGCGTCAATTCCACAGGGATATTTAGCTTTTGGAAGTTGCTGAAACTGAAACATTTTTTTACGGTATTGGTAGCACTGTAAATCATAAAATGGAACGAAAAAAATGTAGGATTTGAAAAAATCGATAATCTAAATAAATCGTGATAGTTTAATAAGTTTGACATTAAGTTTTGGCATGTTTGACAAATTTTTGACACATTAGCCAAAAACTCGCACAACTTTGACAGTTAAATCGCCATCGTCTTTCGCATAGTTTATTACCAACAGAGAAAAAATAAAAAAATTTGGAATGGTATTTGTACAAACACTGTGTATCTTAGCTTTCACCGTCCGCCCTGTATATATCACATGGGCGTGTAATCGAGCTGTACGTTGAGTTGCCTAACGCCGGCCGCGGCGAAGATCATCTGGGCGTGGGAGACGACGTACTTGGGGTCGACGTTTTTGGACACCTCCAGCTTGATCACGCCCACGTACACGTCACTGCACAGCGTCCAAAAGTGGGGCTCCTGCACGGAGTAGACCCCCGCGAGGCTCACGACCTTCTGGTAGCACTGCGGGAGCACGTGGTCCAGCGCGTACGGCTGCCTCTGCATCAGGATCACAATGGAATCCTTGATCAGAGCCAGAACGCTCAGCGCGATCAAGATCGCGATGAACATTGAGCAAATCGGATCGGCGATCATCCACCCGAACATCTGCATCAGGATGGCGGAGATGATCACGCCCACGCTGCCCAGCGTGTCGGCCAGTATGTGCAGGAACACGCCCTTCATGATTTGCGAGTTGCTTCCGGCCAGCTCGATGTCCGACAGGTCGTGGCTGTGCCCGTGCGAGTTGTGGGCGTGTCCGTGACCCCCGTGCGAGTGCCCGTGCGAACCTCCACCGTGCGCGTGCCCATGCTGGAACGCATAAATCCCAACCAGGTTCACCAGGAAACCTAATACTGATACCACGAACAACCTCTCATGTTTTACCTAAAATCACAAATAATTAGACAAATCATCAACTGTCAAGATTCTAATCATCAACTGTCAAGATTCTAATCATCAACTGTCAAGATTCTAATCATCAACTGTCAAGATTCAAATCAGCAGTCAAAATATTAATCATCAACTGTCACCATTCTAATCAACTGTCAAGATTTTAAGCTACTGTCAAGATTTTAATCATCAAGTGTCAAGATTCAGATCAACTGTCAAAATATCAAGCATCAACTGTCAGCATTCTAATCAACTGTCAAGATTATAATCATCAACTGTCATCATTCTAACCAACTGTCAAGATTATAATCATCAACTGTCGCCATTCTAATCAATTGTCAAGCTTCTAATCATTAACTGTCAAGATTCAGATCAGCTGTCAAAATACTAATCATCAACTGTCACCATTCTAATCAACTGTCAAGATTCTAATCATCAACTGTCTTCATTCTAATCAACTGTCAAGATTATAATCATCAATTGTCAAGATTTCAATCATCAACTGTCATCATTCTAATCAACTGACAAGCTTATAATCATCAACTATTAAGATTTGAATCATCAACTGTCAAGATTCAGATCAGTTGTCAAGATTCTAATCATCAACTGTCATCATTCTAATCAACTGTCAAGATTTGAATCATCAACTGTCACCATTCTAATCATTTGTCAAGCTTCTAATCATCAACTGTTAAGATTTGAATCATCAACTGTCAAGATTCTAATCATCAACTGTCAATATTCTAATCAACTGTCAAAATTATAATCATCAACTGTCACCATTCTAATCAACTGACAAGCTTCTAATCATCAACTGTCAAGATTTGAATCATCAACTGTCAAGATTCAAATCAGCTGTCAAAATATCAATCATCAACTGTCACCATTCTAATTAACTGTCAAGATTGTAATCATCAACTGTCATCATTCTAATCAAATGTCTAGATTGTAATCACCAACTATCAAGATTTCAATCATCAACTGTCACCATTCTAATCAATTGTCAAGCTTCTAATCATCAACTGTCAAGATTTGAATCAACTCAAGATTCAGATCAGCTGTCAAAATATTAATCATTAACTGTCACCATTCTAATCAACTGTCAAGATTCTAATCATCAACTGTCATCATTCTAATCAAGTGTCAAGATTATAATCATTAACTGTCAAGATTTCAATCATCAACTGTCACCATTCTAATCAACTGACAAGCTTCTAATCATCAACTGTCAAGATATAAATCATCAACTGTCAAGATTAAAAACAGCTGTCAAAATATCAATCATCAACTGTCACCATCCTAATCAACTGTCAAGATTCTAATCATCAATTGTCTTCATTCTAATCAACTGTCAAGATTATAATCATCAACTGTCATGATTTCAATCATCAACTGTCACCATTCTAATCAATTGTCAAGCTTCTAATCATCAACTGTCAAGATTTGAATCATCAACTGTCAAGATTCAGATCAGCTGTCAAAATATCAATCATTAACTGTCACCATTCTAATCAACTGTCAAGATTCTAATCATCAACTGTCATCATTCTAATCAACTGTCAAGATTATACATCAACTGTCAAGATTTCAATCATCAACTGTATTCTAATCAACTGACAAGCTTCTAATCATCAACTGTCAAGATTTGAATCATCAACTGTCAAGATTTAAATCATCAACTGTCAAAATTCAGATCAGCTGTCAAAATATTCAACTGTCACCAATCTAATCAACCGTCAAGATTCAAATTATTAACTGTCAAGATTGTAATCGTTGATGATTATTTACTTCAGGAGGTTCAATAGCTCTCTCGACTGCCTCGGACATGATGAAGAAGGCGATGAAGAGCAGGAAGAGGCCGTTAACAAAGCCAGCGATGACCTCAGCACGCACATAGCCGTACGAATATTTGTCGTTGGCCTTCCACTTGGTGATTACAGAGGCTGCCAGGCCGGCCAGTAAACCCGTGCAGTCGAAGAACATGTGGAACGAGTCCGAGATCAATCCTACAATAACAAAACAATATTGTTAACTTATTTTGATAAATATCAAGGTTTGACAGCTGTCAAAGTTTGAGTTGGTAGTTGCCAAAGTTTGAGTTGGGAGTTGTCAAAGTTTGATGGTTGTTAAAGTATGACAGTCATCAAGGTTTGATATTTGTCTAGGTTTGACAGTTGTCAATCATTTGACAAGGTTCAAATTTTGATATTAGTTGATATTAGTCATCAAGGTTGGTTAGTTATTGAGGTTAGACGGTCTGTGAGGTTTGATGGTTTTCGAGGTTCAAAAATTGGATGATTTGAGAGTTTTCAAGGTTTGATAGTTTTCGAGGTTTGAAAGTTGGATAGTTATTGAGGTTTGACAGTTGGATAGTTTTTGAGGTTTGACAGTTGGATAGTTATTGAGGTTTGACAGTTTGGTAGTTATTGAGGATTGAGAGTTGAATAGTTATTGAGGTTTGACAGTAGTCAAGGTTTGATAGTTGTTGAGGCTTGACTGTTGAGTAGTTATTGAGGCTCAACAGTTGGATAGTTATTGAGGTTTGACAGTTGAAAAAGTTTGATATTTATTGGGATTTGACAATTTGACAAGAGGTTTGACAGTTGTCAAGTTTTGACAGTTGTCGAGCTTTCACAGTTGGATAGTTATTGAGGCTTGACAGTTGGATAGTTATTGAGGTTCGACAGTTGGATAGTTATTGAGGTTTGACAGTTGGAAAGTTAATGAGGTTTGACAGTTGTCAAAGTTTGATATTCATTGGGATTTGACAATTGGATAGCTATAGAGGTTTGACAATTGTCAAGTTTTGACAGTTGTCGAGCTTTCACAGTTTGATAGTTATTGAGATTTGACAGTTGGATAGTTATTGAGGTTTGACAGTGTGATAGTTATTGAGGTTCGACAGTTTGGTAGTTATTGAGGTTGGACAGTTGGATAGTTTTTGTGGTTTGACAGTTGGAAAGTTGTTGAGATTTGACAGTTGGATAGTTATTGAGGTTTGACAGTGTGATAGTTATTGAGGTTCGATAGTTTGGTAGTTATTGAGGTTTGACAGTTGGATAGTTATTGTGGTTTGACAGTTGGATGGTTGTTGAGGTTTGACAGTTGGATAGTTATTGAGGTTTGAGTGTTGTCAAGGTTTGATATTTATTGGGATTTAACAATTGGATAGTTATTGAGGTTTGGCAGTTGGATAGTTCTTGAGGTTTAACAATTGGAAAGTTATTGAGGTTTGGCAGTTGGATAGTTCTTGAGCTTTGACAGTTGGATAGTTATTGAGGTTTGACAGTTGGATAGTTCTTGAGGTTTGACAGTTGGATAGTTATTGAGGTTTGACAGTTGAAAAGTTATTGAGGTTTGCCAGTTGGATATTTATTGAGGTTTGCCAGTTGGATATTTATTGAGGTTTGACAGTTGTCAAGGTTTGATATTTATTGGGATTTGACAATTGGATAGTTATTGAGGTTTGACAGTTGGATAGTTGTTGAGGTTTGACAGTTGGATAGTTATTGAGGTTTGCCAGATGGATATTCAAGTTTGACAGTTGTCAAGGTTTGATATTTATTAGGATTTGAAAATTGGATAGTTAGTGAGGTTTGACAGTTGGTTGGTTGTTGAGGTTTGACAGTTGGATAGTTATTGAGGTTTGACAGTTGGATAGTTATTGAGGTTTGACAGTTGGATAGTTATTGAGGTTTGACAGTTGCATATTTATTGAGGTTTGACAGTTGTCAAGGTTTGATATTTATTGGGATTTGACAATTGGATAGTAATTGAGGTTTGACAGGTGGATAGTTATTGAGGTTTGACAGTTGGATAGTTATTGAGGTTTGACAGTTGGATAGTTATTGAGGTTTCACAATTGGTTAGTTATTGAGGTTTGACAGTTGTCAAGGTTTGATATTTATTGGGATTTGACATTTGGATACATATTGAGGTTTGACATTTGGATAGTTATTGAGGTTTGATAGTAGTCAAGGTTTGATAATTGTTTTCAAATGTTTTGGTTTCTCCGAAGTTTGTATATTTACCTAAACTGTTTGTCCAGACGCCGTAGGTGAGTTCGACGAAGGCAAAGGAGAAGTTGAGAATGAGGAAGAGGAAGAGGTTCCGAGAGTTCTTGTCGGAGAAGATCAGTCGGATCCAGTTGTTCATGCGCTCCTTGATCCGGGAGCCGAAGCCCCGGCTGAGGGTATCTTTGTGCGACAAGGGCAGCATTGTCCGGAAAATTTGGTAAGAAATGAAAATAAAAACAAGCGATTATACACTAAACTGCCATGTTGAGGTTGGAATACATTGGGGGCAAACTGTTGACGTGTAGTTTGAGTTGGGTTTTCTCACAGTTTTAAAGCGGATTTTGTGCGAATTTTCGACTTTTACGCTGTTGGTGCCCCAAAATTCCGTGAAACTCGCGAAATTTCTGCAAATTCCACCAAGAAAACGCAAAAAAAAAACCACTCACAGCCGAAACCGGCTGACAACCAACCAAACTGCCATGTTGTCAAAACGCACTGTCAAATACACGCAGTTCCACCAACACAACCATCAAAAATCCACAACACCAACGACTAAAAAACAAAATTACCAAAAACAAAATATTCCATAAAACATAGTAATTTCAACCTAAAACAACTAAAACTATACAATTTTTCGCAATAATTTAACAAGACATTCCAAAATTTAACAAACGGGTCCAAACTTTAACGAAAAAAGTTGTTTACTAACTTCACTTCAATAAAATCACAACTCTGCTACAACTTCAAATAAAATTTAATAAACAACGAAGTTAACTACGCTTCAGATTACCTGAAGTTAACCACAGAAACCTATCAATGAAAGCTAAACTTACAAAAGTTAGAGAAACTTGAGAATTGTACTTTTTTTAAGATTTCGCTTTAAACTTGTTCATTTAACAAATCTAATCCAATTGATAACTTCCCGTTTAACAACCAGTTAAATTCAAGAATCAGCACATAATGTTATTCAACTAACTTCAGCTTGAACTGTCAAAAGCAAGTCATTTTCACTTTTTAAAAACGGAAAAACTTTAAAAATCCCAAACGTTATCACGAATTCTAACGACTTTCAAAGTTCTTTATTTGTTTCTTGTTTTAATTAACGTTTAAAATGTTATCTTTCTAGGGATTTTTGTAAATTACCAAGTTTACGTTGGTGCGAGTTACATTGGCAGGCGTGGAAAAAGTGATTCTGTTCCTGTTCCTTAGCCGCCATTTCTTTTCTTGACACGACGCCATGGTGAGTACATCATAGTCGTTTCCTTAACCAATTTTTCGCAATTTTCGCCTAAAAAACACCAAAATCAATCGAAAAAAAGCAGTGAAAACGCTAAAATAAACCTTGCGGATTCAATTGATTTACTAAAACCCGCAAATTTTTGTGTTTTTATTCCGAAAAACGCGTGGGTAACAACAACACATCTAACCTCAAATGATGATCACATTTAAGTCTAGACGATCTTCATGGTAGTTTAATCTGATTTAATGAGTCTGAAGTTTAAAGCCAAACCTGTCACACGTTTTCTTAATTTTCGTGTGGATTGAGTTGTTTTGTTTGTAGCCGCCGAAGAAAGACTCGAAGTCGTCTGCGAAGCAGCCCCAAAAGACCCAAAAGAAGAAGGAGGGGTCTGGAGGCGGAAAGGCTAAGAAGAAGAAGTGGTCCAAGGGAAAGGTCCGCGACAAGTTGAACAACCAAGTTTTGTTTGACAAGGCCACGTATGACAAGCTGTACAAAGAGGTTCCATCATACAAGTTGATCACTCCGTCCGTGGTTTCTGAAAGGTTGAAGGTTCGCGGGTCTTTGGCTCGTCGAGCTCTCATCGAATTACAACAAAATGGTAAATAATTATTTTGTTTAAAACTAATTTGTCTCACTTCGTCAAATTAAAGAAAGTTTGTACGATGTAATGATGATTCCGATTTTTGTTCTGTATTATCTCCGTGACAGGAAAACATGAAACTGATTTAATGAGTCTGATTCTGCTGATAATTCCTGCTTCGTTTTAAATTGCTTTGGGTGGCTAGTGTTAATGTTTGTTGTTGTTTCAAGGTTTGATCAAGCAGGTGGTCCAACACCGTGCACAACTGATCTACACCAGGACGACGAAGGGAGACGATCAAGCAGCGTAAATTTAATATTTTTGTTTTAATTTGTCAAATAAAATGAGAATGTGTTGAAATACATTCAGAACGAAAGGCTAAATTTGTATGTTTTTCCCATTTAAACAGAATTCCTAAAAAAAGATTGAAATGGTTTTTGCAACATAACTTCGTAAACTGAAGGCGTAGGAAGGTGTTTGATAGCTGATTTTATAGAAAATTAAATTCTAAACAAATCATTTCCTGTAATTTTTGCAAAATATGTCCAGTTACGATTTTCAAAAAAAGTTATTTCGTTGCCAACTTCACAGGATTCAACTTTCGAATTTTTGACAGCTCAACTTCACAGTATTCAACTATCAAAATTTTGACATTTCAACTTCACAGTATTCAACTGTCAAAATTTTGACAGCTGTAATAATATCTGTCATTTAACAGTTTGTTGACAACAACAAAACTAAACCTTAGAATTACTAATTTCATCTTAGATTTACTAGTTTCAACTTAGATTTACTAGTGGTAAAGACTAGAGATTAGTGGCTACTTTACTAGATGTACTAGTTCAAACATACTTGGTAAATCTGAACTAAAAGATATAGATATAGGCAACCCATTGTTCGCATGCAAAACACATGGACACATTGACAGTTGTGTCAAACTTTGATACTTTTGACTGCTGTTATTAATTTAACCGTTAAATATGTTTGTGGTGAATATTTCGAACCAAGAGTGTACGAAAACCTACAAAGTGATCTCGCAGCTCCGTCCAGATGGTACCAGCACTTTAACAGTTCTCGACCACGACACTTCTTACACTGCCAAAGTAAGGAGGCTTTGTCAGGTTTGTCGAGAGTTTGACGCAGCTGTCTTTTGTAGGTTCTTCCTGACGACTTGGAGGTGTTTGCAAAGGTTTACCAACTCAACTACCAACAATACTGGGAGAGTTTCAAGTCGCTGCTGTCGAAACCGACGGAGAATGACACAGTTAGTGTCGAGAATGGCAAGCTTGTTATTTATCAGGATAGCAGTTTCATTTTCTTTGAGATCCCTGTGGAAAAGGTAAATTGATAATAGTCAAAGTCATTTGACAAGTTGTTAACTGTCAAATATGTTGGGCTAATGATAGTCAGGTTTGGTTAACCTTTGTCAAGTTGTAAAAGGTATAATTGTCAAAGTAGTTTGACTACTGTCAAAATTGTTTGACAAGTTTATATTTGTCGAAGTTGTTTGACAAGTTTATAATTGTCGAAGTAGTTTGACAACTCGCAACTGTCAAAAATATTCGACAAATTTATATTTGTCGAAGTAGTTTGACAACTTGGCAGCTGTCAAAATTGTTTGACAAGTTTATAATTGTCGAAGTAGTTTGACAAGTTTATAATTGTTGAAGTAGTTTGACAACTTGGCAACTGTCAAAATTGTTTGACAAGTTTATAATTGTCAAAGTAGTTTGACATGTTTTTTAATTGTCGAAGTAGTTTGACAACTTGGCAACTGTGAAAAATGTTCGAGAATTTTATAATTGTCGAAGTAGTTTGACAACTGTAACAAATGTTTGACAAGTTTATTATTGTCGAAATAGTTTGACAAACTTGGCAACTGTCAAAATTGTTTGACAAGTTTATAATTGTCGAATTAGTTTGACAAGTTTATAATGGTCGAAGTAGTTTGACAACTCAGTAACTGTCAAAAATATTCAACAAGTTTATAATTGTCATAGTAGTTTGACAACTCGGCAACTATCAAAAATGTTCAAAAAGTTTATAATTGTCGAAGCAGTTTGACAACTGTCAAAATTGTTTGACAAATTTATAATTGTTGAAGCAGTTTGACAAGTTTATAATTGTCGAAGTAGTTGACAACTTGGCAACTGTCAAAAATATTCAACAAGTTTATAATTGTCGAAGTAGTTTGACAACTTGCCAACTGTCAAAAATATTCAACTAATTTATAATTGTCGAGGTAGTTTGACAACTCGGCAACTGTAAAAAATGTTAAACAAGTTTATAATTGTCGAAGTAGTTTGACAACTCGGCAACTGTAAAAAATGTTTGACAAGTGTATAATTGTCAAAATAGTTTGCCAACTGTCAAAATTGTTTGACAAGTTTATAATTGGCGAAGTAGTTTGACAACTTGGCAACTCTCAAAAATATTCAACTAGTTTATAATTGTCGAGGTAGTTTGACAACTCGGCAACTGTAAAAAATGTTTGACAAGTGTATAATTGTCAAAATAGTTTGCCAACTGTCAAAATTGTTTGACAATTTTATAATTGGCGAAGTAGTTTGACAACTCAGCAACTGTCAAAATATTCGACAAGTTTATATTTGTCAAAGTAGTTTGACAACTCTGCAACTGTCAACATTTTTTGACAAGTTGTTAACAGTCGAACTATAATAGTATAACTATATAGTCGAACTTGATTAGTCATTTGTCAAAGTTATTTGATAGGTTTTAATGTATTTTTCTATTTTTAGACAGATTACTTTTCGACTGTGGCTAACCTAATCCAACTGCTAGCCGATGAGAATTGCCAACTGTCGCAAACAATTGATACGGCACAGAAAGAAACACAAGCTGCAATAAATGGTAAAGGCAATGACAGTTGTCAAACTTAACTTTAGTTTTGACAGTTGTCAAACTTGTCTAGTGTTTTGATTGTTGTCAAAATTGACTTTAGTTTAGACAGTTTTCATATTTGATTTGAGTTTTAACAGTAGTCAAACTTTTCTTGACTTTTGACAGTTATTAAATCTGACTTTACTCTTGACAGTTGTGCAATTTTTCTTGATTTTTATCAGTTGTCAAACCTGACTTTTGACAGTTTTCAAACTTTTCTTGAGTTCTGACAGTTGTCAAATTTGACTTGAGTTTTAAGTCGTCAAACTTGAATTTAGTTCTGACAGTTTTCAAATTCCACTTGAGTTTTGACAGTTGTCAAACTTGTTTGGAGTTTTGACAGTTATCAGATTTTACTTGATTTTTGCCAAACTTGACTTTAATTTTGACAAACGTGTTTAACTTGACAAACGTTTTTTAACTTGACTTTAGTTTTAATAGTGGTCAAATTTTGCTTGAGTTTTGACAGTTGTCAAACTTTGCTTGAGTTTTGACAGTTGTCAGATTTGACTTGAATTTTCGCAGACGACAAACTTGATTTTAGTTCTAACAGTTGTCAAATTTGGCTTGAGTTTTGACAGTTGCCAAACTTTTCTTTAGTTTTGACAGTTGTGCGATTTGGCTTGAATTTTGACAGATCACTAACTTGAATTTAGTTCTGACAGTTTTCAAATTTTACTTGAGTTTTGACAGTTGTCAAATTTTCTTGAGTTTTGATAGTTGTCTGATTTGACTTTAGTTTTGACAGATGACAAACTTGACTTTAGTTCTAACAGCTGTCAAATTTGGCTTGAATTTTGACATAAGTCAAACTTTTCTTAAGTCTTGACAGTTATCAGATTTGACTTGAATTTTCATAGACGACATACTTGGCTTTAGTTCTGACAGTTGTCCAATTTGGCTTAAGTTTTGACAGTTGTCTTAAGTTTGGCTTAAGTTTTGACAGACTCAAGAAAGTCTTGACAGTTGTTAGATTTGACTTGAGTTTTGATAGAGGTCAACTGGACTTTAGTTCTGACAGTAGTCAAATTTGGTTTGAGTTTTGACAGTTGTCAAACTTTTCTTGAGTTTGACAGTTGTCAGATTTGACTTTAGTTTTGAAAGACGACAAACTTGACTTTAGTTCTTACAGTTGTCCAATTTGACTCGAATTTTTACAGTTGTCAAATCTTTCTTGAGTCTTGACGGTTGTCAGATCTGACTTGAGTTTTGACAGACGACAAACTTGACTTTAGATCTGACAGTTGTCAAATTTGGCTTAAGTTTTGACAGACTCAAGAAAGTCTTGACAGTTGTTAGATTTGACTTGAGTTTTGATAGAGGTCAAACTTGACTTTATTTCTGACAGTTGTCAAATTTGGCTTCAGTTTTCACAGTTGTAAAATTTTTCTTGAGTTTTGACAGTTGTCAGAATTGACTTTAATTTTGAAAGACAACAAACTTGACTAGTTCTGACAGTTATCAAATTTAACTCAAGTTTTGACAGTTGCTAAACTCGTTTTGAGTTTTGACAGTTATCAGATTTTACTTGACTTTTGATTGATGTCAAACTTGACTTTAGTTTTGACAGACGTCAAACTTGACATTTTTCAAATTTGGCTTGAGTGTTGACAGTCAAACTTTTCTTGATTTTTGACAGTTGTCAGATTTGGCTTGAATTTTGACAGATGACAAACTTGAATTTAGTTCTGACAGTTTTCAAATTTTACTTGAGTTTTGACAGTTGTCAAACTTTTCTTGAGTTTTGACAGTTGTCAGATTTGTCTTAAGTTTTGACAGACGACGAACTTGACTTTAGTTCTGACAGTTGTCAAATTTAGCTTGAGTTTTGACAGTTTTCAAACATTTCTTGAGTTTTGACAGTTGTCAGATTTGACTTGAGTTTTGACAGACGACAAACTTGACCTTAGTTCTGACAGTTGTCAAATTTGGCTTGAATTTTGACAGTTGTCAAACTTTTCTTGGGTTTTGACAGTTATCAGATTTGACTTGAATTTTAACAGCAAATGACAAACTTAACTTTAGTTCTGCCAGCTGTCAAATTTGGCTAGAGTTTTGACAGTTGACAAACTCTTCTTGAGTTTTAACAGATGTACGATTTTACTTGAATTTTGACAGATGACAAACTTGACTTTAGTTCTGACAGCTGTCAAATTTGGCTAGAGTTTTGACAGTTGACATACTCTTCTTGAGTTTTAACAGTTGTCAGATTTTACTTGAGTTTTGACAGACGACAAACGACTTTACTTCTGACAGCTGTCAAGTTTGGCTTGACTTTTTGACAGTTGTCAAACTTTTCTTGAGCCTTGAAAGTTGTCAGAATTGACTTGAGTTTTGATAGATGTCAAACTTGACTTTAGTTCTGACGGTTCTCAAATTTGGTTTGAGTTTTGACAGTTGTCAAACTTTTCTTGAGTTTTGATAGTTGTCAGATTTGAATTTAGATTTGACATACGACAAACTTGACTTTAGTTCTGTTAGTTATCAAATTTGACTTGTCAAACTTTTTGAAACATTTGAGTTGTCAAACTTTTCTAGAATTCTGCCAGTCCTCAAATTTGACTTTAGTTCTGACAGTTGCCAAATTTGACTTGAGTTTTGACAGTTGTCAAACTTTTCTACAATTCGGACAGTCCTCAAATTTGATTTTAGTTTTGACAGTTGTCAAATTTGACTTGAGTTTTGACAGTTGTCAAACTTTTCTACAATTCGGACAGTCCTCAAATTTGATTTTAGTTTTGACAGTTGCCAAATTTGACTTGAGTTTTGACAGTTGTCAAACTTTTCTACAATTTGGACAGTCCTCAAATTTGATTTTAGTTTTGACAGTTGCCAAATTTGACTTGAGTTTTGACAGTTGTCAAACTTTTTTACAATTCGGACAGTCCTCAAATTTGATTTTAGTTTTGACAGTTGCCAAATTTGACTTGAGTTTTGACAGTTGCCAAATTTGACTTGAGTTTTGACAGTTGCCAAATTTGGCATTTTTTATAAATGCCAGATTTGTCACCTGTCAAAACTAAAGAAGTTTCTGCTTTTAGATAGTCATA
This sequence comes from Phosphuga atrata, assembly GCA_944588485.1. Taxonomy (NCBI): domain Eukaryota; kingdom Metazoa; phylum Arthropoda; class Insecta; order Coleoptera; family Silphidae; genus Phosphuga; species Phosphuga atrata. Next base: position 27,968,306 of record OX155906.1, read on the forward strand.
TATATCGGAGGAAATTAGAGGAATACGTTGAGGAGAATGAGGCGAACGAGGACAAGCTGTACTCAAGCTTCGTGCAGTTGTTGAACGAGAAGAAGCGACGAATCCAACTGCTGACGGATATGTTGCAGTCAAGGAATGAGGATAATGTCGCTGAGGAGGAGACGGTGAGGCCAAAGAGAAGGAAGAAACTCGAGGTCGTCTCCTCAGACGAAGAAAGTGAAGCCGCAAGATCGTCAGAGAGTGAGGGTGAGAGGATTAGAACCAAAGATGTGAGGAGCTCAAAATATGAGGTTGAGGCTATACCAAGTACGTCCAATTTTGCTCAAGACATCTCAAATATTGAGGCTACACCAAGTACTTCAAACCATGACGTTAGAATGTCAAATATTGAGGCTTCGCCCACATCAAATGAGGTTTCTTCGAGTAGTCCAAGCATTTTTCAGCCAAGGAGGGCGAGAAGGACAGATGAGGAGGTTGCCTCAGTGCGGGTGAAGACAGTTGAGGAGGTTTCCAGCCAAGAAGAGGAGCAAACTGAGGAAGTTAGTCAAGTGACAGGTGTCAGTGTGGCGATGGATGACACTCAATCCCTAGACTTCACTTCGCAAGAATTGTACGACAGATTGTAATAGACCTTTTTACGGTTAGTTAAGCGCATGCGCGTCTGTCTTGTTTAACCCTTTGGGACCTTCAACACTTTAACCCTTCTTTTATTTCGAAAGTTTCGGGCACATTTTGTTATTTTCACTGGTTATACGTGTAAAAAGTGCCCGAAAATATGGCGAAAATTGACGCATGCGCTTAAAAAATTCAACTGTAAAAAGGTCTATTTAACACATGTCAAATAAGCTGATATCTGTTTTGATTTTTACCTTCTGGGATTAAAAGTGTCCCACCTTTTTGGATGCGTAAATGTTATATCCTTTTTAAACCTGTATTTGCAATGGGTTAAGCGTTATAATGGTGGGATATTTTTGAGCCACCTCGAAGTATTGCTACATGCACATACAAATTTCGGTGCGACGTGGTCTTATTATTTCCAAAAAAATCCGTGCCTCATAGGGCTAAATGGTAAAAGGGCTTTATGTTCGAAATAAAGAGAATTTGTGGCAATTTTTGTTTGGAAATTGAATTGCTCTCGAGTTTTCTCGTCTTCTGGTAATTGCTCTTAAATAATATACAGGTTACATGGGCGTAGCCAGGGTTTAGTTTTGGGGGAGGGGGGGGGGTGTGTCTTGTTTAAGAAAATACAATAACAGAAATGCACCAATTTACTTTCTAAAACTGACACACAAGGGTTCCTAAACTCCACATCTGCCATGCTCTCTTGAAGACAGTCGTCTCTACTCGTCTCTCATTATTTCAATATAATATGTTATATTGTGGGGGGTTTTTGAACCCCCAAAACCTCTCCTTGACTACGCTCATGACAGGTTATGTTTCGCTTTAACGTGACAGCAGTTGTCTGTCTAGTGTTGTCCATCTAGTTTTATCTATCTAGTTGATTATCGTCAGGTTAGTCGAGCAGTCTAAGTCTTATCCATTTAGTCTTACATGTACAATCTTGTCTGTTGGGAAAGGACCCTTTGATAGTTTAATTTTTGTCAATTGCCGCCGTGTTATACGTCAAAAAGTGCCCGAACTTTGGGACGTGTAACTAAATGTGTGTGTATAACTAAAAATATATCCGCCTTTCAAACTTGGCGGATGCGCATGTGCTTAACTAACAATGAAAAGGTATATTTTTCAAGAAAATATATACGGTTTAGGTATGGAGTGTAGCGCCTAAAAATTTGAAATATTAATTCGCAAGCGAGAGGGGAAAGAAAATGGATGATTAAATGAAAATTCGTTTAATTATTACCGAAATTTTCGAATTCGCGACGATTTAAACAAGGTGTTGCGTATTAAAACGCCGAACAAATTTTTGACAGAAGTTTCCGTATGGGGTTTAGCTTCCAAGTGAAAAGGTCTATTGTTTTTAAACAAATATATACGGTTTAGGTATGGAGTGTAGCGCCTAAAAATTAGAAATATTAGTTCGCAAGCGAGAGGGGAAAGAAAATGGATGATTAAATGAAAATTCGTGTAAATTATTACCGAAATTAGCGAATTCGCGACGATTTAAACAAGGTATTGCGTATTAAAACGCCGAACAAATTTTTGACAGAAGTTTCCGTATGGGGTTTAGCTTCCTAGTGAAAAGGTCTATTGTTTTTAAACAAATATAAACGGTTTAGGTATGGAATGTAGCGCCTAAAAATTAAGAATCTAATTCGCAAGTGAAAGGGGAACAAAAACGGAAGATTAAATGAAAATTCGTGCAAATTATCACCGAAATTTGCGAATTCGCAAAGATTCAAAAAATGTATTGCGTGTTAAAACGCGGAACAAATTTTTGACGAGAAGTTTCGGTATGGGGTTTAGCTTCCTAGTGATTCTAGTGACAAACTAAAAACGCGATTTCGCAACTTGGTGCAGCAAATTTGTGCGTTAAACTTATTGTTCCGCAACAAGAATAAAATTTGGATTAATACTGTGAATTTTGTTTGTTAATTGGGGGGTTAATAGATGAGGGAAGGTGTGAAATGTGTTGTTGGTGATGTTTGTTTGGGAGAGGTTGGTGGTGCTGCGGCGAGTCGGCGCTGGCCAATGGGGTTGGTGCGCGTTTGCCACTTTGGCAGCGTTACGTCAATGTTAAAAGTCGTTGGTGTGTCGCCATTGTGTCAGTGGAAAAATAACTGAGAGTTTCGTTGATTTGCAGGACTAGCGAAAGGCGAAATTGTTCGAGGCAGAGACGAGGATCGCGAGTGGTGCAGAAATTGCGATTTGGACGAGGAGTTTGGAGAAAATATTTTGGCGAGGATTTCGAGTGTTTGTTGACAGGACAGGATGAATCCCGAATAGTAAGTCACAATAGATTTTTAGAAACCTTTTTTTTTCAGTTTCCGTGCGAGTTTTATCGATTTTTACGTGGAAAGTCGTTGAATTGAACGCAATATTACGTCGCGATTTCACCATTTTTGTTTTTAGCAATGGCGATTTGATCAAATCTGTGCAAACTTGCCCCCCATTCCGTTTTGTCTTGTCCGTCTGATTTTATCTTGTTTATCTGTCTTTAGTGTCAAAATGGGTGGCAACATTCCCTTCAATGACTCATCCCACTTGACTCACAACAAGAACACACATCCTCCTCCTGCCTTTATTTATTGTTGTTTCACTCCTTTCTGGTCCAATTGTTGATTTCCTTGGACTTTGAAACATTTTCTCTCAATCCTTTCAAAAATTTCGTCAATTGTTGCAATAATTTATTTTTGTTTTCTTGCAATTCTGCTCACTTTTTGCACAAATTAACAATCGACTCCGCAAATGACAACAAAAGATTTTTTAGCCCTACTTACTTTTACTTTCTCGTGTCCAGTGGTGGAAGGATTGAACACTGTCAACCACACTGTTACAGGTGGTACACTGTTACCAGGGGGCACGTTCTTCATATACAGGGGAGAATGCATGGTGGTACACTGTTACCAGGGGGCACGTTCTTCATATACAAGGGAGAATGCATGCCTGGAGGCTCCTTCCGTGCCGCCCTCAAGCCATAAATTCATCACTCACTTTTAGAGTTATTTTGTTAACAGACAAGAACAACAGTTTTCCAGACAACAGATTTTACATATATATATATATATATATATATATATATATATACAGGGTGTTTCATAAATTTTTTTATTTTTTTAGGGTTCCGTACTGAAAACGGAACCCATATAGGATCACTTTGTTGTCTGTCTGTCAAGACCATTTTTCTCAGAAATGTGCAGAGATAACAAATAGAAATTTGTATCAAAAACTCGGGTCTGTGGTCTCATTCAGCTGTGAAAAAATCAAACTTGTAAGTCAACGCGATCAAAAGATATTTTCGTTTATGTCGCATATTTTGCGATTTCACAAGGGAATCAAAACCTATAGGGTACTTCCCGTTGACCTAGAATCATGAAATTTGGCAAGAAGCGGTGTTTTACAGCACATGTAAAGGGAAAAATCTGAAAACCGTAAATATGTAGTTTAATTACAAGAAAAATGCGAATTTACTATTAGAAACTTATGAAAATACACTAATGTTGTCGTAGTGGTATTGTCAGGCTCCAGAAGCAAATGGGTTGCATACAGTTAGGTCCGCAGGTTAAAAAGTATGTGTTGGCACCAAGCTGTTTCTACTTCTATGTATCTTTAGCACTTCCTTATAGTGTTCCCAGTCAGTTTTGCGTGGATTACGATACACATCCTCTGTCCTGTCAACAGCGTTGATCTCCAGAAAGATGTATCAATGGTCCAACAGCGATGGTTCTTCGGACACATACCACTTACTCACTAGTGCACTTGTATATAAGGACGCCAAAGTCATATCAATAACCTCTTTCCGTCGTTTAGTTTGAAAGGTGGGCCTGTTACCGACATTCAGTATTGCCAGATTCGTGGACACTAAATATCTAAGCAAAGACTCACCTCTTTTGTTGGTTTTGGTGCTCCCTCATACTACGTTTTGGGCGTTGGCATCCATCCCCACCAGGATCTGGAGATTGGAAATCTCGCAGTATTTCACCAGGCGCTCCAATTCTGCGGTAGGTGGTGGTTCAGGTGCATCGTATGGTAGGTACGCAGAGGTCACAATAAGTTCCCTAACTCCTTATAGGATCACTTTGTTGTCCGTCTGTCTGTCCGTCTGTCTGTTCGTCTGTCCGTCCGTCCGTTTGTCTGTCTGTCAAGACCATTTTTCTCAGGAACGCGTAGAGGTAACAAGTTGAAATTTGTATCAAATACTCGGGTCTGCGGTCTCTTTCAGCTGTGAGAAAATCAAACTTGTAAGTCAACGCGATCAAAAGATTTGACTGTTTATGTCGCATATTTTGCGATTTCACAAGGGAATCAAAACCTATAGGGTACTTCCCGTTGACCTAGAATCATGAAATTTGGCAAGAAGCGGTGTCTTACAGCACATGTAAAGGGAAAAATCTGAAAACCGTAAATATGTAGTTTAATTACAAGAAAAATGCAAATTTACTATTAGAAACTTATGAAAATGCTCAACCTTTCCGGAACTCTATAATATTAATGAGTCTTTTTAGGACTACCAAAAACAAATCTCTTATGAAATTTGTCAGTTATTCTATAGCTTTCAGTCCACCTTCGTGGCACTCAACAAAAACCATAAAAATAACATTGAGTTTTAAGATCATGTCTTTCCGATACCTTGAGTGGATAGCCATCTGTGGACGCGTTTCGAGATCTATCTCTCATCAGCACAGCTATGCTTCCATGAACAATATTTTGTAAATCACTCACTTGAAAACCCATGTGGTGTTTAGGTTAGATGTTTTTAATTTTGACATTTTGTGAGAGAGACATGAACTTAGCAGGTTATTGATATAAATGATAAATTTTGAATTGGTAAAACCATACAACATTATAGATAATCAGATAAACTTAATAAAGACGGAACAAAGCTTGAATATAGTATATTTATATATTCAAGCTTTGTTCCGTCTTTATTAAGTTTATCTGATTATCTATAATGTTGTATGGTTTTACCAATTCAAAATTATGAAAATGCACTAATGTGTTGCGTGGTATTGTCAGGCACCAGCAGCATATGGGTTGCATATAGTTAGGTCCTCCTCAGTTATATGTCCTCCACAAAAAAAAGATACCTTACTTACGTTTGTACGGAACCCTCGGTGCACGAGTCACAACTCGCACTTGGCCAGTTTTTTTTAAATCAGTTTGTATTAATCCACTCCTGGACATAAGCCTCTTCCATTTCCCTCCATGTTGACCTGCCTTGTGCTAGGAGCATCTGGGTGCTGGGAGCAGCTTGTGGTGGGAGTTCTTTCCCGCTCTTCTTTGTATGTCATCTTGCCATCTTAGCATGGGTCTGCCTCTGCTTCTCTTTTTCCATGGTCTCCTCTGCATAATGAATTTTGTCCATTTCTCATCATTTCGCACAACTTGTCCTGCCCAACACCACTTGTTTTTTGCATTTTGTTCTATGACGTCGCTTACTTTAGTTCTTGCCCTGATATCCTCGTTTCTTTGTTTATTACTTAAGCTAATTCCCAACATCGCACACTGACAAACCCGTAGTTGTTTATTATGATCTGTCCATTATCTTGATACCTATATGTATTTTTATTATGATTTGTCCTCTATAGACAAATATTGTCTGCTGGAAATAAACTTATTATTATTATATTGAGGTACGATTCTGATATGACATTCGTTATCATGGTGTGTCCTGACCTCACCAGAGATTCCCATTGCATATTCATCTGAAAGATCCTATCCTTGCCTCACCCATGATACAGATATCCAGGGGAGGAAGGCCTAGGATCACCTCCAGAGCTGCACTTTTCTTTGTTGCACCTTGCACTTTTCTTTGTCATTGTGACTGTTTCGAGTCCGTATAATATAACTGGCAGTACACAAGCATCATATACTTTCCCTTTCAGATTAATTGGTATCTTCAGTTCTTTGAGGATATATGTGAGTTTTCCAAATGTTGCCCATGCCAAACTGATCCTCCTCCTTATCTCGGTTGTCTGGTTGTCTTTGCCTAGCATGATGCTGTGTCCCAGATATATTCTTCCACTAGTTGAAGTGTGTGGTTATCGATGTTGGTGTTGTTTGAGCTCATGATCTTCGTTTTCTGGAGGTTCATTTCTAGTCCTACTTTCTGTGACTCCTTATTGAGTTCCCATATCATGGTGTTAAGACCGAAACCAAGCATAGTATACTGGCTATATATACAATATGACCGATTCTGACATATGGCTCACAGTATGGTGGACCAAAGTGAAGCAAAAACAGGCCATCAGAGAACTCTCCTGTGTTCAAAGACTGGCCTGTTTAGCAATAACGGGAGCGTTGAAAACCACCCCAACTGCAGCTCTGGAGGTGATCCTAGGCCTTCCTCCCCTGGATATCTGTATCATGGGCGAGGCAGGGATAGGAGCTTTCAGATGAATATGCAATGGGAATCTCTGGCGAGGTCAGGACACACCATGATAACGAATGTCATATCAGAATCGTACCTCAATATAATAATAATAAGTTTATTTCCAGCAGACAATATTTGTCTATAATGGACAAATCATAATAAAAATACATATAGGTAACAAGATAATGGACAGATCATAATAAAAATACATTACGAAATTAACTAAGATATCAAGGTGCAGGTCGAGTAGCAAAATGGGCAGTTAATTGCTTCTTAACTGCACGTTTATTGAACTGGACGTGGAATAAATCAAACTCCGAGTTTTGTGAATATAAATTATTGTAGAGTCTGAGGCACCTAATCAATGGGGAATTGAAGTGGTGAAATGTGCTAGGTATGTTAAAATAAAAGGTTATGTGACTCCTACTTTCTGTTCTCGGTACGGCAATGTAAATCTCGCTTAAGATTGATGGGCAATGTATTGCTCCTGTTAATATTTTTTGTAAAAAGATCAAAGCGATAATATCTCTCCTGCATAATAAGGAGTCGAGCCCAGACAAGTCTAGGAGCCAAGCCTCATCGACATGCGTCACAGGATAATAGCCACGCATTTTAAAGAAAACATATTTGGTAAACTTCCGCTGCACTCTTTCCAGAGAACGGATGTGTAATTGACTACATGGCATCCAAACAACCGCGCAGTATTCCAATTTGGAGCGCACAAAAGCATAATATAGCGCTTTTATGGAGGTTATGCTAGTGAAGTCTCTAGTGTTTCTGAAGATGAAACCTAACACTTTGAATGCAGTATTAACAGTCTTTGTAATGTGAGGTACAAAGGTTAGCCCAGTATCCATAGTTGCACCGAGATCTAAAATTTTATCGCATGACACAAGCGGGTAACCATTGATATTGTAATAAAATCTGACAGTTTGAGTTTTCCTTGTAAAGCTGATTTTTTTGCATTTACTAATGTTAAGTTCCAAACTATTTTTTGTACACCATGCGTTCAACTGGTCTATGCTATTTTGCAGAAGTAAACAATCAGATTTGGCACCAATGATCTTGGCTATCTTGAGATCATCAGCATAAATAAACACTCTATAGTCAATACTACTAACAACATCATTGTAAAAAATTATAAAACGTAGAGGCCCCAAATTGGAACCTTGAATAACTCCACTGGAGGTGCAGTAAACGTCCGATTTGAAACCGCCGTATTCAACAAATTGTGGCCTATCAGCCAGAAGAGACTTAATTAGCTTTAAGAAACCATTACACAGTCCAAACCCACCCAGTTTGTTTAACAAAATGCAAAGGTTTACACAGTCAAAAGCTTTAGATAAGTCGGTATATATGACATCCACTTGGAAACGATCGTCTAGAGCTTTCGATACAAATTGTGTAAACTCAACCAGGTTGGTGGCAGTGGACTTGCCTTTTATAAAGCCATGCTGTTCTGGAGCTAATCTGGTGATCACATGGGAGTAAAGAATGTCAGATACAATACAATCAAATAGTTTAGCAAAGTTGCACAAGAGAGCAATCGGACGGTAATTTCGTATCTGGGTTTTGTCATCGGACTTGAACACAGGGATAACACTTGAACATTAACGGGTAGACTGATGTGTTTAACATTAGATTAAATAAGTGGCATAACGGAACCAGCAAACAGTGAATAGAGTCAACAATAATAAAGGAGGGTATGTTGTCAGACCCGCATACATTGTCCGATCTGATTTTACCAACAGACTTGAGGATGTCACAGTCACTGATGGTGAATAAGTTGAGAGCGAGTTGATTAACACATATATTGCTATCAGGTACAGAAGCACAGCATTTTCCTCCACAGTTGACACAGGGCGAGTGACTACCACAATTAAATACACTTGCGAAGTGGTCGGCAAACGCATCGACAATATCTTGCTGGTTCTCCAAGAGCTTATCACCATATATCATGGAGCCCTGCACACTCGTTGACCTTTTCCTTTGATTGATGAATTTCCAGAACTTATTAGGATCAGTTCACAGGGAGTCCTCAACAGACGCAATAAAACGCAATATAATCACGACGAGTTGCTTGTTTTATATCACGACGTAAACTCTTCACAGTCTCAAGGTAGCATGTAAGTTTGGTTTTCTTATAACGATTCCAGGACCTATTTTTTTCTTTGATTAAGGCAATTGTGGCGTTGGTAAACCACATTGGATAGTGGGCGGTCTTGGGAGATAGGCTTGCTTTAGGAACGAATTTATCCATCAACTCATAGAGGACACCATAAAAATAAGAACATACAGATTCCACGTCGTTTATCAATAGTATGGTAGACCAGTCTACACAGGCAGCGTATAATTCGATGAAATTCGCTTTGCGGAAATTGTACTTGGTTGGATCTTCTTTCCTTGGAAACTGGGTCATTAGTCTGAGATCACAACTTAGGCTGATGTCAAGGCAAGGGTGGTGTAGGTCCTCAGGTACTAAAGGATCTTGAGGCTTATGTACTACAGTGAACAGGTGCTCTGTTGTCAATATCAAGTCTAAAATTATGTTATTCGAGTTGACAATTGTATTTTGTTGTTTTAAATTGTGAAGTGATATAAACTGTGTAAGCCTCTCATACAACTTAGATGTTCTTGCTCCGGACATGCACTCAGCTAGTTCTGGTATATTGAAGTCACCAACTAACAAAGCAGGGCGAGAGAAGTCAATAGATGATTCAAGATATTCAAAAAGTTGGGCATAATCATCTAATATAGTCATAATAATAATCATCTAATCTAATATAGAGGGGGATTCGATGCCCAAAAGGCTGTCATTCAATCTACCCTTCAAAACACATCTACGATGGACAGAAGGCAACCAAATAATAACCACTTGCCAAGGAGGACTGGATTGGTATACAGACGGCTCCAAGAAGGACAGTGGTACTGGCGCAGGAATCTATGGACTGTCCCTGGGGTGCAGCCTATCTGTACCCCTGGGGAGTACCCCTGTACAGTATTCCCAGCAGAAATACACGCTATCATGGTCTGTGCCCTTGAAAATTTGAGAATGGACTACAAAAGTAGAAACATCTGCATTTTCACAGACAGTCAGGCTGCGATCAATGCTCTAGCATGTCACGAAATCAAATCCAAGACAGTTTGCGACTGTCTTCAGGACCTGGCAAAGCATAACAAGATCACACTTGCCTGGGTGCCTAGCCACACGGGACTGGTGGGTAACGAAATGGCGGATAAGCTAGCAAAAGATGGAGCCTGCAAGGCAGACATCATTCCTGAAACCGGACCCTATATTACCAAGACCATGATCCGAAATAAAATCTGTAAATGGGTAGCAACTAAGCACTGTCTACAGTGGGTCAATTTGAATGGTCTGACACACAGCAAATAAATGTTAGTAAACCTATTGGAAACTAACTGCTGAAATCCAACTGCCAAGGAAGCAGATCGCAATTGTGGTAGGCCTACTTACAGGACACTGCCCTCTACGAGAACATCTGCATAAAATGGGTATCTGGAAGGATTAACCTTTATGCAGGTTATGCTATGAGGAGGACGAAACTGCCCTCCTCATAGCATAACCTGCATAAAGACCTGCCTGCATTGATATTACAGCTGAAAGAGTCCCCGTGAAAAACATGGCACATAGAATCCTGGACCTAATAGGGGGATTGGATCTATGTGCATGAACGGAACAATGTTGGGAAGTACAATAGGCCAATGGGCTGCAGTGTTTTAAGGGCTAACCCCCCTGGACCCCCACATTGGTTAGAGGTAACAAAAAAAATGGTGTTAAGTTCGTCATGGTTGGTGCTCATGATCACAATGTCATTGGCGAATTGAAGATGACTCAAAAATCTCCCATCTATGTTGACTCCCTTTTGTTGCCATGTCAGGTTCTTACACACGTCTTCTAATGCCAGGGTAAATAATTTTGGAGAGATTGAATCTCCCTGTCTTACCCCTCTCCATATAGGGATTTTTTCGGTTGATATATTTTCGTCTACTTTGACATGTATTGTAGCATCCTTGGTTGTTGGTATATCTTGAATCAATCCTCGCATTGCCCATTGCCTCCAGAACCGCCCAGGTTTCCAACGAATCGAAAGCATTATTGTAGTCGATGAATGCGAGGTGTAATGGTGATTACACCTCGCATTCATCGACTACAATAATGCTCTCCAAAATTATTTACCCTGGCATTAGGAGACGTGTGTAAGAACCTGACATGGCAACAAAAGGGAGTCAACATAGATGGGAGATTTTTGAGTCATCTTCGATTCACCAACAACATTGTGATCATTGTGACATTATATTTAATACACCTCTCAATAAAAGTATGTATTGTTTGAATGTGATCCTTCGTATTATAGCTGCTTCGGAAACCGGCTTGTTCCACTGGTTGGTAGAAATCAAACTTTTTGTTGAGTCGGTTGGTTATAATTTTGGTAAGGAGCTTATACAAAACGGACAAGAAGTCTCTTGTCTTCTATAAAAACTATAGACTGATCAGTCTATAGTTTTCGATGTTCGTTTGGTGTCCTTTTTTGAAGAAAATTATTACCTCAGTGTCGGGAATTTTTCCCTCCTCCACACATTTGTTAAGAAGGATCATTGCTTTTCCTTTTTTTCTCAACTTTTCAGAGTTGTTCCCCGATTCTTCACCATTTCTGTTGTGAGGCGGTCTAATGTCCTGGGGCCTTTCGGTTTTTCATCTGCTTCTGTGCCATTCTCAGCTCTGCAGTATCAATCTCTGAGATGTCCTCAGAGCCCACATTCAGGACTGTCTGGTCTACACGGTTTGGCTTAGGTACTGACTATCTGTATTGTGTTCATAAATGTCCAGTCTAAAATAAGAAAAAAATAGTCCCTAAAGATGTATCGGAAAACGCTTCTTAAATGAGGTACAGCCCTTAAAAGGGGGTTGACATCACAAAAAAATTTTGCTAATATCTCGGATGCAACTAATGATAATTGATTCAAATTTTTCTGGTATTGAACTGCCTTTTGTGCTTATTTTTGTCTTTATAGTCAACATATAGTCAACCATAATGTGGCGGTACAATCAAACTGGGTACCACACGACAGCCACAATACGAGGCTTGTCGCATAGCCTCTTCTACCCATGTGTCCGACTCTCACATCTACAACTGCTGAACTCTGGTAATCTGACCAACTCCACTCAAGACACGATAACGTGTGGAGAATAGGGGAGTTAAGGGCTAACGAGAGGGGAAGGAATGGCCGTCCAATAAGGGGGTTGGGCGTAGGTCCAACAACCCTACCCGTGAAAACTAATAGTTCATCATCATCAGTAGTAAAGCACAATAGATTAGTTGGTCGCAATGCAGAAAGGCTTTGCAGCCAAATGACCCCCACACAAACAAACAAAAAATCATCAGTAGTGCTACAGCCCTACAGGGCCTCGACTTTCTCCAGCTTCGTCCGCCATCCTATCTGGTCTCTGGCACAGACCTTCCAGTCAGCTGCACCAATTCTTCTGGCATCCTCAGAAACGTCGTGTTTCCATCTCAGCCTTGGTCTCCCTCTGCCTCTACTTCCAGTTGGTTTCTTCGCGTTGGCATGTTGTTGTCATAGCGTGCTGCATGTCCTGCCCATCTTAACCTGCCAATCTTGTTTGTTGTTATTATGTCTCTGTTTCCTGATCCTCTGTATAAGTTATAAAGCTCAAAATTATATCTTCTTCTCCAAACATCTTCTTGGATGGCACCATAAATCTTTATTAGGATTTTTAATTTATTTTAATTTTAAGTTTTGATAGTAACATCTCATCTGCTTTTGTTAGGATCCAGGTTTCCGAGCCATAGATTCAAACTGGTACAATTAAAGTCTTATAGATTCTGATCTTTGTGCTTCTCGAAAGCTGCTGGATTTATGTAAGTATTTTGACTGAGAAAACTAACAGTTACGAAACCAAATACACAACTTCGGATTGGACAGATTTCACGAAAACTGGAGCATGAATTTGGAACCTGGAATGTGAAATCTGTTGGCAAGGTGTTGGTTTCCAAACTGTTGCCAACTGTTGGTTTTGGTAAACCAACAGTTGGCAACCTAAGCCATGTGTGCCACTTGGTAGCACGTAGAAGATTTTTAGGTGGCACATCATATACTCACTCAATGAAGGTTGTCCATCTGCCTTGGTTTCTTGCAGAGACTTTCCAATTTGTCATCCCCATTGCTCTTGCGTCTTCCTCCATGCAGCAGCACAGCATTGTCCTAAAGTGAATTCCTATATTAAATGTAAACAAACTCACTCAATGGACAAGACTATCAACTACAGAGCCTCTTCAATGTTGCGGCAAAAACCGACTTGAAGGTCAACATACAGAGAGTAAAGTTCCTGCAGTCAAGCATTTGGGCGAATGGATCTCGGTAAGCGAGATCGAAACCTTGGCCATAGACGCCAGGTGCACCAAGCTAGCCCTCGCTAGCTTGGTACATAACCTATCATTCCTGTAAGGGCATCTATACCTCCAAGTACCTATCCAAGAACATAAAACTGAAGCACTACAACACAGTAGTAAGACCCTGTGAGTGCTTCTTGATGAATCGAAGGAGCCCACTCAGGAAACTAGAACTTGAAGAGAGGAAGATCCTGAGGAGTATACTAGGACCCATAAGAGAGGAGGATACTACCTGCAGAATCGGGCACAATGATGCTCTGTACGAACATCAAAAAGACATGTATGAGGAAAAGATGGCTGACCTTCTATGAGCAGATGACCTGCCTGAATCACTCCAGACTCACCAAGAGGATCCTCGCCTTCTGTGGGCACATGACCTGCCTGAATCAGTCCAATTTCATGGAGAGGATCCTCACAGCGACAAGTAGGGGAAAGGCGTCCAAAGACAAGCCATGGGGTCTGCAGATCCCATTACAGACAACCAAGATCCGAACTCAATACCAACAGGCCATCCTGCAGGGAGTCTTTCCATTGTCTCTCACAAGCAAGAAGTGTACAGGCAATATCAGACCTAAATGGACGGATGAGAGTAAGCAAGCTCACAGCCAAAAGATGAAGGCATACTGGGCCAAGAAAATTGAGAAAAACTGAAATTGTTGAGTGTTGGTTAGAGCCGAGTTCAAGAAGCTGTAATTCGTAAACGAAGCAGAATTTTGGAAATTGTTTCGAATAAAAGTCGTGGAGAAATCAATTTTCTTTAACGCAATGTTTAGTTGGTAAACATGGTTTTAGTATTAACAGAGAAAATTGAAAAAAACTGAAATAGTTGAGTGGTGGTTAGAGGCGAGTTCAAAAAGCTGCAATTCCGAAACGGAGCGGAATTTTGGAAATTGTTTCGAATGAAAGTCGTGGAGAAATCGATTTTCTTTAACGCAGTGTTTAGTTGGTAATCGTGGTTTAAGTATTAACAGAGAAAATTGAGAAAAACGGAAATTTTTGAGTGTTGGTTAGAGCCGAGTTCAACAAGCTGTAATTCGGAAACGAAACAGAATTTTGGAAATTGTTTCTAATAAAAGTTATGTGCAAATCAATTTTCTTTAACGCAATGTTCAGTTGGTAAGCGTGGTTCGGGTATTAACAGAGACAATTGAGAAAAACTGAAATTGTTGAGTATTTGGTAGAGGAGAGTTCAAGAAGCTGTAATTCGGAAACGCAGAGGAATTTTGGAAATTGTTTCGAATAAAAGTCATGCGGAAATCATTTTTCTTTAACGCAATGTTTAGCTGGTAAGCGTGGTTTGAGTATTAACAGAGAAAATTGAGAAAAACTGGAACTATTGAGTTTTGGGTAGACGCGAGTTCAAGAAGCTGTAATGCGGAAACGGAGCGGAATTTTGGAAATTGTTTTGAATAAAAGTCGTGGAGAAATCTTTTTTAACGCAATGTTTAGTTGGTAAGCGTGGTTTGAGTATTAACATAGAAAATTGAGAAAAACTGAAATTGTTGAGTGTAGGTCAGAGGCGAGTTCAAGATGTTATAATTCGGAAACGGAGCAGAATTTTGGAAATAGTTTCGAATAAAAGTCATGGGGAAATCAATTTTCTTTAGTACAATGTTTAGTTGGTAAGCGTGGTTTGAGTATTAACAGAGAAATTTGAGAAAAACTAAAATTGTCGAGTGTAGGTTAGAGGCGGGATCAAGAAGCTGTAATTCGGAAACGGAGCCTCCCCTCCCCCTCACATTGTACAAACAGCTAGCTCGCCTCTTCCCCTTCTGTCGGCACGGCCGTGCCTGCAACGGCCTCCTAAACATTTGCGACTTCATAACGACGCTGCGAGAGGAAGACTTCATTGCGATCAACCTCGTCGTCTTCGCGGAGACCGGAAGCGACGTCGGCAAATTTTCGCAAAACTGCGGAAGAAGGTTTCGGGCGGCAATTGGAGGGGTTGTTTTCGATGCGGAAGAAATCTTTTTAGGGTTTCTTTACTACCTTCGCGTAAAGGACATGAAGTCGGATGAGACGATGACAGTTTTGACATAATAATGACAGTTTTGTCAATTTGATCTGACAATCTGAAGACAGTTTTGACATCTCAATAACAGTTACGTCATATAGTTGATAAACCAAATGACAGTTGTGTCAAATATTTGACATAACCTACAACCTGATGAGAGTTATGTCAAAGATGTGATAACGCCAATGTCACATATTTAAAACCCCAATGACAGTTTTGTCAAATATTTGACACAACCTACAACCTGATGATAGTTATATCAAAGATTTGATAACGCCAATGACAGTTATGTCAAAATATTTAATACCCCAATGACAATTGTGTCAAATATTTGACGTAATCTACAACCTGATGACAGATATGTCAAAGATTTGTTAACGCCAATGACAGTTATGTAAAATATTTAATACCCCAATGACAGTTGTGTCAAATATTTGACATAAACTACAACCTGATGACAGTTGTGTCAAATATTTGATAACCCCAATGACAGTTATGTCAAATATTTAATACCCCAATGACAGTTGTGAAAAATATTTGACATAACCTATAACCTGATGACAGTTATATGAAAGCTTTGATAATGCCAATGACAGTTATGTCAAATATTTAATAACCCAATGACAGTTGTGACAAATATTTGACATAACCTACAACCTGATGACAGTTATGTCAAATATTTGATAACCCCAATGACAGTTATGTCAAATTTTTAATAATCCTAATGACAGTTGTGTCAGTCTGTGCAGTCAAGTCTATCTAATCTGTCTATTGTTATCTGTCTTATCAGTAATTAATGGAACATTTTTGTTGCAGCGATTATCTGTTCAAATTGCTCCTGATTGGAGATTCCGGTGTTGGAAAGTCCTGTTTGTTGCTCAGGTTTGCCGTAAGTAGCAACTTTGACATATGTCACATACATACGCTGTCATGTAACATGACAATCTAAATGACATTTGCTTTTTGCCTTTACAGGATGACACGTATACAGAGAGTTACATAAGCACCATTGGCGTAGACTTCGTAAGTGTCAAAGTTCTGTCCGTTGGATAAGTCAGCGGGGAGAACTGTCAATACTTTGACATTCGCTCTAACTTTAATTTGTTTGTTGCAGAAAATCAGAACTATCGATCTCGACGGCAAAACCATCAAATTGCAAATTGTAAGTTATATTATTTAACAAATGTCATTTGGCAACTGACAATGCCATCTGGCAACTGTCAATATCATTTGACAACTGTCAATATCATTTGACAACTGTCAATATCATTTGACAACTGTCAATATCATTTGACAACTGTCAATATCTTTTTGGCAGCTGTCAATGTCATTTTGGCAATTGCAGTGTCATTTTGGCAACTCCCAATGTCATTTGGCTACTGTCTATGTCTTCAGGCAACCATAATTGCCTTTAGGCACCTGTCAAATGCCTTTTGGCAACTGTCAATATTATGTCGCAACTAGCATTGTCATTTTGACAACTGTCAATTTCATTTTGGCAACTGTCAATCTCATTTTGGCAACTGTCAATCACATTTTGGCAATTTGGCAACTGTCAATATCAGTCGACAACTGTCAATGTCTTTTTGGCAGCTGTCAATGCCATATTGGCAATTGTCAGTGTCATTTTGGCAACTCCCAATGTCATTTGGCTACTGGTTATGTCTTCAGGCAAACTTCATTGCCTTTAGGCACCTGTCAAATGCCTTGTGGCGACTGTTAATATCATGTCGCAACTGTCAATTTCATTTTGGCAACTGTCAATCTCATGTTGGCAACTGTCAATTTCATTTTGGCAACTGTTAATATAATTCAACAACTGTCAATGTCTTTTTGACAGCTGTCAATGTCATTTTGGCAATTGTCAGTGTTATTTTGGCAACTCCCAATGTCATTTGGCTACTGTCTATGTCTTTAGGCAACCTTCATTGCAATTAGGCACCTGTCAAATGCCTTTTGGCAACTGTTAATATCATGTCGCAAATGGCAATGTCATTTTGACAACTGTCAATTTCATTTTGGCAACTGTCAATCTCATTTTGGCAACTGTCAATATAATTCGACAATTGTCAATGTCTTTTTGGCAGCTGTCAATGTCATTTTTGTAATTGCCAGTGTCATTTTGGCAACTCCTAATGTCAGTTGGCTACTGCCTATGTCTTTAGGCAACCTTCTATGCCTTTAGACACATGTCAAATGCCTTTTGGCAACTGTCAATATCATGTAGCAACTGACAATGTCATTTTGACAACTGTCAATTTCATTTTGCCACTGTCATTTGTCATGAAATTAATGATATTCTGTTAAATATTTCTACTTGTTCGTTTGTAGTGGGATACTGCGGGGCAGGAGAGGTTCAGGACGATCACGTCCTCGTACTACCGGGGGGCCCACGGGATCATCGTGGTGTACGACTGCACGGACCAGGACTCCTTCAACAACGTCAAACAGTGGCTGGAGGAGATCGACCGTTACGCCTGCGACAACGTCAACAAGCTGCTGGTCGGCAACAAGAGCGACCTCACCACCAAGAAGGTCGTCGACTACACAACCGCCAAAGTAAACAATTACAATTATTTGACACAATTATGACAATCCTGTCAAATAGATCTTTTCATCGTTTTGTCAATTTCCGCCATGTTCTACGCCAAAAAGTGTCCGAACTTTTCGACGTATAACAAAATATGTGCCCGAAACTTCATATTCCTGCCTTTTAAACTTCGCGGTTGCGCATGCGCTTAACTAACCGTAAAAAAGTGTTGTTTCCGATTGATTGCTGTCAGTTTTTGGCTCGTTTTCTTGCGTTAACTTTTGAACGGTTCGTCGGGTCGACTTGCGGTTTTCACCGTGAGATTCGTCGTTGCCAAATTAGTCGAAAACCATACCAAGTTTTACTAAATCGCTTGAAATTTATATCAGATTTTTTTAGACAATGAACAGTTAATTTTTTAATGGTACTTCATGTCGACATGCGGTTTTCACCGTTAGATTCGTGGTGCCCAAATTAGTCGAAAACCATACTAAGTTTTATAAAATCGCTTGAAATTGATATCAGATTTTTTAGGCTGTGAACAATTAACTTTTTAACGGTACGTCGTGTCGACTTGCAGTTTTCACCGTTAGATTCGTCGTGGGCTAATTAGTCGAAATCCACACCAAGTTGTACTAATTCGTTTGAAATTGATAACAGATTTTTTTAGGCTGTGAACAGTAAACTTTTTAACGGTACGTCGTGTCGACTTGCGGTTTTCACCGTTAGATTCGTCGCGGCCAAATTAGTCGGAAACAATACCAAATTTCATTAAATCGCTTGAAATTAATATCAGATTTTTTAGGCTGTGAGCAATTAACTTTTTAACGGTACGTCGTATCGACTTGCAGTTTTCACAGTTAGATTCGTCGTGGGCTAATTACTCAAAATCCACACCAAGTTGCACTAATTTGTTTGAAATTGATAACAGATTTTTTTAGGCTGTGAACAGTTAACTTTTTAACAGTATGTCGTGTCGACTTGCGGTTTTCAGCGTTAGATTCGTGGTGGCCAAATTAGTCGAAAACCATACCAAGTTTCATTAAATCTCTTGAAATTGATATCAGATTTTTTAGGCTGTGAACAATTAACTTTTTAACGGTACGTCGTGTCGACTTGTGGTTTTCACCGTTAGATTCGTCGTGGCCTAATTAGTCGAAATCCACACCAAGTTGCACTAATTCGTTTGAAATTGATAACAAATTTTTTTAGGCTGTGAACATCAAACTTTTTAACGGTACGTCGTGTCGACTTGCGGTTTTCACCGTTAGATTCGTGGTGGCCAAATTAGTCGAAAACCATACCAAGTTTCATAAAATCGCTTGAAATTGATATCGGATTTTCTTAGGCTGTGAACAGTTAACTTTTTAACGGTACGTCCTGTCGACTTGCAGTTTTCACCGTTAGATTCGTCGTGGCCAAATTAGTTGAAAACCATACCAAGTTTCATAAAATCGCTTGAAATTGATATCAGATTTTTTAGGCTGTGAACAATTAACTTTTTAACGGTACGTCGTGTCGACTTGCAGTTTGATTACGTCAAACCCTTGACAGATGAATGTCAATTCTGTCAGATATTTGACAATGCAACTGTCAAATTTTTTTGACTCCTGTCAAAAAAATTTGACACCTTTGAATTTTTTTTTGACACCTGTCAATTTTTTTTGACAATAGTCATTTTTTTGGCATCTGTCATTTTTTTGACAACTGTCAAATTTTATTTTGACACCTGCCATATTTTTTTTGACACCTGTCAATTTTTTTTGACACCTGTTAATTTTATTATTATTATAATTTTTTTTTTTAGGAATATGCGGATCAGTTGAGTATCCCGTTCTTGGAGACGTCGGCGAAGAACGCGCTGAACGTGGAGCAGGCGTTCATGACGATGGCGGCGGAGATCAAGAACCGCGTGGGGCCGCCGTCGGCGGCCGCCACCGAGGCGAGCAAAGTCAAGATCGACCAGGGCCGTCCAATCGAATCCACCAAGACCGGCTGCTGCTGAGCGACACCGCGCCCCCACCCCCAGACTCCTCCCACCACACGCCCCCTTCCGTTCCCAAACACCCACCCACTCCCCCTCTAGCAGTAACTCTACTTAAAAAAAATTCCCCGGCTCCTCCCCGTTCTAAAAAAGGTAAGAACTATCTTTATTCCATACAATTGACAGTTTTGGCGCAATTATGACAGTTCTATTAAATTGATTTGTCATGTGACAGCTGACAATTTGATGACAGTTTTGACAACTCAAACAACCCATGTGATATATTTGATAACCCCAGTGACAGTTTTTGGTGACAGTGAGGTTGTAGGTTATGTCAAATATTTGACAACTTGTCAAAATGTTTGATAACTTGATGACAGTTAAGTCAAATTATTGACAGATAGCTATGACATTTTTAGTTCACACGTCCTCTCTGTTAAACCTCCCTTTCAACCTCTAACTGTAGCTCTAAAAATTCCCCAACTCCTCCCTGTTCGTAAAACATAAGAACAGTCTATCCCACACAATGATGACAGTTTTGACACAATCATGACAGTTTTGTTAATAATTGACAAACTCAATGACAGTTGTGTTAATTATTTGACATAACCTACTACTTGATGACAGTTATGTCAAATATTTGATAATCTCAATGACAGTTGTCAAGTAGTTGATAAACACAATGACAGTTATGTCAAATATTTGACATAACCAACAACCTGATGACACTTATGTCAAATATTTGATAATCTCAATGACAGTTATTTCATATAGTTGATAAATACAATGACAGTTATGTCAAAAATTTGACATAACCTACAACCTGACAACAGTTATAATAAATATTTTATAACTCCAGTGAGAGTTATGTCAAATATTTGATAACCCAATGACAATAGACCTTTTTACAGTTAGTTAAGCGCATGCGCGTCCGTAATGTTTAACCGGCAGGTATATGAAAGTTTCGGGCACATTTTGTTATTTACACTGGTTATACGTCAAAAAAGTGCCCGAAAACATGACGCATGCTCACAAAAAATTTCAACTATGAAAAGGTCTATTATGTCGAATGACCCAATGACAATTATATCAAATATTTGATCTCCAATGACAGTTATATCAAATTATTGTTTTGACATTTTGTGGTTTGTTCGTAGGTGTATGGTGCAGCACATAGCACGGACATTATTTTATATACCAATTAGTCTCCGACGGCTACCATAATTAATATTAAAGTAAATTTACCTAATTATTATTATTATTAATATATTATCTAGTAATCCGTCTGCTGTATGTATAACCTCCTTGTTACTATCGTTTCTGGTATCTCTTTCTGACTTTGTCTTCGTACTCTAATAGGAAACACCAACAGGAATTTTATGTGGTGAAAACTGTCAAAAGTGACATTTCAACTGTCAAAAATTGTTAAATTTAACAAACTATGTCAATGTCTAATTTGACAGTTTGTATGAAATGTCAACTTTTTGTCCGTTTTTCCTTTATTTTAGTGATGTAGTTGTAACTTTTCTTACGTCATGTGACGGCTGTCACAGTTATTTTCATTCTGTTCGGTTGGCAACAACTCTAGTAATATTTTTATTTTTATTATATAATTATAGTTTATGTTGGTACCAAACCCACTGGTGTTTGCATAATAAACGAAACATTTTTTTTGTTATTTTTTTGTTCTCAATTTGACATTTCTATTCAACAGTCCAATGTCAAAGTGACAGTTTAATTGTCAAAGTTTGGTAATTAAACTGTCAATATTTTGGTATATTACTTTGATTATATAACTGTCAATAATTTGATAAATTTTTCCAAAATTTCAGGCATTTCAACAAAACTTTTGTTAACTATAGAACCTAATAATTAAGTTAATTAGATGTTTGACATTTAAGCAACAAAATTTGTGATAAATATTTTTTTTCTGACACCTGTCGTAATATATTCTGACAGATGTTGAAAGAAAAGCATCGTTTGGTACCAATGTTTCTAGTGGAATTTCTTTATTTTTTCTGTATGTTGGCACTGGTCTAGTGTGAAAAGCTTGCGCGTGTGAGGTTGGTAGCAGAGTTTTTTTTTTTCCACGGAAAATTATTTATTTGTACAATTTAGGTTGAAACAATTGATAGGTTTGGTTGAAACAACGGAAAAGAGAAGAAAAACTGTTTTAGTTCAATCATTGTATAGCTTGGATGTGTAATTTAGATTTATTTTGTTGCGAAAACGCGGAGAAAAAGGTGGAAAACTTTGTATTTTACGTTTTTAATAAAATGAAAATCGCATTTTGTAGATCGAAATACAGTCTAAAACACGTATTTTCTTGAGACAGTCGAAACAAAACCCGAAATAAATACCTAGTTTTACAAAAAGCACCCTGTATATAACGTTTATACGCCACAGTGTATATGCCCTTGCTCAATGCCAAACTTTGTTCATAAGAACAACCACTAGGTGGCAGCAATAAAAAGGCCTTTTTCAAACAGAAAATTAGGTTTTTAAAGAAATTTTAGCTAAATATTTGCTGTAATTCGCCAAATTACAGCGAAAATTATTCAAATATTGTAAATATAATATGATATATATAATTTGTAACTACATTATCATGTATCCAACGCTTAAAACCTCCACCACGGGAGGCGCTGTTAATTGTTTACAACTGACTTCACTTCAAACTTGACGTCTGTCAACACAACTATGACAGACAGTTTCTGCCGCTCCCAAACAAACAAATTTGAATAATCTGCGGCGATTTCCACAATGCCGCAAAACTTCAAAGACATTTTGTGCGACCGCCGCACCGAGTGCAGCAATTTCATGTGGGTGTCCCGCAGACTCAACCCGAAGCTCCCCTGCGTCAGGACCCCGAAACCCACCCCAAAGTCCCACAAGGCACAAGTCTACAATAGCCCCATCGTGCAAGAATTCATTGCGAAGCTGGTGAGGGATGATGGATGTGATCGCAGGGCCCTCGAAGATAAGGTCAAGCGGATTCTGGATGAGATCGGGTACGACAAGCAACTCACCACTATCCGCTGGTTGGGGCTGTTCTTGACCAAGGTGTGTTGTCGGGTCTGCAATGGTATCTATGTAAATATGGAAAGTGTTGAGAAGGTGAGTAAATCGTAAGTTGATGTTTATCCTAGATTAAATGTTTCCACTGAGGACATTTTCGCAGTTTCGTGAATTTAATTACTAATTTGCATTTTTGTAGTTGAAGTCGCAAATGGGCACAGTTCCCTTGGTCTATGTGCCGAGTCATCGGAGCTATGCTGACTTCATCCTGATGTCCTTCGTGCTGTTCTCCTGCGGGATAGAGATTCCTGCCATCGCTGCAGGGATGGGTAAACAACAAAACTTTCTTGAGGTCATTTACGAGCGTACATTTGAAATCTAACTCATTTGAATTTGACATTTGGACTTTGGATCCTGATAAGTTCAAGGTGGAATTACCTTTTTTGGCTATGGCTACCTTGAATGTTTCACTATCTATACAATAAATTTCATTAATCTACCTGCTCTATAAGCTGAGATGCAGAGAGTTTACGACTGTCTAATTAGATTTTTTCTCAAAGATCCAAATTTTGACAGCTTGTAACTTCTGACTAAGATCAGCTAGAAACTTCTAGTTTTGAGCTGTGTTTACCTGGACTAGTCCACTAAATCCTCACCAAATTGCACTAATCCACCTAGTCCTCAAGCTGAGATATAGAGAAGTAATGACTAGTCTAACTAGATTTTCTCAAGGATCCAAACTTTGACAGCTTGTAACTTCTGACTAAGATTAGTTAGAAACTTCTAGTTTTGAGCTGTGTCTACCTGGACTAGTCCACTGAATCCTCAACAAATTGCACTAATCCATCTAGTCCTCAAGCTGAGATATAGAGAAGTAATGACTAGTCTAACTAGATTTTCTCAAAGATCCAAACTTTGACAGCTTGTAACTTCTGGCTAAGATTAGTTAGAAACTTATAGTTTTGAGCTGTGTCTACCTGGACTAGTCCACTAAATCCTCACAAAATTGCACTAATCCACCTAGTCCTCAAGCTGAGATATAGAGAAGTAATGACTAGTCTAACTAGATTTTCTCAAGGTTCCAAACTTTGACAGCTTGTAACTTCTGACTAAGATTAGTTAGAAACTTCTAGTTTTGAGCTGTGTCTACCTGGACTAGTCCACTGAATCCTCAACAAATTGCACTAATCCATCTAGTCCTCAAGCTGAGATATAGAGAAGTAATGACTAGTCTAACTAGATTTTCTCAAAGATCCAAACTTTGACAGCTTGTAACTTCTGGCTAAGATTAGTTAGAAACTTCTAGTTTTGAGCTGTGTCTACCTGGACTAGTCCACTAAATCCTCACCAAATCGCACTAATCCACCTAGTCCTCAAGCTGAGATATAGAGAAGTAACGACTAGTCTAACTAGATTTTCTCAAGGTTCCAAACTTTGACAGCTTGTAACTTCTGACTAAGATTAGTTAGAAACTTCTAGTTTTGAGCTGTGTCTACCTGGACTAGTCCACTAAATCCACACCAAATTGCACTAATCCACCTAGTCCTCAAGCTGAGATGTAGAGAAGTAACGACTAGTCTAACTAGATTTTCTCAAGGTTCCAAATTTTGACAGCTTCTAACTTCTGACTAAGATTAGTTAGAAACTTCTAGTTTTGAGCTGTGTCTACCTGGACTAGTCCATTGAATCCTCACCAAATTGCACTAATCCACCTAGTCCTCAAGCTGAGATATAGAGAAGTAATGACTAGTCTAACTAGATTTTCTCAAGGTTCCAAACTTTGACAACTTGTAACTTCTGACTAAGATTAGTTAGAAACTTCTAGTTTTGAGCTGTGTCTACTTGGACTAGTCCACTAAATCCTCACCAAATTGCACTAATCCATCTAGTCATCAAGCTGAGATATAGAGAAGTAACGACTAGTCTAACTAGATTTTCTCAAGGATCCAAACTTTGACAGCTTGTAACTTCTGACTAAGATTAGTTAGAAACTTCTAGTTTTGAGCTGTGTCTACTTGGACTAGTCCACTAAATCCTCACCAAATTGCACTAATCCATCTAGTCATCAAGCTGAGATATAGAGAAGTAACGACTAGTCTAACTAGATTTTCTCAAGGATCCAAACTTTGACAGCTTGTAACTTCTGACTAAGATTAGTTAGAAACTTCTAGTTTTGAGCTGTGTCTACCTGGACTAGTCCATTGAATCCTCACCAAATTGCACTAATCCATCTAGTCCTCAAGCTGAGATATAGAGAAGTAACGACTAGTCTAACTAGATTTTCTCAAGGATCCAAATTTTGACATCTTCTAACTTCTGACTAAGATTAGTTAGAAACTTCTAGTTTTGAGCTGTGTCTACCTCGACTAGTCCACTAAATCCTCACCAAATTGCACTAATCCACCTAGTCCTCAAGCTGAGATATAGAGAAGTAATGACTAGTCTAACTAGATTTTCTCAAGGTTCCAAACTTTGACACCTTGTAACTTCTGACTAAGATTAGTTAGAAACTTCTAGTTTTGAGCTGTGTCTACTTGGACTAGTCCACTAAATCCTCACCAAATTGCACTAATCCATCTAGTCATCAAGCTGAGATATAGAGAAGTAACGACTAGTCTAACTAGATTTTCTCAAGGATCCAAACTTTGACAGCTTGTAACTTCTGACTAAGATTAGTTAGAAACTTCTAGTTTTGAGCTGTGTCTACTTGGACTAGTCCACTAAATCCTCACCAAATTGCACTAATCCATCTAGTCATCAAGCTGAGATATAGAGAACTAACGACTAGTCTAACTAGATTTTCTCAAGGATCCAAACTTTGACAGCTTGTAACTTCTGACTAAGATTAGTTAGAAACTTCTAGTTTTGAGCTGTGTCTACCTGGACTAGTCCATTGAATCCTCACCAAATTGCACTAATCCATCTAGTCCTCAAGCTGAGATATAGAGAAGTAACGACTAGTCTAACTAGATTTTCTCAAGGATCCAAATTTTGACATCTTCTAACTTCTGACTAAGATTAGTTAGAAACTTCTAGTTTTGAGCTGTGTCTACCTGGACTAGTCCATTGAATCCTCACCAAATTGCACTAATCCATCTAGTCCTCAAGCTGAGATATAGAGAAGTAACGACTAGTCTAACTAGATTTTCTCAAGGATCCAAATTTTGACATCTTCTAACTTCTGACTAAGATTAGTTAGAAACTTCTAGTTTTGAGCTGTGTCTACCTCGACTAGTCCACTAAATCCTCACCAAATTGCACTAATCCACCTAGTCCTCAAGCTGAGATATAGAGAAGTAATGACTAGTCTAACTAGATTTTCTCAAGGTTCCAAACTTTGACAGCTTGTAACTTTTGACTAAGATTAGTTAGAAACTTCTAGTTTTGAGCTTTGTCTACCTGGACTAGTCCACTAAATCTTCACCAAATTGCACTAATCCATCTACTCCTCAAGCTGAGATATAGAGAAGTAACGACTAGTCTAACTAGATTTTCTCAAGGATCCAAATTTTGACAGCTTCTAACTTCTGACTAAGATTAGTTAGAAACTTCTAGTTTTGAGCTGTGTCTACCTGGACTAGTCCACTAAATCCTCACCAAATTGCACTAATCCACCTAGTCCTCAAGCTGAGATATAGAGAAGTAATGACTAGTCTAACTAGATTTTCTCAAGGTTCCAAACTTTGACAGCTTGTAACTTCTGACTAAGATTAGTTAGAAACTTCTAGTTTTGAGCTCTGTCTACCTGGACTAGTCCACTAAATCCTCACCAAATCGCACTAATCCACCTAGTCCTCAAGCTGAGATATAGAGAAGTAATGACTAGTCTAACTAGATTTTCTCAAGGATCCAAACTTTGACAGCTTGTAACTCCTGACTAAGACTAGTTAGAATCTTCTAGTTTTCAGCTGTGTCTACCTGGACTAGTCAACTAAATCCTCAACAAATTGCACTAATCCATCTAGTCCACAAGCCTAGTTCTAGACTAAAACTTGTTTGTAGATTTCCATGGGATGAAGGGTATGGGCACAGTGTTGAGGAACACTGGTGCTTTTTTCATGCGGCGCACCTACAACGACGACAGCCTGTATTGGGCGACGTTCCGCCAGTACGTGCACCAGCTGGTGACGCAGGGCGACATCGGCGTCGAGTTCTTCATCGAGGGGACGCGCAGCCGAAGCTGCAAGAGTCTGCCGCCGAAGTTCGGTGAGGTGAGGACGATTTCTGTGCGACGCGTTGCGCTAATTCCGTCGTTTCAGGACTGCTCACGATGCTGCTGAAGTCGTACATCACCAGCGAGGTGCCCGACATCCGCTTCGTTCCGATCAACATCAGCTACGATCGCGTGTTGGAGGAGAAGCTTTTCGCGTTCGAACACCTTGGAGTGCCTAAACCTAAGGAAAGCACAAAGGTAGATTTCGAATTATCGCAATTTTCATGAAAATTCTTAGATTAGTTTCCAAGTTATCAAGCAAAACGTGAAGGTGTAGACTAATTGACTCAAATCGAATGACTAAATTTCTTTGATCCGTTCTAGCTAGTCCAACAAGAATTTGAGATTGAGACTTGTGTTAGTCTTTAGTGTAGACTTTAAGGAATATTTCAGGAAATTTTCAGGAAAATCCTTTAATTAGTTTCCAAGTTATCAAGCAAAATGTGAAGGTGTAGACTAATTGGCTCAAATTGGAATGTCTAAATTTCATTGATCCCTACTAGCTAATCCAACAGGAATTTGAGATTGAGACTTATGTTAGTCTGTAGTGTAGACTTTAAGGAATGTTTCCGCAAATTTTCACGAAAATCCTTTAATTAGTTTCGAAGTTATCAAGCAAAATGTAAAGGTGTAGACTAATTGGCTGAAATCGGAATGTCTAAATTTCATTGATCCGTACTAGCTAGTCCAACAGGAATTTGAGATTGAGACTTATGTTAGTCTTCAGTGTCGACTTAAGGGAATATTTCAGGCAATTTTCACAAAAATCCTTTAATTAGTTTTCAAGTTATCAACCAAAATGTGATGGTGTAGACTAATTGGATCAAATTGGAATGTCTAAATTTCATTGATCCATACTAGCTAGTCCAACAGGAATTTGAGATTGAGACTTATGTTAGTCTTCAGTGTTGACTTTAATGAATATTTCAGGCAATTTTCGCCAAAATCCTAAAATTAGTTTCCAAGGTATCAAGCAAAATGTGAAGGCGTAGACTAATTGGCTTAAATTGGAATGTCTAAATTTCTTTGATCCGTACTAGCTAGTCCAACAGGAATTTGAAATTGAGACTTATGTTAGTCTTTAGTGTAGACTTTAAGGAATGTTTCAGACAATTTTCACGAAAATCCTTCAATTAGTTTTCAAGTTATCAAGCAAAATGTGAAGGCGTAGACTAATTGGAATGTTTAAATTTCATTGATCTGTACTAGCTAGTCCAACAGGAATTTGAAATTGAGACTTATGTTAGTCTTCAGTGTAGACTTTAAGGAATATTTCGGGCAGTTTTCACGAAAATCCTTCAATTAGTTTTTAAGTTATCAAGCAAAATGTGAAGGCGTAGGCTAATTGAAATGTCTAAATTTCATTGATCCGTACTAGCTAGTCCAACTGGAATTTGAGATTGAGACTAATGCTAGTCTTTAGTGTAGACCTTAAGGAATATTTCAGGCAATTTTCATGAAAATCCTTCAATTAGTTTTCAGTTTATCAAAGAAACTGTGAATGAGTAGACTATTATTGAATCTAGGGGAATTTGTTTTTTTTTGTTAGGGATTTTTCAAGTCGCTGTCGATGATCAACGAGCACTACGGCTCCATCTACGTGAGCTTCGGTGAAGCCATCTCGACACGGGAAGTTTTTAACATCGACCGGACAAAGCACGTGATGAAACCGATCCACATGCAAGCGTTGTCGAGCGGCGAGAAGTTGGCGATTTCCGGTCTGGCGGAAGGCATCGTCGCCGAGCAACAGCGACTCAGTGTTACCAACGCGTTCAATCTAGTCGCCGTGATTCTCACCAACAGCCTGACGCAAAGGCAGAACATCATGCGGCTGAGCGAGCTGGTCGAGGAGGTCACGTGGATCAAGACCGTGGTGGAAAAGTGCGGCGGACTGTCCGACGTCAATTTCCCAAAGAAGGCGGTGTTGCAAGCCTTGCAAGTCCACGCCAATCTAGTGGCCGTTGACGACGATACCAACGTGAAGTTGCTGCAGGACGAGGTTGTGTTGGCGAATTCCGATTCCACCAGATTGAAGGGGCACAATTTTTCGCAGAAAACTATGACGGTCGCCGTTCCCTTCATCATGCTGCAAATTTACGTCAATCCGGTCCTGCACCGCTTGATTCCTCAAGCTATTTTGACAACGGCTGTCAAAAACTACGATCTGCACTATATTAGCAAAGGTACTTTTTTGGAACCACCCTGTATATATCACACATTTAAAATCTTAATAACTCGTAAACTAATCCACCTAGACTAACGCGGTTTCTGCCGTTGGATAGATAATCTAATCCCCTCTCCATTTTATTCTAAATTCTGTCAAAAAACTATGATTTACACTAAATTAGCAAAAGTATTTTTTTGGAACCATCATGTATATATCAAAAACTTAAAAACCTAATGACTCCTATCAAACATTATGATTTACCCTGTATTGGTAAAAAAATGTTTTTTTGAGTCACCCTGTATATACAAAAACTTTAAATCTCAATACCTCGTAAACTAATCTATCTAGACTAGCGCGGTTTTCATCGTTGTATAGATAACCTAATCCGCTGTGCCATATCAATTTTATTCTAATCCACCTGTCAAAAACTACGATTTACACTAAATTAGCAAAAGTACTTTTTTCGAATCAACATGTATATATCAAAAACTTAAAATCCTAATGACACCTATCAAAAATTATGACACCTTATATCGGTCAAGATGTTTTTTTGAATCACCCTGTATATACAAAAACTTTTAATCTCAATAACTCGAGAACTAATATATCTAGACTAGCGCGGTTTTCACCGTTGTATAGTTAACCTAATCCGCTGTGACCATAACAATTTAATTCTAATCCACTTGTCAAAAACACGATTTACACGAAATTAGCAAAGGCACTTTTTTTGAAACATCCTGTATATATAAAAAATTTGAAATTTTAATAACACCTGTCAAAACAACGATTTACCCTATATAGGTAAAGATATTTTTTGAATCACCCTGTATATAGAAGAAACTTGAAACCTTAATAACTCGTAAACTAATCCACCTAGAATAACGCGGTTTTCACCCTTGGATAGTTAATCTAATCCGCTTTGACCATATCAATTTAATTCTAATCCACCTGTAAAAAACTACGATTTACACTCAATTAGCAAAGGTACTTTTTTGGAAACACCCAGTATATACCAAAAATTTGAAATTTTAATAACACCTGTCAAAAACTACGATTTTGGCAAAGATATTTTTTCATCCCTGTATATAGAAGAAACTTGAAACCTTAATAACTCGTAAACTAATCCACCTAGAATAACGCGGTTTTCACCGTTGGATAGTTAATCTAATCCGCTTTGACCATACCAATTTAATTCCAATCCATCTTTCAAAAGCGATTTACACTAAATAAGCAAAGATACTTTTTTGGAAACACCCTGTATATACAAAAAATTGAAATTTTAATAACACCTGTGAAAAACTACGATTTGCCCTATATTGGCAAATATGTTTTTTTGAATCACCCTGTATATAGATGAAACTTGAAACCTCAATAACTCATAAAATAATCCACCTAGACTAACGCGTTTTTCACCGTTGGATAGTTAATCTAATCCGCTTTGACCATACCAATTTAATTCTAATCCATCTATCAAAAGCTGCGATTGACATTATATTAGCGAAGGTATTTTTTTGCAACCACCCTGTATATACCAAAAGCTTAAAATTTTAATAACTCTTAAACTAATTTACCTTTCAAAGACTAAAATTTACACTATATTACTTTTTTAGAACCACGCTGTATATACCAAATACTTAATAACTTGTAAACTAATCCACATAGATTATCGCGGTTTTTACCATTGGATAGATAATAGGATCGCTCCCCATTTAATCTAATGCATATTTCAAAAGCAACGATTTAAACGATGTTATCAAAGTTACTTTTTTGAAACCACCCTATATATATCAAAAATTTAAAATCTTAATAACTCTGAAAGTAGTCGACCTAGACTGACGCGGTTTTCACCGTTGGGTAGTTCACCTAATCCTCTGTGATCATACCAACTTACTTCTAATCCACTTGGTTTACTTTTCAAGTTTTTTTTTAATTTTTGAAAATTCCAGACAGACTCTTCGAGGAGTATTCGTTCCTGTGTGATCTCTTTTACCACGAGTTCGTCCTCTTCGAAAACAGAAGACAAACGGTGAGATTTTTTTGCGACTTTTAATCAAAATTTCGCAACTTTTCACGAAATTTTCATCGAAGATTTGCTCTTTTCTTCAATTTTAGGACTTCTGGAAGTGTCTGGGGGATTGCATCGATCTGAAGGCGGTCGCGGAACTCGACCGCCTCACCTATACAGTTGGCAGCAATGACAAACTCGAAACCCTGTTTTCGAATCTCCTGGCGCCCTTCATCCTCACCTACTACGTCGTCTACACCGAAATTTGCATCGTAAGTACCACCAACGTAAACAAACTAAAATCACCAACTATTATTTGTCACTGTTACCAACTGTCGTTTCAAATTCCATCAAAACAAAAGCAATTTTAAAAACTGTTGAAAATTGCTACGTGAGTACTACCAACCCAAACAAACTAAAATCAGCAACTGCAGTTTGTCACTATTACCAACTGTCGTTTCAAATTCCACCGAATCAGAAGCAATTTTACCAACCGTTGCAATTTGCAATGTAAGTACCACCAACCCAAACTAACTTAAACCACCAATTATAATTTGTCACAGTCATCAATTGTTTGCATCACATTGTTTGCACAGTCATCAAGTATTCGCCACTGTTACCAACTGTCGTTCCAAATTCCATCAAATCACAAGCAATTTTACCAACTGTTGAAGTTTGCAACGTGAGTACCACCAACCGAAACAAACTAAAATCACCAACAATAATTTGTCACTGTCACCAATTATTTACGTTTGCAACGTATGTACTACCAACCCAAACAAACTAAAATCCCCAAGTATTGTTTGTCACTGTTACCAACTATCGTTTCAAATTCCACCAAAACAAAAGCAATATTACCAACTTTTGAAGTTTGCAACGTAAGTACCACCAACTGAAACAAACTAAAACCACCAATTATAATTTGTCACTGTAACCAATTATTTACATTTGCAACGTATGTACTACCAACCCAAACAAACTTAAATCCCCAAGTATTGTTTGTCACTGTTATCAACTAGCGTTTCAAATTACACCAAAACAAAAGCAATTTTACCAACTGTTGAAGTTTGCAATGTAAGTACCACCAACTGAAACAAACTAAAACCAACAACAATAATTTGTCACTGTCACCAATTATTTACATTTGCAAAGTAAGTACTACCAAACTAAAATCACCAAGTATTATTTGTCACTGTTACCAACTGTCTTTTCAAATATTAGTAAAAAAAAACCAAATGTTATTTCAGAAATTACCAGCATTTTA
Source organism: Phosphuga atrata (assembly GCA_944588485.1). Lineage (NCBI taxonomy): Eukaryota > Metazoa > Arthropoda > Insecta > Coleoptera > Silphidae > Phosphuga > Phosphuga atrata. The sequence continues at coordinate 28,000,923 of OX155906.1, forward strand.
CAGGGTTGTCAAAGTTACCTTAAATGTTACCAACTTCTTAAACAGATTAGGTTAGTTTTTAAATGTTACCAACAGATTCATCTAAAATAAGCAAAAGTTGGTAACAATGATTCTATTTGAAAACCAAAGTTGGAAACACTGGTTAGCTCTTAAATGTTACCAACAGTCATTTTCACTGTATGCACTAAATAAATCTGTCATTGTTACCAACTGTTTTCTTTTTTTAAATATCACCAACAAACTACCCTAGGGAATATTTAGAAACAACAGTTGGTTGCACTGATAAATTTGTTGACAATAATTTAAAAAAAAAATTTTTTTTACAATAGGTAACAATGACAATTTTTTTAGTGTATATTTTGATAACGACTGTTGGTAACAATGACAAACTTCCTGCTGATATTTCGAAAATGACTGTTGGTAACATTTACAAACTAACCAGTGTTTCCAACTATGATTTCCAAATACAATCATTGTTACCAACTGTTGCTGCTTTTCAGATGAATCTGTTGATGACATTTAAGAACTAAAGTGTTACCAACTGGGATTTTCAAATATAATCATTGCTACCAACTGTTGTTTAGTTGAATTGGTTAGTAACTTTTAAGAAATAAGCAGTGTTACCAACTGTGATTTTCAAATACAATCATTGGTAACAACTGTTGCTGCTTTTCAAATGAATCTGTTGATGACATTTAAGAACTAAAGTGTTACCAACTGCGGTTTTTAAATATATTCATTGTTACCAACTGTTGTTGTTAGTTGAATCTGTTAGTAACATTTAAGAAATAAGGAGTGTTACTAACTGTGATTTTCAAATACAATCATTGTTGCCAACTGTTGCTGCTTTTCAGATGAATCTGTTGGTGACATTTAAGAACTAAAGTGTTACCAACTGTGGTTTTAAAATAGAATCATTGTTACCAACTGTTGTTGTTAGTTGAATCTGTTAGTAATATTTAAGAAATAATTACCAACTGTGATTTTCAAATACAATCATTATTACCAACTGTTGCTGCTTTTCAGATGAATCTCTTGGTAACATTTAAGAACTAAAGTGTTACCCACTGTGGTTTTCAAATATAATCATTATTACCAACTGTTGTTGTTAGTTGAATCTGTTAGTAACATTTAAGAAATAATTACCAACTGTGATTTTCAAATACAGTCATTGTTACCAACTTTTGCTGCTTTTCAGATGAATTTCTTGGTGACATTTAAGAACTAAAGTGTTACCAACTGTGGGTTTCAAATGTTATCATTCATCATCATGTTTCAAATGTTGTTTTTAGTTGAATCCGTTAGTAATATTTAAGAACTAAGCAGTGTTACCAACTGTTGTTTTTAAATACTATCATTGTTACCAACTGTTGGTGTTTTCAGATGAATGTCTTGGTTTCTTTGGAGGAGAAGGGGATCCTGACGGCGGTGCAGAGGAGATTGGAGGTGATGTTGACGGAGGACGGACGGGGCTTCGTACATCCGTATTCGCTCAGTCTAGACACGATTGCCAACTGTCTGGCTAGTGCAGTCAAACTGGGCACTCTGAATAAGTACAAAACGTAAGTGTCCACATTTTGTCAAAAGCTGTCAAAATTAAGAATGAATGTCAAAATGTGTCTAAAGATGATAAAAATGTGACATCTGTCACAATATAAAAACAAAAGTCAACAGGTGTTATAATGTGATGAGAATGTGACATCTGTCAAAATATATAATAAATGTCAACAGGTGTCGCAATGTGATGATAATGTGACATCTGTCAAAATTAAGAATGAATGTCAAAATGTGACAAAAGATGATGAAAATGTGACATCTGTCAAAATATAAAACAAAAGTCAACAGGTGCTGTAATGTGTTGATAATGTGACAGCTGTCAAAATAAAGAATAAAAGTCAAAATAACGAAGATATTTCAAAATTTGCCGTAAGATGATGACAATGTGACACCTGTCAAAATATAGAATAAATGTCAACAGGTGTCGTAATGTGATGAGAATGTGACATATGTCAAAATTAAGAATAAATGCCAAAATGTGACACCCGTTCAAATATAGAACAAAAGTCAAAAGGTGCTGTAATGTGATGAGAATGTGACACCTGTCAATATAAAGAATAAATGTCAAAATGAAGAAGAATAGTCAAAATTCGCCATAAGATGATGAAAAGGTGACATCTGTCAAAATATAGAATAAATGTCAACAGGTGTCGTAATGTGATGAGTGTGTGACATCTGTCAAAATTAAGAATGAATGTCAAAATGTGCTGAAAGATGATAAAAATGTGACATCTGTCAAAATATAGAACAAAAGTCAACAGGCGCTGCAATGTGATGAGAATGTGACATCTGTCAAAATAAAGAATAAATGTCAAAATAACAAAGAAATGTCAAAATTTGCCGTAAGATGATGAAAATGTGACATCTGTCAAAATATAGAATAAATGTCAACTGGTATTGTAATGTGATGAGAATGTGACATATGTCAAAATTAAGAATGAATGTCAAAATGTGACATCTGTCAAAATATAGAACAAAAGTCAACAGGTGCTGTAATGCGATTAGAATGTGACACCTGTCTAAATAAAGAATAAATGTCAAGATGACGAAGAAATGTCAAAATGCGCTGTAAGATGATGAAAATGTGACATCTGTCAAAATATAGAATAAATGTCAACAGGTGTCGTAATGTGATGAGTGTGTGACATCTGTCAAAATTAAGAATGAATGTCAAAATGTGCTGAAAGATGATAAAAATGTGACATCTGTCAAAATATAGAACAAAAGTCAACAGGTGCTGTAATGTGATGAGAATGTGAGATCTGTCAAAATAAAGAATAAATGTCAAAATGACGAAGAAATGTCAAAATGTGCCGTAAGATGTTGAAAATGTGACATCTGTCAAAATATAGAATAAATGTCAACAGGTGTCGTAATGTGATGAGAATGTGACATATGTCAAAATTAAGGATGAATGCCAAAATATGACATCTGTTCAAATATAGAACAAAAGTCAACAGGTGATGTAATGTGATGAGAATGTGACACCTGTCAAAATAAAGAATAAATGTCAAAATGAAGAAGAAAAGTCAAAATATGTCATAAGATGATGATGAAAATGTGACATCTGTCAAAATATAGAGTAAATGTCAACAGGTGTCGTAATGTGATGAGAATGTCACATTTGTCAAAATTAAGAATGAATGTCAAAATGTGCTGTAAGATGATAAAAATGTGACATCTGTCAAAATATAGAACAAAAGTCAACAGGTGCTGTAATGTGATGAGAATTTGACACCTGTCAAAATAAAGAATAAATGTCAAAATGACGAAGAAATGTCAAAATGTGCTATAAGATGAATGTACATGTGACATCTGTCAAAATATAGAATAAATGTCAACAGGTGTCGTAATGTGATGAGAATGTGACAAATGTCAAAATTAAGAATAAATGCCAAAATGTGACATCTGTCCAAATATAGAACAAAAGTCAACAGGTGCTGTAATGTGATGAGAATGTGACACCTGTCAATATAAAGAATAAATGTCAACATGAAGAAGAAAAGTCAAAATTCGCCATAAGATTATGAAAATGTGACATCTGTCAAAATATAGAATAAATGTCAACTGGTGTTGTAATGTGATGAGAATGTGACATATGTCAAAATTAAGAATGAATGTCAAAATGTGACATCTGTCAAAATATAGAACAAAAGCCAACAGGTGCTGTAATGCGATTAGAATGTGACAAATGTCAAAATTAAGAATGAATGTCAAATGTGACATCTGTCAAAATATAGAACAAAAGTCAACAGGTGCTGCAAAGTGATGAGAATGTGACATCTGACAAAATAAAGAATAAATGTCAAAATGAAGAAGGAAAGCCAAATGTGTCATAAGATGATGAAAATGTTTTAAAATGTTGAAAATTAAGAATGAATGTCAACAGGTGTCGTAATGTGTCGTAAGAATGAATGTCAAAATGTGCCAAAAGATGATAAAAACGTGACATCTGTCAAAATATAGTAATGTGATAATAATGTGACACCTGTCAAAATAAAGGATAAATGTCAAAATAAAGAAGAAATGTAAAAATGTGCCAAAAGGTGATGAAAATGTGACGTCTGTCCAAATATAGAATAAATGTCAATAGGTGTGGTAATGTGACATCTGTCAAATTTAAGAATGAATGTCAAATTGTGCCAAAAGGTGATAAAACCAAAGTGTAAAATTTTGTGCCAAAAGAATAAATGTCAAAATGTGACATCTGTCAAAATAAAGAATAAATGTCAAAATAAAGAATAAATGTCAAAATGTGACATCTGTCAAAATAAATGTCACAATGTGACATCTGTCAAATTAAATGTCACAATGTGACATCTGTCAAAATAAAGAAAAAATGTCAAAATGTTATATTTAATAAATTGTTATTTGTATGTTTTAGGAATGCTGGGTTTATGTATGACGTCAATCCAAACGTCTCTCTACTCAGTATAGTTAATAAAATAGGTAGGTTATCAAAACATCTGTCAGATTTTGATAAAACAGTTTGGTCCATGAACAATCAAAGTTCTAGTTACAATGTTAGGTGTGCCAACTTTGGATACAGGTTTACCAACTGTTCTTTGTTTTTAGAAAAGTATGTGTCGATCGAGAACCGGTCGCGGTTGGGGATGCAGAGCAAATTGTGAAAGTCCTCGGTGGGGGAACACGAGTCTGGACCAAAGAAAGTTTTTGCCAAAGTAAATTTTATTATTAATTTTACGGCGTTGTGTACTTAATGGTGTAAGTTTGTGCGAATAAATTGTGATTGAGTTTCTTAATTGATCACAACATTTATTCCAATACTCCAATTTATAGGTATCTACGTGATATTTGTCATTTTAAAGCTAATAGACCTTTTTACGGTTAGTTAAGCGCATGTGCGTCCGCCTTGTTTAAAAGACGGCAAAACGAAAGTTTCGGGCACATTTTGTTAATTTCACTGGTTATACGTCAAAAAAATGCCCGAAAACATGGCGAAAATTGACGCATGCGCACAACAAAAATTTCAACTATGAATCTAGTTTAACGGAAATTATTATATGGGTAGTATCAAGTTGAACAATATCAAGATTGAACGAAAATAGTAACAAAATGTGCCGTATTGTGATGAAAGTGTAACTACTGTCAAATATCAAAATGTGACATATGTCAAAATAAAGAACAAATGACAAAATGTGACATATGTCAATATAAAGAATAAATGTCAAAAGGTGACATATGTCAAAACAAAGAATAAATAATAAATGTGACATATGTCAAAATAAAGAATAAATGTGACATCTGTCAAAATAAAAAATAAATGTCAAAATGTGACATGTCAAAATAAAGAATAAATGTCAAAATGTGATATGTCAAAATAAAGATTAAATGTGAGATGTCAAATTAAAGAATAAATGTCAAAATGTGACATGTCAAAATAATGAATAAATGTCAAAATATAGAATAAATGTTACATCTGTCAAAATAAAGAATAAATGTCAAAATGTGACATGTCAAAATAAAAGTCAAAATGAAAGATCAACAAGAGGGCAGGAAAGACACCTTCAGGACCAGCGGCTTCATATGGGGCTATCAGTCTAAGATATTTATGACCCATTCAATTCTTGCATATCCATTGCACAGACTTAGTACAGCAACAGTTGATGTCTTTTCACTTATTCTTTGTTCACTTATAAAAACCACTTCCTATTTATTATCATTCAAGTATTATAAAAAAAGAAAACAATGTAAAATATGCAAAATTATAAACAACAAACCTTAAAACAAACTACGTATTCGAGAAGACACACAACATGCTGCCAGATGAGAGACAATCTAATTTGGAATGTAAAGAATCACAGCATCTCACTTACAGTTCTTGTTTTGGCACTTGACTACCCTTCTCCGTTCCGCTCACTTTCTTCTCAACTGGTTTGACTGTCGGTGTAGCAGTCTTCACAGTCGGAACTTGCTTTGTCTCTGCAGCTTTCGCCGGCTGCAGTTTTGGTGTAGTCGGAACTTGAGAAGGTTTAACAGTAGTCGGGACTTGCTTTGGTGTTGGAGCTTGCACGGGTTTAGTCGTAGTCGTCGGCACTTTTTTCGGAGCTTGTGTGGGCTTTGGCGTACTCGGAACTTGTTTTGTTGTTGGTGCTTGAGTAGGCTTCACCGTACTTGGAACATGTTTTGTTGTCGGAGCTTGAGTTGGTTTAGCTGTTGTTGTAGGAGCTTGAGTTGGTTTAGCCGTTGTTTTTGGAGCTTGAGTTGGTTTAGCCGTTGTTTTCGGAGCTTGAGTTGGTTTAGCTGTTGTTGTTTTCGGAGCTTGAGTTGGTTTAGCTGTTGTTGTTGTTGGACCTTGAGTTGGTTTAGCCGTTGTTGTCGGTGCTTGTTTCGCTTCCGTTTGTTTAATCTTAGCCGAATCCTTCTCGATCAAATCTGTCCACCCGACTTCCTTGAGCCCGATCCGTGCAATGTAATGGTTGAAAGGTGATCCCAAAATCAGCTCGTCTTTGAACACTATGACTTCACTGATGGAGCTAAGTTTCCCGCTGACGTCGTGCAAACTGTCCAAAACCTCCCCGTTCTGCCCGACACGCAAGACTGTAACCCTCGTGTTTTGGATTAGAAAACTGACGGAGGTGAAGTGCCCGATAAAGTTCATGGCCATTTTGGCTATGTTGTTTGGATAGATTCTATCGAGCAGCTGGAAGTTGAGTTCGAAGAGGCCGAGGATTCGAGCCAAGACTTTCCTTATCTTAGGGAAGGGGCGGATGACTTGCAACAAGTTTGGTTTACTTGCATCGCTAGCAATTACAATGGGGACGAAGAAGCTTCCAGTACTGTCCATCCGGATGTTGTCCGGCATTCCTGGTAGTCCGTCGAGGAAAACTTCCGTGGTTTCCTGCTTGAGATTAAACTTGAGCAAGCGGTTCCTTCCAGTCTCACTAACCACAAGAAAGTCTTGATTTTGCGATAAGGCGACTCCGTTTATAAATAGCAGGTGATCGATCAGAACTCGATTCTTGCGGGTTTTAGCATCGTACTTGATCAAGCTAAAACAAGAAAGGTGCATTACTACGGTTGAGTTTTTGCAAACTTTGTTTTACCGCCCGGATCCGTCAGCTAACAAGCTGAAGAGGCCGTCCTCAAGGTGGAAGTTTGTGCTGGAATCCGTCCAGTAAATATCACCATTTTTCGCAATAGCTAAGCTATTGAAAAGCTTTGGTTTCTTCCCTGCAATCTCATCATCGGGGGAGATAAGTTGCGTCTTCTCACCTGAAAGCCAAAATTAATTTCAAACACATCAAGACATGTTTTTCTATTACCAGTTTTAACATTGATTTTGAATAAGCCATAGTATGCGTCAACAGCGAACAAATTCCCGTTTTGATCGAACTCTAAGCCGAGGGGTCGTCCACAAATCTTCTCCTCGAACTCGTATTTGCACGGTTTCCCGAGCTTAGCCACAGGTGTGATGTGGTTGTTACCAGTCAGTTTGACTATATCTCCGGACTGCAAAGAGGTGTAAAGCTCTCCGTTGTAAATGGCGAAGGATTCCGGGCCGTGGAGCTCGCCTTGGTGCCACAGGTTCGCAGCTGCAAGCTTGTTGTTCAAGGCTAGTTTGCCTTCGAAGGGCATCGCAGGTGAGACTCTGCGGATGAAAGAATGAAATAAATTGTCGTTTGTTGGGGTTTTCTTACTTTTCGGTGTTTTCGAAGGAACATTTCGGTGGGATGTTGGGTACGAGCAGTAGGATGAGGACTATCACGGCTCCGTTGATCGCCGTCAGGGACAGGAACCGCAGCAGGCACTTCGCTGTACACTTGAGGAGCCCCATCTCTAAAAACAAATTATGGTTGCTATGGTAATTAAGTCGCTAACGTGGCGTCTTTCGTACGTTCTGTGTTTCGGGGTTTCTTTGCGTACTAGTGGTGAATTATGTATTCGAAATGACCGGAATGACTCGAAGAAATTAGAAAATTCTTAAATTTCACGGTGATGACGTTAACCAGGGACGAGAAAACAACGTTATTTCTTGCGCCATCTATGCACGAATTTAGCTGTACCAATACCTTCGCGTTAATTGTAGATGGAGCTTCAAGTAGTTAATCGTTAGTCTATTGTCGTCTAGATGGCGCATTCAACGACGTAATTCTTAGAAAGTCAATTCTCTGCGCCATCTATGGACAAATTTAGCTTAACAATTACGTAGCATTAGTTGCAGATGGAGCTTCTTCGTTAGTCTATCTCAAGTTTGGAGGTAGATAACTCGACTTGTAGACTAGATAGGAACAAATAGTTTTCATCTGAGAATAGAAGCCTTCGTGGACGAATGCCTTGACCAAGTTTAGTTAATCTAGTTTAATTAATCACTGCGTTATAGACAAAACTTGAAGGAGTGATTGGTTCTAAAACAAATCTCAAGTTTGGAGGCAGATAACTCGACTTTGTATCACAAATTGTTCTGTTTCGGCCACATGAAAATGATTGGTATGTTTCTGCTCCTGTCTGGGTATAGTAAAGAATATGGTAAGCTCCGAGAATCAAATTTGTTGCAAATCGTCTTGCACAGTGCTTTAGTAAGCGCGGAAAAGCAAAATGAAGCTTCCAAGTCGCCCGTTTTAAGAAATATTTGGGTTTTTCTAATAACAAAAAAATTGACATTTTCAATACAATAACTGGCGTGTATGACTGGTCACATAAATAAGAATGTGCATACAACTGGGTCAGCGTTGCCAAATTTAAATTTGACAATATATTTTAAATTATTTAAATTTTTCTTTTTTCAAATTCTTTTCTCGTTTAAAATTTTAATTTTTTTTAAGGTTGTTGGGTGATACAGCTAAATTTAGACAATTTATATTAGACAAATCCAAGCTTTTTTTTATAATATCATGCTAAAATCATCATTTCTTATAATACATTAAATCCCATTCCATTCCTCCTTCCAGTTCACCCCTTTTTCTTTCAATAATTTTTCCCACAGGATACAATCAAATGCTACCAGGTTAACGAAACACAAACTTATATCTTTTTCAACGTACCTCTCACCTATCGTTCTTACACATCCAATCGCATTTCTTAATCCGAACTGCTCATCCGCCACGTTTTCTTCCATTATCCTCTCCAGCCTTCTATTTAACACTCGCAACAATATTTTCATCGCAACTCCTTCAAGACCGATGGTTCTGTGCTCACCACACTTCTCTGTGCCTATCGTTTTAGCCAGAGGTATCATCAGAGTCTTCTGGCCATTTTCCTGACTCATGTATATCTTTACATAAAGATGATGTTAATACTCTAAAGATGTTTATCTCTACTGGAATTCCATCCACCCCAGCAGCTTTGCCTGCTTTCATGTCCTTCATTGATCTTTCTACTTCTGCCATCATAATGCCGGATCCCATATTCTCTTTCCAATTCCAGTACCCTTGGCTTTTCATCCGTCTTGTACAGGTCTTTCATGTATTCTCCCATCTATTAAGGATTTCTTTCTCATCTTTCAACACTTTTCCGTTCTTGTACTTCATTATTACAAACTGCTCTTGATGTTGAATAAACAACGGCTTTAGTTATTTTTTCAATTCTCTTCCGATTTCTCAATGCGATCCCTTTTGAACGGTTTACCATAGAGACTTTTAGTTTTCACCGTTGGATTCAGCATGTTGAAGTTAGTCGGAAAACATATAAAGTTTTGCTAGAAAGCTTACATTTCGAAAATCGCCTCGGCACAGTCTGCAACAGTTGGAGATCTTTCTTTTGATGTCTCAACAAATTAACAACCGATTTGAATAAATTAAATTTTAAGTGGTGGATTAGGTGGAGTCAAGAAGTCTGAATCTCTGATACTAAGAACACAATAAACAACAATTTTAGCTATTATTTCAATTTTCTTCCGATTTCTCAATGCGATAACTTTTGAACGGTTTACCCTAGAGACTTCTAGTTTTCACCGTTGGATTCAGCATGTTAAAATTAGTCGGAAATGATATAAAGTTTTGTTAGAAAGCTTAAATTTCGAAAATCGCATAAGCACAGTCAGCAACATTTGGAGGTCTTTCTGTTGATATTTCAACAAATTGACAACCGATTTTAATAAATTGGGTTTTAGGTGGTGGATTAGGTGGTCTAAAGAAGTCCGAATCTTTGATACCAAGAACTCAAAAAACCACGATTTTATCTATTTTTTCAATTTTCCTCCGATTTCTCAATGCGATAACTTTTGAACGGTTTACCTTACAGACTTATAGTTTTCACCGTTCCATTCAGCATGTTGAAATTAGTCGGAAAACATATAAAGTTTTGCTAGAATGCTTAAATTTCGAATTCACCTCGGCACAGTCTCCGAGTTACAGACTCTCTCCGGATTTCTCCCTTTCTGGATTTTCTCTGTCTCTGAGATTTGGTCAGGTTCTAGATGACTAATCTCCTTGTTGTTTAGTGAAAAGTAAAAGATTCTATCTGTAATACTTCCTGAGTTATGAAAGCTCGAAAACCAATATGTTATTCTAGATTTTTGGCAATAACTCGAAATCCATTCTAGATAGAAGAGTGAGATTCGGTGAGGTTCTAGATGACTGATCTCCTTGTTCTTTAGTGAAAACCAAAAGATTCTATCTCGAACATTTCCGGAGTTATGCAAGCTTGAAAACCAAGTCTATTATTCTAGATTTTAGGCAATAACTTCAAATCCATTCTAGATAGAAGAGTAACAATTGGTGAGAATCTAGATGACTAATTTCCTTGTACTTTAGTGGAAACTAAAAGATTTTATCTGGAATACTTCCCCAGTTATGAAAGCTTGAAAAGTCTATTCTAGATTTTTGACAATAACTCAAACTCTATTCTAGATAGATGAGAGATTTGGTAAGGATCTAGATAACCAATTTCCATGTAGTTTAGTGAAAACCAAAAGATTCTATCTGGAATACAACCTTAGTTATAGAAGCTTGAATACTAAATCTATTATTCTAGATTTTTAGCAATAACTAGAAATCCATTCTAGACAGAAGAGTGAAATTTGGTGAGGATCTAGATGATCAATTTCCATGTAGTTTATTGAAAACCAAAAGATTCTATCTGGAATACTCCCCGAGTTATAGAAACTTGAAAACTAAGTCTATTATTGTAGATTTTTGACAATAACTCAAACTCTATTCTAGATAGATGAGAGATTTGGTAAAGATCTAGATAACCAATTTCCATGTAGTTTAGTGAAAACCAAAAGAATATATCTGGAATACTTCCTGAATTATAGAAGCTTGAAACTAAGTCTAATATTCTAGATTTTTGGAAATAACTCAATATCCATTCTAGATAAAAGAGTGAGAATTGGTGAGGATCTAGATGACTAATTTCCTTGTGGTTTAGTGCAAACCAAAAGATCCTATCTAGAATACTTCTTGAATTATAGACGCTTGAAAACTAAGTCTATTATTCTAAATTTTTTACTCGAAATCTATTCTAGATAGAAGAGTGAGATTTGGTGAGGATCTAGATGACTAATTTTCTTGTGTTTTAGTGGAAACCAAAAGAGTCTATCTGGAATACTTTCCGAGTTATAGAAGTTTGAAAACTAAGTCTATTATTCTAGATTTTTGACCATAACTAAAAATCTATTCTAGATAGAAGAGAGATTTGGTGAGGATCTAAATGACCAATTTCTATGTAGTTTAGTAAAAACCAAAAGATTATATCTGGAATACTTCCCGAGTTATAGAAGCTTGAAAACTAAGTCTATTATTCTAGATTTTTGGCAATAACTCGTAATCCATTCTAGGTAGAAGAGTTAGATTTGGTGAGGATCTAGAAGACTAATTTCCTTGTGGTTTCATGAAAACCAAAAGATTCTATCTGGAACACTTTCTGAGTTATAGAAGCTTGAAAACTAAATCTATTTTTCTAGATTTTTAGCAATAACTCGAAATCCATTCTAGACAGAAGAGTGAAATTTGGCGAGGATCTAGATGACCAATTTCCATGTAGTTTATTGAAAACCAAAAGATTCTATCTGGAATACTTCCTGAGTTATAGAAGCTTGAAAAGTAAGTCTATTATACTAGATGTTTATACTAGATTATTATATATTGATACATATATATATATATATATATATATATATATATATATATATATATATATATATATATATATATATATATATATATAGATTATTATACTAGAATGTAATCCATTCTAGATAGAAGAGTGAGATTTGATGAGGATCTAGATGACTATTTATAGACCATACTTCCTTATGGTTTAGTGAAAACCAGAAGATTCTATCTAGAATACTTCTGGAGTTATAGAAGCTTGAACGTCTTGAGAGCAAAAACAATCAATTTTTTATTTCTTTAATAAAATTTTCAAAAATATTGCGATTTTTTTGTTTTTTTTTTTTTGCAAATTTAGTACGGGTTTTGAAAAAGTTAAAAAAACAAAATTTTGCATTTTCTGCAAAACTTCACATCTGCACCTCAGTCTTATGCAGCTTGGAATGCCTCCGTAAGTGAGCAATCTGCGAAAACCTCTTGTTGCAGCATTCACACAGGAAAGCCTTCTCCCCCGTGTGCACCACCTGATGCTGCTTCAACTCCTGCTTCGTGTAGAAAGCCTTCCCGCAATGTTCGCAAGTGAAATTCTTCTCGCCGGTGTGGTGCTTCAGGTGCGAATACAGATTACTCGAACTGCCGAACTTCTTCCCACACAATTTGCACACAAACGGCCTCTCCCCATTATGAACCTAAAATTATTTGCAAAAAAAAATTGCAGAAATAAGCGAGTTACAGCTACTTTTAGTTTTTCTTAGATGGCCATGACTATGTTTTTTAGCAATAACTTTTGAACCACACCGAATTTTGCAAAGCTTTTTGCACCAAATTCTTCAACACATTTATTAACACTTTTCAACAAATTCTCAAAAAAATCCAACAAAGTTTAAAATAGCTTGCAATTTTTTTTACAAAAATTTACATTTCGTGCAAAAAAAACTTTGCAAATAAAACTTTTAGACAAGGTTTTAGTAAACCATGACAAGTTTTTTTTTTAGCTATATCTTTGAAACGAAACGACTTTTTGCAAATTTGTTTTCGCACAAAAGTTACACTAAGTTTTGAGAAAAAAAAATCGCGAGCGAAAACTGAATCAATTTCGCAAAACCAAAGTTTTGCAAAGATTAGCTCAGTTAGCCATAACTTGCTGTTTGCGTCATAACTTTTGAACCTTAGAAGATTTTGCAAAAAAAAAATGCGGCGCCGTTTTCATTCGTTACCATCGTGTGTTTTTGCAGTTCTTGGCGAGTGGAGAAGGCTTTGGGACAGACCGTGCAACGGTGCGGTTTCTCGCCGGTGTGCGTCCTCATGTGGGTGGTCAGGTGGCCGGAGTTGACAAAACGTTTTTCGCAGAGGTGACAGCGATACGGTTTCTCTCCTGCAAACGAAGCTTTTGCAAATGTTTGCAAATTTTATTGTTTGCCAAACCTGTGTGTATGCGAATGTGCTGCGTCAAATACTCGCGACGATTGAACGTTTTGCCGCAAGTGTCGCACTGGTGCAATTTAGGCTCCTTGCCTAGGCTGACTTTAGGCTTCTTCGCTTCCGTTTCCACCTCGTCGCTCTTGGCAACTACCTAAAACAATTCATTTGCAAAATTTCGTTAGCAAATTTGCAATTTCGCTAACGTTATCCTGCGTCTGGATGATATTGTTGAAGATGTACTCGATCACGCAATTTTCACAATTTTCCTCCTTCTGCTCGGCACCGAGGTTCCCGTTGAACTCCGCTTTCTCTCGAATTTCCCCGTAGAATTGGCGCAGTTTCGCGTCGGCCGCCTCGATTTGCAACTTGAACTGCCACGCCGCGTTCAATTTCACCAAACACTTTTGGCAAACCCCACTCGGCAACCCGTCATCCTCCAAAACCTGTGCTCAAGAAACAATTGAATTTTGATGGTGCACCAATTGTTACGTTCTGAAAACAATTGAACGTCGAGATTCTACTGAACGAGGTTTTAGAAACAATTGAATGATGGTGTTTTGTTCAACAAACAATTGAAACTTGAGATTTCTTTAAGGTCTAAAAATAAACAAAGCTTGAGGTTTCAACAGGGTTTTGAAACAATTGAAGCTTGAGGTTTCTCGAGTGTCTAAAAAGAAAGAAAGCTTAAAAAGTAAGTCTATTATTCTAGATTTTTGGCAATAACTCGAAATCTATTCTAGATAGACCATTGAGATTTCATGAGGATCTAGATGACTAATTTCCTTGTAGTTTAGTGAAAACCAAAAGATTCTATCTGGAATACTTCTTCAGTTATAGAAGCTTGAAAACTGTCTATTATTCTAGATTTTTTGCAATAACTCGAAATATATTCTAGATAGAAGAGTGAGATTTGGTGAGAACCTAGATAACTTATTTCCTTGTTATTTAGTGAAAACCAAAAGATTCTATCTGGAATACTTCCCGAGTTATAAAAGCTTGAAAACCAAGTCTATGATTCTAGATTTTTGGCAATAACTGGAAATCTATTCTAGATAGAAGAGTGAGATTTTGATGAGGATCTAGATGACTAATTTCCTTTGGCTTTAGTGAAGACCAAAAGCTTCTATCTGAAAAAATTCCTGCGTTATTCAAGCTTGAAAACTAAGTCTAGTATTCTAGATTTTTGGCAATAACTCGAAATCTATTCTAGATAGAAGAGTGAGATTTTGATGAGGATCTAGATGACTAATTTCATTGTGCTTTAGTGAAGACCAAAAGCTTCTATCTGCAAAACTTCCTGCGTTATGAAAGCTTGAAAACTAAGTCTAGTATTCTAGATTTTTGGCAATAACTCGAAATCTATTCTAGATAGACGATTGAGATTTGGTGAGAATCTAGATTATTTATTTCCTTGTTGTTGAGTGAAAACCAAAAGATTCTCTCTGGAATATTTCATGAGTTATAAAAACTTAAAAACTAAGTTTATTATTCTTGATTTTTGGCAATAACTCGAAATCCATTCTAGATAAAAGATTATCATTTTGTGAGGATCTAGATGACTAGTTTCCTTGAGCTTTACTGAAAACCAGAAGATTCTATCTGGAATACCTCCTCAGTTATGGAAGCTTGAAAACTAAGTCTATTATTCTAGATTCTCGACTCGAAATCTACTCTAGATAGAAGAGTGAGATTTGGTGAGGATCTAGATGACTAATTTCCTTGTAGTTTAGTGAAAACCAAATGATTCTATCAGGAATACTTCCTGAGTTATATAAGCTTGAAAACTAAGTCTATTATTCTAGATTTTTGGCAATAACTTGAATTCTATTCTTCTATAATAGATAGAAGCTATTGGTTTAGAAACAATTGCAGCTCAAGGTTTCTGTAGGGTTTAGAAACAAATGAAGCTTGAGGTTTCTGAAGAGTCTAAAAACAATTGAAGCTTGAGGTTTACTGAGGGTCTAAAAATAATTGAAGCTTGAGGATTCTTGAAGGTTTAGAAACAATTGAATTGTGGGGTCTGTTCGGTGAGTTCTAGAAACAATAGAATTTTGAGGAAGTTGCGTGAAGGATGTGGGTGTGAGGTTTTTTCAGAAATTTGAGGTTCTAGAAGAATTGAGGTTCAAAATTAGTTTGTTTACTTGTACCGAGGCGCAGTTCATGATTTTGAGGTCGATCTTGAGGTGGAAGATGTCGGAGGTTTTGAGGTTCTTCTCCAGGCAGAGTCGGCAGGTTTGAACCTCGAAGTGGTGAGGTTTCGCTTCGGTTTCCATGGCCCCCGAAGCCCCAAACAGGAAACCTAACCTCAAATTCTAACTCATCTCCGTTACTCGTTTGTTTTTAAAGAGGTTCGTTTTCCCAATTGTTTTTGCAAGAAACTTCAAATTTTATATTTTCGCGAATTTCTGCAATTTTCACTTGTTTCAGCGAGTTCACGTCCAAACAACACACCGACATATACACAGTGATTCCTAAACATTATATACAGGGTGTTTGAATAAATACAAAACTTTTTTTTGTTTGTAAAATATACATATATAGGATAAGTATGGAAAAAAAATCGACAAACAAATACATTTGTACCAACCGTAAAACACTAAAAACCTTAAATAAATTACTAAAATAACCCTAAACATAATCAATATATAAGCGTCTTAATTTTCCTCTCTCTCTCTCACTTCTTCACGTGTCCGTATTCTCTGTCTCTCTCTTTGTTTAATATAAACAAACATACGATTTTATAAAAATCAATCTTATCAACTGCAGTGATTTCTACAGTGAGTACCACCTGTTATGTTCCAACAGCTCTAATACCAACTGGTTACAGCACTACCCACTGAATATTTGTACCAGTAATACCAACTGTTCACAACATTTCCAACTGAATATTTGTGTCAGTAATACCAACTGGTTACAGCATTACAAACTGAATATTTGTGGCCAGAAATACCAACTGTTTTTCTAACTGAATATTTGCGCCAGTAATACCAACTAATTACAGCATTACCAACTGAATATTTGTGTCAGTAATCGCAACTGTTTACAACATTTCCAACTGAATATTTGCGCCAGTAATACCAAACTAGTTCCAGTATTACCAACCGAATATTTGTGTCAGTAATACCAACTGTTTACAACATTACCAACTGAATATTATTGTCAGTAATACCAACTGGCTACAGCATTATCAACTGTAACTTATCTGAAATCTGTTGCCAAACAATGTTTGCGAATTAGTTTTTGTGCATTTTAAGGTGTCGTACGAGATGGGCTTTCTGTGAGAACCGGCGATTGCAGTACTCGCACATGAAAGCTTTCTCGCCGGTGTGCACGAGCATGTGCTGGTAGAGCTGTCCCTTGGTGGAGAAGCTCTTGCCGCACTGGCTGCAGTGGTAGTTCTTCTCGCCAGTGTGGATCTTGACGTGGGTGTTGAGGTTGCTGGAGCTCGCGAATCGCTTCGGACAGTAACTGCAGCCGTACGGTCGCTCCGACGTGTGTATGGCTATCGTGTGCTTGGTGAGTTGTTGAGCGGTGGCAAAGGCTTTGTTACAGGCAGAGCATATGTGGTTCTTCTCGCCGGTGTGAGTGCGCATGTGGGTGTGTAAGTGGCCCCCGTTGATGAAGCGCTTGTCGCAGAGATGGCAAATGTAAGGGCGTTCGCCTGTGTGAATCCGGATGTGGTGCACTAGTCCTGGTTTAGTACGGAAGACTTTCCCGCAGGTGTCGCATTGGTGGCTCTTGCTGCTCTTCTTAAGCTTGACCTCTTCTTTGCCTGGCTTTGGAACATTCTCGACAAACTCAACCTTCTCCAACTTGACGTTTTGTAACGTTTCCAACTCAACAGTCTCCTCTTCCTCGGGCTCATTTTGAATACCTTCAACTGTATGCACCCCATTGGGTAATAGCTGTAAGTTTTGGTACTCCTCGTCTTTTTTGATGTCTATGTAGGAAATGTCCGAGTGTTGCAGTTCTTGCGGTTGGAGCTCTTGCTGTTGGATCTCTTGCTCTTGGAGTGTTTGCTGTTGGTTGAGGGTTTGGAAGCAGCTCCGGAGCTTTGTATCGGCAGTTTCGCACTGGGTCTTGAATTGGAAGGCCACATTGAGCTTGGATATGCATTTCTGGCAGATGTATGGAGGCAAGCCGTCCCCTTCCACCACCTACATAAAGTCAAGTTTTTCATAAATTTTGCACTTAATATCTTATTTTCTTGCTCACTTGTACGGTTGTGCAGGCCATGATCAGAATGGAGAAATGGGGCGGTTTGATGGGGTCGAAGATGGGCATCAGTTTGCTGCCTTTCTCCAGACAGACCCGGCAAATGTTGTTCATGTTGCCAGTCAGGAAGTAGCTGAACAGGTCGCTCTGTTCCTGCTGCGGCTGCATTTCCAAAACTTTCTTCCACCAAACCAAAACAACAACAAACGTCTAAAATTTATTCTGACATCTGTCAAAATTACCAATTACAGGTTTCCGTAATTTTGTTGACTGCATTCCAATAACTTCAGTTTTAACGATTTTACACATTTGTCTTAACCATTAGGCAACATTTCGAGTTTTTACACGCTTTAATCGCTTTCAACACTTCCAACCCTTAATATACTAAATCATCAAACTATAAACCAATCCCCCTTTAACATGTTTCACTCTGTATATATGTAGGTAATGCAGAATGTTGTTTTTTTAAATGTCAAAGTTGTTGACAGTATTTGACAGATTTTGGCAGTTTTTGCCAATTTTTTCACGGTTTTCGACAGATTTTTGCCACGAAGACGCTGAATGTTGGGTTGTCCACTCCCTCCCACCTTCCAGAAAACCCATCTACATTTGAAAATAGGGAAAGCTAAATTCGTCGATAGATGGCGGAAGGAATAAAATGACGTTCTACTAATAACGTCGTTTAATGCGCCATCTAGACGAGTTTAGACTAACGATTGTCTCCTTGAAGCTCCATGTACAATTTATTAAAAACTAAAGTTATATTCCTGTATAGATGGCGCTAAGAATAAACAGACGTTCTAAGAACGAGGTTCGCTTTTCTTCGTAGTTTTCCGGCTTTGGACCAAGTTCTGCATGCACAACATCTCTTTAACATGAATTTAAGCTTCTGGGTTATCGGTGGACACCGTTGCCACTCTTCAGCTCCGCACCGCTGGTCTCCTAGGCAACGCAAAAGCAACCCTCTGCTTTGGCAACGTTGCTTTTGCTCGAGGTGCGGGATTGATGGGGGCCGTAGGGTTCTCTTCTCTTCGGAAAACAAATGGTTCTTTTTCCTACCGGATGGTGGCTTTTCCGTGTCGGAATCTTCGATAACTCCGTTGGAATCCAAGTTTTCGTTTTTTTATTTTATAACTTGATAACTCGCTTGTTTCTGGTCCTGGGCGTCGCAGCTTCGTTCTCCTTCGTGGAATCCGGGGTTTCCAAATTTTTGCGGGAGGTTTCGCCGTGTTCAGGGTGATTTTGACCTGTTGCGATTCCCCAACACCTGCAGATACTACGTTTAAGTCCAGATTTGAAGACCAAGGGAGCATTGGGAGTCGAACCTAAGGCTTTGAAACCCTTCAGCAGGATTTTCTTAACCTTCATATAATCCGGTTCGTCATTAAACTCCATCGAATTCATGTACTCCAACGCCTCTTCGATCGAATCTAGAAATTAAAACAAAAAGCATTCAAACAACCACTTCCGGTTAGAATTTTCCGGTTTTAAAACCATTTCCAGATTCCTTGAAGCCCCCTCTAAAATCCCCAAAAAAGCCCACTTAAAGTTATCCACTACTTTGGCTGCAAACCTCAAAAACGTCCAAAATGACCTCTTTTACAAAATCCCCAATTACACCTTCAAACCCCAATATTTTTTAAGATTTCTCAAAAATTTCGAACTCTACACGAAACAATTGCTCCAACTCAACTAATCTTCCATCAAAGTTCAAACCGGAAGTCCCCGAACCCACCCCTCAAACTTTATTTTGACCCTTGGCTTTCTTAGGATAAGGCTGGCACGTTCTTCATCTGTTTCACCTTCTCGGCCTCGATTGGTTTGGGCTCCTTGAGGTTCTTCCGTCCCGTCGGATGCACCAAGTTGTACCCCAAAATCTCCAAGTACCCACAACGAGTCAAAACTGAAACAGAATTGAGGTTCACCTTTCCTGCGATAATTTCCGAAGTCGGCTGGATCGAAAGGTCTCGGCCTCGACTGTTTCTGAGTGGGGGTCCTTGAGGTTCTTCTCCCAGGACAGCACCCCTCTGAGCCAATGCAACAAGCTGTACCCCAAAATCAGAAATGATGTTCACGTTTCCTGCGATTATTCCGGAAGTCGGATGGATCGTAAGGTGTAGATTACGAGAGCTTGCAGATAAAGGAATTGCCTAGATTTTGGTGTAAATTACGATGAGGTAGCTAGTCGATAAGTTTAGTTATAAAGGTTTAAATTTGTAGCTTTGGACAATTTTGGCAACAAAAAGGTTTTGGACTTGGATTTTAGTCTGTTGCTGCGGTATTAGACTAGGTAGACTAACTAAATTTAATGAGGCTATCATCCATGAAATAATCTAATCATAGTTGCAAATTGGAAGGCTTTAGTTAGTTTATATTTCTAGTTATGTAGATTCAAACTTTTGGAACAAAATAGATTAGTTGAGGTACTAGACTAACAAAATTTGTGAAAGCTATAGTCCTTGAAGTCGCCTAGTGGCTGTTGAAAACTAAAAGAGTCTATCTAGTCCACAAGCTGAGATATTTAGTATTTAGTTGAAGCAGAGCACTAGGGCAAAAGGTTCATCTGTAATTTTTTGTTGAATAACTCTGAGACTAGACTAGGTGGAGTAGTGAAATTTGGTGGGTTAGTAGAGATTTAAATTCTTGAGAGATTGGTGAAAGGTGGGAGGGAGTGAATAGTGCGGTTTACTAGTAATAGCTTGTTGAAGCGTTCGGTTACTAGCTGGGCTGTAGCTTTGGAACGAGGGCGTGTAGACTGGTTTACATCCTTGGTGGGCGTCCCTGCTTAGATACTCGATGGTCCCGTCGTGCATCTTCTTAGACTTAGGTTTGAAGACCACGTCGGTGGAGAATTTGCCAGCCAGACCGAAATCCACCAGGAAGGTCCAGTTCTCGTCCTGCTGGCTGATCAAAATGTTGGCGCCCTTCAGATCCGCGTGGACGTAGCCCCGACTGTGGATGTACATCCGCCTGAAATCAGACTGATTACGTTCGCCTAAACCCGACCTGGTTCCTCACCATCTGCAAGGCGACGTTGTAAGCGGTGCCTGCTGGGAATGGGCGTCCATTCGCCTCGAACAGCTTAAGGTTCCACCTGGAACATCTCCATTGTACCTAGGTGGTCGTAGGAACCCGAGCCTTAATAGGCTGGCATTCCAAGGAACTTCAGTCTTTTCTTGGCCTTGTACGCCGCGAGTAAAACGCCGATATCTCATAAACAAAGCGAAATTTTGATAAAAGTATAAAAACGAAATTTGTTGAGAATTAAATTTGTTGTAAAGTGGTGGAAACTAGAATGTTCTGTCTAGTCCACAAAGCTAGTTATCTAGGTACAAAGTTGCGAAACAAATTAGACAGTTAAGTTTTACTCTGTAGCTCAGGTATTAATAGATTAACGAAATTTGGCAAAGCTATAGCTTATGGATCCAGCTAGTCGCAACCGAAAACTAGAAGTTAGTAGCTAGTCTACAAGACGAGTTATGGAGATTCAAAGTTTGGTTTTACATTTTAATCTGCAGCTCAGGTGTTTAGGTCATCTAAACAAATCTGACAAGGCTATTGTCCTTGAAGTCCACGAAGGCTTATATTCGCAGCTGAATACTATTTGCTTCTATCTACCCTACAAGTCGAGTTATCTACCTCAAAGCTTTAGATTTGTTTTAGAACCAATCACTCCTTCAAGTTTTTGTTTATAACGCAGCCATTAATAAAACTAGACTAAAAAAACTTGGATAAGGCTATCGTCCACTAACGCTTCTATTCGCAGCTGAAAACTATTTGCTTCTATCTAGTCTACAAGTCGAGTTATCTACCTCCAAACTTGAGATTTGTTTTAGAACCAATCACTCCTTCAAGTTTTTGTCTATAACGCAGCCATTAATAAAACTAGACTAAATAAACTTGGGCAACGCTATCGGCCACTAAGGCTTTTATTCGCAGCTGAAAACCATTTGCGGCACTTACGTATTAACGCCACCACCGCTACATTTTTAAATGCTCAACTCAAAATACTTTATTTTTAGCCCCGGTTAGATTAGGTTAGATTAGATTTTCGTATATAAAGATATACGGAACGAAAACATTCATTATAATTATTAATTAAGTTGAAACCATTATATAATTATTTTTTATTCATTTTGTTATTCATTAATAAATTTTTGAAGTGTTTTTAAAAACTTATTCGAGTGTTGAGAACCCAAAACTCGCGGCAGCGCGAACTCTCGAATATATAGCGTTGGTGGCGTTAATAGGGTTAGGTGGAGAATACGGGTCTGTTGAAAATATTTTTGCGGACTTTTTACCTGGTGTAACTGTTATTAATCGTCTTTGGCACTCTTTAACTAAGATCGGAATGCAAAAATTAAGCTTCTACGTTGTCTGGTTCAATAAATATTCGTGTTTTTGTTGAAAATAGTTTTGGTTGGTTAGATTAGGTTGTCCGCCGCGAAGCGGACAGATAAATCAAGACAACATACGCGCGGCGGGGCGAACTCGCGATCCAATATAGGTTAGGTTTATGTCAACAACTATTTTCAACAATACCACGAATGTTTATTGAACCAGACAATGTAGAAGCTTCATTTTTGCTTTCCGACCTTCGTTAAGCCGTGCCAAGGACGATTAACAAGAGTTACACCAGCTAAAATGTCCATAACACTAAGTTTCAATAGACCCGTATTCTCCACCAAGTCCGTGTTAATACGTAAGTAACCCATTTTCTTTAATTTTCATTATTATTTTCTTATGAAAAAAATTTCTGACATTCACGTCACTTTTTTAATATTTGTGTTAATTTTATTTTGATTTATTTATTTTAATGTAACCTAGCGATATTGAATATTTGCGTGCGTTGCCCAGGTTATTTGGAAATACAACGAGATGTGACATTTTTCGTATTAAATAATCTACGTCAAAAAGTACTTTTCGCGCATGAGTAATAAAATAATTCTCAAATTAAAATTTTCCCTTTTTCTTAAATCTAGTAAATAAATGCAAAAACTCACCCAGCACAGCAGAAATTCCAACAACAAACACACAAAACGCTGCACAACAAACTATCGGCACAATTTTCACTGAATTTCCGCAATTTTTGCTAACGACAAAATATATATCCGCGCCCGACGATCGCACGCCAACAACTAAAAACTCGCCTTGCTTGCACTGATTACTTTCGCATCGAACCGATTTGTTTACATCTATTTGCATCCCGCGAAACCAACGAAACGCTACATTGCCATTTACTGTTTACCAAATGGAAACAAAGGCATATTCAATTATAAAACTTTTGATCTTGTAAATTGTGCTTTTGAAAATTAAAAATCGAGTTTTTCTTGTGTTCTAAATCTATATTATCTAGTTCTAGGTGATATCGATCTAGATATTAATCGTGTGCAAAGTTTCGCCTTTGTGCAAAAAAATTGCATAACTCGTAAACCGTTTAATAAACGAACGTAACATTTGGAAGGGACGTTGCTTTCATAATGTTAACACCCACTAAGGAAAGGTTTTTGGAAATTTCATTTATGCAGGCGTGAAAAGGGGGACCAAAGATTTTTTAACCAAGATGTCTATATATCGGAAACGGAAGATGTTACAGATGTAAAATTTGGTATTGAGATTCTTTTTCGAAAATAAAGCGACACGTGTTTCACCATTTTTTGAAAACTCGCTTAAGGGGGCTGAAAATTGGGGGTTGAATCTTTTTACAAGCTGTAACTCCTAAGATGTCCATATCTCGGAAAAGGAAGATGTTACAGATGTAAAATTTGGTATTGAGAATCTTTTTTGAAAATAAAGGGACACGTGTTTCATCAGTTTTTGAAAACTCACTTAAGGGGGCTGAAAATTGGGGCTTGAATGTTTTTACAAGCTATAACTCCTAAAATGTCCATATCTCGGAAACGGAAGATGCTACAGATGTGAAATTTGGTATTGAGATTCTTTTTTGAAAATAAAGGGACACGTGTTTCATCATTGTTTGAAAACTCGCTTAAGGGGGCCGAAAATTGGGACTTAAATGTTTTTACAAACTGTAACTCCTAAAATGTCCATATCTCGAAAACGGAAGATGTTACAGATGTGAAATTTGGTATTGAGATTCTTTTTAGGGTTCCGTACCGAAAACGGAACCCTTATAGGATCACTTTGTTGTCCATCTGTCTGTCTGTCCGTCCGTCCGTCTGTCTGTCTGTCAAGACTATTTTTCTCAGGAACGCGTAGAGGTAACAAGTCGAAATTTGTATCAAATACCCGGGTCTGCGGTCTCTTTCAGCTGTGAAAAAATCAAACTATTAAGTCAACGCGATCAAAAGATATGATTATGTCGTATATTTTGCGATTTCACAAGAGAAACAAAACCTATAGGGTACTTCCCGTTGACCTAGAATCATGAAATTTGGCAAGAAGCGGTATCTTACAGCACATGTAAAGGGAAAAATCTGAAAACCGTAAATATGTAGTTTAATTACAAGAAAAATGCGAATTTACTATTAGAAACTTATGAAAATACACTAATGTGTTGCGTGGTATTGTCAGGCACCAGAAGCATATGGGTTGCATACAGTTAGGTCCTCCTAAAGATACCTTACTTACAAGTTTGTACGGCCGTTTTTTTTTTACATTTGCCCCCCTCACCGCGGCCCCGAATCCGGCTCAGGACGATGGAGCGCACCGCTACGCGTATTTTGGTACCACTCTCGGTTTCTTGTGTCGCTCCATTCACCCGGTGCGTCCGAAATCTGATGCTGAAAAAAATCTGCAACCGCCTCTTTGGCCCGCAATTTGCGAGTTCGAAGGTCATCGGCGAGAATTTGCATTTGCATCGCGCAGGATAGATGCGGGGATCTAAAAAACCGATCCGCACTTCAGTAGGGCGCCCTGATTCGGAAATATCTTCATAAATGTGCAGGGTGCACTGTAAAAGTGCACCTTCAAGTGCCGCCGTTTGCCGGACTCGCAATTTTTCGACGCAGATGTTTAGATTCAACTTTGGCTTTGCAGTGTTTCGGCAGTGTAACGGGCGCCGTCGCCGGCCGTCGTGGCGCCGAGTTATGGGCGAACAAAGAAGAAAAGATTTCTCGCCTTTTTTTCAACACGCCCGTAAACCAGAAGAGCACAAAGACGTGCTCTATCTAGAAACTAACACCTTCACCGTGTGACACCTTCACCGCGGCCTGTAGTCTGCGCGGGGCGATTTTTTCAAGTCGGAAATTTTTTGTTGGGAGAAAAAGAAACCCCGGGACGGCGCTGTACAAATTCAGGGCCCCGAGTCACATCTTCCGGAATGGCGGTGAAAGGGTTAATGAAGGAGATATATTTTTGGTCATCAGAATGTTAGGACGTCGTGTTTTAAACAGCCAAATGCCTTTGTATAATCAATAAAACAGATGTACACGTCCTTTTTTTTTGGTCTCTACATTTTTGCATGAAAACTGACAGCCCAAACAACGCTTCTCTTGTTCCAAGTCCATCTCCAAAACCAAACTGTTCCTTGCTTAGGTCTTCATCGCATTTCTTTCGTATTACATATATGTAGGATTTTTAGGAATACTTTTAATTCTTGGCTCATCAAGTTTTTTTTTTGAGAGGCGTAGCAGGCATATAAATTAACCTGACAAGTGGATCCGGTATCGCGAACATTCTGGAACCGCTCTTTACACAGCATTAACCTCAAGGATGTCGCCACTCTGCTCTTGGCATCTACATTTTTTTTTTCTGTACGTCCCCCTTTCACTGGAGTGTTTGTTTTTTGTAGTTGATTTTTGTCCGTTCGTCTTGTTCTTCTTGTGTCAGGATGTCATGTATCATTGTCTCCGTGTATGTCCAATCCTCTGATGATCTTAGGATAGCGTCTACCAGTGTTTGCACCTCTAGGTTGAGGGCTATCTGCTCCTTCCATCTGTCTCTCTCGGATATCCACCTACTGCATTCAAACACGGTATAAAGTGCACTGTCTACGTCGCCGCAGTATACACACATTGCGTCACTTGTCCTGCCAAAACTATGTAGATACTCTCTGAAGCATCCGCGGCCGCTGAGGGCCTGTGTTAGATGGTAAGTTATCTCTCCATGGTTCCTTGTTACCCAAGGTTCAAGTTTTGGGATCAATAGTTTGGTTAGGTTAGGATGGAAGAATTGGTTTAAAGGGTTCTTTAAACCAATTCTTAAACCTTGAAGAGTTTTCAAGGTATAAGTTTTGGGATCAATAGTTTGTCCTGTTTTGGACATGCTCCATGACTTTTGCCAGTTTTCAAGTATTCAGTTTTAAATTTTATATCTTGCTGTCCTATATTCCCAGTTTCTTGTCTTATGTAATTGGAGTCTCTCGTGGATTTTGCACTCTATCTGGGCGATGCCAGCAATGACCAACACAGCTTCCCTGGAGATAGTCCTGTGTGCACTGCATACTCTTGATGGCACTTTTTCTCTGTACAGAGGTGATCATCTGTTTCATGTACCCCTTTTCAATGGCTCTAGCCCAGACCCGGGCTCCATAGAGAATGGTCGAGTGATCCACAGAGTCTTACTTTACTGCTTTTCGGACCGCCGGTGTTAGGCAATAATTTTCGTAGGGCTGAATGTAATTTTTAGGCCTGTTTCTGCAGTTTTCTTAAGTTGTTCGTTTTCGTAAGTTTCTGGTCAATAGTCATGCCTAGGTACTTGACTTCTTATTGTTTCGGTGTGATGTCCATTTTTTTAATTTCGAATTTTATAGCTCCTATTTTCCTATTGCCAGTGTCAATCTTATTTAGTTTTACGTTAATTTTTCCGAAAATATTTTATGAGGGTCGATAATGTAATCCTCGAGCAGATTTTTATTTTTAGTTTTACGAGGGCATTACTATTTGGACCGTGTCTCACGAAAATCAGTTTTGCTAACTTTAAACGGACTGGTCTGATCACTTACCTTTTAGGGTTGCTCGCGTCTCCGCCCCGTGTGGACCGTCTTCCGGGCGCCTATTTCAAGGGGGTATTAAGGATAATGGGTGGAGGGATTCCCTTAAAATTGTTGTCTTCCAGACATTTGTGGTCGCTGCAGCCCGTGATTACACCCCCTTGTTAACTTGAAACTATTAAATTTATCTGCACGTGTCGATCGCCCTGGATTCGCGCTTCAACCCGTGTCTTTTCGCTTCTAACACTCGAAGCATACTACCGGAAATATCAATTCGCGGCGTGAGAAATATAAATCGCGAGATTTCGGCCCAGGTCGATACACCTTTACCCTTCTTTCAATCGATGCCGAAATGGATTTAAATTTCGAATTAAAATATAGATATATTAAAATTGGCGCGAACATTAATACTATACCCGAATACTTTTAGACGAATTTCCGAAAACATTTTATGAGGGTCAATAGTGTAATCCTCGGGAAGATTACGAAGGATGTTTTCTCACCAAAGCGACAAATAACCGATTAGGGAAAAATAATCACTCCCAGATGAGGGACCAGTATCATCATCATTTGTCTTCTGCTATGTGCGGGTTCCATTATGCCTTCTCCACTCAACTCTATTCATAGCCTTTCTTTTCTTATCCACATATCCTTTGCCTTCTTTCAGATCGTTAACCAATTTCTCTCTACGGCTACCTCTATTCCCTACACCCTTCCACAGCTCCCTCGATTAATTGTCTCAACAAACAACTCCCTCTCAACACTATGGACCAGTATACCTGGACATAATATAAATACTGGAACCCCGAATAAACAACCAGTCAGTCCAGACGCAACCAGTCCTGTCTAGTCCAGCCTGTGAACTCGGCCAGTTAGACGAGACCAGTCAGACGAGCACAGTTCAGTCCAGCCAGTGGACCAAGTTCTCCGAATACGTTGCAGTTCCGCCATTTCCTCAACAGTGTTTGTATCTCAAACGTGTTTATTTGTATATATTGGCATTGTAAATAAATTCCTTTGAAAACCGTGAGTGATAAATTTATTCTACACCAGTGAGAAGTACAGCTTCTGGAACTAGTTTAAGGTTTTTTAGCTCTAGCCATTTTATGGCGATGTTTGCCTTTCTCATTAGTTCTTCTTCAGTTTTCCCTGTTGCAACTAGAGCTAGGTCATCGGCGAATCCTACTATTTCCATCCCCGCGGGGAAAACGAGCCTTAACACGCCATCGTATAGAGTATTCGACAGGGTATGGCCCAATACCGAGCCCTGGAACACCACTATTCGCCAGATTCCATCTGTATTCTCCTATTTGAGCCGTAAAAGGTATGGGGTGGCTTATCAAGCTTATCAGTGGGAATTGGTCGCAATTGTTTGCGTTTGCTTACTTTGGTAGCCATTTCAGCCAGTCTTTCGGTATGTTTGCGGATTCATATATTTTGTGGGCCCAACACCGAGCCCTCGAACACCACTATTCGACGATCTCATCGCCGGATTCCATCTGTATTCTCCTATTTAAGCCGCAAAAGGTATGGGGTGGCTCATCAAGCTTATCAGTGGGAATTGGTCGCAATTGTTTGCGTTTGCTCACTTTGGTAGCCATTTCAGCCAGTCTTTCGGTATGTTTGCGGATTCATATATTTTGTGGGCCCAACACCGAGCCCTGGAACACCACTATTCGACGATCTCATCGCCGGATTCCATCTGTATTCTCCTATTTGAGCCGCAAAAAGTATGGGGTGGCTCATCAAGCTTATCAGTGGGAATTGGTCGCACTTGTTTGCGTTTGCTTACTTTGGTAGCCATTTCAGCCAGTCTTTCGGTATGTTTGCGGATTCATATATTTTGTGGGCCCAACACCGAGCCCTGGAACACCACTATTCGACGACCTCATCGCCGGATTCCATCTGTATTTTACCTATTTGAGCCGTAAAAGGTATGGGGTGGCTCATCAAGCTTATCAGTGGGAATTGGTCGCACTTGTTTGCGTTTGCTTACTTTGGTAGCCATTTCAGCCAGTCTTTCGGTATGTTTGCGGATTCATATATTTTGTGGGCCCAACACCGAGCCCTGGAACACCACTATTCGACGACCTCATCGCCGGATTCCATCTGTATTTTACCTATTTGAGCCGTAAAAGGTATGGGGTGGCTCATCAAGCTTATCAGTGGGAATTGGTCGCACTTGTTTGCGTTTGCTTACTTTGGTAGCCATTTCAGCCAGTCTTTCGGTATGTTTGCGGATTCATATATTTTGTGGGCCCAACACCGAGCCCTGGAACACCACTATTCGACGATCTTATCTCCGGATTCCATCTGTATTCTCCTATTTGAGCCGCAAAAGGTATGGGGTGGCTCATCAAGCTTATCAGTGGGAATTGGTCGCAATTGTTTGCGTTTGCTTACTTTGGTAGCCATTTCAGCCAGTCTTTCGGCATGTTTGCGGATTCATATATTTTGTGGGCCCAACACCGAGCCCTGGAACACCACTATTCGACGATCTCATCGCCGGATTCCATCTGTATTCTCCTATTTGAGCCGTAAAAGGTATGGGGTGGCTCATCAAGCTTATCAGTGGGAATTGGTCGCAATTGTTTGCGTTTGCTTACTTTGGTAGCCATTTCAGCCAGTCTTTCGGCATGTTTGCGGATTCATATATTTTGTGGGCCCAACACCGAGCCCTGGAACACCACTATTCGACGATCTCATCGCCGGATTCCATCTGTATTCTCCTATTTGAGCCGTAAAAGGTATGGGGTGGCTCATCAAGCTTATCAGTGGGAATTGGTCGCATTTGCTTGCGTTTGCTTACTTTGGTAGCCATTTCAGCCAGTCTTTCGGTATGTTTGCGGATTCATATATTTTGTGGGCCCAACACCGAGCCCTGGAACACCACTATTCGACGACCTCATCGCCGGATTCCATCTGTATTCTCCTATTTGAGCCGTAAAAGGTATGGGGTGGCTCATCAAGCTTATCAGTGGGAATTGGTCGCAATTGTTTGCGTTTGCTTACTTTGGTAGCCATTTCAGCCAGTCTTTCGGTATGTTTGCGGATTCATATATTTTGTGGGCCCCACACCGAGCCCTGGAACACCACTGTTCGACGACCTCCTCGCCGGATTCCATCTGTATTCTCTTATTTGAGCCGCAAAAGGTATGGGGTGGCTCATCAAGCTTATCAGTGGGAATTGGTCGCACTTGTTTGCGTTTGCTTACTTTGGTAGCCATTTCAGCCAGTCTTTCGGTATGTTTGCGGATTCATATATTTTGTGGGCCCCACACCGAGCCCTGGAACACCACTGTTCGACGACCTCCTCGCCGGATTCCATCTGTATTCTCTTATTTGAGCCGCAAAAGGTATGGGGTGGCTCATCAAGCTTATCAGTGGGAATTGGTCGCAATTGTTTGCGTTTGCTTACTTTGGTAGCCATTTCAGCCAGTCTTTCGGTATGTTTGCGGATTCATATATTTTGTGGGCCCAACACCGAGCCCTGGAACACCACTATTCGACGATCTCATCGCCGGATTCCATCTGTATTCTCCTATTTGAGCCGCAAAAGGTATGGGGTGGCTCATCAAGCTTATCAGTGGGAATTGGTCGCACTTGTTTGCGTTTGCTTACTTTGGTAGCCATTTCAGCCAGTCTTTCGGTATGTTTGCGGATTCATATATTTTGTGGGCCCAACACCGAGCCCTGGAATACCACTATTCGACGACCTCCTCGCCGGATTCCATCTGTATTCTCCTATTTGAGCCGCAAAAAGTATGGGGTGGCTCATCAAGCTTATCAGTGGGAATTGGTCGCAATTGTTTGCGTTTGCTTACTTTGGTAGCCATTTCAGCCAGTCTTTCGGCATGTTTGCGGATTCATATATTTTGTGGGCCCAACACCGAGCCCTGGAACACCACTATTCGACGATCTCATCGCCGGATTCCATCTGTATTCTCCTATTTGAGCCGTAAAAGGTATGGGGTGGCTCATCAAGCTTATCAGTGGGAATTGGTCGCAATTGTTTGCGTTTGCTTACTTTGGTAGCCATTTCAGCCAGTCTTTCGGCATGTTTGCGGATTCATATATTTTGTGGGCCCAACACCGAGCCCTGGAACATCACTATTCGACGATCTCATCGCCGGATTCCATCTGTATTCTCCTATTTGAGCCGTAAAAGGTATGGGGTGGCTCATCAAGCTTATCAGTGGGAATTGGTCGCATTTGCTTGCGTTTGCTTACTTTGGTAGCCATTTCAGCCAGTCTTTCGGTATGTTTGCGGATTCATATATTTTGTGGGCCCAACACCGAGCCCTGGAACACCACTATTCGACGATCTCATCGCCGGATTCCATCTGTATTCTCCTATTTGAGCCGCAAAAAGTATGGGGTGGCTCATCAAGCTTATCAGTGGGAATTGGTCGCACTTGTTTGCGTTTGCTTACTTTGGTAGCCATTTCAGCCAGTCTTTCGGTATGTTTGCGGATTCATATATTTTGTGGGCCCAACACCGAGCCCTGGAACACCACTATTCGACGACCTCATCGCCGGATTCCATCTGTATTCTCCTATTTGAGCCGCAAAAGGTATGGGGTGGCTCATCAAGCTTATCAGTGGGAATTGGTCGCACTTGTTTGCGTTTGCTTACTTTGGTAGCCATTTCAGCCAGTCTTTCGGTATGTTTGCGGATTCATATATTTTGTGGGCCCAACACCGAGCCCTGGAACACCACTATTCGACGACCTCCTCGCCGGATTCCATCTGTATTCTCCTATTTGAGCCGCAAAAAGTATGGGGTGGCTCATCAAGCTTATCAGTGGGAATTGGTCGCAATTGTTTGCGTTTGCTTACTTTGGTAGCCATTTCAGCCAGTCTTTCGGTATGTTTGCGGATTCATATATTTTGTGGGCCCCACACCGAGCCCTGGAACACCACTATTCGACGACCTCATCGCCGGATTCCATCTGTATTCTCCTATTTGAGCCGTAAAAGGTATGGGGTGGCTCATCAAGCTTATCAGTGGGAATTGGTCGCAATTGTTTGCGTTTGCTTACTTTGGTAGCCATTTCAGCCAGTCTTTCGGTATGTTTGCGGATTCATATATTTTGTGGGCCCCACACCGAGCCCTGGAACACCACTGTTCGACGACCTCCTCGCCGGATTCCATCTGTATTCTCTTATTTGAGCCGCAAAAGGTATGGGGTGGCTCATCAAGCTTATCAGTGGGAATTGGTCGCACTTGTATGCGTTTGCTTACTTTGGTAGCCATTTCAGCCAGTCTTTCGGTATGTTTGCGGATTCATATATTTTGTGGGCCCCACACCGAGCCCTGGAACACCACTGTTCGACGACCTCCTCGCCGGATTCCATCTGTATTCTCTTATTTGAGCCGCAAAAGGTATGGGGTGGCTCATCAAGCTTATCAGTGGGAATTGGTCGCAATTGTTTGCGTTTGCTTACTTTGGTAGCCATTTCAGCCAGTCTTTCGGTATGTTTGCGGATTCATATATTTTGTGGGCCCAACACCGAGCCCTGGAACACCACTATTCGACGATCTCATCGCCGGATTCCATCTGTATTCTCCTATTTGAGCCGCAAAAGGTATGGGGTGGCTCATCAAGCTTATCAGTGGGAATTGGTCGCACTTGTTTGCGTTTGCTTACTTTGGTAGCCATTTCAGCCAGTCTTTCGGTATGTTTGCGGATTCATATATTTTGTGGGCCCAACACCGAGCCCTGGAATACCACTATTCGACGACCTCCTCGCCGGATTCCATCTGTATTCTCCTATTTGAGCCGCAAAAAGTATGGGGTGGCTCATCAAGCTTATCAGTGGGAATTGGTCGCAATTGTTTGCGTTTGCTTACTTTGGTAGCCATTTCAGCCAGTCTTTCGACATGTTTGCGGATTCATATATTTTGTGGGCCCAACACCGAGCCCTGGAACACCACTATTCGACGATCTCATCGCCGGATTCCATCTGTATTCTCCTATTTGAGCCGCAAAAGGTATGGGGTGGCTCATCAAGCTTATCAGTGGGAATTGGTCGCAATTGTTTGCGTTTGCTTACTTTGGTAGCCATTTCAGCCAGTCTTTCGGTATGTTTGCGGATTCATATATTTTGTGGGCCCAACACCGAGCCCTGGAACACCACTATTCGACGATCTCATCGCCGGATTCCATCTGTATTCTCCTATTTGAGCCGCAAAAGGTATGGGGTGGCTCATCAAGCTTATCAGTGGGAATTGGTCGCAATTGTTTGCGTTTGCTTACTTTGGTAGCCATTTCAGCCAGTCTTTCGGCATGTTTGCGGATTCATATATTTTGTGGGCCCAACACCGAGCCCTGGAATACCACTATTCGACGACCTCCTCGCCGGATTCCATCTGTATTCTCCTATTTGAGCCGCAAAAAGTATGGGGTGGCTCATCAAGCTTATCAGTGGGAATTGGTCGCAATTGTTTGCGTTTGCTTACTTTGGTAGCCATTTCAGCCAGTCTTTCGACATGTTTGCGGATTCATATATTTTGTGGGCCCAACACCGAGCCCTGGAACACCACTATTCGACGATCTCATCGCCGGATTCCATCTGTATTCTCCTATTTGAGCCGCAAAAGGTATGGGGTGGCTCATCAAGCTTATCAGTGGGAATTGGTCGCAATTGTTTGCGTTTGCTTACTTTGGTAGCCATTTCAGCCAGTCTTTCGGTATGTTTGCGGATTCATATATTTTGTGGGCCCAACACCGAGCCCTGGAACACCACTATTCGACGATCTCATCGCCGGATTCCATCTGTATTCTCCTATTTGAGCCGCAAAAGGTATGGGGTGGCTCATCAAGCTTATCAGTGGGAATTGGTCGCAATTGTTTGCGTTTGCTTACTTTGGTAGCCATTTCAGCCAGTCTTTCGGCATGTTTGCGGATTCATATATTTTGTGGGCCCAACACCGAGCCCTGGAACACCACTATTCGACGATCTCATCGCCGGATTCCATCTGTATTCTCCTATTTGAGCCGCAAAAGGTATGGGGTGGCTCATCAAGCTTATCAGTGGGAATTGGTCGCACTTGTTTGCGTTTGCTTACTTTGGTAGCCATTTCAGCCAGTCTTTCGGTATGTTTGCGGATTCATATATTTTGTGGGCCCAACACCGAGCCCTGGAATACCACTATTCGACGACCTCCTCGCCGGATTCCATCTGTATTCTCCTATTTGAGCCGCAAAAAGTATGGGGTGGCTCATCAAGCTTATCAGTGGGAATTGGTCGCAATTGTTTGCGTTTGCTTACTTTGGTAGCCATTTCAGCCAGTCTTTCGACATGTTTGCGGATTCATATATTTTGTGGGCCCAACACCGAGCCCTGGAACACCACTATTCGACGATCTCATCGCCGGATTCCATCTGTATTCTCCTATTTGAGCCGCAAAAGGTATGGGGTGGCTCATCAAGCTTATCAGTGGGAATTGGTCGCAATTGTTTGCGTTTGCTTACTTTGGTAGCCATTTCAGCCAGTCTTTCGGTATGTTTGCGGATTCATATATTTTGTGGGCCCAACACCGAGCCCTGGAACACCACTATTCGACGATCTCATCGCCGGATTCCATCTGTATTCTCCTATTTGAGCCGCAAAAGGTATGGGGTGGCTCATCAAGCTTATCAGTGGGAATTGGTCGCAATTGTTTGCGTTTGCTTACTTTGGTAGCCATTTCAGCCAGTCTTTCGGTATGTTTGCGGATTCATATATTTTGTGGGCCCAACACCGAGCCCTGGAATACCACTATTCGACGACCTCCTCGCCGGATTCCATCTGTATTCTCCTATTTGAGCCGCAAAAAGTATGGGGTGGCTCATCAAGCTTATCAGTGGGAATTGGTCGCAATTGTTTGCGTTTGCTTACTTTGGTAGCCATTTCAGCCAGTCTTTCGACATGTTTGCGGATTCATATATTTTGTGGGCCCAACACCGAGCCCTGGAACACCACTATTCGACGACCTCCTCGCCGGATTCCATCTGTATTCTCCTATTTGAGCCGCAAAAGGTATGGGGTGGCTCATCAAGCTTATCAGTGGGAATTGGTCGCAATTGTTTGCGTTTGCTTACTTTGGTAGCCATTTCAGCCAGTCTTTCGGTATGTTTGCGGATTCATATATTTTGTGGGCCCAACACCGAGCCCTGGAACACCACTATTCGACGATCTCATCGCCGGATTCCATCTGTATTCTCCTATTTGAGCCGCAAAAGGTATGGGGTGGCTCATCAAGCTTATCAGTGGGAATTGGTCGCAATTGTTTGCGTTTGCTTACTTTGGTAGCCATTTCAGCCAGTCTTTCGGTATGTTTGCGGATTCATATATTTTGTGGGCCCAACACCGAGCCCTGGAACACCACTATTCGACGATCTCATCGCCGGATTCCATCTGTATTCTCCTATTTGAGCCGCAAAAGGTATGGGGTGGCTCATCAAGCTTATCAGTGGGAATTGGTCGCACTTGTTTGCGTTTGCTTACTTTGGTAGCCATTTCAGCCAGTCTTTCGGTATGTTTGCGGATTCATATATTTTGTGGGCCCAACACCGAGCCCTGGAATACCACTATTCGACGACCTCCTCGCCGGATTCCATCTGTATTCTCCTATTTGAGCCGCAAAAAGTATGGGGTGGCTCATCAAGCTTATCAGTGGGAATTGGTCGCAATTGTTTGCGTTTGCTTACTTTGGTAGCCATTTCAGCCAGTCTTTCGACATGTTTGCGGATTCATATATTTTGTGGGCCCAACACCGAGCCCTGGAACACCACTATTCGACGATCTCATCGCCGGATTCCATCTGTATTCTCCTATTTGAGCCGCAAAAGGTATGGGGTGGCTCATCAAGCTTATCAGTGGGAATTGGTCGCAATTGTTTGCGTTTGCTTACTTTGGTAGCCATTTCAGCCAGTCTTTCGGCATGTTTGCGGATTCATATATTTTGTGGGCCCAACACCGAGCCCTGGAACACCACTATTCGACGATCTCATCGCCGGATTCCATCTGTATTCTCCTATTTGAGCCGCAAAAGGTATGGGGTGGCTCATCAAGCTTATCAGTGGGAATTGGTCGCAATTGTTTGCGTTTGCTTACTTTGGTAGCCATTTCAGCCAGTCTTTCGGTATGTTTGCGGATTCATATATTTTGTGGGCCCAACACCGAGCCCTGGAACACCACTATTCGACGACCTCCTCGCCGGATTCCATCTGTATTCTCCTATTTGAGCCGCAAAAAGTATGGGGTGGCTCATCAAGCTTATCAGTGGGAATTGGTCGCAATTGTTTGCGTTTGCTTACTTTGGTAGCCATTTCAGCCAGTCTTTCGACATGTTTGCGGATTCATATATTTTGTGGGCCCAACACCGAGCCCTGGAACACCACTATTCGACGATCTCATCGCCGGATTCCATCTGTATTCTCCTATTTGAGCCGCAAAAGGTATGGGGTGGCTCATCAAGCTTATCAGTGGGAATTGGTCGCAATTGTTTGCGTTTGCTTACTTTGGTAGCCATTTCAGCCAGTCTTTCGGTATGTTTGCGGATTCATATATTTTGTGGGCCCAACACCGAGCCCTGGAACACCACTATTCGACGATCTCATCGCCGGATTCCATCTGTATTCTCCTATTTGAGCCGCAAAAGGTATGGGGTGGCTCATCAAGCTTATCAGTGGGAATTGGTCGCACTTGTTTGCGTTTGCTTACTTTGGTAGCCTTTTGAGCCAGTCTTTCGGTATGTTTGCGGATTCATATATTTTGTGGGCCCAACACCGAGCCCTGGAATACCACTATTCGACGACCTCCTCGCCGGATTCCATCTGTATTCTCCTATTTGAGCCGCAAAAAGTATGGGGTGGCTCATCAAGCTTATCAGTGGGAATTGGTCGCACTTGTTTGCGTTTGCTTACTTTGGTAGCCATTTCAGCCAGTCTTTCGACATGTTTGCGGATTCATATATTTTGTGGGCCCAACACCGAGCCCTGGAACACCACTATTCGACGATCTCATCGCCGGATTCCATCTGTATTCTCCTATTTGAGCCGCAAAAGGTATGGGGTGGCTCATCAAGCTTATCAGTGGGAATTGGTCGCAATTGTTTGCGTTTGCTTACTTTGGTAGCCATTTCAGCCAGTCTTTCGGTATGTTTGCGGATTCATATATTTTGTGGGCCCAACACCGAGCCCTGGAACACCACTATTCGACGATCTCATCGCCGGATTCCATCTGTATTCTCCTATTTGAGCCGCAAAAGGTATGGGGTGGCTCATCAAGCTTATCAGTGGGAATTGGTCGCACTTGTTTGCGTTTGCTTACTTTGGTAGCCTTTTGAGCCAGTCTTTCGGTATGTTTGCGGATTCATATATTTTGTGGGCCCAACACCGAGCCCTGGAATACCACTATTCGACGACCTCCTCGCCGGATTCCATCTGTATTCTCCTATTTGAGCCGCAAAAAGTATGGGGTGGCTCATCAAGCTTATCAGTGGGAATTGGTCGCACTTGTTTGCGTTTGCTTACTTTGGTAGCCATTTCAGCCAGTCTTTCGACATGTTTGCGGATTCATATATTTTGTGGGCCCAACACCGAGCCCTGGAACACCACTATTCGACGATCTCATCGCCGGATTCCATCTGTATTCTCCTATTTGAGCCGCAAAAGGTATGGGGTGGCTCATCAAGCTTATCAGTGGGAATTGGTCGCAATTGTTTGCGTTTGCTTACTTTGGTAGCCATTTCAGCCAGTCTTTCGGTATGTTTGCGGATTCATATATTTTGTGGGCCCAACACCGAGCCCTGGAACACCACTATTCGACAACCTCATCGCCGGATTCCATCTGTATTCTCCTATTTGAGCCGTAAAAGGTATGGGGTGGCTCATCAAGCTTATCAGTGGGAATTGGTCGCACTTGTTTGCGTTTGCTTACTTTGGTAGCCATTTCAGCCAGTCTTTCGGTATGTTTGCGGATTCATATATTTTGTGGGCCCAACACCGAGCCCTGGAACACCACTATTCGACAACCTCATCGCCGGATTCCATCTGTATTCTCCTATTTGAGCCGTAAAAGGTATGGGGTGGCTCATCAAGCTTATCAGTGGGAATTGGTCGCACTTGTTTGCGTTTGCTTACTTTGGTAGCCATTTCAGCCAGTCTTTCGGTATGTTTGCGGATTTATATATTTTGTGGGCCCAACACCGAGCCCTGGAACACCACTATTCGACTACCTCATCGTCGGATTCCATCTGTATTCTCCTATTTGAGCCGCAAAAGGTATGGGGTGGCTCATCAAGCTTATCAGTGGGAATTGGTCGCAATTGTTTGCGTTTGCTTACTTTGGTAGCCATTTCAGCCAGTCTTTCGGTATGTTTGCGGATTCATATATTTTGTGGGCCCAACACCGAGCCCTGGAACACCACTATTCGACGATCTCATCGCCGGATTCCATCTGTATTCTCCTATTTGGGCCGTAAAAGGTATGGGGTGGCTCATCAAGCTTATCAGTGGGAATTGGTCGCATTTGCTTGCGTTTGGATTCTTTGGTAGCCATTTCAGCCCGTCGCTATGTTTGCGGATTCATATATTTTGCTAAAGAAAGTCGATATTTTCCTCTTGTATAAGCTTGAAGATTTCTATGTACATGTCGTCCGATCCTGCAGCTTTACCTGATTTGGTGGATTTTATAGCTTTATGCTTCTGATTTCATGAAGTTCGGACCAGTGTCTCCTCCTCAATTTGGATGTAGTAAATTTGTTTCGCAATCCAACAAATTTTCGATGTACTTTGTCCACTCTTGGTTCATTTCTTCGGAAGTTGTTTACTAATCTGGATGATAGGTAGCTTCTGGTATATCCAGCTATTTCTTTCACCTTTTTGTAAATGTTGAACAGTTCGTGTTTGCCTTGTAGTTCTTGGCATCTTTCTTCCATCCATTTTTCTTTGGCTTTTCTAATATTTCTTCTTGTGTTTGAGTTCGGTTCATTCATTACATTTTTGTATTTCCTTCATTCATCCATTAAATTCATGATTTCTTCTGCTTTGTCATCCATTGCTTTGGTGTTTCTTGGGTATTTTTAAATATTTGCGTAAGTTGGTCCCATACGGCCTCCAGCCTTTGCTCTTCTGACGAACAGGTTCTTTTTAGTTCAATGTTGAGCTTCGTCGTTAATTTCTCTTGTAGTTTTGGATCCTCGAGTGCCTCCATGTTTGGTCTTCTATTGATTTTACGCTTTATCTTTCTAGGATTTTGAAAGAAAAATCTTTTTAAGATTTTTTTCTAAAAAAAAAGGGACACGTGTTTCACCATTTTTTGAAAAATGAAGTTTTAGGGAGCTGAATATTTTTACAACCTGTAACTCCGAAATAGCCGTAATGGAGAAAATTGGCAATAGATCCGGTTAGTGTTAAGCGTATGTGCATCCGCCAAGTTTGAAAGGCGGGAATATGAAAGTTTCGGGCATATATTTACTTATACGTCAAAAAGTTCGGGCACTTTTTGACGTATAACATGGCGGAAATTGCGCACAAAAAAAATGTCAACTATAAAAAGGTCTATTATATTCCACTCACCAAATAATGAAACAAATCGGCTGAAAAGGCTGCAAATATTTATATCTCAAAAACTGGAGATGTTAGAGATGTGAAAACCGGCATTTAAATTGCAATTTAAGCGAATTGCAGACGTTAAGCAAAGTTGAAACCGGACACTGAGATTTGGGTAAATTAGACAACAATCAGACAATATCGCATAAATTTTTATTACAATAACAAAGATTTCTCCTCTTTTATTTATTTAGAAAAAGAATCTATTTTAAGATATATTTTTTTGTGGTTTTTATTACAAATTTAGACAAACTTAAAAAACGCTATCGATAAATGGAACATGCAAGACAAATTCAAGTGTCTTGTCTACACTTCTTTGTCTGTCTAGTCTTGTCTCTCCAGTACTAATCTGTCTAGTGTTGTTAGTCATGTCTGATTAGTCTTATTTGTCTAGTCTTGTCTGTCTAGTCTTGTCTGTCTAGACCCGGGTTCGAATCCTGGTCGGGGAGGCGACAACTAGGGCGGTTTTCATTAACCGTCCGGGCTGCCCACCCTGAATGAATGCAATATATGCGATACCGGGGTGGCGCATACTAAAAGCCAAGGTGGAATAGGGGATTTGGTGAGTCTTGTCTGTCTAGTCTTGTCTGTCTAGTCTTGTCTGTCTAGTCTTGTCTGTCTACTCTTGTCTGTCTAGACTCTTGTCTGTCTAGACTCTTGTCTGTCTAGACTCTTGTCTGTCTAGACTCTTGTCTGTCTAGACTCTTGTCTGTCTAGACTCTTATCTGTCTAGACTCTTGTCTGTCTAGACTCTTGTCTGTCTAGACTCTTGTCTGTCTAGACTCTTGTCAGTCTAGACTCTTGTCAGTCTAGACTCTTGTCTGTCTAGACTCTTGTCTGTCTAGACTCTTGTCTGTCTAGACTCTTATCTGTCTAGACTCTTGTCTGTCTAGACTCTTGTCTGTCTAGACTCTTGTCTGTCTAGACTCTTGTCAGTCTAGACTCTTGTCAGTCTAGACTCTTGTCTGTCTAGACTCTTGTCTGTCTAGACTCTTGTCTGTCTAGACTCTTGTATGTCTAGACTCTTGTCTGTCTAGACTCTTGTCTGTCTAGTCTTGTCTGTCTAGTCTAGTCTATCTAATCTTGTCTGCCTAGTCTTATTTATGGAGTCTTGTCTGAAAAACTAGAAAATTGGCGAGTAATAATTATTAGTGAATTTGTAAAATGTTAGTGTTATATAAAGATATGAGAATGACATGAAGTATTTATTGATTTTCGCTTTGAAAATGTGTTTTGTATAATTTCCAGAGAGAGATTTAATTATTTGTATATATAATTGATTTAGTTATTAAAAAGAGAGCGCGACGAAATTCATGTACAATACAAAAATCTTACAAGTTATCGTGGTTTAGTTGACCGGAGTCGTTTCGCGTGGCTTAGCCCAGGAAAATCAAAAATGATTTCTGAAACGGACAAACGCCGCTTTAAATATTGTTATAAGAGCATTCTCCATTATTCCAACTTTACACCATCTATTCTTTAATGTAAAACGCCTTTTTGAATCTTCTGTTCTAAGAACATTCTCCATTTTGAATGGACTATTCTTTAATGTCAATCGCCATTTTGAATGTTCTGTTCTAAAAAAATCTCCATTTTGAATGGTCTATTCTTTAATGTCAATTGCCATTTTGAATGTTCTGTTCTAAGAACATTCTCCATTTTGAATGGACTATTCTTTAATGTCAATCGCCATTTTGAATGTTCTGTTCTAAGAACATTCTCCATTTTGAATGGACTATTCTTTAATGTCAATCGCCATTTTGAATGTTCTGTTCTAAAAACATTCTCCATTTTGAATGGTCTATTCTTTAATGTCAATCGCCATTTTGAATGTTCTGTTCTAAAAACATTCTCCATTTTGAATGTTCTAGTCTATAATGCCAATCGCCATTTTGAAGGTTGTGTTGCAAGAACATTCTCCATTTTGAATGTTCCATTTTATGTCAATCGCCATTTTGAATGTTCCATTATATACTGCCAACCGTTATTTTGAATGTTCTGTTGTAAGAACGCGCTCCATTTTGAATGTTCTATTTTAACATCGTTGTCGAGTTTCACGTTTCGGGCCCTGTTTCTCAGTTTGTGATTTCGAGTCCAGAGATTATTTGTCGGCATTTCCACTTGTAAAAATGTTACCTTTTGTGCGTACTAATCCCTAAATCTAACCAGTCATCCCGAGAATCTTATTATTCACGTTTTAACAATAAAGTTCCGTTTTGTTACTTGCTCGATACCAAAATCACTCTTTTGTCCAACAAATCTCCTTCGATTTATCAAAATTTTAATTAAAAAAACAAAGAAACCAAAACCAATTCGAAGTAATAATAAACAGATTTTTGTTTCATTTCACACAAACCAATTTAACCAGAAACAATAGTTGTTACAGTGTTGTCCCCAGCTTCCAAATAAAACAATTGTTATTACAGTGTTGTCTCTAGCTTCCAAATAACCCACACAAAACCAAAATAACTTTTACAGTGTTGTCCCTATGTTCCAAATAAAACCCAAAAAAGCAAAGTAACTTTTACAGTGTTGTCTCTATCGTCTAAATAAAACCCACAAATACAAAGTGCCACCAAGTAGAAGCAAGTTTTCTGTATTAGCGGGTTGAAAATATGTATAAAGGATAAAAAAAAAGAAATTAGTATTTTTTTTCAAAATTTGATTTCTTTTTCTTTTCTTTTCGTCTTAATAGATTTAATAAAATTACAATTAAAATATATATTTATGAAAAAAATGAGCGTGCGCCCGAAAACCTGTGTTTTGGGTGTGTTTTGACTGAAAACGTTCCCGATTTAAGACAACTTTTCGGTCGCACCGTAGCAAATAAACCTTAAAAAAGAAAACAATTGTTCGGGCTTAAAAAATATATAAAACAAAATAATAAAATCTTCAAATATTGCACTAGATCTTCCTTTTCACGCCGTTGTTCCAACAAAACGAACAAAATATACAATAAACAATAACAAAATATATTCGAAAACTTGTCTAGGGCGGTCGCGGCGACAACAAACGGCAACACCGCCAATCACTAAATTAAAAGTTGGAGGATTTAAACTTGTTTTGATTGTTTTTCCAACGATTAACAAAAAAAAAGCTAAAAAATAAAACGCAAATTAATTTTCATTTGTTTTTTTTGTAACAGTCTGCCGGACTGCGCATGATCAGTCTTGAATTTCTGTTGTTTCTCGTGTTTTTTTTGTGTGTAGTTTAAATATTTTTTCCTGCCTTTTGTCCTAGAAAAACAAAACGGAAATAGAAGAAAAAAAAAAAATAAGAAAATTCGTTTTTTGGGGACAACATTTGGTTGGTTCAAATTTGGCGCCAAGCTTTCAGATTGGTCCAAATTTGACACCGAGCTCTCAGACTGCTCCAAATTTGGAGTTCGGTTAACATCCCAATTCGTTCAAGCTTCCAC
The DNA here is from genome assembly GCA_944588485.1 of Phosphuga atrata. Taxonomy (NCBI): domain Eukaryota; kingdom Metazoa; phylum Arthropoda; class Insecta; order Coleoptera; family Silphidae; genus Phosphuga; species Phosphuga atrata. The sequence continues at coordinate 28,043,544 of OX155906.1, forward strand.
TGCTATACATCATTGTGCGAAATGCAAAAACAAAACAAAGTTTATAAAAAAATATAAAATTTTACAAATCGTCTTCTACACATATTTCAAAAATCCGATTGAAACTAAAACTCTTCCCCGTCACTTTTATTTAATTTGGGCAGTGAACTCCTGTAGGACGTGGCCGCCCCAAGGCCGACTTACTGTTTGTTACGAGCGGTCCAGGCGAAAGTGGTCCTCGACCCCGTCCGGAATTAAGTTGATGCCGGAGTCGGAGAGCAGCTGCAGCCCGTCGAAGTCCAGCGGCTCCAGCCCCTCTCGCAACTCCGACTCGTTCATTAGCTCCGCTTCCAGCTTAGAATACGCCAAATCCTGCCGCAGATCGCCAGCAGACGAAAAATCTACGAATTAAACAAAGATTAGCGAAAAACTAGACTTCGCCTAAATTAAAACCTGTTAGAATAATATCAGGTATGCTGGTTGGAGTATTGGGCGTGGTCTGTATGCTGGGCGGGGCCGTGTGATAGACTAGCTGGGAGGGGGAGGTGCTGTAATAGCCGGCGTCTCCGCCCAGCTCGTTCGTCACCTCCTGCATCGTCTGCGACTGCGCCTGCGTCAACTGCACGTTGCCTGGCTCAATATACGACACACTGCTCACTGGCGTGTCCATCTACAAAAACGAAAGCGTTTAGACTAAACCTACAAAAGCAAGATTTCGTTGCTAATCTAGATAATATGAATTATGCAGCTCAAATATTATCTAGTCTTGTCAGTTGTCTAATGTAGTCATGTTTAATATAGTGTTGATACAACAACAGACTTGTAATCTTGACCGTGTATAACATAATCCATACTTATCTAGTCTAACCACCTCTTGCTTAATCTAGTTTTACAAATGATTGCCTAATGTAGTCCAATCCTTGAAGATATGATCTATATAGATAAAACAATGTTTCTATATAGGAAATTAATAAGGTATCTATATAAATGAATAATATAATATCTATGTAGATAATATAGATAGCTTATATTATCTTTTATGAAAGAAAAGATGAGTGATGTAAATAAGCAAACTACATAGCGCACGTTATATGGGTAATTGGTTCTAGATAAGAGGATTTGAAGAAAGCGCATGCTTTGTTGCCAAGTTGAGCTGTTTAAAGAAACTTTCGATTCGAACAAATTTTAGGGTGAAAATAAAGATTTTTCTAAGATCTATCGAAAAATGCAAAATTTCAAGCAAAAATTTAAGCAGAAATTTAATCAATTTTAAGCAGAAATTACCAAACTTTCAGCAAAAATTTAGAAACTTGAAACCTTTTTTGTAATTGCAAATTTGCAAATTTTGGAAATGGTTTAACATAGTTGACTGCCACAGTACGAGTTATCTCGTAGTTGGTTATGAGTTATCTCGTAGTCGGCTATGAGTTATCGTGTAATCGGGTTAGTCATATCGTAGACGGCTATGAGTTATATCATAGTCGGCTATCAATTATCTCGTAGTCGGCTATGAGTTATATCGTAGTCGGCTAAGAATTATCTCGTAGTCGGTTATGAGTTATATCATAGTCGGCTATGAATTTTCTCGTAGTCGGTTATGGGTTAATCATTTCGTAGACGGATATGAGTTACATCGTAGTCGATTATGACCTTCCGCGCACTTGGCAGCCTGGCTACCGGCAGCCAGTCTAACACATGAAGCGGGCAACAATTCCTGGCTGCGACAGCGTATAAAACACGCCTGATCGAACGGCAGCCCATTGGCTGCGCGCAGCCAAAGTGAATGTAACGAATGTATGTGACTGCCGTCAGTCTCCACACACTTGTCGTAGCAGCCAGAGCGAGTGTAGTTAAGGTATGTGGCTGCCATGAGTCTCGACGCACTTGTAGTAGCAGCCAGAGCGAGTGTAGTGAATATATGTGGCTGCCGTAAGTCTCGACGCACTTGTCGCAGCAGTCAGAGCGAGTGTGGTGAATGTATATGGCTGCCGTGAGTCTCGACGCACTTGTCGCAGCAGCCAGAGGGAGTGTAGTGAATATATGTGGCTGCCGTAAGTCTCGACGCACTTGTCGCAGCAGCCAGAGCGAGTGTGGTGAATGTATGTGGCTGCCGTAAGTCTCGACGCACTTGTCGCAGCAGCCAGAGCTAGTGTAGTAAATATATGTGGCTGCCGTAAGTCTCGACGCACTTGTCGCAGCAGCCAGAGCGAGTGTGGTGAATGTATGTGGCTGCCGTGAGTCTCGACGCACTTGTAGTAGCAGCCAGAGCGACTGTAGTGAAGGTATGTGGCTGACGTGAGTCTCAACGCACTTGTAGTAGCAGCCAGAGCGACTGTAGTGAAGGTATGTGGCTGACGTGAGTCTCAACGCACTTGTAGTAGCAGCCAGAGCGAGTATAGTGCTGTCGTCAGTCTCCAGCACTTGTCGTAGCAGCCAGAGCGAGTGTAGTTAAGGTATGTGGCTGCCATGAGTCTCGACGCACTTGTAGTAGCAGCCAGAGCGAGTGTGGTGAATGTATATGGCTGCCGTGAGTCTCGACGCACTTGTCGCAGCAGCCAGAGCGAGTGTAGTGAATATATGTGGCTGCCGTAAGTCTCGACGCACTTGTCGCAGCAGCCAGAGCGAGTGTGGTGAATGTATATGGCTGCCGTGAGTCTCGACGCACTTGTAGTAGCAGCCAGAGCGAATGAAGTGAATGTATGTGGCTCCCGTGAGTCTCGACGCACTTGTCGCAGCAGCCAGAGCGAGTGTGGTGAATGTATATGGCTGCCGTAAGTCTCGACGCACTTGTGGCAGCAGCCAGAGCTAGTGTAGTAAATATATGTGGCTGCCGTAAGTCTCGACGCACTTGTCGCAGCAGCCAGAGAGAGTGTGGTGAATGTATGTGGCTGCCGTGAGTCTCGACGCACTTGTAGTAGCAGCTAGAGCGACTGTAGTGAAGGTATGTGGCTGCCGTGAGTCTCAACGCACTTGTAGTAGCAGCCAGAGCGAGTATAGTGCTGTCGTCAGTCTCCAAGCACTTGTCGTAGTAGCCAGAGCGAGTGTAGTGAAGGTTTATGGCTGCCGTGAGTCTCGATGCACTTGTAGTAACAGCCAGAGCGAGTGTAATGAATGTATGTGGCTGCCGTGAGTATCGACGCAGTTGTCGCAGCGGCCAGGGCGAGAGTGGTGAATGTATGTGGCTGCCGTGAGTTTCGACGCACTTGGCGTTGCAGCCGTATTTTGTGTTCCGAAACTTCGATTGGTTGCTCAAATATTTTGGCGGCCGCAGCCAGGCTGGCTAGTGCGCGGGAGGCTAATGAGTTATCTCGTAGTTGGCAGTCAATGAGTTAGTTCGTTAAAAACAATTAAGAAAAATGTTGAAATTTACGAGAAAAGTACGAAGAAAAAATGTTGGTGGGAATTCGATAGGATAATTGTTGAGCTTGTTTTTGAATTTAAGAAAACAATCAGAAATTGTGTGGAGAGAAAGAAAAAAAAAAAGGAAAAAATTCAAATCTACAAATTATAGAGAGCAAGAAAAACTCTAGGCCGATCGGTATAGAAAAAAAATCTATTCTACTTATCTCTCTATTAAAATTAAACAAAAATTGGGTTAAAATTTTGATAAAAGATAAAAAATAAAATGGAATTTGTTAATTTAAAGTCACCTGAACCTGCGCACTCCAGGTACATCCAGATTCCACTAGACTGGCTACCAACTGTGCCCAGTCCTACCAATACACACCAAAAACAGAATTACCAACTTACAGCAACGGAACTAAAAACACCAAGTTTCGTTTAAACAGCGCAACAACAAAAATATGGAACCCTCACACAAAAAAAAATGTTCAAAAACAGTAAAAAAAAACAAAATTAAAAAAAAAATTAAAAGAACAAGAAAAAAAACTAAAATAACCAGAAAAAAAAAAACCTAAAATAACCAACAACAAAAAAAGGAAAATAACATAAAAAAAAACTAAAATAACCTAAAAAAAACTAAAAGAACCAGAAAAACAAAAACTAAAAGTACAAAAACAAAACTAAAAGAACCACAAAAAAACTGAGAGAACCAGAAAAACCAACAAAAAAACCTAAAAGAACCACAAAAAAAAATTGAAAGAACCAGAAAAACAAACAAAAAAACCTAAAAGAAGCAGAAAAAATAAAATAACTAAAAAAAAACATTAAAAAACTAAAAGAACCAGAAAAACAAAAACTAAAAGAACAAACACAAAACTAAAAGAACCACAAAAAAACTAAGAGAACCAGAAAAACCAACAAAATAACCTAAAAGAACCAGAAAAAAAAACGAGCAGAAAAAAAACTAAAAGAACTAGAAAAACAAAAAAAAAACTAAAAGAACCAGAAAAATAAAAAAAGAAAACTAAAATAACCAGAAAAATAAAAAAAAAACTACAAACATAAAACAAGCAGAAGCCTGACACAAGCCTGAATATATGAATATATTCAGCTCTATAACAATTATTGAGTCTTTTTAGGACTACCAAACCAAATCCCACATGAAATTTGTAAGTTATTTTATAGCTTTCAGTCCACTTTTGTAGCACTCAACAAAAACCATAAAAATAACATTTTAAGATCATGTCCTTCACATACTTTAAGTGGATAGCCATATGTGGAGGCGTTTCGAGATTTATCTCTCATCAGCACAGCTTTGCTTCCATGAACAACAATTTGTAAACCACTCACTTGAAAACCCATGTGATGTTTATGTGGTTCTATAAAATTTCATGTGATTTGTTTTGGTAGTCCTAAAAAGACTCAATAATTATTATAGAGCTCCGGAAAGGTTGAATATATTTATATATTCAGGCTGTGTTTCATTTGTTTTAAGTTTGTATGATTTTCTATAACATATTAATACAACGATATTTCTATAACTATTTTCTATATGGTTTCACCAATTATACAAAAAAACTAAAATAACCAGAAAAACCAAAAAAGCAGAAAATCAAAAAAAAACTAAAAGAACCAGAAAAACAAAAAAATACTAAAAAAAAAAAGAAAACTGAAAGAACTAGAAAAACAAAACAAAAATTAAAGAACCAGAAAAACAAAAAAACAAAACTAAAATAACCAGGAAAATTAAAAAAAAAACTAAAATAACCAGAAAAACAAAGAAAAACTAAAAAATGCAGAAAAACAAAAAGAAAACTAAAACAACCAGAAAAACAAAAAAAAACTGAAAGAACCAGAAAAAACAACAAAAAAAAACTAAAACCACAAAAAAAAACGAAAAGTAGAAAAAATATATAAGAACCAGAAAAACAATAAAAAACTAAAGAACCAGCAAAACAAAAAAAAAATTAAAAGAACCAAAAAAAAAAAACAAATACGACCAGAAAAAATCAACAAAAAAAAATAAATAAATAACCAGAAAAACTAAAAGAACCAGAAAAACAAAAAAAACTGACAGAACCAGAAAAATCTACAAAAAAAAACCTAAAAGAACCAGAAAAACAAAAAAAAAAAAACCTAAAAGAACTAGAAAAACAAAAAAAAAACGAAAAGCAGAAAAAAAATTAAAAGAACCAGAAAAACAAGTAAAAAACAAAGAACCAGAAAAACAAAACAAAAAACTAATAGAACAAAAAAAAAATAACAAAAAAAAGAATTACAAAAAAAAATTAAAAAAATAACAAAAAAAAAAGAATTATATATATAACCAGAAAAGCAAAAAATAAAAGAAAAAATAACCAGGAAAACGAAAAAAAAAACTGGAAAGAAAATATAACCAGAAAAACTAAAAATAATCGAAAATTATAACGAAAATTTGAATAAGAAATTACGAAGATTCGCAAAGAAATGAAAACAAAAAAAATGAAACGACAAAAACAAAAACCTATTGAAATGCGATTTCCCGCCGCCTTTGCCGAATTCGTGAAACTTATGAAACAAAAAACACACGACTATGAAACTTGATACAAAAGAACAAACTTACCACTCCCTTGTAGTTAGTAAAGCAAAAACAAAACACAAACTTCTGTTAGCGATTTTATTCTTGTAAAGTTTTCACTAAATTTGTTTTAGTTGGCACAACTGCCTAGAAAACAGTTGGGGAAATCCACGCACAGTGCTCTGGATTTCAAAAAGTTGGCCAAAAATAGAAAGTTTCAGATTTAAACGTGAATTGGTATATAGGGGTTTTCCAGGCCGCTGATTACGAATTTCTTAGTATAATTTTAAAATTCAAAATGGCGGATCCAATATGGCCGAGAACTTCATTAAAATTTGATCGAAATTTCATATAAATTGGTTTATAAGGGTTTTCGAGGTCACTGAATACGAATTTTTTTTAAAATTCAAAATGGCGCATCCAATATGGCCGACCATAAAATTTGATGGAAATTTCATATAAATTGGTTTATAAGGATTTAAGAGTTCAGTGAATACGAATTTCATTATATAATATTAAAATTCAAAATGGCGGATGCAAAATGACCACTTGATTAAAATTTGATAGGAAATTCATATAAATTGGTATATAAGGGTTTCCGAGGTCACTGATAACGAATTGCATGGTATAATTTTAAAATTCAAAAGGGCGGATCCAATATGGCCGACTACTTCATTAAAAATTCATCAAAATTTCATATAAATTGGTATATCAGTGTTTTCGAGTTCACTGATTATGAATTTCATTGTTTAATTCAAAAATTCAAAAAGGCGGATCAATATATATATATATATATATATATATATATATATATATATATATATATATATATATTCAATTTCTCTAAATCTGTACTAGAATTACTTGAATGAACTGAATTCGTTAATAATAATCCAACACAGTGGTCTGAATCTGAAAAAAGTTGGCCAAAAATCGAAAAAATGATAAGCACCGAATGAGTTTATTTCAAAAGAATCTTGTAAAGGATGCTTCAGTGTATATTATTCTAAAATAAAAGTGGAATATCTTTTATGGTTGAGACGCTACGCGAGTTCAAAGTTACCCTTGTCGGCTCAGTACCTTTGTTTATTCGTGTAAGTGCAAGTGCGTGTAACTTTTTACTGGAGTGACTTTTCGTTTTTGTTTGATGGAAGGTATATAGAATTTTTACATATATAACGTTTTCATTATTTTATACTAGCGTGTGTTAGAAATCATGTCAAAGATGTGTACATAACGGTTTTTCTATTAAAAAAATTTCCGTAAATTAGCAAAAAAGTTATCACCGCAGCGGCACATAAGAAGTTGATATATGGAACATATAGATTACGATGTTTTTTAATAGAATCTAGAAGAAAATCTTGCCTATGTCTGCCTTTGTACATGTGAGATTAGAAATACGAAGCGCCGACCGGCATGGCGACGCGCCGGCAAACTGTTTCTCAGTTTAGGATCTACGCAGACACAGTTGGGGTGCGGGACTACCTGCTATTGCAAGATTTGTTTATATTATATTTTTATACATATATATATATATATATATATATATATATATATATATATATATGTGTATAAAAATATAATATAAACAAATCTTGCAATAGCAGGTAGTCCCGCACCCCAACTGTGTCTGCGTAGATCCTAAACTGAGAAACAGTTTGCCGGCGCGTCGCCATGCCGGTCGGCGCTTCGTATTTCTAATCTCACATGTACAAAGGCAGACATAGGCAAGATTTTCTTCTAGATTCTATTAAAAAACATCGTAATCTATATGTTCCATATATCAACTTCTTATGTGCCGCTGCGGTGATAACTTTTTTGCTAATTTACGGAAATTTTTTTAATAGAAAAACCGTTATGTACACATCTTTGACATGATTTCTAACACACGCTAGTATAAAATAATGAAAACGTTATATATGTAAAAATTCTATATACCTTCCATCAAACAAAAACGAAAAGTCACTCCAGTAAAAAGTTACACGCACTTGCACTTACACGAATAAACAAAGGTACTGAGCCGACAAGGGTAACTTTGAACTCGCGTAGCGTCTCAACCATAAAAGATATTCCACTTTTATTTTAGAATAATATACACTGAAGCATCCTTTACAAGATTCTTTTGAAATAAACTCATTCGGTGCTTATCATTTTTTCGATTTTTGGCCAACTTTTTTCAGATTCAGACCACTGTGTTGGATTATTATTAACGAATTCAGTTCATTCAAGTAATTCTAGTACAGATTTAGAGAAATTAAAATCTTAATTATTATTGTTAATAATAATCTAGTTTAAATCATCATTAATAATTTATATAATTAAAAATAAAACCTAGTTTACATTATAATCAATAATCTAGTTCACTAGTGAAATCTAATTTAGATTATTATTAATAATAATTGCATTATTATTAATAATTGCATTATTATTAATAATTGCATTTTTTTTTCTGCTATGTAGGGTGCAGCGAACAATGGGGAACTAAAAGCTCCATTCATCATCCGTGGTTTAATTTGCTACTCATAGTAAGCAGCTCTCCATTTGGTCATTCAGGTATGTTTAGAATTTTCCTTACTATTTGGCACGTTTGTAAAATCACTGATTTCTGAATTGTTGTAAGGATTGTTTTGTCTAACAGCTTTACTTTCTTCGGGTATTTTAAGATGTTTCCACTCATTAGGCCAGTAACCGACACTATTATTGGGATAGTTTGAACTGACTTCAAGGTTCATTCTTCACAGAGTTCTACATATTTGTTGACTTTTTCCCTTTCATTCTGTTGTAGGTTGTGATCATTTGGATGTGAGATTTCAATGAAGAAAGCAATTTTTTTGTTTTTGGCCAAAAGATTGATATCTGGTCTATTACTAGCGATTAATCTGTCCGTAATAATTTTAGTATCCCAATATAACCTGTAATGCTCGTTTTCCAAGACAGGGAAAGGTATGTATTTATAATAGGGAGCTATTTCTGTTTTTAGTTTGCATTTCATTGCCAATTCTTGGTGGACAATATTTGCAGTTAAATTATGCCGCTTAGTATATTCATTGGGGGCAAGTATTGTACAACCAGCTACGAGATGTTCAATTGTTTCGGATGTTTTACGACACATTCTGCATGGGTCACTTTTGATTGGTACTTTTTTTATGTATCTTTTATAATTCTTTGTGGCTACAACGTTATCTTGAATTCCTATTAAAAATTCCTCACTTTCTGCAAATAAATATCCCCTTCTGATCCAGTCTGTAGATAATTCCAGGTTAGCATCTTTAAGGTGTTGGGGATATTTACCATGTAAAGTTTTCTACATCCATCTTTCTTTACTTTCAGTTAGTATTGGCAGCGAATTCGGTTCTTTATTGATTTGCACTGCCGAGTATTTGTCTAATTGACATATTACAGAATGTAGCTGCGAAGTAAAAGCTTTACGTTGAAAGTATTTCTTCATCCCATTTATTTGATTTTGATGAAGGACTAGCATGTTAATTAGACCTCTACCCCCAGAGTTTCTAGGTAGGTACATTCTTTCGGTGCAGGCCCTTGGGTGGTGCTTTTGATGTTCTGTTAGTTTTACTCTAATAAGTCGATTGAGTGCTTCTATATCTATGAATAGGATGGTTGCGACAGTTACTACGTGGTAATCCAAACTTACATTGGTTATTCAGGCCGTCAAACGTCGAAACTCGAGTCGTGATATGTGTAGAAATTTATATAACTGTGAATAATAAGTTATATAACATTTTTACATAATATAAGTGTGGTAAAAAACAAAGTGAATTTTTCAATTCAATGTAAGCTTCTATATCTGTTTTTGACCAGTTTATTACACCAAAGGAATGCGACACTGCCGGTATGGCCTAGGAATTGATTGCTTTCACCAGGTTCTTTCGATTGAGTTCCATATTTGATATTTTAGTGACACGTATTTTCAGTTCAGACTCTAGTTTTTTCTTTACATTTGCCTGTTGAATAATTAATTTTTGTTCATATCCAAGATTTTTATATGTGCTACTATTGTTGAGGTGTTGTATATCATTATCTCCCAGGATTTCGTCATATGAAATAGGTTTTCCAATTTTGCACATTTCTCTAATCCAAACTTCATGCCAATATCACTAGTGAATTCTTCTGTTTGCTCGAGTAGTCTCTTTAATTTATCTTCTGATCCCGCGTACAATTTCAAGTCATCGACATAAAATAAATGGCTTAGGTTGTATTTCTGATTACGTGTCTGCAAAGTGTACCCGATGCCAGAGCGTTGGAGCGTTCGAGACAGTGGATTTAAACTCAATATGAACCACGTCTCCCTGGAAGATACCACTTTTGATATCAATTTAATCTGTGAGTATAGTTTTTCCCTTAATATTAATGCTAAGCTTGGTTTTCCACATGGTCATACAGTTTTTAAGAAACTCAATAATGCTATGATCTATTTTATGGAGGTCGAGGACTGCTAATAGCCAAGAATGCGGAACGGAATCAAATGCTTTTTGGTAGTCAATCCAAGCGACTGAGTTATTTTTCAATCGGTGTTTAGCATCTTCGACGACTACAGAATCCACCACTAGTTGTTCTTTGCTTCCTTGTGATTTACTTCTGCATCCCTTTTGTTCTTCCGTTAGGATATTATTTTTTTCTAAATGCTGGTTGATTTTTCTTGCCAAAATTGCTGTGCTAATTTTATAAAACGTTGGAAGGCATGTTATTGGTCGGTAATATTTTGGATGTCCGGTTTTTTTATTTTCTGGGACAATATATGTTATTCCTTTCGTAGCAAATGAAGGTAGCATTCTCTCACCTTTAATTATTTGACTTATTTGTTTAGTAAGACAACTGTGGATGTTAGTGTTTTTCCACCAATAATTATGTATGTGATCAATACCCGCAGCTTCACAATTATGTGCTTTACTTAGTACAGTTTTCAGGTCATCTTCAGTTATATCAAGTGGTTGCATGATAGGTAACGTTGAGCAGTTTTCATTTTCCAATTTCAACCAACTTCCTGAATTGTTGTAGTTACCTTTAGAACTCCATATTTAATAAGATTAATAATATTATTATTTAAAATGAGATGTCATGGTTTGAACCAAATTAATAATAGATTGAAGGTAGGAGATTACCAAACCGAAATGAATTCCAAACCGGAATCTATTGTTTGTTTATTGATTTACGTTATCTGTCAATTTGCCATTAGATAAGAGTTCCTGTTGGATGAGGAGCCGACGAGATCTTCTTATCTTGGACTCTAAGGTAGTAATTACACAAATTCTAACTTTATTTTCTTTACTCTTTCATAACATCTGTTGGCCTTCAGCCCCTGACACAAATCGGTCTTGACCGTTCCCGTTACTTGCTTTGACGCAGCGAACGGCTCACACCACGCTTCTTCAGCGGGGTGTGCCAAAGAGTAACAGAAGATTTCCGTGTAATTGTAGCTACTGACAGATTTGAAGATATCGTAGTGGTAATCTCCTACTTTCAATCTAATATTATTATTATTAATAATTACATTATTATTAATAATTTTAATATTATTAATGTAATACTATTAACGAATTTTAGATCACTAAGTTAAGTATTTCACACTAAATTACAGTTGGTACAACTGGTTTCAACAATGGTCAAAACTTGGATACAAATTGTTTAAATAACATATTAACGCTTTTAGTGGGTTTTGCAACAGTTGGTACGACATTTTAGTGAATTTTGCATTCTCCATACAACAGTTGGTACCACTGCATTTAGTGATGTTGCCATTTGCCAAAATGTAAATTAGTTTTCGTTCTCGAAAAAACTTTCATTCATAAATTACACTTGGCAGAACTGGTTTGTAAAATTGTCTGTGCAATTGATAGGAATTGTATGAATTAAAAATGAACCCTTTTAGTTAATTTTACGTTCCAGTATGTAACAGTTGGTACAAATAGATTTATACTCCATTTTTTTTAAGAATGCAGTAACTAGAAACCTGATTTACACTATGACAAATGTTCAATCTAGTTACAAAATTTGGCGCTCAATTCAAATATAGTTACTTGTATATAAAATTGGTAATTTATTAATGGATTATTAATGATTTGATTGAATATCTATTAAATACACCAAATGGCAACAATAGTAATAAAATACTAACAAATAAATGGAGAAAAAACGCAAAAAATCTTCCCTGTACTGCATTCTTAAAAAAAATAGACTATAGTGATATTTCCATTTGCCAAAATGTAAATTAATTTTCTTTGCAAAATAACTTTTCAAATGTAAATTACAGTTGGTACACTCAGGCCTTATCAGATGGAGGCGCAGAAGGGCCAGTTGCCATGGGCCTCATAATTTAAGGGGCCTCACTTTCCAAGATTCCAACCGAAATATAACCGAATTTGCTGATGATAAAGCATTTGTTAAGGCTTGTCGCACACTGGATCCGCTCCGCTCAGCTCACATCATATCCGATCGGGTCCACTCCTCTCAGCTCCGTCATTTTTCCACATATTGCATCCGCTCAGCTACGTCACACACACTCAATCCACACACTATTAGTTTTCACAATTAGTTTCCACACACTCAATCCACTCCCACCTCTCCTACGGGAGAGCTAAATATGTGCTGCTATCCTGGTTGCATAAACGCCTTAGCGCATATATGAAAACGTTAGTGTTGCGCCTGCGTAAACCATCCGCCAGCATCCGACCTCCGGGCTAGTATTCTTGACAAACAGAGGATAAGTAGCGGAGAGGAACGGAACGGAGCCAAGCTGAGCTGAGCGGACGCAGAATATGTGTTTCTATTTAAATACAGAGGTTTTATATTTTTCTGGGCTGAAAGGCTGAGTGGAGACGAGCTGACCTAGTGTGCAACCAGCCTAAGTAAATTTACTTATTGAATAAATATTTAATACCAAAACTATAATTTTTCCATTCCCTAAGTTTTAACTTTTCAACGGATGTAGGAGGTGGCCTCCAAATATCAAATGTCCCAGGCCTCGCAATTTCTCTGAGAGGCTCTGGGTACAATCGTAAAGCCTTGAGCTACACTAGCAAATTCAACGCTTTTAGTGAATTTTACATTCCAGCCCACAACAGTTGGTACAACTACATTTAACACCTCGCTTCTCAATGCACACTTACCATGGAGAATTGTTCGAAATGTTGCTGCAACTGGGCCGCCTGGTTGTACACCTGGTAGTCGTTCGGCAGGGGCGACAGCGGCGACGGCGCCCCCGGACTGCACGGCGCCGAATGCCTTCCCCCCAGGCTGGGCGACGACTGCGGACTCGGCCTTGGACTTCTATACCCCGCCACTTGCTAATAAAACAAAACAAACCAGAAAATTAAACACAAAAACTAAACTAGAAAACATTAGAAAAGGAACTAGACAAGATAAGACAAGACTATACTAAGCTAGATAAAACTAGAGAAGGCTGGACAAGACTTTTTTGTCTTGAAGGCTGGACAAATTAGACTAGACTAGACTAGACTAGACTAGACTAGACTAGACTAGACTAGACGAGACTAGACGAGACTAGACTAGACCAGACTAGACTAGACTAGACTAGACGATACTAGACTAGACGAGAACTTATATTAAGATCTAACTATTTCTAGATCAAATATAAACTAATATATTAACTATTTCTAGATCTATTTCGATACTCTTAACATTCAGTTGTTCAATTGACTGCTTTTGGGCAATTGACTACCAAAAAATATAGGGCGTACGTGATATAAGTATATGTAGATTATAAAGAAAAATTTGAGGAAATATAATATATACAGGATGTTACGGGACTTGAGTATGTCGCATGTCGGTTATAAACAAGCAAAATTTAGACATAATATATGCCCTGTATATATTATGTATATAGAGCGTACGTGATGAAATGCATAACGAATATAAACAAAGAAAATTCAGAATAAACAGCTTGGTGCCAACACATACTTTTTAACCTTCGGACCTAACCGAGGAGGACCTAACTGTATGCAATCCATATGCTTCTGGAGCCTGACAATACCACTACGACAACATTAGTGTGTTTTCATAAGTTTCTAATAGTAAATTCGCATTTTTCTTGTAATTAAACTACATATATACGGTTTTCAGATTTTTTCCTTTACATGTGCCGTAAGACACCGCTTCTTGCCAAATTTCATGATTCTAGGTCAACGGGAAGTACCCTATAGGTTTTGATTCCCTTGTGAAATCGCAAAATATGCGACATAAACGAAAATATCTTTTGATCGCGTTGACTTACAAGTTTGATTTTTTCACAGCTGAAAGACACCACAGACCCGAGTATTTGATACAAATATCAACTTGTTACCTCTACGCGTTCCTGAGAAAAATGGTCTTGATAGACAGACAGACTGACGGACAACAAAGTGATCCTATAAGGGTTCCGTTTTCGGTACGGAACCCTAAAAAGCCATAGAATTCACATTCGCAGACACAGAAGTGGAAATAAGGGTTTACTCTCCGAAGGACAAAATCGACAAAGAAGAGATGGAAATGGATGGAAACAAAACAACAAATGAGCACGCTACGCAAAAAGGAAAGACAAACAGAGGCCGTCTTAATAAGAGAAGAAAATTACTTATACGACGACCTTTTGCGAAAAGTTAAAACTGAAGTTGGTCTTACATTAACAGGAACTGACGTAAATGGTATTAGGAAGACGAAGAACGGAGAAATGCTAATTGAAGTGAATCGTGGGAATGCCAACCGTCTAAGAGATGAAGTAGCAAGACAAATACCAGATGTACAAATACGTACAAAAACGGCCGATGCTGTACTGCATATAAAAGATCTCGACGCCACCGTTACTACAGAAGAGGTAGGTTATTGCACCTAAAAATGCAGGACGGAGAAAAAAACGTGTTAATTAAGAACCTGAGACCCACATATGGGGAAAACCAAATTGCCACAGTGATTTTGCCAAAATGGGAAGCAGAAAAGCTATTAGCAGCTGGGAAAATATCGATTGGTTGGATAAAGTGCAGAATACAAGAGAGAATTGACCTAAAAAGGTGCCACAAATGCTGGCTGTCAGGACATGCAGCAGCAGACTGTAAAGGGCCAAACCGGGAGAAACTCTGCTTGAAATGTGGTCAAGAAGGTCACAAGGCAGCGGAATGTAAAATCGAACCATTCTGCCCGGTATGTAACCAAATGGGTCATCAATTCGACACCTCAAAATGCCCAGAGTACAGGAAGGCGCTGTCGGAGGCGAGAAACACCAAACAAATATAAAAATGCTTATCATACAAATCAATATAAACAGATGTCGCGCAGCACATGACATGCTAAATGCCACAGCAGAAGAACTACAAGCTGACATCCTAGTGTTAAGCGAACCAAACAAAAAAACAGTAAATAACCCGGAATGGGTCACTGATGAAAAGTAAGACACATCAATACTTATTAAAAATAAAAAAATGGCAGTTACAGGTTCAAGCAGTGGGACAGGCTTCGTTTGGGTAGAAATGCAACAGTTTAGACTGTATAGCTGCTACTTCTCACCGAACGAGACCTTCCTACAATTAGCAACATCCCTTGCGGCACTAAGCAGCGATATGAGAGGAACGACCAAAGAAATTGTTGTAGCGGGTGATTTCAACGCTAAATCAACGGAGTGGGGATCTCAAAAAACAGACCATCGAGGTGATACAGAACAGAATTACAAGATGTGTGACAGTGACCACAAATATATAGTATTCACAGTTGCGAATGAACCCCGGACCAAACAGCATAAACAATACCTAGAAATGAAACCTGGATGGAACCTGAAAAAGATAAACGAGGAAAAATTCAGTAGTCAATTGTCACACAAAATGAAGGAACCAACAGTGAGTGCGGAGAAACTTATTAGAAAAATTAATAGAGCATGCGATGTATCTATGCCCAGGAAAAAACAAGCTCAGGCAGAAAACAGGTATATTGGTGGAACGACGACATTGCACGTTCAAGGACAGAGTGCATAAATAATAGAAGATAATACCAAAGAGCAAGAAGCAGCGAAGACGACAAGCTTGTAACGCTACAAAATAAATACGCGGCCACAAAAAAAGAACTAAAGACGTAAATAAACAAATCTAAAAGGGATCACTGGGCGAAGCTGTGCAAAGACATAGACGAAGATGTATGGGGGGACGCATATAGGATCTCTCAAAGATATTTAAAAGTACGGTCGCCACGACTCCAGCTCCCAGCACACAAAATACATGAGATAGTAGAAGCTCTCTTCCCAACACAAGATACGCCACAGTGGAAACAGCCGACAGTCCATACTACCGTAGATTTCACAGAAGACGAACTGAAAACCGCCTGCAATCGACTTCGTACTGGCAGAGCCCCAGGACCGGACAACATACCTGCAGATATCATCAAAAGATCGGTACACCAATACCCACAAGCTGTACTTGCAGTGATGAATGAAAACATTAGGACTGGAACCTTCCCACAGACATGGAAAAGAGCAAGACTAGTACTTTTAAGAAAAGGCGATAAACCAGTGGGAGAGCCAACGTCGTACAGGCCCTTATGTCTTCTAGATACCATGGGAAAACTTCTTGAACAGCTTCTACTGATACGGATAAAAAAGGAGTTGGAAGCTCCAGGAAAAGAATTATCCACAAGACAATATGGATTCAGAGAAGGTCGCTCTACTTGCCACGCGGTAACGGCTATTTCAGACATTGTCGAGAACGTAAAAGTGAGAACAGGACGGAACCGCCAAATATGTGTTCTCATTACATTAGATGTGAGAAACGCCTTTAACTCTGCATCCTGGCAGCACATAATGACCAAAATATCTGAAAAAGGCATGTCCCCATATCTACAAAGCATGATAAGGAGCTATCTAAACAACCGTACGATCAGTCTCGAAATAGGAAACGACACAAGAGAATACAGCATCACCAGTGGGGTCCCACAGGGATCGGTCCTGGGCCTCACACTCTGGAACGTGATGTTCGATGGAGTGCTCAAAATGACGTAACCTGAAGGAGTAACCACAAGCGGATTTGCAGATGACTTAGCAATAGTAGTAACTGCAAAGACACTGATGCAGAAAGCCAACATAGCGGTCGAAAAAATAAACAAATGGATGAACAAGGCTTGCGCCTGAAAAAGCGGAGGCCGTGCTTCTGAGAGGTAAAAGACAACTCTCACCAAAATCCTTTAGGATCCAAGAAACTAAGATCAAACCCAAGGAATGGGTAAAATATCCGAGATTCGTCATAGAAGGAGGATTAAACTTCTCAGCACACATAAGCTGTGCTGCCTCAAAAGCCACAAAAACCGCATACACGCTACAAAAGCTGATGCCAAACGTCGGAGGTCCAAAATGCAGCAAACGCAGGCTGCTTAGCTCAGTGGCCCACTCCATCATGTTGTACGGGGCTCCCGTGTGGGCTAACGCACTGACAGAAAGAAAGAAGCAGCAACTAGCCAAGGTACAAAGAAAAATGGCACTACGGGTTTGCAGTGCATACAGGATTGTATCTTGAGACGCAGCTCTTGTAATCGCCGGTATCGTCCCCATCGAGCTGACTGTGCAAGAACGCATGTCTTGCTACCTAGCAGGCCGAGACAAAGTGAAAAAAGAAACAGCCAGGCAAAATACTCGTAAGGAATGGCAAAGAAAATGGGAGCATACAGAAAGGGGACAATGGACCAGATTATTAATCCCAGGTCCAATCAAATGGAAAGACAGAAAGCACGGAGAACCCAACTTCCACCTGACACAGATTCTCACGAGACATGGATGTTTCAAGGACTACTTGCACAGCATTGGCAGAACAAGAGAAGCACAGTATGACTACTGCGAAGAGGACGACAGCGTGTACCACACCCTATTCGTCTGCGACAGATGGGAACGCGAACGAGCAACGATAATGAAGGACGAACCGTTAGAGCCAAGAACAATAACAGACTACATGTTAAGAACAGAAAAGAACTGGGACAACGTGAACAAAGCGGTAAAAGACATAATGACCCAAAAGGAGGAAGACGATAAGCTACGACAAGCCGCAGAGAGGAGGCATCTGAACATATCCGCTGGGTAGAATAGGACATACACCCTGCAGTAATGCGAAGAGCGGGTCCGGGATGTTTTATATTCCGTATTATTATTATATAATAAATGATTTAAAAAAAAAAAGACTAGACGAAACTAGACTAGACTAGACTAGACCGGACTAGACGAGACTAGACGAAACTAAACTAGACGAGACTAGATGAGACTAGACTAGACGAAACTAGACTAGACGAGACTAGACTAGACTAGACCGGACTAGACGAGACTAGACGAGACTAGACGAAACTAAACTAGACGAGACTAGATGAGACTAGACTAGACGAAACTAGACTAGACGAGACTAGACTAGACCGGACTAGACGAGACTAGACGAAACTAAACTAGACGAGACTAGAAGAGACTAGACTAGACGAAACTAGACTAGACGAGACTAGACAAGAGTAGATAAGGCAAAACAAGATTAGAGTAGATATCAATTAGAAGTGTAGATTACCGTTGGTGATGGTGACGTGGGTGGAACTTGCTGCTGATAGATCCCACTCATCCCTCGCAGTTGTGTGAACTCTTGATTTTCGATAGAATTCTTCTCAACCGTCACACCCTAAAAGCAATAACTTCATTAGTTATCTAGAATTATCTATCAGAACCTATAGATTAGTCCTGCCTGTCTGGCCCTATTCGACTAGTCTTGACCTATCTGTCTAGTCTTGTCTGATCTTGTCTGGTCCTGTCAGGTCTTGTCTGGTCTTGTGTGGTATTGTCCGGTCTTGTCGGGTCTTCTTCGGTCTTGTTCGGTTTTGTTCCGTTTTGTCCAATCTTACTGGTTTTGTCTGGTCTGGTCTTGTCAAGCCTTGTCTTGTCTAGTCTTGTCTTGTATAGTCTTGGTTTTTAAAAGTCTTGGTTATTATAGTCTTGGTTATTAGAAGGATTAGTTAGTTAGTGCAATAAATAATGAGGGTAATAAAAATAATAATAATCAAACCTTGTTGTGATGTAGGTACCTAGAGTTAACTGGGACCGATAAATGGTTCTGCAACAACAAGGGGGCAAAAACATGCAAAAAAGAAAACAACAAATAATAATAAAAAAAATGGTAATAATAACAAAGAAAGGTAATAATAACTGAAATAAATAATAAAAACTTATTTGGTTTGAAAGTTAATAATAATAATAATAAAATTATTGATTTTGTTATTATCTATTATTTTAGTCTTATTATTTATTATATTGGTCTTGTTATTTATTACCTAAATGCGAACAAAGAAAATAAATAATTAACAATAACCATAAATAATAATAACAAAAAGCAAAAGATAATAATAACAAAAATAATAAGTGATAATAACAAACACTAGGTAATAACTGCGAGAAATAATATCTGAAGTGGATAATAAAAAAACACCAAAAGTAATAATAGGTAATTAATAAACGACTAGTTATCACACCAAAGCTGTCAAAAATAATAATAAGGATAATAAAAACAATAAACACCTAGCAAAAGCTAAGACGTTATTGCTCGATTTGTTATTACCATTTCAACAAACTAATATTGCTCTTGTAATAGGAATTAGATAAGCATTAAATTCTATATTCAAGTAAATTACTCTAATGCCTTCTTGTTTAACACGTTCACAGCACTTTGACTGCTACGACAAACTACGAGTTGTGTTAAACAACAATGTGTTAAAGAAACCACGGCTTCTACTTACTGATAGTCTAGAATCCAAACAGATTAAAATATCTAGACTCTAGATCGACTAATCTATCTAGACCAGGGATGGGCAAATCTTTTGGCTGTTGGGCCACAAAATTTGACCGCGGGCCGCATTACATTTTTTGCCACTTCAATACTTATTTATTCATTTGTATACCGCGACAGTTGCATATTTAGAACACCCGTAAATTGCAGTGTCTATAAAATAGTGGCAGATAGATAATTAAGTAATTTACATAATAACCATGTCACTTCCAATGAAAATAGTTTATAAATTGCTTCGCGGGCCGCATATAAGGTCGACGCGGGTCGCATGTGGCCCGCGGGTCATTATTTTCCCAGGCCTAGACTCATCTAGACTCTAGATAGACTAAGATATCTAACTAGACTCAAGATATCTATCTGCACTCTAGATAGACTAAAATATCTAACTAGACTCAAGATATCTATCTGGACTCTAGATAGACTAAGATATCCAACTAGACTCGAGATATCTATCTGGACTCTAGATAAACTAAGATATCTAACTAGACTCAATATATCTATCTGGACTCCAGATAGACTAAGATATCCAACTAGACTCAAGATATCTATCTGGACTCTAGATAGACTAAGATATCAAACTAGACTCAAGATATCTATCTTGACTCTAGATAAATTAAGATATCCAACTAGACTCAAGATATCTATCTGTACTCTAGATAGACTAATATATCCAACTAGACTCAAGATATCTATCTGGACTCTAGATAGACTAAGATATCTAACTAGACTCAAGATATCTATCTGGACTCTAGATAGACTAAGATATCTAACTAGGCTCAAGATATCTATCTGGACTCTAGATAGACTAAGATATCCAACTAGACTCAAGATATCTATCTGCACTCTAGATAAACTAAGATATCTAACTAGACTCAAGATATCTTTCTGGAATCTAGATATACTATGATATCCAACTAGACTCAGGATATCTATCTGGACTCTAGATAAACTAAGACATCTAACTAGACTCAAGATATCTATCTGGACTCTATATAGACTAAGATATCCAACTAGACTCGAAATATCTATCTGGACTCTAGATAAACTAAGATATCCAACTAGACTCAAGATATCTATCTGGACTCTAGATAGACTAAGATATCCAACTAGACTTAAGATATCTATCTGTACTCTAGATAGACTAAGATATCCAACTAGACTCAAGATATCTATCTGGACTCTAGATAAACTAAGATATCTAACTAGACTCAATATATCTATCTGGACTCTAGATAGACTAAGATATCCAACTAGACTCAAGATATCTATCTGGACTCTAGATAGACTAAGATATCAAACTAGACTCAATATATCTATCTGGACTCTAGATAGACTAAGATATCCAACTAGACTCAAGATATCTATCTGGACTCTAGATAGACTAAGATTTCAAACTAGACTCAATATATCTATCTGGACTCTAGATAGCCTAAGATATCCAACTAGACTCAAGATATCTATCTGGACTCTAGATAGACTAAGATATCCAACTAGACTCAAGATATCTATCTGGACTCTAGATAGACTAAGATTTCAAACTAGACTCAATATATCTATCTGGACTCTAGATAGACTAAGATATCCAACTAGACTCAAGATATCTATCTGGACTCTAGATAGACTAAGATATCAAACTAGACTCAAGATATCTATCTGGACTCTAGATAGACTAAGATATCCAACTAGACTCAAGATATCTATCTGTACTCTAGATAGACTAATATATCTAACTAGACTCAAGATATCTATCTGGACTCTAGATAGACTAAGATATCCAACTAGTCTCAAGATATCCATCTGGACTTTAGATAGACTAAGATATCTAACTAGACTCAAGATATCTATCTGGACTGTCGATAGACTAAGATATCGAACTAGACTCAAGATATCTATCTGGACTCTAGATAGACTAAGATATCTAACTAGGCTCAAGATATCTATCTGGACTCTAGATAGACTAAGATATCTAACTAGACTCAAGATATCTATCTGCACTCTAGATAAACTAAGATATCTAACTAGACTCAAGATATCTTTCTGGAATCTAGATAGACTATGATATCCAACTAGACTCAAGATATCTATCTGGACTCTAGATAAACTAAGACATCTAACTAGACTCAATATATCTATCTGGACTCCAGATAGACTAAGATATCCAACTAGACTCAAGATATCTATCTGGACTCTAGATAGACTAAGATATCTAACTAGACTCAAGATATCTATCTGGACTCTAGATAGACTAAGATATCCAACTAGACTCAAGATATCTATCTGGACTCTAGATAGACTAATATATCTAGAGAGATACGCTATATCTATACAGATTCGAGAAATATTTAATCTGTTTAGAGCAGTTTGTTTCTTGATAACATAGATTACCTGGTGCGTCGAGACTGGTGTATTGAATTGAAAGCGTCCTTGGGGCCGAACGCCGGACAGGAGACTCGTTGGTGATAACGTCGACGGGCTTGTATTCACAGGACTCTAGAAAAAAAACATTCTAGATATAATCTATATCGATTCATCTAGTATAAAACGTATTCTATGAACGAGAACACTGAAGTCTGTTACAAATGCAATAGACCTTTTCGCGGTTAGTTAAGCGCACGCGCAACCGCCGAGTTTGAAAGGCGGGAATATGAACGTTTCGGGCAGAAATTAAGTTACTCGGGCACATAGTAGTTTGGGAACTGAATTAGATCCAGACGAATTCTACAATAGACCTTTTCATAGTTGAAATTTTTTTGTGGACTTGTGTTAATTTCCGCCATGTAAAGGTCGATTCCCATAAGCGCCACACTCAGCTACGCGACGTCATGCGACATTGCCTGTCAAATAATGATTACATTGTTTTAAATGGGCACGTCGCGTAGGAATCAGCAACAGGAGCAGGAATGAGCAACTTGAGCAGGAATGAGCAACCAGGTGCTATAAGTGGCCCGCGGGCCACTCATAGCACCTGTGTCGGCTTCCCTCCGCTGCGAAAATTACCCCACCGCCCAAATATTAAATGGCAGCCCTACGTTATGTCACTCACTCGCTTCGAATCGAATTGCTCTAGATCTCGTGTCTAGATGGACAAATACTTACAGAACTATAAGGTGAGCTCCCCTGGTCGTGTTCTTGATCAAGGGGCGTGTGGATTGGTGAGGGGAAGTGTACACTCGTGAGATCAGGTAGTGAGCCCGTGTTGTTCCCGATCGGGATCTGTATCGTTCCTGGCTCGTGCGCTGTATGATATATACTGTAAACATGATAACATAGATTATAGATAACACAAATGATCAAGACTAGCAACTCAAAGCTGGATTGCTTAGCCTGGACAGGCAAGATTAGATAGATTAGCCTCGACAGGCAAGAGTGGATAGGTTAAGGTGGACAAACTTAGGTAACACTGGACTAGACAAGACTAGATTAGAATAGACTGGACAAAACAGGACTGGACTATACAAGGATGGACTAGGCAAAAGTGGACTAGACAAGGCTAGATTAGACAAAACTGGACTAGACAAGGCTGAAATAGACAAGACTGAACTAGACAAGACAGGACTAGACAAGACGGGACTAGACAAAGCTGGACTAGACAAGACTGGACTAGACAAGATTGGACAAGACAAGACTAGACTAGGAAAGACAAGACTAGACTAGGAAAGACAAGACTAGACAAGACTGGACTAGACAAGACTGAGCTAGACAAGATTGGACAAGACAAGACTAGGGAAGACAAGACTAGACAACACTGGACTAGACAAGACTGGACTAGACAAGATTGGACTAGATAAGATTAGGCTAGGGAAGACTAGACTAGATAAGACAGGACTGACAAGGCCTGGACTAAACAAGACTGGTCTAGATAAAACTGGACTAGACGAAGCTGGACTAGATAACAGTGGACTAGACAAGGCTAGACTAGACTAGACAGACAAGACAGACTAGACGGATATTTTTTTAAATCATTTATTATATAATAATAATAATACAGAACATAAAACATGCCACCCCGGACCCGCTTTTCGCATTACTGCAGGGTGTATGTCCAATTCTACCCAGTGGATATGTTCAGATGCCTCCTCTCTGCAGCTTGTCGTAGCTTATCTGTCTAGTCCAGTTTTGTCTAGTCCAGTCTTGCCTAGTCCAGTCTAGACAAGACTGGACTAGACAAGACAGTACTAGACAAAGCTGGACTAAACAAGTGTGGACTAGACAAGACTGGACTAGACAAGAGTGGACCAGACAAGACTGGACTAGACAAGACTGGACTACACAAAACTGGACTAGATAAGGCTGGACTAGACCAGACTGGACTAGACCAGACTGGACTAGACCAGACTGGACTAGACAAGACTAGACTAGACAAGACTGGACTGGATAAAATTGGACTAGACAAGGCTAGACAAGAGTGGACTAGGTAAGACTGGACTAGACAAGACTGGACTAAACAAGACAGTACTAGACAAGACTAGACTAGACACGACTGGACTAGACAAGACTAGACTATACAAAACTGGACTAGACAAGAGTGGACTAGACAATACTGGACAAGACTAGAAAGGCTGAACTAGACTAGAGTAGATTAGGCTTACTTAATTCCTGGTACTCTGGGTACTTCACAGCTGGACCTGGGCCTCCTATTGTCGTGCTGCTCTGGTCCGTTCATCGTTGGTACTATCCATCGATTATTTGTGCTTTCGTTTCTTTCTGTGTTGATGCCCTGAAAGACCAAGAATGAATGGAAATGAGGTTTTGAGTTTGCTTCGTGCACAATTATTGCCAACTTTACAGACAAAAAAAAACCGTCCAAGTGTGAGTTGTGACTCGCGCACCGAGGGTACAAACTTGTAAGTAAGGTATCTTCAGGAGGACCTAACTATATGCAACCCATATGCTTCTGGTGCCTGACAATACCACGCAACACATTAGTGTATTTTCATAAGTTTCTAATAGTAAATTCGCATATTTCTTGTAATTAAACTAAATATTTACGGTTTTCAGATTTTGCCCTTTGCATGTGCCGTAAGACACCGCCAAATTTCATGATTCTAGGTCAACGGGAAGTACCCTATAGGTTTTGATTCCCTTGTGAAATCGCAAAATATGCGACATAAACGGTCATATCTTTTGATCGCGTTGACTTACCAGTTTGATTTTTTCACAGCTGAAAGAGACCGCAGACCCGAGTATTTCATACAAATTTCAACTTGTTACCTCTACGCGTTCCTGAGAAAAATGGTCTTGACAGACAGACAGACAGACAGACGGACAACAAAGTGATCCTATAAAGGTTCCGTTTTCGGTACGGAACCCTAAAAATGACTAAAATAACAATTTTTTAAGTTTTATCTGAAAAGTTCGTTCCCAAAATTTCGCTCAGTTTCCGTGTTATTTCCAAATTTTTGAAAAATATGAAATGATAACAAGGTTTTGATTATAAACAATGTGATTATTACCAAATTGATAGACCAAAAATCACTAGATAACCTTTTTTTTAATAATCCATAACCTTAGTGGCTTGGAAAAGTAACACCGCGTTTTTTATTTTCGAGGAAATTCTAGTTTCGGTGAATTTGTCTACGAAAGAAACTTTTCTCTGTGAAATTTGTTGTGTACCTGCATGGCGCTTTGATGGAGGGCCGAGTCGCTGTTGGTCCGCCGCCAGCTGGTGTCCGGCGGCGGACTTAAAAACGGCCCGCTGGAATACGGCGACGTGTCGTGCTTCCGGTCCTGCGGCCTTCTGATCGGCCCGCCTTGAGACCGCGCTCTGCTCTCCCTGTAGTGCATATTTGTGTGCGAATGTGACAACTCCTCAGGCTAAAACAACAAATTTTAACAAAAATCAAAACAAAATTCTTCACAATTTCTACAATTTGTTAAAAGTGAAACTTCTTCAGCCGCGATTTAGAAATAACTAGGGGATCTCTTTTTTCAATCGGAAGTGACGTTGACTAACGGAAATAAGGTTAGTTTAAGTCATAACTACATAGATGTCGCTCTTTAACATTTCCATCTTTTTGACATTTCTAAACACTGAAAACATTTTTTCTGACGGAAATAACATTAAGTCTATATTCTGCTTACGCAGTTTCCGTTTTCTGCAATTTTAAATTTTGTAGAATTGATCAATATATTATCTTTGTCTTGTCTATCTAGTCTGGTTTTTCTAGTCTCCTCTGTCTAGTCTTGTCTATCTAGTCTTGTCTGTCTAATCTTGTCTGTCTAGTCTTGTCTGTCTAGTCTTGTCTGTCTAGTCTTGTCTGTCTAGTCTTGTCTGTCTAGTCTTGTCTGTCTAGTCTTGCCTGTCTAGTCTTGTCTGTCTAGTCTTGTCTGTCTAGTCTTGTCTGTCTAGTCTTGTCTGTCTAGTCTTGTCTGTCTAGTCTTGTCTGTCTAGTCTTGTCTGTCTAGTCTTGTCTGTCTAGTCTTGTCTGTCTAGTCTTGTCTGTCTGGTCTTGTCTGTCTAGTCTTGTCTGTCTAGTCTTGTCTGTCTAGTCTTGTCTGTCTAGTCTTGTCTGTCTAGTCTTGTCTGTCTAGTCTTGTCTGTCTAGTCTTGTCTGTCTAGTCTTGTCTGTCTAGTCTTGTCTGTCTAGTCTTGTCTGTCTAGTCTTGTCTGTCTAGTCTTGTCTGTCTAGTCTTGTCTGTCTAGTCTTGTCTGTCTAGTCTTGTCTGTCTAGTCTTGTCTGTCTAGTCTTGTCTGTCTAGTCTTGTCTGTCTAGTCTTGTCTGTCTAGTCTTGTCTGTCTAGTCTTGTCTGTCTAGTCTTGTCTGTCTAGTCTTGTCTGTCTAGTCTTGTCTGTCTAGTCTTGTCTGTCTAGTCTTGTCTGTCTAGTCTCGTCTGTCTAGTCTTGTCTGTCTAGTCTTGTCTGTCTAGTCTTGTCTGTCTAGTCTTGTCTGTCTAGTCTCGTCTGTCTAGTCTTGTCTGTCTAGTCTTGTCTGTCTAGTCTTGTCTGTCTAGTCTTGTCTGTCTAGTCTTGTCTGTCTAGTCTTGTCTGTCTAGTCTTGTCTGTCTAGTCTTGTCTGTCTAGTCTTGTCTGTCTAGTCTTGTCTGTCTAGTCTTGTCTGTCTAGTCTTGTCTGTCTAGTCTTGTCTGTCTAGTCTTGTCTGTCTAGTCTTGTCTGTCTAGTCTTGTCTGTCTAGTCTTGTCTGTCTAGTCTTGTCTGTCTAGTCTTGTCTGTCTAGTCTTGTCTGTCTAGTCTTGTCTGTCTAGTCTTGTCTGTCTAGTCTTGTCTGTCTAGTCTTGTCTGTCTAGTCTTATCTGTCTAGTCTTGTCTGTCTAGTCTTGTCTGTCTAGTCTTGTCTGTCTAGTCTTGTCTGTCTAGTCTTGTCTGTCTAGTCTTGTCTGTCTAGTCTTGTCTGTCTAGTCTTGTCTGTCTAGTCTTGTCTGTCTAGTCTTGTCTGTCTAGTCTTGTCTGTCTAGTCTTGTCTGTCTAGTCTTGTCTGTCTAGTCTTGTCTGTCTAGTCTTGTCTGTCTATTCTTGTCTGTCTAGTCTTGTCTGTCTAGTCTTGTCTGTCTAGTCTTGTCTGTATAGTCTTGTCTGTCTAGTCTTGTCTGTCTAGTCTTGTCTGTCTAGTCTTGTCTGTCTAGTCTTGTTTGTCTAATCTTGTTTGTCTATTCTTGTTTGTCTATTCTCCTCGGTAGTGTAGTTGACAACACACCAATGCGGGAGACCCGGGTTCGAATCCTGGTCGGGGAGGCGACAAGTAGGGCGGTTTTCACTAACCGTCTGGGCTGCCCACCCTGAATGAAAGCAAAATATGCGAAACCACGGTGGCGCATAGTAAAAGCCAGGGGCTTTAGTCAGAGCTTCCTCGAAACCACTTTTTAAAAAGTCTTCGTGATCTGGTTTTGCTTGTCTAGTTCTAATTGATGTATAATTCCAAACTATTGACTGATTGTGTGTATGATCGTGATAGCAGCAAAGCGGAAATGTTTTCGGGTGCGACGCACGTCGCCTGACCATTGCGCGAAAAATATTTACGAATAGTAAGTAAATAACGGGCTGGTGTTATCAGGTTTTGCGCGGGGAAAACACGAGCGGCCTTCGGACAGGACGGAACGTTGCGCATCGGCGACGGACGTTTCGTTGCGTCGTTCGCGAACGCGACTTGCGGTCAATTCACTATCTCCTCTTCTAGTTTGTTTATGTTTATAGACGGTGTTTTCGTTTTCTTTCAATTCAGCGACCGATAATAACAAAGTTTTGCTCTTTCCTTCGTTTATCGGCAAACACATGTTTGATTTATTTATTCGCATTCTTACTAGTTTCGATCAAAATCGCAATTTGATCATACCAAGGGTGTTCAACCTTTATTAAAAGAAGTCATCGAGTTACAACAGCTTAACTGTATTGGTGCCCGAGGTTTTTAAAAAACTGTGTCATGCAGCGCGATAGCGCTTCGATTATTTATCTGCGAGTAATACCGATCGACGTGATAGCGCTTTGTACGCGAACTAGCAGCGCGATCGCGCTTGCTTGGCTCTAAAACGATTAAGAACAAACACAGCTTTTCGGGGATCCCCCATTAGTGTGCCCCTCAATAGTATCCCCCAATCGAAATTAATTAATGTGCAAGAAGGCTTTCTCCAAAATATAGATAATCTTATAATTCCAGATAAAACTACAACTACAGAAACACAATACAAGAAACTACAGAATGTTGGTTAGCTTAAAAGCCTAAATTTAGAAAACCTAAATTTTTTAAATTAGAAATCGCAAACAAATTTCGAGTTTCGAGGATCGAGTTTCGATCGAAAAATAGAGTTTCGCGATAATCGAGGCTTTGGTATTCCTTCCTTCCTTGTATTTCGTATTCCTTCCTCATGGATTCATTTCCATTGATACCTTTTTCCATTTCCATTTATTGGCCATACACCGTGACATGAAGGCAAGAACTGCATAGGAAGACCACGGCAGTAAATACATTGACCAACTAAGATGCTGGATGCACAACATATCTAGAAATGAAGGGGAAAGTTGAAGACAGAGCAGAGTGGAGAATTGCTGCAAACCAATCTTCAGATTGAAGACCATTGATGATGATCTACGCATCAAAGGTGGGACAGTTTTAATACCACCGCGTCTTTTTGGATTTGGGCCACATTCTGGATGGTGAACAATGGTTTTTCTAATGACAGTTGGAAACGATGCCTTTGTAACGAACGACAATTGGTAACAAAGCTTTTGTGACGAGAGTTATGTTTTTCTAGTGACAGTTGGTAACAATGCCTTTGTAACGAACGACAGTTGGTAACAATGCTCTTGTGACAATAGTTATGTTTTCTGATGACAATTGATAACAATGCTTTTGTAACGAACGATAGTTGGTAACAATGCTTTAGTGAGAACAGTTATGTTTCTCTAGTGACAGTTGGTAACAATGCTTTTGTAACGAACGACAGTTGGTAACAATGCTTTTGTAACGATAGTTATGTTTTTATAATGACAGTTGGTAACAATGATTTTGTAACGATAGTTACATTTATCTAATGACAGTTGGTAACAATGCTTTTGTAACGAACGACAGTCGGTAACCATGCTTTTATGACGTCTGTTGGTGACAGTGTTTTTTATCGACAGTTGGCAACAATGTTTATTTAGCGACAGTTGGTAACTATGTTTTTGTAATGACAGTTGGTGGCAATGCTGTTGCTATTGTTTCTAGGGAGAAAGGAAATTGGGATCTTCGTCTGGTGCCATTTCTGTGTGGTCAGGGTGAGTTTGCGGCGAAATTTTTCAGAAATTTAATTCTTTTTGAGAAATAGAGTCGAGTTTTGTCGGAGATATTTAGAAACGGGATGTCTTCGGTTGCTGTAGGAGCGAGTTCAAGAAGCTGTAATTCGGAAACGGAGCGGAATTTTGGAAATAGTTTCGAATAAAAGTCGCAGAGAAATCAATTTTCTTTAAAGTGATGTTCAGTTGGTAAGCGTGGTTTGAGTATTAACTGAGAAAAACTACTGAAATTTAAGCCTTGAGTTGCGGATTACAAATCTGGTTTTCAATTCTTGATGGTGCTTCCGGTTCCGTAATTATCGGCATGCGAAGTGCAACCAGACTAAATTGGTAGACGTGTCTTGTTTCTTTAATACTTTGACTAATTCCCAGAACTAGTAAACAGTTGGCAGATAGTCTTTTAAGCCTTGAGTTGCGGATTACAAATCTGGTTTTTAATTCATGATAGTGCTTCCGGTTCCGGAATTATCAACATGCGAAGTGCAACCAGACTAAATTGGTAGACGTGTCTTGTTTCTTTAATACCTTGACTAATTCCCCGAACTAAGAAACAGTTGACAGATAGCCTTTTAAGCCTTGAGTTGCGGATTACAAATCTGGTTTTTAATTCTTGATAGAGCTTCCGGTTCCGTAATAAACGGCATGCGAAGTGCAACTAGACTAAATTCTTAGACGTGTCTTGTTTCTTTAATACCTTGACTAATTCCCCGAACTAAGAAACAGTTGACAGATAGCCTTTTAAGCCTTGAGTTGCGGATTACAAATCTGGTTTTAAATTCTTGATAGAGCTTCCGGTTCCGTAATAAACGGCATGCGAAGTGCAACTAGACTAAATTCTTAGACGTGTCTTGTTTCTTTAATACCTTGACTAATTCCCAGAACTAGTAAACAGTTGGCAGATAGTCTTTTAAGCCTTGAGTTGCGGATTACAAATCTGGTTTTTAATTCATGATAGTGCTTCCGGTTCCGGAATTATCAACATGCGAAGTGCAACCAGACTAAATTGGTAGACGTGTCTTGTTTCTTTAATACCTTGATTAATTCCCCGAACTAAGAAACAGTTGACAGATAGCCTTTTAAGCCTTGAGTTGCGGATTACAAATCTGGTTTTTAATTCTTGATAGAGCTTCCGGTTCCGTAATAAACGGCATGTGAAGTGCAACTAGACTAAATTCTTAGACGTGTCTTGTTTCTTTAATACCTTGACTAATTCCCAGAACTAGTAAACAGTTGGCAGATAGTCTTTTAAGCCTTGAGTTGCGGATTACAAATCTGGTTTTTAATTCATGATAGTGCTTCCGGTTCCGGAATTATCAACATGCGAAGTGCAACCAGACTAAATTGGTAGACGTGTCTTGTTTCTTTAATACCTTGATTAATTCCCCGAACTAAGAAACAGTTGACAGATAGCCTTTTAAGCCTTGAGTTGCGGAGTACAAATCTGGTTTTCAATTTTTGATGGTGCTTCCGGTTCCGTAATTATCGGCATGCGAAGTGCAACCAGACCAAATTGCTAGACGTGTCTTGTTTCTTTAATACCTTGACTAATACCCCGAACTAAGAAACAGTTGACAGATAGCCTTTTAAGCCTTGAGTTGCGGATTACAAATCTGGTTTTTAATTCTTGATAGTAAACAGAAATTTGTTAGTAAACGGTGGATTTCGAGAGACAATAATAGACAGCGATTCGAATTATTGAGACGAACCGAGTTATACAAATCCCATTCTACATTATTATTAATTGCCGCAGAAGATTTTCCAGTGGGAACAAGTGTTCCAAACAACGCTGCTAAACCCCGCAGTAATATTTATTATACTAGCCCGTCCACATAAATATTGATGTCATCTATTCACTCGCTTTACATCCAAACATCAAATATTCATTACAGGCCGAAGCCGCACTGCGGTTTTCTGCCGCGATCGGTAACCGCTATAACCGCGAAACCGCTCGAAAAACACACAGGACGCTATGGGAAAAATCAGTCGCGGGAAAAAACCGCAAGTGAGGTCGCGATTAAAAACCGCGGCGGTTTAGCCGTAGTGCGCCTAGGCTTTATTTAAGGTAAGAAGCTATGTTTGACACCACATATTATGGGGAAGCGACGAAAGCCCTCAAGGTAAACAGCAGCACTGGAAACGATAACCAAAAAGTAGCAAGAGAAAGATATTATGCTCAGTCGCTCTCTCGGCAACGGTCTATAGTGCCCCGGTGTGGGCAAACACAGTCGAGATAAGTTGGTCGCAGTGAGCATACATTAATTTCAACACGTAGACCCGGCCAGTTTAACATCACGAATTCCGACCAAAACCGAAGAAGAAAATTTCAAAATATTAAAAAATGAAAGAGAAAATGTATTAACCCTAGAAGGATTTCAATGAAACTTTAACTGAATGTGGGTATCCACAAGAAGTACCATTTGACCAAATTTGAACGCTCCGCCTCCAATGGGGGCGCCGTGGGGAATTATTTTTACTTCAAAGGTTTTTTGAAAATATCTCGTCTACGCTTCGAAATAGAAAATTGTAACCCGGATCTCCATATGTAAGACGTCGGTGTCTACAAAAAAGTATTCTTTGCAAATTTAGTTAAATTATTCGGTTTAACCACAAAAGTAAAAATAATGAAATGCAAAATACGCTACTTGTATACCCTTCTTTGAATTTCGTTTCTCATTTTTTTTACTTTTGTGGCTAAACCGAATGATTTATCTAAATTTGCAAAGAATACTTTTTTGTAGACACCGACGTCTTACATATGGAGATCCGGGTTACAATTTTCTATTTCGAAGCGTAGACGAGATATTTTCAAAAAAACCTTTGAAGCAAAAATAATTCCCCACGGCGCCCCCATTGGAGGCGGAGCGTTCAAATTTGGTCAAAAGGTACTTCTTGTGGATACCCACATTCAGAAAAAATTTCATAGAAATCCTTCCCTGTTTTTCAAGTGAAAGGCACATGCTTGTGTCTTGGAGGCACTTAGTTTCAGTTGGTTTGCGAAATAGTATTTGGACAGACCTAAGGGCGCTCGTGAGGTTATTCTCCACTGATTCAAAATCTTTACACTGTGCAGCAAGAGCGAGATCGTCAGCGTACAAGAAACTCCTGGTGTTGGGAGCTATTATATACACGTTGAACAGAAATAGAGCGAGAACACTTCCTTGTGGTAGAACATTCTTGTGTAGTGTCCATCGGTCCATCGGAAGAGCGAGATCATTAGCGTACAAGAAACTCGTGGTGTTGGGAGCTATTATATACACATTGAACAGAAATGGAGTGAGAACACTTCCTTGTGGTAGAACATTCTTGTGTAGTGTCCATCGGTCCATCGGAAGAGCGAGATCATCAGCGTACAAGAAACTCCTGGTGTTGGGTGCTATTATATACACATTGAATAGAAATGGAGTGAGAACACTTCCTTGTGGTAGAACATTCTTGTGTAGTGTCCATCGGTCCATCGGAAGAGCGAGATCATTAGCGTACAAGAAACTCCTGGTGTTGGGAGCTATTATATACACATTGAACAGAAATGGAGTGAGAACACTTCCTTGTGGTAGAACATTCTTGTGTAGTGTCCATCGGTCCATCGGAAGAGCGAGATCATCAGCGTACAAGAAACTCCTGGTGTTGGGTGCTATTATATACACATTGAACAGAAATGGAGTGAGAACACTTCCTTGTGGTAGGACATTCTTCTGCAGTCTCCGTCGGTTACGTTGCCCTTGGAAGTTCACAAAATATCTTCGATTCTGCAGGAGAGTGGCAATGAACCTGGTTAGGTTGGAGTTCTTAGTCAACGTGTAGACCTTAGCAAGTAGGAGCTGATGGTTACCAGTGTCGTAGGCTGCCGATATATCAACAAATGCCACTCCAGTTACCTAAGCTGCTTCAAAACCATCTTCTATGAACTGTGTAAGGTTCAGCCTTTGCCGGGACGAAATCCAGCTTGTTCGAGTATGAGCCGAGCATCAATTTCGGGTAGAAGGCGATTCAGAATCATTCGTTCTAGTTTGTAGAGGTGACACAGAAGTGTAACTGATCTTAAAGTTCTTCGGGTTGTTCCCTTCTTTGCCAGGTTTCAGCAGAGGTATCACACGGCTATTCCGCCGTATCTTTGGGATTTGATAATTCTTCATGCATTTTTCACATTCGTTTGTTTTTAAACCGAACTGCTTAATTTGCTCTGTCCGAATGTCATCCAAGCCGGGTGATTTTCCATTTTTATTCTGTTTGATAGCCTTCTCCAGTTATGCCATTCTGAGTGGTATTGTAAGATCGTTAATTACAATACCACTCATAATGGGGAACTAGCAGTACCACTCAATATGGGGAGATGCACTACTATTTCACATAAGCGTTCAAGGGGCACGCATGCTTGACAATATCGACAAGGCCTCTGACAGTCTACTGTGGACAAACGGACAGTGCGGCGCACACGGTCTTCGAATGTGAAAGGTGGATTTCCGGACGACAGGACTCTCTCTCTCTCTCTTAGTTCCTGTTTTTAGTGGGGCATAGGGCTTCTGCCAATTGTCGCCATCTGACTCTATTTCGAGCCACGACCTTCAACTCATTCCACGATTTGCCGTTGGAGGTGATTTCGGCTTCAATTGTGCGTCGCTATGTTGTTTTTGGCCTTCCTCTCTTTCGCTTACTGCCTTGGGGATGCCGGTCCAATGCTTGTTTTGCAATGTTTTGTGGATTGCGTCGTAGGGTGTGTCCAATCCAGTTCCACTTTCTTCTCTTTATTTCAACGTCTACTGGAAGTTGGTTTGTAGAACGGGATGGATTTGTCGTTACTATTATATAGTTTGAGTTTCGTTTTACGGGAAAGTATTGAAGAGCTCCAAACGTTATTCAGTTGGGCGAACGCTCCCTTCGCTTTGTTGATTCTTCTGGCGATGTCTAGGTCGGCCTCTCCATGCACTGCTATGATGCTGCCCAAGTAGCAGAACTGTTCGCATCTTTTTACTGTTACGCCGTTTACTTGTATGTCCCTGCTAGTGGTAGCGCCAATCCGCATATCCTCTGTTTTTTTGGTGTTTATGTGCAGGCCTATCTCTTCAGCTTCTTGTTGTAGCTTAGCTGTTTTGTCCATCATGTCGGTGAGTGTACGGGACATGAGGCAGATATCATCGGCGTAGTCGAGATCTTCTAGCCTGCTTAATAGTCCCCAGCGTATTCCTCGAGACTGTATTGTAACGCTCGTCATGACCTCGTCTAGTACCATTAGGAATAAAAGCGGGGACAGACAACAAGCTACCCTGTCGGACACATTACAGACCGCTTCTGAGAGATTCCCTTCGTATACCACGTTGCAAGAGTAGTCTGCATATGATGCTTTTATGATGTTTACCATTTTGGGTGGGACGCCTCTCCGGTCTAAAACCGCCCAAATGCTTTCCCATTTAATAGTATCAAAAGCTTTTTGAAAGTCTACGAATAATAGAAATACCGTGGTTTGCCATTCTACTGCTTGATCTGTTATAATCCGCAACGTATTGATTTGGTCTACGCAGGATCTTCCCGGCCTGAAACCAGCCTGTTCTTCTCTCAACGTAGGTTCAATTGCTTTGCTCATTCGGGTGAGTATTATTTTGCAGAGTATTTTCGATGCAGTTGTTAATAGTGTTATGCCTCTCCAGTTGTTGCAATCGCTCAGGTCCCCTTTTTTGGGGAGCTTTATCAGAAGGCCATTGTTCCATTCTTTCGGTAGTGTTTCGGATTCCCAGATTTTATTTATTAGAGGTGCCAGCATTTCGGTCGTGGTCATGCAGTTAACTTTCATCATTTCAGATGTGATGTTGTCGATGCCTGGACTTTTCCCGTCCTTTAGTTCCTTAATGCCCTTGCTTATCTCTGCTCTGGTTGGAGGTTTCGTGTCTATGTTTAGTTGTGCCCGTGTTGCATGATGGTTTGCGTTGTTGTTTTGTTCTTGAGTTATTCCTGTGAGTATCTCCTGGAAATGTCCCTGCCATCTATTGAGTTGTTCTTCTGTTGTAACCAGTAGCTTCACATCTTTTGATTTTATTCGCTTTGTTTTTGTAGTTTTCTTGTTCGACAGCAGCTTGGTGGATTTATACAATTCTCTCAGGTTATTTTGTTTAACGGCACGTTGAGCAGTTTCTGCAATATTGTCCACCCACGCTCTTTTATCCGGTCTTACACTCCGCTTGATGTTAAGTCGAGCCTGCTTATATAATTCCTTTAGTAGAACTTTATCCAATGGGCAATGGGTTTGTAAGATACTCTTTTTTAACAGCTTTCTGTTGGCGATTAGCTTCCATGTTTCTGGCGACATCCAGTCCTTCATGCCTTTCTCGGTAAAACCTAGTACCGTGTTGTTGGTTTCAGTAAAGTTGGTCTTTATCTGGTGCCATGTCTCTTCTATTCCCAGATTTTGCAAATTTGTTTTAGCTGTTATCGTTCTTAGCTCCTCGGTGTATTGGGCTCTAATCTCTGGAGCTTTTTAACGTTGTACCTTTTGCTGGTGCGGTTTAATTGTTTGGGAAGAACTTTAAGTCTTTGGGTGGGACGCCTCTCCGGTCTAAAACCGGACAAATGCTTTCCCATTTAATAGTATCAAAAGCTTTTCGAAATTCTACGAATAATAGAAATACCGTGATTTTACCCCAGCAATAGATGGTGGTCGCTGTCAATGTCGGCTCCTCGCTTGTTCCTTACTTGAAGAAGCGAGCCTCGCCATGTTCGACTAATGGCAATATGGTCGATCTGGTTCTGGGTGTGGCCGTCGGAGGATATCCATGTGACCTTGTGGCATCGTTTATACGAGAAGAGCGTTCCACCTACTACCAAATTCTGTTGGCTGCAGAAGTCAATGAACTTTTGTCCATTGTCCGAACAGTTTCCGATTCCTTGTGTTCCCATGATATTTTCTAGACCAACGTTGTTGCTTCCTAGCTGTGCATTGAAATCTCCCATTAATATGATAATGTCTTGTTTCCGGATTGTCAAGAATGTTTCTGACAATTTCCCGTAGAATGATTCCTTGACTTCTGTCTCCGCTGCTTCTGTGGGTGCGTAGCATTGTACAATTGTCAGTTTTCTGGCACTCATATTGAATCTGGATAACTGAATCTGGAGAAACAAGAATGTCATTCCGTTGCCTGTTTTGGTTTCACCAAACCCGTTCCAGCGCGTTTCGCTAAGTCCAAGGATGTTGATGTTATATTGCTGCATGTTTTGTGCAACTTGTGCGAGTCTGCTTCCCTCAAACATCGTTCTGACATTCCAGCATCCAATTCGTGTCCGTGTTTTCATGCTAAAGGTCGTGTATCGTAGATCCATCCGGTTAATTTTCTTGGTTGAAGTTTCGGTGATAAATTGTTTTCTCTCCGACAGGACAGCGTAGACAAAAACAGGACTAGGAGTCACTGTTGGAGGTCATGTTAATGTCCGAAGACAACTGGACAGCAACGAATGATATGATAAGGCTTGTCGCACACTGGGTCCGCTCAGCTCAGCCTTTCAGCCCAGAAAAATATAAAACCCGTGTATTTCAATAGAAATGCACATACTGCGTCCGCTTGGCTCCGTTCCGCTCCTCTCCGCTCCGTATCCTATGTTTCTCAAGAATACTAGGCCGGAGGTGGGATGCTGGCGGATGGTTCACGCAGGCGCAACACTAACGTTTTCATATATTCGCTAAGGCATTTATGCAACCAGGATAGCAGCACATATTTAGCTCTCCCGTTGGAGAGGTGGGAGGGGATTGAGTGTATGGAAAAGTGACGTAGCTGAGCGGATGCAATATGTGGAAAAATGACGGAGCTGAGAGGAGCGGACCCGATCGGATCTGATCTGAGCTGAGCGGAGCGGATCCAGTGTGCGACAAGCCTTACCTCTGTTTGTGAAGAATACTAGGCCGGAGGGCGGATGGTTCACGCAGGCGCAACACTAACGTTTTCATATATGCGCTAAGGCATTTATACAACCAGGATAGCAGCACATATTTAGCTCTCCCGTTGGATAGGTGCGAGGGGATTGAGTACAGTGGTACCTCGACATACGAGTTTAATTCGTTCCGCAACCTTGCTCGTATCTTGAATTACTCGTATCTTGAAGCAAATTTCCCCATACAAAACCATTAATCCGTTCCAACCCCGAAAATGTCACCCCAGTTATTTTTGTAACGTGGTTTTGAATAAACAAAAAAGAGAATGTAAAGAAATAAATTAGATATCCTCACTGGTCTTTGCCTTTTTCGCAACATTTTTCTCGCTTTCACCTGTAGGCCGTTTAGAAAAAAACATCCAAGGAGGTTTGTTTCTTCCTCCCTCTCAGAATGTTCCGGAAATGAGATAGGCAAGTGTCATTAAAAAGATCAGATGCACGACCTGTTGCAACTTTCTGGGTGTTTCTTTTCCACGAACTGTGAAACTCTCCCACATTCCTAAGATCTCCTTTATCTCACTTGTAGAAATAACCTCCTCCTCCTCTGACTCCTCGAAACCAATTTCTTGCATAACCTCCGTATGCTGCTGTGACTATAACTCTTATATCTCCTCAGTCGTCAGTTCCTGGGTGTGCTCCTCGACGAGCTCGTTCACGTCTCTCTCTTCCACCTCTAGACCCATGGATTTCACCAGAGACACAATCTCCTCCTCTACTGACATACCGGGTTCCAATTCTTCGTAGATCCTTTCAGCTACAGCTTCAGGCCACAGCTTTTTCCATGCAGAGGTCAAGGTCCTCGTTGTAACACCCAGCCAGGCCTGATCGATAATTTTTAGGCAAATCGCGATATTAAAGTGGTCCTTCCAGAACTCTCGAAGGGTGTGGTTTATGGTCTCCGTCACTTCAAAGCAGCGCCGAAACAGATGCTTGGTGTATAGCTTCTATTCTTGGTGTATAGCTTCTATTCTCTTCAAAATTAGAAATCACCTGCTGATCCAAGGGCTGCAGGATAGGACTGGTGTTGGGTGGTAGGTTAGGTTAGGTTTTTGTATGTCATCTTCGATGTTTGGTGGGTGAGCAGGGGCATTGTCGAGGATGAGAAGGGCTTGCACGGGTAGGTTTTCTTCCTGTAGATATTTCTTAATAGAAGGGGCGAAAACCAGGTTTACCCACTCCACAAAGAACTTCCTGGTGACCCATGCCTTCGTGTTCGACCTCCACATAACTTGCAGTTTTTCTTTCAAAATCTTATGTGACTTGTTCTTAATGCTCTGGAGTTTTCCGAATGGTATACGAGCAGAGGCTTGATCTTGCAGTCGCCACTCACATTGGCGCACAGCGCTAGAGTCAATCTGTCCTTCATAGGTTTTTGGCCTGGCATCATCTTCTCCTCTGCCCTTATATATGTTCTTTTTCCAGAACAGCCCTGTCTCATCACAGTTGAAGACTTGCTGAGAGATATATCCTTGGGCTTTTATTAGATCGGAAAACTTTTTAATGTAATCCTCAGCTGGCTTCATATCTAAGATTGGTGCCTCACCATACCTGACAACGGAGTGAATACCGGTCCTCTTTTTGAAATTCTCAAACCAGCCTCGGCTGGCTTTAAATGACTCTTCCGATGCCTCGTCGATGGAAGTCTGCGGGGTTTGCTTCAGCAAATCTCCGTAGATCGCTCTTGCCTTCTCGCAAATGATGGTCTGCGTCAAGGTATCTCCTTGGAGCTGCTTCTCTGTCATCCACACCATCAGCAGTTTCTCCATTTTTCATGAAAGGAGGTTCGCAGCTTGGAAATTATCGTAAGGCCCTTAGCCGGCGTTACACTCTTCTGTTTAAGCACAGTACACATCATGGACGTACTACGCCCATACTGCCTCGACAAGTCAACAACTCGAACACCTTGCTCATGTTTCTCTATAATTTCACGTTTTAATTCAATACTCATCATCTTTTTCTTAGCACTTGACTTTTCACAAACTTTCTTCTGATCCATGTTATTCACGGGAACACAACTTATCACAGCGGGAGCACGCTGCTAACTGATTCGCTGACCGTGGTGGCGCGGCACGCGCAAGCCCGTGCTACCGGCCGACCTGCTAACTAAACCGAACTCGTATCTCGAATTTCGCTCGTAACTCAAAGCAAAAAATCACACGCTCGCTGGCTCGTATCTCGAAAAACTCGTATGTTGGGGCACTCGTATGTCGAGGTACCACTGTATTTGGAAAAGTGACGTAGCTGAGCGGTTGCAATATGTGGAAAAATTACGGAGCTGAGAGGAGCGGACCCGATCGGATCTGATCTGAGCTGAGCGGAGAAGAAGCATTGTAGAAGACTGACGAACGTACCGGACAGAAAGCCAGGGACAAACTAAATACCTGAACCCCAAAGCATATGATGTGATGGCGTATGTAAGGCAACAAATTGCGTGATAAAACAAAGACAAAGGCATCGTACGATATGCGAATAGCGGTACCGGGATGTTCGTGAATTCCAAGGGGGGCACTTGAAAAGTTGGCTCTAGTGCTTGCTATGTCCCCATAACAAAAAAAATGGCTATGCAAGACTATACTAGACTGAACAGACTAGACTAGACACGACAAGATTAAACAAAATAAAATAGACTAAACAGACAAGACTGGAGACAACGTAATTGTATTTGTAGTTGCCTTAAAACTAGGTAAATAGATTTAAATTAATAATGGTTTGTGTGAAATCTGAAAGTAACAAATTAGCATTTAATAATTAGCAATATCTAGTTCACCAAATGCAAATCTAAACAGCAAACACAACGACAACAAACAACATCAAACACAAAATGCAATCAACTTATTCCATTGTCTAGTACTATCTACAGTTCTCACTAAAGGCAGATTTTCATATAAGCGACACTCACAAGGGGGCCCGACGTCGTGCGACATCGCCTGTCTAATAATGATTACATTGTTTTAAATGGGCACGTCGCGTAGCTGTCGCAAAGCCATAGTGAGAACGTACCCATTTAGAACAATGTAATCATTATTTGATACGCGATGTCGCGTGACGTCGCGTAGCTGACAAGGGGGCCCTGTCAACTCGTCATCACCGATTTGGCCCAAATTTACAGTATATATAGGGCTCGACTATAAATGAAAGAGCCGCAAGCGGTAGGGCCAGATGGCCAAGCGTTAAAAAAGTCATAAGCAACGACAACTCATAAGCCGTAAATTTCAATGGCCGGTCAGCGCAGCGGTAAGAGCTCAGGTTCATAGTATGAGGATCGCTGGTTCGATTCCCTGTGGGGACGCTTTTTTCTATTTACAATTAATTTTACATTAATACTAATAAACTAATTAAATTGACAAATTTATAATTACAATTAAAAAGTTAAACAATAATAAAAGTCATTTTAAAGATTGTAAAAAAGCGTCCCCACGGGGAATCGAACCAGCGATCCTCGTACTATGAACACGAGCGCTTACCGGCCATTGAAATTTATGCTAACATAGCGGGCTTATAAGTTGTCGGTAACTTACCAGTCGGCGTAAAAATGGCCATCTGGCCCTCCCGCTTGCATCACTTTCATTTATAGTCAAGCCCTACATATACTGTAAATTTGGGCCAAATCGATGATGACGAGTTGACAGGGCCCCCTTGTCAGCTACGCGACGTCACGCGACATCGCATGTCAAATAATGATAACATTGTTCTAAATGGGCACGTTCTCACTATGGCTACGCGACGTGCCCAGTTAAAACAATGTAATCGTTATTAGACAGGCGATGTCGCACGAGGTCGCGTAGCTGAGTGTCGCGCATATTGGAATCGACCTTAATGCTCTACTCTAGTACTGTAAAGTGTACTCTACTTTAGAACCCACTTGTCTAAGCTTGCCTAGTCCAATGTCATATTGTTATTGTTCAATCATATCTAGTCTTGTCTAGTTTTGTCCAATCTTGTCGAGTGGTGTCGTGTCTAGACTTGTCTAGTTCTGTCTAATCTCGTCTTGTATAGTCTTGTCTAGTTTTGTCTAATCTTGTCTTGTCTAGCATTGTCTAGTCTAGTATTGTCTAGTATAGTATTGTCTAGTCTATTCTTGTGTATTCATATCAAGTCTTGCATAGTCATGTCTAGTTTTAACTAGTCTTGTCGAAACTTGTCGAGTGGTATCGTGTCTAGTCTAGTTTAATCTAGTCTAGCCTAGTCTTGTCGAGTGGTGT
Source organism: Phosphuga atrata (assembly GCA_944588485.1). NCBI lineage: Eukaryota > Metazoa > Arthropoda > Insecta > Coleoptera > Silphidae > Phosphuga > Phosphuga atrata. The sequence continues at coordinate 28,085,052 of OX155906.1, forward strand.
CGTGTCTAGTTTAGTCTTGTATAGTTCTCTCTAGTTTCGTCTTGTCCAGTTCTCTCTAGTTTCGTCTTGTCTAGTCTAGTATTGTGTAGTCTAGTATTGTCTAGTCTAGTTTTGTGTATTCATATCAAGTCTTGCATACTCTTGTCTAGTTTTAGCAAGTCTGTCTATTCTTGTTTAGTTCTCTATACTAGCCTAGTCTTGTATAATCTTGTCTAGTCTTTCAAAAGTTCTATCCAAATCCGTACGTGCTCTGTTAGAAAAGTATCCGACCTTATTTGTTATTTTGATAACCTGATGGATTTGAATCAAGCGCGCTTGCATGAGCCGACCTTGAACCTTCGTGCGCATGCGTGCATTTTTTCCCGCCTGTAGATAGCGTCAGTTGCTGTCGAACAGTGTTCGAGTGACGTAGTGTGTAGTGCTCTCGTCAGTTTTTCAATGCAAATAAAATAATTTTTGTAAAATGGTTTTTCAATGCATGTAGAGTGAAATGAGGGATGTCCTCCGTCGCCTGCGTGATGCTATGCGGCACAAGCGACTGGAGTTGTGGTCATCAAGAAATTGGCGACTCCATCACGACAGCACATTCCCCGCACTTGGTTCACATTTTTTTTGGCGAAAAACCAGACTCCTCTGGTTCGACAGGCTCCTTACTCTCCTGATATGGCCCCCTGCGACTTCTGACTATTCCCCAAAGTCAAGAGGCCATTGAAAGGAACGTGATTTCAGACAAGAGAGGAGATTATGGCTGCAAGGATCGCCGAGCTAAAGTCGATTCCGAAAGAGGCTTTTTCGCAATGCTTCCAACAATGGCGGCACCGCTTGGAGAAGTGTGTGGAGTCCCAAGGAGACTACTTTGAGGGTGATTAGGTTTCCAACGCTCCAGGTATGCCAGTTTTTTTTTAACCAGTTAAAAGTCGGATACTTTTCTAACAGACCACGTATATTGATTTGTTTAACTTAGTCTTGTCTAATCTAGTGGAGTAATTAAGTCTTGTCTAATCTACTGGATTAATTTAGTGTTGTACACTTTAGTTTAGTCTACTGGATTAATTTAGTGTTTGTAAACTAGGAGCAGGCAGGCTAATACTAAAGTGCAGGCAGGATAAAAATAAGAATAAGAGATAAATAATAAGGGGAATATTATGTGAAATATTCGCACCTTGTGTCTGCCAGCCGTCGAAGAGATGCGTGAGGGGGACGACGACTGCGAGTCGTTTGGGTTTTGGGCGGACACGTTGGGCAAGGAGCCCCCCAACGAGGCGCCCTTGAACGAGCCGAGGGTTTGCGAGCTCGGCGGGCCTATGCGCAGCGTGCTTTTCGCCGTCTTTTCCGAATGCACCTGCAATAGACTAGACTTTTTAAAAATCGATTCCGAGCAAGCCTTCGAGGCTCAGTTTTACAAAACATGTCTGCTAATATACGAATGATTTGATATATAATTTTTCTATTTTGAGTCTTTAATGGACTCATAACAGCACTCATTTGCGTGCGGTTATGGCTCGTCGAGTGCGATACAATTTTCTCAATATCTATTGGCGATTCTTTTTATTTAGAAGTGGCATAAAAGGATGCAAAATAGAAAAAATAGGATCAAAAACTCGTTTGTAATGCCCGCCATACACGCTACGGTCTACCGGAGAGTTTACATGCAGGTTTGCCTGCGCAGGTCAACCGTACGCAAGAAACTGCACAGGTCTATTCCCACACACGCTCCGGTCTACCGGAGCAGGTAGACCTCTCCGGTGGACCGTTGTGTGTATGACGGGCATAAGGCGTTTTTCAGCACTTGTCCATTAGAAAACGCAGGTAGACCTCTCCGTTGGATCGTTGTGTGTATGGCGGGCATAAGCACTTGTCCATTAGAAAACTCCTCGCTACGCTCGTCGTTTTCCAAACTTGGACGCGTGCTGTAAAATCGCGCTTACTGAACTTTCTTTTAATATACAATTGTTCAACTAGTTGTGAGTTTACTTTAAGCAGTTTTGCATAAAAACTTCCTATAAAATCAGTTTTCTTAAGACATCTGGAAGGCTTCTCCGCGAATATCTCGCGAAAACTAACAAACAGAAATTATTTTTGCAAACAGCTTCTGAAACTAGATAAACGTTTGTCTAACTATACTCTGTCCGGCGAGAGAATACATCCCGTCTCGACGAGTTTAGCATTGGTCTGCGCATACCCCCACTTTATTTCGAGTGCGCGGTGTTTAGTTGTCCGTATTTGAATAACTGCCGTATATTTCGTAACTCAAACTAATACCTTTAGAATAGACTTTTAATAATTCGCTCACCTCGACGCGTCCCTTGTCCCTCATACCTCGGCGCAGTACAGTTGCATTATCTCGCCGGATAGAGTACAGTTTAATAACTAGTTAGACGAAACTTTGAGCAATTTTCCAAAAACTTCCCACAAAACTTTGAAAAGTCAACATCTTCGAAAATATCTAGACTAGATGTTTAATAATGTAATCTAATTGTGTAGACTAGACTAGGTTTGCTAGTTCTGCATCCAGACAAGACTTTTAATAATCTAGTCTATTGTGTAGACTAGGCTTGGTCTTAAAGACTTTTAATAATCTAGTCTGAGTGTGTAGACGAGACTTAGTCTTCAAGTTTTAATCTAGACTAGACTTTTAATAAACTAGTTTGGTGAAAAATAAACTAGACTTGATCTTCAAGGGTTCATTAAGACTAGACCTTTAATAATCCAGTCTGAGTGTATGCACTAGACTTGGTCTTCAAGGTTTCATCTACACTAAACTTTCAATAACCTAGTTAGTTTGAGTGTGTAGAGTAGACTTGGTCTTCGAGGATTCATTTAGAATACACCTTTAATAATCCAGTCTGAGTGTATGCACTAGACTTGGTCCTCAAGGTTTCATCTAGACTAGACTTTCAATAACCTAGTTTGAGAATGTAGAGTAGACTTGGTCTTCAAGGATTCATTTAGACTAGACCTTTAATAATCCAGTCTGAGTGTATGCACTAGACTTGCTCCACAAGGTTTCATCTAGACTAGACTTTCAATAATCTAGTCTGAATGTGTAGACTAGACTTAGTCTTCAAAGGTTCATTTAGACTAGACCAGGGGTGGCGAAACTTTTTCCGGCCGTGTGCCATTTTGTTTTAATTCTCACGTTTTGAAATGTTGAGGTGTGCCAGGTCTACTTTTACAATGTGATAGTGAAAATCAGTTACCGTTTTAGCGTGAATACTTGGGGTGTTTTGTGCGCCTTTTGAAATTACGGGCAAACCAATCGACGGATTTTGATAAAACGTGATATCATTTGATATTTTTACGAGATCTCACAAATTCCCAAGTTTCAAAATTGTAGCTTTGTAAACACGGCGTTCGTGAATTTTTGAAATTTTTATGCGTCTTTTGCAATTACGGACAAACAAATGGACGGATTTTGATGAAACTTGGTATGAATTGATATTCTTACAATATATCACAAATTACCAAATTTCAAAATTGTAGCTTTGTAAATACGGCTTTGGTGAAATTTGGAAATTTTTGTGCGCCTTTTGCAATTACAGGCAAACCAATCGACGGATTTTGATGAAACTTGGTATGAATTAATATTCTTACAAGATATCACAAATTTCAAAATTGTTGCTTTGTAAATACGGGTCTTGTGAATTTTTTAAATTTTTGTACGCCTTTTGAAATTACACACAAACCAATGGACGGATTTTGATGAAACATATATTTTGATATTCGTGCGAAATCTCACAAATTTCAAAATCGTAGCTTTGTAAACACGACTTTCGTGAATTTTTGAAATTTGTAAATTATTGTGCGTCTTTGCAATGACGGACAAACCAATCGACGGATTTTGATGAAACTTGGTATGAATTGATGTTCTTACAAGATATCACAAATTACCAAATTTCAAAATTGTAGCTTTGTAAATACGGCCTTGGTGAAATTTGGAAATTTTTGCGCACCTTTTGCAATTACAGGCAAACCAATCGACGGATTTTGATGAAATATAGTATGATTTGATATTCTTACGAGGTTCCACAAATTACCAAATTTCAAAATTGTAACTTTGTAAATAAGGGTTTTGTGAATTTTTGAAGTTTGTAAATTTTAGTGCGCCTTTTGCAATTACAGACAAACCAATCGAAGGATTTTGATGAACCTTGGTATGATTTGATATTCTTGCGAGATCTCACAAATTCCCAAATTCGAAAATTGTAGCATTGTAAATACGGCTTTGGTGAAATTTGAAAATGTTTGTGCGCCTTTTGCAATTACAGGCAAATCAATCCACGGATTTTGATGCAACGTAGTATGATTTGATATTTTTACGAGGTCCCACAAATTGCCAAATTTCAAAATTGTAGCTTTGTAAATACGGCTATTTGTGAATTTTTGAAATTACGGGCAAACCAATCGACGGATTTTGATAAAACGTGGTATGATTTGATATTCTTAGGAGATATCACAAATTCCCAAGTTTCAAAATTGTTACTTTGCAAATACGGCTTTCGTGAATTTTTGAAATTTGTAAATTTTTGTGCGTCTTTAGCAATTACGGACAAACCAATCGACGGATTTTGATGAAACTTGGTATGAATTGATATTCTTACAAGATATCACAAATTACCAAATTTCAAATTAGTAGCTTTGTAAATACGGCTTTGTTGAAATTTTGAAACTTTTGTGCACCGTTTGCAATTACAGACAAACCAATCGACGGATTTTGATGAAACTTGGTATGATTTGATATTCTTGCGAGATCTCAAAAATTTCCAAATTTCAAAATTGTAGCTTTGTAAATACGGCTTTTGTGAATTTTTGAAATTACGGGCAAACCAATCGACGGATTTTGATAAAACATGGTATGATTTGATATTCTTAGGAGATCTCGCAAATTCCCAAATTTCAAAATTGTAGCTTTGCAAATACGGCTTTCGCAAATTTTGGAAATTTTTATACGCCTTTTGAAATTACGGGCAGACCAATCGACGGATATTGATAAAACGTGGTATGATTTGATATTCTTACGAGATCTCACAAATTCCCAAATTTCAAAATTGTAGCTTTGTAAATATGGCTTTGGTGAATTTTTTAAATTTGAAATTTTTTGTGCGCCTTTTGCAATTACGGACAAACCTTTCGACGGATTTTGATGAAACTTGGGAATTTGTGAGATCTCCTAAGAATATCAAATCAAAATTCAAAATTGTGGCTATGTAAATACGGCTTCGGCGAATTTTTTAAATTTGAAAATTTTTGTACGCCTTTTGCAATTACTTGATTTTGAACACGTCTTATATTTTACACCATTGATGTTGCACAAAAGTAGATTGATAACTTTATGTTAGAAAAGATAGTTTAACAATTTTAGAAGGCATGCGTGAGTAATATTTCGCGTGCCAATAAAATTTTCCTATGGCACGCGTGCCATGTTCGCCACCACTGGACTAGACCTTTAGTCTGAGTGTATGGACTAGGCTTGGTCTTCAAGATTTCATCTAGATTAGACTTTCAATAATTTAGTCCAAGTGTGTAGACTAGACTTGGCCTTCAAGGGTTCATTTAGACTAGACTTTTAATCATCTAGTCTTAGTGTATGGACTAGCCTTTTTTTTTAATTAATTTATTATATAATAATAATAATACAGAACATAAAACATGACACCCCGAGCCCGCTCTTCGCATTACTGCAGGGAGTATGTCCTATTCTACCTAGTGGGTATTTCCTCACTGCGGCTTGTCTTAACTTATCGTCTTCCTCCTTTTGGGTCATTATGTCTTTTATCGCTTTGTTCACGTTGTCCCAGTTTTTTAACATGTGGTCTGTTAAGGTCGATTCCCATATGCGCGACACTCAGCTACGCGACGTCGTGCGACATCGCCTGTCAAATAATGATTACATTGTTTTAAATGGGCACGTTGCCTAGCTATCGCGTTGCCATATTGAGAACGTGCCCATTTAAAACAGTGTAATCATTATTTGACAGGCGATGTCGCGTGACGTCGTGTAGCTGAGTGTCGCGTATATGAGAATCGGCCTTTATTGTTCTTGGTTTTAGCAGTCCGTCCTGCATTATCGTTGCTCGTTCGCGTTCCCATCTGTCGCAGACGAATAGGGTGGGGTACACGCTGTTGTCCTCTTCGTAGTAGTCACACTGTGCTTCTAATGCTGTGCAAGTAGTCCTTGAAACATCCATGTCCCGTGAGAATCTGTGTCAGGTGGAAGTTGGCTTCGCCGTACTTTCTGTCTTTCCATTTGATTGTTGATCTGGTCCATTGTCCCCTTTCTGTATGCTCCCAATTTCGCACGCGTATTTTGCCTGGCTATTTCTTTTTGGCTTTTTCTAGGCTTGCTAGGCAGCAAGACATGCGTTCTTGCGCAGTCAGCTCGATGGGGACGATACCGGCGATTGCGAGTGCTGCGTTCTGTATGCACTGCAAACCCGTAGTGCCGGATGCGCGCCACTGAGAGCCCCACCCAGACACTTTCGACCTTCAGCAGAGCGGCCGCCGTGCGCTTACTAGCCGTCACTGTTGTCATCAAGCTACCGTCGCGGCACTCCCGGAGCACACCGATTTCGATATGCCCGATGCCGCCCGCGTCCGCGCCACCAGCGCTTAGGGCGTGCCTAAGCGCCACATCTACCTCGGCAGTTGTTGACGCAGCGTCCAAGTTCCTAACGGTTAGAGCAAACCAGTTTGCCTGCATTAACCTGACGCTGTCGTCCCCTACCTTAGCCTGCAAGGCCCCACGGAGTGCGCCGGCATCACCCCGAACCCGGAGGATGACGTCCCCGACTGTCCCCGTAGGTCCAAGTTCCTAACGGTTAGAGCAAACCAGTTTGCCTGCATTAACCTGACGCTGTCGTCCCCTACCTTAGCCTGCAAGGCCCCACGGAGTGCGCCGGCATCATCCCGAACCCGGAGGATGACGTCCCCGACTGCACATCATCCAGCGCTCCGGTTCCCGACGCGCCCTCTCTAACTTCGCGCACTCGGTCCGCGAAACTGCCATCCCCGACCTTAATGACCAGGGTTGGCCATGCTCGGTTGCGCGTTAGGTGCCTTCCCTGCGCTCTGATTTGGCACCGTTGCCCCCTCCGAGATGTATACACGCACGAGCATGTTGCTCCCGTGGAACACACAGGCCACCAACTTGCGGAAAGTCGTAATGTTTGCCTTTGACGGCACCTTAATATCCACGCCCCTCCTTCCCTGGCTCGCCAGTAGGTCCCTCACCGAAGCCGGCAGCATGTATAGCCCTTCAACGTCCACCCCTGATGTGCAGGGCACCTTAGCCAACGTCCATTCCTTGGCATCCTCTTCTTTTTTAACACCATTGCCAAGTGCTGGATGGTTTCGGATTTCTTCCGCCTCGTCCAGGGGATAGCCGTCAAGCAGCCCCGTGCCCTCTCCCTCTGCGGTGAAAATCGCCACGTGCTGACGATCCTTTTGCGCCAGTGGGTTCCCCACGCGTCCTTCTACTAGTTCCCAGGCCGTCGGAGGCCACAACTCCCTGGCCAGCTCGCAGACCGCTTGACGTCACGTCACGTCATGTGGTCGCACTGGCCATCCTCGCAATAAACGAGACCTCGGCCTCCTCCGGGTCCTGCTGCCTGGTCTTCTGTATGGGCGGGGCCCTGTCCGTTTGAACGCACGCGTCCGGTTTCCTGGGTTTGGGGGTCGTGACCGCCACGTCACGTAGATCCTCCATCTCCTCTCTCGCCATGGCGTAGATTTAATACCTACGTAACATAATTTCAACCTCGGTGTTCCAATAACTCCAGGTCCAACAACTCAGCAATCTTCTTTCCCAATTGAGCGATGTAGTCCGTCGCCTGCCTCTTCGTCGCGTTGACGTCCGGCGACGATGCGCACTGCCTGCGCTTTGTCGCGTCAATAACTTCGAAGTCTGGGTCCGCCATGTTCAGGTTTCCTCCACTGAACACGTTTTCGTTTCGGGCTGTGCCCGAGCGACATTCGCGCCTCGAAAGGGTTAAGTTCGCCATCTCCCGCACGTGCAACGTCCCCGGCGGAGGCCTCGCGTTGCCTGCCACTCATATGACCGCGTTACCGGGTAAGAAAATCCAGTAACGCGAAAGAAAAGTCAAGAAGACCCAGGTACCTTTATTCTAATCCTATTGTGTACACAAAACTTTTGCCAATCTACTTCTGATTGTGTTGACTGGATTCGTTTTTCTTTCGATTATTGAGATTACTGGGGGCCCCTACAGTTTGTAACATGGGTGACGAGCCACTATTTCTAAGCAGATTTTTGCTGTGATGGCTTAGCTAGGGCGGTGGCTTATTTCTGCCTCCGAGATTTAAACCTGGGACTTATGGCTTATGAATCCAATACCTTGTCTACTATGCCTCGAGTGAGAAAACACGAGTGAGTGTTAACAAGTGTGACTAGTTTATAAACGTGTCAGGTAGCTGAAAGGCGTAAAGCCTGTTTGCGTGAAAGCAAATGCGTGGTGTAGAGTAATAGGCGAGCAAATGAGGAAGTGCGTGAGGAGTGCAAAAGGTATAACCTGGCGCGCAGGGAACTTCGCAGAGCCATAGCGAACTCCAAGCAAGAATCTTGGAGAGTGCTCTGCGAAGAGGTGAATAATAACATCTGGGGTGACGGCTATAAGATCGTCACCAGGAAAATTGCGCAAAGGGTTAATGCTCTCCGGGGGGATAGCCTAATGACGGAAGTCAAGAATCTGTACCCAGTACATGAGCGAATGGACTGGCTGGAACCCGTGGGATGGAGATCGGCGCTCCTTTTCACTCCGGCCGAGCTTCAGAGTGCAGTTGGCCGGATGAAGGAAGCGTGCAAGGTGTTTGAGCATGTGTGCGAGGACATGTGCTTGAGCATGATAAATGAATTGTTGATGAATGTCAGTTTCCCCAAAGAGTGGAAGAAAGCGAGACTAGTGATGATTGAAATATAGCGAAAGGAAGGAGAGGAAGCCAATTATAGGCCAATCTGCCTACTGAATGGGATAGCGAAGATGTTTGAGAGTATGATCGGAACTAGGATAAATGAAGATCTCGAGAGGACAGGGGGTCTTTCAGAGGAACAGTATGGGTTCAGAGGCGGCCGCACGACGGTGAACGCAATGGTGCGTCTGATAGAGAGAGCAAGGTTAGCTAATACGGGTCCATGGTGTCATAATGCTCCATAGCTACTGCGTGCTTGTAACCCTGGACGTGAAAAATGCTTTCAATTCGGTCCCATGGGGCGGAATCATGGAGGAACTAAAGGTAGGTTACCTTGGAAAGATGGTGGGGAGCTACTTGAATGATAGGGAGATAAGATCTTCAAAATGAGTGCAGGTGTTCCACAGGGTTCGGTTCTTGGGCCGATACTGTGGAACATATTTTATGATGAGGTTTTGAGATTGAGGCTGCCAGATGGGGTTACACTCGTAGGATACGCTGATGACTTAGCGGTGGTCGCTGTCGCAAGAAAAAGGGGGGAAAGGACTTGCTCTGGCTCCCCACAAAACCGAGGCGGTCCTGCTAATTGGGAGAAGAAATCTGCGTGAACTGACCGTGCGAATGGGGACAGTTGACGTACCGGCTCGGGAATCAGTAAGATACCCTGGGGTAGAGCTTCAGCGAAATATCAGGCTGTCCGATCAAGTCACTCGGGTGGTGAGCAAGGCTACAGCATGTGTGAAAGCCTTTGGACGGCTGATGCCCAACATAGGTGGGCCGTTGGCCTCCAAGAGGAGGATTATGAATGCAATCGTGCACTCCATTCTCCGGCATGGATAAATGCGTTCAGGATTGTATGTTATAGAGCGAGACTAATGAGAGTGCAAAGGTGTATGCTGCTGCGTGTGTGCAGCGCATACAGGACGGTTTCGTTGCTGGAGTTATCCCATTAGACCTTCTGGCGCATGAAAGGGTGAGAGTTCGGGGAGGTAATGACGCTAGAAATGCAAGGGAAAAAACAATGCCTGTATGGCAAGAGCTATGGGAAGGGAGCCTGATTCCGAATATCTATGAATGGGTCAACCGTGGGCACAGGGCGGTGAATTATCACCTCACCCAGGCGCTTACGGGGCATGGATGCTTTGGGTCTTACCTGGTGCGCATCGGGAAACTGGATGAGGCGCACTGCAGGTATTGTGGAGCGACTGAGGACATTGCGGAGCATACCATCTTCGGTGTACGAGACGGGAGAGAATGAGGAGCGCCGCAAAATGCAAGGTGGGAGAGAATGTAAACAAGGAGGGTATGGTGAGAATCATGCTGCGCAGTGAGTATGAATGGGGCGTGCTGACTGGAATGATAGGATATATAATGAGGAGAAAGGAAAACGATGAATGGGACGAGCGTAAGGCGGGACGAGGGGTTGCTACGGGCGAGCCGAGCGTGCCAACGCCGGCCCCCCCTTGTAGATTGTAGATATGGTGGTGACGACTTGTACTGCGACCTTTATAGATCTATTGTACCCCACCCTCCTCCTGCAAGCGTTGGTGTACTTACCAATTTAGAGCGCCTCCTCTAATCCTGATTCCTTTAGGAATTCCAGAATCTGGGTGGGATTCAAGGTCTCCAGCTCCTTTGTGTTCAAGCAGTGAGCCCCAAGGTACATCTGTCTCTTACGGAGTAATGCTCCTCAGTCTTTGAGCAGATGTATGGGGGTTTCCTCTGCTGAGCCACAGAAGAGGCCCCTCTTAGTGCAAAGGGGGCGAACAAATTTATTGTAAACTCTGATGTGAGGGGGAGCACGGCGATTAACGGCGCGCCCGGCACAACGGATGAATGTGGATAAATGCTTTGGATAGGAAAGGGGAGGAACGTGATGAAGTTATGTCAAATTTTGGATTCTGTAACGTTCTCTCCGGTTTTGGCTGGGGGGGTCTGAATGGTGAGTTTTTTTTTAGTGGGTCGCCCTTTTTGGGGGGCAGCCCCACACTACCACTCGGCACGGGTCGGGTGGTGTCTGTTTTTCACTTTCAGCACAAAAAAAAAGATTATAAACATGTGACATCAAGTCTAGTAATACCATGAAGTTGATATGGATGAAGATGATAAACTTGGTGAAGAACGGAGTTACCATTGCAATTTACTGTGAATAAAAATCTGCATTGCTTAGAGTTGAAGACGAAAGGCAAAAGACAAACATTGCAGCATTTGGGTTAGAACACCACAGATGTACCAGGTTTTACGAGGGTCTCAAGCTTGGAATGGTGTTGGCAGGCCGGGACTTATAGACCCAGGGCCCTTAGGCACTTGACAGTTGTCTAATGAATTCAGAAAACCTGACCCTCAGAGCGCGTAGATTGTTTTTTATTTGCATCATTGATAATTATCTGAAGAGTGATCTCATGATCTCATCACAGGAGCAACATGCCATGATCTCATCACGGGAGCAACCTAGACTTCAACAGGCATCAGCTCGATCAGACCATCTTGTCTGAGAGACTTTTTTTTTGTGCGGGTTGTTTGGCTGCAAAGCCTTCCTCCACTGCGACCAACTTGATCTATTGTGCTTGACCCTACTACAATTGCTCTCCCAGGAATTCAACTTCCTGAACGAAGTCTAAGATATTGCTGAGAGGCTTACTACTCAGCTTCAAGGTGGTCAATCAAAGTGGGCAAGCCTTATGTGTGCTAGCGCTACACATGTGCACATTATGTGTTCAGCGGTTTCTTCATCTGATTGACATAATCTACAGGCAACTTCCTCTGCCTTTCCCATTTTGTGTAGGTGATATCTCACCGAACAATGTCGTGTGAGTATGCCTACCAAAGTTCTGATTTCCCTTCTTGAGAAGCTTAGCATCTGCTGCGTTAGAATATTTATAAAAATAAACAATTGCGGCAGAATAGTTTATGAGCATTTTAGCTTGCCTCTGTCCTGGCGTGTTCTTCCAGTGGGTTTGCTTTTGCTCTTCTTCCCATTTCTTAGCCCCCTGCCTTAAGTGGGCCTTTGTAAGCCCACAAGTTGACTACGGGCCCTAGAAGCCCCGCTTTTGGCGAGTGTGTCAGCCATTTCATTCCCATATAATCCCTGGTGACCACATTAGCGTGAGTCTGATAACCTTTCACCAGTTGCTTCAGGGTTTGTTTACAGTTCCAGGTTAACTTGGAATTAAAGTTGTGGGTGGTAATAAATTAAATGCCGTGGACTCCCTGTGACTCCGGCTGTATATGCCAATTCCTGTACCCTTAGCAGTTTTTGATGCATCGGTGTACCACATGGATGCTTTGTCTTTCAGATTTTTGATTCTTTGAACACTGCTTGGGCGGTCATTGATGACCACTTCAACGGCTGTGTCAAAGTCGTATTCTGTAGATATAAATTTCTCTCCGATTTGTTCCCTTATTTTCATGTGTATCTGAATAGGTGATGTATAATTTAGTCTCAGAGCACTGAGAAGACCTTCTTTTTCTACCTGTTTGTGCAGTGAGAGTAGGTCCAACAGAACTTCCATTGCTGTTGTTGGAGTAGATTGCATCGCTGCTGTTATACCCAAGCACACAAGCCGTAGAAGCTTTTGTTTTGGGTCTTTATTTCCTTTGTTTTGTATCACCATACGAGTGAACCATAGGTGATAATCAGTCTTACCACTGCTGTGTAAGACCATAGGACCATTTTAGGTTTTAGTCCCAAAAAGCTTACGGCAGATCAAAAAGGCTGCTGTGGCTTTTGAGTGTTTTGTTCAGATGCGAGTTTCTTATCCAAGGTTACCCCGAGATATTTCACCTCCTCAGAGAACTCAAACATCTGACCATCAATGCTCGGAGCTTTCAAGTTCAGCTTCCTCTTTCTGGTAAAGGGGACCATTACTGTTTTGCTCGGGTTGACACTAAGGCCCTCCTTCTTGCTCCAATAGTTGATGGTGTTAAGTGCACTCATGATTGGTACTACCAAACTTACCCCTTATTATGATGGCAACATCGTCTGCATAACCAACTGCCTTATACCCATTCTTAGTTAGCACATCTAGGAGAATATCAATGACCAGGTAACACAGCAGAGGCGATAACACCCCCCCTAGTGGGCAGCCTCTCTCTGTGGTTACCGTCCTCGTTGATCCCCCCAGTGCGGCAGTAATTTTATGATTGGTCAGTATGTCTTGAATCCACTCAATGATAGCATCTTCGATCCCTTTGTTGGTGGCTGTATTCTTTATTGATAAACGGATTGTATGGTCAAACGCTTCCTCTATATCTATAAAGATACCTACTTTCTTCCAATGTGGTCTTTGACAATGTGGACTCGTGAACAGCATCCACTGTAGATTTGCCTGGCTGATAAGCGTATTGGTGCTTATGGAGAGGACTTGTTTTGAGAGGTCCGCACCGTATGTGATTGTCCACAATTTTTTCCATTGTTTTCAGGAGGAAGGAAGTGAGGCTAATTGGTCGGTAGGACTTTGCAGGTCTTGAGGCCTGTGCCCTGCCTTAGAGATGAATAACACTTTGGTCTCTTTCCATTCCAGCGGTATGTACACCAGTTGAAAGCTGGCCTTAAATATCTCAGCAATGCAGGGGGCTATGGTTTCGATCCCTTTCTGCAGCATTGCCGGGAAAATGCCATCAGGTCCGGCAGACTTAAATGGCTTAAAACTGTTCACAGACCATGCGACTTTTTGAACAGTAAACATGGTTGTTGCCATGTTTTTGCAGATTTTGGCTGGGCGCTTTATCCGCGTTATCCCTTCACCAGTTGATTTAGTTCGTCTGCAGTAAAACACTTAGACTTTCCTCTAAATCTTTGGTATACTTACCACTCGCTGTCTTAATAAGCCCGATTTTATTAGAGTGGTGCTTTGCCAAAACCTTTTGCAGCCTTGCCGTTGGGGTGCATTGATCAATGCTCTCACAGAAGTCACGTCAGGTTTTCCTTTTCGACCTTCTTAATTCTTTATTGTAATCAGTAAGTGCTACTCTGTAGGCTTCCCAGTTGCCTGTTATTTTTGCACCGTTGAAGGCTTTCCTAGCCGTCTTTCTCAGACGGCCTAGCGCTTTGTTCCACCAAGGAACAGCCCTTGATTTTTGAATCTTTTTGAGAGGACTGCTAGTCTCATAGGCGTGTGTTATAACGCCTTTTAGATGAAACGATGCTGCTTCCAGCTTGTCTGTTGTGTTTATTATGAGGCGGAGACCTTCGGTTTCCTGTCTGAGGATCTCCTTGTAGAGTTCCCAATCAGTACACCTCGGGTCTGAAAAAGACTTATGTGTGCTAGTGCTACACATACGCACATTATGTGTTCAGCGGTTTCTTCATCTGATTCACATAATCTACTTCCTCTGCCTTTCCCATTTTGTGTAGGTGATATCTCACCGGACAATGTCTGAACTGTTGAATTTGACTTCAGTTTTGCCACTAGGGCCCCTAGCCTTATAGGCCTAGGCAGAAATCCGGCAATGGGTGTTGGGCTTTACAAGACAGTTATTGCAAAATAATCGCTCGGTGCAAATTCTGGTATTTAATAATCTATTTCCCGCAGATGAGGAATGAAAGTAAAAACAAACAAAAACATTCATAGATTGGCAGTGAACGTTTGTTTTCGTTCTGGAGTTAATGAAAGACGGAAATAAAATCGTTGTTGTTGCTGTCAAAAAAAGCAGCAACAAAAGAGCAACAAGAAACGAGTTGCAATTATCGATTGTCGCAAGAGAGAAATCGGATTGGTCGAAACGCGTTTGGATAATAAAAAAGAAGGCCATGAGATCCGTTTCCGCGTTGTTGTTGTTGTTAAAGAGATTGGTCGAGGCGCCGTGTGTGAGTGCGCGTTGTTTACGTCGTCATTCGTTTCGTAAGAATGTGGCTAACAACTCACCCTGGCCGTGGCGTCGGACACCTCCTTCATGATCTGCTCGAAGCGGGCCGTCTCCTCCGCCTGCCGGTGCGTGTGCAGCGCGATCTTCTCACTGAACTTACGCGGGTTCGCCATCGCCGTCTCGCACTCTCGCCACTTCGCTTGCTCTTACTCCTAAACGGTACGTCCACTGAAAACACTGCACGATTCTCAACACACAAACAACTCAACAACACTGACCACGCGAGCGCAACATCCGCGAACTAATCTCGCCCCGGCATTTCAGCAACCTGCTTTATCATCCAAAATATCAATTTGACAGCACGTTATTTGGGTTGCCTACTACTTAAATACTGCATCAACAAGATTAACTTCCTCAAACTAATTCTAATACCAGACAGAATGTTTTACCAATCCGGATGTTGCCCAGATTCGATCACCGAGAAGTGAAAAGGCCACTTGCCTTTTCACTTCTTACACACATTTTTTCACTAAGACATATCTTTAGTTATTCGTCTCTGGAATAAGGCAACCGACGTTCAACGCCTCCGTGCCATAATCCAAAACTAACTGAAAACCTCCAGTGGCGTGGACAAAGTTAGGTTCATTATTATTTAGGGTTACTATATTTGAACAATTTTTTAACTAGTATTAGGACCGGAAGTAGTATTGGTTTAATCTAAGTTGGATTAGGTTTATCTAAGTTGGATTAGGTTCGGTTAGGGTTTTCTATGTTGCATTAGGTTCTGTTAGGGTTATCTTATCTAAGTTGGATTAGGTTCGGTTAGGGTTTTCTAAGTTGCATTAGGTTCTGTTAGGGTTATCTAAGTTGGATTAGGTTCCGTGAGGGTTTTGTAAGTTGAATTAGATTCGTTTAGGGTTATCTAAGTTGGAATAGGTTCGGTTATCTTTTTCTTTTTTTATAGGGGGCGTAGCAAGCACAGCTGGGTTAACTTGACAAGTGGCCCCCAGAAACCCTGGCATCCTAGGACCGGAAGTAGTATTGGTTTAATCTAAGTTGGATTAGGTTCGGTTAATCTAAGTTGGATTAGGTTCGGTTAGGGTTTTCTAAGTTGCATTTGGTTCTGTTAGGGTTATCTAAGTTGGATTAGGTTCAGTGAGGGTTTTGTAAGTTGAATTAGATTCGATTAGGGTTATCTAAGTTGGAATAGGTTCGGTTATCTTTTTCTTTTTTTATAGGGGGCGTAGCAAGCACAGCTGGGTTAACTTGACAAGTGGCCCCCCAGAAACCCTGGCATCCTAGGACCGGAAGTAGTATTGGTTTAATCTAAGTTGGATTAGGTTCGGTTAGGTTTATCTAAGTTGGATTAGGTTCGGTTAGGGTTTTCTAAGTTGCATTTGGTTCTGTTAGGGTTATCTAAGTTGGATTAGGTTCAGTGAGGATTTGTAAGTTGAATTAGATTCGATTACGGTTATCTAAGTTGGAATAGGTTCGGTTATCTTTTTCTTTTTTAATAGGGGGCGTAGCAAGCACAGCTGGGTTAACTTGACAAGTGGCCCCCCAGAAACCCTGGCATCCTAGAACCGGAAGTAGTATTGGTTTAATCTAAGTTGGATTAGGTTCGGTTAGGTTTATCTAAGTCGGATTAGGTTCGGTTAGGGTTTTCTAAGTTGCATTAGGTTCTGTTAGGGTTATCTAAGTTGGATTAGGTTCAGTGAGGGTTTTGTAAGTTGAATTAGATTCGATTAGGGTTATCTAAGTTGGAATAGGTTTGGTTATCTTTTTCTTTTTTTATAGGGGGCGTAGCAAGCACAGCTGGGTTAACTTGACAAGTGGTCCCCCAGAAACCCTGGCATCCTAGGACCGGAAGTAGTATTGGTTTAATCTAAGTTGGATTAGGTTCGGTTAGGTTTATCTAAGTTGGATTAGGTTCGGTTAGGGTTTTCTAAGTTGCATTAGGTTCTGTTAGGGTTATCTAAGTTGTATTAGGTTCGGTTAGGGTTTTCTAAGTTGCATTTGGTTCTGTTAGGGTTATCTAAGTTGGAATAGGTTCGGTTATCTTTTTCTTTTTTTATAGGGGGCGTAGCAAGCACAGCTGGGTTAACTTGACAAGTGGCCCCCCAGAAACCCTGGCATCCTGGTACTGCTCCTCACATGACTTCAGGATGCTGGTGTATAAATATATTTAGGCACATATCTTACTTCCCCCATCCAGTCATGCTGATTGGGGGTTCGGGTTTTGTCGTTCTTTTTCTATTTTCTGCCTGGTTCTCTCGTCTTGCTCCTTATAGGTGATTATATTACGAATAATATTTTGAACGTATTCCCAATTGTGTTCAGACTGCAGCATGTAGGGTACTGTCATTCACGGTTCGATATCTTTTGGTAGGGTGCTCCCAACTATAGCACGAGTGTATAGTGTGCCACATTGTCTTCCTTCCTGCAGTACTCGCACAGGCTGTCAGAGGCTCTGCCTATTTTGTGGAGATAGTCCCGGAAATACCCATGGCCACTGAGTGCCTGAGTGAGGTGGTAATTTACTTCTCCGTGCTTCCTGGTGATCCATTTTTTCACGTCGTTTATCAGGAGTTTGGTCCACTGTTCATTGCTCCCAGTGCTTCGGCCATGTCCGTAGTAAGTCTCTTCTTGCCGTCTTTTTTATTTCTTTTTGTTGACTACTGCAACTGAGTCTCTCTGAATCTGTGAGTATATGTTTAGCCTCTCTATGACTAGCAGCTCTATTGGGGGCATGCCTGCAATTACCAGTGACGCCTCCCTAGAGACGGTCCTGTAGGCACTGCTGGCTCGAATTGCGAGCATTCTCTGGACCGCTCCCAGCTTGTGCTTGGTGACTTCCACGTTCATGGCTCTTGCACATACTGGGGCAGCATATAACATTTGCAGTTTTCAGCAGTTTTCTTTTGCTGCTTCTAGGTCCTCCGACGTTAGGCATTAGCCTTTCCAACGCGCATAGGGTTTTTTGGGCTTTATCGGCTGCTTTTTTAACGTGCTCCCAGAATGATAAATTTTTATCTATTTCAACCCTTAAGTATCTTATAGCACTCTTTGGGGTGATGACAGTGTCCCTCAGCTTAAATTTTATGTCCCCAATTTTCCGCTTTCCCGTTAATAGGACCGCTTCCGTTTTTTCCGGAGCCAGCTTAAGCATTTTGTTGTCTATCCACAGGTCAATCAAGAGTATCGCTTTATTGGCCTTTCTCATTACACCCTGCTCGGTTTTGTCTCGTACTACAAGTGCGAGATCGTCTGCAAAGCCGACGGACAGGCAGGGTTTCGTCTGCAAAGCCGACGGACGGCAGCCTTCAGGGTTTCAGGGTTTTTCCTTCTACGCCTTCAGGCAGCTTGAGTTTGAGGACTCAGTCATACACTAAGTTCCATAGTGTCGGGCCCATCACTGATCCCTGCGGCACTACACCGAGGATCTCCTTTGTAGTGCAGCCGTTGTCTGATTCGGCGACGATCTCTCTTTCAGCTAGGTAGCTGTCTATCATCGCCAGAAGGTATGGTGCGAATCTACGTCGCGTCGCCTCATCGAGGATGTCTTGCCAGCAGGCCGAGTTGAAGGCGTTGCGCACATCCAGTGTGATAAGGACGCATATTTTGCGAGTACCTTTTCTGGCCTCGTCGGCGATGGCCACCACTTTCTTTAAGGCGTCAAAGGTTCGGTTATCTAAGTTGGGTTAGGTTCGGCTAGTTATCTAAGTTGGATTAGGTTCTGTTAGGGTTATCTAAGTTGGATTTGGTTCGGTTAGTTTTTTAAGATGGATTAGGTTCGGTTAAGGTTTTCTAAGTTGGATTAGGTTCGGTTAGGGTTTTCTAAGTTAGATTAAGTTCGGTTAAGGTTACCTAAGTTGGATTAGGTTTGGTTAGGGTTTTCTAAGTTGGATTAGGTTCGGTTAGGGTTTTCTAAGCTGGATTAGGTTCAGTTAAGGTTATCTAAGTTGGACTTGGTTCGGTTAGTGTTTTCTAAGTTGGATTAGGTTCAGTTAGGGTTATCTAAGTTGGATTAGGTTCGATTAGAGTTTTTTAAGTTGGATTAGGTTCGGTTAGGGTTTTATAAGTTGGATTAGGTGTGAGGCGGCCCCCTACTGCTGCCTGTGTGCTGAGGACGGCGGTGCGGAGGCTGCCAGTCATATGTTGGGCAGTTACCGTTGCCCGACTTTCAAGAGGGAAATAGCTAGAGTATGCACAAGTACATCCAGCTAAATTTAAATAGATGTAGAGGTGCCCAAGACTTGGTGTACTCGTCTCGCACAGACGCCAGGGGACTTCTACTGGCAGAGTTAATGGCGAGACTTGATATACGTCCCCTTAATGAAGGAACAGTACCGACCTGGGTCCGAGAGAGCACGGGCTCGGCTTCAGTGATTGACGTGCCTTTGCCAGTGCGGGGCTTGCTCAACTTATTAGCGGATGGAAAGTGCGAGACGGGGTAACTCTGAGTGACCACCGTTATATAACATACAGTAGATCTGAGCCGGTTACTAGAAGATTGAGACCACAGACGAGGGGCTGGGCAACCAACAAAATGGACAGAGAAGCCTTTACAACAAGCATATGTGAGGAGGCAAGAAAAATCAGGCGTTTCCAACCAGAAGACTTAGTCATGGCTGCTATACCGGCTGTGGAAAGAGCATGCGACGCGTCGATGCCCAGAAGATCTGGGATTGAAAAAAAGACGCCCGTATTTTAGTGGTCTGCAAATCTGGCGGCGTTGAGACGCGAATACCTACGTTTAAGGCGCAAGGCACAACGAGCCAGGACATCTGGTAACCAGGAGGTTGATAATCTTGTGGCGGACCACAAGGCCGTGAAGAAACAGTTCCGCCTTGCTATTAAGAGTAGCAAGGAGGCCTGCTGGAGAGAAATGCAAGAAGCTGTTGATGAAGACCCCTGGGGACGCCCCTACCGTATTGTTACAGGACGACTAGGACGCAGATTACCACATGTAAAAAAAGATCCTATCGAATTGATGCTATCGACAGCAGCACCATTGCCATCTGACAAGGCCAAGAGATTGCCATCTGACAAGGCGCCAGGAATAGATGGTATCCCAAATGAGGGGGTCGTAGCTACGGTAGCTAGCGCTCCGGAAGTCCTCCTCTCAGCTTACAACGTCAGCCTGCATAAGCGCATGATACTTGCGAGGCTCAATGAGGCCATCGAACATACAGGGGGATTATCCGAAAGACAGTTCGGCTTTCGCAGGGGCCGATCAACGATGGATACCATGGAAGCGATTTTGAACATGGCGCGTATGGCGAACGCAAGGAAGGGCCGTTTCCTTGCGTTAGTATACCTGGCTATTTAGCCAGGTATACTATGGCCGACCACCTCGCCGAATTGAAGGCGTTCCGTACATCTAGCGTAGTCATCGCACAGGGCGTCGCGAAACGGCCCTTCCTTGCGTTCGCCATACGCGCCATGTTCAAAATCGCTTCCATGGTATCCATCGTTGATCGGCCCCTGCGAAACTAAATAGTCGAAATGATTACGAATTATTTATCGAACAGACTATTAGTATACAGTACAACAGAGGGACAAAGGAGTCGCCACATAACCGTTGTCGCGCCACAGGGCTCGGTACTTGGGCCGACCCAGTGGAACATTATGTATGATGACCTTCACGCGGTTCCGCTCTGTCTCAGGCGATAAGGGGGTGGTTTTTAGTGGGTAGGACCGGTGCTAACATCAAGCCGGGTGAGTCCCACACTCCTCGAGGCATGATGGCTCTTTTGAAGGCATGATGGATTTGGAGGCTAGGGGGCCGTACGGAAAGGTATTTTCCCCTCCTTCCAAAAAAAAAGTTGGGTTAGGTTAGGTTAGATAGAACCTAATCCAACTTATTGTAAGTCAAAATCAAGGAAAGGGATTTGTGTTAGTCTAGATAAATTATAAGCTAGTTTGAGCTTGAATCAAGAGCACCTAAGTTAAAATTTGGAAGATCAAACTGATCTAGATGCTCTTAAACTAAGTCAAAATCAAGGAAAGGGATTTGTGTTAAAGTCTATATGGATTATAAGCTAGTTTGAGCTTGGATCAAGACCACCTAAGTTAAAATTTGGAAGGTCAAACTGACCTAGGTGGTCTTAATCTAAATCAAAATCAAGGAAAGAGATTTATGTTAAAGTCTAGATAGATTTTAAGCTAGTTTGAGCTTGGATCAAGACCACATAAGTTAAAATTTGGAAGATCAAACTGATCTAGGTGGTCTTAAATGAAGTCAAAATCAAGGAAGGGGATTTGTGTTAAAGTCTAGATGGATTATAAGCTAGTTTGAGCTTGGATCAAGACCACTTAATTTATAATTTGGAAGGTCAAACTGACTTAGGTGGTCTTAATCTAAGTCAAAATCAAGGAAAGAGATTTATGTTAAAGTCTAGATGGATTATAAGCTAGTTTGAGCTTGGATCAAGACCACCTAAGTTAAAATTTGGAAGGTCAAACTGACCTAGGTAGTCTTAAACTAAGTCAAAATCAAGGAAGGGGATTTGTGTTAAAGTCTAGATGGACTATAAGCTAGTTTGAGCTGGGATCAAGACCACCTAAGTTAAAATTTGGAAGGTCAAACTGACCTAGGTGCTCTTAATCTAAGTCAAAATCAAGGAAAAAGATTTATGTTAAAGTCTAGATGGATTATAAGCTAGTTTGAGCTTGGATCAAGACCACCTAAGATAAAGTTTGAAAGATCAAACTGATCTAGGTGGTCTTAAACTAAGTCAAAATTAAGGAAGGGGATTTGTGTTAAAGTCTAGATGGATTATAAGCTAGTTTGAGATTGGATCAAGACCACCTAATTTAAAATTTGGAAGGTCAAACTGACCTAGGTGGTCTTAAACTAAGTCAAAATCAAGGAAGGGGATTTGTGTTAAAGTCTAGATAGATTATAAGCTAGTTTGGGCTTGGATCTATTTTGTTGTTTACCTAAAACGCCTAGTCTGTAGTTAATGGTAACTAGAACTGTCTTCAGTTAGTAAGTATTGAGGTCCGTATTTGGTGACGGATCCTGTGCCTTCCATGAAGCTTCCTCCATGGATGTAGACCATGACTGGCTGCTGATGGGTGGGTTTGAGCTGTAGAAAAGTTGGTCAAAATTGGTTTTAGATGCGAAATTTGTTGGTGCTTTAATAGTATATTTGATGATTGAGACCAATTTCTTCGATGACCAGCACCGTTCTGGTCGAAGCCTGAGTGCATCCTCCACCCAAAACGGAAGCTTTAGAAAATCTTCAAACGGAACTCAGAGAAAGAGCAATTCAAACAATTGAAGAAACATATTGAGGATATCAAAAGACTTGCCCATATAGTCTTGAAGATTTAAATTTGAGGGATAACTTATCCTCAATATGTTTCTTCAATTGTCTGAATAGTAAAAAGGAACCACCTTAACTCTGTTGGAATCCCATAATGTACCCACTCAAACTTCCATGTAAGAGCAACGACAAAGACTTGCTAGAAGTCGCAACACGTTATCAGAAATAGACCACGAAGACGTGTAGGCTGTGCGCCCCTCAATTAACTAATGATTTTGTCTGTATTTGAGGATAATTAAAATTTAACCCCATTTCTTGAAATGATTCACCGTCATCAACAATTTATACAAATCTCCTCGACACACGTTCGTAAAAACAAGACACTCACTAAACAATTTTTCTCAGTTTCTCTCCGTTCAGTCTCTCGACAAATGTTCGGCGGGCTTGAAGTGGTTCAGCAGGTTCACCGTCCAGTCGCTCTCCACCCCCTTCGTGTACTCCCGGATAAACCGGTAGTTGCAGATCGAGATGCGCTTCTGGTACTCGGGCATCATCCCCATGTTCAGTGGCGGCTCTTCCCCCTTGTCCCGCATCGCGGCCAGTCCCCGCATCGTGTGGAACACCATCGTTATCTCCACAAACCGCTTCTGGTCGTCGCCCTCCTCCTCATTAAAAATAATACCCACCTAATCAAACAAGAACTTGGATTCATACATCTTATACAATCTATTGATAGACTCTTACTTGATACGGAAATGAGAAATAAATGTCTTCTTTATTGATTGCAATTTGTTGTCGCTGTGTAAGTGACATCAAGGCGACAGATGCTTGGAGCTTAGGCACAATATCACCCGAGACTAATCCACTCAAGGCTTTTGCCTCACCCGCTGCAAGTTTATTTGATATAACCTACAACAAATAAATTGGGAATCATGAAAACGGAGAGATAACAATAGTGATCTTACTTCTAAGGCTTGTTTGGCTCCGGCGACGAAATCAGGTAGGTTGAAGTCGCGATCGAAGTAAGGCTTGATGATGAAGGTGGCTAGGATGAAGTTCCTCATCGATTTGATGAGGGAGGGCCACACGATCTCGGGGAAGTTCATGAGAGGGGGTAGCTTGTTGTTTGTTGGGACATCCTGGTTGCAGTACTTCCTGCCCGGACTGGTGTGAAACCTCCTCTGCCCGGACTGATGTGAAACCTTCGAGGTTAGGGCTGGCAAAAGACACTTGGAGAGGCTGCCGAGGTTTGAGGTTAGACGCGGCAGAAGAATTGAGGTTATGTGGCGCGGCTTCGCCAGACGAGTGATGTTTATGTTCATTATGTTGGGAACATTAATGTTGCAGGAGGTGTTTGGTTTGTCAAAAATTAAAAAAATATTCTGATGTTTGTGTTGGCAGCGACCGCTGCGACATTTTTCAAGTTTGACGGACCATCGCAAAGTTGCCAAGTTTAATACGCAAAGATTACACTTGAAATTTGCTTTTAAAAACTTTAGTTAAACGTTTTTTGAGTGAGTAAACTTTGTTGAATCCAATTTAAACTTGATTTGTAATCGTTGGGATTTTTTCGGAGGAACAATAAGAAATATAAAATTGTGATTAGGTTTTTTCAGGTTGGTACTTGTAATTTTTGAGAATTGACGGAAATTAACACCGTTGTCACGTTTCTTACGAAAACTTCAAAAAAACAGTTTTATTTACGAAGTTGATACCAACTTGGAAATTAACAGGGAAATTTCGTTTTTTCTTGCGAATTAATAGAGAAATTTTGTTCTTTCTTGCGAATTACGTTCTTTCCGTTGGTTAAGGTGAAAAAAAATTAAGGAAACAATTAATTTTAAAGGTATTTTAACTAGTTTTTGTGATAAAAATTGATTGTCTAATTAATCTCCATAAAATTTTATGGAAAAAGTTTTAATGAAATCCCACAGTAAAATTACACAGGCATAAGAAATTTGTATTTAAGGCAAAAATATCAACGTGTTTTTCTCATCTATTGCTGATTTCTTTGAACATTCTACGTAAAGGAAAGAAAAACAAACTAGATTTAGGAAAGTTAAGTTGAGCCGGAAGGTTGTTTAAGTTGTTTTAAGGGTAGAAGTAATGAAGGGTTTTGATTGGGTATTGGTCCGTTGAAAGTTTTATGGTGCAAATCTTTGAGTTTGTTTTTCTTCCGGATTTTTCCAAAAGTGAAAAAGTCTTTGTTTATATATTTATATTATTTTTTTTTTACACACACACACAATTTCTAATGCTCTTTGCTAGAAAATTTCGAACAAAAAGCCGAAATTTTCGCACAAAATTTCTCTGGAAAGAAAACCCTAACAGTTACAAACTGAACAAAATTGACATATGTACACAGCGGGAAGTGAAACTGTTCCTTCTCCGATTCAAAATTTAATTTCATCTATTTACAAAAAATCTCTCTGTCCGATCTTTAAACAAACATTAAATCATTCGGACTTAAGTAGAAAAATAGACTAAATCAATATCGACTTAAATAATTTACAAATATCTAAGCTGACTTAAACATTTCAACTTAACACACTCAGTTTATATATTAACTTAACTTACATTAAAACTATGGCTAAAAACAATTTGTCTAGTTTTCTTATTGGTTAGTTCCAACATTTTAATTGGCTACAATTTCCAGAATGTCTTCTTATTGGTTCAAACAAATTTCATGAATTTTAGATAATTTTCCAATTGGTTGAAACAAATTTCGGATTGTTTTCCAATGGACCATTTTACGGTTAGTTAAGCGTCTGCGCGTCCGCCTTGTTTAAAAGGCGGGAAAATGAAAGTTTCGGGCACATTTTGTTATTTTTACTGGTTATACGTCAAAAAAGTGCCCGAAAACATGGCGGGAATTGAATTGCAACTAGGAAAAGGTCTATTGGTTGAAGCGAATCTTAAAGATTTCCAGATGGATTTCCAATTGGTTGAAAGCAAACGATGTTTCAGATTGCTTTCCATTGGTTGAAATACATTTGATTAAATTCCTTTAGGCTTGAGATTGTTTTCTAATTGGCTAAAAGTAATTTGATAGATAGAAAAGTGTTTTCTGATTGGTTAAACAAACTTACTAATTTTGATTGAGACCTCAAACTTTGGTTGAAACAAATTTCAAATTGTTTTCCAATTGGATAAAACAGATTTCAAATTGTTTCCAATTGGTTAGGACAAATGTGAAATTGTTTTCCAATTGGTTGATACAAATTTAATATTTTTCAGATTGTTGTTCCAATTGGTTGAAACAAATTTAATAATTTTCAGATTGTTGTTCCAATTGGTTGAAACAAATTTATTAATTTTCAGATTATTTTCCAATTGGTTGAATTTTCAGATTGTTGTTCCAATTGGTTGAAACAAATTTAATAATTTTCAGATCGTTTTCCAATTGGTTGAAACAAAATTAATAATTTTCAGATTGCTTTCCAATTGGTTGAAACAAATTCAATAATGTTCAGATTGTGGTTCCAATTGGTTGAAACAAATTTATTAATTTTCAGATTGTTTTCCAATTGGTTGAATTTTCAGATTGTTGTTCCAATTGGTTGAAACAAATTTAATAATGTTCAGATGGTTTTCCAATTGGTTGAAACATGTGACAAAAGTAATATTCTTTCCAATTTTGACAACATTGCAGATCATTGGGTAAAGCAAATCGCTTATTGGTTCAACGAATTTGACAATTTAGAGATTGATTTCCTATTGGTTAAGACAAGTTCCCGCTTGTATTTTGATTGGTTGTGCATACTAAGTGAAATATTTAAGTCGACTTACATTTTAATCTAAGCTTAAATCTAGAGTTAAATGAACCGTTTGCTTTTTTTCAAACAACCGTTGGCGAAAGTAAGAAAAAAAACTTTATTCAAACCTCGCTTAAAACAAAACAAAAATAATATATACAGAAGAAAAAAATACGCAAAAGTTGGGGGAAAAAGGTAATAATAATAAGAAAATGTATAAAAAAATCGTGGTAAAGGGTAACAATTTTTTTTTATCGCTCTGCTATTGGTTGAAGCAAATCTGTCGTGCTTCAGATGCTTTCCCTATTGGTTCAACGAATTTGACAACCTCCGGATTGATTGGCTATTGGCTAAGACAAGTTCCCGCTTGTTTTCCGATTGGTCAACATTTTTGGGGATGCAGTTTTTTTTATATAAATTGACATTTTCTTTCTTTTTGTGGACATTTTTTTTTCTGAAATTAGTTTTCTATTTCTTAAAAAAATCACAGATTTTTCCTCGTGATTTCTGCAAAAATTTGCGAATTTTGAAAAAGCTTTCGTTATTGGTTCAACCAAACTTAATAAATCCCATACTGTTCTCTTATTGGTGGAACCAAATTCAATAACTCACACACCGTTCCCCTATTGGTTGAAACAAAATCGATGACTTATAGAATTTTTTCCCCATTTGTTTGACACAAACAAAGATTGTTTACAGATTATACAGTTTACAGATTATCTGATAGGTTTACAGATTGTCTCCCTATTGGTTGAAATAAATTTGATAAAAACGTTTTTCAATTGGTTCCAACAAATTCGATAAATCACAAATTGCTTCCCCGTTGGTTGAAACAAATTCTGTAAGTTATAGATTGTTTTCCTATTGGTTGAAACAAATTCAGTAACTTACAAATTGTGTCTCTATTGGTTGAAACAAATTCTATAACTTGTTTACACATTGTCTCCCTATTGGTTGAAACAAATTTGATAAATTGTAAAACGTTTTTCAATTGGTTCCAACAAATTCGATAAATCACAAATTGCTTCCCCGTTGGTTGAAACAAA
Source organism: Phosphuga atrata (assembly GCA_944588485.1). Lineage (NCBI taxonomy): Eukaryota > Metazoa > Arthropoda > Insecta > Coleoptera > Silphidae > Phosphuga > Phosphuga atrata. Next base: position 28,111,857 of record OX155906.1, read on the forward strand.
TTCTGTAAGTTATGGATTGTTTTTTTATTGGTTGAAACAAATTCAGTAACTTGCAAATTGGTTTCAAATTAGCTGAAACAAATTCAGTAGCTTGCACATTGCGTTTCTATTGGTTGAAACAAATTCAGTAACAAACAAATTAGTTTCTTATTGGTTGAAACAAATTCAGTAATTTACAAATTGCGTTTCTATTGGTTGAAACAAATTCTATAAGTTATAGATATTTTTCCTATTGGTTGAAACAAATTCAGTAACTTACAAATTGTTTTTCTATTGGTTGAAACAAATTCAGTAACTTACAAATTGTGTTTCTATTGGTTGAAATAAATTCAGTAACTTACAAGTTGTGTTTCTATTGGTTGAAATGAATTCAGTAATTTACAAATTGTGTTTCTATTGGTTGAAATGAATTCAGTAATTTAGATATTTTTCCGATTATTTGAAATAAATTCAGTAATTTACAAATTGGTTTCCTATTGGTTGAAACAAATTCAGTAATTTAAAAATTGGTTTCCAATTGGTTGAAACAAATTTAGTAACTTACAAATTGGTTTCCAATTGGTTGAAATAAATTCAGTAACTTACACAATGCGTTTCTATTGGTGGAAACAAATTCTATAGGTTGTAGATATTTATCCTATTGGTTGAAACAAATTCAGTAACTTATAAATTGGTTTCTTAATGGTTGAAACGAATCCAGAAACTCACAAAATGTGTTTCTATTGGTGAAACAAATTCGGTAACTCGCATTGTTTTCCTATTGGTCGAAACAAATTCAGTAATTTACAAATTGTGTTTCTATTGGTTGAAACGAATTCAGTAATTTAGATCTTTTTCCGATTATTTGAAATAAATTCAGTAATTTACAAATTGGTTGCCTATTGGTTGAAACAAATTCAGTAACTTGCAAATTGGTTTGCTATTGGTTGAAACATATTCGATTGTTCTCCTATTGGTTGAATCAAATAACTTACAGATTGTTTTTTTCTATTGGTTGAAAGAAATTGAATAACTTACAGATTGTATTCCTACTGCTTGCGCCAAATCCGATAACTTACAGACTGTTTTCCTATTGGTTGAGCCAAATCCGATAATTTACAGATCGTTTTCCTATTGGTTGAGCCGAATCCGATAATTTACAGATCGTTTTCCTATTGATTGGGCCGAATCCGATAATGTACAGATCGTTTTCCCATTGGTTGGGCCAAATTCGATAAGTTACAGATTGTGTTTCTATTGGTTGAAAGAAGTTACAGATTGTTTTCGTATTGGTTGAAAGAATGTCGACAATTTTCCACATTTCGAAAAAAAAAGTCCCCATAAATAGACAATTTCAGAACAATCGAAACTTTCCAATTTACAAAACCTCCGTCATCGCGAATTTTTTGTGTGTGAATTATGTGTTAAATTTTTTTTCCTTTTTTTATTATTATTTTCCCTTTTTCGTGTGTCTGTCCGCATCGGGGGTCGATTTGGACGAAGATCACGACTCGCCGTTGCCGCTGTCGTTCTCGTCCTCCTCGTAGTCGGAGCCATCGGACGGATCGTCGTACTCCTCGTCGTAGTCGTCGTCGTAGAAGTCGGTCATCTCGACCTGCGAGTCGGACGTGTTCGGCTTCATCTGCGTCTTTATGCAGTAGTCCTCGAGCGTCAGCGGCACCTGGATCCCGTCCCGTTCCGCCTCCGCCCTCGCCGCCATCGCCTGCTTCCTAAAACAACAACAACAGAACTGTTAGCAATATGAGGATTGGAGGCAGGCGTGTCAGCTATCGCCATATCACTGATACTACCAGTCCCCCCCGAGATACCAAAAATTTAGGCTTCACCGCAGTCGGTTAAACAGAGAGAGTCCCCGTGAAAAACATGGCACATAATCCTGGACCTAATAGAGGGACTGGATCTATTTGCATGAACGAAACAACATGGGGAAATACAATAGGCCAATGGGCCACAGTGTTTTAAGAGCTAACCCCCCTGGACCCATATTGGTTAGAGAAAAAAAGTCGGTTAAACAAGCTTCCCCCAACAAATTTGGATACAGGGACTAGCTACGTCACTGATTGGTGGCCAACTACAGCCGTATAACAAAAAAAATCATCAAAATGATTGTCGATAGTAAGGAAAGATCTTATGTCCGCCTCCCACCTCATTAAACCTGATTAGTACCTGATCAATCCTAATTGCTACCTGATCAAACCTGATTACTAACCTATCAAAACCTGATTAAACCTGATTACTAATCTATAAAACCTGATTAAACCTGATTACTACCCGATCAAATCTGATTACTACCTGATCAAACCTGATTACTACTCGATCAAACCTGATTACTACTCGATCAAACCGGCTTACTACCAACTCAAACCTGATTACTACTCGATCAAATCTGATTATTACCCGCTCACGTCTGATAACTACCCGATCAAATCTGATTACTTCCCGTTCCAACTTGATTACTACCCGCTCAAATCTGATTACTACCTGATCAAATCTGATTATTTCCTGATTCTACGGCGGCGAAGTGGGGGGCGGGTCCAGAACGAAGGATCAGGTAGTAGTCAGGTACCCTCTCCGGGATTAACACTTTGCCGCAGTGAGGGCTCAGTATTTCCAAGGATCCTAAGAGCGATGCCAGCGGGAGCTTATGCTCCTGGTAGGGCCACTCTAGCTGGTAAGGTCAAAGGTGAGGAAGGAAGCCAAGTTAATCCACAGCACAGAGGGGAAAAACCTCTTCAACAAAAAAAATTCAGTAGACTCAGTGGCGCGGGAGTCTAGTTGGGTTAGCCTTATAAAATATGAAATGTCGAATGTATACAACACAATACCCCAGGTGGGTAGGACCAGCGGTTCACAATCTGAGTTTATCTTAGGCAGCTCCTCGGATTCTGGGGGGAGCAAACAATCGACAATGGACGGACGCTCGTACAACAGCGGGCTGCCACAAGACACGAACAAGCAGACGACACGTGCGGTTTTCGGCACGGTAGGGGCGGATGCCTCACGTTTGCCGCACAGCAGAATAAGCAACACAGGTGGAAGACAGAGGTGCAGCTCTCTAAATGAAGCGATGTTGAAAAAACGTAAAGTGGCGGACACGTCAATTGAAGCCACGGACAGGGACTCCATCGAACCTATCAAAAGAAAGGAGTGCCCTACTGCCTTCAACATTATTGAGTCAGTACAGGCTTGGAGGTACACAACGCAGCTTACAAAGCTAGTCGAGGACAACCCAAATACAAAAAGGGAAATAAAGACTGCGACAGAGAAGCTGAGACGGCAAATGGAGAAGAAACAGGGATTCGGCACGGGAGTGGTTTGAATCCCACCGTTGAGAAAAAATTGAGGTTCCCACATACGATGTCGACATCCAGGTAGAGGAAAAACACCTTGAACACAAGGGAGCAAGTACAGTCAACTCACAAACTAGTACGGAGGGTTAAGACGTCGAAGTGCTACTGAAGGAGTTACGGGCAGAGTACGAGGACCGCATCAAAACGGGGGAGAGTCGGATCAGGGACCTCGAGGAGGCCCTGGCAAAGGATAACCCGGTAAACCAAGGAAATACCCTGTCTTTCTTGCCACAAATAGCCACCTTAAACGAGTGGAAAGTAGTAGAAAAAAAAAGAACTGGACTGAAGAAGTATACGCAAACACTGAGCTACACTTAGGGATCCCGTTGGAGTCAAGTGACAGCGTTGTAAAAGTGGTGCCTTTAGAACCTGAAGACAAAAAAATGGAGAAAAGCATCCAAAAGCAGTTCCTACAAAGGTTCCCGGAACTCTTAGAAGCCGAAGGGGACTTAAAAGTTCTGGAACAAACCACCAGAATTAAATCTAAAGGGCTAGAGGAGCAAAGAGGAAACAGAAAAGCAATTAAAGTTGTGCACGACGGTACAGACGAGGACCTCTGGCAAAAAATAAAAAGATTAAAGAAGAGGAAACAGCAGAGGATAATTTCATTGCTATGCTCCACGTAAACGCCATGAGCCCCCAACGATTAAGGAAAATGGTCGAGGGTATTTTCAACAAAGCGGACCAAAAAGTTAGAATCTACACAACTCAACAAACTCTCACGAGAGAAGCGTCAGAGCAAAAAAAGCAAGCAAGGATAAAGAGCAAGGATAAAGAGGCAAACGCAGGCAAAAAACCGAAACCGAGGAACACGGCGGCCCTCATCGTAGAAAACAAGAACAGAGACTTCTTAAGTACGCTAAGGGACGTTAAGCCAATCATAGCCGGAAGTAATGCGAAGGAGGCCATACGGTCGATAAGAAGCTCAATGGAAGGTAACGTCCTAATCCCCGCGGACCCAGATGTAAAAGCGATAGAGGAACTGGGGAAAGCCCTCACAGATGCATTCCACGATGGTACTAAAGTAAGACGGGCCGGTGAAAGAGCAGAGACCGAAACTTTACACATAAGAGGCATGGATGAAACAGCTGATAAAGAAGACGTTCTAACAGAATAACCTCTTGAGGATACTCCTGAGGATCGGAGGGGCGTCTGAGAGCAAAAGAAGAATACTGGCATCCGTTGCAAACAATATCGTCTTGTATGGGGCACCGGTGTGGGCCAGCTGCACTAAAGTCATGAGGCTCAGGGAAGCCCTGAAAAGGGCACAAAGGAAAATAGCTATCAGGATAGTCAGCGCTTACAGAACTGTCGGGACCGACGCCGTACGGGTATTGGCAAGGCTTATTCCCCTGGAGCTTCCTGGTAGAAGAAAGAGCCAGAATCGTGGGGCGCACGCTAGACGAGGAGGGGAATGATGCAAGGGCGGTCAAAGAAGAGGCAAGGCTGGAAACCATTCGAAAGTGGCAGGAGATGTGGGACAAGGATACGAGCAATTGGACCTACAAGCTGATTCCAGATGTCAAGCCCTGGCTTGATAGGAAGCATGATCAGATGAGTTACCACATGACAATGGCGCTGACGGGCCATGGCTGCTTTCAGAGTTTTAGAAAAAGAATCGGCAAGACGAACGCGGAGAACTGCCCGTGCTGTAACACGGAGCCGGAGACGGCCGAACACACGTTGTTCACCTGCGATACGTGGGCAGGACAGACGGCGAAGTAGGAAGTGTTAAGTGGCGGGGCATTTTATCCCCGGGCGTTAACAGAGCTGATGCTAGAAAGCTAGGAGAGAGTTAGGAAGCGAGGAGCAACGTCGGTGCCATTATCAAGGAAATCATGCAGCAGAAGGAGAAGGACGAGAGGGAATGGCAGAAGGAAAGTAACGGAACAGACAAGTAAACCAGGAGCCCGCAGTTTGAAGTTATGCAAGATTTCAGTGCCAAGTTGTTTTTAGGGCGTGAAATCAGGGGGTAGGTGGTTTTAGTGGCTAAACTATCCCTGAAAGAGAAGGAGTCCCACACTACCTTAGTCGGTGCCTATAAAAGGTTTCCTCTTCCTCAAAAAAAAAAAAAAAAAAAGTAGTAGTCAGGTCAGATAATAATCAGGTTTGTCCAGGAAGTAGTCCCGTGCGTGTTTGCTAGTCCTCCATCGTGCGCCTCCCCAGGTGGCTGATAGGGGAATGCCTCCCAAATATGGGGAGTACCAGGGAAACCAAATCCCCGGGAATCAACTTCCTGATTCTACGTCGGCGAAGTCCAGGACGAAGGTTCAGGTAGTAGTCAGGTCAGATAGTAATCAGATTTAATCAGGTAGTATTCAGGTGCGTGTTTTCTAGTCCTCCATTGGGCGCCTTCCCAGGTGGCGGATAGGGGAATGCCTCCCAGATATGGGGAGTACCGGGGAAATCATTTACCCGGGGCGGACCAAAACTAGCACGACGTGGAGAAGCAGCTGCGCCGTTGGTAGGATGAGGCTAAAGAAGAAAACCTTCCTGATTACTACCCGATCAGACCTGATTACTACCCGATCAAACCTAATTAAACCTGATCAAACCTGCTTACTACCCGATCAAACCTATTTACTACCCGCTCAAACTTGATTAAGCCTGATCACTACCCGATCAAACCGAATTACTACCCGTTCAAACCTGATTACTACCCGAACAAACCTAATTAAGCTTGATTACTACCCGATCAAACCTAATTACTACCCGCTCAAACCTGATTACTACCCGATCAAACCTGATTACCACTTGATCGAATTTGATTACTACCTGATCCTACGGCGGCGAACTGGGGGCGCGTCCAGAATGAAGGATCAGGTAGTAGTCATGTCAGATAGTAATCAGGTTTAATCAGGTAGTATTCAGGTGCGTGTTTTCTAGTCCTCCATTGGGCGCCTTCCCAGGTGGCGGATAGGGGAATGCCTCCCAGATATGGGGAGTACCGGGGAAATGAAATACCCGGGGCGGACCAAAACTAGCACGACGTGGAAAAGCAGCTGCGCCGTTGGTAGGATGAGGCTAAAGAAGAAAACCTTCCTGATTACTACCCGATCAGACCTGATTACTACCCGATCAAACCTAATTAAACCTGATCAAACCTGCTTACTACCCGATTAAACCTATTTACTACCCGCTCAAACTTGATTAAGCCTGATCACTACCCGATCAAACCTGATTACTACCCGAACAAACCTAATTAAGCTTGATTACTACCCGATCAAACCTAATTACTACCCGCTCAAACCTGATTACTACCCGATCAAACCTGATTACCACTTGATCGAATTTGATTACTACCTGATCCTACGGCGGCGAAGTGGGGGCGCGTCCAGAATGAAAGATCAGGTAGTAGTCAGGTCAGATAGTAATCAGGTTTAATCAGGTAGTATTCAGGTGCGTGTTTTCTAGTCCTCCATTGGGCGCCTTCCCAGGTGGCGGATAGGGGAATGCCTCCCAGATATGGGGAGTACCGGAGAAATCAAATACCCGGGGCGGACCAAAACTAGCACGACGTGGAAAAGCAGCTGCGCCGTTGGTAGGATGAGGCTAAAGAAGAAAACCTTCCTGATTACTACCCGATCAGACCTGATTACTACCCGATCAAACCTAATTAAACCTGATTAAACCTGCTTACTACCCGATCAAACCTATTTACTACCCGGTCAAACTTGATTAAGCCTGATCACAACCCGATCAAACCGGATTACTACCCGTTCAAACCTGATTACTACCCGAACAAACCAAATTAAGCCTGATTACTACCCGATCAAACCTAATTACTTCCCGCTCAAACCTGATTACTACCCGCTCAAACCGGATTACTACCCGCTCAAACCTGATTACTACCCGATCAAACCTGATTACTACCCGATCAAACGTGATGACTATCAGATCAAACCTGATTACTTCCTGATCCTACGGCCGCGAAGTGGGGGGCGGGTCCAGAACGAAGGATCAAATTGTAATCAGATAGTAATCAGGTTTAATCAGATAGTAGTATCGTGCGTGTTTGCTAGTCGCAGGTGGCGGATAGGGAACTCGCAGCTATGGGGAGTACTGGGGAAATCAAATAACCGAAGCGGACCAAAATTAGCTCGACGTGGGGAAGCAGCTGCCCCGTTGGTGACATGAGTCTACCGTAGAAAACCTCCGTGCATAGGCTTAACGTCATAAACTCACAAGCGAATATCAACATAATCGGTATAAGCCGATCGATATATTACGACCGAATCTGATTACTACCTGATCAAACCTGATTACTTCCTGATCAAACCTGATTACTTCCTGATCCTGCGGCGGCGAAGTGGGGGCGGGTCCAGAACGAAGGATCAGGTAGTAATCAGGTTTAATCAGGTAGTAGTCCCGTGCGTGTTTGCTAGTCCTCCATCGGGCGCTTCCCCAGGTGGCGGATAAGGGAATGCCTTGCATATATGGTGGTACCGGGGAAATCAAATACCCGGGGCGGACGAAAACTAGCGCGACGTGGGGAAGCATTTGCGCCGTTGGTGAGATGAGGCTACAAAAGAAAACCTTCGTGCATAGGCTTATCATCATAAACTCACAAACGAATATCAACATATTTGATAAGACCGGTTGTGACACTGGGATGGGGAAAGCAACGGAAAGCTACCCCATAAAACTGCCAAGAACAGTCAAAAGGGAAAGAATGGACAGTAAGAGAAAAAATCGTACTGATTATGGACTAGGAAATCAAGATTATCAAACCTGACCAAATCTGATTATTACCCGATCAAACCAAGCTTTTCAATTCTCTTTCCCATGCGCATACACATGTCCCATGCACATGTCCAAACCACCTTAACCTGCTTTCTTGAACCGTCTTTCCTATGGGTCCCGCTTTCACTGTTCCTCTGATGTGATCATTCCTTATTCTATCCTTTCTTGTTACCTTGCTCATCCACCTCAACATTCAGCCACTTCCATCTTTCTCTCATGTGCTTTTGTAATCGGCCAAGTTTTCGCACAATAGAGCACAGCAGGCCTCACCACAGATTTGTAGAGTTTTTCTTTCCTCCTGCAGCCGATCTTGTTAATACTCCACTGAATTTTTTCCAGTTCATCCATCCACTATTTACACTGCGCTGACTTTCAGACTCCAGCCCTCCATCACTTTGATATGAGCCCAGATATTTAAACTTCTTGGTCGGTGGCAATTCTTCTTCCGGCAGATTAATACATAGATCATACACATATATGCAGTTTTCACCCTGCTGATCCTCATTCCACTTTCTCCTAAAGCTTTCCTCCACTCTTCAAGCCTTTCTTAAAGTTTCTCTCGGGTCAGTTCACAGAGTAAAACGTCGTCGGCAGGGCGCCGCTTTCCTCGCATCCTTGACTAGCACATCCATTACCAGGGCAAAGAGATATGGGCTGAGAGCTGATCCATACTCTCACTGCGAATTCCGTTGTTGTACCCACACTGCTCTTAACTTGTCTCATCACACTTTCGTACTTTTCTTTCACCAGACTCACATACTTTTCTGGTACACCTTTACTTCTCATACATCTCCACATTTCTAGCCTGGGGGCACTCTCTCATACATCTCCACATTTCTTGCCTGGGGGCACTCTCTCATACATCTCCACATTTCTTGCCTGGGGCACTCTCTCATACATCTCCACATTTCTTGCCTGGGGGCACTCTCTCATACGCCTTCTCCAGATCAATGAAGGCCATATGTAAATCAACCTGCTCTTTCAATCAATTGCCTTAGTGCAAATATTGCGTCAGTTGTTCCTCTTCCTGGCATAAATACAAACTTCCCCTACTTCAGTTTCCCGACGTAACCTTGTCTCAATGATACTTTCCCATGTCATCATTGTGTGAGACTGTACACCTCTATAATTGCCACAATTTTGGATATCAACTTTCCCTTTGTATATGGGGACAAGAATACTACTTGCATTGTTTCTCTGTTCCAAATCTTCTTCATTAAATCCCAGAGAATATCAATACCCCGGTTTCCCAGACTTCTGTTGGGATTTGGTCTAGACCTACTGCCTTCCCATTTCTCATTTTCTTTAGCACATATTCTACGTAGGGGGCTGGAGAAAGTCGAGGCCATGTAGGGCTGTAGGTTTTGTGATGATGATGGAAGAAATGACTGATGATGATGATCCCAAGTGGGACCACTCATTTTAAATCAAATGTCGGATAGAAAAAGCGAGATCCGCATTTCTGAAAATGGCAAAGGTATTCAAAACACCTGAAATCACCTGAATATACAAACGAAGATCCTGGACTCAGAGTCCAGAGGGTACCGGACGGAGACTCGAAGCATTTGACTATACCGCCCCATACTCAAAATTTCCTGGACGGTTCACGTCACCAACCAGCAGGTCCCAGAGAGAATGGGAGATGAAATGAAATGAAGATGAAAGAACGAGAGGTCTTACTAACAATAAAGACAAGGAAGTTGGAATATTTTGACCATATAATGAGGAACAGTCAACGGTACGGTCTATTGCAAGGTATACTACAAGGAAGATAGCAGAGGAAGGCTAGGAAGAAGGGGAATATCGTGGGTAAAAAACCTTCAAACCGGGTTTAACACAACAACAAACCTCTTCAGGGCGGTAACAAACAGAGTCCGAATTTCCATGATGATCGCCAACATCCGAAGCGAAGAAGTAGAAGATCAGGTTTAATGAGGTGGGAGGTGGATTTATAACATAGGATCTTTCCCTACAGTCGATTTTAAACAAAATTTAAAAAAAATCCTTATGATCCTGAAATAATTTTGGTACGCGCAACAATATCGTCCAGTTTGTATAATTGTTGCTATTGTCTTGCATAGTGTATTAGTGTGGTGGTGGCTCAGATAGCTAGGGCCTTTGAGTCAGACAGCTGAAGTCACAACCAAAGAAGCAAAAATTAAAAACTAACGGCTGCAACCCATCACACTCAATAACCCAATGCGGCTAAGGCAACCGTGGGGTTTCAACGGCCTAACACCTGTCGTCCGGATTCGACGTTAAACTGTAGGTATCCAACATCCAAATCTTAGTGCTGAGGTTGGATATGGCAGAGAAGGGGCCGGTGCCCAGCAGTGGGACATAAAGGCTGATGATGAGTATATGATATGATGAGTATGTATATGATATATTCAGGTTTTTAGTTAACAAAATGACAGTTATTTGATGTAACAGCTGATGTGAAATTACATCACAATCACAAAAACCCGGATGTTTCTTGAATTAGTCGACGTAGAAGCTTTAGTTTTAACTTTCCGCCTTTACTAATACACCGTAGAAGACGATTGGCAGCAGTTGTTTCAGGTAAAAATGCGACAACCCCAAAAATCGAGATGAAGCACATACTTCCAATGTGCCAATCTGTACTTCCACTCCCCAATTTTTCAACCCCAAATCAAGTAAAACAAAAAAAATGAGCTTTGGAGCATGTGGCCCGCGGGCCATTAAAACGCCTATCTCGGCTTCCCTATTACAATTCTCAATTAATGGAACCAGTAACCCCCTACGCTATTCAAACTTGTACTTACAGGAATGATGGTAATTTAGAGCTACACCCCAAAAAAAGTTGGACATTCACCCTCCATACGCTCTTTAAACTTTCCTTCGTGAAATCTTTGTGCCAATTACTCAAAATCTGTTATTAAAATATTCCGACAATTTCGTTAATTTGTGTCGGTTCAATCGCGCTCGTGTTCAGGCCGGACGTTCCTTTGTCTTCGGCCTTACTCATAGGATCTCTCAAGGTTCACCACCTCCAGCTGAACACAACAACAAAACATCTTCCAACTCGAGGTCAATCCAAAATTGCACAAACTCGCGCTTCTTATTCACCAACCAGCAGGAAATAAGACAATAAACAAGACTGGACAGACAAGATTAAACAGACAAGACTAGATAGACAAGACTAGACAGACAAGACTAGACAGACAAAACTAGACAGACAAGACTAGACAGACAAGACTAGACAGACAAGACTAGACAGACAAGACTAGACAGACAAGACTAGACAGACAAGACTAGACAGACAAGACTAGACAGACAAGACTAGACAGACAAGACTAGACAGACAAGACTAGACAGACAAGACTAGACAGACAAGACTAGACAGGCAAGACTAGACAGACAAGACTAGACAGACAAGACTAGACAGACAAGACTAGACAGACAAGACTAGACGGACAAGACTAGACAGACAAGACTAGACGGACAAGACTAGACAGACAAGACTAGACAGACAAGACTAGACAGACAAGACTAGACAGACAAGACTAGACAGACTAGACAGACAAGACTAGACAGACAAGACTAGACAGACAAGACTAGACAGACAAGACTAGACAGACAAGACTAGACAGACAAGACTAGACAGACAAGACTAGACAGACAAGACTAGACAGACAAGACTGACAAGACTAGACAGACAAGACTAGACAGACAAGACTAGACAGACAAGACTAGACAGACAAGACTAGACAGACAAGACTAGACAGACAAGACTAGACAGACAAGACTAGACAGACAAGACTAGACAGACAAGACTAGACAGACAAGACTAGACAGACAAGACTAGACAGACAAGACTAGACAGACAAGACTAGACAGACAAGACTAGACAGACAAGACTAGACAGACAAGACTAGACAGACAAGACTAGACAGACAAGACTAGACAGACAAGACTAGACAGACAAGACTAGACAGACAAGACTAGACAGACAAGACTAGACAGACAAGACTAGACAGACAAGACTAGACAGACAAGACTAGACAGACAAGACTAGACAGACAAGACTAGACAGACAAGACTAGACAGACAAGACTAGACAGACAAGACTAGACAGACAAGACTAGACAGACAAGACTAGACAGACAAGACTAGACAGACAAGACTAGACAGACAAGACTAGACAGACAAGACTAGACAGACAAGACTAGACAGACAAGACTAGACAGACAAGACTAGACAGACAAGACTAGACAGACAAGACTAGACAGACAAGACTAGACAGACAAGACTAGACAGACAAGACTAGACAGACAAGACTAGACAGACAAGACTAGACAGACAAGACTAGACGGACAAGACTAGACCGACAAGACTAGACGGACAAGACTAGACAGACAAGACTAGACAGACAAGACTAGACAGACAAGACTAGACAGACAAGACTAGACAGACTAGACAGACTAGACAGACAAGACTAGACAGACAAGACTAGACAGACAAGACTAGACAGACAAGACTAGACAGACAAGACTAGACAGACAAGACTAGACAGACAAGACTAGACAGACAAGACTAGACAGACAAGACTAGACAGACAAGACTAGACAGAGAAGACTAGACAGACAAGACTAGACAGACAAGACTAGACAGACAAGACTAGACAGACAAGACTAGACAGACAAGACTAGACAGACAAGACTAGACAGACAAGACTAGACAGACAAGACTAGACAGACAAGACTAGACAGACAAGACTAGACAGACAAGACTAGACAGACAAGACTAGACAGACAAGACTAGACAGACAAGACTAGACAGACAAGACTAGACAGACAAGACTAGACAGACAAGACTAGACAGACAAGACTAGACAGACAAGACTAGACAGACAAGACTAGACAGACAAGACTAGACAGACAAGACTAGACAGACAAGACTAGACAGACAAGACTAGACAGACAAGACTAGACAGACAAGACTAGACAGACAAGACTAGACAGACAAGACTAGACAGACAAGACTAGACAGACAAGACTAGACAGACAAGACTAGACAGACAAGACTAGACAGACAAGACTAGACAGACAAGACTAGACAGACAAGACTAGACAGACAAGACTAGACAGACAAGACTAGACAGACAAGACTAGACAGACAAGACTAGACAGACAAGACTAGACAGACAAGACTAGACAGACAAGACTAGACAGACAAGACTAGACAGACAAAATTAGACAGACAAAATTAGACAGACAAGACTAGACAGACAAGACTAGACAGACAAGACTAGACAGACAAGACTAGACAGACAAGACTAGACAGACAAGACTAGACAGACAAGACTAGACAGACAAGACTAGACAGACAAGACTAGACAGACAAGACTAGACAGACAAGACTAGACAGACAAGACCTGACAGACAAGACTAGACAGACAAGACTAGACAGACAAGACTAGACAGACACGACTAGACAGACAAGAAAATATAAGACTAGACAAGGCAAAACTAGACTATACAAGACAAGACTAGACTATACTAGAGAAGACTAGACAAGACTAGACTAGATTAGAAAAGACTAGACGTCTCAAGTAATTAAACTTGTTTGTTATGTAATTGTTTGGTATGCGAAAAATCTATAATTAGTTTTTGACGTCGCGACGCCTGGTGGTGAGAGCAAAGGCGCCTGAGTTCGCAAAAAGGTGGGAAACGCGGGAGGGAGGTGGGGACGAGGGACGGTAAGTTTAATACTCTCGAAAGTGTTCGCACGAATGCCTGCTGGTCTAGATCAAACCGTTTAATCAATTCCAGGTTATGCATACTCTATATAGAAGCTTCTAGTTTTCAGGAACATCTAGATAATATAGTTTGCTATATGTTTACTAAAGCCCATGTTCCTATCTAGTCTAGTCCTCAAGATTTAGACGAAAGTTTGTGATAACATCCGGACTAATTCTTCATCTACCATTTGAAAAATATCAAATTTTGATTAATTCTAGCTCATAGAATATTCTATATAGAAGCTTATAGTTTTCAGCAACATCTAGATAATATAGTTTGCTAGACGTTTAGCAAATCCCATGTTCCTATCTAGTCTAGTCCTCAAGATTTAGACAAAAGTTTGTGATAATATCCAGACTAATTCCTCATCTACCATTTGAAAAATATCAAATTTTGATTAATTCTACCTCATAGAATATTCTATATAGAAGCTTATAGTTTTCAGCAACATCTAGATAATATAGTTTGCTAGACGTTTAGCAAATCCCATGTTCCTATCTAGTCTAGTCCTCAAGATTTAGACAAAAGTTTGTGATAATATCCAGACTAATTCCTCATCTACCATTTGAAAAATATCAAATTTTGATTAATTCTACCTCATAGAATATTCTATATAGAAGCTTATAGTTTTCAGCAACATCTAGATAATATAGTTTGCTAGATGCTTAACAAATCCCATGTTCCTATCTAGTCTAGTTCTCAAAATCTAGACAAAAGGTTATGATAACATCCAGACTAATTCTTCATCTACCATTTGAAAAATATCAAATTTTGATTAACTCTAGCTCATAGAATATTCTATATAAATGCTGATAGTTTTCAGCAACATCTAGATAATATAGTTTGCTAAATGTTTACTAAATCCCATGTCCGTATCTAGTCTAGTTCCCAAGATTTAAACAATTTGAACCTATGACGAACAGCCCAAAAGTTCGGAAAGTGATTTCGTTTTTTTTTTATTTTCGTCGTCAATTACCTAATGTAAAGAAACGTTTACCTGATAATATTCTCGTATTCTTTGTCGCGGCCCTTGGAGTCCCTCCAGCGCCTGTACATGACGGAGGCGTCGACGTTGGCGGGACTGAATGTGTTTGGTTCGTTGAGCAGGGAGATGACGCTGAGCAAAATCGTGCGGACGTTCTGGGTGGGGTTCCAGCGTTCGCAGGGCAGCTCGCCGCTCTGCGGGTCGTCCACGGGCGGATGCAGAATACTTATACACAAATCACCATTCTGCAAAACAATAACAATAATTAATAAAGAGTAACAGAAGATTTCCGTGTGCCGGCCTTGATTTAATTAATAAAGCTGTCCCAAAGTGGATGTTATTATCACTTTTAAATTTTGAGAAGGCATTGTCTATGTGACTGTATAAATCGTTGTCAATTTGAAAATAACAATAATCTTTAACGTATGGATTGATTGCTCTTATTGATTATAAATATGGAAGTTGTTCTGTTGAACGTAACTGACAACGTAATGAACGTAACGAACAAAAACTCAATAACAACAATTTTTACGCAATCAAAGAACTCGACGCAGTCTTCAAGCCAAACAGATTCGGAAAAAGCATCAGATCCAAACACATGTTTCGAGTGAGCAGGTGTCCATTTACCCCGTGCAGCGATTCCTGAAAATAAATCTCCCACGAAGGCACAAAAAATAACATTCGTGTGTCTAGACCAGCAGCGATAACCTTTTATTGCAACTGGCCAGCTAGAAAATGTTGTGCAGGTCGCATGCAACAAACTGATGGTAACACAGACACTGAATGATTCTCTGTATTAACTAAATAAATTTATTGTTAGTATCAATAATTACAGAAACAAGTTAAGACAAGACTAGACGAACAAGCCTAGATGGAGAGGACTAGACAGACAAGACTAGACAGACTACACTAGACGGACAAGATTAGACAGAGAAGACTAGTCAGATAATGACGGGCTATACTGACGACCGCGACTATAGTGAAAAGCCGTCTGTGCTATTTTTCAGGCTATGAACTTTGACGGTGTGTTGTATCTTGGATCCTTCTATACAACGTTCTCCACTTCCTTGATGATCGTTGTTTTTTCTGATTATGAAAGTTTGAATGCTCTTTTAATTTTTCGCAGTTTTTACATCAATTTGAGTCCATGTCAATGATGACAATCACATGATGTAAGAAATGACTGTCATAAAATGTCAAAAAGACCGTCACAAAATGTCAGAAATATGTGATTCTGTCAAAAATCGCTGTCTAGGTTAAAAATAGTGTCGTACATAATGTAGAGTGATTATCATAGTGTTAAATAATATTGTAATATTTCTTGACATTTTTGCAAAACTAACTGAGGGATATCATAGATTGACTAATTCTCTACAAATGTGTCAAATTTTATTGTTCCATGCTGTGTGAAACTTATTAAAATATTTTTTTTAACAAATCCATACATGTCAATCACGAATTCCGATCAAACCCGAACACGAATATTCAAAAATTGCGAAAAAATGTATGAATCCTTGAAGGATTTCAACGAAACTTTTACTGAATGTGGGTGGCCAAATGAAGTGTTAGCTGACAAAATTTGAACGCCGCCCCTCCAACGGGAACGGCGTGAGGAATGATTTTGTCTTCAAAGCTTTTTTGCAAATATCTCTTCAACGCCTCAAAATAGAGAATCATAACCGTGACATCCTTATGTAGGACGTCGATGTCTACAAAAAAGTATTCTTTGCCAATTTTGTGGAAACCTTCGGTTTAGTCACAAAAGTAAAAAATATAAAATCCAAAAATTTATAATTTCGTTTTTTACATGGGTTTAAATGGAGAACACGATTGGAAGTTTACAAAAAAAATCTTCCGCCAAAACGGTTCGCTTTGGAAAGATGAAAATGACACAATTTTTAGATGAAAATCTGCTCTATAAATTAGTGGTAAATGCATATTTGGTAGACTTCGGACAGTTGGACAAAAAAATATATTTGCAAGTTTTCAATAAGTATTACATTATTAGGAAAAATCCTGTGGCAGGGCTATCGGCCACGAAGATACCAAAACGTAAATTTCAATAGAAAAATGTATAATCTATATAGATCTGAAAAAAAATTCAATGTATCTGTTGCAGTTTTCAATTTATAGTTATTTGAATTTATTACTTTCTGTTAAAATCCGAGTTTGGCCCCCCTCAAACTCAGACAAGACTAGACAGACTAGACAGACAAGACTAGACAGACAAGACTAGAAAGACAAGACTAGACGTACGAGACTAGACAAGACAAGACCGATTGCCTGCACTATAGATAAAGAAAGATATAGATGAAGTATAGATGAAGTTTGTAGTACATAGTTTAAACTAAATGGACATGGAATGTTTGTTGTATTTTGAAGGCTGACTGGCGTCGAGTTTGTTTAATATATTATTAGGTTTCAATGGTGAATACTTGGAAAGTGTTTTATAAATAGTGTTAGTCAGAGATATAGAGCGCGAGCGAGGGAAGATTACAGATCGATAAATAGTTTAGAGGTGAATCGATTTGAAACGTGTTTTCGAAAATCGCACGAATCGGAAACAAACAGATCGAATGGAAAGTTAGATGGGAGTGCGGACTAAGACATCTCTAGTGGATTAGACTAATCGTTCAATCGGATCTATTTTTTTTGGCTTCTAAAACGATTTCTTCGTGCCCCAAAACGTAGACCGTACCGCAAAATGGAACACTTCTACCGAATCTACTGACGCTTCGGTTCTAAGCAGATGCATGGCCTTATTCAGTTTAGGCATTAGGTAGATTGTAGATATGGTGGTGACGACTTGTACTGCACCTTTATAGATCTATTGTAACCCACCCTCCTCCTCCAAGCGTTGGTGTACTTACCCATTAAGAGCGCCTCCTCTAATCCTGATTCCTTTAAGAATTATAGGATCTGGGTGGGATTCAAGGCCTGCAGCTCCTCTGTGTTCAAGCAGTGAGCTCCAAGGTACATCTGTCTCTTGCGGAGTAATGCTCCGCAGTCTTTGAGCAGATGTATGGGGGTTTCCTCTGCTGAGCCACAGAATCTGCATCCGTCATCCTCCTATAGGCCTAGGGCCTTGAGATGTTTCCTAAGTCTGCAGTGTCCCGTCAGAATTCTAAGCTTGTTCCTCATATAGGAACCACCAGCTTGGTTCTACTTCCCCACGCAACTGCCCCGTAAATGATCGCAGGTCTCACTATCATTGCAGGATTGTAGGGTTACAACCCCACGTTTTTCCTGCCAGATTTCTGCACACCATTAGGGCGCGTTTGTATTTTTAGTTCGGTTTAGTTCGTATTCCATAGGAGATTGCTATCTAGTGTAATACCCAGATACCTTATCTCCTGTTTGTAATCTACTGCCTTCCCATCTAAGACTATGGCCTGTTAGCAGTTTAGTTTTCTCCTTCTAGTAAATGGTATCACCGTGGTTTTGCTCGGGTTGAGCCTCAGTCCCACTGTTTGACACCATCTACTAGTTACTTTGAGGCCTCTCTGAACAATTTCACAGAGCGTTCCCTCAAACTTCCCTCTGGCCATTATGACTATGTCATCGGCGTAACGTTGACATTTGATGTCACGGTCGTTTAGCCTAACCAGAAATTTATCAACTACCAGGCTCCACATTAGCGGTGATAGTACACCTCCCTGTGGGCACTCTTGAGTTGTGGAGATCTTAATGGTGTCTCTTCCCACTTGTGTCTCCGCTGTTCTTGTTCTCAGCATTTTTCCCTTCCACCTTGAGATAGTGCTGTCGATACTCCTCCTTCCGAGGGCCGCTTTGACAGCCTCGTGTGAGGTGTTGTCAAAAGCTCCTTCTATATCCAAGAAGACACATATCGCTACTTGCTTTGTCTCTAGTACTGCTTCTATTTCATTTATCAACTGATACAGGGCGGTTTCTGTGGATTTACCTGCTCTGTATGCATGCTAACTGCTGTAGTGGTGTACCTACCAGCACTATTGTCTTAAGGTAATTATCAATTACCTACTCCATTGCCTTTAACATAAAAGATGTTACACTAATGGGTCTAAATGACTTCGATTGAGTGGTGTCTTTCTTCCCCCCCTTCGAATAGTATGAATACCACCTTAGCCCTTCTCCATAACTCCGGTATATATCCGAGCGCTAAACTACTTCTAAAGATATTTAGAAGATACGGCTTTAGTTCTCTCCCTCCCTTTTGTAGGAAGGCAGGAATTAGTCCGTCCACACCTGGGGCCTTAAAAGGCTGGAAGTGTCGATAGCCCATCTGATTCGGTTTTACGTACAGATGGACGCTGCCCTCCTCCAGTCAGCCCGACTTGTTTTCCGTGGTTGCATCAAGCCCTCGGTCTTCCTGTATCCTTTACATCACGGAAAATGGGTTTCTAGTAGGAGGAGAGCTCTTTGCTATTCATCCTCCGTGAAGGTCCCATCCAGTCTCTTGAGAGTTTCCACTCTATCCTTCACTAGTGCTAGGCATTAGGTAAGCTATATGGTATGTTCAAACTAAAGTCTAGTCCACTAGTAGTCTTACCGATTGTTTCACTTTAAAAAGATCTCTACTACTAATTTCCTCAGGGTATTGACAGTATTGACATTCCTTAGACTTCTTTCGGTCCTGAAAATGTTTGTTGGTTTGAATTTGTTTCGTCCTTGCTGATGACTAGACGATTCACATTAAACCAGTTTAAAATACGATTCATTGTTGACATGTAATTTGGGACTTCTTTCATAGTCTGGTTTATTATAGTCTGGTCAGCATAGTTAATAATCTCAAAATTTGTAGATTATTGACATAAAGTAGGATCTAGAATACTCGCTTGTGGGACACCCGTCTTTACTGTCCGCGTCTTTGAAATTTAGCTGCCATGAGCGGTTTGGATCTCGGTGCGTTGTTTACGATTGGATATTCAATTCAATTCATTTATTGGCCACAAGATGTACATATATACAGATACATATGGGTACGTCCAAAAGAAACAATGTATACAGAAAACTATATAGAATTGAGAGAATTCACAAACTCATTGTAGTCGTAGCGACACTGTGAAATAAGTAATTCTCTCATTACGCTTCTGAACCTCTTATATGAGGTCTCCTCCGTGAGGCTCGTTGGGAGCTTATTGTACATAATAATGCCTTTGACATCTGGGGCTTTGACACAAATATCCAGCCTTACTTTGGTAAGGTACAGCTTAAGGTGTCTTCTAGTGCAGTAGCCGTGCCTATCACTGTTCCGAGGAAACCTTAGTTTCATTTTGTGGAGTAGCACGTGGTTTCAAGGATATAAAGGCCAGTAACTGTTAGCAGATGTAGGTATATAAAGTGCGACCTGCATGAAGCATAAATGGAAAATAACTTTAAAATGCCGACTAACGCACGAATGATCCTTTTCTGCGCTTTTAAAATTCGAGATATTTCCGGTGACGATCCCCACACTACAATGCCATAAGAAAGCACTGACTGGATCTCAGCATAGTAGTAGTTTAGTAATTCGGTTTGATTGAGAATTTTTCTGAGGAACCGAATGCAATATGCTTTCTGATTCAGTACTTTGCATATGCTCTGAGTTGTAGTGTGCCAAGTTAAGTGCTCTTCAATATGTATTCCAAGAAATTTTGTGCATTTTATTCGATTTAGTGCCGAGTTTCCAGCTTTTATTTGGATATTTTCTACGTATTTGCTTCTGTTGGTTTGGAATTCTATGAATTCAGTTTTTTCCATGTTAAGAAACAGTTTATTGGAGGAAAACCATTGTGTTACAGATACCATGATTGTGTTAGATTTTTTAATTGAAGATTGCACAGCTGGCGTCATCAGCATATAACGTAGAATCACTTTCGGGTAGATATGCCACTAAATCCGCAAAAAATACGATAAATAGTGTTGGTGAGAGCACACTACCCGGAGGGACCCCTTTTTTCGTCGCAATTGTTGGAGACATGCTTACCTTATCCAAAGAGTTTATTTCAACATATTGGGATCGGTTTTGTAGGAAGGAACATAACCAATTTCCTGCTTTTCCTCTTATGCCGTAATAACCTAATTTGTCAAGCAATTGGTCGTGGCATACACAGTCGAAGGCTTTACTTAGGTCACAGAAAATACCTATTGGAAAATTGCCCTTGTCTACATCAGATAAGTTTTAGGATAGCTGTGCTAGTAGATTTCCCGTTCTGAAAGCCATGTTTTTCCGGGGGTATTATTTTATGCTTCGCAATGAAAGGGCGAAGTCTCTCCAGGAAACAGTATTCTAATATCTTAGACAGCACTGAGATTAAAGCAATTGGTCTGTAGTTATTGAGCACCGTCTTGGCTCGCTTTTTATGAATAGGTAGAATAGTGGTCACCTTTAAAATTGCCGGAAATTCTTCGGTATTAAAGGAGCAATTTATTATATTTAGTAGCGGCTCGTTAGATGTTCTAAATTCTCCTTAATTAAGCCACAGGGTAAAACATCTGGCCCATGTGAGTTTTTATTTTTTAGATTTTTGTTTACAAGATTGAATAATTCTCTTTCACAAAAATCCTCTAAATACATGGTGTCCACGACAAATTGGGTTGTTTGTTATGCTAGTCGGATTGATGTTTTTAATAATTTGCTTTGGCGCTTTAGCAAAGAAGCTATTAAAAGCCATAGCAATTTTATCAGGATCGCTAATTGGACTATCACCTATTTATGACTTCATCCAATCTAGCGTTTCCGTTTTTTCTATTTTACTCAGCAAGATGCAACAGTATCGTACACTTTCGAGAGATGGACCAGAATACCCGAATGGATATTTTCATCATCCAGTTGCGTATGTACGCGGTCTGTTAGAAAAGTATTCGACCTTTAGCCGTTAAAAAAAAACTGGCATACCTGGAGCGTTGGAAACCTAATCACCCTCAAAGTAGTCTTCTTGAGACTACACACACTTCTTCCAGCGGTGCCACCATTGTTGTAAGCATTCCGAAAAAGCCTCTTTCGGAATCGACTTTAGCTCGACTGTTGTTCCAGCCATAATGTCCTAATCTAATCACCCTGGAAACCTAATCACCCTCAAAGTAGTCTCCTTCTCTACACTTCTCCCAGCGGTGCCCCCATTGTTGGAAGCATTCCGAAAAAACCTCTTTCGGAATCGACTTTAGCTCGGCTATCGTTGCAGCCATAATGTCCTCTTCTTGTCTGAAATCGCGTTCCTTTCAATGGCCTCTTGACTTGAAGAATAGCCAGAAGTCGCAGGGGGCCATATCAGGAGAGTAAGGAGCCTGTCGAACCAGAGGAGTCAAACAATTGTGAACCAAGTGCGAAGAATGTGCTGGAGCATTGTCGTGATGGAGTCGCCAATTTCCTGATGACCACAACTCCAGTCGCTTGCGCCGCACAGCATCACATAGGCGACGTAGGACATCCCTCATTTCACTTGTCTTCGTTTTACTTGCATTGAAAAATCGACGAAGGCACCACACACTACGTCACTAGAACACTGCTCGACAGCAACTGACGCTATCTACAGGCGGGAAAAAAATTCACACATGCACACAAAGGTTCAAGGTCTAATGCAAGCGCGCTTGATTCAAATCCATCAGGTTTACAAAATAAAAAATAAGGTCGGATACTTTTCTAACAGACCACGTATATTACTAAAGTACTGGAAGCATGCCGACTCCACACTTTTCATTTAACAACCCCATGTTGGCAGAAGCTGATGATGTTATATTTGCGATGAAATGACACCACCCTGACATGGAATACTTTCTCTAGACTTGTCTTTCTGTCCTCCTCGGTAGCGTAGTGTCTATACCCGCTTGATAAGCGGGAGACCTGGATTCCGGCATTTTCAATCAGGGCGGCACTAACCGTTCTGGCAGATCATAAGATGAACATGGGACGAGTATCTCGATCCAGATCCCTCTCACTGTCCCATCCCGTCACATTTTCGTTCCAGTCCCCCATCCCTCTTTTTCTTTTGCCTTATACCTATGTGCGTTGGCGCGAATTATCATTTAATTTTGCTGCTGGCACAAAATTGCTGCTTGGCACATGTTACCAAACTTCTTGATTCCGGTCCAGTTCCTAAGACATGATAGCTGTTTACGTTCGATGCCCCTTCTGCCTTATTTCTTTCCTTCGAGTATGAGCTGGGCAATTCGACATTTTGGACCCCTTAGTATGTGACCCAGATACCCGATCTTGCGCTGCTTTATGGTATTGAATAGCAATCTGTGCACTTCTCAGCACTGCCTCGTTGGTAATGTGGTCCGCTCATGCGATACGGAGCATTCTTCACATGTCGAACGCCTCGTATGCCACTTTGATCTGCTCCATAAAGTAGCATTTGACCATTCTGTGGGGGATTTCTAAATTTAGGTTTACGCATAGCAAGGGACGCAGTTTGTTGAATGGCTGTCTGGATAGTTCCACCCTACTCTTGATTTCTTGTAGTGGGTCCCATCTGTCGTTTAGGTATTTTGTGCTCGTTGTTCTTTCGATTGTTTCCTCCTCTGCCGTGATGGACGCTCCAGCCTGAATTTTGTTTTGGATCTGTTCATTCTTAGTCCGAGCTCTGACCCCTTTCCGTTTATGTTGTTCATTAGTAGCTGTAGGTCTTGCTATGTACACTGTATCGTCTGCGTATCTTATTTGTTTCTTGTGGTACCGGTCGCTTTTATTCCGATTTCTAGATCATCGAAGGCTTCTGAGAATATTTGTTCGATGTAGAGATTAAATTGCATCGGTGACATTATTCTTCCTTGACGTACCCCTCGATATCTTCTCTCGTTAATTGGTTGTTGATTCTGACGTTGGCGGGCTGTTGCCAGTACAGGTTTTTGGATTTTTTTTTTTCTAACCAATGTGGGTACAGGTAGGTTAGCTCTTAAAACACTGCGGCCCATTGGCCTATTGTATTTCCCCACAATAGTCTGTTCATGCAAATAGATCCAGTCCCTCATCAGGTCCAGGATTCTATGTGCCATGTATTTCACGGTGACTCTCCCAGCTGTAATATCAAGTTTGTGTCTCCTACGTGCAATTGCTTCACAGTGGAAGATTATACGTCGTCCTCATAGCATAACCTGCATAAAGGATTTATTTTACGTCTTTTTTTGCATAAATCTTACGTCTTTTTCATCTGTACCAGCTCTTTTTATGTATTCGATGAGACGTTTGTGGTTGATACTATCGAACGCATTTTCATGGTCGATGAAGCACAGGAAGATCCTTTCTTTGGCCATAGCAGTTTAGGCAAAATGTTGCTTCTCGTGTACCGGTGCCGCTCTTAAATTCGAACTGAGTGTCTCCGCTTAGCGCTTCAAGTTCATTAAATAGGGTGGAGTGTGATGATGCATAGGAATATTTTTAATGCGTGACTCATTAGACTTTGATCTTTGATTGATCATTAGCTTGTGCTCTTTGCGATTGTCTTTAATGTGTGATCTTTGTTGTTTGATTGCCTGTGATTTGGTTGCTGTTTGCTTTTCGGGAAGCATTAT
The DNA here is from genome assembly GCA_944588485.1 of Phosphuga atrata. NCBI lineage: Eukaryota > Metazoa > Arthropoda > Insecta > Coleoptera > Silphidae > Phosphuga > Phosphuga atrata. The sequence goes on from OX155906.1 coordinate 28,136,171, forward strand.
GAACGTGGACTTTAGTTATTGTCCAGTGTCATAGATCTTGTTGTAAATTTTTAAAATTAGGTTTGTTTTCCTCCTGTATCTGCTTGAAATATTCTGCGTAGATATCTTTTTGCTGAGTTTTCGGGTTGTTCCATCAGCAGAAGGATTGCTTGTGTCATCCAGTCCGGTTTTTTGTTGCTCCGGGCATATCCAATGATGTTGTGTGCTTCCGATGATATCACTTCTTTGAGGTGTTGTCATGTGAGTAGGTAAAGATAGCATGTTTTAGATCCTCCACCTACACAGACCTCCACATGACCTTGACCCCTAACCTTGACCTTTCAGGCTTCCGGTTTCGATTTCCTGTTTACCGTTCTCCATTTCCGGAACTTCCGGATGCGTGGGAAAATTCAAAAAATAGACGAGAGGCGGGGAAATTCAAAATTAGATGTTGGAGGGGGTAAATGAGGTGTGAAGTTGGTTGTATATATCAACGAGACTAGACAGATGAAGCTAAATACATGAGACTAGACAGACGGGGCTAGATATATGAGACTAGATAGACGGAGCTACATACATGAGACTAGATAGATGGGACTAGATAGACGGGGCTAGATACATGGGACTAGACAGACGGAGCTAGATACATGAGACTAGATGGACGAGACACATGGGATGGGATGAATTATGGAATAATAGATAAGAAATATTACTTTACATCCACTTGCATCCACATTACATCCACTCTCCATCCACTTGACATCACTTTCATCCACTTCCATCACACTTTCCATCCACTTTTAAACAGCTTTCAATCAGCTTTAATCCACTTTTAAACAGCTTTCAATCAGCTTTAATTCACTTTTAATCAGCTTTAACCCACTTTAAACAGCTTTCAATCAGCTTTAAACAGCTTTCAATCAGCTTTAATCCGCTTTTAATCAGCTTTAATCCACTCTTAAACAGCTTTAATCAGCTTCTAATCAGATTTTAATCGGCTTTAATCAGCTTTTAATCGGGTCTTAAAAACAATGGCGACTATATAAATCATGTCTCAGACCTTCACACTGTAAAGTCCTAAGCAAGATAATGTGTCGGTGTCTAATTCTAACGGTGGTTAATAATTCACAGAGAGCACATTTGTGTAGTACTTTACAGTGTGAAGGTCTTACAGTGTGACATGACTGATGGATTTATATAGTTGCTATTGTTTTTAAGACCCGATTCAAAGCTGATTAAAGCCGATTAAAATCTGATTAGAAGCTCATTAAAGCTGTTTATAAGTGGATTAAAGCTGATTAAAAGTGGATTCAAGCTGATTAAAGCTGATTGAAAGCTGTTTAAAAGTGGGTTAAAGCTGATTAAAAGTGAATTAAAACTGCTTAAAGCTAATTGAAAGCTGTTTAAAGCTGATTAAAAAAAGCTGTTTAAAAGTGGATGCAAGTGGATGTAAAGTAATATTTTTTATCTATTATTACATAATTCGAGCATCCCATCCCATGTGTCTCGTCTATCTAGTCTCATGTATCTAGCTCCGTCTGTCTAGTCCCATGTATCTAGCCCCGTCTATCTAGTCCCATCTATCCAGTCTCATGTATCAAGCTCCGTCTATCTAGTCTCATGTATCTAGCCCCGTCTGTCTAGTCTCATGTATTTAGCTTCATCTGTCTAGTCTCGTTGATATATACAACCAACTTCACACCTCATTTCCCCCTCCAACATCTAATTTTGAATTTCCCCACCTTTGAATTTTCCCACGCATCCGCTAGTTCCGGAAATGGAGACCGGAAGTCGAAACTGAACCGGAAGTCGAAACTGGAAGTCAAAACCGGAAGTCGGAGAGGTCAAGGTCATTTGAAGGTCTGTGGAGGTGGAGGATCTAGAACATGCTAGGGAAAGATAATATGTTCTAGATCTCACTCATGTGTCTTCGACAGTTTCTAGTTTTTTTATTTTTGTGTTTATGTGGTTGGAATATGCGGTTTTCAGCATTGTTTCTTCTATTTGTGTTTGCGAATGTCGATTAATTTTTCATTTTTAGATGTTTACTGTTTTACTAAACGGTGTGTGTTTGCTACAACTGGATTGTGGTCTGAAGCGACGTCTGCTCCCAGGTATGCGGCTACTAGCTGGTGTACTTGCGAAATCTTTTGTTGATCAGGATGAAATCAATCTGGATCCTAACAATGTGACCTGGTCGGTGTTGGGGGATGTCCAGGTCCATAGGCGGCGTTTCGGCATTTGAAACCATGTATTTGATGGTATGTACTTAAGAACTCTACGAGACAGTCCCCTCTGTCATTTCTAATGACCCTGGATCCATATACAATTATATAATGCTGCTACAGTCCTTGTAGGACCTGAGGACCTCCTCCCACAGCCTGTCATTTCTAATACCTAGGCTAAATTTCCCAACTATTTCTTCGTATCTGCCTTCTCCAATTTTCGCCCATTATTTTGTTTATGTCTTCCTTCTTGGTATGCTTGAGGGAGCCTTCTATAGAATTCTTCGCACTCTGCGTCCGATTTCTCCCCACACTTCAATTATGTTTAGTGCTAAGTTATAAGAGGACGATTCTTTCCTAGATTGGCAGGAAATTATATACAGATTTCTTACTGTTGCTGTCCACCACAACAGCCACTCCGTGTCTATGATGCTTGTCTGTTTCGTCGATACCTGAGTAGTACATAGTGTGGTTAGACATTGTATGTATCCATTGTATTCTTGGGCCATCTCACTTCACTGATGCCCATAATATAGACTTCTAGTCTGTATTTCTTGCGTTAGGTTGTTAATTTTTCTAGGTTAATAGACGCTGTTAACATTCCAGTTTGCGATTTTTTGGATATTTTCTTTTAGCTGAAACCGGGAGATTCTTAGCACCCTCCGGCCATTTAAGGCCTGCCCGTACTTTGTGTTTGTTCCTGTATAAATGATAATTTGTCCGGGGGAAGTTATACGTGTAATGGTTTCCCGTCTCCTCCCACGCCGCACTACCACAAACACTAAAACTGCTTCAGTCATGCTTGTGGAAGTCCATGTAATGAGCCGGAGGCCTGCCCGTTATTGAGGGCCTTACTTTGTATTTGTTCCTGCATACATGATGAAGTTACACGCGTGGTGGTTTCCCGTTTCTTCCCACGCCGCACTACCACAACCAATAAAACTGCACCAGTCATGTCATTCTGGAAGTCCATTCCTTTTCCATTTCCTTTTCGCCTCATCTTAGTACTGGGGGTCGCTGCTGCACTCCCCCAGTGCTAGTTTTGGTCCGCCCCTGGTATTGGATTTCCCAGGTAACCACCATTTCCGGTAGGCGTTCCCCTATCCGCCACCTGGGGAGGGACCCAATGGGGGACTAGCAAAGACCCCATTCGGTCCCATCCCAGAAACCTAAAATTTTCGTCCCATCCCATTCATCCCATCGCGGACACGCGGCTTGTCCCATTCATCCCATTTTTCACACACAGCAGACTATCTTTTAGGTTCAGACTTTCTTAACGATAATTCGTTCTGTGGTGTACTGTAACCTGTATTATTGTTCGTTTGTCCTCCTCCAGAGCGTATTGTCTTTTCAGAGAGCTAAGTCTTGTCTGCGACCACCTGACTCGACTCTTATCTCTTATGTCCTCCTCCAGAGTGTAATGTCTAAAAAATTAAATTCGAACGTATACTGTACTGTAACATATATGATTGTTCGTTTGTCCTCCTCCCGAGTGTATTGTCTTTTAAGAGAGCTTTAAGAGACCACCTGACTCGACTCTTATCTCTTATGTCCTCATCCAGAGAATGTAATGTCTTTTAAAAGATAAGAGTCGAGTCAGGTGGTCACAGACGAGACTTAGGTCTCTTAAAAGACAATACACTCTGGAGCAGGACAAACCAACAATAATACATGTTACAGTACAGTAAACGTTCGAATTTAATTTTTCCGTAATTTCTTTATCTGACCATGAATAATCCATTTTTGTCGCAAACGGATCGTAAGATTTTTCAGGAACTGCATCATCCTCACAGAAATCTCCTGGGCTGGACATACGTGGTCTGTTAGAAAAGTATCCGACCTTTAGCCGGTAAAAAAAAAACTGGCATACCTGGAGTGTTGGAAACCTAATCACCATCAAAGTAGTCTCCTTGGGACTCCACATACTTCTCCCAACGGTGCCGTCATTGTTGGAAGCATTCCGAAAAAGTCTCTTTCGGAGTCGACTTTAGCTCGGCTGTCGTTGCAGCCATAATGTCCTCTCTTGTCTGAAATCGCGTTCCTTTCAATGGTCTCTTGACTTTGAGGAATAGCTAGAAGTCGCAGGGGGCCATATCAGAAGAGAGTCAAAAAATTGTTAACCAAGTACGAAGAATGTGCTGGAGCATTGTCGTGATGGAGTTGCCAATTTCCTGATGACCACAACTCTAGTCGCAATTTCTCGGATAGTCACACGACGGTCCCGCATCACCACAGCGTTCACTTTGGCAATGACATGGTCATTTCAGCATGTTGATGGTCGACCAGAGCGTGGCTCGCTTTCCACCGATGCGACCGATGGTGCGACCGTCTTTAAACCGGTTGTGCCACTCTTTAATCTGTGTGATGCCCATAGCATCGTCACCGAAAGTCGTCTGAATCTTCCGAATGGTTTCCACCTGGTTGTCGCCCAGGTTCTGGCAAAATTTGATGCAGTAGCGCTGCTACAGTCGTTTTACTTGCATTTAAAAACCGACAGCAACTGACGCTATCTACAGGTTGATAGCGTCAAAGGTTCAAGGTCGGCTCATGCAAGCGCGCTTGATTCAAATCCATCAGGTTTTCAAAATAAAAAATTAGGTCGGATACTTTTCTAACAGACCACGTATTATTTAAAATTTGAGTATTCGCACGATAAGCAATTGATTATGGACGAAATATCTTTACCAGATTATCAAAACTCGTACCACAAAAAATTCTCATCATCCCATTCCATCCCACGCGAGGTTCATACCACGCATGCCATGGGATAATGGGATTTTATCCCATGCTCATCTCTACTGTCCATCCTGAAGGAATGCGAAATATGCGATACCGGGGTGGCGCATACGAAAAAGTCAAATGGAAACAGGTCTCCTGTAAAATCTTACGATCCGTTTGCAACAAAGAAAGATTACTCACGGTCAGATAAAGAAATGACGAAAAAAATAAATTCACTAACTCCTGTTTCCATTTGACTTATGCGTATGCGCCCCGGTATCGCGTATTTCCCCAAAACCACGAGGTTCCCCCAAACCACAATAAAAAAGTCTTGTCCGTCTAATCTTTTCGAGTCTTGTCTTAACTTTGTGAGCAACAAATTTATTTTGTTTGTCTTTTGTTGTGCGGTCAAGTGCGGCGGACTGGGCCGATAAAAACAAATAAATGGAAACCTTAAAAGGCAACGGCCTTTGGCGGGAGTCAATGCGCCAAACAAAGAGCGAAGCGAGTTCGGACGGACAAAGACGCGCGGCGCCTGACAACCTTCGGCCGGTTACGAACCTTTAATTACCCGGAAACGGATTACACATACACACACTCGACAACAACAAAAACCCACAAACGGTTAATTCAAGTCCTCGCTTTTAGTTACAGATAGACAACACTAAACAGAGAAAACCGACAAGACTAGACGCACAGGATTAGACATATAAGATCAGACAGACAAGACTAGACAGACACGTATTAGAGAGACAAAGGCAAATTAGCTTAAATAACTGAACTGTTCGTTTTCTGTCAATAATTTTTGTCAATTATTATGCAAAGCGTGGCAGACGGGGTAAAAAATGTCATCCCCCATAGATCGGCTAACAAAGAATTCACTGCGGGCCAACGCTCGGCCGATATCAGCCCCACAGCTCGTGCATATTCCCTCAATTTTGTTTGTTCAATCCCCTTAAATTATCTCTAATAATATTTATTAGCGAAGCTTTGAATGCAATCGGTAATTGGTTTTATCTGTCTAGTCTTCAGTTCTATCTAATTTTGTCTTTCTAGTCTTGTTTGTCTGTCCTCCTCGGTAGTGTAGTTGACAAGATACCCGCCTTTCAATGCGGGAGACCCGGGTTCGAATCCTGGTCGGGGAGGCGACAACTAGGGCGGTTTTCATTAACCGTCCAGGCTGCCCACCCTGAATTAATGCAATATATGCGATACCGGGGTGGCGCATACTAAAAAGCCAAGGTGGAATAGGGGATTTGGTGAGAGTCTTGTCTGTCAAGTCTGTCTAGTCTTGTCTGTCTAGTCTTGTCTGCCTAGTCTTGTCTGTCTAGTCTTGTCTGTCTAGTCTTGTCTGTCTAGTCTTGTCTGTCTAGTCTTGTCTGTCTAGTCTTGTCTGTCTAGTATTGTCTGTCTAGTCTTGTCTTTCTACTCTTGTCTGCATAGTCTAGGCTGTTTAATCTCGTTTAACGTTGTCTGACGAACCTTCTCTGTTTAATCTCGCCTGTGTTCTATTTAGATGTCGGCTTTGTGTTAGAGGTTGCGAGATTTGATTACGGTTTGTACTTTCTAAAACGCGGTGAAATCTCGTCCGGCGGAGCGGAAAAAACGCGAAATAAGCGGCGAGAGAAAAACCGAGCGAGGACAATGGGAAAATAGGGAAAGGAGCAGTGCCAACGCCGTTTTGGCGATCCATTTCTATTGCGAAACTATTGAAATTGATATGAAATTACCGAATAGACCTTTTTACGGTTAGTTAAGCACATGCGCGTCCGCAATGTTTAAAAGGCGGGAATATGAAAGTTTCGGGCACATTTTGTTATTTTCACAGGTTATACGTTAAAAAATTTCGAGCACTTTTTTGACGTACATGGCGAAAATTAAAGCATGCGCACTACGAAAAGGTCTATTGGCGTCGTTTCATTTAACGAGAGAGCGAAATTAATCTTTGCGGACAACGAGCGAGTGAAAGTTTGCGTGAAATTTTGCATGAGTATATTTGAACTAGATTCTACAAATCCCTGTTAAATTACAAAATAAACGCTAATCAACTACAGACAATATCTAATATTTATCTAGTTCTAGACCATAACCGACATTCACAAACTAACAGAAGAACCAATGGTGATAACCTACCACATAAACCACATTCTATACCATTCCGTATTTCAACCACAAAAACCCAAATATAAGAAAGGGACAACAACTGGAAACATTCGAAGACACGTGGGAACATCTCAAAGAAGTGATAACATCGGAAACAGACAACATCATTGGGTATGCCCGGAGCACCAAAAAACAGGACTGGATGACAAGAAATCTATCTGCTGATGGAACAACGCAGAGGGCTAAAAACACGCTGAGTATAAAGTGATGCATAAGGAAATACGCAGGACAATCAGAATAGCCAAGGAGTTCTAGATGCAGCACAAATGTAAAGAAGTAGAGGAATTACAAGAGAAAGACGTATGCACAGAAAAATCAAAGAAATAACAGAATAAGAGGGAAATCCGACGCACATCACATATGACCAAAACGAAGCAATAACTAATGACATGGATAAATGCAATCTATGGCGGGCATACGTCAAAAAGTTCTTCGATGATGACAAGCCGGGGGCAACAACCGGCCCAAACGCAACATGACCTCACAGGACCAAGCATTCTAAAAACAGAATTAGTACACGCCATTAAGATTGCAAAGAAGAACGAAACACCATGTCCAGTCGATATCTGCGCAGAATATTTCAAGCAGATACAGGAGGAAAACGTAAACTTAATTTACGTTTATATAAGATCACAGGCTAATATATAGTTTACTATATCTATATCTATACTTAGTAAACTAAGTAGGCTTATATTTAAACTAAGTGTTCGAGTGACGTAGTGTGTAGTGTTCTGGTAGGTTTTTCAATACAAGTAAAACGACTGGAGCAGCGCTACTGCATCAAATTTTGCCAGAAACTGGGCGACAACCAGGTGGAAACCATTCGGAAGACGGCTTTCGGTGACGATGCTATGGGCATCACACAGATTAAAGAGTGGTACAACCGGTTTAAAGACGGTCGCACATCGGTGGAAAGCGAGCCACGCTCTGGTCGGCCATCAACATGCCGAAATGACCATGTCATTGCCAAAGTGAACGCTGTGGTGATGCGGGACCGTCGTGTGAACATCCGAGAAATTGCGACTGGAGTTGTGGTCATCAGGAAATTGGCAACTCCATCACGACAATGCTCTAGCTCATTCTTCGCACTTGGTTCACATTTTTTTGGCGAATAACCAGACTCCTCTGGTTCGACAGCCTCCTTACTCTCCTGCGACTTCTAGTTATTCCTCAAAGTCAACAGGCCATTGAAAGGAACGCGATTTCAGACAAGAGAGGACATTATGGCTGCAACGAGGCGGCACCGCTGGGAGAAGTCTGTGGAGTCCCAAGGAGACTACTTTGATGGTAATTAGGTTTCCAACACTCCAGGTATGCCAGTTTTTTTTATCGGCTAAAGGTCGGATACTTTTTTAACAGACCACGTATGTCCAGCCTAGGAGATTTCTATGAGGATGATGCTGTTCCTGAAAAATCTTACGATCCGTTTGCGACAAAAATGGATTACTCATGGTCAGATAAAGAAATTACGGAAAAATTAAATTCGAACGTGTACTGTACTGTAACATGTATTATTGTTGGTTTGTCCTCCTCTAGAGTGTATTGTCTTTTAAGAGAGATAAGTCTCGTCTGCGACCACCTAACTCGACTCTTATCTTTTAAAAGACATTACACTCTGGAGGAGGACATAAGAGATAAGAGTCGAGTCAGGTGGTCACGGACGAGACGCTCTCTGAAAAGACAATACACTCTGGAGGACGACAAACGAACAATAATACAGGTTACAGTACACCACAAAACGAATTATCGTTAAGAAAGTCTGAGCCTAAAAGATAGTCTGCTGTGTGTGAAAAATGGGATGAATGGGACAAGCCGCGTGTCCGCGATGGGATGAATGGGATGGGACGAAAATTTTATGTTTGTGGGATGGGACCGAATGGGGTCTTTGCTAGTCCCCCATCGGGTCCCTCCCCAGGTGGCGGATAGGGCAACGCCTACCGGAAATGGTGGTTATCTGGGAAATCCAATACCAGGGGTGGACCAAAACTAGCACTGGGGGAGTGCAGCAGCAACCCCTAGTACCAAGATGAGGCGAAAAGGAAATGATCCTGAACCGACTCATCACTTGGACTTCCAGAAGCATGACTGGTGCAGTTTTATTGGTTGTGGTAGTGCGGCATGTGAAGAAACGGGAAACCACCACGCGTATAACCATCATTTATTCAGGAACAAATACAAAGTAAGGCCCTCAGTAACGGGCAGGCCTCCGGCTCATCACATCAACTTCCACAAGCATGACTGAACCACTACACGTATAGCTTCCAAATGGGGGAAGAACAGGACAAATTATCATTTATACAGGAACAAACACAAAGTACGGGCAGGCCTTAAATGGCCGGAGGGTGCTAAGAATCTCCCGGTTCCAGCTAAAAGAAAATATCAAAAAAATCGCAAACTGGAATGTTAACAGCGTCTATTAACCTCGAAAACCTCGAAGACTAGAAGTCTATATTATGGGCATCAGTGAAGTGAGATGGCCCAAGAATACAATGGATACATACAATGTCTAACCACACTATGTACTACTCAGGTATCGACGAAACAGACAAGCATCATAGACACGGAATGGCTGTTGTGGTGGACAGCAACAGTAAGAAATCTGTATATAATTTCCTGCCAATCTCGGAAAGAATCGTCCTCTTATAACTTAGCACTAAACATAATTGAAGTGTGGGGAGAAACCGGACGCAGAGTGCGAAGAATTCTATAGAAGGATCCCTCAAGCATACCAAGAAGGAAGACATAAACAAAATAATGGGCGAAAAATGGAGAAGGCAGATACGAAGACATAGTTGGGAAATTTAGCGTAGGTATTAGAAATGACAAGCTGAGCAAATGACAAGGGTGGCTAGCAACGGTTGCATAAGCAACTCCGCTCCCGAAGTTTCCTTCCATTTTCCGTGGTGAATGGTGTCCGGGAAAATTTGATTTCTCAGATTTGTTAAAGTTGGAAATTTTACATTAGAAACAATTGAACGTTCTTGCAAATTCGCACTTTTACGTCAGTAAAAGTAAGCTCGGCCATATTTGATTAGTTTTTACCGATTTTATAAAAGAAAACTATTGTTTTACAAATTTCTGATTGGAGATTCTTGAAATTCGGCTAATTTTACATAGGGGATTATGTAAATTTTTGGGTAATCTGGTAATTTAAAATCCATTTTCCAAACGGTGAGAATTACGAGTTTTCTACAAGAATAGTTAAAAATTACACATTTAATTTGGAATCGTAAGGTGTATTCCGCGACTTCATAGCGTGTATAACAAAAGAGTTATTGTTGAAAAACGGTCAATTCTACCACTTCACGGCTGAAGGAACAGCCATCTCGAAATTTATCCGGATTTTCTTTTTAAAATCGAATAGTGCTCATTGAGACAAATTGAAATGTGCTACATGAAGTTTTTGCGGCTGATAGCCTCGACATGCCGAGCGTTTAAAAATGTCGTCTACTTTTCTACTTCATCTTCAAAAAATCATATGCCTCATATCCTTGGGTTTGCAAGAAATAATTTTAACACAGATCTATAAAACGCATTAATTTCATCGCTCCGCTGTTAATTGTTTGGTCATGGGATTTTTTTTCATTCAACTCCGAATTCATTCTCCATTTAAACCTATGTAAAATGTAAAATCAAATTCAGAGAAGGGGTGAACCCATTGAAAAAATATCACTTTTCACATTTTTGACATTTGTGACAAAACCAAAAGACTATAAAATTTGCAAAGAATACTTATTTGTAGATACCAGAATTGCACCGAATCCCTATTTTCTGTTTCGAGACTCTGCAGAGATATTTGCCAAATTCCTCCAAAACTAAAATAATTTGCCGCGTCGTCCCCGATGGCAGCGGAACATTGAGTTTTCGTCCGAGTGTACTTTTTATACGTATCCACGTACAGTAAAAATTTCGTTGGAATCGTTTGAGGTTTAATGCATTTTTTCGCTATTTTTGAGTATTTTGAAATTTCCGCGTTCGGTTTTGGATAAAATTCGTGATTGACAGGTTGGATTTCCTTAAAAAATAGGCTTTATGAGTTCCACCTCACGTAGAACAATAAAATTGTACACATTTGTACACAGGGCATCGTTCTATGAAATCATTTTGTCAATTTTACAAAATATTTTACCTGGTGGCGGCCGTTCCCTCTTAAAGCCAAACCGAAAGAGAAAACAATAAATTCAAATATCTATAGGTTAATAACTGTAATAGATTTTTACAATATTCTTTCAGTTCCATATAGACAATACATTTTTCTATAGATATTGATATTTTGATATCTTCGCGATTCTGGCCTCAGACTTCTGCCCTCAAATTCATACCATTACAGAGAGTAGTAAATTCCAATAACGATACTTTGAATTGAAAAATTGACTATGTTTTTACAACTACTGACACGCAATTAGTGCTAAAAACGTAGTTATTTTTTTAATTCAAAGTATAGATTATGTATGTATATAGACTATGTAGTAACAGTCGCATGTCATACTTTTTATCAAATGACTATGGCTTGAAAAGTTTAAGTGGTACATTAAAAAATCATTCAGTTCTATATAGATTATACATTTTCTATTTTCGTTTTGGTATCTTTGACGCCGATAGCCTTGCCGCAGGATTTAATTATAAAACTATATATTGATATTCTCCAAAGCTTCTTCTCATTCCTACCAATCTTGCGTATAACACTGCTCGATAAAGCAGATTTTTTTTGTAAAAAGTGTGCATTTTCATTCTTCCAGATCAAACCTTGTGGCCGCGTGACCTCTCGATCCATAATAAAATAAAGTAGCAAGAGGTGTTGTTAAACCTAGGTTAGGTTAGAACTCCTCGATCTAAAATAAGCTAAAGTGGCAAAGTCTGTTAGCCTAACTTAGTTTGGGTTGCATACCAGAAGGCGGTAGAAAAATTAAGACAAACTACAAGCGGTAGCGCGACCCAAGAGATCAAAAATAAGATAAAGCTGTAAAGCTGAATGTTGGTTTAACCTTGGTTAACCCTTTCACTGCCATGCCAATTATAAGGAATAACACAGCGCCAATATTTATAAAAAATACTGGTAATTATGCAACCCCTTTCACATAGATAAGTCACCTATTGACCAAAAGTCACTGAACAAATAATAAAACCCATCTGCCGTCTCCGGGGGCGGAATTTTTTTGGGCGAATTTTTCAAGCTTTCTCACGTTTTCACCCACAACTCGGACAGTTTTCGTCGCACGGACGTGGTTCCGGTGTCGGTGTGTCCGGAAGGTCACCACACTTTTCGAAGTGCGAAAATCTCACTTTTTCTTGCAAAAATATTTGTCATTTTTCTTATCGAAGTCTTATCGAAAATCGCCGTATGTGAGTTCGTTCGTCTATTCTTTGGCTAAAAGAAACTGATGCACCGACTTTTTCAGACCGCGGGGCCGTTCTAGTCGGAGGACCCCAATTCGCAGAAAAATCTGAATCACGTCGCCCACAAGAGTCGCGCAGCGACGAGAGTGGTGTCGGAGGACGCGTCTCGAAATTTTCTACCGGAATACTTACCTGAATTTCATATTTCCTGGCCATCTTCGCCGTTATCTCCGTAAAAGTGGAAATTTTTGTAAAGCTAACTTTTGGGGTCCGTGTGGGGAAGCGTTCAGCCTGAATCGCCAGGTCAGAACGCAAATTTCGATCAATTCTGAAACGACTGACGTGAGTCGTTCTTCGAATTTCACCTGGGGGACCGCACCGCGTGGGTTTTTTAAAAGGTCAAATTCGGCTTTTTTAACCCGCCGGAGGCGGCAGATCTTCAATGTTATAACCGCGTGTCTTCGACGCTCTAACTGCGAATGTCCGTCCACACGTTGTTGCCCGCTTTCGTCCTGTCGCGCCCCTCCAGAGGGTCAACCCCCCCCCCCCCCAAATTCGAGGGATTTGCGAAAACGGCCCGACGGAAGTGGCGGCAGCGGCGCAAATGGGACTGTACATTTTTCTGGTGTACAACCCCCGGTGCCATTATCGCGTCTCAACTCCCCCAGGTTTAGACGCACCAGCCCGAAACCTAAAATCATGATTTTTTTACCTTCGAGACATATTTTTCGTCGGATCTCAAAAATTCTTCCCGGACGCTTTAGCTGCCGCAGCGCCGTCTTTTTTACAGCTCTTGCACGTATTCACCTGGTGCAAGAGAAAATACAACTTTTTTTGTCAATTTTGCAATCACTTGCACGGACGCCCTACATTTATTTAAAGAGCTCCAGGTCGCCGATTGGGTTCGTTCTCCTCAGAACACCTACCGGCAACTATTTCGGCAAGAATTTTTAAACTGCAACGACTTATTTTGGGCGAAGGGAGCGACTTAGGAAGCCGAGAGTGGTACCAAAATACACGTAGCAGCGGGCGGCATCTGCGGCAGTTAAAAGAGAAAATTTTCTCTATTTATAATTTAAACAGGAGAACAGAACCAATTGACGAAACGGAACGGGACCGGCGCCGTTCGATGGGGTATAGAACTAGAACATAGGACACGGGCATAGCTTGTTTGGGAGTTTCATCCCGATTCCGCTGAAGATGATGTCGCGACGCCATAAAAACGAATTTTTTTGAACGTTCAGGAAAACTCGCATAGAGTCACCAACTTAAGCTCTGCGGTAACGGTTTTGCGCAATTATCGCAGAGAATTGAAAGTTTTATCTTTTATTGCAAGAAACTAAAGAAATTCGCCCTATTGCAAGAAACTAATGACGAAAAACGTAAAACGTCCATATTTTTGTAGCTCCCCGGTGCATGTTTTGGATTTTTCAGTGGATTATAGAATGTTTTTCTATGGCTTTTCACACCCATAATTGACACGCGGGCACATGGACGTCAGGTCGTTGCGAAGTCTGAAACGTATCGCCTCCCGTTCGCCAGAAGGTGCAGTCAGTCTAAACGCTGCAGTATCGCCGATTGTGGGTGCAGCGACTCGAAAATCCGAGCCATCCATAAACATCATCCTTCTTTACACATTTGTTCCCCTCCTCACCGCGTCCCCGAATCCGACTTTTGCGGCACGGAGAGATGCCGCCCGCTGCTACGTGTATTTTGGTACCACTCTCGGCTTCCTACGTCGCTCCCTTCGCCCGGTGCATCCGAATTGCCCAAAAAAATCTGCAACCGCCTCTTTGGTCGTCATCGGCGAGAATTTGCGTTCGCATCGCGTAGAAAAGATGCGGGGATCTAAAAAACCGATCCACACTTCAGTAGGCCCCCCCGATCCGGAAGTATTCTCATAAATGTGCAGGGTGCACTGCAAAAGTGCACCTTGTCGCTGTCTGCGTTCAACGTGCCGCGGCGGATTCGCGATTTCTCGACGTAATTCTTTGGATTGAACATTTGGCTTTGCAGCAGTGTAACCGGCGCCGCTGCCAGGCATCGTGGCGCCGAGTTATGGACGAATAATTACGTAGAAATTTTTCGCCTTTTTTCAACACGCCCGCAAACCCCCAAGACGTGGTCTATCGAGAAAATTGACACCTTCACCGTGTAGCCTGGTCTTTTTTCTATACGGACTGCGAGTTTCGCCGTTCCGCGGCTTGTAGTCTGCGATTTTTTCAAAAAACCTCTAAAAAACCAAGTCGGAAATTTTTCTACAATTTTTTTGAAATTTCTAAAACTTTGAATAATCACAGCGTTTTATCACTAGATGGCGCTGGTATAAAAAGAAACCCCGGGCTACATCGCCCGGGACGGCGCTGTATGAATTCAGGGCCTCGGGTCACATCTCCCGCAATGGCGGTGAGAGGGTTAAGCTATTAGGTTACATGTCGCAAAGCGCCATGCAAATCCAGAGCACATACGCAACCCTCGAAGTCAAACCGGAACTGATACTAATAGATTCAATTAGCAACAACTTGAAAACTGTAATAGATATAATAAAAAATCTTTCACTCTTTCCCCACTTCTCTTCAACTGTGTCCTTGAAAAGGTTATGAGAGAATGGCCCAAGGAACTGAACACTTTGGGTGCTCAGAGTGGTATCTGCCTGGAACGTAAGAACGATGGACTGATTGTAGATTGCCTGGCCTTTGCAGATGACATGGCACTGTTTGCTGATTCTCTTGAGGTGGCAACAATGCAGGTAAACTTCCTCAGAAAACAGGCTGCCAAAGTGGGTCTTCCAGTGTCGCTGGAGAAAACAGAATTCTTCACCAACATTAGAGAAGCAAACAGAGTGATGTTACTAGAAATGGGAAACATCAAGAGGACAGAGAAATTTAAGTATATCGGCGAATGGATTAAACCCAACTTATCAGAAAGAGCATCATTATCTATGAGAGTCAGCAAGCTAGAACTAGCCTATCGGCTGACTAAGAACACTTACAATAAGAAATGCCTCTCACGCAACCTGAAACTTAAACACTACACATCAGTCTTACGACCAGAAGCCCTGTATGCCATGGAGTGTCTTTCCTTGAACCGAAGGGGTCTAATAGAGAAATTGGAAATCAGAGAGGAGAATCCTCAGGAAGATCCTAGGCCCGGTAAAGGAAGATGGGAAATATAACTCTGAGCTCTAAAAACATATTGAAATGCTCTCTGACTGTGCAAGGAAAAGAAGGGTAGCTTTCTATGGCCACGTTGCAAGATTGCTTCGTAGATTCAGTCCGGTCTTTTTTTCTTAGAATTTTCGTAACGATTTTTTTTTCTATAATGAGGTTGTTGGTCCCCAGCTAAACCCCCTTATCGGAGGGCCATCTCTCCCGCTCTCGTTAGCCCTGACCTCGCCTTCCATACAGATTAGTTACCGCATCTCCCACGAGGTTACTCAGGTAACCACGGTTCACCACGTGGAGGTGAGAGTCGGCATTGGGTAGGAGAGGCTATGCGACAATCACTACGCGCATGCACTACCCTTAAACCCCTCACATAAAGGTAGCAGACGTTAAAACGAATTGAACAGATTATCTCATTTTTGTCAATTTTCGACTTGATCACTTTTGGCAGTACACCCACGATATGTGACTTAAAATGTCACTATTGTAAAATAAAATATATTTTTTTGAATTATGGTCTAAAACTTCTTCCGTTTGGTCTTTTGGGTCGCGCTATAAACATATTCCTCAAAATTGGGTCGCGGCTTAAAAAGGTTAAGAACCACTGTTGTACACCATAGTAACTAATATAACATTGTTAGATATAATAATTTTTTTATGAGCGTTGGGTTGGGAGCTTTTCATTTCTAATATCACTCCTTAAATTAAAGTCACTTTGATTTCAGACAATGATTCTGCTTACTCTTTCATATACAACTTCACGTTCCACATATATCAAGTGGCGCTGAAAACGCCACAAGTGTAAAAATTCATTATACAATTTCACCCTCATCAATTATTCCACCATTAGCAACCATTCCATTCTTTTCAACTCTTCCATTCACAATAACTATTCCATTTCAAAAAAATCGATCCATATGTACTAGTATATTTAAATTAATCAAAGAAATATATGAAACTGGAAAAATACCGGAAGACTTTAAAAAGTGCATCACAATCCCAATACCAAAGAAACCAGGTACTCTAAAATGTGAAGAACACCGTACCTTGAGTCTATTATCACACATGTCTAAAATATTATACAACCGAATAAACATCAAAATTGATTAGAATTTAGATCAAGATTGGATTTAGACGGAAAAGAGGAACAAAGGAGGCTATTTTAATGTTAAGACAGATTGTAGATAAAATGCTGTACCTAAAAAGAATGCTGTTTGTTGCATCTGTGGACTTGGAGAAAGCCTTCGATAATGTGAATTGGAATGTGGTGATGAAAATTGTTACTAATGCTGGTCTAGTTTTCAGAGATAGACGGATAGTACATGAACTGTACAAAAATCAAAGAGGCATTATAAATATAAAGGGTGAACTACAAAAGGCCTGCATACAAAAAGGAGTACGCCAAGGATGCAATTTATCACCAGTACTATTCAACTTGTATATTGAGGCGGCAATTAAGGAATGTAAACAGACTATGGGAGGAATTAAGATCAATGGAGTAGAAATTAAAATGACAAGGTTTGCTGACGACATTGCTATCATTGAAGGGAATGAACTAGTCTATTAGACAAGAATATTCTAAGAGAATCAATCAAGAAATTATGGCAACAAACTGCCGTCTGAATCTTCAGATGCAGACTAGATACAAGCCCGAATTTTGTTAAAACTATTTATTGCAGGGCGCGATATTCTTCCGCCGTCGAGCAAAATGCGTGCGTGTCGCATGCGAATCCGCAAGACCCGCTCGACATTGTCTAGCCGCGTTTAGTCCAGCACACATCGGTGTGGTGACATTCGTCAAACAAAAAGGTCACCGTCTGACCTATATCCAGAAACCCGGACGCATTCACGTCAGCAAACACTTTCCCCGACAATAAAATCAATACAAAACTAGATATACTAGATTATATAGATACAATTCTTTAGATAAAACTAGAAAGATAAGATTAGCTATAATCGATAAGGTGAGATAGGTAAGACTAGATGGACAAAAGCAAACGCAGAAGACTAAACGGACGAGACTAGATAAAGAAACTAGAGACACAAGACTAGACTAGGACAGATATAAATGCTATTTTTCGTAACATATTACTGTTAACTTAACACAAGGTGAACGATAAAAGTGGCCCTGATAAGTTCTGCAAGGTTAAACTTCGTCACAGGCTTGCACAAACAACCTTTTAATTAGAAAATTTCAATTTGGAATTCATAATTAGACAACATTCTAATCACATTTTGACCAAACTAATCTGCCTAGTCTTGTCCGTCTAATCCTGTCTGTTTAGTCTTGTCTGGCTAGTCTTGTGTGTTTACTCTCTTTTCTCTAGGTTTAGTCTTCTCTGGCTAGTCTTGTGTCTCTCCCGGGTTCGAATCCTGGTCGGGGAGACAACAACTAGGGCGGTTTTCACTAACCGTCCGGGCTGCCCACCCTGAATGAATGTAAAATATGCGATACCGGGGTGGCACATACTAAAAGCCAAGGTGGAATAGTGGTTTAGTGAGAGTCTTGTGTCTCTAGTCTCGCCTCTTTGGTTTTGCCTGTCTAGTCTTGTCTGTTTAGATTTGTCTGTCTAGTATTGTCTGTCCAGTCTTATCTGTCTTGTTTTGTATGTTTAGTCTTTAGTCTTGGCACTGAGGGAGACCCGGGTTCGATTCCTGGTCGGGAAGGCGACAAATAGGGCGGTTTTCACTAACCGTCCGGGCTGCCCACCCTGAATGAATGCGTAAAATGCGATACCAGGGTGGCGTATACTAAAAGCCAAAGTGGAATAGCGGAATTAGTGAGAGCTTCTCCCAATCCACTTTTAGTCTTGTCTGTCTAGTAACGTATTCGTAATGGTTGAGCGCCTGTACTAGATGGACTCCCATCTGAAGCACTTAAAGCCGCAGTTGTTATAGCTAGCATATAGCTGCCATATAGCTAGCGATGGCACCTCTCCAGGCGATTAGGAAAAAGTCAAGCTGGAGCTAATTAAGAAAAGTGATAAATCACCACAGGAACCTTCCTCATATAGGCCCCTCTGCATCTTAGATGTTTCGGGAAAACTCTTGGAACACCTGATACTTTGCAGACGAAAACTAGAACTTAGATCAGGTAAACAACTATCAGAAAAACAATATAGCTTCCGAGTCATAACTAAAAGCAAAAGTCATTGAAGTAACACAGAGAACTAGAAAGCTATGTGCCCTTATCACCCTTGACGTAAGCAATGCCTTCAATTCAGCTGCGTGGCAAAACATTCATGAGAAGCTCTCAGCAAGAGGTAACCTGCTACGTCTGGTACGAAGATACCTACGTAGCAGGAAAGTTGTTCTTCAAGAAAACAACAAATTCGTGGAGCGTGATGTCTGTAGTGCCACAGGGCTCTGTTTTGGGACCGACTCTATGGAACGTCCTTTACGACGGAGTCCTCAGACTAGAGCTACCGGAGGGTGTGGACATCGTGGGATTCGCTAATGACTTGCCACTTGTAGTGTCGGGGAAGACGGAAATGAGCAAACAGGTGGACAAATGGATGGAACTAAAAAAAACTGAAGCTGGCGCCAGAAAAGACAGAAGAAGTAGTGCTAACTGGACTAAGAAAAACGAAACCCATCGCATTCAAAATAAAAGAAAAGAAAAACCCCAAAGGAATCGCTAAAATATCTAGGTGTAACCTTTGATAAGAGCCTCCTATCCTTTAATTGCCATATCACCACAGTGGCAGCCAAAGCGCTGAATACTGCAGCAAAGTTAGATAAACTAATGCCCAACGCTGGATGACCCCGCAGTAGTAAGCGAAAACTTCTTTGCTCGGTGGTATACTCCACAATGCTCTACGCAGCCAAATTTGCGATTGTCAAATGATTTGATTCTCAAATGCTTTGAGAAAACAGGTGTTTAGACAAAATTTGGTAACCAATCAAAGGAAACCGTTCAAATGGCGCTAAGAGTATGCAGTGCTTACTGGACTGTCTCTAGGGATGTCGCCCAAGTGTTAGCCGGCATACCACCCATAGAACTTATGGTAGAAGAGAGGATAGCAGTCTCAAACGGCGATGACACACAAAGGCACTAGCAAAGGCCCGAATGTACCAGGCCTGGAAAAACCAGAGGTGTCTATCCACTAAGGGCCACTGGACCATAAACCCCGATGTGGAGCGTTGGGCAACAAGAAAACACGACGAAACAAATTTTTATGTCACTCAAGTTTTAAGCAGGAACTTTCTGCATAGCATCGGTAGGGCCCCAGATTGCCTCTATATTTACTGTGCACTAAAAGACAGCGCGGCGCATACCGTTTTTGAGTGTGACAGGTGGATTCCCGAAATGGATAAACGGAAAAATAAGGACAAACGCTAGACCCATCAAGGATGATCCAAAACATCAAATGCTAGACGAACGGAAAGAAGCCGAAATGATGAAAAATGTTAGCACCTGAACCCCTAATCACTGCAAGTGGAAGGAACATCTTGAAAGTTATGCGATAAACGGTCCCAAGATGCTTGTGATATTGCAGAGGGCCCTCTTGTTAAGAAAACCGTGAGGTGCTTACTATGTCCACTAAAAAAGTCTCTTTTTGTGGTTTGGGGAAATCTCTGACTAAACTCCCTATTCCACTTTGGCTTTTAGTATGCGCCACTCCGGTATCGCATATCTCGCATTCTATCCGGGTGCAGCCCGGACGGTTAGTGTCACCTTGGTTGAAAATTCCTTTGCCTCAGCAAGGAATCACACCCCGGTCTCCTGCTTATCAGGTGGGCATGTTATCCACTGTACTACCGAGGAGGACTAGACTAGTCGAATCTAGTCTGTCTAGTTTTGTCTGATTAATCTTATCTTGCCTTATCCAGCCTTGACTATTTAGTCTAATCCTATCTTGTATGTCCTACCTGGACAACTTAGTCTAATCTCTTTCATCTAATAATGTCTCATCTGTCTAATCTTGCTCTATCTTCATAATCCTGACTTACTTGTCTATCCGTCTTCTTCTTCTTGTTTCGAATGGGCCTACTTTGGACCAGGCTGTTCAACTGTTGGGCTTTGATCTTTGCCCAGTATTGTCGTATCTTCTGCCGGTGTAACTCCTTTCTCTCTTCCGTCCAGGGGGTACCTTTCCTACGGGGTTTTTCTGAAATCCACCAACTTCCTTCAGGGTGCGTCTCACAGACTCTCTATTTTGGAGATCTGTTATTCCCAGTTCTTTAATTTCCTTCTCGGTTTCTGTCAACCAAGTGGTACGAACCTTCTTGTTTTGCTAGAAGGTGAACAGACGGTTGGTTAGTCGGATTGGAGTCAATCTTGCAACGTGGCCATAGAAAGCTACCTTTCTTTTCCTTGCACAGTCAGAGAGCCTCTCAATATGTTTGTAGAGCTGGAAGTTATGCCCCCATCTTCCTTTTCCGGGCCTTGGATCTTCCAGAGGATTCTCCTCTCTCTGATTTCCAATTTCTCTACTAGACCTCTTCAGTTTAAGCAGACACTCGATGGCATACAGGGCTTCTGGTCGTAAGACTGATGTGTTGTTTTATCCGTCTAATATTTATCTATCTATATAATCTTCTTTTATCTATCTAATCTTCTCTTATCTATATAATTTTCTCTTATCTGTCTAATCTTCTCTTATCTGTCTAATCTTCTCTTATCTGTATAACTTACTCCGCAGCCGAGTATGCATCCCCCGTATGGGAGAGATCAACACACGCCTGTAGATTGGACCCCGTCCTGAACGACACGTGCAGATTAATAACGGGATGCTTAAAATTCAACAGCCTTGACCAACTGTACATGCTAGCCGGGATTGCACCACCTCAAATATGGAGGAAAGCAAACAACGCCAGACATCATCAGACATCCATTGCACGGACATGCCCCGCATGTGACCAAACTAAAATCAAGACGAAGCTTTATGCAATCCACACAGGCCCTCGCAGCCTCTAAAGCTGCAACCAAGGAGGCAAAATGGGATCAGCGCTTAGCAGACAATGAGATTCCAACCTGAATTCTAGAGAAAAACTCCCTGCAGATTCAGGCCTAAACTGGGGAAGCTGGAAAACCATCAACCGACTACGCTGCCAAATGGGAAGATGCAAGAACAACCTCCTGAGGTGGGGATAAGCGGAAGAGGAAGCATGTGAATGCGGAGAATCCCAAACACCTTTTGGTGTGCCAATCTCTACAAGTTCCATGTACCCTCTGGGACCTAAGGTCGTGTAACGAAAATGCTGTGATGTGTGCTGAACATTGGAGTGATATACATATATTTTTATATTATGAGTAGCTCAGACACGATTAAATAAATAAATCTGTCTAATATTCTCTTATCTGTCTATCTTGTCTTATCTGTCTAATCTATCTTCTCTTACCTGTCTAATCTTCTCTTATTAGACAGATAATTATCTGTCTAATTTTGTGCCTAGCAAAGTGACAAGAGTTAGTCAACCAGTTTAAGCCCCGTGCTTGCACCTTAATTACTAATGTAGGTGAAACTCGACCCCTTTTAGTGTAGATTACTAGACTTACTTAATAGTAGACTTACCTCGTAGACATTGGGATGCCAAACTTTGGTTAAAAATCTGATAGTCGGCGGCGAATACGGGTAGTCTTGTGGAAACTTCATACGAGCCTGCAACAAGACACACAGTTTCAAACAGACACAAAAGCACGGTCACGTCGAATAACCGCGACGGAAAGATACATAATCCAGAAATATATTGTTATAGATAATATCTTGTTCATATATAAACATAGAAAACTGTTTATTAAACTTTAACTATTCTATTTATGAGATGAAATAAACAAATATCCCGTTTGAAACAGAATTTAATATGCTTTGAAATTATCAAGACACTAAAGGTCGATTCCCATATGCGCGACACAGCTACGCGACGTAGCACAGTGGTCTGAATCTGAAAAAAGTTGGCCAAAAACCGAAAAAATCATAGTCACGAGTGGGTTTATGTCTAAAGAATCTTGTAAAGGATACTTTGGTGTGTGTTTTTCAAAAAGAAAAGCGGGGATCTCTTTTTCCCCGAGACGCTACACTCGTTCAAAGTTACCCTTGTCAGCATAGCGTGAGCAAGTGTATCGACTCCGAAATATAATTGTTTATTCAAGCGCGTGTAACTTTTTACTAAAGTGTTCTTTTTAATTTCTGTTTGATGGAGGGTGTTAAGGAAGGTATGCAGATTTTTTACATATATAACGTATATGTTCATTAATTTATACTCGCGTGTGATAGAAACCATGTCAAATATGTGTCTACATAATGGTTTTTCTTGTAAAAAATTAGTAAAAAAGTTAACACCGCAGCGGGGCTGAAGAACTTGAGATATAGAACATATAGATTACGATGTTTTGTAATAGAATATTCTAGAAAATTCTGCCTATATCTGCCCGTGTACGTTTGAGATTAGAAATACGAAGCGCCGGCCGGCATGGCGGCGCGCCGTGCAATTTGTTTGTTAGTTTAGGATCTACGCAGACACAGTTGGGGTGCGGGACTACCCTACTAAGATTTTTTTGATAATTTTCATATATATATATATATATATATATATATATATATATATATATATATATATATAGGGTCCGCCAATTAGCGCGCTCGATCTTTAACAGCTGATGGCGGCCATGTTGTTTGTGGTAGAGTTGTCAAACCTAGTTGTTATTATTCAGTGTATCTTCACAAATTACCATGAACCAATTCAGCCGCGAGCAACATGTGCAAATCATTAAAATGTATTACGAAAATCATTCATCGGTTCGGGCAACGTTCCGCGCGCTCCGCCAATTTTACGGTGCAATTGGTCGTCCTGCTGAGTCGACTATCCGTCGTTTGATAAACAAATTCGAGGCAACCGGTTCGGTGAACAATAAGCCAACACCGACGCGTCGTCGAAACGTCCGATCTGCCGCGAATGTCGCCGCTGTGCGCGATAGTGTGCGTGAAAATCCGCGACAGTCAATTTCACGTCGCGCACAGGAACTCAGCCTTTCGGAAACATCACTTCGCCGAATCTTGCATCTGGATTTGGGCATGCATCCGTACAAGATCCAGCTGACACAAGAGCTCAAAATAAACGACCATAGACAGCGCCGTATCTTCGCTGATTGGGCTTTAGAGCAGTTGGAAGTCGACCCCGAGTTTGGTCGCAAAATCATCTTCAGCGATGAGGCACATTTTTGGATAAATGGGAATGTCAACAAGCAGAATTGCCGTTATTGGGCCGAGAACAATCCACAGGAGGTCCACCAGGTCGCAATGCACCCAGCAAAGGTAACTGTTTAGTGTGGATTTTGGGCCGGAGGCATCATCGGGCCGTATTTCTTCGAGAACGACGATGGTGTGGCCATCACGGTAAACGGCGAACGATACAGATCCATGATAACGAACTTTTTCTGGCATGAAATCGACAATATGGATGTCGAGGATATGTGGTTTCAGCAGGACGGCGATACGAGCCACACAGCGCGCGCCACAATGGATCTTCTGCACGAGCGCTTCGGAGAAATGGTTATCTCGCGCGGAGGCGACATCAACTGGCCACCGAGATCGTGCGATTTAACCCCACTAGACTATTTCTTGTGGGGTTTTCATAAATCACAGGTCTACGCAAACCAACCACAAAACACTGATGACCTCAAAGTCAACATACGCCACGCCATCGATGAAATACAGCCCGATTTGTGCGCCAGAGTCATTGGAAATTGGACTTCTCGTATGCGCGCCACCGAGGTGGCCATTTGAACGATATTATTTTCCATACATAATGCCTTCGAATACTCTTTCAAACAAAAAAGAAATTTCATTTATACCTCTCACACAACTTGCTTTATTTTAAAGATCGAGCGCGCTTATTGGCGGACCCTTTATATATAACGTGAGTCCCAAAAGTCTTGGAATCCACTCTTGCCATGAATTTGAAGAAGTAGGTTATTCCTTAATTCAAACACATACAATTAAACAAATTATCAATGTCATTGTTAAGTAGCTGTCAGTGGTCTTCAGGTTATGTCGCATTGGTTTTTGTTTGGTTTCGCTTGATTTAGCTGGGTTTGGTTTAGCTTGGTTTTGCTTGGTTTAGCAAACCAAGAGAGGCGTCGTGCGAGATCGCCTGTCAAATAATGATTACATTGTTTTAAATGTGCACGTCGCGTAGCCATAGTGAGAACGTGCCCATTTAAAACAATGTTATCATTATTTGACAGGCGATGTCGCGTGACGTCGCGTATATGAGAATCGGCCTTTATCGTTTATAGGCGTAGCAACCGGTAAAGAAAAACGAACGAATTTATGTGGCGGTTATAACGAAAATAACAAATTTGCGAACGATTGTAATTATTTCCTTTGATTTTTTTTGATCTGGACCTTTGTCCGTAGCTCTATAGCCCTATGTGGGTTCTGGCTGACTGCACAATGCGTCTCCTACCCTACCTCTCCTACCCCTGTCGGTCCATCAATATCTGAGGGTCGTAGTCCAATCCCATGGTACGTAAGTCTCTGATTACGTTATCGCGCCATCTCATTCGCGGCCTTCCCAGCGGGGTAGTTCTCCCATGCAAATTTTGCCGTTCGTTCGTTCGTTCGGCAATCTTTGGACATGTTTTTCTTTGGACAACTTTGCAATTTGTTTTTCATAATTGAATTGGATTTCAAGAGTGTTACTGTCATGCACACTACATCTCTAAAAGTTTTCTGTTCCAATCGAAAATGGGCTTAGCCGGCGAGCTGTTGATCGGCAACTGGATATGCACGCGCCGCCGTTCGAAGAGTCATTCATCCATTTCCGAGACACCGCTGTTTACATTCAGGCCCTTCCTTTCCAATAGTTGGCAGCGTCTATCGCCCTGCATTTGCCACAATTAGGTCCTCCGTCGTGCATGTCTCTCCCATGTTGGGACATCTGAGAAGGTGGCTGTCGTTCTGTAGCATTCACACAGCTCGTTTCATCCTGTTTGATTTGTAGCGCGTCACTCCGGTCCTTAGTCTGTTCAGTGATTTCCATGTGACGTATGGTAAGAGTTTTCGCGGTGGCAGCTTCTCTCTGGGTTTGGGTGTTGTTCTTTCCATAGTTCTATGCGGCGTTGTTTTGAGCAAAAGTCTGCAGTTGTTGCGTATGTCGGAGAAAGCTCTTCCTTGATTTGAGTCGACGCCTTTCTGGTTACTTCTCCCGATGGCAGCTCCTCTCAGCAGATTTGGGTGTTGTTCTTTCCAAAGTTCTATGCGGCGTTGTTTTGAATTTTTGCGTATGTTGGAGAAAGCTCTACCTTGATTCGAGTCGTCGTCTTTCTTGTTGTTGGTCGTGTAGATGATGCCGCGCCTATCTGCCGCTGCTTTGCGCCTGACGTGTGCTGCGGCAATTCTAGATAGATGGTAGAGCTTGTCGTCAGGTGTCGGTCTCAGGCAGCCTGTTATAATCCTGCACGTCTCGTTTAAAGCCACGTCGACATGTCTTGCGTGAACCGAGTTGTACCACACTGCTGCCGAGTACTCGGCAGCGGAGAAACAGAGAGCACGTCAGGCTGCGCTCACCATGTTATACCAGTGAGCTTCCGGATGATATTATTCCTGGCAGAAACTTTGGCATTTGTATTCTGGCAGTGTATTTGGAAAGATAGTCCAGTGTTACGCCCAGGTACTTTAGAGTCTAGCTGCAGTCCAGTGTTACGCCCAGGTCCTTATTTCTCAGGTGAAAAGCATATTTTGGGTTTTGCTGAGGTTCGACTTCATCTGTGCCATGTTTTCTAAGGCTATAATTAGTTTATTCTCGACTTCTTCGTAGCTTTTCCCCTGTGCGGCGATGGCTATATCATCCGCATAGATGAAGCGACGTGTCTGTTGGTCAGCTGGATCGTAATTTGTGTATACGTTGAAAAGCATAGGCACCAGTACACTTCCCTGTGGACGGACGTTGGTCTCTCCATCGACTCTTTTTCCCTGCAGTGTAACATAGAAGCGCCTGTTCTGCATCAGAGTTTTCAGCTAGGCGATAGTCCTTCGTAAAATGATACAATTTCTCCACTGCTTTTTGATGGTTTACGTTATCACATGCCGGTGTCAGATCTATAAAGGCTACACCGACACTTCCCCGTAGTAGGACGTTCCTCTGGTCTCTCCATCGACCCCTTTCTACCTGCAGTATAACATAGAAGCGCCTGTTCTGCAGCAGAGTTTTCAGCTAGGCGATAGTCCTTAGTAAGATGATACAATTTCTCCACTGCTTTTTGATGGTTTACGTTATCACATGTCGGTGTCAGATCTATAAAGGCTACACCGAGACACTTCCCCGTGGTAAGACGTTCCTCCGGTCTCTCCATGGACTCCTTTCTACCTGCAGTGTAACATAGATGCGCCTGTTCTGCAGCAGAGTTTTCAGCTAGGTGATAGTCCTTGGTAAGATGATACAATTTCGCCACTGCTTCTTGGTGGTTTACGGTATCAGGTCAATAAAAGCTACACCGGTAATTTGCTTGCGCTCGAAACCATCTTCAATGTGTTGTGTTAAGTTTAGAACTTGGGACCTTCCCGGTCTAAACGCTGGTTGCTCTGATATTATGCTACTTTACCAGATATGCGATTCAGTATCAATCTTTCGAAGACCTTGAAGAGATGACATGGTAATGATACAGGTCGAAAGTTTTTAGGTTCTGCAGGTTTTTTCTCCGGTTTCAACAGCGCGACCACTCGAGCCTTCCTCCACATTTTTTGGGATTTGCAACTTCCTTGCACCGCAGTTCATTAAGTTGGTGATCCATGCAATGGTTGCAGTTTGCACCAAAATGTTTTATTTGTTTTGTTCTTAGATCATGTTATTTTAAAGCTGTTAATGGCGGTTTTTAATTCACTGTTTGTGAATGGCTCAGATGGACAGTCGGTTTCGTTGTCTGGATTCCTGTATCTTTCAGTTTTGGGAGCCCTTCTTTTGGGTCTTTCCGTTCATTAGCAATTGGTGTGCGATTTGGTCTGGAGTAACCAGTGGCACTTGTGGGCTCGTTTGATAAGTTTCCAAGCACGTAGGCTGTTCTGCTTCATATCCAGATCTTCCATCATCGCTCGCCACTTATCGGAGTTTGCTCTAGAGATTGCTTGCAGCAGATCTTCACGCAGTATTTATGGTATTCTCAGAGAAGGGGTCATCATCAACAGGTCTTCTGGAATAAGGCCTTGTATGAATTCGATAGAATTCTGAGAAGTCCTGACGGGACACTGCAGACTTAGGAAACATCTCAAGGCACTAGGCCTAGAGGAGGATGACGGATGCACATTCTGTGGCTCAACAGAGGAAACCGCAATACATCTGCTCAAGGACTGCGGAGCATTACTACGCAAGAGACAGATGTACCTCGGGGCTCACTGCTTGAACGCAGAGAAGCTGCAGGCCTTGAATCCCACCCAGATCCTGAAATTCCTAAAGGAATCAAGATTAGAGGAGGCGCTCTAAATGGGTAAGTACACCAACGCTTGGAGGTGGAGGGTCTGGTAATAGATCTATAAAGGAAACAGTATAAATCGTCACCACCATATCTACAATGTATTCGATTCTGCGTCCCCTTGAGATGTGTTTTCTTGATGGTCACTTGACGATGTCTTTGATAATTTTCGGGCTTTGCTTCAATGGAGGCGATCTCGTGATCCAGGTCAGCTGCAAGCTCGTTCCATCTTGAAATTAAATCGCCTTTTGAAGGGAACACTTTCAGGCCTCACTGCTCCATAGATTACACGTGTAATGGAGCGGTGCTGTGTGTCTGGGAGTGGATATTCTACGTGTTTTGTTGATAGGGGAACAAGTTTATAAGTTATAAGTACAAAATGTTATAGTCTCTTCTCCAGCGAGCGGTATTGAAAGACGGAGGAAGCTTCGGGTCGCGTTTCAGGTGGAAGTCCGTGTGCTTTGCCCAGTTCTCTATTTCATCGGTGTGGCTATATCCCTTTATTGTGCTGTGGGAGTTGAAATCGCTCAGCACGATCCTTCCCTCTAGCGACCGGAAGAAAAATTCGAAGGCTGCATTGGGCGGTGTGTATATTGACGTGAGTGTGAGGTACTTTACCTCCACTGTGATTATCTCAATGTTGTCGTGTGACATAAATGCCGTAGATGGGGAACACGGAAGAAACCTCCACCCGTACATTTTCTCCTGTATATGCAGAACATGCCGGCGCTCCCTGGTAACACTGTCTGGTCGTCACCAAATCCTTCCCCGTATATCACCAGACACGTAAAAAGTAATGCCGTAGATTGGAATTCAGATCCGGATTTCAGAAGATCAGGTCTTGCTAATACGGCGCTTCCGTACTGATCATGGGGAATTTCCAAGAGCAGTCTCATTCCCGCGATCTTAGGTCTCCGTGCAGTGGGGCCTCTGTAGGTTTTTTGTATCACCAAGATGTCGCACTTGGTGGGTCTTGTCAGGTCAGATAAAATGGTTTCCTTATCCTTGGAAGGTCCTTCAATGTTAATTGAGGTCGTCTTAAATGTTGGCTTTGATAAAAACCGATCCATTAACGATGGTTCGCTTGGTGTTTCGGTGTAGGAAGGATTAGCCTGTAATTAACACCCTCTACTCGTAATCTACGTGGAGATTCCTTCTATGTTCGAAGAGTGTTGCAACGCAATGGAAAGACTGGATCCTTTCATAGAGGACCTGGTACAGGCAGATGGAGATTTTCAAAGGCTCTCTGTTGTGTCCACATCGTTAAGAAATCATCAGCTTAATCCTGTTCAACTGCAACGACAGCTCCGTGAAGTACGAAGAGTGGCTATTAGTCATTGGACAGGAAAACGAAGTAACTTGACCACTAAGACACCTGAAGTTTTTTCAAAAAATTATCATCAAGCACGTCAGCGTTTTGCACGGGATCATTTAAATTGGGCGTTGGAACAATGGGGTTCTGTTCTGTTTTCAAATGGGACCAGAATATGCCTCTATCTTGTAGCGGAGATAAGAGAGCGCTTTGCAGAATGCTGCATTGAAGAGCGAATTGCTTATGGAGGTGGTTCCTGCATCATCTGGGATGCAATTTCTATGGGAACAGAAGTGGCGACACGTACTTAATCCATGGTAACAGTTTTAGAACCGCGGATCCCGTTAATTCGAAACTAAGATATCTAGAATTTGTTTAAGATTCAGACTGTACTGGCGCCATAGCCGTGGTCTTGCCCTGGCCTCCTGAGATCCAGATTCAGACTTGACGTCTCTAAATTCCAACCGAATTTCTCAGATTTTGCAGTCGGACCGGGAAGTCGAAGGACAATCCGAAATATGCAAATTCGAAAAAATAAAAATTTCCGAAAATTTAATTGTAACGGTGAAAACAACACATGACGTCCGCCCGCGGTTTCGAGTGTCCTTTGTCTCGCAAATACTCGCACAAACAAAAATAACGACGGCGCACAAATAAATTGAAACACAAACGTCGCTTGAAACATAACTAGAAAGAAAAAGCTAAAGAACTAACAAGGTTAGACTAAATTTAAGGAGAAAGTAAATTATCTTAATTGTTCTCAGAAATGGTAATAAATTGCCACATAATAGATCACGTAATTACAGTTTCTATTATTCGTATTATTATTATTTTCTAATAATTAGTTCGGTAGATCGATAGAACGCCATCAAATTGTTTTCCATTTCTATAAAAAGATCACTGTTAGTTCGTTTCGTTTACTTGTCCCACAGAAAATTGATTTCCAGACCATTCAAGTCCACCATGAACATACATCTAAATCCAAATAGTAAACCTACAATTTATTTGTCTATCTTTGTCTCTATCCAGTCCTATGTCTATCTTTAGTATTGTCTTGTCTGTCTAATCTTATCTGTCTAGACCAGAGGTTCTCAAACTTTTTTTTTGCCGTCGCACCCTTATCCAGCTAAAAAAATCTCGCGGCACCCTTGTCGGGCTACAAAAATTTCGCAGCACAGCTACGAAATAATAAAAACGGTTTGAAAAGTTAGGATAATAAAAAAAAAAAACAATACAAATTGAATGCTCAATTGTCTTTAATGAAATTGTTTGGAAGATTTTTTTATTATTTCTTTTAAGTTTATTGGTTCATTTCACCCTCAAATCACTCGATAAAGAGAGTTTGCTCCCTGTACCTGTTTTTAGCGTAAGCGTATGTTGAGAATGCAATATTGTGGTATTGTCTGCCACTTGCCTCATTCTAGAAACGGCTCTCTTCACTTTCCCAACCATTGCAGCTGCTCCATCGCTGCAAATATCAACACACTTCCTCCATTTCAAATCATTTTGCTGTATATATTTGTTGATAACTTTGAAAATTTCCTCGCCAGTGGTGTAAGTTTCAAGCAATTCATTGATCAATAGTTCTTCTATTTGCATTTCAAATGGATACCTTACAAACACAAGAAAAACAGCAAGTCCCGCCACGTCGGTACTTCAACGTCGGTACTAAAAGTAGTAACCCAAATTCGTTTACTTCCTCATGTAATTTTCTTTTAACATTTTTTACATTTCTTGCTCATTGCTGCCGCACCCCAGAGTGCCGCGGCACGAAGTTTGAGAACCACTGGTCTAGACTTATCTGTCTAGGCTTGTCTGTCTTTTTTTTCATAGGGAGGAGGG
The DNA here is from genome assembly GCA_944588485.1 of Phosphuga atrata. Taxonomy (NCBI): domain Eukaryota; kingdom Metazoa; phylum Arthropoda; class Insecta; order Coleoptera; family Silphidae; genus Phosphuga; species Phosphuga atrata. The sequence goes on from OX155906.1 coordinate 28,167,323, forward strand.
GGAATCTTACATAAGACACCCGTTGTTCAAAAAGGGTAGTGTCGGATTCTTACCGACTATACCGCCTCCTCCTTTTTCTCTCGCACATTACACTGGCATTCGCTCGCGCATTCCTTCAGTGCAATGGCCGTTTGTTTTATTTGCTGTTTAATTTCTCTTTTGTTTCCATAATTTGTCGGATAATTGTATATGTGGTTTCCCATGTTCTCGCTGACTCTACCCGGCTGCTCATCACATTCTTAGCATTAAATAATTTTCCAGTGTTATTTATGTATAGTTCCCTTAGATTGTCCCATTTGTGGCAGACGAAGAGAGTATGTTCTGCGTCGTCGATGTTTTCGCAGTAATGGCATTTATTTGAATCCACTATCTTTCTTTCATACAAGTATTTTTGGAAGCAGCCATGTACTGACAGTGCGTGGGTTTAGAAGTAATCAATCTCTCCGTAACTTCTGTTGATCCACTTGTAGATATCCAGGATTAATTTGTAGGTCCAGCGTTCATATGTCCCGTTTTCCCATTTTTCTTGCCACTTTTCTAATACTGCCACTGTTCTCTGGCTGTTGTTTTCTCGATTCCTCTGTATCTGTCACATCTTTCTATAATTTGCAATTCTATAGGAGGAATTCCTGCAATGACTCCTACCCCTTCGGATGATATAGTTCGATATGCAGAGCAAACTCTAATGCCTATCATCCGTGTAATTCTTCCCAGTCTCTGTAGCTGTGTTCGGTTATTTGATATCGAATGCCAAACTGGTGCAGCATATAATAGTTGAGAGCGTATCACACTCGATAATAGTCTCCTCTTGGATGCCTTGGGTCCTCCGATGTTCGGAATAAGGCTGGCGAGGTCAGTCATCGTCTTTTCTGCCTTCTGAACGGTTCTGGAAATGTGATCCGGTGAATATTAGTTTTGGATCCAACCACACCCATAGGTAATTTAATGTGTAACTGTAAAACCCTGTGTGTGAAAGGTAATAGGAGATATCTTCCTTTTAGTTGTAAGAAGCACTGCCTCCGTTTCCTCTGGTGCCAGTTCCAGATTTTTTTCTTCCAACCAGTTTAAAACTCGTTGTAGTCCAGTGTTTGTCCTATTCATTAGAATTTCTTCCTCTTTTTGCGGTTACCACCATAGCTATGTCATCTGCAAATCCTATTAACGTGCTTCCTTGTGGCATTTCAGTTTTCAGAAGACCGTCACACAGAATATTTCATAGAGTTGGAGCCAGTATTGACCCCTGTGGTACACTACTGTTTATTCTCATTGTTTTAGTAGTTCCTTCTGTTTCTAGAACAATCTCACTTTCTGATAAATATGACGCTATAATATTGATTAGACTTTTCTCCTTGTTAATTCTTCTAGGATTCGCTGCCATGATGCGCTATTAAAGGCGTTTTATACATCTAGCGTTATTACTGCGCACAGTCTTCGATGACGACCAGAATAGGCTGCTGCTTCCTTGGCAACTTTGTTACTTCATTGACGGCATCTATCGTATGTCGACCTTCCCTAAAACCATATTGCTTATCCAACAAGTCCTCTGTACGCAGTATTTCTTTTTGTAGTCTAATAAAAATTATTTTTTCAAATAGCTTGCCATCTACATCTAAAAGGCAGATTGGTCTATATGACGCCGGATTATCAATTGGTTTCTTTCCCTTTCTTAACAAAACTAGTCTTGCCCGCTTCCACTCTATTGGAAACTGTGCTTGCGCTGCCAGTTTATTGTATACTTTTAGTATATAATCTGGGTTTTCCATTTCCACTTGTTTTATTTTTTCTGCGGGAATGTTTCCTGGACCTTGTTGTTTTTCAGTTTTTTGGATGCTGTTTGTAGTTCATCTAGCGAGAAGTCAGTAAAGCTAGTACCGGTGTCTATGTCGAAGTTTACATTTGGATGGACAGGGAATAAGTGGTTAACTTTCTCCATTGTTTCCATAGGCAGTTTTATTTACGGAGGATAACCAATGATCTGTTTCTTGACTATCTTATAGCCGTCTCTCCAGATATCGCTGTCTATGTTGTTACAAATAATTTTCCAGCTGTTTTTTTTTGATACTTTTATGCTGTCTCTCAAGGCTTTCTTACTCTCTTTGTATTTTTGCCATTGGTGCTGGCTTGCTTGCGGTGAGTTTCTTTTAACAATTCTGGTATAAATCCTTCTTTCTCTTAAGCATTCCAAGTTTCGATATTTGCTCCGACCACCAGTACACTGGCTGACTACTAGTAGGTGCTCTTCTCTTTGGCATTGTTTTAACGCAGAGTTTGGTGAGAGTATTTGACAAACCTCTTGCTGATGTTGTATCCTCGTCATTAACGATCTCGTCCAGTGCCCGTCGTAGTTTTTTCGGATCTATCTTACTTGCTTGTCATATTATACTTATCTTATTCCGCCTTACTGTCTGTTTCTTGTCTGTGTTCTCGTAAATTATATCATTGTGATCGCTTAAAGATTCCTTATAACTCACTTCCCAACGTGTAATCTTTGGTCTCATATCCTCCGTTGCTATCGTCAAGTCGAGTATTGATGAGTAATTCTTTCTTTGAAAAGTTGCCTTTTTCCCTTCGTTTACTATTACCAAGTCATTTGATGCGATCCACTCTGTTAATATTTGGCCCCTTGTGTCTGAAAATTTCATACCCCGCTGAGGGGATTTCGCATTAAAGTCACCAGCCACAATGGTTTTCTCTTTGTTATTCCTAATTTGAGATCCAATGTTATACAGAGTTTCTTCAAAGTGTTGTATATCGTCATTTCCGGAACAATAGCAGCTATATAGTGTAAAGTCGGATTTTTGGACATATGTAAAACCGGGGCCATAACCATGTTTTTTAATAGTTAAATCGTGGTCCATTATTTTAATTGCCTGGTCCATCTATTCATCGTAAATCCAGTCCATCCTATTTCCGTTTGGTTCGCTGATGATTAATATTCCCGCCCCTACATTTTTGGCGGTAGCAAGCGCCATGTCATGGGCTGGACGACTCCTATTGGTGTTGATTTGTAGTAGTCTTATCTTACTTAGTGTTTTGGTCCACTACCCATATTTTCTTCCTATTCATTGAACATTTAGGACTTCCTAATTGGCGTCCTTCTTCTTCACAGTGTACACAGAAAGCTATATTTTTACATTCAATTGCCTTATGTACTTCTTTCGCACATTTTACACACAAATGTTCCCTATCTGGGCCATTACATTGTGACTTAATATGTCCGTATTCCCAGCACCTGAAGCACTTAAACTCCTTTTCTCTCTCAACAATTCTACAGTTGACCCAGCCGATTTGATTTTTTTCCTGCTGAATGAATTTCTTGGCGTCAACCTTGGTCATTATTACCGTTACATGTTGTTTGTTACCGTAGGCTGGGCGCAGAGCTCTTACTTCGAAGGTCCCGGGTTTAATAGGGATCGATCTGATTATAGCCTATATTATTTCTTCCTCTGTGACAACTTCATCCAAACCCTTTACATGGATTACTTTCTTGTTAATCAGGAGAGATGTCGTCGCATCTGGAATTTTTTCATCAATTGTCTTCTTCAAAATTTCCGCCTTGTCAGTACCATTATTTACTGTCAATAGTAGATACCCGTTTCTTGCCTTAATTATGTCTTTTATTTCGACTCCGATTTCATTTAGATCTACTCTTTGTTTGACCGTCTTTAAAAGATCTGCGTAGGACTTGCCATTCATCTTAATGAGAAGTGCCTCCTCCTCTTTTCTAATTTTTTCTGTAGGGATTGTAGATACGTGTATTTGGGTTTGCTGTCGCTTTCACTACTTTGCCATTATAGATAGGGTAATCCATTGCTTTAATCATTTTTATTGCTATGTTGGTGTCTGCGAATAGGTATTCTATTATCCTCACCAGCATATGTCCGCTTATTCCGACTATTTCCGATATGGGCATTTTCGTCTTTTTCTGTTTTAGCATATAATTTTTTATTTTCTTTATCGATTTAAAGACATATTCATCTTCTATTTCCTCTGTTGAATTATCGGTGATTATTGGATAGTATATGTCTCTAGATGTATAAGATATGTTTCCATCTTTATTTGGGAAACCTAAAGAATGAGACATCATAGCCACACCGCCTTTCTCTTCATTTTGACGTCTAAGCCCGTCTTTTCCTCCAAACTTGTTCATAGCTATCTCAACTACCTTGTTTTTCGTGTCAAGTTTAGCTTCACGGAAGTATAATTTCGTAGTCTGTTGTGACCTCCCATATGTTAACGCGTTCTACTTCTATCGTAGGAAATGCTTCGTTTTCCCAGTCTTCTTCTGTAATTTTCTGGAAATTTGTGTATGTCTCTGTTTTAACGTTCGTCTTCTAGTTGTTTTCTTTTATGCCTTTAGGCATTCTTCGCACTATATGATCTTGGAATACTCCTTGAGTTGCTCCTCAAGTTGTAGTTCCATTTCTTTCACTTTTGTGCCATTGGCTTCCTCTTCTAGTCAACCCTATAGTCTCTTACTCTGCAGTTGTTCGACGTATAAGCATATTCTTCCGGATATTTCCTCAAGTCCCTTTTTAGGATTGTAGGTATCTTTTACTATATATTCCAACAACTTTATTTGCTTAAACAAATTGTCTAAAGTAGTCATATATATGGTTCTCTCGTCATCATTTTGGGATTCAACGTCGCAAGGTTCGCTGTGGTTTGTGGGATTAAGGATTACTCCCTCGACTCCAACCGAAATAATCGCCACGCTTTAAGTCAACTATTGAACATTTTATGTCAACTATTGAACATTTTATGTCATTTATTGAACAAGTTATGAAAACATTTGACAAGTTTATGCCATTTATTGAACAAGTTGTGTCAAATATTTGACAAGTTTATGTCATTTATGTCAACTATTGAACATTTTATGTCAACTATTGAACATTTTATGTCATTTATTGAACAAGTTATGCAAACATTTGACAAGTTTATGTCATTTATTGAACAAGTTGTGTCAAATATTTGACAAGTTAATGTCATTTATGTCTCCTATTGAACATTTTATGTCAACTATTGAACAAGTTATGCAAACATTTGACAAGTTCGTCATTTATTGAACAAGTTGTATCAAATATTTGACAAGTTTATGTCATTTATTGAACAAGTTGTGTCAAATATTTGACAAGTTAATGTCATTTATGTCTCCTATTGAACATTTTATGTCAACTATTGAACATTTTATGTCATTTATTGAACAAGTTATGCAAACATTTGACAAGTTTATGTCATTTATTGAACAAGTTGTGTCAAATATTTGACAAGTTTATGTCATTTATTGAACAAGTTGTGTCAAATATTTGACAAGTTAATGTCATTTATGTCTCCTATTGAACATTTTATGTCAACTATTGAACATTTTATGTCATTTATTGAACAAGTTATGCAAACATTTGACAAGTTTATGTCATTTATTGAACAAGTTGTGTCAAATATTTGACAAGTTAATGTCATTTATGTCTCCTATTGAACATTTTATGTCAACTATTGAACATTTTATGTCATTTATTGAACAAGTTATGCAAACATTTGACAAGTTTATGTCATTTATTGAACAAGTTGTGTCAAATATTTGACAAGTTAATGTCATTTATGTCTCCTATTGAACATTTTATGTCAACTATTGAACATTTTATGTCATTTATTGAACAAGTTATGCAAACATTTGACAAGTTTATGTCATTTATTGAACAAGTTGTGTCAAATATTTGACAAGTTAATGTCATTTATGTCTCCTATTGAACATTTTATGTCAACTATTGAACATTTTATGTCATTTATTGAACAAGTTATGCAAACATTTGACAAGTTTATGTCATTTATTGAACAAGTTGTGTCAAATATTTGACAAGTTAATGTCATTTATGTCTCCTATTGAACATTTTATGTCATTTATTGAGCAAGTTATGCAAACATTTGACAAGTTCGTCATTTATTGAACAAGTTGTGTCAAATATTTGACAGTTAATGTCATTTATGTCTCCTATTGAACATTTTATGTCAACTATTGAACATTTTATGTCATTTATTGAACAAGTTATGCAAACATTTGACAAGTTTATGTCATTTATTGAACAAGTTGTGTCAAATATTTGACAAGTTAATGTCATTTATGTCTCCTATTGAACATTTTATGTCAACTATTGAACATTTTATGTCATTTATTGAACAAGTTATGCAAACATTTGACAAGTTTATGTCATTTATTGAACAAGTTGTGTCAAATATTTGACAAGTTAATGTCATTTATGTCTCCTATTGAACATTTTATGTCAACTATTGAACATTTTATGTCATTTATTGAACAAGTTATGCAAACATTTGACAAGTTTATGTCATTTATTGAACAAGTTGTGTCAAATATTTGACAAGTTAATGTCATTTATGTCTCCTATTGAACATTTTATGTCATTTATTGAGCAAGTTATGCAAACATTTGACAAGTTCGTCATTTATTGAACAAGTTGTGTCAAATATTTGACAGTTAATGTCATTTCGGCGCAACTATTGAACATTTTATGTCATTTATTGAACAAGTTATGCAAACATTTGACAAGTTTATGTCATTTATTGAACAAGTTGTGTCAAATATTTGACAAGTTAATGTCATTTATGTCTCCTATTGAACATTTTATGTCAACTATTGAACATTTTATGTCATTTATTGAACAAGTTATGCAAACATTTGACAAGTTTATGTCATTTATTGAACAAGTTGTGTCAAATATTTGACAAGTTAATGTCATTTATGTCTCCTATTGAACATTTTATGTCAACTATTGAACATTTTATGTCATTTATTGAACAAGTTATGCAAACATTTGACAAGTTTATGTCATTTATTGAACAAGTTGTGTCAAATATTTGACAAGTTAATGTCATTTATGTCTCCTATTGAACATTTTATGTCAACTATTGAACATTTTATGTCATTTATTGAACAAGTTATGCAAACATTTGACAAGTTTATGTCATTTATTGAACAAGTTGTGTCAAATATTTGACAAGTTAATGTCATTTATGTCTCCTATTGAACATTTTATGTCATTTATTGAGCAAGTTATGCAAACATTTGACAAGTTCGTCATTTATTGAACAAGTTGTGTCAAATATTTGACAGTTAATGTCATTTATGTCTCCTATTGAACATTTTATGTCAACTATTGAACATTTTATGTCATTTATTGAACAAGTTATGCAAACATTTGACAAGTTTATGTCATTTATTGAACAAGTTGTGTCAAATATTTGACAAGTTAATGTCATTTATGTCTCCTATTGAACATTTTATGTCAACTATTGAACATTTTATGTCATTTATTGAACAAGTTATGCAAACATTTGACAAGTTTATGTCATTTATTGAACAAGTTGTGTCAAATATTTGACAAGTTAATGTCATTTATGTCTCCTATTGAACATTTTATGTCAACTATTGAACATTTTATGTCATTTATTGAACAAGTTATGCAAACATTTGACAAGTTTATGTCATTTATTGAACAAGTTGTGTCAAATATTTGACAAGTTAATGTCATTTATGTCTCCTATTGAACATTTTATGTCAACTATTGAACATTTTATGTCATTTATTGAACAAGTTATGCAAACATTTGACAAGTTTATGTCATTTATTGAACAAGTTGTGTCAAATATTTGACAAGTTTATGTCATTTATGTCAACTATTAAACAATTTATGTCAAATATTGAACAAGTTATGCAAACATGTGACAAGTTCGTCATTTATTGAACAAGTTGTATCAAATATTTGACAAGTTTATGTCAAATATTGAACAACTTATGCAAACATTTGATAAGTTTGTCATTTATTGAACAAGTTGTGTCAAATATTTGACAAGTTTGTGTCATTTATGTCAACTATTAAACATTTTATGTCAAATATTAAACAACTTATGCAAACATTTGACAAGTTTATGTCATTTATTGAACAGGTTGTGTCAAATATTTTAAAGTTTATGTCATTTATTGTCATTTGTGTCAATTATTGAGCATTTTGTCTCAAATGTTAAACAAGTTATGCAAACATTTGACATAGAATGTTCAATATTTGCCATGGAGTCTTCAACATTTGACATCAATGACAATAAAAGTGTATTTTATTGAAACAGTTTTGTCAAATATTTGACAAGTTCAAGTCATTTATTTTGTTTTTTTTCATTTTATTCATTTGTATCTACTATTGAACATTTTAAGTCAAATATTAAACAAGTCTTGCCTGCCTAGTCTTGACTGTCTAGTCTTGTCTGTCTAGTCTTGGCTATCTAGGCTTGTCTGTCTAGTCTTGTCTGTCTAGTGTTGTCTGTCTAGTCTTATCTGTGTAGTCTTGTCTGCCTAGTCTTGTCTATCTATTCTTATCTGTGTAGTCTTGTCTGCCTAGTCTTGTCTATCTAGTCTTATCTGTGTAGTCTTGTCTGTCTAGTCTTACCTGTCTAGCCCGTCTAGTCTTGCCTGTCCAGTTTTGTCTTTCTAATCTTGTCTGTCTAGTATTGCCTGTCTAGTCTTGTCTGTCTAGTCTTATCTGTGTAGTCTTGTCTTTCTAGCCTTGCCTGTCTAGCCTTGCCTGTCTAGTCTTGCCTGTCTAGTCTCATCTGTCTAGTCTTGCCTGTCTTGTCTGTCTAGTCTTGCCTGTCTAGCTTGTTTGTCTAGTCTCGTCTGTCTAGTCTTGCCTGTCTTGTCTGTCTAGTCTTATCTGTCTAGTCTTGCCTGATTTCTCTGTCTAGTCTTATCTATCAAGTCGAAAGTGAATCAGCAGCATTAAACATGGAAGAACCTATTGGTCCTGGAACCATTATCAGTTACATGCTTGAGAAAAAGAAAACTGAGAAAACATGCAGCGGCTAATCTACACCATAATAAGAAACAAAGAAAATGATGAGAGGAAGCCCAACAAGACACTCAGTTGCAGCACATTTCTATAATATATCCATCCGTCACTCTGAGGTCATGCCAAAAGCAGTTCCAGAGCCATCGGATGTGTTTCCTGGGGCCCACTTGTCTGGAAAGGACAATTCCGATAGCTATTTCCGCAAATCTAGTTTATGTAGTTTTACACCAATGACTAGAAAAGTCGAAGAAGTTACAATGCTTACGACTTAAACTAGAGATAAATTGTAACGAAACAAACTAGTTTAACACATTTGCGTTAAAATGTTTTCGTCAAGGCAGACGGAGGACCTCATAGTTAAAGAACTTAAGGCAGTGGTACAGCCTCAGCAATTTTACTGCCGTAATTAAGATAAGTTTCAAAATTCTAGTCGCTAACGTTCTTGGAACGAATGTCGCTAATGTTCTTGGTGTTAAAACAAAAATAATAAAGCAAGGAAACTGTTGATGTTGTGTAAACGAGGAGAAGATATTTCTGAATAGAAGAGAAAAGTGGAAACTCACCTTGAAGCATCCACCCATGTAGAGGGTGTCAGGTGGTCCGAAGATAGCAACTTCCCACTCAAACAAGTTGTCGTCGTTGACAAGTTTGACGCAGAAGCCCTCGACAGGCTCCTCTTGCAGGGACTTGTACTCGACGGCCAAGGCACGCAAAGCACTGCAGTTAGTTCTACTGGCCATGTCTGGACAAAAGTTTTTCTGGTGGTGGAACTAAATTTACAAAGGAAATTCGAAATTAAAACGAAAGTAAAGTTCGGTGGTGTAAAATCTCTGGGGGGGGGGGGGGTATTTTCGAAAACGTTTATTTTTTTGCAGTCTCTCCTCTTGGATAAAGGCAAACACTAGGACGCCATTGGTTCGGACGCACTGAAAAAGAGCAACTGTTTCCCTTGCGACCGCACAAATTCGTCTGCAGCCGACACACGGACGCGCACCAAACCGCACTTGTACAATTTCGCTGCCGACGACAAACACAATTGCCTCCCTTTGTTTCGCACACTCGCCAATTGCTCACTTTCTCCACGAACTTCTCCGCTCGCAGTCAAACAGCTGTCTGATCGAGATCCATCGTGCACGAGGCTGCGCTGTCAGATGTCTGTGGCTTGCGCATGCTCGCTAACGGACCGACGCGACGTTGTCACTGTTACTCTCACCTACCCACTATAAGGATTACGATAAATTCGACGAGTTTTTTGCCAATTTCTTGCACTTGACACGTTGGATTTTGATAATTTGCTTCTCGTTTGTTTCTTTTATTATTATTCTAGTTATGTCGTAGTTTGTTTGATAAATTATTGCACTTCAATCAATTCAAATTATAATAAAACGAACGATATTTCACAAAAAATGACACGATTAGACAAATGTTCAAAAACTAATACAAATATAATCAAAATTAGATTCAACTACACTAATTATGATATTCTTGAACAAAATGTTTGACATAGTCTTTATATGCTTGACATTTGCGTTGGCTGTCTACTCTTGTCTGTCAGTCATATCCGTCTGCTATTGCCTATCTAGTCTTGTCTGCCTTGTCTTGTCTACTTAGTCCTGTCTGTCTGGTCTTGTCTAGCCTTGTAATCTAGATTTGTCTATCTATTTGTCTGTCTAGTCTGTTCTATCTAGTCCTGACTGTCTAGTCTTGTCTGTCTAGTCATGTATGTCTAGTCTAGTCTGTCTAGTCTTGTCTGTCCAGTCTTGTCTGTATAGTCTTGTCTGTTTAGTCTTGTCTGTCTAATCTTGTCATTCTAGTCTTGTCTGTCTAGTCTTGTCTGTCTAGTCTTGTCTGTCTAGTCTTGTCTGTCTAGTCTCGTCTGTCTAGTCTTGTCTGTCTAGTGTTGTCTGTCTAGTCTTGTCTGTCTTTGACAACATACCCGCCTTTCAATACGGGAGACCCGGGTTCGAATCCTGGTCGGGGAGACTAAAACTAGGGCGGTTTTCATTAACCGTCTGGGCTGCCCACCCTGAATGAATACAAAATATGCGATACCGGGGTGGCGCATACTAAAAGCCAAGGTGGAGTCTTGTCTGTCTAGTCTTGTTTGTCTAGTCTTGTCTATCTAGTCTTGTCTGTCTGGTCTTGTCTGTCTGTCCTCCTCGGTGGTGTAGTTGACAACATACCCGCCTTTCAATGCGGGAGACCCGGGTTCGAATCCTGGTCGGGGAGACAACAACTAGGGCGGTTTTCATTAACCGTCCGGGTTGCCCACCCTGAATGAATGCTAAAGATAAGATACATGGGTGGCGTATAATTAAAGCCAAGGTGGAATAAGGGGTGTAGTGGTCTTGTCTGTCTAGTCTTGACTCTCTGGTCTTGTCTGTCTCATCTTGTCTGTCTAGTCTTGTCTGTCTAGTTTTGTCTATCTAGTCTTGTCTGTCTAGTCTTGTCTGTCTAGTCTTGTCTGTCTATTCTTGTCTGTCTAGTCTTGTCTGTCTAGTCTTGTCTGTCTAGTCTTGTCTGTCTAGTCTTGTCTGTCTAGTCTTGTCTGTCTAGTCTTGTCTGTCTAGTCTTGTCTGTCTAGTCTTGTCTGTCTAGTCTTGTCTGTCTAGACTTGTCTGTCTAGTCTTGTCTGTCTAGTCTTGTCTGTCTAGTCTTGTCTGTCTAGTCTTGTCTGTCTAGTCTTGTCTGTCTAGTCTTGTCTGTCTAGTCTTGTCTGTCTAGTCTTGTCTGTCTAGTCTTGTCTGTCTAGTCTTGTCTGTCTAGTCTTGTCTGTCTAGTCTTGTCTGTCTAGTCTTGTCTGTCTAGTCAAATCAAATCAAATCATTTTATTTCATTTTTAAAGATATATCAATATAAAAAAAATATACTAAATGAAATATGTCAGAAGAAAGAAAGAGGGGGAAAAATATACATATACATAATAATAATATACAAAAAAATTACAAACTATTCACTTTGCAAAAAAACTCATCCACATCGTATGGCTCTATATTGACTATTAAGTTAAAAAGTTCTCTTTTGACATTTTTAGATTATTAATTAGTTTGATCTTCCTGGGTAGTTTATTAAATACATTTAAGATGCTGTAAGGAGGCATTTTTTCAGACAAAGTTAGATTGTGTCTAGGCAGTTCGTAGAGCTCCTTGTTGTATCGCGTATTTCGTTCGGTTGGTTTCTGGAATTTGTCGAATAGATATTTATGTTTAAAGAGAAACATCATACTTTCAAATATGTATGTTCCGGTGCAGGTTAATATTTTTGCCCTTTTAAAGTACCCTCTACAGGATTCTCTAAACTTTAGATTGAACAGTATGCGTATCACTTGCTTTTGCACTCTAAATATTCGATTGATATACATGCCATTCCCCCAAAATATGATTGCAAATCTTAAGTGTGACTTAAAATTTGCATGATATACCATTCTTAAGACTTCTGGATCTACATATCTACTGAGAATTCGTACAGCGTAGACTGCGTTATTCAATTTCACTATAACTTTGTTAATATGTGACGACCAATCTAAAGTATTGTCTATATGGAGACCCAAAAGCCTCACTGATTTTTGCATGAGAATGGTTTCATTATCAATTGTAATTTCTTCTGGATAGATGGATGTGCATCTTTTTGTTTGAAAGATTATCGACTTTGTTTTTTCTTTGTTTAGAATTAATCCACTTTCGATGAACCAAGATAGCATGGAGGACATTGCTATGTTTGCATTATGCTTAATTTGCTGTGGACATTTATTTATTATTAGGATTGTCGTGTCGTCGGCATAGTTTACCATCGTATGTTGGGGTGCGATAGGTATTTGTGGTACTCCCTATTTGGGCCGATGGTACTCCCTTGTGGAATGTCCATATTTACAGCTCTTGGCGTGGATTTCACGACCCCATGAGGTGTTTCCAACCTGGTAATATGTAATCTATTTGCTAGATAGGATTTTATCCAAACCATTGTAACTCCTCGAATCCCATAGTTGTACAGTTTATCACATAATATATCATGGTCGACCAAGTCATAGGCTTTACTAAGATCAACTAGCAATCCGTGAGGTATATTTTTTACTTCCAGGTTTTCAATTACATCAGCTACAAATTGATAGCAAGCGGTATCAATACTCTTACCTTTTATGAAGCCATGTTGTTGCGGACTAATAATTTTATGTTTGTTTAGGAATGATACCAATCTTTCACATAACAGTTTTTCAATTATCTTCGAAAATACAGATAAGATGCAGATAGGTCTGTAATTGCTAATGGAGGTTTTATCACTTTTAAAAATCGGCGAAATTAAGGCAACTTTGAGTCTCTCTGGAAAAACACCATATTCGAAAGAATTGTTTATAATGTGTTGTAGTGGACTAAGCAGATTACGGAGAATATTTTTGATGACAACACTAGGAATGTCATCATTGCCGGCACTTTTTTTATTCTTAAGATTCATAATGGTGTTGTATAATTCTTCTTCAGTTACGGGTTTAAGAAATATTGTGTGCTGATTTTCGACTATTCGATTCAAGAACGGTACCCTAGGTTGAGCCTTTGATAAATTAAGAGCCTTATCCACAAAGAAATTATTGATGTTCGTGACCAATGCATGTGGTTCTCCAGTATTATCACAAAACGCTAGTTGTTTTCTTTTTAATCCAGTGATTTGTTGTACTATGTTCCAAGTTGTTTTTTGAACATTTGGTGTGCCTTTTAGCTGTTTGTTAAAATTGTGTTTTTTTTCTTGTCTGAGCATGTTAATATACCTTCTACGTAGCTTGTTGTAGAGTTGTTTAAAACTACGATTACTGCTGGATATTGTATGAAGTAGTTCCAAGTGTTTCTTCATATCAGTTAGCTTGGAATTAGAAAGTATCCGTGGTGTCGCTCGTTTGCTATCAATGGTTATTAAGGGAAAAGCTTCATTAAATTGTTCAAATAATATATCCATGAATACATTCCTTTGTTTGTTAATTTCTTTATGGTCAATATCATAGAGTTCATTCCATGATACCTTCTCCATTAGCTCACGGTAATGACTTCTATTCTCCTCATTAAAGACACGTATTCTTTTACGAACTCTCGGTTCATTCTTTCTGGTTTGCAAGTTTAGAACCTGGGCAAAGTGGTCAGAAATTAGACAATTGAAGGTGTCGATACTGTATTTAAGTTTTGTATTAAGTATAACATTATCGATACACGTTCCAGATTCGGGATGGCTTACTTCTCTTGCTGTTGGTGTCGCATTAAATGATTTTAGTAAGGACACAAATTGTTGGCTTGAATTAGAGTGTTTTAAGATATTAATGTTGAAGTCGCCCGCTATAATGAAATATTTTCCTTCATTGGCAAGTATTATTAAGAGCTCGTGGAGTTTCTCTATAAAATAACGAAAGTTAGTCAGAGGGGCTCTGTAAATTCCAACTATTATAACATTAAACCCGTCTAAAACTGATTCTATAGCCGCACATTCAAAAACATACTGCTCCGCCAAGCCACTGATATCACTCTTTAGTTTAAAAGAAATGCCTTCTTTGTAATAGATAGCTACACCTCCGTGTGCGCCCTCATCTCTACAGAAGTATGCGGCTAGTTCAAATTTCTTTATTTTTAGTATTTCTAATTGTTCAACACTTCTCCAATGCTCAGTTAGGATTAGATATAAACAATTTTTAATATTTTCTAACATAAATTCAACAGTTTCTACCGAATTTCCTAAGGACTGCACATTTTGGTTGACTAGTCGTACAGTTGATGGTGGTGTAATTCTATGGCGTTCTACACTCTTTGTATTGACTTGACTACCCGTCTTACCACAAAAAAACGTTTCAAACAGGTGTGACGTGGCCATGTATCTGGATTATTTAAATTGGGGTAATCATCACTGGGTACAGATATCTTGAAGGACGAGTATTCTGTCGGGTGACTTGATTCTAACTTATTACACAAAACATGTTCAAAACCTTTGTTTGTTAGGTACGTTAATATATCTGTCTCGGTCAATTGCGGATCTAAGCGGTATACATGTAAGTGCTGATACCGCGTGGCAGCTCTAATTTCAGTTATATCATCATTGTTGCCATACATTACATTCGATTTCCTTATTCCTCTTCTACGGTGACGTTGCGTCTCCCATGTTCCATTTCCTTCATGCAGGGCTTCTTCATCAGTTCCAATCACAGTAGTTATCGCTGTCGCGGGATTCCCATTTACATTTTTTGTGCTGCTGTGCCCCTCCTTATCGGTATTAATCCTTCGGCTTTTATCAACATGATGTTTATCGTTGGCCTCGCCGGTACTCGCTGCAGAACAGACTTTTTGTGGCACATTCCTGGTGATATTGATAGTTTCTCGCTCAGCAACACTATCACGATTCATTAAGTCTTCGTTTATTTGCGTTAAAACTTCCACCTTTTTCGACAAATCGGATATTACTACTAAGAGTGGTTGTAATTCCTTTTTTATAATATCCGCCATAAAAGTATGGAAATTGCTACTTGTTAAGAACGCATTTAAGATATCACACTGTTTATCAGTGATGTTATTGGATCGTAGCTCCACCGGCATAATTATAGAAACTATATATTCTATATTTTAATAAATCAAAACTAAACTAATCACACTAAGATAATTATTTCTAGCTTTACTATTTCACTGCTTGCCGCGTGACTATTCTCGCTGAACGTCAACTCACGAATGTCTAGTCTTGTCTGTCTAGTCTTGTCTGTCTAGTCTTGTCTGTCTATTCTTGTCTGTCTAGTCTTGTCTGTCTAGTCTTGTCTGTCTAGTCTTGTCTGTCTAGTCTTGTCTGTCTAGTCTTGTCTGTCTAGTCTTGTCTGTCTAGTCTTGTCTGTCTAGTCTTGTCTGTCTAGTCTTGTCTGTCCAGTCTTGTCTGTCCAGTCTTGTCTGTCCGGTCTTGTCTGCCCAGTCTTGTCTGTCCAGTCTTATCTGTCCAGTCTTGTCTGTCCAGTCTTGTCTGTCCAGTTTTGTCTGTCCAGTCTTGTCTGTCCAGTCTTGTCTGTCCGGTCTTGTCTGCCCAGTCTTGTCTGTCCAGTCTTGTCTGTCCAGTCTTGTCTGTCCAGTCTTGTCTGTCTAGTCTTGTCTGTCTAGTCTTGACTTCCTGGTCTTGTCTGTCCATTCTTGTCCGTGTAGTCTTATCTATCTAGTCTACCACCACGTCAAAAAATCGGAACTTCACTTTGCGGTGACGTCACGGCGTATCTGTCAAACATTTTGCAATGCGATTTTCACTAACGTTTTCTGACAAGCTTTCCCTTCAACAAAACGCCAAATTTGTTTCGGTAGTTTTTTTCGTTAGTTCGGTAGTTCAAAATTGCGAAAACTACAACGAAAAAACCACCACATAAAAAAATCGAAATTTAACTTTGCAGTGACGTTACGGCGTATCTGTCTAAGATTTTACAACGTGGTTTTCATCCACGCTTTCCTAGAAGGTTTCCCTTCAACGAAACTTCAAATTCTGCAAAAATGCGAAAACCACAGCGCAAAAAAGACCTGGATTAGAAAGGACTAAGAAACGCGGTTTTCACTAGCGCTTTCCCTCCAACGAAACGTCAACCTTGTTTGGATACTTGCAGAATTGCGAAAACTAGAGCGATAAAACCACCACCACGTCAAAAAATCGGAAATTAACTTTTCGGTGACGTAAAGGCGTATCTGTCGAATATTTTACAACGCAGTTTTCAGCCACGCTTTCCCTTCAACGAAGTCTTCAACGTCAAATTCTGCAAAAATGCGAAAACCACAGCGCTAAAACCAAAACCTGGATTAGGAAGTTGAACTTTGCGGTGATGTCGCGACGCCGCTATCAAAAATTTCGTAACGCGGTATTTAGTCGCGCTTTACCTCAAGCTTTCCCTTCAACCAAACACCAAATTTGTTTCGCTAGGCTGCAAAATTGCGAAAACTACAGCGGCAAAAGCACCGCGAGTTCCCGAAATTCGACCTAAATTAGCAAGCTGAACTTTGCAGCGACGTCGCGACGCCGTTGCCAAAGATTTCGCAACGCGGTTTTCACTAGCGCTTTCTGACAAACTTTCCCTCCAACAAAACGCCAAACTTGTTTCGCTAGCTGCGAAATTGCGAAAACTACAGCGGCAAAAGCACCGCGAGTTCCCGAAATTCGAGCTAAATTAGCAAGTTGAACTTTGCGGGGACGTCGCGACGCCGCTGTCAAAGATTTTACAACGCCTTTTCCACTAACGCTTTCTGACAAGCTTTCCCTTCAACAAACCGCCAAACTTGTTGCGACAGTTGCAAAATTGCGAAAACTACAACGAAAAACCACCACGTCAAAAAATCGGAACTTAACTTTGTGGTGACGTCACGGCATATCTGTCGAAGATTTGACCACGCGGTTTTCTGCCACGCTTTCCCTTCAATGAAACGTCAAATTCTGCAAAATGCAAAAACTACAGCGCAAAAACCAAGACCTGGATAAACAAGTTGAACTTTGCGGTGATGTCGCGACGCCGTTAACAAAACTTTCGCAACACGGTTTTTAGTCACGCTTTACCTCAAGCTTTCCCTTCAACAAAACACCAAATCTGTTTCGGTAGCTGGGAAATTGCGAAAACTACAGCGAAAAAACCAAGACCTGGATTGGCAAGTTGAACTTTGCGGTGATGTCGCGACGCCGCTATCAAAACTTTCGCAATACGGTTTTTAGTCACGCTTTACCTCAAGCTTTACCTTCAACAAAACACAAAATTTGTTTCGGACGCTGCGAAATTGCGAAAACTACAGCGAAAAAGCACCGCGAGTACCCGAAATCCGACCTAGATCAGCAAGTTGAAATTTGCGGCGACATCACGACGCCGCTGTCAAAAATTTTGCTACGTGGTTTCACTAGCGCTTTCTGACAAGCATTCCCTCCGACAAAACGCCAAATTTGTTTCGGTAGTTGCAAAATTGCGAAAACTACAGCGAAAAAACCACCACGCCAAAAAATCAGAATTTAACTTTGCGGTGACGTTACGGCGTATCTGCCAAAGATTTTGCAACGCGGCTTTCAGCCACGCTTTCCGAGATGCTTTCCCTTCAACAAAACGTCAAATTCTGCAACAATGCGAAAACCACAGCGCTAAAACCAAAACCTGGATTAGGAAGTTGAACTTTGCGGTGATGTCGCGACGCCCCTGTCAAAAATTTCGCAACACGGTTTTTAGTCGCGCTTTACCTCAAGCTTTCCCTTCAACAAAACACCAAATTTGTCTCGCTAGCTGCGAAATTGCGAAAGCTACAGCGAATAAAGCAGCGCGAGTTCCGGAAATTCTACCTAGATCAGCAAGTTGAACTTTGCGGCGACGTCGAGACGGCGCTGACAAAGATTTTGCAACGCGGTTTCCACTAGCGCTTCCTGACAAGCTTTCCCTCCGACAAAACGCCAAATTTGTTCCGCTAGTTGCAAAATTGCGCAAACTACAGCAAAAAAACCACAACCACGTCCAAAAATCGGAAATTAACTTTGAGGTGACGTCGCGAAGTATCTGTCGAAGATTTTGCCTCGCGGTTTTCAGCCACGCTTTCCCTTCATCGAAACGTCAAGTGCTGAAAAAATGCAAAACCTACAGCGGAAAAACCAAGACCTGGTTTAGGAAGTTTAACTTTGCGGTGACGTCGCGACGCCGTTATCAAAAATTTTGCAACGCGATTTTTAGTCGCGCTTTACCTCAAGCTTTCCCTTCAACAAAACACCAAATTTGTTTCGCTAGGCTGCAAAATTGCGAAAACTACGAGTTCCCTAGATTCGACCTATAATATAGTTCGTCTAGTTTTGTCTGTCTACTCTTATCTATTTTGTCTTATCGGTCGGTCTACTCTTGTCTCACTAATATCATCTCGCCTAATCTTATCTGTTTGGTCTTGTATAGTCTGTCCAGTCTTATATATCTAGTCCTGTAAGTCTAGTTATTCGAATATTATCTTATTCGAATCTATCTAATCCTTATTCGACCCTTAGAGCATATATATATGCTCTAAGATTCGACCTAACTTCCTCAACTCACAGCGCCATCTATGTCATGTCTAAAAACCTTCTTCATCCACAACATCTGCAACATGAAGTTGGCTATAATACTTGCGCCATCTATCCAATTAGCGACTAACCAAAGCAATACAATGGAACAAAAACAACCTGACGTTAGTCAACAGTGACTGCTATAAATTATCAGTTGGCTAAGCTGTAAATAAAACCAAATTTAAAAGCGACACTGTTGCCAAAGGTATTATTTTTCGAAAAAAATTCCTTGCAAACATTAAGTTGGCTATAACACTTGCGCCATCTATTCAAGCAGCGACTTACCAAAACAATACAATGGAAAAAAAACAACCTGAAGTTGGCTACACTTACGGTTAATAAGTATCAGTTGGCAAAGCTGTAAATAAAACAAAATTTAAAAACATGGTTGCCAAAATTACCCTGCAATATGAAGTTGCTTATAACACTTGCGCCATCAATCAAAACAGCACTTGCCAAAACTACACAATTAAAAAAGACATGAAACTAGTCAGCAATGACGATTATTATTTATCAGTTGGCTAAGCTGTAAATAGAACATGAAAATATGTAAAAATGGCACCGTTGCCAAACATATTATTTTTGCGCAAGGATTGTCAAGGTTGATGGAACAGGGATTTTTGTTCGCTGTTGGTAGCTCGGTTTAATTAAATTTCCTCGTAAAAACAAATAATTTATTTACAAATTCGCAATTTCAAACAACATTGAAATTACGAAAAGAAAACTATGTACAGGCCTACCAACTGACTACCATCTCAGGTTAGCCAATCTCTAAAACTCAATTTGAAAAAAAAACTATAGTCCATTTTTTTTAAGAATGCAGTACAGGGAAGATAGGGCTTATTTGACCTTGTTCTCTGATTGGTTTAAATCGAGGAGAAGTTCACACCGACGATATTTACTTCTACATCTCAACCTCTTTTCTCTCTTTCTTTTCACATACATTTGCAGCTGTTAGTTATCAATGGCTGCCATGTCAATTCACAATTGTCATCTGATCTGTTTGTTCCATTTAGATTTTTTGCGTTTTTCTCCATTTATTTGTTTGTATTTTATAAGTTACTCAATCATATTAAGATATCCAATCAAATCATTAATAAATTACCAATTTTATATTCAAGTAACTATATTTGAATTTAACGCCAAATTTTGTAACTAAATTGAACATTTATCATAGTGTAAATGAGGTTTCTAGTTACTGCATTCTTAAAAAAATAGACTATAGTCAGCAATGACGGTTATTATTTATCAGTTGGCTAAGCTGTAAATAAAACATGACAAGATGTAAAAATGGCACCGTTGCCAAACCTATTATTTTTGCGCAAGGATTGTCAAGGTCGTGGAACAGGGATTTTCGTTCGCTGTTGGTAGCTCTGTTTAATTAAATTTCCTCGTAGAAACAAATAATTTATTTACAAATTCGCAATTTCAAACAACATTTGAAATCATAAACTATGTACAGGCCCACCAACTGACTACCAACTCAGGTTAGCCAATCTATAAAACTCAATTTGATAAAAAAAAACTATACCAAAATAAAACTAAAACAAGCTTACAAACGGTTAATCTTACTGTTTAAAAACAAGGCTACCAACTGGTGAAAAAAATCACCATATTTAATAATTAAAACAGCTTGTAATATTATCTACCAAACAGTTGTTTAGTTACTAACGCATTGCCAACTTAGAATTCTACAGATTGACCAACCCAACAGCAAATCTGTTCCTAAACTGGTTACAACGGAAAATTATACCATTGTTACCAACACAAAAATACCTTCAATTAATAATCGAAAAAATTAAATAGACCTTTCCATAGTTGAATTTTTATGTGCGCATGCGTCAATTTCCGCCATGTTATACGTCAAAATTGCCCGAATTTTTTGACGTATAACTATATATGAGCCCGAAACTTTCATATTCCAGCCTTTCAAACTTGGCGGAAGCGCATGCGCTTAACTAACCATAAGAAAGTTTATTGCAAATATATGTGATTTGGTAATTTCATTGTAACCAACACAAAATAGACTTCGGTTGGCATATTTTCGTCGACAGATTAAAATAAATAGTAATATTTCCATTGCAGCCAACTTAAAAATGGATGCAATAGACCTTTTCATAGTTAGATAAGCGCATGTGCGTCCGCCATGTTTAAAAAGGCGTGAATATGAAAGTTTCGGGCAAATTTTGTTATTTTCACTGGTTATACGTAAAAAAAGTGCCCGAAAAAATTGCGGAAATTGACGCATGCGCACAAAAAAATTCAACTGAAAGTCTATAGGTGACGATTCCAACGTTGCCAACGCATGTAAGTATTAAAAAGAAAAACTCACTAAATTTGACTACAGAAATATAAAACTAAACTAAATCACAATGTTAAAGTGGTTGGTTAGTTACCGCTGGATGGCGCTAGACTCCGGACTTGTTCAAAATGTCGGTCAGGTAACTCAGCACCTCGGACCAGATCTCGTTGAGCTCGTTGTTGTTCTCCGCCCCCTTGGTCAACTGGTAAATGTAATATTGGACTGTGGAGTTTATCGATTCCTTGCAATGCTTCAGTGTTTCGGCATGCCTTAACAATACAAAATTATGGTTTAACTAAAGATTATTTGACAGTTTGTCTAAGGCTTGTCTTCATCGATTCATTCATTAGGAATGGATCTGCCTGATGAACTAGGTAAGGTTAAGCAAAAGTAGATGAGTCCAGACAAGAGTTAAAATGGGATATGAGGCATGAACCGTTCAGTGCCCCCACGTGCCTCAATTGAAACTAAAGGAAAATTGACATAAAACCTTCAGTGGCACGTAAAAAACGCTACCGTAGTTACAGATTTGAACAAAATGGATGGTTAGAATAGGAGAAGATCAATCAAGGTAACATATCGCGCGGCAGCGCGACCTCTCGATCCGAAATAAGAAAAAAATTTCAATAGGATAAACAATTTTTATATGCCACTTCCAAATTTATTTTCCCTACGCCTTTGTGTTTTGCCCCCAAAGCGCATGCGCATAATGCGTACATTTAGTTGCCTATATATTTGATGCCTCTTATCCCAGATTTACTCAGACAAGTTTAGACTTGACTTGATTAGAAAGAATCGATGATAAATATTTATCTTACTTTCTGTCGCAAATGAATTCGATCTTCGTGTCTTCCAGTTGAACTGAAACTTGGTCATCGGATGGAATTTGCTTGGAAAATCTCTCTTTTGGAACCTAAATATTGAAAAATTTCATATAAAATCTGTCCAATTCATAAAATGGTGAAAATTTGATATGTCTGTCAAAATTTGACATTTGATTGTCAAAATTTGACATATAAAATTCCAAAATTTGAACAATAACTGTCAAAATTAGAACAATAACTGTCAAAATTAGAACAATAACTGTTAAAATTAGAACAATAACTGCCAAAATTTGAACAATAACTGTCAAAATTTGAACAATAACTGTCCAAATTTGAACAATAACTGTCAAAATTTGAACAATAATTGTCAAAATTTGAACAATAACTGTCAAAATTTGAACAATAACTGTCAAAATTTGAACAATAACTGTCAAAATTTGAACAATCTGTCAAAATTTGAACAATAACTGTCAAAATTTGAACAATAACTGTCAAAATTTGAACAACAACTGTCAAAATTAGAACAATAACTGTCAAAATTAGAACATTAACTGTCAAAATTTGAACAATAGCTGTCAAAATTTGAACAATAACTGTCCAAATTTAAACATTAAGTGTCAAAATTGGAACAATACCTGTCAAAATTTGAACAATTGTCAAAATTTGAACAATAACTGTCAAAATTTGAACAATAACTGTCAAAATTTGAACAATAACTGTCAAAATTTGAACAATCTGTCAAAATTTGAACAATAACTGTCAAAATTTGAACAATAACTGTCAAAATTTGAACAATAACTGTCAAAATTTGAACAATGTCAAAATTTGAACAATAACTGTCAAAATTTGAACAATAACTGTCAAAATTTGAACAATAACTGTCAAAATTTGAACAATAACTGTCAAAATTTGAACAATAACTGTCAATATTTGAACAATAACTGTCAAAATTATAACAATTACTGTCAAAATTTAAACAATAACCGTCAAAATTAGATATGTAAAAATGTATCATAATGAAAATTGATATGAAACAAGAAATTGAAATTGAAACAAAAAACAATATACGAAATTTCAATTGTGACTTCACCAAATATTTCTAAAATTACTCAACAATACTCACATCTTTCAAAACTATTTTGTTATTCTTAAATAATAATACTGCGAGGGGTGAGATAAGACTAGTTTCCCGGACCACTGTAGTCCTTCGAACATTCGACCTAGTCTCATTGATGTACAACATAAAGTCCGTGGGGAACTTATTACGTTTGAAGTTCACACTCTCCGAGCTCACCGTAGCCTTGTGATTATTCCTAAAATAACGCTACCAATTAATCAACGTCAAGACATAAAGACAGTCAAACCGTGTCAATAGAATGTTCGTCTTTTTCAGTCTGCCTTTGACAATGTCCCAGTTCCTGTATTGCAGCACAGTCCCGACTCCCGACAGGAGCACAGCTTTGACTAGCTCATCACTATCAGAATTACTGTCAGCTATTGGGAGGACTTTCTGCAGCCCCTTGTCCAAATAATCAAAGTGGATATCCCTCAATTCTACAAGAAACCGAGATAGAAATCTCATTGTCACAAATATTATTAATGAAACTGACTCTGTATCGTTCCTAATTTATGGTCGACCAAATACTTCTCGTTGCAAAACCGCCTGGCCATATACGGATCGTGTTCCTCGACGTGTTCCAGCCACTTCTCGAACAGCCGCATCAAGCTCAAGTGGTCACTCGTCGTGGAAAACTCCTTCTTGCACTTATTAACACTCTCCTTGTCCGTGAGCCCCGTGGCGAAAATCTCCATCTCCGACGCGAACAAAGTGACAATGTCGATAATCGGTGTAGTACATTGGAAGATAACAGAGTGAACCATCGCTTTCGCCAATTTAGGCTCCAACTGGAAGTCCGATAAGACCCTGCCCAACGGAGTGAGATTCTCCTTCTCGTCCAACAACTCGAGATCTTTGAGTTCTTCGACGGCCTTCGAAATTGCTGAATCTTCCGGCGGACTAAGCAGCTTCGAGAGGAACTGGTTGGCGTTCATGTTGTTGCTGTAGACCTTGCAGTCCAGCACAATCTTGGTCAGCGAGGTTCGCAGGATCTCCGGCATCGAATAATCAATAAAAGTTTCGTACTTCGTTTCCGGGTATAAATGGAAACTCTCTCCGGGCTTCACCCTACCCGCTCGACCCTTACGCTGCGCCATACTCGCTTTCGATATCCAATGGTTATCTATCACCTGTATACCTAAAAATATACAATAAATTCAAAATACAATAGTATTTGTCAAAACACTGTCATTATCTTTACTGTAATATAACTGTCAAAATACTGTCATTATCTTCACTGTCAAATACTGTCATTATCTTTACTGTCAAACAACTGTCATTATCTTTACTGTTAAAATACTGTCAATATCTTAACTGAAAAATAACTGTCAAAATACTGTTATTATCTTTACTGTCAAACAACTCTGATAATCTTTACTGTTAAATAACTGTCATTATCTTTACTGTAAAATAAGTGTCAAAATACTGTCATTATCTTTAATGTAAAATAACTGTCAAAATACTATCATTATTGTAACTGCCAAAAAAACTGTCATTATCTTTAATGGAAAATATACTGTCAAAATACTGTAATTATCTTTACTGTCAAACAAATGTCATTATCTTTACTGTCAACCAACTGTCATTATTTTTAATGTTATATAACTGTCAAAATACAGCCATTATCTTCATTGTAAAATAACTGTCAAACAACTGTCATTATCTTTAGTATTAAATAACTGTGAAAATACTATCATTATCTTCACTGTAACACAACTGTCATTATCTTTAATGTTAAATAACTGTCAAAATACTGCCATTATCTTAACTGTAAAATAACTGTCAAAATACTGTCATTATTGATACTGTTAAAAAACTGTCATTATCTTTAAATAAAATAACTGTCAAAATACGGTCATTATCTTAACTGTAAAATAACGGTCAAAATACTGTCATTATCTTTACTGTCAAACAACTGTTATTATCTTTACTGTTAAAATACTGTCAATATCTTAACTGAAAAATAACTGTCAAAATACTGTCATTATCTTAACTGTAAAATAATTATCAAAATACTGTCATTATCTTTACTGTAAAATAACTGTCAAAATACTGACATTATTGTTGCTGTCAAAGTACTGTCATTATCTTTAATGTAAAATATACTGTCAAAATACTGTAATTATCCTTACTGTCAAACAACTGTCATTATCTTTACTGTAAAATAACTTATTATCTTTACTGTAAAATAACTGTCAAAATACTGTCATTATCTTAACTGTAAAATAATTGTCAAAAAACTGTCATTATCTTTACTGTAAAATAACTGTCAAAATACTATCATTATTGTTACTGCCAAAAAACTGTCATTATCTTTAATGTAAAATATACTGTCAAAATACTGTAATTATCTTTACTGTCAAACAAATGCCATTATCTTTACTGTCAACCAACTGTCATTATCTTTAATGTTAAATAACTGTCAAAATACTGCCATTATCTACATTGTAAAATAACTGTCAAACAACTGTCATTATCTTTAGTATTAAATAACTGTCAAAACACTGTCATTATCTTCACTGTAACACAACAGTCATTATCTTTAATGTTAAATAACTGTCAAAATACTGCCATTATTTTCACTGTAGAACAACTGTCATTATCTTTACTCTTAAATAACTGTCAAAATATTGACATAATGTTTACTTTCAAATAACTGTCAAAATACTGTCATTACCTTAACTTAAAATAACTATCAAAATACTGTCATTATCTTTACTGTCAAACAACTGTCATTATCTTTATTGACAAACAACTGTCATTATATTAACTATAAAATAACTGTCAAAATACTGTCATTATCTTTACTGCAAATCAGCTATCATTATCTTTAGTATTAAATGACTGTCAAAATACTGTCATTATCTTCACCGTAACATAACTGTCATTATCTTTAATGTCAAATAACTGCCCAAATACTACCATTATCTTCACTATAGAACAACTGTAATTATCATTACCCTTATATAACTGTTAAAATATTAACATTATCTTTACTCTTACAAAAATGTCAAAATACTGTCATTATCCTTACTGTCAAACAACTGTCATTATCTTTACAATCATTATCATCGTTGTCATTATCGTGACAAACAACTGTCAATATCTTAACTCTTAAATAAGAGTCAAAATATTGATATTATCTTTACTCTTATAAAAATGTCAAAATACTGTCATTATCTTTACTGTCAAGCAACTATCATTATCTTTACAATCATTATCATCATGGTCATTATTGTGACAAACAACTTTCAATACCTTTACGCCTAAATAAGTGTCAAAATATTGACTTTATCTTTACTCTTAAATAACTGTCATTATATTAACTATAAAATAACTGTCAAAATACTGTCATTGTCTTTATTGCAAATCAGCTGTCATTATCTTCAGTATTAAATAACTGTCAAAATACTGTCATTATCTTCACTGTAACACTACTGTCATTATCTTTAATGTCAAATAACTGTCAAAATACTACTATTATCTCCACTATAGAACTGTAATTATCATTACTCTTAAATAGGTGTTAAAATATTGACATTATCTTTACTCTTATAAAAATGTCAAAATACTGTCATTATCTTTACTGTCAAACAACTGTCACTATCTTTACAATCATTATCATCATGGTCATTATCGTGACAAACAACTGTCAATATCTTTACGCCAAAATAAGTGTCAAAAGATTGACATTAACTTTACTCTTAAATAACTGTCATTATATAAACTATAAAATAACTGTCAAAATACTGTCATTATCTTTTCTGCAAATCAGCTGTCATTATCTTTAGTATTAAATAACTGTCAAAATACTTTCATTATCTTTACTGCAAATCAGCTGTCATTATATTTCATATTAAATAACTGTCAAAATACTATCATTATCTTCACTGTAACAAAACTGTCAATATCTTTAATGATAAATAACTGTCAAAATATTACCATTATCTTCACTATAGAACAACTTTCATTATCTTAACTCTTAAATAACTGTTAAAATATTGATATTATATTAACTGTCAAAATACTGTCATTATCCTTACTGTCAAACAACTCTAATTATTTTTACTGTTAAATAACTGTCATTATCTTTACTGTAAAATAACTGTCATTATCTTTAATGTAAAATAAGTGTCAAAATACTGTCATTATCTTTACTGTAAAATAACTGTCAAAATACTGTCATTATTGTTACTGTCAGAAAACTGTCATTATCTTTAATGTAAAATAACTGTCAAAATACTCTCATTATCTTTAATGTAAAACAAGTGTCAAAATATTGTCATCATCTTTACTGTAAAATTACTGTCAACATACTGTCATTAAAGTTACTGTCAAAAAACTGTCATTATCTTAACTGTAAAATATCTGTCAAAATACTGTCATTATCTTAACTGGAAAATAAGTGTCAAAATACTGCTATTATCTTTACTGTCAAACAACTGTCATTATCTTTAGTGAAAGACAACTGTCATAATCTTAATTGTCACCGAAATAATTTTATTGTCATAATATTAATTTGAGACAGAAATTCATTTACCTTTTTCGACGTCGAATCGCTTTTCTTTCTGGATGCCGGTGTCGATGACATAGACGACGTCATCGACGGTGACGGAGGTCTCGGCGATGTTGGTGGTCAGAATGACTTTGCGGACTCCCGGCGGTGGTCTGGAGAATATCAGCCTCTGCTCGGAATCCTGGAGCCGCGAATGCAGACAGAGGACGGACAGGTCTGGCAGGTTCTGCGGGAGGAGTCTCGACACCTTGACGATGTCGTCCCAGCCGGGCAGGAAGCACAGGATCGCTCCCTCCTCTCGTTTCGTATGAATGAAATGAATCAGCTGCAAGTTCAAATGAATTGTCGTAACTATCAATCTGTGATAATTTTCTAACCTTGGCGACATCTTCGTGGACGACACTGGGATTATCACCCACGCACATCTTCATCGTCTTTTCGAGCCTCTTGCTGCCATCGAGGAAGTTGACAGTGACAGGATGCGTGAAGCCGGGAATGTGGACAACCTCAGCCTCGTCGAAGTACCGCTGGAAGTGCTCGGCATCGATGGTGGCACTCATCACGACCAGCTTCAGGTTGGGGTTGCGTAGGATCGCGCTTCGGAGCAAATTCATCAGCAGATCAGTGTTGACGTCGCGCTCGTGAGCCTCGTCGAGGATAATATGGCTGCAGTCGGAGAGATCCGGATCAGATTGCAGCCTGCGCAACAGAATCCCCGTCGTGCAGTACATTATATGCCCCGAGTTCCGGCTGAAGTTTGACCTCAGCCGCACTTGATAACCGACAATTGGTCCAACCTGAAACAAGCCCACAATGATTCACGTAAATGATAAGTAATGCTAGCCGTTTATTGTACTTCTTCTTGTCTTTCGTTAGCGACACGTTCAGCCAGCGATATGGCTGCGATTCTCCTAGGTTGAGTCACGATGATCCTGCAGTCAGTTCGAGGTTGAGTGGCTTCTTCAGCCCATCCCTCGAGAACGTATTGAGGCACTCGGGTGCTTTTACCACAGCCTGGTTCGCCTTTAATCACAACCACTTGGTTGTCACGGATTGCATTAATTATCTTCTCCCTGTACGTAGATAATTGTGATGATCATTCTATATAGATAATAAGCCTGAATATAGATATTTCACTTACTTATAATTAGATATGGGTAATGTGACGGGTTCTTTGGTGCGATAGAAGTCAAGCCCTCTGAACTTCTGTGTGGAGGTGCGCAGTTTGTCTGGCCACTTGTCTTCGGAGTAGACGTTTTCGCCCGCCATGTCCTCAATGCCTTCATCGGCGTCTCGTATTAGCAAGGGCAGCAAGTGCTTCTCGTAAGTGTCGTTGATCTTGGCCATGCCACGTAAGACTGGGGAGGGAAGGACTAGTGGGTTGAGTGAGTTTTTGTTGGAGGCTTCGGAGTCGGGGTAGAGGATAGGGTGGTTGGATTTGGTGATGTTTTTGTTGATTTTGAGGAGGTAGAGGAGGTGCAGGGCGGCTTTGGATGAGGCTTCTTGTTTCTTCGCGGAGACGGAGGTGATGGTTAGAGGTGTGGGCCAATTGACTTTGTACGTGCATTGCCACGAGTAGTTTTGTTTTGCATTGGTTTTCATGGTGTACGTCGGTTTGATGGTGAATTTCGGGTCTTTCAGTTCTTGGGAGACGATGTTGTAGATGTTGTGGACGACGTTTTTGGGTTGCGGGTAGAGTTTTTTTAGTAGGATTAGGTCTTCGGGGCTGGGTTTCTGCAGTTCGGAAAGCACCTCGGCGTTTTCACTCACCTCGGCGACGACTGCTAACTTGTCTTCGATTTGTTCTAGCGTTGCTTTTTTCTTCCTGCCTCGTTTCTTTGGGGTTTTGGGCTCGGGGACTGCTTCGACAGAGGCTCCCTGATCGATTGTTGTGAACAGTCGGACTCGTAAGGTCTCGGCTCCATTGATTTGTATTATGCTTACAGATCTGGAGAGGGTCGCGTTGGTAGCGTTTTCGAGGGGCCCTGACATTTTTGTTAGGATGAGACTGCGAGGGTTTGTTAGGTTAGAAAATGTGTTTCTGTTGGTTATTAATGTCTTAGGAAAGCGGCGGACCAGCGTTGTCAGGTTTCGGCGTCCGTTTAGGAGACAAAAAATTGCGTTCGCCATTTTCTATTTCTTTTTTTTTTCGCAGTTTTTTCGGCGATTGTTTGGAACAAAATTTTTCGAACGCAACTTTTTTAGGTTATGTCTTACAGATTTGTCAAAATCGTCGGTAATGCAGGGCTCTAACCAATAAACGTCCAAATTTTAAATCCAAATTCCGATTTATTCTACAATTTCTATGATTTAAAAAATAATCAATCTTCAATTCCCAATTAACATTTCATAAAATCGCCTTTTTAAAATATAAACCCTCAACTCTACAGTTTTCTGACATCTGTGACAAATTTGATCATGTGTCAAATTTGACATTATCTATGACAAATCTATGTGTCAGTTTTGACATAGTTATGACAAATTTGTACATCTACGTGTCAAATTTGACTTTAGTTATGACAAATTTGAATACAAAACCTCAATTCTTCTCCTAATTCTCCAACAATTTTGTGTGATATTATTTATAATAAATTTGAACATCTTTGTGTCAAATTTGACATTATCTATGACAAATTTGAACATCTATGCGTCAAATTTGACATTAGTTATGACAAATTTGAATACAAAACCTAAATTCTACTCCTATTTCTCCAACATTTTTGTGTGATATTATCTATGACAAATTTGAACATCTATGTGTCAAATTTGACATTATCTATGAGAAATTTAAACATCTATGTGTCAAATTTGATATTATCTATGCCAAATTTGACACTAGTTGTTCAAATTTGACATAACGTCAAATTTGACACATAGATGTTCAAATTATTTTATAATAAATTTGTACAGTAAAATCTGAAATAAAAACCTTGAAACAAATCTTTGTTAATAACTTATATCTTCTTTTTATCGTAACACGTTATCTAAATTTATATCACAAAGATTAAACTAGATAAATTAATGTTATCTATAGTAAGTTATCACATATAATAATCTAGATATGTTATCTGGGCTCCATGATTCTTATCTTATCTCTAAAAACAGAACTCCAGTCTGGATTATCCATTAGGCAATGTAGGCAACTGCCTAGGGTCCCCGCATAAGGTAGGGACTAAATGGTAAAAAATTTATAAGGAAGTCACAAAAGGGTAAAGAAGTCCCAAAAATTTGATTGCCTAGGGGCACCGACATGGTTAATCTAGCCCTGACTCTGAATATAATGTAATTTAGCCCTGATTAATTTATGCTCTGAATATGATGTAATTTAGACAAACCGTTTAGATTGGGCAAGCACGCATACAATTGAACTTACATTACGGTTCGAATGTTGGCAATACTGGAACATGCTTGTCCGGTCAGAAGGCATTGTGTGTGATTTTATTCCGGTTTCGACAGAACTCGACCGTGGCAAAAATGATCAAAAGCCGTCGGTCCATCGCCTCCAGGTGCTCATCGGTCACTAGGTCCAGTACTTCTGGCATTTTCCTCAGCTTTTCCGACAGCAATCCTCCGGAGAGCTCCTGTAACCGGCCCCAAGTATCTCCTCGAAGACTAAAACACGAAGAACTAAAATTGACCCGACTCATACGTTTAGGAATTCAGGATTAATCGGCAATTCTAGTTTTCAAACTAACATCTCTAGTTTTCAAATTTTGGACTAGATAACTCCAGATTCATTCTAGATAATTCAAGATTCAGAATAGATAACTTAGGGTTTAGACTAGATAACTCCAGATTAGAACTAGATAACTCCAGATACAGACTAGATAACTCAGGAGTCAGAGTAGATAACTCCACAGTCAGACTAGATAACTCCAGAGTCAGACTAGTTAACTCTAGAGTCAGACTATATAGCTCCAGAGTCAGACTAGATAACTCCAGAGTCAGATTAGATAACTCCAGTCAGACTAGATAACTCAGGATTCAGACTAGATAACTCCAGCGACAGACTAGATAACTCCAAAGTCAGACTAGATAACTGCACAGTCAGACTAAATAACTCCAGAGTCAGACTAGATAGCTCGAGTGTCAGACTAGTTAACTCTAGAGTTAGACTATATAGCTCCAGAGTCAGACTAGTTAACTCTAGAGTCAGACTATATAGCTCCAGTCAGACTAGATAACTCCAGAGTCAGACTAGATAACTCCAGTCAGACTAGATAAGTCAGGATTCAGACTAGATAACTCCAGAGACAAACTAGATAACTCCAGAGACAGACTAGATAACTGCACAGTCAGACTAGATAACTCCACAGTCAGACTAGATAGCTCCAGAATCAGACTAGATAACTACAGAGTCAGACTAGATAACTCCAGAGTCAGACTAGATAACTCCAGAGTCAGACTAGATAACTCCAGTCAGACTAGATAACTCAGGATTTAGACTAGATAACACCAGAGACAGACTAGATAACTGCAGAGTCAGACTAGATAATTGAACTATCAGACTAGATAACTCCACAGTCAGACTAAATAACTCCAAAGTCAGACTAGATAACTCCAGAGTCAGACTAGATAGCTCCAGAGTCAGACTAGATAACTCCAGAGTCAGACTAGATTGCTCCAGAGTCAGACTAGATAACTACAGAGTCAGATTAGATAACTCCAGAGTCAGACTAGATAGCTCCAGAGTCAGACTAGATAGCTCCGGAGTCAGACTAGATAAATCAAGAGTCAGAATAGATTGCTCCAGAGTCAGACTAGATAACTACAGAGTCAGACTAGACAACTCCAAAGTCAGACTAGATAGCTCCAGAGTCAGACTAGATAACTCCAGAGTCAGACTAGATACCTCAGGATTCGGACTAGATAACTCCAGAGACAGACTAGATAACTCCAGAATCAGACTAGATAACTACACAGTCAGACTAGATAACTTCACAGTCAGATTAGATTACTCCAGAGTCAGACTATAGAGCTCCAGAGACAGACTAGATAACTCCAGAGTCAGACTAGATAGCTCCAGAGTCAGACTAGATAGCTCCGGAGTCAGACTAGATAAATCAAGAGTCAGAATAGATTGCTCCAGAGTCAGACTAGATAACTACAGAGTCAGACTAGACAACTCCAAAGTCAGACTAGATAGCTCCAGAGTCAGACTAGATAACTCCAGAGTCAGACTAGATACCTCAGGATTCGGACTAGATAACTCCAGAGACAGACTAGATAACTCCAGAATCAGACTAGATAACTACACAGTCAGACTAGATAACTTCACAGTCAGATTAGATTACTCCAGAGTCAGACTATAGAGCTCCAGAGACAGACTAGATAACTCCAGAGTCAGACTAGATTGCTCCAGAGTCAGACTAGATAACTACAGAGTCAAACTAGATAATTCCAGAGTCAGACTAGATAACTCCAGAGTCAGACTAGATTGCTCCAGAGTCAGACTAGATAACTACAGAGTCAAACTAGATAATTCCAGAGTCAGACTAGATAACTCCAGAGTCAGACTAGACAACTCCAGTCAGACTAGATAACTCAGGATTCAGAGTAGATAACTCCAGAGACAGACTAGATAACTCCAGAGTCAGACTAGATAACTGCACAGTCAGACTAGATAACTCCACAGTCAGACTAGATAACTCCAGAGTCAGACTAGATAACTCCAGTCAGTAGACTAGATAACTCAGGATTCAGAATAGATAACTCCAGAGACAGACTAGATAACTCCAGAGTCAGACTAGATAACTCCAAAGACAGACTAGATAACTCCACAGTCAGACTAGATAACTCCAGTCAGACTAGATAACTAGAGTCAGACTAGATAACTAGAGAGTCAGACTAGATAGCTCCAGAGTCAGACTAGATAACTCCAGAGTCAGACTATATAGCTCCAGAGTCAGACTAGATAACTCCAGTCAGACTAGATTACTCAGGATTCAGACTAGATAACTCCAGAGACAGACTAGATAACTCCAGAGTCAAACTAGATAACTCCAGTCAGACTAGATTACTCAGGATTCAGACTAGATAACTCCAGAGACAGACTAGATAACTCCAGAATCAGACTAGATAACTCCAAAGACAGACTAGATAACTCCACAGTCAGACTAGATATCTCCAGTCAGTCTAGATAACTACAGAGTCAGACTAGATAACTTCAGAGTCAGACTAGATAACTCCAGAGTCAGACTAGATACCTCCAGTCAGACTAGATAATTAAAGAGTCTGTCTTAAAATATAGACAAAGTAATTATTCATTATCTATATAGATAATATCTTACATGCAGCATTGGTACAACGGGGCCAAGATATCTATGTGGTGGACGTCCGGGTTCCCCAGTCCTTTCCCATTATCTATCCAGATAACTCTGTCGTCCAAAGTCTCGTAGTGGTGTCTATCGCCGTTCTGTATCAAGAAATCAAAGATTGCCGTATCCACTAGATCATAGAGCCGCTGCTTGCTTACTTTCCCAGATAACGTCCTGAAATATAGATAACTCGTTAACATAACCTAGAGTTTCAAATATCAATACTTACTTGCAAAAATTCTCATTAGTTTCCCACAAAGCCTTTTTGGACTTCTTGTAAGTGCGCGACCAGGGCGAGCGGTGAGTCTTGAGCCCCGCCCCCGAATTGAGAATGACCGCCCCGGCGAGCTCCCCCGTCCAATCGCAAATCGGATCCTCGCGCTTGCAGTAGAAACACTGACCGTAGATGCAGGTCGCGTTGCCCGCTTGGTAGGACGTTTTGCGTAAGCGCTGCGTGGCCACCGGCATGATTTCCGATTGGAGGTGAAGGCTACGTTGAGCACAGATTGGCGCCAGGGGCTTGTCCAACAGTCCTGAGAGGTAGAAGGCAAGGATCTCCGACTGGTGGCGGTCCTTCCCTGCATAAACTGGCCCGATTATCGTTTTGTTTAGCGGGTACCACTGTGGTTTGAACACCACCAATTGCTCACCCTAAAACATAGCAATTAGTCGAAGCAATTAATGAATTGGACTTACCTCTAAAGTAAGCAACAGTTTCAATTGGGTCCCTCGTCCGTCCAAATCAACTTTGATAATTCTACCCGTCTTCAAGGCTTTTAAAACATTCCCTAAATTTGGACTGTCTATCCTGTACAAGTTTCCTTTTGGGACTTGACGGTTTGTGACTTCCCATATGTTTTTGATGGTTTTATCGGGTTTTAAACTCTGCAGGAAGGTTTCGGTGACGTTGTCGAGGTGGGTGTGTCTTGCGCGGTAGTTGGTGGGGAGATTGTGCAGATGTTGCAGGATTTTTTGTTCGTAGGTTGAGTCGGAGGGACGGGTGAGGTTTTCGCTCTTGCTGAGATCCGACATGAGATAGTTGAGGCTGCCGATGAAGAAGATCAGGAACACAGAGATAGCTGCCAAGAGTTTCCTTTTCCGCAGCATCTTTCACATTTTCAAACTGCGTGTAAGGGGTAGCTGCGAGCTGCTTGAATTCATTGTTTACCGCGCATCTTTGAGCAGTTTGCCCCAGCTGCCTAAGTTTTAAGGTTATAATACTTGTTTTGACACATGTCATCTGTCAGATGATTGTCATGTCATCTGTCAGATAGTTCATTCATCTAATAAGTCAGATATTTAGACTAGTGCTCAATTTATAGACACATAAACATTTCGATTTAACAATGTTGTTTGTCTAGACTACATTTCATAGACTATGGGTAAATTAATTTGGTGAGTTTTAAAGGTCTAGACCAGGGGTTCCCAAAATGTTTGGTCTCTGTATCTCATGAAGAATGTTTGGTTCTTCATCACAGATTCTTTAATCACGGGTCTAGTTCATAGTAGCAACACCCCTTCCGATTCCTTTTAGAATTTGAAGCTTAGTTCCCAAAGAAACGTACTCCAACTAGACTGGAATCTACTACTTACTATTTATTAGTTTTTCTTAATCGTTTCAATTTGTTCTCCATTCGTTTGTCTTAATCGTCTCAATTTATTCTCCATTTGTTTGTCTTAATTGCCTCAATTTGTTCTGCATTCGTTTTTCTTAATCGTCTCAATTCGTGTTTTATCGACAAGCAAATCCAAATTTGAGCTTTCAGACAGACAAGACGAATCCTCAAACCACAAATAAACAACTGTACACCAAGTCTGTTAGTTTGTCTCAATTTGTTCTCATTTTATCTACGAACCAACTCAAAACCTTGATTATTTTACCTTTATTATTTATAGGTGGAGCCTACGCCAAAAACAGGATTATTACCGTGAACAATCTCAAATTCAACGAAAGCTGATTAAGAAAGAAATTTGACCAAATTATGGCAACGTTAAGGAAATTCATAGGTCAGTATCAAAAAATGTCTAGACTGTTCTCTCTACTCGTGCTTGTCTAGTCTTTTCTGTTGTGACTGCTTGGCTGGAAGAGCATCGTTTTCAGCAAATTGAAAAGGTGTTATACGACATCAAGTTACAAATGGTAGGTGTGGCGTGAAAGGAAGTCAACATGCAAACGGAGACTGAATGTAGTGTGACCAGTGCATTAAAGCTGGGGATGAAAGTGCAGGATTACATCCCCTGGATGCAATCCTGGTGGGCAAGATTACAGTGCTCACTTCCTCCGTCCAAGGAGTCTGAGGACGCCTTCATCCTGGTGAAGGTGTGGCTCTCCTCTTGCCAGAGGTGAGAATGTACTTTTGCTGGTTGCAGGAGAGAAAGGGGATAACTGTGGACAGCAGGGCTGGGGAATGCTCAACCAGTCGCCTACGCTGAGTGTCTGAAGGCTTGAACGTAGGCTCCATAGCCTATATCAAGACCGAAATCTGTTTAATCTGGTTCGTCTAATCATGGATTAATAATTGTTTTAGATATCGGTGCGAACTTGACCGACCTGATGTACATGGGACTATACAACGGGAACAAAAAGCACGAAGGAGACTTAAAGCAAGTGCTGGATAGAGCCTGGGCCAACGGACTAGACAAAATCATCATCACCGCAGGCAACTACCAAGAGAGCCTCAAGGCTATCGATCTTACAAAAACGGATGGTAATCACATCTTATTTCTATCTACTTTCTACCCAGATCTTACTAGAGTCATTTTAAAAGGACGCAACTAAAGCTTTCTGTAAATCATTTCCTTAAGGCCTGGGTTAAGAAACAGATTTGATGGAATTAATTTTTAGAGAGCTCTATTTGCGTCCTTTTAATAGGACGCTAGCAAGTTCTGGATTAATTTAAACAAACCTACTTTATCCATCTCTTAACCCAGACTTTACAGAATAAATTTCTATAGAGCTCTATTTGTGACCTTTTAAAATGACTCTAGCTAGATCTGTGTTAATTATAACAAATCTCCTTTATTTATCGCTTAACTCGAACTTTACACAATTAATTTTTTGAGAACTTAATTAACATCCTTTTAATAGGTCGCTAGCAAGATCTAGGTTAATTATAACAAACCTCCTCTGTCTCTTAACTCAGACTTTACAGATTTAATTTTGAAAGAGTTTTGTTACCGTCTATTTAAAAGGACGCTAGCAAGATCTGCGATAATTATAACAAATCTCCTTTGTCTCTTAATCCAGACTTTACAGAATTAATTTTCAGAGAGCTTAATTAACGTCCATTTAATAGGTCGCTAGCAAGATCTAGGTTAATTATAACAAACTTCCTCTGTCTCTTAACCCAGACTTTACAGATTTTGATTTGAAATAGGACGCTAGCAGGATCTGCGTTAATTATAACAAATCTCCTCTGTCTCTTAATCCAGACATTACAGAATTAATTTTTAGAGAGCTTTATTAACGTCCATTTAACAGGACGCTAGCAAGATCTGCGATAGCTATAAGAAATCTCCTCCGTCTCTTAATCCAAACTTTACAGAATAAATTTTTAGAGAGCTTAATTAACGTCCTTTTAACAGGACGCTAGCAAGATCTAGGTTAATTATAACAAACCTCCTCTGTCTCTTAACTCAGACTTTACAGATTTAATTTTGAAAGAGTTTTATTACCGTCTTTTTAAAAGTACTCTAGCAAGATCTGTATTAATTATAACAAATCTCTTTTATTTATTGCTTAACTCAGACTTTAAACAATTATTTTTTAGAGAACTTAATTCACGTCCTTTTAATAGGTCGCTAGCAAGATCTAGGTTAATTATAACAAACGTCCTCTGTCTCTTAACTCAGACTTTACAGATTTAATTTTGAAAGTTTTATTACCGTCCTTTTAAAAGGACGCTAGCAAGATCTACGTTCATTATAACAAATCTCCTTTGTCTCTTAATCCAGACTTTACAGAATAAATTTTTATAGAGTTTAATTAACGTCCTTTTAACAGGACGCTAGCAAGATCTAGGTTAATTATAACAAACGTCCTCTGTCTCTTAATACAGAATTTACAGATTGTATGTTCGTCCTTTTAAAAGGACGTTAGCAAGATCTGCGTTAATTATTACAAATCACCTCTGTTTTTAAATCCAGACTTTACAGATTTAATTTTGAAAGAGTTTTATTAGCGTCCTTTTAAAAGGACGCTAGCAAATCCCAAGTAAATTATAACAAATCTGCTCTTTGTCTTAACCGAGACTTTACAGAATTAAATTTTATAGAACTTTATAAGCGTCCTTTTAAAAGGACGCTAGCAAGATCCGAGTGAACCATAATGTTTTCGTGTTTTATTCTAGATAGACTGTTTTGTACCGTCGGTTGTCACCCGACGCGTTGTCTGGAGTTCGAGGAAGAAACCCCAGAGGTTTACCTGGAGAAGCTCCGGGATCTAATCCGGGGGAACGACCGAGTGGTGGCAATTGGCGAATGCGGTTTAGACTACGACCGAGTCCAGTTCTGTCCGAAGCAAGTCCAAAAAAAGCAAGTAGTAATTTCCATAGAAAATCGTTTGACTAATCTATGGTGCTAGATAACGAGCTTAGTTTTCACTGATTTTTAGATATTTCGAGCTGCAGTTGAGTCTCTGCGAAAATTCGGATTTGCCGCTGTTTTTGCATTGTCGGAATGCGGCCGCTGACCTCCTGGAAATCCTGCAGAGATTTCGACTCAAAGGCGTAATCCACTCATTCGATGGCA
Organism: Phosphuga atrata; assembly: GCA_944588485.1. NCBI lineage: Eukaryota > Metazoa > Arthropoda > Insecta > Coleoptera > Silphidae > Phosphuga > Phosphuga atrata. The sequence continues at coordinate 28,206,032 of OX155906.1, forward strand.
CTTTGGACGAAGCCCACAAGTTCATAGACTTGGGATATTACATCGGCCTAAATGGATGGTCAGTCCAAATACACAGTCTCAACTAGTTAAGACTAGGCTAAGATATTCATCGTATACATTTATCTAGACTATTATGACAGTCAGTAGATAAGACAGGATAAGTTTATACTCAAGTCTAGATTCAAGTCTTGATTAATTCAGACTCATGTCTAAATACATCTGGACTCAAGTCTAGATAAGTTCAGACTCAAGTCTAGATAAGTTCAAACTTGTCTAGATAATTTCAGACTCAAGTCTAGATAAGTTCAGATTTGAGTCTAGATAAGTTCAAACTCAAGTCTAGAAAATTTCAGACCAAGTCTAGATAAGTTCAGATTCAAGTCTAGATAAGTTCAGACTCAAGTCTAGATAAGTTCAAACATAAGTCTAGATAAGTTCAGTCTCAAGTCTAGATAAGTTCAGACTCAAGTCTAGATAAGTTCAGTCTCAAGTCTTCGATCTAGTTAAGGTCTAGATAAGTTCAAACATAAGTCTAGATAATTTCAGACTCAAGTCTAGATAAGTTCAGACTCAAGTCTAGATAAGTTCAGACTCAAGTCTAGATAAGTTCAAACTTGTCTAGATAATTTCAGACTCAAGTCTAGATAAGTTCAGACTCAAGTCTAGATAAGTTCAAACATAAGTCTAGATAAGTTCAGACTCAAGTCTAGATAAGTTCAGTCTCAAGTCTTCGATCTAGATAAGGTCTTAAGTTCAAACATAAGTCTAGATAATTTCAGACTCAAGTCTAGATAAGTTCAGACTCAAGTCTAGATAAGTTCAGTCTCAAGTCTTCGATCTAGTTAAGGTCTAGATAAGTTCAAACATAAGTCTAGATAATTTCAGAGTCAAGTCTAGATAAGTTCAGACTCAAGTCTAGATAAGTTCAAACTTGTCTAGATAATTTCAGACTCAAGTCTAGATAAGTTCAGATTTGAGTCTAGATAAGTTCAAACTCAAGTCTAGAAAATTTCAGACCAAGTCTAGATAAGTTCAGATTCAAGTCTAGATAAGTTCAGACTCAAGTCTAGATAAGTTCAAACATAAGTCTAGATAAGTTCAGATTCAAGTCTAGATAAGTTCAGACTCAAGTCTAGATAAGTTCAAACATAAGTCTAGATAAGTTCAGATTCAAGTCTAGATAAGTTCAGACTCAAGTCTAGATAGGATCAAACTCAAGTCTAGCTAATTTCAGGTTTAAGTTTAGATAAGTTTAGGTTCAAGTCTAGAAAAGTCTGTAATATACAGACAAGTGTGACCTTTTAAAAGGACTCTAGTAAGATATGAGTAGAAAGTAGATGTCTATATAATAATGCAAGTTTACAATAAGTCTGAACCCAACATTTAAGACTTATAATATTATCTACGTCGCACTTGTCTGCGTACTCTTATCGTGATGTATCTCCTGTATTTGTTTCAGTTCGTTGAAGACTGCGCAGAATTTGGAAACGGTTGCAAAATTGCCTACTGATAAGATACTGATTGAGACCGATTGTCCGTGGTGTGAGATAAGGCCAAGTCATGCGGGCTATCGGCTGATTGACAAGTGTCATCAGTTTGACAGTGTCAAGAAGGAGAAATGGTCCGGAGATTGTATGGTGAAGAGTCGGAATGAGCCTGCGAATATTGTGTAAGTCGACTGGTTTTGAATGTCTTTGCAATTTGGTACGCGTGTCCACAGGGACTTTGATCGATCCTCGCGCAGAGGTTCAGCCAGCATCTCCTCTTCTCGATATTTATGGATCTCTGAAGCATCTTCTTTGACTCTGTACAGTTTGTTTTGAGAGATTCTTACCTTGCCAACAACTCCGCATCATTCGTTTTGTACATTTGATAAGCCTTCACACAGGCTTTTCTGAGGTTGCTGATCTCCTCAGTCCACCAGTACAATTTCTTCCGTTTGGAGGAGGTCTTTCTAGCCAGCAGACATTCGTCATATATTTTGGTAAGGGTAGTGATCACCTTTTCTGGAGTGTCTCCCCAGGGATTTTCATCGATCCTCGCGCAGAGGTTCAGCCAGCATCTCCTCTTCTCAATATTTATGGATCTCTGAAGCATTTTCTTTGACTCTCTACAGTTTGTTTTGAGATATTCTTTCCTTGCCATAAACTCCGCATCTTTCGTTTTGCACCTTTGATAAGCCTTCACACAGGCTTTTCTGAGGTTGCTAATCTCCTCAGTCCACCAGTACACTTTCTTCCGTTTGGAGGAGGTGTTCCTGGCCAGCAGACATTCCTCACATATTTTGGTAAAGGTAGTGATCATGCCTTCTGGAGTGTCTCCACAGGGATTTTCATCGATCCTCGCGCAGAGGTCCAGGCAGCATCTCCTCTTCTCGATATTTATGGATCTCTGAATCATTTTCTTTGACTTTGTATAGCAAAAGCCATTCTAGCCAGGTTAGCGTTTTTGGGGGACCATCCAGCTTGCATCGTTGGTTTTACCGATCTTCTATTGCTAATCTTCATCATTTCATATAGCAAGTATTTGTGATCGCTGTATGTTTCCTTGTCAAATACCTTCCAATTTGCGAGCTTACCGGCTATATAAGTAACTATACTCTGTCCGGCGAGAGAATGCATCTCGTCTCGACGAGTTATTTCGAGCACATTATTTCGAGTGCGCGGTGTTTAGTAATCAAACTGACGCATATTTCTTAACTCAAACTAAGCTGCGCGTACCTCAGCGCGTCCCTTCCACCTCAAACCTCGGCGCAGAACAGATGCATTCTCTCGCCGGTCCGAGTATAGTATGAGATTAAGGATCGAAGTCGCACCTCTCCTCTCAAAAGTTGGATTATTGCCTTGTTGGATACTGCTGGGGATATCCCAAATCGAGAACCCTACCCCCCTAGCGTCCGTTAGCATTAAAGTACGGATTTTTCATGCGCACCAATGCCCTGTTTGAGTTCTTCTAGAGAGTGTTCGAAGATCTGGAGAGAATTATTGCGCGAGAAATAGCAGCTATAGACTTCTTCCAGTTCTACCAAAACACTTCCACTTCAAACAACTTCCGGTATCCGTAACCGCCATAGCCGCGTTGTTAATACTAATGGCTGCGTCCCTTTTCCCATCCCTGTACCTCGCAGGCGACTTTTTTTTTAAGTTTGGTCCAATGTGGATACCGGGTATTAACCCTTCAAACACTGCGGCCTCGTGGCCTATTGTATTTATGCAGGCGACTTGCTCATTTTTTTGTTTGACTCACTTGTAATAGCACCAAGTAAGGAAAACATCTACACTGATCTATTTCCAATCCATCCAACACGGACTTGGAAATAAACGGCATGTAAGGAAGTACTGGAATTCACTATAGAGGAACTAACAGTGGTCAGCAAAGGCAAAGCACCAGTCCTGGATATGATCTGCTTCCGTTTCTGATACTGTGACCTGGAGTAAGTCGTGTGCTGCTCTGCATCTATTTAAGTTAGTCTGCAGTACCCTTATTTGGACCGCGAATGTTTTCGTGCAGTATCCAGGGCTTTTCGTAAGGCCGGACGGCAATTTCTTGTTCCTGCCCTATGACCAGTCGTTTTACAGATCGGGCAGTTCTCCTGATTGCTACACTCTTTGGATGGGTGACCCTCCCGCACATCTTGCTACGGTCGGTGCCATCGCAGTCTCTCGTTGTATGGTCATTATTTGCCTGTAGGACGTTGTTTCGTTAAGCGGCTTGTCGCCTTTTCGTAGCAGTATTAGTCTACCCCTTTTCAAGTTCTGCGGAAAGACACCCTCGCTTAGCGTTGTATTCATAATATTTAGAACATAGTGGGGTATAGTAATACATCATGGCTGTGTTCAAAACCACCGTGAAAATCATGAAAATCCAATAACTAGGACACATCATGAGGAATACCGCCAAGTACTATCTCCTACAGTCTAAGGACACATCATGAGGAGTACCACCAAGTACCATCTCCTACAGTCTATTCTTCAAGGAAAAATACCAGGGAAGAGAAGAGAAGTGGAAGAGAAGAGAAGAAGAAAATCTCACAGTCTGGACCTCAAAAATATCTACTGAATTATTCCGAGCTGCAAGTGAGGTACAACACAGTCAAGATGGTAGCCAACATCTGGTACGGATAGGAACCGGAAGAAGAAGAAGGGATACAACGCTGCATGCGGTTTTGATGATTTCCGATGGGATCATATCCGGGCCTGGTGCTCTGCCTTTTTTGAGCTGATTGATTGGTACACTCTTTGGATGGGTGGCCCCCCTGTCCACAATTGAAGCACATCTTGCTACGGTCGGTGCCATCGCAGTCTCTTGTGTTATGGTCATTATTTGTTGCGTCTACCAATTATTTGTTGCGTCTTTCTCTATCGAGCATCTTATTTATTTATTATGTAAGAGGAATACATTGCCGGCTCTCCGCTCTCGCACTGAGCCGGTTATCTTAAACTAATTTAATCTAATGGCTAAGGTGGTAGGTAGTAACTAAGCTATGCTAGGGGGACTAGGCTAGGGTAATTAAGGTAGAACTAACCTAAACTATGCTAAGTGAATGGTATTGTGTCGTACTGAATCTATCGAGCAGCAGGCCAAACCCACTCAGATCCATTTGAGCTTTGCTGTGGCATCCGCTTTACTTCGTTCCGTCGTTAGGGTCCTAACTGCCTGGGTCCCTCTTGCATATTCTCTCAGCTCGCCTAGTTTGAAGTTGGAATTCTCCTCCTCAGAACTGCAGAGTTCTTTTTTATCGCCCCCAGAACCTCCGCTCTGGTGGTCTGGGCGCCCATCCCTCTGATGTGAAGTGTTTCTATACGTCGCTCCACTCCCGCCGTATGTACCTTATGTTGCCTTCGTTGCCTATGATTGCAACTCTTGCAGGGCAACCGAATCTTTGTTTTCTGTTGTTATGAGAAGACAAAGATACCTCCTTGGTACGCTTGGATTGCCTCCTTGGATTCCTTCCTTGGTACGCTTCAGGCTTTTAACTAGCTAAAGGTCGATTCTCATATGCACGACACTCAGCTACGCGACGTCATGCGACATCGCCTGTCAAATAATGATTACATTGTATTAAATGGGAACGTCGCGTAGCCATAGTGAGAACGTGCCCATTTAAAACAATATAATCATTATTTGACAGGCGATGTCGCGTGACGTCGCGTAGCTGAGTGTCGTGCATATGAGAATCGACCTTTAGCCAGTTAGAAGCCTGAAGCGTACCAAGGAGCGAATCCAAGGAGGCCTTTACTGGCTGGAATTTCCTTTAGTTTCTCTTTGGCATTGGTCTTTGGCTATGCTAGAAAAGTATCCGACCTTATTTTTTATTTTGAAAACCTGTTGGATTTGAATCGCTTGCCTGAGCCGACCTTGAACCTTCGTGCGCATGCGTGAATTTTTTCCCGCCTGTAGATAGCGTTAGTTGCTGTCGAGCAGTGTTCGAGTGACGTAGTGCTCTCTTCGGTTTTTCAATGCAAGTAATATGACAAGTGAAATGAGGGATGTCCTACGTCGCCTACGTGATGCTGTGCGGCGCAAGCGACTGGAGTTGTGGTCATCAGGAAATTGTCGACTCCATCACGACAATGCTCCAGCACATTCTTCGCATTTGGTTCACAATTTTTTGACTCCTCTAGTTCGGTATCTAGCTCCTGATATGGCCCCGTGCGACTTCTGGCTATTCCCCAAAGTCAAGAGGCCATTGAAAGGAACGCGATTTCAGACAAGAGAGGACATTGTGGCTGCAACGACAACCGAGCGAGAAAATCGATTCCGAAAGAGGCTTTTTCGGAATGCGTCCAACAATGGCGGCACCGCTGGGAGAAGTGTGTGAAGTCCCAGGGAGACTACTTTGAGGGTGATTAGGTTTCCAACGCTCCAGGTATGCGTTTTTTTTACCGGCTAAAGGTCGGATACTTTTCAAACAGACCACTTATCTTCGAATTGCTTGCCTTTCTGGTTAACTTCTGGTTTACTGCTGCTGTGTTGGTTGGTTTATCCGTTGTGGTGTATATGACGAGCCTAGTGGAAGATACATTCCATCATTTTGCGTAGCGTTTTCAAACTCGTAGCCTAGATGTGGTGTATAGCCACACATTCGTCACCCTCGGTCTCTCGCTTCACCTCCAGCTGTTTGAGCCAGATGTCGTTGTGGGTCACCTTGATAATTTTCTTGGTGCCTTTGTGGTCGGGATTCATTGATCCAAACCTTGTCTGTTCCATGACCTCCACATCCTTGGTGGTATTGGTTAGCTCAGGCATCCGATCACGAAAAAGTTTCTGGATGCTCCGCCCATGTTGATATCGTCTTTGCCAAGTAGCACCACTTTATCGTCCGTTTCCAGTGGGTTTCCAATAATCTCTGTTTTTTTTATAGATGCTATCACTTCTTACTTTTTTTCACCGTTTTCCAGATGTTGATTGTAGAAATACCATCTAGCGAAGACAGGGCTTCATTTCGTTCGAGTTGTTTGTATGCCTACCTTCTTCTAATCTTCACCTGCACGTCTGCGTCGTATTTTGGGACAAAGCTATGCTTATCTAGCCAGTTCTTGGTGGAGTCTCTGTTCAGGACTTCCAGTTGTCTCACATCTTAGTGGCTATTTCCTTTATCTCTTTTTTTGTTCAACTTTCCTGTTCAACTTCCATTTCTTTTTCCACGACATTCATGTACAGTATAATCTCGGTAATTCGGCCGTTGAGTAATCGGACGACACGTCCAGTAATCGGGCGGTCTGGAAACCGCTCGCGATCTTCCCTCCCACCACCCTTTCTTATAATGCGGCGGTTGTCTGGTCCCATATGTGTCGGATTATCGAGATTTTACACTATTTGTTAATCATGATCAGAGCTTCCTTTACGTTGAAAGCTATGGGGCACTCTATTTTGTTTGAAATTTGCTCTTTTTGTTCAGTAAGTGAACTTTTCTTTGCTCATCGAGTTGCACTCTGTCTCATAGATTGGAAGTTAAGCCTACTGTGAACACTGTCCAGCGACTCGCCGTTTCACGTTGATTTTCTCTCCTCTTGGTTCCACGTAAGATCCAGATTTTGAGGATTCTTCGTCGCGAGAGTTGCTTTCGTATCCGTAGACAGTCTCTCTGTTCCAGTAGCAGAAACTTGCACTCTGGTCTGGTTCCAGGCCTACCAGCCCTAGCAGGAGCTGGTAGGAGCTCCAGCCCTACCAGGAGGGCTGGGCAGTCGCGTGCAGCACACTGTTAAGCCACGCTTTAGCGAGAACGAAGCCTTTAAAACGTCGAATTGAATCGATAAATTGATATTGATAAATGCCGCCGTGTTCCGTTAAAACCCCAGCTAGTAAAAAGGATTTACTAGTCTAGTCCTGTGTCTAATATTGTTGGTTGATTTGGGTGAAACGGTGTCGACATGGGTTTGTGAAGGAACGAGCCGAGGCCGTCCGCCACTGCTCCAGTTTGTGACAACTAGCGTAACAAAAGAGGAAATGAACGCAGGCCGAAGGAGTCGCACCAGGGTCGGGCCCATGTCCGCAGCGATTGAGAGAGATGTTGGTGATCGCGAGCAGTGCAAGAGACGGAGATGGGAGGTGTCGGTTGCGTAAGGCGTCGGGGTCGTTACTCAAATTAATCGGCTCGTGTTTATTGGGAATTATTTAAAAACAAATCCAGGTCGAAGAACTTTTCATTCGAACGGGTTTTTACAAACGTTGAATAAATCCGCGCAAGTTAGTCGTGATTCGTGATCGTTAGTTAGTGATTCTTAGCCGTTTATATCTTAGTCATTTTTGAAGTAATCGCAGGAAGGTTTTCGTTTTGCCGTTCCGCGCGAAATTCCGCGCGTTTTGACGTGCGATACGTCACGATTCGCCAAAAAATCGCGAAAAATATTTTTAAAACTAAACTTCAAACGCACACATCTCACCGTATTTATCGGGATTTATTTAAAAACGAATCGAAGGACTTTTCATTCGATCGGGTTGTTACAAACGTCCTTATCCGTTTATATCTCAGGCGGTTTTAAAGTAATCACAGGCAGGTTTTCGCATCGCCGTTCTGCGCAAAATTCCGCGCGTTTTCACATGCGATACGTCAAGATTCGCCAAAAAATCGCGAAAAATATCTGTAGAACGAAACTTCAAACGCACACATCTCATCGTATTTATCGGGATTTATTAAAAAACGAATCGAACGACTTTTCATTCGACCGGGTTGTTGCAAACGTTGAATAAATCCGCACGACTTGCCGTCAAGCGTTGACGTAACGATCCTCTTATCCGTTTACATCTCAGGCGGTTTTAAAGTAAACACAGGAAGGTTTTCGCATCGCCGTTTCGCGCGTTTAGACGTGCAATACGTCACGATTCGCCAAAAAATCGCGAAAAATCTCTGTAGAACGAAACTTCAAACGCACACATCTCACCGTATTTTTCGGAATTTATTTAAAAACAAATCGAAGGACTTTTCATGCGACTGCGTTGTTACAAGCGTCGATTAAATCCGCACGACTTGCCGCCAAGCGTTGACGTAACGATCCTCTTATCCGTTTATATCTCGGGCGGTTTTAAAGTAAACACAGGAAGGTTTTCGCATCGCCGTTTCGCGCAAAATTCCGCGCGCTTTGACGTGCGATACCTCCCGATTCGCCAAAAATTCGCGAAAAATATCTGTAGAACGAAACTTCAAACGCACATATCTCACCGTATTGTTTTCCAGTTATTGTTTACCAGTTTTCGGAATTTATTTAAAAACAAATCGAAGGACTTTTCATGCGACTGCGTTGTTGCAAAAGTCGATTAAATCCGCACGACTTGCCGCCAAGCGTTGACGTAACGATCCTCTTATCCGTTTATATCTCAGGCGGTTTTAAAGTAAACACAGGAAGGTTTTCGCATCGCCGTTTCGCGCGAAATTCCGCGCGCTTTGACGTGCGATACCTCCCGATTCACCAAAAATTCGCGAAAACTATCTGTAGAACGAAACTTCAAACGCACACATCTCACCGTATTTATCGGGATTTATTTAAAAACGAACCGAAGGACTTTTCATTCAACTGGGTTGTTACAAACGTCGATTAAATCTGCACGACTAGCCGTCAAACTTTAACGTAACCATCATCTTATCCCTTTCTATCTCAGACATTTTTAAAGTAATTGCAGGAAGGTTTTCGCTTCGCGCCGTTCTTCGCGAAATTCCGCGCGTTTTAGGTTATAATTAGCTGTCAAGCACGAATTTTGTTCGTCACATTCCGTTTTATTGTCTGTAAAGAGCTAAAAACAAGCGTTAAAACCTTAAAATTGTTTCTTTAATTGCGAGAATTTGATGTAGACGGGTCGGATTTTGACAGCCTGTCAGATATCTCGCGTAAATAAAATCGCGCTAGAAAACTACAAACACAGGTAGATTTCTTACAAAATTATCTTTAATTTGATATGCAACATGCTGGGTCTAGAAAGACTTTTTTAAAAAAACTTTGACAGGTCATAACTAGCTGGCAAACACGAATTTTGTTTGTCACATTCCGATTTATTGTCTGTAAAGAGCCAAAAATAAGCGTTAAAATCTCAAGATTGTTTCTCTTATTGCGAGAATTTGATGTTGACGAGTCAGATTTTGACAACCTGTCACATATCTCGCATAAATAGAATCGCGCTAGAAAACTACAAACACAGGTAGATTCCTTACAAAATTATCTTTAATTTGATATGCAACATGCTGGGTATAGAAAGACTTTGGTCAAAAAACTTTGACAGGTCATAACTAGCTGTCAAGCACGAATTTAGTGATTTTGTTTGGAACATTCCGTTTTATTGTCTGTAATGAGCCAAAAATAAGCGTTAAAATCTCAAGATTGTTTCTCTTATTGCGAGAATTTGATGTTGACGGGTCAGATTTTGACAACCTGTCAGATATCTCGCGTAAATAGAATTGCGCTAGAAAACTACAAACACAGGTAGATTCCTTACAAAATTATCTTTTAATTTGATATGCAACACGCTGGGTCTAGAAAGACTGGTCAAAAAATTTGACAGGTCATAACTAGCTGTCAAACACGAATTTTGTAATTTTGTTTGTCACATTCCGTTTTATTGTCTATAAGGAGCCCAAAATAAACTTTCGAACCTAAAAATTGTTTCTCTAATTGCGAGAATTTGATGTTGTCAGTTCAGATTTTGACAACCTATCAGATATTTCGTGTAAATAAAATCACAGTTAGATTCCTTATAAAATTATCTTTAATTTGATATGCAACACGCTGGGGTCTAGAAAGACTTTGGTCAAAAAACTTTGACAGGTCATAACTAGCTGTCAAACGCGAATTTAGTGTTACAATTCGATTAAATCCGCACGACTAGCCGTCAAACTTTGACGTAACCATCATCTTATCCCTTTATATCTCAGACATTTTTAAAGTAATTGCAGGAAGGTTTTCGCTTCGCCGTCCTTCGCGAAATTCCGCACGATTTCACGTGCGATACGTCACGGTGCGCAAAAATTTGCGAAAAATATATATATAGACTAAGGTAGTTTTAAGACAGTTCTAAGGTAGTTTTAACACAATTCCTAAGACAATTATATGTTAGTTTTAAGACAGTTCCTAGGACTGTTCTAAGGTAGTTTTAAGACAGTTGCTAGGACAGTTCTAAGGAAGTTTTGACAGTTCCTAGCACAGTTCTAAGGTAGTTTTAAGACAGTTCCTAGGCCAGTTCTAAGATAGTTATAAGACAGTTCCTAGGACAGTTCTAAGGTAGTTTTAAGATAGTTCCTAGGACAGTACTAAGGTAGTTTTAAGACAGTTCCTAGGACAGCTCTAAGGTAGTTTTAAGACAGTTCCTAGGACAGTTCTAAGGTAGTTTTAAGACAGTTCCCAGGACAATTTTAAGGTAGTTTTAAGACAGTTCCTAAGACAGTTCTAAGGTAGTTTTAAGACAGTTCCTAGGCTAGTTCTAAGGTAGTTTTAAGACAGTTCCTAGCACAGTTCTAAGGTAGTTTTAAGACAGTTCCTAGGCCAGTTCTAAGGTAGTTATAAGACAGTTCCTAGGACAGTTCTAAGGTAGTTTTAAGATAGTTCCTAGGACAGTTCTAAGGTAGTTTTAAGACAGTTCCTAGGACAGTTCTAAGGTAGTTTTAAGACAATTCCTAAGACAATTCTATGTTAGTTTTAAGACAGTTCCTAGGACTGTTCTAAGGTAGTTTTAAGACAGTTTCTAGGCCAGTTCTAAGGTAGTTTTAAGACAGTTTCTAGGACAGTTCTAAGGAAGTTTTGACAGTTCCTAGGACAGTTCTAAGGTAGTTTTAAGACAGTTCCTAGGCCAGTTCTAAGGTAGTTATAAGACAGTTCCTAGGACAGTTCTAAGGTAGTGTTAAGGACAGTTATCCCTCCTCTGCGTCGTAACCGAAGTTTCATTTTCCGAGCTCATTTCATATTGTATTGTGGCTGACCAGTCTCTTGTTTTATGGCCATACGACCAGCATTTGTTGCATCTGTCTACCCTTTCCCTTTTGTTCATCGAGCAACTGGCTACTGACCACTCTGATCCATTTGGGGCCCCTTGTAACCTCTCCTAACCATTTTTTTTTTTTGGTTTGGGGGAAGCTCTACCAGCCTGCGTGTGAAACTCACTCACTAAACCCCTTCTTCCACTATAGAGACCAGCTAAACTCACTAAACCCCTTCTTCCACTATAGAGACCATGGCTATAGATACCAGCACCCCAGTATCGCTTGCGGATTTATTCAGGGTGGGCAGCACCTCCCTAGTTTTTTGAGTTTTGAATTTGCTTCTGCTCTTGAGATTTAGCTAGGCGGCTGCCTGGGCAGCGCGTTCTTCGGCCTTTTTCTGGGTGATAATGCTAACGATGAAATTGGAGATTGCTTTCCAGTTGGTCTATTAGCATTCCCTAACGCAGTTATCGGGGATCAATTCTCGTATTTCTGAAGTTGCCAGGCGTCTGTCGTTTTCCCATCTCTCACAGAAGAAAGTGTGTTCAGAGGTGTCTGGCTGGCCACAGTAGCAGCACTCCTCTATCTCAGCGACCTTGAACCTGTGTAGGTAGGCTCTAAAGCATCCGTGTCCGCTAATCTGCTCTCTGTTGGCCCACGGACGAACGTCAGGAATCAAGCGCAAGGTCCATGTAGCCTTCCCTGTTTCCGTTTCCCACCTTGCCTGCCATCTGCGGGCTTCGGCCTTCTTCACCTTGTCTCCTTCGTGTATGCGAGCTCGCTCATCGACGAGGAGGTCGATGGGGGGGGGGGGCAGCTGGATATCACCCAGGCAGCTTCTGTGGACACGGTGCTGATAATCCGAAGCATGATCCGCATTGCTACCATCTCGAGAATGTTCTTGTTTTTCTGTATTTTAACAGTATCTTGCCAGAAACGCGCAGCGTAGTGCAGTATTGAATTAATAACGGAGCTCAGTATCCTGCGCTTGCTAGCTCTAGGACCTCCTACGCTGGGCATTAGCCTTGTGAGGGCAGTGGCTGCGGAATCTGCTTTCTTGGTGACCCAGTTGACGTGCGCCACCATATGTTCATGATTGTGCCCAGTTGGACTCCCGAGGTATTTCACGGATTCCTGTGATGGGATTCTCGCTCCCATGATCTCTATGGTCATTTGGGTCAGTTTGTGCCGCCTGATGACCAGTTCTATCTTTTTTTTTATTTAGCTGTTTTCTACTCTTTGGGTATAAGCCTTCCTCTTATTTTGCCAGTTGTCACGATTTTGTGTCACCTGGTACCAGTTCAGTCCTGCCGCTCGTTTCAAATCGTCGCTCCATCTCATTTGCGGTCTTCCTATACTCCTTCTGCTGCTTGCTGTTCTGTCTTGTGGGGCGCTAATTTCAGAACCTGTCCTAACCTAACCTACCGGGGGTTCAATTGTGAATCTAAACCTCCCAGAAATAAACCCAAAGACAATTTTAAAAAAATTATCAAAATCGCTCCAGCTGTTGAGGAGTTAAGTGATAAACACACAAGTTTTGGATATCGTAGCTATTGCTAGTACGACATATTGTGAAAAGAAAATTAAAAATCTTGCCTGTCGTTTGAATTGGGTCTCGGCAAATTTGTCAAATTTAAGAAATAATTTTTGTTTCTTTTCAGACAAGTTTTGGATGTGATAGCAGGAACTAAGCAGGAAGACCGCGACAAGCTGTGTGCCGAAATCTATGCGACAACCGCAAAGCTATTTTTCCCTGAAACATAAAAGGATTCGCCAATATTACGACACGGATAACATTTAAATAAAAATTATGTAATAATTTCACCATCGTACAAAAAAAAACCACAATTTACAAAAGTTTTCTAAACAAACTAAACATCTTGGAATGCTGTAATATAATGACACAACCCATCGAGAAATCATTTTCCATAACAAAATATAATATATAGATTTTATGTAAAAAAAAAAAAAATTAATATTAACAGGACTGCAGGGGCGGAAACGTCACTAATCGAGGAGGGACAAATAAGAATTAAAAAAACAATTTTTTATGTAAAAAATAAATCTAAAATTTCACTGCGAATCATTTGATGGCGGTCATGATTTTCTCGTAGACCCAATAGTAGTATTCGTTCAGTTTCTCAACGCCTGTCGAGCAAGTGTTCGACACTAACTTCTGAATTTCTTCCGGCGACATTTTCCCCCTAAAAAATCACAACTTACAATCCACACATCAAACACATTATAGACAAATCTAATTTTATCGAATGGTCGGCAGCATTTGCTGCCAAGCTGTTAATATCTATACTCTGTCCGATCAGAGAATGCATCCCGTATGCACATACCCCCCACTTTATTTCGAGTGCGCGGTGTTTAGTAGTACGTATTTGAAAAACTGACGCATTTTTCTTAACTCAAACTAACGTCCCTTGCCCCTCATACATCGGCGCAGTATAGCTGCATTCTCTCGCCGGACAAAGTATATATAGATCCAGAGAACTATTTTCCATAAGCAACCTCAAGCAAACAACTGCAAATTATAAAGATAATTATATTGCATTAGCAGCCAAACTGTTGATATCTATATAGATCTAGATAACTATTTTTCATAAGCAACCTTAACCCTTTACTGCCATGTCAATTTTAAGGAATAACACACAGCGCCAATATTTATAAAAATTCCGGTAGTTATGCAACCCCTTTCACATAGATAAGTCAAAAGTCACCGAATTGATCAACATTTTTGAATTGATCAGAAGTCTGAACCAATAAAGGCCGATTCTCATATACGCGACACTCAGCTAAGGGACGTCACGCGACATCGCCTCTCAAATAATGTTTAAATTGTTTTGGGCACGTTCTCACTATGGCTACGCGACGTGCCCATTTAAAGGCCGATTCTCATATAAGCGACACTCAGCTACGCGTCGTCAAGCGACATTGCCTGTCAAATAATGATTACATTGTTTAAAATGGGCACGTTCTCACTATGACTACGCGACGTGTCCATTTAAAACAATGTAATCATTATTTAACAGGCGATGTCGCACGACGTCGCGTAGCTGGGTGTTGCGCATATGAAAATCGACCTTTAAAGGGCAAAAAAAATGATTTTTTTCGAAATATATTTAAAAATATTTATAAACTGTATACCGACTCGAAACCTAACACAACTGATTTGCAAGAGATTCAGGTATTTTCTAAAAATAATTTCACCCATCTGCCGTCTCCGGGAGCGGCTGTGCGAATTTTTCAAGTTTTTTCACTTTTTCACCCACAACTCTGACAGTGTTTCCGGTGTCGCTGTGTCCGTAACGGTGCCACACGTCCGACTGTCACCTCTTTGTCGCCCTCTTTGTTGCCCAAATTTTGAGGAAAGTGCGAAAAACTCATTTTTTGATCGCCTAAACTACGCGATCCGGAAGTCTTATCGAAAATCGCCTTACGTGGGTTCGTTCGTCTATTCTTTAGCTACAAGAATCTGATATGCCGACTTTTTCAGACCGCGGGAGCCGCCGGAGGCGGCGTTTTACTCGGAGGACCCGGATTCGCAGAAAAATGAGAATAACGTCGCCGACAAAAGAAGCGCAGCGACGAGAGTGGTATCGGAGGACGCGTCTCGTAATTTTTTACCGGAATACTTGCGTGAATTTCATTTTTCCTCGCTATCTTCGCCGTGACCTCCGTAAAACGGGTAATTTTTGTAAAGCAAACTTTTGGGGTCCGTGTGGGGAAGCGTTCGGCCTGAATCGCCAGGTCACGACGGGATCACAAATTTCGATAAATTCTGAGACGACTGACGTGTGGCGTTTCAACCCGAATTTCACCTGGGGGACAGCACCACGTGGATTTTTGAAAAGGTCAAATGCGGCTTTTTTTATGCCGCCGGAGGCGGTAGATCTTCTGTTTCAACGGCACATCTTCGATGCTTTAACTGCGACTGTACGTTCGCACGTTGTGCATCCCTAGCTTTCGCCCTCCGTCCCGCCGCGCCCCTCCAGGGGGTCAAAGACCCTCCCCCCGAAAATCGAGGTTTTTGCGGAAACGGCCCGACGGAAGTGGCGCAAGTGGAATTGTACTTCTTTTCTGGTGTACAACGGAGAGCCCCGTTGAGCGGTGCCATTTTCGCGACTCCACAACGAGGTTCGGACGCACCAAACCGAAAATCACGATTTTTTTACCTTCGAGGCGCATTTTTCGTCAGATCTCAAAAATTCTTCCCGGACGCTTTAGCTGCCACCGCGCCACGTTTTTTGAGCCCTTGCTCGACGTCCTGCGACGTCCCGTTCACCTGCTGCAAGAGAAAATGCATTTTTTTTGCCGATTTTACAATCACTTCCACGGACGCCCTACACTTATTTAAAGCGCTGCAGGTCGCCGATTGGATTCGTTCTCCTCAGAACACTTGCCCGCAACTATTCCGGCAAGAATTTTTAAACTGCAACGACTTTTTGTGAATGTTTCGCATTTTTAAGAGAAAAATCCGCAAAAAGTGTAAAAAACCAGAGGCGGTTTACGGTGGTACCTAGAACGTCCGAAATAATTGACGGATCGGAACGGAACCGGTGCCGTTCGATCGGTCATAGAATCTATTAGTTTGCTTGGGAGTTTAATCCCGATTTCGTTGAAGATAGCGTCGCGACGCCATAAAAACGACGTTTTCTGGACGTCCAGGAAAACTCGCACAGAATTACCAACATAAGCTCTGCGGTAACGGTTTTGCCTGATTCCTGTAGAGAATTGAACGTTTTATCTTTTAGTGCAAGCTGCATCGCGGTGCGTCGTTTTCAACCGTCGCGACGCCCGCCCAAACTGGCCCTATTGCAAGAAATTAATTGCAAAGTAATTTTGTAGCCTCCCGTGGAATGTTCTGGATTTTTCAGTGGATGCGCGTCTGTGCGCGGTCATCGGCGAAAATTTGCATTCGCATCGCGCAGGATAGATACGGGAATCTAAAAAACCGATCCGCACTTCGGTAGGGCCCCCCGATTCGGAAATATCTTCATAAATGTGGAGGGTGCACCGTAAAAGTGCACCTTCAAGTTTGCCGCCGTCTGCGTTCAAGATACCGCGGCGATTTCTCGCCGCAGTTCTTTAGATTGTACCGCTTTACGGCGCCGAGGTATGGACGAACAAAGACGTGGAGATTTCTCGCCTTTTTTTCAACACGCCCGCAAACCACCAAGACGTGGTCTATCCAGAAAACTGACACCTTCACCGTGTATCCTTGCTTTTTTTTCTATCCGGACTGCGAGATTCGCCGTTCCGCGCCCTGTAGTCTGCGCGGGGCGATTTTTTCAAAAAACCTCTAAAATATCAAGTCGGGAATTTTTCGAGAAATTTTTTGAAATTTCTTAAACTCTAACATAATTTCTCAATTTCATCACTGGGTGGCGCTGGTAAATAAAAAGACCCGCCTTACATCGCCCGGGACGGCGCTGTATAAATTCAGGGCCCCGGGTCACATCTCCCGGAATAGTGGTGAAAGGGTTATATCTCCCGCAGAGAATTGAGCGTTCTATTGTTTAGTGCAAGCGGCATCGCGCTGCGTCTTTTTCGGTCGCGACGCCCTCCAAAACTCGACGCATTGTAAAAAACAAACGATGAAGTTAAGGCGTCTATATTTTGGCAACACATTGCTGAATGTTCTGGATTTTGCAGTGGATTGTAGAATGATCTGCTTTTCCGCACCAACAATTGGACGTAGCAAAATCGCGTCGCGTCGCCAAGTTATAACTGTTAATCTGCACAGACAGAAATTTGATCGTCAATTTAGAGCAAGAGGATATCGTGTTTTTAATATTCCAATACAACTTCCACGTCGACCCCGTCGAGACGCGCATTTTGGTACCGGCGTCGCATCGCTGCGACCAGTGAGTCGCCCGCCCATAGATCTAAACGTGCGAGGTCCCGTTCGCCGGAAGGTGCGCTCGCTCTGACCGCTGCCGTTTCGCCGTTTCTGGTCAGACCGACTCGAAACTACAAGCGTTCGATTCCCTACGGGTGTGCCCGCGTCTTTTTTGCATTGAGGGTTTGCGATGTGAGCCGCCAACGTTTGAAAACATCAGCTTTTTTTGCACGGTTTTTTGACATCACCTCGCAGGTGAATTCGACTTTTACAGTACGAAGTTTTACTTTTACATATTTTGCGGCTTCCTGTGCGACCCCCTTCACCCGGTGCGTCCGAAATAAAATCTGCAACCATCTCTTTGGCCGCCAGTTAGAGAGTTCGTGAATCACCGGTAAATATTTCAGTGCGTTTTGCGCAGAATAGATGCGGCAATTTGAAAAATCTATCCACATTTCAGTGGCCTTAAAACAATGTAATCATTATTTGACAGGCGATGTCGCACGACGTCGCGTAGCTGAGTGTCGCGCATATGGGAATCGACCTTAACAGTGCACACTGAAATCATTATTTGACAGGCGATGTCGCGTAGCTGAGTGTCACGTATATGAGAATGGGCCTTAAAACAATGTAATGATTATTTGACAGGCGATGTCGCACGACGTCGCGTAGCTGAGTGTCGCGCATATGGGAATCGACCTTAACAGTGCACACTGAAATCATTATTTGACAGGCGATGTCGCGTAGCTGAGTGTCACGTATATGAGAATGGGCCTTAAAACAATGTAATGATTATTTGACAGGCGATGTCGCACGACGTCGCGTAGCTGAGTGTCGCGCATATGGGAATCGACCTTAACAGTGCACACTGAAATCATTATTTGACAGGCGATGTCGCGTAGCTGAGTGTCACGTATATGAGAATGGGCCTTAAAACAATGTAATGATTATTTGACAGGCGATGTCGCACGACGTCGCGTAGCTGAGTGTCGCGCATATGGGAATCGACCTTAACAGTGCACACTGAAATCATTATTTGACAGGCGATGTCGCGTAGCTGAGTGTCACGTATATGAGAATGGGCCTTAAAACAATGTAATGATTATTTGACAGGCGATGTCGCACGACGTCGCGTAGCTGAGTGTCGCGCATATGGGAATCGACCTTAACAGTGCACACTGCAATCATTATTTGACAGGCGATGTCGCGTAGCTGAGTGTCGCGTATATGGGAATCGACCTTAACACTGCACATTTATGGAGATATTTCCGGATCAGGGAGCTCGGCGGAAGTGCCGATCGGTTTTTTAGATCCCCGCATCTATTCTGCGCGATGCGAACCCAAATTTTCGCCGATGACTGTCGAGCTCGCAAATTGCCGGGCAAATTTTTATTCGGCATTTCGGACGCACCGTGTGAAGGGAGCGACGCAGGAAGCCGCGAGTGGTACCGAAATACGCGAATCGGCGGGCGGCGTCGCCTCGTGCCGCAAAAGTCGGATTCGGCTGCGAGGTGAGAAAAAAAAAAGAGTGCTATTTTCCAACGTTGGCAGCTCGAATCGCGAACCCATACATACAAAAGAAGCGCGAGCGTCCGTTCCGAATCGAACGCGTGCGGTTTCGAGTCGCTGCGCCCAGAAACGGCGAAACAGCAGCGGTCAGAATGACCGCACCTTCCCGCGAAGGAGAGTCGATACGTATCGAACTTTGGCGGGCGACTACGTGATCGCAGCGACGCGGCGCCAGTACCAAAGTGCGCGGTTCGGCGGGTCCCACGTGCTAGTCAAACTTGGAATTTCAAAAACGCGACACTGGTGCCCCAAATCGACATTGAATTTTTCTTCGTGCAGGTTAACAGTTATAAGTGGGCGTCGCGACGCGATTCCGCGACCTAAAATTAGGTGAGATACGGATTAGGTAGATACGGAAAGCCAAAATATCATTCTACAATCCATTGAAAAATCCAGAAGATTCACCGGAGGGCTGCAAAAATATGGACGTTTTACTTTCATCATTTGTTTCCTGCAATACGACGAGTTTCGGCGGGCGTCACGACTGCTTCAAACGATGCAGCGCGATGCCGCTTACACCAAAAGATAAAGCATTCAATTACCTGCGGGAAATGGGCGAAAGTGTTCGCGCAGAGCTTAAGTTGGCGATTCTGAGGGAGTTTTCGTGGAAGTCGTTTTTCTGGCGTTGCGACGTCATCTTCAACGCAATGGGGATTAAACTCACAAACAAACTAACAGGTTCTACACCCGATGGAACGCTGCCGGTCCCGTACCGAGCCGTCAATTGGTTCGGACGTTCTAGGTACTACCGCAAAACGCCTTTTTGCGAACTTTTCTCTTTAAACTGCCGCAAAAAGTCGTCGCAGCTTAAAAATCATGCCGGAGTAGCTGCGGGCAAGTGGTCTGAAGAGAAAGAACCCAACCGGCGACCTTCAAATAAGTGTAGGACGTCCATGGAAGTGATTGCAAAATCGGCAAAGAAAAGTTGCATTTTCTCTTGGACGGCGCAGAACGGCGAACGAGGGCTCTAAAAACGTGACGCGACGGCAACTAAAGCAGCCGGGAATAATTTTCGAGATCCAACGCAAAATGCGCCTCGACGGTAAAAAATTCGTGATTTTAGGTTTCGGTCTGGTTCGTCCGAACCTGAGGGAGTTGAGTCGCGAATATGGCACGGCTCGAAATGGCTCTCGGTTCTACACCAGAAAAATGTACAATCCCATTTTACGCCGCCGCCTCCGCTTCCGTCGGGCCGTTTCCGCAAAAACTTCTGTTAGCACTCTGAAGGGGCGCGGCAGGGCGAAAACTGAGGATGCGAAACACGTGCGGAATGATATTCGCAGTTAAAGCATCGAAGACACGCGGCCGCCGCCGCCGCCTCCGTTTCCGTCGGCCCGTTTCCGCAAAAACTTCTGTTAACACTCTGGAGGGGCGCAGCAGGACGGAGGACGAAACCTGGGGATGCGCAACGTGCGGACGGATTTTCGCAGTTAAAGCATCGAAGGCACGCGGTTAAGACAGTGAAGATCCGCCGCCTCCGGCATAAAAGCATAAACCGAATTTGACCTTTGAAAAACCCACGTGGTGAGGTCCCCCAGGTGAAATTCGGGAAACGTCGTATCAGTCGTCTCAGAATTGATCGAAATTTGCGATTCCGTCGTGTCCTGGCGATTCAGATCGAACGCATCCCCACACGGATCCCAAAAGTTTGCATTACAAAAATTACCACTTTTACGGAGGTCACGGCGAAAATGAAATTCACAAAAGAATTCCGGTAGAAAACTTCGAGACGCGTCGTCCGACACCACTCTCGTCGCTGCGTGACTTTTGTCGGAAACGTTATTCACATTTTTCTGCGTATCCGGGTCCTCCGGCTTAAACGCCGCCTGCGTTAGCCTTCCGGCGGCGGCGGTGCGTCAGATTTTTGTAGCGAAAGAATAGACGAACGACCCCACGCACGGCGATTTTCGATAGCGCTTCCTTCCGGTTCGCGTCATTTAGGCATCCAAAAAAGAGGATTTTCTTGCAAAAAAAATGTTTTTCGCATGTTTCGCAAAAATTTTAAGTAAAAATGTATAAAAGTGAGGTAACAGTCGGATGGACGGCGACGTTCAGGACACATTGGCGCCGGAACCACGTCTGTGCGACGAAAACAGTCCGAGTTGTGTGTGAAAAAGTAAAAAACCTTGAAAAATTCACCCAGCCGCCCCTGGAGACGGCAGGTCGGTGAAATTATTTAAAAAAAATATCCGATTTTTTTGAAAATCAGATTTCCAAATTTTTTAAAAAAAATCGCGATTTCTCTCCCCGCTTTAAGTTCAGTGTCTGCTCGTTCCCTTGTTTGTAATCCAGCGCAAAACTAGATGGCGCTGGTAAAAAAAGAAACCCCGGGCTGTATAAATGCAGGGCCCCGGGTTACATCTCCCGGAACGGCCGTGAAAGAGTTAAGCAAACAACTGCGAAAAATAAATCTAATTATATTGCATAGTCAGAAGCATTTGAAACCAAGCTGTTATCTATATAGATCCAGATAACTATTTTCCATAAGCAAACAACTGCGAATAATAACTCTAATTATATTCAATAGTCGGAATCATTTGCCAATACTCAAGAATTGACTTAAATCAAAAAAACTAGATTTATCTAAAACCGAGCTGTTGTTATCTATCTATATACGTGCTCTGTTAGAAAAGTATCCGACCTTATTTTTTTATTTTGAAAACCTGATGGATTTGAATCAAGCGCGCTTGAAAAAAAACCTTGAACCTTTGCGCGCATGCGTGATTGTTTCCCCGCCTGTAGATAACGTAAGTTGCTGTCGGGCAGTGTTCGAGTGACGTAGTGTGTAGTGCTCTCGTCGGTTTTTCAATGCAAGTAAAATGACGACAAGTGAAATGAGGGATGTCCTACGTCGCCTACGTGATGCTGTGCGTCGCAAGCGAGTGGAGTTGTGGTCATCAGGAAATTGGCGACTCCTCACGACAATGCACATTCTTCGCACTTGGTTCACAATTTTTTGGCGAAAAACCAGACTCATCTGGTTCGGCAGGCTGTCATTCGAAAGTCAAGAGGCCATTGAAAGGAAACAACAACATGGCTGCAACGACAGCCGAGCTAAAGTCGATTCCGAAAGAGGCTTTTTCGGAATGCTTAAAACATTGGCGGCACCGGTGGGAGAAGTGTGTGGAGTCCCAAGGAGACTACTTTCAGGATGATTAGGTTTACAACGCTCCAGGTATGCCAGTTTTTTTACCGGCTGAAGGTCGGGTACTTTTCTAACAGACCACGTAGATCCAGATAAGGATTTTATAAATCTAATTGCATTGAAATGTGCGTAGCATTTGCAGCGAAGCTGTTGACATCATCTATATAGATACTCACACAAATACTTCAGTGAGGAGATAATCTCTGGTCCTGTCTAATTTCTCCGTTACGGTGATATAGACTCTCTCACCCGTGGCTTGGGCTTGTCCCAACATTCCAGGAGCATAATATTCAATCTACAAACGAAAAATAAACACATTCATTGATTTAACTCTTTACGGCATGGTGGTATTCAAAGTGTCCCACCTTTGTGAATTAACTTAAATTAAACAGAAACATTGACTTAAATCAGACAAACTAGATTTATCTAGATCTGTAGATA
The DNA here is from genome assembly GCA_944588485.1 of Phosphuga atrata. NCBI lineage: Eukaryota > Metazoa > Arthropoda > Insecta > Coleoptera > Silphidae > Phosphuga > Phosphuga atrata. The sequence goes on from OX155906.1 coordinate 28,228,439, forward strand.
AATGAATTAAGTTTAATCTAGTTTGAGTATCTACTCTAGCTTCATATATCTATACTAATCTAGTCTAATCTTAATTTCCTAGTCGTTACTAGATAATAACAGATTGTAGATTTGGTCAACACCAAATCTACAATCTCTAGATAATAACATTCTAGATAATTATTCGATAATAATATTCTAGAAAATTCGATAATAATATTCTAGATAATTCGATAATAATATTCTAGATAATTCGATAATTACTTTTTCGATGAGGATGGGTATTTTGGCGGCGACGCCTTTCTTGAGAGAGACGGCGAGGTTGCCGGCGACGATGCCGAGGTCGCGGCCGAGCTCGATGTAGGGCGTGGTGAACTCGACGGTGGCCTCGGTGACGCCCGGGAAGCGCTCCTCGATGCGCTCGTGCACCCAGATCGTGCCCTCCTTCGCGCGGTCGAGGGCCTTGTGCGTGTAGCCGCACACGCCCGACCGGTTCAGCGCCTTCAGCGTCGTCGAATCTAAAAACGAAAATTAATAAATAAATTGCCTGAAAACAACAGATTTTGAAAACAAAGTCTTTAGAACCAAAGTTTGGTACTCTAGCGTTTATGTCGCCCATTAGGTATAATGTTTCGTCTTCGTAGTGCTCTATGATTTCCTGTAGTTTATTCCAAAATTTGTCTTTCATTTCTTTTGTTTCGTTTTCGTCTGGTCCGTAGGCTATTATGTAGTTGGTTTTAGTCTTATTATCTTTCATTGTTAGTGTCAGTATGCGTTCTGTGTGGCCTTGCCATTCCGTTAGCTTCCACGTTTCTTCTTACCTAATTATGCATGTCACTCCTGCCTAGGGCTTTCAATACCGGGATCCCGAAAACCGGGATTTTAGTCTATTTTTTCCGGTATTAGAAAATCGGTATTACAATAAAAATACCGGTATTTCGGTATTTGTGTAAAATATCTTTTTGACAGTCTGTGAGACGCACCCTGAAGGGTGTCAAACTTAAAATCTAAAGGAAGTTAAACTTTAATCGCTCATAACTTTGGTTACAAGTGACGTAGAGATTTGCGGTTTTCAAATTTAGTTTCAGCGCGAATACTAGAATAAGCCACTAGATTAGTTGGTTCTGAAATTTTAATGCAAACATTTGTTATGTTGGTTATCTCATTGGAGAGGTCACGTTAGGTTAGGTCAACAATTTTCCGAAAACCGTGCGGTTCCGACCTTGAACTTGACCTAGTCCTAGTGGACAACGAACTTTAAACCTCCATATCTGCACTATCCATCGCAACACATCGACGATTCAAACGGCGCGTTAAAGCAAAAACCGCAAATTTTTTGAATGTCCCCATCCACCCTACAAAAAAAAAACAAGTCGAGTTGATAAGCTTTTACGATATATGAGTGCCAATTTTTTTGTGCGAATTTTCCGTGCAAAAATTTCGAAAATCCGACCAAGCGTTCAAAAGTTATCAACAAAAAATTACCGAGTTTGACAGTTTTGACACAGCTGTCACTTTTTTTTAGGTTAGGTTGGGTTAGATTAAACTTTAATCGCTCATATATTTGGTTAGAAGTGACGTAGAGACTTGCGGTTTTCAAATTTGGTTTCAGCGCGAATTCTAGAATAGATCCCCAGTTTAGTTTCTTCTGAAATGTCTCTGCAAACATTTCTCACGTTTGTTGTTTCGTTGGCGAGGTCACGTGAGGTTAGGATATGTTATTTTAGGTTGACAGTTTTGACACAACTGTCACTTTTGTTAGGTTAAACTTTAATCGCTCATAACTTTGGTTAGAAGTAACGTATAGATTTGCGGTTTTCAAATTTAGTTTCAGTGCGAATACTAGAATAAGTCGTTAGGTTAGTTTATTCTGAAATTTCACTGCAAACATTTGCTTTTTCATTGGAGGTAGCGTTAGGTTCAGTCAAGACTTTTCAAAAAACCGTTTGAACCGAACACCGTGCGGTTCCGACCACTAAGCTTCGTGGAGTGTGGGGCTCTCTGGCCGAGCTGTTCGTGACCAGCATACCCACTAAAACCCTCCCTGGGACCAGTACTCCACTTCGGGACCGCGTTACTATTACTTCAAAGTAGTGATCCTTTCCATTACGGCTGCCCGTTCCTGGACCGCAGCCTGACCTTTCTTTCGTCTTCGTCTTTTGTTCGAAGTATCGTGACACACATCGTTGCTACTGCTTTCCAGTTGTCGTCGCCTTTGATCATCAGCTGTACCATATTAGAGGAATTGATAGGCTCTCCCACCGCCCGTTCTGTTGTGGTTCTGAGTTCAGCCCATTGAGGGCAGTCCAAAGCAGTATGTTCAGCTGAGTCTGTCCTTTGGCAGTATCTGCAGATGTCACTTTCTGCCTTTTCGATCCTTTGAACATATGAGCCAAAGCTTCCGTGCCCGCTTAGTACTTGTGTTAAGTAGTGATTAACTTCAGCCATGGCTCAATTTCTGGGATGAGAGTTCTGGTCCAGTTCCCTTCCTTGGCGTCGTTTCAGCGTTTCTGCCATCTGCTCATGAGTGCGCTTCTGTGTCGAGCCCTACCTTCTGTATTTGTGCCTTGGTTGCTGGCCCGTTCCTCAGCCATTAGGTCAATCGGCGGGACTGTCGCTATGACTGGTAGCGCCACATTTGACACCGTGAGGTAAGCGCAGCATATGCTTATTAACTTGGAGAGTAATATACTGCCGCACAGCAGGCTGAACACCAGCAGTAGTCAAAGACAGCGCTGCAATTGAATGGGCAGCGCATTAAAGAAGAAAAGGAAAGTATCGATGCCACCACTCATTAGATCCCATAAAAAAGGAGTGCCCAACTGCATTTAACACTGCATTGAAACTATTCAAATGATCACACTGCACGCAGCTCAGCTCGCTGAACTCGTTGATGAAAACCTTAACACGAAAAGGGAGATTAAGACCCTGGTGGAGAAGATTTTTGGGGGTGGAGTTCGTATTAGAGATTCTTTTTTTTTTAAGGGATTTTCTCCGTGGTCCTTTCCTCCGCAAGACTTATTTTCTACATTCTTCTTATCCATTTTGTGCTAGTTAAAAAGGTGGTTCACTTCGCAGTCTTTTGAACCCGGGCGCGCACAACCCAATATTTTATATACACTCCGCGCTCTACAATAGTCCACTTTGAGGCTGTACACAAAAGTGGGTAAGACAAGTATGTCTAGTCTAATCAAACAAGACAAGTCTGTGTAATCTAGCTAGTCTGTCTTGTGTGTTTAGTCTGTCTAGTCTATCTAGCCTAGTCTGAATAGACAGACTAGACAAGTCTTTCTAGTTTTGCTTGTCTAGTTTTGTCCTTCTAGTCTTGTCTGTCTAGTCTTGTACATTTAGTTTTGTCTTGTCTGTCTAAAGACTAGACTAGAGACTGTCTGTCTAGAGCCTAGACTAGAGACTGTCTGTCTAGAGATTAGACTAGAGACTGTCTGTCTAGAGACTAGTCTAGTCTTGTCAGTCTCTCTAAGCTCTCACTACACCACCTTGGCTTTTAGTATGTGCCACCCCGGTATCGCATATTTTGCATTCATTCAGAGTGGGCAGCCCCCCGGACGGTTTGTAAAAACTACCCTAGTTGTTGTCTCCCCGACCTGGATTCGAACCCGGGTCTCCCGCATTAAAAGGTGGGTGTGTTGTCAACTACACCACCGAGGAGGACAGTCTTGTCTGTCTAGTGTAGTATGTCTAGTCTTATCTGTCTAGTCTTGTATGTCTAATCTTGTGTCTAGTCTTGTCTGTCTAGTCTGTCTTGTCTTCTCCTCGGTGGTGTAGTTGACAACATACCCGCCTTTCAATGCGGGAGACCCGGGTTCGATTCCTGGTCGGGGAGAGAACAACTAGGGCGGTTTTTCAGTAAAACCGTCCGGGCTGCCCACCCTGAATGAATGCAAAATATGCGATACCAGGGTGGCGCATACTAAAGCCAAGGTGGAATAGGGGGTTTAGTGAGTCTGTCTAGTCTTGTCTATCTAGTCTTGTGTGTCTAGTCTTGTCTGTCTAGTCTTGTCTGTCTAGTCTTGTCTGTCTAGTCTTGTCTAGTCTTGTCTGTCTAGTCTTGTCTGTCTAGTCTTGTCTGTCTAGTCTTGTCTGTCTAGTCTCGTCTGTCTAGTCTTGTCTGTCTAGTCTTGTCTGTCTAGTCTTGTCTGTCTAGTCTTGTCTGTCTAGTCTCGTCTGTCTAGTCTTGTCTGTATAGTCTTGTCTGTCTAGTCTTGTCTGTCTAGTCTTGTCTGTCTAGTCTTGTCTGTCTAGTCTTGTCTGTCTAGTCTTGTCTGTCTAGTCTTGTCTATCTAGTCTTGTGTGTCTAGTCTAGTCCGCAAACTGGCTGGACTTTCAGCAACTCAGTCCAGCCTCTAGAAAGACCAAGGAAGGCTGCCAGGTAGCAAATTTGGGAAGAACTGATGGGCAATCTCCTGATCAAACAACAGGCATTTGGTTACGAGCACAAACGGTCTGTTTTAGGAGGACACTGAAAATCTTTGCAGAGGGTACCAAGCCGCTGGATTGACTGTCGAAACCCGGTGGAGAGGAGCTAACAATAGCCAGTCTAGTAATGACGAGTTGTAGGTTCATTGGTTTCAGTGTCTGTTATTATATTGTTATAATCTGACATAGATTATAATTATAATCTTGTGTAGCCTTTCGAGTATGGAGATTACGGGGGGACCCAACAGTTCTTAAAGTAGTCACTATTTTTAGGCAGATTTTAACTGTGATGGTTTATCCATAGTCATGCACAAGAGGACAGTGGCTCATATTTATTTGCGTCCCGGGATTTGAATACGGGACCTATGGCTTAGTTAAATGATATCTTGTCTACGCCACCACTACCTCATCTGGTTTAGATACAAATAAATAAATAAGTGTATTATGAAACATTGAATATATTAGATTGAGATAGTTTGGGGTAAGATAATGATTGATGTCGAGAGAGGTGGATTAATACTTACTGCCCCAACTGCCGTTTTGTTTGATGTCGATGAAGACGAAGAAGCCGAGAGCCAGGAGCATGACGGTGAACAAGGTCCTGCAGGGACATCCGGAAGACTTGGTCTTGCTGGCCATTTTCTTGGACAATTTCTAGAAAAAGGTAAAAAACTGTAAAAAAATCGTTGCGGAGTAAAGTTTTCGAAAGCTCGTGCGCTTGTCTGGGGAACTTTTCGAAATCTCTTTGACAGTGAAAAGCAGTGACAAGGAGAATTTTTCGTGGGGCTGACCTGGACCAATCGGGCGGCGGGGATTTGACGTGAATTTGTTTTTCACCACATCCGCCCAGGCCTTACCGATTTCTGCATACTTTTCGCTTTTAATTCCTCCCGCAGAGAAAACTTCCTTTATTCCAGTTCTCACGTCGTTTTCCCTGCCTAGTCGACTCGCCGCAATTTTTTCTCAGCACAGTGACAATCGATCAATTAACTACCAGGTTTAAAGATCGATCGCACCGCGCATGTCACACGCACACACGCCTGCCAACGCAACACGAAAATCCTAAATTTCCCTCCACATCAAACAACAAAACCGCGATTATTTCGCGACCCCCTCCACGGAAAATCAAACACATTACTTTGTTTTGTTACTTCTTGCCTTATCGCAGTGATAAGGCTTCCGATAAACACACGATTTAGATTGTTACCAATTTGTGTAGAACTATTTCGGTTGGTAACAGTGTGTGACAATTATAATTACAAAACTTAATCTAAACAGACAAGACTAGACACAGAAGACTAGAGAGACAAGATTAGACAGACAAGACTAGACAGACAAGACAAATAAGACTAAACAGATAAGACTAGACAGACAAGACTAGAAAGACAAGACTAGACAAACAAGACTAGATAGACAAGATCAGACAGATAAGACCAGACACACAAGATTAAAAAGACAAGACTAGACAAACAAGACTAGATAGACAAGATCAGACAAATAAGACCAGACAGACAAGCCTAGACAGACAAGACCAGACAAACAAGACTAGATAGACAAGACCAGTCACACAAGACTAGAAAGACAAGACTAGACAAACAAGACTAGATAGACAAGACCAGACAGATAAGACCAGACAGACAAGACTAGATAGACAAGACCAGACAAACAAGACTAGATAGACAAGACCAGTCACACACGACTAGAAAGACAAGACTAGACAAGACAAGATAAGACCAGACAGATAATACCAGAGAGATAAGACCAGACAGACAAGACTAGACAGACAAGACTAAATAGACAAGACCAGACAGATAAGACCAGACAGATAAGACCAGACAGACAAGACTAGACAGACACGACTAAATAGACAAGACCAGACAGATAAGACCAGACAGACAAGACTAGACAGACAAGACTAAATAGACAAGACCAGACAGATAAGACCAGACAGATAAGACCAGACAGATAAGACCAGACAGACAAGACTAGACAGACAAGACTAAATAGACAAGACCAGACCGATAAGACCAGACAGATAAGACCCACCAGACAAGACTAGACAGACACGACTGGATAGACAAGACCAGACAGATAAGACCATCGTGAGTCGTCGTTCAGCGAGAGCAGTCGTGCGAGACCAGAATAAGTGAATAATAAATCCCAATTAATGGATTAGGACGATTTGTCCCGAAAAGTTCTTAATAATTAGTAATCTGTTGTGTGTGCAACATCCGTCAAACATGTCGAGGGAACTGAGGTCTAACATCCCTTCTAATAAACAATTTGACATCCTTACCACTTTTTTAACAAGCGGTAATTGAGAAAGCGGTAAATGAGAATTTTATGTCGGAGGCTATAAAAAAGGAGCTGCAACCACTGTTTGCAGTCATCGCCGATCTATCTAAACAAGTAGAAGTTTTAACTCAAAAAAATGTTGAGTTATTGAACCTTCAGGTTGTGGCTGAGCGGGAAACAATCGAAATCGTCAGAAATGTACCACAAAAAGACATTCTGCACCAAATACCAGCGTTATCCGCGATAAACGTCGGGCTGATAAAATAAATGTTGCCAAGGATAGGCAAGGTAGCACAAAAAATGTAAATAGAAATCCCGAGGTAAATGAATCTCAAATGAATGAAACAGCGAATGTAATTAATTTGACACTTGATAAAAGAAACCTACTACAAATTATGAATAAACAAACAAATCTAAAACAGATCTGGACCTAGTAATATAATAATACGTATCCCTTGAACATCTTTGGTAAACAATGGCACGGAGCCTAGCACCTGGGAAGAGTGGGGTGGACAGGACTCTTTAGCCGTAGAGAAGGCGACCTGTCTAGGGGTGACAACCCCGAATAATAAGCCTCCCAAGCTAATAACTTGGGTAGTATCTTGGACAGTGGCTCGCCACTGTCCCATGAAGTATATTCTTCAACTAAGCATGAAGGAAAATCTCGCTAAATGCCTACCCCAGGTGGTAACCAATCCACCGTCACCTATGGTGACGTTAGCGGACCTTCGGATTCTGGGGAGTCCGCACCAACATGCTTTAAGGATGAGTCGGAGCATCCTGAAATCACCGGACGTAAACTCAGACCAAGACGGCAAAGCTTCTTCGCAACATTTAATGCCAACTCACTGCTAAAAGTGGGTAAACTGAAACATTTGACTGATTCACTAACACGACACAACATAATACTGACAGCAGTACAGGAAACCAGATTTACGGACGAACCTGCATTCGAGTCCCAAGGCTACAGAATCCTCAAAGGAAAAGTGGGTAGCGGGTAATGAAGAACGTACCCCATTTAGGTACAGGATTTATAATCAGTCACATGATACTGGATTCAGTCACCGACTACCTCCCGGAGTAGTCGTGTATCCATCCTCTCTCTCAAATGCGCAAACAAAGGCTACAATATAGTCAATGTACATGCCCCAATCAACCAGGACAACAGACGCAATCTGCAAGACAGAACTGATAAATTCTGGGAAGACTTAGAAGATATTATCTCTAAACTTCCAGAGAGACACACCGTCATACTGCTTGGTGACTTCAATGCTCAATTGGGAAGAGAGAAAAAATACAGAAACATAGTGGGCAATTATCCGGCGCATAAGCGAACCAACCGCAACGGAGAACGATTGGTGGATCTGTGTAGGACTTTTGAGTTGCGTCATGACGTCTTCAAACACTTGCCAAGGAAGCAGAAGACTTGGATTTCACCTAATACCAACCTGGGTAAATTCCAGATAGATCATGTGGCTATTTCACGAAAATCTCAAAAGGAAATACAAAACGTGAAGGTACTAAGAAGCGCCAATCTGGACTCAGACCTCTACCTCTCAAAGATCAAAATAAGACTCTAGCCTAGAAACACTAGACTACACAGAATCTCCAAAATTGTAAGATTTGACGTCGAGCGACTCAAGAACAGTCAAGAACTAAGTCAGAGACTGAACAATACAGACCTAAACAACTGGGACCAACTGAAGGAGACTCTTGTCAAGGCGGCCAATGAACTCGCCCCTCTCGCTAGAAGAAGGAAGCATCTGTATTGGACTGAAGACTGTGACAATGCAATAGCCCAAAGACAGATAGCCTGGCTGAAGTGGAATTCTAAAAATACCAAGGAAAATTGGCATACATTTTTGGAACAAAGAAAGGTTACAGCCAAGATAATTCGAGGAACCAAACGAACCTTCACACAAAACCAACTAACCCAAATCGAAGAGAGCTTTGCTAAGAATAATTCCAGAGATTTCTTTGAAACCTTTAAGCAGGTACTCAGAAAATACGCTCCGCCAAGCCTCCACTTCACGGACTCACAAGGCAAACTGGCTTATAACGACAAGCACAACTGCCACCTTTTGGCTCAGTACTTTAAAAATCTACTCAACTGTGACCCACCCAGCGAAGACTTGGACTATAAACAAACCACACCAAACCCGGACTCGCTTCCCCCTTCATTGGAAGAAGTTGGCCAGATCATTCAACTTCTTAAGAATAATAAGGCAGTTGGAGAGGACTCTATTGTTGCTGAACTGTGGAAAGGTGCTGGAAACAATGCCGTGCGCAAGCTAACCGAGATCATCCAGGACATCTGGGAAACAGAGAAATTACCACCCGATTGGAAATCTGCATTGATCCATCCGCTTCACAACAAGGGAGATTTTACGGATCTAAACAACTACCGTGGAATTTCTCTCGTCCCAGTAACATACAAGATTCTCTCGAAGGCGTTACAAACAAGGGCAGAAAATCAGTTGGATAGTCCACTGGGAGAATACCAGGGGGGCTTTAGGAAGACCCAATCCTGTGTTGAACAGATCCTCAATCTTAAAACTGTACTTGCATACTCCAAGATGAGAAACCACAAGGTGGTCGTCACCTTTGTTGATTTTAGGAAGGCCTACGATTCCATCGATAGAGAAACGCTTAAAGTACTCCAGGAACTAACACTAGACAACAAAACCCGCAGACTAATCCTAGAAACTTTGACCAAACCCATTCTAAGGTTAAATTTAGAGGCGAGATTTCAGAAAGCTTCGAAATAAAAACAGGAGTGAGACAAGGAGATGGACATTCCTCACTCCTCTTCAACTGTGTCCTTGAAAAGGTTATGAAGAATGGCACAAGGAACTGAACAATTTGGGTGCTCAGAGTGGTATCTGCCTGGGACGTAAGAACGATGGACTGGTTGTAGATTGCCTGGCTTTTGCAGATGACATGGCACTGTTTGCTGATTCTCTTGAGATGGCAACAATGCAGGTAAACTATCTCAGAAAACAGGCTGCCAAAGTGGGTCTTCAAGTGTCGCTGGAGAAAACAGAATTCTTCACCAAGATTAGAGAAGCAAACAGAGAGATGTTACTAGAACAGGGAAACATCAAGAGGACTGAGAAATTTAAGTATCTCGGCGAATGGATTGAACCCAACTTATCAGAAAGAGCATCATTATCCAAGAGAGTCAGGAAGTTAGAACTAGCCTATTGGCTGACTAAGAACACTTACAATAAAAAATGCCTGTCACGCAACCTGAAACTTAAGCACTACACATCAGTCTTACGACCAGAAGCCCTATATGCCATGGAGTGTCTTTCCTTGAACCGAAGGGGTCTAATAGAGAAATTGGAAATCAGAGAGAGGAGAATCCTCAGGAAGATTCTTGGCCCGGTAAAGGAAGATGGGGAATTCCAAAGACAGCATAACTCTGAGCTCTACGAACATATTGAGATGCTCTCTGACTGTGCAAGGAAAGGAAGGGTAGCTTTCTATGACCACATTGCAAGATTGCCTCCAAACTGACTAACCAACCGTCTGTTCAGCTTCTGGCAAAACAAGAAGTTTCTTACCACTTGGTTGACAGAAAACGAGAAGAATATTAGAGAGAAGAAATTTCTATAAGAGAAGAATAGAACTGGGGATAACAGATCTCAAAAACAGACAGTCTGTGAGATGCACCCTAAAGGAAGTCCATGGATTTCAGGAAAAACCTCGAAGGAAAGGTACCCCCTGTACAGAAGAGAGAAAGGAATTACACCGGAAGAAGATGTGACAATACTGGGCAAAGGTCAAAGCCCAACAGTTGAACAAGCGTGGTCCAAAATAGGCCTATTCGAAAGAAGAAGAAGAAGAAACAGCGAATGTAAAGTCGATTAAAAACAATGAAACATGGGAAATTCAACGTTCCCGGAGAAGAGGTCCAATATAATTTACGATAATAACGATGATACAACTGAAATAAAAGCGGCCTTGAAGTATGAGCACTTACATGTATTTCGTTTGGATCCCCAACTAAGCGAAAAGAACATAATTACATACTTAACAAACAAAAACTTTAAACAAGTAATGTGTAAAAAAATACAATCTAGGCATCCAAGTGAATATTCGTCTTTTAAGGTCTCGGTGCCTTCTGAGGATTTCCAGGCATTAAATAAACCTGAAACATGGCCTCGTAACACCTGTATGAACCGTTTTTTAGCGAGATTAGAAGGGAAAACGACATAGAAGTTGTGAAACTCCGTATGGTACCTAACACAGCATCATCAACTGTACAATTAGTTAACCAGAATGTACAGTCACTAGGAAATTCGGTTGACACCTTAGAATTTATGTTGGAAAAAGACAAGAACTGTATATTTCTAATTCTTACAGAACACTGGAAGAGCACTGAACAAATTCAAATCTTAAAATTAAAATATTTTGAACTAACGGACCACTTCTGCAGAGTGGCAGGTTTGCACGCGGCAGTCGCTATTTATTGCAGAGAAGGTATCACTAGTAAATCAAGGACCGATATTAGTGGCATTGCTGAACAAAATATATTTGAATGTGCTGCGATAGAATCTGTTCTAAATGGAGATGATATAATAGTAGCGGGAATTTACAGAGCCCCTTTGACAAACAATAAAAGATTTATAGAGAAACTTCATGAACTCCTAATAATCCTAATACATGATGGAAGGCAATTTATTATTGCAGGCGATTTCAATATTAATACCCTGAAAAATTCTAACTTATGTCAGCAATTTCTGTCCTTATTGCAATCGTTTAACGCTGTACCAGTAGCGAAGGAAGTAAGCCATCTTCAAACTGGAACCTGTATAGATAATATTATAGTAAACACAAAGTTTGAGTACGATATGAAGACATTAAATTATCTAATATCTGACCATTATGCCCAGGTTTTGAACCTGAAAATAAAAAAGATGGAAATATAACCAATAAACAAATTCGAGTACTAAACGATGACAATAAAAAACTCCACCGGGAGCTCAAGATAATGTATCATGGAGTGACCTATACAGCATTAACTGTACCGAAGTTAACAAACAATGGAACGTGTTCATGGAAATATTCTGCACAAAATTTAATGAAGCATTTCCTAAAGTAAGTGTCAACAGCAAACCAATGAAGCCCCGGGTCTTTCCAAATCCAGAACTAAAGGATATGAAAAAAAATCTGGAGCTATTGCAAACACTATCTTATAATGACCGTAACCTTAAACCATAGTACAATAAGCTACGCAGAAGGTACGTGAAATTGCTACGCGATGAGAAAAAAAGACGCTTTAACAAACAGCTAGAAGAATCACCCAATGTTCAGAAAACAACATGGAATATTATAAAACAAGTTACAGGTTACAAAGCAAAACAACTAGTGGCTCCCGATGGTATTGAAGAACCATATTTATTGTCCAATTATATCAACAGTTTCTTTGTTGATAAAGCGAATAATCTATCTGAAGTATAGCCTGGATTACCGTTTGTAAACAAAATTGTAGATAATCATAATACAATGTTTTTAAATGCAATTTCCGAAGAAGAGTTATGGAATACCATCTATAGTCATCTATAGTATTATTATTAAAAATAAAAAAAGTGCGGGTAATGACGATATTCCTAGTGTGGCAATAAAGAATGTTATTTCCACTGTGCTTAATCCACTACAGCACATTATAAACAATTCAATTCAATTTGGGGTATTCCCTGATAGTTTAAAAGTGGCTCTAATCTCTCCAATTTTTAAAGCTGGTGATAATACGTCAATTAGCAATTACAGACCAAATAACATTCTTTCAACATTTTCAAAGATCTTTGAAAAATTAATTTGTAATAGATTGCTGTCTCTTACAAGCAAACATAAAATTATTAGCCAACAACAGCATGGCTTCATAAAGGGTAAGAGCACAGATACCGCATGCTACCAATTTATAGCAGATGTAATTCAAAACTTGGATGCAAAAAATATACCCCATGGAATGTTAGTTGACTTTTCAAAAGCCTACGACCTAGTCGACCATGGCATACTTTTTGAAAAATTATACAGTTACGGATGCAGAGGAGTCGTGTTGGACTGGATAAAATCCTATTTATATAACAGAATCCACAGCACCAGGTTAGATAGTCCGAGCAGCCTAGTGAAATCCATGCCAAGAGTAGTAAATATGGGGATTCCGCAAGGTAGTACCATTAGCCCACTATTATTTACAATCTACATTAATGACCTACCACAAATACCGATCATACCTCAACGTACGATGGTGAATTATGCCGACGATACTAAGGTACTATTAGTGCATAAATCTTTAGCAGAGATTATACCTAATGCCAACCTAGCGATGTCATCGATGTTATCGTGGTTCGGTGAAAGTAGGCTCATTTTAAATTAGGAAAAGATAAAATCCATTGTTTTTCAAACTAAAAGATCTACAGTCACATACCCTGAAGAAATTATTATTGGTGATGAACCCATCAAAATGCAACAAACAGTGAGCTTTTGGGTCTACAAATTAACAATACTTTGGATTGGACATCACATATTAACAACAGAGTCGTGATTAATCTTAGTACTGCAGTATACGCTTTAAGAACCCTTAGTCGATATGTGAACCCAGAAGTTATGAGGATGGTATACTTTGCAAACTTCCATGCTCACATACGATACGGAATAATTTTTTGGGGAAATCGCATCCACATCTATAAAGTATTTAGAGTGCAAAAACAAGCAGTGCGCATTCTTTTAAATTTACCATTCAGAGAGTCTTGTAGGGGGCACTTTAAAAACTCCCAAATTTTAGCATGCACTGGTACATATATATTGGAAAGTATATTATTTCTTTTCAAACATAAACATTTATTTGAAATATATAATAAGCCAAGCGAACGTAATACAAGACATAATAGAGAACTCTATGAACTTCCCAAACACAACCTCACTCTAACTGAACGAATACCACCATACAGCATCATCAACTTATATAATAAATTGCCAAGGCGGATAAAACAAATTGATAACCTCAAAAAGTTTAAAAGGGAACTTTTTAAACTATTAAATGACATTGAACCTTATAGCATTAATGAATTTTTGTGTAAAGTAAAGAATTCTTAAATTATCATGTACTTATATTGTAATCTTAGTTTTCCTGTATTTATATTTTAATCTTAATGCTCTTGTATTTATATTTATATCTGTATTTTGTGTTTGCATATATATGCAAAGATTAGTTGCAGACATATTTCATTTAGATATTGTATACCTATATCTTAAATATTGAAACAAAACAGTTTGATGTTAACCAGACAGACAAAACTAGACAGACAAGACTAGATAGACAAGACCAGACAGACAAGCTTGTCTTATAGAGTTTCCTGGCGTTTCCAACACTGCTCTCATTAGTTTCGTACGTTCGTTTGTTTTCGAGTTATCGAGGTAAAACCGAGCGGGTAATATTCAAACGCAACTTCCGGTTTCTTTAATTAATAATATTAATTTTTAAGAGTGACATCCGGTTGAATGGAACGGGGTGTTTGGTTGGAAATTGCACGGGGTTTTTGAATCTGTGACGAGTTTTAAGATGGGTTGCGCACAGTGTTACCAACCCCCAAAAATATTTACCCCTAAAACCAAAGTCAAGAACCCCTAAAATTGCCACAATTACTTGAAAATCCCCCTAAAAAAATAATATTTTGAAAAAAATAATAAATTAATAATAATTAATATTCTGTAATATTTTTTAATATTCTTTATTTATAAATCACTTAATACTTCAAATATAATTTCGTTTTCATCTGGTTCTGACATTTTGAAATCATACATATTGATAATAAATAAACTTAACATGTTGGGGATGGATTAAATGTTGTGCAAGATCCACCATTTCGTTGCAATTTGAATCGGACTATCATCATACTTTGTAACATTTCAATAGATAGTCTATACCGCAACTTATTTTTCACAATATTGTAGATGGAGAATGCGCGTTCGACATTTGCGTTTGAAATTGGCACCTTGAAAAATGCTAGTCCGAATTTTGAGACATTTTCAAAACGTTTACAGCCATCTGCGTCACAATCATTATGTTTTTCATTTAATTCCGAAATCTTAGTAACGAGAAACTGTACTAAATGTCGGTAAGTCGCCAGGTTAACAATTATATAACTATGATTGGCAAGCTTAAGTTATCCTAGGGCATATATTTTTAAACCTTTATTTTTCTATAAAAAATTAATAAATATAAATAAATCCCTAAAAATACCCCTAAAAATATAAAACCCCTAAAAAAATCCCATCCCACTTATTTACCCCCTAAATTTGGGGGAAGCCCCCTAAGTTGGGAACCCTGGTTGCGCAGTTTTCGAGATATTGTGGTTATGAGATATTCAAACGCAAATCGATAACCCAAAAACAAGTTTAGTTTGAATACGCACTACGTCTTAAAAACAAAAGACAACGCAACAAACTTGAACTTGTCTTATGGAGAGTTTCTTGCCGTTTCTAAAACTGCTCTCATTTGTTTCATACGTTCGCTTGTTTTCGAGTTATCGAGGTAAAATCTCGCAGGTAATTTTCAAACGCAATTTCCGGTTTGTTAAGAACGACATCCGGTTGAATGAAACGGGGCATTTGGTGGGAATTTCACAGGGTTTTTAAACCCGTGACGAATTTTGAGATAGATCGCGCAGTTTTCGAGATATCGCTGTTATAAGATATTCAAACGCGATAACTCAAAAAAAAGTTTATTTTGAATATGCACTACGTCTCAAAAACAAAAGATAACGAAATAAGCTTAAACTAGTCTTATAGAGAATTTCCTGCCGTTTCTGAAACTGCTCTCATTTGTTTCGTACCTTCGTTTGTTTTCGAGTTATCGAGGTAAAACCTCGCAGGTAATTTTCAAACGCAATTTCTGGTTTGTTAAGAACGACATTCGGTTGAATGAAACAGGGCATTTGGTGGGAATTTCACGGGGTTTTTAAATCCATGACGAATTTTGAGAAAGATCGCGCAGTTTCGCTGATGATATCGCTGTTATGAAGATATTCAAATGCGATAACTCAAAACAAAGTTTATTTTGAATACGCACTACGTCTTAAAAACAAAAGATAACGAAACAAGCTTAAACTAGTCTTATAGAGAATTTCCTGCCGTTTCTGAAACTGCTCTCATTTGTTTCGTACCTACGTTCGTTTTCGAGTTATCGAGGTAAAACCTCGCAGGTAATTTTCAAACGCAATTTCCGGTTTGTTAAGAACGACATCCGGTTGAATGAAACGGGGCATTTGGTGGGAATTTCACAGGGTTTTTAAACCCGTGACGAATTTTGAGATAGATCGCGCAGTTTTCGAGATATCGCTGTTATAAGATATTCAAACGCGATAACTCAAAAAAAAGTTTATTTTGAATATGCACTACGTCTCAAAAACAAAAGATTACGAAATAAGCTTAAACTAGTCTTATAGAGAATTTCCTGCCGTTTCTGAAACTGCTCTCATTTGTTTCGTACCTTCGTTTGTTTTCGAGTTATCGAGGTAAAACCTCGCAGGTAATTTTCAAACGCAATTTCCATGTTGTTAAGAACGACATCCGGTTGAATGAAATGGGGTGTTTGGTGGGGATTTTCACGGGGTTTTTAAATGTGTGACGAGTTTTGAAATCGATCGCCCAGTTTTCGAAATATCGCTGTTATAAGATATTCAAACGCGATAACTCAAAAAAAAGTTTATTTTGAATATGCACTACGTCTCAAAAACAAAAGATAACGAAATAAGCTTAAACTAGTCTTATAGAGAATTTCCTGCCGTTTCTGAAACTGCTCTCATTTGTTTCGTACCTTCGTTTGTTTTCGAGTTATCGAGGTAAAACCTCGCAGGTAATTTTCAAACGCAATTTCTGGTTTGTTAAGAACGACATTCGGTTGAATGAAACAGGGCATTTGGTGGGAATTTCACGGGGTTTTTAAATCCATGACGAATTTTGAGAAAGATCGCGCAGTTTCGCTGATGATATCGCTGTTATGAAGATATTCAAATGCGATAACTCAAAACAAAGTTTATTTTGAATACGCACTACGTCTTAAAAACAAAAGATAACGAAACAAGCTTAAACTAGTCTTATAGAGAATTTCCTGCCGTTTCTGAAACTGCTCTCATTTGTTTCGTACCTACGTTCGTTTTCGAGTTATCGAGGTAAAACCTCGCAGGTAATTTTCAAACGCAATTTCCGGTTTGTTAAGAACGACATCCGGTTGAATGAAACGGGGCATTTGGTGGGAATTTCACAGGGTTTTTAAACCCGTGACGAATTTTGAGATAGATCGCGCAGTTTTCGAGATATCGCTGTTATAAGATATTCAAACGCGATAACTCAAAAAAAAGTTTATTTTGAATATGCACTACGTCTCAAAAACAAAAGATTACGAAATAAGCTTAAACTAGTCTTATAGAGAATTTCCTGCCGTTTCTGAAACTGCTCTCATTTGTTTCGTACCATCGTTTGTTTTCGAGTTATCGAGGTAAAACCTCGCAGGTAATTTTCAAACGCAATTTCCGGTTTGTTAAGAACGACATCCGGTTGAATGAAATGGGGTGTTTGGTGGGGATTTTCACGGGGTTTTTAAATGTGTGACGAGTTTTGAAATCGATCGCCCAGTTTTCGAGATATCGCTGTTATAAGATATTCAAACGCGATAACCCAAAAACAAGTTTATTTTGAATACACACTACGTCTTAAAAACAAAAGACAACGAAACAAACTTAAGCTTGTTTTATGGAGAGTTTCCTGCCGTTTTTAAAACTGCTCTCATTTGTTTCGTACGTTCGTTTGTTTTCGAGTTATCGATGTTAAACCTCGCAGGTAATTTTCAAACGCAATTTCCGGTTTGTTAAGAACGACATCCGGTTGAATGAAATGGGGTGTTTGGTGAGGATTTTCACGGGGTTTTTAAATCTGTGACGAGTTTTGAAATCGATCGCCCAGTTTTCGAGATATCGCTGTTATAAGATATTCAAACGCGATAACCCAAAAACAAGTTTATTTTGAATACACACTACGTCTTAAAAACAAAAGACAACGAAACAAACTTAAGCTTGTCTTATGGAGTTTCCTGCCGTTTTTAAAACTGCTCTCATTTGTTCCGTACCTTCGTTTGTTTTCGAGTTATCGAGGTAAAACCTCGCAGGTAATTTTCAAACGCAATTTCCGGTTTGTTAAGAACGACATCCGGTTGAATGAAATGGGGTGTTTGGTGGGGATTTTCACGGGGTTTTTAAAT
Organism: Phosphuga atrata; assembly: GCA_944588485.1. Taxonomy (NCBI): domain Eukaryota; kingdom Metazoa; phylum Arthropoda; class Insecta; order Coleoptera; family Silphidae; genus Phosphuga; species Phosphuga atrata. Next base: position 28,246,416 of record OX155906.1, read on the forward strand.
CTGTGACGAGTTTTGAAATCGATCGCCCAGTTTTCGAGATATCGCTGTTATAAGATATTCAAACGCGATAACCCAAAAACAAGTTTATTTTGAATACACACTACGTCTTAAAAACAAAAGACAACGAAACAAACTTAAGCTTGTTTTATGGAGAGTTTCCTGCCGTTTTTAAAACTGCTCTCATTTGTTTCGTACGTTCGTTTGTTTTCGAGTTATCGATGTTAAACCTCGCAGGTAATTTTCAAACGCAATTTCCGGTTTGTTAAGAACGACATCCGGTTGAATGAAATGGGGTGTTTGGTGAGGATTTTCACGGGGTTTTTAAATCTGTGACGAGTTTTGAAATCGATCGCCCAGTTTTCGAGATATCGCTGTTATAAGATATTCAAACGCGATAACCCAAAAACAAGTTTATTTTGAATACACACTACGTCTTAAAAACAAAAGACAACGAAACAAACTTAAGCTTGTCTTATGGAGTTTCCTGCCGTTTTTAAAACTGCTCTCATTTGTTCCGTACCTTCGTTTGTTTTCGAGTTATCGAGGTAAAACCTCGCAGGTAATTTTCAAACGCAATTTCCGGTTTGTTAAGAACGACATCCGGTTGAATGAAATGGGGTGTTTGGTGGGGATTTTCACGGGGTTTTTAAATCTGTGACGAGTTTTGAAATCGATCGCCCAGTTTTCGAGATATCGCTGTTATAAGATATTCAAACGCGATAACCCAAAAACAAGTTTATTTTGAATACACACTACGTCTTAAAAACAAAAGACAACGAAACAAACTTAAGCTTGTTTTATGGAGAGTTTCCTGCCGTTTTTAAAACTGCTCTCATTTGTTTCGTACGTTCGTTTGTTTTCGAGTTATCGATGTTAAACCTCGCAGGTAATTTTCAAACGCAATTTCCGGTTTGTTAAGAACGACATCCGGTTGAATGAAATGGGGTGTTTGGTGAGGATTTTCACGGGGTTTTTAAATCTGTGACGAGTTTTGAAATCGATCGCCCAGTTTTCGAGATATCGCTGTTATAAGATATTCAAACGCGATAACCCAAAAACAAGTTTATTTTGAATACACACTACGTCTTAAAAACAAAAGACAACGAAACAAACTTAAGCTTGTCTTATGGAGTTTCCTGCCGTTTTTAAAACTGCTCTCATTTGTTCCGTACCTTCGTTTGTTTTCGAGTTATCGAGGTAAAACCTCGCAGGTAATTTTCAAACGCAATTTCCGGTTTGTTAAGAACGACATCCGGTTGAATGAAATGGGGTGTTTGGTGGGGATTTTCACGGGGTTTTTAAATCTGTGACGAGTTTTGAAATCGATCGCCCAGTTTTCGAGATATCGCTGTTATAAGATATTCAAACGCGATAACCCAAAAACAAGTTTATTTTGAATACACACTACGTCTTAAAAACAAAAGACAACGAAACAAACTTAAGCTTGTCTTATGGAGAGTTTCCTGCCGTTTCTAAAACTGCTCTCATTTGTTCCGTACCTTCGTTTGTTTTCGAGTTATCGAGGTAAAACCTCGCAGGTAATTTTCAAACGCAATTTCCGGTTTGTTAAGAACGACATCCGGTTGAATGAAATGGGGTGTTTGGTGGGGAATTACGCGGGGTTTTTAAATCTGTGACGAGTTTTGAAATCGATAGCGCAGTTTTCGAGATATCGCTGTTATAAGATATTCAAACGCGATAACCCAAAAACAAGTTTATTTTGAATACGCACTACGTTGTAAAAACAAAAGACAACGAAATAAACTTGAACTTGTCTTATAGAGAGTTTCCTGCCGTTTTTTAAACTGCTCTCATGTGTTTCGTACGTTCGTTTGTTTTCGAGTTATCGAGGTAAAACCTCGCAGGTAATTTTTAAACGCAATTTCCGGTTTCTTAAGAACGACATCCGGTTGAATCAAACGGGGTGTTTGGTGGGAATTTCACGGGGTTTTTAAATCTGTGACGAGTTTTGACATCGGTCGCGCAGTTCTCGAGATATCGCTGTTATTCGATAAACCAAAGTTTGTTAAAACAAAAGGCTACGAAACAAACTTAAACTTGTCTTATCGTAGTTAGGATTAAATGGACAAGACTTTACCGTTTGTGACCTATCATATGCAGTCAGATAAACTATTTTTGACATTTTACTGATAAGACTGGATAAAATAGTTTGAACAAAGCGATAACATTTAAGTAATCTTCAAAATATGAGTCGACAAATAAATAGTGGACTTAGTTTCTTATCCGTCTAGTCCGCAGTTACGATAAAGATTAGCTGAATAAACTTAAATCTGACATCACATACGAGACCCGAATATTGAACTGCTGATTAAATCGTTATAACCACACTCGAGGTCCGAAGCTACTTCGTTCTCGCAAAATCTGTGCAGAATCTTCCACAAATTCAAGGTCGCATGCCACACTCTACATTCTGTAAAAATTTGGGCGACAATATGTCATTCGACTCAAAGAGGGTAAAGAGCACACTTTGCGTACACTCCACACGCACGTTTAGCAATTCAAGCGCCCCTAGAGCCTTATTACTTCAACTACGTTTTTGAATTTCGCGCCATTACCAGACTCCGCCTCTTCTTCGCGATTGGTGGCTTAATGTGTTGGAATTTGTGTATACTCTTGCAATTGGTTAACAACTAGACCACTGCCTTAGCCAGATTTCAGTGGGGCTATGTAGCTTAAAACTTATCTAGTAATTACAATTTTAGGTTACGTTAGACAGACAAGACAGTGAACAGATACAGTCTTGAAATTGATGAAGACTAGAACTAATAGAAGTTAACGACAAGTCCAGATCACGATTTCAGTCGGGCTATCTACCTCAAACCTTATCTGGCAGAGGGATTAAAATTTTGGTTAAAGACAAGACGTTGGGCTGGACAGACAAGACTGCACAGATACAACTAGACATGCAAGACAAACTGAATATTTCACTCACTTTTAAGGCTTCTGTGGAATCTTTCAACCCTTCCTCTTTCCGTTTCTTCGTTGATAATTCATCATTTGTGTCTGAAAGCGTCTTCAATAGGTCCGTGAATGCCTTCCCATTGACCCGACTTGAAACGGAATTCCAATTAACCTCTGTAATTAAAACAAATTAGATTTAGATTCGTCCAGTTGGTTTGTCTGACTAGTCTTGTCTGTATAGCCTTGTCTAGTCTTGTCTGTCTAGTCGTCTATTCTTGTCTGCCTAGTCTAGTTCTCTTTAATAAACAACTAATCACCTATATAATTCAATAACACAGCACTGGCAACTAAATGCTTGGTGTAAACCTTGCCCCAGGCGGACAAGCAGCTGACGTCTCCCTCAATGGAGTTCACCAGGGCTTCGCAAAGCTGCTTCCGATGGACGTCGATCCTGCTCTGTCCGATCCGCTTCAGCAGAGGCTCGACGAACGGAGAGCACTGTCCCTTGGACAGACTCCTGCTCAGCCGGCCCACTTGCTCCAGCAGGTCTTTGTGGAGGTCCACGGGCGTGTTCTTCCTGCTCGAGTGGACCGTGTCCACGATGAATAGGTAATGCTCCCGGGACTCGGCCGCGTCCTTCTTAAGCAGGTTCAGCAGATACCTGTGCACGAAGCGGGAATAGTTTTTCATCTCGATTAACGGTAACATTAATTCCTTGAAAACTGCAAAGAAAATCAAAAATTAATTAAAAATGGTTAAACTCATTTTGTCTAAATGGCATTTATATAATCTAGTTTGGTCCGTCCAGTCTTGTCCGTATGTGTGAATGTCGTAAATGGGATTACGACATTTAATCCACCGATAAGGTTTATTATTGGTGCATAACTATTAAGATCTTCCCATTGATGTGTTATTTGCAATTAAATCGACCAATGAGATTCATTATTTGACGCAAAACTATTCTGGCCAATTCTCATATATGCGACATCGCCTGTCAAATAATGATTACATTAGTAGATAGACTAGGACAGTTCTAGGCCAAAATCCCATAAGGATTTACATAGGGGTCTAAAATTACATTTTTGATGATATATGCAACCAACTATACACAATTTTAATCGGCTTTAAACAGCAAAGCTGATTGAAAGCTGTTTAAAGCTAATTAAAATTGTGTATAGTTGGTTGCATATATCAACAAAAATGTAATTTTAGACCCCTATGTAAATCCTTATGGGATTTTGGCCTAGAACTGTCCTAGCCTATCTACTTACATTGTTTTAAATGGGCACGTTCTCCCTATGGCTACGCGACGTGCCCATTTAAAACAATGTTATCAATTATTTGACAGGCAATGTCGCAGACGTCGCGTAGCTGAGTGTCGCGCATATGGGAATCGACCTTTAAGCTCCTCCTATTTTGACAACTGTCTGTCGAGTCCGATCGAATTTCAGGCTTCGTACTTTGCATTCCGATTGTGAAATCCTTGTAACCCGCTTGGGCGAAGGCCCAGAGGATGGACAGGCCGATGGACTGCCGGTTCTGGTAGGAGTTCTTGAGGGCATTGTGCTTCTGGAGGCTGCCGGCGACCATCGCGGGCTGGTGGCCGGCCAGGTATTGCAGGAAGAACTTGTGGCCGAGGGCGGGCAGGTCCTTGTTCATGTCGGTGGCCATCGCCAACAGGCAGATGTCGAAGAAGAGGCCGGCGTTTGTCGCCCCCGCCTCGCTTATTGCTTTCTCGATCGTACTGCGTATACTAACGGGCATCTAGAAAATAATTATACAATAATTGGAATTAGACAAGAATTGCAATTAGAACAATACGAAGGGAGGAGCTAAATTATGAGATGTGGATTAAATATTGCTGTAAAAACTGTAAGTTGCAATTTAATCGACCAATGAGAGTTTTAATCTTAATATTAAGCTCCTCCCATTTTTGTGTTAATTCAAGTTTGATTGATCCATGAGATTTAAATATTGTTACAAAGACTATTAAGCTCCTCCCATTTATTAGTGAATTCATTGGAAAACTATTAAGCCCCTCCTAAAAGTTGCTGCAGCTATTAAGCTCCTCCCACAAGTTGCAGCAGCTATTAAGCTCCTTCCACAAGTTGCAGAAGCAATTAAACTCCTCCCACAAGTTGCAGAAGCTATTAAGCTCCTCCCACAAGTTGCAGAAGTTATTAAGTTCCTCCCACAAGTTTCAATAGCTATTAAACTCCTCCCACTTTTGTGTTAATTCAAGTTGTGATTGATCAAAGAGAATTGAATGTTGCTGCAGAAACTATTAAGCCCCTCTTATTTTTGTGTTTTGTTAAGTATGATTGACCAATACGTTTGAAATTATATTTCTTAGACCAACCGATTAAATTCTAATTTTTAAACATTCTTCTAGAGACCAATCAAAGATTGACGACATGCTAAGTAAAACAAATAAGCTCCTCCCACTTTTGCATTAGATTGGTTTTACACTTACAATTGGAGATTGATAATAAGCTAAGTAAACTAAGCAGCTCCTCCCACAAGTTGCAGAAGCTATTAAGCTCCTCCCACAAGTTGCAGAAGCAATTAAGCTCCTCCCACAAATTACAGTAGCTATTAAGCTCCTCCCACTTTTGTGTTAATCCAAGTTTTGATTGGCCAAATATTGCCGTGAAAAGTATTAAGCCCCACCCATTTTTGTGTTTTGTTAAAGTATGATTGACCAATAAGTTTGAAATTACATTTCTTAGACCAACCGATACAATTCCAATTTTTTAACATTCTTCTAGAAACCAATCAGAGATTGACGACATGCTAAGTAAAACAAATAAGCTCCTCCCACTTTTGCATTACATTGGTTTTGCCTTACAATGGACCAATCGGAGATTGATGACAAGCTAAGTAATCTAAGCAGCTCCTCCCACGAGTTTCAGAAGCTTTTAAGCTCCTCCCAAAAATTTCAAAAGCTATTATGCTCCTCCCACAAGTAGCAGAAGCTATTACGCTCCTCCCACAAGTTTCAGTACCTATTAAACTCCTCCCACTTTTGTGTTAATTCAAGTTTTGATTGATCAAAGAGATTTAAATATTGCTGCGGAAACTCTTCCCTCCTATTATAGAAGTCCCTCCTATTTTTGTGTTTTGTTAAATACGATTGACCAATACGTTTGAAATTAGATTTCTTAGACCAACCAATTCAATTTTTATTTTTTAACATTCTCCTAGAAACCAATCAGAGCTTGGTGACATGCTAAGTAAGACAAATAAGCTCCTCCCACTTTTGCATTACATAGAATTGGAACTTACAATGGACCAATCATTTATTGATTATGATATGCTAAGTAAACTAACCAGCTCCTCCCACAAGTTGCAGAAGCTATTAAGCTCCTCCCATAGGATTCAGAAGCTATTAAGCTCCTCCCACGACTTGCAGAAGCAATTAAACTCCTCCCACAAGTTGCACAAGCTATTAAGCTCCTCCCACAACTAGCAGTAGCAATTAAACTCCTCCCACAAGTTGCACAAGATACTAAACCCCTCCCACAAGTTGAAGAAGCTATTAAGCTCCTCCCACAAGTTTCAGAAACTATATAACTCCCACAAATTTCAAAAGCTATTAAACTCCTTCCACAAGTTTCAGAAACTATTAAGTTCCCACAAGTTTCAGAAGCTATAAAGCTCCTCCCATAGGTTTCAGAAGCTATTAAGCTCCTCCCACAAGTTGCAGAAACTATTAAGCTTCTCCCACATGTTACAGTATCAATTATACTCCTCCCACTTTTGTGTTAATTCAAGTTTAGATTGATCAAAGAGATTTAAATATTGCTGCGGAAACTATTAAGCCCCTCCTATTTTTGTGTTTTGTTAAGTATGATTGACCAATACGTTTGAAATTACATTTCTTAGACCAATCAATTCAATTTTTATTTTTTAGCATTCTTCTAGAAACCAATCAGAGCTTGGTGACATGCTAAGTAAAACAATCAAGCTCCTCCCACTTTAGCATTACACTGGTTTTGCACTTACTGTGGACCAATCGGAGATTGATGACAAGCTAAGTAATCTAAGCAGCTCCTCCCACGAGTTTCAAAAGCTTTTAAGCTCCTCCCACAAGTTTCAGAAGCTATTAAGCTCCTCCCACAAGTTGCAGAAGCTATTAAGCCCCTCCCACAAGTTTCAGTAGCTACTAAACTCCTCCCACTTTTGTGTTAATACAAGTTTTGATTGATTAAAGAGAATTAAATGTTGCTGCGGAAACTATTAAGCCCCTCCCATTTTTGTGTTTTGTTAAGTATGATTGACTAATACGTTTGAAATTGCATTTCTTAGACCAACCGATTTTTATTTTTTAACATTCTTCTAAAAACCAATCAGAGCTTGGTGACATGCTAAGTAAAACAAATAAGCTCCTCCCACTTTTGCATTACATAGAATTGGAAGTTACAATGGACCAATCATAGATTGATTATGATTTGCTAAGTAAACTAACCAGCTTCTCCCACAAGTTGCAGAAGCTATTAAGCTCCTCCCACAAGTTGCAGAAGCTATTAAGCTCCTCCCAAAAGTTGCAGAAGCTATTGAGCTCCTTCCACAAGTTTCAGAAACTATTAAACTTCCAGAAATTTCAGAAGCTATTAATCTCCTCCCACAAGTTTCAGAAGCTATTTAGCTCCTCCCATAAGTTTCAGTAGCTATTAAGCTCCCACAAGTTTCAGAAGCTCCTCCCAAAAGTTGCAGAAGCTATTAAGCTCCGCCAATAAGTTTCTGAAGCTATTAAACTCCTCCCACTTTTGTATGACATTGGATTGTAACTTAAAATGGAGCAATTAGAAATTGATGATTGGTTAAGTAAACTAACAAGCTCCTCCTGCTTTTGCTAGATTAAATTGGCACTTACAATGGACCAATCAGATGATATGCTAAGTAAACTGAGAAACTCCTCCCACTTTTGCATTAAATCAAATTGGTACTTACAATGGATAGGGGATAGTTTTCGGCCTTGTTACTGAAGACCGGGTCTTGGATGTCGACGGTGAGACTCTTGTTGAGATACTGCGCCAGTTCTTTCAACCACACGATTGGCGTGTCCGGAAACATGTTCTTGTTCTTCTCGAAGATGCTGTTAAACTCTTCTGGATTTATCTAAACAGTTAAATAATAATAATAAATATGATATGGTCGTGTTCGACTAGTCTTGATTCATAAAACTTAATCTAATCAGTACTATTAGTCTCCACCCACTTTTGTGTTAATTCAAGTTTGATTGACCAATGAGATTTAAATATTGCTGCAAAGACTATAAAGCTCCTCCCATTTTTGCACGAATTCAAGTTTGATTGACCAATGAGATTTTAATATTGCTGCAAAGACTATTAAACTCCTCCTATTTTTGTTGCGAATAGGAGAGCTTAATAGTCTTTGCTGCAATATTTATGCATGCAAAAGTGGGAGGAGTTTAATAGCTTCTGAAACTTGTGGGAGGAACTTAATAACTTCTGCAAGTTGTGGGACGAGCTTAATAGCTTCTGCAAGTTGTGGGAGGAGCTTAATAGCTTCTGAAACTTGTGGGAGGAGTTTAATTGTTTCTGCAACTTGTGAGAAGCTCCTCCCATTTTTGGACGAATTCAAGTTTGATTGACCAATGAGATTTAAATATTGCAGCAAAGACTATTAAACTCCTCCCATTTTAGGGCAAATTCAAATTTGAATGACCAATGAGATTTAAAAATTGCTGCAGACTATTAAGCTCCTCCCATTTTTGGACTCATTCAAATTTGATTGACCAATAAGATTTAAATACTACTGCAAAGACTATTAAGCTCCTGCCATTTTTGCGCGAATTCAAGTTTCATTGACCAATCAGATTTAAATATTGCAGCAGACTATTAAGCTCCTCCCATTTTTTGATGAATTAAATTTTGATTGACCAATGAGACTTAACTGTTGCAGTAAAGACTAATCTCCTCCTATTTTTGGACAAATTCAAATTTGATTAACCAATGAGATTTAAATACTCCAGCAAAGACTATTAAGCTCCTCCCATTTTTGGACAAATTCAAGTTTGATTGACCAATGAAATTTAAATATTCCAGCAGACTATCAAACTCCTCCCATTTTTGGACAAATTCAAATTTGATTGACCAATGAAATTTAAATATTGCTGTAACGCCTATTAAGCTCCTCCCATTTTTTGGACAAATTCAAATTTGATTGACCAATAAGATTTAAATATTGGAGCAGACTATTAAGCTCCTCCCATTTTTTGACAAATTCATATTTGATTGACCAATGACATATAAATATACTGGAAAGACTATTAAACTCCTCCCATTTTTTGAGAAATTCAAGTTTGATTGACCAATGAGATTTAAATATTGCAGCAGACTATTAAGCTCCTCCCATTTCTGGACAAATTCAAATTAGATTGACCAATGAGATTTAAATATTGCAGCAAAGACTAAGCTCCTCCCATTATTGGACTCATTCAATAAGATTTAAATATTGATTAAATATGATTAACCAATAAGATTTAAATATTACTGCAAAGACTATTAGGCTCCTGCCATTTTTGGGCGAATTCAAGTTTCATTGACCAATGAGATTTAAATATTGCAGCAGTCTATTAAACTCCTCCCATTTTTGGGCAAATTCAAATTTGAACGACCAATGAGATTTAAATATTGTTGCAGACTATTAAGCTCCTGCCATTTTTGGACGAATTCAAGTTTGATTGACCAATGAGATTTAAATATTGCAGCAGACTATTAAGCTCCTCCCATTTTTGGACAAAATTAAATTTGATTGACCAATGAGATATAAATATTACTGCAAAGATTATTAAACTCCTCCCATTTTTGGATAAATTCAAGTTTGATTGACCAATGAGATTTTAATATTGCAGCAGACTATTAAGCTCCTCCCATTTTTTGACAAATTTAAATTTGATTGACCAATGAGATTTAAATATTACTGCAAAGACTATTAAGCTCCTCCCATTTTTGTGGCGAGTTCAAATTTGATTGACCAAAGAAATTCCAATTATAGACCGAGACATTTAGACTAAACTTGCTCTACGATTTTCTTACTGAATTTAATGCACTGTCGATGGACTTTGACGGTTTCATCTTCGGCTCCTGCGGTTTCTCCGGCTTTTTCTTCTTCGCCCCTCCATTCTCTTGCGGCTTTTGTTTCTCTTGCTGCGGCTTCAAGTTTTCCTTGTTCCCCTTGTTCGATCCATACAAATTCTTCAACTGAGACATGGGCACTATAATCAAAAGATAAACTCATTTAAATCAGATAACGACAAGACTAGAAAGAAAATAGTAAACTGAGATTAGAAACGATAACAAGATAGCACTAGACTAGAAGGAAAATAGTAAACTGAGAAGATTAGAAATGATAACAAGATACCAAAGGGGTTCAAAGAGATGGTTGAGTAGTGCAAGTGTATCACATGACAATCGTGATTGTTGCATAGCTTCTCCTAGTCTAGTCCAACACTCACTTCCCCAAACAGCAAATGCTGATAAGATGACTTGTACTGCGACCTTTATAAACCCATTGTACCCCAAGAAGATATGGTAACAAATCCACATGGGGTATCAGGGCCAAGGTGAGTGGGTTAAATGGCCCTCTGATAAGAGGGTTGAGTGTGATATTAACAAGCTCACAACAGAAAAAAAAATCATAGTTACGAAACCCCAGATGATGCCTCGGAAAGTGAATGGAAAAAATGTTGATGAACTCAGCAAACGACACGGAGAATATGTTGCAAGGATTAGGTACAATCATAGAGATCCCCCATTAAACTAATCTGAAACTCGACTCCAGTGGGCTGGAGCTAGAGGCTAACCCCATTAAACTTGACTCTAGTGGACTGGACAAAGATGCCCTGGAATTCCTAAAAACAAGAAGCTGGTGCAAGACAGGTAATGATGGGGAATGTTGAAGGTAAGGCATCTGGGAGGTCCAGGTTTGATTTGGGCTGGACAGGCAATGACCGGGAACATGGAAGGCAAGGCATCTGGGGGGGCCTCGATTTGAGCTGTAGCACCAATCAAAAAGAATAATACAATTGGGAATGAGCTCCGAAACGAGAACACTTCCCCTCAGTTTAAACAATTCCACTTGGATGAACCTTATGGTAGACGCGGGGAATACTCACAGACTTCCTCCACCTTGATCTCGTTCATTTTCTTCGCCTTCTCCTTGGACACCTTGTCCGGTTTGCCGGCGTTGGGCTTGGCCTTGCCCTTCTTGCCGACGACTTCCCATTGTGGCCCAGGCATCCCGAAAACTAAAAACTAACGAAAAACTAAAACCGCCTGCGTGCTGGAAGCGTTTCAAACTTTCGGCCGTGTCTTGACGTCGACGATTTGTGTATGTGTCACAAACTAGTTGCGAATTCTGGCGAGTTTTCACATCGGAAGGTTGGCAACGCGTCGTGTTGGAACCACTCTTGCCCAATCAACGGCGAGCATTTTTGGCTCGAAAGTTTGTTTGAGTTTTGCTAATTTGTTCGATTTGCAACCACAGTTGTAATAACGGCTGGAACAAAACTAGATATCAATCGACTTGTTTAAACCGTGTCCTGATAAAACTAATAATAAATAAAGCACAACTAATCAATATATTTTCGAAATAGCACAGGGACATAACAACGCAATAAGATCATAAATATCATATCCTAAAACACGTTATGATAAAATTAATTAGGATATTATGATATGTTCCTAGTGTGATATATATGACTAGTCTATATATTTGTCGGCTATTATTTTTGACTGTGCTATGTTGATATTTTCCTAGTGCGTTGTTACGTCGTTGTGAAATTTTTGACGCGTTGTTATAACATAGAGCCCGTTTAAACAGTTTAATTTAATCAATTCTCTTTTATCGGATTTGAAGACTCTGTCTGCAATTTAGTTTGCGAATAAGTATTTCGACTAATGAATTCTTTATTCGATGAATTCGCGTAAAACTATTTCAAAACGTTGTTTTATCGGTGAATGTGACCGCCATCTGTGTCTACAGCAGCAAAGCGCCGTGGCAAACCGATGCATCCAAGTGTGTGTCTGTCAGAGACCTGTCAGAAAATACTGCGGTTTCGCGAAGCTAACACGGGGGACAATTCGCGACCGACTCGATTGCCAAGATGGCGCAGGGCGCCGCAGACAGTTGAAAGCCGACGCCGTGGAAATTGGCGACGGACCTTCGCCGAGACGAATTCGCGAATCGTTCGCCCCCGACGCACCGTCTCTCCCTTCTCGCTCCCCCCCGGTGTTTATCTTTTGTTTTTCCGCCATGGACAAGGAATACCTGACCCAGGACCATCTAGTCGGTTTTGAAAACTACAAGGTGAGACTTAATACCCACAACTAGACTTAGTCCTCATACTTTAATTGTTTATTGAACAGACTAGCGGTCGACTAGTCTAGTTCTTCAAATTTCTAACAACACTTTCTTTCAGTTAACAATCTGTGATAGAATATCTGAGATAACTAATATTGTTGAATTGGATTAGACTAGCCGAGATTAAATAATATTGTTGATTTGGACTAAACTAGCTCTGTTTAACTAATACAGTTGATTTGGTTGGACTAGACTAGATGAGATGAACTAATATAGTTGATGTGGACTAGACTAGTTGAGATTAACTAATACAGTTGATTTGGACTAGACTAGCTGCGATTAACTAATAAAGTTGATTTGGACTAGACTAGCTGGGTTTAACTAACACAGTTGATTTGGATTACACTAGCTAAGATTAACTAATATAGTTGATTTGAACTAGACTAGCTGAGATTAACTAATACAGTTGATTTGGTTGGACTAGACTAACTGAGATTAACTAACATAGTTGATGTGGACTAGACTAGTTGATATTAACTAATACAGTTGATTTGGACTAGACTAGCTCTGTTTAACTAATACAGTTGATTTGGACTAGGCTAGCTATGTTTAACTAATATAATTGATGTCGACTAGACTAGCTGTTAAGTCGACTAGACTAGAGGTTAACTAATACGGTTGGTTTGGACTAGACTAGCTGAAATTTAATAATACAGTTGATTTAGTTGGACTAGACTAGCTGAGATTAACTAATGTAGTTGATGTGGACTAGACTAGTTGAGATTAACTAATACAGTTGAGTTGGACTAGACTAGCTGGGATTAACTAATACAGTTGATTTGGTTAGACTAGCTGAGATTAACTAATATAGTTTATGTGGACTAGACTAGCTGATATTAACTAATACAATTGATTTGGACTAGACCAGCTGAGATTAACTAATACAGTCGATTTGGACTAGACTACACTTATACTCATACTTAGACTCACTTATATTAGTTAAACATAGCTTAACTAATATAAGTGATGTCGACTAGACTAGCTGAGATTAACTAATACAGTAGATTTGGACTAGACTAGCTGAGATTAACTAATACAGTTGATTTGGTTGGAATAGACTAGCTGAGATTAACTAATACAGTTGACTTGGTTGAACTAGACTAGCTGAGATTAACTAATATAGTTCATGTGGACTAGACTAGCTGCTATTAATTAATACAATTGACTTGGACTAGACCAGCTGAAATTAACTAATACAGTTGATTTGGACTAGACTAGCTGGCTGTATTTAACTAACACAGTTGATTTGGACTAGACTAGCTGAGATTAACTAATATAGTTGATTTGGACTAGGCTAGCTGAGATTGACTAATATAGTTGATTTGGACTAGACTAGCTTAGATTAACTAATATAGTTGATTTGGACTAGACTAGCGAGATTAACTAATACAGTTGATTTGGTAGGACTAGACTAGCTGAGATTAACTAATATAGTTGATGTGGACTAGACTAGTTGATATTAACTAATACAGTTAATTTGGATTAGACTAGCTATGTTTAACTAATATAATTGATCTCGACTAGACTAGCTGAGATTAACTAATACAGTTGATTTGAACTAGACTAGCTGAGATTAATTAATACAGTTGATTTGGTTGGACTAGACTAGCTGAGATTACCAAATATAGTTGATGTGGACTAGACTAGCTGATATTAACTAATACAATTAATTTGGACTAGACCAGTTGAGATTAACTAATACAGTTGATTTGGACTAGACTAGCTGGGTTTAACTAACACAGTTGATTTGGACTAGACTAGCTGAGATTAATTAATACAGTTGATTTGGTTGGACTAGACTAGCTGAGATTAACAAATATAGTTGATGTGGACTAGACTAGCTGATATTAACTAATACAATTGATTTGGACTAGACCAGTTGAGATTAACTAATACAGTTGATTTGGACTAGACTAGCTGGGTTTAACTAACACAGTTGATTTGGGCTAGACTAGCTGAGATTAACCAATATAGTTGATTTGGACTAGACTAGCTGAGATTGACTAATATAGATGATTTGGACTAGACTAGCGAGATTAAATAATACAGTTGATTTGGTAGGACTAGACTTGCTGAGATTAACTAATATAGTTGATGTCGACTAGACTAGTTGATATTAACTAATATAATTGATCTCGACTAGACTAGCTGAGATTAACTAATACAATTGATTTGAACTAGACTAGCTGAGATTAACTAATACAGTTGATTTGTTTGGACTATACTAGCTGAGATTAGCTAATATAGTTGATTTGGACTAGACTAGCTGCGATTGACTAAAATAGTTGATTTTGACTAGACTAGTTGAGATTAACCATTATAGTTGATTTGGACTAGACTAGCGAGATTAACTAATACAGTTGATTTGGTAGGACTAGACTAGCTGAGATTAACTAATATAGTTGATGTGGACTAGACTAGTTGATATTAACTAATACAGTTGATTTGGACTAGACTAGCTATGTTTAACTAATATAATTGACTCGACTGGACTAGCTAAGATTAACTAATATAGTTGATTTGGAGTAGACTAGCGAGATTAACTAATACAATTGATTTGGTAGGACTAGACTAGTTGAGATTAACTAATATAGTTGATGTGGACTAGACTCGTTGATATTAACTAATACAGTTGATTTCGACTAGACTAGCTATGTTTAACTAAAATAATTGATCTCGACTAGTCTAGCTAAGATTAACTAATACAGCTGATTTGAACTAGATTAGCTGAGATTAACTAATACAGTTGATTTGGTTGGACTAGACTAGCTGAGATTAACTAATATAGTTCAGGTGGACTAGACTAGCTGATATTAATTAATACAATTGATTTGGACTAGACCAGCTGAGATTAACTAATACAGTTGATTTGGACTAGACTAGCTGGGTTTAACTAACACAGTTGATTTGAACTAGACTAGCTGAGATTAACTAATATAGTTGATTTGGACTAGACTAGCTGAGATTAACTAATATAGTTGATGTGGACTACACTAGTTGAGATTAACTAATACAGTTGATTTGGATTAGACTAGCTCTGTTTAACTAATACAGTTGATTTGGACTAGACTAGCTATGTTTAACAAATATAATTGATATCGACTAGATTAGCTGAGATTAACTTATAGAGTTGACTTAGTGGGACTAGACTAGCTGAGATTAACTTATACAATTGATTTGGACTAGACTAGCTGAGATTAACTAATACAGTTGGTTTAGTTGGACTAGACTAGCTGAGGTTAACTAATATAGTTCGTGTGGACTAGACTAGCTAATATTAACTAATACAATAGAATTGGACTAGACTAGCTATGTTTAACTAATATAATTGACTGGACTAGACTAGCTAAGATTAACTAATATAGTTGATTTGGAGTAGACTAGCGAGATTAACTAATACAGTTGATTTGGTAGGACTAGACTAGCTGAGATTAACTAATATAGTTTAAATGGACTAGACTAGTTGAGATTAACTAATACCGTTGATTTGGATTAGACTAGCTCTGTTTAACTAATACAGTTGATTTGGACTAGACTAGCTATGTTTAACTAATATAATTGATCTCGACTCGACTAGCTAAGATTAACTAATACAGTTGATTTGAACTGGACTAGCTGAGATTAACAAATACAGTTGATTTGGTTGGACTAGACTAGCTGAGATTAACTAATATAGTTCATGTGGACTAGACTAGCTGATATTGATTAATACAATTGATTTGGACTAGACCAGCTGAGATTAACTAATACAGTTGATTTGGATTAGACTAGCTCTGTTTAACTAATACAGTTGATTTGGACTAGACTAGCTGGGTTTAACTAACACAGTTGATTTGCACTAGACTAGCTGAGATTAACTAATATAGTTGATTTGGACTAGACTAGCTGAGATTAACTAATACAGTTGATTTGGTTGGACTAGACCAGCTGAGATTAACTAATATAGTTGATGTGGACTAGACTAGTTGAGATTAACTAATACCGTTGATTTGGATTAGACTAGCTCTGTTTAACTAATACAGTTGATTTGGACTAGACTAGCTGAGATTAACTTATACAGTTGACTTAGTTGAGAGTAACTAATACAATTGATTTGGACTAGACTAGCTGAGATTAACTAATATAGTTCGTGTGGACTAAACTAGCTGATATTAACTAATACAGTTGATTTGGACTAACTAGTCTAGATTGATTTACGTTGATTTAATCCTAGATAATGTAGCTAGATACTAAGACTCATCGGACGATTCCGACTAGTCTAGTTCTCAAGTTGTGAGCGATTAATCTTTACATTGCGCTTGGAGAAGTTTTTTTTACTACTTGTGCTAATTCTTCGATTACAGACAAAGCAGTTAACTTAATCCGCGTTAGTTTTCGTTGGCTCAAAACTAGATAATGTACCTACAAACTAAGACTAATTTGACTGGCATACCTAGTCTAGTTCTCAAGCTGTGACTGATTAAACTTAAACTTTTAGTCTGGCTTTAATTTCTGGAGCAGTATTGCTAATTCTTCGATAACAGACAAAGCAGTTGACTTAATCCACGTTAGTTTTCGGTGGCTAAAAACTAGATACTGTAACTATAAACTAAAATTAATTAGCCTGTCATAGCTAGTCTAGTTCTCAAGCTGTAACTGATTAATTTTCGGATTAGTTTTAGTCTAGACTTTATATATAGCTAC
This sequence comes from Phosphuga atrata, assembly GCA_944588485.1. Lineage (NCBI taxonomy): Eukaryota > Metazoa > Arthropoda > Insecta > Coleoptera > Silphidae > Phosphuga > Phosphuga atrata. Next base: position 28,263,411 of record OX155906.1, read on the forward strand.
TTTTAATTACCTAACTAATCTAATCTATCTCAAGTTATAGACTAAATAGTTAAGACTGGTTGTATCAAAGCCAAGCTATATCAAGATGAAGTTGTTTCAACATGAAGTTGTATCAAAATAACGATTTGAAATTAACTAAATTTGCTAGTCTTTAACTCGTGTTGGGAACAAGGTAGAATGTTCTAGTTTTCACTAGTAGCTTACTAATCCAATTGGCTATAACTATAACAAATTTTATCCCTTAATCTAGTTTAATACCCGAGATACAGATCAAATCTTAAACTTAGTCCCTTTCACACACAAAACAAAGTTTTCAATGTGGAAATTGACTAAGTTTGCTAGTCTTTAACTCGAGTTGGGAACTAGATAGAATGTTCTAGTTTTCACTAGTAGCTTACTAATCCAATTGACTATAACTAAAACAAATTTTATCCCTTAATCTCGTTTAATACCTGAGGTACAAATCAAATCTTAAACTGAGTCCGTTTCCCACAAAACAAAGTTTTCAATGTAGAAATTGACTAGGTTTGCTAGTATTTAACTCGAGTTGGGAACTAGGTAGAATGTTCTAGTTTCCACTAGTAGTTTACTAATCTAATTGACTATAACTATAACAAATTTTATCCCTTAATCTAGTTTAATACCCGAGGTACAGATCAAATCTTAAACTTAGTCCGTTTCCCACAAAACAAAGTTTTCAATGTGGAAATTGAATAAGTTTGTTAGTCGTTAACTCTCGTATGGAACTAGGTAGAATGTTCTAGTTTTCACTAGTAGCTTACTAATCCAATTGGCTATAACTATAACAAATTTTATCCCTTAATCTAGTTTAATACCTGAGGTACAGATCAAATCTTAAACTGAGTCCGTTTCCCACAAAACAAAGTTTTCAATGTGGAAATTGACTAAGTTTGTTAGTCGTTAACTCTCGTTGGGAACTAGGTAGAATGTTCTAGTTTTCACTAGTAGTTTACTAATCTAATTGGCTATAACTGTAACAAATTGTATCCCTTAATCTAGTTTAATACCCGAGGTACAGATCAAATCTTAAACCTAGTCCCTTTCCCACAAAACAAAGTTTTCAATGTGGAAATTGAATAAGTTTGCTAGTCTTTAACTCGAGTTGGGAACTAGATAGAATGTTCTAGTTTTCACTAGTAGGTTACTAATCTAATTGACTATAACTATAACAAATTTTATCCCTTAATCTAGTTTAATACCTGAGGTACAGATCAAATCTTAAACTGAGTCCGTTTCCCACAAAACAAAGTTTTCAATGTGGAAATTGACTAAGTTTGCTAGTCTTCAACTCGAGTTGGGAACTAGGTAGAATGTTCTAGTTTTCACTAGTAGTTTACTAATCTAATTGACTATAACTATAACAAATTTTATCCCTTAATCTAGTTTAATACCCGAGGTACAGATCAAATCTTAAACTTAGTCCCTTTCACACACAAAACAAAGTTTTCAATGTGGAAATTGACTAAGTTTGCTAGTCTTCAACTCGAGTTGGGAACTAGGTAGAATGTTCTAGTTTTCACTAGTAGTTTACTAATCTAATTGACTATAACTATAACAAATTTTATCCCTTAATCTAGTTTAATACCCGAGGTACAGATCAAATCTTAAACTTAGGCCCTTTTCCACAACACAAAGTTTTCAATGTGAAAATTGACTAAGTTTGCTAGTCTTTAACTCGAGTTGGGAACTAGGTAGAATGTTCTAGTTTTTACTAGTAGCTTACTAATCTAATTGACTATAAGTGTAACAAATTTTATCCCTTAATCTAGTTTAATACCAGAAGTACAGATCAAATCTTAAACTTAGTGCCTTTCACACAAAACAAAGTTTTCAATGTGGAAATTGACTAAGTTTGTTAGTCGTTAACTCTCGTTGGGAACTAGGTAGAATGTTCTAGTTTTCACTAGTAGTTTACTAATCTAATTGGCTATAACTGTAACAAATTGTATCCCTTAATCTAGTTTAATACCCGAGGTACAGATCAAATCTTAAACCTAGTCCCTTTCCCACAAAACAAAGTTTTCAATGTGGAAATTGAATAAGTTTGCTAGTCTTTAACTCGAGTTGGGAACTAGATAGAATGTTCTAGTTTTCACTAGTAGGTTACTAATCTAATTGACTATAACTATAACAAATTTTATCCCTTAATCTAGTTTAATACCTGAGGTACAGATCAAATCTTAAACTGAGTCCGTTTCCCACAAAACAAAGTTTTCAATGTGGAAATTGACTAAGTTTGCTAGTCTTTAACTCTCGTAGGGAACTAGGTAGAATGTTCTAGTTTTCACTAGTAGCTTACTAATCCAATTGGCTATAACTATAACAAATTTTATCCCTTAATCTAGTTTAATACCTGAGGTACAGATCAAATCTTAAACTTAGTCCCTTTTCCACAACACAAAGTTTTCAATGTGAAAATTGGCTAAGTTTGCTAGTCTTTAACTCGAGTTGGGAACTAGGTAGAATGTTCTAGTTTTTACTAGTAGCTTACTAATCTAATTGACTATAAGTGTAACAAATTTTATCCCTTAATCTAGTTTAATACCCGAGGTACAGATCAAATCTTAAACTTAGTGCCTTTCACACAAAACAAAGTTTTCAATGTGGAAATTGACTAAGTTTGTTAGTCGTTAACTCTCGTTGGGAACTAGGTAGAATGTTCTAGTTTTCACTAGTAGTTTACTAATCTAATTGGCTATAACTGTAACAAATTGTATCCCTTAATCTAGATTAATACCCGAGGTACAGATCAAATCTCAAACCTAGTCCCTTTCCCACAAAACAAAGTTTTCAGTGGAAATTGACTAAGTTTGTTATTCTATAACTCGGGTTAGGGACTAGTTAGAATGTTCTAGTTTCCAACAATAACTTGCTAATCTAGTTAGCTATATTTACACAAATTTTCATTTCCTAATCTAGTCTAATACCCTAAGATACAGACTACTTAGTAGAAAGTTTTCAATGTTGAGATTTGTTAATTTGTTAGCTTATAACTCTGGTTGAGGACTAGGTTGAACGTTGTAGGTTTCACTACTAACTAGCTAATTTAATTGACTAAATCTACACTAAATTTCGTTAGTTAATACTCGAGGTATAGACTAGGAAAACTAGTAAATTTCATCGATGGAAGCTTTGTTTTAGCTGGAGGGACTAAGCTTGAGATTTAGTCTGTATTCGGTTATTAGACTAGATTAAGGAATTAATTTCGGCGAAGATTTAGCCAACTATATCAGCTAGTTAGTAGTGAAAACTAAAACGTCCTATCTATTTGCTAACTCGAGTTATCGACTAAATAGTTAAGACTGGTTGTATCAAATCCAAGTGGTTTCAAGAAAAAGATATTGACTAAGTTTGCTAGTCTATAACTCGTGTTGGGAACTAGATAGAATGTTCTATTTTTCACTAGTAGCTTACTAATCTAATTAAATATATCTACAACAAATCTTATTCGTTAATATAGTCTAATACCCGAGTTACAGATTAAAACCCAAACTTACTCCATTTCCCTTAAAACAAAGATTTTAATGTGGAAATTGACTAAGTTTGTTGATCTATAACTCGGGTTAGCGACTAGGTAGAATGTTCTAGTTTTCACCAATAACTTGCTAATCTAATTAACTATATCTACGCCAAATGTGATTTCCTAATCTAGTCTAATACCAGACATACAGACTACTTAGTTTCCTCCTAATACAAAATTTTCAATGTTGAGATTATCTAAATTGTTTAGTCTATAATTCGCGTTGGGGACTAGGCAGAACTTTTTAGCTTTCACTACTAACTAGCTAATTTAGTTGACTAAATCTTCACCAATTTTCGCTTCTTAATACTCGAGTTATAGACTAGGAAAATTAGTCAATTTCATCGAAAACAATTTTGTTTTAGCTGGAGAGGACTCAGCTGCGGATTTAGTCTGTATCTCGGGTATTAGGCGAGATTAAGGAATGAAATTCTGTGGGGATTTAGTCTATTATATTAGCTAGTTATTAGTGAAAACTAGTACGTCCTATCTACTTTCTAACTCAAGTTATCGACTAAATAGTTAAGACTGGTTGTATCAAATCCAAGTGGTTTCAAGAAAAAGATGTTGACTAAGTTTGCTAGTCTATAATTCGTGTTATGAACTTTAAAACTCATTGAAAATAATTGCTTTGGTTATTTTCAAGGATTAGTAAACAACGTGCACGATTTGGTTTACTTAACTTCCTTATCTTGAGGCGGAATTAAATTTCGAGTTTTTTTGGTGGGCACAATCGTCGAAACTGGCAATTTATTTAGTAATAGGCGAGATAAGAAGAGTTCGTTCGAAAATGTTCCGGGTTTAGTCGACTGAAAAAGATATTTTCAGCTCGGTCTCGGTTTTTGTCTAATTTCACCTAGTTAGACTACACGCACCGAAACCGAGTTTAGCTCGAAGACAATTGAATTTGCTACGAGTTTTGTTTCCAAAATTTTTTTCAAAATTCTGCTTAGTTTTCGAGATTTCGTCGCTCAAAGTTAAAAGTCTGCAACACGTTCTCGAACTAGACTAAACTAATTCTTCGATTACAACTAAATTATGCCAATTAGACCAAAACTATGTTCTAAAGCTAAAACTCCAAGGAAGAGATTAAGACTAACTAGACTAATCCGACTAGTCTAGTTCACAAGCTATTTAAATCTAAACTTTTAGAATTGTCGAAATTCCGGTTAGTTTCCCAGATGCAATCGCTCGTAGTTAAAACGTTCTCGGACTAGCTGGACTAAATCTTCGATAACAACTAAACTATTCCATATAGACCAAAACTGTTTTTGCCGTCTTAAAGCTAATACTCCAAGGAAGAGATTAAGACAAATTCGACTAGTCCGACTAGTTTAGTTCCCAAGCTATATGAATCTAAACCTAAATTTTAGAACTTTAAAAATTTCGCTTAGTTCTTTCCGCTTAGTTGCACTAATTCTTCGATTACAACTAAACTATGCCAACTAGACCAAAACTGTTTTAACTTAAACAGTCTTAAAGCTAAAACGTCAATCAACGTTAAAAATCTGCAACACGTTCTCGAACTAGACTAAACAAATTCTTCGATTACAACTAAATTATGCCAATTAGACCAAAACTATGTTCACAGTTCTAAAGCTAAAACTCCAAGGAAGAGATTAAGACTAACTAGACTAATCCGATTAGTTCAGTTCCCAAGCTATGTAAAACCTAAATTTTAGAACTAATTCTTTCGTAACTACTGAACCATTCGTCTTCGTCTGAAACTAATTGCGTCGTTTTAAAGTTCAAGGACTGCGGAATGCGATAAGACTAATCGCGTTGTGCCGGCTTAGTCTAGTCTGTAAGTTGTGAGGGATTAAGGTTTGTCCGTTGTGCCGACTTAGTCTAGTCCGTAAGTTGTGTGGGATTAACGTTTGTCCGTTTCTGTTTCAGTATAGTTGCAAGGACACGAGCCCGTTGAGCACGTACGTGATGCATCCGTTTTGGAACAAAATCATCTTGGTGAGTCCGGACTAGATAGTGCGCAGTGCGTAAACTACGGCCGTCTTATCGCCGTAACCTTTTCACACACGGCCCGCGATAAAGTGACCGAGTGTCTTTATCTCGCGATTTACGCAACGATTTCGTTACACTTTCTTTCAACATTTCTGAGACCTAAATCTCAATTACGCGACAGGATATCGAGTTCTAATAGTTCGGTTCTTTTTTCTCGAACTACAGACAGATGGATGGATTTTGATTAAATTAGTCGGCGTGGGTTTTTAAATGGGATTAAGACGAAGAGATTAAAACTAGTTTTGTTAATCTAGTCCAAGTAGTTTTCAAACTGCGTCTGGTTGAAGACAAAGTTTGAGTTTTATTGAATACTTTCAATAATTCTATGATACAGAGGTGCTCGTCGACGTAGAGTCTAGATTAGTTTCATTGTCTTATAACTAGATAATGCAGCTACGAAATAAGAGTAGTTGCACTATTCTAGCCGGTCTAGTTCTCAAGCCGTGGTTAGTTAAACTCAAAATTTTGTTTTGATCTCAAATTTTTCGATTACGTAGTTGTTTTAATCCCGATTAGTTTTCATTGACCTAATACTAAATGATACAGCTACAAACTAAGACTAATTGGACTAGTCTAGTAACTGATTAAATTCAAACTTTCTTTTGGCAGTTATGTCCGCGATGGGTGGCTCCAAACCTGCTGACCTTCAGCGGTTTCCTGTTCACGTTCGCCACCCTTCTGCTGCTCAGCTTCTACGACTACGGGTTCTACGCGAGTTCGCAGGACCGCCCGGACGTGAGCCCCGTCCCCGGCTGGGTCTTCACCACGTCGGGCGTGTTCCTGTTCCTGGCCTACACGCTGGACGGCATCGACGGCAAGCAGGCGAGGCGGACGGGCACCAGCGGGCCTTTGGGCGAGCTCTTCGACCACGGCCTCGACTCCTACACGGCCGCCATCATCCCCATCACGATGTTCTCCATCTTCGGCCGCTCCGACGAGTACAGCATCAACGCGCTGCGCATGTTCTTCATCGTTTGGAACGTCCTGATCAACTTCTACCTGACCCACTGGGAGAAGTACAACACCGGACTGCTCTTCTTGCCCTGGGGTTACGATTTTTCGATGTGGTGCACCATTCTCACCTTTTTAGTCGCAGGCGTAAGTAACAATTGTTCGAGAAAAAAAAAACGAAAAAACTTTCATCTAATTAAATGATTGCAATAAACAGAGAGATAGATTACGAAGAGTTTGACACTAACTCGGTTAAAATCAATGCATTAATTTTAAAACTGCGAGCAGTTAAAGTCAACATTTCGATTTCTCACTAATGTGCGATTACGTCCAAACTAATCCGGTCGTGTTAAGACATTCAAGCGGATATTAAAGCTATGTAAGACACGAACAATTTAAGACTAATTTGAATTGTCCACCTAGTATATTAAACAAGTTACAACCAGTCAAACTTGAAACTAATCTTTGTCCTTGAATAACCTTGGCGAAAAAAGCTTGAATTTGACAGTTATTTAATTTTGACATCTGTCATTTTTTTTTCTTAGATTTTTGGATATGAGACTTGGCAGTTCAATTTGTGGGGCCTTTCGGGGGGCGAGTTCTTCGAGATCCTGCTGTACGTGTCGTCGATGGTGTCGAACGTGCCGGTGGTGTTCTACAACGTCTACGCGTCCTACAAGCAGCGCACCGGTCACATGCGCTCGCTGGCCGAGGCGACTCGTCCCCTCTTTTCCGTCTCCGTTTTCTTCGCTCTGACCGTCCTGTGGGCCCTTGCGTCCCCCCACATCCTCGACAAGGACCCCCGGGCGCTCTTCTTCCTCACTGGAACGATTTTCTCCAACATTTGCGTAAGTCGAAAAATTTAATCGATTTGAAGTTAGGTTAGGTTTTTGAACAGTGGATGAACTTTTGGTAAGTTTAATAATTGGACTGAATTTTACGAACGATTTGACGTTAATTTCGTTAAAATCGCCAAATGAGTTTTCACGCTGTGACGGGTTGAAGTCAAAGTTGCCATTTTGCACAAATTCGGCGATTATTGCGAAACTAGTTTGGTCACAGCGAAACCTTCAAGTGAGTCCTAAAGCTAACTAACCCACGAATATAATAAACTTTTATTCAACCTTCTACCTCGCCTCCTTCAAAAGTTACAAGTTGTCAAAGTTGGAACTAATCCCTTGTTTAACCTTGACAAAAAAAACTCGAGATTTGCTTCAATTTGGCAACTACAACGACCTGAAAGGTCTACCTATTTATAGTTAAATTTTTGTCAATTTCCGCCATGTTATACATCAAAACATGCCCGAACTTTTTGATGTATAACTAAATATGTGCCTGAAACTTTCATATTCCCGCCTTTCAAACTTATATTCCTTGTGTATTATCGTCGAAAAAGTATCAATCTGTCAAAAGTTCCATCTCAAACTGTCAAATTATGACACAGTTACGTAACCAAAAAAAAATTTAAACTGTCAAAATCAAAGTTATGACTAACTGTCAAACACAAACTGTCAATTTAGACCTTATGCCTTGCAAACAAATCTAATAAAGGTCTATTTGACTTATTTCTGTTTCTTTTTGATTAGTGTCGATTGATTGTGGCCCAGATGAGCAACACGCGTTGCGACCTGTACAACTGGCTTTTAACGCCGACCGCGATCGCAGTCGCGATCAGTCTGACGCTGAGGATCGCCGTCGTGGAACTGTCGCTGGCCTACGTCCTCTGCGTCGTCGCCTTCCTCACCCACATTCACTACGGCTCATGCGTGGTAAGAAAAATAAGTTAGCGTAAAGCGATTCAAGACTGCTCGAGTGGATTTTAAGTAGGAGCTTGGTTTAAATAATTAACTTTACAGACAGACGGATTTACGGAAAATTAAATCTTAATATACGATTGAAACTTGAATAATCGAGGAACAATTCGAGACTAATCTCGATGTTCTAGCTTGAAAAGTAGTGGAGATATTAACTGTCAAAGTGGGATTTTTGTTTAAACTTGACTGAAGCGGCGTTTTTTTTTTTTGAGTAAATGCGCGCTAGGGGCGAAACGGATTGGGTTTTTTGAAAAAACCGTAAGCTACTTTTGTAGAAGAATACTTGCGGAATCCAATGAGACAAATCTTGATGTTTTAGCTTGAAAACTAAGCGAGTTATTAAGTATTACGTTCCGATGTTTGTTAGGTTAATTTATTATAGGTTAGGTTATCCGTAAGATAGTTTTATAGGGGAATAATTGCGGAATCCAATGAGACTAATCTTGATGTTTTAGCTTGAAAACTAGGCGAGTTATTAAGTATTACGTTCCGATATTTGTTAGGTTAATTTATTATAGGTAAGGTTATCCGTAAGATAGTTTTATAGGGGAATAATTGCGGAATCCAATGAGACTAATCTTAATATTTTAGCTTAAAAACTAAGCGAGTTATTAAGTATTACTTGTCGATGTTTGTTAGGTTAGGTTATTATAGGTTAAGTTACACGGATTGTGGTTATATAAGTTTTATTGGGGAACGTTTTGGGAATAGAACGGTGCTAATTTTGTAGTTGTGGGTTAAGTGAGGGACAAGTTAGAAGCAATTGAAGTTTAGGTTATTTTTGTTAGGTTAGTTTATTATAGGTTAGGTTACACGGATTGTAGTTATATAAGTTTTGTTGGGGAACGTTTGTGGAATAGAACGGTGCTAATTTGGTAGTTATGGGTTGAGTGAGGGAAAAGTTAGAAGCAATTGCAGAAGTTAGGATTGTCGATTTTTCAAACATCATTTTTAACCTATAAACTGTCAAATTGTGATGTTTGTTGTAGGTGCAGCAGATGTGTAAACATTTCCACATAAGATGCTTCAAGATTCCGTACGAGAGTCACTCGGAATGACTTCTTGCCGACAACGCATGAATCTCGTAAAGTCAGGTGTTGTCCCTCGGACGTTATTTTATTATTATTTTTTTTAATAACTTTACTCATTTTTTCCATCCACAGAGAGAACAAGAACGAAAATTTTCGATCGTATCCTCCCGACCCCCCTCCCACATTTTGACAGTCGCTGAACCCGATCTCTCCCCTGCCCATCCTCAAAATGGGTTAGTTTTTGACGTTCACTGTCTAAATTGACAGTTTGTTTTTGACAGTTTGACATTTTGACAGTCGCAGAACCCGATCTCTCGCCATCCCAAAAACGGGTTAAATATGACGTTGTGTTTGACATTTAGCCATAACTTTGAAAGTTTAAATTGTCTTTTTGGCTACGTAACTATGTTATGATAAATTTGATACTTTGAGATGAAATTTGACAGTTTGTGATAAAATAAGCAAAAAAAAAAAATCGATTTTTAACTTTAACAAGGATAAATAATTAACCTTTTAGTGATTAAAAAAAACTGTCATATTTGACGTAATTCCAACTGTCAAAGTTGGAAGCTTCAAACTGTTAAAACTGACTCAAACTGTCAACTTTTTTGACAGTTTCAGACAGTAAATCAAACTGTCAAAGTTAAATCTGCATCAAACTTTTTTGACAGCTTAAGACAGTAAATCTAAGTGTCAAAGTTGGTAGCCTCAAAGTGTCAACGTTGAAGCCTCAAACTGTTAAAACTGACTCAAACTGTCAAATTTTTCTCAAACTTTTTTGACAGATTCAGACAGTAAATTTAACTATCAAAGTTGCAAGCCTCAAACTGTCAAAGTTGAAGCCTCAAACTGACAAAGTTGAAGCCTCAAACTGTTAAAACTGACTCAAATTGTCAAATTTGTCTCAAACTTTTTTGACAGTTTCAGACAGTAAATCGAACTGTCAAAGTTGGAAGCCTCATACTGTCAAAGATGAAGCCTCAAACTGTTAAAACTGACTCAAACTGTCAAATCTGCCTTCAAACTATTTTTGACAGTTTGTATAGCTTTCGTTTCCAAAGATTGTTTTGTACATATTTAATTTATTTTAGTGTATTTTGTTTAGAGGATGTTGAAAGCTTTTGTAAGCGTGCGAATTTGTTTTTTTTGAGTTTGTTTGAGGGATATTTGTGAGCGTATTTTTTCTTCTCCGTTTCGTAGAATAAAGAAAATATATATCATCTGGCTGATATGTAAGCGTGTTTTTGTTTTGGAGAAAATTTAGAGAAAGTTTTAGTCAAATTTGACACCTGCCGCCATCTTTTCTAAAATGTCAAAGTTTGACAGGTGTCAGTGTTAATGTAGCAAAGTTTGAAGCACTGACAGCTAGTCAGTGTTTTTTCTTTGGCATCTGCAAATTTAGACAGTTCCTATGTCAGTGTTAATATGGCAAAGTTTGAAAGGTGTCAGTGTTAATATGTCAAAGTTGGCTGGTCTCAAAAGGTCAAAGTCTGACGTAAAATGTCACAAATTCCAAAATCAAATTTGAATTTTAGATAAAATTTTCTAATTGAACTTTTGACAGTCAGTGTTTTTTCTTTGACACTTGCAAATTTTGACAGTTTGGCTAAAACTTTTTCAAAAACAAAAAATAGTAATTAGTGCCATTTAGAGTAACTTTAAGTGCCCCAAGAAACCAAATATGACTACAATTCAGATTTAATTTGTAAATATCTTGCCGAGGTTTCTAAAACATTCCTGAGCTAATTTCGTGTTCGTTATAACATGTTCGTGCAAATTTTGTTTTGTGATATTTTTTATTCCAGAAAATTCTCAAACTTCTTTTGCTTAAACCGTTTAAGTTGTTTTAGTTGTAGCTATTGTTTTTATTCCTGTTATTTTTCTTTGTAAAATCTCAACAATTTTCAGTTGAAATACAAAAGAATTAATGTCTAAAACCTCTTTGATTCTTCCAAGCCTTCAACGTTCCTTCCGATTATTTTAAAAACTAGTGCAGGGCTCCATTAAGAAACAGCGAAAAGAATTAATGTCTAAAACCTCTTTGGCTCCTCCAAACTTTCAATGCTCCTGATTATTTTAAAAACTAGTGCACGCCTCCATTGGGAAACAGCGAAAAGAATTAATGTGTAAAACTTCTTTATCTCATACACACAAAATGAAAACATTAATAAATACATTATTCTATGTAAGGATACCAATATTATAATCGTGTGTAAAAGTATCCAAATCGTGCGTAAAAGTCCAATGTAAATCAAATGGAGTTTCATTATTAAACGATTTCTGTTTTTTTAGTACTATGGCAACAACTCGCGTCACTAACCAAAAAACATAAACGTAGTGAAAATAAATTTTCTGATGTTGTTTTCTGATGTTGATTTTCTGATGTTATTAAAATTGAATTAAGTCTCGGCCTCTCAGTCTGGATTTATCTGGCTCTAATATATCCCAACCTAAAGCTATAATCTAGATTAAATCTAGGTTAAACTAGATTATTATTAGAAAGATTATTAGAAAGATGGTTCCTTCTAGACCCTCCACCTCCATTGACACTTCCGGTTTCGACTTCCTGTTTCAACTTCCGTTTTCGGAGGTTTTCCACATATGAGAGTGTGAGGTCTATGTAGCCCCACGTGCGAGGTCTATGTAAGCTTGACACTTCCGGTTTCAACTTCCTGTTTCAAATTCCGTGTCCGGAGGTTTTCCACATATGATAATATGAGGTCTACGTAGCCCCACATGCGAGTTTTATGTAACCCCAGGCTGGATATGAGGTCTATGTAATCTCACGTGTGAGGTCTATGTAACTTCACGCTGAGTGTGAGGTCTGGTTTCGACTTGCGTTTCCGGTTTCCCACATTCCGCTTCACACATCCTTTCATACTCATCGACAACAACCAAATAGTGTTCCCGTTAAGGTCGACTTCGGAGCAAAGCGGCTCTGGCGTCTCTAACGCGGCGTCAAAGCCGCCGCGACATAGCGATAGTATTATGCACTATGGAAATGTATGAGGCGCCATTCGAGCGCAGCTAGTCAGTGTCGCTGCGCTCGAATGGCGCCTCATACATTTTCATAGTGCATAATACTATCGCTACGTCGCCGCGTCAGTATCGCTGCGTTAGTGACGCCAGAGCCGCTTTGCTCGGAAGTCTACCTTTACTGTGGGTTTTTACTAGTTAGCAATTTTTGCCGCGAAGACGCTGAACGTTCTAACCTTATTGTGTCAGTGATTTGAAGTATGTTGTCTGTCAAAATTACAATTTTTACAATATTATTGGTAAGTAACAATTGGGGAGACCAAGGTTCGATTTGGAAAAACCCAGGCGCCATTTGGGAAGGCCTAGGCTCGAATTGGAGAGTCCAAGGTTCGATATGGGGAGGTCAAGGCTCGTTTTTCGGAGGCCAGGGCTCGATTAGGTTCGATCGGGAAAACCCAGGCTGGATTTGAGAAGATCAAGGCTCGATTTTGGGGAACGCCAAAGTTCAATTTGGGAAGACCAAGGAAGATCAAGGTTCGATTTGGGGAGGCCAAGATTCGATTTTGGATAACCCAGGCTCGATTTGGGAAGACCAAGGCTCGATTTGGGGAGGTCAAGGCTCGATTTGGGGACACCATGGCTCGGTTTGGGAAGGCCAAGGCTGGAATTGGAGAGTCCAAGGCTCGATATGGGGAGATCAAGGCTCGATTTAAGGAGGCCAAGGATCGATTTGGGGAGGCCAAGTTTCGATTTGGGAAAACCCAGGTTCGATTTTGGGGAACGCCAAAGTTCGATTTCCTAGGATCAGGGTTCGATTTGGGGAGGCCAGGCTCGATTTGAGGAGGCCAAGGTTCGATTTGGGATAACCTAGGCTCGATTAGGGAAGACCAAGGCTCGATTTGGGGAGTCCAAGGCTCGATTTGGGGAGGTCAAGGCTCGATTTGGGGACACCATGTCTCAGTTTGGGAAGGCCAAGGGTCGAATTGGTGAGTCCATGGCTCGATTTGGGGAGGCCAAAGCTCGATTAGGGAAGGCCAAGGTTCGATTTGGGAAAACCCCCAGGCTCAATTTGAGAAGATCAAGGCTCTATTTTGGGGAACGCTGAAGTTCGATTTGCGAAGATCAACGTTCAATTTGGGGAGGCCAATGCTCAATTTGAAGAGGGCAAGATTCGATTTGGGATAACCCAGCCTCGATTTGGGAAGACCATTGCTCGATTTGGGGAGTCCAAGGCTCGATTTGGGGAGGTCAAGGCTCGATTTGGGGAGGTCAAGGCTCGATTTAGGGACACCATGGCTCAGTTTGGGAAGGCCAAGGCTCGAATTGGAGAGTTCAAGGCTCGATTTGAGGAGGTCAAGGTTCGATTTGAGGAGGCCAAGGTTCGATTTGAGGAGGCCAAGGTTCGATTTGGGATAACCCAGGCTCGATTTGGGAAGACCAAGGCTCGATTTGGGGAGTCTAAGGCTCGATTTGGGGAGGTTAAGGCTCGATTTGGGACACCATGGCTCGGTTTGGGAAAGCCCAGGCTCGAATTGGAGAGTCCAAGGCTCGATTTGAGGGGGCCAAGGTTCAATATGGGAAAACCCAGGCACGATTTTAGAAGATCAAGGCTCGATTTTGAGGAACGCCCAAATTTGATTTGCGAAGACCAAGGTTCGATTTGAGGAGTCCAAGAGTCAATTTGGGAACACCATGGTTCAGTTTGGAATGCAAAGACTCAATATGTGGAGGCCATGACTCGATTTGGGGCTGATTTTTTTGTAGATTCAACAGTATTTTAACAAGCTTCGTAGATAAAATAATGTATGACACGCGTGTGTGAAAGACTTTTGTGCATTAATTGTGTACCAATGGAGACATGCACTAGTTTTTAAAATAATCGGAAGAAGCATAGGAAGCTTGAAGAGACAATAGTATTTTATCATACAAGTGTGCGAAGAGGGGCTTTTGTGCACTAATGAACGCAACTCATGCATAAAAGCCCTTCTTCACAAATTTGAATCATAAACTACTATTGTCTCCTCCAAGCTTTCAATGCTTCTTCCGGTTATTTTAAAAACTAGTGCAGGCCTCCATTAGGAAATAACGATCATATTGTGCTAACAGCTACCGCTCAACTTAAACTAAGTAAACGGGCACTTTTGGCAGGAAAACTACACAAAAGTTAATCGATTTATCTCTGAGCATTTTGTTGGTATTGCCAACATTAGCATCGATGATTTTAGAAGATTATCGACGACTCTATCGAATTTTGCATTCCAATAATTTTAGAGCCTTTTTCGGTTCGTTTGAAGCAAATGGATGCGTTGAACGCGATTTTCGGTTTATTTCGTTCAAATGTTCAAAATGCCCTTGATATGGCCTAAAATGGTTTTGCTGGGATTTGTAGTTTAAGAGAAATTGACAAAAAATCGAAAACGCACTATTTTCCTGATCAAAAAATTCCTGATTTTTTGCGATTTTTACGGAACATTTTAGGGCCTTTTTCGGTTCGACCGAATGAAGTGTGTCTGTGCGTGGCCGCTGTCGCACAAGACAGAAGTAACCGGGTATCCCCATTTGTTGAAGGTGGTTCTGGATTTTGCAGTTCCAGATCTAAGTCTGTTCAGTAATTTCCAGACCTCCCAGCTCTCCTCGCATCCAGCAGCTAGTTTTTCCAATCGGGCCATCGAATGTTGGTCTGTTGTACCTTTCCACATATCTACCCTAGATTTGGTGATAAGGAAGGTGGATGTTAGGAAGCTTTTCCTTGACTTTAGTCTTTGATGTTCAGGATGTAGGCCATAGAGGGGGTGTCGTTCGGAAGTTAAATCTTGCCTTATAGGCTGCTGCTTCCCTTCGGACTGTACTTGGAGCGATATCAGCCAGGTGGTAGACTCTATCCAAGAGCGTTGGTTTCAAAACTCATACAGAGCCACATCCACTTGTCTGGCGAGTTCGTTCTGCAGCCTCGTGGGATTGATTGCCTGGAGCTCTTTTTACGGCCTCCAGGAATTTATTGTAGCAGCAAGGTGTCGGCGTTATTTCAGTGACTTAGTAAAATCGTTATTTATGAAGCGAATGGATAATTTCGAGCCGCTCCCGTTCGCGAGATATGACTTGATGTGTATCGCAAAAACGAGTGAAATTTCGGAAAATTAGGCCCGTCGAGCATAGAAATCGGAAAGTAAACAATATTTTTAAGGAAATGTAAGTGGATCCGTAGGGAAATGACCTCCACAAAACGATGCCGCAAACGGTTTTTAATTATCTGCAACCGTTCTTGAGATATAGACTTGTTAAGTCGAAATTCTGGAAAATTTGAATTCAGAATTTTGAATGAAACTTGATGAAATGAAAACTTGAAACTATCCCAACAATTTATACATCGATTTGTTCGTCTTGCCGTCTAGTTTCAGTGTGCTGAAAATAATTTCGTTGGGATTCGTAGTTTCGGAGAAATTAGCAAAAAATCGAAAACGCACTTTTTTCCAGATCAAAAAAGGAAGGATTTTTTTCGCGACTTTCGGGCCTTTTTTCGGTTCGTCCGAAGGAAATGGATGCGCTGAACACGATTTTCCGGTTTATTTCGTTCAAATGCTCAAAATGCCTTAAATATAACCTATTTTACACTTATTTTGCCGTTCCTCTCACTTATTGCAAGAATAATTTAGCCCAATTCCTCCCGCATCTTTCGAGACCAAATTTATCGAAATCGGTTGAAAATTGACCGTGCGGTGAATTAAAATGTAGGACTCCTCTGCCGGATCAATGGCTGTTGCGGTGCGATTTCTTAGTTGCGGTGGCTTCCTAGGAACGTGGTATATGTTTTCTGACTAATTTTGGGATGCTGAATCGATGGCGCAAACTAGAAGTCTCTGCGACGAGCCGTTCAAAAGTTACGAGATCGTGAAAACCGCGGAAAATGCGAGTAGTAAAATCGTTATTTATCATGCGAATGTTGTCCCTGTCGGTTATAAATATGCAAATTGCATTTCGCCAGCTGCTTCCGTTCGCGAGATGTGACTTGATGTACTTCGCAAAATCGAGCGAAATATGGGAACATTTGGTGCGCCGAGCACAGAAATTGGAAACTAATCATAGTCCGGTCAAATTAGACCAAAAAATAGGGGTGAGGTTACAAAAAATCACACTTGGCTGAAAATTCGTTGGATTCTTCAAAACACTATTATAAATGAAATGTAAAAAGTCCTCATCAATCCGACACCTGAAAAAAAAATTTACTCGAGGTCAAAGGTCACAAAAACGGGTTTTTCGCGATTTTCAGCAAAATGGTAAGTTTTATCATGAAATTAGCCCAGACAAAAATTGTAGATCAGATAATTATCTATAGAAAATGTCTAAATACATTTTTCCTAAGAGCCACCGTTTTTGAGATATAACGATTCAAAAAGTTGAAACAGTTGTAATCGTCATAATATGTATAAGTACACCACGTATATACATCACTAAAACTGTAATACAAGTAGAAATATCTGTGGGAGCATAGGGTGTCCAGTTGTAAGAAATGTCAAAGTTAATGAAGAGGAAGTCGGTGGTGCAGGAAGAGTGGCTCGGGTTTTGTGTACATGGTAATTCAAAGAACAGGGTTAAAGACTTTTTAAATTTCGAACAAAAAAGAGAGTCTGCTGTATGGGAAAATAGGATGAATGGGACTGGCCGCGCGACCGGTATGGGATGAATGGTATGGGATGGGACAAAAATATTAAGTTTGTGGAATGGGACAGTGGGGCGAAAATGTGGTGGGATGGGACAGTGACAGGGATCCGCCCCACAGGATGGGATCTGGAACCAGAAACTCGTACCATGCTCATCTCTACTATGAACGCTGTAAGCGCAATTCGGTGCCACATACATATTTTCCCGCAGCTAAAAGGTGGCGTGGAAACGTGTGAATATTATGACGATGACAACTTTTTCAACTTTTTGAATCGTTATATCTCAAAAACGGTTGCTCTTAGGAAAAGAAGTATTTAGACATTTTTTATAGATAATTATCTGATCTTCAATTATTGTCTGGGCTAATTTTATGATAAAACTTACCGTTTTGCTGAAAATCGCGAAAAACCCGTTTTGTGACCTTTGACCTCGAGTTTTAAGTGTCGGATCGATGAGGAATTTTCACATTTCATTTATAATAGTGTTTTGAACAATCCTACCAATTTTCATCCAACTGTGAATTTTTGTAACCTTGGATGTCTAACTTGACCAGACTATCAATATTTTTAAGGAAATGTAAGTGGATTCGCAGGGAAATGATATCCTGAAAACGATGCCGCAAACGGTTTTTAATTATCTGCTACCGTTTTTGAGATATAGACATGTCAAGTCGAAATTCTGGAAAATTTCAATTCAGAATTTCGGGGTGAAAACTTGAATCTATCCAAACAATTTATAAATCGATTTGCTCGTGTTGACGTCTAGTTTCAGTGTGCAAAAAAAGATTTCGCTGGGATTTATAGTTTCAGAGAAATTGGTAAAAAAACGAAAAAGCACTTTTTTTCCTGATCAAAACGATAGATCGTGATTTTTTTGGAAAATTTTAAGGCCTTTTTTCGGTTCGTCCGTAGGAAGAACCGAATACTGAATACGATTTTTCGGTTTATTTCGCTCAAATGCTCAAAATGACCTAAATATGGTTATTTTACACTTATTTTGCCATTTTTGGCAGTTTCCCTTCACTTATTGCAGGTTTTTAAGAATAATAATTTAGATCAATTCCTTGCGCATATTTCGAGACCAAATTTGTCTAAATCGGTAGAAAATTGACGCAGTGGTGAATTAAAATGTAAGCGTCTTCCGCCGGATCGATGCCTGGTGCGGTGAGCTATTTCCTAGATGCGTTGGCTTCCTAGGAACGTGGTATATGTTTTCCGACTAATTTCGGGACGCTGAATCGATTGACGCAAACTAAAACTCTCTGCGACGAGCCGTTCAAAAGTTACGATAAGTACAACAGTTGGGTTATCTTGGTCTACCACATACTGTCGCCAGTGCCGGATTTCGGCCTAGGCCTACAAGGCCCAAGCCTAGGGGGCCCCAGTGGCGGAATCTTTACATAAGCTCAAAAGTCTGGCTTGCCAAAAAGCTTTATCGAAAATAATATTATAATAAATATTTTTGAGATAGTGGGCTCCCAATATAGGTCCAAAAGTGCCTAGAGGCCTTTGGTCTCTAAATCTGGGCCTGACTGTCGCAGTAAAGAAGAACCTTGTTTAAGTCAATTCCGTGTCGACCAATGTTCCCTGTATGCTGCGCGGATGCGCAGTAGTTTTACATTTACGTCACATTTTAAAATTTGCGCAGTTAAATTTATTTTCCGCGCACTTAAATTACGAGAAGTTGATTTCGTCTTCGAAATTGGGAATATTAGATTAACTAATATATTATTGTAACCAGCAACATATTACTATGATCAACAAACAGACCTGCAGCGCCATACAACGTCGCGCTGGGTGAGTTCTGTCGAACATCCCTTTGGACATGCCGATGTACATGCGACTCTTAAGAGAACGAAATCTATGCACACCTAGGTGTTATCAACTGCTTGATAGTTTAATTGGTGAGTGAACAGTTGAATTGGTGTAAGGCCGAACCACTGGCGTAAGTTCTTAAGCCAGGAGTTACGTCATCTGGTTGTCTGGTTCTCTTCTCCCATCTACTCTTCCTTGCATGACTAATTATAATATGCGATATTTGTCATTTCGCATTATATGCCCTAAGTATTGCAGCTTTCTTTCTTTGGCGATGTTCAGCAGTTCTTTATTTTTACCGATTTATTGGAATACTTCTTCATTTGTGATATGATGGATGATATGCGCAAGATGAGTCAATATATCTTAAACTCGAAAGACTCCAGAATATTTTGCGTCGCCTCTGTCAATGTCCAGGCCTCCACGCCATATAACAGGCATGATATAGCACCTTACCATTCGAATTTTAAGGGGAAGTGACAAGCCGCTGGAGAAGAACGTTTTCTTTAGTTTGTGGAAAGAAGATCTGGCCTGTTCTATTCTTGCACAAATTTCTTTCGAGTGATCCCAGTCGTCATGTATGAGGGTACTACTACTCTCTCAAAGTGTTCATTGTCGAGTATTAGTGTATCTTGGTGTGGGCCCTCGTTTTTAGATGTCACCATGTATTTTGTCTTGGAGGTGTATAATCTGAGTCCATACCGTTTTGACCTTGTTCATTATACTCTGTAGACTCTCCAAGGTGTTTGATACTATGATGGTATCATCAGCGTATCGTATGTTATTGATGTTTTCGCCATTCATTTTAATACCTTCGTTTGCGTTTAATACTTCTTGGAAATTTTTCTCAGAGCATATTTTGAACAAGATTGGAGATAGTAAAGAACCTTGCCTTGATACGAATCAACGTATCATGTTGTACAGTGTCAAACGCTTTGGCTAAGTCAATTAAACAAACGTGTACATCTCGTGCCATCTCTCTACACCTCTGAATCATGATTTGGAGTGTCAAGATGGTTTCTCTCGTTCCGAGCGCATTCCGAAAGCCTAACTGCGTCTCTCCCACATGTTCCTCACACCTATGATCATACATGCCAGGATAGATCCTGGCATGTATGATCTTCAAAAATATATTGACAATGTATCATCCAGTCTGCTAGCATTTGTCCTGTATTGTAGCTTTGATTAAATAAGTCAGTTATGATGTTCAGTAATTCCGGGTGAGACTTGCAGCATATATGAATCATTTCAGAGTGGATGTTATATGGGTCGGCTGCTTTCGCATTCTTCATTTATGTGTTGGCTTTTTGAACGTCTTTCGTAATGGCCGGTCCGTCGTTATTCGATTAACTGAAGAATTTCTATCGTCATCCATTCTTTCTTTGTTGTTTTTTAGTACTTTAAGTACTTTTGGCTCGTATTTTGGATAAGGCGCTTGAAGACGTTCCACTTTTTTTCTGTTTGTGTTACTGATGTGGTGTTATTTATACCATCGCTTGAAGATTGGCACACCTGTTCATTAATATTTGAGTCCTTCAACCTTCTCATGTCCAGTATCGGAGCGCGGGCTTTTCGTGCTACTTTGATATTATGGTTTGAATATAAAGTATAAAAAAAAGTGTAAAAAAATTGCGCAATTTGTTTTTAATTTTAATTTTTCTCCACACGCTAGACTTTGGACCGCGCAGCACTAATAAAAATTAGAGGGAACACTGGTGTCGACTTGAAATATCTCACAAACTAAGAAAGTCAGAGGAAAACACTTTGGATAAGATTTGTTGAGAATAATGTTCGTTATAAAACACGATGTTTGGTTTTGAAAAACATATATCAACAAATGTACTATTGGAAACAAAGTTTACCGTTTATAAAACTTTCCGATATATTCGTTCCGGACGCTTTCCCTTTCTTCCACAGGGGGCAGGTACGGATGGATGCCTTGGCTGCGCCGATGGGCTTGCACCCGGCCCTACAAAAGATAAACTCATTACTCATTATAAAAAAAGATAAACTCATTACTCATGATAACTCATTAGAATCTGCTGGAAAATAACAGAAATATGGAAGTTTTTAGCTGTTGAGATTCTTAGCCACTTCTAACTTGGCTTTACGTCTCTCTACGCCTTAGAGTCTTAGAGGGACGTAAAGCTAAGTTAGAAGTGGTAGAGGCTAAGGGATTTTGCCACCTCTCTCTGCCTACACTCGAGCTTGGAGTCTTAATCTTAAACACAAGTATAGGGGGCTTTAACAATTTTTAACATGGGACCTGAGCCACTACTAAGGCAGATATACTGTGATAGTTTTCCAGAGCCATGCACAAGAGTACGGTGGCTTATTTTTATTTGCACCCCAGAATTTGAACCTGGAACATATGGCGGTATTTACGTATTAACGCCACCGCAACGATATGTGGTACGTATTTATCTGCTCTAATATAACGTAATCTAATCCCTATCTAATATTTCTTCTTACTTCAGATCGAAAGGTCACATGATATGTGGTCTGGATTTATCTGTTCTTCTTCTTTCGAATTGGCCTACTTTGGACCACACTTGTTCAACTGTTGGGCTTTGACCTTTGCCCAGTATTGTCGCATCTTCTGCCGGTGTAACTCCTTTCTCTCTTCTGTCCAGGGGATACCTTTCCTTCGAGGTTTTTCCTGAAATCCATGGACTTCCTTCAGGGTGCGTCTCACAGACTGTCTGTTTTTGAGATCTGTTATTCCCAGTTCTTTAATATCCTTCTCGGTCTCTGTCAACCAAGTGGTACGAAGCTTCTTGTTTTGCCAGAAGGTGAACAGACGGTTGGTTGGAACAGATCAGTTTGAAGGCAATCTTGCAACGTTGCCATAGAAAGCTACCCTTCTTTTCTGTGCACAGTCAGAGAGCATCTCAATATGTTCGTAGAGCTCAGAGTTATGCCGTCTTCGGAATTCCCCATCTTCCTTTACCGGGCCTAGGATCTTCCTAAGGATTCTCCTCTCTTATTTCCAATTTCTCTATTAGACCCCTTCGGTTCAAGGAAAGACACTCCATGGCATATAGGGCTTCTGGTCATAAGACTGATGTGTAACGTTTAAGTTTCAGGTTGCGTGACAGGCATTTCTTATTGTAAGTGTTCTTAGTCAGCCGAAAGGCTAGTTCTAACTTGCTGACTCTCTTGGATAATGATGCTCTTTCCGATAAATTGGGTTCAGTCCATTCGCCGAGATACTTAAATTTCTCAGTCCTCTTGATGTTTCCCTGTTCTAGTAACATCTCTCTGTTTGCTTCTCTAATGTTGGTGAAGAATTCTGTTTTCTCCAGCGACACTTGAAGACCTACTTTGGCAGCCTGTTTTCTGAAGCAGTTTACCTACATTGTTGCCGTCTCAAGAGAATTAGCAAACAGTGCCATGTCATCTGCAAAGGCCAGGCAATCTACAACCAGTCCATCGTTCTTACGTCCCTGGTAGATACCACTCTGAGCACCCAAATCATAACCTTTTCAAGGACACAGTTGAAGAGAAGTGGGGAAAGTCCATCTCCTTGTCTCACTCCAGTTTTTCTGAAATCTCGCCTCTAAATTTAACCTTGGAATGGGTGTTGGTCAAAGTTTCTAGGATTAGTCTGCGGGTTTTGTTGTCTAGTGCTAGTTCCTGGAGTACTTTAAGCGTTTCTCTATCGATGGAATCGTAGGCCTTCCTAAAATCAACAAAGGTGACGACCACCTTGCGGTTTCTCATCTTGGAGTATGCAAGTATAGTTTTAAGGTTGAGGATCTGTTCAACGCAGGATCGGGTCTTCCTGAAGCCCACCAGGTATTCTCCCAGTTGACTATCCAACTGATTTTCTGCCCTTATTTGTAACGCCTTCGAGAGAATCTTGTATGTTACCGGGACGAGAGAAATTCCACGGTAGTTGTTTTTTTTTTTTTTTTTTATGTGGTTCGGGGGAAGCTGTACCAGCCTGTGTGTGAGGCTCTCACTCACTAAACCCCTTCTTCCACTTGGCTTAAAAGTACACCACCCCGGTATCGCTTGCGCATTCCTTCAGGGTGGGCAGTCCGGACGGATTTTTTTCCGCCCTAGTTTTTCTGTTTTCTCCTTGTATTTTTATCTTGGTGAAATTAAATATTTGCTCATGTTTGTAGCTGCGCCTCTCGGAGTTTTTTCCACTCTGTAGTATGTCTCTCGTCTATTTTTGTGTCAAAATATACGAAAACATTTAGCTTAGTGTCCCAGTTATTTTCGTTTTCTAGCATGAAATCTACTAGTTCTCGGGGTTCCATAGTAGCATCTCTCAGAGCTGTAGTTCTTTCCTTTTCCCATCTTTCATAATCTAGTATAGTGTGCACAACATTGTCGTCCTGTCCACAGTAGTCGCACTGTCCGTCTGATGCTCTTCTAATATTATGTAGATAGTCTTTGAAGCATCCGTGTCCTGTCAAAACTTGTGTCAAGTGGTAGTTAAATTCCCCATGTTTTCTATTTATCCATTTAGGTATATCCGGAATTAGCAGTCTCGTCCATTGTCCTTTTTCCGTATTCGGCCAATTTCTTTGCCAGTCCTCTATAGTTGTTTGTCTTGCAATTTGTCCATGTTCTCTTGAAGGTGCTTTATAGCATATTTTCCTTTCACTAGCTGTGTATTCTATTGGGGGGATTCCAGCAATTACCAAGGCCGCTTCCCTTGATACAGTCCTATATGCACTGCATATTCTTATAGCTGCTTTTCTTTGGACGCTTGCAAGAACTTTTTTGTTTTTTGTCTGGAGCAGTGCGTTTGCCCACACAGGAGCTACGTATAGCATGGCCGAGTGGGCTACCAAGCTGAGCAGTTTTCTTTTGCTGCTCTTTGGTCCTCCGACGTTAGGCATTATTTTTTCCAGTGCGGCTACTGTTTTTAGTCCTTTTTCCGCAGCTCTCGCAATATGTGCTTCAAAGTTTGTTTCCCTATCGATTATTATGCCTAGATACTTTACCCATTCGTTGGGTTTAATTACTACATTTTGTATTTTGAAGCACATTGGTAGCACTTTTCTTCTTCCAGTCAAGAGAACGGCTTCTGATTTTTCCGGTGCCAGTCACAGGTCCTTGCTAGGCATCCAGTTGATTATGCGGTTTATAGCTGCGTTTGCTTTTTCCATTAAGGCCTGTTCAGATTTTGCTGTAACGACAAGCGCCAGATCGACCTCAAAACCTATAGTTGTTACAGCTTCCGCTTGAGCCAGTCTAAGCGCCCCGTCATAGACAATGTTCTACAGTGTGGGTCCTAGTACAGATCCTTGTGGGACAGCACTGTTAACACTATGCTCTCTAGGCTCCCCATTTGCAACATAGATGATTTTGCGGTCATTGAAATAACTCCTTTAACGGTAGTTGTTTAGATTAGTAAAATCTCCCTTTTTGTGAAG
The DNA here is from genome assembly GCA_944588485.1 of Phosphuga atrata. Lineage (NCBI taxonomy): Eukaryota > Metazoa > Arthropoda > Insecta > Coleoptera > Silphidae > Phosphuga > Phosphuga atrata. The sequence continues at coordinate 28,287,609 of OX155906.1, forward strand.
CGGATGGATCAGAGCAGATTTCCAATCGGGTGGTAATTTTTTCCTAGATGTCCTGGATGATCTCGGTTAGCTTGCGCATGGCATTGTTTCCAGCACTTTTCCACAGTTCAGCAACAATAGAGTCCTCTCCCGCTGCCTTATTATTCTTAAGAAGTTGAATGATCTGACCAACTGATTTATCTGCTCTGTTATAACCTAATCTAACAATCTATTTTGTTAAAATCTATAGCTGCGGTGGCTTTAATACATAAGTACCCTTATGGCTTAGTAATCTGACACCTTGACTACTAGGCCACCACTGCCTTGTATTATTTACCACTTTTATTATTTACCACTTTTACCATTTACCACTTTTATTATTTACCACTTTTACCATTTACCACTTTTACCATTTACCACTTTTACTATTTACCACTTTTACCATTTACCACTTTTTACCATTTACCACTTTTAGCATTTACTACTTTTACCATTTACCACTTTTTCCAATTACCACTTATCTTTTAGTACTTTTACCATTTACCACTTTTACCATTTACTACTTACACCATTTACCACTTTTACCATTTACCACTTTTTACCATTTACTACTTTTACTATTTACCACTTTTACCATTTACCACTTTTTACCATTTATTACTTTTACTATTTACCACTTTTACCATTTACCACTTTTTACCATTTACTACTTTTACTATTTACCACTTTTACCATTTACCACTTTTTACCATTTACCACTTTTAGCATTTACTACTTTTACCATTTACCATTTTTTCCAATTACCACTTATCTTTTAGTACTTTTACCATTTACTACTTACACCATTTACCACTTTTTACCTTTTACCACTTACCACTTTTAGCATTTACTACTTTTACCATTTACCACTTTTTCCAATTACCACTTTTTACAATTTACCTTTTTATCTTTTAGTACTTTTACCATTTACCACTTTTACCATTTACTACTTATACCATTTACCACTTTTACCATTTACCACTTTTTACCATTTACCACTTTTTAACATTTACCACTTAACACTTTTAGCATTTACTACTTACCCAGAAGCTTTTGCAGTATTGGTAGTTCTCCATTTTATCGGTGCATTTGTCCTTGTCGAAGTTGTTGTCGTTGAGGCATTTGTAGGTGAGTTTTTGCTCTTTGAGGCACGGGTTGAGTTTCTCGTGGTCAGGATTCCTAGTCATTCTGTTTGTTGGGAAGGGAAGAAAAGCATTTAAATATTTGAACGAGTTTTGATAAATTTTTAGGTTAGAATAGCGAAAACGATGAATTTTACGTCAAATTTTGGGAAATTCGCAACTTGTTCACAGAATTTCCGCAAAATTTTCACAGTTTTCCTCGATTTGCTCACATTTTAATTAAATTTTGACAATTAATTCTCACATTCGAGCTGACACCTGTTGCTAGATTCGGTTTGTTGAACTACCGGCGCCTTCTGATTGGTCTTTGAACTGTCATGTCGCTATCTTTCCAACATTGCCACGTTTATATCAATTTGCAAATTCTGTTTACGAATTTTAAAAATACTAAAATTGAAATATTTCGAAAATTGTAAGAGTTATTAACGAAATTTTTGGACAACATTTTATTGGGAATTCAATTTTGTGTAAATTGAAGAAGTGGAAACTGTTGAAGTTAAAGAAGTGGAAAATAATGAAATTTGCAATTTTTGAAATATATTGCAAATCAATATTGTTAGAGGAAAATTACTTGGATAAATTTTGTGCGGAATTTAATGTAGTATAAAAAACCGCGAACGTAAGTTTGAGTGGTTGGAATGTTGAGTGGTTTGAGCATAAAAATTTAAATTTGTGGCGAAATTTTCAAATCGAAATATCTCTAAAACTAAAAAAGTCACAGAAAAGTTGCTTAAATAAACCTAGTGCGGAATTAAATTTAGTATAAGACTCTGCGAAAACATTTCTTGCTTTTCAAACCCATCGCAAAAAAAAAGGTTTTTTTTGCAAAATCTTCAACCTGAAATATCTCGCAAAGCAACAGTTTTACAGAAAAAATGGCTTGGATACAAGTTGTAGAGATTTCAATTCTATATAAGAAACTAAAAAAAGAAACAACACATCTCGAATGGTTTTCTTACAAAACGTAAAAAACTAAAATTACTTTTTTGAAACGAATCAGGAAAACGTACAAATTGTGTTAAAACGTTTAAAAATAAAACTAAGCATATTTTAAATGCTTTAATATAAGTTTTATTTTATTATTGCAAGTTTTATATAATAATTTTTGTATTCTTGACTGGTGGGAGTTATTTGTGAAAGGTGGCAACGTCGGTGCAGTGTGATGACTCCTATGGCAAGAATGAAGTCTAAACGTAAATAAATTTGTGTGGATCGTCGTTTGTGCTGTGCAGCGAGTGTTTTGTTTTTGTTTTCCGGTGGTGGAAATCGGGGCGAGTTTTCGGTTGGATTGATGGTGCAGGGGCGGAAAACGGGGAAAAACCGTTGGACGAGCTGGCCAGAGATCGAGTGACCTTAGCTGGAACAAACGAACGTCGACCCAGCGGTTTTTGTTAGTTTGTGTTTTGTTTTGTGGGGTTTTAGCCAATGAAAAATGTCGAAGAATAAAATTGTTATTAAGAATAGTCAAGCTACGCAGGACAGTCACATTGTGGAAGTTAAGAGCAAGGTAAGAACATTTTAGCATTTTCTTTAATTAATTTTCTTCTACTTTTTGCTATTTTTTATGTCAATTTTTCCTTGTTATTTCTTATTTTCGTGAAATTTCATGAATATTTCATGAATGTAGCTCAGCGGTTATCATTCTATTTACAGTTGTGTACCCCTTGGTAGTTCATTATCGTAAATTGTACCCCTTACATTAGAAAAATGTGTATATTTTAGATACTCGTGTTTTTACTTTAAACATATATGTTGTTACTCTTTGGAGGAGTTCTTCTTCTTTGTCATTCCCTCACTGCTGAGGATTGTGAACGTAAACATTCAACTGCATGTCTCCATAGGTTATGGTCCAGCTATTTGGATATCTGATCGGACAATCTCTTGGGACTACGGCCTCTAGGTCTCTTGCCCTCAACCTTCCTTCTCACCGTCAGTCGTTCAAGATTGTCATTGCCCCTGTAATATTTCAAGACCTTGTGCAGGCAAACCTGACACAGACGTTGCGCCCCCTCAATCTTCAGTTCTTTCAAGATAGAGACGTTTGTGTGGGGAGCTGTACAGGGTATCCTCAGCAAGCCGTGCCAACACCACATCTCAAAGGCATCTATCCTCTGTCTGTCCGCCGCTTTCAACGTCCACGTCTCTGCCTCATAAAGAAAAGTGGAAAACACGAGGGTACAGACTAGGTGTAGCTTCGTCCTATTTGTTATATTACTGTCCTTCCATATCTTACAGAGTTGAGTCATTGCCGCTTTAGCCATGCCTATACGTCTTCTTATTTCAGGCTCGCAGTTTCCCTTGCTGGTGATAATAGAGCCAACGTACTGGAACTTCTCCATCATCTCGTAATCCCGCATAAGCGTGGTCGGTGGTAGAGTCAATTACGGTTATTTTCTGCGGTCCACTATCATCAGCTTTTGTTAACTGCGAGACCCAAACTCAACCTTGGAGGAGTAACAACAAACAAACATCCAAATGACAAACATGGAGTAATAGACAAATGTTAGAGCCTCGACAAACATCTGACATCAAGTCCGGTTTTTCACCAGCACTTTTACCTCCAGCCAGGTTTTCTTCTGATTCACAATCACATCCAGAACTGTTCTTTTCCATGTTTGTACTAGTCTTGCTCTATTCCTCTTCCCTTGGGGGTTCCAGTGATTTTGGTGATGTTGTAGTGGTCTTGGCGATATCTATGGTGATCTTCTTTTGAAGTGTTACTCGCAACAGTTCTTGTTTGGAGATCTTGTCAGGCTAGTAGACACCTATGATTCTGCTCAGGAATTTGTTAGCTGCCACCTGCAGTTTGTCTTCAAGATATTTGGACATTTTCCAGGTTTCGCATCCATAGACAAGCACAGATTTGACATTTGATTGGTAGAGATGGAGTAGTTTTCGAGCACTGACTGGAGTCCCATACTGGTTTTAATTGTCTGAATGCTTGGTGGGCTTTCCTAATTTGTAACTTTTTTTTTCTCTCAAGTGGCTCCACTGAAATGGAAGCACAGAGGGACCGCCAACGATGGCATTACTGCCTCTGCCCACCCTTCGAGTCTTCCCGCAACTGGCACCAGATGAGCTTTATTCAATAGTACCACAAGATTTACATAAAAATTCAAGATGCTATGCAACAGTGACGTTGTCATTTACAATGACAACAAAAATAAAACTAAACAAAAAAGAAAAACCCTACCGCCCTTGTTCCCACCCGGTCAACTCCTTAGCCCGCATGACTGAAGTCGCGAATCGGCTTAAGGCCGCCCACACCTCCCGCCCCAATTCGCTAGCGAGGCCACCCATCCAGGGCCTACGCCAACGCAACTCTCCCAACGCGGACACGCCACGAGGTGTGACCCATGTCGTCGCGCACGCCATCCACAGGATGTGCACCTGTCGTCTGGGGCATTCCCAATCCTGTGGAGATACGCTCCGAAGGACCCGTGTCCGGTAAGAAGCTGGGTGAGGAAGTAAGAACCAACCTCGTCCAGCCGTCGCCCCATCCACCGAATTAAATCAGGGATGAGGCGACGAGTCCACGCGCCGTTTCCGCCGCGTGACCACCTCTCATGCCAGCAGGCTAGTAGTTGCTCCCGAGCAACTCTCCACGCGGTTCCCACCAGATGTTCTTGCGTCCCTAACCGACGCGCGCTCCATAACAAGCAGGTGCGCGGGAGGAATCCGCGATATGACCTCCACGGCGTCACTGCTGACAGTGCGGTAAGCCCGGGCGACCCTAATGGCCACCGGGCCCATCGCAAACGCTCCCTGTTACGGGCGTTACCCCTCACCTCCGCTGCCCACACCGGTGCTGCGTATAGGAGTCTGCTAGTGGCCACACTGGCCATAAGTCTCCTCTCAAGCTCCCCAGGCCCGTAGGCCCTCGGCATGTCCTTCCACAAATCCCCACTCACCCGCCTGGATAATCACACCGAGATACCGGATCGACCGTTCGACCAGTATCCTCTCTCTCCAAAGATTTCAATCTCCAGAATGCCTCTACCTGACCTTCTGGTGGAGAGCAGGGCCGCCTGTGTTTTAGAGGCGCTGAGCTGATGGCGTCTCCATCCATTCCCGAACGAGTTCCCCGGCGCGCGTGACCCTGAGACGCAGCATATCCCAACACCTTTCGGTGAAGACAAGTGCAAGGTCGTTTGCGTACGCCACAATACCCACCCCTGTGGGCAGTAACCGTCTCAGCGTCCGCAAAACGCCGACATAGACGACATTCCACAAGAATGGTCCTAAAACCGATCCCTGCGGAATCTCGGCAGACAATCCCCGCCAGCCCCAATCGCGCCAGTCCTCCCCCTCGCGGTACCTGATGGTTCTGTCGCGCAGGTAATCAGCAGTGAGCCTCAGCAACGTCTCCGGTAGTTTCCACCCTGCTAGGGCCTCGAGAACGAACCACCATTGTACCGTGTTGAAGGCATTGGCGACGTCAAAGCTGACGACCACATAATGCCCCCTGGTACGGTACGGTCGGCTGTTGCCCCCTCTCCGCGACACGAAGGACAGCCCGGATGGCATCCTCCGTCCCAACCCCTTTACGAAAGCCGAACTGCTCCGGAGCGAGTCCGCCCCCTTGCTCTATAACGGCTTGTAACCGCCATAGAAGCAACCTTTCTAGCACTTTTGCCCCGCCGTCCAGCAAACAGATCGGTCTGTACGCACCAGGCGTCGAGGGATCCTTACCCGGATTTGGAATAAGGGCCAAAATGGCATGAAACACTCCCTCTTCCAGACATCTGTTGCAAACGTCGGCAAGTCCTTCGAGGTCCCCCCTGCTGCCAGGCGGAACAACTCTTTAGGCAGCCCGTTTGGACTGGGTACCTTTTTCGCGGGTAGTGAGGCTACCGCTCTGCCGACCTCCTCCACGGTGAAGGAGGCCACCCCAACGTACCGCCCCACGACAGCGCGTCCCACCCCTCTCGCCATGACAGGGAAAAGGTGGTCAACCACGGATTCGGTCCCACCCATCACGCACGCGTCCGGACCCTTCCCTCCGTGTCCGGACCGACCGGTGACGGCAAGCCCCACGGATCGCGGTTGACCAGGAGGCAGAGAAGGCGCTCGTCGAAAATCACAACGGTCCTGTTTCGTCCGCTCCTCCGCAGCCTCACACGGCTCTCCTCTACGCCGCGCCCTCTGAAGTTGACGCCTAGACACCACCGCCACGCGTCTCGCTTGCGCCACTTCTGGCGTCCACCAATAAACCGGCTTCCGCACCCCTGAGGCCAGCCGTATTTCAACCACCGTATTTCAGCCGCGTCAACCACCCTGTTCACGAACGCCTCGGTAAGATCTTCCGCGGGCAGCCCGTGCGGTGTACTTCCTCGAGCCATCACCCGAGTAATAGCTTCCCGATCAGCTCTCCCAACTATCCAACGATCACTGAGCTCGCGCGGCTGCCCCTCGATGGCATTACTGTACAGGTAAAAGGAAACGAATTGGTGGTCGCTCAGCGACTCCCTGACTTCCCATCAGTCCCTGCGATGCGATCGTCAAGTCCACAATTGACGTTCGCGGACCTCTCCTGAAGGTCGGAACCTTTCCCCGGTTGCAAATGGCGAGGTCCAGTGCCGACGCCTCCTAATTTGCATCTTTTTTTTTATGAGAGGGGGGAAAATACCTTTACGTACGACCCTCAGAAACGACAAACAGAAATACCCTGAGGAGTGTGGGACTCACCCGGCATGATGGTACCACCGGTCCTACCCACTAAAAACCACCTCCTCTTTCCTGCAATAACCATTCACCCCACCACGGGATCGCCTTGCGGCATTACTTCATGGTGGAGAGAAGTCTCTACTCGTTGGCATCTTTCGTTATCCGTTAATTATTCGTTATCCCTCTCGTCCAGTTCTTTCTTTAATAGGATGTCTTGCACCATTTTTTCAATTATATTCCACCCTACTTCGCTGTTCAACATTTCGGGCACTAAGTTCTCGGGTGTTAGTTTTTTACGAATTAGGTATTCAGCTCGATTACGTACCTCGTTCCACTGCGGGCAGCTGAAGAACGTGTGCTCTGCTGTGTCTTCCTCGGCCCCACAGTAAGTGCATTCTGCTATTTGGCTCTTCCCTATTCTCTTCTTGTAGGCCACAAAGCAACCATGACCGGTGAGCATTTGCGAGAGGTGGAATGATAGTTCTTCATGCTGCCTAGAGTACCAGTCTTTAATTTTAGGTATTAGCCTATGCGTCCACGGGCTTGTTTCCGTGCTTTCCCATCTTTCCTGCCACCTTTCCATGGTATCTTCCCTAGCGTCCCTCCTCCGCTCCAGGTTCAAGCCGAACGTTTCTCCCCTTTCTTTAGCGAGTAAGTCGAGCGGAATTACTCTTCTTATGACAAGTAATGATTCTGTTGCGGCAGTTCTGTAACTTCTGCAGATGCGGATTGCAATAGTTCTCTGTACGCGTAGTAATTTTTGTCTATATTTCTGGTATCTACAGGCCTCCATCCACACGGGGGGCGGCATAAAGAATGATAGACTGGGCTGCGGTTGCTAAGAGTCTTCGTTTCCTTTCGGTTGGCCCATTTTCACGCGGCATGAGTCTGGAAAGAGACAGAGCCGCTCTTTGCGCTTTTTCAGCAACATGCGTTATGTGATGGCCAAAGGTGAGGCTCTTATGCATTACGACACCAAGATATTTCACGTGGTTGGTTGGTAGTATTATTGTACCTCCCACCTCGAACTGTATCTCTCCGTACCTCTTTCTACCAGAGAGCATCACCGCTTCGGTCTTTTCCGTGGCGAGTTGAAGTTTGTTCTTTTTTAGCCATATGGAGATCCTATGTATCGCCTCGGTGGTATTGTGCATTAGATCTTCTCTCGATTTAGGTCTAGAGACCACTGCCAGGTCGGCGGCGTAAGCAATTATTTCCACGCCGTCGGGCAAATCAACAAGTTCCAGAGATGGGGGGCCAGTACAGAACCTTGGGGTACACCACATGTCACTGGAATTGCAACGCCGTCTTCTAGCTCTAGCTTTCTGCCAGTCAGGTAGCTTCCTATGATCTTTCTCAGCTAGGCTGAGATGTTTCTTTCTAGTAGTTCCTTTTTTATTAAGTTCCAGTTGGCGGAGTTGAAAGCATTCTTTATATCAAGCGTGACAAGGACGCATAGCTTTCTGGTTTTCCGTGTCTTTTTCATTTCGTTTGTTGCAATATCGCATACTCTCTTCACGGCTTGAATTGTTGAACGTCCTTCTCTGAAGCCATACTGTCTATATCTAAAGAGTAGAATTTATGCAATAGAGTCTTTGGAAGAGTTACGCCGACGCATTACTGGAGAATGCCGTCAAATTACGCCACAGATCCTCCAAAATGTAAGAGAACGTTTCTAGCGGAATTTGTATTCTTGTTGGATGCGCACAATTTGAGCATTTGTTAAACTAATAAAAATCTTTTCTGGCGTTGAACGATATTTTTAGAACGACACGTTGACCTTCCTTTCAACGACATAAACGAAGAACGAGTTCATAATTTGAAATTAAATAATCTCGACAGCAAACCGATGCATTTGGAAAATCTTAGCGGTTTAGTATTCAGGGCAAAAGGACTTTCAAATTAGGTATCACTTACCCCACCGTGCCATTTTAAATTTCAGAGGTTGTGGTCCAGCGTGAAGGGGTCAAGTGATTTGGCTACAAATTTTCTTGTAAAAACTGTCCCCCTCACGAACAAAGTTGACGTGTCCGAGCGTTTTTCCATCCATCTTTAACTAACCGGACGATATAGATATAATAACTAACTCGAAAAATAAGATGATCCATGCATTCGCGGCCATTGAAGCAGCATGAAACAGAATGGGTCTGGTATAAACACAGATAAGACAAAATCCGTGGTCTGTTAGAAAAGTATCCGACCTAAATTTTTATTTTGAAAACCTGATGGATTTAAATCAAGCGCGCTTTCATGAGCCGACCTTGAACCTTCGTGCGCCTGCGTGAATTTTTTCTCGCCTGTAGCGAGCGTCAGTTGCTAGTGTTCGAGTGACGTAGTGTGTAGTGCTCTGGTCGGTTTTTCAATGCAAGTAAAACGACTGGAGCAGCGCTACTGCATCAAATTTTGCCAGAAACTGGGCGAAAACCAGGTGAAAACCATTCGGAAGATTCAGGCGGCTTTCGATGTCGATGCTATGGGCATCACACAGATTAAGGAGTGGTACAACCGGTTTAAAGACGGTCGCACATCGGTGCAAAGCGACATCTTTAACAAACCGAAAATCCCTGTTTCGATTTCAATAAACCATCTGGTATTCGCCATAGGAACTCTAACACTAACTTTTGTGATGTGATTCCGAAGATTGTTAGGAAAACCATCGCTATACGCCAATAAGAAACAAGTATTGAATTTGTTACACTACCATATAGACGCCATATATGCCATTGGAATTTTAACACTAACTTTCATGACCATCGCTATGCGCCAATAGAAATGGTGCAAGGATTATGATACACGATATCTAACTGTAGTAGGGAAAGATAGTTCGTTCTAAATCCACCGCTTCCGGTGACCTCGGCCACTTCCGGTGGCCTTGGCGACTTCCAGGGTGTGAGGTCTATGTAGCCCCACGCTAAACAGGATGTGAGTTCTATGTAACCTCACGCTAAACAGGGTGTGGGGGTCTATGTTGTTCCACCGGTCTATGTTGCCCTTATATCGCTCCACTGGGCGAGGAACCGGAAATGATCAAGGTCTCGCTTGCTAGAAGCAGAGCTAGATAAAGGCAAACAGCTCTCGAACAGACAATATGAGTTCAGGGAAAGAATATCGACAGTAGATGCTATCATGAAAGTTGTTGGAATGGCAGAGAAAGCTTCAGCTGATATGCCGACAACACGGAAGATTAGCGTGTTGATGTTAAAAACGCAATCAATGGCGAAATATCATGGCAGAACTGACTAGGAGGAAGATACTTTTTCGAATATTATTCGAAGTTGGCACTGAAATCGGTGATTAAGGATACAGTGGTGTTGCTCAGGACTCAGTTCTGGGTCCTACATTGTGGAACATCCTGTGCGACGGCGTGTTGAGTGTAAATAACGTTTTCGATTCTAGTTCGGATATTACCTAGTCTATCTCGTTCCGGGGTCCATCAGTCGCACTCAAAGATAGTGTGTGCAGCCACAGATTATGTGCCCTGCTGCCGATGTTATAGGTGCATTCTTTAAAGAGTTTAAAGGAACCATTTTCGTTGAGTGCATGATCACATGATACTACTTCGCCGTGTTGTCCTGTAGCCCAGGTAGCCATTCTATCTGTGGGATAAGAAACGTTGTCCCGAATTTGGCATTGTCCGTGTCATTTGGCATTGTCCACATTTGGCCACGTCCTTTGCCATTTTGCAAGCGTTTGTTAGGCAGACAAGACTGGACAGACTGTTTTTGTAAGCAGTTGGAATTCAATCGCAGAAAGGTAATAGATTCCAGGAATTTGAAATGATTCATGCTCTCTTAACCAATCGGGTGACGCTTAGAAAGTGACTCAAAAACAAAAGAGAAATTACTTAAAAAAGGTAGAAAGTCTAGACTTGTTTTGTATGTCTAGTTTTATCTGTCTAATTTTTATCATTATCATTTTTGATGGATATGTAACATTTTTAATAGATATGTCAAATTTTTGACAGAGATGTCACGTTTTTGACTGATTTGTCACATTTTTTGACAGATTTTTCACATTTTTCTGACAGATTTGTCACATTTTTGACAGATTTGTCTATCTAGTCTTGTCTGTCTAGGCTTGCTTCACTAGTCTTGACTGTCTAGTCTTGTCTGTCTAGTCTTGTCTGTCTAGTCTTGTCTGTCTAGTCTTGTCTGTCTAGTCTTGTCTGTCTAGTCTTGTCTGTCTAGTCTTGTCTGTCTAGTCTTGTCTGTCTAGTCTTGTCTCTCTAGTCTTGTCTGTCTAGTCTTGTCTGTCTAGTCTTGTCTGTCTAGTCTTGTCTGTCTAGTCTTGTCTGTCTAGTCTTGTCTGTCTAGTCTTGTCTGTCTAGTCTTGTCTGTCTAGTCTTGTCTGTCTAGTCTTGTCTGTCTAGTCTTGTCTGTCTAGTCTTGTCTGTCTAGTCTTGTCTGTCTAGTCTTGTCTGTCTAGTCTTGTCTGTCTAGTCTTGTCTGTCTAGTCTTGTCTGTCTAGTCTTGTCTGTCTAGTCTTGTCTGTCTAGTCTTGTCTGTCTAGTCTTGTCTGTCTAGTCTTGTCTGTCTTGTCTTGTCTGTCTAGTCTTGTCTGTCTAGTCTTGTCTGTCTAGTCTTGTCTGTCTAGTCTTGTCTGTCTAGTCTTGTCTGTCTAGTCTTGTATGTCTAGTCTTGTCTGTCTAGTCTTGTCTGTCTAGTCTTGTCTGTCTAGTATTGTCTGTCTAGTCTTGTCTGTCTAGTCTTGTCTGTCTAGTCTTGTCTGTCTAGTCTTGTCTGTCTAGTCTTGTCTGTCTAGTCTTGTCTGTCTAGTCTTGTCTGTCTAGTCTTGTCTGTCTAGTCTTGTCTGTCTAGTCTTGTCTGTCTAGTCTTGTCTGTCTAGTCTTGTATGTCTAGTCTTGTCTGTCTAGTCTTGTCTGTCTAGTCTTGTCTGTCTAGTATTGTCTGTCTAGTCTTGTCTGTCTAGTCTTGTCTGTCTAGTCTTGTCTGTCTAGTCTTGTCTGTCTAGTCTTGTCTGTCTAGTCTTGTCTGTCTAGTCTTGTCTGTCTAGTCTTGTCTGTCTAGTCTTGTCTGTCTAGTCTTGTCTGTCTAGTCTTCTCTGTCTAGTCTCGTCTGTCTAGTCTCGTCTGTCTAGTCTTGTCTGTCTAGTCTTGTCTGTCTAGTCTTGTCTGTCTAGTCTTGTCTGTCTAGTCTTGTCTGTCTAGTCTTGTCTGTCTAGTCTTGTCTGTCTAGTCTTGTCTGTCTAGTCTTGTCTGTCTAGTCTTGTCTGTCTAGTCTTGTCTGTCTAGTCTTGTCTGTCTAGTCTTGTCTGTCTAGTCTTGTCTGTCTAGTCTTGTCTGTCTAGTCTTGTCTGTCTAGTCTTGTCTGTCTAGTCTTGTCTGTCTAGTCTTGTCTGTCTAGTCTTGTCTGTCTAGTCTTGTCTGTCTAGTCTTGTCTGTCTAGTCTTGTCTGTCTAGTCTTGTCTGTCTAGTCTTGTCTGTCTACTCTTGTCTCTCTAGTCTTGTCTGTCTAGTCTTGTCTGTCTAGTCTTGTCTGTCTAGTCTTGTCTGTCTAGTCTTGTCTGTCTAGTCTTGTCTGTCTAGTCTTGTCTGTCTAGTCTTGTCTGTCTAGTCTTGTCTGTCTAGTCTTGTCTGTCTGTCTAGTCTTGTCTGTCTAGTCTTGTCTGTCTAGTCTTGTCTGTCTAGTCTTGTCTGTCTAGTCTTGTCTGTCTAGTCTTGTCTGTCTAGTCTTGTCTGTCTAGTCTTGTCTGTCTAGTCTTGTCTGTCTAGTCTTGTCTGTCTAGTCTTGTCTGTCTAGTCTTGTCTGTCTAGTCTTGTCTGTCTAGTCTTGTCTGTCTAGTCTTGTCTGTCTAGTCTTGTCTGTCTAGTCTTGTCTGTCTAGTCTTGTCTGTCTAGTCTTGTCTGTCTAGTCTTGTCTGTCTAGTCTTGTCTGTCTAGTCTTGTCTGTCTAGTCTTGTCTGTCTAGTCTTGTCTGTCTAGTCTTGTCTGTCTAGTCTTGTCTGTCTAGTCTTGTCTGTCTAGTCTTGTCTGTCTAGTCTTGTCTGTCTAGTCTTGTCTGTCTAGTCTTGTCTGTCTAGTCTTGTCTGTCTAGTCTTGTCTGTCTAGTCTTGTCTGTCTAGTCTTGTCTGTCTAGTCTTGTCTGTCTAGTCTTGTCTGTCTAGTCTTGTCTGTCTAGTCTTGTCTGTCTAGTCTTGTCTGTCTAGTCTTGTCTGTCTAGTCTTGTCTGTCTAGTCTTGTCTGTCTAGTCTTGTCTGTCTAGTCTTGTCTGTCTAGTCTTGTCTGTCTAGTCTTGTCTGTCTAGTCTTGTCTGTCTAGTCTTGTCTGTCTAGTCTTGTCTGTCTAGTCTTGTCTGTCTAGTCTTGTCTGTCTAGTCTTGTCTGTCTAGTCTTGTCTGTCTAGTCTTGTCTGTCTAGTCTTGTCTGTCTAGTCTTGTCTGTCTAGTCTTGTCTGTCTAGTCTTGTCTGTCTAGTCTTGTCTGTCTAGTCTTGTCTGTCTAGTCTTGTCTGTCTAGTCTTGTCTGTCTAGTCTTGTCTGTCTAGTCTTGTCTGTCTAGTCTTGTCTGTCTAGTCTTGTCTGTCTAGTCTTGTCTTGTCTATCTTGTCCTGTCTGTCTAGTCTTGTCTGTCTAGTCTTGTCCATCTAATCTTGTCTGTTTAGTCTTGTCTGTCTAGTCTTGTCGATCTAATCTTATCTGTCTAGTCTTATCTATCTAGATTTCACTATCTAATCTAGTCTGTTAATTGTTTAATCTTTTGTATCTATTTTTAGTTTGATGCGGAGTTCCGTCGGTTCTCGGTGAAGCGCGACCCGGCGGCGCGCTTCGAGGAGTTCCGGGGGCTGCTGGAGAGCCTGCACGCTCTGCGCGAGACGGCGTTCCTGGTCAGCTACATCGACCCCAGCGACCAGGACATCCTGCCCATCAACAACGACGAGAACCTGCGGCGCGCCCTCGTCAACGCCAAGCCCCTGCTGCGAGTCATCATCCAAAGGAAAGGTAAAGAGATTTATTGGCAACGGTGTTTGAAACAACTTCGCGTTGAAACGACTTCGGCTTGAAACAACTTCGCGTTGAAACGACGACAGCTTGTAACGACTTCAGCTTGTAGCAACTTCAGTTTGAAACAATTTTGCGTTGAAACGACTTCAGCTTGAAACGACGACAGCTTGTAGCAACTTCAGTTTAAAACAACTTCGCGCTGAAACGACTTCGGCTTAAAACAAGTTCGTGTTGAAATGAGTTTAGCCTTGAAACGACGACAGCTGGTAGCAACTTCAGTTTGAAACAACTTCGCGTTGAAACGACTTTAGCTTGAAACGACTTCAGCATGAAACGACGACAGCTTGTAGCAACTTCAGTTTGAAACAACTTCGCGTTGAAACGACTTCAGCTTGAAACAACGACAGCTTGTAGCAACTTCAGTTTGAAACAACTTCGCGTTGAAACGACTTCAGCATGAAACGACGACAGCTTGTAGCAACTTCAGTTTGAAACAATTTCGCGTTGAAACGACTTCAGTTTGAAACAACGACAGCTTGTAGCAACTTCAGTTTGAAACAACTTCGCGTTGAAACGACTTCAGCTTTAAACAACGACAGCTTGTAGCAACTTCAGTTTGAAACAACTTCGCGTTGAAACGACTTCAGCATGAAACGACGACAGCTTGTAGCAACTTCAGTTTGAAACAACTACGCGTTGAAACGACTTCAGCTTGAAACAACGACAGCTTGTAGCAACTTCAGTTTGAAACAACTTCGCGTTGAAACGACTTCGGCATGAAACGGCGACAGCTTGTAGCAACTTCAGTTTGAAACAACTTCGCGTTGAAACGACTTCAGCTTGAAACAACGACAGCTTGTAGCAACTTCAGTTTGAAACAACTTCGCGTTTGAACGACTTCAGCATGAAACGACGACAGCTTGTAGCAACTTCAGTTTGAAACAACTTCGCGTTGAAACGACTTCAGCTTGAAACAACGACAGCTTGTAGCAACTTCGGTTTGAAACAACTTCGCGTTGAAACGACTTCAGCTTGAAACGACTTCAGCATGAAACGACGACAGCTTCTAGCAACTTCAGTTTGAAACTACTTCGCGTTGAAACGACTTCAGCTTGAAACAACGACAGCTTGTAGCAACTTCAGTTTGAAACAACTTCGCGTTGAAACGACTTCGGCCTAAAACAAGTTCGTGTTGAAATGAGTTTAGCTTGAAACGACGACAGCTGGTAGCAACTTCAGTTTGAAACAACTTCGCCTTGAAATGACTTCAGCTTGAAACGACGACAGCTTGTAGCAACTTCAGTTTGAAACAACTTCGCGTTGAAACGACTTCAGCATGAAACGACGACAGCTTGTAGCAACTTCATCTTGAAACGACGACAGCTTGTAGCAACTTCAGTTTGAAACAACTTTGCGTTGAAACGACTTCAGCTTGAAACGACGACAGCTTGTAGCAACTTCAGTTTGAAACAACTTCGCGTTGAAACGACTTCAGCTTTAAACAACGACAGCTTGTAGCAACTTCAGTTTGAAACAACTTCGCGTTGAAACGACTTCAGCATGAAACGACGACAGCTTGTAGCAACTTCATCTTGAAACGACGACAGCTTGTAGCAACTTCAGTTTGAAACAACTTTGCGTTGAAACGACTTCAGCTTGAAACGACTTCAGCATGAAACGACGACAGCTTCTAGCAACTTCAGTTTGAAACTACTTCGCGTTGAAACGACTTCAGCTTGAAACAACGACAGCTTGTAGCAACTTCAGTTTGAAACAACTTCGCGTTGAAACGACTTCGGCCTAAAACAAGTTCGTGTTGAAATGAGTTTAGCTTGAAACGACGACAGCTGGTAGCAACTTCAGTTTGAAACAACTTCGCCTTGAAATGACTTCAGCTTGAAACGACGACAGCTTGTAGCAACTTCAGTTTGAAACAACTTCGCGTTGAAACGACTTCAGCATGAAACGACGACAGCTTGTAGCAACTTCATCTTGAAACGACGACAGCTTGTAGCAACTTCAGTTTGAAACAACTTTGCGTTGAAACGACTTCAGCTTGAAACGACAACAGCTTGTAGCAACTTCAGTTTGAAACAACTTCGCGTTGAAACGACTTCAGCTTTAAACAACGACAGCTTGTAGCAACTTCAGTTTGAAACAACTTCGCGTTGAAACGACTTCAGCATGAAACGACGACAGCTTGTAGCAACTTCATCTTGAAACGACGACAGCTTGTAGCAACTTCAGTTTGAAACAACTTTGCGTTGAAACGACTTCGGCCTAAAACAAGTTCGTGTTGAAATGAGTTTAGCTTGAAACGACGACAGCTGGTAGCAACTTCAGTTTGAAACAACTTCGCGTTGAAACGACTTCAGCTTTAAACAACGACAGCTTGTAGCAACTTCAGTTTGAAACAACTTCGCGTTGAAACGACTTCAGCATGAAACGACGACAGCTTGTAGCAACTTCATCTTGAAACGACGACAGCTTGTAGCAACTTCAGTTTGAAACAACTTTGCGTTGAAACGACTTCAGCTTGAAACGACGACAGCTTGTAGCAACTTCAGTTTGAAACAACTTCGCGTTGAAACGACTTCAGCATGAAACGACGACAGCTTGTAGCAACTTCAGTTTGAAACAACTTCGCGTTGAAACGACTTCAGCATGAAACGGCGACAGCTTGTAGCAACTTCAGTTTGAATCAACTTCGCGTTGAAACGACTTCAGCATGAAACGACGACAGCTTGTAGCAACTTCAATTTGAAACAACTTCGTGTTGAAACGACTTCAGCTTGAAACGACAACTGATTGTAGCAACCTCAGTTTGAAACAACTTGAAGAGACTACAGCTTGAAACAACGATAGCTTGTAGCAACTTCAATTTGAAACAATTTCGCGTTGAAACAACTTCAACATGAAACGACGACAGCTTGTAGCAACTTCAGTTTGAAACAACGTCGCGTTGAAACGACTTTTGCTTAAAACAAGTTCGTTTTGAAACGTCTTTAGCTTGAAACGACGACGGTTTGTAGCAACTTCAGTTTGAAACAACTTCACGTTGAAACTACTTCAGCTTGAAACGACGACAGCTTGTAGCAACTTCAATTTGAAACAACTTCGTGTTGAAACGACTTCAGCTTGAAACGACAACTGCTTGTAGCAACCTCAGTTTGAAACAACTTCGTGTTGAAGAGACTACAGCTTGAAACAACGATAGCTTGTAGCAACTTCAATTTGAAACAACTTCGCGTTGAAACGACTTCAGCATGCAACGACGACAGCTTGTAGCAACTTCAGTTTGAATCAACTTCGCGTTGAAACGACTTCAGCATGAAACGACGACAGCTTGTAGCAACTTCAATTTGAAACAACTTCGTGTTGAAACGACTTCAGCTTGAAACGACAACTGCTTGTAGCAACCTCAGTTTGAAACAACTTGAAGAGACTACAGCTTGAAACAACGATAGCTTGTAGCAACTTCAATTTGAAACAACTTCAACATGAAACGACGACAGCTTGTAGCAACTTCAGTTTGAAACAACGTCGCGTTGAAACGACTTTTGCTTAAAACAAGTTCGTTTTGAAACGTCTTTAGCTTGAAACGACGACGGTTTGTAGCAACTTCAGTTTGAAACAACTTCACGTTGAAACGACTTCAGCTTGAAACGACGACAGCTTGTAGCAACTTCAATTTGAAACAACTTCGCGTTGAAACGACTTCAGCATGCAACGACGACAGCTTGTAGCAACTTCAGTTTGAAACAACGTCGCGTTGAAACGACTTTGGCTTAAAACAAGTTCGTGTTGAAACGTCTTTAGCTTGAAACGACGACGGCTAGTAGCAACTTCAGTTTGAAACAACTTCACGTTGAAACGACTTCGGATTGAAACAACTTCTCGTTGAAGCTGAGAGATTGTTATTTGCATAGTTTATCTTAGAAAGTCAGGGTTTGATGATAATTTCGAGGTTACATTGTTGTCGAGTTTACTCAATTTTCTGAAATATTTGGACATTGTTTTCGATTAGTTTTTCTGTAGTTTTCTTGAATAGATGTACACAATGTGTGATTTTGTTGTTTGTTAGGGGATAGCCTGGAGGAGTTGAACGGGTACGGCACGATGAAACCGCGCAACCTGATCTCCAGCATCCTCGGCGGCACGCCCGGGCGCGCCAAGACGCTCGCCATCTCCAACCCGCACGACTTTCGCCAGGTGTCCGCCATCATCGACGTCGACATCGTGCCCGAGACCTGCCGCCGCGTCCGCCTCCTCAAGCACGGCTCCGACAAACCCCTCGGCTTCTACATCCGCGACGGCGCCAGCTTCCGGGTCACACAAAACGGTAACAATAATTACACTATAGCAATTATTTTGATAGATATGGCAAATTTTTGATAAATGATATGTCTCGTTTTTGATTGATTAGTCACATTTTTGACTGATTTGTCACATTTTTTGACTGAATTTTCACATTTTTTTACAGGTTTGTTACATTTTTTTGACAAATTTGTCACACTTTTTTGACATATATCAATTTTTTGTAGATACTTAGAATTTTTGACAGATATGTCACGTTTTTGATTGATTAGTCACATTTTTTACTGAATTAGCTAATTTTTTGACAGATTTGTCACATTTTTTGATAAATTTGTCTCATTTGTTTGACAAATTTGTCACATTTTTTTGTCAGATGTATCAATTTTTTTATGGATAGGTTAAATTTTTGACAGATATGTCAGCTTTTTGATTGATTAGTCACATTTTTGACTGAATTATCACATTTTTTTGTCAGATTTATCACTGTATTTTGAAAAATTTGTCACATTTTTTTGACAAATATATCAATATTTTTATAGATACGTCAAATCTTTGACAGATATGTCACGTTTTTGATTGATTAGTCAAATTTTTTACTGATTTGTCACATTTTTTAATTGAAATATCACATTTTTTGACAGATTTATCACATTTTTTTGACAGATATATCTATATTTTTATAGATACGTCAAATTTTTGACAGATATGTCACGTTTTTGATTGATCAGTCACATTTTTGACTGATTTGTCACATTTTTTGACTGATTATCACATTTTTTGACAGATTTGTCACATTTTTTTGACAAATTTGTCAACTTTTTTTCACAGATATATAAATTTTTTGTAGATACGTCAAATTTTTGACAGATATGTCACGTTTTTGAGTGATTAGTCACATTTTTGACAAATTGATCACATTTTTGGCAAATTGATCACATTTTTGACAAATTGATCACATTTTTGACAAATTGATCACATTTTTTGACTGAATTATCACATTTTTTGACAGATTCTCACAATTTTTTGACAAATTTGTCACATTTTTTTGACAGATATATCAATTTTGTTGTAGATACGTCAAATTTTTGACAGATATGTCACGTTTTTGAATAATACGTCACATTTTTGACTGATTTATCACAATTTTTGACTGAATTATCACATTTTTTGACAGATTTGTCATATTTTTTTGACAAATTTGTCACATTTTTTTTACCAAGTTGTCACATTTTTTGACCAATTTGTCACATTTTTTTGACAGAAATATAAATCTTTTTTATAGATACGTAAAATTTTGACAGATATGTCACGTTTTTGTTTGATTTGTCACATTTTTTGACTGAATTATCATATTTTTTGACAAATTTGTCACATATTTTTGACAAATTTGTCAAATTTTTTTGACAGATATATCAATTTTTTGTAGATACGTCAAATTTTTTACAGATATGTCACGTTTTTGAATGATACGTCACATTTTTGACTGATTTATCACATTTTTTGACTGAATTATCACATTTTTTTACAGATTTGTCACATTTTTTGACAGATTTGTCACATTTTTTGGCAAATTTGTCACATTTTTTTACAGATATATCAATTTTTGTAGATACGTCATTTTTTTTGACAGATATGTCACGTTTTTGAATGATTAGTCACATTTTTGACTGATTTATCACATTTTTTGACTGAATTATCACATTTTTTGACAGATTTGTCACATTTTTTGACCAATTTGTCACATTTTTTTTGACAGACATATAAATTTTTTTGTAGATACGTCAATTTTTTACAGTTATGTCACGTTTTTGATTGATTAGTCACATTTTTTACTGGTTTGTCACATTTTTTGTCAGAATTATCACATTTTTTTACAGATTTGTCACGTTATTTTAACAGATGTCACCTTTTTTGACCGATTTGTCACATTTTTTTTGACAGATTTGTCACATTTTTTTGACAGATTTGTTAAATTTTTTTGACAAATTTTTCACATTTTTTTAACAAATTTTTGACGTGTCACGTTTTTGATTGATTAGTCACATTTTTGACCGATTTGTCACATTTTTTGACTGAATTATCACATTTTTTGACAGATTCGTCACATTTTTTTGACAGATTTGTCACATTTTTTTGACAAATTTGTCACATTTTTGCCAGATATATCATTTTTTTATAGATCCTTCAATTTTTTTACCGATTTGTCACATTTTTTGACAGATTTGTCACATTTTTTGGCAAATTTGTCACATTTTTTTTACAGATATATCAATTTTTGTAGATACGTCATTTTTTTTGACAGATATGTCACGTTTTTGAATGATTAGTCACATTTTTTTGACAAATTTGTCACATTTTTGCCAGATATATCATTTTTTTATAGATCCTTCAATTTTTTTACCGATTTGTCACATTTTTTGACAGATTTGTCACATTTTTTGACCAATTTGTCACATTTTTTTTACAGATATATCAGTTTTTGTATAGATACGTCAAATTTTTTACAGATATGTCACGTTTTTGATTGATTAGTCACATTTTTGACTTATTTGTCACATTTTTTGTCTGAATTATCACATTTTTTGACAGATTTGTCACATTTTTTTGACAGATGTCACATTTTTTGACAGATTTGTCACATTTTTTTGACAGATGTCACATTTTTGACAGATTTGTCACATTTTTTTGACAGATTTGTTACATTTTTTGACAGATTCGTCACATTTTCTTGACAGATGTCACATTTTTTGACAGATTTGTCACATATTTTTGACAAATTTGTCACATTTTTAACAGATGTATCAATTTTTGTCATAATTTTGGTAATATTTTTTTTTTAGGTTTGGAGAAGATTCCAGGTATATTTATTTCGAGATTAGTGCCGGGTGGTTTGGCGGAATCGACGGGTCTGCTGGCGGTGAACGACGAGGTGCTGGAGGTGAACGGGATCGAGGTGAGCGGGAAGACGCTGGACCAGGTGACGGACATGATGGTGGCGAACAGTTCGAACTTGATCGTGACGGTGAAGCCGGCCAACCAGCGCACGGTGGCGCCGGTGCGGCGCGGCAGCTTCGGCCGCAACTCGCAGCTCTCCAGCGGCTCCCAGCAGTCGCACACCACCGCCGGCTCCGACCCCGACGACAAGTTCGATCAGGACGAGATCGTCGATCTCACCGGCCACAGCTTGGACGACGGCGGCACTCCCGTCAGGGACGACGGCATTTTACATTTATAGGGTTTATTTTAAGGTAAAAATGTTTTTTTTTTTTTTGAGAAAACGGCCAATTTTACTTAAAAAAATCACACGTCAAATTTGACAATTCCTATTTTATGAACATTTAAAAACAAAGTGACACTAATAGTTTTGACTGTCACTTTAACAGTTTCGATTGTCAATAACAGCTTTGTCTATCACTTTGACAGCTTTGATTGTTGTCACTTTAACAGCTTTGACAGTTACTTTGACTGCTTTATCTGTCACTTTAACAGCTTTGACTGTCACTTTAATAACTTTGAGTGTCAATTAATAGCTTTGAAAGTTAGCACTTTAACAACTTTATATGTCACTTTGACAGCCTTGAATGTAACTTTAACAACTTTGACAGTCATTTTGACAGTTTTACCTGTCACTTGAACCATAACCATGACAAGCCATGATAAGTCATTTTGACAGAATACATTAATTTCAACACCTAAACCTGACCATTTATACTCATGTAAATTGAGAAACGAAATTCGAAGAAGTGAAACTTTCCTTTTTTTACTTTTGTGGCTAAACTAAATTTGCAAAGAACACTTTTTTGTAGACACCGGCGTCTTACATACTGCAGCCTGGGTTACAATTTTATATTTTGTAGCGTAGACGAGATTTTTGCAAAAAAACTTTGAAGCAAAAAGAATTTCCCACGCCGCCTCCATTGGAGGCGGAGCGTTCAAATTTGGTCAAAGGGTACTTCTTGTGGATTCTGACATTCAGTAAAAGTTTCATTAACATCCTTCTAGGATTATTACATTTTCTCGCAATTTTTTAATATCTCTCTTGGGTTTTGGTCGGAATTAGTGATGTTGAACTGGCCGGGTCTAGGTGTTGAAATTAATATACAATCATTTTGACGTCTTTCACTGCTACTTTGACAGTTTTGAATGTTCATAGAATTTGACGTTTTTAAACGAATTTAGAATTTTAAAAAAAAAAAAAAAACCTGTCAGTCTTCTTTTTTTTTTAATTAAGTTTTAAGTGTACTTAAACTATGTGTAACTTATAAGACTACGAGTAGACATTCCCCTGCAAAAGGAAACAAACAAAACACAAAGCAAAATCGAGAGAATTTCTAGGGAAAACATCTTTTCCAAAAAATTGTTTGTTTTAATTTTATTCTAATTATTTATTCTCGAGGAAAGTATTTTATTATTATATTTTTTAACTTGTTTATAGGATTTTTTAACGAACTTTGTTTCATCTAAACAGTTAGCTTTTGAATATTTTGTTGTGCGCATGTGTCAATTTCCGCCATGTTAAACGTCAAAAAGTGCCCGAACTTTTTGACGTATAATTAAATATGTGCCCGAAACTTTCATATTCCCGCCTTTTAAACATGGCTACTGCGCATGCGCGTAACTAACCGTAAAAAGGTCTATTCAAAACAGTTTGAATTCAAACTGAAATTTTGGCGAAATCGTCTCAATGTACATAACGTAATTTAAACACAAAGGAAAGAAAACACATTTTTACTATAAGTACCTTTTTTTCGTGTTTCTAGTGCCTTTTCCGCATAAAACTTGTCTAAAACTGACATGTTCGTCTTCATAGAGGCCTTAAAAACACCCTCTGTGTCTTTATCTAAGTAAAAAAGTGTCTTAAATATCGTATTATTTTAACAAAAGTATTGTCTAAAACCAAAATTACTCCGTCCGCGTGTCTAAAACAACAAACAAATCGAATAATTTGTCTAGGATAAGTTCGCAATATTTCTGTAATTTTGTTGTCTAAACATTAATTTTTCGTATTCCACACAAACATTCCAGATTTTCACAACCATTCTGCGTTTTTATATAAATATATTATGAAATAAAATAGTTAATTATAGAAGAAGAATATTAACCATATGTCTAGACTGCATATGTATACTTATTACTATTTTAGAAATATATATCAAAGTTACAAAAACGCAGCGTTTATTTTGTTCCTTATAAAAATTCGAACGTTTTTGCGAAAAAAAAACGAAAATCCGTCCACTCGTTCCAAAGTTATCACCGAAAAACCACCAAGTTTGACAGTTTTCACATAGCTGTCAAAAACTTCAATCCTCCATAACTTTCCTTCGAATTACCCTAGAAACTTGCGGTTTTCATATCTATTTCCAGCATAATCCCCCGTTTAAATCACCCACCAAAATGTTACCGTAATTTTTTTTATAATTGTTTTTTTGTAGGTGGAGTTTCAAGCAGCATTTCTGTGCAAAAATTTCGAAAATCCGTCCACTCGTTCCAAAGTTATCACCGAAAAAAACAAAGTTTGGCAGTTTTGACACAGCTGTCAAAAACTTTAAACCCTCGTAACTTTTGTTCAAATTGACGCAGAAACTTGCGGTTTTTATATTTAGTTCCCGCGCAATCGCCACAATAACCTCCGTTTAAATTTACAGACAAATTTACTATAAATTTTTTTATAATTGGTTTTTGCAGGTGGAGTTTCAAGCAGCATTTTTGTGCAAAAATTTCGAAAATATGTCCACTCGTTTTAAACTTATCACCGAAAAAACACAAAGTTTGACAGTTTTGACACAGCTGTCAAAAACTTTAAATCCTCGTAACTTTTGTTAGAATTAACGCAGAAACTTGCGGTTTTCATATTTACTTTCAGCGCAATCGCCACAATAATCTCCCGTTTAAATTACAGGCACACATTTATTGACATTTTTTTATAATCGGTTTTTGCAGGTGGAGTTTCATGTAGCATTTCTGTGCAAAAATTTCGAAAATCCGTCCACTCGTTCCAAAGTTATCACTGAAAAAAACAAAGTTTGACAGTTTTGACACAGCTATCAAAAACTTTAAATCCTCGTAACTTTTGTTAGAATTGACGCATAAACTTGCGGTTTTCATATTTAGTTCCAGCGCAATCGCCACAATAACACCCCGTTTAAATTACAGACATATTTACTGTACATTTTTTTATAATTGGTTTTTGCAGGTGGAGTTTCAAGCAGCATGTCTGTGCAAAAATTTCGAAAATCCGTCCACTCGTTTTAAAGTTATCACCGAAAAACCACAAAATTTGACAGTTTTGACACAGCTGTCAAAAACTTTAAACCCTCGTAACTTTTGTTAGAATTGACGCAAAAACTTGCGATTTTCATATTTAGTTCCTGCACATTCGCCACAATAACCCCCCTTCCAAATTTCAGACAATTTTATTACATACATATATACATTTCATTTCAGACATATTCGCTACAATAATACTGTATTTTTTATAATTGGCTTTTGCAGGTGGAGTTTCAAGCAGCATATATATGCAAAAATTTCGAAAATCCGTATACTCGTTTTAAAGTTATCACCGAACAAACACATAGTTTGACAGTTTTGACAAAGCTGTCAAAAACTTTAAACCCTTGTAACTTTTCTTAGACTTGACGCAGAAACTTGCGGTTTTCATATTTAGTTCCAGCGCAATCGCCACAATAACCCCCCGTTTAAATTACAAACACAAATTTAGTGTTAATTTTTTTATAATTGGTCTTTGCAGGTGGAGTTTCAAGCAGCATTTCTGTGCAAATATTTCGAAAATCCGTCCACTCGTTCTAAAGTTATCACCGAAAAACCACAAAGTTTGACAGTTTTGACACAGCTGTCAAAAACTTTAAAACCTCCTAACTTTTGTTAGAATTGTGTTAGAAACTTGCGGTTTTCAGAATTAGTTCCAGCGCAATCGCCACAATAACCCCCCGTTTAAATTACAGACACAAATTTACTATCAATTTTTTTATAATCGGTTTTTGCAGGTGGAGTTTCGAGCAGCATTTCTGTGCAAAAATTTTGAAAATCCGTCCACCCGTTCTAAATTTATCACCGAAAAACCATAAAGTTTGACAGTTTCGACACAACTGTCAAAAACTTGAAACCCTCGTAACTTTTGTTAGAATTGACGTAAAAACTTGCGGTTTTCATATTTAGTTTCAGCGCAATCTCCCCAATAATTCCCGGTTTCTTTTTTGTTTTTGACAGATGTGGCTCAGAATATGTTGATTGCTCGTAACTTTCGATCGGGAAGTCGCAGAAACTTCCGGTTTCAAAATTTAGAATTGGCGATGAAATTATTACCACATTTCATCGAAATAAGTATTCGGAAACAATCGCTTCGTGTCAGAATTCAGAGGAAAATGTCAAAAACAAACAAATATATTCAAATATAACAAACATAAAATATTAACAATGTGACATGTCTGATAACACATCTGTCAAACTATGACATATCTGTCGAAGTATGACATGTTTAGTAAACTATGACGTTTTTTAAATTATGACATTTTTAGCAAACTATGACATATCTGTCAAACTATGACATGTTTTGTAAACTATGACATGTTTTTTAAATTATGACATTTTTAGCAAACTATGACATATCTATCAAACTATGACATGTTTACTAAACTATGACATGTTTTTTAAATTGTGACATTTTTAGCAAACTATGACATATCTGTCAAACTATGACATGTTTTGTAAACTATGACATGTTTTTTAAATTATGACATTTTTAGCAAACTATGACATATCTATCAAACTATGACATGTTTACTAAACTATGACATGTTTTTTAAATTATGACATTTTTAGCAAACTATGACATATCTGTCAAACTATGACATGTTTAGTAAACTATGACATGTTTTTTAAATTATGACATTTTTAGCAAACTATGACATATCTGTCAAACTATGACATTTTTAGTAAAACTATGACATGTTTTTTAAATTATGACATTTTTAGCAAACTATGACATCTGTCAAACTATGACATGTTTAGTAAACTATGACATGTTTTTTAAATTATGACATTTTTAGCAAACTATGACATATCTGTCAAACTATGACATTTTTAGTAAAACTATGACATTTTTAGTAAAACTATGACGTTTTTTAAATTATGACATTTTTAGCAAACTATGACATATCTGTCAAACTATGACATGTTTAGTAAACTAGGACATTTTTATTAAATTATGACATTTTTAGTAAACTATGACATATCTGTCAAACTATGAGATATTTAGTAAAATATGTCATATTTGTAAACTATTACATATTTAGTGAACTGTGACATATCTGTCAAACTATGACATATTCATCTAACTCTGACATATCTATCAATTAATGAAATATCTGTCAAATTTTTTGATATTTTCGTAGAATATTAACTGTCAGAAGTTTAGTGGTGGTCATCGTCGGCGGGTTGTTTGACCCAAAAGCCCCAAGGGGCGAAGTGGTCGTGACCGTCGTGCTCGGTTGGGCCCCTGTAAACCTTAATTTGCACCCTTCCATGATGATCTAAAAAAAAACAAAATTTGACAGAAGTCACAAATTGTCAAAAAAGTTTCTGTTTTTATTTACCACCTCCTGATGCGGCCGCGTCGGAATCTTCCAGTAAAGGTATGGCGAGAACGACGGAGCAAAGTGTCCAAAGAAGAAGGAAAATCTGTTGGAGAAAAAATATTCGTTTTGGTGAGTCCAAATCCGAAAACCGCAACTTTCTGCGACGTCGCAGTGAGCAGATAAGGCAACTTAGATTTTGACAGATATGACACAACTGTCAAACATTTCGTTTTTTTGTTGATAACTTTTGAATAGATTGTCAGATTTGAAAACTGTTTGCACAAAAATGTTTCTATCGAACAGTTTTTGAAAAACCGCGTTTGTTTTGCAAACCGTTGCGATTTTGGAAAAAACGTTGTAATAATTGTTATCCGGCGAGTTTTGAGGAATTTAGAATTGAAAGAATTTCGAAAATCCGTGCAGAAACAAAAAAGTTATTAAGGAAAAACCGAAAAAACCAAAGCCTGCTAAGATCTTTTTGTGCTGAAAATTTCAAATTTCGATAACTTTGTTATTTCTCGACCGATTCTCGATTTTTTTTCACTAAAATTCTCAGAAAAGCTTTCTCTATAGTATCGAGTCATCAAATAAAACAAATCGTATCAAACCACATAAATAAAGGTAATCCAAATCAATTAGTTTAAAGTACACTAAACAAATCCAAAACGTTGCTTAAGTTAATTTTGTTATTTTTGCTGTCGGTTCTGCGACGTCGCGGTGAGAAGTTATAAGGTAACAAACTTAGATTTTGACAGATATGACACAACTGTCAAACATTTTGTTTTTTTGGTGATAACTTTTGAACGGATTATCGGATTTGAAAACTGCTTGCACAAAATTGTTTCTATCGAACAGTTTTTGAAAAACCGCGTTTATTTTGCAAACCGTTGCGATTTCGGAAAAAAGTTACAATAAATGTTGTCCGGTGAGTTTTGAGGAATTCAGAATCGAAAGAATTTCGAAAATCCGTGCAGAAACAAAAAAGTTATCAAAGAAAAACCGAAAAAACCAAAGCCTGCTGGGATCCTTTTGCACTGAAAATTTCAAATTTCGATAACTTTGTTATTTCTCGACGGATTTTCGATTTTTTTTCACTAAAAATCACGGAAAAACTTCTTCTATAGTACAGAGTCAACAAATCGCGTCAAACCACATAAATAAAGGTAAACCAACTAGTTTAAAGTACTCTAAACAATCCAAAACGTTGCTTAAGATAATTAATTTTGTTATTTTTGCTGTCGGTTCTGCGACGTCGCGGTGAGAAGTTATAAGGCAACAAACTTAGATTTTGGAAGATATGACAGAACTGTCAAACATTTTGTTTTATTGGTGATGACTTTTTGAACGGATTATCGGGTTTGAAAACTGTTTGTACAAAAATGTTTCTATCGAACAGTTTTTGAAAAACCGCGTTTGTTTTGCAAACTGTTGTGATTTCGGAAAAAACGTTGCAATAAATGTTGTCCGGCGAGTTTTGAGGAATTCAGAATTGAAAGAATTTCGGAAATCCGTGCAGAAACTAAAAAGTTATCAAAGAAAAACCGAAAAAACCAAAGCCTGCTGGGATCCTTTTGCACTGAAAATTTCAAATTTCGATAACTTTGTTATTTCTCGACCGATTTTCGATTTTTTTTCACTAAAATTCACAGAAAAGGTTGCTCTATAGTACCGAGTCATCAAATAAAACAAATCGTATTAAACAACATAAGTAAAGGTAGTCCAACTAGTTTAAAGTGTTGTAAACAATCCAAAACGTTAATTAATTTTGTTATTTTTGTTGTTGGCTAGGTAGGAATAAGTGTTTAGTATTCGAGGACGTACCTTGACGTTGAAGTTCATTTTACTTTTAAATGACGGCTGCTGTGGACTGAATACGAATGAAGTGCGCCGTCTGCAGTGACTATATAGGCGATTCGCCGAGGAAAAAACCAAAACGAATTTTCACTTTCTCTCAACGGACGGTAAGTCTCGTGCGGTTTTTCAATCGCTGCACAATAGAAAACCGACAAAAAGCCCACGGTGAAAGTATCTTAAACACCAAAACGTTTTTGGGGCTAAAAAACGCGTGCTCGATAGCCTTCTGATTAAGTCTGCTTTAATCCGGAAATATAATAAATATATCCGAGCAGGTTCAAAATATATCCCACCCTTGTACTGTTTGGATCATTGCCAAAAGTTCATCACATTTACGCATCAAAAAAGGTGGGACACTTTTAATACCACCTGTGCAAAATTATATGCAAACTTTAACGCTGCATAACTTAAGAACTAGACTACGCAGGAACTTTTTGTTTTCAGATTCAAATTCCTTGCTCCATCCGCAATAAAACTCGTTTGGACAATTTTTGCAAAAAATCCCTCAATAATACATTGCTTGCTTAAAACTTGATTGCCAAACACTTTTCCGCCAGAACCAAAAATTTCAACAAAGTTTAAAACCCGATAACTAATCAACCAGACTAGTTATGGCCTTGCGGTTTTCAACGTCTTGAAGCTTCAAGTTTC
This sequence comes from Phosphuga atrata, assembly GCA_944588485.1. Taxonomy (NCBI): domain Eukaryota; kingdom Metazoa; phylum Arthropoda; class Insecta; order Coleoptera; family Silphidae; genus Phosphuga; species Phosphuga atrata. The sequence goes on from OX155906.1 coordinate 28,316,810, forward strand.
AGCTTTAAAGTCCCGCTTAGCTTTTGTTTCTACCAACTGTCATATCAGGTTTACGCTAAAAAGAGTCGCGAATGTCTGAAACGGCGATAACTATACAACCGGAAGGCGTATCCGTTTCCGGTTTGCACCGAAACGCGAAGGAAAGATTAAGGAATGTGGCGGTAGTTTTTATTTTTTCAACCAGTCTAGAATTTCGGCTGTGCCTTCCCCAGAAATCGCGCTGGCTTCAATGATAGTGATCTTCTGCTTGATTTCCTTCTGTAGCCTGGTCATTTGGAGCATCAGGAGCGCTTCGTTCCTCATTTGGCGATAACTCACGTCCATTTTAGTCAGAACCAGCAAAAACTACGAGGAAATCTTTTTAGATTTGGCCAAAATTGGCAAATGGTTTGTTTACCTTTGCCGTTTGCAATTTGGGGTGGAGGAGGATCGTGTAAAGCTGGACTCCGGCTGCGGAAATTTGGCAGAGATTCGACGTATCCACCACGTAGATCACCCGCTTAATGCCCTCGAAGTATTTGCACCACAGTGGGGCCATAACACCCCCAACCTCACGCACCTCCACCTCTTCTTGCACGTCTTCGCGTCTGAGCTTCAGGGTGAAGATGTTGGTGCCCACAGTGGCCACCGAAGCCGTGGTACTGTCCACCGCAGTTCCGCTTTGAAGCTTCTTCAGCAACAGCGTCTTTCCCGAGCTCGTGGGGCCTAAACACAGCGCCATTTTGTTTGCCTCCAGTCGCTTAGTTACCAATTTATCGATTTGATAAAAACATTGAAACGAAATTTAGTTGTGGTTTGAATATAAAAGGTGTTTGATAGAGGAAACGCCGCAGTTTGCGAATTTGAAAACCGCAAGTCGTTAGCTAGTCCCGTTCTTGAGTTAGTGGGGTTTAAAATTTGCGAAATTTCTTTTATTAAAAAATAATAGTTTTATGTTTAAAAACAGCGTTTAGTAAGGAATTTTGTAAGGAAACTAAATCTCAAAATAGCTAGTCTCTAACTAATCTAGTTTAGTAGTTATCGCGGTTTGGTTTAGTTTGGACGTTTATTCCCATGGAAACAAAATGGCGGCGGGTGCGAACAAAAGCGAACAACAAAAACTTGAAGGATTTAGACGGCGCAAGCCGCAAGGTAGCAGGTAGTTTACTTCATTAGTTAACGGGGTTTGAAGAAGGGAGTCATATAAATTTTAGCAAAATTCCAGAAAAAACTTGTAAGGAGGGTAAACAACTGGAGGTAAAAAAAATGTTGTGCAGCTGTTTTATACGGAAAACGTCGAGGATTCCATATTTGAAAACCGCGAATCTCTAGCTAGTATAGTTCAATTAATATCGCGCTTTGTTTCCGTTATGACGTTTATTGCGTTGGAAACAAAATGGCGGAGGCTAGCGAGAAAATCTGAGTGGGAGTTTGAAGCTGAAACTTGTGGGTTTAAGACGTTGAAAACTGGAAGATGATGGGTGGTCTAGAACCGGAGTTATCGCGTTTTAAACTTGTTTCGGGTTCGGTTGAAAAATATTTTGACAATTGAGGGGTTTTAGGGAGGTTAGGTTAGGACAATGGAATGATGGAAGGTGGGGTTTTAAAGATGTTTGTTGGGGGAGGAGCAAGGAATGCGAATCTGAAAACTAGAAGTCGCTAGGGGGTTTAGTTTTCGAGTTGTAGGCTGTTTCAGGGGTTTTAGGGAGGTTAGGTTGGGTTAGGACAATGGCATGATGGAAGGTGGGGTTTTAGAGAGGTTTCTTGGGGGAGGAGCAAGAAATGGTAATCTGAAAACTAGAATTCTCTAGGGGGTTTAGTTTTCGAGTTGTAGACTGTTTCAGGGGTTTTAGGGAGGTTAGGTTAGGTTAGGACAATGGAATGATGGAAGGTGGGGTTTTAGAGAGGTTTGTTGGGGGAGGAGTAAGGAATGCGAATCTGAAAACTAGAATTCTCTAGGTGGTTTAGTTTTCGAGTTGTAGTCTGTTCAACTTCACAAATGACATTGACAATTGAATAATGACAATTTACACATCCGTCTAAAATTAAAAAAATTGATAAATTTATTTTCAAAAATGGCATAATAATTTGTCAAAACTGACAGGAAATTGACAAATCTGTCAAAATGACAAAGATATTGATAAATCTGTCAAAAATGACACAAAACTTGCCGGAAAATGATGGGTGGTCTAGCAGAGGAGTTATCCCGTTTTAAACTTTGTCGAAAGTTTTGGGTTCCGTTAAAAAATATTTTGACAATAGAGGGGTTTTAGACAGGTTATGTTAGGTTAGGACAATGAAATGATGGAATGCGGGGTTTTAGGGAGATTTTGCTACAGTGGGGTTTGTTGGGGGAGGAGCAAGGAATGCGAATCTGAAAACTAGAAGTCGCTAGGTGGTTTAGTATTCGAGTTGTAGGCTGTTCAATTTTACAAATGACATTGACATTTGAATAATGACAATTGACACATCTGTCGAAAATTACAAAAGGTGATAAATTTATTTTCAAAAATGGCATAACAATTTGTCAAAACTGACAAGAAATTGTCAAATCTGTCAAAAATGACAGAGAAATTCATAAATCTGTCAAAACTGACACAAAATTTGCCGGAAGATGATGGGTGGTCTAGAAGAGGAGTTATCGCGTTTTAAACTTTTTCGAAAGTTTTGGGCTCGGTTGAAAAATATTTTGACAATAGGGGAGTTTTAGGGAGGTTATGTTAGGTTATGACAACGGAGTGATGAAAGGCGGGGTTTTTGGGAGGTTTTGCTATAATGGGGTTTGTTGGGGGAGGAGCAAGGAATGCGAATCTGAAAACTAGAAGTCGCTAAGTGGTTTAGTTTTCGAGTTGTAAGCTGTTGAACTTTACAAATGACATTGACAATTGAATAATGACAATTGACACATCTGTCTAAAATTACAAAAGGTGATAAATTTATTTTCAAGAATGGCATAATAATTTGTCAAAACTGACAAGAAATTGACAAATCTGTCAAAAATGACAAAGAAATTGATAAATCTGTCAAAACTGACACAAAAATTGCCGGAAGATGATGAGTGGTGTAGAAGAGGAGTTATCGCGTCTTACACTTTGTCGAAAGTTTTGGGTTCGGTTGAAAAATATTTTGACAATAGGGGGGTTCTAGGGAGGTTAGGTTAGGTTAGGACAATGGAACGATGGAAGGCGTGGTTTTAGGGAGGTTTTGGTAAAGTGGGGTTTGTTGGGGGAGGAGCAAGGAATGCGAATCTGAAAACTAGAAGTCGCTAGGTGGTTTAGTTTTCGAGTTGTGGCTGTTGAACTTTAAAAATGACATTGACAACTGAATTATGACAATTGACACATCTGTCTAAAATTACAAAAGATGATAAATTTATTTTCAAAAATGGCATAATAATCTGTCAAAACTGACAAGAAATTATAATTTGTCAAAAATGACAAAGAAATTGATAAATCTGTCAAAACTGACACAAATATTGCCGGAAGATGATGGGTGGTCTAGAAGAGGAGTTATCGCGTTTTAAACTTGTCGAAAGTTTTGGGTTCGGTTGAAAAATTTTGACAATAGAGTGGTTTTAGGGAGCTTAGGACAATGGAGCGATGGAAGGCGGGGTTTTAGGGAGGTTTTATTGCAGTGGAGTTTGTTGGGGGAGGAGCAAGGAATGCGAATCTGAAAACCAGAAGTCGCTAGGTAGTTTAGTTTTCGAGTTGTGGCTGTTGAACTTTACAAATGACATTGACAATTTAATTATGACAATTGACACTTCTGTCTAAAATTACAAAAGGTATTAAATGTATTTTCAAAAATGGCATAACAATTTGTCAAAACTGACAAGAAATTGACAAATCTGTCAAAAATGACAAAAATATTGATAAATCTGTCAAAACTGACACAAAAATTGCCGGAAGATGATGGGTGGTCTAAAAAGGGAGTTATCGCGTTTTAAACTTTGTCGAAAGTTTTGGGTCCGGTCCGGAAAAATATTTTGACAATAGAGGGGTTTAGAGAGGTTATGTTAGGTTTGGACAATGGAATGATGGAATGCGGGGTTTTAGGGAGGTTTTGCTACAGTGGGGTTTGTTGAGGTAGGAGCAAGAAATGCGAATCTGAAAACTAGAAGTCGCTAAGTGGTTTAGTTTTCGAGTTGTAGGCTGTTCAACTTTACAAATGACATTGACAATTGACACATCTGTCTAAAATTACAAAAGGTGATAAATTTATTTTTAAAAATGGCATAATAAATTGATAAATCTGTCAAAACTGACAAAGTAATTGGCAAAAATATTGAAACTAACAAATAAATTGACAGATGTGTCAAACAATGACAAATGAATTGTCAAGGATTATAAAGAAATTGACAGACTTGTTTAAAAATGACATTTATAATACTCAAACTTTCAGTTATTTAAAGTTGGCAGAAATTGTAACTATTGCCAATAGACTTACACTTTATTGTGTTGGCAACGATTTGACGTCAAAACTGATCAAGAAATTGACTAATCTGTCGAAAAAAAACAAATAAATTGACAGATGTGTCAAGAATGACAAATAAATTCAGGGAATTGTCAATAATTGCAAAGAAATTCCCATATGTGTCAAAAATGACAAATTGATGGATCTGTCATGAATTACAAAAAAAATGACAGATCTGTTAAAAAATTACGTTTCTAAAAATGAACCTTTTAGTTATTTGAAGTTGGCAGTAATTGTAAGTATTGTCAGTACACTTGCGTTTTATTGTGTTGACAGCAATTTGACGTTTGAGCTTTTGACGTCAAAACTGACAAAGAAATTTACAAATCTGTCGAACATAACAAAGAAATCAAGAAATAATGTGTCAAGAATGACAAATAAATTGAGGGACCTGTCAAGAATTACAAATAAATTGATAGATCTGTTAAGAAATGACATTTCTAAAACTGACACTTTTAGTTATTTGAAGTTGGCAGTAATTGTAAATATTGCCACTACACTTGCGATTTACTGTGTTGGCAGTGATTTGACGTTTGTGCTTTTGACGTCAAAACTGACAAAGAAATTGACAAATCGGTCGAAAATATCAAAGAAATTGACAGATGTGTCACGAATGACAAATAAATTGAGGCATCTGCCAATAATTACAAAGAAATTAACATATGTGTCAAAAATGACAAATAATTTGATCGTTCTGTCAAGAATTACAAATAAATTGATAGAGCTGTTTAGAAATTACATTTCTAAAATTGACACTTTTAGTTATTTGAAGTTGGCAGTAATTGTAATTGCAATTTCCAGTACACTTGCATTTTATTGTGTTGGCAGCGATTTCACGTTTGTGCTTTTGACGTCAAAACTGACAAAGAAATTTACAAATCTGTCGAAAATAACAAAGAAATTGACTGATGTGTCAAGAATGACAAATAAATTGTGTCATCTGTCAATTAACAGATGTGTCAAAAATGACAAATAATTTGATAGATCTGTCAAGAATTACAAAGTAATTGATAGATCTGTTAAGAAATGACATTTCTAAAACTAAAACTTTTGGTTATTTAAAGTTGGCAGTAAAAGTATTGCCAGTACACTTGCGTTTTATTGTGTTGGCAGCGATTTGACGTTTGTGCTTTTAACGTCAAAACTGACAAAGAAATTGACAGATTTGTCGAAAATAACAAATAAATTGACAGTTGTGTGAAGAATGACAAATAAATTGAGTCGTATGTCAATAATTACAAAGAAATTAACAGATGTGTCAAAAATAACAAATGGATTGATAGATCTGTCAAGAATTACAAAAAAATTGACAAAAATGTTAAGAAATGACATTTATAAAACTGAAACTTTTTGTTATTTGAAGTTGGCAGTAATTGTAAGTATTGCCAGTAGACTTGCGTTTTCTTGTGTTGGTAGCGGTTTGACGTTTCTCGTTTGGAAGCCAAAACTGACAAATTGACAAATCTGTCGATAATAACAAAGAAATTGACAGATGTGTCAAGGATGACAAATACCTGTAGAGATCTGTCAATAATTACAAGGAAAATTGACAAATGTGTCAAAAATGACAAATAAATTGATAGATCTGTCAAAAATTACAAAGAAATTGACAGATCTGTTAAGTAATGACATTTCTAACTTAAACTTTTAGTTAATTGAAATTGGCAGAAATTGAAAGTATTGCCAGTACACTTGCGTTTTATTGTGTTGGCAGCGATTTGACGTTTCTGGTTTTGACGTCAAAACTGACAAAGTTGACAAAGCGAAAAATTTTTCGAAAATAACAAATACATTGAGAGATGTGTCAAAAATGACAAATAGATTGATAGATCTGTCAAGAATAATAAAAAATAATAATTGACAGAAAAGTTTCGAAATGACATTTATGAAACTGATACTTTTAGTTATTTGAAGTTGGCAGTAATTGTAAGTATTGCTAATAGATTTCTGTTTTATTGAGTTGGTAGCGGTTTGACGTTTCTTGTTTTGACGTCAAAACTGACAAAGAAATTAACAATTCTGTCGAAAATAACAAATAAATTGACAGATGTGTCAAGGATGACAAATAAATTGAGAGATATGTCAATAAATACAAGTAAATTGACAGATGTGTCAAAAAGACAAATAAATTGATAGATCTGTCAGAATCACAAAGAAATTGACAGATTTGTTAAGAAATGACATTTCTAAAACTGAAATTTTTAGTTATTTGAAGTTGACAGTAAATGTAACTATTGTTAGTAGACTTTCGTTTTATTGTGTTGGCAGCGATTTGATGTTTTTAACGTCAAAACTGATAAAGAAATTTACAAATCTGTCGAAAATGACAAAGAAATTGACAGATGTGTCAAGAATGACAAATAAATTGAGAGATCCGTCAATAATTGCAAAGAAATTAACAGATGTGTTACAAAAAAATTGAAAGAACTAAAATGACATTTCTAAAATTGATACTTTTAGTTATTTGAAGTTGGCAGTAATTATAAGTATTGCCAGTAGACTTGCGTTTTATTGTGTTGGCAGCGATTTGACGTTCCTGGTTTTGACGTCAAAACTGACAAATAAATTGACATATGTGTCAAAACTGACAATAAAACTGAGGGATCTGTCAATAATTGCAAAGAAATTAACAGATGTGTTAAAAATGACAAATTGATGCATCTCTCATCAATTACAAAAAAATTGACATCTGTTAAAAAAATGACATTTCTAAAACTGAAAGTTTTAGTTATTTGAAGTTGGCAGTAATTGTAAGTATTGGTAATAGAATTGTGTTGGTAGTGGTTTGACGTTTGTGGTTTTGACGTTTTTAGATCGCAGTCGTTTGTGAATGTGAGACGAGAAGACAAGATCGTAGTGAGCTATGAATTAGGAATTAGGCGACTCGACGAGTAGGAAACAAAAGAGTGTCGTGAGTGGCGAAGAAGAGTCGACGAGTGCGGCCCCAATGAACAACTGAATGCGTCCGGCCCGTCCGAACCCGACCTTTTCTTTTGTTTTTGCAACACGGTAAGCGCCAACACAAACCCAAAACAAACGAATGCGATTTTCAATGCGAAATTCGTTTTCTTTTCGTCGCGAAAATGTGATTTTTGTTTGTTTTTTGTTTCGTGACTCAAGGTGTGTCGCCGTCCTCGTCGCGCCCGCGTTATCTGCCCTGCCCTCTCTCTCGCACAAACTATTTCTTTTCGGGTGGATTTTTCGCCTTATCTCAGCAAATATTTCCTTTAGATTCCTCACGAAACAAAAAACAAACGCACTTTAGGACCCGAACACAAAAAACAATCCGAGTTGTCAAGTCACACGCAAAAATCGACAAAATTTCGCATAAAAAACTAAATTGCGAAATTTTTCGAAATTTAGATTTGTAGAGATTTTTTCATGGAAAATTCGTGTGCAAAAATTTTGCAATTCCGACTATCCGTTCAAAAGTTACAGCCATAAAACCAAAATTACAGCCTACTACACACAACTAACGTGTTGTTAAGCCAAACGAAAAATCGACAAAATTTCGCATAAAAAACGAAATTTCGATTTTTTTCGAGATTTAGATTTGTGGATATTTTTGCATGGAAAATTCGTGTGCAAAAATTTTGCAATTCCGCTCGTCCGTTCAAAAGTTGCAGCCATAAAACCAAAATCTCAGCCTACTACACAAAATCAACGTGTTGTCAAGCCAAACGAAAATTTCGCATAAAAAACGAAATTTGAAAATTTTTCGAGATTAAGACGTGTAGATTTTTGTAAGCAACTTTTTTGTGCAAAAATTTTCCAAATCCGCCCGTCCGTTCAAAAATTACAGCCGTAAAACCAAAATCACAGCCTACTACACAAAACCAACTTGTTGTCAAGCCAAACGAAAAATCAATAAAATTTCGTATGGAAAACGAAATTTTGAAATTTTTCGAGATTTAGGTTAGGTTAGGTGCAGATTTTTGCTAGGAAAATTTTTGTGCAAACATTTTCTAAATCCGCCCGTCCGTCCAAAAGTTACAGCCATAAAACTAAAATCATAGCCTACTATACACAACCAACGTATTGTCAAGCTAAACGAAAAAAATGATAAAATTTCGCATAAAAACCGAAATTTTGAAATTTTACGAGATTTACATTTGTGCAGATTTTTGCTTGGAAAATTTGTCTGCAAAAATTTTACAAATCCGCCCGTCCGTTCAAAAGTTACGGACATAAAACCAAAATCACAGTCTATTAGATTATATTAAAACGTTTTTAATTGTGTCGTTTCAAATTGATTTGTTTGGTTTTTGCAACGATTTACTACAAAACGGTGATCACAATTTGCAAATCCGTTCAAAAAAAAAAAATTTAGCAACTTCTGGTTTTCAAATTTGAATTCAGCGCCGTTTTTGCTATAAAACGTTGAAAATTATTTGTAAATCCGTCCATCCATTCAAAAGTTATCACAAAAAAACTAGTAATTTTGACATTTGATACCTGTCAAAATGTAACTTTAAAGCTTTATAATTTTAGTTTGAGACAACTTAGAAACCTCCGGTTTTCAAATTTGATAACTCCAACTTATTTCCTATCAATTCCAACACAAACAAGATTTATTTTTTTGCTTGTAACTTTTTTGTTATAATTTTTTAAGAAACGAAACATTTTTTCAAGGAAGATTTTGGTGAAAAAAAAATTAAAATCGGTCCATGCATTCAAAAGTTATCATAAAAAAACTGCTAATTCTGACATTTGCCACCTGCCAAAATTCAACTTTAAACCTTTATAACTTTAGTTTGAGACAACTTAGAAACGCCCGGTTTTCAGATTTGATAAGTGCAACTTATTTCCTATCAATTTCAACATTTTTTTTTTTTTAATTTTTTTCCTGTAACTGTTTTCCTATAAATTTTTAAGAAACGAAACTAACGCAATTTATCAATATATTTCCTAGGAAGATTTCGGTGAAAAAAATTTAAAAATCGGTCCATGCATTCAAAAGTTATCATAGAAAAACTGATAATTTTGACATTTGGCAGCTGTCAAAATTCAACTTTAAACCTTTATAACTTTTGTTTGAGACAACTTAGAAACGCCCGATTTTCAAATTTAATAAGTCCAACTTATTTCCTATCAATTTCAACAATTTGATTATTTTATTTTTTGCCTGTAACTGTTTTGCTATAAATTTTTAAGAAACGAAACTAACGCAATTTAATAATAATTTTTCAAGGAAGATTTCGGTGAAAAAAATTTGAAAATCGGTTCATCCATTCAAAAGTTATCACCGAAAAACTGATAATTTTTACTTTTGGCACCTGTCAAAATTCAACTTTAAACCTTTATAACTTTAGTTTGAGACAACTTAGAAACGCCCGGTTTTCAAATTTGAAAACTCCAACTTGTTTCCTATCAATTACAACAAAAACAGAATTTCATTTTTTGGCTGTAACTTTTTTGCTCTAAATTTTTATGAAACAAAACTAACTAAAAATTTTTCAGTCATTTTTTAAGGAAGATTTCGGTGAAAAAAATTTTAAAGTCGGTCCATCCATTCAAAAGTTATCACAGAAAAACTGATAATTTTGACATTTGCCACCTGTCAAAATTTAACTTTAAACCTTTATAACTTTAGTTTGAGACAACTTAGAAACGCCCGGTTTTCAAATTTGATAACTCCAACTTATTTCCTATCAATTTCAATTTTTTTTTTTTAATTTTTTGTCTGTAACTTTTTTGCTATAAATTTTTAAGAAACGAAAATATCGCAATTTATCAGTATTTTTTCAAGGAAGATTTCGGTAAAAAAATAATTGAAAATCGGTCCATCCATTTAAAAGTTATCACAGAAAAACTGATAATTTTGACATTTGTCACCTGTCAAATTTCAACTTTAAACCTTTATAACTTTAGTTTAAAATAACTTAGAAACGCCCCAACTTGTTTCCTATCGATTCCAACAAAAACAAAGTTAAATTTTTGCCTGTAACCTTTTTGTTATGAATTCTTAAGAAACGAGACTAACGCAATTTATCAGTTATTTTTCAAGGATGATTTCGGTGAAAAAAATTTGAAAATCGGTCCATCCATTCGAAAGTAATCACAGAAAAACTGATAATTTTGACATTTGGCACCTGTCAAAATTCAACTTTAAACCTTTATAACTTTAGTTTCAAATAACTTAGAAACGCCCGGTTTTCAAATTTGAAAAGTCCAACTTATTTCCAACAAATTCCAACAAAAACAAGATTTAATTTTTTGCTTGTAACTTTTTTGTTATAAATGTTTAAGAAACGAAACTAACGCAATTTATCAGTAATTTTTCAAGGAAGATTTCGGTAAAAAAAATTTGAAAATCGGTCCATCCATTCAAAAGTTATCACAGAAAAACTGATAATTTTGACATTTGCCACCTGTCAAAATTAAATTTTAAACCCTTATAACTTTAGTTTGAGGCAACTTAGAAACGCCCGGTTTTCAAATTTGATAACTCCAACTTATTTCCTATCAATTCCAACAATTTTTTTTGCCTGTAAGTTTGTTTGCTATGAATGTTTAAGAAACGAAACTAACGCAATTTATCAGTATTTCTTCAAGAAAGATTTTGATGAAAAAAATTTGAAAATCAGTCCATGCATTCAAAAGTTATCATAGTAAAACTACTAATTATGACATTTACCACCTGTCAAAATTAAACTTTAAACCTTTATAACTTTAGTTTGAGACAACTTAGAAACGCCCGGTTTTCAAATTTGATAACTCCAACTTATTTCCTATCAATTCCAATTTTTTTTTTTGCCTGTAACTTTTTTGCTATAGGTTTTTAAGAAACGAAACTTAAGCCATTTATCAGTAATACATAAAGGAAGATTTCGGTGAAATTAAAAAAAAATCCGTACTTCCATTCAAAAGTTATCTCAAAAAAACTAAAAATTTTGACATTTCGACTGTCAACATTGGACTTTAAACCCGCGTAACTTATGACTGGGACGTCGCAGAAATTTCCCCTTTGCGAATTCCGAATCCGCACGGCATTTTGCATAAAAATAGACATTTTGATAACATAAAAAGTTTTGGTAAGGAACGAACGTTTCACGTCTGTGCTAAAACAGTAAGGCTGTTGTTAAATAACCGATTATTGTTAATGAAGGCTATCGTCCGGCAATAGCGCTGTTTACAAATATGCGACATATTTTCTGTTCCGGTGCTAATTTTGGTTTTTGTTTTTTAGATGACAGCGGTTAGTGAGATTTGGGTGTCTTGGTTTGGCTGTTGTGTCCCTCAACCCGAAAAAAGGAGACGAATCAGGATCGACAGGTAATTTTAAAATTTGTGGTGCAAAAATTGTGGCCATAACTTCGTTGAGTCAAAAGTTATGGGTAAAACAAGAAAGTTTGTTGTGTTTTTTCGGGAATATTTCGGTTGTGATGGGGGCGGGTGGATAAATGGTGGTGGATTTGGGTTCAGGGGGTTAAAATCTATGCGAAATGGTGTTATTTGTTGTTTTCGGAGCATCTTGGGCGATTTTGCAAACATTTTGGCGGAGTCCCATAGCTGTGAAACGCAGAAACTGAGCGAAAATGCGTTTGCAGATTTGGATTTGTCGTGGTGAAAGGTATAAGAAAATTGCAAGGAAATTGGGAATTTCATCCAAATCTCGTTTTTATTTGCAAAAAACTTTTGCCCAAAATCCAGTTTTCCTCGTAACTTACATTTTTCAACTTTTCTCCGAATTTTTTTCACAATTCACTTCAAAACAAAGCTCTCCAACCCAAAATATCCCATTCACCCATAAATCAACAATACGAACTGAATTAAACAAAATTTAATTAACCCAACTAAGTATTCCGAATCCGTTTACTGTTACAACTCCGCATTCGATGAAATCTCTCTGTGAACGCCGCAAACAATAGATACAGCGCGCTAGCTGCGAATTCCTATGTCGTAATTAATTAAATTAAAGAGAAAGAGAAATCTCCGTTGAAACTACAACCGAAAACCGCAAGGCTCCACGACCTACCATTCAAAAGTTATTAACGTTTAAAATTTAACTTTGACAGCTGTCTAAAATATTATTACCTGAAATTTGACAGCTGTCAAAAAATTGCTTTTTTTTGGTGATAACTTTTGTAGAGATTGCTAGATTTTGATAATGGTTGCGCTAAAATATCTTTCTGTGGACGTCGCAAATAATAGAATCGACGCAGTAGTTGCGAATTACTTTGTCGCGATTAAATTTAACAGAAAGAGAAATCACTGTTGAAACCACAGCCAAAAACCGCAAGGCTCCACGACCTCCCAGTCAAAAGTTATCAAGGTCTAAAGTATAATTTTGACAGCTGTCAAAAACATTGTTACCTGAAATTTGACAGCTGTCAAAAATATTGATTTTTTGGTGATAACTTCTTAAGCGATTGCTAGATTTTGATAATGATTGCACAAAAATGTATCTGCGAACGTCGCAAATAATAGAAACAACGCAGTAGTTGCGAATTATTTCGTCGTAATTAATTGAATTGAACAGAAAGCGAAATCTCTGTTGAAACCACAACCGAAATCCGCAAGGCTCCACGACCTCCCAGTCAAAAGTTATCGAGCTTTAAAGTTCAACTTTGACAGCTGTCAAAAATATTGTTACCTAAAATTTGACAGCTGTCAGAAATATTGCTTTTTTGGTGATAACTTTTGAAGGGATTGCTAGATTTTGATCATTTTTTCACTAAAATATTCTGTACAAGCCAAGAAATAGGAATTTTGTAATAGTTGCGATTTTCGATGGATTTGATTAAATTGAACATAAACGGAAAGAGGAAACGTTTTTGAAGCCGGTAGTGAAAACCGAATGTTTCCAAGACAAGCCAGTCAAAATTTATTAAGGTTACAAGTTGAATTTTGACAGATGTGTCAAACTTGTCAATTTTTTTGGTTTTTTGGTGATAACTTTTGAACGGATTGACGGATTTTGAAATGGTTTCCGCTAAATTGTTCCTTGTAAACCCACCAATAGCAAATGTTCGTTTTTAAAACTCTGCAATCATTACTTCCCAGTTAAAAACAAGAAAAACTCTAGCTGATTTTGTTGCGGGTTTATAATTAGCAACTGGTGTAAATCTTTCGTGGAGATTTACGTGATTGACGTTGGAATTATAAACAGAAGTTCTATTTATAAAAAACAAGGTTTTCTCGTAGATACGTTGAGTTATCGAAAAAAACTTTTAAGATGAAATTTATGTAGGCGGCTTTAAAGAATCTAAATCTGCAAAAAAATTTAAATCTGTTTAAAAATAACAAAGTTATGGGCAAAAAGCAAAAATTTCAAAGCCTACTATGTTCTAAATGTTTTAAACCTCCATAACTTCGTTATTTTTCGTTGGATTTTCATAATTTTTTCACTAAAATGATCAGGAGAACGTTATCTGTGATAATCTGTTTGTTTTAGATTAAAAATTTCAAAGCCAACTATGTCCAAAACGTTTTAAACCTCAATAACTTCGTTATTATTCGTTGGATTTTCAATTTTTTTTCAATAAAATGACCAGGAGGACGTTATCTGTGATAATCTGTGTGTTTTAGGTCGATGATTGGTGAGCCGACGAATTTCCAGCACACGGCGCATATAGGGAGCAGAGACGTCGAGATGCCGAATGACCAACTCACCGCCCTCCAGATGCAGATGAGGAGTAAAGGAGGTTATGAATCTTCTTATAAAGTAGGAACTTATCTGGATAGACAACCCCGGTAGCATTTTACTTAAAGCGCGATATCTCGGGAACGGAAGTACATAGAGCGGTGCGGTTTTCAGATTTGAATTCAGCAGCTCAAAAGCATTCATTTTTTCAGTTAGCGTTTCGCCGTAATCGCAGCGGTTTTAAAGTTATTGAAGAAAATCTAAAATTAAATCCGTATTTCCTTATTGTAAACATAATTTTAACGTTTTCGCTAGCGTTGTGTTTGTGTGTGAGTCTGACCCAATTATACCAGATGCAGGTGATTAAATCGATCCAAATTTGATTTAACGAGTGTTTATAAAAACGGTATTTGCGTGCGTTTGCTCAACATGTTTTTAGTACCGTTTTGTAGGAAATTTCGTGCTGAATGCAGAATTTAAAACCGGAAGTCGCTGTGACGCTTGCTTGCGGAGATATTTGGGTTTTTGCGGAACTGGTTTTGCTGAAATTTCGTTTCGTTTTCGCGGAAACGGAAATTTTAGAAAAAAAATCGGGAGGGGGGGGGGGGGCGGGGCGTTTTTGTTAAGTTTGGCGTGAGGATTGCGAATCTGGAAACGGCGGTTGAAAATTCGCAGCGGTTCGCGAGATATTAATTGTTGCCATATATGGCCAAAATGGTTAATCGGTTTTATGAAAATATAAAATATCTGATTTTATAGATTTCGGTGTTGCGAATCCGAAACAGTTTTTAGTTTTTCGCTGCGATGTCTAGTTTCAGAGTTTTTGCCTAAAATTTGCGGTAATTTGCGCAAAATGAATTGGCGATAACTCGGTTAAGATTCGTGCGACGAGAACGGTTTTAGTGTCAAAATGTAGATAATTTCGAATAGTTTTGGCGTTGCAAATTTCACTGTTCTAACTCCATAAGTTTTCGGGTTGTTTGCATGGCACCAATATGACTAGAAATACTTTCAATTAAATCCGTATTTTCTTATTATAAACATAATTTTAATGTTCTTGCTAGCTTTGTTTTTGGGCTGAGTCTGACCCAATTAGACTAGATGCAGGTGAATACATCGATCAAAATTTGGATTTAACGAGCGTTTATAGAAACGTTAATTTGCGGGCGTTTACTCAACATGTTTTTAGCGCCGGAAACTTCGTGCTGAATGCAGAATTGAAAACCGGAAGTCGCTGTGACGCTCGCTTGCAGAGATATTTGTGTTTTTGTGGAGCTGTTTTTGCTGAAATTTTGTTTCGTTTTCGCGGAAACGAAAATTTTAGAAAAAAAATCGTGCGGGCGTTTAGTTAAGTTTAACGTGAGGATTGCGAATCTGGAAACGGCGGTTGAAAATTCGCAGCGGTTCGCGAGATATCACTTGTTGCCATATTTGGCAAAAACGGTTAATCGGTGTTTCATTAAAATGTAAAATGTCTGATTTTATAGATTTCGGAGTTGCGAATCCGAAACAGTTTTTAGTTTTTCGCTGCGATATCTAGTTTTCGAGTTATTGCCGCAGATTTGCGCAAATTTGCGCAAGAAGAATTGCTGATAACTCGGGTGAGATTCGTGCGACGAGAACGGTTTTAGTGTCAAAATAAAGATAATTTCGAGTAGTTTTGGCGTTGCAAATTTCACTGTTCTAACTCGATATGTTTTCTGATGGTTTGCATGGCACCAATATGACCAGAAATACTTTCAATGAAGTCCGTATTTCCTTATTATAAACATAATTTTAACGTTTTCGCTAGCGTTGTATTTGTGTTTGGGCTGAGTGACCCAATTTAGTTTTCGAAGAAACGGTAATATTAGAAAAATTTTCTAGGGGACGTTTCGTTAAGTTTAGCGTGAGGATTGCGAATTTGGAAACGGCGATTGAAAATTTGCAGCGGTTCGCGAGATATCGATTGTTGCCATATTTGGCAAAAACGGTTAATCGGTGTCTTATGAAAATCTAAAATGTCTGATTTTACAGATTTCGATGTTGCGAATCCGAAACCGTTTTTAGTTTTTCGCTGCGATGTCTAGTTTTCCAGTTTTTGCCGAAAATTTGCGGAAATTTGCGCAAAATGAATTGACGATGACTTGGTTAAGATTCGTGCGAGGAGAACGGTTTTAGTGTCAAAATGTAGATAATTTCGAGTAGTTTTGGCGTTGCAAATTTCACTGTTCTAACTCGATAAGTTTTCGAGTTATTTGCATGTCACCTAAATGGCTACACATACTTTCAATTGTTTTGTTTGCAGGATCCCGATTGGTGCCACTGATGGTCTCCTGATTCGCCGATCGTCAACTATTTTTACGCATAAACTTTTCTATTTAGTATTAAAAAACAAACAAACAAAAAAAGCAAAACATTTTTCTACAAAGTGACACAAAATTTTTATTTATTTTACAAAAAAAAAGGATTTTTTTTTGACAGACATGCCAAACTTACGGAACGGTTGAAAATTTGACATATCTGTCAAAGTTTAACAGAACTGTCAGATTTTGAAAACTGTCAAATTTTGACACAACTGTCAGATTTTGAAAACTATCAAAGTTTGACACAACTGTCAGATTTTGAAAAGTTTCAAAGTTTGACTTTTTTTTTAATTGATGATCAATTTTGACGTTTCCGAAAGGCTTTGTACATATTTTTGCGTTTATTTTTTTACGTTTTGTGAATATTTCTTACGTTTAAATTTATTTAGTTCAATGTAAATATCAAAAAACTAATGTCAAATATGACACTTACAACATCTGTCAAATCTATCACAACTGTGACAACTAACAATATTAAAACGTCAAAGTCTTGACGCCCGCTGCCATCTCTAACAGCACACAATGCCATTTTTTGATAGTTTGTAATAGACAGTCAAATATCAAAATCTAATATAATTTTTGACAGCAAATCATCATTTTTGACACAATATGTCATTTTTGACACTACCTATCAATCTCTTTTAACATTTTTTGACAGATTGTAATGTCATATTTTTATGTCATTTTTATATCTTTTGACATATAATTTTTTTGACAGATTGTAATGTCATATTTTTATGTAATTTTGACATCTTTTGACATACATAATTTTTTTTTTACAGATTATAATGTCATATCTTTATGTCATTTTGACATCTTTTGACATATATAATTTTTTTTTTTGACAGATTGTAATGTCATATTTTGACAGTTGACACAAGGAGAGCATTGAAGAAACCAGCGACAGATGGTGTTGTATTCCTAGAACGTCTTTTATTTTGTTTCCTTTCAACCAATCAGATGATTTCCTTTTGTATTATTATTATTTTTTATTATTATTATAGAAAAAAAACAAATGACCGTTATTTTTTGTATGTTTCTCGGGAACCACTCTAGCTAGAATTACGAGATTTGGTGGGGGTTTATATTAATTATTTCTTTATCGCCTGGTGGAAACTAGAAGACTCTATCTAGACTACTTCTCGAGTTATAGAGTGTTGAATGAAAAACGTTTTTTCTCGTTAACTCGGGGAAAAGTCTAGATAGAGTAATGAAATTTTGTAGGCATCTATATAAACAATTTCTTTATGGTTTAGCCGAAACCAGAACATTCCGTCTAGATTATCTTCAGAGTTATCAACTTGCAGCTAGAAACAGATTATCTAGATTTTGTTCGTGTCTCGAGAACTATACTAGATAAAATATTGAAATTTGGTAGGTATCTAGATAACTCGTTTCGTTGTTGTTTTTTGAAAACCAGAACATTCTACCTAGATTATCTCCAAAATTATCAGAAGGTAAATTTTGTTGCAGCTAAAAACGATTTTATCTATATTTTGTCCGTGTCTCGGAAACTATACTAGATAGATTAATGAAATTTGGAGGGGATCTAGATAAATCGTTTCTTTGTTGTTTAGTTAAAACCAGAACATTCTATCTAGATATTCTCCAGAGTTATCAGAAGTTAAACTTTGTTACAGTTAAAAACTCTTATCTAGATTTTGTGCGTGTCTCGGAAACTATACTAGATAGAACATTGAAATTTGGTGGGGATCTAGATAACTAGCTTCTTTCTTGTTTAGTGAAAACTAGAACATTCTATCTAGATTATTTCCAGAGTTATCAGAAGTTAAACTTTGTTACAGTTAAAAACAGATTTATCTAGATTTTGTCCGTGTCTCCAAAACTATACTAGATAGAATATTCAACTTTGTTGGGGATCTAGATAACTCGCTTCTTTCTTGTTTAGTGAAAACCAGAACATTCTATCTAGATTACCTCCAGAGTTATCAGAAGGTAAACTTTGTTGCAGCCAAAAACTGTTTTATATAGATTTTGTCCGCGTCTCGGGAACTATACTAGATAGATTAATAAAATTTGGTGGGATCTAGATAACTCGTTTCTTTGTTGTTTAGTGAATACTAGAACACTCTATCTATATTATCTCCAGAGTTATCAGAAGTTAAACTTTGTTACAGTTAAAAATGGATTTATCAAGATATTGTCCGTGTCTCGAAAACTATACTAGATAGAATATTGAAATTTGGTGGGGATCTAGATAACTCGTTTCTTTGTTGTTTTGTGAAAACCAGAACATTCTATCTAGATTATCTCCAGAGTTAACAGAAGGTAAACTTTGTTGCAGCTAAAAACTATTTTATCTAGATTTTGTCCATGCCTCGGAAACTATACTAGATAGATTAATGAAATTTGGAGGGGATCTAGACAACTCGTTTCCTTCTTGTTTAGTCAAAACCAGAACATTCTATCTAGATTAGCCCCAGAGTTATCATAAGTTAAACTTTGTTACAGTTAAAAACAGATTTATCTAGATTTTGTCCGTGTCTCGTAAACTATACTAGATAGATTATTAAAATTTGGTGGGAATCTAGATAACTCATTTCTTTGTTGTTTTGTGAAAACCAAAAGATTGTATCTAGAATACTTCCGGAGTTATGGAAGCTTGAAAACTAAGTCTATTATTCTAGATTTTTTGCTTTAACTCGAAATCCATTCTAGATAGAAGCGTGAGATTTGGTGAGCATCTAGATGACTAATTTCCTTGTTGTTTAGTGAAAACCAAAAGATTCTATGTGGAATGATACCGGAGTTATCTAAGCTTGAAAACTAAGTATATTATTCTAGATTTTTGGCAATAACTCGAAATCCATTCTAGATAGAAGAGTGAGTGATTTGGTGAGGATCTAGATGACTAATTTCTATGTGGTTTAGTGAAAACCAGAAGATTCTATTTGCAATATTTCCTGAGTTATAGAAGCTTGAAAACTAAGTCAGTTCTAGATTTAAGACAATATAAAAACCTAATCTAACCTTACCTAACCTAACTTGAAATTTATTCTATATAGAAGGTTAAGATTCGGTGAGGATCTAGATGACTAATTTCCTTGTGGTTTAGTGAAAACCAGAAGATTCTATTTGGAATACTTCCTGAGTTATAGAAGCTTGAAAACTAAGTCTATTATTCTAGATTTTTGGCAATAACTCGAAATCTATTCTAGATAGAAAACTGAGATTTGGTGACGATCTGGATGATTAATTTCCTTGTGGTCTGGTGAAAACCAAAAGATTCTACCTGGAATACATCCTGAGTTATAGAAGCTTGAAAACTAAGTCTATTATTCTAGATTTTTTGCTTTAACTCGAAATCCATTCTAGATAGAAGCGTGAGATTTGGTGAGCATCTAGATGACTAATTTCCTTGTTGTTTAGTGAAAACCAAAAGATTCTATGTGGAATGATTCCGGAGTTATCTAAGCTTGAAAACTAAGTATATTATTCTAGATTTTTGGCAATAACTCGAAATCCATTCTAGATAGAAGAGTGAGATTTGGTGAGGATCTAGATGACTAATTTCTATGTGGTTTAGTGAAAACCAGAAGATTCTATTTGCAATATTTCCTGAGTTATAGAAGCTTGAAAACTAAGTCAGTTCTAGATTTAACACAATATAAAAACCTAATCTAACCTTACCTAACCTAACTCGAAATTTATTCTATATGGAAGGTTAAGATTCGGTGAGCATCTAGATGACTAATTTCCTTGTGGTTTAGTGAAAACCAGAAGATTCTATTTGGAATACTTCCTGAGTTATAGAAGCTTGAAAACTAAGTCTATTATTCTAGATTTTTGGCAATAACTAGAAATCTATTCTAGATAGAAAACTGAGATTTGGTGACGATCTGGATGATTAATTTCCTTGTGGTCTGGTGAAAACCAAAAGATTCTATCTGGAATACATCCTGAGTTATAGAAGCTTGAAAACTAAGTCTATTATTCTAGATTTTTTGCTTTAACTCGAAATCCATTCTAGATAGAAGCGTGAGATTTGGTGAGCATCTAGATGATTAATTTCCTTGTTGTTTAGTGAAAACCAAAAGATTCTATTTGAAATACTTCCGGAGTCATGACAGCTTGAAAACTAAGTCTATTATTCTAGATTTTTTGCAATAACTCGAAATCCGTACTATATAGAAGAGTGAGATTTGCTGAGGATCTAGATGACTAATTTCCTTGTTGTTTAGTGAAAACCAAAAGATTCTATGTGGAATAATTTCGGAGTTATCTAAGCTTGAAAATTAAGTCTATTATTTTAGATTTTTGTTAATAACACGAAATTTATTCTAGAGGGAAGAGTGAGATTTGGTAAGGATTTAGATGACCAATTTCCTTTTGTTTTAGGGAAAACCAGAAGATTCTATCCGGAATACTTCTCGAGTTATGACAGCTTGAAAACAAAGTCTATTATTCTAGATTTTTGCAATAACTCCAATTCTATTCTAGATAGAATAGCGAGATTTGGTGAGGATCTGGATGACTAATTTCTTTGTTGTTTTGTGAAAGCCAAAAGATTCTATCTGGAATACTTCCTGAGTTATAGAAGCTTGAAAACTAAGTCTATTATTATAGATTTTTGGCAATAACTCGAAATCTATTTTAGATAGCAGAGTGAGATGTGGTGAGGATCTAGATCACTAATTTTCTTGTGGTTTAGTGAAAACCAAAAGATTGTATCTGGAATACATCCTGAGTTATAGAAGCTTGAAAACTAAGTCTATTATTATAGATTTTTGGCAATAACTCGAAATGCATTCTAGATAGAAGAGTGAGATTTGGTGGGGATCTAGATGACTAATTTCTATGTGGTTTAGTGAAAACCAAAAGATTCTATCTGCAATATTTCCTGAATTATAGAAGCTTGAAAACTTAGTTTGTTCTAGATTTTAGACAATAACTCGAAATCTATTCTATATAGAAGATTGAGATTCGGTGCGGATCTAGATGACTAATTTCCTTGTGGTTTAGTGAAAACCAGAAGATTCAATTTGGAATACTTCTTGAGTTATAGAAGCATGAAAACAAAGTCTATTATTCTAGATTTTGTGCTTTGACTGGAAATTCATTCTAGATAGAAGCGTGAGATTTGGTGAGCATCTAGATGACTAATTTCTTTGTTGTATAGTGAAAACTAAAAGATTCTATCTGGAATACTTCCGGAGTTATGAAAGCTTAAAAACTAAGTCTATTATTCTAGATTTTTTGCAATAACTCGAAATCCATACTATATAGAAGAGTGAGATTTGGTGAGGATCTAGATGACTAGTTTCCCTTTGGTTTAGTGAAAACCAGAAGATTCTATCTGGAATACTGCCGGAGTTATGAAAGCTTTGAAACCAAGTCTATTCTAGATTTTTTTGCAATAACTCGAAATATATTCTAGATAGAAGAGTGAGATTTGGTGAGCATCTAGATGACTAATTTCCTTGTGGTATAGTGAAACCCAAAAGATTCTATTTGGAATACATCCTAAGTTATAGAAGCTTGAAAACAAAATTTATTATTCTAGATTTTTGCAAGAACTCTAGATAGAAGTTATTAATATATATATTTATTTAAATATATTTTGTTGAGTTAGAAGATTTTGATTTTTCGATCAAATTAAACATTAGTGTTTGTATCTTATCTTCATAGATTATAATTTCTAAGAAATTGTTTTATACATATCGTTAACAAAGTTAACATCATTGCGTATAGAACGTATAATAATCTTTCTAGATAGAAGAGTGAGATTTGTTAAACAATTTTGGCAAATTTGGACAATAAATTTAAAGAATTTTGCGTTTCGTTGGTTTCTCGGCCTTGGGGATGCAAAAAATGTGAACAGATAAGGCCGAAGCGAGCGTAATCAGTGGAGATAAGGCGAGTTAGAATACGATTCGGAATGTTTTTAGTTATTGGCGTGGGACGGTCGGGCGCGAATGTATTTTGTCGCGAGCAAAAATTGCGGAAATTCGGTGAAAATTGTGCTGAGAATTTGTGCCATTGTTGTGCAACGTATTGTGAGTGTGTTTGTGAGATTGTTGTTGGAATTTCTGCTTTGCTGGGTGAGTTGTTCCATTGATTTATTTACTAGATTTAAGAAAGAATTGTTAAATCACAGAAAAAAATTGTCGAGGTAAAATTTCAGTGTTTTTAGGGTTCCGTACCGAAAACGGAACCCTTATAGGATCACTTTGTTTTCCGTCTGTCTGTCTGTCTGTCAAGACCATTTTTCTCAGGAACGCGTAGAGGTAACAAGTTGAAATTCGTATCAAATACTCGGGTATGCGGTCTCTTTCAGCTGTGAAAAAATCAAACTTGTAAGTCAACGCGATCAAAAGATATGACCGTTTATGTCGCATATTTTGCGATTTCACAAGGAAATCAAAACCTATAGGGTACTTCCCGTTGACCTAGAATCATGAAATTTGGCAAGAAGCGGTGTCTTACAGCACATGTAAAGGGAACAATCTGAAAACCGTAAAAATGTAGTTTAATTACAAGAAAAATGCGAATGTACTATTAGAAACTTATGAAAATACACTAATTTGTTGCGTGGTATTGTCAAGCACCAGAAGTATATGGGTTGCATACAGTTAGTTCCTCCTAAGGTGCGCGAGTCACAACTCGTTTTTTTTCCATTATTTGTTAAATTTTGTTGAAATTTTTTTTGGTAAATTTGGCGAGAATCGAGGAACTGTTTTAGAATTTTTGGGAGTGCAATACAACATAATTTCCATGAAAATTCGTTAAAATTAGCGGAAATTCGCGGAAAAATATCTATAAAATTAACAGTTTTTTTTTTAAATCTAAAAAATTTCAATACTATTGCGAAATTTGGTTTATCACGAATAAGACCCATCAATGTTATAGGCAATCCAATGTACGCATTGTGTGCGAATTGACATGAAACCTCCAGTGGCGTGTAAAAAACGCCACAGTGGCTACAGATTTTAACACAATTGATGGTTAGATTATGTTTATATTCGGAAAAGATAAATCAAGACCATATATCGCGCTGCAGCGCGACCTCTCGATCCGAAATAAGAAAAGAAATTCAATAGTTTTTTAAATAACCCATCATATTTATTTTCCCTACCCCTATGTGTCTTGCATACACCCAATGCGTACATTTGGTTTCCTATGTAATTGATGCGTCTTATTCGTGATTTACGCGAAATTTAAATAAAACGTTTACAATGTTAGATAAAATATGTTGGAAACCTAAATAGCATTCTAATATGATTGTGTAAATTAATATATATATATATATATATATATTGGCATTAATAAACTAGATCAAAGTAAGGCAATAGCTATAAGTTATAACAATTGGCTTATTAGACATCGGATTATATGCACTATCAACATGCTAAAATATGCATGCAAATATGCAATACAAATTGGCGAAATATGCACAAAAAATGGGGGAAATATGCATAAAATATGCACAATCAAAATACTATTTATTATTGGAATTTACTTATTTTTAACAATATACAGTTGTAGTTCTTATACAATATATGCTATATACAATTAAACAATATACAATTAAATATTTTTTTCTATTTTGCGTTTGTAATGGACTCATAACAGCACTCTTATGCGTGCGGTTATAGCTCACCGAGTGCTGTTATGAGTTAATTTTTTCAAGGTTGGCACTGAAATTCAGAGCTGTCAGTGTCAAATTTTTGGCGAGATAGTTTTGAGGTTATGTGATGTGTGGAAATCGCGAATACACAAATTTAATTAATTAATGGTAATAACAGCACTGGTAATAACGCATATGAATGCTGTTATGAGTCCAAGAACTACAACTGTATATTGTAAAAAATAAATTCCAAAAAAACTTTCCAACAAAATAGTATTTTGATTCTGCATATTTCGCCCATTTTTGTGTGCATATTATGAGTCCATTACAGACGCAAAATAGAAAATGGTATATTAAAGGACGAGTTCAGTAAGCGCGATTTTTCAGCACGCGTCCAAGTTTAGAGTTTAGGTTAAGTTATTAGGAATCTTTTGGTTTTCACTAAACCACATAGAAATTAGTCATCTAGATCCCCACCAAATCTCACTCTTCTATCTAGAATGGATTTCGAGTTATTGCCAAAAATCTAGAATAATAGACTTAGTTTTCAAGCTTCTATAACTCAGGATCTATTCCAGATAGAATCTTTTGGTTTTCACTAAACCACAAGGAAATTAGTGATCTAGATCCTCACCACATCTCACTCTTTTATCTAGAATAGATTTCGAGTTATTGTTAAAAATATAGAATAATAGACTTTGTTTTCAAGCTTCTATAACTCAGGAAGTATTCCAGATAGAATATTCTGGTTTTCACTAAACTACAATGAAATTGGTGATGTAGATCCTCACCACATCTCACTCTTTTATCTAGAATAGATTTCGAGTTATTGTTAAAAATATAGAATAATAGACTTTGTTTTCAAGCTTTTATAACTCAGGAAGTATTCCAGATAGAATCTTCTGGTTTTCACTAAACTACAATGAGATTAGTGATCTAGATCCTCACCATATCTCACTCTTTTATCTAGAATAGATTTCGAGTTATTGTTAAAAATATAGAATAATAGACTTTGTTTTCAAACTTCTATAACTCAGGAAGTATTCCAGATAGAATCTTCTGGTTTTCACTAAACTACAATGAAATTAGTGATCTAGATCCTCACCATATCTCACTCTTTTATCTAGAATAGATTTCGAGTTATTGTTAAAAATATAGAATAATAGACTTTGTTTTCAAGCTTCTATAACTCAGGAAGTATTCCAGATAGAATATTCTGGTTTTCACTAAACTACAATGAAATTGGTGATGTAGATCCTCACCACATCTCACTCTTTTATCTAGAAAAGATTTCGAGTTATTGTTTAAAATATAGAATAATAGACTTTGTTTTCAAGCTTCTATAACTCAGGAAGTATTCCAGATAGAATATTCTGGTTTTCACTAAACTACAATGAAATTGGTGATGTAGATCCTCACCACATCTCACTCTTTTATCTAGAAAAGATTTCGAGTTATTGTTAAAAATATAGAATAATAGACTTTGTTTTCAAGCTTCTATAACTCAGGAAGTATTCCAGATAGAATATTCTGGTTTTCACTAAACTACAATGAAATTTGGTGATCTAGATCCTCACCACATCTCACTCTTTTGTCTAGAATAGATTTCGAGTTATTGTTAAAAATATAGAATAATAGACTTTGTTTTCAAGCTTCTATAACTTAGGAAGTATTCCACATAGAATCTTCTGGTTTTCACTAAACTACAATGAAATTAGTCATCCAGATCCTCACCAAATCTCGCTATTCTATCTAGAATAGAATTGGAGTGATTGAAAAAAATCTAGAATAGACTTTGTTTTCAAGCTGCCATAACTCGAGAAGTATTCCGGATAGAATCTTCTGGTTTTCACTAAAACAAAAGGAAATTGGTCATCTAGATCCTCACCAAATCTCACTCTTCCCTCTAGAATAGATTTCGTGTTATTAACAAAAATCTAGGATAATAGACTTAGTTTTCAAGCTTAGATAACTCCGGAATTATTCCACATAGAATCTTTTGGTTTTCACTAAACAACAAGGAAATTAGTCATCTAGATCCTCAGCAAATCTTACTCTTCTATATAGTATGGATTTCGAGTTATTGCAAAAAATCCAGAATAATAGACTTAGTTTTCAAGCTTTCATGACTCCGGAAGTATGTCAAATAGAATCTTTTGGTTTTCACTAAACAATAAGGAAATTAGTCATCTAGATGCTCACCAAATCTCACGCTTCTATAAAGAATGGATTTCGAGTTAAAGCAAAAAATCTAGAATAATAGACTTAGTTTTCAAGCTTCTATAACTCAGGATGTATGCCAGATAGAATATTTTGGTTTTCACCAGACCACAAGGAAATTAATCATCTAGATCGTCACCAAAACTCAGTCTTCTATCTAGAATAGATTTCGAGTTATTGCCAAAAATCTAGAATAATAGACTTAGTTTTCAAGCTTCCATAACTCCGGAAGTATTCTAGATAGAATCTTCTAAACAGTTCAGTTTTCACTAAACAGTTCTTCTAAACAGTTTTCACTAAACAACAAAGAAATGAGTTATCTAGATTCCCACCAAATTTCAATAATCTATCTAGTATAGTTTTCGAGACACGGACTAAATCTTGATAAATCTGTTTTTAACTGTAACAAAGTTTAACTTATGATAACTCTGGGGCTAATCTAGATAGAATGTTCTAGTTTTCACTAAACAAGAAAGAAACGAGTTATCTAGATCCCCACCAAATTTCAATGTTCTATCTAGTATAGTTTTCGAAACACGAACAAAATCTAGATAAATCCGTTTTTAACTGTAACAAAGTTTAACTTATGATAACTCTGGGGCTAATCTAGATAGAATGTTCTAGTTTTCACTAAACAAGAAAGAAACGAGTTATCTAGATCCCCACCAAATTTCAATATTCTATCTAGTATAGTTTTCGAAACACGAACAAAATCTAGATAAATCTGTTTTTAACTGTAACAAAGTTTAACTTCTGATAACTGTGGAGATAATCTAGATTTAATGTTCTGGTTTTCACTAAACAACAAAGAAACGAGTTATCTAGATCACCACCAAATTTCAATATCTTATCTAATATAGTTTTCGAGACACGGACAAAATCTATGTAAATCTGTTTTTAACTGTAACAAAGTTTAACTTATGATAACTCTGGGGCTAATCTAGATAGAATGTTCTAGTTTTCACTAAACAAGAAAGAAACGAGTTATCTAGATCCCCACCAAATTTCAATATTCTATCTAGTATAGTTTTCGAAACACGAACAAAATCTAGATAAATCTGTTTGTAACTGTAACAAAGTTTAACTTTTGATAACTTTGGAGATAATCTAGATAGAATGTTCTGGTTTTCACTAAACAACAAAGAATCGAGTTATCTAGATCTACATCGAATTTCAATATTCTATCTAGTATAGTTTTCGAGGCACGGACAAAATCTAGATAAATCCGTT
The DNA here is from genome assembly GCA_944588485.1 of Phosphuga atrata. Taxonomy (NCBI): domain Eukaryota; kingdom Metazoa; phylum Arthropoda; class Insecta; order Coleoptera; family Silphidae; genus Phosphuga; species Phosphuga atrata. The sequence goes on from OX155906.1 coordinate 28,344,231, forward strand.
TTTAACTGTAACAAAGTTTAACTTATGATAACTCTGGGGCTAATCTAGATAGAATGTTCTAGTTTTCACTAAACAAGAAAGAAACGAGTTATCTAGATCCCCACCAAATTTCAATATTCTATCTAGTATAGTTTTCGAAACACGAACAAAATCTAGATAAATCTGTTTGTAACTGTAACAAAGTTTAACTTTTGATAACTGTGGAGATAATCTAGATAGAATGTTCTGGTTTTTGCTAAACAACAAAGAAACGATTTATCTAGCTAGATCCCCTCCAAATTTCATTAATCTATCTAGTATAGTTTCCGAGACATGGACAAAATCTAGATAAAACTGTTTTTAGCTGCAACAAAGTTTATAATTCTGATAATTCTGGAGATAATCTAGATAGAATGTTCTAGTTTTCAAAAAACAACAACGAAACGTGTTATCTAGATACCTACCAAATTTCAATATTCTATCTAGTATAGTTCTGGAGACACGAACAAAATCTAGATAATCTGTTTCTAGCTGCAACCAAGTTGATAACTCTGAAGATAATCTAGACGGAATGTTCTGGTTTCGACTATACCATAAAGATATATATTGTTTATATAGATGCCTACAAAATTTCATTACTCTATCTAGACTTTTCCCCGAGAGTTTCCCCTCGAGACGCGAAAAAACGTTTTTCATTCACACTCTATAACTCGAGAAGTAGTCTAGATAGAGTCTTCTAGTTTCCACCAGGCGATAAAGAAATAACTAATATAAACCCCCACCAAATCTCGTAATTCTAGCTAGAGTGGTTCCCGAGAAACAGACAAAAAACTATTGGTAATAATAACGAACGTCATTTGTTTTTTTTCTATAATAATAATAAAAAATAATAATAATACAAAAAGAAATCATCTGATTGGTTGAAAGGAAACAAAATAAAAGACGATTTTCTATTTTCTTTTCGATTGCATTTATGTTAGGTTTAGCTTAGGTTTAAATTAAAATTGATCGGATAAATCAAGACTACAAACTACGCGCGGCGCTGCCGCGCGTAATATGTTTTCTTCATTGTATACTACGTATATTAATATGCCACGTAGTATGTTGTCTAATTTTCTATTTTCTTTTCGATTGCATTTAGGTTAGGTTTAGCTTAGGTTTAAATTAAAATTGATCGGATAAATCGAGACTACAAACTACGCGCGGCGCTGCCGCGCGTAATATGTTTTCTTCATTGTATACTACGTATATTAATATGCCACGTAGTATGTTGTCTAATTTTCTATTTTCTTTTCGATTGCATTTAGGTTAGGTTTAGCTTAGGTTTAAATTAAAATTGATCGGATAAATCGAGACTACAAACTACGCGCGGCGCTGCCGCGCGTAATATGTTTTCTTCATTGTATACTACGTATATTAATATGCCACGTAGTATGTTGTCTAATTTTCTATTTTCTTTTCGATTGCATTTAGGTTAGGTTTAGCTTAGGTTTAAATTAAAATTGATCGGATAAATCGAGACTACAAACTACGCGCGGCGCTGCCGCGCGTAATATGTTTTCTTCATTGTATACTACGTATATTAATATGCCACGTAGTATGTTGTCTAATTTTCTATTTTCTTTTCGATTGCATTTAGGTTAGGTTTAGCTTAGGTTTAAATTAAAATTGTTCGAAAAAATCAAGACTACAAACTACGCGCGGCGCTGCCGTGCGTAATATGTTTTCTTCATTGTATACTACGTATATTAATATGCCACGTAGTATGTTGTCTAATTTTCTATTTTCTTTTCGATTGCATTTAGGTTAGGTTTAGCTTAGGTTTAAATTAAAATTGTTCGAAAAAATCAAGACTACAAACTACGCGCGGCGCTGCCGTGCGTAATATGTTTTCTTCATTGTATACTACGTATATTAATATGCCACGTAGTATGTTGTCTAATTTTCTATTTTCTTTTCGATTGCATTTAGGTTAGGTTTAGCTTAGGTTTAAATTAAAATTGTTCGAAAAAATCAAGACTACAAACTACGCGCGGCGCTGCCGCGCGTAATATGTTTTCTTCATTGTATACTACGTATATTAATATGCCACGTAGTATGTTGTCTAATTTTCTATTTTCTTTTCGATTGCATTTAGGTTAGGTTTAGCTTAGGTTTAAATTAAAATTGTTCGAAAAAATCAAGACTACAAACTACGCGCGGCGCTGCCGTGCGTAATATGTTTTCTTCATTGTATACTACGTATATTAATATGCCACGTAGTATGTTGTCTAATTTTCTATTTTCTTTTCGATTGCATTTAGGTTAGGTTTAGCTTAGGTTTAAATTAAAATTGATCGGATAAATCGAGACTACAAACTACGCGCGGCGCTGCCGCGCGTAATATGTTTTCTTCATTGTATACTACGTATATTAATATGCCACGTAGTATGTTGTCTAATTTTCTATTTTCTTTTCGATTGCATTTAGGTTAGGTTTAGCTTAGGTTTAAATTAAAATTGATCGGATAAATCGAGACTACAAACTACGCGCGGCGCTGCCGCGCGTAATATGTTTTCTTCATTGTATACTACGTATATTAATATGCCACGTAGTATGTTGTCTAATTTTCTATTTTCTTTTCGATTGCATTTAGGTTAGGTTTAGCTTAGGTTTAAATTAAAATTGTTCGAAAAAATCAAGACTACAAACTACGCGCGGCGCTGCCGTGCGTAATATGTTTTCTTCATTGTATACTACGTATATTAATATGCCACGTAGTATGTTGTCTAATTTTCTATTTTCTTTTCGATTGCATTTAGGTTAGGTTTAGCTTAGGTTTAAATTAAAATTGTTCGAAAAAATCAAGACTACAAACTACGCGCGGCGCTGCCGTGCGTAATATGTTTTCTTCATTGTATACTACGTATATTAATATGCCACGTAGTATGTTGTCTAATTTTCTATTTTCTTTTCGATTGCATTTAGGTTAGGTTTAGCTTAGGTTTAAATTAAAATTGTTCGAAAAAATCAAGACTACAAACTACGCGCGGCGCTGCCGCGCGTAATATGTTTTCTTCATTGTATACTACGTATATTAATATGCCACGTAGTATGTTGTCTAATTTTCTATTTTCTTTTCGATTGCATTTAGGTTAGGTTTAGCTTAGGTTTAAATTAAAATTGTTCGAAAAAATCAAGACTACAAACTACGCGCGGCGCTGCCGTGCGTAATATGTTTTCTTCATTGTATACTACGTATATTAATATGCCACGTAGTATGTTGTCTAATTTTCTATTTTCTTTTCGATTGCATTTAGGTTAGGTTTAGCTTAGGTTTAAATTAAAATTGTTCGAAAAAATCAAGACTACAAACTACGCGCGGCGCTGCCGCGCGTAATATGTTTTCTTCATTGTATACTACGTATATTAATATGCCACGTAGTATGTTGTCTAATTTTCTATTTTCTTTTCGATTGCATTTAGGTTAGGTTTAGCTTAGGTTTAAATTAAAATTGTTCGAAAAAATCAAGACTACAAACTACGCGCGGCGCTGCCGTGCGTAATATGTTTTCTTCATTGTATACTACGTATATTAATATGCCACGTAGTATGTTGTCTAATTTTCTATTTTCTTTTCGATTGCATTTAGGTTAGGTTTAGCTTAGGTTTAAATTAAAATTGTTCGAAAAAATCAAGACTACAAACTACGCGCGGCGCTGCCGCGCGTAATATGTTTTCTTCATTGTATACTACGTATATTAATATGCCACGTAGTATGTTGTCTAATTTTCTATTTTCTTTTCGATTGCATTTAGGTTAGGTTTAGCTTAGGTTTAAATTAAAATTGTTCGAAAAAATCAAGACTACAAACTACGCGCGGCGCTGCCGTGCGTAATATGTTTTCTTCATTGTATACTACGTATATTAATATGCCACGTAGTATGTTGTCTAATTTTCTATTTTCTTTTCGATTGCATTTAGGTTAGGTTTAGCTTAGGTTTAAATTAAAATTGTTCGAAAAAATCAAGACTACAAACTACGCGCGGCGCTGCCGCGCGTAATATGTTTTCTTCATTGTATACTACGTATATTAATATGCCACGTAGTATGTTGTCTAATTTTCTATTTTCTTTTCGATTGCATTTAGGTTAGGTTTAGCTTAGGTTTAAATTAAAATTGATCGGATAAATCGAGACTACAAACTACGCGCGGCGCTGCCGCGCGTAATATGTTTTCTTCATTGTATACTACGTATATTAATATGCCACGTAGTATGTTGTCTAATTTTCTATTTTCTTTTCGATTGCATTTAGGTTAGGTTTAGCTTAGGTTTAAATTAAAATTGTTCGAAAAAATCAAGACTACAAACTACGCGCGGCGCTGCCGTGCGTAATATGTTTTCTTCATTGTATACTACGTATATTAATATGCCACGTAGTATGTTGTCTAATTTTCTATTTTCTTTTCGATTGCATTTAGGTTAGGTTTAGCTTAGGTTTAAATTAAAATTGTTCGAAAAAATCAAGACTACAAACTACGCGCGGCGCTGCCGCGCGTAATATGTTTTCTTCATTGTATACTACGTATATTAATATGCCACGTAGTATGTTGTCTAATTTTCTATTTTCTTTTCGATTGCATTTAGGTTAGGTTTAGCTTAGGTTTAAATTAAAATTGTTCGAAAAAATCAAGACTACAAACTACGCGCGGCGCTGCCGCGCGTAATATGTTTTCTTCATTGTATACTACGTATATTAATATGCCACGTAGTATGTTGTCTAATTTTCTATTTTCTTTTCGATTGCATTTAGGTTAGGTTTAGCTTAGGTTTAAATTAAAATTGTTCGAAAAAATCAAGACTACAAACTACGCGCGGCGCTGCCGTGCGTAATATGTTTTCTTCATTGTATACTACGTATATTAATATGCCACGTAGTATGTTGTCTAATTTTCTATATTCTTTTCGATTGCATTTAGGTTAGGTTTAGCTTAGGTTTAAATTAAAATTGTTCGAAAAAATCAAGACTACAAACTACGCGCGGCGCTGCCGTGCGTAATATGTTTTCTTCATTGTATACTACGTATATTAATATGCCACGTAGTATGTTGTCTAATTTTCTATTTTCTTTTCGATTGCATTTAGGTTAGGTTTAGCTTAGGTTTAAATTAAAATTGATCGGATAAATCGAGACTACAAACTACGCGCGGCGCTGCCGCGCGTAATATGTTTTCTTCATTGTATACTACGTATATTAATATGCCACGTAGTATGTTGTCTAATTTTCTATTTTCTTTTCGATTGCATTTAGGTTAGGTTTAGCTTAGGTTTAAATTAAAATTGTTCGAAAAAATCAAGACTACAAACTACGCGCGGCGCTGCCGTGCGTAATATGTTTTCTTCATTGTATACTACGTATATTAATATGCCACGTAGTATGTTGTCTAATTTTCTATTTTCTTTTCGATTGCATTTAGGTTAGGTTTAGCTTAGGTTTAAATTAAAATTGATCGGATAAATCGAGACTACAAACTACGCGCGGCGCTGCCGCGCGTAATATGTTTTCTTCATTGTATACTACGTATATTAATATGCCACGTAGTATGTTGTCTAATTTTCTATTTTCTTTTCGATTGCATTTAGGTTAGGTTTAGCTTAGGTTTAAATTAAAATTGATCGGATAAATCGAGACTACAAACTACGCGCGGCGCTGCCGCGCGTAATATGTTTTCTTCATTGTATACTACGTATATTAATATGCCACGTAGTATGTTGTCTAATTTTCTATTTTCTTTTCGATTGCATTTAGGTTAGGTTTAGCTTAGGTTTAAATTAAAATTGATCGGATAAATCGAGACTACAAACTACGCGCGGCGCTGCCGCGCGTAATATGTTCTCTTCATTGTATACTACGTATATTAATATGCCACGTAGTATGTTGTCTAATTTTCTATTTTCTTTTCGATTGCATTTAGGTTAGGTTTAGCTTAGGTTTAAATTAAAATTGTTCGAAAAAATCAAGACTACAAACTACGCGCGGCGCTGCCGTGCGTAATATGTTTTCTTCATTGTATACTACGTATATTAATATGCCACGTAGTATGTTGTCTAATTTTCTATTTTCTTTTCGATTGCATTTAGGTTAGGTTTAGCTTAGGTTTAAATTAAAATTGATCGGATAAATCGAGACTACAAACTACGCGCGGCGCTGGCGCGCGTAATATGTTTTCTTCATTGTATACTACGTATATTAATATGCCACGTAGTATGTTGTCTAATTTTCTATTTTCTTTTCGATTGCATTTAGGTTAGGTTTAGCTTAGGTTTAAATTAAAATTGATCGGATAAATCGAGACTACAAACTACGCGCGGCGCTGCCGCGCGTAATATGTTTTCTTCATTGTATACTACGTATATTAATATGCCACGTAGTATGTTGTCTAATTTTCTATTTTCTTTTCGATTGCATTTAGGTTAGGTTTAGCTTAGGTTTAAATTAAAATTGATCGGATAAATCGAGACTACAAACTACGCGCGGCGCTGCCGCGCGTAATATGTTTTCTTCATTGTATACTACGTATATTAATATGCCACGTAGTATGTTGTCTAATTTTCTATTTTCTTTTCGATTGCATTTAGGTTAGGTTTAGCTTAGGTTTAAATTAAAATTGATCGGATAAATCGAGACTACAAACTACGCGCGGCGCTGCCGCGCGTAATATGTTTTCTTCATTGTATACTACGTATATTAATATGCCACGTAGTATGTTGTCTAATTTTCTATTTTCTTTTCGATTGCATTTAGGTTAGGTTTAGCTTAGGTTTAAATTAAAATTGATCGGATAAATCGAGACTACAAACTACGCGCGGCGCTGCCGCGCGTAATATGTTTTCTTCATTGTATACTACGTATATTAATATGCCACGTAGTATGTTGTCTAATTTTCTATTTTCTTTTCGATTGCATTTAGGTTAGGTTTAGCTTAGGTTTAAATTAAAATTGATCGGATAAATCGAGACTACAAACTACGCGCGGCGCTGCCGCGCGTAATATGTTTTCTTCATTGTATACTACGTATATTAATATGCCACGTAGTATGTTGTCTAATTTTCTATTTTCTTTTCGATTGCATTTAGGTTAGGTTTAGCTTAGGTTTAAATTAAAATTGTTCGAAAAAATCAAGACTACAAACTACGCGCGGCGCTGCCGTGCGTAATATGTTTTCTTCATTGTATACTACGTATATTAATATGCCACGTAGTATGTTGTCTAATTTTCTATTTTCTTTTCGATTGCATTTAGGTTAGGTTTAGCTTAGGTTTAAATTAAAATTGTTCGAAAAAATCAAGACTACAAACTACGCGCGGCGCTGCCGTGCGTAATATGTTTTCTTCATTGTATACTACGTATATTAATATGCCACGTAGTATGTTGTCTAATTTTCTATTTTCTTTTCGATTGCATTTAGGTTAGGTTTAGCTTAGGTTTAAATTAAAATTGTTCGAAAAAATCAAGACTACAAACTACGCGCGGCGCTGCCGCGCGTAATATGTTTTCTTCATTGTATACTACGTATATTAATATGCCACGTAGTATGTTGTCTAATTTTCTATTTTCTTTTCGATTGCATTTAGGTTAGGTTTAGCTTAGGTTTAAATTAAAATTGTTCGAAAAAATCAAGACTACAAACTACGCGCGGCGCTGCCGTGCGTAATATGTTTTCTTCATTGTATACTACGTATATTAATATGCCACGTAGTATGTTGTCTAATTTTCTATTTTCTTTTCGATTGCATTTAGGTTAGGTTTAGCTTAGGTTTAAATTAAAATTGTTCGAAAAAATCAAGACTACAAACTACGCGCGGCGCTGCCGCGCGTAATATGTTTTCTTCATTGTATACTACGTATATTAATATGCCACGTAGTATGTTGTCTAATTTTCTATTTTCTTTTCGATTGCATTTAGGTTAGGTTTAGCTTAGGTTTAAATTAAAATTGTTCGAAAAAATCAAGACTACAAACTACGCGCGGCGCTGCCGTGCGTAATATGTTTTCTTCATTGTATACTACGTATATTAATATGCCACGTAGTATGTTGTCTAATTTTCTATTTTCTTTTCGATTGCATTTAGGTTAGGTTTAGCTTAGGTTTAAATTAAAATTGTTCGAAAAAATCAAGACTACAAACTACGCGCGGCGCTGCCGCGCGTAATATGTTTTCTTCATTGTATACTACGTATATTAATATGCCACGTAGTATGTTGTCTAATTTTCTATTTTCTTTTCGATTGCATTTAGGTTAGGTTTAGCTTAGGTTTAAATTAAAATTGTTCGAAAAAATCAAGACTACAAACTACGCGCGGCGCTGCCGTGCGTAATATGTTTTCTTCATTGTATACTACGTATATTAATATGCCACGTAGTATGTTGTCTAATTTTCTATATTCTTTTCGATTGCATTTAGGTTAGGTTTAGCTTAGGTTTAAATTAAAATTGTTCGAAAAAATCAAGACTACAAACTACGCGCGGCGCTGCCGTGCGTAATATGTTTTCTTCATTGTATACTACGTATATTAATATGCCACGTAGTATGTTGTCTAATTTTCTATTTTCTTTTCGATTGCATTTAGGTTAGGTTTAGCTTAGGTTTAAATTAAAATTGATCGGATAAATCGAGACTACAAACTACGCGCGGCGCTGCCGCGCGTAATATGTTTTCTTCATTGTATACTACGTATATTAATATGCCACGTAGTATGTTGTCTAATTTTCTATTTTCTTTTCGATTGCATTTAGGTTAGGTTTAGCTTAGGTTTAAATTAAAATTGATCGGATAAATCGAGACTACAAACTACGCGCGGCGCTGCCGCGCGTAATATGTTTTCTTCATTGTATACTACGTATATTAATATGCCACGTAGTATGTTGTCTAATTTTCTATTTTCTTTTCGATTGCATTTAGGTTAGGTTTAGCTTAGGTTTAAATTAAAATTGTTCGAAAAAATCAAGACTACAAACTACGCGCGGCGCTGCCGTGCGTAATATGTTTTCTTCATTGTATACTACGTATATTAATATGCCACGTAGTATGTTGTCTAATTTTCTATTTTCTTTTCGATTGCATTTAGGTTAGGTTTAGCTTAGGTTTAAATTAAAATTGATCGGATAAATCGAGACTACAAACTACGCGCGGCGCTGCCGCGCGTAATATGTTTTCTTCATTGTATACTACGTATATTAATATGCCACGTAGTATGTTGTCTAATTTTCTATTTTCTTTTCGATTGCATTTAGGTTAGGTTTAGCTTAGGTTTAAATTAAAATTGTTCGAAAAAATCAAGACTACAAACTACGCGCGGCGCTGCCGTGCGTAATATGTTTTCTTCATTGTATACTACGTATATTAATATGCCACGTAGTATGTTGTCTAATTTTCTATTTTCTTTTCGATTGCATTTAGGTTAGGTTTAGCTTAGGTTTAAATTAAAATTGATCGGATAAATCGAGACTACAAACTACGCGCGGCGCTGGCGCGCGTAATATGTTTTCTTCATTGTATACTACGTATATTAATATGCCACGTAGTATGTTGTCTAATTTTCTATTTTCTTTTCGATTGCATTTAGGTTAGGTTTAGCTTAGGTTTAAATTAAAATTGATCGGATAAATCGAGACTACAAACTACGCGCGGCGCTGCCGTGCGTAATATGTTTTCTTCATTGTATACTACGTATATTAATATGCCACGTAGTATGTTGTCTAATTTTCTATTTTCTTTTCGATTGCATTTAGGTTAGGTTTAGCTTAGGTTTAAATTAAAATTGATCGGATAAATCGAGACTACAAACTACGCGCGGCGCTGCCGCGCGTAATATGTTTTCTTCATTGTATACTACGTATATTAATATGCCACGTAGTATGTTGTCTAATTTTCTATTTTCTTTTCGATTGCATTTAGGTTAGGTTTAGCTTAGGTTTAAATTAAAATTGATCGGATAAATCGAGACTACAAACTACGCGCGGCGCTGCCGCGCGTAATATGTTTTCTTCATTGTATACTACGTATATTAATATGCCACGTAGTATGTTGTCTAATTTTCTATTTTCTTTTCGATTGCATTTAGGTTAGGTTTAGCTTAGGTTTAAATTAAAATTGTTCGAAAAAATCAAGACTACAAACTACGCGCGGCGCTGCCGTGCGTAATATGTTTTCTTCATTGTATACTACGTATATTAATATGCCACGTAGTATGTTGTCTAATTTTCTATTTTCTTTTCGATTGCATTTAGGTTAGGTTTAGCTTAGGTTTAAATTAAAATTGTTCGAAAAAATCAAGACTACAAACTACGCGCGGCGCTGCCGCGCGTAATATGTTTTCTTCATTGTATACTACGTATATTAATATGCCACGTAGTATGTTGTCTAATTTTCTATTTTCTTTTCGATTGCATTTAGGTTAGGTTTAGCTTAGGTTTAAATTAAAATTGTTCGAAAAAATCAAGACTACAAACTACGCGCGGCGCTGCCGCGCGTAATATGTTTTCTTCATTGTATACTACGTATATTAATATGCCGCGTAGTATGTTGTCTAATTTTCTATTTTCTTTTCGATTGCATTTAGGTTAGGTTTAGCTTAGGTTTAAATTAAAATTGTTCGAAAAAATCAAGACTACAAACTACGCGCGGCGCTGCCGTGCGTAATATGTTTTCTTCATTGTATACTACGTATATTAATATGCCACGTAGTATGTTGTCTAATTTTCTATTTTCTTTTCGATTGCATTTAGGTTAGGTTTAGCTTAGGTTTAAATTAAAATTGATCGGATAAATCGAGACTACAAACTACGCGCGGCGCTGCCGCGCGTAATATGTTTTCTTCATTGTATACTACGTATATTAATATGCCACGTAGTATGTTGTCTAATTTTCTATTTTCTTTTCGATTGCATTTAGGTTAGGTTTAGCTTAGGTTTAAATTAAAATTGATCGGATAAATCGAGACTACAAACTACGCGCGGCGCTGCCGCGCGTAATATGTTTTCTTCATTGTATACTACGTATATTAATATGCCACGTAGTATGTTGTCTAATTTTCTATTTTCTTTTCGATTGCATTTAGGTTAGGTTTAGCTTAGGTTTAAATTAAAATTGTTCGAAAAAATCAAGACTACAAACTACGCGCGGCGCTGCCGTGCGTAATATGTTTTCTTCATTGTATACTACGTATATTAATATGCCACGTAGTATGTTGTCTAATTTTCTATTTTCTTTTCGATTGCATTTAGGTTAGGTTTAGCTTAGGTTTAAATTAAAATTGTTCGAAAAAATCAAGACTACAAACTACGCGCGGCGCTGCCGTGCGTAATATGTTTTCTTCATTGTATACTACGTATATTAATATGCCACGTAGTATGTTGTCTAATTTTCTATTTTCTTTTCGATTGCATTTAGGTTAGGTTTAGCTTAGGTTTAAATTAAAATTGATCGGATAAATCGAGACTACAAACTACGCGCGGCGCTGCCGCGCGTAATATGTTTTCTTCATTGTATACTACGTATATTAATATGCCACGTAGTATGTTGTCTAATATTCTATATTCTTTTCGATTGCATTTAGGTTAGGTTTAGCTTAGGTTTAAATTAAAATTGTTCGAAAAAATCAAGACTACAAACTACGCGCGGCGCTGCCGTGCGTAATATGTTTTCTTCATTGTATACTACGTATATTAATATGCCACGTAGTATGTTGTCTAATTTTCTATATTCTTTTCGATTGCATTTAGGTTAGGTTTAGCTTAGGTTTAAATTAAAATTGTTCGAAAAAATCAAGACTACAAACTACGCGCGGCGCTGCCGTGCGTAATATGTTTTCTTCATTGTATACTACGTATATTAATATGCCACGTAGTATGTTGTCTAATTTTCTATTTTCTTTTCGATTGCATTTAGGTTAGGTTTAGCTTAGGTTTAAATTAAAATTGATCGGATAAATCGAGACTACAAACTACGCGCGGCGCTGCCGCGCGTAATATGTTTTCTTCATTGTATACTACGTATATTAATATGCCACGTAGTATGTTGTCTAATTTTCTATTTTCTTTTCGATTGCATTTAGGTTAGGTTTAGCTTAGGTTTAAATTAAAATTGATCGGATAAATCGAGACTACAAACTACGCGCGGCGCTGCCGCGCGTAATATGTTTTCTTCATTGTATACTACGTATATTAATATGCCACGTAGTATGTTGTCTAATTTTCTATTTTCTTTTCGATTGCATTTAGGTTAGGTTTAGCTTAGGTTTAAATTAAAATTGTTCGAAAAAATCAAGACTACAAACTACGCGCGGCGCTGCCGTGCGTAATATGTTTTCTTCATTGTATACTACGTATATTAATATGCCACGTAGTATGTTGTCTAATTTTCTATTTTCTTTTCGATTGCATTTAGGTTAGGTTTAGCTTAGGTTTAAATTAAAATTGATCGGATAAATCGAGACTACAAACTACGCGCGGCGCTGCCGCGCGTAATATGTTTTCTTCATTGTATACTACGTATATTAATATGCCACGTAGTATGTTGTCTAATTTTCTATTTTCTTTTCGATTGCATTTAGGTTAGGTTTAGCTTAGGTTTAAATTAAAATTGTTCGAAAAAATCAAGACTACAAACTACGCGCGGCGCTGCCGTGCGTAATATGTTTTCTTCATTGTATACTACGTATATTAATATGCCACGTAGTATGTTGTCTAATTTTCTATTTTCTTTTCGATTGCATTTAGGTTAGGTTTAGCTTAGGTTTAAATTAAAATTGATCGGATAAATCGAGACTACAAACTACGCGCGGCGCTGGCGCGCGTAATATGTTTTCTTCATTGTATACTACGTATATTAATATGCCACGTAGTATGTTGTCTAATTTTCTATTTTCTTTTCGATTGCATTTAGGTTAGGTTTAGCTTAGGTTTAAATTAAAATTGATCGGATAAATCGAGACTACAAACTACGCGCGGCGCTGCCGCGCGTAATATGTTTTCTTCATTGTATACTACGTATATTAATATGCCACGTAGTATGTTGTCTAATTTTCTATTTTCTTTTCGATTGCATTTAGGTTAGGTTTAGCTTAGGTTTAAATTAAAATTGATCGGATAAATCGAGACTACAAACTACGCGCGGCGCTGCCGCGCGTAATATGTTTTCTTCATTGTATACTACGTATATTAATATGCCACGTAGTATGTTGTCTAATTTTCTATTTTCTTTTCGATTGCATTTAGGTTAGGTTTAGCTTAGGTTTAAATTAAAATTGATCGGATAAATCGAGACTACAAACTACGCGCGGCGCTGCCGCGCGTAATATGTTTTCTTCATTGTATACTACGTATATTAATATGCCACGTAGTATGTTGTCTAATTTTCTATTTTCTTTTCGATTGCATTTAGGTTAGGTTTAGCTTAGGTTTAAATTAAAATTGTTCGAAAAAATCAAGACTACAAACTACGCGCGGCGCTGCCGTGCGTAATATGTTTTCTTCATTGTATACTACGTATATTAATATGCCACGTAGTATGTTGTCTAATTTTCTATTTTCTTTTCGATTGCATTTAGGTTAGGTTTAGCTTAGGTTTAAATTAAAATTGTTCGAAAAAATCAAGACTACAAACTACGCGCGGCGCTGCCGCGCGTAATATGTTTTCTTCATTGTATACTACGTATATTAATATGCCACGTAGTATGTTGTCTAATTTTCTATTTTCTTTTCGATTGCATTTAGGTTAGGTTTAGCTTAGGTTTAAATTAAAATTGTTCGAAAAAATCAAGACTACAAACTACGCGCGGCGCTGCCGCGCGTAATATGTTTTCTTCATTGTATACTACGTATATTAATATGCCGCGTAGTATGTTGTCTAATTTTCTATTTTCTTTTCGATTGCATTTAGGTTAGGTTTAGCTTAGGTTTAAATTAAAATTGTTCGAAAAAATCAAGACTACAAACTACGCGCGGCGCTGCCGTGCGTAATATGTTTTCTTCATTGTATACTACGTATATTAATATGCCACGTAGTATGTTGTCTAATTTTCTATTTTCTTTTCGATTGCATTTAGGTTAGGTTTAGCTTAGGTTTAAATTAAAATTGATCGGATAAATCGAGACTACAAACTACGCGCGGCGCTGCCGCGCGTAATATGTTTTCTTCATTGTATACTACGTATATTAATATGCCACGTAGTATGTTGTCTAATTTTCTATTTTCTTTTCGATTGCATTTAGGTTAGGTTTAGCTTAGGTTTAAATTAAAATTGATCGGATAAATCGAGACTACAAACTACGCGCGGCGCTGCCGCGCGTAATATGTTTTCTTCATTGTATACTACGTATATTAATATGCCACGTAGTATGTTGTCTAATTTTCTATTTTCTTTTCGATTGCATTTAGGTTAGGTTTAGCTTAGGTTTAAATTAAAATTGTTCGAAAAAATCAAGACTACAAACTACGCGCGGCGCTGCCGTGCGTAATATGTTTTCTTCATTGTATACTACGTATATTAATATGCCACGTAGTATGTTGTCTAATTTTCTATTTTCTTTTCGATTGCATTTAGGTTAGGTTTAGCTTAGGTTTAAATTAAAATTGTTCGAAAAAATCAAGACTACAAACTACGCGCGGCGCTGCCGTGCGTAATATGTTTTCTTCATTGTATACTACGTATATTAATATGCCACGTAGTATGTTGTCTAATTTTCTATTTTCTTTTCGATTGCATTTAGGTTAGGTTTAGCTTAGGTTTAAATTAAAATTGATCGGATAAATCGAGACTACAAACTACGCGCGGCGCTGCCGCGCGTAATATGTTTTCTTCATTGTATACTACGTATATTAATATGCCACGTAGTATGTTGTCTAATATTCTATATTCTTTTCGATTGCATTTAGGTTAGGTTTAGCTTAGGTTTAAATTAAAATTGTTCGAAAAAATCAAGACTACAAACTACGCGCGGCGCTGCCGTGCGTAATATGTTTTCTTCATTGTATACTACGTATATTAATATGCCACGTAGTATGTTGTCTAATTTTCTATTTTCTTTTCGATTGCATTTAGGTTAGGTTTAGCTTAGGTTTAAATTAAAATAGATCGGATAAATCGAGACTACAAACTACGCGCGGCGCTGCCGCGCGTAATATGTTTTCTTCATTGTATACTACGTATATTAATATGCCACGTAGTATGTTGTCTAATTTTCTATTTTCTTTTCGATTGCATTTAGGTTAGGTTTAGCTTAGGTTTAAATTAAAATTGTTCGAAAAAATCAAGACTACAAACTACGCGCGGCGCTGCCGTGCGTAATATGTTTTCTTCATTGTATACTACGTATATTAATATGCCACGTAGTATGTTGTCTAATTTTCTATATTCTTTTCGATTGCATTTAGGTTAGGTTTAGCTTAGGTTTAAATTAAAATTGATCGGATAAATCGAGACTACAAACTACGCGCGGCGCTGCCGCGCGTAATATGTTTTCTTCATTGTATACTACGTATATTAATATGCCACGTAGTATGTTGTCTAATTTTCTATTTTCTTTTCGATTGCATTTAGGTTAGGTTTAGCTTAGGTTTAAATTAAAATTGTTCGAAAAAATCAAGACTACAAACTACGCGCGGCGCTGCCGTGCGTAATATGTTTTCTTCATTGTATACTACGTATATTAATATGCCACGTAGTATGTTGTCTAATTTTCTATTTTCTTTTCGATTGCATTTAGGTTAGGTTTAGCTTAGGTTTAAATTAAAATTGTTCGAAAAAATCAAGACTACAAACTACGCGCGGCGCTGCCGTGCGTAATATGTTTTCTTCATTGTATACTACGTATATTAATATGCCACGTAGTATGTTGTCTAATTTTCTATTTTCTTTTCGATTGCATTTAGGTTAGGTTTAGCTTAGGTTTAAATTAAAATTGTTCGAAAAAATCAAGACTACAAACTACGCGCGGCGCTGCCGTGCGTAATATGTTTTCTTCATTGTATACTACGTATATTAATATGCCACGTAGTATGTTGTCTAATTTTCTATTTTCTTTTCGATTGCATTTAGGTTAGGTTTAGCTTAGGTTTAAATTAAAATTGTTCGAAAAAATTAAGACTACAAACTACGCGCGGCGCTGCCGTGCGTAATATGTTTTCTTCATTGTATACTACGTATATTAATATGCCACGTAGTATGTTGTCTAATTTTCTATTTTCTTTTCGATTGCATTTAGGTTAGGTTTAGCTTAGGTTTAAATTAAAATTGATCGGATAAATCGAGACTACAAACTACGCGCGGCGCTGCCGCGCGTAATATGTTTTCTTCATTGTATACTACGTATATTAATATGCCACGTAGTATGTTGTCTAATTTTCTATTTTCTTTTCGATTGCATTTAGGTTAGGTTTAGCTTAGGTTTAAATTAAAATTGTTCGAAAAAATCAAGACTACAAACTACGCGCGGCGCTGCCGTGCGTAATATGTTTTCTTCATTGTATACTACGTATATTAATATGCCACGTAGTATGTTGTCTAATTTTCTATTTTCTTTTCGATTGCATTTAGGTTAGGTTTAGCTTAGGTTTAAATTAAAATTGATCGGATAAATCGAGACTACAAACTACGCGCGGCGCTGCCGCGCGTAATATGTTTTCTTCATTGTATACTACGTATATTAATATGCCACGTAGTATGTTGTCTAATTTTCTATTTTCTTTTCGATTGCATTTAGGTTAGGTTTAGCTTAGGTTTAAATTAAAATTGTTCGAAAAAATCAAGACTACAAACTACGCGCGGCGCTGCCGTGCGTAATATGTTTTCTTCATTGTATACTACGTATATTAATATGCCACGTAGTATGTTGTCTAATTTTCTATTTTCTTTTCGATTGCATTTAGGTTAGGTTTAGCTTAGGTTTAAATTAAAATTGATCGGATAAATCAAGACTACAAACTACGCAAGGCGCTGTCGCGCGTAATATGTTTTCTTCATTGTATACTACGTATAGTAATATGCCACGTAGTATGTTGTCTAATTTTCTATTTTCTTTTCGATTGCATTTAGGTTAGGTTTAGCTTAGGTTTAAATTAAAATTGATCGGATAAATCGAGACTACAAACTACGCGCGGCGCTGCCGTGCGTAATATGTTTTCTTCATTGTATACTACGTATATTAATATGCCACGTATTATGTTGTCTAATTTTCTATTTTCTTTTCGATTGCATTTAGGTTAGGTTTAGCTTAGGTTTAAATTAAAATTGATCGGATAAATCGAGACTACAAACTACGCGCGGCGCTGCCGCGCGTAATATGTTTTCTTCATTGTATACTACGTATATTAATATGCCACGTAGTATGTTGTCTAATTTTCTATTTTCTTTTCGATTGCATTTAGGTTAGGTTTAGCTTAGGTTTAAATTAAAATTGTTCGAAAAAATCAAGACTACAAACTACGCGCGGCGCTGCCGTGCGTAATATGTTTTCTTCATTGTATACTACGTATATTAATATGCCACGTAGTATGTTGTCTAATTTTCTATATTCTTTTCGATTGCATGTATGTTAGGTTTAGCTTAGGTTTAAATTAAAATTGATCGGATAAATCGAGACTACAAACTACGCGCGGCGCTGCCGCGCGTAATATGTTTTCTTCATTGTATACTACGTATAGTAATATGCCACGTAGTATGTTGTCTAATTTTCTATTTTCTTTTCGATTGCATTTAGGTTAGGTTTAGCTTAGGTTTAAATTAAAATTGATCGGATAAATCAAGACTACAAACTACGCGCGGCGCTGCCGCGCGTAATATGTTTTCTTCATTGTATACTACGTATAGTAATATGCCACGTAGTATGTTGTCTAATTTTCTATTTTCTTTTCGATTGCATTTAGGTTAGGTTTAGCTTAGGTTTAAATTAAAATTGATCGGATAAATCGAGACTACAAACTACGCGCGGCGCTGCCGCGCGTAATATGTTTTCTTCATTGTATACTACGTATAGTAATATGCCACGTAGTATGTTGTCTAATTTTCTATATTCTTTTCGATTGCATGTATGTTAGGTTTAGCTTAGGTTTAAATTAAAATTGATCGGATAAATCGAGACTACAAACTACGCGCGGCGCTGCCGCGCGTAATATGTTTTCTTCATTGTATACTACGTATAGTAATATGCCACGTAGTATGTTGTCTAATTTTCTATATTCTTTTCGATTGCATGTATGTTAGGTTTAGCTTAGGTTTAAATTAAAATTGATCGGATAAATCGAGACTACAAACTACGCGCGGCGCTGCCGCGCGTAATATGTTTTCTTCATTGTATACTACGTATAGTAATATGCCACGTAGTATGTTGTCTAATTTTCTATTTTCTTTTCGATTGCATTTAGGTTAGGTTTAGCTTAGGTTTAAATTAAAATTGATCGGATAAATCGAGACTACAAACTACGCGCGGCGCTGCCGCGCGTAATATGTTTTCTTCATTGTATACTACGTATAGTAATATGCCACGTAGTATGTTGTCTAATTTTCTATTTTCTTTTCGATTGCATTTAGGTTAGGTTTAGCTTAGGTTTAAATTAAAATTGATCGGATAAATCAAGACTACAAACTACGCGCGGCGCTGCCGCGCGTAATATGTTTTCTTCATTGTATACTACGTATAGTAATATGCCACGTAGTATGTTGTCTAATTTTCTATTTTCTTTTCGATTGCATTTAGGTTAGGTTTAGCTTAGGTTTAAATTAAAATTGATCGGATAAATCGAGACTACAAACTACGCGCGGCGCTGCCGCGCGTAATATGTTTTCTTCATTGTATACTACGTATAGTAATATGCCACGTAGTATGTTGTCTAATTTTCTATATTCTTTTCGATTGCATGTATGTTAGGTTTAGCTTAGGTTTAAATTAAAATTGATCGGATAAATCGAGACTACAAACTACGCGCGGCGCTGCCGCGCGTAATATGTTTTCTTCATTGTATACTACGTATAGTAATATGCCACGTAGTATGTTGTCTAATTTTCTATTTTCTTTTCGATTGCATTTAGGTTAGGTTTAGCTTAGGTTTAAATTAAAATTGATCGGATAAATCAAGACTACAAACTACGCGCGGCGCTGCCGCGCGTAATATGTTTTCTTCATTGTATACTACGTATAGTAATATGCCACGTAGTATGTTGTCTAATTTTCTATTTTCTTTTCGATTGCATTTAGGTTAGGTTTAGCTTAGGTTTAAATTAAAATTGATCGGATAAATCGAGACTACAAACTACGCGCGGCGCTGCCGCGCGTAATATGTTTTCTTCATTGTATACTACGTATAGTAATATGCCACGTAGTATGTTGTCTAATTTTCTATATTCTTTTCGATTGCATGTATGTTAGGTTTAGCTTAGGTTTAAATTAAAATTGATCGGATAAATCGAGACTACAAACTACGCGCGGCGCTGCCGCGCGTAATATGTTTTCTTCATTGTATACTACGTATAGTAATATGCCACGTAGTATGTTGTCTAATTTTCTATATTCTTTTCGATTGCATGTATGTTAGGTTTAGCTTAGGTTTAAATTAAAATTGATCGGATAAATCGAGACTACAAACTACGCGCGGCGCTGCCGCGCGTAATATGTTTTCTTCATTGTATACTACGTATAGTAATATGCCACGTAGTATGTTGTCTAATTTTCTATTTTCTTTTCGATTGCATGTAGGTTAGGTTTAGCTTAGGTTTAAATTAAAATTGATCGGATAAATCAAGACTACAAACTACGCGCGGCGCTGCCGCGCGTAATATGTTTTCTTCATTGTATACTACGTATATTAATATGCCACGTAGTATGTTGTCTAATTTTCTATTTTCTTTTCGATTGCATGTATGTTAGGTTTAGCTTAGGTTTAAATTAAAATTGATCGGATAAATCGAGACTACAAACTACGCGCGGCGCTGCCGCGCGTAATATGTTTTCTTCATTGTATACTACGTATAGTAATATGCCACGTAGTATGTTGTCTAATTTTCTATATTCTTTTCGATTGCATTTATGTTAGGTTTAGCTTAGGTTTAAATTAAAATTGATCGGATAAATCAAGACTACAAACTACGCGCGGCGCTGCCGCGCGTAATATGTTTTCTTCATTGTATACTACGTATATTAATATGCCACGTAGTATGTTGTCTAATTTTCTATTTTCTTTTCGATTGCATTTATGTTAGGTTTAGCTTAGGTTTAAATTAAAATTGATCGGATAAATCGAGACTACAAACTACGCGCGGCGCTGCCGCGCGTAATATGTTTTCTTCATTGTATACTACGTATAGTAATATGCCACGTAGTATGTTGTCTAATTTTCTATTTTCTTTTCGATTGCATTTAGGTTAGGTTTAGCTTAGGTTTAAATTAAAATTGATCGGATAAATCGAGACTACAAACTACGCGCGGCGCTGCCGCGCGTAATATGTTTTCTTCATTGTATACTACGTATAGTAATATGCCACGTAGTATGTTGTCTAATTTTCTATTTTCTTTTCGATTGCATTTAGGTTAGGTTTAGCTTAGGTTTAAATTAAAATTGATCGGATAAATCAAGACTACAAACTACGCGCGGCGCTGCCGCGCGTAATATGTTTTCTTCATTGTATACTACGTATATTAATATGCCACGTAGTATGTTGTCTAATTTTCTATTTTCTTTTCGATTGCATGTATGTTAGGTTTAGCTTAGGTTTAAATTAAAATTGATCGGATAAATCGAGACTACAAACTACGCGCGGCGCTGCCGCGCGTAATATGTTTTCTTCATTGTATACTACGTATAGTAATATGCCACGTAGTATGTTGTCTAATTTTCTATATTCTTTTCGATTGCATTTATGTTAGGTTTAGCTTAGGTTTAAATTAAAATTGATCGGATAAATCAAGACTACAAACTACGCGCGGCGCTGCCGCGCGTAATATGTTTTCTTCATTGTATACTACGTATATTAATATGCCACGTAGTATGTTGTCTAATTTTCTATTTTCTTTTCGATTGCATGTATGTTAGGTTTAGCTTAGGTTTAAATTAAAATTGATCGGATAAATCGAGACTACAAACTACGCGCGGCGCTGCCGCGCGTAATATGTTTTCTTCATTGTATACTACGTATATTAATATGCCACGTAGTATGTTGTCTAATTTTCTATTTTCTTTTCGATTGCATTTAGGTTAGGTTTAGCTTAGGTTTAAATTAAAATTGATCGGATAAATCGAGACTACAAACTACGCGCGGCGCTGCCGCGCGTAATATGTTTTCTTCATTGTATACTACGTATAGTAATATGCCACGTAGTATGTTGTCTAATTTTCTATTTTCTTTTCGATTGCATGTAGGTTAGGTTTAGCTTAGGTTTAAATTAAAATTGATCGGATAAATCGAGACTACAAACTACGCGCGGCGCTGCCGCGCGTAATATGTTTTCTTCATTGTATACTACGTATAGTAATATGCCACGTAGTATGTTGTCTAATTTTCTATTTTCTTTTCGATTGCATTTAGGTTAGGTTTAGCTTAGGTTTAAATTAAAATTGATCGGATAAATCAAGACTACAAACTACGCGCGGCGCTGCCGCGCGTAATATGTTTTCTTCATTGTATACTACGTATATTAATATGCCACGTAGTATGTTGTCTAATTTTCTATTTTCTTTTCGATTGCATGTATGTTAGGTTTAGCTTAGGTTTAAATTAAAATTGATCGGATAAATCGAGACTACAAACTACGCGCGGCGCTGCCGCGCGTAATATGTTTTCTTCATTGTATACTACGTATAGTAATATGCCACGTAGTATGTTGTCTAATTTTCTATTTTCTTTTCGATTGCATTTAGGTTAGGTTTAGCTTAGGTTTAAATTAAAATTGATCGGATAAATCGAGACTACAAACTACGCGCGGCGCTGCCGCGCGTAATATGTTTTCTTCATTGTATACTACGTATAGTAATATGCCACGTAGTATGTTGTCTAATTTTCTATTTTCTTTTCGATTGCATTTAGGTTAGGTTTAGCTTAGGTTTAAATTAAAATTGATCGGATAAATCAAGACTACAAACTACGCGCGGCGCTGCCGCGCGTAATATGTTTTCTTCATTGTATACTACGTATAGTAATATGCCACGTAGTATGTTGTCTAATTTTCTATTTTCTTTTCGATTGCATTTATGTTAGGTTTAGCTTAGGTTTAAATTAAAATTGATCGGATAAATCGAGACTACAAACTACGCGCGGCGCTGCCGCGCGTAATATGTTTTCTTCATTGTATACTACGTATAGTAATATGCCACGTAGTATGTTGTCTAATTTTCTATATTCTTTTCGATTGCATGTATGTTAGGTTTAGCTTAGGTTTAAATTAAAATTGATCGGATAAATCGAGACTACAAACTACGCGCGGCGCTGCCGCGCGTAATATGTTTTCTTCATTGTATACTACGTATAGTAATATGCCACGTAGTATGTTGTCTAATTTTCTATATTCTTTTCGATTGCATGTATGTTAGGTTTAGCTTAGGTTTAAATTAAAATTGATCGGATAAATCAAGACTACAAACTACGCGCGGCGCTGCCGCGCGTAATATGTTTTCTTCATTGTATACTACGTATAGTAATATGCCACGTAGTATGTTGTCTAATTTTCTATTTTCTTTTCGATTGCATTTAGGTTAGGTTTAGCTTAGGTTTAAATTAAAATTGATCGGATAAATCAAGACTACAAACTACGCGCGGCGCTGCCGCGCGTAATATGTTTTCTTCATTGTATACTACGTATAGTAATATGCCACGTAGTATGTTGTCTAATTTTCTATTTTCTTTTCGATTGCATTTAGGTTAGGTTTAGCTTAGGTTTAAATTAAAATTGATCGGATAAATCGAGACTACAAACTACGCGCGGCGCTGCCGCGCGTAATATGTTTTCTTCATTGTATACTACGTATAGTAATATGCCACGTAGTATGTTGTCTAATTTTCTATTTTCTTTTCGATTGCATGTATGTTAGGTTTAGCTTAGGTTTAAATTAAAATTGATCGGATAAATCGAGACTACAAACTACGCGCGGCGCTGCCGCGCGTAATATGTTTTCTTCATTGTATACTACGTATAGTAATATGCCACGTAGTATGTTGTCTAATTTTCTATATTCTTTTCGATTGCATTTATGTTAGGTTTAGCTTAGGTTTAAATTAAAATTGATCGGATAAATCAAGACTACAAACTACGCGCGGCGCTGCCGCGCGTAATATGTTTTCTTCATTGTATACTACGTATATTAATATGCCACGTAGTATGTTGTCTAATTTTCTATTTTCTTTTCGATTGCATGTATGTTAGGTTTAGCTTAGGTTTAAATTAAAATTGATCGGATAAATCGAGACTACAAACTACGCGCGGCGCTGCCGCGCGTAATATGTTTTCTTCATTGTATACTACGTATAGTAATATGCCACGTAGTATGTTGTCTAATTTTCTATTTTCTTTTCGATTGCATTTATGTTAGGTTTAGCTTAGGTTTAAATTAAAATTGATCGGATAAATCGAGACTACAAACTACGCGCGGCGCTGCCGCGCGTAATATGTTTTCTTCATTGTATACTACGTATAGTAATATGCCACGTAGTATGTTGTCTAATTTTCTATTTTCTTTTCGATTGCATTTAGGTTAGGTTTAGCTTAGGTTTAAATTAAAATTGATCGGATAAATCAAGACTACAAACTACGCGCGGCGCTGCCGCGCGTAATATGTTTTCTTCATTGTATACTACGTATAGTAATATGCCACGTAGTATGTTGTCTAATTTTCTATTTTCTTTTCGATTGCATTTATGTTAGGTTTAGCTTAGGTTTAAATTAAAATTGATCGGATAAATCGAGACTACAAACTACGCGCGGCGCTGCCGCGCGTAATATGTTTTCTTCATTGTATACTACGTATAGTAATATGCCACGTAGTATGTTGTCTAATTTTCTATATTCTTTTCGATTGCATGTATGTTAGGTTTAGCTTAGGTTTAAATTAAAATTGATCGGATAAATCGAGACTACAAACTACGCGCGGCGCTGCCGCGCGTAATATGTTTTCTTCATTGTATACTACGTATAGTAATATGCCACGTAGTATGTTGTCTAATTTTCTATTTTCTTTTCGATTGCATTTATGTTAGGTTTAGCTTAGGTTTAAATTAAAATTGATCGGATAAATCGAGACTACAAACTACGCGCGGCGCTGCCGCGCGTAATATGTTTTCTTCATTGTATACTACGTATAGTAATATGCCACGTAGTATGTTGTCTAATTTTCTATTTTCTTTTCGATTGCATTTATGTTAGGTTTAGCTTAGGTTTAAATTAAAATTGATCGGATAAATCGAGACTACAAACTACGCGCGGCGCTGCCGCGCGTAATATGTTTTCTTCATTGTATACTACGTATAGTAATATGCCACGTAGTATGTTGTCTAATTTTCTATTTTCTTTTCGATTGCATTTAGGTTAGGTTTAGCTTAGGTTTAAATTAAAATTGATCGGATAAATCAAGACTACAAACTACGCGCGGCGCTGCCGCGCGTAATATGTTTTCTTCATTGTATACTACGTATAGTAATATGCCACGTAGTATGTTGTCTAATTTTCTATTTTCTTTTCGATTGCATTTATGTTAGGTTTAGCTTAGGTTTAAATTAAAATTGATCGGATAAATCAAGACTACAAACTACGCGCGGCGCTGCCGCGCGTAATATGTTTTCTTCATTGTATACTACGTATAGTAATATGCCACGTAGTATGTTGTCTAATTTTCTATTTTCTTTTCGATTGCATTTATGTTAGGTTTAGCTTAGGTTTAAATTAAAATTGATCGGATAAATCGAGACTACAAACTACGCGCGGCGCTGCCGCGCGTAATATGTTTTCTTCATTGTATACTACGTATAGTAATATGCCACGTAGTATGTTGTCTAATTTTCTATATTCTTTTCGATTGCATGTATGTTAGGTTTAGCTTAGGTTTAAATTAAAATTGATCGGATAAATCGAGACTACAAACTACGCGCGGCGCTGCCGCGCGTAATATGTTTTCTTCATTGTATACTACGTATAGTAATATGCCACGTAGTATGTTGTCTAATTTTCTATTTTCTTTTCGATTGCATTTAGGTTAGGTTTAGCTTAGGTTTAAATTAAAATTGATCGGATAAATCAAGACTACAAACTACGCGCGGCGCTGCCGCGCGTAATATGTTTTCTTCATTGTATACTACGTATAGTAATATGCCACGTAGTATGTTGTCTAATTTTCTATTTTCTTTTCGATTGCATTTATGTTAGGTTTAGCTTAGGTTTAAATTAAAATTGATCGGATAAATCGAGACTACAAACTACGCGCGGCGCTGCCGCGCGTAATATGTTTTCTTCATTGTATACTACGTATAGTAATATGCCACGTAGTATGTTGGCTAATTTTCTATATTCTTTTCGATTGCATGTATGTTAGGTTTAGCTTAGGTTTAAATTAAAATTGATCGGATAAATCGAGACTACAAACTACGCGCGGCGCTGCCGCGCGTAATATGTTTTCTTCATTGTATACTACGTATAGTAATATGCCACGTAGTATGTTGTCTAATTTTCTATATTCTTTTCGATTGCATTTATGTTAGGTTTAGCTTAGGTTTAAATTAAAATTGATCGGATAAATCGAGACTACAAACTACGCGCGGCGCTGCCGCGCGTAATATGTTTTCTTCATTGTATACTACGTATAGTAATATGCCACGTAGTATGTTGTCTAATTTTCTATTTTCTTTTCGATTGCATTTAGGTTAGGTTTAGCTTAGGTTTAAATTAAAATTGATCGGATAAATCAAGACTACAAACTACGCGCGGCGCTGCCGCGCGTAATATGTTTTCTTCATTGTATACTACGTATAGTAATATGCCACGTAGTATGTTGTCTAATTTTCTATTTTCTTTTCGATTGCATTTAGGTTAGGTTTAGCTTAGGTTTAAATTAAAATTGATCGGATAAATCGAGACTACAAACTACGCGCGGCGCTGCCGCGCGTAATATGTTTTCTTCATTGTATACTACGTATAGTAATATGCCACGTAGTATGTTGTCTAATTTTCTATTTTCTTTTCGATTGCATTTAGGTTAGGTTTAGCTTAGGTTTAAATTAAAATTGATCGGATAAATCAAGACTACAAACTACGCGCGGCGCTGCCGCGCGTAATATGTTTTCTTCATTGTATACTACGTATAGTAATATGCCACGTAGTATGTTGTCTAATTTTCTATTTTCTTTTCGATTGCATTTAGGTTAGGTTTAGCTTAGGTTTAAATTAAAATTGATCGGATAAATCGAGACTACAAACTACGCGCGGCGCTGCCGCGCGTAATATGTTTTCTTCATTGTATACTACGTATAGTAATATGCCACGTAGTATGTTGTCTAATTTTCTATTTTCTTTTCGATTGCATTTAGGTTAGGTTTAGCTTAGGTTTAAATTAAAATTGATCGGATAAATCAAGACTACAAACTACGCGCGGCGCTGCCGCGCGTAATATGTTTTCTTCATTGTATACTACGTATAGTAATATGCCACGTAGTATGTTGTCTAATTTTCTATTTTCTTTTCGATTGCATTTAGGTTAGGTTTAGCTTAGGTTTAAATTAAAATTGATCGGATAAATCAAGACTACAAACTACGCGCGGCGCTGCCGCGCGTAATATGTTTTCTTCATTGTATACTACGTATAGTAATATGCCACGTAGTATGTTGTCTAATTTTCTGTTTTCTTTTCGATTGCATTTATGTTAGGTTTAGCTTAGGTTTAAATTAAAATTGATCGGATAAATCGAGACTACAAACTACGCGCGGCGCTGCCGCGCGTAATATGTTTTCTTCATTGTATACTACGTATAGTAATATGCCACGTAGTATGTTGTCTAATTTTCTATTTTCTTTTCGATTGCATTTAGGTTAGGTTTAGCTTAGGTTTAAATTAAAATTGATCGGATAAATCAAGACTACAAACTACGCGCGGCGCTGCCGCGCGTAATATGTTTTCTTCATTGTATACTACGTATAGTAATATGCCACGTAGTATGTTGTCTAATTTTCTATATTCTTTTCGATTGCATGTATGTTAGGTTTAGCTTAGGTTTAAATTAAAATTGATCGGATAAATCGAGACTACAAACTACGCGCGGCGCTGCCGCGCTTAATATGTTTTCTTCATTGTATACTACGTATAGTAATATGCCACGTAGTATGTTGTCTAATTTTCTATTTTCTTTTCGATTGCATTTAGGTTAGGTTTAGCTTAGGTTTAAATTAAAATTGATCGGATAAATCAAGACTACAAACTACGCGCGGCGCTGCCGCGCGTAATATGTTTTCTTCATTGTATACTACGTATAGTAATATGCCACGTAGTATGTTGTCTAATTTTCTGTTTTCTTTTCGATTGCATTTATGTTAGGTTTAGCTTAGGTTTAAATTAAAATTGATCGGATAAATCGAGACTACAAACTACGCGCGGCGCTGCCGCGCGTAATATGTTTTCTTCATTGTATACTACGTATAGTAATATGCCACGTAGTATGTTGTCTAATTTTCTATTTTCTTTTCGATTGCATTTAGGTTAGGTTTAGCTTAGGTTTAAATTAAAATTGATCGGATAAATCAAGACTACAAACTACGCGCGGCGCTGCCGCGCGTAATATGTTTTCTTCATTGTATACTACGTATAGTAATATGCCACGTAGTATGTTGTCTAATTTTCTATTTTCTTTTCGATTGCATTTATGTTAGGTTTAGCTTAGGTTTAAATTAAAATTGATCGGATAAATCGAGACTACAAACTACGCGCGGCGCTGCCTCGCGTAATATGTTTTCTTCATTGTATACTACGTATAGTAATATGCCACGTAGTATGTTGTCTAATTTTCTATATTCTTTTCGATTGCATGTATGTTAGGTTTAGCTTAGGTTTAAATTAAAATTGATCGGATAAATCGAGACTACAAACTACGCGCGGCGCTGCCGCGCGTAATATGTTTTCTTCATTGTATACTACGTATAGTAATATGCCACGTAGTATGTTGTCTAATTTTCTATTTTCTTTTCGATTGCATTTATGTTAGGTTTAGCTTAGGTTTAAATTAAAATTGATCGGATAAATCAAGACTACAAACTACGCGCGGCGCTGCAGCGCGTAATATGTTTTCTTCATTGTATACTACGTATAGTAATATGCCACGTAGTATGTTGTCTAATTTTCTATTTTCTTTTCGATTGCATGTATGTTAGGTTTAGCTTAGGTTTAAATTAAAATTGATCGGATAAATCAAGACTACAAACTACGCGCGGCAGCGCCGCTCGTAATATGTGGTCTTCATTGTATACTAGGAATACAAAAAGACGTCTAGGAATACAACACCATCTGTCGCTGGTTTCTTTAATGCTCTCCTTGTGTCAACTGTCAAAATATGACATTACAATCTGTCAAAAAAAAAATTATAGATGTCAAAATGACATAAAAATATGACATTACAATCTGTCAAAAAAAAGTATATATGTCAAAAGATGTCAAAATGACATAAAAATATGACATTACAATCTGTCAAAAAAAGTATATATGTCAAAAGATGTCAAAATGACATAAAAATATGACATTACAATCTGTCAAAAAAAGTATATATGTCAAAAGATGTCAAAATGACATAAAAATATGACATTACAATCTGTCAAAAAAAAGTATATATGTCAAAAGATGTCAAAATGACATAAAAATATGACATTACAATCTGTCAAAAAAAAGTATATATGTCAAAAGATGTCAAAATGACATAAAAATATGACATTACAATCTGTCAAAAAAAAGTATATATGTCAAAAGATGTCAAAATGACATAAAAATATGACATTACAATCTGTCAAAAAAAAGTATATATGTCAAAAGATGTCAAAATGACATAAAAATATGACATTACAATCTGTCAAAAAAAAGTATATATGTCAAAAGATGTCAAAATGACATAAAAATATGACATTACAATCTGTCAAAAAAAAGTATATATGTCAAAAGATGTCAAAATGACATAAAAATATGACATTACAATCTGTCAAAAAAAAGTATATATGTCAAAAGATGTCAAAATGACATAAAAATATGACATTACAATCTGTCAAAAAAAAGTATATATGTCAAAAGATGTCAAAATGACATAAAAATATGACATTACAATCTGTCAAAAAAAGTTAAAAGAGATTGATAGGTAGTGTTAAAAATGACATATTCAATTGCGTCGGGAATATTGCTGAAATGTGTTCAATTAGAGCAATATTTTGTTTGATTAAAGGAGCCTGAAATACCAGGTGGCTTTAATTAATAGACCTTCTGATAGTTGAAGTTTTCTTGTGCGCGTGTGTCAATTTCCGCCATGTTATACGTCAAAAAGTGTCCCAACTTTTTGACCTATAACTAGATATGTGCCCGAAACTTTCATATTCCCGCCTCTTAAACTTGGCGGATGCGCATGCGCTTAACTAACAGTAAAAAGGTCTATTGCAATGGCTTCTGAACTATCAAATTGACCAACTACTTGTTTTATGGCCTTAAAATTCTAAAACAGCTTTCAACCATGTTATTCACCGCGTTAATATTGGTTCTTGAGGTAGTGCTAGGTTTGGTAGTCGCTCTTTATATTTTTGTACGCGCGATGGTGCGTTTAGAAACACTTTCTTTGTAGAGGAAATCAATTTATTGACTAGTGCAAGCCAGTAGCCGGGTTGCTGAGTGTGAGGTGCCTGCATGACACGTCACTGGCTGCGACCTGCCACCGTTCCCGCCTAATACAAAACACATTTAACTACTGAAATAAGTACTAAAATATGCAATAATGCTATAAAAATAGCGTTTTATGCATTTGCATATGCAAACATGCAAAAGCATATAATCCGATGTCTAGTGATTATCTATAACATCGATTCCCAACCGGTGGTTCGCGAACCCCTTGGGGTTCGCGAGGTGTACAAAGGGGGTTCGCGAAAATAATATAGTAATGGAGACATTTTAAATTACCGAAGAAAAAGACTGATGAAAAATTAACCTGCAATACTCAACAAACAAAAAGTACTCTTTAAACAAAAAGTATTAAGTATTAAGTAATTGGTTGACTAACAAAAAGTACTAGTTCTATTTTTGATCGCTTGATGTCTCATTATATATCCACTATACAACTTCTCTAGACAACCTAACTAGGTAACCTAAAATACTTTACACAACTTGAATAATATTGAATATCCTCTCGTTTGTTGGGTAAAAATTGCCTATCAACATCGTTATGTTTGTAGGCAATGTCTAGGCACGTCAAAATCTGATAAGGCGTTCCTTAACATATGTCCATACAGTTATCAACTTGTGATTAGGTTCTATATTAGTAGCATAGGTATTGTGGCTTTGTTTGTTTAGTGCCATTCTTGTCAATAATCATTATGCCTCGATTTTATTATGGATCGATGGTTATAGACCAGTCGTTTAGAAGCAAGACATCATGATACTAAAAGCTGAAGTGGGCTACCATTTCAACAGACTAAAAGCAAAGAAAAAATGGTGGCAAAGACTATTTACAAATGGGTTTTATTATACTGGGGAAGAGTCATAAACCTAAACCACTTTGTGTATTCTGCCACGAAGTTTTTACCAGCAGAAGTTTAAAACCATCACTTCTTCGTAGACTCCTTGAAATAAATCATCCGACGCACAGGAATAAACTTTTTGTTTCTTCTTTCCTGTCTTCCGACGAAGATAGTAAAATGGCCCTTGGGCATCATTTGGAGTAAGTTATAGTATTGAAAGATCTAGACAGATATATTGGACCATGTACAAAATATATTGGAGAAAAGGTAGCAAAGAAAATTGATCTTGTTCCCTTATTAAACAATACGGCGTTGTGTAGAATTATTCCATCATCATCATTCAGCTCTTTATGTCCACTGCTGGACTTAAACCTCCCCCATTTCTGCCCATTCCCATCTGCCTTGAGCTCTCTGTATCCAGTTGCCTAAACATCTTGTTAGATCGTCCGTACAACGAGTAGGGGGTCTTCCCTTACTTCTTGAATCCAAGCATGGTCTCCACTCGAGCAGCCTTTTCCCGTCTGTCATTCGTGCCACATGTCCATCCCACTCCCACTTGAGTTTTGGGATATTTGGATTTTTTGCGAATTTGGATAAATACATCTGTGACGCCGGTTCTTCTTCGTAAATCTTAGTTTCTTATACGAGGGGCAAGTAAAAAATAAGGTTCCCACATTTTTTTCAGGTGAAAGGCATTTTTTATTGCAATAAATATGTATACAATCTGAAAGCTTGTATTTTAAACTATTTTTCTACATAGTCGCCAGATCTTTCAACGCATTTTTCCTGACGAGTTATCAAAACCCGCTTCGAAAAACTTCCCCGCTAGGCCGCGGATGTACTTGGTGACCGCTTCCTTCACCTTTTCATCTGTACTGAAGCGTTGTCCACCCAAGTGTTGCTTCAATTTCGGAAACAAGTGGAAGTCGCTGGGAGCAAGATCAGGGCTGTAGGGGGCATGATCAAGCAATTTCCAGCCGAATTTGTCCAGTAGGGCGGTGGTCTGTCGAGAGACATGCGGTCGCGCGTTGTCGTAGTGCAACCTAACGCCCTTGCTCAGTTTTCCTCTCCGGCGATTTTGGATGGCTCTTTTGAGTTTCGTTAACGTCTCGCAGTATCTGTCCGAATTTATTGTGGTCGGAGACCGATGGGCTCCCGCTCCTTTGCTGGTCGTGAACGTCTGCGCGTCCTTCGGAGAACTCCCTGCACCATTTGCGGACGTGTTGGACGCTGATGCAAACTTTGCCATAAACTTCTTCCAACTGTCTATGAATTTCAATAGGTGTAAGCTTCTTCGCGTTTAAAAATCGAATCACTGAACGGATTTCACACCTGGCGGTGACGGCGATTGCGGGCTCCATCGCGGATGGCTGTTAGGCCCAGAGACAAGTATCTAGGCCGTGCAAGTAGTTAGGCCGGCACTAAGTTTCGCAGTGATCTTCCAGGTAGTTGGAAAGGAGTGGGGGGGATCAACAATGAAGGTGGTGTTGCCGGATTTCGCCTAGTATCTCGCGCGGCGAGTGTACAGCGTTGGGAACCTTATTTTTTACTTGCCCCTCGTATTATCCCGCAGTCACTCCGAGCATGGACCTTTTCATCTTGCGCTGTATTACCATAAGTTTCCTAGCACCTGGTGTGGTTAGTGTTAAGATTTCAGCGTAGGTCATGACGGGCAACACACACTGATCAAACACCTTCCTCTTTAAACATTGTGGTATGTCGCTTTTAAAGATTTCCGCCAGTTTTCCATAGGCTGCCCAAGATAGTGTAACGCACGATTGGTTGTCCAGCTACTTCCTCATCACCAATGAGAAATTGTTCATTGGGAACTAAATTTCTCAGATATTTTGTTTTTAAAATATTCATTTTTACACCTACGTCAGCACATACCTTTTGTAGTTCTTGTATCATATATTGAATGTCTTTAAGGTTACCCGAGAGCAAAACTATATAAAGCATACTCCAAAACTGTGATAAAGAGTTTGGGCGAGTAGATTTAATCATTTTGCAAATAATCTGGAACTGGAATAGAACTTTTGAAGAGATTCAATTCAGATCCAGCTTCACGAGTCGACCGATGTATCAAACGCCGCAGTATTGCCTGGCTACGATAGATATATTTTGGTGAATATCTTTCAAGAAGGTATACTATTTGCAACCTTTGAAAACCTATACATCTGGAGAAACCATTTTCGATCTGATCAATGATTATTTTGAAAACATGGAATAAACTGGTTTGAATGTGATGGTGCGGAAGGTGCAAAATCAATGACAGGGAAGTTTTATGGTTCTATGGCACGAGTAAAAGAAAATAAACGAGAAAATTTAATGGACTCATTGCTGCATTCATAGATAAGCATTGGCATGCAAGCGTATACCTGCAGAATTATCAACTACTTGGTGGTGCTGTAAATATTGTAAATGCCTGAAATTGAATGAGTACGAATGTCTTGGTTCTCTCTGCCTTTTTTTTACCAGAAAATTCAATAAAAAATGGTGATGTTATGACTTATTTTACAACTGTTTAAAACTCTCTCACTTTGCTGGAGAAAGAAAAACTCATAGAGTTATCCTGTGACAGTTCTCTAAAATCTATTTTTAGAGATCTCTCTTTAATTGTCTTCTGGCTCAATAAAAATGAATATCGTGTTATGTCGTAAAAAGCAATTAAAGTTCTATTGCCCTTTTGCGCAACATATTTATGTGAGAAAGGATTTTCAATATATACCTTTCTGAAAGATGAATATAAAAAACAGTTTAAATGCGGAACCTGTGATCTAAAACTGAAATCGTCAGATATTGTACCAAATTTGATTATGTTTTCTATCCTTTTAAAAACTATTGTTCAATCCGTGTTCTACACGGAAAAAGTACAGATTCAAATAGTAGCAGCGACCTTGCGAATATGAAACTGTAAAAACTACAATTGGAGTTATCACATGCTAAAAATTGTTTTTTTGTTAAAATTACAGTTTCAGATATTGAATTTTAATTTTTTTGCTGTAAAGTGTCACTCTACTAAAAATAATTTAAAAATCACAGAATCGAGATGTAATATTTGGGCGTTCATTTCTCATACTCAACGAGTAATAGCTCAAACTGCAATTTTTGAAAGTTTGAAAATAAATAAGAAATATTATGAAGTAATCCATCTGAAAAAATCGTAATTTTTACAGTTTGGACTAATAATGAATATATATTATATGATAAAAGTTACAAAATAATTAGTAAAGAATATTTTAACTTTCCCTTTAACTAAAAGTACTTTTCCAAACTGTAAAATTCACAGGTTTTTTTCCAAGATCACAATTCCAAGATTTTTATTAGTAAATAAGTTAAAAATTACAGTATGCGACTGCACTTTTTACAAGTTTGTATTCGTAAGAACCGATTCGTAACGTTACTATTTAAACTGTAATTTCTACAGTGTAATTTTTTCCGTGTATCCGATTTTATTACTTTTTTACACGCCAGTACAGGGGGTTCGCCAAACTCTTTTGAATTTTACAGGGGGTTCGCGAGGAGAAAAAGGTTGGGAAACACTGATCTATAACAAACGACCAGAGATTGAATTAACGCCGGATGACTAACAGTTAAGCGTCCAGTTATGTGGTAAAAAGTGTCTAGTATAGATCTGTTATTATCCAGCACATATAGGTTAGTATCTAGCATGCATATATACAGAGATGCCACAAACTAATTCTAATTCTAATTTCTTTGCACAAACTAATTGCAGGTTCCCCTAGCTGTAAAACACAAAATACTTGAGTTAGTTTAATTGAAAAAAAAATGAATCTGCGGAACTTTTGAAAGTACGATCGCAGGCTTAGTTTAGCTAGTAGCACATCAATTAGCACAACTTAGTAGCACATCAATTTCAAGATAATTTAGTCTACTTTAAGATGCTTCAAACTAAATAAGTAAATTTAAAAGGGTTTTTGATTTATGGGTGTTACTGCGAATGTTCCGGTTTTTGAAAATTGACAAAAATTTTCATATTTGAGCTAAAAAAAATTTCAAACTGACCGGAAATGATTACTTATGTTGTTTAATGCAATTTTAATTTTTGTAAAAAAACCCAAACTATTTGAGTTTGAAAATGGAAGATTTTATAAATCGGAGCAACTTTTAAAGTGGGATTGCAGGATTAGTTTTAGAAATAACACTGCATACAGCACATCAATTTAAAGATAATTTAAAGTAGACTAAATTTGCTTCAATGAAACATGCTTCAAACTAAATTACTAAATTTGGAACAGTTTTGGTATTTGGAACAGTTTTGGCGAATTTTTAAATCTTCGAAATGCGAAGAATTTCAGTTTAAAATTTCTCGACAAATAGGGAATATGCATGTTTTTTTTAAATTTTTTATTCACTGTTTACACCGTTATAACATAGTAAAAAATATAAATACTGCTTAAAAATGCAGTAATTAAGTTAAAAAACTTGAGAAAAATTTTGAGCTGTTTAAACGCCGCCATTTTCGCGCGGTCTGTTGATGACGTCAATTACCACTGACAGTTCATTCCATTGTTTACTACAGCTATTTTCATTTTTAACTTGACGTTTTTGACGTTTGTTTTCTATCCAAAACACTGCAATGACACACAAATGTAAAAAATACGGACTTGTTTATATGGAATGTTACGTCACTTTCGTTTTAACCAATGGTATTGCGTTATACAAATTTGAATTTCCCTCGCTTTTATTTAGGTATTATTTTTAAGTATTTAAGAAGATATTAATTACAAAAATAATGGTTTAGTTCAAATGTCCGATAAATAAAGATTCGGAAAATAAATATTTGAACCAAACTTAAATTTCATGCATATACCCTATTATTGAATCTTTCCCGACAATTTTCACATCTACTTGTTCGTATTGTTGTGTAGTTTCTGTGTACGGAAAATGATTTCGCTGGTTTTTACCTCAAATTTTTTTTCTCGAAAAAAGCACATATTTTTCGAACAAAAAGATGAAACATTGTTTCATGATTTTTTTTATTTACCCGAAAGAAATTGAAGTGCTGAAAACGGTATTCGAGATTATTTTGCTCTAAAGTTACAAATAAACAAGTTTTATATATTTTTTCGCTGTACACCATCTCGCATTTCCGACTGATTTCACGCTGTCATAACTTTTGAACGGCTAACCACAGAGACTTCTAGTCTTCACCAATCGATTCAGCGTCCCAAAATTAGTCGGAATACGTATATAGTATTCCCTAGGAAGTTTTCTGTTAAGAAATACCATCGACACTGGGAGTTTAAACCGCGGAAACGACGAAATGCGAGAAAATCGATTTTATCAAAATCGTTATTTTTTGAGTTACAGCAAAATTTAAAAACGTTCCTGAAAGCATTTTTTCTGCTGATTACAGATATGCAAATTATATTTCGCTAGCTCTTTCCGTTCAATATCGCCTGCAAGAATTGAAGAAATTTTTAAGAAATTTCAGCGCTCGAGTAGAGATCTCGGAAAGTCGTGAATTTATCATAGACAACCTTAATGTATTAATAGGAAAATGACCTTCTGAAAACGATTCCGCAATCCGTTTTTGGTTATCTGCAACAGTTTCCGAGACATCTACTTAGCAAATCGAGAATCCGGTAAATTTCGATTTGAAATATCTCGACGAATTATTGAATCTTTCGGGACAATTTACACATCTACTTGTTCGTCTTGTCGTGTAGTTTCTGTGCGCCGAAAATGATTTCGCTGCTATTTACCGTTCTTGAGAAAATCGAAAAAAACCGAAAAAGCACTTATTTTTTGAACGAAATGATGGAAAAATTTTGATTGAAAATTTTTTTGGAAAATTTTTTCGTGATTTTTTTTAAGTTATCCGAAGGATATCGGTAAGCTGAAAACGGTTTTCTAGTTCATTTCGCTCTAAAGTTACAAATAAACAAGTTTTATATATTTTTTCGCTGTACACCATCTCGCATTTCCGACTGATTTCACGCTGTTATAACTTTTGAACGGCTCACCACAGAAACTTCTAGTCTTCACCAATCGATTCAGCGTCCCAAAATTAGTCGAAAATTGTATATAATATGCCCTAGGAAGCTTTCTTTTACGAAATACCATCGACACGGGGTGTCTAGACCGCGGAAACGACGAAATGCGAGAAAATCGATTTTATCAAAATCGTTATTTTTTGAGTTACAGCAAAATTTAAAAACGTTCCTGAAAGCATTTTTTCTGCTGAGAACAGATATGCAAATTATATTTTGCTAGCTCTTTCCGTTCAATATCGCCTGCAAGAATTGAAGAAATTTTTAAGAAATTTCGGCGCTCGAGTAGAGATCTCGGAAAGTCGTGAATTTATCACAGACAACCTTAATGTATTAACAGGAAAATGACCTTCTAAAAACGATTCCGCAATCTGTTTTTGGTTATCTGCAACCGTTTCTGAGACATCTACTTAGCAAATCGAGAATTGGGCAAATTTCGGTTTGAAATATTTCGACGAATTATTTAATCTTTCGGGACAATTTACACATCGACTTGTTCGTCTTGTCGTGTAGTTTCTGTGCGCCGAAAATAATTTCGCTGCTATTTACCGTTCTTGAGAAAATCGAAAAAAACCAAAAAAGCACTTATTTTTAGAACGAAATGATGGAAAATTTATGTTGAAATTTTTTTTAGAAATTATTTTCGTGATTTTTTTCGGTTACCCGAAGGAAATCGAAGTGCTGAAAACAGTTTTCTAGTTTATTTCGCTCTAAAGTTACAAAACAACATATTTTATATATTTTTTCGCTGTACACCATCTCGCATTTCCGACTGATTTCACGCTGTCATAAATTTTGAACGGCTCACCACAGAGACTTCTAGTCTTCACCAATCGATTCAGCGTGCCAAAATTAGTCGAAAAATGTATATAATATTCCCTAGAAGGCTTTCAGTTAAGAAATACTATCGACACGGGGAGTCTAGACCGCGGAAACGACGAAATGCGAGAAAATCGATTTTGTGAAAATCGTTATTTTTTGAGTTACAGCAAAATTTAAAAACGTTCCTGAAAGCATTTTTGTTGCTCATCACAGATATGCAAATTGTATTTCGCTAGTTCTTTCCGTTCAATATCGCCTGTAAGAATTGAAGAAATTTTTAAGAATTTTCGGCGCTCGAGTAGAGATCTCGGAAAGTCGTGCATTTATCACAGACAATCTTAATGTATTAATAGGAAAATGACCTTCTGAAAACGATTCCGCAATCCGTTTTTGGTTATCTGCAACCGTTTCCGAGACATCTACTTAGCAAATCGAGAATCGGGTAAATTTCGGTTTGAAATATCTCGACGAATTATTGAATCTTTAGGGACAATTTACGCATCGATTTGTTCGTCTTGTCGTGTAGTTTCTGTGTGCCGAAAATGATTTCGCTGCTATTTACCGTTCTTGAGAAAATCGAAAAAAACCGAAAAAGCACTTATTTTTCGAACGAAATGATAAAAAATTTTGATTGAAAATTTTTTTGGAAATTTTTTTCGTGATTTGTTTTCGGTTACCCGAAGGATTTCGATGCGCTGAAAACGATTTTCTAGTTCATTTCGTTTTAAAGTTACAAATATACAAGTTTTATATATTTTTTCGCTGTACACCATCTCGCATTTTTGACTGATTTTACGCTGTCATAACTTTTGAACGGCGCACCACAGAGACTTCTAGTCTTCACCAATCGATTCAGCGTCACAAAATTAGTCGGAACACGTATATAATATTCCATAGGAAGCTTTCTGTTAAGAAATACCACCGAGACGAGGGGTCTAAACCGCGGAAACGACGAAATGCGAGAAAATCGATTTTGTGAAAATCGTTATTTTTTGAGTTACAGCAAAATTTAAAAACGTTCCTGAAAGCATTTTTGCTGCTGATTGCAGATATGCAAATTATATTTCGCTAGCTCTTTCCGTTCAATATCGCCTGTAAGAATTGAAGAAATTTTTAAGAATTTTCGGCGCTCGAGTAGAGATCTCGGAAAGTCGTGAATTTATCACAGACAACCTTAATGTGTTAATAGGAAAATTACCTTCTGAAAACGATGACGCAATCCGTTTTTGGTTATCTGCAACCGTTTCCGAGACATCTACTTAGCAAATCGAGAATCGGGTAAATTTAGGTTTGAAATATCTCGACGAATTATTGAATCTTTCGGGACAATTTACGCATCGACTTGTTCGTTTTGTCGTGTAGTTTCTGTGTGCCAAAAATAATTTCGCTGCTTTTTACCGTTCTCGAAAAAATCGAAAAATACGAAAAAGCGCATATTTTTTGAACGAAATGATAGAAAATTTTTGTTGAAATTTTTTTTAGAAATTATTTTCGTGATTTTTTTCGGTTAACCGAAGGAAATCGAAGTGCTGAAAACAGTTTTCTAGTTTATTTCGCTCTAAAGTTACAAAAAAAACATGTTTTATATATTTTTTCGCTGTACACCATCTCGCATTTCCGACTGATTTCACGCTGTCATAAATTTTGAACGGCTCACCACAGAGACTTCTAGTCTTCACCAATCGATTCAGCGTGCCAAAATTAGTCAAAAAATGTATATAATATTCCCTAGAAGGCTTTCAGTTAAGAAATACCAGCGACACGGGGAGTCTAGACCGCGGAAACGACGAAATGCGAGAAAATCGATTTTATCAAAATCGTTATTTTTTGAGTTACAGCAAAATTTAAAAACGTTCCTGAAAGCATTTTTTTTGCTGATTACAGATATGGAAATTATATTTCGCTAGCTCTTTCCGTTCAATATCGCCTGCAAGAATTGAAGAAATTTTTAAGAAATTTCGGCGCTCGAGTAGAGATCTCGGAAAGTCGTGAATTTATCACAGACAACCTTAATGTATTAATAGGAAAATGACCTTCTGAAAACGATTCCGCAATCCGTTTTTGGTTATCTGCAACCGTTTCCGAGA
Source organism: Phosphuga atrata (assembly GCA_944588485.1). Lineage (NCBI taxonomy): Eukaryota > Metazoa > Arthropoda > Insecta > Coleoptera > Silphidae > Phosphuga > Phosphuga atrata. The sequence goes on from OX155906.1 coordinate 28,383,837, forward strand.
CATATACTTAGCAAATCGAGAATCGGGTAAATTTCGGTTTGAAATATCTCGACGAATTATTGAATCTTTCGGGACAATTTACGCATCGATTTGTTCGGCTTGTCGTGTAGTTTCTGTGTGCCGAAAACGATTTCGCTGCTATTTACCGTTCTTGAGAAAATCGAAAAAAACCGAAAATGCACTTATTTTTTGAACGAAATGATGGAAAATTTCGGTTGAAAAATTTTGTGGAAAATTTTTTCGTGATTTTTTTTCGGTTACCCGAAGGAAATCGAAGCGCTGTAAACGGTTTTCTAGTTCATTTCGTTATAAAGTTACAAATAAACAAGTTTTATATATTTTTTCGCTGTACACCATCTCGCATTTCTGACTGATTTCACGCTGTTATAACTTTTGAACGGCTCACCACAGAAACTTCTAGTCTTCACCAATCGATTTAGCGTCCCAAAATTAGTAGGAAATTGTATATAATATTCCCTAAGAAGCTTTCTGTTAAGAAATACCATAGACACGGGGTGTCTAGACCGCGGAAACGACGAAATGCGAGAAAATCGATTTTATCAAAATCGTTATTTTTGAGTTACAGCTAAATTTAAAAACGTTCCTGAAAGCATTTTTGCTGCTCATCACAAATATGCAAATTGTATTTCGCTAGTTCTTTCAGTTCAATATCGCCTGTAAGAATTGAAGAAATTTTTAAGAATTTTCGGCGCTCGACTAGAGATCTCGGAAAGTCGTGAATTTATCACAGACAACCTTAATGTATTGATAGGAAAATGACCTTCTGAAAACGATGACGCAATCCGTTTTTGGTTATCTGCAACCGTTTCCGAGACATCTACTTAGCAAATCGAGAATCGGGTAAATTTCGGTTTGAAATATCTCGACGAATTATTAAATCTTTCGGGACAATTTACACATCGATTTGTTCGTCTTGTCGTGTAGTTTCTGTGTGCCGAAAATGATTTCGCTGCTATTTACCGTTCTTGAGAAAATCGAAAAAAACCGAAAATGCACTTATTTTTCGAACGAAATGATGGAAATTTTTTTTGAAAAATTTTTCGTGATCTTTTTTCAGTTACCCGAAGGATATCGGTGCGCTGAAAACCGTTTTCTAGTTCATTTTGTTTTAAAGTTACAAATAAACAAATTTTATATATTTTTTCGCTGTACACCATCTCTCATTTTTGACTGATTTTACGCTGTCATAACTTTTAAACGGCGCACCACAGAGACTTCTAGTCTTCACCAATCGATTCAGCGTCCCAAAATTAGTCTGAACACGTATATAATATTCCATAGGAAGCTTTCTGTTAAGAAATACCACCGAGACGAGGTGTCTAAACCGCGGAAACGACGAAATGCGAGAAAATCGATTTTGTCAAAATCGTTATTTTTTGAGTTACAGCAAAATTTAAAAACGTTCCTGAAAGAATTTTTGCTGCCGATCACAGATATGCAAATTGTATTTTGCTAGCTCTTTCCGTTCAATATCGTCTGTAAGAATTGAAGAAATTTTTAAAAAATTTCGGCGCTCGAGTAGAGATCTCGGAAAGTCGTGAATTTATCACAGACAACCTTAGTGTATTAACATGAAAATGACCTTCTGAAAACAATGCCGCTATCCGTTTTTGCTTATCTGCAACCGTTTCCGAGACATCTACTTAGCAAATCGAGAATCGGGTAAATTTCGGTTTGAAATATCTCGACGAATTATTGAATCTTTCGGGACAATTTACGCGTCGACTTTTTCGTCTTGTCGTGTAGTTTCTGTGTGCCAAAAATAATTTCGCTGATTTTTACCGTTCTCGAAAAAATCGAAAAAAACGAAAAAGCGCATATTTTTCGAACGACATGATAGAAAATTTTTGTTGAAAATTTTTTTAGAAATTATTTTCGTGATTTTTTTTCGGTTACCCGAAGGAAATCGAAGTGCTGAAAACAGTTTTCTAGTTTATTTCGCTCTAAAGTTCCAAAAATAGCGTCCCAAAATTAGTCGAAAATTGTATATAATATTTCCTAGGAAGCTTTCTTTTAAGAAATACCATCGTCACGGGGTGTCTACACCGCGGAAACGACGAAATGCGAGAAAATCGATTTTATCAAAATCGTTATTTTTTGAGTTACAGCAAAATTTAAAAACGTTCCTGAAAGCATTTTTTCTGCTGATTACAGATATGCAAATTATATTTCGCTAGCTCTTTCCGTTCAATATCGCCTGCAAGAATTGAAGAAATTTTTAAAGAATTTCGGCGCTCGGGTAGAGATCTCGGAAAGTCGTGAATTTATCACAGACAACCTTATTGTATTAATAGGAAAATGACCTTCTGAAAACGATTCCGCAATCCCTTTTTGGTTATATGCAACCGTTTCCGAGACATCTACTTAGCAAATCGAGAATCGGGTAAATTTCGGTTTGAAATATTTCGACGAATTATTTAATCTTTCGGGACAATTTACACATCGACTTGTTCGTCTTGTCGTGTAGTTTAGTCACGAATGTGAAAGTCGTGAATTTATCACAGACAACCTTTATGTATTAATAGGAAAATGATCTTCTAAAAACGATTCCGCAATCTGTTTTTTATCTGTTAACTGCAACCGTTTCTGAGACATCTACTTAGCAAATCGAGAATCTGGTAAATTTCGGTTTGAAATATTTCGACGAATTATTTAATCTTTCGGGACAATTTACACATCGACTTGTTCGTCTTGTCGTGTAGTTTATGTGCGGCGAAAATGATTTCGCTGCTATTTACCGTTCTTGAGAAAATCGAAAAAAACAAAAAAAGCGCATATTTTTCGGACGAAATAATAGAAAATTTTTGTTGAAAATTTTTTTATAAATTATTTTCGTTATTTTTTTCGGTTACCCGAAGGAAATCGAAGTGCTGAAAACAGTTTTCTAGTTTATTTCGCTCTAAAGTTACAAAAAAACATGTTTTATATATTTTTTCGCTGTACACCATCTCGCATTTCCGACTGAATTCACGCTGTCATAAATTTTGAACGGCTCACCACAGAGACTTCTAGTCTTCACCAATCCGATTCAGCGTGCCAAAATTAGTCGAAAAATGTATATAATATTCCCTAGAAGGCTTTCAGTTAAGAAATACTATCGACACGGGGAGTCTAGACCGCGGAAACGACGAAATGCGAGAAAATCGATTTTGTGAAAATCGTTATTTTTTGAGTTACAGCAAAATTTAAAAACGTTCCTGAAAGCATTTTTGTTGCTCATCACAGATATGCAAATTGTATTTCGCTAGTTCTTTCCGTTCAATATCGCCTGTAAGAATTGAAGAAATTTTTAAGAATTTTCGGCGCTCGAGTAGAGATCTCGGAAAGTCGTGCATTTATCACAGACAATCTTAATGTATCAATAGGAAAATGACCTTCTGAAAACGATTCCGCAATCCGTTTTTGGTTATCTGCAACCGTTTCCGAGACATCTACTTAGCAAATCGAGAATCGGGTAAATTTCGGTTTGAAATATCTCGACGAATTATTTAATCTTTCGGGACAATTTACGCATCGACTTGTTCGTCTTGTCGTGTAGTTTCTGTGTGCCGAAAATGATTTCGCTGCTATTTACCGTTCTTGAGAAAGTCGAAAAAAACCGAAAATGCACTTATTTTTCGAACGAAATGATGGAAAATTTTGATTGAAATTTTTTTTGGAAAATATTTTCGTGATTTTTTTTCAGTTACCCGAAGGATATCGATGCGCTGAAAACGGTTTTCTAGTTCATTTCGTTCTAAAGTTACAAATAAACAAGTTTTATACATTTTTTCGCTGTACACCATCTCGCATTTTTGACTGATTTTACGCTGTCATAACTTTTGAACGACTCACCACAGAGACTTCTAGTCTTCACCAATCGATTCAGCGTTCTAAAATTGGACGGAGCACGTATATAATATTCCCTACGACGCTTTCTGTTAAGAAATACCATCGAGACGAGGGGTCTAAACCGCGGAAACGACGAAATGCGAGAAAATCGATTTTGTCAAAATTGTTATTTTTTGAGTTACTGCAAAATTTAAAAACGTTCCTGAAAGCATTTTTGCTGCCGATCACAGCGATGCAAACTGTATTTTGCTAGCTCTTTCCGTGCAATATCGCCTGTAAGAATTGAAGAAATTTTTAAAGAATTTCGGCGCTCGGGTAGAGATCTCGGAAAGTCGTGAATTTATCACGGACAACCTTAGTGTATTAACAGGAAAATGACCTTCTGAAAACGATGCCGCTATCCGTTTTTGCTTATCTGCAACCGTTTCCGAAATATCTACTTAGCAAATCGAGAATCGGGTAAATTTCGGTTTGAAATAACTCGACGAATTATTTAATCTTTCCGGACAATTCACACATCGACTTGTTCGTCTTGTCGTGTAGTTTCTGTGTGCCGAAAATGATTTCGCTGCTATTTACCGTTCTTGAGAAAATCGAAAAAAACCGAAAAAGCACTTATTTTTTGAACGAAATGATGGAAAATTTCGGTTGAAAAATTTTGTGGAAAATTTTTTCGTGATTTTTTTGCGGTTACCCGAAGGAAATCGAAGCGCTGTAAACGGTTTTCTAGTTCATTTCGTTATAAAGTTACAAATAAACAAGTTTTATATATTTTTTCGCTGTACACCATCTCGCATTTCCGACTGATTTCACGCTGTTATAACTTTTGAACGGCTCACCACAGAAACTTCTAGTCTTCACCAATCGATTTAGCGTCCAAAAATTAGTAGGAAATGGTATATAATATTCCCTAAGAAGCTTTCTGTTAGAAAGCGCTCGAGTAGAGATCTCGGAAAGTCGTGAATTTATCATAGACAACCTTAATGTATTAATAGGAAAATGACCTTCTGAAAACGATTCCGCAATCCGTTTTTGGTTATCTGCAACCCTTTCGGGACAATTTACGCATCGACTTGTTCGTCTTGTCGTGTAGTTTCTGTGCGCCGAAAATGAATTCGCTGCTATTTACCGTTCTTGAGAAAATCGAAAAAAAACGAAAAAGCACTTATTTTTCGAACGAAATGATGGAAAATTTTGATTGAAAATTTTTTTGGAAAATTTTTTCGTGATTTTTTTTCAGTTACCCGAAGGATATCGGTACGCTGAAAACGATTTTCTAGTTCAGTTCGTTTTAAAGTTACAAATAAACAAGTTTTATATAATTTTTTCGCTGTACACCATCTCGCATTTTTGACTGATTTTACGCTGTCATAACTTTTAAACGGCGCACCACAGAGACTTCTAGTCTTCACCAATCGATTCAGCGTCCCAAAATTAGTCGGAACACGTATATAATATTCCATAGGAAGCTTTCTGTTAAGAAATACCACCGAGACGAGGTGTCTAAACCGCGGAAACGACGAATTGCGAGAAAATCGATTTTGTCAAAATCGTTATTTTTTGAGTTACTGCAAAATTTAAAAACGTTCCTGAAAGCATTTTTGCTGCCGATCACAGCTATGCAAATTATATTTCGTTAGCTCTTTCCGTTCAATATCGCCTGTAAAAATTGAAGAAATTTTTAAAAAATTTCGGCGCTCGAGTAGAGATCTCGGAAGGTCGTGAATTTATCACGGACAACCTTAGTGTATTAACAGGAAAATGACCTTCTGAAAACGATGCCGCTATGCGTTTTTGCTTATCTGCAACCGTTTCCGAAATATCTACTTAGCAAGTCGAGAATCGGGTAAATTTCGGCTTGAAATAACTCGACGAATTATTTAATCTTTCCGGACAATTTACACATCGACTTGTTCGTCTTGTCGTGTAGTTTCTGTGTGCCGAAAATGATTTCGCTGCTATTTACCGTTCTTGAGAAAATCGAAAAAAACCGAAAAAGCACTTATTTTTTGAACGAAATGATGGAAAATTTTGATTGAAAATTTTTTTGGAAAATTTTTTCGTGATTTTTTTTAAGTTACCCGAAGGATATCGGTAAGCTGATAACGGTTTTCTAGTTCATTTCGCTCTAAAGTTACAAATAAACAAGTTTTATATTTTATTAAATTGTATTTCGCTAGTTCTTTCCGTTCAATATCGCCTGTAAGAATTGAAGAAATTTTTAAGAATTTTCGGCGCTCGAGTAGAGATCTCGGAAAGTCGTGAATTTATCACAGACAACCTTAATGTATTAATAGGAAAATGACCTTCTAAAAAGGATTCCGCAATCTGTTTTTGGTTATCTGCAACCGTTTCCGAGACATCTACTTAGCAAATCGAGAATCGGGTAAATTTCGGTTTGAAATATCTCGACGAATTATTTAATCTTTCGAGACAATTTACACATCGACTTGTTCGTCTTGTCGTGTAGTTTCTGTGTGCCGAAAATGAATTCGCTGCTATTTACCGTTCTTGAGAAAATCGAAAAAAAACGAAAAAGCACTTATTTTTCGAACGAAATGATGGAAAATTTTGATTGAAAATTTTTTTGGAAAATTTTTTCGTGATTTTTTTTCAGTTACCCGAAGGATATCGGTACGCTGAAAACGATTTTCTAGTTCAGTTCGTTTTAAAGTTACAAATAAACAAGTTTTATATAATTTTTTCGCTGTACACCATCTCGCATTTTTGACTGATTTTACGCTGTCATAACTTTTGAACAGCTCACCACCGAGACTTCTAGTCTTCACCAATCGATTCAGCGTCCCAAAATTAGTCGGAACACGTATATAATATTCCCTAGGAAGCTTTCTGTTAAGAAATACCGTCGAGACGAGGGGTCTAAACCGCGGAAACGACGAAATGCTAGAAAATCGATTTTGTCAAAATCGTTACTCTTTGAGTTACAGCAAAATTTAAAAACGTTCCTGAAAGCATTTTTGCTGCCGATCACAGCTATGCAAACTGTATTTTGCTACATCTTTCCGTTCAATATCGCCTGCAAGAATTGAAGAAATTTTTAAAAAATTTCGGCGCTCGGGTAGAGATCTCGGAAAGTCGTGAATTTATTACAGACAACCTTAATGTATTAATAGGAAAATGACCTTCTAAAAACGATTCCGCAATCTGTTTTTGGTTATCTGCAACCGTTTCCGAGACATCTATTTAGCAAATCGAGAATCGGGTAAATTTCGGTTTGAAATATCTCGACGAATTATTTAATCTTTCGGGACAATTTACACATCGACTTGTTCGTCTTGTCGTGTAGTTTCTGTGCGCCGAAAATGATTTCGCTGCTATTTCCCGTTCTTGAGAAAATCGAAAAAAACAAAAAAAGCGCATATTTTTCGAACGAAATGATAGAAAATTTGTGTTGAAAATTTTTTTAGAAATTATTTTCGTGATTTTTTTCGGTTACCCGAAGGAAATCGAAGTGCTGAAAACAGTTTTCCAGTTTATTTCGTTCTAAAGTTACAAATAAACAAGTTTTAAATATTTTTTCGCTGTACACCATCTCGCATTTCCGACTGATTTCACGCTGTTATAACTTTTGAACGGCTCACCACAGAAACTTCTAGTCTTCACCAATCGATTCAGCGTCCCAAAATTAGTCGAAAATTGTATATAATATTCCCTAGGAAGCTTTCTTTTAAGAAATACCATCGACACGGGGTGTCTAGACCGCGGAAACGACGAAATGCGAGAAAATCGATTTTATCAAAATCGTTATTTTTTTAGTTACAGCAAAATTTAAAAACGTTCCTGAAAGCATTTTTTCTGCTGATTACAGATATGCAAATTATATTTCGCTAGCTCTTTCCGTTCAATATCGCCTGCAAGAATTGAAGAAATTTTTAAGAAATTTCGGCGCTCGAGTAGAGATCTCGGAAAGTCGTGAATTTATCACAGACAACTTTAATGTATTAACAGGAAAATGACCTTCTAAAAACGATTCCGCAATCTGTTTTTGGTTATCTGCAACCGTTTCTGAGACATCTACTTAGCAAATCGAGAATTGGGTAAATTTCGGTTTGAAATATCTCGACGAATTATTTAATCTTTCGGGACAATGTACACATCGACTTGTTCGTCTTGTCGTGTAGTTTCTGTGTGCCGAAAATGATTTCGCTGCTATTTACCGTTCTTGAGAAAATCGAAAAAAACGAAAATGCACTTATTTTTCGAACGAAATGATGGAAAATTTTTATTGAAAATTTTTTTGGAAATTTTTTTCGTGATTTGTTTTCAGTTACCCGAAGGATATCGATGCGCTGAAAACGATTTTCTAGTTCATTTCGTTTTAAAGTTACAAATAAACAAGTTTTATATATTTTTTCGCTGTACACCATCTCGCATTTTTGACTGATTTTACGCTGTCATAACTTTTGAACGGCTCACCACAGAGACTTCTAGTCTTCACCAATCGATTCAGCGTCTCAAAATTAGTCTATAAACTTATATAATATTCACTAGGAGGCATTCAGTTAAGAAATACCATCGACACGGGGAGTCTAGACCGCGAAAAACGACGAAATGCGAGAAAATCGATTTTGTCAAAATCGTTATTTTTTGTGTTACAGTATGATTTAAAAACGTTTCTGAAAGCATTTTTGCTGCTGATTACATATATGCAAATTATATTTCGCTAGCTCTTTCCGTTCAATATCGCCCGCAAGAATTGAAGAAATTTTTAAGAAATTTCGGCGCTCGAGTAGAGATCTTGGAAAGTCGTGAATTTATCACAGACAACCTTAATGTATTAATAGGAAAATGACCTTCTGAAAACGATTTTGCAATCCGTTTTTGGTTATCTGCAACTGTTTCCGAGACATCTTCTTAGCAAATCGAGAATCGGGTAAATTTTGGTTTGAAATATCTCGACGAATTATTTAATTTTCCTGACAATTTACACATCGACTTGTTCGTCTTGTCGTGTAGTTTCTGTGTGCCGAAAATGAATTCGCTGCTATTTACCGTTCTTGAGAAAATCGAAAAAAACCGAAAAAGCACTTATTTTTTGAACGAAACGATGGAAAATTTCGGTTGAAAAATTTTTTGGAAATTTTTTTCGTGATTTTTTTTTCGGTTACCCGAAGGAAATCGAAGCGCTGAAAACGGTTTTCTAGTTCATTTCGCTCTAAAGTTACAAATAAACATGTTTTATACATTTTTTCGCTGTACACCATCTCGCATTTCCGACTGATTTCACGCTGTTATAACTTTTGAACGGCTCACCACAGAGACTTCTAGTCTTCACCAATCGATTTAGCGTCCCAAAATTAGTAGGAAATTGTATATAATATTCCCTAAGAAGCTTTCTGTTAAGAAATACCAAAGACACGGGGTGTCTAGACCGCGGAAACGACGAAATGCGAGAAAATCGATTTTGTGAAAAACGTTATTTTTTGAGTTACAGCAAAATTTAAAAACGTTCCTGAAAGCATTTTTTCTGCTGATTACAGATATGCAAATTATATTTCGCTAGCTCTTTCCGTTCAATATCGCCTGCAAGAATTGAAGAAATTTTTAAGAAATTTCGGCGCTCGAGTAGAGATCTCGGAAAGTCGTGAATTTATCACAGACAGCCTTAATGTAATAATAGGAAAATGACCTTCTGAAAACGATTCCGCAATCCGTTTTTGGTTATCTGCAACCGTTTCCGAGACATCTACTTAGCAAATCGAGAATCCGGTAAATTTCGGTTTGAAATATCTCGACGAATTATTGAATCTTTCGGGACAATTTACACATCTACTTGTTCGTCTTGTCGTGTAGTTGCTGTGCGCCGAAAATGATTTCGCTGCTATTTACCGTTCTTGAGAAAATCGAAAAAAACCGAAAAAGCACTTATTTTTCGAACGAAATGATGGAAAATTTTAATTGAAATTTTTTTTGGAAAATATTTTCGTGATTTTTTTTCAGTTACCCGAAGGATATCGATGCGCTGAAAACGGTTTTCTAGTTTATTTCGTTCTAAAGTTACAAATAAACAAGTTTTATATATTTTTTCGCTGTACACCATCTCGCATTTTTGACTGATTTTACGCTGTCATAACTTTTGAACGGCTCACCACAGAGACTTCTAGTCTTCACCAATCGATTCAGCGTCCCATAATTAGTCGGAACACGTATATAATATTCCCTAGGAAGCTTTCTGTTAAGAAATACCATCGAGACGAGGGGTCTAAACCGCGGAAACGACGAAATGCGAGAAAATCGATTTTGTCAAAATTGTTATTTTTTGAGTTACTGCAAAATTTAAAAACGTTCCTGAAAGCATTTTTGCTGCCGATCACAGCTATGCAAACTGTATTTTGCTAGCTCTTTCCGTTCAATATCGCCTGTAAGAATTGAAGAAATTTTTAAAAAAATTCGGCGCTCGGGTAAAGATCTCGGAAAGTCGTGAATTTATCACAGACAACCTTAATGTATTAATGGGAAAATGACATTCTAAAAACGATTCCGCAATCTGTTTTTGGTTATCCGCAACCGTTTCTGAGACATCTACTTAGCAAATCGAGAATCGGGTAAATTTCGGTTTGAAATAACTCGATGAATTATTTATTCTTTCCGGACAATTTACACATCGACTTGTTCGTCTTGTCGTGTAGTTTCTGTGTGCCGAAAATGATTTCGCTGCTATTTACCGTTCTTGAGAAAATCGAAAAAAACAAAAAAAGCGCATATTTTTCGAACGAAATGATAGAAAATTTGTGTTGAAAATTTTTTTAGAAATTATTTTCGTGATTTTTTTCGGTTACCCGAAGGAAATCGAAGTGCTGAAAACAGTTTTCTAGTTTATTTCGCTCTAAAGTTACAAATAAACAAGTTTTTAATGTTTTTTCGCAGTACACCAACTCGCATTACCGACTGATTTCACGCTGTCATAACTTTTGAACGGCTCACCACAGAGACTTCTAGTCTTCACCAATCGATTCAGCGTCCCAAAATTAGTCGACAAATGTATATAATATTCCCTAGGAGGCTTTAAGTTAAGAAATACCATCGACACGGGGAGTCTAGACCGCTGAAACGACGATATGCGAGAAAATCGATTTTGTGAAAATCGTTATTTTTTGAGTTACAGCAAAATTTAAAAACGTTCCTGAAAGCATTTTTGCTGCTCATCACAGATATGCAAATTGTATTTCGCTAGTTCTTTCCGTTCAATATCGCCTGTAAAAATTGAAGAAATTTTTAAGAAATTTCGGCGCTCGAGTAGAGATCTCGGAAAGTCGTGAATTTATCACAGACAACCTTAATGTATTAATAGGAAAATGACCTTCTGAAAACGATTCCGCAATCCGTTTTTGGTTATCTGCAACCGTTTCCGAGACATCTACTTAGCAAATCGAGAATCGGGTAAATTTCGGTTTGAAATATCTCGACGAATTATTTAATCTTTCGGGACAATTTACACATCGACTTGTTCGTCTTGTCGTGTAGTTTCTGTGTGCCGAAAATGATTTCGCTGCTATTTACCGTCCTTGAGAAAATCGAAAAAAACCGAAAAAGCAGTTATTTTTTGAACGAAACGATGGAAAATTTCGGTTGAAAAATTTTTTGGAATTTTTTTTCGTGATTTTTTTTTCGGTTACCCGAAGGAAATCGAAGCGCTGAAAACGGTTTTCTAGTTCATTTCGCTCTAAAGTTACAAATAAACAAGTTTTAAATATTTTTTCGCTGTACACCATCTCGCATTTTTGACTGATTTTACGCTGTCATAACTTTTTAACGGCTCAGCACAGAAACTTCTAGTCTTCACCAATCGATTCAGCGTCCCAAAATTAGTCGAAAATTATATATAATATTCCCTAGGAAGCTTTCTTTTAAGAAATACCATCGACACGGGGTGTCTAGACCGCGGAAACGACGAAATGCGAGAAAATCGATTTTATCAAAATCGTTATTTTTTGAGTTACAGCAAAATTTAAAAACGTTCCTGAAAGCATTTTTTCTGCTGATTACAGATATGCCAATTATATTTCGCTAGCTCTTTCCGTTCAATATCGCCTGCAAGAATTGAAGAAATTTTTAAGAAATTTCGGCGCTCGAGTAGAGATCTCGGAAAGTCGTGAATTTATCACAGACAACCTTAATGTATTAACAGAAAAATGACCTTCTAAAAACGATTCCGCAATCTGTTTTTGGTTATCTACAACCGTTTCTGAGACATCTACTTAGCAAATCGAGAATCGGGCAAATTTCGGTTTGAAATATTTCGACGAATTATTTAATCTTTCGGGACAATTTACACATCGACTTGTTCCTCTTGTCGTGTAGTTTCTGTGCGCCGAAAATAATTTCGCTGCTATTTACCGTTCTTGAGAAAATCGAAAAAAACCAAAAAAGCACTTATTTTTCGAACGAAATGATGGAAAATTTATGTTGAAATTTTTTTTTGAAATTATTTTCGTGATTTTTTTCGGTTACCCGAAGGAAATCGAAGTGCTGAAAACAGTTTTCTAGTTTATTTCGCTCTAAAGTTACAAAAAAACATGTTTTATATATTTTTTCGCTGTACACCATCTCGCATTTCCGACTGATTTCACGCTGTCATAAATTTTGAACGGCTCACCACAGAGACTTCTAGTCTTCACCAATCGATTCAGCGTGCCAAAATTAGTCGAAAAATGTATATAATATTGCCTAGAAGGCTTTCAGTTAAGAAATACTATCGACACGGGGAGTCTAGACCGCGGAAACGACGAAATGCGAGAAAATCGATTTTGTGAAAATCGTTATTTTTTGAGTTACAGCAAAATTTAAAAACGTTCCTGAAAGCATTTTTGTTGCTCATCACAGATATGCAAATTGTATTTCGCTAGTTCTTTCCGTTCAATATCGCCTGTAAGAATTGAAGAAATTTTTAAGAATTTTCGGCGCTCGAGTAGAGATCTCGGAAAGTCGTGCATTTATCACAGACAATCTTAATGTATCAATAGGAAAATGACCTTCTGAAAACGATTCCGCAATCCGTTTTTGGTTATCTGCAACCGTTTCCGAGACATCTACTTAGCAAATCGAGAATCGGGTAAATTTCGGTTTGAAATATCTCGACGAATTATTTAATCTTTCGGGACAATTTACGCATCGACTTGTTCGTCTTGTCGTGTAGTTTCTGTGTGCCGAAAATGATTTCGCTGCTATTTACCGTTCTTGAGAAAATCGAAAAAAACAGAAAAAGAACTTATTTTTTGAACGAAATGATGGAAAATTTTGGTTGAAAAATTTTATGGAAATTTTTTTCGTGATTTTTTTGCGGTTACCCGAAGGAAATCGAAGCGCTGTAAACGGTTTTCTAGTTCATTTCGTTATAAAGTTACAAATAAACAAGTTTTATATATTTTTTCGCTGTACACCATCTCGCATTTCCGACTGATTTCACGCTGTTATAACTTTTGAACGGCTCACCACAGAGACTTCTAGTCTTCACCAATCGATTTAGCGTCCCAAGATTAGTCGAAAATTGTATATAATATTCCCTAAGATGCTTTCTGTTAAGAAATACCATCGACACGCGGTGTCTAGACCGCGGAAACGACGAAATGCGAGAAAATCGATTTTGTGAAAAACGTTATTTTTTGAGTTACAGCAAAATTTAAAAACGTTCCTGAAAGAATTTTTGCTGCTGATCACAGATATGCAAATTGTATTTCGCTAGTTCTTTCCATTCAATATCGCCTGTAAGAATTGAAGAAATTTTTAAGAAATGTCTGCGCTCGAGTAGACCTACAAAAAGTTGGCGTGGAACTGCAATAATTTAAAAAAACGAGAAACCTCTCTTAATTGCTCACTAATTGCTCAATTGAAATCCGCAATTGTTCATACCATTAATTAATTATTTTATTAGTTATTAACTATTTAAAGTACAAATCGTTTTCCCCCCATTTGTGTGGGAAGCATTGAGTTTTTCTTATTAAATTTGCTTTCAATAAATTGCTCACTTTTTGCTCATCTAGTTTCTATGCAAGATCTTGGTTATTTTTTAAATTTATTTTTAATTTTTCAAAAGAAATTATTTCGATTTAAAATGGCGATAAACGTAATAAAAGACTGACATATCATGCGCATACATTAACAAACTCATCGCGCATGCGCTTATGGCACGGAAAACGTAAATATACATATGTGCAAAATAGTAAAAAAACAAGGAAACATAAACATATATATATGAAACTAACCTATATTAAACAAGGTAAACTAATTAGTTGTTATTAAATTAAAATTTATTTAAATGTAGTCATTGCTATAAGACAATTAAATTTACAATAGGACTGTTATTATGATGTCTTGTTGCCATTTAATGAATAAACGTATTTTCTGTACGTCTAATTATTTGTTTATATATTTTAAATATTTATATATAATTGGCGGTTAATATGCGTTGAGCCATTCAGCGCCCTCCGTGCCACAAATGAAACAAACGGAAATTGACATAAAACGTCCAGTGGCGTGTACAAACGCCATCGTAACAGATTTGAACAAAGTGGATGGTTAGATTATGGTTATATTAGGTTATATTAGAAGAAAATCAATTAAGACCACATATCGCGCGGTAGCGCGACCTCTCGTTCCGAAATAAGAAAAAAATATCAATAGTATAAACAATTTTTATATACCCCCTTCAAATTTATTTTCTCTACGCATTTGTTTTGCCCCCAATGCGCATGCGCGATGAGTTTATTTATGCATGCGCATGAGATGTCAGTCTTTTATCACGTTTATCGCCATTTTAAATCGAAATAATTTCTTTTGAATAATTAAAAATAAATTTAGAAAAATAACCAAGATCTTGCATAGAAACTAGTTGAGCAAAAAGTGAGCAATTTATTGAAAGCAAATTTAATAAGAAAAACTCAATGCTTCCCTCACAAATAGGGGAAAAACGATTTGTACTTTAAATAAATAATAACTAATAAAATAATTAATTAATAATATGAGCAATTGCGGATTTTAATTCAGCAAGTAGTGAGCAATTAAGAGAAGTTTCTCGTTTTTTTAAATTATTGCAGTTCCACGCCAACTTTTTGTAGGTTTCGAGTAGAGATCTCGAAAAGTCGTGAATTTATCACAGACAACCTAAATGTATTAATAGGAAAATGACCTTCTGAAAACGATTCCGCAATCCGTTTTTGGTTATCTGCAACCGTTTCCGAGACATCTACTTAGCAAATCGAGAATCGGGTAAATTTCGGTTTGAAATATCTCGAAGAATTATTTAATCTTTCCGGACAATTTACACATCGACTTGTTCGTCTTGTCGTGTGGTTTCTGTGTGCCGAAAATGATTTCGCTGCTATTTACCGTTCTTGAGGAAATCGAAAAAAACAAAAAAAGCGCATATTTTTCGAACGAAATGATAGAAAATTTGTGTTGAAAATTTTTTTAGAAATTATTTTCGTGATTTTTTTCGGTTACCCGAAGGAAATCGAAGTGCTGAAAACAGTTTTCTAGTTTATTTCGCTCTAAAGTTACAAATAAACAAGTTTTATATATTTTTTCGCTGTACACCATCTCGCATTTTCGACTGATTTTACGCTGTCAACTCTTGAACGGCTCACCACAGAGACTTCTAGTCTTCACCAATCGATTCAGCGTCTCAAAATTAGTCTAAAAACGTATATAATATTCACTAGGAGGCTTTCAGTTAAGAAATACCATCGACACGGGGAGTCTAGACCGCGAAAACGATGAAATGCGAGAAAATCGATTTTGTCAAAATCGTTATTTTTTGTGTTACAGCAAGATTTAAAAACGCTTCTGAAAGCATTTTTGCTGCTGATTACATATATGGAAATTATATTTCGCTAGCTCTTTCCGTTCAATATCGCCTGCAAGATTTGAAGAAAGTTTTAAGAAATTTCGGTGCTCGAGTAGAGATCCCGGAAAGTCGTGAATATCTCAACAATAGTATATAATATTAATATCCCATATTCATGTCCCAACAAATTTACAACTGATTTGTATAAATTAAGTTTTAGATGGTGTTAAGAAGTTTAAAACTCAATAATCAACGGTTTAATCTATTTTTTCAATTTTCCTCCGATTTCTCAATGTTTCAACTTTTAAACGGTTTACCTTAGAGACTTCTGGTTTTCACCGTTGGATTCAGCATGTTGAAGTTAGTCCGAAAACATATAAAGTTTTGCTAGAAGCTTAAATTTCGAAAAACGCCTCGGCACAACCAGCAATATATTGAGGTCTTTTTCTTGTTGTCTCAAATTCACAACCGATTTCTATAAATTAAGTTTTAGGTGGTGGATGAGGTGGAACCAAGTTTAAATCTCTGATATCAAGAACTCAATAAATAACAATTTTAGCTATCTTTTCAATTTTCCTCCTATGTCACAATGCGATGACTTTTGAACGCTTGTATTCTTCACATCTATTAAGGATTTCTTTCTCGTCTTTTAACACTTTTCCGTTCTTGTACTTCATTATCACAAACTGCTATTGATGTTCCATCCCAGGTAATCTCTTTCATTTTATTTTAAACAATGTCATGCCTGCCCAATCTTTCCAGTTCTTCCATTACATTGCAAAGGTTTCCCACCCACTTTTTCCTAACATGACAACATTAACAGCTTGTAAAAATTCATTAAAGGCGAAATGCACCCTCAATATATAAATATATTCGAGCTGTTCGTAGCGCCATAACATTAAATCTTATTAGCTTTCGAGCAATACTTTACTATATTACGTTTTCCCACTAATTACAACATGCTGAATCCAACGGGGAAAACTAGAAGTCTCTAAGGTAAACCGTTCAAAAGTTATCGTATTGAGAAATCCGAGGGAAATAGCTAAAATCGTTGTTTATCGAGTTGTTGCAAAGCTGCACTGATAAATCTCGATACTCATCTGCAGATGGATGTTCACTTAAGAGATAAATCTCGATACTCATCTGCAGATGGATGTTCACTTAAGATAAATAGAAAGATATGATCTTAAAAACAATTGTATTTATTTAGTACTCATTTAGTGACACGAAAATGGACAGGGGCGAGTAATAACATGCAAATGTCTGTTGTATAATTCAATGTCCTGCGTGGTATTAGCAAGGGAAGTTAATAACATGCAAATGCCTGTTGTAAAATTCGATGTTCTGCGTGATATTGGCAAGGGAAATTTGACTGGGGCGATTAATAACATGCAAATGTCTGTTGTAAAATTCAATGTCCTGCGTGGTATTAGCAAGGGAAGTTTGAGTGAGGCGAGTAATAACATGCAAATGTCTGTTGTAAAATTCAATGTTCTGCGTGGTATTAGCAAGGGAAGTTTGAGTGAGGCGAGTAATAACATGCAAATGTCTGTTGTATAATTCAATGATCTGCGTGGTATTAGCAAGGGAAGTTTCACTGGGGCGAGTAATAACATGCAAATGTCTGTTGTATAATTCAATGTCCTGCGTGGTATTAGCAAGGGAAGTTTGACTGGGGCAAGTAATAACATGCAAATGTCTGTTGTAAAATTCAATGTCCTGCTTGGAATTATGCAAGGGAATTTTGACTGGGGCGAGTAATAACATGCAAATGTCTGTTGTAAAATTCAATGTCGTGCATGGTATTAGCAAGGGAAGTTTGACTGGGGCGAGTAATAACATGGAAATGTCTGTTGTAAAATTCAATGTCCTGCGTGGTATTAGCAATTGCAGTTTGACTGGGGCGAGTAATAACATGGAAATGTCTGTTGTAAAATTCAATGTCCTGCGTGGTATTAGCAATTGCAGTTCGACTGGGGCGAGTAATAACGTGCAAATGTCTGTTGTAAAATTCAATGTCCTGCTTGGAATTATGCAAGGGAAGTTTGACTGGGGCGAGTAATAACATGCAAATGTCTGTTGTAAAATTCAATGTCGTGCATGGTATTAGCAAAGGAAGTTTGACTAGGGCGAGTAATAACATGAAAAGTGTCTGTTGTAAAATTCAATGTCCTGCGTGGTATTAGCAAAGGAAGTTTGACTAGGGCGAGTAATAACATGAAAAGTGTGTTGTAAAATTCAATGTCCTGCGTGGTATTAGCAATTGCAGTTCGACTAGGGCGAGTAATAACGTGCAAATGTCTGTTGTAAAATTCAATGTCCTGCGTGGTATTAGCAAGGGAAGTTTGACTGGGGCGAGTAATAACATGCAAATGTCTGTTGTAAAATTCAATGTCCTGCGTAGTATTAGCAAGGGAAGTTTGACTGGGGCGAGTAATAACATGCAAATGTCTGTTGTAAAATTCAATGTCGTGCATGGTATTAGCAAGGGAAGTTTGACTGGGGCGAGTAATAACATGGAAATGTCTGTTGTAAAATTCAATGTCCTGCGTGGTATTAGCAATTGCAGTTCGACTGGGGCGAGTAATAACGTGCAAATGTCTGTTGTAAAATTCAATGTCCTGCTTGGAATTATGCAAGGGAAGTTTGACTGGGGCGAGTAATAACATGCAAATGTCTGTTGTAAAATTCAATGTCCTGCTTGGAATTATGCAAGGGAAGTTTGACTGGGCGAGTAATAACATGCAAATGTCTGTTGTAAAATTCAATGTCGTGCATGGTATTAGCAAAGGAAGTTTGACTAGGGCGAGTAATAACATGAAAAGTGTGTTGTAAAATTCAATGTCCTGCGTGGTATTAGCAATTGCAGTTCGACTAGGGCGAGTAATAACGTGCAAATGTCTGTTGTAAAATTCAATGTCCTGCGTAGTATTAGCAAGGGAAGTTTGACTGGGGCGAGTAATAACATGCAAATGTCTGTTGTAAAATTCAATGTCGTGCATGGTATTAGCAAGGGAAGTTTGACTGGGGCGAGTAATAACATGGAAATGTCTGTTGTAAAATTCAATGTCCTGCGTGGTATTAGCAATTGCAGTTCGACTGGGGCGAGTAATAACGTGCAAATGTCTGTTGTAAAATTCAATGTCCTGCTTGGAATTATGCAAGGGAAGTTTGACTGGGGCGAGTAATAACATGCAAATGTCTGTTGTAAAATTCAATGTCCTGCTTGGAATTATGCAAGGGAAGTTTGACTGGGCGAGTAATAACATGCAAATGTCTGTTGTAAAATTCAATGTCGTGCATGGTATTAGCAAAGGAAGTTTGACTAGGGCGAGTAATAACATGAAAAGTGTGTTGTAAAATTCAATGTCCTGCGTGGTATTAGCAATTGCAGTTCGACTAGGGCGAGTAATAACGTGCAAATGTCTGTTGTAAAATTCAATGTCCTGCGTGGTATTAGCAAGGGAAGTTTGACTGGGGCGAGTAATAACATGCAAATGTCTGTTGTAAAATTCAATGTCCTGCTTGGAATTATGCAAGGGAAGTTTGACTGGGGCGAGTAATAACGTGCAAATGTCTGTTGTAAAATTCAATGTCCTGCGTGATATTAGCAAGGGAAGTTTGACGGGCGAGTAGTAACATGCAAATGTCTGTTGTAAAATTCAATGTGCTGCGTGGTATCAGCAAGGGAAATTTGACTGGGGCGAGTAATAACATGCAAGTGTTTGTTGTAAAATTCAATGTCCTGCGTGGTATTAGTCTGGGCAAGTTTGTCTGGGGCGAGTAATATCATGCAAATGTCTGTTGTAAAATTCAATGTCCTGCGTGGTATTTGCAAGGGAAGTTTGACTGGGGCGAGTAATAACATGCAAGTGTCTGTTGTAAAATTAAATGTCCTGCGCGGTATTAGCAAGTAGTGGTTTCAACTAGGGATTTGGGTACTTACGTACTAACGCCAGCGCAGCTACAGATTTGAACAAAATGGATGGTTAGATTAGGTCATAACGGAGCAGAAAATCTAGACCACATATCGCGCGGTAGCTTGATCTATCGCAGCGGTGGCGTTAATACATAAGTACCCAAATTTCAAGTTGTGGCCACTACTTCCCTCGCTAATACCACGCAGGACATTGAATTATACAACATACATTTGCATGTTATTACTCGCCCCAGTCCACTTTCGTATCACTAAATGAGTACTAGATAAATAACATTGTTTTTAAAATCATATATTTTTATTTATTTTAAGTGAACAGCGAATTGAATTTTTGAAGACGCGGTTCGAGATTTATCTCTTCAGTGCAGCTTCGCAGCAACTCAATAAACAACGATTTTAGCTTTTTTCAAGTTTCTTCCGATTTCTCAATGTGATAACTTTTGAACGGTTTACCCTAGAGATTTATAGTTTTCACCGTCGTATTCAGCATGTTGAAATTAGTCGACAAATATATAAAGTGTTGCTAGTAAGCTTAAATTTCGAAAATCGCCTCGGCACAGGCAGCAACATTTGGAGGTCTTTTTCTTGATGCCTCAACAAATTTACAACCGATTTTAATAAATTCAGTTTTAGGTGGTGGATTAGGTGGTGTCAAGAAATTTTGATACCAAGAACTCAATAAACAACGATTTTAGCTACCTTTTCATTCAATTTTCCTCCGATTTCTCAATGCGATAACTTTTGAACGGTTTACTTTAGAGACTTCTAGTTTTCACCATTGGATTCGGCATGCTGAATTAGTCGAAAAACATATAAAGTTTTGCTAGAAAGCGTAAATTTCGAAAATCGCCTCGGCACAGCCGGCAACATTTGGAGGTCTTTTTTTAATGTCTCAACAAATTCATAGCCGATTTTAATAAACCAAGTTTTAGGTCGTGTCGAAAAGTCCGTATCTCTAATACCAAAAACTCAATAAATAATGGTTTTAGCTATTTTTTCAATTTTCCTCCGATTTTTCAATGTGATAACTTTGGAACAGTTTACATTAGAGACTTCTAGTTTTCACCATTGGATTTAGCATGTTGAAATTAGTTGGAAAACATATAAAGTTTTGCTACAAAGCTTAAATTTTGAAAGCCGCCTTGGCACATGCAGCAATATTTGGAGGTCTTTCTCTTGATGTATCAACAAATTCACAAACGATTTAAATAAATTAAGTTTTAGGTGGTCGATTAGGTCGTATCAAGTAGACAGAATCTCTGATACCAAGAACTCAATAAACAGTGTTTTTAGTTATTTTTTAAATTTTCCTGGGATTTCACAATGCGATAACTTTTGAACGGTTAATCTTAGAGACTTCTAGTTTTTTCCGTTGGATTCAGCATGTTAAGATTAGTCGGAAGACATATAAAATTGTACTAGAAACCTTAAATTTTAAAAATAGCTTTGGCACATTTAGCAACATTTGATGCTCTATCTCTGGATTTCTCAACAAATTCTCAACTGACTTTAATAAACTAAGTTTTAGATGGTGTCAAAAACTCTACGCCAGTCAAAACACTAGAAACAATTTTTTTGCCAAAAAATGTGCACCAAATTTGGTCACATTTTTGGGCAAAATTTTTTTGGCCAAATTTGGCCAAAAAATTTGGGCAACAAATCAACAAAACACCATCCGACACAAAAACGTGCATATATATTATATAAAATAAAAATATACATAAAAAAAAGTAAAACAAAACAAAATCTAACTACCTTTGTCCAAGTTATTCTCCCTTTTGACCCTTTTAAACCTAGACAGCTCGCCCTCGTAGCTCTGCGGCAGCCCCCCGAAAATATCCGACTCGGACAACCCGGTGATAGTCTGGTCCTTATTCTGCTTCAAATTCAGCTTCTCCAGCCGCTTCCTCCTATAATTCCTATCCACCGACTCCAAGTTCCGCTCTCTCGCCGCCCCAAAGTGCTTCATCATCGGCCCGGGAAGCCCCTCCCGCTTCTTCCTGCCCGCCGGACTCTCCGAAACCACCTCGGCGACACCTTGCTTGTAATCCCTCTTCTTCCTGGTGTTGTACAGATAGTTCGGGTTCTCGTAAACATCCGAATTCAGTTCGGCCACAAAGTTCTTCGCGTTGCGTTTCGCCACGTCTTTCGGAACGAAATCTTCGTCGTCGAAATCTTCGTAGATGTCGCGTTTGCGGATCAAATTCGCAGTGCGATCGTCGAAGTTATCGTCGTCAAACTCGTCCGATTCTTCGTCTGCGTCTTCTTCGTCTCCACTGTACGTCCGAAACTGCATATTGTTCGGTTCGGAATAATCACGTTTCATCCTCGAGGTTCTTTTACGTCTCTTCACCGTGTTTTCACCGTCCAACTTTTCCATATCTTCTACAGTCAGATCGGGCAAGATCTTAGACTCTTCTTTGTTGCTTCTGCCTTCTCTTTTTACCTTCTCGTTCTCGTGTATTGATCTCTTCAAAACGCTTTCTTTAACATCACTGTTCGTTTTCAAACCTTCATCTGTAGTGTCTCCTAGTTTTAAATCAGGTGCAATTTTTGACTTTCCTTTGTTATTTCTGGCTTCTCTTCTGATGTTCTCCTCTTCGTGTATTGACCTCTTCAAAACGCCGTCTTTCACGTCGCTGGTCTTCAAACCTTCTTCATCTACAGTGTCTCCTAGTGTTAAATCAGGTACGATTTTGGACTTTCCTTGGTTGCTTCTGCCTTCCCTTCTGATTTTCTCGTCCTCATGTATTGATCGCTTCAAAACGCTTTCTTTCGCGTCGCTGGTTTTCAAACCTTCTTCATCTACGGTGTCTCCTAGTGTTAAATCAGGTACGATTTTGGACTTTCCTTTGTTGCTTCTGCCTTCCCTTCTGATCTTCTCGTCCTCATGTATTGATCTCTTCAAAACGCTTTCTTTTACATCGCCGCTTTTCAAACCATCCGCAGTGTCTTCTAGTGTTAGATCAGTTACGGTTTTGGACTTTCCTTTGTTGCTTCTGGCTTCTCTTCTGATGTTCTCGTCTTCGTGTATCGATCTCTTCATAACGCTTTCTTTAACGTCGCTGGTTTTCAAACCTTCTTCTTCAGCAATTTTCGCGTCTTCCTTCTTCTCATCAAGCTCCTTGCCTTTGTCTTCAATAACCTCGCTTTTAGCAATGGGTTCTTTCTTCGCGACTTCCCTCGCCAATTTAGATTTGTCTTCCTTATAGACGAGCTCTTGGCCTTGCGGCGATCTTTTCTCAACCTCGAGCTCTTCATCGTTCCGCTTCGTTTCTTCTTCTTTCTGCGCGGATTTCTGCAGCTTGGCGAGGTCTTTGGGCTTGAGGTCGTCCTTGTTGTGGAGCTCGACTTCGATGTGGGGCGAGTCGCCGGAGCGGGCGCCGCGTTCGCTCTTGATGCTCTCGGTGAGGCTGGTGGAGTCAGAGACGAGGCGCTCGAGTTTTGCGGCGTTCAACTCGGCGGGGGTTTTGGAGGCCGCATGGGCACTTTTGGCCGCCGAGTCTCTGGCTGCAAGTGCATGTGCCGCTTGGGTGTCCGCCTGCTCGGCAACAGCCCGATTTTGAACATCCCGAAAACCCGAACTGCCCTCCACCACCTTCCCGCTCTCGTCGCTCCGCTTCACAAACTCTTCTTCGCTGGGATTCCCTTTATGGTTTTCTTCGGCCATTTTCTTGTTGCGCGGCTCGAATTTGTAACTCTTTGGGTCGTGCTGCGGTTTCTCCTCCCTTTTATCCACACCACTCACTTCAGTCCAAGTGACTCTCTTCGCTTCATCTTCTTCTGCCTGTTCCTCCTCCACGTGCCTCCTCCTCCTGATGTGAGCCGCCAAATCTGTTTCCAACGCCAAAGGATCGATCTCTTTGCTCTCCATTTCGCTCAAAAACCGTTTCTTCCTACTCTTTTTTCCACCGCCTTCCCTCTTCTTCTTCTCGTCGCCTTTAGCCTTCTCGCCTTCCTTGCCTTTCAAAGCCTTAATCTCTCTTTTGACCTCGTCCTTGATCTCCGAAATCTTGTTCTGGATGTTTCTCTGCAACCGCTTTTCGTATTCTTGGTTCTCCGCCGAAGACATTTGCTTATCCCTTTTCTCATCGTTGTCTCTGGCGATAGCCTTCTGCTTCGTCTCGTTGTCGTTCGCGGTGCTTGAAGCCAAAGGACTCTTGTTTCCACTAACTGTTAAATCGCCGGAAGTCTCGAGTCCTTTCATGATATCGTTTTGTTGTCGCTTATTTCTGATGAAAGCTTCTCCCTCCGATCTGTAATCGGAGATTTTGGCCTTCTTCATCTTCTTATCGCCCACCAACTGAGCCTCATCGGAATTTAAGATAGCTTCCGGAGTCTTCCTGTAAGGTTTCGCAGAAGAAGCCTTCTCGCTCAAATCCGTTCCAAACGTTTTGCCCGGACAATCCTCCTTCTTGTTCCTCTCGTAGCTGTGCGACTCCTTGATCAGTCCAATTTTGTTCGGTCCGTTCTCCAAATCCTCGTCTTCGACGGTTTCGCGCTTATCATCCAGTTTCTCCGCCTCGTCGACGAGACCCAGATCGCTCATGATCTCCTGCAGATTGTCCTCGATTTCGTTTAAGTTCCTCGCGCTCTGCGGCAGCTCGGCGTTGCGTTTGTTGAAGAGGCGCTCGCGTTTCCGCTCGAAGGGGACCTCGTCGCCCAGCTGCTTCATCTTGATCCGATTGCCGATCTTGAAGCTGTTCAAAACGTTGGCGTACCGCCCGCTTCCGCCGATCAACGACGCCTCGTCCTCCTCCGCCTGAAGCCCCCGTTTGTCGATCGCCACCTTCGCCGCGTCCTCCATCTCGTCCTGCCCCTTGTAATCCTCAAACTCGTACACCTTTGAAATCGGCTGCAACAAATCAATTCCAATTATTTACGCCAAGCAATTACGACTAAACTAATCACTTCAAGAATTCCGATAGGTCGTCCTTGGTTGTAGACTATTCCGTAAGGACTGCGCCGCCGTTTGTACTTCTCGTAGGGCTTCGGCTTGGCCAGCTCCAAGTCCGTTTCCAAATCCACCGAGCGCTTGGAGGAGGGCACGTCGTAGCACTGGGTGCCTTGGTTGTTGATCTTCGGCAGTTTCAGCGACTGCTGCGGCTGTTCCTCCTCCTCTTCCGATTCCCTCTTGGACGACGCCAATGACGACGGACGATTGCTACGGAAATAGACCATCAACGCCCAAAAAACCGCAAAAGTTGTTCAACTTACAATTTGTTCACGTTTTTGATGGTGGGACCGAGGTTCGTCTCGGACGGACCTTCAGACACTTCGCTGGAAATAGAAACATTAGTTTTTAAGCAACCATTTGGAGAACACAAATTTGAATCTAGAAAACTCAGTTGGAATGCTAGTTAGAATCGTCTAGTCTTTAGTTATAGCTAGATAGCTTTATTGACAGTAATCCTGCCAAATTTAGTTAGTCTAGATAGTCTATTAACCGAGTTATAAACACCAATTGAATGGTTAAATTTACGCCAAAAAAACTAAAAATTTGAATTAAGATAATCCAGCTAGAGTGCTAGTTAGAATCGTCTAGTCTTCAGGTATAGCTAGATAGCTTCATTGACTCTCGTCTAGCCAAATTTAGTTAGTCTTACTAGTATATTAACCGAGTTACACTCGCAAATTTATTGGTCATTTATGCGCCAAAAAAAACTAAAACTTTCAAATAAGATAACTCAGCTAAAATGTTAGTTAGAATCGTCTAGTTTTCAGTTATAACTAGATAGCTATATTGACTGTGGTCTTATCAAATTTAGTTAGTCTGACTAGTCTATTAATCGAGTTACAATCACCAATATAATGGTCAATTTTGCGCCGAAAAAACTAAAAATTTTAATTAAGATAACTCGGCTAGAATGCTAGCTAAAATCGTCTAGTCTTGAGTTATAGCTAGATAGCTTCATTGACTGTGGCCTTACCAAATATAGTTAGTCTAAGTAATCTGTTGACCGAGATATAATCACCAATTTAATGGTCATTTTTGCGCCAAAAAAACTCAAACTTAGAATTAAGATAACTCAGCTAGAATGTTAGTTAGAATCGTCTAGTTTCCAGTTATAACTAGATTGACTGTGGTTTTACCAAATTTGGTTAGTCTAAGTAGTCTATTGACCGAGATACAATCATCAATTTAATGGTCACATTTGCGCCAAAAAGCTAAAAATTTGAATTAAGATAACTCAACTAGAATGCTAGTTAGAATCGTCTAGTCTTTAGCTATAACTAGATAGCTATATTGACTGTGTTCTTACCAAGTTATTAAGTTAGTCTTACTAGTCTATTGACCGAGATACAATCATCAATTTAATGGTCATTTTTGCGCCAAAAAAACTAAAACTTTGAATTAAGATAACTCGGCTAGAATACTAGTTAGAACCGTCTAGTCTTCAGTTATAACTAGATAGCTATAATGACTGTGGTCTTACCAAATATAGTTAGTCTAAGTAATCTATTGACCGAGATATAATCACCAATTTAATGGTCATTTTTGCGCCAAAAAAACTAAAACTTTGAATTAAGATAACTCGGCTTGAATGCTAGTTGGAATCGTCTAGTCTTCAGTTATAACTAGATAGCTATATTGACTGTGGTCTTACCAAATTTAGTTAGTCTAACTAGTCTATTGACCGAGATACAATCATCAATTTAATGGTCACATTTGCGCCAAAAAAACTAAAAATTTGAATTAAGATAACTCGGCAAGAATTCTAGTTAGAATCGTCTAGTCTTCAGTTATAACTAGATAGCTTCATTTACTGTGGTCTTACCACATTTAGTTGGTCTAGCTAGTCTATTGACCGAGATACAATCATCAATTTAATGGTCACATTTGCGCCAAAAAAACAAAAATTTTAAATTAAGATAACTCTGCTAGACTGTTAGTTATAATCGTCTAATCTTCAGTTATAACTAGATAGCTATATTGACTGTGGTCTTACCAAATTTAGTTAGTCTAACTAGTCTATTAACCGAGATACAATTATTAATTTAATGGTCACATTTGCGCCAAAAAAACTAAAAATTTGAATTAAGATAACTCGGCTTGAATGCTAGTTGGAATCGTCTAGTCTTCAGTTATAACTAGATAGCTATATTGACTGTGGTCTTACCAAATTTAGTTAGTCTAACTAGTCTATTGACCGAGATACAATCATCAATTTAATGGTCACATTTGCGCCAAAAAAACTAAAAATTTGAATTAAGATAACTCGGCAAGAATTCTAGTTAGAATCGTCTAGTCTTCAGTTATAACTAGATAGCTTCATTTACTGTGGTCTTACCACATTTAGTTGGTCTAGCTAGTCTATTGACCGAGATACAATCATCAATTTAATGGTCACATTTGCGCCAAAAAAACAAAAATTTTAAATTAAGATAACTCTGCTAGACTGTTAGTTATAATCGTCTAATCTTCAGTTATAACTAGATAGCTATATTGACTGTGGTCTTACCAAATTTAGTTAGTCTAACTAGTCTATTAACCGAGATACAATTATTAATTTAATGGTCACATTTGCGCCAAAAAAACTAAAAATTTGAATTAAGATAACTCGGCTTGAATGCTAGTTGGAATCGTCTAGTCTTCAGTTATAACTAGATAGCTATATTAACTGTGGTCTTACCAAATTTAGTTAGTCTAACTAGTCTATTGACCGAGATACAATCATCAATTTAATGGTCACATTTGCGCCAAAAAAACAAAAACTTTAAATTAAGATAACTCTGCTAGACTGTTAGTTAGAATCGTCTAATCTTCAGTTATAACTAGATAGCTATAATGACTGTGGTCTTACCAAGTTTAGTTAGTCTAACCAGTCTATTGACCGAGTTACAATCATCAATATAATGGTCAATTTTGCGCCAAAAAAACTAAAAATTTGAATTCAGATAACTCAGCTGGAACGCTAGATAGAATCGCCTAGTCTTCAGTTATAACTAGATAGCTATATTGACTGTGGTCTTACCAAACTTAGTTAGTCTAACTAGAGTATTGACCGAGATACAATCATCAATTTAATGGTCACATTTGCGCCAAAAAAACTAAAAATTTGAATTAAGATAACTCGGCTAGAACGCTAGTTAGAATCGTCTAGTTTTCAGTTATATCTAGATAGTTATATTGACAGTGGTCTTACTAAATTTAGTTAGTCTAACTGGTCTATTGACCGAATTACAATCATAAATTTAATGGTCACATTTGCGCCAAAAAAACTAAAAATTTGAATTAAGATAACTCAGCTGGAATGCTAGTTAGAATCGTCTAGTCTTCAGTTATAACTAAATATCTATATTGACTGTGGTCTTACCAAATTTAGTTAGTCTAACTAGTCTATTGACCGAGTTACAATCATCAATTTAATGGTCACATTTGCGCCAAAAAAACTAAAAATTTGAATTAAGATAACTCAGCTGGAATGCTAGTTAGAATCGTCTAGTCTTCAGTTATAACTAAATATCTATATTGACTGTGGTCCTACCAAATTTAGTTAGTCTAACTAGTCTATTGACCGAGTTACAATCATCAATTTAATGGTCACATTTGCGCCAAAAAAACTAAAAATTTGAATTAAGATAACTCGGCTTGAATGCTAGTTGGAATCGTCTAGTCTTCAGTTATAACTAGATAGCTATATTGACTGTGGTCTTACCAAATTTAGTTAGTCTAACTAGTCTATTGACCGAGATACAATCATCAATTTAATGGTCACATTTGCGCCAAAAAAACAAAAACTTTAAATTAAGATAACTCTGCTAGACTGTTAGTTAGAATCGTCTAATCTTCAGTTATAACTAGATAGCTATAATGACTGTGGTCTTACCAAGTTTAGTTAGTCTAACCAGTCTATTGACCGAGTTACAATCATCAATATAATGGTCAATTTTGCGCCAAAAAAACTAAAAATTTGAATTCAGATAACTCAGCTGGAACGCTAGATAGAATCGCCTAGTCTTCAGTTATAACTAGATAGCTATATTGACTGTGGTCTTACCAAACTTAGTTAGTCTAACTAGAGTATTGACCGAGATACAATCATCAATTTAATGGTCACATTTGCGCCAAAAAAACTAAAAATTTGAATTAAGATAACTCGGCTAGAACGCTAGTTAGAATCGTCTAGTTTTCAGTTATATCTAGATAGTTATATTGACAGTGGTCTTACTAAATTTAGTTAGTCTAACTGGTCTATTGACCGAATTACAATCATCAATTTAATGGTCACATTTGCGCCAAAAAAACTAAAAATTTGAATTAAGATAACTCAGCTGGAATGCTAGTTAGAATCGTCTAGTCTTCAGTTATAACTAAATATCTATATTGACTGTGGTCTTACCAAATTTAGTTAGTCTAACTAGTCTATTGACCGAGTTACAATCATCAATTTAATGGTCACATTTGCGCCAAAAAAACTAAAAATTTGAATTAAGATAACTCAGCTGGAATGCTAGTTAGAATCGTCTAGTCTTCAGTTATAACTAAATATCTATATTGACTGTGGTCCTACCAAATTTAGTTAGTCTAACTAGTCTATTGACCGAGTTACAATCATCAATTTAATGGTCACATTTGCGCCAAAAAAACTAAATATTTGAATTAAGATAACTCGGCTAGAACGCTAGTTAGAATCGTCAAGTTTTCAGTTATATCTAGATAGTTATATTGGCAGTGGTCTTACTAAATTTAGTTAGTCTAACTGGTCTATTGACCGAGTTACAATCATCAATTTAATGGTCACATTTGCGCCAAAAAAACTAAAAATTTGAATTAAGATAACTCGGCTAGAATGCTAGGTAGAATCGTGTAGCTTTCAGTTATAACTAGATAGCTATATTGACTGTGGTCTTACGAAACTTAGTTAGTCTAACTAGTCTATTGACCAAGTTACAATCATCAATTTAATGGTCACTTTTGCGCCAAAAAAACTAAAAATTTGAATTAAGATAACTCGGCTAGAACGCTAGCTAGAATCACCTTGTCTTCAGTTATAACTAGATAGCTATATTGACTATGGTCTTACGAAACTTAGTTAGTCTAACTAGTCTATTGACCGAGTTACAATCATCAATTTAATGGTCACATTTGCGCCAAAAAAACTAAAAATTTGAATTAAGATAACTCGGCTAGAATGCTAGTTAGAATCGTCTAGTTTTCAGTTATAGCTAGACAGCTATATTGACTGTGTTGCTACCAAATTTAGTTTGTCTAACTAGTCTATTGACCGAGATACAATCATCAATTTAATGGTCATTTTTGCGCAAAAAAAAAAATTTTTGAATTAAAATAACTCAGCTAGAATGTTAGATAGAATCGCCTAGTCTTCAGTTATAACTAGATGGCTATATTGATTGTGGTCTTACTAAATTTAGTTAGTTTAATTAGTCTATTGACCGAGATACAGTCATCAATTTAATGGTCACATTTGCGCCAAAAAAACAAGAACTTTGAATTAAGATAACTCTGATGGACTGTTAGTTAGAATCGTCTAATCTTCAGCTATAACTAGATAGCTATATTGACTGTGGTCTTACCAAATTTAGTTAGTTTAACTAGTCTATTGACCGAGATACAATCATCAATTTAATGGTCACATTTGCGCCAAAAAAACTAAAAATTTGAATTAAGATAACTCGGCTAGAACGCTAGTTAGAATCGTCTAGTTTTCAGTTATATCTAGATAGTTATATTGGCAGTGGTCTTACTAAATTTAGTTAGTCTAACTGGTCTATTGACCGAGTTACAATCATCAATTTAATGGTCACATTTGCTCCAAAAAAACTAAAAATTTGAATTAAGATAACTCAGCTGGAATGCTAGTTAGAATCGTCTAGTCTTCAGTTATAACTAGATAGCTATATTGACTGTGGTCTTACGAAACTTAGTTAGTCTAACTAGTCAATTGACCGAGTTACAATCATCAATTTAATGGTCACATTTGCGCCAAAAAAACTAAAAATTTGAATTAAGATAACTCGGCTAGAACGCTAGCTAGAATCGCCTTGTCTTCAGTTATAACTAGATAGCTATATTGACTATGGTCTTACGAAACTTAGTTAGTCTAACTAGTCTATTGACCGAGTTACAATCATCAATTTAATGGTCACATTTGCGCCAAAAAAACTAAAAATTTGAATTAAGATAACTCGGCTATAACGCTAGTTAGAATCGCCTAGTCTTCAGTTATAACTAGATAGCTATATTGACTGTGTTCTTACCAAATTAGGTTTCTCTAACTAATCTATTGACTGAGATACAGTCATCAATTTAATGGTCACATTTGCGCCAAAAAAACTAAAAATTTGAATTGAGATAACTCAGCTAGAATATTAGTTAGAATCGTCTAGTTTTCAGTTATAACTAAATAGCTATATTGACTGTGGTCTTACCAAATTTAGTTAGTCTAACTTGTCTATTGACCGAGATATATTCACCAATTTAATGGTCACTTTTGCCCCAAAAAACTAAAATTTTGAATTAAGATAACTCAGCTAGAATGTTAGTTAGAATCATCTAGTTTTCAGTTATAACTAGATAGCTACATTGACTGTTGTCTTACTAAATTTAGTTCGTCTAACTAGTCTATTGATCGAGTTACAATTACCAATATAATGGTCAATTTTGCGCCGAAAAAAATAATAATTTTAATGAAGATAACTCGGTTAAAATGCTAGCCAAAATCGTCTAGTCTTGAGTTATAGCTAGATAGCTTCATTGACTGTGGTCTTACCAAATATAGTTAGTCTAAGTAGTATATTGACCGAGATATAATCACCAATTTAATGGTCATTTTTGCGCCAAAAAAACTCATACTTTGAATTAAGATAACTCAGCTAGAATGCAAGTTAGAATCGTCTAGTTTCCAGTTATAATTAGATAGCTATATTGACTGTGGTCTTACCAAATTTAGTTAGTCTAACTAGTCTATTGATCCAGTTACAATCACCAATATAATGGTCATTTTTGCGCCAAAAAAACTAAAAATTTGAATTAAGATAGCTTTGCTAGAATGCTAGCTAGAATCGTCTAGTCTTCAGTTATAACTAGATAATTTTACTGCCTGTTGTCTTGCCAAATTTAGTTGGTCTAGATTGTCTATTAACTGTCTAAAATTAGACATCTAGGATTTGGGAAGGCATGAACTAAAAGAAGAAGTTTATCTAGAAATGGTTTAAGTTTTGAAGTCTGACATGGTCAAGGCTTTGATTCCGTTATTTGGAAGAAAGAACGTTCGTCCAGCTTTCGAGATGACAGTTGATTGTAATTGATCTGCAAGGTAAATGTGTTCCTCAAGGCTCGGTGCTGGAGCCGGGAGCATTCCTTGCACCAGGTTTCGGATCCTAAGATTCTTGAATGACCTTGCGTGGGGAAGGTATTACAATTGAGAGCGTAGTCAACGTTTCTTCACAGATTCTTCGGGGCAAGCTTTAATGGTTACGTTTGGGAACGTGGTCAATGATTATCCTCACAGATTCTTCGGGATGCTTTCGGAGCAAGTTTTAAAGATCTCGTTTAGTACTCACCTGTCTTTGACGTTGCGTTTGATGTCGATGGCGTGTCCGAGGACCACGAGATAGATCAGAAATGGCACGCATCTTCTCATAATATAAAGAGTCGGGTAAAAAAATTAATTAGTTGTGTCAAACATTAGACTGACACTGCGAAAAAACAAAAGTCGCGCACGCGATTTTTTAAATTTTATTTAGGAAAAACATGGATAGACTAGACAAGTCAGACGAGACTAGACTAGGCAAGACTAGTTCCAATCAATGTTTGATTAAAGGCCATGGATCAATCACTACGAGATTTGATCTTGGCAATCGAACGATTGCAAAGACTTTAATGAAGAACAAAATATTTCTCTCCATCTATTTATTTACACAACAATTTACAAAATTTCAAGCAACTCAATCTATGACTTGAAACATTCCAAGCCGAAGCTTGGGCTTTCCTTGTCCTCCTGCTTAACACGCACTTCCAAACTCGGCGGACTCGGCTCTCTGTCTGTCTGCAAACGCTCCCTCCTCGAACGCGCTCTCCGATTTTGAAACGCTTCAAGCAAATCAATCTACGACCTGAAACATTTCAAACCGAAGCTTTGGCTTTCCTCGTCCTTCTGCTTGACACGCACTTCCAAACTCGGCGAACTCGGCTCTCTGTCTACAAACGTTCCCTTCTCTCACGCGCCCACCGATTTTCAAACGCTTCAAGCAACTCAATCTACGACTTGAAACATTCCAAGCCGAAGCGTTGGCTTTCCTCGTCCTTCTGCTTGACGCGCACTTACAAACTCGGCTCTCTGTCTGTCTACAAACGTTCCCTCCTCTCACGCGTCCTCCGATTTTGAAACGCTTCAAGCAACTCAATCTACGACTTGAAACATTCCAAGCCGAAGCTTTGGCCTTCCTCGTCGTTCTGCTTGACACGCATTTCCAAACTCGGCGGACTCAGCTCTCTATCCGTCTGCAAACGCTCCCTTCTCTCACGCGCTCTCCGATATTGAAACGCTTCAAGCAACTCAATCTAGGACTTGAAACATTCCAAGCCGAAGCTTTGGCTTTCCTTGTCCTCCTGCTTAACACGCACTTCCAAACTCGGCGGACTCGGCTCTCTGTCTCTCTGCAAACGCTCCCTCCTCTCACGCGCCCTCCGATTTTGAAACGCTTCAAGCAACTCAATCTACGACTTGAAACATTCCTAGCCGAAGCTTTGGCTTTCCTCGTCCTTCTGCTTGACGCGCACTTCCATACTCGGCGGACTCGGCTCTCTGTCTACAAACGCTCCCTTCTCTCGCGCGCCCTCCGATTTTGAAACGCTTCAAGCAACTCAATCTACGACTTGAAACATTCCAAGCCGAAGCTTTGGCTTTCTTCGTCCTTCTGCTTGACACGCATTTCCAAACTCGGCGGGCTCAGCTCTCTATCCATCTGAAAACGCTCCCTTCTCTCACGCGCCCTCCGATTTTGAAACGCTTCAAGCAACTCAATCTACGACTTGAAACATTCCTAGCCGAAGCTTTGGCTTTCCTCGTCCTTCTGCTTGACGCGCACTTCCATACTCGGCGGACTCGGCTCTCTGTCTACAAACGCTCCCTTCTCTCGCGCGCCCTCCGATTTTGAAACGCTTCAAGCAACTCAATCTACGACTTGAAACATTCCAAGCCGAAGTTTTGGCCTTCCTCGTCCTTCTGCTTGACCCGCTTTTCCAAACTCGGCGGACTCGGCTCTCTGTCTGTCTGCAAACGCTCTTTCCTCTCACGCGCCCTCCGATTTTGAAACGCTTCAAGCAACTCAATCTACGACTTGAAACATTCCAAGCCGAAGCTTTGGCTTTCCTCGTCCTCCTGCTTGACACGCACTTCCAAACTCGGCGGACTCGGCTTTCTATCTGTCTGCAAACGCTCCCTCCTCTCACGCGCCCTCCGATTTTGAAACCAAATCTTCACCTAAAAAGCAAACATTATTAGTTTATACTAGATGCATTAGACAAGATAGACAGACTAGATTAGACAAGACCAGATAGTCTAGACAAGATTAGAGAGACTAAACTTGATAGATTAGACTAGTTAGGCTTGACAGACAAGAGTAGGCAGACTAGACAGAGAAACTTACACTGATGTTTGCAAGTTGTAATATGGCCGATAGCCTTGTGACTTAGAAAAAAGACCGGGCTACACCGTGAGCGTGTCGGTTTTCGGGATGTACCGTTTTCGGGATGTTTCGGGCGTGTGTAACAGTCGTAAAATCTCGACGCCTTTGGTCCCTCATAACTCGGGGCCGCGACGCCCGGCGGCCGAGCCGGTTACACTGCCGCAAAGCCAAAGGTTCAATCTACGGAACTGCGGCGAAAAATCCGCCGCGGCACGGTCCACCCGGCCGGCGGTAAACTCGCAGATGCACTTTGAGCGCTTAAAATGGGCGTCGCGACGGCCGAACGCGCCGCAGAAGAACGCGGTTTTCGGCGTCACCCTGCGCCGGCCGTGCCTAGAGAACCGGCCGCAAGCGGCAAGTTTTGGCGTTACGGCACTTTTCTCGAATCCGTTGTGCCGCCTCCGTTAAACCTGGCCGCCCCCGGTTTCCGGTATCGCATACATTTACATTTCGACCGTGAGACGCGAAACAATCCCACCGCACGTTTGCCCTGAAAAGGGATTGCGAAATTATTTTCAGCCTTTTTAGACGAAACCGAAAATTTGCGTCGCGACGTCGATAATTCCGAATCGGCGGGTCGTACGGAAGTGACGATCATTTTTCCGGTTAGCAGCATCGATTCTTCGCGATGCATTGTCGATTTTTCGCCGCTGGCCCTCGAATTAGCGGAATGGCGGCCAAAGAGGCAATTGCAGATTTTGCATTTTGGACGCACCTCGCGAACGGAGCGCCGCAGGAGGGCGCGGGAGGTATCAAAATACGCACAGCGCCGAGCGGCATCGACCCGTGCCGCAAAACTTGAATTCGGCCGCGGTGTGCTTTCTGAAAACTCGAAAAACCTCACGGGAAAGGTTAGGATTATGCGAGAGCTGGCGAATGCACGCGTCTCCGTGCATCTTCGCGGGTAATTTCGAGTCTGTGGGTCTGGAAACGGCAGCCGGAAGAGTGACCCCACCTACCGTGAATGCCGCCGGACGCGTTTCAGGCACTGGAAGGTGACTCCGTGGTCGCAGCGAGACGGCACCGGTGAAAACTCGAAAAACCTCACGGAAAAGGTTAGGATTATGCGAGAGCCGGCGAATGCAAAGGAGACGCGTGCATCCTCGCAGGTAATTTCGAGTCTGTGGGTCGGGAAACGGCAGCCGGAAGAGTGACCCCACCTGCCGTGAATGCCACCGGACGCGTTTCAGGCACTGGAAGATTACTCCGTGGGCGCAGCGAGACGGCACCGGTGCCAAAATACTCGTATCGACTGGGCCAACTTCCAGCAACGGTACGAAATCCGAAATTTTTCCGAAAAATTTTGACTTTGCCGTCCTGGTGCGCGACAGACTTCGAGAAATTTTCCACACAAATTGTCTTTTGCCGAAGGCAATTTTATTTGTGTCTCGTGTCTGTGTCTAGTGTCTCGACATCTGTTGGCTCAGAAATTGTGTCAAAGTTGCGCCCCCAGGTGCCATAGCATGGAGGTCACGTTTTTAAGGTTTTTCAGACCTGGTGCCCGAACCCGTTGGTCCACGTCAACACGTGTAAGTTTCATAGATGCGGGTGGCTGCGCCGCTCGATCTGGCGAGCCCCTCACCGAAATCGGTCGCAGGACGCCGACTCCAGAGCCCCTCAAGTCGAAACGAGTTTTTCGCCGACGGCGCCGCCCCCTAGGTGAATTTTGAAAATCCGTGCGCGTGGGTCGACTGGGAATTCGCTCCGCTTTCGTGTCGTCGCAGAACGGCGGCGCTGGGATACTTGCTCGGACCGTTATCGCGGAAAAGCTATTTTTCGGGGGGCGTCGCGACGCCCGGTAAAATAGTGTCGATTTTTTCACTCGGTCGGCTTGGGGTCGCGACACCACGCGTTTTGACACCGCGCAACCGGACATGGCCCGAAAACCGACAAAGTTATCGGAGTTTTTCTCTCGCGCGACAGACAGGACTAGATAGACAAAGTTAGACAACTTACTCTGATGTCTGCGAGTTGTAATATCGCCGATAGCCTTGTGACTTCCTCGCTGCTCAAATACGGACTTTGTCTGAATCTGTCTTCTAGTATAGACAGCTGCTGACTAGTAAATGGAATCCTTGGGTGACGGCCCAATTGTCGTTTCTGGGGTCCACTTTCACGTTTTCCTTGAAAAATAAACAAGCCTTAAACTAATATTCTGTCTAGTCTTGTCTGTCTAGTCTTGTCTGTCTATTCTTGTCTGTCTATTCTTGTCTGTCTAGTCTTGTCTGTCTAGTCTTGTTTGTCTAGTCTTGTCTGTCTAGTCTTGTCTGTCTAGTCTTGTCTGTCTAGTCTTGTCTGTCTAGTCTTGTCTGTCTAGTCTTGTCTGTCTAGTCTTGTCTGTCTAGTCTTGTCTGTCTAGTCTTGTCTGTCTAGTCTTGTCTGTCTAGTCTTGTCTGTCTAGTCTTGTCTGTCTAGTCTTGTCTGTCTAGTCTTGTCTGTCTAGTCTTGTCTGTCTAGTCTTGTCTGTCTAGTCTTGTCTGTCTAGTCTTGTCTGTCTAGTCTTGTCTGTCTAGTCTTGTCTGTCTAGTCTTGTCTGTCTAGTCTTGTCTGTCTAGTCTTGTCTGTCTAGTCTTGTCTGTCTAGTCTTGTCTGTCTAGTCTTGTCTGTCTAGTCTTGTCTGTCTAGTCTTGTCTGTCTAGTCTTGTCTGTCTAGTCTTGTCTGTCTAGTCTTGTCTGTCTAGTCTTGTCTGTCTAGTCTTGTCTGTCTAGTCTTGTCTGTCTAGTCTTGTCTGTCTAGTCTTGTCTGTCTAGTCTTGTCTGTCTAGTCTTGTCTGTCTAGTCTTGTCTGTCTAGTCTTGTCTGTCTAGTCTTGTCTGTCTAGTCTTGTCTGTCTAGTCTTGTCTGTCTAGTCTTGTCTGTCTAGTCTTGTCTGTCTAGTCTTGTCTGTCTAGTCTTGTCTGTCTAGTCTTGTCTGTCTAGTCTTGTCTGTCTAGTCTTGTCTGTCTAGTCTTGTCTGTCTAGTCTTGTCTGTCTAGTCTTGTCTGTCTAGTCTTGTCTGTCTAGTCTTGTCTGTCTAGTCTTGTCTGTCTAGTCTTGTCTGTCTAGTCTTGTCTGTCTAGTCTTGTCTGTCTAGTCTTGTCTGTCTAGTCTTGTCTGTCTAGTCTTGTCTGTCTAGTCTTGTCTGTCTAGTCTTGTCTGTCTAGTCTTGTCTGTCTAGTCTTGTCTGTCTAGTCTTGTCTGTCTAGTCTTGTCTGTCTAGTCTTGTCTGTCTAGTCTTGTCTGTCTAGTCTTGTCTGTCTAGTCTTGTCTGTCTAGTCTTGTCTGTCTAGTCTTGTCTGTCTAGTCTTGTCTGTCTAGTCTTGTCTGTCTAGTCTTGTCTGTCTAGTCTTGTCTGTCTGGTCTTGTCTGTCTGGTCTTGTCTGTCTAGTCTTGTCTGTCTAGTCTTGTCTGTCTAGTCTTGTCTGTCTGGTCTTGTCTGTCTGGTCTTGTCTGTCTAGTCTTGTCTGTCTAGTCTTGTCTGTCTAGTCTTGTCTGTCTGGTCTTGTCTGTCTGGTCTTGTCTGTCTAGTCTTGTCTGTCTAGTCTTGTCTGTCTAGTCTTGTCTGTCTAGTCTTGTCTGTCTAGTCTTGTCTGTCTAGTCTTGTCTGTCTAGTCTTGTCTGTCTAGTCTTGTCTGTCTAGTCTTGTCTGTCTAGTCTTGTCTGTCTAGTCTTGTCTGTCTAGTCTTGTCTGTCTAGTCTTGTCTGTCTAGTCTTGTCTGTCTAGTCTTGTCTGTCTAGTCTTGTCTGTCTAGTCTTGTCTGTCTAGTCTTGTCTGTCTAGTCTTGTCTGTCTAGTCTTGTCTGTCTAGTCTTGTCTGTCTAGTCTTGTCTGTCTAGTCTTGTCTGTCTAGTCTTGTCTGTCTAGTCTTGTCTGTCTAGTCTTGTCTGTCTAGTCTTGTCTGTCTAGTCTTGTCTGTCTAGTCTTGTCTGTCTAGTCTTGTCTGTCTAGTCTTGTCTGTCTAGTCTTGTCTGTCTAGTCTTGTCTGTCTAGTCTTGTCTGTCTAGTCTTGTCTGTCTAGTCTTGTCTGTCTAGTCTTGTCTGTCTAGTCTTGTCTGTCTAGTCTTGTCTGTCTAGTCTTGTCTGTCTAGTCTTGTCTGTCTAGTCTTGTCTGTCTAGTCTTGTCTGTCTAGTCTTGTCTGTCTAGTCTGGTCTGTCTAGTCTTGTCTGTCTAGTCTTGTCTGTCTAGTCTTGTCTGTCTGGTCTTGTTTGTCTAGTTTTATCTGTTTAGTCAAGTCCGCCTAGTCTAGTCTGTCTGTCTGTCTAGAATGACAGACAGACAGACAGACAGACCATTTGAAACTTATTAAATAGATTAATAGTTTGATTAGCTGGATTTAGTTCAACTCAATTTAAATACAACATAAATTGACAAGACTAACTAGACGGGACTAACTATCACTATACAAGAAATGATGTGGACTAACTAGACTAAATCTAGTTCCTATATTTACTCTATTAAATTTGTAACTAATTAATTTAGTTTACTTGTATCTAAGTCTAGATACTTAGACCTAACCTAAACTACTTATTTGTAGCTAATTAATCTAGTCGACTTAATTGTAACTAAGTAGTTTAATTTACTTACTTGGGACTTTCGGTGGACAATATCTAGTGCACTGCAGCCAAGGAAACGGTTGCAAGACGGTCGGACTGGCGCACTCAAAGCTCAAAAACTCGTTTCTACTGACTTCTTCGAGGCTTCTCGGACTGGTGCTAGGTCTAGGGTTGGTTGCAGACGGAAGGGATGCTGCGTTAAAGTTGGATCTTTGGGGGGCACTTCGGCAAAATCGCGAATTCGTTTGGTTTGGGCTTAGTCGTAGGTGTGGACTAAGGGTGGAAGTGGTTCTGTTGAGGATGCTGTCTATGCTGAAGTCGGTCGTTTTCTTCGGCTGGTTATCTTCGTCGTTTTTGACCGATGAAGTCATTTTTGTTTAAAAAAAAACTAAATTTGTTGAATTCTTTTCGAGAAAATCGAGTATTTCAGAGATTTTAATGGAATTTAAAAAAAATCCCAGAAATTTCTGAGAAATTCCAGAATTTATAATCAAAATTTTAGATATTTTTTAAAATTTCCAGAATTTTTTAACAAATTCCAGAAATTTTGTACAATTTTTTTACGAATCCCAGAAATTTTTGAGAAATTCCAGAATTTTTTTTCAATTTCGAGAATTTTTTTTTTTAACAAATTCCAGAATTTTTTTACAATTTCCAGAATTTTTTAAACAAATAGAGATTTTTAACAAATTTTGCAAGTTCCAGAAATTTAAAAAAAAATCCAGAAATGTTTAACAATTTTTTTACAAATCCCAGAAATTTTTGAGAAATTCCAGAAATTTTTTACAATTTCTAGAATTTTTTTTAATAAATTCCAGAAATTTTTTACATTTTTTTTACAAATCCCAGAAATTTTTGAGAAATTGCAAAAAATTTTTACAATTTCTAGAATTTTTTTAAGAAATTCCAGAAATTTTTCACAATTTTTTTACAAATTCCAGAAATATTTGATAAATTCCAGAAATTTTTTAGAATTCCTAGAATTTGTTTACAATTTTTTTACAAATCCCAGAAATTTTTGAGAACTTGCAATTTTTTTTACAATTTCTAGAATTGTTCTTGAGAAATTCCAGAAATTTTTTACAATTTTTTTACAAATTCCAGAAATTTTTGAAAAATTCCAGAAATTTTTCTGTTCCTAGAATTTTTTTACAATTTTTTTACAAATCCAAGAAATTTTTGAGAAATTACAAATTTTTTTTACTATTTCTAGAATTTTTTTAAGAAATTCCAGAAATTTTGTGCGTTTTTACAAATTCCAGAAATTTAAAAAAAAAATTAATTTAACAAATGTCTGAAATTTTTGACAAATTTTATAAAATTTTTACAATTTCCAGAAATTTCAAACAAATTCCAGAAAATTTTTAAAACAATTTTTACAAATCCCAGAAATTTTTGAGAAATTGCAAAAATTTTTTTACAATTTCTAGATTTTTTTTTAAGAAATTCTAAATTTTTTTTTACAAATTCGAGAAATTTTTGAGAAATTCTAGAAATTTTTTACAATTTCTTGAATTTTTTTTAACAAATTCTAGAATTTTTTTACAATATTTTAACAAATGTTTATTAAAATTTTTACAATTTCCAGAAATTTCAAAAAATTCCAAATTTTTTTTACAAATCCCAGAATTTTTTAAGAAATTCCAGAAATTTTTTACAATTTCCAGAATTTATTTTTTTTAATTTCAGATATTTTTTACAAATTCCCAGAATTTTTTTAACAAATGTCAGAAATTTTTAACATATTTTATAAAATTTTTACAATTTAAAGAAATTTCAAACAAATTCCAGAAATTTTTAAAAACAATTTTTACAAATCCCAGAAATTTTTTAGAAATTTCAGTAAGTTTTTACAATTTCCCGAATTTTTTTAAACAAATTTTAGAAATTTTGAATAAACATCGGAAAATTTTAACAAATTCTAGAAATTTCTTGCAAATCCCAGAAATTTTTTGACAATTTCCCGAATTTTTTTAAACAAATTTCACTTATTTTTTTACAATTTTTTTTTTACAAATACCATAAATTTTTAACAAACACCAACATTTTTCCTCAATCTCTTCCGTGATCCTCCCAAATCTTCCAAATCTCTTTCTCAACCAAACTTTCTTAAGATCCTTTCGCCATTTGTTGCAAATTGCAAATTCTCAACAAAACCAAAGAAATAAAAACGCGTTTGCTAATCGACGGTTTTCGAAAACTGACCAACTTTTGGCATTAAGGGCGTCTTATATTTAGTGGTTGGTGCGGTCGTGGAGGGGCAACTCCTCTTCCATTTAGATACTATCTACACTTCACGCCTAATTACACCCAAACACAATAACAACCAATAGCCTTACCACATTGCCACTTGAGCTTCATACAACCAACTTTTAAACCTGTCTAGTCTTCTCTGTCTAGTCTAGTCTTTATAGTCTTTTCTGTCTAATCTTCTGTGTTTAGTCTTGACTAATCTATCTAGTCTAAGTTTGCTTGTGGAGATAATCTAAAGTAACCTAACCTAACCTAATTATACCCAAAAACAAAAACAACCAATAGCCTTTCCACATTGCCACTTGAGCTTCATACAATCAACTTTTATACCAGATTCATATCTACACTAGATTATCTCCACAAACAAACTCAGACTAGATAGATTAGTTTAAGTCTAAATAGACAATACTAGTCAGACAAAACTAGATAGACTAGTAATATCTCATTGTTTGGGACTAAAGTTTGTGAGTCTATAATTTGAGAGCTAGATTGTAGTTAGTCCGAATCTATTGCTGTATCTATTTTCTAGTAGTTGGTGCTAAATTTGTTGGAATTTCTAAGTCCGGTTGTGTGTAATTGCAAGTTTAGTCGACGCAATTTTCTTCAAAAAAATTTGAAAATGTAGCCACGTTTGACAGGATATTTTCGGAGCTGCACCACGCAAAGCAACGAGGTTATGTGTGGTCTATTGACATGTCCTTCCGCTATACATTTCTAACAAACTTATGAATTTCGGTTTACGACTGTAATGCCCAAATTAGTCATTAGTCAATTAGTCTAACTTTGATTAGCAATATCTCTAGAACTGGACTAGCTAGAGGTACAAAATGAATACTAGTCTCTCGCTCTGTCCTTCGCCTACAAATGTCAACTAAATATTGGTATGTTTAATAATTGCCAAAATAGCAAACATAATTTTTTGCAAATATTTTTAGCACTTAAGAACAAGTCTTCTTTAATCTAAAACTAGAAAATTGGTAAATTAATAAGTTTAAATCTGTTTGCACCCCATTGTGGTCTTATTCCTATTAAGCTTGTCCCTGTTATTGGAGTTGAATTAGTCGATGCGAGTGGTCGATAAGATTGAGTCGGTTCAGGTAGACCGCTGAACGCGTCCACCCTAGTTTACGTTCTCGTATTGCAACTGTTGTCCACTTGAAACGTCTAGATGGCTATCTAGCGCGCACTAAACGCTATTTACTAATATTGTTAGATTGTCAACGGATTTATTTTCTTGTGTTTTCCATTTGTGCTTAATGGACCCAACAGTTTGTTTTGTTTGCTTATATTTTGCTAAAATACATCTGCTTTACAATTCAATCTCTCTAGTCTTATCTATCTAGCACAAATGTTTTATCTTGGTTTATTGGCAATTATAGACAAAGGTAATTAGTCTAAATAGAATACGTATAGCTGAAGGACAGATCGAGCGTCTAGAATTCATTTTGTGGCTCTAGCTAGTGCAGTTCTAAAGATATTGCTAATCAAAGTTAGTGATTTATTTTCGGATAAATCTGCAAAAATCCGTCTCTGACTGAATTGGATATTATTGGCGTTAGCCGAAACGCGTAAGTTTGGTAGAAATTTAAATCGCAAGGACGGGTCGACGGACGACACTTAACCTCGTTTCTCTGCTCGGTGCAGTTTCAAAAATATTCAAATTCAAACATTTTCAAAATTTTATGAAGAAAATTGCAGCCTCTACTAAATTTGCAATTACATGCAGCCGAACCTACAAATTTCAACAAATTTAGCACCAACTACTAGAAAATATATACAACAATAGATTCGCACTAGTCCCAAACATTGGGATATTACTAGTCTTGTCGTCTAGACTAGTTTGTCTAGTCTTGTCTGTCTAGCCTTGTCTGTCTAGTCTTGTCTGTCTAGTCTTGTCTGTCTAGTCTTGTCTGTCTAGTCTTGTCTGTCCAGTCTTGTCTGTCTAGTCTTGTCTGTCTAGTCTTGTCTGTCTAGTCTTGTCTGTCTAGTCTTGTCTGTCTAGTCTTGTCTGTCTAGTCTTGTCTGTCTAGTCTTGTCTGTCTAGTCTTGTCTGTCTAGTCTTGTCTGTCTAGTCTTGTCTGTCTAGTCTTGTCTGTCTAGTCTTGTCTGTCTAGTCTTGTCTGTCTAGTCTTGTCTGTCTAGTCTTGTCTGTCTAGTCTTGTCTGTCTAGTCTTGTCTGTCTAGTCTTGTCTGTCTAGTCTTGTCTGTCTAGTCTTGTCTGTCTAGTCTTGTCTGTCTAGTCTTGTCTGTCTAGTCTTGTCTGTCTAGTCTTGTCTGTCTAGTCTTGTCTGTCTAGTCTTGTCTGTCTAGTCTTGTCTGTCTAGTCTTGTCTGTCTAGTCTTGTCTGTCTAGTCTTGTCTGTCTAGTCTTGTGTGTCTAGTCTTGTCTGTCTAGTCTTGTCTGTCTAGTCTTGTCTGTCTAGTCTTGTCTGTCTAGTCTTGTCTGTCTAGTCTTGTCTGTCTAGTCTTGTCTGTCTAGTCTTGTCTGTCTAGTCTTGTCTGTCTAGTCTTGTCTGTCTAGTCTTGTCTGTCTAGTCTTGTCTGTCTAGTCTTGTCTGTCTAGTCTTGTCTGTCTAGTCTTGTCTGTCTAGTCTTGTCTGTCTAGTCTTGTCTGTCTAGTCTTGTCTGTCTAGTCTTGTCTGTCTAGTCTTGTCTGTCTAGTCTTGTCTGTCTAGTCTTGTCTGTCTAGTCTTGTCTGTCTAGTCTTGTCTGTCTAGTCTTGTCTGTCTAGTCTTGTCTGTCTAGTCTTGTCTGTCTAGTCTTGTCTGTCTAGTCTTGTCTGTCTAGTCTTGTCTGTCTAGTCTTGTCTGTCTAGTCTTGTCTGTCTAGTCTTGTCTGTCTAGTCTTGTCTGTCTAGTCTTGTCTGTCTAGTCTTGTCTGTCTAGTCTTGTCTGTCTAGTCTTGTCTGTCTAGTCTTGTCTGTCTAGTCTTGTCTGTCTAGTCTTGTCTGTCTAGTCTTGTCTGTCTAGTCTTGTCTGTCTAGTCTTGTCTGTCTAGTCTTGTCTGTCTAGTCTTGTCTGTCTAGTCTTGTCTGTCTAGTCTTGTCTGTCTAGTCTTGTCTGTCTAGTCTTAGCCGTTTAATGTAACCAAAGAAATCTTCGACAAATGGCCTAATAATCCGTCGACGCAAGTTGTGCAATCCCTTGCAAAGATTATTACGCAATTTGCAAATCTCTTAATCTAGTCACCGACCGAGTGGCTTATTCTCGAGGCTTGGGCGTGCGTGAGAGAGAGAGAGAGCGAAGGGCACGAGCTCAATTTCGTCCCGGAGGAAACCCGCGGAAGCGTGCGTAATGTTTTGCAAACAAACGGACCGACAGACACAGGATTCGCAAGGGTGTCCATTACACCCCTGCGAAACCGCCGCTATTTCTATAGGCTTGTTGTGCAATGCTGACACAATTGAATGCGTGGATTAGTGAGAGATTGCATGGAGCTGAGGTTGCTCATTTCATGGTTGGATTTGTGAAGATTACAGGAGAATGGACTAACGAGATTATATAGGCAAGACTAGACTGACAAGGTTAGACAGATAAGACTAGACAGACAGGACTAGACAGACAAGACTAGACAGACAAGACTAGACAGACAAGACTAGACAGACAAGACTAGACAGACAGGACTAGACAGACAAGACTAGACAGACAGGACTAGACAGACAAGACTAGACAGACAAGACTAGACAGACAAGACTAGACAGACAAGACTAGACAGACAGGACTAGACAGACAGGACTAGACAGACAAGACTAGACAGACAAGACTAGACAGACAAGACTAGACAGACAAGACTAGACAGACAAGACTAGACAGACAAGACTAGACAGACAAGACTAGACAGACAAGACTAGACAGACAAGACTAGACAGACAA
This sequence comes from Phosphuga atrata, assembly GCA_944588485.1. Lineage (NCBI taxonomy): Eukaryota > Metazoa > Arthropoda > Insecta > Coleoptera > Silphidae > Phosphuga > Phosphuga atrata. The sequence goes on from OX155906.1 coordinate 28,428,741, forward strand.
GACTAGACAGACAAGACTAGACAGACAAGACTAGACAGACAAGACTAGACAGACAAGACTAGACAGACAAGACTAGACAGACAAGACTAGACAGACAAGACTAGACAGACAAGACTAGACAGACAAGACTAGACAGACAAGACTAGACAGACAAGACTAGACAGACAAGACTAGACAGACAAGACTAGACAGACAAGACTAGACAGACAAGACTAGACAGACAAGACTAGACAGACAAGACTAGACAGACAAGACTAGACAGACAAGACTAGACAGACAAGACTAGACAGACAAGACTAGACAGACAAGACTAGACAGACAAGACTAGACAGACAAGACTAGACAGACAAGACTAGACAGACAAGACTAGACAGACAAGACTAGACAGACAAGACTAGACAGACAAGACTAGACAGACAAGACTAGACAGACAAGACTAGACAGACAAGACTAGACAGACAAGACTAGACAGACAAGACTAGACAGACAAGACTAGACAGACAAGACTAGACAGACAAGACTAGACAGACAAGACTAGACAGACAAGACTAGACAGACAAGACTAGACAGACAAGACTAGACAGACAAGACTAGACAGACAAGACTAGACAGACAAGACTAGACAGACAAGACTAGACAGACAAGACTAGACAGACAAGACTAGACAGACAAGACTAGACAGACAAGACTAGACAGACAAGACTAGACAGACAAGACTAGACAGACAAGACTAGACAGACAAGACTAGACAGACAAGACTAGACAGACAAGACTAGACAGACAAGACTAGACAGACAAGACTAGACAGACAAGACTAGACAGACAAGACTAGACAGACAAGACTAGACAGACAAGACTAGACAGACAAGACTAGACAGACAAGACTAGACAGACAAGACTAGACAGACAAGACTAGACAGACAAGACTAGACAGACAAGACTAGACAGACAAGACTAGACAGACAAGACTAGACAGACAAGACTAGACAGACAAGACTAGACAGACAAGACTAGACAGACAAGACTAGACAGACAAGACTAGACAGACAAGACTAGACAGACAAGACTAGACAGACAAGACTAGACAGACAAGACTAGACAGACAAGACTAGACAGACAAGACTAGACAGACAAGACTAGACAGACAAGACTAGACAGACAAGACTAGACAGACAAGACTAGACAGACAAGACTAGACAGACAAGACTAGACAGACAAGACTAGACAGACAAGACTAGACAGACAAGACTAGACAGACAAGACTAGACAGACAAGACTAGACAGACAAGACTAGACAGACAAGACTAGACAGACAAGACTAGACAGACAAGACTAGACAGACAAGACTAGACAGACAAGACTAGACAGACAAGACTAGACAGACAAGACTAGACAGACAAGACTAGACAGACAAGACTAGACAGACAAGACTAGACAGACAAGACTAGACAGACAAGACTAGACAGACAAGACTAGACAGACAAGACTAGACAGACAAGACTAGACAGACAAGACTAGACAGACAAGACTAGACAGACAAGACTAGACAGACAAGACTAGACAGACAAGACTAGACAGACAAGACTAGACAGACAAGACTAGACAGACAAGACTAGACAGACAAGACTAGACAGACAAGACTAGACAGACAAGACTAGACAGACAAGACTAGACAGACAAGACTAGACAGACAAGACTAGACAGACAAGACTAGACAGACAAGACTAGACAGACAAGACTAGACAGACAAGACTAGACAGACAAGACTAGACAGACAAGACTAGACAGACAAGACTAGACAGACAAGACTAGACAGACAAGACTAGACAGACAAGACTAGACAGACAAGACTAGACAGACAAGACTAGACAGACAAGACTAGACAGACAAGACTAGACAGACAAGACTAGACAGACAAGACTAGACAGACAAGACTAGACAGACAAGACTAGACAGACAAGACTAGACAGACAAGACTAGACAGACAAGACTAGACAGACAAGACTAGACAGACAAGACTAGACAGACAAGACTAGACAGACAAGACTAGACAGACAAGACTAGACAGACAAGACTAGACAGACAAGACTAGACAGACAAGACTAGACAGACAAGACTAGACAGACAAGACTAGACAGACAAGACTAGACAGACAAGACTAGACAGACAAGACTAGACAGACAAGACTAGACAGACAAGACTAGACAGACAAGACTAGACAGACAAGACTAGACAGACAAGACTAGACAGACAAGACTAGACAGACAAGACTAGACAGACAAAGACTAGACAGACAAGACTAGACAGACAAGACTAGACAGACAAGACTAGACAGACAAGACTAGACAGACAAGACTAGACAGACAAGACTAGACAGACAAGACTAGACAGACAAGACTAGACAGACAAGACTAGACAGACAAGACTAGACAGACAAGACTAGACAGACAAGACTAGACAGACAAGACTAGACAGACAAGACTAGACAGACAAGACTAGACAGGACAAGACTAGACAGACAAGACTAGACAGACAAGACTAGACAGACAAGACTAGACAGACAAGACTAGACAGACAAGACTAGACAGACAAGACTAGACAGACAAGACTAGACAGACAAGACTAGACAGACAAGACTAGACAGACAAGACTAGACAGACAAGACTAGACAGACAAGACTAGACAGACAAGACTAGACAGACAAGACTAGACAGACAAGACTAGACAGACAAGACTAGACAGACAAGACTAGACAGACAAGACTAGACAGACAAGACTAGACAGACAAGACTAGACAGACAAGACTAGACAGACAAGACTAGACAGACAAGACTAGACAGACAAGACTAGACAGACAAGACTAGACAGACAAGACTAGACAGACAAGACTAGACAGACAAGACTAGACAGACAAGACTAGACAGACAAGACTAGACAGACAAGACTAGACAGACAAGACTAGACAGACAAGACTAGACAGACAAGACTAGACAGACAAGACTAGACAGACAAGACTAGACAGACAAGACTAGACAGACAAGACTAGACAGACAAGACTAGACAGACAAGACTAGACAGACAAGACTAGACAGACAAGACTAGACAGACAAGACTAGACAGACAAGACTAGACAGACAAGACTAGACAGACAAGACTAGACAGACAAGACTAGACAGACAAGACTAGACAGACAAGACTAGACAGACAAGACTAGACAGACAAGACTAGACAGACAAGACTAGACAGACAAGACTAGACAGACAAGACTAGACAGACAAGACTAGACAGACAAGACTAGACAGACAAGACTAGACAGACAAGACTAGACAGACAAGACTAGACAGACAAGACTAGACAGACAAGACTAGACAGACAAGACTAGACAGACAAGACTAGACAGACAAGACTAGACAGACAAGACTAGACAGACAAGACTAGACAGACAAGACTAGACAGACAAGACTAGACAGACAAGACTAGACAGACAAGACTAGACAGACAAGACTAGACAGACAAGACTAGACAGACAAGACTAGACAGACAAGACTAGACAGACAAGACTAGACAGACAAGACTAGACAAGACTAGACAGACAAGACTAGACAGACAAGACTAGACAGACAAGACTAGACAGACAAGACTAGACAGACAAGACTAGACAGACAAGACTAGACAGACAAGGCTAGACAGACAAGACTAGACAGACAAGACTAGACAGACAAGACTAGACAGACAAGACTAGACAGACAAGACTAGACAGACAAGACTAGACAGACAAGACTAGACAGACAAGACTAGACAGACAAGACTAGACAGATAAGATTAGACAGACAAAACTAGACAGACAAAACTAGACAGACAAGACTGAACAGGCAAGACTAGACAAGACTAGCTCTGACAAAATGTCATTAATGATTGATATATAATGTCAAAAAGAACTGTCACAATATGTCAAAAATTGCTTTGAGAGTCATTTTTCGCAGTTTTGACATCAATTTGAGTCCACGTCAATGATGAAGATCACATGATGTAAGAAATGACAATCTTAAAATGTCAAAAAGACCGGCACAAAATGTCAGAAATGTGTGACTATGTCAAAAATCGATGTCTTGGTTAGAAATAGTGTCGCATAATGTAGAAGGTTATCATAAAGTGTTAAAAGGGATTGTCATAAATCAAATATTTCTTGACATTTTTGCAAAACTAACTGAGGGATATTATAGACTGACTAATTCTCTACAAATGTGTCAAATTTTATTCTTACACGTCGTATGAAACTTACTAAAATATTTTTTTTAACAAAGACATGTCAATGTCAACATGTCAATCCATCCAGACATGTCAATCACGAATTCCAATCAAACCCGAACACGAGAATATTCAAAAATTGCGAGAAAATGTATTAATCCTTGAAGGATTTCAACGAAACGTTTGCTGAATGTGGTTGGCCGCTTGAAGTATCAGCTGACAAAATTTGAAAGCTCCGCCTCCAATGGGGACGGCGTGAGGAATCATTGCAATCAAAAATTACATCAAAAATTGCGAAAAAAAATTTATTAATCCTTGAAGGATTTCAACGAAACTTTTACTGAATGTGGATGGCCACATGAAGTATTAGCTAACAAAATTTAAACGCCGACCCTCCATTGGGGACGGCGTGAGGAATCATTTTGTCTTCAAAGCGTTTTTGCACATATCTCTTCAACGCTTCAAATTAGAGAATCATAACCGGGATATGCTTATGTAGGACGTCGGTGTCTACAAAAAAGTATTCTTTGCCAATTTTGTCAAAACCTTCGGTTTAGTCACAAAAGTAAAAAATATAAAATCCAAAAATTTATAATTTCGTTTTTCAATTTACATGGGTTTAAGTGGAGAATTCGATTGGAAGTTTGCAAAAAAAAATCTTCCGCCAGAAACGGTTTGCTTTGGAAAGATGAAAATGACACAATTTTTAGATGAAAATTTGCTCTATAAATTAGTGCTAAATGCATGTTTAGTAGACTTCGAAGATTTGGACAAAAAAATATATTTGCAGGTTTTCAATAAGTATTACTTTATTAGAAAAAATCCTGTGTCAAGGCTATGGGCCGCGAAGATACCAAAACGTAAATTTCAATAGAAAAAAGTATAATCTATATGGATCTGAAAGAAATTTCAATATATCTGTTGCAGTTTTCAATTTATAGTTATTTGAATTTATTACTTTGTGTTAAGTTCGAGTTTGAGGGGCGGCGACCGCCGCCAGATAAAATATTTTGCAAAAGATAACTGAGGAATATCAAAAATATACAATAAATGTCAAGAAATGTTGTGATAAATCGTCAAAAATGAGTCACAAAATGTAAAAAATAATTGATAAAATGTCAAATATTGTGACAAAATGTAAAAAATGTCAAAAAAAGTAATGTCTTTCACAAAAGCTCAAAAATGCGGATCACAAAATGACTGATCAAATGTCGAAAATTATTGTGACAAAATGTAAAAAATTTCAAAAGGAGTAATGACTTTCACTAAACTTCAAAAATGGGTGTCACAAAATTAAAAAAAATGTCTGACAAAATGTTTAAATATTTCTGTGACAAAAGGTCTATGTAGCCCCACGCTAAACAGGGTGTGAGGTCTATGTAACCCCACGCTAAACAGAGTGTGAAGTTTATGTAGCCCCACGCTAACCAAAGTGTGAGGTGTATGTAATCCCACGCTAAACAGGTTGTGAGATCTATGTAGCCCCACGCTAAAGAGGGTGTGAGGTGTATGTAGCCCCACGCTAAACAGGGTGTGAGGTCTATGTAGCCCCACGCTAAACAGGGTGTGATTTCCGTGTAACCCCACGCTAAACAGGGTGTGAGGTCTATGTAACCCCACGCTAAACTAAATGTGAGATCTATGTAACCCCACGCTAAACTAAATGTGAGATCTATGTAACACCACGCTAAAGAGTTTGTGACGTCTATGTAACCCCACGCTAAACTGAGTGTGAGGTCTATGTAACCCTACGCTAAAGGTTTATGTAATCCCACGCTAAGCACAGTGTAAGATCTATGTTGCCCCAAGAGCGTGTGTGGTCTATTTTTAGTCAGCTTTTGAGGAGTGACGAGGTTCCAGAACATAGGATATTTCCCTACTAAAGACTATTGCTGTGACAAGTTGTTATAAATGAATGTCACATGATATCGAAAAGAAGTGTCACAATGCGCCAAGATTTGATGTGACAGTCAAACTATAATAGTTTTGATATTAATTTCAGACCATGTCAAAAATGACGGTTATATGATGTATGAAATGTCAAAATTGCCGTTTCAATTGCTCATTTTTGCTGTTTTGTGAAAATCATTACACTTTTTGACATTTTATCATAGAACTATATGACATTTTATTTAAGTTATTTTTTACATTCTGTGACAATCATTTTTGACGTTTTGTGAAAATCACTACTCTTTTTGACATTTCAAGTATTTGACATTTTGGCAGTTATTCTTTACATTTTGTGACACTCATTTTTGACGTTTTTTGAGAGTAATTACACTTTTTGACATTTTTTACATTTTGTCATACAAATATTTAACACTGTCAGTCAATTTTTAATATTTTGTGACTCGTTTTTGACGATTAGTGAAAATCTTTACACTTTTTGACATTTTATTATAGATATATATGACATTTTATAAGTTAATTTTTACATTCTGTCACAATCATTTTTGACGTTTTGTGAAAGTCATTACACTTTTTGACATTTCTAACATTTTGTCATACAAATATTTGTCATTTTAACAGAAATTCTTTACATTTTGTGACACTCATTTTTGATGTTTTCTGAGAGTAATTACACTTTTTATGTACTGACTATGATAAAATTCGCCGATTAGGTTAGAAAGGAATGTCGTATGATGTAAAGAGCGACTGTGACAAAGTGTAAAAAAGCTTTGTCATTAAATGTTAGGAAATGGTGTGTCAAAACGTCAAAAATGATTCAAATGAATGTCAAAGAATGTGAAATGACTGACAAAATGTCAAATACTTCTGTGACAAAATGTCAAAAAGTGTAATGACTTAAACAAAACGTCTACTGTCACAAAATTTAAAAAATGACTTTATTAAAATTACACTAAAAAAAAACCGTCCAAGTGCGAGTTGTGACTCGCGCACCGAGGGTTCCGTACAAACTTGTAAGTAAGGTATCTTTTTTGTGGAAGACGTAGCAAGCATATTCAGTTAACTTGACAAGTGGCCCTCCTGAAATCACGACCATCTTAGTACCGCTGCAAGCATAACCTCAAGATGTCGCTGTCGTACGATGGAATTCTACCCTATATTTTATTACCATACATCCCCCATTCACTATGAGTGTTTAGGGGTTCTGGAACTTCACTATTTGTTTTTACTGCTCAATTTTGCATGTATACCTATATACCCTGTATAAAGGTATACAGGGTATTTCTTTTTAAATAACGCGAATATTTTTGAACTTATAAAAAGAAAACTTTATTTTAGTATTACACTTATTCACTAACTTATATGAAGATCTAACTATTTCTAGATCTAATATAAACTAATATATTAACTATTTCTAGATCTATTTCGATACTCTTAACATTCAGTTGTTCAATTCACAGCTTTTGGGCAATTGACTACCAAAAAATATAGGGCGTACGTGATTTAATTATATGTAGATTATAAACAAAAATTAGACGAAATATAATATATACAGGATGTTACGGGACTTGCGTACTGTCGGTTATAAACAAGCAAAATTTAGACATAATGTATACCCTGTATATATTACGTGATATATACGTGATGAAATGCATAACGAATATAAACAAAGAAAACTCAGAATAAACATACTTAAAAAGTATGACATACTTAAAAAGTATGTGTCGGCTTGGTGCCGACACATACTTTTTAACCTTCGGACCTAATCGAGGAGGACCTAACTGTATGCAACCCATATGCTTCTGGTGACTTTTCATAAGTTTCTAATAGTAAATTCGCATTATTCTTGTAACTAAACTACATATTTACGGTTTTCAGATGTTTCCCTTTACATGTGCTCTTTACATGAAGCGGTGTCTTGCTTCTTGCCAAATTTCATGATTCTAGGTCAACGGGAAGTACCCTATAGGTTTTGATTCCCTTGTGAAATCGCAAAATATGCGACATAAACGGTCATATCTTTTGATCGCATTGACTTACAAGTTTGATTTTTTCACAGCTAAAAGAGACCGCAGACCCGAGTATTTGGTACAAATTTCAACTTGTTACCTCTACGCGTTCCTGAGAAAAATGGTCTTGATAGACAGACAGACGGACGGACAGACAGACAGACAGACGGACAACAAAGTGATCCTATACGGGTTCCGTACCGAAAACGGAACCCGTATAGGATCACTTTGTTGTCCGTCTGTCTGTCTGTCTGTCCGTCCGTCTGTCTGTCTATCAAGACCATTTTTCTCAGGAACGCGTAGAGGTAACAAGTTGAAATTTGTACCAAATACTCGGGTCTGCGGTCTCTTTTAGCTGTGAAAAAATCAAACTTGTAAGTCAATGCGATCAAAAGATATGACCGTTTATGTCGCATATTTTGCGATTTCACAAGGGAATCAAAACCTATAGGGTACTTCCCGTTGAAAATTTAACAAAAAAAAATAAGTTTAAAAATAACAAAATGTCATATATTTATGTGACAAAATGTCAAAAAAGTGTAATTATTTCCATAAAACTTCAAAAATGAGTCACAAAATGTTAAAAAATGACAAAATGTCATATAGTGTAATGACTCTCACAAAACGTCAAGAATGAGTGTTACAAAATGTAAAGATTTACGGTCAGAATGTACTGTCAGTAATGACTTACTGACGGTCAGTAATGACTTTCACAAAACGTCGAAAATGATTGTCATAGAATGTGAAAAATAACTTATAAAATATCATATATTTCTGATAAAATGTCAAAAAGTGTAACGATTTTCACAAATCGTCAAAAACGAGTCACAAAATGTTAAAAAATGTCTGACTAAATGTTAAATATTTGTATGACAAAATGAAAAAAATGTCAAAAAGTGCAATTACTCTCACAAAACGTAAAAAATGAGTATCACAAAATGTAAAGAATTATAGTCATAATGTCAAATATTTGTATGGCAAAATGTTAGAAATGTCAAAAAGAGTAATGATTTTCACAAAACGTCAAAAATGAGTGGCAAAAATGTTTTAAAAAATTATCAAAAATAACTTATAAAATGTCATATATATTTCTATGATAAAATGTGAAAAACTGTAATGATTTTACCAAATCGTCAAAAACGAGTCACAAAATGACAAAATGTCAAATATTTGTGACAAAATGTAAAAAAATGTAATTACTCTCACAAAACGTCAAAAATGAGTATCAAAAATAATAACTGTCAAAAATGTCAAATACTTGTATGACAAAATGTTAGAAATGTCAAAAAGAGTAACGACTTTCACAAAATGTCGAAAATGAGTGTCACAGAATGAAAAAAAATGACTGATGAGATGTCAAATATTTCTGTGGCAAAATGTCAGAAATGTCAAAAAGAGTAATGATTATCACAAAACGTTGACAAATGAGGACAAAATGTAAGAAATGTCAAAAATAGTAATGACTTTCACAAAATGTCAAAAATGAGTGTCAAAAAATGTTCAAAACGACAGATCAAATGTCAAATAATATTGTGACAAAATGTCAAAAAGTTAAATGACTTTCACAAAACGTCAAAAATATAAAGCACTTTATAAATGTTAAAAACAGCGTTTTAAATAAAATATCAAACTCAATCAAAATGTCAATAACGTCGAAATTATGAAAATTGTTTAAAACGACTGGTAACGACTTACTGGTAATTTTTAACATAATATCAAAAATGATACTGCAAACAAAAAGCCTCTCAAAATGTCAAATTTGACAATGACAAAATCCTAATGTCAAATTTTATTTATATTTTTTTTAAGACTAGATAGACAAGACTAGACAGACAGAACTAGAAATGCGGGACTAGACAGACGGAACTAGACAGACGGGACTAGACAGACAAGACTAGACGGACAAGACTAGACAGACAAGACTAGATAGACTAGACTAGATAGACTAGATTAGACAGACTAGACTAGACAGACTGGACTAGACAGACTAGACTAGACTAGACAGACTAGACTAGATAGACTAGACTAGGCATACTAGACTAGACAGACTAGACCAGACAGACTAGACTAGACTAGACGAACTAGACTATACAGACTAGACTAGACTGACCAGACTAGACAGACAAGGCTAGATAGACTAGATTAGACTATACTAGACAGACAACACTAGATAGACTAGACTAGACTATACTAGACAGACAACACTAGACAAACAAGACTAGACAGACAAAATTAGACAAAGAAGACTAAACAGAGTTAGTTGCTAAGGGCAGCCAAAGCTTACTAGAATAATTACTTGAAATATGATCCTAAATGGAAACTCGGCCGAGCCCGAAATCTGTTTTGACATTCACTCATCCCTACTCACCCTAGCAATTTATTATTCAAAATAAAATTATAAATTAATATTTAATAAGGGATGCTCAATGAACTTGACTTGTCTCAATTGTCTAATCTTGTCGTCTAGTCTTGTGTGTCTAGTCTTGTCTGTCTAGACTTATCTGTCTAGTCTTGTCTGTCTAGTCTTGTCTGTCTAGTCTTGTCTGTCTAGTCTTGTCTGTCTAGTCTTGTCTGTCTAGTCTTGTCTGTCTAGTCTTGTCTGTCTAGTCTTGTCTGTCTAGTCTTGTCTGTCTAGTCTTGTCTGTCTAGTCTTGTCTGTCTAGTCTTGTCTGTCTAGTCTTGTCTGTCTAGTCTTGTCTGTCTAGTCTTGTCTGTCTAGTCTTGTCTGTCTAGTCTTGTCTGTCTAGTCTTGTCTGTCTAGTCTTGTCTGTCTAGTCTTGTCTGTCTAGTCTTGTCTGTCTAGTCTTGTCTGTCTAGTCTTGTCTGTCTAGTCTTGTCTGTCTAGTCTTGTCTGTCTAGTCTTGTCTCTCTAGTCTTGTCTGTCTAGTCTTGTCTGTCTAGTCTTGTCTGTCTAGTCTTGTCTGTCTAGTCTTGTCTGTCTAGTCTTGTCTGTCTAGTCTTGTCTGTCTAGTCTTGTCTCTCTAGTCTTGTCTCTCTAGTCTTGTCTGTCTAGTCTTGTCTGTCTAGTCTTGTCTGTCTAGTCTTGTCTGTCTAGTCTTGTCTCTCTAGTCTTGTCTGTCTAGTCTAGTCTGTCTAGTCTTGTCTGTCTAGTCTTGTCTGTCTAGTCTTGTCTGTCTAGTCTTGTCTGTCTAGTCTTGTCTGTCTAGTCTTGTCTGTCAAGTCTTGTCTGTCTAGTCTTGTCTGTCTAGTCTTGTCTGTCTAGTCTTGTCTGTCTAGTCTTGTCTGTCTAGTCTTGTCTGTCTAGTCTTGTCTGTCTAGTCTTGTCTGTCTAGTCTTGTCTGTCTAGTCTTGTCTGTCTAGTCTTGTCTGTCTAGTCTTGTCTGTCTAGTCTTGTCTGTCTAGTCTTGTCTGTCTAGTCTTGTCTGTCTAGTCTTGTCTGTCTAGTCTTGTCTGTCTAGTCTTGTCTGTCTAGTCTTGTCTGTCTAGTCTTGTCTGTCTAGTCTTGTCTGTCTAGTCTTGTCTGTCTAGTCTTGTCTGTCTAGTCTTGTCTGTCTAGTCTTGTCTGTCTAGTCTTGTCTGTCTAGTCTTGTCTGTCTAGTCTTGTCTGTCTAGTCTTGTCTGTCTAGTCTTGTCTGTCTAGTCTTGTCTGTCTAGTCTTGTCTGTCTAGTCTTGTCTGTCTAGTCTTGTCTGTCTAGTCTTGTCTGTCTAGTCTTGTCTGTCTAGTCTTGTCTGTCTAGTCTTGTCTGTCTAGTCTTGTCTGTCTAGTCTTGTCTGTCTAGTCTTGTCTGTCTAGTCTTGTCTGTCTAGTCTTGTCTGTCTAGTCTTGTCTGTCTAGTCTTGTCTGTCTAGTCTTGTCTGTCTAGTCTTGTCTGTCTAGTCTTGTCTGTCTAGTCTTGTCTGTCTAGTCTTGTCTGTCTAGTCTTGTCTGTCTAGTCTTGTCTGTCTAGTCTTGTCTGTCTAGTCTTGTCTGTCTAGTCTTGTCTGTCTAGTCTTGTCTGTCTAGTCTTGTCTGTCTAGTCTTGTCTGTCTAGTCTTGTCTGTCTAGTCTTGTCTGTCTAGTCTTGTCTGTCTAGTCTTGTCTGTCTAGTCTTGTCTGTCTAGTCTTGTCTGTCTAGTCTTGTCTGTCTAGTCTTGTCTGTCTAGTCTTGTCTGTCTAGTCTTGTCTGTCTAGTCTTGTCTGTCTAGTCTTGTCTGTCTAGTCTTGTCTGTCTAGTCTTGTCTGTCTAGTCTTGTCTGTCTAGTCTTGTCTGTCTAGTCTTGTCTGTCTAGTCTTGTCTGTCTAGTCTTGTCTGTCTAGTCTTGTCTGTCTAGTCTTGTCTGTCTAGTCTTGTCTGTCTAGCTTGTCTGTCTAGTCTTGTCTGTCTAGTCTTGTCTATCTAGTCTTGTCTGTCTAGTCTTGTCTGTCTAGTCTTGTCTGTCTAGTCTTGTCTGTCTAGTCTTGTCTGTCTAGTCTTGTCTGTCTAGTCTTGTCTGTCTAGTCTTGTCTGTCTAGTCTTGTCTGTCTAGTCTTGTCTGTCTAGTCTTGTCTGTCTAGTCTTGTCTGTCTAGTCTTGTCTGTCTAGTCTTGTCTGTCTAGTCTTGTCTGTCTAGTCTTGTCTGTCTAGTCTTGTCTGTCTAGTCTTGTCTGTCTAGTCTTGTCTGTCTAGTCTTGTCTGTCTAGTCTTGTCTGTCTAGTCTTGTCTGTCTAGTCTTGTCTGTCTAGTCTTGTCTCTCTAGTCTTGTCTGTCTAGTCTTGTCTGTCTAGTCTTGTCTGTCTAGTCTTGTCTGTCTAGTCTTGTCTGTCTAGTCTAGTCTCTCTAATCTTATCTGTTTAGTCTGGTCTGTCTAGTCTTGTCTGTCTAGTCTTATCTGTCTAATCTTCTCTCTATCTAATCTAATGCATTTAATGAAAACGGGATCAATTCAATTACGATTTGTGAAACGCCGGTGGTCGGGTCGGTTACGTAAGGATCGGGGATCGAGCATGTTGGGGTGCCACCTGTGGCGCACCCCGCTCTCGGCGCTCATTTGAAAGCGATCCGCCGGCTGGGTAAGCGATACCTCTGCGACCCTGCTCGCGTATCTCGGAGAAACTGGAAGTCCGAAATCGATTAGGGCTCGACGGGCCGTGCGCTAATTCCGAGTGTTGTCCAACGGGGCGCAACCTTATTGAATTACATCGTGTTTATTATCCGAATAGGTTAGGGTTTGAATAAATTATTATGTGGAGATTAAATCAAATTATTATGTGGATCAAATCAGACAGGCCAGACAAGATTTGCGCTGGTAATTAACTTTCTCAATCCTAAGTAAACTAGTTGGACTAGCTAATCCAAATTGTCTATAGGCTGGTGTTTACTAATTTGCGCTAGTCGAAGTAGTTCTTGAAATATGCTCGCTTAAACTTAGTCTACAAAATTTGCAATGTTCAGAAAGCTAAATATGTTTGCTGTTACATTTATATCTACTACTACTAAACCAGTTGGAGAAGATTTTACAAATTTAGCTCAAATGTAGTCAATTAAATTGCCTAGAAGCTGATGTGTAGTAATTAGTGCTAATATTAATAGTTTTTGAGATATTGACTTGGATAACTTACTTTGTAATGTTTGGAAATTTGAAAATGTTTGCTGATACTATTTTGCCAACTGCAACTAAACTAGTTGGACTAGCTAAAGCAAGTTTAGTGCAGACATAGCTAATTAAATTATCTACAAGCTGGTGTTTACTAATTTACGCTAGGCGAACTAGTTCTTGAGATATTACGCCCCAAAATTAATGTTAAACAAATTTCAAGGTTTAACTTCAGAAAAGTTTGTTTGCGTTGAAAAGCTCATTTTGCGCGAAATCTCGTTTTTAATTTATTTTTGCAAGTTTGCAAATTGACGCGCGAAATGGGATTAGGCGAAAAGCCATTTACGAAGTTAATTTCTGTTTGTGCGCTTCTAGCAGAAACATTTTCGAAAATTGCTCGACCGCAGAGGTTCAACCAAGAGGAAATGCAATCTTCGGAGATTAACCCTTTTTCTGCTCTTCCAGGCAAATCCAACAAAACATTTCCAAAAATATTCGTTAAAATCTAAGCCGCACGAACTTTCTTGGTAGCGTTTAAGCGAGGATATCTCAAGAACGAGCTCGTCTAGCGCAAATTAGTAAACACCAGCTTGTAGATAATTTAATTAGCTATGTTTAGACTAAATTTGCTTTGGCTAGTCCAACTAGTTTAGTTGCAGTTGGCAAAATTTTCAAATGTCCAAAATTTACAAAGTTAGTTATCAATATCTCAAAAACTATACATACTAGCACTAATTGCCACACATCAGCTTATAGACAATTTAATTGACTACATTTAAGCTAAATTTTCTAAATCTGCTACAACTGGTTTAGTTGTAGTAGACATAAATGTAACAGTAAACAACTTAAACTTTCTGAAGATTGCAAATTTTGTAGACTAAGGGCAAGATATCTCAAGAACTAGTTCGACTAGCGCCAATTAGTAAACAGCAACTTGTAGATAATTTAATTAAGTATGTCTGGACTAATTTTGCTTTGGCTAGTCCAACTAGTTTAGTTGCAGCGGGCTAAATTTTGTCAGCAAAGATTTTCAAATTTCTAAACGTGACAAAGTTAGTTACCAAGTCAATATCTCAAAAACTATTTGCACTAGCACTAATTACTACACATTAACTTCTAGACAATTTAATTTACTACTTTTAAGCTGAATTTGTTAAATCTACTACAACTGGTTTTCTTGTAGTAGACATAAATGTAACACCAAACCTCTTCAGCTTTCTAAACATTTCAAATTTTATAGACCAAGTTTAAGACAAGATATCTCAAGAACTAGTTTAACTAGCGCAAATTAGTAAGCACCAGCTTGTAGATAATTTAAATGACTATGTCTAGACTAAATTTGCTTTGGCTAGTCCAACTAGTTTAGTTGCAGTTGGCAAAAATGTGTCAGCAAAGATTTTCAAATTTCTAAACGTTACAAAGTTAGTTACCAAACTCAATATCTCAAAAACTATTTACACTAGCACTAATTACTATACATCAGCTTCTAGATAATTTAACTGGCTACATTTAAGTTAAATTTGCCTAATCTGCTACAACTGGTTTAGTTGTAGTAGATATAAATGTAACACCAAACATCTTTAGCTTTCTAAACATTTCAAATTTTATAGACCAAGTTTAAGGTCAGATATCTCAAGAACTAGTTCGACTAGCGCAAATTAGTAAACACCAGTTTGTAGATAATTTAATTAGCTATGTCTACACTAAATTTGGTTTAGCTAGTCCAACTAGTTTAATAGCAGAGAACAAAAATGTAAAATCATTAGTCAAGTCTGTCTTGTATATCAAGTCTTGTATATCTAGTATTGTCTATCTAGTCTTGTCTGTTTGTTTGAAACTTATTTGTAATTGAAGAATAACTAACAAGTGTCAGATAACAATCTGATAAGAGAAAACTAGTCGTCTAATAGCTAAGATTTATCGAGTAATCCAACCGCTCAACAAACAAGTATCTGTTGACCTCGTGCCTGACATTACCGCTAACGTCCAGCTACCATCTATCATCAACAAAACCAGAAAGAAAGGAATAAACACCTCTTAATTATTGTTTGCCTGTACCAGCCGAAAGGTCAAACGGACGAGTTAATGCGGAGAACGAAACCCAATCGGTCTTAAAGTGCAATCAGTCTTCACCTATTCGTCTCCAGTCGACGTCGCCAAGATGACGCCCGCGATTTACATCTTCGTCTCGATGGCCCTCTTCACCTGCGCACTTTCTCCGCCTCAGCCCCAAAACGCCATCCCGTTCAAGACAATCAAACCCGCTGGCATCATGCCCATCGTAGGCTATGGAACATGGATGGTAAATATTTGCAACTTGAATTTGCTGCGTAACTTTTGGACGATAGCCTTTACGTCAAAACGTTATTAACATTATTTGTAGACTTGGATGTTCTACGTCCAATTGTTTAAAGCTTAAATCAATATATTTCTTAGTTTCTGAGATATAGCTTAAAATCGTAATCAATTTTAAAATCCGCGCGGAAAACTCCTTTCTAACTTTTGAACGATAGCCTTTACGTCAAAACAGTATTAACATTATTTGTAGACGTTGACGTTCTAAGTCCAAATATTTAAGGTCTAATCAATTTCTGGCTTAGTTTCTTAGATATGCGTTTAAAACTATAAAATTTGCGCAAGAAAACTCAAATTTGCGCTTTAATTTTTAAACGATAGACTTTAAGTCAGAACGGTAATAACATTATTAATAGACTTTCACGTTCTAAGTCCAAATATTTAAACCGTAAATACATGTCTCGCTTAGTTTCTTAGATATGCGCTTAAAACCTTAAAATTTGCGCAAGAAAACTCGAATTTCTTGAGTAACTTTTGTACGACAGCCTTTATGTCAAAACGTTGTTAACATTATTTGTAGATTTAGATGTTCTATGTCCAAATGTTTAAACCCTTATTGAATATCTTGCTTAGTTTTTGAGATATAACCTTAAGATCATAATCAATCTTAAAATCCGCGCAGAAAACTCCTTTGTAACTTTTGAACGATAGCCTGTACGTCAAAACAGTATTAACATTATTTGTAGACGTTGACGTTCTAAGTTCAAATATTTAAACGCTAAATAAATATTTTGCTTAGTATCTTAGATACACTTTTTAAACTATAAAATTTGCGCCAAAAATCTTGAATTTCCGCTTTAATTCTTAGACGATAGCCTTTATGTCAAAACGGTAATAACATTATTTATAGACTTTTACGTTCTAAGTCCAAGTAATTAAACCGCAAATACATATATCGCTTAGTTTCTTAGATATGCGCATAAAACCTTAAAATTTGCGCAAGAAAACTCGAATTTCCTGCGTACCTTTTGGAGGATAGCCTTTACGTCAAAACTTGATTAACATTATTTGTAGACTTAGATGTTCTACGTCCAAATATTGAAACCACAAATCAATATCTTGCTTAGTTTCTGAGATATAACCTCAAAATTATAATCAATCTTAAAATCAGCGTGGAAAACTCCTTTGTAACTTTTGAACGATAGCCTTTACGTTAAAACAGTATTAACATTATTTGTAGACGTTGACGTTCTAAGTCCAAATATTTAAACTTTAATTCAATATCTTGCTTAGTTTCTGAGATATGCCTTTAAAACTATAAAATTTGCGCAGGAAAACTCAAATTTGCGCTTTAATTCTTAAACGATAGACTTTACGTCAAAACGGTAATAACATTACTGATAGACTTTCACGTTCTAGGTCCAAATATTTAAACGGTAAATGCATACCGCGCTTAGTTTCTTAGTTATGAGTTTAAAACCTTAAAATTTTCGCAAGAAAGCTCGAATTTCATGCGTAACTTCTGGAGGATAGCTTTTACGTCAAAACGTTATTAACATTATTTGTAGACTTAAGTGTTCTACGTCCAAATATTTAAACCTTAAATCAATATCTTGCTTAGTTTTTGAGATATAACTTCAATATAATAACCAATCTTAAAATCCGCGCGGAAAACTCGCCTGTAACTTTTGAACGATAGCCTTTACGTCAAAACAGTATTAACATTATTTGTAGACGTTGGCGTTCCAAGTCCAAATATTTAAACTCTAAATCAATATCTTGCTTAGTTTCTTAGATATGCCTTTAAAACCATAAAATTTGCGCAAGAAAACTCAAATTTGCGCTGTAATTCTTAAACGATAGACTTTACGTCAAAACGGTGAAAACATTTTTATTAGACTTTCGCGTTCTAAGTCCAAATATTTAAATCGAAAATGCATACCTCGCTTAGTTGCTTAGATATGTGCTTAAAACCTTATAATTTGCGCAAGGAAACTCGAATTTCTTGCGTAACTTGTGGATGATGGGTTTTACGTTAAAACGTTGTTAAAATTATTTGTAGACGTGGATGTTCTACGTCCAAATATTTAAACCCTAAATCAATATCTTGCTTAGTTTCTGAGATATAGCCTTAAAATCATAGCCAATCTTAAAATCAGCGCGGAAAACTCCTTTGTAACTTTTGAACGATAGCCTTTACGTTAAAACAGTTTTAACAATATTTGTAGACGTTGCCGTTTTAAGTCCAAATATTTAAACGCTAAATCAATACCTTGCTTAGTTTCCTAGATATGGCTTTAAAACCATAAGATTTGCGCAAGGAAACTCGAATTTCCGCTTTAATTCTTAGACGATAGACTTTACGTCAAAACGGTAATAACATTATTAATAGACTTTCACGTTCTAAGTCCAAATATTTCAATCGTAAATACATATCTCGTTTAGTTTCTTAGATATGCGCTTAAAACCCTAAAATTTGCGCAAGAAAACTCGAATTTCCTGCGTAACTTTTGGACGATAGCTTTTACGTTAAAATATTGTTAACAATATTTGTAGACTTAGATGTTCTACGTCCAAATATTAAAACCACAAATCAATATCTTGCTTAGTTTCTGAGATATAACCTCAAAATCAAAACCAATCTTAAATTCCGCGCGGAAAACTCGTTTGTAACTTTTGAACGATAGCCTTTACGTCAAAACAGTATTAACATTATTTGTAGACGTTGGCGTTCCAAGTCCAAATATTTAAACTCTAAATCAATATCTTGCTTTTTTTTTAGATATGCCTCTAGAACCATAAAATTTGCGCAAGAAAACTCATATTTGCGCTGTAATTCTTAAACGATACACTTTACGTCAAAACGGTAAAAACATTTTTATTAGACTTTCACGTTCTAAGTCCAAATATTTAAACCGTAAATACATGTTTCGCTTAGTTTGTTAGATATGCGCTTAAAACCTTAAAATTTGCGCAAGAAAGCTCGAATTTCATGCGTAACTTCTGGAGGATAGCCTTTACGTCAAAACGTTATTAACATTATTTGTAGACTTAGATGTTCTACGTCCAAATATTTAAACCTTAAATCAATATCTTGCTTAGTTTTTGAGATATAACTTCAATATAATAACCAATCTTAAAATCCGCGCGGAAAACTCGCTTGTAACTTTTGAACGATAGCCTTTACGTCAAAACAGTTTTAACATTATTTGTAGACGTTGACGTTCTAATCCCAAATATTTAAAGTCTAAATCAATATCTTGCTTAGTTTCTTAGATATGCTTTTAAAACTATAAAATTTGCGCAAGTAAACTCAAATTTCCGCTGTAATTCTTAGACGATAGACTTTAAGTCAAAACGGTAAAAACATTATTAATAGATTTTCACGTTCTAAGTCCAAATATTTAAATTGTAAATGCATACCTCGCTTAGTTTCTTCGATATGCGCTTGAAACCCTAAAATTTGCGCAAGAAAACTCGAATTTCTTGCGTAACTTTTGGACGATAGCCTTTACGTCAAAACGTTTTTAACATTATTTGTAGACTTAGATGTTCTACGTCTAAATATTTAAACCCTAAATCAATATCTTGTTTAGTTTCAGAGATATAACCTTAAAATCATAATCAATCTTAAAATCAGCGCGGAAAACTCCTTTGTAACTTTTGAACGATAGCCTTTACGTTAAAACAGTTTTAACATTATTTGTAGACCTTGACGTTCTAATCCCAAATATTTAAAGTCTAAATCAATATCTTGCTTAGTTTCTTAGATATGGCTTTAAAACTATAAAATTTGCGCAAGAAAACACAAATTTCCGCTGTAATTCTTAAACGATAGACTTTACGTCAAAATGGTAATAACATTACTGATAGACTTTCACGTTCTAAGTCCAAATATTTAAACGGTAATTGCATACCGCGCTTAGTTTCTTAGTTATGAGTTTAAAACCTTAAAATTTGCGCAAGAAAACTCGAATTTTCTGCGTATCTTTGATTCTTGGACTATAGCCTTTACGTCAGAACGGTAATAGCATTATTGTTGACTGGAGTGGACTGGACTGGTATGGACTGAACTAAACTGGACTGCCTTATGTATGTGACATACATTGTGTGAAGAGTAATGACATGTGGAAGTAATTACACGTTAGCTAGTTTCGTGTCCTAATCCACTCCGGTTATTGTGTGGAAAACATTTCCAACAATCGATATGGATCAAATATTAACGCTAATTATTCAGCAGAGACGCAATTAAACTCAGTATGGGCAGAAGTTATAACCTTCGATTGTGTCTCCAGCCGTGCGTCAAAGGACATTAACGTTACCCGGACCAACCAATAATATTCAACCAACACCAAACAATATTCAATTTTACTTATCGAGATTAGATTGACAAGACTCTTTCGTTTTTGCAAGTACAACAAGATAACCAAGCAGCAGCACAATAAGTGAAAGTCATGTAGTTTTTTGTTGCATTAAGCCTGCTCGTTTCAAGTCACAGTCGTTTGGTGCGGTGCGGTGAAGCAACGCTGCAGTCTATAAAGTCGACAACGCGACCCATTTTTAATCGACTTGTTGATTCCACCGCAGGGCGAGCGCTCGCAAATTTCCATACGTTTTCGCATTTGTAATAAAACCGAAAGACATCGAGATGATTCAGTTCGAGCTGGCCAACGGAACTAAAATCGACGCGCTCGGTTTTGGCACTTGGCAAGTAAGTCAATCTTGAAATCGGTTCTTAATTGATGGTTAAACAAAGTTTGACGTTAATAGACAATACTAAACAAGGTTAGGTTAGGTTTGGGAAGACTATACAAGGTTAGGTAAGATTAGACAAGGCTAGAAATGACCAGACAAGACTAGAGAAGACTAGACAAGACTAGACAAGACTAGACAAGACTAGACAAGACTAGACAAGACTAGACAAGACTAGACAAGACTAGACAAGACTAGACAAGACTAGACAAGACTAGACAAGACTAGACAAGACTAGACAAGACTAGACAAGACTAGACAAGACTAGACAAGACTAGACAAGACTAGACAAGACTAGACAAGACTAGACAAGACTAGACAAGACTAGACAAGACTAGACAAGACTAGACAAGACTAGACAAGACTAGACAAGACTAGACAAGACTAGACAAGACTAGACAAGACTAGACAAGACTAGACAAGACTAGACAAGACTAGACAAGACTAGACAAGACTAGACAAGACTAGACAAGACTAGACAAGACTAGACAAGACTAGACAAGACTAGACAAGACTAGACAAGACTAGACAAGACTAGACAAGACTAGACAAGACTAGACAAGACTAGACAAGACTAGACAAGACTAGACAAGACTAGACAAGACTAGACAAGACTAGACAAGACTAGACAAGACTAGACAAGACTAGACAAGACTAGACAAGACTAGACAAGACTAGACAAGACTAGACAAGACTAGACAAGACTAGACAAGACTAGACAAGACTAGACAAGACTAGACAAGACTAGACAAGACTAGACAAGACTAGACAAGACTAGACAAGACTAGACAAGACTAGACAAGACTAGACAAGACTAGACAAGACTAGACAAGACTAGACAAGACTAGACAAGACTAGACAAGACTAGACAAGACTAGACAAGACTAGACAAGACTAGACAAGACTAGACAAGACTAGACAAGACTAGACAAGACTAGACAAGACTAGACAAGACTAGACAAGACTAGACAAGACTAGACAAGACTAGACAAGACTAGACAAGACTAGACAAGACTAGACAAGACTAGACAAGACTAGACAAGACTAGACAAGACTAGACAAGACTAGACAAGACTAGACAAGACTAGACAAGACTAGACAAGACTAGACAAGACTAGACAAGACTAGACAAGACTAGACAAGACTAGACAAGACTAGACAAGACTAGACAAGACTAGACAAGACTAGACAAGACTAGACAAGACTAGACAAGACTAGACAAGACTAGACAAGACTAGACAAGACTAGACAAGACTAGACAAGACTAGACAAGACTAGACAAGACTAGACAAGACTAGACAAGACTAGACAAGACTAGACAAGACTAGACAAGACTAGACAAGACTAGACAAGACTAGACAAGACTAGACAAGACTAGACAAGACTAGACAAGACTAGACAAGACTAGACAAGACTAGACAAGACTAGACAAGACTAGACAAGACTAGACAAGACTAGACAAGACTAGACAAGACTAGACAAGACTAGACAAGACTAGACAAGACTAGACAAGACTAGACAAGACTAGACAAGACTAGACAAGACTAGACAAGACTAGACAAGACTAGACAAGACTAGACAAGACTAGACAAGACTAGACAAGACTAGACAAGACTAGACAAGACTAGACAAGACTAGACAAGACTAGACAAGACTAGACAAGACTAGACAAGACTAGACAAGACTAGACAAGACTAGACAAGACTAGACAAGACTAGACAAGACTAGACAAGACTAGACAAGACTAGACAAGACTAGACAAGACTAGACAAGACTAGACAAGACTAGACAAGACTAGACAAGACTAGACAAGACTAGACAAGACTAGACAAGACTAGACAAGACTAGACAAGACTAGACAAGACTAGACAAGACTAGACAAGACTAGACAAGACTAGACAAGACTAGACAAGACTAGACAAGACTAGACAAGACTAGACAAGACTAGACAAGACTAGACAAGACTAGACAAGACTAGACAAGACTAGACAAGACTAGACAAGACTAGACAAGACTAGACAAGACTAGACAAGACTAGACAAGACTAGACAAGACTAGACAAGACTAGACAAGACTAGACAAGACTAGACAAGACTAGACAAGACTAGACAAGACTAGACAAGACTAGACAAGACTAGACAAGATAAATAAATATAAATTGAAACAAACTGAGTTTTCTCGATAAATATTATTTTTCTCAAGGTTGTTTGTTGTTATATAAAACCTTGATTTCTCTCAGATGCATTAATAATTATAAATGCCTGGGGAATCCGTTATATCAACATTCATTTCCAGATTACGCACTTATCTTGATTTGCTGTCTGTCCTCTCTAGTCTTGTCTGCGCAGACTTGTCTGTGTGTCCAAACTAGTATGAGGACAAACAAAAATTAGAAATTTCAAAATTTGTTAAATTAGCTTGTAGACTAGATAGAAGCTTCTAGTTTTCAGTAGTATATTCGCGAACTAAGTTTCTATATCCGTGCCGATTTTTAAAACGATATCTAAGTCTAGTTCCCACGAAAACTGAAGAAAACTAAAATTATGCAAATAATTCCATTCGGAACGTTTGGAAGGCTATAGTGGACGAACTATTATAGATAGATTCTTCTAGTTTACAGTGTTTTATAGATAATTTAGTTTTCTACAACATTTCATGAAGACTTCTGTATACCCGGAAGTTTTAAAATACCCGGAAGTTATTAACAATATTCGAGTAGTGGCTGAAGTTTTTGATAAATCTATTGGTACAGAGAGAAATGACAACGGATTTTCTCGAAAATCACAACAATCATTCCTCGCAATGTCGTTAACGTATACCATGAATTTGCAAACCGGAAATCCAGAAATTGCCAAAGTTATGAACAATATTTGCGGAAGTGGTCAAATTTCAAATTAGCTATCGATTTTCGCGAAAATCGCAACAAACATTCCTCACAATATTCTTAATATATACCCGGAAGTTTTAAAACGGAAATTAGGAAATTGCCAAATTTATTAACAATATTCGCGTAGTGGTGAAGTTTTTGATTAATCTATTGGCACAGGCAGACGCACCGACGGATTTTCGCAAAAATCACAACAAACATTCGTCGCAATGTCCTTAAAGTACACCATGAATTTGCAAACCGGAAATCCAGAAATTGCCAAAGCTATGAACAATATTCGCGAAGTGGTCAAATTTCAAGTTGGGTATCAATTTTCGCGAGAATCGCAACAAACATTCCTCACAATGTCCTTAATGTATACCCGGAAGTTTTAAAACGGAAATTCGAAAATTGCCAAAGTTATTAACACAATATTCGCGTAGTGGTCAAGTTTTTGATAAATCTATTGGCACAGGCAGACGCACCTACGGATTTTCGCGAAACTCACAAAAAACATTCCTCGCAATCTCCTTAATGTATACCCGGAAGTTTTATAACGGCAATTAGGAAATTGACAAAGTTATTAACAATCTTTGCGTAGTGGCCAAGTTATTGCTATATCTATTGGTACAGACAGAAGCGACGACGGATTTTCGCGAAAATCACAACAACCATTCCTCGCAATGTCTTTAATGTATACCATGAATTTGCGAAACGGAAGTCCAGAAATTGCCAAAGCTATGAACAATATTTCCGGAGTGGTCAAATTTCAAGTCAGGTATCGATTTTTGCGAAAATCGCAACAAACATTCCTCACAATCTCCTTAATGTATACCCGCAGGGTTTAAAACGGAAATTACGAAATTGCCAAAGTTATTAACAATATTCGCGTAGTGGCCAAGTTTTTGCTAAATCTATTGGTCCAGACAGACGGGACGACGGATTTTCGCGAAAATCACAACAATTATTCCTCCCAATGTCCTTAAAGTATACCATCAATTTGCAAACCGGAAATCCAGAAATTGCCAAACCTATGAACAATATTCGCGGAGTGGGCAAATTTCAAGTTAGGTATCGATTTTCGCGAAAATCGCAACAAACATTCCTCGCAATGTCCTTAATGTATACCCGGACGTTTTAAAACGGAAATTACGAAATTGCCAAAGTTATTAACAATATTCGAATAGTGGCCAAGTTTTTGCTAAATCTATTGGTACAGACAGACGCGACCACGAATTTTCGCGAAAATCACAACAACCATTCCTCGCAATGTCCTTAATGTATACCAGGAAGTTTTAAAACGGAAATTCGAAAATTGTAAAAGTTATTAACAATATTCGCGTAGTGGCCAAGTTTTTGCTAAATCTATTGGTACAGACAGACGCGACGACGGATTTTCGCGAAAATCACAAAAATCATTCCTCGCAATGGCCTTAATGTATACCCGAAAGTTTTAAAACGGAAATTAGGAAATTGCCAAAGTTGTTAACAATATTCGCGTAGTGGTGAAGTTTTTGCTAAATCTATTGGCACAGGCAGACGCATCGACGGATTTTCGCAAAAATCACAACAAACATTCCTCGCAAAGTCCTTAATGTATACCCGGAAGTTTTAAAACGGAAATTAAGAAATTGCCAAAGTTGTTAACAATATTCGCGAAGTGGCTAAGTTTTTGCTAAATCTATTGGTACAGACAGACGCGACGACGGATTTTCGCGAAAATCACAACAACCATTCCTCGTGATGTCTTTAATGTATACCACGAATTTGCAAACCAGAAAACCAGAAATTGACAAAGCTATGAACAATATTCGCGGAGTGGTCAAATTTCAAGTTAGATATCGATTTTCGCGAAAATCGCAACAAACATTCCTCACAATGTCCTTAATGTATACCCGGAAGTTTTAAAACGGAAATTAGGAAATTGTCAAAGTTATTAACAATATTCGCGTAATGGCCAAGTTTTTGATTAATCTATTGGTACAGACAGACGGGACGACGGATTTTCGCAAAAATCACAACAATTATTCCTCCCAATGTCCTTAATATATACCATGAATTTGCAAACCGGAAATTCAGAAATTGCCAAAGCTATGAACAATATTCGCGGAGTGGTCAAATTTCAAGTTAGGTATCGATTTTCGCGAGAATCGCAACAAACATTCCTCACAATGTCCTTAATGTATACCCGGAAGTTATAAAACGGAAATTATTAAATTGCCAATGTTATTAACAATATACGCGTAGTGGTGAAGTTTTTGATAAATCTATTGGCACAGGCAGACCCGAAGACGGATTTTTGCGAAAATCACAAAAATCATTCCTCGCAATGTCCTTAATGTATACCATGAATTTGCAAACCGGAAATCCAGAAATTGCTAAGGCTATGAACAATATTCGCGGAGTGGTCAAAATTCAAGTTAGGTATCGATTTTCGCGAAAATCGCAACAAACATTCCTCACAATGTCCTTAATGTATGCCCGGATGTTTTAAAACGGAAATTAGGAAATTGTCAAAGTTATTATCAATATTCGCGTAGTGGTCAAGTTTTTGCTAAATCTATTGGTACAGACAGACGCGACGACGGATTTTCGCGAAAATTACAAAAATCATTCCTCGTAATGTCCTGAATGTATACCCGGAAGTTTTAAAACGGAAGTTCAAAAATTGCCTAAGTTATTAACAATATTCGAATAGTGGCCAAGTTTTTGCTAAATCTATTGGTACAGACAGACGCGACGACGGATTTTCACGAAAACCGCAACAATTATTCCTCCCAATGTCCTTAATGTATATCATGAATTTGCAAACCGGAAATCCAGAAATGGCTAAAGCTATGAACAATATTCGCGGGGTGGTCAAATTGCATGTTAGGTATCGATTTCCACGAAAGTCGCAACAAACATTCCTCACAATGTCCTTAATGTAGACCCGGAAATTTTAAAACGGAAATTAGGAAATTGCCAAAGTTAGGCCAAAGTCTAGTTATCGAAGAAACAGAAGAAAACTAAAGATAGGCAAATAAATCCAATCCGATGGTTTGGAAGGCTATATTAGACGAACTATTATAGATAGGTTTTTCTAGTTTACAGCGTTTTATACATAATTTAGTTTTATACAACATTTTGTTAAGACTTAACTTCGTGTCTCGATTAATAACCGAGTTATTTAGAAAAAATCGAGTCTACATCTAAGACTTGTTGGAAAAAACATAGATTAGTAATTTCAAAACTTGATAAATCAACCTGTGGACTATATAGAAGCTTCTAGTTTTTAGTAGCATATTCGCTGACTAACTTTCTAAATCCGTGCCAATTTTCAAAACGTTATCTAGTCTAGTTCTCGAGGGAACAGAAGAAAACTAAAATTAGGCAAATAAATCCAACCGGAAAGTTTGGAAGGCTATAATAGACGAGCCATTATAGACAGGTTCTTCTAGTTTACAGTGTTTTATAGATTATTTAGCTATCTATAACATTTTGTTAAGACTTAACTTCGTGTTTCGATTAATAACCGAGTTTTTTAGAAAAAATCGAGCCTACATCTAAAACTTGTTGGGAAAAACAAAGATTAGTAATTTCAAAACTTGATAAATCAACTTGTGGACTATATAGAAGCTTATAGTTTTCAGTAGCATATTCGCTGACTAACTTTCTATATCCGTGCCAATTTTCAAAATGTTATCTAGTCTAGTTCTCGAGGAAACAGATGAAAACTAAAAATAGGCAAATAAAACCAATCGGAAAGTTTGGAAGGCTATATTAGACGAACCATTATATACAGGTTCTTCTAGTTTACAGAGTTTTATAGATTATTTAGCTATCTATAACATTTCGTTAAGACATAACTTAGTGTTTAGATTAATAAGCGAGTTATTTAGAAAAAATCGAGGTTACATCTAAACTTGTCGGGAAAAACAAAGATTAGTAATTTCAAAACTTGATAAATCAATTTGTGGACTATATAGAAGCTTCTAGTTTTCAGTAACATATTGTCGGACTAACTTTCTATATCCGTGCCGATTTTTAATACGTCATCTAGTCTAGTTCTCCAGAAAACAGAAGAAAAATAAAATTAGGCAAATAAATCCAATCGGAAAGTTTGGAAGGCTATAATAGATGAACTATTATAGATAGGTTCTTGTAGGTTAGAGCGTTTTATAGATACTTTAGTTACCTACAACATTTCGTTAAGACTTAACTTCGTGTCTTGATTAATAACCGAGTTATTTAGGAAAAAACAAGACTGCGTCCAAACTAGTGTGAGGAAAAAGATGAAATTTCAAAGTTTGATAACGTAGCTTGCAGACTAGATAGAAGCTTCTGGTTTTCAGCTGCATTTTCACTGTCTAATTATCTATATCCGTCCCAAATTTCAAATTGTTATCTAATCTAGTTCGCGAGCAAACAGGAATAAACGAAAGTTATGCAAGTAGTCTTGTCTTAATCCGCTGTTTATTGCGTTTCAGGCACAGGAGGAAGAACTGGAGACTGCCTTAGATGCAGCGCTCGAGGCAGGCTACAGGCACATCGACACAGCCTACGTCTATGAGAACGAGCACGTGATTGGACGTGTCCTAAAGCGATGGATCGACGCTGGAAAACTAAAGCGTAAGCTACTTTAAACATAAAGCTATCCTTAAGTCTAAATACCGAGTTGAATCAGGTTCAGATACGTTTAGTTTTAAATTACCCGGTCTTTTTCGACACTTTGGACACCAGTTGGCAACACTTAGCAAGATATTCATTCTCATCTGTCATTTGTCATATCAAATGTAATCTATCACCTATCATTTGTAATCTGTCGTTTCTCATCCGTAATCTGTCGTTTATCTGTAATCTATCATTTTAAATCTGTCGCCTATCATCTATCATCGTTGTCAATATATTTAAATATGTTCAGTTTTAAATTACGCGGTCTTTTGCGTTTGGACACCAGTTGGCAACACTTAAAAAGATATTTAATCTCATCTGTCATATCGCATGCAATCTATCACTTATCATCTGTCATTTCTCATCGGTAATCTGTCACCTGTCAGTTATCTGTAATCTATCATTTGTAATCTGTCGTCTATCATCTTTGTCAATATATTTAAATATGTTCAGTTTTAAATTACGCGGTCTTTTGCGTTTGGACACCAGTTGGCAACACTTAAAAAGATATTTATTCTCATCTGTCATATCACATGTAATCTATCACTTATCATCTGTAATCTGTCATTTCTCATGGGTAATCTGTCACCTGTCAGTTATCTGCAAACTATCATTTGTAATCTGTCGCCTATCATCTTTGTCAATATATTTAAATATGTTCAGTTTTAAATTACGCGGTCTTTTGCGTTTGGACACCAGTTGCCAACACTTAAAAAGATATTTTCTGTCATATCACATGTAATCTATCACTTATCATCTGTAATCTGTCATTTCTCATCGGTAATCTGTCACCTGTCAGTTATCTGTAATCTATCATTTGTAATCTGTCGTCTATCATCTTTGTCAATATATTTAAATATGTTCAGTTTTAAATTACGTGGTCTTTTGCGTTTGGACACCAGTTGGCAACACTTGAAAAGATATTTATTCTCATCTGTCATATCACATGTAATCTATCACTTATCATCTGTAATCTGTCATTTCTCATCCGTAATCTGTCACCTGTCAGTTATCTGTAATCTATCATTTGTAATCTGTCGTCTATCATCTTTGTCAATATATTTAAATATGTTCAGTTTTAAATTACGCGGTCTTTTGCGTTTGGACACCAGTTGGCAACACTTAAAAAGATATTTAATCTCATCTGTCATATCCCATGTAATCTATTACTTATCATCTTTCATCTGTCATTTCTCATCGGTAATCTGTCACCTGTCAGTTATCTGTAATCTATCATTTGTAATCTGTCGTCTATCATCTTTGTCAATATATTTAAATATGTTCAGTTTTAAATTACGCGGTCTTTTGCGTTTCGACACCAGTTGCCAACACTTAAAAATATATTTATTCTCATCTGTCATATCACATGTAATCTATCACTTATCATCTGTAATCTGTCATTTCTCATCGGTAATCTGTCACCTGTCAGTTATCTGCAAACTATCATTTGTAATCTGTCGCCTATCATCTTTGTCAATATATTTAAATATGTTCAGTTTTAAATTACGCGGTCTTTTGCGTTTGGACACCAGTTGGCAACACTTAAAAAGATATTTATTCTCATCTGTCATATCACATGTAATCTATCACTTATCATCTATAATCTGTCATTTCTCATCCGTAATCTGTCACCTGTCAGTTATCTGTAAACTGTCATTTGTAATCTGTCGTCTATCATCTTTGTCAATATATTTAAATATGTTCAGTTTTAAATTACGCGGTCTTTTGCGTTTGGACACCTGTTGGCAACACTTAGAAAGATATTCATTGTCATCTGTCATATCAAATGTAATCTATCACCTATCATCTTTAATCTGTCATTTCTCAGCCCTAACCTGTCAGTTATCTGCAATCTATCATTTATAATCTGTCGCCTATCATCTATCATCTTTGTCAATATATTTAAATATGTTCAGTTTTAAATTACGCGGTATTTTACGTTTGGACACTTGTTGGCAACACTTCATCTGCCATCTGAAATCTGTCAATCTATCATTTATCTACGTCAATCTATCATTTGTAACCTATCTCTGTTACCTATCATTTGCTATCTACCAACTGTAAACAATCATCTATCATCATCTGTTATCTGTCAACAGTAATCTATAATCTGTAATCTGTCATCTTTGTCAACGTTCAAATATGTTTTCTCTTTGTGAAGAGACGATTAGTAATTTGCTCAATAGACCTTTTTACGGTTGGTTGAGCGCATGCGTGTAAGCCTTCTTTAAAAGGCGAGAATACGAAAGTTTCGGGCACATTTTGTTATTTTCTCCGGTAATACGTCAAAAAGTGCCCGAAAACATATCGGAAATTGACGCATGCGCATAAAAAAAATTCAACTATGAAAAGGTCTATGAACCAAAGTTACTAGACCATTGGATGATTCTAAAGCATCTGATCCTTCGATGATAAATCCGAATCTTGAGTTTGAAAGTTGTTGCGTTCTCAAGATTTCATGCTTCGGATGATTCTATACTATCTGATCCAACGATAATGAATCCGAATCGCTGAGCTTGAAAGTTCTTGCGTTCCCAAGATTTCATGCTTCGACGTTTTCCAATTCTCTTTCGAACTTCCAGGCCAAGACCTGTTCATCGTGACCAAACTCCCTCCGATTGGCAACCGTCCTTCAGGAGTTCCAAAATACCTGAACAAGTCGCTCACCGCCCTGGGCCTAGACTACGTCGACTTATATCTAATCCACACCCCCTTCGCTTTCCAAGACATGGACGGCAACATCCACCCAATGAAAGACGGCAAAATTATGTTGGACGTCACCACAGATCACCTTGCCACCTGGAAAGTAAGTATTAACGGATTATATAAGTCGACAAAAGAATACAACATGATATGACGGTTATGAAGAGATTTACAAAAGGTTAGATTAGGTGAAGATTTCACAAGGTTAGGTTAAGATGGCAAATTGATCAAGTTAGGTTATATCAAAGTGACACGTTTACAAGGTTAGGTTAGGTCAATATGACAGATTAACAAGGTTATTTTAGATTAAGATGACAGATCGACAAGGTTATTTTAGGTTAACCCTTTAACATACAATGACATCTCTAAGTCATATGTCATAAGATCGCATGTATATGGACACGTAAAGCGCATTTTATTCGTATGTCAAGGGGTTAATATGATAGATTGTTAAGTTTATAGACCTTTTTACGGTTAGTTAAGCGCATGCGCATCCGCCAAGTTTAAAAGGCGAGAATATGAAAGTTTCGGGCAAATAATAAAGTTTGGTTAAAAAGTTCGGGCAATTTTTGACGTTTAACATGGCGGAAATTGACACATCCGCATAAACAAATTTCAACTATGAAAAGGTCTATTATTTTAGGCCGAGGCCGCACTACGGTTTTTCCCGTGAGCGGTAATCGCTATAACCGCGAAACCGCTCGAAAAACATACAGTACGCTATGGAAAAAATCGGAAAAAGTTAGGCCGCTTGTATTAGCCTACTTGAGTCACAAAATCACGCGATTAAAAACCGCAGCGGTTTAGCTGTAGTGCGGCCTAGACCTTAAGGTCTAGTAGGTTAGGTCAATATGACAGATTAACAAGCTTATTTTAGATTAAGATGACAGATTGACAAGGTTATGTTGAGTTAAGATGACAGATTGACAAGGTTATGTTAAGATGACAGATCGACAAGGTTACGTTGGGTAAAGATGACACATCGACAAAGTTGGGTTGGGTTAAGAGGACAAGGTTACTTTGGCAAGGTTATGTTGGGTTAAGATAACAGATTGACAATAAGGTTATGTTTAGTTAGGTTAAGATTACAATAAGATTTGATAAGATTACGATTAGTTTAGAGGTGATTAAACATAATTAGATAAGATTACATAAAGATGTTTGTTCAAGATTAGACAAGACCATAGAAAAGCAACCGAAGTTAGGTTAGGTTTTTTAGATGATAGATTGATAAGTTTATGTTAGATCAAGATGACAAATTGACTAGGTTAGATTACATCAAGATGACAGATCGATAAGGTTATGTTAGGTCAAAATGTTTGTTTTTATTATTAGGCGATGGAGGAGCAAGTCGATGCGGGTAAGGCGAAGGCCATCGGCTTGTCGAACTTCAATCAGTCGCAGATCCAGCGGGTTTTGAACAATGCCCGCATCAAACCGGCCAATCTCCAA
The DNA here is from genome assembly GCA_944588485.1 of Phosphuga atrata. Taxonomy (NCBI): domain Eukaryota; kingdom Metazoa; phylum Arthropoda; class Insecta; order Coleoptera; family Silphidae; genus Phosphuga; species Phosphuga atrata. The sequence continues at coordinate 28,461,142 of OX155906.1, forward strand.
ATTGAGCTGCATGCGTACATGCAGCAGAAGGAGCTTGTCGAGTTCTGCAAGAAGAATAACATCGTGGTCACCGCCTATTCCCCGTTAGGCGCCCCGGGCTTGGGCAAATTCATGGAGAGCATGGGTCAAGAGTAAGTCCAATTTAAATCTAAATTGTGCTGAATGCTTGAAGGTTGTGGAAGCTTTTGCAGTGCATAGATGGTTTTGGGCAAGGTCTATCAAGGTTTGTTCATCAACAGACTTTGTAGATAAACCTTGAGGGATAAACCTTCGTGGTTAAGCTTTGGTAGACAAATCTGAAGACATGAAGCTTACTAGACAAAGTTTGATGGACGATCCTAGATGGGCAAAACTTGATAGACAAAGCCTGAAAGACAAACCTTAAGAGACGAAGCTTGAGGAAACTTGTGGAGACTTCTGTTGTGGTTTTGGGCAAGGTCTATCAATGTTTGTTCATCAAAAACCTTGGTGGTTAAACTTTGGTAGACAAATTTGAAGACATGAAGCTTACTAGACAAAGTTTGATGGACGATCCTTGTTGGGCAAAACTTGATAGACAAAGCCTGAAAGACAAACCTTAAGAGACGAAGCTTGAAGAAGCTTGTGGAGACTCTTTTGGTGGTTTTGGGCAAGGTCTATCAAGGTTTGTTCATCAAAAGACTTTGTAGATAAACCTTGAGAGACAAACCTTCGTGGTTAAGCTTTGGTAGACAAATCTGAAGACATGAAGCTTACTAGACAAAGTTTGATGGACGATCCTTGTTGGGCAAAACTTGATAGACAAAGCCTGAAAGACAAACATTAAGAGACAAAGCTTGAAGAAGCTTGTGGAGACTCTTTTGGTGGTTTTGGGCAAGGTCTATCAAGGTTTGTTCATCAAAAGACTTTGTAGATAAACCTTGAGAGACAAAGCTTCGTGGTTAAGCTTTGGTAGACAAATCTGAAGACCCGAAGCTTACTAGACAAAGTTTGATTGACGATCCTAGATGGGCAAAACTTGATAGACAAAGCCTGAAAGACAAACCTTTAGAGACGAAGCTTGAAGAAGCTTGTGGAGACTCTTTTGGTGGTTTTGGGCAAGGTCTATCAAGGTTTGTTCATCAAAAGACTTTGTAGATAAACCTTGAGAGACAAACCTTCGTGGTTAAACTTTAGTAGACAAATCTGAAGACATGAAGCTTACTAGACAAAGTTTGATGGACGATCCTTGTTAGGCAAAACTTGATAGACAAAGCCTGAAAGACAAACCTTAAGAGACGAAGCTTGAAGAAGCTTGTGAAGACTCTTTAGGTGGTTTTGGGCAAGGTCTATCAAGGTTTGTTTATCAAAAGACTTTGTAGATAAACCTTGAGAGACAAACCATCGTTGTTAAATTTTGATAGACAAATCTGAAGACACGAAGCTTATTAGCCAAAGTTTGATGGACGATCCTTGTTGGGCAAAACTTGATAGACAAAGCCTGAAAGACAAACCTTAAAAGACGAAGCTTAAGGAAGCTTCAGGAGACTATTGTGGTGGTTTTGAGCAAGGTCTATCAAGGTTTGTTCATCAACAGACTTTGTAGATAAACCTTGAGACACAAAGCTTCGTGGTTAAGCTTTGGTAGACAAATCTGAAGACCCGAAGCTTACTAGACAAAGTTTGATTGACGATCCTAGATGGGCAAAACCTGATAGACACAGCCTGAAAGACAAACCTTAAAAGACGAAGCTTAAGGAAGCTTGAGGAGACTCTTGTGGTGGTTTTTGGCAAGGTCTATCAAGGTTTGTTCATCAAATGACTTTGTAGATAAACCTTGAGAGACAAACCTTCGTGGTTAAGCTTTGGTAGACAAATCTGAAGATACGAAGCTTGCTAGACAAAGTTTGATGGACGTTCCTTGTTGGGCAAAACTTGATAGACAAAGCCTGAAAGACAAACCTTAAAAGACGAAGCTTACGGAAGCTTGAGGAGACTCTTGTGGTGGTTTTGGGCAAGGTCTATCAAGGTTTGTTCATCAAAAGACTTTCTTGATAAACCTTGAGAGACAAACCTTCGTGGTTAAGCTTTAGTAGACAAATCTGAAGACACGAAACTTACTAGACAGAGTTTTATTGACGATCTTTGTTGGACGAAACTTGATAGACAAAGCCTGAAAGACAAACTTTTAAAGAGGAAGCTTGTAGAGACTTGTGGTGGTTTTGGGCAAGGTCTATCAAGGTTTGTTCATCAACAGATTTTGTAGATAAACCTTGAGAGACAAAGCTTCGTGGTTAAGCTTTGGTAGACAAATCTGAAGACACGAAGCTTACTAGACAAAGTTTGATGGACGATCCTTGTTGGGCAAAACTTGATAGACAAAGCCTGAAAGACAAACCTTAAGAGAAGAAGCTTGAGGAAGCTTGTGGAGACTCTTGTGGAGGTTTTGGGCAAGGTCTATCAAGGTTTGTTCATTAAAAGACTTTGTAGGTAAACCTTGAGAGACAAACCTTCGTGGATAAGCTTTAGTAGACAAATCTGAAGACACGAAGTTTACTAGACAATGTTTGATGGACGATCCTTGTTGGGCAAAACTTAATAGACAAAGCCTGAAAGACAAACCTTAAAGGACGAAGCTTAAGGAAGCTTGAGGAGACTCTTGTGGTGGTTTTGGGTAAGGTCTATCAAGGTTTGTTCTTCAAAAGACTTTGTAGATAAACCTTGAGAGACAAACCTTCGTGGTTAAGTTTTGGTGGACAAATCTGAAGACATTAAACTTACTAGAGAGAGTTTGATAGACGATCCTTATTGGGCAAAACTTGATACACAAAGCCTGAAAGACAAACCTTAAGAGAAGAAGCTTGAGGAAGCTTGTGGAGACTCTTGTGGAGGTTTTGGGCAAGGTCTATCAAGGTTTGTTCATCAACAGATTTTGTAGATAAACCTTGAGAGACAAAGCTTCATGTTTAAACTTTGGTAGACAAATCTGAAGACACGAAGCTTACTAGACAAAGTTTGATGGACGATCCTAGATGGGCAAAACTTGATAGACAAAGCCTGAAAGACAAACCTTAAAAGACAATGCTTGAGGAAGCTTGAGGAGACTCTTGTGGTGGTTTTGGGCAAGGTCTATCAAGTTTTGTTCATCAACTGACTTTGTAGATAAACCTTGAGAGACAAACCTTCGTGGTTAAGCTTTGGTAGACATATCTGAAGACGTGAAGCTTACTAGACAAAGTTTGATAGACGATCCTTGTTGGGCAAAACTTGATAGACAAAGCCTGAAAGACAAACCCTAAAAGACGAAGCTTAAGGAAGCTTTAGGAGACTCTTTTGGTGGTTTTGGGCTAGGTCTATCCAGGTTTGTTCATCAAAAGACTTTGTAGATAAACCGTGAGAGACAAACCTTCGTGATTAAGCTTTGGTAGACAAATCTGAAGACATGAAGCATACTAGACAAAGTTTGATGGACGATCCTTGTTGGGCAAAACTTAAAAGACGAAGCTTGAGGAGACTCTTGTGGTGGTTTTGTGCAAGGTCTATCAAGGTTTGTTCATCAAAAGACTTTGTAGATAAACCGTGAGAGACAAACCTTCGTGATTAAGCTTTGGTAGACTAATCTGAAGACATGAAGCTTACTAGACAAAGTTTGATGAACGATCCTTGTTGAGCAAAATTTGATAGACAATGCCTGAAAGACAAAGCTTAAGGAAGCTTGAGGAGACTCTTGTGGTGGTTTTGTGCAAGGTCTATCAAGGTTTGTTCTTCAAAAGACTTTGTAGATAAACCTTGAGAGACAAACCTTCGTGGTTAAGCTTTGGTAGACAAATCTGAAGACACGCTCACTAGACAAAGCTCTGAAGCTTAAAAGTTGCTCTGAAGCTCACTAGACAAAGTTTGATGGACGATCCTTGTTTTGGACAAAACTTGATAGACAAAGCCTGAAAGACAAACCGTAAGAGACGTAGCTAGTGGAAGTTCTTGTGGTAGTTTTGCACAAGGTCTATCAAGGTTTCTATGTGAAACTCTTTTTCTGTTTCTTCTAGTGGGAAGAAGATGCCGAACATTTTGTCGAATCCAGTGGTGGAGAAGATTGGGAAAAAGCACGGGAAGTCTGCGGCTCAGGTGGTGCTGCGACACGCGGTCCAGAAGGGAATCGTGGTGATTCCAAAAAGCACCAACGCCGGACGTCTGAAGATGAATTTGGATGTATTTAACTTCGAGTTGGACGCGGAGGACATGAAGGAGTTGAATGGGCTCGATAAGGGGCCAGCCGGAAGAATTTTGGACTTCGGTGTCTTCAATGGGTAAATTTCTTTTGTGCTTTTAAGTTTTCAAACTTCAATCTCTGATAAAAACTAACTGACTTTGAAGTGCAACGAATTGTTTCCGACGCTAACAAAGTGTTCAGGCTCAAATATCAATATTTCACTGATACACTTCTATTGCGCGTATGTCATCACTTCCCCGACACTTCACAATGAACACTTGACTGAGATTACTGTTGCATGAATGACAACACTTTCCCGAAACTTCAACAACACTTCACAATAAAAAAAATCAAATGACACTTCATTGATACTACTATTGCATGATTGTCAACACTTCCCCACATCTTCAACAACACTTCGCAATAAAAAGTCCAATGTCACTTGACTGATACTACTATTGCATGAATGGAAAACACTTCTCCACATCTTCAACAACACTTCACAAAATCCAGTAACAATCACTGATACTAGTATTACATGAATGTCAACACTTCCTCAAATCTCCTACAACACTTGACAATAAAAAAGTTCAATGACACTTCACTGATACTACTATTGCATGAATCTCAACACTTCCCCACATCTTCAACAACACTTCACAATACAAAAGTTCAATGGCACTCGACTAATGCTATGACTATGCAAATGTCTACACTTCCCTGACACTTCGCAATTAAAAATTTCATTGACACTTGGAATTTGCGAATGTCAAAACTTCAAAACAGTTTGACAACACTTCACTGATACTTTGATTGTGCAAATATTATCACTTCACTATGAAGAATGTCACTAATGTCACTTCACTATGAAGAGGTTCAATGACACTTTACTTATACCAATGTTGTTTGAATATCAACACTTCACAATAAAAGAGTTTAATGACACTTCACTGATGATGATTCTCCGTTTCTTCGGGACTTGGCTTAATTTTATGAATGTCGACTCTACCTGATACTTTCACCACTCTTCGCAATAACTAAAGGTCCATTACACTTCACTGATAATTTCTGTTGCGCCAATGTTAATACTTCCCTGAGACTTTGATAACACTTCACAATAAAAATGTTCAATGACACCTCACTGGTATTTTGATTGCTTGAATGTCAACACTTAACTGATATGTCAATGATAGGTCAATGTTGATATAAAATCAGTTCAGCGAAGCTTGTTTTTTTTTTTTAGTTAATTTTAAAATTTTAAAAGAAAAGTTATTTCATTTCCATTAGGAAAGTTTGTACAACTTACGTTTGTACTTTAAGTTTCGAAGTTTTTTAGTTTTGAAGTTTTGTCATCAGTAATTATTTTATGTGTTTTAGGGTACATGAACATCCAGAATATCCGTTTTAAGATGAGTTTTACTACCAAGAGTTTCCACCAAATATTAAGCAATTTGCACCAAGTTTTCGAAAGCTTTATTCAAATTTTTATAAACAATATTATTACATGATAATTATTAGCACTTAATATTTTAATTATTTTATAATAAATAAAGATTTATTGTGTTGGTTATTGGTATTAGTTTCTTTTGCAAGTTGTTACTGCTCTTCCAAGCAACTATTTCGTCGATTGTTAACCAAGTATTAACACTACATGGACCTATTGACTTATTAACACTACATGTACGTACTGACGTATTAACACTACATGGACGTATTGACGTATTAACACTACAGGGACGTATTGACATATTAACACTACATGTACGTACTAACGTATTAACATAGCTGGGCATTATCTCGTTAATCGTTAATTAACGAAGTTAATATTTTGATTAACGGATTAACTTTTAAGTTAACTTTTAAAAATGTTAACGGACACGTTAACTTCCGTTAACATCAGTCAGAAGTCCGTTAATCGTTAATCCAATGGGTACCTACTATTTACCGCACGGCGGGCATCACAACGCGGCGCGATAAACAGGTTCAGACAAGTATGAAATGACAAGTGCCGGGCGGCGCGTGGCAGCGAGTGAGACAAAAACAAAACTAGATATATTTTGAATTGGTAAAACCATACAACATTATAGATAATCAGATAAACTTAATAAAGACGGAACCAAGCTTGAATATATAAATATACTCAACCTTTCCGGAACTCTATAATACTAATGAGTCTTTTTAGGACTACCAAAAACAAATCTCGTATGAAATTTGTCAGTTATTCTATAGCTTTCAGTCCACCTTCGTGGCACTCAACAAAAACCATAAAAATAACATTGATTTTTAAGATCATGTCTTTCCGATACCTTGAGTGGATAGCCATCTGTGAACGCGTTTCGAGATTTATCTCTCATCAGCACAGCTTTGCTTCCATGAACAATATTTTGTAAATCACTCACTTAAAATCCCATGTGTTGATTAGGGTTAGATGTTTTTAATTTTGACATTTTGTGAGAGAGACATGAACTTAGCAGGTTATTGATATAAATGATAAATTTTGAATTGGTAAAACCATACAATATTATAGATAATCAGATAAACTTAATAAAGACGGAACAAAGCTTGAATATATAAATATACTCAACCTTTCCGGAACTCTATAATACTAATGAGTCTTTTTAGGACTACCAAAAACAAATCTCTTATGAAATTTGTCCATTATTCTATAGCTTTTAGTCCACCTTCGTGGCACTCAACAAAAACCATAAAAATAACATTGATTTTTAAGATCATGTCTTTCCGATACCTTGAGTGGATAGCCATCTGTGAACGCGTTTCGAGATCTATCTCTCATCAGCACAGCTCTGCTTCCATGAACAATATTTTGTAAATCACTCACTTGAAAACCCATGTGGTGTTGGGGTTAGATGTTTTTAATTTTGAAATTTCATAAGAGATTTGTTTTTGGTAGTCCTAAAAAGACTCATTAGTATTATAGAGTTCCGGAAAGGTTGAGTATATTTATATATTCAAGCTTTGTTCCGTCTTTATTAAGTTTATCTGATTATCTATAATGTTGTATGGTTTTACCAATTCAAAATTTATCATTTATATCAATAACCTGCTAAGTTCATGTCTCTCTCACAAAATGTCAAAATTAAAAACATCTAACCCCAACACCACATGGGTTTTCAAGTGAGTGATTTACAAAATATTGTTCATGGAAGCAGAGCTGTGCTGATGAGAGATAGATCTCGAAACGCGTCCACAGATGGCTATCCACTCAAGGTATCGGAAAGACATGATCTTAAAACTCAATGTTATTTTTATGGTTTTTGTTGAGTGCCACGAAGGTGGACTGAAAGCTATAGAATAACTGAAAAATTTCATACGAGATTTGTTTTTGGTAGTCCTAAAAAGACTCATTAGTATTATAGAGTTCCGGAAAGGTTGAGTATATTTATATATTCAAGCTTTGTTCCGTCTTTATTAAGTTTAGATATATTTTGCCGGCGCGTGCGAGTGAGAAAACTGCGAAGAGATTTGTTTCGTTTGATCATTTCATTACTTAGCACCGCGCCGGTACTTAGAGTGACGAGTGTTTTGTTTGTTGTTATTATTTATTATAATTATTACTGTCAGTCATCATTTACGTGTTGATAAAAAAAGAGTGCAGTTAGATAGAAAAAGTGTACTGTGCAGTGCAGTAATTAAAACCATATCAAGGAAGTTGGAAGACATGGAATCGGGTTCCAGTGGTCCTGATGACGAGAATCCATGGCCACATTTGTTTTTTTTTTTTTTTTATTTATTTATTTATTTATTTACGGGTAGCACCCAATTCAAAAATATGTTTTTATAAAGGTATATGATACATGAATACTTATAACCAAGGGTAAACCTAAAAACTATACGAATGAACATAATGTGATTTTTTTTTTTTTTCCACATACCCAATTTGACTGAGTATGTGTTTGACTGAGATTTGTATCCAGATCGGGTCAGCAAATACTTTTTGCGTGTAAGCGATGCTTGCCGAAAGACACCAAAATAAAAGTTCATGTATCAAGCCTTTGAAACAACATGTAAGAAGGGTACATGAGTCACAATATGTACAGTTTGAAGAGATTGTTATGGCGGGCTCTAACCGGGGCAAGATAAAAAGAACAACTCATTCTGACAATATTAATGATGATAGCACAAGTAGCAGTAATCCAACTCCCGTTAAAAGAAGAATACAACAGGGTTGACAGCTGAGCATCGGGGAATCATTCGGGATTGCAGCTACTGGCAGCGGTGTACTCCAAGCCAAAGTGGACAAATGTATAGTAATTTTTTTTGTTTCAAACATGATTCCTTTACATGTTGTCGAAAGCAAGTCTTTTGGTGCGTTGATAAAAACGTTAAACCCAAGCAAAAATTCAATTTCAAGAAGAAACTTTGGGTAGACGCATTACTGACGAACACAATGAATTGAAGCAACACCTGATTAGGTAAGTAACTAAAATAAGTACCTATTTCTATTTATTTTTAACAGATAAACATCGCCCTACGTATACGTAGGTATCATTTTATTTGAAAATTTTTTCAATAATTAGGGGTTCATAAAATAGGTGAGTATGAATATGCGTGCATATATGTAAGTAAGTATATAATTTTCATTTATTATTAAAGCATTTTTTTAAACGTGATGTATTTATTTTATAATTTTGAATTTCAGTTTACTTGGAAAAATTGATTGGGTGGCAACGACGGCTGACTGTTGGTCAGCTCACAACAAAAGTTATTTGGGCATGACAGTTCACTGGTTAGATTTGCATGCAGTATCAGTGTGCATACGTCTAAAAGGTCATCATACATACGATATCCTGGCCCAAGCAATGATAGATATTCACTATGAATTTCACATAGATAAAAGAATCACAAGGTCAGTTAAGTCTATTTTTCGTTTTTTACTTTATTTTCGTACACATACAAGTGAAACCATGTACCTACGAGTACGGAGATGTGGATCGGTTATATAATCCATACTTAACATTATATGTAAAATGTGAATGTGAGTTTGTTCCTTTGCTACACTTTCACGTAGGGTAGCTTAAAAAGCTGGTTAAATATTTTATAAAAATGGTCAATAAAGCGTGTTTTTATCTCGACGAGACTTGAACTATCAACATTTTTTCGTCATATCAACATTTTTTTTCGTTTTTCGGGTTAAAAACTTTTTTTAATATTACTGGTTTAATTTTATTTCAGGACTACGGATAATGGCAGTAACTTTGTAAAGGCATTTGTGCAATTTGGCTCGGAGATCGACATATTTCCAGAGTTGCCATCATGTGATTTAGAGTCGGAGTCTGATTCCGATATTGACAACCTTTTAAATCCAAACTCAGAAGAAGATGATGACTTAGAATTTATTTCAGTAGAAAACATACTGAATGCTCCTGATTGTCTCCAGTGCAATGAAATCAATGAACAGATATTAGAAATAGAAAACTTTAATATTAATACTTTGCCAGTTCACATGAGATGTGCTGCACATACGTTCAATTTGGTCGCTAGCAAAGACACAGATGCTGCTCTACTGCTCAAGACTCCCTACAGAAACGCCTTAGCCAAGGCACGCACTCTCTGGAATCAGCAATCATGTAGTACGGTAGCAGCAGATAGCATTCACGCTGAATTAGGCAGACGACTTGTCCTTCCAAATACGACGAGGTGGAACTCTCTGTATGATGCTATTGTCGTTCTCAACGGTATATTGGAAACAAAAAGGCCTTCTCTTCACAGGATTATGACTCAACTAAAAATTCCAACTTTCAATGACCAAGATGTGACTGTAATGAAGGAGTATGCAAAGGTAAATTTATATGTGTATATAGTTTAAATTAACGTATTAGTAAAGTTATTTTCTTTCCACATCATATCAATACTTATATTAAATACTTATTTACAGGTTTTGGCACCTGTCGCGAATGCCCTCGATCGTATCCAAGGAGAAGCTCAAGCATATCTCGGATCACTACTACCGACGATTGCAGCAGCTGTCTATAAATTAAAATATATTAAATCTAAGGCCTAGTAAATTGCACAGCTTTAGCCAATGCCTTATTAAATGGCATAGAGAAAAGGTTTGGACCACTCATGAATGATGAACAGTGCCAATTTGCCGCGGCATTTCACCCAAAGTTCCGATTGATATGGCTGGAAACGTATGACAGCAGCAGAGTGGATGCAGTAAAAAAGTGCATGGAAAAAAAGGTAGAAGATGCCTTACGACAAGAAGCAGAGGAAAATTCGAAAGATATTTTAAGTGGCGGAGGGAGCAATGCGAGTGACAATGATGATGACGAGGAAGACTTTTTCAATTCTGTCACTCAGTCTATAGAAAAACCAAAGAGCTCCAACTCTTTAAAGAGTAAAGCGCAAAGTCTCGTTAAAATGTGGCTGGACATGAAATCAAAAGAATCGTTCAACGATTCCTCTGAGAACAGATATTCATAAATCTATTCATCAAATACTATACTGCTGTACCCTCAAGCGCTGCAGTTGAACGTCTGTTTTCCACGGGTAAAGACATTTTAACAACAAAGCGAGCCTCGCTTTCAGACGAGAACTTCAATATGTTAATGTTCATGAAGGGGAATATGCACCTTATGCCCGGCGATTAAATTACACATTTGAATTAAACAAGTATTTTGTTTTCTTCCTAACTTCCAGAACATAAACCAACAGGTTTTTTTACATTTTAAACTATCCTTACATTTTTGGCTGTAACTGCAAAACCACAAAAGCTTCAAAAATGGTTTTAACAGATTATTAAAGCTTAATAAATTTGCAAAAATTTGATATATAACTTCTTTGTCTCACTGCAAAAACAAATGAATTACAGTTTTGCCAAAAAAATGGGTTCCAAAACTGTCTTTACATTTTTGGTTGTTACTTCAAAACAAAAAAAGCTTCAAAAATGGTTTTAACAGATTATTAAAACTTAATAAATTTGCAAAAATTTGATATATAACTTCTTTGTCTCACTGCAAAAACAAATAAATTACAGTTTTGACAAAAAAAAATGGATTCCAAAACTGTCTTTACATTTTTGGTTGTTACTTCAAAACCAAAAAAGCTACAAAAATGGTTTTAACAGATTATTAAAACTCAATAAATTTGCAAAAATTTGATATATAACTTCTTTGTCTCAGTGCAAAAACAAATGAATTACAGTTTTGCCAAAAAAAAAAGGATTCCAAAACTGTCTTTACATTTTTGGTTGTTACTTCAAAACAAAAAAAGCTTCAAAAATGGTTTTAACAGATTATTAAAACTTAATAAATTTGCAAAAATTTGATATATATGTTTTTTTACAGTTTAAACAAAAAAATTGTGTAAAATTGCATTTTTAAATCGTTGCGTTAGTAATAACGCAACGATATAAAAATGCAATTTTACACATATTAACGGATTAACGATTAACGTTAACTTGCGTTAATTCTTGCGAAATGTAACGCTACTGTCAAATATTAACGCCACAGCGACAGTTTCAAAGAATTAATCGTTAAAATTGTAAATTCGCTTTTTTGCGATTGTAAATAAAATGTTATACCGATGTTGTAATTTTTGACATTTCTATAAACTAGTTGTCACAATGAGAATTATTATGTGACTTGTGTCAAAATGTCAAATATTAACGTCACAGCGACAGTTTCAAAAAATGGATAGTTTTTAAAGATTTAGAACGAGTTTTACCAGCGATATTGTCAACCGTCAACTGTTACTACATAGACGTATTACATATCGTTTTAAAGCTAATTGAATCTAGTTTGTGGATTCAATTAGCTCATTACAAAATTCGTTGTATTTTCGAAAATACCGCCATTTTTCTGAGATGCTTAATATTTTGAAAAATCAGTTTTGTTTTGCCTGTATCTCACTTAATTCTGACGCAATTTTATCGTGTAACATCTAATTTTGTAGGTTATTTAATCTAGTCTTAGCACATTATTATCTCATTTAAAAATTGTTAATATTTTCGAAGTTATAACGAATTTTCGAAATTTTTACGCTTACGTCGTACTTAATTTGCAAGCGACGATTGTTATCTAATTGTTAACACTATATAGACGTATTATCTATCATTTTAAAGCTAGTTTAATCTAGTTTATGGATTCTATTGACTTATTACACAATTCGTTGTATTTTCGAAAATATCGCAATTTTTCTGAGACAATGTTTTGAAAAATTATTTTTGTGTTGCTTGTAACTCACTTAATTCCACCGCGATTTTATTATATAATATCTGATTTTGTAGGTAATCTTATCTAGTTTTAGCACATTATTATCTCATTTAAAAATTGTTAATATTTTCGAAGTTTAAGGAATTTTTCGAAATTTTTACGTTCACCTCGTACTTAATTTGCAAACGATGATTGTTACCTAAGTGTTAATACTACATAGACGTATTATATTTCATTTTAAAGCTAATTTAATCTAGTTTATGGATTCTATCGACTTATTACAAAATTCGTTGTATTTTCGAAAATATCGCCATTTTTCTGTGACAAATTTTTCTGAGAACAGATTTTCCAAAAATTCTTTCACAGCCCCGTTCCAAACAATAGAACTCACAGCAATTAATGTATCGCATGAATTTAATGTATCGCATGTCAAAATCCAAGAAATTATACCAACTTTGACAGATTTTAATTTTAAAACCTACTAGTTGTTTTAAGAATTTTTTTCTCTGTTAAGATTCCACTCGTCGATACCTTCAATTTGATTTATCGCACGTCAAAATCCAACTACGTTTACCAACTTTGACAGTTGGTAAAAATTTTTCTTCAATAACTTGGTGACGGTGACAGATTTTCCAAAAATTGTTTCACAGCACCGTTCCAAACAATACAGTTCACAATTTGAAATATCGCACGTTAAAATCCAACAAATTTACCGACTGACAGTTTTTAATTTCGAAACCTACTAGTTTTTTAAGAATTTTTTTCAGAATTACATTCCACTCGTTGATATCTTCAATTTGATGTATCGCACGTCAAAATCCAACAACTTTTACCAACTTTGACAGTTATCATTTTTCTTCAATAACTTGGCGACGTTTACAGATTTTCCTAAAAATTCTTTCACAGCACCGTTCCAAACAATACACTTCACGATTTGGTGTATCGCACGTCAAATCCAACAAATTTTACCGACTGACAGTTTTTAATTTCAAATACTAGTTTTTTTTTAAGATTTTTTCACAGTTAGATTCCACTCGTCGATACCTTCAATTTGATGTATCGCACGTCAAAATCCAACGTCTTTTACCAACTTTGACAGTTATCATTTTTCTTCAATAACTTAGCGACGGTGACAGATTTTCCAAAAATTCTTTCGCAGCACCATTCCAAACAATACAATTCATAATTTGATGTATCGCACATCAAAATCCAACAAATTTTACCAACTTTGACAGTTACCATTTTTCTTCAATAACTTAGCGACGGAGACATATTTTTAAAAAATTCTTTCACAGCACCGTTTCAAACACCGACACCTACAATTCAATCCACCCCAGATCTAAATCCAGCTAAATTTTAACTTTGACAGGTATCATCCTCCTAAATTATCTCGAGAACGCGTGGACCAATCCAAAAAATTATTTTACAATATCCATCAACAACACAATTCGTACCGAAAAAAATAATTTTTTTCCGAAACTTTTTTGACAGTTAACCATTAACTCGCAAACGCTTCGTCCGATTTCGAAAATTCTTTCACTGCTGCGATCCACTTCGCAGAAACTACAATCTGCATTATATTAATTTGCGATATTTTGACAGATATATAGTGCAGGGTCGAAGGGTCACCCAGAAGGTCGGACGCACGTAATCCCATTGCTACACAGTCTACTGCCGGGAATTGATCCAAACGACATTGGCAAATGCTTCATCACGTTCAATTTCATCCTGCAATTCGTCAACTTGATTCCGTTGTTGGATTCTTCGGAGGCTAGTAAGCACTACGACGATTTGACGGAGGAGGTGCAGATCGTTTGCGAGGCCACTGCGGGTTTCGATTACTTTGTGCTGCAGTTTCTGAACAGATTGTGCACGTGGGTGGAGTCAAACGCGCTGGAATCGACGCGGATGGAGCAGAACGACACCGACAGGAGGAAAAGCAAGTCGGATATTGTGACGGAAAGCGCGCTGGTTGCCGTACACATTGTCCACCCAACGTTTTTAACTTAAGTTTTTACAAACAGCTCTGAAACAGTTGAGAATTTTAACGATTTTTTTACAAAATTCTAATCTGTGCGAAAATACCTTTAATTTGAGGTATCGCACATCAAAATCGGACCAACTTTATAAACTTTGACAGTTAACGTTTTATTTAAATAACTCGTAAACTACAATATCTTTAGCAAAAATTCTTTCACAGCTAAAAACTAGAGAAGAAAACGAACAATTTGACATATCACAAATCTAAATTCAATTAAATTTAAACCATTTTGACAGTTACAATTTTATTTAATAACCTGCAAACGGTTATAGTTTCTCAAAAAAAAACTTCACACCCATAATCTAAACACAAACTTGCACAATTTTAAGCAGTTTAGACGCCTGTCAAATTTCTGCTGAACGTTTTTAACGTAAGTTTTTACGAATAGCTCTTAAACCGTCTTAACGTCTTAACAAAATTTTCTGAGACAAATGTAAAATAATATTTTACATTTCTAGAAACTAGATGTTACACTTAGTAACGTGATATGTGACATGTGTCAAAATGTCAAATATTAACGCCACAGCAACAGTTTAAAAAAATTAATCGTTAAAATTGTTAGTAAATTCGTTTTATCGCGATTGTAAAGGAACGGTCAAACTGATGTTGTTATATTTGCCATTTCTATAAACTGGATGTCACACTGAGCAAAATGATATGTGACTTGTGTCAAATTGTCAAATATTAACGTCCCAGCGACAGTTTCAAAAATTGATAGTTTTTAAAGATTTAGAACCAGTTTTATCAGCGATATTATCAAACATCAACTGTTACTGCATACACGTATTACATATCGTTTTAAAGCTAATTGAATCTAGTTTATGGATTCAATTAGCTCATTACAAAATTCGTTGTATTTTCGAAAATATCGCAATTTTTCTGAGACGCTTAATATTTTGAAAAATCAGTTTTGTTTTGTTTGTATCTCACTTAATTCTGGCGCAATTTTATCGTGTAACATCTCATTTTGTAGGTTATTTGATCTTGTCTTAGCACATTGTTATCTCATTTAAAAATTGTTAATATTTTCGAAGTTATAAGGAATTTTCGAAATTTTCGTGCTCACGTTGTACTTAATTTGCAAGCGACGATTGTTAGCTAAGTGTTAACACTGCATAGACGTATTATGTATCATTTTAAAGCTAATTTAATCCAATTTAAGGATTCTATTGACTAATTACAAAATTCGTTGTATTTTCGAAAATATCGCAATTTTTCTGAGACGCTTAATGTTTTGAAAAATCAGTTTTGTTTTGCTTGTATCTCACATAATTCTATTGTTTCTTTCTTTTCTAGTTCTAGCGTAAATTTGTTTCTGATGGAATTTCGTATAAATAGTTTTGGGCAAATAATTTTTAAAAGCTAAAGAAATAGCTAATGAAATGGAAATAAATGCAGATTTTGAAAGCAGGCTTTCAATTAAATTTAGATGTAAAAGCAAATTATTTATTAAATTGAAAATAAGAAAAATGAAAATAAATAGAAAATCTGTCTAAAAAATTTGACACTAGGGAAAGACATGTAAATTTATTATATTTGGAAGAGGGGGTAAAAGGTCATTATGTATATATTAAAGATATTAGGCGACTTGTAAGAAGTCAAATATCCTCGCATCACGATAAAAAATATATATGTGATGGCTGCCTAACCTTTTTTCAACCGAGTCCACTTTCAATCAACATAAATTGAATGACTGCAACAAAATATACACTATTATTCCGACAAAAGACATTGTTAAAGACAGGAGAGGTGATATGGTCCCGGGGGATATATTAAAATTCCAAAATTACGATAGAAAAATGCGTTGTTGTATACGCAGATTTTGAATCAATATTAAAACCGATTGATAAAAACCCCGACAATAGCTATACCAACCACACACATATACACGAACCGTATAGTTTTGCCTATTCATTTGATGATTCATTGAGTAAATTCATCACATATACCGGAGAAGATTGCCTGAAATTATTTTACTAGAACCTCTATGCGGTAACACCTGCTGTTGAACACGTAATCAAAGTTTTTCATTATCTCTTAAATATTTGTACTAATTCTGTTACAGAAAGATTTACACAATTGGAAAATCATAATCAAATTTTTGAATTTTATACGATATTCCATCATTAGCGCAAAAAAATTCAGACGAAATTCTTAAAAATTGTCAGAATTTACACATGTACCTAACAGACGATATAGAACCTTTAAATTTGTCTAACGAATTACAAGTTGGGGCGGCGAAAGTTGTATTCGCCTTAGGCGGCATATTTTGACGTGCATTTTTGACTCATAACACGGTTAATTCGAATGCAATTGCATTGTGTTATATCTCATTTTGTAGACAATTTAAACTAGTTTAAGCGCATTGTCAACTAATTTAAATAATTTGAATATTTTCGGAAATATAAATAATTTTCGGAATTATTGACGCATACGTCATATAATAGTCGCATACGTCATATAGACAATTTTCAAACGTCGATTGTTACTTAAGTAGTAATACTACATAGACGTGTTACATCTCATTTTAAAGCTAAAATGATCTAGTTTATAGATGTTATATATTTATGTCGAGAATTGTTACAGTTTTCCTGATATTCATAATTTCCCAACACTCTTCCAAATTATCCATTTTGTTTATAACTCCGTTAATACTAATTCAATCTAAACCCCTAATATCACATTTAGTAGATTATTTATTCTAGTTTTAGGTGATATCAACAGATTATTGTTAATTTAAGAAATGTTGTAGTTTTTTTGTAAAAACATTTTATTGTTCGCATGTGTTTCATTCAATAAATTATAACTTATATAACAAATCAATGTAAATAACGTTATTTCAATCCTTTTTTACTCGTTTTCAGGCATGAAATCAGTGAAAAGTGACATTAAAGAAGAGTGAAAGTGAAATTAAAGAAGAAGAATAACTTAAATTAAAGAGATCAGTAAGTATGATAATAGTGCTGTTAGGTTAGAACGTTTTCTTGTGTGTCTGTTCTCTTGTCTGCTCGAATTCTTGTCCAATCGTTTTTCTTGTCCGTTCGTTTTGTTGACTGTCTGTTCTCTTGTCCGCTCGATTTCTTGTCTGTTCGTTTTGTTCTCTGTCTGTTCTCTTGTCCACAAAATTTCTTGTCCGCACGTTTTTCTTGTCTGCTCGTTTCCTTCTCCGTCTCTTCTCTTGTCCACAAAATTTCTTGTCCGAACGTTTTTCTTGTCTGTTCGTTTCCTTCTCCGTCTGTTCTCTTGTCCACAAAATTTCTTGTCCGAACGTTTTTCTTGTCTGTTCGTTTTGTTCTCCGTCTGTTCTCTTGTCCACAAAATTTCTTGTCCGAACGTTTTTCTTGTCTGTTCGTTTTCTTGTCCGTCTGTTCTCTTGTCCACAAAATTTCTTGTCCGCACGTTTTTCTTGTGTGTTCGTTTTCTTGTCCGTCTGTTCTCTTGTCCACAAAATTTCTTTTCCGAACGTTTTTCTTGTCTGTTCGTTTTGTTCTCCCGTCTGTTCTCTTGTCCACAAAATTTCTTGTTCGCACGTTTTTCTTGTCTGTTCGTTTTGTTCTCCGTCTGTTCTCTTGTCCACAAAATTTCTTGTCCGCACGTTTTTCTTGTCTGTTCGTTTTGTTCTCCGTCTGTTCTCTTGTCCACAAAATTTCTTGTCCGAACGTTTTTCTTGTCTGTTCGTTTTGTTCTCCGTCTGTTCTCTTGTCCACAAAATTTCTTGTCCGAACGTTTTTCTTGTCTGTTCGTTTTGTTCTCCGTCTGTTCTCTTGTCCACAAAATTTCTTGTCCGAACGTTTTTCTTGTCTGTTCGTTTTGTTCTCCGTCTGTTTTCTTGTCCACAAAATTTCTTGTCGGCACGTTTTTCTTGTCTGTTCGTTTCCTTCTCCGTCTGTTCTCTTGTCCACAAAATTTCTTGTCGGCACGTTTTTCTTGTCTGTTCGTTTTGTTCTCCGTCTGTTCTCTTGTCCACAAAATTTCTTGTCCGAACGTTTTTCTTGTCTGTTCGTTTTGTTCTCCGTCTGTTCTCTTGTCCACAAAATTTCTTGTCCGAACGTTTTTCTTGACTGTTCGTTTTGTTCTCCGTCTGTTCTCTTGTCCACAAAATTTCTTGTCTGAACGTTTTTCTTGTCTGTTCGTTTTGTTCTCCGTCTGTTTTCTTGTCCACAAAATTTCTTGTCGGCACGTTTTTCTTGTCTGTTCGTTTCCTTCTCCGTCTGTTCTCTTGTCCACAAAATTTCTTGTCGGCACGTTTTTCTTGTCTGTTCGTTTTGTTCTCCGTCTGTTCTCTTGTCCACAAAATTTCTTGTCCGAACGTTTTTCTTGTCTGTTCGTTTTGTTCTCCGTCTGTTCTCTTGTCCACAAAATTTCTTGTCCGAACGTTTTTCTTGACTGTTCGTTTTGTTCTCCGTCTGTTCTCTTGTCCACAAAATTTCTTGTCCGAACGTATTTCTTGTCTGTTCGTTTTGTTCTCCGTCTGTTCTCTTGTCCACAAAATTTCTTGTCCGAACGTTTTTCTTGTCTGTTCGTTTTGTTCTCCGTCTGTTCTCTTGTCCACAAAATTTCTTGTCCGAACGTTTTTCTTGTCTGTTCGTTTCCTTCTCCGTCTGTTCTCTTGTCCACAAAATTTCTTGTCCGCACGTTTTTCTTGTCTGTTCGTTTTGTTCTCCGTCTGTTCTCTTGTCCACAAAATTTCTTGTCCGAACGTTTTTCTTGTCTGTTCGTTTTGTTCTCCGTCTGTTCTCTTGTCCACAAAATTTCTTGTCCGAACGTTTTTCTTGTCTGTTCGTTTCCTTCTCCGTCTGTTCTCTTGTCCACAAAATTTCTTGTCCGCACGTTTTTCTTGTCTGTTCGTTTCCTTCTCCGTCTGTTCTCTTATCCACAAAATTTCTTGTCCGCACGTTTTTCTTGTCTGTTCGTTTCCTTCTCCGTCTGTTCTCTTGTCCACAAAATTTCTTGTCCACACGTTTTTCTTGTCTGTTCGTTTCCTTCTCCGTCTGTTCTCTTATCCACAAAATTTCTTGTCGGCACGTTTTTCTTGTCTGTTCGTTTTGTTCTCCGTCTGTTCTCTTGTCCACAAAATTTCTTGTCCGAACGTTTTTCTTGTCTGTTCGTTTTGTTCTCCGTCTGTTCTCTTGTCCACAAAATTTCTTGTCCGAACGTTTTTCTTGTCTGTTCGTTTCCTTCTCCGTCTGTTCTCTTGTCCACAAAATTTCTTGTCCGCACGTTTTTCTTGTCTGTTCGTTTTGTTCTCCGTCTGTTCTCTTGTCCACAAAATTTCTTGTCCGAACGTTTTTCTTGTCTGTTCGTTTTGTTCTCCGTCTGTTCTCTTGTCCACAAAATTTCTTGTCCGAACGTTTTTCTTGTCTGTTCGTTTTGTTCTCCGTCTGTTCTCTTGTCCACAAAATTTCTTGTCCGAACGTTTTTCTTGTCTGTTCGTTTCCTTCTCCGTCTGTTCTCTTGTCCACAAAATTTCTTGTCCGCACGTTTTTCTTGTCTGTTCGTTTCCTTCTCCGTCTGTTCTCTTATCCACAAAATTTCTTGTCCGCACGTTTTTCTTGTCTGTTCGTTTCCTTCTCCGTCTGTTCTCTTGTCCACAAAATTTCTTGTCCACACGTTTTTCTTGTCTGTTCGTTTCCTTCTCCGTCTGTTCTCTTATCCACAAAATTTCTTGTCCGCACGTTTTTCTTGTCTGTTCGTTTCCTTCTCCGTCTGTTCTCTTGTCCACAAAATTCCTTGTCCGAACGTTTTTCTTGTCTGTTCGTTTTGTTCTCCGTCTGTTCTCTTGTCCACAAAATTTCTTGTCGGCACGTTTTTCTTGTCTGTTCGTTTTGTTCTCCGTCTGTTCTCTTGTCCACAAAATTTCTTGTCCGAACGTTTTTCTTGTCTGTTCGTTTTGTTCTCCGTCTGTTCTCTTGTCCACAAAATTTCTTGTCCGAACGCTTTTCTTGTCTGTTCGTTTTCTTCTCCGTCTGTTCTCTTGTCCACAAAATTTCTTGTCCGAACGTTTTTCTTGTCTGTTCGTTTTGTTCTCTGTCTGTTCTCTTGTCCACAAAATTTCTTGTCCGAACGTTTTTCTTGTCTGTTCGTTTTGTTCTCCGTCTGTTCTCTTGTCCACAAAATTTCTAGTCTGTTCGTTTTCTTCGCTGTCTGTTCTCTTGTTCGCCTAAATTCCTGTCCAAAGGCATTTCTTGTCTGTTTGTTTTCTAGTCGGTCTGTTTTCTTGTCCACCCGAATTCTTGTCCGTTCGTTTGTTCTCTTGTCTGTTCTCTGGAGCTAACCTAACGTAAGAGCGGAGAAATCGATCTAACCTAAGGGTGCGGTAAAATACTTACGTTTTTTCAATTTATGTAATCACTTATGTAATATGTAGATGTTATGTAATACCTGAAAACGAGTAAAAAGGGTTGAAATAACGTTACTTACATTGATTTGTTATATAAGTTATAATTTATTGTACAAGACACCTGTAAAAAACAATATTTAGCGAAAATGTACAAAATGTCTTAAATTAACAACAATCTGTTAATATCACCTAAAACTAGATTAAATTATCTACTAAATGAGGTATTAGAGGTTTAGATCGAGTTAGTATTAACGGAGTTATAAACAAAACGGATAATTTGCAAGAGTGTTGGGAAATTATTAATATCAGCGAAAGTGTAAGGAATCTTGACACAAATATAACACATCTATAAACTAGACTAAATTAGCTTTAAAATGAGATATAACACGTCTATGTAGCATTAATACTTTACGTAATAATCGATGCTTGAAAATTGACTGTGACGTGTGCGTCAACAATTTCGAAAATTGCTTATATCTCTGGAAATATTCAAAATTGTTGAATGGAATTATCAATGCGCTTAAACTAGATTAAATTGTCTACAAAATGAGATATTACGCAACGAAATTGCATTCGAATTGACTGTGTTATAACGGAAACAAAACAAAATTTTCAAAATAGAAGCGCCTTAGAAAAATATATTTTTCTGAATGAATATATTTTTCTTTTTAAATGGCGATATTTTCGAAAATACAACGAATGTTGTAATAAATCAACGGGATCCATAAACTAGATTAAATTAGCTTTAAAATGATACATAAAACGTAGTAGTAACTATGAAGTGTTAACACTTAGCTAACAATCGTCGCTTAAAAATTTAGTACGACGTGAGCGCAAAAATTTCGAAAATTCCTTATAACTTCGAAAATATTAACAATTTTTAAATGAGACAACAATGTGCTAAAACTAGATCAAATAACCTACAAAATGAGATTTTACGCGACAAAATTGCGTCAGAATTACGTGAGACAAGCAAAACAAAACTGATTTCTCAAAACATTAAGCGTCTGAAAAAAATGGCGATATTTTAAAAATTACAGCGAATTTGGTAATATGTTAATAAAATCCATAAAGTACATTAAAATAGCTTTAAAATGATATATAATACGTATATGTAGTGTTAACACTTGCTAACAATCGTCGCTTGAAAATTAAGTACTACATGATCGTAGATTAAATTAGCTACAGAACGACATGTCATACAGACGGACAAGAAAACGAACAGACAAGAAAAACTCGTGGACAAGAAATTTTGTGAACAAGGGAACAGACGGACAAGAAAACGAACAGACAAGAAAAACGTGCGGATAAGAAATATTTTGGACAAGAGAACAGACAGACAAGAAAAACGTGCGAACAAGAAATTTTGTGGACAAGAGAAAAGACGGACAAGAAAACGAACAGACAAGAAAAACGCGAACACAAGAAATTTTGTGGACAAGAGAACAGACAGACAAGAAACCAATTTGTAGGAAAATAATAACAAAATGTGAAAACAGAATTTATTTTAACTTAATATATGAAACAGAACTTTGTTGTTGTTTTAATTGTTAACGACAATTAGAACATAAATGTCAAGACAAAAATCAATAAATCCCAATAAAATCCGCGACAACCGCAACAACAAAACGTAAGTAAACAATATTTACAGAAACTCAGCTCTGATTCTGCTTCCCATACTTCATCTTATTCTTGAACTTCTTCGGCTTGATCCCGTACGCCTGCAACCTCGCATCCGACAACTCCACACCTTCCACCTTCTTCCTCCCAACATCATCCCTTTTCTTCTTCTTACCCCCAACAACTTCAACACCCATTCCCTTCTTCGCTTTCCTCTTCTTACCCTTCTTCAACTTCACATCTGATCTCACATTATCTGTCACTTTGACAGTACCTGTCACTTTGACAGTATCTGTCACTTTGATAGTATCTGTCACTTTGACTGTATCTGTAACTTTGACAGTAGCTGTCACTTTGGCAGTATCTGTCAAATTGACATTTGTTGGTTTTGAAGTATCTGTCACTTTGACATTATCTGTCATTTTTGTCTCGATTTTACCTTTCTTTTTCCTTTTTCTCTTCTTTTTCTTCTCCGTCGCTGTTTCTACACCTTTACCTCGATTTCCTTCAATTTTATCCTCACTTCCTTCAATTTTAACTAAATTTTCTTCATCTTTGACAGTTTCTTCATATTTGACAGTTTTTTCATCTTTGATAGTTTCTTCATCTTTGACAGTTTTTTCATCTTTGATAGTTTCTTCATCTTTGACAGTTTCTTCATCTTTGACAATTTTTTCATCTTTGACACTTTTTTCATCTTTGCCACTTTTTCCACCTTTGCCACTTTTTTCATCATTGACACTTACTTTCCTGTTCTTGCCTCGATTTCTCTTCTTCCCCGCAGCATCTTTCCCCTGCTTGTCATCTGCGTAGAGACTCGGCAGGATCCTCCTCTTCAACATTTCGTTCTGGCCCTTCTTCTCGAAGGCGATTCGATCGTACTTCTCCACATGCTCCGGCAAATGTTGCACGGTCTTCTTCAACGAACACCATCGATTCAACTCTCGATCATTCGCACGAAGAATCTACAAACAAACATTTAACATAAAGATGCGCTGTTTCATTGTGAAAATTTTGATGTTGAAACCGGGACGATAGCCTTATCGGTTCCGAAGATATTGAGCAAAAAGTGACTTGAGTTTGTGAAAATCCTAAGAAAATTGCAACAAACGTAAAGTTTAGAAAATCTTTCAAGATCCTAGTCAAAAGTTTTTTTGCGATAACTTCGTAACGAATAAGGCTATCGTCCACGTTTTGGTATCAAAACTTCCGCAAAGAAAAACTACATCTTAATATTTCATAACAATAATTAGAATTAGTACGGACTAGGTGGTACTGACTAAAAAGAAATTTGTAGCTAGTTAAGCTACATCATTTAAACAACAAGCAATTTTTCTATATTTTTTTTAGATGCGCTGTTATGTTCTGAAAATATTGATGGTAGAAGCAGTATGATAGCCTTATCGGTTCCGAAGATATTGAGCAAAAAGTGACTTGAGTTTGTGAAAAACCTAAGAAAATCGCAACAAACGTAAAGTTTAGTAAATCTCTCAAGATCCTAGTCAAAAGTTTTTTTGTGATAACTTCGGAACGAATAAGGCAATCGTCCACGTTTTGGTATCAAAACTTCCGCAAAGAAAAGCTACATCTTAATATTTCATAACAATAATTAGAATTAGTGCGGAATAGGCGGTATTGTCTAAATAGACATTTGTAGCTAGTTACACTACATCATTTAGACAATTTTTCTATATTTTCTATATTTAGATGCGCTGTTATGTTGTGAAAATTGATGGTAGAACCAGGACGATAGCCTTCCTGATTCCGAAAATATTGAGCAAAAACTAACCTCTAAATGTTAGCAATTTTTAAATGAAATAACAATGTGCTAAAACTAGATTAAATAACCTACAAAATAAGATATTACACGATAAAATTGCGTCAGAACTAAGTGAGATACAAGCAAAACAAAACTAATTTTTCAAAATATTAAGCGTCTCAGAAAAACTGCGATATTTTCGAAATTACAACGAATTTTGTAATAACTCGATAGAAACCATAAACTAGATTAAATTAGCTTTAAAATGATATATAATACGTCTATGCAGTGCTAACACTTAGCTAATAATCGTCGCTTGCAAATTAAGTACGACGCATGCGTAAAAATTTCGAAAATTCCTTATAACTTCGAAAATATTAACAATTTTTAAATGAGGCAACAATGTGCTAAAACTAGATTAAATAACCTACACAATGAGATATTACACGATAAAATTGCGTCAGAATTAAGTGAGATACAAGCAAAACAAAACTAAATTTTCAAAATATTAAGCGTCTCAGAAAAACTGCGATATTTTCGAAACTACAACGAATTTTGTAATAACTCCATAGAATCCATAAACTACATTAAAATAGCTTTAAAATGATATATAATACGTCTATGTAGTGCAAACACTTAGCTAATAATCGTCGCTTGCAATTTAAGTACGACGCATGCGTAAAAATTTCGAAAATTCCTTATAACTTCGAAAATATTATCAATTTTTAAATGAGACAACAATGTGCTAAAACTAGATTAAATAACCTACAAAATGAGATAATACACGATAAAATTGCGTCAGAATTAAGTGAGATACAAGCAAAACAAAACTAATTTTTCAAAATATTAAGCGTCTCAGAAAAATGGCGATATTTTCGAAAATACAACGAATTTTGTAATGAGCTAATTGAATCCATAAACTAGATTCCATTAGCTTTAAAACGATATGTAATACGTCTATCTAGTAACAGTTGACGTTTGATAATATCGCTGGTAAAACTGGTTCTAAATCTTTAAAAACTATCCATTTTTTGAAACTGTCGCTGTGACGTTAATATTTGACAATTTTACACAAGTGTCATATCATTTTACACAGTGTGACATCTAGTTTATAGAAATGACAAATATAACAACATCAGTTTGACCGTTTCTTTACAATCGCGATAAAGCGAATTTACAAACAATTTTAACGATTAATTGTTTGAAACTGTCGCTGTGGCATTAATATTTGACATTTTGACACATGTCACATATCACGCTATTAAGTGTGACATCTAGTTTCCAGAAATGTCAAATATTATAACATAAGTGTGACAGTTTCTTAACAATCGCGAAAAAACAAATTTACAAACAAATTTTTACGATTCACTTTTTGAAACTGTTGCTGTGACGTTAATATTCGACATTTTGACACATGTCACATATTACATTACTCAGCAGGATTTCTAGTTTCCAGAAATGTCAAATATTATAACAACACTTTGACAGTTCCTTCACAATCGCAAAAAGCAAAATTAAAAACAATTTTTGCGATTCATTTTTTGAAACTGTCGCTGTGACGTTAATATTTTACATTTTGACACTTGTCGTATATCACGTTATTCAGCATGACTTCTAGTTTCCAGAAATGTCAAATGTTATAACATCAGTTTGATAGTTCCTTCACAATTGCAAAAAGCAAATTAACAAACAAATTTTTTGAGATTCATTTTTTGAAACTGTCGCTGTGACGTTAATATTTGACATTTTGACACATGTCACATATTACTTTACTCAGTGTAACTTCTAGTTTCCATAAATGTTGAATATTATGACATCAATTTAATAGTTTCTTCACAATTGCAAAATGTAAATTTACAAACAATTAAATGTACATTTTTTGAAATAACGCAATAACGCGTACATTTTTTGAAACTGTCACTGTGAAGTTAATATTTGACATTTTGACACATTTCATATATCACGTTACTCCGTGTGACTTCTAGTTTCCAAAAATGTCAAATAATATAACATCAGTCTGATAGTTACTTAACAATCGCAAAAAGCAAATTTACAAACAAATTTTTGCGATTGATTTTTTGAAACTGTCGCTGTGACGTTAATATTTGACATTTTGACACAAGTCACAAATCACGTTTCTCAGTGTGACTTCTAGATTCCAGAAATGTTAAATATTGTAACATCAGTTTGACAGTTGCGTTACAATCGCAAAAATCAAATTTACAAACAAGTTTTCGCGATTTATTTTTTGAAACAGTCGCTGTGACGTTAATATTTGACATTTTGACACATGTCATATTTCACGTTACTCAGTGTGACTTCTAGATTCCAGAAATGTTAAATATTGTAACATCAGTTTGACAGTTTCTTCACAATCGCAAAAAGCAAATTTACAGACAAATTTTTGCGATTCATTTTTTGAAACTGTGGCTGTAATGTTAATATTTTACATTTTGACATAAGATACATATTATGTTACTCAGAGTGACTTCTAGTTTCCAGAAATGTCAAATATTATAACATCAGTCTGACAGTACTTTCACAATCGCAAAAAGTAAATTTTCAAACAATTTTTGCGTACGCGTACATTTATTAAATGTGTGCGTACATTTTTGAAACTGTAACTGTGACGTTAATATTTGACATTTTGACACATTTCACATATCAAGTTACTCAGTGTGACTTCTAATGTTCAGAAATGTTAAATATTATAACATCAGTCTGACAGTTCCATAACAATCGCAAAAAGCAAATTTACAAACAAATTTTTGCGATTCATTTTCTGAAACTGTTGCTGTGACGTTAATATTTGACATTTTGACACATGTCACATATCACGTTACTTCGTGTGACTTCTAGTCTCCAGAAATATCAAATATTATTACATCAGTTTGACAGTTTCTTCACAACCGCAAAAAGAAAATTTACAAGCAATTTTTGCGTTTCATTTTTTGAAACTTTCGCTGTCACGTTAATATTTGACATTCTGACACATATCGCATATAACTTTACTCAGCATGACCTCTAGTTTCCAGAAATGTGAAATGTTATAACATCAGTTTAACAGTTTCTTCCCAATCGCAAAAAGCAAATTTTACAAACAATTTTTACAATTCATCATTTTTTTAAACTGTCGCTGTGACGTCAATATTTGACATTTTGACACATGTCACATATCACGTTACTCCGTGTAACTTCTAGTTTCCAGAAATGTCAAATATAATATCAGTGTGACAGTTCCTTCGCAATCGCGAAAAAGCAACATTTACAAACAATTTTTGAGATCCACTTCTTGAAACTGTCGCTGTGACGTCAATATTTGATATTTTGACACATATCACATAGTTTTCGGATTAATCTTGGGATGCTGAGTCCAACGGTGACAGTCTGTAGGCGAAGTCGTTCAGGAAATCTGCGAAAAGTTGCGAGTAATTAGTTTTTTCAAAAATACGTGGACACATTGATGCAATGGAAAGGTGTTAAAATCGTGATACAGGTGTCAAAACCAAACTGACATTTAGTGCATTTATTAGTGTAATAAAAATATATTAAAGTTTTTCCTAAAACAAAATAAAATAAACAGAACAGACACACCGTTACAAACACCTCGTAAAATTAACAGAAGAGGACGTAAGGCTCCGGCCACCGCACCTCACCAACCAATCACAGACCAATAAAATATAACACTAAACCAATGACCTTCCTACGCGTAGTAGGAAGGCGGCACCGTAAGGTCACTTAACACCAGCAACTCGTTCTCGGTGAACTTCAACTTGTGATTCTCCCAATCGGCGTGGTGCGTCCGCTTGAAGTCACCCAAAGTCTTGCGAATTGTTGCCTAAAACAAACAGGAGAGATTGAAAATTTGTATGAAGTATTAAAAGTTGATAAATTAACTATAAGTTGGCGAAAAGTAGAATATTCTAGTTAATCTAGTTTTTAAGTTACAAGAGTTTGAATTTGAAAATCCGTACTAGTTTTAGTTTTGCAAATATCTCATGTCTTTTTGCAAATAGAAATTTGCAATTAACGAAGTAATAAAACTAGATAAATTAGTTACAAGTTGGTGAAAACCAGAATATTCTAACTAATCTAGTTTTTAAGTTACAACAGTTTGAAGTTGCAAATCTGGACTAGTTTTAGCTTTTTGCAAATATCTCATGTCTTTTTGCAAACACAAATTTGCAATTAACGAAGTAATAAAATTAGATAAACTAGCTATAAGTTGGCGAAAACTAGAATATTCTAGCTAATCTAGTTTTTAAGTTACAACAGTTTGAAGTTGCAAATCCGGACTAGTATTAGTTTTTTGCGAATATCTCATGTATTTTTGCAAACACAAATTAGCCATTAACGAAGTAATAAAACTTGATAAATTAGCTATAAGTTGGCGAAAACTAGAATATTCTAGCTAATCTAGTTTTTAAGTTACAACAGTTTGAAGTTGCAAATCCGGACTAGTTTTAGTTTTTTGCAAATATCTCATGTATTTTTGCAAACACAAATTTGCAATTAACGAAGTAATAAAACTAGATAAATTAGCTATAAGTTGGCGAAAACTAGAATATTCTAGCTAATCTAGTTTTTAAGTTACAACAGTTCGAAGTTGCAAATCCGGACTAGTTTTAGTTTTTTGCAAATATCTCATGTCTTTTTGCAAACACAAATTTGCAAATAACGGAGTAGTAAAACTAGATAAACTAGCTATTAATTGGCGAAAACTTGAATATTCTATCTAATCTAGTTTTTAAGTTACAACAGTTTGAAATTGCAAATCCGCACAAGTTTTAGTTTTTTGCAAATATCTCATGTATTTTTGCAAACAGAAATTTGTCATTAAAGAAGTAATGAAACTAGATAAACTAGCTACAAGTTGGCGAAAACTAGAATATTCTAGCTTATCTAGTTTTTCAGTTACAACAGTTTGAAGTTGCAAATCCGGACTAGTTTTAGTTTTTTGAAAATATTTCATGTCTTTTTGGAAACACAAATTTGCAATTAACGGAGTAATAAAACTAGATAAATTAGCTACAAGTTGCCGAAAACTAGAATATTCTAGCTAATCTACTTTTTAAGTTACAACTGATTGAAGTTGAAAATCCGGACTAGTCTTAGTTTTTTGCAAATATCTCATGTATTTTTGCAAACACAAATTTGCAATTAACGAATTAATAAAACTTGATAAATTAGCTATAAGTTGCCGAAAACTAGAATATTCTAGCTAATCTAGTTTTTAAGTTACAACAGTTTGAAGTTGCAAATCCGGACTAGTTTTAGTTTTTTGCGAATATCTCATGTATTTTTGCAAACACCAATTTGCAATTAACGAATTAATAAAACTTGATAAATTAGCTATAAGTTGGCGAAAACTAGAATATTCTAGCTAATCTAGTTTTTAAGTTACAACAGTTTGAAGTTGCAAATCCGGACTAGTTTTAGTTTCTAGCAAATATCTCAAGTCTTATTGCAAACAGAAATTTGCAATCAACAAAGTAATAAAACTAGATAAACTAGCTACAAGTTGGCGAAAACTAGAATATTCTAGCTAATCTAGTTTTTAAGTTACAACAGTTTGAAGTTGCAAATCCGGACTAGTTTTAGTTTCTAGCAAATATCTCAAGTCTTATTGCAAACACAAATTTGCAATCAACAAAGTAATAAAACTAGATAAACTAGCTACAAGTTGGCGAAAACTAGAATATTCTAGCTAATCTAGTTTTTAAGTTACAACAGTTTGAAGTTGCAAATCCGGACTAGTTTTAGTTTCTAGCAAATATCTCAAGTCTTATTGCAAACACAAATTTGCAATCAACAAAGTAATAAAACTAGATAAACTAGCTACAAGTTGGCGAAAACTAGAATATTCTAGCTAATCTAGTTTTTAAGTTACAACAGTTTGAAGTTGCAAATCCGGACTAGTTTTAGTTTCTAGCAAATATCTCAAGTCTTATTGCAA
The DNA here is from genome assembly GCA_944588485.1 of Phosphuga atrata. Classification (NCBI taxonomy): domain Eukaryota; kingdom Metazoa; phylum Arthropoda; class Insecta; order Coleoptera; family Silphidae; genus Phosphuga; species Phosphuga atrata. The sequence continues at coordinate 28,491,200 of OX155906.1, forward strand.
ACACAAATTTGCAATCAACAAAGTAATAAAACTAGATAAACTAGCTACAAGTTGGCGAAAACTAGAATATTCTAGCTAATCTAGTTTTTAAGTTACAACAGTTTGAAGTTGCAAATCCGGACTAGTTTTAGTTTCTAGCAAATATCTCAAGTCTTATTGCAAACACAAATTTGCAATCAACAAAGTAATAAAACTAGATAAACTAGCTACAAGTTGGCGAAAACTAGAATATTCTAGCTAATCTAGTTTTTAAGTTACAACAGTTTGAAGTTGCAAATCCGGACTAGTTTTAGTTTCTAGCAAATATCTCAAGTCTTATTGCAAACACAAATTTGCAATCAACAAAGTAATAAAACTAGATAAACTAGCTACAAGTTGGCGAAAACTAGAATATTCTAGCTAATCTAGTTTTTAAGTTACAACAGTTTGAAGTTGCAAATCCGGACTAGTTTTAGTTTCTAGCAAATATCTCAAGTCTTATTGCAAACACAAATTTGCAATCAACAAAGTAATAAAACTAGATAAACTAGCTACAAGTTGGCGAAAACTAGAATATTCTAGCTAATCTAGTTTTTAAGTTACAACAGTTTGAAGTTGCAAATCCGGACTAGTTTTAGTTTCTAGCAAATATCTCAAGTCTTATTGCAAACACAAATTTGCAATCAACAAAGTAATAAAACTAGATAAACTAGCTACAAGTTGGCGAAAACTAGAATATTCTAGCTAATCTAGTTTTTAAGTTACAACAGTTTGAAGTTGCAAATCCGGACTAGTTTTAGTTTCTAGCAAATATCTCAAGTCTTATTGCAAACACAAATTTGCAATCAACAAAGTAATAAAACTAGATAAACTAGCTACAAGTTGGCGAAAACTAGAATATTCTAGCTAATCTAGTTTTTAAGTTACAACAGTTTGAAGTTGCAAATCCGGACTAGTTTTAGTTTCTAGCAAATATCTCAAGTCTTATTGCAAACACAAATTTGCAATCAACAAAGTAATAAAACTAGATAAACTAGCTACAAGTTGGCGAAAACTAGAATATTCTAGCTAATCTAGTTTTTAAGTTACAACAGTTTGAAGTTGCAAATCCGGACTAGTTTTAGTTTCTAGCAAATATCTCAAGTCTTATTGCAAACACAAATTTGCAATCAACAAAGTAATAAAACTAGATAAACTAGCTACAAGTTGGCGAAAACTAGAATATTCTAGCTAATCTAGTTTTTAAGTTACAACAGTTTGAAGTTGCAAATCCGGACTAGTTTTAGTTTCTAGCAAATATCTCAAGTCTTATTGCAAACACAAATTTGCAATCAACAAAGTAATAAAACTAGATAAACTAGCTACAAGTTGGCGAAAACTAGAATATTCTAGCTAATCTAGTTTTTAAGTTACAACAGTTTGAAGTTGCAAGTCCGAAACAGTTTTAGTTTTCTGCAAATATCTCATGTATTTTTACAAACACAAATTTGCAATTAACGAAGTAATAAAACTAGATAAACTAGCTACAAGTTGGCGAAAACTAGAATGTTCTAGCTAATTTAGTTTATAAGTTACAACAGTTTGAAGTTGCAAATCCGGACTAGTTTTAGTTTTTTGCAAATATCTCATGTCTTTTTGCAAACACAAATTTGCAATTACCGAAGTAATAAAACCAGATAAACTAGCTACAAGTTGGCGAAAACTAGAATATTTTAACTAATCTAGTTTTTAAGTTAGAACAGTTTGAAGTTGAAAATCCAGACCAGTTTTAGTTTTTTGTAAATATCTCATGTATTTTTGCAAACAGAAATTTGCAATTAGCAAAGTAATAAAAGCAGATAAACTAGCTATAAGTTGGTGAAAACTAGAATATTCTAGCTAATCTAGTTTTTAAGTTACAACAGTATGAAGTTGCAAATCCGCACTAGATTTAGTTTTTTGCAAATATCTCATGTCTTTTTGGAAACACAAATTTGCAATTAACGGAGTAATAAAACTAGATAAATTAGCTACAAGTTGATAAACTAACTATAAATTGTCGGAAACTAGAATATTCTAGCTAATCTAGTTTTTAAGTTACAACAGTTTGAAGTTACATATCCGGGCTAGTTTTAGTTTTTTTGCGAATATCTCATGTATTTTTGCAAACACAAATTTGCAATTAACGAAGTTATAAAACTAGATAAACTAGCTATAAGCTGGCGAAAACTATAATATACTAACTAATCTAGTTTTTCAGTTACAACAGTTTGAAGTTGGAAATCCGGACTTGTTTTAGTTTTTTTCAAATATCTCATGTATTTTTGCAAACACAAATTTGCAATTACCGAAGTAATAAAACCAGATAAATTAGCTACAAGTTGACGAAAACTAGAATATTCTAGCTAACCTAGTTTTTAAGTTACAACAGTTTGAAGTTGCAAATCCTGACCCCTAGTTTTAGTTTTTTGCAAATATCTCATGCATTTTTGCAAACACAACTTTGCAATTAATGAAGTTATAAAACTAGACAAACTAGCTATAAGTTAGCGAAAACTAGAATATTCTAGCTAACCTAGTTTTTAAGTTACAACAGTTTGAAGTTGCAAATCGGGACTAGTTTTAGCTTTTTTGCAAATATCTCATGCATTTTTGCAAACACAACTTTGCAATTAACGAAGTTATAAAACTAGACAAACTAGCTATAAGTTGGCAAAAACTGGAATATTCTAGCTTATCTAGTTTTTCAGATACAACAGTTTGAAGTTGCAAATCCGGACTAGTTTTAGTTTCTAGCAAATATCTCAAGTCTTATTGCAAACACAAATTTGCAATCAACAAAGTAATAAAACTAGATAAACTAGCTACAAGTTGGCGAAAACTAGAATATTCTAGCTAATCTAGTTTTTAAGTTACAACAGTTTGAAGTTGCAAGTCCGAAACAGTTTTAGTTTTCTGCAAATATCTCATGTATTTTTACAAACACAAATTTGCAATTAACGAAGTAATAAAACTAGATAAACTAGCTACAAGTTGGCGAAAACTAGAATGTTCTAGCTAATTTAGTTTATAAGTTACAACAGTTTGAAGTTGCAAATCCGGATTAGTTTTAGTTTTTTGCAAATATCTCATGTCTTTTTGCAAACACAAATTTGCAATTACCGAAGTAATAAAACCAGATAAACTAGCTACAAGTTGGCGAAAACTAGAATATTTTAACTAATCTAGTTTTTAAGTTAGAACAGTTTGAAGTTGAAAATCCAGACCAGTTTTAGTTTTTTGTAAATATCTCATGTATTTTTGCAAACAGAAATTTGCAATTAGCAAAGTAATAAAAGCAGATAAACTAGCTATAAGTTGGTGAAAACTAGAATATTCTAGCTAATCTAGTTTTTAAGTTACAACAGTATGAAGTTGCAAATCCGCACTAGATTTAGTTTTTTGCAAATATCTCATGTCTTTTTGGAAACACAAATTTGCAATTAACGGAGTAATAAAACTAGATAAATTAGCTACAAGTTGATAAACTAACTATAAATTGTCGGAAACTAGAATATTCTAGCTAATCTAGTTTTTAAGTTACAACAGTTTGAAGTTACATATCCGGGCTAGTTTTAGTTTTTTTGCGAATATCTCATGTATTTTTGCAAACACAAATTTGCAATTAACGAAGTTATAAAACTAGATAAACTAGCTATAAGCTGGCGAAAACTATAATATACTAACTAATCTAGTTTTTCAGTTACAACAGTTTGAAGTTGGAAATCCGGACTTGTTTTAGTTTTTTTCAAATATCTCATGTATTTTTGCAAACACAAATTTGCAATTACCGAAGTAATAAAACCAGATAAATTAGCTACAAGTTGACGAAAACTAGAATATTCTAGCTAACCTAGTTTTTAAGTTACAACAGTTTGAAGTTTCAAATCGGGACTAGTTTTAGCTTTTTTGCAAATATCTCATGCATTTTTGCAAACACAACTTTGCAATTAATGAAGTTATAAAACTAGACAAACTAGCTATAAGTTAGCGAAAACTAGAATATTCTAGCTAACCTAGTTTTTAAGTTACAACAGTTTGAAGTTGCAAATCGGGACTAGTTTTAGCTTTTTTGCAAATATCTCATGCATTTTTGCAAACACAACTTTGCAATTAACGAAGTTATAAAACTAGACAAACTAGCTATAAGTTGGCAAAAACTGGAATATTCTAGCTTATCTAGTTTTTCAGATACAACAGTTTGAAGTTGCAAATCCTGACCCCTAGTTTTAGTTTTTTGCAAATATCTCATGTATTTTAGCAAACACAAATTTGCAATTAAAGAAGTAATAAAGCTAGACAAATTAGCTACAAGCTGCCGAAAACTACAATATTCTAGCTATTTTAGTTTTTGAGTTACAACAGTTTGTAATTACTCACCGGGATGGGTTGAGGGTCGCTAAGATGCGGCCCGAGCTCCTCGAAGATGCCGGGCAGGATGTCAGGTACGTCGTATGGATGCGCGTTCACGTAGCTGCACAGTCCGAGGACGCCAGCGTGGCGTACGTGGACGTTCGAGCTGACGCCGTTCGACTTGGCCGCCAAACGCGTCTTGGCTTTGTCGCGGAAGCGCGACAACAGCTCCTCCGGATCCGGGATGAAGTTGCAGTGGAGCAGACCGCTGATTACCTGCGAGGCTTTCACGCGCACTTCCGGCTGTGGATCCTCCAACAATTCCAACGCCAAAGATTCAATCTACAATAAAAAAAAATAAGAGATAACATTGGAGTAATCTTAAGTTAGTCCACCCAATATACACTAGTATTCGAAATCGTCAATAGACCTTTTTACGGTAAGTTCAGCGCATGCGTATCCGTCATGTTTGAAAGGCGGGAATATGAAAGTTTCGGGCACATATATAGTTATACGTCAAAATTGCCTGAACTTTTTGACTTTTAGACCACCCAATATACAAATTCCAGTTATTACATTTGAAATATCTCAGTTATTAGAAAAGTTATCGAATCGCAGTTTTCACCTTCTGGTTTCAAATCAAATTCTGCGTTGTTAGTTACCTTATCGATCCAAATTTTCGAGGTTCTGATGGTGGACATGTTGTGGAAGACGAAGACGGTGATGAACTCGGCGATGACGGCTCTGGCGGACCAGAAGGGACAGTGCGCCACGGCGTCGATGGCCTCCAGCGTGGCGGCGATGTGGACTGGAGGGATCATGATGTTGGCGAAGACCGCGATGAGGTTGGTGCAGATCGTCGAGAGCTCGTCGTCGCTTTCGTTGCCTTGCAGCACGCAGGCCAGAGGGAGCAGGGAGAAGTGCTCCGGCACTGCTGAATACGTCGCCTTCACGAGACTTCCCGTCACATACTTTGCCACTAAAAACAAACGAAAATGAATTTTTTGAAACTGTCACTGTGACGTTAATACTTGACAATTTGAGACATGTCACATATCACGTTACTCAGTATGACTTCCAGTTTTCAAAAATGTCAAAGATTGCAACATCAGTTTGATAGTTTCTGCACAATCGCAAAAAGCAAATTTACAAACAAATTTTTGCGATTCATTTCTTGAAACTGTCGCTGTGACGTTAATATTTTACATTTTGACACATGTAATATATCAAATTACTCAGTGTGACTTCTAGTTTCCAGAAATATCAAATATTATAACATGAGTTTGACAGTTTCCTCACAATCGCAAAAAGCAAATTTACAAACAAATTTTTGAGATTCATTTTTTGAAACTGTCGGGGTGACGTTAATATTTGACATGTTGACACATGTCACATATCACGTTACTCAGCGTGAAACCTAGTTTCCAGAAATGTCAAATTTTATAACATCAGTTTGACAGTTTCTTCATAATCGCAAAAAGCAAATTTACAAACAAATTTTTGGGATTCATTTTTTGAAACTGTCGCTATGACGTTAATATTTGGCATTTTGACACATGTCGCATATCACGTTACTCAGCGTGACTTCTAGTTTTCAGAAATGTCAAATATTGTAACATCAGTTTGACAGTTTCTTCACAATCGCAAAAAGCAAATTTACAAACAAATTTTTGCGATTTATTTCTTGAAACTGTCGCTGTGACGTTAACATTTGACATTTTGACACATGTAATATATCAAATTACTCAGTGTGACTTCTAGTTTCCAGAAATGTCAAATATTATAACATGAGTTTGACAGTTTCCTTACAATCGCAAAAAGCAAATTTACAAACAAATTTTTGCGATTCATTTCTTGAAACTGTCGCTGTGACGTTAACATTTGATATTTTGACACATGTAATATATCAAATTACTCAGTGTGACTTCTAGTTTCCAGAAATGTCAAATATTATAACATGAGTTTGACAGTTTCCTCACAATCGCAAAAAGCAAATTTACAAACAAATTTTTGCGATTCATTTCTTGAAACTGTCGCTGTGACGTTAATATTTGACGTTTTGACACATGTAATATATCAAATTACTCAGTGTGACTTCTAGTTTCCAGAAATGTTAAATATTATAACATGAGTTTGACAGTTTCCTCACAATCGCAAAAAGCAAATTTACAAACAAATTTTTGCGATTTATTTCTTGAAACTGTCGCTGTGACGTTAATATTTGACATTTTGACACATGTCACATATCACGTAACACAGCGTGATTTCTAGTTTCCAGAAACGTCAAATATTGTAACATCAGTTTGACAGTTTCCTCACAATCGCAAAAAGCAAATTTACAAACAAATTTTTGAGATTCATTTCTTGAAACTGTCGCTGTGACGTTAATATTTGACATTTTGACACATGTAATATATCAAATTACTCAGTGTGACTTCTAGTTTCCAGAAATGTCAAATATTATAACATGAGTTTGACAGTTTCCTCACAATCGCAAAAAGCAAATTTACAAACAAATTTTTGCGATTCATTTCTTAAAACTGTCGCTGTGAGGTTAATATTTGACATTTTGACACATGTAATATATCAAATTACTCAGTGTGACTTCTAGTTTCCAGAAATGTCAAATATTATAACATGAGTTTGACAGTTTCCTCATAATCGCAAAAAGCAAATTTACAAATAAATTTTTGCGATTCATTTCTTGAAACTGTCGCTGTGACGTTAACATTTGATATTTTGACACATGTAATATATCAAATTACTCAGTGTGACTTCTAGTTTCCAGAAATGTCAAATATTATAACATGAGTTTGACAGTTTCCTTACAATCGCAAAAAGCAAATTTACAAACAAATTTTTGCGATTCATTTCTTGAAACTGTCGCTGTGACGTTAACATTTGATATTTTGACACATGTAATATATCAAATTACTCAGTGTGACTTCTAGTTTCCAGAAATGTCAAATATTATAACATGAGTTTGACAGTTTCCTCACAATCGCAAAAAGCAAATTTACAAACAAATTTTTGCGATTCATTTCTTGAAACTGTCGCTGTGACGTTAATATTTGACATTTTGACACATGTCACATATCACGTTACTCAGCGTGACTTCTAGTTTTCAAAAATGTCAAATATTTTAACATCAGTTTGACAGTTTCCTGTCAAATATGTTTGACATGTTTCCTCACCAACTTTGAACATTCTTATAGCCTTCTCTCGCTCGGCGTCCTCGTCGGTGGCGACCAAATCCAAACCTCTATTGCCTGCATCGACTCGCTCCGCCCGTTCCAAGCGCAGCAACGTCGTGTCATACAGCTCCTTAAAAACCCCGGCGACTTCCTCGAAGAACTCGCTGACGCGTGGACAGTTGGTCACGGACACGTAACCAGACTGGCACTTTCCCGTCGGGAAGAGGAAGTTCCCGGCGGGATGTCTGAGATCCTGGGCGAAGGTGTTCGTCAAGCACCAGCTGATCTTATCCCGAACGTTCTGAAACTGGTGGTCCAGGTGTGTCTTGAGATACGCCAGATTCCGTCGAATCAATTCGCAGTTCCTCCACGACTGCTGCGTCAGAGCGCACTGCAGTATATAAATCCTGCAGCATCCCACGAAGCTCGACTGCTCCATCAACGGATTCTCCATCAGGAACTCGAGCAGCGGGTAATACCGCCTCGGATCCCGGTTCTCCAGCCCCATGGAGATGCCCCCCGCCCAATCCAGAAGCGTCTCGTTCGACAGATTACTGAAAGCCGTCCGGATCACCGGCAGGATCTCCTCCCACATCCGCTGCGTCTTCTCAAAACTCCAATGCTTACAGCCGGATATCAAGCCTGAAACAATCTCCGCTACGCAGCGTTGACTCTGCTCCTGCTTGTCCTCCACAAGGGTTCGCAAACGCGGAAGGAACACCTCCAGGATATTATCCTCATAGATCTTAAAGAGATACTAAAGCGAACATTAGTTAGGCTGAGATAAGAAACCATAAGATAGGCCGTACCTTAAACAGGATAAACCTGTACGGGTTGAACTTGTCGTTGCCTTTCTTTTCTTCCATCGCGAAGAAGTTCATCAACGCTTCCACGCACTTCTTGTCCTTAAAGAACTCGTAGATCTCAACTTGTTGCTCGCTCATCGTTCCCTCGACGACTTTGGGTTGCTGTGTGGGCGGAGCCGCGACCATCAACGTCTTGGGCCAGCAGTAGAACCCGACGTATTCCTTGTGGACGAACGCCGATTGGTTCCATTTGGCCGCGTCGTTCGGCAAATTGGACGAATCGTAGAGCAGCCATTGGTTGTCCGCGCGAACTCCTATCTTGTCCTCGCGCCGATTCGCCGCGAACGGATCGACCTCCAGCTTCCGGAACTCCGGCTTGTTCTGGATCAGGATGAAGATCACCAGCTTCAGCCCGATCTTCCGGATCTTGATCAGATCGCTCAGCAGCGTCTGCAGGAAGAACTTGACCACCGCCGGACTGTACTTCACGTCGCAGTGCACCAGATCCCTCAGAAAACAAATCGCCAACAGATGGTAACGCCAATGTCTGCAAACAACTTGAATTAGTCTCAGAAAATTGGTTATAACTAAGAAACTAGTTGGTCCACATCTACAAGTTTAGTATTGAATTGAAGCTAAAACTTCAAGGTATAAACCAAGATTAGTTTGAGCTACGTAGCACAGCTAGTTTTTGAGATATCAAGGTGATTTGAATTGAAAATTTTGATTGAAACAAACTTTGACTAGTCTTAGATATTCGTTTATAACTAAGGAACTAGTTGGTCAAGATCACCAAGTTTTGCGTAGAATTGAAGCTAAAACTTCAAGGAATAAGCTAAGATTAGTTTGAGCTACGTAGCACATCTACATTTTGAGTTACTAACAAGTTTCCGTTAGTGGCAGCGTCCAGAAGCATATCGACGGTTTCCCGATAGTTCTTCAAGTTTTCCTCGGAGAGTCGTTTCAGCTTGTCGGCGCCGTCGCGGATGCTGCCGGAAAACGCGTCGAGATTGATCTCGGGGCGTATCTGCGCGAGGTCGTAGCCGACGGTCAGCGACTTCTCGGGGATCTCCAGGTTGATCGCGATCGTCGGGAAGAACTTGTGGACGCAGCTGACGATCCCGTCGATCAAGTTCACGATGGAGAGCTTCTCCGAGGGCTTCGAACGCACCAGCAGAGGCCACACCTCGCGGATGAAGGACCAGTCGTGACGCGCCACCAGCGGCGTCGATTTCGGCCCCAGCAGCGTGTATAGGCAACCCTTGAAGCTCTCGTGGTTCTCCGACGAATCAGAGCGCAAGATCTCGGTCAGATACGGCGTCAGGATCTTGTAGCTGTAGCGGTATCGCGTAATCACTCCAAACAGCTTTGTCTGCGAAGAACTCCTCACCTAGAAGAACAAACTTACTTCAAGCAATCTCATCATCAAAGCAAATTTCTTCGTCTGTCTTTCCCCTTTCCAACAAGACCAAACAATCTAATCTACTCCTAGTAGTTTTGCTAGAAATACCAATTTACTGAGACAACTCATTTAACCAAATAGTCGAAACGTTTTAGTCTATAACTCGTAGTCTAGTTAGGTTATGCGATAAACAAAAACAGTCCCAAATTCGCAATTTAATCTACTTTCCTTCAATACCAATCGCATTGCTCTACTTCGTAAATTAATAGAGTTACAGCAGTTTTTACCTCACTATATCGACTGGTTGAAAGCTTGAACAGATCGACGAGGATCTGCTTGTGAGTTGCGGTGAACATGCAGCTCCTGCTCTCGTTTCTGAACTCCTGGTGCAACATGACGCGGTCAATGAGGATGTGGCGCAGATGCATTTTGTTCTTGTGCAGTTTGTCCTCCATCAGGTCCTTGATCACGTGGAAAGTGCGCCAGTGGTGCTCGAAGTCTTTACCGCGGAACTTGTTGAACAGCAGCAGGTCGTAGATCTGAAAATTTGCAAAGTTTAGGCGTAAGTCTTGCGAAAATCCGACTGGAAATGAGCGAGCTATGAGCGAAAAATTAGAAAGTTTGACAGGTGTCAAAATTGAATGTTAGAAAGTGTAAAGCGAGCTGTTTCAAAGCAAACGTCGAAAATTTGGTTGAAATCGCTTCAAAAATAACCGAGATATCGTGCGAGAAAGACAAAATGCCAAACTGTCAGTTTTGTCAAAGTTGGAAACAAACTGTCAAATTTTGGGATTGTTTACTTGAAGTTGTCCCGGTTACTGTTACGATATTAAAAAAAGTTGGCTTTGAAATTTGAGTAAGTACTTTGAAATATCCGCCAAATTTGACATCTGTCAAAAAAAAGTTATTAAGATTTATTATATAGAATTGAATATGTAACAGATTACCGAAAACTAGAACGTAATCTGACAAGAAATAACCGAGAAAACAGCAAACTGTCATTTCTGACAGCAACTGTCATTTCGACAAAGAACGGACTGTTTCCAAGAAAACGTCGAAAATTTGGTTGAAATCGCCTGAGAAATAACCGAGATATCCTTCGCGAAAGGCAAAATGTCAAACTGTCAGTTTTGTCAAAATTGGAAATAAACTGTCAAATTCTGGGATTGTTTACTTGAAGTTGTCCCGGTTACTGTTACGATAATAAAAAAAAGTTGGCTTTGAAATTTGAGTAATTACTTTGAAATATGCGCCAAATTTGACATCTGTCAAAAAAAAGTTATTAAGATTTATTATATAGAATTGAATATGTAATTGATTACCGAAAACTAGAACGAAATCCGACAAGAAATAACCGAGAAAACAGCAAACTGTCATTTCTGACAGCAAATGTCATTTCGACATAGATCGGACTGTTTCAAAGAAAACGCCGAAAATTTGGGTAAAATCGGTTCAAAAATAACCGAGATAGGCTTCGCGAAAAACAAAATGCCAAACTGTCAGTTTTGTCAAAGTTGGAAACAAACCGTCAAATTTTGGGATTCTTTACCTGAAGTTGACCCGGTTACTGCTACGATATTAAAAAAAAGTTGGCTTTGAAATTTGAGTAATTACTTTGAAATATGCGCCAAATTTGACATCTGCCAAAAAAAGTTATGAAGATTTATTATAAAGAATTGAATATGTAATAGATTAAAGAAAACTAGAACGAAATCCGACTAGAAATAACTGAGAAATCAGCAAACTGTCATTTCTGACAGCAAATGTCATTTCGGCATAGAGCGGACTGTTTCAAAGAAAACGTCGAAAATTTGGTTGAAATCGCTTGAGAAATAACCGAGATATCCTTCGCGAAAGGCAAAATGCCGAACTGTCAGTTTTGTCAAAGTTGGAAACAAACTGTCAAATTTTGGGATTATTTACTTGAAGTTGTCACGGTTACTGTTACGATATTAAAAAAAAAGTTGGCTTTGAAATTTGAGTAATTACTTTGAAATATGCGCAAAATTTGACATCTGTCAAAAAAAGTTATTAAGATTTATTATAAAGAATTAAATATGTAATAGATTACCGAAAACTAGAACTAAATCCGACAAGAAATAACCAAGAAAACAGCAAACTGTCATTTATGATAGCAACTGTCATTTTTGACATTAAACTTACACGTATGATGCTGAAGATGCTCTTGGTGCATTGAAAATTTGGTTGAAATCGCCACAGAAACAACCGAGATATCCTTCGCGAAAGGCAAAATGCCAAACTGTCAGTTTTGGCAAAATTGGAAACAAACTGTCAAATTTTGTGATTGTTTACTTGAAGTTTATCCCATTTACTGTTATGATATTAAAAAAAAGTTGGCTTTGAAATTTGAGTAATAACTTTGAAATATCCGCCAAGTTTGACATCTGTCAAAAAAAAGTTATTAAGATTTATTATAAAGAATTGAATATGTAATAGATTACCGTAAACTAGAACGAAATCCGACAAGAAATAACCGAGAAAACAGCAAACTGTCATTTCTGACAGCAACTGTCATTTTTGACATTAAACTTACACGTATGATGCTGAAGATGCTCTTGGTGTCTCCTTCGTCGATTTCTAGCAATCGCTCCTGCACGCCATGCACAACGTCTGCGATAACTTTTCTGACATTTCTACCATCCGGCATCGACACAAAATGTCCGCTCTCCACTATCAACTCAAACGCCCACGGATCCAACACAGAATCAATGCTAAAACAAAACAAAAATCAAATAGCTTGATAAATGTCAAATTTGACAGTTGTCAAAACTTACATGTTTAGAGCAGGTTCCTGCCAAAATGGGAGAACGGTGTGACAGCCTAGACATGCGAAGATGATCTTAAAAGTCTTCCTGAGCTCCTCCCTGCCTAGATCGAGCTCCCCGCTGGAATACGCCTGCAGCTTATGCAACTCCGGCACCAGATATCTGTCAAGCAGACTTTGGACACACCTGATCTCGCCCTCCCCCGGCACGAACCACTTGATATTCAAATCTCTGATGTTCCCGGCGTTCCCCCACTCCCTGATGGGCAGGAAGTCTTTGACGTGGGTGTCGTAAGGCGTTGCGGTGCTCTTATACTCCAACGGAGCGATAAACGTCAAAGTTGTCATCATGACAGTCAACATCCTAGCCGCTAGTAGACCCCCTTGGATCGATGTCATAAACAAAATGCGATCTAGAATCGACTGAAGACGATCTTGGTATTGTACAACCTCGGATCTGACATCTACTATCTGTCAAAATGATTAAATTAGTGAATGGATTAAAATAAAAATTAGAAATTTGTTCGGGCTTTAAATCTATAGAGATTTTCGAAAACCAGAGTGAAATTGGTTTATAAATAAACGAGTTATCGCCAAAAAACGTTAACTGTCAAAATTGTGAAAACTTGTTGGAATATAACGCGTGATGTATCAAAAGATGCGTTCGATTCTTTAGATTTGAATTGCGAAAGATTTTTTGCAAAAACTTCATTCGTTGCAAAGTTATTTACGAAAAACGATAACTGTCAAAATGCATAAAACTCAGATCAGATTTTGACACGCGATATATCAAATTAAAGGTACTTTCGCGTAGATTAACATTCCGAAAAAACAAATAGCAAAATTAGCACCGTTTATCGATTATCAACAAAAATCTTACTTCTGATAGCAGCATGAGGTAGTAAAGCAGCTCCTCGTCTAGGTTCTCCTCCTTGGTGACGTCATCGCCGTCGCCCAGCAATCCGTCTATTAAATCGCACAGGTGAGGTATAAAGTGTTTGGCAGTTTCCACGGGATTGATCTGTCCGAAAATCTGACAGATCATGCTGACCATCCGACCCGACACCTTGATCTCGAATATCCGCGACATCGCGAATTGTCGGAACTTCTTCAACGCCGCCTAAAGCAAAAAAAAACAAAAAATATTGTAACTGTCAAAATGGTTTAGTTAATTGGATTTTTATGTGTGATATGTCAAATTGTTCGTTTTCTTGCCTAGATTTTATCTGCGAAAGAATTTTTGTTAAAGCTATTGTAGTTTATGAGATATTTGAATAAAACGGTAACTGTCAAAGTTTATAAAATTGGTCCGATTTTGACGTGCGATACCTTAAATTAAAGGTATTTTAGCACACATTAACATTCCGTCAAAATTTCGATACGACTCGTAACGGTTTGAGAGCTATTCGTAAAAATTTACGTTAAAAACGTTCAGCAGAAGTTTGACAGACGTTTAAACTGCGTCAAATTGTGCAAGTTTGTGTTTAGATTATCAGTCTGGAAGAAATTTTTGACAAACTCTAACCGTTTGCAGGTTATTAAAAAAATGTAACTGTCAAAATGGTTTAAAGTTAATTGGATTTAGATGTGTGATACATCAAATTGTTCGTTTTCTTGTCTAGGTTTTAGCTGTGAAAGAACTTTTGATAAAGATATAGTAGTTTATGTGTTATTTAAATAAAACGTTAACTGTCAAAGTTAATAAAGTTGGTCCGAGTTTGACGTGCGTTACCTAAAATTAAAGGTATTTTCGCACAGATTAAGATTTTGTAAAAATATCGTTAAAATTCTCAACCGTTTAAGAGTTATTCGTAAAAACTTACGTTAAAAACTTTGGGTGGACACTGTGTGAGCACGGCCGAGAGTACGGCAACCAGCGCGCTTTCCGTCACAATATCCGACTTGCTTTTCCTCCTGTCGGTGTCGTTCTGCTCCATCCGCGTCGATTCCAGCGCGTTGGACTCCACCCACGTGCACAATCTGTCCAGAAACTGCAGCACAAAGTCCTCGAAACCCGCAGTGGCCTCGCAAACGATCTGCTCCTCCTCCGTCAAATCGTCGTAGTGCCTACTAGCCTCCGAAGAATCCAGCAACGGAATCATGTTGACGAATTGCAGGATGAAATTGAACGTGATGAAGCATTTGCGAATATCGTTTGGATCAATCCCCGGCAGTAGATTGTGTAGCAATGGGATTACGTGCGTCGGACCTTCTGGGTAGTTGACCCTTCGACCCTGCACCATGTATCTGTCAAAATTTCGCAAATTAATATCATGCAGATTGTAGTTTGTGCGAAGTGGATCGCAGCAGTGAAAGTATTTTCGAAATCGGACGAAGCGTTTGCGAGTTAATGGATAACTGTCAAAGTTGGAAATATTTTTTTCGATGAGAATGTATCGAATTGGGTTGCTGATGGATGTTGTGAAAGAATTTTTTGGATCGGTCAACGCGTGCTCGAGATAATTTAGGAGGATGATAACTGTCAAAGTTAAAATTTAGTTGGATTTAGATTTGGGGTGGATTGAATTGTAGGTGTCGGTGTTTGAAACGGTGCTGTGAAAGAATTTTTGGAAAACCTGTCACCGTCGCCGTTATTGAAGAAAAATGGTAACTGTCAAAGTTGGTAAAAGATGTTGGATTTTGACGTGCGATACATTAAATTGTGAGTTGCATTGTTTGGAACGGTGCTGTGAAACAATTTTTGGAAAATCTGTCACCGTCGCCAAGTTATTGAAGAAAAATGGTAACTGTCAAAGTTGGTAAAAGTAGTTGGATTTTGACGTACGATACATCAAATTGAAGGTATCGACGAGTGGAAAGTAACTGTGAAAAAATTTCTACCTTGAACCTTTTAGAAAAAATCTTTACCTTGACACGGCAGTGATTGAAATGATAGCAGATGTCAGTTTGTGTGGTTCAGTCAGCGAGTCCATCGACAGGTACAGCTTGTCCAGGATGATCGGGACGATGATGTCCGGTCGGAGCGACGCCAAATAGTTGAACGTCAACATCATCTCTTGGTGGTGCCGCGAATACACAGAGTGTTCCACGTAGGGCTTCATGATGTTCACGAACCGTTTAACGTCAAAGTCTGACAGCCGGTGACTGGCGGGCGCCTCAGTCTGCCAAGTCTTCTTGCGGTGCCGCTCGTTATAAACGCGTGTCACGAAATACAGAGAGATTTTCTTCAACAAATCGCGTATTTTCGGCGTCCATCTACAATAGATTTCACATAAAAATTACAAAACTGTCAAAATTTTATATAAAAAATGTGACAGATAAGTGATGCAACGCTGTCAAAAATTTGACAGAAAAATGATGTAGTTTTAAAAATGTGACAAATAGATAATGTAGCGCTGTCAAAATTTGACAGATAAATGATGTAGCTGTCAAAATGTGACAGACAAATGATGTAGCTGTCAAAATGCGACAGATCAATGATGTATCTATCAAAATATGACAGATCAATGATGTAGCGCTGTCAAAATTTGACATATAAATAATCTAGCTGTCAAAATATGACAGATAGATGATGTGGCGCTATCAAAATTTGACAGATAAATGATGTAGCTGTCAAAATGTGACAGATAGATGATGTAGCGCTGTCAAAATTTGACAGATAAATGATGTAGTTGTCAAAATGTGACAGATAGATGATGTAGCGCTGTCAAAATTTGACAGATAAATGATGTAGTTGTCAAAATGTGACAGATAGATGATGTAGCGCTATCAAAATTTGACAGATAAATGATGTAGTTGTCAAAATTTGACAGATAAATGATGTAGTTGTCAAAATGTGACAGATAGATGATGTAGCGCTGTCAAAATTTGACAGATAAATGATGTAGTTGTCAAAATGTGACAGATAGATGATGTCGCGCTATCAAAATTTGACAGAAAAATGATGTAGCTGTCAAAATGTAACAGATAGATGATGTAGCGCTGTCAAAATTTGACAGATAAATGATGTAGCTGTCAAAATGTAACAGATAGATGATGTAGCGCTGTCAAAATTTGACAGATAAATGATGTAGCTGACACAATTTGACAATCATTTGTCAAAGTAAATGATATGGTTGTCAAAGATTTGACGATTTTAGTTGGTATACCTGCCGGTGTTGGCGGTGTGGAAGTAGGACTCGATGGTCTGCATGAACTGCTCGAAGTGGACGAAGACGAGGTCGTTGGGGCCGCCGAGAGCGGCGACGATCCACGTGGCCATGGCGGCGGTCTCGATCTTGAACTGCTTGCCGGACTGGCGCTGCCGGTAGCCGACCGGCAGCTGCAGCACCCGCATGAACCTCACGAACATGATCGACACGTGCGGCGACCAGTCGATCCGACCCTCGTTGTACTGCGCTAAGTGCGCCATCAACCACGCCATCTCCTGCAAAGAAAAACAACTGTCAATTTGACAACTCTACTGACAAAATTTTGACAGCTACCAAATTTTGACAGCTATCAAATTTTGACAGCTATCAAATTTTGACAGTTTCTGTTATTTACGTTTTCGAAGGAGTTCTCGTTGTGGCACATGTTCCAGAGGTCCATGAACTCGTGGAACCAGAGCTCGTAGGTCTGTGGCGCCTCTTCCGGTTTGATGCAGACGGGCAGGAAGGTCTCCAGGTAGGAGACGGCGCAGACCATGTCGGTGCGGCTGAACGGGCACAGCTTCGGCCGGAACTCGGCCAGGATCTCGCTCGTCGCCTCCGCCGGAAAATATCTACAAATTGTCAAAACAATGTCAATTGTGACAGTTTATCAAAGCGATGTCAAACTTGTCAATCAACTGTCAAATTTATCAATTAACTCTCAAATTTCTCACGTCACTGTCAAATTTGTCATTTAACTGTCAAATGAATCAATTAACTCTCAAATTTGTCAAGTAACTGTCAAAGTTGTCAATTAACTGTCCAATTTCTCAATTAACTGTCAAATTGGTCAATTAACTGTCAAATTTATTAATTAACTCTTGACAAGGTTCAATCAATTAACTCTTGGTCAAGTAACTGTCAAAGTTGTCAATTAACTGTCAAATTGGTGAATTAACTGTCAAATTTATCAATTAACCCTTAAATTGGTCAAGTAACTCTCAAAGTTGTCAAATACCTGTCTAATTTGTTAATTACCTGTCAAATTGGTTAATTAACTGTCAAATTTATCAATTAACTCTTAAATTGGTCAAGTAACTGTCAATGTTGTCAATTAACTGTCAAATTTGTCAATTAACTGTCAAATTGGTAAATTAACTGTCAAATTTATCAATTAACTTTTAAATTGGTCAAGTAACTGTCAAAGTTGTCAATCAACTGTTAAATTTATCAATTAACGGTCAAATTGGTAAATTGACTGTAAAATTTATCAATTAACTCTCAAATTTGTCAAGTAACTGTCAAAGTTGTCAATTAACTATCCAATTTGTCAATTAATTGTCAAATTGGTCAATTAACTGTCAAATCTATCAATTAACTCTTAAATTGGTCAAGTAACTGTCAAAGTTCTCAATTAACTGTCAAATTTGTCAATTAACTGTCAAATTGGTCAATTAACTGTCAAATTTATCAATTAACTCTTAAATTGGTCAATTAACTGTAAAAGTTGTCAATCAACTGTCAAATTTGTCAAGTAACTGGCAAAGTTGTCAATTACCTGTCCAATTTGTCAATTACCTGTCAAATTGGTCAATTAACTGTCAAATTTATCAATTAACTCTGAAATTGGTCAAGCAACTGTCTAAGTTGTCAATTAACTGTCAAATTTGTCAATTAACTGTCAAATTGCTAAATTAACTGTCAAATTTATAAATTAACTCTTAAATTGGTCAAGTAACTGTCAAAGTTGTCAATTAACTGTCCAATTTGTCAATTAACTGTCAAATTGGTCAATTAACTGTCAAATTTATCAATTAACTCTTAAATTGGTCAAGTAACTGTCAAAGTTCTCTATTAACTGTCAAATTTGTCAATTAACTGTCAAATTGGTCAATTAACTGTCAACTTTATCAATTAACTCTTAAATTGGTCAAGTAACTGTAAAAGTTGTCAATCAACTGTCAAATTTGTCAATTAACTGTCAAATTTGTCAATTAACTGTCAAATTGGTCAATTAACTGTCAAATTTATCAATTAACTCTGAAATTGGTCAAGCAACTGTCTAAGTTGTCAATTAACTGTCCAATTTGTCAATTAACTGTCAAATTGGTCAATTACCTGTCAAATTTATCAATTAACTCTAAAATTGGTCAAGTAACTGTCAAAGTTCTCAATTAACTGTCAAATTTGTCAATTAACTGTCAAATTGGTCAATTAACTGTCAAATTTATCAATTAACTCTTAAATTGGTCAAGTAACTGTAAAAGTTGTCAATCAACTGTCAAATTTGTCAAGTAACTGTCAAAGTTGTCAATTACCTGTCCAATTTGTCAATTAGCTGTCAAATTGGTCAATTAACTGTCAAATTTATCAATTAACTCTGTAATTGGTCAAGTAACTGTCTAAGTTGTCAATTAACGGTCAAATTTGTCAATTAACTGTCAAATTGCTAAATTAACTGTCAAATTTATCAATTAACTCTTAAATTGGTCAAGTAACTGTCAAAGTTGTCAATAAAATGTCAATTTTGTCAATTAACTGTCAAATTGGTCAATTAACTGTCAAATTTATTAATTAACTCTTAAATTGGTCAGGTAACTGTCAAAGTTGTCAATTAACTGTCAATTTTGTCAATTAACTGTCAAATTCTTCAAATAACTGTCCAATTTGTCAATTAAATGTCATGACTGCTTCAAACTTGTCAGACATTTGTCACACTTGTCAAAATATTCTGTAAATCCTGTTGAGACTGTCGTTGAGTTGTCATTATTGTCAATTGATTGTCAAATAAGTG
Organism: Phosphuga atrata; assembly: GCA_944588485.1. NCBI lineage: Eukaryota > Metazoa > Arthropoda > Insecta > Coleoptera > Silphidae > Phosphuga > Phosphuga atrata. Next base: position 28,510,622 of record OX155906.1, read on the forward strand.
TCAAACTTCTTACATGCGGGTGTATTTGACGAGGGCGTCGAAGATTGTCTAGTTTGTCAAATGTCACAATTTATCAACTGTCAAATTAGTCAAATGGCTACTTCAAACTTGTCAAAGACATTTGTCACACTTGTCAAAAAGTTCTGTAAATCTTGTTTAGACTGTCGTTGACCTGTCATTATTGTCAAATAAGTGTCAAACTTCTTACATGCGCGCGTATTTGACGAGGGCGTCGAAGGTTCTCTAGATTGTCAATTAAATGTCATAATTTATCAAATTTGTCAAATGACTGCTTCAAACTTGTCAAAGACATTTGTCACACTTGTCAAAAAATTCTGTAAATCTCGTTTAGACTGTCGTTGACCTGTCATTATTGTCAATTGATTGTCAAATAAGTGTCAAACTTCTTACATGCTGGAGTATTTGACGAGGGCGTCGAAGGTTCTCTAGATTGTCAATTAAATGTCATAATTCATCAAATTTGTCAAATGACTGCTTCAAACTTGTCAAACACATTTCTCACAGCTGTCAAAAAATTCTGTAAATCTTGTTTAGACTGTCGTTGACCTGTCATTATTGTCAATTTATTGTCAAATAAGTGTCAAACTTCTTACATGCGCGTGTATTTGACGAGGGCGTCGAAGGTTCTCTAGATTGTCAATTAAATGTCATAATTTATCAAATTTGTCAAATGACTGCTTCAAACTTTTCAAAGACATTTGACACACTTGTCAAAAAATTCTGTAAATCTCGTTTAGACTGTCGTTGACCTGTCATTATTGTCAATTTATTGTCAAATAAGTGTCAAACTTCTTACATGCGCGTGTATTTGACGAGGGCGTCGAAGGTTCTCTAGATTGTCAATTAAATGTCATAATTTATCAACTGTCAAATGACTGCTTCAAACTTTTCAAAGACATTTGTCACACTTGTCAAAAAATTCTGTAAATCTTGTTCAGACTGTCGTTGAGTTGTCATTATTGTCAATTGATTGTCAAATAAGTGTCAAATTTCTTACATGCGTATACATGGCGTATTTGCCGAGGACGTCGAAGGTTGTCTAATATGTCAATTAAGTGTCATAATTTATCAAATTTGTCAAAGGACTGCTTCAAACTATTCAAAGCCATTTGTCACACTTGTCAGAAAAGTCTGTAAATCTCGTTTAGACTGTCGTTGAGTTGTCATTATTGTCAAATAAGTGTCAAATTTCTTACATGCGGGAGTATTTGACGAGGACGTCGAAGGTTCTCTAGATTGTCAATTAAATGTCATAATTTATCAAATTTGTCAAATGACTGCATCAAACTTTTCAGACATTTGTCACACTTGTCAAAAAATCTGTAAATCTTGTTTAGACTGTCGTTGACCTGTCATTATTGTCAATTGATTGTCATATAAGTGTCAAACTTCTAACATGCGGGCGTATTTGACAAGGGCGTCGAAGTTTCTCTAGATTGTCAATTAAATGTCATAATTTATCAAATGACTGCTTCAAATTTTTCAAAGACATTTGTCACATTTGTAAAAAAGTTGTCATTATTGTCAAATAAGTGTCAAACTTCTTACATGCGGGCGTATTTGACGAGGGTGTCGAAGGTGTGCTCGAGGGTGGACAGGTAGCGGTACATGCCGATGTTCTTGTTGCTCCGCTTGGAGATGCGCTCCCACAGCTCGTACAGGGGGCGCCACTCGAGCTGCAAGTCATCGCGACTCAGCAACTCCTTCTTCCTGAAATTCAACTGTCTAGTAAAACGTTAAAAATTGGACACACTTACACAATGACAGATTTGTCTAGAACGGACAGATCGAATTAACAAAAATGTCAAAAATTGACAACAAATGACAAATTGTCTATTATTACGTAAATATTTTTTGACATATGTCAATGATTAACACATCTGTCAATTATTGACAGATATAATTGACACATGTCAACAATTGACATATTTATTACAATTATTGACACATATCAATAATTGACACATTTATTAAAATTATTGACACATGTCAATAATAGACATATTTGTTAAAATTATTGACAGAGACATTAATAATTGACACATTTGCTACAATTATTGACGCATGTCAATAATTGACACATTTGTTACAATTATTGACACGTCAATAATTGAAATATTTGTTAAAATTATTGACACATACATCAATAATTGACACATTTGGTACAATTATTGACACATTTGTTACAATTATTGACACAAATATATCAATAATTGACACATTTGTTACAATTATTGACACATGTAAATAATTGACATATTTGTTACAATTATTGATACATACATCAATAATTGACACATTTGTTACAATTATTGACACATGTCAATAATTGACATATTTGTTACAATTATTGACACATACATCAATAATTGACACATTTCTTACAATTATTGACACATATCAATAATTGACACAATTATTACAATTAATGACACATGTGAATAATTGACATATTTGTTACAATTATTGACACATATATCAATAATTGACACATTTGTTACAATTATTGACACATGTCAATTATTGACATCTTTGTTACAATTATTGACACATACATCAATAATTGACACATTTGTTACAATTATTGACGCATGTTAATAATTGACATATTTGTTACAATTATTGACACATTTGTTACAATTATTGACACATGTCAATGATTGACAGTTGTTTTTCTTACTTGAGCAGAAATGTCAAAGTGCCAGCGAACTTGATGATCCGCGTGGGTTCTAGGTTGGGTATGGTGAGCAGTTCGTAGAAGAGCTTGATGAAGCAGATGTGGTCGTCCTTGGAGAACTTCAGGCCATAGATCTTCATGTACCTGCCAGAGGAAATGCCAAGTGAATATTTCGTTGACAGCTGTCAAAAGCAGAGAATCAAAGCGAATGGTTGAAGATAGTAATTTTGAGGTTAGGAGTATCGGTTGAGACAGTTGTCTAGGTTTGAAGATGTTCATTGTAACACCTGTCAAAATTAAAGCTAACGATAATGACAGTTGTTATGGTAAAAGATATCCATTTTGCCAAAGTTAAGGCTGTCAATTGTGACAGTTGTCAAGGTTAAAGATGTCGATTGTGTCAGTTGTCAAAGTTTAAGGAGTTATTGTAACAGCTGTCAAAATCATAGCTAGCCATAGTGACAGATGTCATGGTTAAAGATATCAATTTTGTCAAGGTTAAAGATATCGATTTTGTCAGTTGTCAAAGTTTAAGGTGTTATTGTAGCAGCTGTCAAAATCAAAGCTAGCCATAGTGACAGTTGTCATGGTTAAAGATATCAATTTTGTCAAGGGTAGAGATGTCGATTGTGACAGTTGTCAAGGTTTAAGATTTCATTGCAACAGCTGTCAAAATTAAAGCTAGCAATATTGACAGCTGTCATGGTTGATGTTATCAATTTTGTCAAGGTTAAGGGTGTCGATTGTGACAGTTGTCAAGGTATGAGATTCCATTGTAACATCTGCGCCAAAAAGATAACAATTTTGTCAAGGTTAAGGGTATCGATTGTGACAGTTGTCAAGGTTTAAGTTGTCATTGTAACAGCTGTCAAAAAGATATTAATTTTGTCAAGGTTAAGGGTGTCGAATGTGACAGTTGTCAAGGTTGTCATGTGAATTGTAACATCTGCCAAAAGATAACAATTTTGTCAAGGTTAAGGGTATTGATTGTAACAGTTGTCAAGGTATAAGTTGTCATTGTAACAGCTGTCAAAAAGATATTAATTTTGTCTAGGTTAAGGGTGTCGATTGTGACAGTTGTCAAGGTTTGAGATGCCATTGTAACGGCTGTCAAAAAGATATCAATTTTGTCAAGGTTAAGGTTATCGATTGTGACGGTTGTCAAGGTTTAAGTTGTTATTATATCAGCTGTCAAAAAGATATTAATTTTGTCAAGGTTAAGGATGTCGATTGTCACAGTTGTCAAGGTTTGAGATGCCATTGTAACAGATGTCAAAAAGATTACAATTTTGTCAAGATTAAGGGTGTCATTTATGACAGATGTCAAGGTGTCATTGCAACAGCTGTCAAGAAGATATCCCATCCCTCCCCATCCTACCCCATCCCAGTATCCCCCCCTCACCTTTCCCCATAGCTTAGGTTAGTTTAGGCTTAAGTTAGTTAGGCCCCTTAGGTTAGTTTAGATAAACTATGTTAGTAGCATGTTAGCCATAAGAAAAATTAGATTAAGATAACCGGCTCAGTGCGAAAGCGGAGAGCCGGCATTGTATTCACAAATTAATAAAATAAGATGTCAAGAAGATATCAATTTTGTCAAGGTTAAGGTTGTCGATTGTGACAGATCTCAAGGTTTGAGATGCCATTGTAACAGCTGTCAAAAAGATATCACTTATATCAATTGACATTGATATATTGACATATCTGTAAGTTTGACAGTAAAAACCAATTTGCAGTTAATCCATGTCAAGATTCGATAGAATCCAATTTATGTCAAATTTTGACTATTAAATAAATTTTCTCTTAATTCATGTCAAGGTTTGACAGTATCCAATTTATATCGAAGTTTGACAGAAACCAATTTGCAATTAATTTGACATATCTGTAAGTTTGACAGTTAAAACCAATTTGCAGTTAATCCATGTCAAGGTTTAATAGAATCCAATTTATGTCAAAGTTTGACAGAAATCCATTTGCAATTTGACATATTTCAAAGTTTGACAGTTACACACCAATTTGCACTTAATCCATGTCAAGGTTTGATAGAATCCAATTTATGTCAAAGTTTGACAGTTTGACAAAAATCAATTTGCAAATATTTTGACATATTTCAAAGTTTGACAGTTACAAACCAATTTGCAGTTAATTTATGCCAAAGTTTGACAGAAAGCATTTATGTCAAAGTTTGACATAAATAATTTTTCTTTTAATTCATGTCAAGGTTTGACAGTATCCAATTTATATCGAAGTTTGACAGAAACCAATTTGCAATTAATTTGACATATCTGTAAGTTTGACAGTTAAAACCAATTTGCAGTTAATCCATGTCAAGGTTTGATAGAATACAATTTATGTCAAAGTTTGACAGTTTGACAGAAATTAATTTGAAATTATTTTGACATATTTAAAAGTTTGACAGTTACAAACCAACTTGCAGTTAATTTATGTCAAAGTTAGACAGAAACCATTTATGTCAAAGTTTGACAGTTTGACATAAACCAATTTTCTTTTAATTCATGTCAAGGTTTGACAGAATCCAATTTATATCGAAATTTGACAGAAACCAATTTGCAATTGATTTGACATATCTGTAAGTTTGACAGTTAAAACCAATTTGCAGTTAAACCATGTCATGATTTGATAGAATCCAATTTATGTCAAAGTTTGACAATTTGGCAGAACTCAATTTGCAATTAATTTGACATATTTAAAAGTTTGACAGTTACAAACCAATTTGCAGTTAATTTATGCCAAAGTTTGACAGAATCTATTTATGTCAAAGTTTGACAGTTAGACATAAACCAATTTTCTCTTAATTCATGTCAAGGTTTGACAGAATCCAATTTATATCGAAGTTTGACAGAAACCAATTTGCAATTAATTTGATATATCTGTACGTTTGACAGTTAAAACCAATTTGCAGTTAATCCATGTCAAGATTTGATAGAATCCAATTTATGTCAAAGTTTGAGAGTTTGACACAAATAAATTAGCAATTAATTTGACACATTTAAAAGTTTGACAGTTATAAATCAATTTGCAGTTAATTTATGCCAAAGTTTAACAGAATCCATTTATGTCATAGTTTGACAGTTTGGTCAAATCAGTATTTTACATTTATATATTAGCTGTCAAACGGCAAGTTATAACTTGTCATATTTTGACAATTTCCACAAATATGTCATTTTTTTTCGTGTAATCAAATTTTGACATTTCTAGATTTGGTGCAGCAAAGTGACAGGTTGACATCATGTCAAAATAACAAAATCAAATTGTCAAACTTAAAAATTAGACAAAGTTTGACAATTTTCGCAGACAAAAATGAAAAAACGTCAGTGTTTTGGACAAATCAGTAATTGACAATCATATATTAGCTGTCAAACTGCAAGTTATAACTAGTCATATTTTGACAATTCTCACAAATATGTCATTTTTTTCGATTAATCAATTTTTGACATTTCTATATTTGGTGGAGCAAAATGTCAGATTGTCGTCAAAGATGTCAAACTTTGACGGTTTGACAGAAATCAATTTGCAATTAATTTGACATATCTGTAAGTTTGACAGTTAAAACCAATTTGCAGTTAATCCATGTCAAGGTTTGATAGAATCCAATTTATGTCAAAGTTTGACAGTTTGACACAAATAAATTAGCTATTAATTTGACACATTTAAAAGTTTGACAGTTATAAATCAATTTGCAGTTAATTTATGCCAAAGTTTAACAAAATCCATTTATGTCATAGTTGGACAGTTTGGTCAAATCAGTATTTGACATTTATATATTAGCTGTCAAACGGCAAGTTATAACTTGTCATATTTTGACAATTGTCACAAATATGTCATTTTTTTTCGTGTATTCAAATTTTGACATTTCTAGATTTGGTGCAGCAAACTGACAAGTTGACATCATGTCAAAATAACCAAATCAAATTGTCAAACTTAAAAATTATACAAAGTTTGACAATTTTCGCAGACAAAAATGAAAAAACGTCAGTGTTTTGGACAAATCAGTATTTGACATTTATATATTAGCTGTCAAACTGCAAGTTATAATTTGTCATATTTTGACAATTGTCACAAATAAGTAATTTTTTTTCGTTTAATCAAATTTTGACATTGATAGATTTGGTGGAGCAAAATATCAGATTGTCGTCAAAGATGTCAAACTTTGACGGTTTGACAGAAATCAATTTGCAATTAATTTGACATATTTTAAACTTTGACAGTTACAAACCAATTTGCAGTTAATTAATGCCAAAGTTTGACAGAATCCATTTATGTCAAAGTTTGACATAAAACAATTTTCTCTTAATTCATGTCAAGGTTTGACATAATCCAATTTATATCGAAGTTTGACAGAAACAAATTTGCAATTAATTTGACATATCTGTAAGTTTGACAATTACAACCAATTTGCTTTTAATCCACATCAAGGTTTGATAGAATCCAATTTATGTCAATGTTTGACTGTTTGGCAGAAATAAATTTGCAAATAATTTGACATATTTAAAAGTTTGACAGTTACAAACCAATTTGCAGTTAATTTATGCCAAAGTTTGACAGAATCCAATTTATGTCAAAGTTTGATAGTTTGACATAAACCAATTTTCTCTGAATTCATGTCAAGGTTTGACAGAATCCAATTTATATAGAAATTTGACAAAAACCAACTTGCAATTAATTTGGCAAATCTGTAAGTTTGACAGTTAAAACCAATTTGTAGTTAATCCATGTCAAAGTTTGATAGAATCCAATTTATGTCAAGGTTTGACAGTTTGTCAGAAATCAATTTGCAATTTGACATATTTCAAAGTTTGACAGTTACAAACCAATTTGCAGTTAATTTATGTCAAAGTTTGACAGAATCCATTTATGTCAAAATTAGACGTAAAACAATTTTCTCTTAATTCATGTCAAGGTTTGGCATAATCCAATTTATATCGAAATTTGACAGAAACCAATTTGCAATTGATTTGACATATCTGTAAGTTTGACAGTTAAAACCATTTTGCAGTTATTGCATGTCAAGGTTTGATAGAATCCAATTTATGTTCGAGTTTGACAGTTTGACAGAAATCAATTTGCAATTAATTTGACATATTTAAAAGTTTGAGTTAGAAACCAATTTGCAGTTAATTTATGCCAAAGTTTGACAGAATCCATTTATGTCAAATTTTGATAGTTTGACATAAACCAATTTTTTCTAACTTCATGTCAAAGTTTGACAGAATCCAATTAATATCAAGGTTTGATAGAAACCGATTTGCAATCAATTTGACATATCTGTAAGTTTGACAGTTAAAACCAGTTTGCAGTTAATCCATGTCAAGGTTTGATAGAAACAAATTTATGTCAAAGTTTGACAGAAATCAACTTGCAATTAATTTTACATATTTAAAAGTTTGACAGTTATAAACCAATTTTCAGTTAATTTATGTCAAAGTTTGACAGAATCCATTTATGTCAAAATTTGACGTAAACCAATTTTCTCTTAATTCATGTCAAGGTTTGACAGAATCCAATTTATATCGAAGTTTGACAGAAACCAATATGCAATTAATTTGACATATCTGTAAGTTTGACAGTTAAAACCTTTTTGCAGTTAATGCATGTCAAGGTTTGATAGAATCCAATTTATGTTAAAGTTTGACAGTTTGACAGAAATCAATTTGCAATTAATTTGACATATTTAAAAGTTTGACAGTTAGAAACCAATTTGCAGTTAATTTATGCCAAAGTTTGATAGAATCCATTTATGTCAAATTTTGATAGTTTGACATAAACCAATTTTTTCTAACTTCAAGTCAAAGTTTGACAGAATACAATTAATATCAAAGTTTGATAGAAACCAATTTGCAATTAATTTGACATATCTGTAAGTTTGACAGTTAAAACCAGTTTTCAGTTAATCCATCTCAAGGTTTGATAGAATCCAATTTATGTCAATGTTTGACAGTTTGACAGAAATCAACTTGCAATTAATTTTACATATTTAAAAGTTTGACAGTTATAAACCAATTTTCAGTTAATTTATGTCAAAGTGTGACAGAATCCATTTATGTCAAAATTTGACAGTTTGACATAAACCAATTTTCTCTTAATTCATGTCAAGGTTTGACAGAATCCAATTTATATCGAAGTTTGACAGAAACCAATTTGCAATTAATTTGACATATCTGTAAGTTTGACAGTTAAAACCAGTTTGCAGTTAATCCATGTCAAGGTTTGATAGAATCAAATTTATGTTAAAGTTTGACAGTTTGACAGAAATCAATTTGCAATTAATTTTACATATTTAAAAGTTTGACAGTTACAAAAAAAATTGCTGATGTCAAAGTTTGACAGAATCCATTTATGTCAAAGTTTGACAATTTGACATAAATCAATTTTCTCTTAATTCATGTCAAGGTATGACAGAATCCAATTTATATTGAAGTTTGACAGAAACCAATTTGCATTTAATTTGACATATCTGTAAGTTTGACAGTTAAAACCAATTTGCAGTTAATCCACATCAAGGTTTGATAAAATCCAATTTATATCAAAGTTTGACAGAAATCATTTTGCAATTATTTTGACATATTTTAAAGTTTGACAGTTACAAACCAATTTGCAGTTAATTTATGTCAAAGTTTGACAGAATTCATTTATGTCAAAGTTTGACATAAACCAATTTGCTCTTAATTCATGTCAAAGTTCGACAGAATCCAATTTATGTCAAAGTTTGACAGAAAACAATTTGCAATTAATTTGCTAGAATCCAATTTATGCCAAAGTTTGACATTAACTTTGGTATAGCAATGTCAAATTTTTGTTTTAAATCTAGGGAAGCAATTTATGTAAAACATTCAAATGAAATGTCAATTTCTGTGAGGAATTCAGAGGTAAAACGCCTTAAAATTGTCAAAATGAATTGTTATTTTCATCAAAATGACAATTGAAAATTTAAAAACATGACTGTCAAATATTGAAGAGAATGCACGCACCTCTAAATGCGCTGTCAAAGAGAATTTGACATCCACATGATTATCGTCTCCAAGGGTGACTGTCAAAAAAACAATTAAAATAAAAGTCCCTCAGGAAATGCCAAAAGCGACAGAAGAAACAAACAGTTTTTGAGGTTAACTCACTTATGCAACCTTGAGGTCCAGATCGCGCAGCCGGGACGGACTTCGCGCGCCAGGAACGCCTTGACCAGGTTAGTTTTGATGTCCAGGTAGATCCGCCTGGACTCCTCTTCCAGCTGCTCCCCGTACGGCAGCAGCTTATTGTACACATTCTCCCGTTGGATCCGCACTTCTCCCATAACAAAAGCTTTGCGTGTTTCGATTCTCCTTTCGGACTAGTCATTTGCAACGGTCGCACTCTCTTTTGTTTATCATCGTGCGGGTTTTATTACAGCGCCGGCCAATCGGAGCGCTCTGTTTTACCGCCGCCACGTTGCCGTACTCATCCCATTTACCTTATTTATTAAACTTAACATCAAATTTAACAAAACCAACAAATAAATTAGTTTTTATTCCAAAAAACTGTCAATTTTGTTTTGCATATTGTTATCAAATTTGACACAGTTTCTTTTTGTTTCAGATAAAGATGGCGCAAGTCATCAAACTATTTTCGACGACCCAAATTGGCAACATCGCCAAAAGATACCTGTCAAATGTATCGAAAGGTAAGTAATACTGTTTGACAACCTGTCACAAGAAAAATATGTCACAGAACTATCAGAAACGATGAAACGACAATATTTAACATTTACGTTGTGATAAAAAAATGACAAGATTGGTAAAATTTTGGAAAGTCTAGACACTGTCAAATTATCAAACTTAAAAATTAGACAAAGTTTGACAATTTTCACTGACAAAAAAGTAAAAACGTCAGTGTTTTGGTCAAATATTTATTTGACAATTATATATTAGCTGTCAAACGACAAGTTGTAACTTGTCATATTTTGACAATTGTCACAAATATGTTTTGGTTCAGTAAAGTGACAGCTTGACATCATGTCAAAATAACAAAATCAAATTGTCAAACTTAAAAATTAGAGAAAGATTGACAATTTTCACAGACAAAATGAAAACACGTCAGTGTTTTGGTCAAATCAGTATTTGGCATTTATATATTAGCTGTCAAACGGCAAGTTATAACTTGTCATGTTTTGACAATTGTCACCAATATGTCATTTTTTCGTTTAATCAAATTTTGACATTTCTAGATTTGGTGCAGCAAAGTGACAGATTGACATCATGTCAAAAAAAACAAAATCAAATTGTCAAACTTAAAAATTAGACAAAGTTTGACAATTTTCACAGACAAAAATGAAAAAACGTCAGTGTTTTGGACAATCAGTATTTGACATTTATATATTAGCTGTCAAACGGCAAGTTATAACTTGTCATATTTTAACAATTGTCACAAATATGACAATTTTTTTGTTTAATCTAATTTTGACATTTCTAGATTTGGTGCAGCAAAGTGACAGATTGACATCATGTCAATATAACAAAATCAAATTGTCAAACTTAAAAATTAGACAAAGTTTGACAATTTTCACAGACAAAAATGAAAAAAACGTCAGTGTTTTGGTCAAATCAGTATTTGGCATTTATATATTAGCTGTCAAATGGCAAATTATAACTTGTCATATTTTGACAATTGTCACAAATATGTCATTTTTCTTTCGTGTAATCCAATTTTGCCATTTCTAGATTTGCTGCAGCAAAGTGTCAGATTGACATCATGTCAATATAAAAATATCAAATTGTCAAACTTAAAATTTAGACAAAGTTTGACAATTTTCACAGAGAAAAATGAAAAACGTCAGTGTTTTGGACAAATAAATATTTGACATTTATATATTAGCTGTCAAACGGCAAGTTATAACTTGTCATATTTTGACAATTGTCACAAAAATGTCTTTTTTTTCGTTTAATCAAATTTTGACATTTCTAGATTAGGTGCAGCAGAGTGACAGATTGACATCTTGTCAAAATAACAAAATCAAATTGTCAAACTTAAAAGTTAGACAAAGTTTGACAATTCTCACAGACAAAAATGAAAAAAACTTCAGTGTTTTGGTCAAATCGGTATTTGACATTTATATATTAGTTGTCAAACGGCAAGTTATAACTTGTCATATTTTGACAATCGTCACAAACCTTTCATTTTTTTTTCATTTCATCAAATTTTGACATTTCTAGATTTGGTGAAGCAAGGTAACAGATTGACAGGTGATGACAGCAAGTCAAAATAATAAAGTCATAACTTGCCATATTTTGACATTTGTCACAAATAATTGACAATTAATCAAATTACAGCAAGTGACAGATTGACAGATGGTGACAGCAAGTCAAAATAATAAAGTTATAACTTGTCATATTTTGACATTTTTCACAAATAATTGACATTTAATCAAATTTTGACATTTCTAGATTTGGTGCAGCAAAGTGACAGGTGGTGACAGCAAGTCGAAATCATAAAGTCATAACTTGCCATATTTTGACATTTGTCACAAATAATTGACAATAAATCAAATTACAACAAGTGACAGATTGACAGATGGTGACAGCAAGTCAATATAATAAAGTTATAACTTGTCATATTTTGACATTTGTCAGAAATAATTGACATTTAATCAAATTTTGGCATTTCTAGATTTGGTGCGGCAAAGTGACAGATTGACAGGTGGTGACATCCTGCTGACTTCCATTAAATCGACGGGGAAAGCGCGCGGGATTCTAGAACTCGTCAACGCACACGTCAAAATCATGAACAACAAACACCTCATGCAAGCCCTTCGATCCCTCTTCAACCTTCAGAAAAGTGGAGAGTAAGTCAACGAAAAACTGTCAAATTTTGACACAATGTGTCAAATTTTGACATAAACTGTCACAATTTTTGTTGAAGTTACGATCTATCAACTCGTTAAATTTGACAGATTGTCTCAAAATTTGATACAAGCTGTAAAATTTCGATGTAGTCTCTCAATTTTTGACACAATCTGACAAATTTTGACATTAGCTGTCACATTTTTTGTTGAAGTTCTGATTTATCAACGCGTCAAATTTGACGGAATGTCTCAAAATTTGATACAATCTGTCAAATTGCGATGGAGTTTCTCAAATTTTGACGCAATTTGTCAAATTTTGACATAAACTGTCACATTTTTTGTTGATGTTCTCATCTATCAACGCGTCAAATTTGACAGATTGTCTCAAAATTTGATACAATCTGTCAAATTTGATGTAGTCTCTCAAATTTTGACACAATCTGTCAAATTTTGACATAAACTGTCACATTTTTTGTTGAAGTTCTGATCTATCAACGCGTCAAAATTTGATACAATCTGTCAAATTTCGATGTAGTCTCTCAAATTTTGACCCAATCTGTCAAATTTTGACATAAACTGTTACATTTTTTGTTGAAGTTCTGATCTATCAACGCGCCAAATTTGACAGACTATCTCAAAATTTTATACAATCTGTCAAATTTCGATGTTGTCTCTCAAATTTTGACACAATCTGTCAAATTTCAATGTAGTCTCTCAAATTTTGACACAACCTGTCAAATTTTGAAATAAACTGTCACATTTTTTTGTTGAAGTTCTGATCTATAAACGCTTCAAAATTTGATACAATCTGTCAAATTTCGATGTAGTCTCTTAAATTTTGACACAATCTGTCAAATTTTGACATAAAACATCACACTTTTTGTTGAATTTCCAATCTATTAACGCGTCAAATTTGAGAGATTGTCTCCAAATTTGACACAATCCGTCAAAGTTTGATGCAATCTCTCAAATTTCGACACAATCTGTCAAAGATTGGCTCAATATGTCAAATTTTGACACAATCTCTCAAATTCTGACAAAATTTGTCAAACTTTGACACAATATGTCAAATTTTGACACAAAAACTGTCACATTTTTTGGTGGTTGTAGTTCCAATCTATCAACGCGTCAAATCTGATTGTGTCAAATTTTGACACAATCTGCCAAATTTCAACACAATCTATCTTTGACCCAAACTGACACATTATTTGTTGTAGTTCCGAATTGTCAACGCGTCAGATCTTAAAACACCCTGACTTTGACAGACTATGTCACAGTTTACGCAAGCAGGCCGGAGCCATCGAGCTGAACGACACGATCGAAGCGTTGAAAGTGGTGACGTTTGTGGGCGTGCCTTCGGACAGCACCATCTCTCAAGTCCTCCTGCAGCTGATCCGCCAGCAAATCAACCAACTCTCGCTGCACCAAATTATATTCCTCGACTTTTTATTGGTGCAGATGAGGTCCACGCCAATGATCGAGGCTCTGCTGTTGGCCCTGCCGATGGTGTTCGAAATCCAGCTGCCAATCAAATTGGATCTCACCAATCTGGGGCAGATAACGGAATGCCTGCAGTATCTGTCGAAGAAACGCGGGGACAGGAAATCTATAGAATACCTGGTCGATCATCTGTGCAGATTCGGTGGCGAAATCGACGCGAAATCCGCGGTTAGCATAATCTGGTCGATTTGCGACATGGAGCCTGACCGATACTACGAAGCGGTCCTAAAACGGTGTTTTGACGCGTTGCTGATTGACATTGATAGCTTGACGTACGAGGAGATGGAGACTACTTTAAGCAAAACGTTGCACAAGTTTTCGCAAAAACACCCGTTTTACTACAACGATGTGTTCGCGGATTTCTGCGCCAATCAGGTCATCGATCAAGACATGGGCTTCGACCACGCCATCTACCTCATGCGAAAATTCAACAAAGTCGTGAGTAAAGTTGCCTAAATTCACACAGTTGCGCGAAAAAAGATTAAAATGCTTCTAATTTAACTTGGGTGTGAATTGGGTTGCATATAACTCAAAAAAATTCCGCCAGGTTTTCAAAAATATCGCGCTCTGAATAGATTATTATGAAATAAATGACATTTTTTTAAAGTTTGACATTTCATAACTGTCAAACTGTTGATATATACGATATCTATTAAATGTTGACATTTAAAATCTGTCAAACTTTCGATAGTTTTAAAAAGATTTTACTCTTTTTACAACTGTTAATAATTTGACACATATTGCAATTATTAATGATTTGACACATATAGCAACTATTAATGATTTGACACATATAGCAACTATTAATGATTTGACACATACAGTAATTATTAATGATTTGACACATATATCAACTATTAATTATTTGACACATATAGCAACTGTTAATGATTTGACACATATAGCAACTATTAATGATTTGACACATATAGCAACTATTAATGATTTGACACATATAGAAACTATGAATGATTTGACACATATAGAAACTATTAATGATTTGACACATATAGCAACTATTAATGATTTCACACACATAGCAACTATTAATGATTTGACATATATAGCAAATATTAATGATTTGACACATATAGCAACTGTTAATGATTTGACACATATAGCAACTCTTAATGATTTGACACATATAGCAACTATTAATGAATTGACACATATAGCAACTATTAATGATTTGACACATATAGCAACTATTAATGATTTCACACACATAGCAACTATTAATGATTTGACATATATAGCAAATATTGTTGATTTGACACATAGCAACTATTAATGATTTGACATATTTTAACAAATGTGAAATAATAAGTGTCATTTTTTTAGCATCATATGAATAATAACCTGTTGGAGTATGCATGCGACAAGGTGGCGTCAAACCCGTCAATCTTGCAGGATGGCGCCGTGACGTCGCTGTCAATTTTGACACACATGGCGGCGATGACGGAGTTCCGGCCGCGGCGGTGGCAGGAGGTCGCGACGCTGCTGTCAAGGACGGAAAGGTTCAAAACGTGTAAGGAGCTCTTCTGGGCCAAGCTCGCCGGTTCGTTCACCTGTCTTGACATTTACAAACCCGAGGTGCTCAGAACAGCGTTCGAGGAACAATTTCTCAACAAGGTCATCAGAAAAGGTATTGAAAGTGTCAAAATTGACGGCAAAATTGATGGTTATTTGTCAAAAATGACGGTGAAATGTCAAAATTGACAGTTGAAATCAAATTAAAGCAGTCACTTATAAAAACCACACCTAAATTGACATTTTTATAGTTAACTATTAATTTTGACATTTTTATATTTATCTGTAAATTTTTACATTTAACTGTTAATTTTGACATTTTAACATTTAACTGTCAATTTTAACATTAAACTGTCAATTTTGACATTTTAAGATTTAACTGTCATTTTTTAATTTTTACATTTAACTGTCAATTTTAATATTTTAATATTTAACTCTCAATTTTGTAATTTTTATGTTTTAACTGTCAATTTTTATATTTTAATATTTAACTCTCAATTTTGACATTTAACTGCCGATTTTGTTATTTTGACAACTATCAAATTTAAGATTTTTGACATTTTTACATTTAACTGTCAATTTTGATATTTTAGTATTTAACTCAATTTTGACATTTTTTCGTTTTAACTGTCAATTTTGATATTTTAATATTTAACTCTCAATTTTGTCATTTTGACAACTATCAAATTTGAGATTTTTGAAATTTTTACATTTAACTGTCAATTTTGATATTTTAATATTTAATTCTCAATTTTGACATTTTTATGTTTCAACTGTCAATTTTGATATTTGAATAATTAACACTTAATGCTGACATTTTTGTTTTAACTCTCAATTTTGACATTTTTATATTTAACTTTCAATTTTGTCATTTTGACAACTCAAATTTGAGATTTTTAAAATTTTTACCTTTAACTGTCAATTTTGATATTTTAATATTTAACTCTCAATTTTGACTTTTTTATGTTTTAACTGTCAATTTTGATATTTTAGTATTTAACTCAATTTTGACATTTTTGTGTTTGAACTGTCAATTTTGATATTTTAACATTTAACTCTCAATTTTGACATTTAACTGCCGATTTTGTTATTTTGACAACTATCAAATTTAAGATTTTTGACATTTTTACATTTAACTGTCAATTTTGATATTTTAGTATTTAACTCAATTTTGACATTTTTTCGTTTCAACTGTCAATTTTGATATTTTAATATTTAACTCTCAATTTTGTCATTTTGACAACTATCAAATTTGAGATTTTTGAAACTTTTACATTTAACTGTCAATTTTGATATTTTAATATTTAATTCTCAATTTTGACATTTTTATGTTTCAACTGTCAATTTTGATATTTGAATAATTAACTCTTAATGCTGACATTTTTGTTTTAACTGTCAATTTTGATATTTTAATATTTATCTCAATTTTGACATTTTTACATTTTCTCATTTTGACAACTATCAAATTTGAGATTTTTACATAACTGTCAATTTTGATATTTTAATATTTAACTCTCAATTTTGTCATTCAATGGACAATTTTCTCATTTTGACAACTATCAAATTTGAGATTTTTGACATTTTTACATTTAACTGTCAATTTTGATATTTTAATATTTAACTCTTAATTTTGACATTTTTATGTTTTAACTGTCAATATTTGATATTTTAATATTTAACTCTCAATTTTGACATTTTTATATTTAACTTTCAATTTTGTAATTTTGACAACTATCAAATTTGAGATTTTTAAATTTTTTACATTTATCTGTCAATTTTGATATTATGATATTTAACTCTCAATTTTAACAATTTTATGTTTTAACTGTCAATTTTGATAATTTAATATTCAACTCTCAATGTTGACATTTTTATGTTTTAACTGTCAATTTTGATATTTAAGTATTTAACTCAATTTTGACATTTTTATGTTGTAACTGTCAATTTTGATATTTTAATATTTAACTCTCAATTTCGACATTTTTACATTTAACTGCCAATTTTGTCATTTTGCCAACTATCAAATTTGAGATTTTTGACATTTTTACATCACTTTTGATTTTAATATTTAACTCTCAATTTTCACATTTTTTGTTTTAACTGTCAATTTTGATATTTTAATATTTTACTCAATTTTGACATTTTTAAATTCAACTTTCAATTTTGCTAACAACTATCAAATTTGAAATTTTTACATTTAACTGTCAATTTTGATATTTTAATATTTAACTCTCAATTTTGACATTTTTGTTTTAACTGTCAATTTTGATATTTTAATATTTAACTCTCAATTTTGACATTTTTGTTTTAACTGTCAATTTTGATATTTTAATATTGAACTCTCAATGTTGACATTTCTATGTTTTAACTGTCAATTTTGATATTTTAATATTTAACTCTCAATTTTGACATTTTTATGTTTTAACTATAAATTTTGATATTTTAATATTTAACTCTCAATTTCGACTTTTTACATTAACTGTCAATTTTGACCAGTATCAAATTTAAGATTTTTGTGTCAAATTTGTCATTTGACTGTTAGTTTCTGTTGAACTGTTTTAGGTTATAATTCGGATTTGGCGAGTACATTGACAGCGGTGCAGGGTGTCAAACTCTTCCGACCGGAACTGTCACATTTGCTGCCGACAGAGGCGAAGCTGTGGGAGGTGTTTGACAGGATCGTCATTTCCCGTCAGTTTCCGCTGGAAAAGCCGCTTCAGATGGCATTTGGGGGTGACAGATACGTCAAAACTGACGTCGTTTCCGGTCTTTATCACAGAATAGGTAAATGTCAATATTGACAGTTTCTTATTTTAAACCATTTTTGACATTATTACAACTTCTGATTTTTTTTGATATGACACTTTTTGACATTATAACAATTTTGAAAGATTTTGACATATGTTTCTTAACTGTCAATATAGACATCTTCTTATTTTAAACCGGTTTTTGACATTATTAGAACGTGCGATTGTTTTTTGATGATGTCATTTTTTGACACAACAATTTTGACAGATTTAGACGTATTTTTCTTAGTTGTCATTATTAGAACTTCCTATTGCTTTTTTGATATAGCGATAGTTTTTGACGTCACCACAATTTTGAAAAATTTTGACGTATTTTTCTTATTTGTCAATATTGACAGTTTCTTATTTTATACCATTTTTGACATTATTACAACTTCCGATTTTTTTTTTGGTATGATGACAGTTTTTGACATCGCAATAATTTTGAAAGATTTTGACGTATTTTTCTTAATTGTCAATATTGACAGTTTCTTATTTTATACCATTTTTGACATTATTACAACTTCCGATTGTTTTTTTTTTTTGGTGTGATGACAGTTTTTGACTGTTTTTGACTGAATTGTGTGATGACAATTTTGAAAGATTTTGACGAATTTTCCTTAACTGTCAATATTGACAGTTTCTTATTCTAAACCGTTTTTTGACATTACAACGTCCGATTGGTTTTAATATGATGACAGTTTTTGACATCGCAACAATTTTGAAAGATTTTGACGTATTTTTCTTAATTGTCAATATTGACAGTTTCTTATTTTATACCATTTTTGACATTATTACAATTTCCGATAGTTTTTTTTTTTGTATGATGACAGTTTTTGAAATCACAACAATTTTGACAGATTTTGACGAATTTTTCTTAATTGTCATTATTGACAGTTTCTTATTTTAAACCGTTTTTTGACATTATTACAACGTCCCATGGTTTTTTTTGATATGATGACAATTTTGACATAACAATTTGTTTGACAGATATTAATGTATTTTTCTTAATTGTCAATATTGACAGTTTCTTATTTTAAACCGTTTTTTTGACATTATTACAACGTCCGATTGTTTTTTTGATATGATGACAATTTTGACATAACAATTTTGACGTACTTTTCTTAATTGTCAATATTGATGAAATATTGTCCGATTGTTTTTTTGATATGATGACAATTTTGACATAACAATTTTGACAGATTTTGACGTATTTTTCTTATTTGTCAATATTGACAGTTTCTTATTTTAAACCGTTTTTTGACATTATTACAACAATTATTACAATTGTCCGATTGTTTTTTTTGATATGATGACAATTTTGACAATAATTTCGACAGATTTTTACATATTTTTCTTAATTGTCAATATTGACAGTTTCTTATTTTAAACCGTTTTTTGACATTATTACAACGTCCGATTGTTTTTTTTGATATGATGACAATTTTGACAATAATTTCGACAGATTTTTACATATTTTTCTTAATTGTCAATATTGACAGTTTCTTATTTTAAACCGTTTTTTGACATTATTACAACGTCCGATAGTTTTTTTGATATGATGACAATTTTGACAATAATTTCGACAGATTTTTACATATTTTTCTTAATTGTCAATATTGACAGTTTCTTATTTTAAACCGTTTTTTGACATTATTACAACGTCCGATTGTTTTTTTGATATGATGACAATTTTGACAATAATTTCGACAGATTTTTACATATTTTTCTTAATTGTCAATATTGACAGTTTCTTATTTTAAACCGTTTTTTGACATTATTACAACGTCCGATTGTTTTTTTGATATGATGACAATTTTGACAATAATTTCGACAGCTTTTACGTATTTTTCTTAATTGTCAATATTGACAGTTTCATATTTTAAACCGTTTTTTTACTTTATTACAACGTCCAATTGTTTTTTTGTTGTCATAACAATTTTTGACATAACAATTTTGACAGATTTTAGATAAATGTCAATATTGACAGTTTCTTATCTTAAACCATTCTTGACATTATTATAACTTCCGATTGTTTTTTTGGTGTGATGACAGTTTTTGACATCACAACAATTTTGACAGATTTTGACGTATTTTTCTTAATTGTCAATATTGACAGTTTCTTATTTTAAACCGTTTTTTGACATTATTACAACGTCCGATTGTTTTTTTGATATGATGACAATTTCGACAATAATTTGGACAGATTTTTACGTATTTTTCTTAATTGTCAATATTGACAGTTTCATATTTTAAACCGTTTTTTTACTTTATTACAACGTCCAATTGTTTTTTTGTTGTGATAACAATTTTTGACATAACAATTTTGACAGATTTTAGATAAATGTCAAAATTGACAGTTTCTTATCTTAAACCATTCTTGACATTATTATAACTTCCGATTGTTTTTTTTGGTATGATGACAGTTTTTGACATCACAACAATTTTGACAGATTTTGACGTATTTTTCTTAATTGTCAATATTGACAGTTTCTTATTTTAAACCGTTTTTTGACATTATAACAACTTCCGATTGTTTTTTTGGTATGATGACAGTTTTTGACGTCACAACAATTTTGACAGACTTTGACGTATTCTTCTTAATTATCAGTTTTTTTATATTTTTTTTAGATCATGTCATTGTGATGACACGAAATGGTCTTCCAGTCTCCTTTGCGTCATTTGACAGTTCCAACCGATTGGAAGAAATCAGCGATAACCCAGAAAACCAGATGTATGTGTCAAAACTGTCCAAAATTTGATAGGAAAATTTGTCAAACTGTCAAAAACTTTGACAGTTCAAAAATTTAAGTTTGACATGTTTTCTTTCAAATTTTTAGCAAATGTCAAACTTTTCGAAATGTCAAACTTATTTTTTTTTTGCAGAGTTGTCATTTTAGCACTGTCACACTTGGAGTACACGCGCAATGACCGCCGGATGAAAGGGACAACTCGTTTTACGATCCGTTCGTTGGAGGCTATGGGCCATACCGTTGTGCCAATTTGCTTGGACGAATGGACGGCGTTGCAAGATTTCGAAAAAATTCCCTACCTATCCCAAGCGGTCCAGACCAGCACGCAAATTTGCAACAAATTTAGCATAAATTAATTAAAAAAAAAATAGTTTTTGTTATGAAATTTCTGCAAAAATATAGAAAAACGTTATTGAATTTATGTCAAAGTTTGACAGTTTGACAGAAATCAAATTGCAATTAATTTGACATATTTAAAAGTTTGGCAGTTACAAGCCAATAGACCTTTACATAGTTGAAATTTTTTTGCGCACATGTGTCAATTTCCGCATTGTTTTGCCCGAACTTTTTGACGTATAACCTTATTATTTGCCCGAAACTTTCATATTCCCGCCAAATTTCAAATAAACCTTTTTACGGTTAGTTAAACGTATGCGCAACCGTCAAGTTTGAAAGGGGGGAATATGAAAGTTTCAGGCACATATTTAGTTGTACGTCAAAAAGTTCGGGCACTTTTTTAAGTAAAACATGGCAAAAATTGACACATGCGCTCAAAAAACTTCAACCATGAAAAGGTCTATTACTGTGAAAATATAGAAAAACGTTATTGAATTTGTTTGCAAATTATGTTGGTCACGCCCAGTTTGTTACTAAACTTATGTTGGTAATTAAGTGCTTCCACCTATCCAAAAACTCAAACTTACACGTTTGATTACCTGCAATAGATGGCGCCAGCAAAAAAACAGTAATTCTTGTTTTAAGTTAAAAACAAAATTTGCAATCTAAAATCGATGGCGAAAGCAATAAGATTCGCGAATCAATCGAGTTTCTTGTTCTAAAACGCTTAAAACTGTCGGAAAATTGAGATTGAAACGTTTGGTGACTTATGATTGTTCGCGAATTATGTTGGTGACGCCCAGTTTGTTACTAAACTTATGTTGGTAGTGAAGTGCTTTCACCTACCCAGAAACTCAAAATTACACGTTTGATTACCTGCAATAGATGGCGCCAGCAAAAAAACAATAATTCTTGTTTTAGAAGTTAAAAACAGAATTTGCAATCTAAAATTGATGGCGAAAGCAATAATATTCGCGAATTAGTCGAGTTTCTTGTTCTAAAACGCTTAAAAATCCGTAAATTTGTGATTAAAACATTTGGTGACTTACAATTTTCGCGGTTGGTACTGCGGCTTCCCTCACCATCACGCATTCTCGTCGGCCATTTCTTTTCCTGTTTAACCTCGGCGTATGCAAAATGGGTTTCCAAAATATCTGGTATTCGCATCCCCGTAAATACGGCCAAGGCTCTCGATCCTGGTAAGCGTTTATTCAATCTTCCTGCCTTAGATTTGCCTAGAAAAATAAGAGAGAAATTTGTGTAATTGATGTAAAGTGGGGTTAGGTGAAAACATGGGGCTTGGGTTTTGCCATGGGCAAGTTTCAAAGTTGTTGGACCTTGACTTCCCTTCAGTTTCTGTCTCCAGATTAGTCTAGTGGGGTAATTTTTGCTTTCCGATCTTAGTTAAACATTGCCAAACCAGTTACACCATGTAAAAAGTTCCCGAAACCAAACCTGTCAATTGCCAATTCTGCAGCTTTAGCATCTCTTTTACATCCTTCTCGATGCTGTCCTTTGATCTGGTTCTCGGTCGCCCTGATCCCTTCAAGTAGGCCCCATCTTTGGTACTCATTACAACGTCTTTACATTTGGTACTCATTACAACGTACACAACATGTTTTCTCTCTATGTGCCCTGCCTATCGGGAGTCTTTGAATTTGAACATGATGGACTATGCTCTTGTCTGCGTAAAGTTGTTTCAATTTGAAGTTGTAGCATATCTTCTTCCGTTCTACCAACTGGTTCGTATATTTTCCTCAGTAGTTGGAAAGTAGGTTTTAGTATTTTGAACAAGAATTGATTGGTTTATGTAATTGAAAATATCTTTGAGAATTTTGGGTTTGACAATTTCCTCATTTTAACTTTTGGAAATTCTTGAAAACCGTTGTTAAGTGTCTAGGAATGATGGGATATCTAATATCTTTATTTGATTGTTTTAGTCGGTCCTGTTCGAACAGGCATGGATTGATCCGCAAGTATGGGCTGAACCTGTGCCGTCAGTGCTTCAGGGAGTACGCCAACGACATTGGATTCAAGAAGGTAGACATGAGTCAAACAAGTCGTAAATGCAAAGTCTATTTTTCTTTGTCTGTTTCAGCTGGATTAAATTGGGTGCTGTTTGAGGTTCCATTTTACTCGAGATACACAAACAGCCATGGAAGCACCAAGGTTTAGGTGCTTTTTATATTTGTTTTGGAATTTTGTGTGGACTGAAGTAAAGGAACGTATTTGAATTTACTTTTAATAACAAAAACAAAACTTCATTTCTTTTCCTCAAACAATAACTTCCTTAAAGTATAAAAAACATTAACTTAGGTTTTGGATGTTGCGGCTGTGTATTTTTCATGTTGTTATCCTTTGGATGAAGCGTCGTGTTAATTCGGACGCTCCGATTCTCTAAACAAAAATGATGAAAATTTTTTGCAAAATTACAGAGAAATTTCCACGAATTTAAGCAGAAAGTTTTTGGAATGAACGCAAAAATTTGTGGAGATTTCCCTAAGTTTGAATTAGTGTTGCCAACCTGATAGCCGAGAAAGTTACTGAGTGAAAGCTGTTGATGAGAAGAAGATGAAAGTGGAGTTTAGAAGGCTCAGCGAGGATAAGAAATGTTTTGGGTTGCCTAAAAATTATTAATTTGTTAAGTTTTTGGACAGGTGTTGATAACTGAAAATTTGAGAATGTCTGTCAATATTTTGAAGTCAAAATATTGACAAATGTTATAAAGCAAATTTGACATATAAACATTATTTCTGTCAAAATTTGACATTTTCATAAACAAAATTTGACATTTGCACGTTATTTCAGTCAAAATTTGACATTTTAAATTTTTTTCTGTTGAAATTTGACATTTTTATAAACAAAATTTGATATTTTAAAGTATTTTTCTGTTGAAATTTGACAGTTTAAAGTTTTCTTTGTGGAAATTTTAAATTTTTATAAACGAAACTTGACATTTGCACCTTATTTCAGTCAAAATTTGACATTTTAAAGTTTTTTCTGTTGAGATTTGACATTTTTATAAACTAAATTTGACATTTGAAAGTATTTTTCTCATGAAATTTGACATTTTAAAGTTTTTTCTATGGGAATTTGACATTTTTATAAACGAAATTTGACATTTGTACATTATTTCAGTCAAAATTTGACATTTTAAAGTTTTTTCTGTTGAAATTTGACATTTTAAAGTTTTTTCTGTTGAAATTTGACATTTTAAAGTTTTTTCTGTGGGAATTTGACATTTTTATAAACGAAATTTGACATTTTTACATTATTTCAGTCAAAATTTGACATTTTAAAGTTTTTTCTGTGGAAATTTGACATTTTTATAAACAAAATTTGATATTTGCACATTATTTCAGTAAAAATTTGACATTTTAAAATTTTTTTCTGTTGAAATTTGACTATTTTAAAGTTTTTTCTGTTGAGATTTGACATTTTTATAAACAAAATTTGACATTTTAAAATATTTTTCTGTTGAAATTTAACATTTTAAAGTTTTTTCTGTGGAAATTTGACATTTTTATAAACAAAATTTGATATTTCCACATTATTTCAGTAAAAATTTGACATTTTACAGTTTTTTTCTGTTGAAATTTGACTATTTTAAAGTTTTTCTCTATTGAAATTTGACATTTTTATAAACTAAATTTTGACATTTTAAAATATTTTTCTGTTGAAATTTGACATTTTAAAGTTTTTTCTGTGGAAATTTGGCATTTTTATAAACAAAATTTGACATTTCCACATTATTTCAGTCAAAATTTGACATTTTAAAGTTTTTTCTGTTGAAATTTGACATTTTTATAAACAAAATTTGACATTTTAAAATATTTTTCTGTTGAAATTTGACATTTTAAAGTTTTTTCTGTGGAAATTTGACATTTTTATAAACAAAATTTGACATTTGCACCTTTTTTCAGTCAAAATTTGACATTTTAAAGTTTTTTTCTGTTGAAATTTGACATTTTAAAGTTTTTTCTGTGGAAATTTGACATTTTTATAAACAAAATTTGACATTTCCATATTATTTCAGTCAAAATTTTACATTTTAAAGTTTTTTCTGTTGAAATTTGACGTTTTTATAAACAAAATTTGACATTTTAAAATATTTTTCTGTTGAAATTTGACATTTTAAAGTTTTTTCTGTGGAAAATTGACATTTTTATAAACAAAATTTGACATTTGCACCTTTTTTCAGTCAAAATTTGACATTTCAAAGTTTTTTTTCTGTTGAAATTTGACTATTTTAAAGTTTTTTCTGTTGAGATTTGACATTTTTATAAACAAAATTTGACATTTGCACATTATTTCAGTCGAAATTTGACATTTTAAAGTTTTTTTTTCTGTTAAAATTTTACATTTTTATAAACTAAATATGACATTTTAAAGTATTTTTTAAATTTGACATTTTAAAGTATTTTTCTGTTGAAATTTGACATTTTAAAGTTTTTTTCTGTGGGAATTTGACATTTTTATGAACGAAATTTGACATTTGTACATTATTTCAGTCAAAATTTGACATTTTAGTTTTTTTCTGTTGAAATTTGACATTTTAAAGTTTTTTCTGTGGAAATTTGACATTTTTATAAACAAAATTTGACATTTGCACCTTTTTTCAGTCAAAATTTGACATTTTAAAGTTTTTTTCTGTTGAAATTTGACATTTTAAAGTTTTTTCTGTGGAAATTTGACATTTTTATAAACAAAATTTGATATTTGCACATTATTTCAGTAAAAATTTGACATTTTAAAGTTTTTTTCTGTTGAAATTTGACTATTTTAAAGTTTTTCTCTATTGAAATTTGACATTTTTATAAACTAAATTTTGACATTTTAAAATATTTTTCTGTTGAAATTTGACATTTTAAAGTTTTTTCTGTGGAAAATTGACATTTTTATAAACAAAATTTGACATTTCCACATTATTTCAGTCAAAATTTTACATATTAAAGTTTTTTTTCTGTTGAAATTTGACTATTTTATAGTTTTTTCTGTTGAGATTTGACATTTTTATAAACAAAATTTGACATTTGCACATTATTTCAGTCGAAATTTGACATTTTAAAGTTTTTTTTCTGTTGAAATTTTACATTTTTATAAACTAAATATGACATTTTAAAGTATTTTTTAAATTTGACATTTTAAAGTATTTTTCTGTTGAAATTTGACATTTTAAAGTTTTTTCTGTGGGAATTTGACATTTTTATGAACGAAATTTGACATTTGTACATTATTTCAGTCAAAATTTGACATTTTAAAGTTTTTTTCTGTTGAAATTTGACATTTTAAAGTTTTTTCTGTGGAAATTTGACATTTTTATAAACAAAATTTGATATTTCCACATTATTTCAGTACAAATTTGACATCTTTACAATTAAAAATCAAAATTGGAGAGTTTTTCGTATCAAAATTTAGAATTTCTCAATTATTTGTGTTGAAATTTGACAATTTTAATTTCAAAATTTGTCATTTACCAATTATTTGGGTCTAAATTTGACATTTAAAATTTTTTCTAGTCCCAATTTTACACTTTACGATCAAAAATTGATATTTTCCAATTAATTCTGCCAAAATTTGACATTTAAAAATCTCAGATGTCAAAACTTGTTTAAATGTCTAAAAGATTGACATTTGCCAATTAATTCATTAAAAAATTGACATTGTTTTAGCTCTCAACATTTTCAGTTTTAGGTTTTGCAGAGTTTTTAGAATCAAAATTTGACATTTATCAATTATTTCTGTCAAAATTTGATATTTTAACGCCCAAAACATCAAAATTTGACCTTCACGTTTGACTTACTGATGTAACGTCCGCGAGCAGCGACAGCAACGACCTCTTCGGCGGCCGACAGAACTTCTTATCGTTCTCCTGACAGCACAGATTGGGAAAACAGTCCCAGGCGGTGCTGCAAGCCCTCGGGAACAAGTCGAGAACCGCCGGAGGCGGCGGCGTGCACTGCAAATAACTCGCGAAATTCCTCAATGCTACAACAAAAATTACAATAAATGTCAAAATCGAAATTGACGCACATGTTGCTTTTATTTTGACAACGGCAGCCATAATGGTTTATCTTTGATAACGGCGGCCATATTGGATTATCCTTGACAAAGGCAGCCATATAGGCTTATCCTTGACAAAGGCGGTCATATTGGTTTATCCTTGACAAAGGCGGCCTTGTTAGTTTATCCTTGACAAAGGCGGATATATTGGTTTTTCCTTTACTAAGGCGGCCAAATTGGTTAATCCTTGACAAAGGCGGCCATATTGGCTTATCCTTGACAAAGGCGGCCATATAGGCTTATCCTTGACAAAGACGGTCATATAGGCTTATCCTTGACAAAGGCGGCCAAATTGGTTAATCCTTGACAAAGGCGGCCATATAGGCTTATCCTTGACAAAGACGGTCATATTGGTTTATCCTTGACAAAGGCGGCCATATTGGTTTATTTTTGACAAAGGCGGCCTTGTTAGTTTATCCTTGACAAAAGCGGCCATATTGGTTTATCGTTGACTAAGGCGTCCATATAGGCTTATCCTTGACAAAGGCGGTCGGTTTATCCTTGACAAAGGCGGCCTTATTAGTTTATCCTTGACAAAGGCGGCCATATTGGTTTATCCTTGACTAAGGTGGCCATATAGATTTATCCTTGACAAAGGCGGTCATATCGGTTTATCCTTGAAAAAGGCGCCCAAATTGGTTAATCCTTGACAAAGGCGGCCACATTGGCCTATCCTTTACAAAGGCGGTCATATTGGTTTATCCTTGACAAAGGCAGCCAAATTGGTCAATCCTTGACAAAGGCGGCCATATTGGTTTATCCTTGACAAAGGTGGCCAAATTGGTTAATCCTTGACAAGGGCGGCCATATTGGCTTATCGTTGACAAAGGCGGCGATATTGGTTTATCCTTGACAAAGGCGGCCATATTAGATTATCCTTGACGAAGGCGGCCAAATTGGTTGATCCTTGACAAAGGCGGCCAGATTAGTTAATCCTTGACAAAGGCGGCCAAATTGGTTAATCATTGACAAAGGCGGCCATATTGGTTTATCCTTGACAAAAGCGGCCATATTGGTTTATCCTTGACAAAGGCGCCCAAATTGGTTAATCCTTGGCAAAGGCTGCCATGTTGGCTTATCGTTGACAAAGGCGGCGATATTGGTTTATCCTTGACAAAGGCGGTCATATTAGTTTATCCTTGACAAAAGCGGACATATTGGCTTATCCTTGACAAAGTCGGCCATATTGGTTTATCCTTGACAAAGGCGGTCAAATTGATTAATCCTTGACAAAGGCGACCATATTGGCTTATCCTTGACTAAGGCGGCCATATAGGCTTATCCTTGACAAAGGCGGTCATATTAGTTTATCCTTGACAAAGGCGGCCTTATTAGTTTATCCTTGACAAAGGCGGCCTTGGTAGTTTATCCTTGACAAAGGTGGCCATATTGGCTTATCCTTGACAAAGCCGGTCATATTGGTTTATCCTTGACAAAGGCGGCCATATAGGCTTATCCTGGACAAAGGCGGCCATATTGATTTACCCTTGACAAAGGCGGCCATATTTGCTTATCCTTGACAAAGGCAGCCATATAGGCTTATCCTTGACAAAGGCAGCCATATAGGCTTATCCTTGACAAAGGCGGCCTTGGTAGTTTATCCTTGACAAAGGCGGCCATATTGGTTTATCCTTGATTAAGGCGGCCAAATTGGTTAATCCTTGACAAAGGCGGCCATATTGGCTTATCCTTGACAAAGGCAGCCATATAGGCTTATCCTTGACAAAGGCGGCCTTGGTAGTTTATCCTTGACAAAGGCGGCCATATTGGTTTATCCTTGATTAAGGCGGCCAAATTGGTTAATCCTTGACAAAGGCGGCCATATTGGCTTATCCTTGACAAAGGCGGCCATATAGGCTTATCCTTGACAAAGGCGGTCATATTGGTTTATCCTTGACAAAGGCGGCCATATTGGTTTACCCTTGACAAAGGCGGCCATATTGGTTTATCCTTGACAAAGGCGGCCAAATTGGTTTATCCTTGATAAAGGCGGCCAAATTTGATAATACAAAGGCGGCCATATTGGCTTATCCTTGACAAAGGCGGTCATATTGGTTTATCCTTAAATAATAATAAAAATATAATCCTTAACAAAGGCGGCCATATTGCTTTATCTTTGACAAAGGCGGCCATATTGTTTTATCTTTAACAAAGGCCATATTTGTTTATGTTTGACAAGATATGTCCGTCTTGTCAAAGATAAACCAATACGGCCGCTTAAAATGACAATAAATGTCAAAATTCAATTTGACAACAATATTTGTTTCTCTTTGACAAAAACTGTCAAACTTGTGCCACGTGTCAAATACTAGTTTGTTTTTCTTACGTTTTTCGATTTGTTTGCCCCCGGGCAGCCGCTCGACATTGTGGACGGGCGTGCGGCAGTAACTCTTGCCGTCCTTCTCGGGGCAGCAGATGCGCGGATTGCAGTCGCCATCGTCGACGCACTGTCTCACGTCCAAGATCTCCGCCAATGGCTGCACCGGACACAACCTGTCCACCAATCCAAACAGCGCAGCTAAAAATAAACAAAAAAAAGTTCAATGAATGAACTGTCAAATTTGACAATTAACATGAAAATATTATCTACAAGTAGGAATCTGTAAAGAATTTTTCAAGAACTTGCGTGTATGTATAATAGACCTTTTTACGGTTAGTTAAGCGCATGCGCATCCGTCAAGTTTGAAAGGCGGTAATATGAAAGTTTCGGGCACATTTTGTTATTTTCACTGGTTATATGTCAAAAAGTTCGGGCACTTTTTGACGTATAACATGGCTGAAATTGACACATGCGCACAAAAAAAATTCAACTATGAAAAGGTCTATTGTCAAACTTGACAGTTGTCATTTGCATGTATAAATAACTATCAAACTTGACATGTGTCAAATTTTAAAGCTTGTTTTTGCTAAAATTTTCTAGGGTCGATTGTTTCCGCATGTCTTGTTTTGGTGATAATTAATAATCTCTCCGTTTGCAGAACTTTCACCAGAGATTCGGGCAAACAAGCAGCTTGCGTAATTTCGCGGCGGAATTTCCGCCTGCGATAAAACGTCACATTCCAAACATGTTGACATTGAAAACACTCAATTTGTCAAACAGTCAATGACATTTGAAACTGTCAAACGATCGATGTCATTTGAAACTGTCAAAGAATTGATGACGTTTGAAACTGTCACAGTCGATGACATTTGAAACGATCAAACAGTCCATGACATTTGAAACTGTCAAACAGTCGATGACATTTGAAACTGTCAAAGAGTCGATGACAACATGTGAATCACATTTGAAACTGTCAAACAATCGATGTCATTTGAAACTGTCAAAGAATCGATGACGTTTGAAAGTATCAAACAGTCGATGACATTTGAAACTGTCAAAGAGTCGTTGACAACATAGTTGAAATTTTTTTGTGCTCATGTGTCAATTTCCGCCATGTTATACGTCAAAAAGTGCCCGAACTTTTTTACGTGAAAAACTGAATTTGTCAGTCAATCACATTTGAAACTGTCAAACAATCGATGTCATTTGAAACTGTCAAAGAATCGATGACGTTTGAAACTGTCAAACAGTTGATGACATTTGAAAGTATCAAACAGTCGATGACATTTGAAACTGTCAAAGAGTCGATGACAACATAGTTGAAATTTTTTTTGTGCGCATGTGTCAATTTCCGCCATGTTATTCGTCAAAAAGTGTCCGAACTTTTTGACGTGAAAACACTAAATTTGTCAAACAGTCAAACACATTTGAAACTGTCAAAACAATCGATGTCATTTGAAACTGTCAAAGAATCGATGACGTTTGCAACTGTCACACAGTCGATGACATTTGAAACTGTCACAGAGTCGAGAACATCATTGTTGAAATTTTTTTGTGCGCATTTATCAATTTCCGGGGTGTTATACGTCAAAGACTGCCCGAACTTTTTGACGTGAAAACACTCAATTTGTCAGTCAATCACATTTGAAACCGTCAAACTATCGATGTCATTTGAAACTGTCAAAGAATCGATGACGTTTGAAACTGGCAAACGGTTGATGACATTTGAAACTGTCAAAGAGTCGATGACATCATAGTTGAAACTTTTTTGTGTCCATGTGTCAATTTCCGCTATGTTATACGTCAAAAAGTGCCCGAACTTTTTGACGTGAAAACAGTCAATTTGTCAAACATTTAAACTGTTAAAGAATCGATGACGTTTGAAACTGTCAAACAGTCGATGACATTAAAAACTCTTAAAGAATCGATGACATCATAGTTGAAATTTTTTTAATGCGCATGTGTCAATTTCCGCCATGTTAAACGTCAAAAAGTGCCCGAACTTTTTGACGTATAACTAAATATAACCCCGAAAGTTTCAGATTCCCGCCCTTTCAAACTCGGTTGATGCGCATGCGCTTAACTAACCGCAAAAAAAGTCTATTGTGAACGAGCCGTTTTCGAATTTGCAATAGCAGTTGCAGATCTGTTGTGTAACCGCAACGAATTCGTTGAAAGCCGAAATCGAGCGCGTCGACACGGTCCGCGATTATACAACGAATTCTTTTTGCAGCCGCCGACCAATTGGAGCGAAACAAAAATCGCTGTAAATTCATAATTCCGTACAGATGTCACTTTGACAAATGTCACACTGACTGTCACTTTGACAAATATCACACTGTCTGAATTCAGAACTTTCACATCTCTACCCTAATTTTGACACATCCACCCCAATTTTGACATATCCACCCCCATTTTGACATATTCGCCCCAATTTTGACACATCCACCCCAATTTTGACATCTCTACCCCAATTTTGACATCTCTACCCCAATTTTGACATCCAACCCGATTTTGACATCTCCACCCCAATTTTGACACTTCCACCTCAATTTTGCTCCACCCCAATTTTAACATCTTCACCTCAATTTTGACACATCCACCCTAATTTTGACATATCCGCCCCAATTTTGACAATTCCACCAGAATTTTGACATCCATTTTGTAGTCCCTTAGACAAATATTACACTAGCTGTCACTTTGACAAATATTACACTGACTGTCACTTTGAGAAATGTCATAATACTGACTGTCAATTTAAGAAATGTCGCACTGACAGTCACTTTGACATATATGACAAAAACTAACGATTTTTGATTCTGAAACTAACGATTTTTGATTGTGAGTCCAATTGTTTTTTTTTTAACATTGAACTGTCATAAACATCTACAAGAAATTGACATCTACTAATTTAGGGCAAGATTTCTGTCATAATGACATTAATTTTTGTCATAATGACATTTGTTGCAATGACAAGAAAGATGACATACGTTGATGTTTGACTTCTTGTTGAAGTTGGAAGACGGCCTTGAGGCATCGATTTTGACAGCAGAGCATCCCGGTGCCAAAAGTGTCGCAATCCGCCTTTTTCGCACAAGGCAGACTGAAGATAGGCACTCTGACGTCACTCTTTGGACACCCCAAGTTCCCATTCTCTGTCAATTTGACAATCGCTTTGACAGTCGTTGTTGTCAAGGGAGGTGTTGTTACAAATGGTTTCTTCGTCGTTTTCACCAAAGATTCTTCGATTTCATTGGATATTCCTAAAAGTAATAACATGATATTTAGAAAATCTGTCAAATTTGACAGATGATATTTACGAAATCTGTCAAATTTGATCATCTGTCAGATGATAATTAGAAAATTTGACAGATGATATTTAGATAATCTGTCAAATTTGATAGATGATATTTAGATAATCTGTCAAATTTGACAGATGATATTTACAAAATCTGTCAAATTTGATCATCTGTCAGATGATATTTAGAAAATTTGACAGATGATATTTAGAAAATCTGTCAAATTTGACAGATATTTACAAAATCTGTCAAATTTGACAGATATTTACAAAATCTGTCAAATTTGATCATCTGTCAGATGATATTTAGAAAATTTGACAGATGATATTTAGATAATCTGTCAAATTTGACAGATGATATTTAGATAATCTGTCAAATTTTACAGATGATATTTAGAAAATCTGTCAAATTTGACAGATGATATTTATAGTCTGGCAAATTTGACAGATGATATTTAGAAAATCTGTCAAATTTGACAGATGATATTTAGATAATCTGTCAAATTTGACAGATGATATTTAGAAAATCTGTCAAATTTGACAGATGATATTTAGAAAATTTGGCAGATGATATATAGATAATCTGTCAAATTTGACAGATGATAATAGAAAATCTGTCAAATTTGACAGATGATATTTAGAAAATCTGTCAAATTTGACAGATGATATTTAGATAATCTGTCAAATTTTACAGATAATTAGAAAATTTGTTAAATTTGACAGATGATATTTAGAAAATCTATCAAATTTGACAGAAGATATTCAGATAATCTGTCAAAATTGACAGATATTTAGAAAATCTGTCAAATATGACAGGATGATATTTAAAAAATCTGTCAAATTTGACAGATGATATTTAGAAAATCTGTCAAATTTGACAGATGATATATAGAAAATCTGTCAAATTTGACAGATGATATTTAGATAATCTGTCAGATTTGACAGATGATAATTAGAAAATATGTTAAATTTGACAGATGATATTTAGAAAATTTGACAGATGATATATAGAAAATCTGTCAAATTTGACAGATGATAATGGGAAATTTGTCAAATTTGACGGATGATATTTAGATAATCTATCAGATTTGACAGATGATAATTAGAAAATATGTTAAATTTGACAGATGATATTTAGAAAATCTGTCAAATTTGACAGATGATATTTAGATAATCTGTCAAATTTGACAGATGATATATAGAAAATCTGTCAAATTTGACAGATGATATTTAGATAATCTGTCAGATTTGACAGATGATAATTAGAGAGTCTGTCAAATTTGACAGATGATATTTAGAAAATCTGTCAAATTTGGCAGATGATATATAGATAATCTGTCAAATTTGACAGATGATAATAGAAAATCTGTCAAATTTGACAGATGATATTTAGAAAATCTGTCAAATTTGACAGATGATATTTAGATAATCTGTCAAATTTTACAGATAATTAGAAAATTTGTTAAATTTGACAGATGATATTTAGAAAATCTACCAAATTTGACAGAAGATATTCAGATAATCTGTCAAATTTGACAGATATTTAGAAAATCTGTCAAATATGACAGGATGATATTTAAAAAATCTGTCAAATTTGACAGATGATATTTAGAAAATCTGTCAAATTTGACAGATGATATATAGAAAATCTGTCAAATTTGACAGATGATAATGGAAAATTTGTCAAATTTGACGGATGATATTTAGATAATCTATCAGATTTGACAGATGATAATTAGAAAATATGTTAAATTTGACAGATGATATTTAGAAAATCTGTCAAATTTGACAGATGATATTTAGATAATCTGTCAAATTTGATAGATGATATATAGAAAATCTGTCAAATTTGACAGATGATGATTAGAAAATATGTTAAATTTGACAGATGATAATTAGAAAATATGTTAAATTTGACAGAAGATATTTAGAAAATTTGACAGATGATATTTAGATAATCTGTCAAATTTGACAGATGATATATAGAAAATCTGTCAAATTTAACAGATGATAATGGAAAATTTGTCAAATTTGACAGATGATATTTAGATAATCTATCAGATTTGACAGATGATAATTAGAAAATATGTTAAATTTGACAGATGATATTTAGAAAATCTGTCAAATTTGACAGATGATATTTAGATAATCTGTCAAATTTGACAGATGATATATAGAAAATCTGTCAAATTTGACAGATGATAATGGAAAATCTGTCAAATTTGACAAATGATATTTAAATAATCTGTCAGATTTGACAGATGATAATTAGAAAATACGTTAAATTTGACAGATGATATTTAGAAAATCTGTCAAATTTGACAGATGATATTTAGATAATCTGTCAAATTTGACAGATGATATATAGAAAATCTGTCAAATTTGACAGATGATAATGGAAAATCTGTCAAATTTGACAGATGATATTTAAATAATCTGTCAGATTTGACAGATGATAATTAGAAAATATGTTAAATTTGACAGATGATATTTAGAAAATCTGTCAAATTTGACATATGATATTTAGATAATCTGTCAAATTTGACAGATAATATATAGAAAATCTGTCAAATTTGACAGATGATAATGGAAAATCTGTCAAATTTGACAGATGATATTTAAATAATATGTCAGATTTGACAGATGATAATTAGAAAATATGTTAAATTTGACAGATGATATTTAGAAAATCTGTCAAATTTGACAGATGATATTTAGATAATCTGTCAAATTTGACAGATGATATATAGAAAATCTGTCAAATTTGACAGATGATATTTAGATAATCTGTCAGATTTGACAGATGATAATTAGAAAATACGTTTAATTTGACAGATGATATTTAGAAAATCTGTCTAATTTGACAGATGATATTTAGATAATTTGTCAAATTTGACAGATAATATTTAGATAATGTGTCAAATTTGACAGATGATATATAGAAAATCTGTCAAATTTGACAGGTGATAATGGAAAATCTGTCAAATTTGACAGATGATATTTAGATAATCTGTCAGATTTGACAGATGATAATTAGAAAATATGTTAAATTTGACAGATGATATTTAGAAAATCTGTCAAATTTGACAGATGATATTTAGATAATCTGTCAAATTTGACAGATGATATATAGAAAATCTGTCAAATTTGACAGATGATATTTAGATAATCTGTCAGATTTGACAGATGATAATTAGAAAATATCTTAAATTTGACAGATGATATTTAGAAAATCTGTCAAATTTGACAGATGATATTTAGATAATCTGTCAAACTTGACAGATGATATATAGAAAATATGTCAAATTTGACAGATGATAATGGAAAATCTGTCAAATTTGACAGGTGATATATAGAAAATCAGTCAAATTTGTCGTTTAATTCGGCACGGATCGATGCAAATTTGTGCAGAAACGGTGTCAAAATTATTACAAAGATTACGATTACGCAAGCGCTAATTAAAAAGAGTGTAATTGACGAGCTCTGCGAATAACTTTGACCCAAATTGGCAACAAAAAGTAATAAAGAGCAATCGAAAGTCACGCAACCAATAAAAGAACGCCGACGGCGAAACTAAATCAAGCTCAGTTTTTTGTAATGTCAATATTTGACCTTCACCGGAACGTCAATGTTTGACATTTAATACTGACACATGTCAAAGTTTTAATTTTGCTGAATTGACATTTAAACAATTCTATGTGTCAATTTTGACATTTGACAAACTGTTAAAATTGTGACACAAGACAATAAAATTGTTTGAATTTGACATTCAAACAACTTGGTATCATACAATCAATACTAAGTCTCAAACTTGGCATTTGTCAAACTGTTAAATTTTGACACAAAACAATCAAATTGTTCAAATTTAACATTTAAACCATTCGGTATCGTACAATCAATCTAAAGTGTCAAACTTGACATTTGACGAACTGTTAAATTTTGACACAAAACAATCAAATTTGACATTTAAACCATTCGGTATCTGACAATCAATCTAAAATGTCAAACTTAACATTTGACGAACTGTTAAATTTTGACACAAAACAATCAAATTTGACATTTAAACCATTCGGTATCTTATAATCAATCTAAAGTGTCAAACATGACATTTGACGAACTGTTAAATTTTGACACAAAACAATCAAATTTGACATTTAAACCATTCGGTATCGTACAATCAATATAAAGTGTCAAACTTGACATTTGACGAACTGTTAAATTTTGACACAAAACAATCAAATTTGACATTTAAACCATTCGGTATCATACAATCAATCCAAAGTCTCAAACTTGACATTTGACAAACAGTTAAATTTTGATTTGTCATATTTGTCAAACTTAAATACATTTGTCAAATTTGACATACATTAGTCAAACTTAAATTTTTGACTTACTAGTTTTTCGAACCACGCTTGCCAATTTCGACGCTTCCGGCACCAGGATTCCCTTGACGCACCGCTCCTGACAACACGCCAACCCCGGCCCAAAAACCCTGCAGTCCTTCTCATGGTTGCAGGGCAGACTGAAAATGGGAATCCTCAACGGCGACGGACACACCAACACCTGCACAGGCACCTTAGTCACCGCTGACGTTTCTGTCGTCACGATCACATTACTCAAAACACCTGTCAAAAAAAAATTGTCAAATTTCTGGGGAAATGGGGAAAAGGTTAATGGTGTCAAAGTTGGGGTGGTGGTGTCAAAAATGGGGTGGTGGTGTGAAAATTGGGGTGGAGGTGGCAAAATTGAGGTGCTGGTTTGACAGGAACTGTTACTAAAGTTCTTAATGTGTCAAAATCGGGGGTAGCTTCTTTTGTGTCAAAATCAGGGTAGCGATGTCAAAATTGGGGTGGAGGTGTCAAAATTGGGATGCAATGTCAAAATTGGAGTGAAGGTGTCACAATTGGGGTCGAGATGTCAAAATTTGGGTGAAGGTGTCAAAATTGACACCTCCAGGTGTTTTAGTTTTTCGGTGATAACTCGTCAGGTTTTGTGTCACAATTGGGGTGGAGATGTCAAAATTGGGGTGAAGGTGTCAAAATTGGGATGCAGATGTCAAAATTAGGGTGGAGGTGTCACAATTGGGGTGAATGTCAAAATTGACATCTCCAGGTGTTTTAGTTTTTCGGTGATAACTCGTCAGGTTTTGTGTCACAATTGAGGTGGAGATGTCAAAATTGGGGTGAAGGTGTCAAAATTGGGATGCAGATGTCAAAATTGGGGTGGAGGTGTCACAATTGGGGTGAATGTCAAAATTGACATCTCCAGGTGTTTTAGTTTTTCGGTGATAACTCGTCAGGTTTTGTGTCACAATTGGGGTGGAGATGTCAAAATTGGGGTGAAGGTGTTAAAATTGGGGTGGAGGTGGCAAAATTGAGGTGCTGGCTTGACAGGAACTGTCATTAAAGTTCTTAATGGTATTGGTTTAGTTTTGCGGTGATAACTCGTCAGTTTTTGTGTCTAAATCGGGGTAGAGATGTCAAAATTGGGGTGGAGGTGTCAAAATTGGGATGCAGATGTCAATATTGGGGTGAAGGTGTCAAAATTAACACCTCCAGGTGTTTTAGTTTTTCGGTGATAACTCGTCAGGTTTTGTGTCACAATTGGGGTGGAGATGTCAAAATTGGGGTGAATGTTTTAAAAATTGGGGTGGAGATGTCAAAATTGAGGTGAATGTTTTAAAAATTGGGGTGGAAATGTCAAAATTGTGGTGGAAGTGTCAAAATTGGGGTGGTGGTTTGACAACTGTCACTAAAATTCTTAATGGTAGAGGATTGGTTTTTCGGTGATAACTTCGTCAGTTTTTGTGATAAATCGATGAATTTTTCGGAAAAGTATTCCGGATGTAGCTCGGAAGCTGCTCGGGGTGGATGTGTCAAGATTGGGGTGGAGATGTCAAAATTGGGGTGTATGTGTCAAAATTGGGGTGGATGTGTCAAAATTGGGGTGGAGATGTCAAAATTGTGGTGGATATGTCTAAATTGGGGTGGAGATGTTAAAATTGGGATGGAGATGTCAAAATTGGGATGGATGTGTCAAAATTGGGGTGGATATGTCAAAACTGGGGTGGAGATGTGAAAATTGTGGTGGAAGTGTCAAAATTGGGGTGGTAGTTTGACAACTGCCACTGAAATTCTTAATGATAGAGGTTTAGTTTTCCAGCGATAACTTCGTCAGTTTTTGTGATAAATCGATAAAATTTACGGAAAAGTATTCCGGATGAAGTCCGGAAGCTCGCACAGTCTTCGTTTTAGCACTGCGTCCAAATACTTGCGAGATATCAGCGTGTGAAGTTGTGAGATTACCTGAGGTGCTCAACGTGAATTTCTCCTGGGCGCGCGCCTGCAGGCTCAGGACGACCAGGAACAACGTTGCGGCGAACATCGTGAAGGCACGCGACTGTCTGCGCGCCCAGCGCTCGCACACCTCTCACTTTACGCAACACTTTCGAAATCCCCTTGCAAATCTCTATCAGACCGCGCTAATGCAACAACTACCAATCATCTCGCCAACTGATAACGCAATTACCTAACCGTCCTCACAAATTTCACTTTCAACGTTAAAAGAAAATGACATTTATCATACAATAAATGACATGTCATTGTATGACATATGTCATATAATATATGACGAATATAAGCGACTTTTGTTACAACAAACGTTAAATTTGAAAGATTTTCTATGTATCATTTGTCAAATTTTTGTCAAAATCAAATTTGACACTCTAAATATCATCTATCAAATTTGACAGATTTTCTATATTACATCTGTCAAATATAATAGATTTTCAATATATCATCTGTCAAATTTGATAGATTTTCTATATATCATCTGTCAAATTTGACAGATTTTCTATAAATCATCTGTCAAATTTGACAAGACTTTCTAAATATCTATCAAATTTGACAGATTTTCTATATTACATATGTCAAATTTAACAGATTTTCTTTATATCATCTGTCAGATTTAACAGATTTTCTATATATCATCTGTCAAATTTAACAGATTATCTATATATCATCATCTGTCAAATTTGACAGACTTTCTTATATATCATCTGTCAAATTTGACAGATTATCTAAATATCATCTGACAGATTTTCTAAATATCATCTGTCAAATTTGACAGATTTTCTAAATATCATCTGTCAAATTTGACAGATTTTCTAAATATCATCTGTCAAATTTGACAGATTATCTATCATGTGTCAAATTTGACAGATTTTCTAAGTATCATCTGTCAAATTTGACAGATTTTCTAAATATCATCGGTCAACTTCGACAGATTTTCTAAATATCATCTGTCAAATTTGACAGATTATCTAAATATCATCTGTCAGATTTTCTAAATATCATCTGTCAAATTTGACAGATTATCTATCATGTGTCAAATTTGACAGATTTTCTAAGTATCATCTGTCAAATTTGACAGATTTTCTAAATATCATCGGTCAACTTTGACAGATTTTCTAAATATCATCTGTCAAATTTGACAGATTATCTAAATATCATCTGACAGATTTTCTAAATATCATCTGTCAAATTTGACAGATTATCTATCATGTGTCAAATTTGACAGATTTTCTAAGTATCATCTGTCAAATTTGACAGATTTTCTAAATATCACCTGTCAAATTTGACAGATTTTCTAAATATCATCTGTCAAATTTGACAGATTATCTAAATATTATCTGACAGATTTTCTAAATATCATCTGTCAAATTTGACAGATTTTCTAAATATCATCTGTCAAATTTGACAGATTATCTATCATGTGTCAAATTTTACAGATTTTCTAAGTATCATCTGTCAAATTTGACAGATTTTCTAAATATCATCTGTCAAATTTGACAGATTATCTATCATGTGTCAAATTTGACAGATTTTCTAAGTATCATCTGTCAAATTTGACAGATTTTCTAAATATCATCTGTCAAATTTGACAGATTATCTAAATATCATCTGACAGATTTTCTAAATATCATCTGTCAAATTTGACAGATTTTCTAAATATCATCTGTCAAATTTGACAGATTATCTATCATGTGTCAAATTTGACAGATTTTCTAAGTATCAACTGTCAAATTTGACAGATTTTCTAAATATCATCTGTCAAATTTGACAGATTATCTATCATGTGTCAAATTTGACAAATTTTCTAAGTATCAACTGTCAAATTTGACAGATTTTCTAAATATCATCTGTCAAATTTGACAGATTATCTATCATGTGTCAAATTTTACAGATTTTCTAAGTATCATCTGTCAAATTTGACAGATTTTCTAAATATCATCTGTCAAATTTGACAGATTATCTATCATGTGTCAAATTTGACAGATTTTCTAAGTATCATCTGTCAAATTTGACAGATTTTCTAAATATCATCTGTCAAATTTGACAGATTATCTAAATATCATCTGACAGATTTTCTAAATATCATCTGTCAAATTTGACAGATTTTCTAAATATCATCTGTCAAATTTGACAGATTATCTATCATGTGTCAAATTTGACAGATTTTCTAAGTATCAACTGTCAAATTTGACAGATTTTCTAAATATCATCTGTCAAATTTGACAGATTATCTATCATGTGTCAAATTTGACAAATTTTCTAAGTATCAACTGTCAAATTTGACAGATTTTCTAAATATCATCTGTCAAATTTGACAGATTATCTATCATGTGTCAAATTTGACAGATTTTCTAAGTATCAACTGTCAAATTTGACAGATTTTCTAAATATCATCTGTCAAATTTGACAGATTATCTATCATGTGTCAAATTTGACAGATTTTCTAAGTATCAACTGTCAAATTTGACAGATTTTCTAAATATCATCTGTCAAATTTGACAGATTTTCTATATTACATCTGTCAAATTTAACAGACTTTCTTTATCATCTGTCAAATTTGACAAACTTTCAGAATATCATCTGTTTAATTTGACAGATTTTGTATATTTCATCTGTCAAATTTGACACAGTCTCTATACACCATCTATCAAATTTGACAGTTTCTTATTGTCATCTGACAACTGTTTGTGTCA
Organism: Phosphuga atrata; assembly: GCA_944588485.1. Taxonomy (NCBI): domain Eukaryota; kingdom Metazoa; phylum Arthropoda; class Insecta; order Coleoptera; family Silphidae; genus Phosphuga; species Phosphuga atrata. The sequence continues at coordinate 28,552,781 of OX155906.1, forward strand.
AACAAAAGTTATTGCACTGTTACAAATCCCTTTATGTCTTTGACAATCTATCAAATAAATTATCTTAGTTTGACAGTTAATTTTCACAAATTTATGTTGAAATAGCACTATTTCTGACTGGTTTGACAATTTGTCATTTCTTGCTTGTCAAATGTGACAGTTGCGATTTGTTGAAATACCTCTATTTCTGACTGGTTTGACAAATTTGTCATTTCTTGCTTGTCAAATGTGACAGTTGCGATTTGTTTTCTGTCAAATTTTGACAAGTTATTACTTTGAAATATGACAACTGTATGTCATTTTATGACATACGTTATACAATATATGACATTCGTTATAGAATATATGACATATATCATCCAATAATATGACATATTTCATTTATTAGATGACGTATAACATTTATTGGATGACAAATGTCATTTATTGGATGACATATGTCATTTATTGGATGTCATATGTCATTTATTGGATAACATATGTCATTTATTGGATGACATATGTCATATATTGTATAACGGATGTCATATATTGTATAACGTATGTCATAAAATGACATACACTTGTCATATTTCAAAGTAATAACTTGTCCAAATTTGACAGAAAACAAATCGCAACTGTCACATTTGACAAGCAAGAAGTGACTAATTTGTCAAACCAGTCAGATTGTCACACCAGTCAGTGATTTGTTTTGTGTTGTACAAAAATAAATGACATATGTATGCAATAACAATAAAACTGTGACATATGTCATTTCACTATTCCACATTTATGACGTATGAGTTAATTGTGCAACGAAGTCTTGTCAAACCCAGTGAAAAAAATTTATCAAAATCATCAAATTTCTGTCATATTTGACAGTGTTTCTTGTTTCTGCAATAAATTTGTGAGAGAAATGAGAAATAAGACTTTCACCCGGTGATGCAAGCGGCCGAGAGAAAACAAAACCGAAATCGCTGCGCCAAAACGAAAGCGATTGTCTGCTCGCGTCCAATCCGTTTGAAATTTGGCCACGCGACTTATGCAACCAACGTTGCATCTCCGCTTAAAATTATGCTACAATGCTGTCGAAACGCAAATATTTTTAGGCAACACCCCACACAAATTTCAAACAAGTTGAAAGTTCAAACATTTTGCAGGATCCTGGACGAGACAGAAGGACCTCAACGGATTATTTTACATCAATGTAAAGATAATTTTATTGTCTTTATTGATCTTTTTGCAAAATTGAAAAATTTTGAAAATTGTGGATGTTATTAAGATTTTCCGCAAAGTCGAACTGCGTCGGAAACAATCTTGAAAATGAAATCCTGTGGAAAGTTCGAACATTTTGCAAGTTCCTGGACGAGGCAGAAGGACCTCAACGGACTATTTTACATCAATTCAAACATAATTTTATTGTCTTTATTGATCTTTTTGCAAAATTGAAAAATTTTTAAAATTAAGGATGTTATTCAGATTTCCAGCTAAGTCCAACTGCCTCAGAAACAATCTTGAAAATAAAATCCTGTGGAAAGTTCGAACATTTTGCAAGTTCTTGGACGAGACAGAAGGACCTCAACGGACTATTTTACATCAATTCAAAGACAATTTTATTGTCTTTATTCATCTTTTTGCAAAATTGAAAAATTTTGAAAATTGTGGATGTTATTAAGATTTTCGGCGAAGTCGAACTTAAAATTATTCAACAATGCTGTCTTAACGCGCAATTTTTTAGGCAACATCCCACACAAATGCGGTATTTATTCGGGCAGAATCGGGAATGCGTCAAAACGAATGCGATTTTCATCTCGAGCCGAATTTGTACGAAGTTTTGCATACCTTATGCAACCACCGTTGCGGCTCCGCTTAAAATTATACAACAATGCTATCTTAACGCACAATTTTTTATGCAACACCCCACACATATGCGGTATTTATTCCGGCATGATCGCGAATGCGTGAAAACGAATGCGATTATCATCTCGAGCCAAATTTGTTTGAAGTTTTGCAACATAACTTATGCAGCCACCATTGCAGCTCCGCTTAAAATTATACAAAAATGCTATCTTAACCTACATTTTTTTAGGCAACATCAAACACAACTGTGGTATTTATTCCGACAGAATCGCGAATTCGTCAAAACGAATGCGATTGTCATCTCGAGCCGAATTTGTTCGAAATTTTGCAACATACTTAATGCAACCACCGTTGCAACACCCCATACAAAAGCGGTATTACCACATAATCGCTAATGCGTCAGAACAAATGCGATTGAGTCGAATTTGCTTGAAAATTTGAAACTTGGCTTATGCAACCACCGTTGCAGATTCACTTAAAACCATTGACGAATTAATACTATAGTATTCATACATCCATGCTTAAAACTATACAACAGTACTGTTGGAATGCACACATTTTTAGGCAACACCCCATACAAATGACGTTTTCTCTTCTTATTATCTTCTCGAGTCGAATTTGTTTGAAAATTTGGAACATGCCTTATGTAACCACCGTTGCAGATTTGCTTGAAACTAAACAACAGTGCTGTTGGATCGCACACATTTTAGGTAAAACCGCACACAAATGACGTTTTCTGCAGAATCGCGAATGGGATTGTCTTCTCCAGTCGAATTTGTTTGAAATATTGCTACATGCCTTACGCAACCACCGTTGCAGATTTACTTAAAACTATACAACGGTGCTGTCGGAATGCACCCATTATTAGGCAACACCCCACACAAATGACGTTTTCTGTTGAATCGCGAATGCGATTGTCTTCTCGAGTCGAATTGGTTTGAAATTTTGCAACATACCTTATGCAACCACCGTTGCAGATTTGCTTGAAACTATGCAACAGTACTGTTGGATCGGAAACATTTTTAGGCAACACCCCACACAAATGACGTTTCCTGCAGAATCGCGTATGCTATTGTCTTCTCGAGTCGAATTTGTTTGAAATTTTGCTACATGCCTTATGCAACCACCATTGCAGATTCACTTAATTCTATACAACTGTGCTGTCGGTATGCACACATTTTAAGGCAACACCCCACACAAATTACGTTTCCTGCAGAATCGCGAATGCCTTTGTCTTCTCGAGTCGAAATTGTTTGAAATTTTGCAACACAGTTTATGCAACCACCGTTGCAGCTTCGCTTGAAATTAATAGTGCTGTCGGAACACAAATGTGATATATGTTTTAGCAAAATCCACTGAAATATAAAACAGGCATAAAAGTCATGGACGTTAGACTTTTATCTCAGTTATGCCTGACATAAAAGTCAGGCATAAAAGAATACAAATATGGTTAGTATATATTTCAGTGGCAAAATCGCGAATTATGCAACTTCTTATATTCCAATGAGCAGTAAAATCGCGAGATTTGCAACTTTTTATACTAGGTTGAACGGAAAATGAATAAACAAGATTTGTTTTTTGTTGAGGTATGCAACTTCTTATACTGTGTTGAACGGAAAATGAATAAACAAGTTTTGTTTTTGGTGTTTTTCCGGTGGGTGTGTTGGTGAGATTGTACGTAAAGTTCTTGTGACATGTCCTGTCAGAGTGTTGTTATCAAAACAAAAGCGTAGATAAGCCGAATTGTTTGTTTTGTTGTGGATTTCGTTTTTCCTTTTGTTGAGTTTTCGTTGAATGATGTACGTGGGAGGATGGTCAGTCTGTCCAGAAGCATGAACACCAACTCAGGGGTGAGATATCTAACCTAGAAACTGCGGTGTGTCAGTTTTTTCCAAATCTGAGTCATTTTTGCGATAAGATGTTGCGAAATTTTGATTGGCAGACAAAACATATTTTGCAAATTTTTGTTGTTTTAGGGGGCCACATTTTTCAGTGACTCGTCCACTATGGAGAACCGCGAATACCTACAACCGATCCTGGAGTCGTACGGGATCTTCCGTCCTCTACGGACCATCCCAGCTTTCACCATCCACCTCTTAGCCACACTAGCCATCGAAATTCTAGCAATAGTCTACGCCGTCCTCCACCCCGACGACAATGCGAAATGTCGCGAATTCTTCATACTCATTTATGCACATGTCGGCCTTTGGTTCTTGACACTCGTAAGTCAATTTAACCGATAATTCACAATCAAAGTGCTAATAGAATCACTAGTTGTCAATATTTGACAGTTTTGTCAATGTTCAATAGTTGTCATACTTGTCACAGTTTTAATGTTTCTGTCAATATTTGACAATTGTCAAAATTAGAGTGTTGCTTTTTTAATATTTGACGGTTGTCAAGGTTTTTGACAGTTTAGTCAATGTTTAATAGTTGTCGTACTTGTCATAGTTTTAATGTTTCTGTCAATATTTGACAATTGGCAAAATTGAAGTGTAGGTTTTATTAATATTTGACAGTTGTCAAGGTTTTTGACAGTTTAGTCAATATTTAATAGTTGTCGTACTTGTCATAGTTTTAATGTGTCTGTCAAAATTTGACAATTGTCAAAATTGGAGTGTAGGTTTTATTAATATTTGACAGTTGTCAAGGTTTTTGACAGTTTAGTCAATGTTTAATAGTTGTCGTACTAGTCATAGTTTTACTGTTTCTGTCAATATTTGACAATTGTCAAAATTGGAGTGTAGGTTTTATTAATATTTGACAGTTGTCAAGGTTTTTGACAGTTTAGTCAATGTTTAATAGTTGTCGTACATGTCATAGTTTTAATGTGTCTGTCAAAATTTGACAATTGTCAAAATTGGAGTGTAGGTTTTATTAATATTTGACAGTTGTTAAGGTTTTTGACAGTTTACTCAATGTTTAATAGTTGTCGTACTTGTCATAGTTTTAATGTTTCTGTCAATATTTGACAATTGTCAAAATTGGAGTGTAGGTTTTATTAATATTTGACAGTTGTCAAGGTTTTTGACAGTTTAGTCAATGTTTAATAGTTGTCGTACATGTCATAGTTTTAATGTGTCTGTCAAAATTTGACAATTGTCAAAATTGGAGTGTAGGTTTTATTAATATTTGACAGTTGTCAAGGTTTTTGACAGTTTAGTCAATGTTTAATAGTTGTCGTACTTGTCAGTTTTAATGTTTCTGTCAATATTTGACAATTGTAAAATTGGAGTGTAGGTTTTATTAATATTTGACAGTTGTCAAGGTTTTTGACAGTTTAGTCAATGTTTAATAGTTGTCGTACTTGTCATAGTTTTAATGTTTCTGTCAAAATTTGACAATTGTCAAAATTGGAGTGTAGGTTATATTAATATTTGACAGTTGTCAAGGTTTTTGACAGTTTAGTCAATGTTTAATAGTTGTCGTACTTGTCATAGTTTTAATGTTTCTGTCAAAATTTGACAATTGTCAAAATTGGAGTGTAGGTTATATTAATATTTGACAGTTGTCAAGGTTTTTGACAGTTTAGTCAATGTTTAATAGTTGTCATACTTGGAATAGTTTTAATGTTTCTGTCAAAATTTGACAATTGTCAAAATTGGAGTGTAGGTTATATTAATATTTGACAGTTGTCAAGGTTTTTGACAGTTTAGTCAATGTTTAATAGTTGTACTTGTCATAGTTTTAATGTTTCTATCAAAATTTGACAATTGTCAAAATTGGAGTGTAGGTTATATTAATATTTGACAGTTGTCAAGGTTTTTGACAGTTTAGTCAATGTTTAATAGTTGTCGTACTTGTCATAGTTTTAATGTTTCTGTCAATATTTGACAATTGTCAAAGTTGGTTTTATAAATATTTGACAGTTGTCAAGGTATATGACAGTTGATAGTCAATATTTAATAGTTGTCAAAGTTTTAATGATTCGTCACATCACCACGACAGTTAGGCGTCAACTTTGACCACTAATCACTGTCAATCTTTTTTTTATTCCAAATTGACATCTGTCAATATTTTCGTGATTGTAGATTGTAGACCAGGTGGCGAGGATGAAGCACTACGGGCTGCGGATGAACGGCTACCTGGACTTCTACAAGACCACGCAAGTCCACCACCGGCTGCCCCTCTACATCGTCAGCCTGTGGAACGCCGTCATCCTCCTGCTCCAGGCCCTCATGCAGAACCTCTATCCCGACGACTTCGCCCAGAAATGCATCAACGGCGGTCTGCTCAGTCCCATCAACTACTTCTGTGCCATCATGACACTCGAATTCTGTCTCGTATTCGGCATCAACATCAATTACATATGTAAGTGTCAAACAATTTGACAAACGTTTGACAGTTTATAAGTGTAATAATGGTTGTCAAGTGGAGACGTTTTAACCCCTTGACATACGAATAAAATGCGGCTGTCTACCATAGTACATGAAATACATGACGTCTTAGAGACATATGTCAAGGGGTTAATGCATGTCAATGTTTGATGGTTGTCAAGATTGATAACAATCAAACATTGACATCTGTCAATCTTAATATCTACAAATGTAACAACCGTCAAACTTGACATTTCTTAATCAAATTTGATAGTTGTCAAGATTGGTAGAAGTTAAGTTTGACAGTTGTCATTTTTGACATTTCTACTTTTTTTTCTAGTGAGGGTTAATATCTACAAAATGTAACACGTGTCAAACTTGACATCTTTCAATCAAATTTGAGAGTTGTCAAGATTGATAGAAGTTAAATTTGACAGTTGTCATTTTTGACATTTCTATTGTTTTTCTAGTGTGGGTTAATATCTATTAAATGTAACAAGTGTCAAACTTGACATCTCAATCAAATTTGATAGTTGTCAAGATTGATAGAAGTTAAGTTTGACAGTTGTCATTTTTGACATTTCTATTTTTTTTCTTGTGAGGGTTAATACCTACAAAATGTAACAAGTGTCAAACTTGACATCTCGCAATCAAATTTGATAGTGGTCAACATTGATACAAGTTAAGTTTGACAGTTGTCATTTTCGACATTTCTATTGTTTTTCTAGTCAGGGTTAATATCTACAAAATGTAACAAGTGTCAAACTTGACATCTCTCAAATTTGATGTCAAGATTGATAGAAGTTAAATTTGAGTTGTCATTTTTGACATTTCTAGTGTTTTTCTAGTGAGGGTTAATATATACCAAATGTAACAAGTGTCAAACTTGACATCTTTCAATCAAATTTGATAGTTGTGAAGATTGATAGAAGTTAAGTTTGACGGTTGTCATTTTTGACATTTCTATTGTTTTTCTAGTGAGGGTGAGGGGATTTAATAAGTCGAAACCTCCACCGGACGTGCAGAAGGAGGAGTGGAATGCCTGCTCGAATGAGGAGAGTTTCGCCCAAGGTGAAGTCGGCTACAGACAGTTAGGTGACAAAGTCTATGACTTCATCGAAAAACAAGTAAGCGGCTACATTTATCCTTAACTCACCTTAAGTTGAATGTCGTTAATTGACAGTTGATGGAAGATAAATGTCAATAATTGACAAGTAATAGAAGTTGAATACTGTCAATAAATGACATCTGTCAATCAATAATTTATTACTGTCAATAAATGACATCTGTCAATCAATAATTTATTACTGTCAATAAATGACATCCGTCAATAAATGACATCTGTCAATCAATAATTTATTACTGTCAATAAATGACATCCATCACTAGATGATATCTGTCAATCAATAATTTATTACTGTCAATAAATGACATCTGTCAATAAATGACATCTGTCAATCAATAATTTGTTACTGTCATTAAATGACGTTCGTCAATAAATGACATCTGTCAATCAATAATTTATTATTGTCGATAAATGACAGGTGTCAATCAGTAATATTTTACCGTCAATAAATGACAGATGTGAATCAACAATTTATTACTGTCAATAAATGACAGGTGCCAATCAATAATTTATTACTATTAATAAATGACAAAAGTCAATCAATAATTTATTACTGTCAATAAATGACATGTGTCAAACAATATTTTTTTACTGTCAATAAATGAAATGTGTCAATCAATAATTCATTACTATTAATAAATGACAGGTGTCAATCAATAATCTATTACTGTCAATAAATGACAGGTGTCAATCAATAATTTATTACTGTCAATAAATGACAGGTGTCAATCAATAATTTATTACTATTAATAAATGACAGAAGTCAATCAATAATTTATTGCTGTCAATAAATGACAGGTGTCAATCAATAATTTATTACTGTCAATAAATGACATGTGTCAAAATTAATTACTGTCAATAAATGACAGGTGTCAATCAATAATTTATTACTATTAATAAATGACAGAAGTCAATCAATAATTTATTGCTGTCAATAACTGACAGGTGTCAATCAATAATTTATTACTGTCAATAAATGACAGGTATCAATCAATAATTTATTACTATTAATAAATGACAGAAGTTAATCAATAATTTATTGCTGTCAATAAATGACAGGTGTCAATCAATAATTTATTACTGTCAATAATTGACAGGTGTCAATCATTATTTTTTCATTGTTAATAAATGATAGCTGTCAATCAAAAATTTATTTCTCTCAAAAATGACAGGTGTCAATTATTGGCAGTAATATTATCTGTTCCTAACTTCGATTATCTGTTAATTATTGACATTTATCTGTCAATCAATTACATTCAAATTCTGACACTTATTGACATTCAATTGTAAATTGTAGGCCGACATGATTCGTCATCTGAAGGATCACAACGCCCGGCTGGCCGAGAAGCTGATGATCCTGAACGCCCAGATGCAGTCTAGATCCAGACCGAACAACTGACATCCGCCTAATCTATATTATCTAGATATTCCCGACTGACCTCTCGATCCACTCAAAGCAAATACTCAAGACAGATCATTATCTATAATCACTGACATGTGTCATTATCCAGAATTTTTGGAATGTCATCTGTCACTGTGTCGAAGCTAGATAATGACATGTCGTTGTGTAGATTCTAGATAATGTGTATCATTGTCTAGATTCTAGATTACGATCACTGTCTAGAATCTAGATAATGACGTCTGATACTGTCAAGAGGTTAGATTATGACATTTGTTACTGTGTAGATTCTAGATAATAACATTTGTCAGAGTCTAGATTCTGTTATAATGATGTGTGTTGCTGAATCTACAAAATTAAATAACGACATAGTGGAAAATGACATCTGTCACTGTGTAAATTCTAGATAATGGCGGAGATTCTAAATAGCGACCACTGTATAGAATCTAGATAATGTTATCTGTCCAGAATTTAGATAATATCATCTAGCACTGTCTCGAATCCAGATCTATATATAACTATCTCAACTGTTTCGAATCTAGATAATGACAACTGTCTAGAATCTAGATTATGACATATGTCTGACTAGAATCTAGAGTAATGATAGTTAATACTGTCTAGCGTCTAACATCTGTCACTGTTTGGATTATGGGTGACATAATAACATCTGTCACTGTGTAAATTCTAGATAATATCTGTGGAGATTCTAGATAGCGTCCACTGTCTAGAATCAAGAAAATCAAGTCATCTATCACTGTCTAGAACGTGGATTATGTCATCTGTCACTGCCTAGAATCTAGATAATGACATAACTGTTTAAAATCTAGATTATGACATTACTATCTAGAATCTAGATAATGACAGCTGTTATTGTCTAGCGCCTAACATCTGTCACTGTTTGGATTATGAGTGTCATAATAACATCTGTCACTGTTTGGATTATGGGTGACATAATAACATCTGTCACTGTGTAAATTCTAGATAATATCTGTGGAGATTCTAGATAGCGTCCACTGTCTAGAATCAAGAAAATCAAGCGATCTATCACTGTCTAGAACGTGGATTATGTCATCTGTCACTGCCTAGAATCTAGATAATGACATAACTGTTTAAAATCTAGATTATGACATTACTATCTAGAATCTAGATAATGACAGCTGTTATTGTCTAGCGCCTAACATCTGTCACTGTTTGGATTATGAGTGTCATAATAACATCTGTCACTGTGTAAATTCTAGATAATATCTGTGGAGATTCTAGATACCGTCCACTGACTAGAATCAAGATAATGTCATCTGTCACTGTCCGGAACTTAAATTATGTCATCTGTCACTGCCTAGAATCTAGATAATGACATAACTGTTTAGAATCCAGATTATGACATCTAGAAACTAGATAATGACAGCAGTTACTGTCTAGCGCCTAACATCTGTCACTGTTGGAAATTCTAGATTATAACAGTGTAGTTTCTAGATAGCTATCACTGTCTGGGATCTAGATAATCTCATTGGTCACTGTCTAGAAATTAGACAATGTTATCTGTCACAGTCTAGAATCTAGATATTGCCATTACTGTTGAAAATTTAGAAAATGAAATTTATGTCTGTCTAGAATCTAGATAATGACATATGCCTGTACATAATCTAGATAATGACATGCCTGTCTAGAATCTACATAATGACATACATGCCTGTCTAGAATCTACATGACATATATACCTGTCTAGAATCTAGATAATGACATAAATGGCAATCTAGAATCTAGATAATGACATAAATGGCAACCTAGAATCTAGATAGTGACATATGTCTGTCTAGAATCTAGATAATGACATATGCCTGTACATAATCTAGATAATGACATGCCTGTCTAGAATCTACATAATGACATACATGCCTGTCTAGAATCTACATGACATATATACCTGTCTAGAATCTAGATAATGACATAAATGGCAACCTAGAATCTAGATAGTGACATATGTCTGTCTAGAATCTAGGTAATGACATGTAAGGCAATCTAGAATCAGGATAATGACATATATGGCAATGTAGAATCTTGATAATGACATATATGCCTCTCTAGAATCTAGATAATAACACATGCCCGTCTAGAATCTAGATGACCTATATACCTGTCTAGAATGTAGATAATGACACAATGCAATGATAATGACATTTGTATATCTAGAATCTAGATAATGACATATATGTCTGTCTAGAATCTAGATAGTGACACATGTGGCAATCTAGAATCTAGATAATGGCATATATGGCAATCTAGATAATGACATATGCCTGTGTAGAATCTAGATAATGACATACATGCCTATATAGAATCTAGATGACCTATATACCTGTCTAGAATGTAGATAATGACATATATTCCAATCTAGATAATGACATTTGCATGTCTAGAATCTAGATAGTGACGTATATTGCAATATAGATAATGACATTTGTAGGTCTAGAATCTAGATAATGACATATAGCCGTCTATAATCTAGATAATAAAATATATGGCAATCTAGAATGTAGATAATGACATATATGCCTGTCTACAATCTAGAAAATGACATAAGTACTTGTCTAGAATCTAGATAATGACATACATGCCTGTCTATAATCTAGATAATGACATAATGCAATATAGATAATGACATATATGCCCGTCTAGAATCTAGATAATGACATTTATGCCCGTCTAGAATGTAGATAATGACATATGGCAATCTAGAATCTAGATAATGACATGTGCCTGTCTAGAATCTAGAAATGACATACATGCCTTTCTAGAATCTATATGACCTATATGCCTGTCTAGAATGTCGATAATGACATATTGGATTCTAGATAATGACATTTGTATGTCTAGAATCTGGATAATGACGTATATTGCAATATAGATAATGGCATTTGTATGTCTAGAATCTAGATATAAATATGGCAATATAGAATCTAGATAATGACATATATGCCTGCCTAGAATCTAGAAAATGACATATTGCAATCTAGATAATGACATTTGTATGTCTAGAATCTAGATAGTACATGTATGTCTGTCTAGAATCTAGATAATGACATATATGGCAATCTAGAATCTATATAATGACATATGACAATCTAGAATCTAGATAATGACATATATGCCTGTCTAGAAACTATAAATGACATATATGACAATCTAGAATCTAGATAATGACATATATACCTGTCTAGAATCTAGATGATGACATACATGTATGTATAGAATCTAGATGACCTATATACCTGTCTAGAATGTAGATAATGACATTGCAATCTAGATAATGACATTTGTATGTCTAGAATCTAGATAACGACATATATGCCCGTCTAGAATCTGGATAATGACATATATGGCAATCTAGAATATAGATAATGACATATATGCCTGTTTAGAATCTAGAAAATGACATAAGTTCCTGTCTAGAATCTAGATAATGACATACATGCCTGTCTAGAATCTAGATAATGATATATATTGCAATCAATAATGACATTTATATATAACGATATATATGCCTGTCTAGAATCTAGATAGTGATATATATGTCTGTCTAGAATCTAGATAATGACATATATGGCAATCTAGAATCTAGATAATGAAAAATATGGCAATCCAGAATCTAGATAATGACATATATGCCTGTCTAGAATGTATAAAATGATATATGTGCCTGTCTAGAATCTAGATAATTACATGCATGTCCGTCTAGAATCTAGAGGACCTGTATACCTGTCTAGAATCTAGATAATGACATATATTGCAATCTAGATAATGACATTTATATGTCTAGAATCTAGATTTTCACATATGTGCCTGTCTAGAATCTAGATAATGACATATATGTCTGTCTACAATCCAGATAATGACATACATGTCTGTCTAGAATCTAGATGACCTATATACCTGTCTATAATCTATACAATGAAAAATATTGCAATCTAGATAATAATATTTGTGTCTAGAATATAGATAATGACATATATGCCTGTCTAGAATCTAGATAATGACATATATGCCTGTCTAGAATCTAGATTATGACATACACGTTTGCCTAGAATCTAGATAATGATAAATATTGCAATCTAGATAATGACATTTGTATGTCTAGAATCTAGATAATGACATTTGTATGTCTAGAATCTAGATAATGACATTTGTATGTCTAGAATCTAGATAATGACATTTGTATGTATAGAATCTAGATAATGAAATTTGTATTTCCAGAATCTAGATAATAATATATACGCCTGTGTAGAATCTAGATAATGACACCTGTTACTGTGTAGCTACTAATCCTTGTTGTTGTTTGGATTATGACGTATGTCATTGTGACATTATTCTAGATGATGTCTCTAGGGGATGTTCTGTGATATCTAGATATCTGTCATAGTTTTTAGTTGTTGCGATTTTTAACGTTTCTAATAATAGCTTTTGTATATTTTTTGTGATAATTCTCTATAGTAGGCTGTTATCTAGATTGTGTCTACGTATTAATGATTGATATCTATATAGATAACAGAGTTTTCTAATTATTATTTTTGTACAGGATTTGTTTGTGTAGATAAGTAAGGGTTATGTAAATAAAACTAACTGTCATTTTGACGTTTCGAATAAACTCAAATTAAAGTTTGACAATGTGTCATATGTCAATAGACCTTTTCATAGATAATGACACCTGTTAACCCCTTGACATACAATGACGTCTCTAAGACGTCATGTATATGTGATAAGATCACATGTATAAGACACGTCTACGCGAATTTTATTCGTATGTCAAGGGGTTAATGTCTAGCTACTAATGTTTGTTGTTATTTGGGTTATGACATATGTCAAAATATACATTCATAGTTGAAAATTTTTTGTGCACATGTGTCAATTTCCGCCATGTTATACGTCAAAAAGAAACTTTTGGACGTATAACTAAATATGTGCCCGAAACTTTCATATTCCCGTCTTTCAAACTAGGCGGATGCGCATGCGCTTAACTAACCGTAAAAAGGTCGATTTGATGTTTTTGTAAGTCAAGTCAAAGTTTGACGTTTCAAGGCAAAATTTTGAAACAAAAGTTGAAAACTGTCAGAAATGAAAATGAAACTAAGAAATGAAACTAATTTTTTTTTTCTGCAAAGTCGTCAAATTTAGATTTATTTCGACGTTTTGCTTAAAATGTCATTTCTGACACTTCGTTATGTATGTTATTTAAAACTGTCATTTTGACGTTTCGAATAAACTCAAATTAAAGTTTGACAATGTGTCATACATCAATAGACCTTTTCATAGTTGAAATTTTTTTGTACGCATGTGTCAATTTCCGCCATGTTATACGTCAAAAATTGCCCGAACTTTTGAACGTATATTTAGTTATACGTTCAAAAGTTCGGGCACTTTTTGACGTATAACATGGCGGAAATTCACAAATGCGCACAAAAACTGTCATATTCCCGCCTTACAAACTTGGCGGATGCGCATGCGCTTAACTAACCGTAAAAGGTTTTTGTAACTCAAGTCAAAGTTTGACGTTTCAAGGCAAAATTTTGAAACAAAAGTTGAAAACTGTCAGAAATGACACCAATTTTTTTAAATAAATATGTGCCCGAAACTTTCATATTCCCGCCTTTCACACTTGGCGGATGCGCATACGCTTAACTAACCTTAAAAATGTCTATTTGATGTTTTTGTCAAAGTCAAAGTTTGACATTTTAAGGCAAAATTTTGAAACAAAAGTTGTTAACTGTCAGAAATGACACCAATATTTTTTTTCTGCCGTCGTTAAATTTAGTTTTATTTCGACGTTTTGCTTAAAATGTCATTTATGACACTTCGATATGTATAGTAACGAACATAACGATTTGTCATAAATGACATTTTAAGCAAAACGTCGAAATGAATCTAAATTTGACGACTTCGCAGAAAAAAAAAATTGCGAAAATCCAATTAATTAGCGAAAGACAAAATCGATCGAAACCCAATTCCCGTAATTGACTAACAATCCAATCTTAATCCAATTAACAAAAAATACATCAAGTTACCCAACCGCAATATATAGATAATCAAATTGAAACTCCCTGTCGTTACACAAACAGACATATATCCAATAGACAGACAGACAGACGGACATACATTCAATAACCAGACAGACGGACATACATTCAACAGACAGACAGACATATATCCAATAGACAGACAGACAGACATACATTTAACAGACAGACAGACATCCAATAGACAGACAGACAGACATACATTCAACAGATAGACAGACAGACGGACGGACATACATTCAACAGACAGACAGACCTACATTCAACAGACAGGCAGACATATATCCAATAGACAGACAGACAGACAGACATACATTCAACAGCCAGACAGACATCCAATAGACAGACATACATTCAAAAGATAGACATATATCCAATAGACAGACAGACAGACTGACATACATTCAACAGACAGACAGACCTACATTCAACAGACAGACAGACATCTATCCAATAGACAGAGCGACAGACGTCCAATAGACAGACAGACAGACATACATTCAACAGATAGACAGACATCCAATAGACAGACAGACAGACATACATTCAACAGATAGACAGACGTACATTCAACAGATAGACAGACAGACAGACATCCAATAGACAGACAGACAGACAGACATTCAACAGATAGACAGACAGACAGACAGACCTACATTCAACAGACAGGAAGACATATATCCAATAGACAGACAGACAGACATATATCCACTAGACAGACAGACAGACATACATTCAACAGACAGACAGACATCTAATAGACAGACATACATTCAACAGATAGACATATATCCAATAGACAGACAGACAGATGGACATACATTCAACAGACAGACATACATACATTCAACAGACAGGCAGACATATATCCAATAGGCAGATAGACAGACATACATTCAACAGATAGACGGACAGACAGACATCCAATAGACAGACAGACAAACATCCAATAGACAGATAGACAGACATACATTCAACAGATAGACAGACGGGCATACATTCAACAGACAGACAGACCTACATTCAACAGACAGGCAGACATATATCCAATAGACAGACAGACAGACAAACATCCAATAGACAGACAGACAGACATACATTCAACAGATAGACAGACAGACATACATCCAATAGACAGACAGACAAACATACATTCAACAGATAGACAGCCAGACAGACGGACATACATTCAACAGACAGACAGACCTACATTCAACAGACAGGCAGACATATATCCAATAGACAGACAGACAGACATACATTCAACAGATAGACATATATCCAATAGCTGACAGACAGACATACATTCAAGAGACAGACAGACCTACATTCAACAGACAGGCAGACATGTATCCAATAGACAGACAGACAGACATCCAATAGACAGACAGACAGACAGACATCCAATAGACAGACAGACAGACATCCAATAGACAGACAGACAGACAGACAGACACACATTCAACAGATAGACAGACAGACACACATTCAACAGATAGACAGACATCCAATAGACAGACATACATTCAACATATAGACAGACAGACAGACAGACATACATTCAACAGACAGACAGACCTACATTCAACAGACAGGCAGACATATATCCAATAGACAGACAGACAGACATACATTCAACAGATAGACATATATCCAATAGACAGACAGACAGACGGACATACATTCAAGAGACAGACAGACCTACGTTCAACAGACAGGCAGACATGTATCCAATAGACAGACAGACAGACATACAATAGACACACAGACAGACAGACAGACAGCCAATAGACAGACAGACAGACACACATTCAACAGATAGACAGACAGACAGACATCCAATAGACAGACAGACAGACATACATTCAACATTTAGACAGACAGACAGACGGACATACATTCAACAGACAGACAGACCTACATTCAACAGACAGGCAGACATATATCCAGTAGACAGACAGACAGACATACATTCAACAGATAGACATATATCCAATAGACAGACAGACAGACGGACATACATTCAAGAGACAGACAGACCTACATTCAACAGACAGGCAGACATGTATCCAATAGACAGACAGACAGACATCCAATAGACAGACAGACAGCCAATAGGCAGACAGACAGACACACATTCAACAGATAGACAGACAGACACACATCCAATAGACAGACAGACATACATTCAACATATAGACAGACAGACAGACGGACATACATTCAACAGACAGACAGACCTACATTCAACAGACAGGCAGACATATATCCAGTAGACAGACAGACAGACATACATTCAACAGATAGACATATATCCAATAGACAGACAGACAGACGGACATACATTCAAGAGACAGACAGACCTACATTCAACAGACAGGCAGACATGTATGCAATAGACAGACTGACAGACATCCAATAGACAGACATCCAATAGACAGACAGACAGACACACATTCAACAGATAGACAGACAGACAGACATCCAATAGACAGACAGACATACATACATTCAACATATAGACAGACAGACAGACGGACATACATTCAACAGACAGACAGACCTACATTCAACAGACAGGCATACATATATCCAATAGACCGACAGACATCCAATAGACAGACTGACAGACATACATTCAACAGATAGACAGACAGACAGACATCCAATAGAGAGACAGACAGACATACATTCAACAGATAGACAGACGGACATACATTCAACAGACAGACAGACCTGCATTCAACAGACAGGCAGACATATATCCAATAGACAGACATACATTCAACAGACAGACAGACATATAGACAGACAGACAGACATACATCCAACAGACAGATAGACATACATTCAAGAGACCATTTTTGCGCATGTCTGTAGTGTTTTATTTTCACGCCGTTGGAAGAATAAGCGTTCATATTTGCGAGGCGTCCCGACGCGCGAGCATCCCGACGTCGCGGCGTCATTGGCAGAGCGTTATAAACAAAGTTTTGTTGAACGTCGGTGTTGAGCAGTGTTGTGGCGGAATTCGCGGACGGATTTTGTCGCGGTAAGTTGCAGCGGGTAGGGCAAGAAGTTTGGAAGATTTCGGTGCAAAAATTTCGAGAATCGGGCGAGGGGTTCGCAAGTTACGGGGGAAAGTTCGCGAAGGAACGGCCTGCTGCGATGAAATTGGTCGTAACTTTTTTGTTTTTGGAGATTTTTGGAAAATTTTTGCGCCAAATTGCTCCAAAATTTAATAAGATTTGGTTTTTGCGAGAAATTGTAGCGAATTCAATCCGACTCTTCCATACATAAAAACACATCCATACATTTCATACATAACAGACTGACAGATATACATTCAACAGACAGACAGACAGATATCCAATAGACAGACATACATGCGACAGACAGATATACATATGTCCACTAAATAGACTGACAGACAGAACACATCAAAACTTCGCTGTGGTTGCAAACAAAAAGAGTCTGCAAGAATTTTCCAAAAATCTTCACCCTTTGTAAAGTTATCACAAAAAAACCTTAAAACCAAGGCCAACTAAGACTTTCAACAAAAATTCGCTAAACTAATTTTTCTTAATTTTTAAAAAACTGACTAATTTTTCAAAATCTCGCAAAAAAAAAATACAAAATTTTCGATAATTAATTTGTCTTTTATTTAGGAAAATGTCAGAAGAAGAGGGTGGCATTTCCACGCCGGACGGGCAAAGGCCAAGTGTAGACGACGACCTGATCGAGCCGAAGGGCAAGCCGAAAATCATCCGGGTTCTGACTGTCGTCGCCTACACGTTGACAGTGTCCATGGCGGCGATACTGTTGTCAATCTACTACGTCTTCGTTTGGGACGGACACCCGACGTTGGCTAGGAAGGGCCCGGTCGCGAGCCCTCTGAAAGGAACCAATCTGGAACCGTTGAAGTTCTACGCGGATATATTCGCAAGCGCGAATTTCAGCGGAAATCTTACAGAAAACGGTGAGTGGGGCAAAACTTGATATTTTAGTGAAAGAAATTTCGAAATCGGACGATTTGTTCAAAAGTTATTAAGGAAAAACCAAAAGGTCAAAGCCTACTACGACTAAGTGTTTCAAATCGCTGTAACTCCGTTGTTTTTAGAGGTTTTTGGAAAAAAATTGCACAGATTTGTCAGGAATGCAAGGCTTTGTTAGTTGACAGTATTTTGACGTTTAAAATTGCAAAAATTAAAATGCGCCCGTCTGTATAATTTAAGTGCAAAAGGTTGAGAGTTGCTCAAGAAACAAAATTTTGAAAAAATAAATGAAAAATCTCAAACCGTTAGAAAGTTATAACAAAAAAACCGATCTGTCAAAAACGCAACACGTCAAATTTTGTGTTTAAATTGTTATAACTTGGTTGTTTTTTAAGCGTTTTCAATTGTTTTTGCGCAGATTTATCAGAAATTGATAACGCTACAAAATGGAATAGTTTCATTGCGCGATTTCGCGGGAATTAAAATCCACCCGTCTGTCCAACACAATGCAAAAATATAGCAGATTGTTCAAAGAATGAGATTCTGAAAGATTTTTTGAAAAAACTCTAACGGTTCAAAAGTTATTAAGGAAAAACCAAAAAGTCAAAGCCTACTACGACTAATTGTTTCAAAACGCTGTAACTCCTTTGTTTTTTGAGGTTTTTGAAAAAAAATTGCACAGATTTGTCAGGAATGCAAAACTTTGTTAGTTGAGACTATTTTGACGTTTAAAATTGCAAAAATTAAAATACTCACGTTTGTCTAATTTGAGTGCAAAGCATAGTGAGTTGCTCACGTAACGAAATTTTGAAAAAATAAATGAAAAATCTCAAACCGTTAGAAAGTTATAACAAAAAAAACGATCTGTCAAAAACGCGAAACATCAAATTTTGTGTTTAAATTGTTATAACTCGGTTGTTTTTTAAGCGTTTTCTTGCGCGTTTTATTGCGCGATTTCGTGGAAATTAAAATCCACCCGTCTGTCCAACACAACGCAAAAATATAGCGGATTGATCAAAGAATGAGATCCTGAAAGATTTTTTGAAAAATCTTTATCGGTTCAAAAGTTATTAAAGAAAAACGAAAAGTCAAAGCCTACTACAACTAAGTGTTTTAAATCGCTGTAACTCCGTTGTTTTTTGAGATTTTTGAAAAAAAATTGCATAGATTTGTCAGGAATGCAAAGCTTTGTTAGTTGACACTATTTTGACGTTTAAAATTGCAAAAATTAAAATACGCACGTTCGTCTAATTTGAGTGCAAAGCATAGTGAGTTGCTCAAGAAACAAAATTTTGAAAAAATAAATGAAAAATCTCAATCCGTTAAAAAGTTATAACAAAAAAACCGATCTGTCAAAAACGCGAAACGTCAAATTTTGTGTTTAAATTGTTATAACTCGGTTGTTTTTTAAGCGTTTTCATTTTTTTTGCGCAGATTTATCAGAAATTGATACCGCTACAAAATGGGATGGTTTCATTGCGCGATTTCGCGGAAATTAAAATCCACCCGTCTGTCCAACACAACGCAAAAATATAGCGGATTGTTCAAAGAATGAGATTCTGAAAGATTTTTTGGAAAAACTCTAACGGTTGAAAAGTTATTAAAGAAAAACCAAAAAGTCAAAGCCTACTACGACAAAGTGTTTAAATCGATATAACTCCGTTGTTTTTAGAAGTTTTTGAAAAAAAATTGTATAAATTTGTTAGGAATGCAAATCTTGTTAGTTGACGGAATTTTGACGTTTAAAATCGCAAAAATTAAAATTCGCCCGTCTGTCTAAATTGAATGCAAAGCATAGTGAGTTTCTCAAGAAACAAAATTTTGAAAAAAATTAATGAAAAATCTCAAACCGTTAGAAAGTTATAACAAAAAAAACCGATCTGTCAAAAACGCGAAACGTCAAATTTTGTGTTTAAATTGTTATAACTCGGTTGTTTTTTAAGCGTTTTCATTTTTTTTTGCGCAGATTTTTCAAAAATTGATACCGCTACAAAAAGGGATGGTTTCATTGCTCGATTTCGCGGAAATTAAGATCCACCCGTCTGTCCACCACAACGCAAAAATATAGCGGATTGTTCAAAGAATGAGATTCTGAAAGATTTTTTTAAAAAACTCTAACGGTTCAAAAGTTATTAAGGAAAAACCAAAAAGTCAAAGCCTACTACGACTAAGTGTTTCAAAACGCTATAACTACGTTGTTTTATGAGGTTTTTGGGAAAAAATTGCACAGATTCGTCAGGAATGCAAAGCTTTGTTAGTTGATGGTATTTTGAGTTTAAAATTGCCAAATATTAAAATACGCACGTTTGTGTACTTTGAGTGCAAAGCATAGTGAGTTGCTCAAGAAACAAAATTTTGAAAAAATAAATGAAAAATCAAACCGTTAAAAGTTATAACAAAAATACCGATCTGTCAAAAACGCGAAACGTCAAATTTTGTATTTAAATCGTTATAACTCGGTTGTTTTTTAAGCGTTTTCAATAGTTTTTGCGCAGATTTATCAGAAATTGATACCGCTACAAAATAGATTGGTTTAATTGCGCGATTTAGTGGAAATTAAAATCCACCCGTCTGTCCAACACAACGCAAAAATATAGCTGATTGTTCAAAGAATGAGATTCTGAAAGATTTTTTGAAAAAACTCTGACGGTTCAAAAGTTATTAAAGAAAAACCAAAAAGTCAAAGCCTACTGCGACTGTTTCAAAACGCTGTAACTCCGTTGTTTTATGTGGTTTTTGGAAAAAAAATTGCACAGATTTGTCAGGAATGCAAAGCTTTGTTAGTTGATGGTATTTTGACGTTTAAAATTGCCAAATATTAAAATACGCACGTTTGTGTAATTTAAGTGCCAAAGCATAGTGAGTTGCTCACTAAACGAAATTTTGAAAAAATAAATGAAAAATCTCAAATCGTTAGAAAGTTATAACAACAAAACCGATCTGTCAAAAACGCGAAACGTCAAATTTTGTGTTTAAATTGTTATAACTCGGTTGTTTTTTAAGCTTTTTCAATAGTTTTTGCGCAGATTTATCAGAAATTGATACCGCTACAAAATTAAATGGTTTTATTGCGCGATTTCGTAGAAATTAAAATCCACCCGTCTGTCCAACACAACGCAAAAATATAGCGGATTCTTCAAAGAATGAGATTCTGAAAGATTTTTTAAAAAAGCTCTAACGGTTCAAAAGTTATTAAGGAAAAACCAAAAAGTCAAAGCCTACTACGACTAAGTGTTTAAGTTGCTGTAACTCCATTGTTTTTTTAGGTTTTTGAAAAAAAATTGCACAGATTTGTCAAGAATGCAAAGCTTTGTTAGTTGACGGTATTTTGACGTTTAAAATCGCAAAAATTAAAATATGCACGTTTGTCTAATTTAAGTGCAAAGCATAGTGAGTTGCTCAAGATACAAATTTTTGAAAAAATAAATGAAAAAACTCAAACCGTTAGAAAGTTATAACCAAAAAACCGACCTGTCAAAAATTCGAAACGTCAAATTTTATGTTTAAATCGTTATAACTCGGTTGTTTTTTAAGCTTTTTCAATTGTTTTTGCGTCGATTTATCATAAATTGATACCGCTACAAAACGGAATGGTTTCTTTGCGCGATTTCGCGGAAACTAAAATCCACCCGTCTGTCCAAAAATATAGCGGATTTATCAAAGAATGCGATTCTGAAAGATTTTTTGAAAAAACTCTAACGGTTCAAAAGTTATTAAGGAAAAACCAAAAAGTCAAAGCCTACTACGACTCTGTTTCAAATAGCTGTAACTCCGTTGTTTTCTGAGATTTTTGAAAAAAAAATTGCACGGATTTGTCAGGAATGTAAGGCTTTGTTAGTTGACACAATTTTTACGTTTAAAATTGCAAAAATTAAAATACGCACGTTTGTCTAATTTGCGTGCAAAGCATAGTGAGTTGCTCAAGAAACAAAATTTTGAAAAAATAAATGAAAAATCTCAAAAATCTCAATTTTTTTTGCGCAGATTTATCAGAAATTGATACCGCTACAAAATGGATTAATTTCATTGCGCGATTTCCTGGAGATTAAAATCCACCCGTCTGTCCAACACAACGCAGAAATATAGCGGATTGTTCAAAGAATGAGATTCTGAAAGATTTTTTGAAAAAACTATAACGGTTCAAAAGTTATTAAGGAAAAACCATAAAGTCAAAGCCTGCTACGACTAAGTGTTTCAAAGCGCTGTAACTCCGTTGTTTTTAGAGGTTTTTGAAACAAAATTGCACAGATTTGGCAGGAATGTCAGGTTTTGTTAGTTGACAGTGTTTTGACGTTTAAAATCGCAAAAATTAAAATACGCCCGTCTCTCTAATTTAAGTGAAAAGCATAGTGCGTTGCTCAAGAAACAAAATTTTGAAAAAATAAATGAAAAATCTCAAACCGTTAAAAAGTTACGACAAAAAAACAGAACTGTCAAAAACGTGAAACGTCAAATTTTGTATTTAAATTGTTATAACTCGGTTGTTTTTTAAGCGTTTTCAATTTTTTTTGCGCATATTTATCAGAAATTGATACCGCTACAAAATGGAATGATTTCATTGCGCGATTTCGCGGAAATTCAAATACATCCGTCTGTCCAACACAACGCAAAAATATGGCGGTTTGTTCAAAGAATGAGATTCTGAAACATTTTTTTCAAAAACTTTAACGGTTCAAAAGTTATTAAGGAAAAACAAAAAAGTCAAAGCCTACTATGACAAAGTATTTCAAAACGCAGTAACTCCGCTGTTTTTTAAGGTTTTTGAAAAAAAATTGCACAGAATTGTCTGGAATGCGAAGCTTTGTTACTTGACACTATTTTGACGTTTAAAATTTGCAAAAATGAAAATACGCACGTTTATCTAATTTGAGTGCAAAGCATAGTCAGTTGCTCAAGATACAAAATTTTGAAAAATAAATGAAAAATCTCAAACCGTTAGAAAGTTATAACAAAAAAAAACGATCTGTCAAAAAAATGAAACGTCAAATTTTGTGTTTAAATTGTTATAACTCGGTTGTTTTTGAAGCGTTTTCGATAGTTTTTGCGCAGATTTATCAGAAATTGATACCGCTACAAAATAGATTGGTTTAATTGCGCGATTTCGTGGAAATTAAAGTCCACCCGTCTATCCAACACAACGCAAAAATATAGCTGATTGTTCAAAGAATGAGATTCTGAAAGATTTTTTGAAAAAACTCTGATGGTTCAAAAGTTATTAAAGAAAAACCAAAAAGTCAAAGCCTACTGCGACTAAGTGTTTCAAAACGCTGTAACTCCGTTGTTTTATGTGGTTTTTGGAAAAAAAATTGCACAGATTTGTCAGGAATGCAAAGCTTTGTTAGTTGATGGTATTTTGACGTTTAAAATTGCCAAATATTAAAATACGCACGTTTGTGTAATTTAAGTGCCAAAGCATAGTGAGTTGCTCACTAAACGAAATTTTGAAAAAATAAATGAAAAATCTCAAATCGTTAGAAAGTTATAACAACAAAACCGATCTGTCAAAAACGCGAAACGTCAAATTTTGTGTTTAAATTGTTATAAGTCGGTTGTTTTTTAAGCGTTTTCAATTGTTTTTGCGCAGATTTATCAGAAATTAATACCGCTACAAAATGGCATGGTTTTATTGGGCGATTTCGCGGAAATTAAAATCCAATAGTCTGTCCAACACAACGCAAAAATATAGCGGATTGATCAAGGAATGAGATTCTGAAAGATTTTTTGAAAAAACTCTAACGGTTCAAAAGTTATTAAGGAAAAACCAAAAAGTCAAAGCCTACTGTGACAAAGTGTTTAAATCGCTGTAACTCCGCTGTTTTTTAAGGTTTTTGAAAAAAAATTGCATAGATTTGTCAGGAATGCAACGCTTTGTTAGTTGACGTTATTTTGACGTTTAGAATCGCAAAAATTAAAATACGCCCGTCTGTCTAATTTGAGTCCAAAGCATAGTGAGTTGTTCAAGAAACAAAATTTTGAAAAAATTAATAAAAAATCTCAAACCGTTAGAAAGTTATAACAAAAAAACCGATCTGTCAAAAACATGAAACGTCAAATTTTGTGTTTAAATCGTAATAACTCGGTTGTTTTTTAAGCGTTTTCAATAGTTTTTGCGCAGATTTATCAGAAATTGATACCGCTACAAAATAGATTGGTTTAATTGCGCGATTTCGTGGAAATTAAAATCCACCCGTCTGTCCAACACAACGCAAAAATATAGCTGATTGTTCAAAGAATGAGATTCTGAAAGATTTTTTGAAAAAACTCTGACGGTTCAAAAGTTATTAAAGAAAAACCAAAAAGTCAAAGCCTACTACGACTAAGTGTTGCAAATCGCTGTAACTCCGTTGTTTTTTGAGGTTTTTGAAAAAAAATTACACAGATTTGTCAGGAATGCAAAGCTTTGTTGTTTCAAATTATTTTGACGTTTAAAATTGCAGAAATTAAAATACGCACTTTTTGTCTAATTTGAGTTGAAAGCATAGTGAGTTGCTCGCTAAACGAAATTTTGAAAAAATAAACGAAAAATCTCAAACGGTAGGAAAGTTATAATAAAAAAAACCGATCTGTCAAAAATTCGAAACGTCAAATTTTGTGTTTAAATTGTTATAACTCGGTTGTTTTTTACGCGTTTTCAATTTTTTTTGCGCAGATTTATCAGAAATTGATACCGCTACAAAATAGAATGGTTTTATTGCGCGATTTCGCGGAAATTAAAATCCACCCATCTGTCCAACACAACGCAAAAATATAGCGGATTGTTCAAAAAATGAGATTCTGAAAGATTTTTTGAAAAAACTCGAACGGTTCAAAAGTTATGACGAAAATAAAAAAATTCCATAGCCTACTTAGAAGAAAAAAAAATATTTTTTAAAAAACGCGATAACTTTCTTATTTTTGAAGATTTTTCAAATTTTTTTGCACAGTTTTTTTCAGAATAAAATTCTCCACAAACTGGGCAAACAAATTAGTCTAAAGCAAACAATAACGGCATCATTTCGCGTTCACTAAAATTCATGCACAATCACAAATAGAAACTTGAGCGACTCGAATTTAAAGAAACCCTAGAAAACTAAATCCAATTAGCACACGACTTCCGAAGGGTTTCTTCCACAACCCGACCTACTTCCATCCACCTCAAGGCTATCGCCCGCAAAAATTGAATTCCGCCTGCTTGATAAAACCTGTCAATTTGTTGCTCTGAATGTAAACACAGGGTTCTATTTATAACCGCACTGTGCAATACATAGCCTGACTACATCGGAATAACTGACCGCGATCGAAAGACGAAGCTTGAGAGATTCTTAAAATGCAATGTTTTTCGAAATCTGTCGCTCCGTCTGTCTGTAATCGACTTGCAAAAAACAAGTTTGAGTAGTTAGTTTGAAACTTAAATAACTAAGCTTGTAGATTAGCTAGAGACTTGCGGTTTGTGGCAAAACGTTCAGAAAACATCAAAGTTTAATCTGGAGTGAAGGATTTAATCCATTCCGTCCATCCGTCTGTTTGTAATTCAAGTTTAGACTTGATTGAACGCAAATTTCGTCTTCGGCTTCGCTTTACGGCAAGTTGTAGTCGAGGTAGAAGCACGCAAATTTCACAGTTTATAAACAAAATTTCTAGCTTTAAAGTCAAGCGAAATTCGTCACGATGCGTCTGTTCGTCTGTCTGTGGTGGCCGTTCAAAGTTCACAGCGTTTCAAATCAAGTTTGCTAATATGTCAAGTTGGGATAAAAAGTCGCGGTTTGCAGAGAAATTTAGGGGTAGGTTTCTAGGTTTGTGTCGTTGAAACCGGAAGTGGATTGCTAGGTCCGTTCGTCTGTGGTTGGCGTTTAAAGTTGGTGGTGGAGAGCAAGATTGGTTGGAGGTTAATAGTAGGGTTAGTTTCAAACGAAGATTGCAGGGGTTGTGGGGTAGGTAGAAAGTTGAAAGTTGCGGCAGTTGTTTTAGAAAAGTCCAACATTTCGAGAGCTTTGAATTTTTGGGGGAATTTATCGGTGCGTCTGTCTGTAATTGAGGGGTGAAATAGGGCACAAATTTTAGATAAATCGCGACAAGTTTAAATCCGGTTTAGTGGCGGTTTGAGGGTAGGTATTAAAGTGGAAGTTGTTGAAGCTGCTTGTTGAAGCTCTAAAGTTTTAAATGTGGCAAGCTTGAGGCAAATCCGTCGTTGCGTCCGTCTGTAATTGAGGGGAGAAACTGGGCACAAATTTGACCGAAATCGCGACAAGTTTCGATCCGGTTTTGTGATACTTTCAGGGCAGGTATCAATGTGGGTTTTATTAAAGTAGTTTGTGGAAAGTCCAAAGTTGAAAATGAGACAAGTTTCAGACAAATCCGTCGTTGCGTCTGTCTGTAATTGAGGGGAGAAACTGGGCACACATTTTACCGAAATCGCGACAAGTTTCGATCCGGCATCAATGTGGGATTTGTTATATTTGTTTGTGGAAAGTCCAAACCCTGAAATGCGGCAAGTTTGAGGCAAATCCGTCGTTGCTTCTGTCTGTAACTGAGGGGAGAAACTGGGCACAAATTTGACCGAAATCGCGACAAGTTTCGATCCAGTTTAGTGATATTTTGAGAGCAGGTATCAATGTGGGATTTGTTAAAGTTGTTTGTGGAAAGTCCAATGTTGGAAATGAGGCAAATTTGAGGCAAATCCGTCGATGCGTCTGTCTATAATTGAGGGGAGAAACTGGGCACAAATTTTACCGAAATCGCGACAAGTTTCGATCGGGTTTTGTGATACTTTCGGGGCAGGTATCATTGTGCGATTTGTTAAAGTTGTTTGCGGAAAGTCCAAAGTTGTAAATGCGCCAAGTTTGAGGCAAATCCGTCGGTTCGTCTGTCTGTTATTGAACGGCGAAAATTGACCGAAATAGACTGAATTTAATATTTAGTTTACTAATATTTGCAGGATAGGCAACCATTTGGGAAGTTTGGTGGATGTTGAAATAAAGTTGAAAGTTTGTGATGGTAAAAGAAATTTGAGAATCTGTCGTTGCGTCTGCCTGTTACAGCCCATCAAAGTTGGCGCTTCAACGACTGGATTAGTTAGTCAAGTTTGAGGCTTAGATTAAGCTACTTCTACGGGTGTGTTAGAGGCGTAGTTAGTTTTAAATAAAGCGTTGAACTTCTGTGAGTCGATCTGTGGCGATCGCACGGCGGTGTCTGTCCGTGCGTCCGCGCTATTGTGCAATTTGTGCGTGCGTTCGTTTGCGCGTGCGCAGTGGGTATCCAGCCGGCCAGCTGAGAAAATATTGATTGGCAGTGGGAAGAACGGGCCGAAGATCACAACAAAACACCCAGCAGGAGTGCAGCCCGACCGAGTGCCGTCCAGCAGGAACGTAAAATGTCCAGATCGCCGGCGGCCAGGAATAGCTCGAGCGCAATTAAAAATAATTTACGACCGAAAAGCTAGGAGTGAATCCGCCGACGTGCAGTGCAAACTCCCCAGCAGGAATTTCCCACATCAAGTTGAAAGTTGGAAAGTTATCGCCGGTAGAAGTTCGGGCGGTTTTCAGTGCGTTGCGCGAAAGTTAGGAGTTGAAAGTTGGATTTTGTGAAGCGAGGATTGATGCAGCAGGAAAGTTGAAAAAGTTGGATTTTCAAAGTCGCTTTCCAGTTGGAAATCGCGTTTGAAATTTGCGTCAAAACCAGTGTTGACTTTGCGTCGAAATTGCATGGAAGTTAAAAGTTGAAAGTTGGATTTTTTGCGATAAAAACAAAATTTGAAGCTTTCCAAGTAAAACGGTATCAAAAACAAGTTGAAAAGTTGGATTTTTCGTATAGAAATTGCAAGTTGAAACTAGCACTACGGGTAAGGTTATGTCGTGTGATATCGCAGATTGTGTGAACGTTATTTCAAACTTGGAACACGTTCTTTAAAGTTTCAAGTTTATGGACAGTTTGTTAAGAAAGTTGAAAGTTAAAAGTTAGTGGTGGTGAAGGTTGGTTAAGTTTGAGAGTTTGCTGAGCGAAAGTTAAAAGTTGGATTTTAAAACTAAAAGTTGGAACAGGTAAATTGAAGCTTCCTGTATTAGGAGAGTCAAATTTGCAAGTTGTGAGTTGGTTGGAAGGTTGAAAAGTTGGAAGTTGAAAAACAGTTCTTGTTTGAATTTCGATTTGTGGGACAGTTAGAAGTTGAAAGTTTGATTTTTTTCGATAAAAATAAAATATGAAGCTTTGCGAGTAAAACGGTGTCAAAAACAAGTTGAAAAGTTGAATATTTCGTTTAGAAATCGCAAGTTGAAACAAGCACTACGGGTAAGGTTAGGTCGTGTGTTATCGTAGATTGTGTGAAAGTTTTTTTCAGACTTGGAACTCGTTCTTTAAAGTTTCAACTTTATGGAGAGTTTGTTAAGAAAATTGAAAGTTAGTGGTCGCGAAGGTTGTTTGAGTTTGAGAGGTTGCTGAGCGAAAGTTAAAAGTTGGATTTTAAAACGAAAAGTTGGAACAGGTCAATTGAAGCTTCCTGAATCAGGAGAGTCAAAGTTGCAATTTGAAAGTTGATTGGAAGGTTGAAAAGTTGGAAGTTGAAAAACAGCTTGTGTTTGAATTTCGATTTGTGGGAGAGTTGGAAGTTGAAAGTTGGATTTTTTCGAAAGAAACAAAGTATGAAGCTTTCCGAGTAAAACGGTGTCAAAAACAAGTTGAAAAGTTGCATTTTTCGTTTAGAAATCTCAAGTTCAAACAAGCACTACAGGTAAGGTTAGGTCGTGTATTATCGTAGATTGCGTAAACGTTATTTCAAACCTGGAACTCGTTCTTTAAAGTTTCAACTTTATGGAGAGTTTGTTAAGAAAGTTGAAAGGTAAAAGTTGGTGGTCGTGAATGTTGGTTGAATTTAAGAGGTTGCTGTGCGAAAGTTAAAAGTTGGATTTTAAAACGAAAAGTTGGAACAGGTAAATTGAAGCTTCCTGAATCAGGAGAGACAAAGTTGCAAGTTGAAAGTTAGTTGGAAGGTTGAAAAGTTGGAAGTTGAAAATCTGCTTGTGTTTGATTTTCGATTTGTAGGATAGTTGGAAGTTGAAAGTTGGATTTTTTTCGATACAATCAAAATTTGAAGCTTTCTGAGTAAAATGGTGTCAAAAACAAGTTGAAAAGTTGAATCTTTCGTTTAGAAATTGCAAGTTGAAACAAGCACTACGGGTAAGGTTAGGTCGTGTGTTATCGTAGAGTGTGTAAAAGTTATTTCAAACTTGGAACTCGTCCTTTAAAGTTTCAAGTTTATGGACAGTTTGTTAAGAAAGTTGAAAGTTAAAAGTTAGTGGTCGTGAAGGTTGGTTAAGTTTGAGAGTTTGCTGAGCGAAAGTTAAAAGTTGGATTTTAAAACAAAAAGTTGGAACAGGTAAATTGAAGCTTCCTGAATCAGGAGAGTCAAAGTTGCAAGTTGAAAGTTAGTTGGAAGGTTGAAAAGTTGGAAGTTGAAAATCTGCTTGTGTTCGATTTTCGATTTGTAGGATAGTTGGAAGTTGAAAGTTGGATTTTTTTCGATACAATCAAAATTTGAAGCTTTCTGAGTAAAATGGTGTCAAAAACAAGTTGAAAAGTTGAATCTTTCGTTTAGAAATTGCAAGTTGAAACAAGCACTACGGGTAAGGTTAGGTCGTGTGTTATCGTAGAGTGTGTAAAAGTTATTTCAAACTTGGAACTCGTCCTTTAAAGTTTCAAGTTTATGGACAGTTTGTTAAGAAAGTTGAAAGTTAAAAGTTAGTGGTCGTGAAGGTTGGTTGAGTTTGAGAGGTTTCTGACCGAAAGTTAAAAGTTGGATTTTAAAACTAAAAGTTGGAACAGGTAAATTGAAGCTTCCTGAAACAGGAGAGTCAAAGTTGCAGGTTGTAAGTTGATTGGAAGGTTGAAAAGTTGGAAGTTGAAAAACTGCTTGTGTTTGAATCTCGATTTGCGGGATGGTTGGAAGTTGAAAGTTGGATTTTTAGCGATAAAAATAAAATTTGAAGCTTTCCGAGTAAAACGGTGTCATAAACAAGTTGAAAAGTTGAATTTTTCGTTTAGAAATCGCAGGTTGAAACAAACACTACGGGTAAGGTTAGGTCGTGTGTTATTGTAGTTTGTGTAAAAGTTATTTCAAACTTGGAACTCGTTCTTTAAAGTTTCAACTTTATGGAGAGTTTGTTAAGAAAATTGAAAGTTAGTGGTCGCGAAGGTTGTTTGAGTTTGAGAGGTTGCTGAGCGAAAGTTAAAAGTTGGATTTTAAAACGAAAAGTTGGAACAGGTCAATTGAAGCTTCCTGAATCAGGAGAGTCAAAGTTGCAATTTGAAAGTTGATTGGAAGGTTGAAAAGTTGGAAGTTGAAAAACAGCTTGTGTTTGAATTTCGATTTGTGGGAGAGTTGGAAGTTGAAAGTTGGATTTTTTCGAAAGAAACAAAGTATGAAGCTTTCCGAGTAAAACGGTGTCAAAAACAAGTTGAAAAGTTGCATTTTTCGTTTAGAAATCTCAAGTTCAAACAAGCACTACAGGTAAGGTTAGGTCGTGTATTATCGTAGATTGCGTAAACGTTATTTCAAACCTGGAACTCGTTCTTTAAAGTTTCAACTTTATGGAGAGTTTGTTAAGAAAGTTGAAAGGTAAAAGTTGGTGGTCGTGAATGTTGGTTGAATTTAAGAGGTTGCTGTGCGAAAGTTAAAAGTTGGATTTTAAAACGAAAAGTTGGAACAGGTAAATTGAAGCTTCCTGAATCAGGAGAGACAAAGTTGCAAGTTGAAAGTTAGTTGGAAGGTTGAAAAGTTGGAAGTTGAAAATCTGCTTGTGTTTGATTTTCGATTTGTAGGATAGTTGGAAGTTGAAAGTTGGATTTTTTTCGATACAATCAAAATTTGAAGCTTTCTGAGTAAAATGGTGTCAAAAACAAGTTGAAAAGTTGAATCTTTCGTTTAGAAATTGCAAGTTGAAACAAGCACTACGGGTAAGGTTAGGTCGTGTGTTATCGTAGAGTGTGTAAAAGTTATTTCAAACTTGGAACTCAAGTTTATGGACAGTTTGTTAAGAAAGTTGAAAGTTAAAAGTTAGTGGTCGTGAAGGTTGGTTAAGTTTGAGAGTTTGCTGAGCGAAAGTTAAAAGTTGGATTTTAAAACTAAAAGTTGAAACAGGTAAATTGAAGCTTCCTGTATTAGGAGAGTCAACTTTGCAAGTTGTGAGTTGGTTGGAAGGTTGAAAAGTTGGAAGTTGAAAAACAGTTCTTGTTTGAATTTCGATTTGTGGGACAGTTGGAAGTTGAAAGTTTGATTTTTTTCGATAAAAATAAAATATGAAGCTTTGCGAGTAAAACGGTGTCAAAAACAAGTTGAAAAGTTGAATATTTCGTTTAGAAATCGCAAGTTGAAACAAGCACTACGGGTAAGGTTAGGTCGTGTGTTATCGTAGAGTGTGTAAAAGTTATTTCAAACTTGGAACTCGTCCTTTAAAGTTTCAAGTTTATGGAGAGTTTGTTAAGAATGTTGAAAGTTAAAAGTTAGTGGTCGTGAAAGTTGGTTAAGTTTGAGAGTTTGCTGAGCGAAAGTTAAAAGTTGGATTTTAAAACTAAAAGTTGGAACAGGTAAATTGAAGCTTCCTGAAACAGGAGAGTCAAAGTTGCAATTTGAAAGTTGATTGGAAGGTTGAAAAGTTGGAAGTTGAAAAACTGCTTGTTTTTGATTTTCGATTTGCGGGACAGTTGGAAGCTGAAAGTTGGATTTTTTTCGATAAAAACAAAATTTGAAGCTTTCCGAGTAAAACGGTGTCAAAAACAAGTTGAAAAGTTACATTTTTCATTTAGAAATAGCAAGTTGAAACAAGCACTACGGGTAAGGTTAGGTCGTTTGTTATCGTAGATTGTGTGAACGTTATTTCAAACTTGGAACTCGTTCTTTAAAGTGTCAACTTTATGGAGAGTTTCGTAAGAAAGTTGAAAGTTAAAAGTTGGTGGTCGTGAAGGTTGATTTTGTTTGAGAGGTTGCTGAGCGAAAATTAAAAGTTGGATTTTAAAACTAAAAGTTGGAACAGGTAAATTGAAGCTTCCTGAATCAGGAGAGTCAAAGTTGCAAGTTAAAAGTTAATTGGAAGGTTGAAAAGTTGGAAGTTGAAAAATTGCTTGTGTTTAATTTTCGATTTGTGGAACAGTTGGAAGTTGAAAGTTAGATTTTAAATTTGAAACTGGTTCATTAAAATTTCAAGTTTGTATATAGCTTGTTAAGAAAGTTGAAAGTTAAAAATTAGTGATCGTGAAGGTGGGATCAGTTTGAGAGGTTTCTGAGCGAAAGTTAAAAATTGGATTTTAAAACGAAAAGTTGGAACAGGTAAATTGAAGCTTCCTGAATTAGAAGAGTCAAAGTTGCAAGTTGTAAGTTAGTTGGAAGGTTGAAAAGTTGGAAGTTCAAAAATTGCTTGTGTTTGATTTTAGATTTGTGAGACAGTTGGAAGTTGAAAGTTGGATTTTTTGCTTGGATTAGGTGCGTTAGAGTGTGTTGAAGTTGAAAAGTTGAAAGCTACCAGATGGGTTCGCGGAGTAAAGTTGGAAGTTACACGTGAAGACAAGTCGAGTATGTTCGGCAGTTAAGATCTGAAAGTTGACGGAAACGTTGGGACCTGGTTAATTATTAGTCAAGTAATTCGAAAAATTTGCGAGAAAGTTGAAAGTTGAATTTTAAAAGTTAGATTTTTTAAGGTGAAAATTTGCGCGATTTTTACGGCAAGTTTAATAAGCTGTAGAAAGACATTTACAAGTTGAAAGTTGGATTTTAAACTTGAAACTGGTTCATTAAAGTTTTAAGTTTGTACATAGCATATTAAGAAAGTTGAAAGTTAAAAATTAGTGGTTTCTGAGCGAAAGTTGAAAGTTGGATTTTAAAACTAGAAGTTGAAACAGGTAAATTGGATCTTCCTGAATCATGGGAGTGAAAGTTGCAAGTTAAAAGTTAGTTGGAAGGTTGAAAAGTTGGAAGTTGAAAAATTGTTTGTGTTTGATTTTCGATTTGTGGGAGAGTTGGAAGTTGAAAGTTGGAAATTTTGCTTGGATTAGGTGCGTTGGACTGTGGTGAAGTTGAAAAATTGAAAGCTGCAAGTTGAGTTCGCGGAGTAAAGTTGGAAGTTACACGTGAAGATAAGTCGAGTTTGTTCGGAAGTTAAGGTCTGAAAGTTGAGGGAAAAGTTGGGATCTGGTTAATTATTAGTCAAGTAATTACAAAATTTTGCGAGAAAGTTGGATTTTAAAAGTTAGATTTTTTATGGTGAAAATTTGCGCGATTTTTACGCCAAGTTTGATAAGCTGTAGAAAGAAAGTTACAAGTTGAAAGTTGGATTTTAAACTTGAAACTGGTTCATTCAAATTTCAAGTTTGTATATAGTTTGTTAAGAAAGTTGAAAGTTCAAAATTAGTGATCGTGAAGGTGGGATAAATTTGAGAGGTTGCTGAGCGAAAGTTAAAAATTGGATTTTAAAACGAAAAGTTGGAACAGGTAAACTGAAGCTTCCTGAATCAGGAGATTCAAATTTGCAAGTTCTAAGTTGGTTGGAAAGTTGAAAAGTTGGAAGTTGAAAAATTGCTTGTGTTTGATTTTCGATTTGTGAGACAGTTGGAAGTTGAAAGTTGGATTTTTTGCTTGGATTAGGTACGTTGGAGTGTGGTGAAGTTGAAAAGTTGAAAGTTGCAAGTTGGGTTCGCGGAGTAAAGTTGGAAGTTACACGTGAAGATAAGTCGAGTTTGTTCGAAAGTTAAGATCTGAAAGTTGAGGGAAAAGTTGGAATCTGGTTAATTATTAGTCAGATAATTCGAAAATTTTGCCGGAAAGTTGAATTTTAAAAGTTAGATTTTTTAAGGTGAAAATTTGCGCGTTTATTACACCAAGTTTGATAAGCTCTAGAAAGAAAGTTACAAGTTGAAAGTTGGAATTTTTTTCAGGATTACTTAAACCGGAGCTTCGAGAAGAAACAGTTGAAAACCACACGTCGTTAAATCTATTTTTAACCAAGATATGAAGCTTTAAAGTTAAGTCTACAGTTTTGAAACAAGGCTCTGCAAAACCTGTTATAACTTCCAAAGTTGAAACGTTAGAAAGTCGAAATGTCTTGCAAACTGTCCTCGATGAACAACAGCATCAAACTGAACAACGACCCGCACAATTGGACCAAGACGGCCAGCATAGATTCCAACGTGAAGCTGGCCGGGGAAGAAGCCAAGGACCGCTTGTACGAGCCCAAGCACAAGAAGAAGCTGGTGCGGGTGCTGACCGTCGTCGCCTACGTTTTCTTCGTGTCTCTGGCCGCCATCATGCTGTCCCTGTACTACGTCTTCCTCTGGAACGGCAACCAGAAGGACAACGTGATGAAGGAAAGCGTGAAAATGGTCCAGCAGACCGGACAAGTTGGACACAGTTTGTGCAACAACGGAGGTGAGATTAGAACAGCTATGGGTTTTGTTGTGAAGTTTTTCCAGCAAAAATTACGGCGGTAGCGCGATTGGAAGTGTCAGTAATCTGGATTATTGTTGGGTTAGGTTAGAGTCAAGTTTAAACTTGAATTACAAACTAACGGACGGACGGAATGGAACAAGTCCTTCACTGTATTAAACTTTGAAGTCTTCTGAACGTTTTGCTGAAAACCGCAAAGCTCTGTCTTTTCGAGCAGCGGAGTTATTTGAGTTTGAACACGTCGTGATTTGTCCGTTTTGTTGCAGAGAACGTGCTGGTTGACGTGCCGTACGAACCGACTGCGATTCCGGTGCGCGAGGCGACGACTCCGGGCGTTCCGGAAGCCGACGAGCAGGACTCGTGGCCCGAGTTCCAGGGCAATTTCACCGCCGAGACCCTCGAGATCAAGAGCCCCTTGATCCAGAAACTCATCTTCAAAAACGCTCTAGATTAAGACAACTGTCAAATTTGACACATGTCAACTGTCAATGTTGGTAAAGATAATTGTCAAATTTGACAGATTTATAATGGTCGCATATGACAAGAGATTTTTTCGTGTAAAATTTGACAAATGTAGAATAGTCGCATATGACAAGAGATTTTTTTCTTGTCAAATTTGACAACTGTCAAATTTGACACATGTCAATTGCCAACATTGGTAAAGGTAGTTGTCAAATTTGACAGATCTACAATTGTCGCATATGACAAGAGATTTTTTCTGGTCAAATTTGACAGATCTAGAATGGTTTCATATGACCGGAGATTATTTCTTGTTATGTAAGACAACTGTCAAATTTGACACATGTCAATTGTAAAAATTGGTAAAGGTAGTTGTCAAATTTGACAGATCTAGAATGGTCGCATATGACAAGAGATTTTTTTCTTGTCAAATTTGACACATGTCAATTGTAAACATTGGTAAAGGTAGTTGTCAAATTTGACAGATCTAGAATGGTCGCATATGACAAGAGATTTTTTTCTTGTCAAATTTGACACATGTCAATTGTAAACATTGGTAAAGGTAGTTGTCAAATTTGACAGATCTAGAATGGTCGCATATGACAAGAGATTTTTTTCTTATCAAATTTGACAACTGTCAAATTTGACACACGTCAATTGTCAACATTGGTAAAGGTAGTTGTCAAATTTGACAGATCTAGAATTGTCGCATATGACAAGAGATTTTTTCTGGTCAAATTTGACAGATCTAGAATGGTTGCATATGACAGGAGATTATTTATTGTTAAATAAGACAAGTGTCAAATTTGACACATTTCAATTGTCAACGTTGGTAAAGGTAGTTGTCAAATTTGACAGATCTAGAATGGTTGCATATGACAGGAGATTATTTATTGTTAAATAAGACGACGGTCAAATTTGACACATGTCAATTGTCAACATTGTTAAAGTTAGTTGTCAAATTTGACAGATCTAGAATGGTCGTATTTGACCAGATTTTTTCTAGTCAAATTTGACAGATCTACAATGGTTGCATATGACAGGAGATTATTTCATGTTAAATAAGACAACTGTCAAATTTGACACAAGTCAATTGTCAACATTGGTAAAGGTAGTTGTCAAATTTGACAGATCTAGAATGATCGCATATAACAAAAAATATGATAAATCAATTGTCAAGATTCTGTCTCTATTTTTGAGAGAATTCAAATTTGTCAAATCTGACACGAGTTAAATCCTTATATACAGTTTGTCAAGTTTGACAAATAAATTTGATAAATCAACAGATTTTTGAAATGTATGTCAGATATGACAGATTGTCAAATTTGACGAATCTAAATAAGTTTTTTAAACGCTTATTGTTAGTTAGCTATTTGTTAATTATCTGTCAAAATGTCATCATCAAAATGACAATTATTTTGACAATTGTCAAATTAATTTACCACATATTTGTGTCAAATTTTTAAGATAACTGTCAAAATTATGGTGACACCTGTCCAGTTTTCTAGAACTAATTTGACAGATAATCTGACACAAAATGTCATCAATGATTTACTGTCAAAATATCTTGTCAATTCTCCAATTATTTCGGCAATTGTCATGATGATTAATTTGTCAGATATTTGTGTCAAATTTTCTAGATAACTGTCAAAATCATCGTTACACCTGTTAAGTTTTCTAGTACAAATTTGACAGATAATCTGACACAAAATGATTTACTGTCAAAATATTTTGTCATTTCACAAAATGTCATTAATGATTTATCATCAAAATGACAATTATTGTGACAATTGTCAAAATAATTTATCAGATATTTGTGTCAAATTTTCTAGATAACTGTCAAAATCATCGTGACACCTGTCAAGTTTTCTAGAAAAAATTTGACAGATAATCTGACACAAAATGTCATCAATGATTTACTGTCAAAATATATTGTCAATTCTCCAATTATTTCGACAATTGTTAAAATGATTAATTTGTCACATATTTGTGTCAAATTTTCTAGATAACTGTCAAAATCATCGTGACACCTGTCAAGTTTTGTAGAACAAATTTGACAGATAATCTGACACAAAATGTCATCAAAGATATACGATCAAAATGACAATTATTTTGACAATTGTCAAATAAATTTGACACATATTTGTGTCAAATTTTCTAGATAACTGTCAAAATCATCGTGACACCTGTTAAGTTTTCTAGAACAAATTTGACAGATAATCTGACACAAAATGTCATCAATGATTTACTGTCAAAATATCTTGTCAATTCTCCAATTATTTCGACAATTGTTAAAATGATTAATTTCTCACATATTTGTGTCAAATTTTCTAGATAACTGTCAAAATCATCGTGACACCTGTCAAGTTTTCTAGAACAAATTTGACAGATAATCTGATACAAAATGATTTACTGTCAAAATATTTTGTCATTTCTCCAATTATTTCGACAATTGTCAAATTAATTTGTGTCAAATTTTCTAGATAACTGTTAAAATTACCGTGGCACCTGTCAAGTTATCTAGAATAAATTTGACAGATGTCAGCAAAGTGGATATTAAGTGAACAATAGTCTCGTTGTCTATGTTTTGTTTAACGTTATCTATATAGATATATTAGAGCGATTAACCTAGATAATATTTTTTATTAATAAAATCTTTCATTTATGACAGATAAATTTGACAGATGTCAAAATACTTTTAATTCGACAGATCTAGAACTGACAGCTTTGATAAATCTAGAATTTTCTAATCTGTCAAAATCTCATCAATCAAAATATCTTGTCAATTATTTCGACAATTTTCAAGATAACTGTCCAATTAAATTTCGTGACATCTGTCAAAATTTGTGGATATTAAGTGGGCGATAGCCTTGTTGTCTATGTTTTGTTTAACGTTATAGATATATTAGAGCGATCCGTTAATCTAGATAATATTTTATGTTAATAAACTCTTCCATTCCCATTATCTATCTAGATAAGGACGAAATAGAATAATCAAAATTATAGATCAAAAGGTAGGTCAGCAATATCTAGATAACTGTCTAATTGACAGAAATATGTAGATAACTCTCAAATTAATGTAACAATACAGATATCTAGATAACTCGCGTAAAAAACGACTAAAATATTTAGATAATTGACGTAACAAACGACATAAATATATAGATAACTGTCAAATTAACGTAAAAAAAACAATTCAGATATCTAGATAACTGTCTAAATGAAGTAACAAACGACAGAAATATCTAGATAAATGACGTAACAAGCGACGTAAATATCTAGATAACTGTCAAATTAACGTAACAAACGATATAAATATCTAGATAAATGTCTAAATGACGTAACAAAAGACAGAAATATTAAGATTATTGACGTAACAAACGGCTTAAATATCTAGATAACTGTCAAATTAACGTAAAAAACAATACAGATATGTAGATAACTGTTTAATTGACGTAACAAACGACTTAAATATCTAGATAACTGTCAAATTACCGTAAAAAACAATGCAGATATCTAGATAACTGTCTAAATGACGTAACAAGCGACAGAAATATCTAGATAATTGACGTACCAAACGACATAAATATCTAGATAACTGTCAAATTACCGTAAAAACAATTCAGATATCTGGATAACTGTCTAAAATGACGTAACAAACAACAGAAATATCTAGAAAATTGACGTAACAAACGACGTAAATATCTAGATAACTGTCAAATTAACGTAAAAAACTACTCAGATATCTAGATAACTGTCTAAATAACGTAAGAAACGGCAGAAATATGTAGATAATTAACGTAACAAACCACACAAATATCTAGATAACTGTCAAATTAATGTTAAAAACAATTCAGATATCTAGATAACTGTCTAAATGACATAACAAGCGACATAAATATCTAGATAATTGACGTAAAAAACGACTTAAATATCTAGATAACTGTCAAATTACCGTAAAAACCAATGCAGATATCTAGATAACTGTCTAAATAACGTAACAAGCGACAGAAATATCTAAATAATTAACGTAACAAACGACGTATATATCTAGATGACTGTCAAATTAACGTAAACAAACAATACAGATATGTAGATAACTGTCTAAATGACGCAACAAACGACAAAATTATTTAGATAATTGACGTAACAAACGACATCAATATCTGGATAACTGTTAAATTAGCGTAAAAAACAATTCAGATATCTAGATAACTGTCTAAATTACGTAAGAAACGACAGAAATAGGTAGATAATTGACGTAAAAAACGACATAGATAACTGTCAAATAAATGTAAAAAAATACAGATATCTAGATAACTGTCTAAATGACGTAACAAACGACAGAAATATCTAGATACCCGTCAGATTAACGTAACAAACGATATAAATATCTAGATAACTGTCAAATTAACGTAAAAAACAATTCAGATATCTAGATAACTGTCTAAATGACGTAAGAAACGACTGAAATATATAGATAATAGACGTAACAAACGACATAAATATCTAGATACCCGTCAGATTTACGTAACAAACGATATAAATATCTAGATAACTGTCAAATTAACGTAAAAAACAATTCAGATAGCTAGATAACTGTCTAAATGAAGTAACAAGCGACAGAAATATCTAGATAATTGGCGTAACAAACGACAGAAATATCTAGATAACTGTCAATATAACGTAAAAAAACAATTCAAATATCTAGATAACTGTCTAAATGATGTAACAAAGACAGAAATTTGCAGATAATTGACGTAACACACGACAGAAATATCTAGATAATTGACGTAACATATGACGTAAATATCTAGATAACTGTCAAATTATCGTAAAAAACAATTTAGATATCTAGATAACTGTCTAAATGACGTAATAAACGATGGAAATATCTAGATAATTGGCGTAACAAATGACAGAAATATCTAGATAACTGTCAAATTAACGTAAAAAACAATTCAGATATCTAGATAACTGTCAAATGACAGAAATATCTAGATAACTGTCAAGTTAACGTAAAAACAATTCAGATATATAGATAACTGTCTAAATGACGTAACAAACGACAGAAATATGTAGATAATTGACGTAACAAACGACATAAATATCTAGATAACTGTCAAATTAACGTAAAAACAATTCAGATATCTAGATAACTGTCTAAATGACGTAACAAATGACATAAATATGTAGATAATTGACGTAACGTACGACATAAATATCTAGATAACTGTCAAATTAACGTAAAAACAATTCAGATATCTAGATAACTGTCTAGATGACGTAACAAACGACAGAAATATCTAGATAATTGACGTAACAAACGACATAAATATCTAGATAACTGTCAAAATAACGTAAAAAACAATTCAGATATCTAGATAACTGTCTAAATGACGTAACAAACGACAGAAATATCTAGATAATTGACGTAACATATGACGTAAATATCTAGATAACTGTCAAATTAACGTAAAAATCAATTCAGATATCTGTCTAAAATGACTGTCAAAATGACTATAACTGTCTAAATGACGTAACAAACGACAGAAATATCTAGGTAATTGACTAACAAACGACATAAATATCTAGATAACTGTCAAATTAACGTAAAAAAATACAGATATCTAGATAACTGTTTAAATGACGTAACAAACGACAGAAATATCTAGATAATTGATGTAACAAACGACCTAAAAATCTAGATACCTGCCAAGTTAACGTTATAAATATCTAGATAACTGTCAAATTAAGGTAATAAACAACACAGATATCTAGAAACTGAAATATCGACGACAGAATTATCTAGATAACTGTGAATTTGACGTAACAAATAATACAGATATCTAGATAACTGTCTAATTGACGTAACAAACAATATAGATAACTGTCAAATTGATGTTCAATTGACTGTCAAAACGAATTGAATATCTAGAATAACTGTTTAAATGACTTAAGAAACTACACAAATATCTAGTTAACTATCTATTTGACGTAAGAAACCTCAGAAATATCTAGATAACTGTCAAATTGACACATGTATTGACATATCTATACACACACGTCAAATATATTTAGATAACTGTCAAACTAATATAACAAACTAAAATATATCTAGATAACTGTTAATTGTTACAAATATTGAGAATTATTTAAGATAACTGTCAAAATATTTGACAGTGTTGATAAATCTAGATAACTCTCAAAATATTTGACAGTGTTGAGAAATCTTGATAACTGTCCAAATATTAAACAGTGTTGACAAATCTAGATAACTGTCAAAATATTTGACAGTGTTGACAAATCTAGATGACTGTCAAAGTGACTTTGGTTCTGTTAACAATGTCTAGATAAGTAACTGTCAAATGGTTTTGACAGATGTCAAATTATCTGGATGGTTGTCAAAGTGATGTGTCACAAGTATCTAGATGTTGCAAATAAAAATTGGCAAAGAGTTGTTTTTGTTGTTTTTGTAAATAAACAAATGAAAATGTGTATCTAGATTTAGGCAAATTTAGTTAAAACAATTGTTCCTTGCAAAATAAAAATATTCAATTTGCAAATTTCCTAATCCCATTTTCTTCGGTCATCAGTCTTCGGCGATTTTCCGAAGAAAATTCGCAATTTTTTCAATTGTTTGTGAAAATTTTATTTTTGTTTTATTTGAAAATGTTGAAATTTGCGAGGAAATTCGCGAAAAAACTTAGTTACAAATTTGTTGCTTTTTTAATGTTAGAAATGGGAGTTTTCCAGGTGGAAAGTCGCAAATTTTCCGATTGTTTGCAAAAACTTAGTGTGTTTTGTTGGAAATTTGCCAAAAACTGGAAAATTTGCAGAAAGATCAAAGGAAATTGGAGAGTTTAAAAGGTAAACAAAGTTGCTGATTTATGTTTTGCTAAATATTTGTAATTTTGCGAGGAAAATTTGGAGATTCTTCAATTGTTTATGAAAGCTTACTGTTTGTTTTATTGGAAAATGTTGAAATTTGCGAGGAAATTCGCGTAAAAACTTGGTATTTTAGCAACAAATTTATTGGTTTTTTTATGTTAGAAATGGGAGTTTTCCAGGTAGAAATTCGCAAATTTTCCGGTTGTTTGCAAAAATTTAAAGTTTGTTTTGTAGGAAATTTGAAAAAACTGGAAAATTTGCAGAAACATCCAAGGAAATTGGCGAATTTAAAAGGTAAACAAAGTTTTTGATTTACGTTTTGTTAAATAGTTGCAATTTCGCGAGGAAAATTCGCGGATTCTACAATTTTTTATGGAAGTTTAATGTTTATTTTATTGGAAAATGTTAAAATTTGCGAGGAAATTTGCGTAAAAACTTGGCATTTTAGCAACAAATTTGTTGGTTTTTTAATGTTTGAAATGGGAGTTTTCCAGGTGGAAATTCGCAAATTTTCCGGTTGTTTGCAAAAATTTAAAGTTTGTTTTGTTGGAAATTTGCCAAAAACTGGAAAATTTGCAGAAGGATCAAAGGAAATTGGAGAGTTTAACAGGTAAACAAAGTTGCTGATTTATGTTTTGGTAAATATTTGTAATTTTTCGAGGAAAATTCGCGGATTCTTCAATTGTTTATGAAAGTTTAATGTTTGTTTTATTGTAAAATGTTGAAATTTGCGAGGAAATTCGCTATAAAACTTCGTATTTTAGCAATAAATTTGTTGGTTTTTTAATGTTAAACATGGGAGTTTTCCAGGTGGAAATTCGCAAATTTTTCGGTTGTTTGCAAAAATTTAAAGTTTGTTTTGTTGGGAATTTGCAAAAAACTCGAAAATTTGCAGAAAAATCCAAGGAAATTGGCGAGTTTAAAAGGTAAACAAAGTTGTTGATTTACTTTTTGTTAAATATTTGTAATTTCGCGAAGAAAATTCGCATATTCTTCAACTGTTTGTGAAAGTTTAATGTTTGTTTAATTGTAAAATGTTGAAATTTGCGAGAAAATTCGCGTAAAAACTTGGTATTTTAGG
Organism: Phosphuga atrata; assembly: GCA_944588485.1. Lineage (NCBI taxonomy): Eukaryota > Metazoa > Arthropoda > Insecta > Coleoptera > Silphidae > Phosphuga > Phosphuga atrata. The sequence goes on from OX155906.1 coordinate 28,596,354, forward strand.
AACAAATTTGTTGGTTTTTTAATGTTAGAAATGGGAGTTTACCAGGTGGAAATTCGCAAATTTTCCGGTTGTTTGCAAAAATTTAAAGTTTGTTTTGTTGGAAATTTGCAAAAAACTGGAAAATTTGCAGAAAGGTCTGAAGAAATTGGCGAGTTTAAAAGGTAAACAAAGTTGTTGATTTATATTTTGCTACATATTTTCAATTTCGCGTGGAAAATTCGCATATTCTTCAACTGTTTATGAAAGTTTAATGTTTCTTTTATTGGAATATGTTGAAATTTGCGATGAAATTCGTGAAAATACTTGGTATTTTAGCAACAAATTTGTTGGTTTTTTAATGTTTGAAATGGGAGTTTTCCAGGCGGAAATTCGAAAATTTTCCGGTTGTTTGCAAAAATTTTAAGTTTGTTTTGTTGGGAATTTGCAAAAAAATGGAAAATTTGCAGAAAAATCCAAGGAAATTGGCGAGTTTAAAAAGTAAACAAAGTTGTTGATTTACGTTTTGCGAAATATTTGTAAATTCGCGAGGAAAATTCGTGGATTTTTCAATTTTTTATGAAAGTTTAATTTTTGTTTTATAGGGAAATGTTGAAAATTGCGAGGAAATTCGCGAAAAAAACTTGGTATTTTAGTAACAAATTTGTTGCTTTTTGAATGTTAAAAATTGGAGTTTTCCAGGTCGAAATTCGAAAATTTTTCGGTTTGCAACAATTTAAAGTTTGTTTTGTTGGAAATTTGCAAAAAATTGGAATATTTGCAATAAAATCCAAGGAAATTGGCGAGTTTAAAAGGTAAACAAAATTGTTGATTTATGTTTTGCTAAATATTTGTAATTTCGCGAGGAAAATTCGCGGATTAGTAGGGAAAGATAGTTCGTTCTAGGCCCGCCTCCGCCTCTGACCTTGACCTGACCATTACCTGATAGTAGGTAAAGATCCTATGTTCTGGCCCGCCTCCGCCTCTGACCTTGACCTGACCATTACCTGATAGTAGGGAAAGATCCTATGTTCTGGCCCAGCCTCCTTATGGAAAATTTACATGGGACCTCCATATGGGAATTTACATGGATAGCCTCCTTATGGACGTTTTACATGTATCAGCCTCCTGTTTAAACCTGTTTATTGTCTGTTAATACCCATTCAAACCTTCATACCTTCATATCTGTTTATTAGCTTAATAGCAGTTCAAAACCTGTTCATTACCTATTTGATCCTGTTTAAACCACATCGGATCGGTTTATTAGTTAAGAGGGTGTGAGCTCTATGTTACCTCGCGTTTCTTAATAATCTGGTAACTGGTTCTGGTCTGGTTCTAGCGCATTTTAGCAACAAATTACTTGGTTTTTTAATGTTAGAAATGGGAGTTTTCCAAGTGGAAATTCGCAAATTTTCCGGTTGTTAGCAAAAATTTAGAATTTGTTTTATTGGAAATTTGCCAAAAACTGGAAAAGTTGCAGAAAAATCCAAGGAAATTTGAGAGTGTAAAAGGTAAACAATGTTGCTGATTTATGTTTTGGTAAATATTTGTAATTTTACGAGGAAAATTCGCGTATTCTTCAATTTTTTATGAAAGCTTAATGTTTGTTTTATTGGAAAATGTTGAAATTTGCGAGGAAATTCGCGTAAAAACTTGGTATTTTAGCAACAAATTTGTTGGTTTTTTAATGTTTGAAATGGGAGTTTTTCAGGTGGAAATTCGCAAATTTTTCGGTTGTTTGCAAAAATTTAAAGTTTGTTTTGTTGGAAATTTGCAAAAAACTGGAAAATTTGCAGAAAAATCCAAGGAAATTGGCGAGTTTAAAATGTAATGGTTTTTTAATGTTTGAAATGGGAGTTTTCCAGGTGGAAATTCGCAAATTTTCCGGTTGTTTGCAAAAATTTAAAGTTTGTTTTTTTGGAAATTTGCAAAAAAACTGGAAAATTTGCAGAAAGGTCTGAAGATATTGGCGAGTTTAAAAGGTAAACAAAGTTGTTGATTTATGTTTTGCTACATATTTGCAATTTCGCGTGGAAAATTCGCAGATTTTTCAATTGTTTATGAAAGTTTAATGTTTCTTTTATTGGAAAATGTTGAAATTTGCGATGAAATTCGTGAAAATACTTGGTATTTTAGCAACAGATTTGTTGGTTTTTTAATGTTAGAAATGAGAGCTTTCCAGGTGAAAATTCGCAAATTTTCCGGTTGTTTGCAAAAGTTTGAAGTTTGTTTTATTGAAAATTTGCAAAAAACTGGTAAATTTGCAGAAAAATCCAAGGAAATTGGCGAGTTTAAAAGGTAAACAAAGTTGTTGATTTACGTTTTGCTAAATATTTGCAATTTCGCGTGGAAAATTCGCGAATTATTCAATTGTTTATGAAAGCTTAATGTTTGTTTTATTGGAAAATGTTGAAGTTTGCAAGGAAATTCGCGTAAAAACATGGTATTTTAGTAACAAATTTGTTGGTTTTTTAATGTTAGAAATGGGAGTTTTCCAGGTGGAAATTCGCAAATTTTTCGGTTGTTTGCACAAATTTAAAGTTTGTTTTGTAGGAAATTTATAAAAAACTGGAAAATTTGCAGAAACATCCAAGGAAATTGGCGAATTTAAAAGGAAAACAAAGTTGTTGATTTACGTTTTGCTAAATATTTATAACTTAGCGAGGAAAATTCGCGGATTCTTCAATTGTTTATGAAAGGTTAATGTTTGTTTTATTGTAAAATGTTGAAATTTGCGAGGAAATTCGCGTAAAAACTTGGTATTTTAGCAAATTTGTTGGTTTTTTAATGTTTGAAATGGGAGTTTTCCAGGTGGAAATTCGCAAATTTTTCGGTTGTTTGCAAAAATTTAAAGTTTGTTTTGTTGGGAATTTGCAAAAAACTGGAAAATTTGCAGAAAAATCCAAGGAAATTGGCGAGTTTAAAATGTAAACAAAGTTATTGATTTATGTTTTGGTAGATATTTGCAATTTCGCGAGGAAAATTCAATTGTTTATGAAAGCTTAATGTTTGTTTTATTCGAAAATCTTGAAATTTGCAAAGAAATTCGCGTAAAAACTTGGTATTTTAGCAACAAATTTGTTGGTTTTTTAATGTTTGAAATGGGAGTTTTCCAGGTAGAAATTCGCAAATTTTCCGGTTGTTAGCAAAAATATAAAGTTTGTTTTGTTGGAAATTTGCAAAAAACTGGAAAATTTGCAGAAAGGTCTGAAGAAATTGGCGAGTTTAAAAGGTAAACAAAGTTGTTGATTTATATTTTGCTACATATTTGCAATTTCGCGAGGAAAATTCGCGGATTCTACGATTTTTTATGAAAGTTTAATGTTTCTTTTATTGGAAAATGTTGAAATTTGCGATGAAATTCGTGAAAATACTTGGTATTTTAGCAACAGATTTGTTGGTTTTTTAATGTTAGAAATGAGAGCTTTCCAGGTGAAAATTCGCAAATTTTCCGGTTGTTTGCAAAAGTTTGAAGTTTGTTTTGTTGAAAATTTGCAAAAAACTGGTAAATTTGCAAAAAAATCCAAGGAAATTGGCGAGTTTAAAAGGTAAACAAAGTTGTTGATTTACGTTTTGCTAAATATTTGTAGTTTCGCGAGGAAAATTCGCGGATTTTTCAATTGTTTATAAAAACTTAATGTTTGTTTTATTGAAAAATGTTGAAATTTGCGAGGAAATTCGCGTAAAAACTTGGTATTTTAGCAACAAATTTGTTGGTTTTTTAATGTTAGAAATGGGAGTTTTCCAGGTGGAAAATCGCAAATTTTCTGGTTATTTGCAAAAATGTAAAGTTTGTGTTGTTGGAAATTTGCAAAAACTGGAAAATTTGCAGAAAAAAACAAGGAAATTGACGAGTTTAAAAGGTAAACAAAGTTGTGAATAAATTGGCAAATTAAAAAAAAAACACTCACCGAGAAGAAAATTCGCAGAACAATTCGCAAGTTGTGGAAAACTGCAATCGTAGTTGCCTTTCACAATTTGCACAAAGAAATTAACAAAGTCCTAACGAATTTACACGAATTAATCACAAGTTGCAAATTAAATTCGCCACGATTTATTCGCACACTCTCGCCAACGTTCAGTGGTCAACTGACACCGTCCGAACAACAAAATTTGCAACTAAATAACAATATTTGCAATAAAACAACAAAATTAGCAACAAAACAACAGTTGTAAAAGCACACCGCGATTAACTTCCGCCATCTTGCACAAACACGAAAACAAAACAAACGAAATTCCTAGAACAATCCAACAAAAAACTAAAAAGTTATTTAATCCAAGCAGGCTTTGGATTTTGTGCGTGTTTTTTTTTGATCAGCTGGAGTTGGCGTCGGGCGCTGATTGGCGGTTGAACTTGTCACGCGCGTTCTGATTGGACGCGACGAAAAACATCGCTGTGGATTTCGTTACGGACAGCGCAGTCGACCTGGCGCGGCGTCGGTGAACGAGTCAATGTTATGTACAGCGCGTAGGGAGAATCCTCGCGAATTTAATTTGCAACTTGTGATTAATTGGTGTAAATTCGTTTGTTAATATCTTTGTGTGATTATGTGATGATATTGTGTTAAATGTGATGTGGAAATTGTGAATGGAAACAACTAATGGCTTGTGAAATTTTCCACAACTTGCGAATTGTTCTGCGAGAATTTTCTTCTCGGTGAGTGTCTTTTTTATTTGTTGTTTCATCATTTTTTTTGCAAAAATTTTGAAAATAAAAAACAAATTCAATTGTGTTGCTGTTTTTTTTGTTGCAAATTGTTTTCGAAATTTTGGTAAGACCGGAGATACGTGCATGTAAGGAGGGAAGCTAAAATATTTGAAATCTTTTTCTTATTTTGGAACGTGAGGTTTCGCTACCGCGCGATATGTAGTGTAGATTTGTCTGCTCCAGTATAACCTAATCTAACCTTTAACCCAACCTAGGTTAAAATCGGCAAAACATTGTGTTTTTACGTTAGTTCTAATTTCTGCCACGGCTTACATGCACGGATCTCCGGTTTAACCGAAATTGTTTGCAAAAATCAAATATTCTCAAATCTAAACATTTTAGCGTCCGTTTGCAAATTGGCAAACTTTTTTTGCTTTGTGATTTTTCAGGATCAATTGACACGTTTTTTCAGGAACAATTGACGCGAATTTTCGCGAGAAAATTCGCAATCTTATAACAAAAAAAAAAAAAACGAGGAAATTTCGTGGTTTTCGCGAATTTTTCGCAAACTAATTTTCACAAACATTTGAAAAAGCCGCGAATTTTCTTCGCAAATATTTGACAAAACATAAATCAATAAGATAGAATTGGTAAAACCATCCTATGTTATAGATAATCATACAAACGGAACACAGCCTAAATGTATTCAACCTTTCCGGAGCTCTATAAGAATTACTGAGTCTGAACACAGGCTGAATATATAAATAATCTTTCCGGAGCTCTATAAGAATTACTGAGTCAGTACACAGTCTGAATATATAAATAAATTCAAACTTTCCGGAGCTCTATAACAATTAATAATAATAATAAAGCCGTTTATTCCATATTTCTAGGTACATTTGAAATGTTGTTAGTAGGGTATTAGTAAATCTACTTATTGTTAGTATGTTTAGTCTTCTTTCATTGAAATTGAAATATGGACCCCTTTTGGGTAAAGGCCTCCTCCAGCTTTTTCCATAAATCCCTGTCCTTGTATATATTTGTCCAGTCGTTTCCTAACACCTGGATAATGTCATCAGCCCACCTACCTCTTTCCCTGTGGACCCTTCCATCATGTGGTTTCTATGGTCCATCTTTTATCCGAGTAGCGTGTGATGTGTCCAGCCCACCTCCACTTTAGTCTGAGTGCATGTGTGAGAGCATCAGTTATTTTTCTTTTTTGTCTGATATGTTTAGTCTATTTTCCTGAGCTGCAACATACTCCTTTCCATAGCAGTTTAGGTACATTTCATTTTTTGTTTGACTTTATTGGTATAAACCCAAGTCTGACAGCCGTAAAGTAAGACATGTATCAAATATTGTCTTTTTTAAATGCAGATTGTAATTTCCTTTTAAAATTTCTCTCAGTGACCAGATATTTTTCCACGTTTTGTTGATTCTTCGTGTTACTTCTTCTCCATTGCTGCACTTATTGAATGATCCTCAATTTATCCTCGTCTACCTTCTCAGATAGCCTTACTTGAGAAAGGTCTTAAGTTTGCTCCTAACACATCTCCTAGTCACGATGATCTACATCTTCTGGTATTCCTTTTATTCCCTGTGTTTTTTTTTTATTTTTCCACTTAATCTAACTCGGGTACAGAGATCATTGGCAATAAGTATAACAACCTCTCACCTGCTTTCCTTACTACAGGCACATTATCCCGTTCCTTGCTCCGTACAAAAGATAGCTTCCCTCTACTTTCACATGCGGGGGTTTACTCCCACGCATGTGATAATTGTGACTCCCTGTATGTTGGTCAAACTGGCAGGGCTATATCTCTTCGTATTAAAGACCATCTTAACCAGTTCCACAAACATAAGAATACAGGCATTACCTCTTCCAACTCCGCTCTAGCTGACGACCTCCTCCTCACAGGGCATAGCTCTTCCATCGACAACGCCAAACTCCTACATGTCCACCACAAATGCTGTAAGCTTAATCACCTTGAGGCACTCGAGATTTACAAAGCCTGTCTTAATACTAAGCTGACTGTCCTGAATGAGGCCACTAAGTTTTCAACTCCTATAATCACAGCCTTATTAAAGTTATAATTTTTCATTGACACAGTCTGACTTATCTTGCCCTCGGCTTTCATTTTTATTTACCTTCTATTTTGTTATTGTTAGCTTAAATATTGTTAAGCTTTAACAATATTTAGGTTATAATAGGTTTTCTCTTTTGTTATCCTGCATTGATGGATTTGGAGTTGTTCACTTTCTTAGAGTCCTTAAAGTTTTTTAGCTTTGTAGACTTTATGAAAGCTTTAATGTTTTTATAAAAGTTGTTATATTCCACTTTGTTACTCCTTATTGTTGGCTCAAACGTTGTAAGTTTTAGCGTTTTTGGACTGTCGGTACGGGAGGACAAGAGAGAGAGAGAGTGTGGCAAAGGGTTTTCTCTTTTGTCATCCTGTGCTGATGGGTTTTTTGTAGTTTTTAGGGTTCCGTACCGAAAACAGAACTGACTTTATGACTTTATCCTATGCTTTTCGTTCTGGAGTCGAGGTTTCAGTGGCCATGGCGTTGAGGGAGTTGCTTCTATTCCTCATCACATCGAATGCGTTTAGTCTATTTGTTTGTATTGTGGGCTGTTCTGTTGCATTAGGAGAGAATGACTGGTATCTCTTACGTTTCTCATTTCCTGGTCTACCTTCTTTGATAATTAGTTTATCGTAGTTTATAAATGCATAATTCCCTTTCTCCCGTTCCTCTTCATGTTTTGGCTGTAATTCTTAGCTCTTGTCAAGGGGCTCCTTTGGATAGTCTTCCGAAGCATAAGCATTTTTAAACTTATTTTTGTTCCTCATAACGTCAGTTATTCTCATCATGTCTATAACAATTACTAAGACGGAACACAGCTTGAATATATAAATATGTTCAATCTTTCCGGAGCTCTATAACAATTACTTAGTTGTAGATTGTAGATATGGTGGTGACGACTTGTACTGCGACCTTTGTAGATCTATTGTACCCCACCCTCCTCCTCCAAGTGTTGGTGTACTTACCCATTTAGAGCTCCTCCTCTAATCCTGACTCCTTTAGGAATCTCAGGATCTGGGTGGGATTGGTATCTGGGTGGTCTGGGTGGGAAGGCCTGCAGCTCCTCTGTGTTCAAGCAGTGAGCCCCAAGGTACAGCTGTCTCTTGCGGAGTAATGCTCCGCAGTCTTTGAACAGATGTATGGGGGTTTCCTCTGCGAGCCACAGAATCTGCATCCATCATCCTCCTCTAGGCCTAGGGCCTTGAGATGTTTCCTAAGTCTGCAGTGTCCCGTCAGGGCTCCTGTCAGAATTCTGAGCTTGTTCCTGCTTAGTTTCAGGCAAGCTTTAGTTCTCTTCTGGTTGAAAGATCCCAGCATCACTTTGGATTGCCTTAGCCCTGGAAGTTCTTCCCAGGTTTTCATCCATTTTCCTCTTATTTCTTCATCTAAACTTTTGCGGATGGTGTTCACGCTCATACCGCAAAAGGGTTCCGGACCTATAAAGGGGCTACTGGGTCCCTTGTTTGCTAGGTGATTGGCTTCTTCGTTTCCGTCTATACCAGTGTGTCCTGGTACCCAGTATAGCGTTACTTTATTATCCCTGCCAAGCTTGTTCAGCTTGCCCACACAGTCCCATATCAGTTTGGATCTGATGGTGTATGAGCTAATGGCCTTGATGGCTGCTTGGCTATCTGACAGGATAGCAATTCGTTTTTTGCGGTAATTCCTGTCGAGGTTAAACTGTGCACATCTTTCGATTGCGTGTACCTCTGCTTGGAAGGTACACGCAATCGTTGGAACTAATTACTTAGTTGGAACACAGCCTGAATATATAAATATATTCAACCTTTCCGAAGCTCTATAACAAATACTGAGTCGGAACACAGCCTGAATATATAAATATGTTCAATCTTTCCGGAGCTCTATAACAATTACTTAGTTGGAACACAGCCTGAATATATAAATATATTCAACCTTTCCGAAGCTCCATAACAAATACTGAGTCGGAACACAGCCTGAATATATAAATATGTTCAATCTTTCCGGAGCTCTATAACAACTGCTGAGTCGGAACACAGCCTGAATATATAAATATATTCAACCTTTCTGGAGCTCTATAACAATTACTGAGTCTTTTTAAGACTACCAAAGCTACCAAATCTCATGTGAAATTTCTAAGTTATATAATAGCTTTCAGTCCATCTTTGTGGCATTCAACAAAAAACCATAAAAATAACATTGTTTTTAAGATCATGTCTTTCCGATAACTTAAGAGGGTAGCCATTTGCAGACGAGTTTCGAGTTTTATGTCTCAAGTCAGGTAGTGACTAGTGACAGTGATAGTGACAGTCAGTGCAGCTTTGCTTCCATGAACAACAATTTGTCAACCACTTGAAATCCCATCCACAATTGATATGCGTCCACAGATAGCTATCCACTGAAGGTATCGGAAAGGCATGATCTTAAAAACAATGTTATTTTTATGGTTTTTGTTGAGTGTATCCATGAATGTGGACTGAAAGGTATTAAATAAAGGTATTCGACATGAGTGCAAGTATTATTAAGGAGCAATGTCCAATTGTCCCTGAGGATGTCCATCACCCCGCCCTTGTAGCTTGGTTCTCGATTCTTAACAGTCGTCGCTATGTGCCACAGTCCATTACTAACGGTCAGAATAGCATCAACCGTATTTCCAATTCCTACAATTTCCGCCGGGCTGATTTTTTGGTGTTATGCAGTAATGACTATTCTTTTATCAGTAACTATCAATCATCTACCGAATGTCTAACTGAATTTTACTCATTCCTTTACTCTGCCCTTGATAGGTTCGTTCCAATTCGATCTTCGTCGAATTCTACTTATCCATCTTGGTTTACACCCTCGTTTATCAAAGGTATTCGCAGGAAACAAGTTCTACTTCGTACTTTTAAAAGATCTAAAGACTTGCAGGACTTCAACAGGTTTAAGTCTATCAGAGCTCAAGTTTTACGCCTTGCCTTTTCTGACTTTATTAAATCTGCTGCCAATAGCATTTCCTCCGTTCCTAAATGCTTCTGGTGCATCATTCGTACGAAGAAGCGCCAAAACCGCATTCCTGCCCAAATGTTTGTGGATGAGTCCTCCTTTAGCTCCCCTCAAGCAATTGTCGATGGCTTTGCTAAATACTTTAAAGGTGTGTATAAACCTTCCTCTCTTGGAGTCAACTCTTCAATTACTGATGGTTTAAATCTCCCATTGATCAATCTTGGATTGATTACAGAAGATGATGTATTGTCGGCTATCAGACAGACTACGGGTTGCTTGACCAGTGGTGTTGACATGATCCCTGCATTCTTGATACGTGATTGTGCTCCTTGCTTTGTGACTCCGCTCAGCAAACTGTTTAACATGATTCTTTTTGAAAGCTCATTTTCTTCAATCTGGAAAACAACTAAGATCTGTCCCATTCATAAGTCGGGTGCACTCTCTGATATTAAGAACTATTGGCCAATTTATATTATCTCTAACTTCTCTAAAATCTTTGAGACCATTTTATACTCATCCATCTTTCCCCGTATCAGACAACTTATTTCGCCAGACCAGCACGGCTTCATGAAAGGACATTCTACTATGACTAACCTAATTAACTTCAGTCAGTTTACCACTGCTGTGCTCGATAATAGAGGTCAGGTTGACTGCATCTATACCGACTTTGCCAAGGCATTCGACTCCATTGATCATGCAATCATTGTTATTAACTTACTGTCTTCTTACAAAACATTAACTTACTTGAAGATCGTGAGCAGTACATCTTTCACAGAGGATACTCTTCTTTGAGTTTTGTTGCCACCTATGGTGTCCCTTAGGGATCTAATCTCGGGCCTTTATTATTCAACTTGTTCATCAATGCTCTTAGTAAAGTCTTGACTCTGTGCCTCATTTATTCATTGCTGACGATGTTAAAATTTATTTACAAATAAAAGATCATGGGGACTGCTGTGTTCTACAAGATAACCTTAAATTATTGGCGAGGTGGTTCGATTATAATAGGTTGGTTCTTAAAATTAGTAAATGCAAGAGTGTTACTTCACCATCCACTCTTGTGCACCTACACCTTACACAACTTTCCGTTAGATCGCTGCGACTCGATTAGGGACCTTAGTATACTTTTTGATTCCAGGCTTTCCTTTGCTAAACATATACTAGCTTCCGTTTCCAAGGCCTCTAAAGCCCTTGGTTTTATAATCAGAAACTGTCGGGGAATTGATAATACCTAAGCTATAACTATGCTGTATAACAGATCTATTCTTGAATACGGTTCTATATTATGGGTATATGCTCCTCCACCAACTCATGTTTAGCAGAGACCTTTGTTAACGGAGTTTGGTTTTCAATCTCCTCCTCAATAGCCTCCTTTTCCTGCTGCCGTGCTGGTCTGGCGAAATAAGTTGTCTGATACGGGGAAAGATGGATGAGTATAAAATGGTCTCAAAGATTTTAGAGAAGTTAGAGATAATATAAATTGGCCAATAGTTCTTAATATCAGAGAGTGCACCCGACTTATGAATGGGACAGATCTTAGTTGTTTTCCAGATTGAACAAAATCACACATGCTGTCATAGACTCTCCGTCGATTATTAAAGAAATAAATTTTCTCGTTCCCAGAGCAGCCAGTAGGCACGCTTCCACCTTTTATAATCCTGCTGGCAAGGGCCCTTCTTTGCTGGTTTCTCCCCTCAACAACATTTGTGCGCGCTATAACGCCATAAGCTCTGAATGCGACATTTTTGGGAAGTTTCGAACCTTTAAAAAGACGGCTATGGAGCGATTAACTTAATTTTATTTAATTTAAGTGTTGCAGCTTTTAGCAGCTGTTCATGAAATTATATAACTATTTGTTTTATTGTTATTCTTATTATTGTACTTTTTCATTTTATCTTATTGTTAACTAACTGACTATTTTTATGTTTGCTACTATACTTAGTTTTATACTTAGTATTATTTATGCTCTTATATTAATTAATTTAAATTTCTATTTTATTCCTTTTATCACTTCATTGTCTGTTTTGATTTCTTTTTTCTGTACTTTTTTATATACACTGAAACTGCGAATTTCCAATACCTAAATCTTTGATAAATTGTGGTTCCGCCGGAGGCGGCGGGGGTGCGGCGCGAAAACGAAATTTCCGTTTCTAGGCCGCCGAGCGGCCGAATTTGGACCGATCACGACGCGAATGGTGCTATCTGAAGCGCCGATTTTTTCCGCACAAAACTGTCATCTCAAATTTTCGAGTCTTTGCTGAAAATTTGGAGAAAAGTGCGGAAACCGAAAAAAAAAATTGCTGAAAACGATATTTTTGACGTTCTATTGCGAGCCGACCGCTGAACAGAACGCCTTCCCGCTGGCGGGTTCGGTTTCGTAGGTTCTTTCTCTCTGGGTCTTCGAAGAGGCCGTGCGATTTTTTGCAAAAATGGCCGTGCGGTACATATTTTTGCAAAACCGGACGTTATCGGCTGCCGAACCGTAAGTGAGTGGAATTTTGCAATTTCTTCTAAACCTTAATAAAGACGGAACAAAGCTTGAATATATAAATATACTCAACCTTTCCGGAACTCTATAATACTAATGAGTCTTTTTAGGACTACCAAAAACAAATCTCTTATGAAATTTGTCCGTTATTCTATAGCTTTCAGTCCACCTTCGTAGCACTCAACAAAAACCATAAAAATAACATTGATTTTTAAGATCATGTCTTTCTGATACCTTGAGTGGATAGCCATCTGTGGACGCGTTTCGAGATTTATCTCTCATCAGCACAGCTTTGCTTCCATGAACAATATTTTGTAAATCACTCACTTGAAAACCCATGTGTTGATTAGGGTTAGATGTTTTTAATTTTGACATTTTGTGAGAGAGACATGAACTTAGCAGGTTATTGATATAAATGATAAATTTTGAATTGGTAAAACCATACAACATTATAGATAATCAGATAAACTTAATAAAGACGGAACTCTCTATAGTATTATAGAGTTCCGGAAAGGTTGAGTATATTTATATATTCAAGCTTTGTTCCATCTTTATTAAGTTTATCTGATTATCTATAATGTTGTATGGTTTTACCAATTCAAAATTTATCATTTATATCAAATCGAATTTGTTGCCAAAATACCAAGGTTTTACGCGAATTTCCTTGCAAATTTCAACATTTTCCAATAAAACAAACATTAAGCTTTCATAAACAATTGAAGGATCCGCAAATTTTCCTCGCGAAAATGCAAATATTTAGCAAAACGTAAATCAACAACTTTGTTTACCTTTTTAAACTCGCCAATTTCCTTGGATTTTTCTGCAAATTATTTAGTTTGTTGCACATTTCCAACAAAACAAACTTTAAATTTTTGCAAACGACCAGAAAATTTGCGAATTTCCACCTGGAAAACTCCCATTTCTAACATTAAAAAACCAATAAATTTGTTGCCAAAATATCAAGTTTTTCGCGAATTTCCTCGCAATTTTCAACATTTTCCAATAAAACAAACATTAAACTTTCATAAACAATTGAAGCATCTGCGAATTTTCCTCACGAAATTGCAAATATTTAGCAAAATTATAAATCAACAACTTTGTTTACATTTTAAACTCGCCAAATTCCTTGGATTTTTCTGCAAATTTTCCAGTTTTTTTTGCAAATTTCCAACAAAACAAACTTTAAATTTTTGCAAACAACCGAAAAATTTGCGAATTTCCATTTGGAAAACTCCCATTTCTAACATTAAAAAATTTCGTTATTTCGCGAATTTCCTCGCAAATGTCAACATTTTCCAATAAAAAACACGTTAAACTTTCTTAAGCAATTGAAAAAACCGCGAATTTTCCTCGCAAAATTACAAATATTTAGCAAAACATAAATCAACAACTTTGTTTCCCTTTTAAACTCGTAAATTTCCTTGGATTTTTCTGCAAATTTTCCGTTTTTTGCAAAATTCCAACAAAACAAACTTAATTTTTTTGCAAACAACCGGAAAATTTGCGAATTTCCACCTGGAAACTCCCATTTCTAACATTAAAAAACCAATAAATTTGTTGCCAAAATATCAAGTTTTTCGCGAATTTCCTCGCAAATTTCAACATTTTCCAATAAAACAAACATTAAACTTTCATAAACAATTGAATCATCCGCGAATTTTTCTCGCAAAATTGCAAATATTTAGCAAAACATAAATCAACAACTTTGTTTACCTTTTAAACTCGCCAATTTCCTTGGATATTTACGCAAATTTTCCAGTTTTTTGCAAATTTCCAATAAAACAAACTTTATATTTTTGCAAACAACCGGAAAATTTGCGAATTTCCACCTGGAAAACTCCCATTTCTAACATTAAAAAACCAACAAATTTGTTGCCAAAATACCAAGTTTTTACGCGAATTTCCTCGCAAATTTCAACATTTTCCAATAAAACAATCATTAAACTTTCATAAACAATTGAAGCATCCGCGAATTTTCCTCGCGAAATTACAAATATTTAGCAAAACGTAAACCAACAACTTTGTTTACCTTTTAAACTCGCCAATTTCCTTGGATTTTTCTGCAAATGTTCCAATTTTTTTGCAAATTTCCAACAAAACAAACTTTATATTTTTGCAAACAACCAGAAAATTTGCAAATTTCCTCCTGAAAAGTCTTAAAAACCAAAGTTAAAATTATCATCATCATCTATATTCATTTCTCAAATTTCACTTAATTTTCCGCAGAATTTCGCGTAACTTTCGACTGTTTCCAACAGAAAACTCCTCAAATTTTCCAAAACCATCGAAAAAACAGCGAATTTCCACCGGAAAAACCTCCAAAAAGACGCCCAAACTTTTGCAAAACTTTTATTTTCACGAATCCGTCAACAACATGTGGACATTTTGCTCAGACGTCATCATCTTTGACGCCCTCTCCGTTCCTATCACAGCCGACAATTGATGCACGTCGTATTTCGAATACAGCACCGTCACCGTCATATTTGACGCGCTTCCCACCTTCTTGTTCATGTTGGCCTCCTAAAAAACAAACGATATCTCAATTAATACCCAACAGATTCAACAAATTTAAAAAGAATTCGAATATTTATTGAATTATTCACAAGTTTTGTTGGAAAAGTGTTTTCGAATTTCGCTTGGTTTTCGAGATATTTCGTTACGAAATTTAGGGTTTGATAATTTTCGTTTTTTTATTTTTTTGAGGTTAACTTCCAGCCAATTTTCAAAATTTTGCACAAACTACGTCCCCAATTAAATTCTTAACAAATTTTATTTCACAAAAAAATTCAAAATTTTTCGTTTATTTCGAGATTTTACGCGTTGAAACTCAAATTTGGTTTGACAAATTCAATCACTGTTTACTTTTTGTTTTTTTGAAATTTCGACCTTAATTTCCAACCGATTTTCAAATTTTTTGAAATTCTAAAACCCCCAAAAAAGCCATAATATTCGCGAATTACTTTTTGTTTTTTTTAATTTGTTCATTTGTTTCACTGTTTACTTTTTGTTTTTTTGAAATTTCGACCTTAATTTCGAACCGATTTTCAAATTTTTTTAAATTCTAAACCCCCCAAAAAGCCATGATATTAGCAAATTACTTTTTTGTTTTTTTTTTAATTTCGACCTTAATTACCAACCGATTTTCAAATTTTTTGAAATTCTAAAGCCCCAAAAAGCCATGATATTCGCGAATTACTTTTTTGTTTTTTTTTTTAATTTTGACCTTAATTTCCAACCGATTTTAAATTTTTAAAAAATTTTAAGTTCCTGGCGGCTTCTTCCACAACTTTCATTCGAACCTTTTTCGCGAATTTCCCCAAATTTCGCAGATATTCGCGAAAAACGAGGTTCACTCACCTGCATCAAATTGCACATTTCGTAGTAGAAATTCGGGAAATTCGGCGGTTGGTAGAAGATCAAGTGGCGAATTCCCTTGATCTGCTTCCGGTTGAAGAAGTGGTACCGCTCTGTGTACAACAGAAAGTGCGCGTCGCCGTGGTAAAACATGTCCCTTGCCCTAGCTATTTTACCTTCCTAAAACAAAAATGGATAGACGTAGAATTTGTCGTGGATATTACCAAAGGTTTAGATTATGCAAATTTGAAAATAATTCGCAAAAATATTGCAAAATGTCAAAATTATAGCTTGTCAAAGTTTGGTGAAAATTTAAGAAATTTTCGTTTGAAATGCTCTGTGACGTTTCGGTTTATAACAGACAGACGAACAGACTTAGCTAGATTAAATTTGTCGTGGGTATTACCAAAAGTCTAGTTTATGCAAATTTGGAAAAAAACGCAAAAATATTGCAGAATGTCAAAATTATAGCTTGTCAAAGTTTGGCGCAAATTTAAGAAATTTTCGTTTGAAATGTTCGTTGACGTTTCGTTTTATAACAGAAATTTGTCGTGGGTATTACCAAAAGTCTAGTTTATGCAAATTTGTAAAAAATTCACGAAAATATTGCGAAATATCAAAATTATAGCTTGTCAAAATTTGGTGTAAATTTAAGAAATTCTCGTTTGAAATGTACTGTGATGTTTCGGTTTATAACAGACAGACGAACAGACTTAGCTAGATGAAATTTGTCGTGGGTATTACCAAAAGTCTAGTTTTTGCAAATTTGGAAAAAAAACGCAAAAATATTGCAGAATGTCAAAATTATAGCTTGTCAAAGTTTGGTGCAAATTTAAGAAATTTTCGTTTGAAATGCTCTGTGATGTTTCGGTTTATAACAGACAGACGAACAGACTTAGCTAGATTAAATTTGTCGTGGGTATTACCAAAAGTCTAGTTTATGCAAATTTGGGAAAAAATCGCAAAAATATTGCTAAATGTCAAAATTATAGCTTGTCAAAGTTTGGTGCAAATTTAAGAAATTTTCGTTTGAAATGTTCTGTGATGTTTCGGTTTATAAGAGACAGACGAACAGTTTTAGCTTGATGAAATTTGTCGTGGGTCTTACCAAAATTCTAGTTTATGCAAATTTGTAAAAAATTCGCGAAAATATTGCGAAATATCAAAATTATAGCTTGTCAAAGTTTGATGGAAATTTAAGAAATTTTCGTTTAAAATGTTCTGTGACGTTTGGGTTTATAACAGACAGACGAATAGACTTAGCTAGATGAAATTTGTCGTGGGTATTACCAAAAGTCTAGTTTATGCAAATTTGGAAAAAAATCGCAAAAATATTGCAAAATGTCAAAATTATAGCTTGTCAAAATTTGGTGTAAATTTAAGAAATTCTCGTTTGAAATGTACTGTGACGTTTCGTTATATAACAGACAGACGAACAGACTTAGCTAGATGAAATTTGTCGTGGGTATTACCAAAAGTCTAGTTTATGCAAATTTGGGAAAAATTCGCAAAAATATTACGAAATGTCAAAATTATAGCTTGTCAAAGTTTGGTGGAAATTTAAGAAATTTTTGTATGAAATGTTCTGTGACGTTTCGGTTTATAACAGACAGACGAATAGACTTAGGTCGATGAAATATGTCGTGGATATTACCAAAAGTCTAGTTTATGCAAATTTGGAAAACAATCGCAAAAATATTTGCGAAATGTCAAAATTATAACCTGTCACAATTCTGTCAAGATTGACAACTTAACCGTGAAAATTGACAACTTAACTGTCAAAAATTTTGTCATTTACCTTAGAATATTCGCAAACTTGCACGAATCCGACGTCCTCTTTCTTGAAGTAATTTCGCAACCTGACAAAATCGAAGTAATTGGCGATATAGATGAGAGTTTGCCTCATGAGGCTGTCCTTGTGCTGAGGCAGGACCTTCCTCAGGAAGAAATCAAACCGGGCGTCGATAGCCTCCAGTACGTTTCGCGCCTCGAACCTTTGAAAAACGTGCGGAAGCTGAACAAAAACCGAACGTATCGAGCCGAATTGCACGGCTCCGATTGGCCGAACCTTCCCGCCGAAATTCAAACAGCGCCTGTTGAAAATCGCGTTGATTTCCGGCAAGACAAACGACGACACGAGCAGCGTTTGTCTGTAGTATTTGGACTGCCCGTTCAGGCTCCACTGGCGCACGCGAGAAAAGTCAGTGCCGTGCGACCCTTTGGGCTGCAGGTGCAGGTGCTCGAAGATGTGGATCACGTGGTCCCAGTTTTGCATCAAAAAGATCTCTGATTGGTCCATCACTAGGAACTCAATGGACGCCAGGAAGTCGTAGTCGCGTTCTGATTCGCCCTCGGCTCCGATGACGTAACGCAGACCCAATGGCGACGCAACAATTATGTCAGATGAGTAGAAATCTGCATACAACTGTAAAAAAAAATATGACAAAATTTTATTTTATGGTTCGTCAAAATTCGGCAGTTTGTCACAATTTGATGGTTGGTCAAAATTTGATGGTTTGTCAAAATTTGATAATTTGTACAAATTTTAGGGTCAAAATTTGGCTGTGTGTCAAAACTTGATAGTTTAAACAAATTGGAGGGTTTGACAAAATTTGGCAGTTCAGGGTTTGTCAAAATTTGATAGTTTGTACAAATTGAGGGTTGGTTTGTCAAAATTTAGCTGTTTGACAAAATTTGATAGTTTGAACAAATTGGAGGGTTTGTCAAAATTTGGCAGTTGAGGGTTTGAGTTTGAGGGTTTGTCAAAACTTGATAATTTGCACAAGTTTGAGGGTTTGTCAATAATTGGCAGTTTGTCAAAATTTAGCTGTTTGTCAAAATTTGATAGTTTGAACAAATTGGAGGGTTTGTCAAAATTTGGCAATTGAGGGTTAGAGTTTAAAGGTTTGTCAAAATGTGATAATTTGTACAAATTTGAGGGTTTGTCAAAATTTGGTAATTTGAACAAATTGGAGAGTTTGTCAAAATTTGTCAGTTGAGGGTTAGAGTTTCAGTGTTTGTCAAAATTTGATAGTTTGTACAAAAATGAGGGTTTGTCAAAATTCATTTGTTTGTCAAAATTTGATAGTTTGAACAAATTGGAGGGTTTGTCAAAATTTGGCAGTTGAGGGTTAGAGTTTGAGGGTTTGTCAAAATTTGATAGTTTGTACAAATTTGATGGTTTGTCAAAACTCGGCTGTTTGTCAAAATTTGATAGTTTGAACAAATTGGAGGGTTTGTCAAAATTTGGCAGTTGAGGGTTAGAGTTTGAGGGTTTGTCAAAATTTGATAATTTGTACAAATTTGATGGTTTAACAAAATTCGGCTGTTTGTCAAAATTTGATAGTTTGAACAAATTGGAGGGTTTGTCAAAATTTAGCAGTTGAGGGTTTGAGTTTGAGGGTTTGTCAAAACTTGATAATTTGTACAAGTTTGAGGGTTTGTCAATAATTGGCAGTTTGTCAAAATTTAGCTGTTTGTCAAAATTTGATAGTTTGAACAAATTGGAGGGTTTGTCAAAATTTGGCAATTGAGGGTTAGAGTTTAAAGGTTTGTCAAAATGTGATAATTTGTACAAATTTGAGGGTTTGTCAAAATTTGGCAATTGAGGGTTAGAGTTTAAAGGTTTGTCAAAATGTGCTAATTTGTACAAATTTGAGGGTTTGTCAAAATTTGGCAATTGAGGGTTAGAGTTTAAAGGTTTGTCAAAATGTGATAATTTGTACAAGTTTGAGGGTTTGTCAATAATTGGCAGTTTGTCAAAATTTAGCTGTTTGTCAAAATTTGATAGTTTGAACAAATTGGAGGGTTTGTCAAAATTTGGCAATTGAGGGTTAGAGTTTAAAGGTTTGTCAAAATGTGATAATTTGTACAAATTTGAGGGTTTGTCAAAATTTAGCTGTTTGTCAAAATTTGGTAATTTGAACAAATTGGAGAGTTTGTCAAAATTTGTCAGTTGAGGGTTAGAGTTTCAGTGTTTGTCAAAATTTGATAGTTTGTACAAAAATGAGGGTTTGTCAAAATTCATTTGTTTGTCAAAATTTGATAGTTTGAACAAATTGGAGGGTTTGTCAAAATTTGGCAGTTGAGGGTTAGAGTTTGAGGGTTTGTCAAAATTTGATAGTTTGTACAAATTTGATGGTTTGTCAAAACTCGGCTGTTTGTCAAAATTTGATAGTTTGAACAAATTGGAGGGTTTGTCAAAATTTGGCAGTTGAGGGTTAGAGTTTGAGGGTTTGTCAAAATTTGATAATTTGTACAAATTTGATGGTTTGACAAAATTCGGCTGTTTGTCAAAATTTGATAGTTTGAACAAATTGGAGGGTTTGTCAAAATTTGGCAGTTGAGGGTTAGAGTTTGAGTGTTTGTCAAAATTTGATAATTTGTACAAATTTGAGGGTTTGTCAAAATTTGGCTGTTTGTCAAAATTTGATAGTTTGAACAAATTGGAGGGTTTGTCAAAATTTGGCAATTGAGGGTTAGAGTTTAAAGGTTTGTCAAAATGTGATAATTTGTACAAATTTGAGGGTTTGTCAAAATTTAGCTGTTTGTCAAAATTTGGTAATTTGAACAAATTGAAGAGTTTGTTAAAATTTGTCAGTTGAGGGTTAGGGTTTCAGTGTTTGTCAAAATTTGATAGTTTGTACAAAAATGAGGGTTTGTCAAAATTCATTTGTTTGTCAAAATTTGATAGTTTGAACAAATTGGAGGGTTTGTCAAAATTTGGCAGTTGAGGGTTAGAGTTTGAGGGTTTGTCAAAATTTGTTAATTTGTACAAATTTGATGGTTTGTCAAAATTCGGTTGTTTGTCAAAATTTGATAGTTTGAAAAAATTGGAAGGTTTGTCAAAATTTGGCAGTTGAGGGTTATAGTTTGAGGTTTTGTCAAAATTTGATAGTTTGTACAAATTTGAATGTTTGTCAAAATTTGGTTGTTTGTCAAAATTTGATACTTTCAACAAATTGGAGGGTTTGTCAAAATTTGATTGTTTGACAGTAATATTTGTTAAATAATGTCAATTTTTTGACGTTTACTTTGACGCTTTTCTTGTTGATGGTGAGGCCGATTTTGAAGTCGTCGCTGGTGTTGCCGGCGAACAGCTTTTCGTAGTCCTCCGGTTTCGGTTTCCTCTTCGGCATGACCAGCTCACTCCCAGTGAATTCCTCCTCGAACCGCGTCCTTCCACGTACGTTGCCCTTGTCCTCCGGCAGGAGCACATCCAGCAGCGTGTTCACCACCTTGTAGGCCGCATCCCGAAACGGTAAAACAATCAATATCTAAAACAAATGTTAACAGATATATCAAAGATAATTTAGATGTCAAATGTGACAGAAGTCAAATGTGATAGATGTCAAATGTGACAGAAGTCAAATCTGACAGATGTCAAATGTGACAGAAGTCAAATGTGATAGATGTCAATTGTGACAGAAGTCAAATCTGATAGATGTCAAATGAGACAAAAGTCAAATATGACAGATGTCAAATGTGTCATGAAAAAAACCATATATTTTTGTTATAAACCGAAACGTCACAGAACATTTCAAACGAAAATTTCTTAAATTTCCACCAAAACTTTAGCAAGCTATAATTTTGACATTTCGCAATATTTTTGAGATTTTTTTTCCAAATTTGCATAAACTAGACTTTTGGTAATCCCCACGACAAATTTCAAAAAATTTCTTAAATTTCCACCAAAACTTTAGCAAGCTATAATTTTGACATTTCGCAATATTTTTGCGATTTTTTTTCCAAATTTGCATAAACTAGACTTTTGGTAATCCCCACGACAAATTTCAACTAGTTAAGTCTGTTCGTATGTCTGTTATAAACCGAAACATCACAGAACATTTCAAACGAAAATTTCTTAAATTTCTACCAAACTGTGGCAAGCTATAATTTCGACATTTCGCAATATTTTTGCGATTTTTTTCCAAATTTGCATAAACTAGACTTTTGGTAATACCCACGACAAATTTCATCTAGCTAAGTCTGTTTGTCAGTCTGTTATAAACCGAAACGTCACAGAACATTTCAAACGAAAATTTCTTAAATATCCACCAAATTTTGACAAATTATAATTTTGACATTTAGCAATATTTTTGCAAATTTTTTCCAAATTTGCATAAAATAGACTTTTGGTAATACCCACGACAAATGTCATCCAACTAAGTCTGTTCATCTGTCTGTTACAAACCAAAACGTCACAGGTTATTTCAAACGAAAATTTCTTAAATTTCCAAGAAACTTTGACAAGTTATAATTTTGATATTTCGCAATATTTTTGCGAATTTTTTCCAAATTTGCATAAACTAGACTTTTGGTAATACCCACGACAAATTTCATCTAACTCAGTCTGTTCGTCTGTCTGTTATAAACCGAAACGTCATAGAACATTTCAAACGAAAATTTCTTAAATTTCCACCAAAACTTTGGCAAGCTATAATTTTGACATTTTGCAATATTTTTGCGAATTTTTTCCAGATTTGCATAAACTAGACTTTTGGTAATACCCACGACAAATTTCATCTAGCTCAGTCTGTTAGTTTGTCTGTTATAAACCGAAACGTCACAGAACATTTTGAACGAAAATTTCTTAAATTTCCAACAAACTTTGGCAAGCTATAATTTTGACATTTTGCAATATTTTTGCGAATTTTTTCCAAATTTGCATAAACTAGACTATTGGTAATACCTACGACAAATTTCATCTAGCTCAGTCTGTTAGTTTGTCTGTTATAAACCGAAACGTCACAGAACATTTCAAACGAAAATTTCTTAAATTTCCACCAAAACTTTGGCAAGCTATAATTTTGACATTTTGCAATATTTTTGCGAATTTTTTCCAAATTTGCATAAGCTAGACTTCTGGTAATACCCACGACAAATTTCATCTAGCTCAGTCTGTTAGTTTGTCTGTTATAAACCGAAACGTCACAGAACATTTTGAACGAAAATTTCTTAAATTTCCAACAAACTTTGACAAGCTATAATTTTGACATTTCGCAATATTTTTGCATTTTTTTTTCAAATTTGCATAAACTAGACTTTTGGTAATACTCACGACAAATTTCATCTACCTAAGTCTGTTCGTCAAAGGCCATTTCAAACGAAAATTTCTTTAATTTCCACCAAACTTTGCCCAAGCTATAATTTTGAAATTTTGCAATATTTCTGCGATTTTTTTCCAAATTTGCATAAACTAGGCTTTTGGTAATACCCCCGACAAGTTTCATCTAGCTAAGTCTGTTCGTCTGTCTATTATAAACCGAAACGTCACACAACATTTCAAATGAAAATTTCTTAAATTTCTACCAAACTTTGAGGAAGCTATAATTTTGACATTCTGCAATATTTTTGGGAATTTTTTCCAAATTTGCATAAACTAGACTTTTGGTAATACTCACGACAAATTTCATCTACCTAAGTCTGTTCGTCAAAGGCCATTTCAAACGAAAATTTCTTTAATTTCCACCAAACTTTGCCCAAGCTATAATTTTGAAATTTTGCAATATTTCTGCGATTTTTTTCCAAATTTGCATAAACTAGGCTTTTGGTAATACCCCCGACAAGTTTCATCTAGCTAAGTCTGTTCGTCTGTCTATTATAAACCGAAACGTCACACAACATTTCAAATGAAAATTTCTTAAATTTCTACCAAACTTTGAGGAAGCTATAATTTTGACATTCTGCAATATTTTTGGGAATTTTTTCCAAATTTGCATAAACTAGACTTTTGGTAATACCCACGACAAATTTCTTCTAGCTAACTCTGTTCTGTTATTTCTAACCAATGATGTATGAAAAAGTTTGACGGTTATTATGTTACCTTGGGTCTAACAAGGCCTTGGTCCCTGAATTCTTCGGGAACGTCGTCTTTCCGATTAAGTTTTGCGTTGTGGTGCAGAATTTTTGTGCGAATTTTCAAAATGTGGTTGATGGCGTGCAGACAGTACACGAACCGAATCTCCTCGCAATTTTCGAAAGTCCTCCCCGCGAAATACAAGTCCTGGTAGTTGTTCAGGACCGCGAACATTTCCGCCTGGAGCGGCGACAACGGCAGCTGCTCCTCATCCGATAAACTCGCGAATTTGTTCGCGCCCCTTACATGTCCAGCAATCTGCGATTTGATGAACACATCCGCCGGTTTTGTCTCTTGCAGTCTGATCCGTTGTGGAACTCTCCCTCGTGGTGCAAACATTTGGTTTTGATTCAGCAACAAAGCATCGCAAGTTTCCGCAACTTGGTATTCTGGTATTTCCACTTGAATCTGTCCCAAATTTGGCCAAAACTCCTCACACTTTTCAAGCAAAGGTGGTGATGTCTGTAGCGAAGTCAGCAACGACTCACTCAACTCGTAAAACAAGTGATTCACGAACGGATCCTTTGCATCATCTTCTAAATCAATTGTTCCTTCAACATCATTTTCCGTGTTTTCATCTTGATCATCATCATTTTCCTTGTTATCTTCTTCATCATTTTCCTTGTTATCTTCTTCCTCGTCATCATTTTCCATGTTGTTTTCATCTTCTTCATCCAAACCGGAATCTGTAAACAATCCAAATTTGTTAATAAAACAGGAAAAGTTAAAGAAAATCTTTACCATCTCCTTCCTCATCGTCTGCAATAACTTCATTTTCCTGAACCTCTTCATCTTCTTCTTCTTCCTCGCTGCTATTAAAAGCCTCGGTTAATTTCTTGCTGGTAGTTCCGAACGTAGCCCTCAACTGTTTCATGCAGTCCTCATCCTCGCTCTCGCTGGAAGGCGCAGACTGCTTCGCCTCCACCACCAACTTCCTCCTCTTCACCGAATCCTCACGGATCCTCCCCAATTTCCGCTTGTTATCCGGCAAATCCGCGTTTTTCTTGGCGAAAATGCTGAAGGTTTTGCGTTTGGGTTTCGGGAAACTCTTCCTTTTCGATTTTCCTTTGAGGTTTTTCCGGAATTTTCCACGTCCTGCCATCGCTTTCCTAGCTGGAAATGATTGTTATGTCGTATAGGTTAACATTTTCCAGACACACGTGCGCCGTTTGTTTTCCACGCGTTTGCCAACAGAGAAAAACTAAACTTTCCAAACGCAAATATTTGCCGAAGCCTTAAAATTATGCAACTTTTATTACGCTATGTGATTTAAGTCGAATAAAGGATTGTATTCAAATGTTGAATTTGTTCTTTGATTACAGAGATAAATATCTAATTCATTTATTACTTGCAGAGACAAATATCTAATTCGTTCGTTAATTGCAGACACAAATATCTAAGCCATTCATTCATTGTCCTATCGTCACCATTATCTGATAATTTCACTTGTGAATATGCAACTTTTATAACACGCACTGCTATAATGGAACCTAGTTGTATAACAAGTTGCCTAACTTAAAGCCATCTTTTTGAACTTGTGCTATGCAAGTCGCCTAACTTCTTACTTATAACAACCATCAGTCATTTCGCATCTGTCAAACTTGACAATAATAACAAACCTGTCAAACTTAATATCCATTATGGATCTATCAAACTTGACAATAATAACACACCTGTCGAACATAAAATCCACGACAGATCTGTCAAACTTGACATAAATAACTGCCCTGTCAAACTTAAGTTCCAAGACAGACCTGTCAAACTTGACAACCTTAACAGACCTGTTAAACTCAATATCCATGACAGACCTGTCAAACTTGACAATAATAACTGACTTGCCAAACTTAACTTCCAACACAGACCTGTAAAACTTGACAGCAATATCGGACCTGCCAAACTTAATATCCATGACAGACCTGTTGAACTTGACAATAATAACTGACCTGTCAAACTTAACTTTCAAGACAGACCTGCCAAACTTGACAACCATAACAGAAATGTCAAACTTAATATCCATGACAGACCTGTTGAACTTGACAATAATAACTGACCTGTCAAACTTAACTTTCAAGACAGACCTGCCAAACTTGACAACCATAACAGAAATGTCAAACTTAATATCCATGACAGAACTGTCAAACTTGACAATAATAACTGACCTGTCAAACATAACTTCCAAGACATAACTGTCAAACTTGACAACCATAACAGACCTGTCAAACTTGACAACCATAACAGACCTGTCAAACTTAACTTCCATGACAGACCTGTCAAACTTAACTTCCACGACAGACCTGTCAAACTTGACAACCATAACAGACCTGTCAAACTTAACATCTATGACGGACCTGTAAAACTTAGCAACAATATCAGACCAGTCAAACTTAATATCCATGACAGACCTGTCAAACTTGACAATAATAACTTACCTGTCAAATTTAACTTTCAAGATAGACCTGTCAAACTTGAAAACCATAACAGACCTGTCAAACTTGACAACAATAACAGACCTGTCAAACTTAATATCCATGACAGACCTGTCAAACTTGACAATAATAACTGACCTGTCAAACTTAAATTCCAAGATAGACCTGTCAAACTTGACAACGATAACAGACCTGTTAAACTTGACTACCATAACAGACCTGTCAAACTTAACATCCGTGTTGGACCTATCAAACTTGACAACAATAACTGACCTGTCAAACTTAATTTCTATGACTGACCTGTCAAACTTGACAACATTAACAGACCTGTCAAACTTAATATCCATGACAGACCTGTCAAAGTTAACAATAATAACTGACCTGTCAAACTTAACTTCCAAGACAGTCCTCTCAAACTTGACAACCATACCAGACCTGTCAAACTTGAGAATAATAACTGACCTGTAAAACTTAACTTCCAAGACAGAACTGTCATACTTGACAGCCATAACAGACCTGTCAAACTTAACTTCGATGACAGACCTGTCTAACTTGACAACCATAACAGACCTGTCAAACTTAACATCCATGACGGACCTGTAAAACTTGACAACAATATCAGACCTGTCAAACTTAATATCCATGTCAGACCTGTCAAACTTAACAATAATAACTGACCTATCAAACTTAACTTCCCAGACAGACCTGTCAAACTTGACAACCATTACAGACCTGTCAAACTTAAGAATAATAACTGACCTGTCAAACTTTACTTCCGAGACAGACTTGTCAAACTTGACAACCATAACAGACCTGTCAAACTTAACATCCATTACGGATCTGTCAAACTTGACAATAATAACAGACCTGTTGAACTTAAAATCCATGACAGACCTATCAAACTTGACAATAATAACTGACCTGTCAAACTTAACTTCCATGACAGACCTGTCAAACTTGACAACCATAACAGACCTGTCAAACTTAACATCCATGACGGACCTGTAAAACTTGACAGCAATAACAAACCTGTCAAACATAATATCCATGACAGACCTGTCAAGCTTGACAAGAATAACTGACCTGTCAAACTTGACAAGAATAACTGACCTGTCAAACTTGACAAGAATAACTGACCTGTCAAACTTAACTTCCATGACAGACCTGTCAAACTTGACAACTGAAACAGACCTGTCAAACTTAACATCCATTACGGATCTGTCAAACTTAACATCCATTGCAGTACTGTCAAACTTGACAATAATAAAAGACCTGTCAAACTTAACTTCCAAGAGAGACCTGTCAAACTTGACAACCGTAACAAACCTGTCAAACTTAACATCCATGACGGACCTGTAAAACTTTACAACAATAACAAACTTGTCAAACTTAATATTCATGACAGACCTGTCAAACTTGACAACAATAACAGACCTGTCAAACTTAACATCCATGGCGTACCTGTAAAACTTGACAAGAATAACCGACCTGTCAAACTTAATATCCATGACAGACCTGTCAAACTTGACAACAAAAACCGACCTGTCAAACTTAACTTCCGTGACAGAACTGTCAAACTTGAAAACAAAAACCGACCTGTCAAACTTAACTTCCGTGATAGAACTGTCAAACTTGACAACCATAACAGACCTGTCAAACTTAATATCCATAACAGACCTGTCAAACTTTACCACTATAACAGACCTGTCAAACTTAATATCCATAACAGACCTGTCAAACTTGACAAGAATAACTGAACTGTCAAACTTAACTTCCATGCCGGCCCTGTAAAACTTGACAACAATAACAGACCTGTCAAACTTAATATCCATACAAGACCTGTCAAACTTGACAATAATAACTGACCTGTCAAACTTAATATCCATGACAGACCTGTCAAACTTGACAAGAATAACTGAACTGTCAAACTTAACTTCCATGACGGACTTGCAAAACTTGACAACAATAACAGACCTGTCAAACTTAATATGCATAACAGACCTGTCTAACTTGACAATATTAACTGACCTGTCAAACTTAAGATCCATGACAGACCTGTCAAACTTGACAACAATAACTGACCTGTCAAACTTAACGTCCATGACAGACCTGTCATAGTTAACACTCATGTCAGACTGTCAATTTTGACATCGCATGAAAAATTTGATATATAAAGGGTGTTTTTTTAATTGAAATTGTAACTATTTGCATTATATAATACCGATTTATTTAAACACTAACATTTTTACATGATATCACATTTGACTTGCACACACGTTGCGTTTGTCATTTGTTTTCTTTCGACAAATGACACGGGAAATAAATTGTGTCTAAAATGACAGTTTTGAGTCGGAAAGTGTCAAAATGTCAATTATTAACAATTGATAATATTAATATTAGATACAATACTTTTTGACAATATTGTCATCAGTCTATGAAAATTGTGTCATTTTTGACAGTTTGATATTTTTGATGAAATCTTATAATGGAAAGACATTAGATGTCACCTGTCTATGATAATTGAAAGTCTATGACAATTGAGTGTATGACAATTGATTCTATGACAATTGTCAGTTTATGGCATTTTACAGTCTATGACACATTTTTGAGTTTGACATTTTTTACGAAATCTTAGAATAGAAAGAGACTAGATTTCACCAGCATATGGCAATTGACCGTTTATGACAATTGATAGTTTTAGAGATTTGTGAAATTTTTGACAGTTTTACATTTTTTTTTATAGTTTTAGACAATTGTGTCATTTTTGACAGCTTAATATTTTTGATGAAATGTTATAATATAAAGACATTATATGTCACCTGTCTATGATAATTGAGAGTCTATGACAATTGAGTCTGTGACAATTGACAGTTTATGAAATTTGACAGTCTATGACATATTTTTGAGTTTGACATTTTTTTACGAAATCTTAGAATAGAAAGACTAGATTTCACCAGCCTATGGCAATGGACTGTTTTAGACAATTGGTAGTTTTAGAGATTTGTGTCATTTTTGACAGTTTTAGATTTTTTTTTAGTTTTAGACAATTGTGTCATTTTTGACAGTTTAATATTTTTGACGAAATCTTATAATATAAAGACATTAGATGTCACATGTCTATGATAATTGAGAGTCTATGACAATTGAGTCAATGACAATTGATAGTTTATGAAATTTGACAGTCTATGACCTATTTTTGAGAGGTTGACATTTTTTACGTAATCTTAGAATAGCAAGACTAGATTTCACCAGCCTATGGCAATTGACCGTTTATGACAATTGATAGTTTTAGAGATTTGGGTCATTTTTGACAGTTTAATTTATTTTTGACGAAATCTTCTAATATAAAGACATTCGATGTCACCTGTCTATGATAATTGAGAGTCCATGACAATTGAGTCTATGACAATTGACAGTTTATGCCATTTGACAGTCTATGACACATTTTTGAGAATCTTAAATTTTTTTTCGAAATCTTAGAATAGAAAGACATTATATTTCACAAGCCTATGGCAATTGACAGTTTATGATAATTGATAGTTTATGAAAATTGACAGTCTATGACACATTTTTGACAGTTTGAAATTTTTAATGAAATCAATTTTAAAATAGTGTGAAACAATGAGAGAAAGTGAGAGGAATAAAAATACACGTTGTTTTTATAACTTTGACAGTTTGACAATTTCCGTTTTTATTTAATTTCTTTCAAAATAAAAATCAACAATTTGTTTTGTTCGTTTGGGCGGGACGGTTTTTCTGCACACGAAACAAGTATTTAAAAAAAAATTTGACGAAGTGTCAAAGTTGACACAGTTCTGTCAATTTTGACATTTCCGTAATACTGGCTCAGCGTAAATTCGCGTCGGGAAAAATAAACCAATTTTTCTTTGGACTAGATTATAGCGACGGCCCTTCGCCAACCAAACGTCAAATATTTAATGTCAAAACTGTCAAAAACTATCAAAATTATAACAACTAATTTTGATACCTCAAAATCAATTGATAGATCAAATATTTAAAGGATTATGACAAAGTTTGACAGTTTGTTGACTGTCAAGATTTGACAGTTGATTTTTGTTTTATTAATTTTCAAAATTTGACGTTTTAATGACTGTCAAAGTTGACAGTTAATGCGTTTTTTTAGTTAATTTTTAGTTGAACATTTTAAACAAATTTTAGCTTATTTTCTCACATTTTCAAAATTTGACAGTTCAGTGATTGACAAAATTTGACAGTTTAGTGATTGTCAAAATTTGACAGTTCAATGATTTTCAAAATTTACAGTTTAATGATTGTCAAAATGTTTGGTAGCTGTTAAAAATTAGATAATTTACAAAACAATTTTGACACATTTTGAAAATTTGACAGTTCAGCGATTGTCAAAATTTAACAGTTCAGTGATTGTCAAAATTTAACAGTTCAGTGATTGTCAAAATTTAACAGTTCAGTGATTGTCAAAATTTAACAGTTCAATGATTGTCAAAATTTGACAGTTCTGTGATTGTCAAAATTTAGCAGTTTAGTGATTGTCAAAATTTGATAGTTAAGTGATTTTCAAAATTTACAGTTCAATGATTGTCAAAATGTAAAAAAAAAATAATTTTCTAGACAATTTTGACACATTTTCAAAATTTGACAATTCAGTGATTGTCAAAATGTATTGTGGTAGCTTTTAAAAATATGATAGGGTTGACATTCAATGTTTTTTAATGGTATCAGTCAAATTTTGACAGTTGGGAGTTTTTTTGTCAAATTTTGACAGTTAATAACTGACCTGTCAAACTTAACTTCCATGAGAGACCTGTCAAACTTGACAACAATAACAGACTTGTCAAACTTAACATCCATGTCGGACCTGTAAAACTTGACAATAACAGACCTGTCAAACTTAATATCCATGACTGACCTGTCAAACTTGACAACAATAACTGACCTGGCAAACTTAACTTCCACGACAGACCTGTCGAATTTTACAAGTTTTGACAAGTCTGTTAAAATTTTGACAGTTGTTTACCTGTGGAATTTTGACAGTTTTGACAGTTCGCACGAAATTTTTTCTATTGTTATAATTGACACTTTGACAGTTTGAAAGAAAACGGGAAAAATTGCAACCAAAATTTGTACTATAGACGAGGTGCGAATTATTGACGTTTGAATATTATTTGTTTGGTCGGCAGATGGCGCTGCAAACGAATTCCTCCTAAACGTCAGACTAAATTTACATATTGCCAACTTGATAAAATCACACG
This sequence comes from Phosphuga atrata, assembly GCA_944588485.1. NCBI lineage: Eukaryota > Metazoa > Arthropoda > Insecta > Coleoptera > Silphidae > Phosphuga > Phosphuga atrata. Next base: position 28,627,396 of record OX155906.1, read on the forward strand.
ATTTCATTTTTAGTTTTTATTTTAAAATATAGATTTTCTGCGACCGAAAATCCACCTGTCAAATTTGACACAAACGTCAACAGTTTGACTTGCTCGACGAAATAACAGAGTTTTGACAGTTTTGAAAGTGTCACGGTTTAAACAAGCAGTTGCAAAACTGTCAAAACTTACTGTTGTAACGTCAAAAGTTATTACTAAGAATTTGACAATTACGCACAATTTTCAAAGGTTTGACAACTACAAATGACAAGTACATGTCAAAAATTTGGACGTATATGCCAAAATTTTGACATGTACTTGTCAAAGTTTAAATAACAGAGCTTTTTCGGTTTGTTAAGCGCATCCGCCAAGTTTGAAAGGCGGGAATATGAAAGTTTCGGTCACATTCACTGGTTATACGTCAAAAAGTGATTGAAACTTTTTGATAACATGGCGGAAATTGACACATGCGCACAAAATTTTTTCAAATATGAAAAGGTCTATTGCGCAGTTGTCAAAAACAATTGTGTTGCTAGTTGCCTAGTTAACAAAGTTGTAATAGTTGCCTAATTATCAAGCTTTTGACAATTGTGCGAGTGTCAAACTATTGACACTCGTCATAACTCAGTCTTGTCCAAAGTTTTGACAATTCTATGTACTTGTCAAAGTATAAACAATTGCAGACTTGCGATTTTAACATCAAAACTAATTTATATTTGCTACAATTTTAACAATTACACAAAATTCTCAAAGCTTTGACAATTATGGATGTACTTCTCAAACGTTTTGACAATTATATACTTGTCAAACGTTTAAACATACGCATAATAGACCTTTTCATAGTTGAATTTTTTTTTTAAATATCCGCCATGTTTTGCCCGAACTTTCTGACGTATAACCTTATCATTTGCCCGAAACTTTCATATTCACGTCTTTAACTAACCGTAAAAAGGTCTATTGTCAGACTATTGTGTTGACAGTTGCCTAGGTTACAGAGTTGTTATAGTTGCCTACCTCAATTCTCAAACGTTTGACAATTGTGCGACTGTCAAACTGTTGACAGTATTGTCATTTGACAAGTGTTTTTCGGGCGTTTAACATATAATAATCAATAATCTTAAGTATTTACAAATGTTGCTTTAAATCTAAATTTAAAATTTCTTGTTTATTTCTTCTTTAATAGAAACTCTTATGTACAATATGTACAGTCATATACATAAATATATATATATATATATTATATAATCGGGTGGTTTTTCCTCCTCTGCTTCGTCTCCTGCGCTTCGGGGGTGGAAAGGTGTTTGTTTGTGGCCGGGAAATAATTTTGACAATTTTTTAGACGGTTTTCCAAAATATCTTTTTTCGTTATAACTTTTGAACTGGACAAGATTTTTCAAAAATTCTTTCACGGTTATATGCTTATTCAAATTTAAAAGATAATTTGTTTTTTGATTTTTTCGAAATTTTCAAAAATAAGAAAGTTATGAGCGAAAAACCTTTGTGCGAGCGCAGAGGGCGCTGCGGTCGCTGCCACAACGCGTAAAGATTTTTCAAAAATTCTTTCACAGTTATATGCTTATTCGAATTTAGAAGACATTTTGTTTTTTGACATTCTTCAAAATTTTCAAAAATAAGAAAGTTACGAGCGTAAAATGTTTGTGCGAGCGCAGAGGGCGCTGCGGTCGCAGCCACAACGAGACAAGATTTTTCAAAAATTCTTTCACAGTTATATGCTTACTCGAATTTAGAAACGTTTTTACAACAAAAATTCCAAAACTTCTTTTTTCCAAAAAATCTTTTTTCGTTATAACTTTTGAACCAGACAAGATTTTTCAAAAATTCTTTCACAGTTATATGCTTATTCGAATTTAGAAACGTTTTTACAAAATAATTTCCAATTTTTTTTTTCGAAAAAATCTTTTTTCGTTATAACTTTTGAACCAGACATGATTTTTTAAAAATTCTTTCTCAGTTATATACTTATTCGAATTTAGAAGACATTTTGTTTTTTCACATTTTTCGAAATTTTCAAAAATAAGAAAGTTACGAACGAAAAACGTTTGTGCGAGCGCAGAGGGCGCTGCGGTCGCAGCCACAACGAGACAAGATTTTTCAAAAAATTTTTGACAGTTATAAGCCTATGCGAATTTAGAAGATATTTTGACTTTGTTTTTTTCGAAATTTTTCCAAATGAGAAAGTTAAGAGCGAAAAACGCGCAGAGGGTGCTGCGGTCGCAGCCACAAACAAAAACCAACGGAAAAAACAGTTTCTTTTTTTATACAAAAAATCACAACCTGAGCGATAAAATAAAATAAAAATGTCCGTCTTAGTGGGTCTTTTGCTATGAGCCGCCGACGAGGACGTGCATGAAGCCGTCCCAGTCGTTGTCGGTGCGGGTGGCGGCGGATCCGGCGCCATCCTTCCAGTCGAGGTTGCCGCCGCCGCTTAACCCGAGCTCGGCGTAGAGTTCGTTGTTGTTGAGCGACTCGAGATCGGTCTGGGAGGTGAGGCTGAGGACGGAGCCCCAGTTGATGGGGCGGGTTTCCTCGTCGCCGATGCCGGAGTCGCCGTCGCCGACGGCGGGGAAGGGGGTGGCGCGTCCGGAGGCGGTGATCTCCCGGAGGTGGGCGCTCTCGTAGGCGGGCTCAGGCACGGCGTTCAAGCGGTTGGGCTGCGGCGGCTCCGGCAGCTGGTAACTCGGCTCCGGCGGCGGTTCCGACTCCATCTCGCGCTCCAGCCGCCGCAGCGTATTACAAATCAACACGGAACGTCGCAGCGACGGATCGGAGCACTGTCTGTACCGCGCCAACTTACACATCGATAGGTTCAACACGGCTAAACGTCTCTGCCTGTAACAAGGCACGTGGCACCACCTAGTCCTTCCATCACAGCACCTGCTCCTCGCCGGCGCCGCCCCCAACTCCAAGTAACTCTTCCCGTTCTCCTCGCACCGTATCGTCTGCTGCGGCGGCGCCTGGTAATACCCCCAATACTCCTGGTACCTTCCGCTCCCTTGGTATTGGTACCGCGCCGGCTCCGGCACCACGCATCTATCCTCATCACTCAAATCGTCCTCGAACTCCTCGTCATCCTCGAAATCGTCCTGCAGCAGCGTGGCGGCCAACGAAGGCGTCGGCGTCCTCCACGCATCTCCCGGCACGGCCACCGCTTGCAGCCTCGCGATGCAATCTTCCGGCTCCCACCGGCCGTTCTTCGCGGGGGACGGTTCACCCGGGGCGGTTGCAGCTTCCAACTTGCGCTTTCCTGTGGTCGCTTGAAGACCCATCATGGCACAATTCTAAAAAAAAAAATTAAAATTAAATTTGGAACGTTAGTGCACACTAGCGGGTATTTCTCCGCACTACAATTTCTCGCAAACTAGACTAGATACATAAATGAAACTTGCAACGCAAATAGATAACTAGTCAAGCTAGGTAATACCGAAAACTAGAATATTGTATCTAGTCTAGATTTGATGGAATCTGGTTAGAAACTTTGTCTAAATTTAAGTTGAAAACTAGCTTGTCTAAACTAGTCTATATCTCGCAAACTAGACTAGGTAGATAAATGAAACTTGAAACGCAATTAGTTAACTAGTCAAGCTAGATAATACCAAAAACTAAAATATTCTATCTAGTCTAGGTTTGATGGAATCTTGTTAGAAACTTTGTCTAAATTTAACTTGAAAACTAGCTTGTCTAAACTAGTCCAGATCTCAGGAACTAGACTAGATAAATACATGAAATTTGAAACACAGTTAGTTAACTAGTCTAGTTAGGTAATAACAAAAACTAGGATATTCTATCTAATCTAGATTGTAGTCTAGCTAATCTCAAACTTTGTCTAAAATTAACTTGAAAACAAGCTTGTCTTGACTAGTCCAGATCTCAGGAACTAGACTAGTTAAATACATGAAATTTGAAACACAGTTAGTTAACTAGTCTAGTTAGGTAATAACGAAAACTAGGATATTCTATCTAGTCTAGATTGTAGTCTAGCTAATCTCAAACTTTGTCTAAAATTAACTTGAAAACTAGCTTGTCTTAACTAGTCCAGATCTCAGGAACTAGATTAGTTGAATACATGACATTTGAAACACAGTTATTTAACTAGTCAGGTTAGGTAATAACGAAAACTAGGATTTTCTATCTAATCTAGATTGTAGTCTAGCTAATCTCAAACTTTGTCTAAAATCAACTTGAAAACTAGCTTGTCTTGACTAGTCCAGATCTCAGGAACTAGACTAGTTAAATACATGAAATTTGAAACACAGTTAGTTAACTAGTCTAGTTAGGTAATAACGTAAACTCGGATTTTCTATCTTGTCTAGATTGTATTCTAGCTAATCTCAAACTTTGTCTAAAATTAACTTGAAAACTAGCTTGTCTTGACTAGTCCAGATCTCAGGAACTAGACTAGATAAATACATGAAATTTGAAACACAGTTAGTTAACTAGTCTAGTTAGGAAATAACAAAAACTAGGATATTCTATCTAATCTAGATTGTAGTCTAGCTAATCTCAAACTTTGTCTAAAATTAACTTGAAAACTAGCTTGTCTTAACTAGTCCATATCTCAGGAACTAGACTAGATAAATACATGAAATTTGAAACACAGTTAGTTAACTAGTCTAGTTAGGTAATAACGTAAACTAGGATTTTCTATCTTGTCTAGATTGTATTCTAGCTAATCTCAAACTTTGTCTAAAATTAACTTGAAAACTAGCTTGTCTTAACTAGTCTATATCTCAGGAACTAGACTATATAAATACATGAAATTTGAAACACACTTAGCTAACTAGTCTGGTTAGGTAATAACGAGAACTATGATATTCTATCTATTCTAGATTGTAGTCTAGCTAATCTCAAACTTTGTCTAAAATTAACTTAAAAACTAGCTTGTCTTAACTAGTCCATATCTCAGGAACTAGACTAGATAAATACATGAAACACAGTTAGTTAACTAGTCTAGTTAGGTAATAACGTAAACTAGGATTTTCTATCTTGTCTAGATTGTATTCTAGCTAATCTCAAACTTTGTCTAAAATTAACTTGAAAACTAGCTTGTCTTAACTAGTCTATATCTCAGGAACTAGACTATATAAATACATGAAATTTGAAACACACTTAGCTAACTAGTCTGGTTAGGTAATAACGAGAACTATGATATTCTATCTATTCTAGATTGTAGTCTAGCTAATCTCAAACTTTGTCTAAAATTAACTTGAAAACTAGCTTGTCTTGACTAGTCCAGATCTCAGGAACTAGACTAACTAAATACATGAAATTTGAAACACAGTTAGCTAACTAGTTTAGTTAGGTAATAACGAAAACTAGGATATTCTATCTAGTCTAGGTTTTAGTCTAGCTAATCTCAAACTTTGTCTAAAATTAACTTGAAAACTAGTTTGTCTTGACTAGTCCATATCTCAGGAACTAGCCTAGATAAATACATGAAATGTGAAACACAGTTAGATAACTAGTCTGGTTAGGTAATAACGAAAACTAGGATATTCTATCTAGTCTAGATTGTAGTCTAGCTAATCTCAAACTTTGTCTAAAATTAACTTGAAAACTAGCTTGTCTTGACTAGTCCAGATCTCAGGAACTAGACTAATTAAATACATGAAATTTGAAACACAGTTAGCTAACTAGTTTAGTTAGGTAATAACGAAAACTAGGATATTCTATCTAGTCTAGGTTTTAGTCTAGCTAATCTCAAACTTTGTCTAAAATTAACTTGAAAACTAGTTTGTCTTGACTAGTCCATATCTCAGGAACTAGCCTAGATAAATACATGAAATGTGAAACACAGTTAGATAACTAGTCTGGTTAGGTAATAACGAAAACTAGGATATTCTATCTAGTCTAGATTGTAGTCTAGCTAATCTCAAACTTTGTCTAAAATTAACTTGAAAACTAGCTTGTCTTGACTAGTCCAGATCTCAGGAACTAGACTAGCTAAATACATGACATTTGAAACACAGTTAGTTAACTAGTCTAGTTAGATAATAACGGAAACTAGGATATTCTACCTAATCTAGGTTGTAGTCTAGCTAATCTCAAACTTTGTCTAAAATTCACTTGAAAACTAGCTTGTCTTAACTAGTCCATATCTCAGGAACTAGACTAGATAAATACATGAAATTTGAAACACAGTTAGATAACTAGTCTGGTTAGGTAATAACGCAAACTAGGATATTCTATCTATTCTAGATTGTAGTCTAGCTAATCTCAAACTTTGTCTAAAATTAACTTATAAACTAGCTTGTCTTGACTAGTCTAGATCTCAGGAACTAGACTAGATAAATACATGACATTTGAAACGTAGTTAGTCAACTAGTCTAGTGCGGTAATAACGAAAACTAGGATATTCTATCTAGTCTAGATTGTGGTCTAGCTAATCTCAAACTTTGTCTAAAATTAACTTGAAAACTAGCTTATCTTAACTAGTCTATATCTCGCAAACTAGTCTAGGTAGATAAATGAAACTTGAAACGCAAATAGCCAACAAATCAAGGTAGATAACGCCGCAAACTAGAATATTCTATCTAGTCTAGATTTTATGCAATCTTGTTGCAAACTTTGTATAAATTTCAAAAATTTCTTGAATTTTGTCGAAAAAATTAGAAAGCTTTCCTGCAGTCAGACTGTGTGTATTAAAGTAGGCTTTGATAAAATAAGTGAGCGTACGCGCGTTCTATGCCTGCTAGATGTTTATATAATGGGCAGCTTTCTACTATGTTCCTGCTAGATGCAGTGGCCACAAGGCCGCTCACTCCGAGCCTGAGAAAACCGTTCAAGGTTATCATGCTCAGCACACACACACACACACCTTGTGCAATTACCACGGCCCAAGAACTCCCCGTCTCCTGCCGCATTTTATAATATTTTTTAAAAATTATTAATTACAACGCGGAAAAAACACGAAAATTCTGAGAGAAAAGTTGTAGGTAGAAGATTGGTGGTGGTGTGGAGTCGTAAAGCGGGCTTCGCCGAATGTTTTCGTGAAAGAATTTTGGAAATCGGACGCGCGGTTTCAAAGTTACGGCGAAAAAACGAAAAGTCATAGCCTGCTGGATTAATTTTAATTGCTCGTAACTTTTTTGTTTTTCAAGTTTTTTGGAATTTTTTTGCAGGGATTTGTCGGGATTAGTGGTGGGGATACAGAAAAAATAAAATTAAATTAAAAAAAAAACTCAAAATTTGCAATTTTTTTTTTGTTCAAATTTCGCATTTTTTACAACGCGCGAGTATATCTGGCGGTTTTAGGAAGATTTTTCCGAAAACAAATTCCAAAAATCTCGTTCGGTTCAAAAGTTATGAAAGAAATAGCCCAAAACCAAAGCCTACTTAGACTAAAAACCGAAAATTCCGCAACTCCTTTGTTTTTAAAACTTTTGCTTAATTTTTTTCGCAACAATCTCACCCTGATTTCAACAAAATTCAAAATTGTTCCTTAAAAAACGCCCGGAAACTAGGGAATCTAGCAACAATTATTATTAACAACAAATGTTTTGAGCATAAAAACGGACGGCGCCCCATCTGTTTTCCGAAAACCGTCCTCTTTTGGATTTCTACCTGCGTCCTTTGTCGACTGAAATCTACCTGGCCTCGTCCTAATCCCCCTTGGAAACCGAAACTTTCAGGTACCCCGGCGAAAAGTTACCCTTACTAATTTTTGGAAACAAAATTCAGAGAAGAGTTAATTTCGTGAGGAAGTCGAAGCTAAAAGAATTTTTGGAAAATGTTGCGGGATAAGGAAGTTACAGGACTTTGAAGTGATTTTAATTGCCTAGCTAGCTTTTGTTTTATCGTTTTTTTGCTATAACTTTAGAACGGGTTGGGATTTCTGCAGAGTTTTTTCGGTCTTTCGTTCTTTGCGGGGCGAGGAATTTAATAAAAAACGAATTTTCCAAAAATTCGCGAAATAAAAAAAACTAATTTTCCATTTTTTCAAGTTTTTTAGAAGAAAACTAAATTGAGAGAAGAGTTAATTTCGTGAGGAAGACGAAGCTGAAAGAATTTTTGGAAAATGTTGCGGGATAAGGAAGTTACAGGACTTTGAAGTGATTTGAATTGCCTAGCTAGCTTTTGTTTTATAGTTTTTTTGCTATAACTTTGGAACGGGTTGGGATTTCTGCAGCGTTTTTTTCGGTCTTTCGTTCTTTGCGTGGCGACGAATTTAATAAAAAACGAATTTACAAAAAATTCGCGAAATTAAACAAAACAAATTTTGTATGTTTTCAAAATTTTGAAAGAAAACAAAATTGAGGGAAGAGTTTTTTGAAGAGGAAGACGGAAGTGAAAGAATTTTTGGAAAATGTTGCGGGATAAGGAAGTTACAGGACTTTGAAGTCATTTGAATTGCCTAGCTAGCTTTTGTTTTATAGCTTTTTTGCTATAACTTTGGAACGGGTTGGGATTTCTGCAGAGTTTTTTCGTTCTTTCGTTCTTTGCTGGGCGAGGAATTTAATAAAAAATGAATTTTATAAAAATTCGCGAAATTAAAAAAAACAAATTTTCCATTTTTTTTAATGTTTGAGAAGAAAACAAAATTGAGATAAAAGTTAATTTTGTGAGGAAGACGAAGGTGAAAGAATTTTTGGAAAATGTTGCGGGATAAGCAAGTTACAGGACTTTGAAGTGATTTGAATTGCCTAGCTAGCTTTTGTTTTATAGTTTTTTTGCTATAACTTTGGAACGGGTTGGAATTTCCGCCGAGTTTTTTCGGTCTTTCGTTCTTTGCGGTGCGAGGAATTTAATAAAAAACTAATTTTCAAAAAAATCGCGAAATTAAAAAAAAACAAATTTTCCATTTTTTCAAATTTTTGAGAAGAAAACAAAATTGAGAGACGAGTTAATTTCGTGAGGCAGACGAAGGCGAAAGAATTTTTGGAAAATGTTACGGAATAAGGAAGTTACAGGGATTTAAAGTGATGTTGGTTGCCTAACTAGCTTTTGTTTTATAGTTTTCTTGCTATAACTTTGGAACGGTTTGGGATTTCTGCAAAGTTTTTTCGGTCTTTTATTCTTTGCGAGGCGAGGAATGTATTAAAAAATTTTGCGAAAATTTATTTAAAAAAATCGCGAATTTTTCCAAAAATTCGCGAAATTTAAAAATACCCAAATTTGAATTTTCCCACACCAAGCCGTCTTTCCAATAAAAACTACGCAAAAAACAAAAAAATTAACGAAATTACAACCCTTTCCTTCCCAATGTAGCAACCTTTGCCTTTCGTTTTTTCCCAATAACTTCCGAACCGCTCAATATTTTCCAAAAATTCCTTCACCCCCTAATTTCCTCCCAAAAAAAATTTCCTAAAACTCCTAAAAACTCGTCCGAATACACGCAAGGCATAAAAAATATTTGGGGATTTTCCTAAGGTGGAAAGCGAGCGGGGGAAACGAGCGCAAACGCAACGGTTCGATTCCCTCCCTCCCATCCATCAGCCACCCCTGCACCAGAAACTCCAAACATGCAATAATAATCACAATGACATAATAACATAAATGCATGAATTTTGAATTAAGTAAAGATGTGTGGTGTTTTTTGAGGTTGAGGTTTTTGAGGTTTTGAGGTTGTTGGTCATCAGGGGTGGTTTAAGGAAGAGATAGGTGAAAGAATTTTTGGAAAATGTTGGGAAATAAGGGAGTTATGGCTGATTATGTAAAATTTCCATGGCCTACTGGGGATGGAGGCTTTGAAATTGCGATAACTTCGTTGTTTTTTTAGGTTTTTTGGAGATTTTTGCGGAAATTTGTTTTAAATTAAATTCTCTACGGACCCACGTGTATAAATTTCAAAAAAAATGTGAATTAAGTAAAGATGAGTTGTGTATTTTGGGGGCGGTTGTTCGTCGGGGGTGGTTTAAGGAAGAGATCGGTGAAAGAATTTTTGGAAAATGTTGGCAAATAAGCGAGTAATGAGTGATTATGTAAAATTTCCATGGCCTACTGGGGATGGAGCGTTTGAAATTGCGATAACTTTGTTGTTTTTTGAGGTTTTTGGGCGATTTTTGCGGAATTTTGTTTTAAATTAAATTCTCTACGGACCCACGTGTATAAATTTCACAAAAAATCCTCAAAATTTTTGTTTTTTTTCGTTGCGATTTTTTTTACTACGAAAACTATTAAAGACGAAACAATTGACCCGATAATATTTACGCTAAACTCATAAATTTATGTTTATTTATGCGCGCGTTGGCTCGCGCTTCATTCATTTGTTTATTTGTTTTTGAAACAAAACCATAAATTAAGCCGATAAAAAAACTGACCTGTCCCACAAACTAACGCATCGCCCGCAACTCGATTTATGTCACATAGCCTTGCTAATATCTACGCTACAATTTTGAAACTTTTTGCGACTTGCAGAGAATTTCCCGAGCAAGATTTTGGACCAAAAATTTTCCCTAAATCTTACCCCGTTCAAAAGTTACAGCGAAAAAACAAAATCATCATCCACAACTTAGATTTTGCCCGATAGCCTTGTTAATGTTTCCGCTAAATTTTTGCAACTTTTTGCGACTTGTAGAGAATTTCTCGAGGAAGATTTTGGCACAAAATTTTTCCCTAAATTTTCCCCTGTTTAAAAGTTACATCAAAATCATCATCAACAACTCAGATTTTGCTCGATAACCTTCTTAATGTTTTCGCTGAAATTTTGCAACTTTTTGCGGCTTGTAAAAAATTTAAAAAGGAAAATTTTGGCCCAAAAATTTTCCCTCAATCTTCCCCCGTTCAAAAGTTACAGCGAAAAAATAAAATCATCATCCACAACTTAGATTTTGCCAGATAGCCGTGTTAATGTTCCCGCTGAAATTTTGTAACTTCTTGCCACTTGTAGAGAATTTCCCGAGGAAGATTTTGGCTCAAAAATTTTCCCAAAATCCTCCCCCGTTCAAAAGTTACAGCGAAAAAACAAAATCATCCACAACTTAGATTTTGCCCGATAGCCTTGTTAATGTTTCGGCTATAATTTTGCAAATTTTTGCGACTGGTACAAAATTTCCCAGGGAAAATTTTGGCTCAAAAATTTTCCCTAAATCTTCCCCCGTTCAAAAGTTACAGCGAAAAACAAAATCATCATCCACAACTCAGATTTTGCCCGATAGCCTTGTTAATGTTTCCGCTAAAATTTTGCAACTTTTTGCGACCTGCAGAGAATTTCCTGAGGAAGATTTTGGCCCAAAAATGTTCCCTAAATCTTCCCCCGTTCAAAAGTTACAGCGAAAAAACAAAATCATCATCCACAACTTAGATTTTGCCTGATAGCCTTGTTAATGTTTCCGCTAAAATTTTGCAACTTCTTGCGACTTGTAGAGGATTTCCCAAGGGAGATTTTGGCCCAAAAATTTTCCCTAAATTTTCCACCGTTCAAAAGTTACAGCGAAAATACAAAATCATCATCCACAACTTAGATTTTGCCCGATAGCCTTGTTATTATTCCCGCTAAAATTTTGCAACTTTTTGCGACTTGTTGAGAACTTCCCAAAGAAGATTTTGGCGCAAAAATCTCCCAAAAATTTCCCCCCGTTCAAAAGTTACTGCAAAAAAACAAAATCATCACCCTCCACTCAGTTTTTGCCCGATAGCCTTGTTATTATTCCCGCTAAAATTTTGCAACTTTTTGCGATTTGTTGAGAATTTCTGAAGGAAGATTTTGGTGCAAAAATCTCTCCCCATTCAAAAGTTACGGCCAAAAAAAAACATTCAACTCCCACAAACTCAGTTTTTGCCCGATAGCCTTGTTATTATTACCGCTAAAATTTTGCTACTTTTTGCGACTTGTAGATAATTTCCCAAAGAAGATTTTGGCGCAAAAATCTCCCAAAAATTTCCGCCCGTTCAAAAGTTACAGCGAAAAAACAAAATCATCACCCTCCACTCAGTTTTTGCCTGATAGCCTTGTTAATATTCCCGTTAAAATTTTGCAACTTTTTGCGACTTCTAGAGGGTTTCCCAAAGAAGATTTTGGCGTAAAAATCTCCCAAAAATTTCCGCCCGTTCAAAAGTTACAGCGAAAAAACAAAATCATCACCCAAAACTCACTTATTGCCCGATAGCCTTGTTATTATTCCCGCTAAAATTTTGCAACTTTTTGCTACTTGTAGAGAATTTCCCAAAGAAGATTTTGGCGCAAAAATCTCTTAAAAATTCCCCCCCGTTCAAAAGTTACAGCGAAAAAACACGCGCAAACATATTTTTTTCCCGATAGCCTTGTTAATATTCCCGTTAAAAATTTTGCAACTTTTTGCGACTTGTAGAGTTTTCCCCAAAGAAGATTACAGCGAAAAAAATTCCTCAAAATCTCCACCCGTTCGAAAGTTACAGCGAAAAAACCATAAATTTCCACGGCCTACTAAGACGAAAAACACTAATTCGCGTATGGCTTCTTTATTTCTTCAGTTTATTTCTAAATTCTTTCGGAGTTATCTTCAGGAGGGAATCCTGGGTGGACGGCACCCCTGAATGATTGTGAAATATTTCTGTAGAAATTATTTTTTTGTTGTGCCGTTAAAGGGGAGGAGGGTCGCGTTAAAAAGGGTCCTTCGGCTAGAGGCTGCAACCCCAGTAGGGGCACTTTTGTCAGCCGGGCCCCGAACGTTTAATCCCCGCCGTCTGCATCTACCAGCATAATATTTCAAGACTGTTTTAGCTTTGACTCACGGCTGCCTGACTCCGCTCTCTTTCTCAGAAAAACCGAACGTTTCACTTTGACTCACTGATTTCGTTCAGGGGCTTCGGAAAGTTTTCAATTTTGGTGAGAAAATTTTCGGAAAATTCCCAAGCGTTCAGAAGTTATGAGGAAAAATGTGGATTTGTAAAAACTGAGTGGGCTGTGGATTTTTTGTTTTTTTGGTCATAACTTCCAAACGAATTGAGTTTTTCCAAAAATGCCTTCACAGAAACCCCTCTTTGTGTCCTCTTGAATGTATTTGAAAAAGATTTTTGTAAAAATATCAAAAATAACTAAGTTTTTAAAAATGCGAATTTAGCAAAAATTCTAATTGTGTTTTATGCTAATTCGAAAATTGAACGGTTTCGTGAAAAAAATTATCAAAAAACGTTGAAAACTAAAAAATTACGAGCCAAAAACGTTTTGAATCGAGGTGGGCTTTGGAAATTTTGGTTTTTTGGTCATAACTTTTAAACGAATTGAGTTTTTTCAAAAATTCTTTCACAAAAACCTTCTTTGTGTGTTCTTGAATGTATTTCAGTAAGATTTTTTGCAAAATTATCAAAAATAACAAAGTTCTTAAAAATGTGAATTTGACAAAAATTCAAATTGTAATTTATTCCAATTCGAAAATTGAACGGTTGTGTGAAAAAATATTTCAAAAAACTTCAAAAACTAAAAAGTTACGACCCAAAAACCGTTTTGAATCGAGGTGGGCTTTGCAAATTTTTGGTTTTTTGGTCATAACTTTCAAAGGAATTGAGTTTTTTCAAAAATTCTTTCACAAAAACCTTCTTTGTATGTTCTTGAATGTATTTGAATAAGATTTTTTGCAAAAATATCAAAAATAAGAAAGTTTTTAAAAAATGCGAATTTGGCAAAAATTCAAATTGTGATTTATTCCAATTCGAAAATTGAACGGTTTCGTGAAAAAAAAAATTCAAAAAACCTTGAAAACTAAAAAGTTATGAGCCAAAAACAGTTTTGAATCGAGGTGTGCTTTGAAAATTTTTGGTTTTTTGGTCATAACTTTTAAACGAATTGAGTTTTTCCAAAAATTATTTCACAAAAACCTACTTTGTGTCTTCTTGAATGTATTTGGAAAAGATTTTTGCAAAAAATTAAAAATTAACAAAATTCTTAAAAATGCCAATTTGGCACAAATTCAAATTGTGATTTATTCCAATTCGAAAATTGAACCGTTCCGTGAAAAAATATTTCAAAAAACTTCAAAAACTAAAAAGTTACGACCCAAAAACTGTTTTGAATCGAGGTGGGCTTTGGAAATTTTTGTTTTTTTGGTCATAACTTTCAAACGAATTGAGTTTTTTCAAAAATTCTTTCACAAAAACCTTCTTTGTGTCTTCCTGCATGTTTTTTTGCAACAAATTGCAAAAATATAAAAAATAACAAAGTTATTAAAAATGCGAGTTTGTCAAAAATTTAAATTGTGATTTATTCCAATTCGAAAATTGAACCGTTCCATGAAAAAAAATTTCAAAAAACTTCAAAAATTAAAAAGTTACGAGCCAAAGATCGTTTGGAATCGAGGTGGGCTTTGGAAATTTGTAGTTTTCTGGTCATAACTTTCAAAGGAATTGAGTTTTTTCAAAAATTCTTTCTCAAAAATCTTCTTTGTGTGTTACTGAATGTATTTGGAAAAGATTTTTGCAAAAATTTAAAAAATAACAAAATTCTTAAAAATGCGAATTTGGCACAAATTCAAATTGTGCTTTATTCCAACTCGAAAATTAAACGGTTCTGTGAAAAAAAAAATCAAAAAGCTTCAAAAACTAAAAAGTTACGAGCCAAAAACCGATTGGAATCGAGGTGGGCTTTGAAAATTTTGGTTTTTTTGGTCATAACTTTGAAACGAATTGAATTTTTCCAAAAATTCCTTCACAAAAACCTTCTTTGCGTTCTCTTGAATGTATTTGAAAACGATTTTTGCAAAAATATGCAAAAAAACAAAGTTCTTAAAAATGCGAATTTGGCAAAAATTCAAATTGTGATTTATTTCAATTCGAAAATTGAACGGTTCTGTGAAAAAATATTTGAAAAATCTTCAAAAACCAAAAAGTTATAAGCGAATTTCTGTTTTGAATCTTAGTAGGCCCTGGACAATTTTCGTTTTTTTGCCGTAACTTTTGAACGAAATGAGATTTTTTAAAAAATCTTTCACCAAAACGTTCTTGGCGACTTCCTGTACAAATTCTACCTATTTAAAATTATTAAATTAACTATTCTACATTTTTTTCCTTTTGAATTCACCAAATTAAGTTGTGACGTAAAAGTGGGAATTTTGAAAAAAATCAAATTGTATTTAATTCAAAGCATAGAGGGTTATAAAAAGTTTTTTTTTGTGGATAATTTGTGTTTGCATGAAGATTTTCGAGAAATTCCTTGAGTGTGGTGTTGGGTAAGAACGCCGCTTTCATAATTCATAACCGTCCGCGTCGAAAAACCCCGTTCCGAGCAGTGAACGAACGAAACCCAAGCAACAACGGAACGGGAAAAAACGCGACGTTTGTGCGCAATCGTCGCCCGTCGGGCGCATT
Organism: Phosphuga atrata; assembly: GCA_944588485.1. NCBI lineage: Eukaryota > Metazoa > Arthropoda > Insecta > Coleoptera > Silphidae > Phosphuga > Phosphuga atrata. The sequence continues at coordinate 28,642,612 of OX155906.1, forward strand.
AGGGCGAAGCAGGCGCGCGATCGTCAGCGATTCTCGCCGTTGCCGACGTTCCCCCTGCCTGGGCCCCCACAGCCGGCCGCGATAAGAGAAATCCAAACGGCGCAGGAACGACACGAACCCGACCGAACGCTCCGCCGTATATTTTTAGATTGTAATTCTAATATATAAAAGAAGGACAAACCGGCGAGGCAAAACAACACAAAAAACACAACGAAATTGTTTCGGAGCGGCGTTGCCGCGTCGTGCACATGACGCTATCTTCACGTTCGACGCGGCCACAAACACGTGGATGAAAAGTTCACTTGTTTTTTTTCCACTACCCGCATTACGATCAATTTATTATTTTTAATTGGGAGGAATTGACGAGTTTACTCATCAAAAACGACTCTCACACGAAACCGTCGCCTTCCCCAAACAGTTTTGCAAAAAAAATCGGAGAAAAATACCCGAAAATAAGAAAGTTTTAGCGGTTTGTGTTTTGGCGTCGCAGTAGGCTTTGGTTTCTTAGGTTTTTCTGCGATAACTCTCGAACCAAACGAGATTTTTTCAAAATTCTTTCAGCGCTTGAAAGTAGAGTAAATTTCGGTCTTAAAACACAAAATGTTTCGTTTAATGGACCAATATATTTTTTATAATTGCGAGGAATTAGGCGAGTTTGCTCATCAAATTCGAGTTTCACGCGAAACCGTCGCCTTCCCCGAACAGTTTTACAAAAAAATATGCGAAAAATACTCGAAAATACGAAAGTTGAAGCGATTTGTATTTCGGCGTCGCAGTAGGCTTTGATTTCTTAGGTTTTTCTGCGATAACTCTAGAACCAAACGAGATTTTTTCAAAATTCTTTCAGTTCTTAAAACTAGAAGAAATTTCGGTTTTAAAACACAAAATGTTTCGTTTAAGGTATCATTTTTTTTTATTGCGAGAAATTGGAGGAGTTTGCTTATCAAAATCGGGTCTCACGTGAAACTGCCGCCTTCACTGAATAATTTGCAATACAAATCTGCGAAAAATACCCGGAAATAAGAAAGTTCAAGCGGTTTGTGTTTCGGAGTCACAGCAGGCTTTGGTTTCTTAGGTTTTTCTGCTATAATTCTCGAACCAAATGAGTTTTTTTCAAAATTGTTTCAGTGCTTGAAACTAGAGGAAATTTTGGTTTTAAAATACAAAATGTTTCGTTTAAGACATCAATTTATTTTTTTTTAATTGCGAGAAATTGGACGAATTTTCTCATCCAAATCGAGCCTAACGCGAAACCGTCGCCTTTACTGAGCAATTTGTAAAAAAAATCTGCGAAAAATACCCGGAAATAAGAAAGTTCAAGCGTTTTGTGTTTTGGCGTCGCAGTAGGCTTTGGTTTCTTAAGTTTTTCTGCGATAACTCTTGAACCAAACGAGATTTTTTCAAAATTCTTTCAGTGCTTGAAACTAGAGGAAATTTCGGTTTTAAAACACAAAATGTTTTGTTTAAGGAATCTTTTTTTTTTTTAATTGCGAGAAATTAGAGGAGTTTGCTTATCAAAATCGAGTCTCACGCGAAACCTTCGCCTTCACCGAGCGGTTTGCAAAAAAAATCTGCGAAAAATAGCCGAAAATGAGAAAGGTTTTTTCAAGCGGATTGTGTGTTGGCGTCGCAGTTGGCTTTGGTTTCTTAAGTTTTTCTGCAATAACTCTCGAACCAAACGAGATTTTTTCAAAATTGTTTCAGTACTTGAAACTAGAGGAAATTTGGGTTTTAAAACCGAAACAAGTTCGAAAAAAAATTAAAAAAAAAAAAAATCTTTTCTTTAACTTAGATTTTCTTTACTAAAGGTTTTCTTAACTCTCGAACCAAACGAGATTTTTCCAAAATTATTTCAGTGCTTGAAACTAGAGGAAATTTCGGTTTTAAAACACGAAATGTTTAGTTTACGTGAACAATTTTTTTTTTATTTGGGAGGAATTGGACGAGTTTGCTCATCTAAATCGAGTTTTATCCGAAACCGTCGCCTTCACCGAGCGGTTTGCAAAAAAAATCTGCGTAAAATACCCGAAAAGGTGAAAGTTCAAGCGATTTCTGTTTCGGCGTCGCAGTGGGCTTTGGTTTCTTAGGTTTTTCTGCGATAACTCTCGAACCAAATGAGATTTTTTCAAAATTGTTTCAGTACTTGAAACTAGAGGAAATTTGGGTTTCGAAAAAAAATTTTCGAAAAAAATTTAAAAAAAAAAAAATTCAATAAGGTTCCTTCCTGCTTTTTTGGCGATAACTTTTGAACCGAACAAGATTTTTTCAAAATTCTTCCTGTTTGTGAAATTAGAGGAAATTTGGGTTTTAAAACACAAAAAGTCTCGAAAAAAAATTAACAACAAAAAATTTAAACGGTTTTTAGTTCTGCCATGTTTTGGTTTTTGGTTTTATGGCAATAACTTTTGAACGAGACAAGATTTTTTCAAAATTCTACCTGTGTATGAAATTAGAAGAAATTTGGTTTTTAAAGCCCGAAATGACTCGAAAAAAAAATTAAAAACAAAAAAAATTAGAGTGTTTCTAATTCTAACAAGTTTTGGATTTTTGGTTTTATGGCAATAACTTTTGAACCCGACAAGATTTTTTCAGAATTCTTCCTGTTTATGAAACTATGAGGAAATTTATGTTTTAAAACCCGAAAAAAAAATCGAAAAAATCTTTAAAAACAAAAGAATTACAAACGGTTTCTGTTCCCCCAAATTTCGGTTTTAGGTTTTGCGACTGTAATTTTCCAACAGACGGACGCATTTCCAAAATTTTTGCAGCGAAACATTTCTTTAACCCGCCAAAATATAATAACAAAACAAAAATTTGGATTCAGAGAAATTTAAAAATCGCGAATTTTACCTAAAAAAAACTTTAAAATTACAAATTTAACAGCAAAAACCTTTATTATTCCCAAAACAAATTTAATTTGGTTATTTGACAGCAAAAAAAAATTGAAAAAGCTTTAAAAACAACGGAAATATGACAAAATGTATAAAACCGCAGCAGGCTGTGATTTTGGTTTTTCGTTAATAACTCCGGAACGGACGGTCGGATTTCCAAAATTGAAACGCGAAAACGTTCAGAAAACAACCCCGCGTACACACCCCCACTCCGTACAAAAAAATCACCCCTAAAATTACTAAAAAAAAAAATTACAAATATTTTTTTCTTCATCAGGGTGGGGGATTGTGAAGGGTGAAACAACGAAGGGGGAAGGGAGAGAGACGAATGTGTGTTGGAGCGAGAGCGGGGTAACGTTGCGTAGATAGCTTTTATTTTATTCCGGGGGTGGGGGTAGCAGCAACGCTATTGGCTCGTCGTCATGGCAACGCGCCTACGTTAGAGCCGGCAAAAACAAAATGCGGTGCCCCATCCCCCCGGAAAACAAAACACATCGGCCGCGTTGCCTCTCGCTTCCCGACGCGCGGCCGGCGCATCTCCCGTCTCTGTTGGTGTTTTTATTGGACGACGTGAGGAGCGTTTCCGGCAGATGGAGCTGGTGTTGCGCGTTTCTCTCGGTAAATTGGTAACAGCGGCGGAATATATTTTTGGGCCGTTTTGAACTTTGTTCTCCCTTATATACGCTGCGAGGAAATTAATGGGGAAAACAGCTTTGAGCGAATTTTTTTCCTCCTCGCACGACCCGATTTTCAAACCGCCATAATTCCCTCATTTTTCAACTTGCAGCATTTTCGTACATTGCATTCGATCCGCCACGAAATACCAAACAACTTTTGCCCTTAACATTTTTTCAAAATTCCCACCCCTTCAAGACTTATCAACAAAAAACCAAAATCATAGCACACTAGATAAAACAACAACGCTTTATAACTTGCTCATTTTTAAACTTTTTTTTTAATTTCCTTCGAGAATCCCTTTCTCAACGGCGATAAATCGCATTAAAATTATTTAATAACGTCGATAATTTATCGCCGCGGATTTGAGCGTGTGTAGCGTCGGAATGTCCGGAAGAACCAACGCAATGATATTCCGAAAAAAAAATCAAAAAAAGGTTAAAAAGTCGAAAGTTATGGCAAAAAAACTAAACATTTCAAGGCCTACTGCGAATGGAAATCTTTAAATTGGAATAACTCGGCGGTTTTTTGGAATTTTTTCGAAATTTTTCCACCAAAACGCTAAAGTTTAAATTTCATTGTAAAAATTCGATTGTTTCTGTCGGTGTGTTGAACAATGGGTTAGAAACGTCGTTTCTTCGTTCGTTCCACACGAGAGACAATCATGAGAAAAAGGAAAGACAATCGCCCCGACTACGTCGGCCGTGGCCTAAAAAACATTAAAAAAAAACGTGCGTGTATAACAATTTGCCTAGATATTACAGAATAATTTTTTTGAAAATTTTCGATTGCGCGCTGTCCCCGAAACGCGGTCCGCCGACCAAAATTATTTTCGTCGCTCTAAATTTAGTTTCCTCCGTTGCGCTCTCGCGATCCCGAAAATATTCCGGTAAGATTTTCCGAAGCAGAAAAACAAAAAAAACCTCAGCGTGCGTTGAAATTTGGTCAGTTTGTCCGGGTGAGTCCAAGGAACAAGAATCCGAAAGAATCTTCCGAAAAACTTGCTTAGGAAAAAAGTTATCGCTAAAAGAAACGAAAACAATTGACGGTTAGGCAAAAGTCAAATTTAAAAACGCTATAACTCGGTTGTTTCTTAACGGATTTTCGATATTTTTCGAGTTCTGGCGAAGGATTTTGCGGAGTTTAATTCAGGCTAAATTGCGTTTAAATACATGCAAAAGCGAATTTGATATTGGGATAAATGTGGTTAGGCAATAACCTCAAAGTTCAAAGCGCCATAACTTAGTTGTTTCTGAACGGATTTTTTAATTTTTTTCGGGTTTCTGTTTGGTTTGGAGTGGTGAAACAAGAAAACAAGTAAAAAAATACAAATTTTGGAACGTCATCGTCATCGTAATTTTGAAATTAGGCACGTTTGTGCTGATAGGTCCAGGCAACAAGATTCTGAAATTTATTTTGAAAAAACTTGTCCCGGAAGGATGTTATCGCAAAAATTCGGGGAGAAACAAAAGATAGTTAGGCAAAACGTCAAATTTAAAACGCTTATAACTCGGTTATTTCTTAACGGATTTTCGAATTTTTTTCAGATAGTTTACTCAGAGTTCCTCTTAGTTTAATGTTATCGGGTCAAAAGGGTTTTGTTAGTTTTTGGAACGTGTTGAAATTAGGCGAGTTTGTGCTGTTGAGTCCAGGCTACAAGAATCGGAAATTTCTTTTGAAAAAAGTTGCCTAGGAAAAAAGTTATCGCAGAAATTCGAACAAAAACAAAAAAGAGTTAGGCAAAACGTCAAGTTTAAAACGCATGTAACTCGGTTATTTCTTAACGGATTTTCGAAATTTTTTCAGATTCTTGCTCAGAATTCCTTTTAGTTTAAAATTATCGAAAAAGAGTTTTGTTGCTTTTTGGAACGTGCTGAAATTAGGCGAGTTTGTGCTGATGAGTCCAGGCAACAAGATTCTGAAATTTCTTTTGAAAAAACTTGCCTAGGAAAAAAGTTATCGCAGAAATTCGAGCAAAAACAAAAGATAGTTAGGCAAAACGTCAACTTTAAAACGCTTATAACTCGGTTATTTCTTAACGGATTTTCGATTTTTTTTCAGATTCTTACTCAGAGTTCCTCTTAGTTTAATGTTATCGCAAAAGGGTTTTGTTACTTTTTGAAACGTGTTAAAAATAGGTGAGTTGTGCTGATGAGTCCAGGCAACAAGCTTCTGAAATTTGTTTTGAAAAAACTTGCCTAGGAAGAAAGTTATCGCAGAAATTCGAGCAAGAACAAATGATAGTTAGGCAAAACGTCAAGTTTAAAACGCTTATAACTCGGTTATTTCTTAACGGATTTTCGAAATTTTTTCAGATTCTTACTCAGAATTCCTCTTAGTTTAATGTTATCGCAAAAGGGTTTTGTTAGTTTTTGGAATGTGTTGAAATTAGGTGAGTTTGTGCTGTTGAGTCCAGGCTACAAGATTCTGAAATTTGTTTTGAAAAAACTTGTCTAGAAAAAAAGTTATCGCAGAAATTCAAACAAAAACAAAAGATAGTTAGGCAAAACGTCAAGTTTAAAACGCTTATAACTCGGTTATTTCTTAACAGATTTTTGAAATTTTTTCAGATTCTTACTTAGAATTCCTCTTACTTTAATGTTATCGCAAAAGGGTTTTATTAGTTTTTGGAACGTGTTGAAATTAGGCAAGTTTGTGCTGATGAGTCCAGGCAACAAGATTCTGAAATTTGTTTTGAAAAAACTTACCTAGGAAAAAAGTTATCGCAGAAATTCGAGCAAAAACAAAAGATAGTTAGGCAAAACGTCAACTTTAAAACGCTTGTAACTCGGTTATTTTTTAACGGATTTCCGAAATTTTTGCAAATTGTTATTCAGAGTTTCTCTTAGTTTAACGTTACCACAAAAGAATTTTGTTGGTTTTTGGAACGTGCCGAAGTTAGGAGAGTTTGTGCTGATGAGTCCAGGCTACAAGATTCTGAAATTTGTTTTGGAAAAACTTGCCTAGGAATAAAGTTATCGCAGAAATTCGAGCAAAAACAAAAGATAGTTAGGCAAAACGTCAAGTTTAAAACGCTTATAACTCGGTTATTTCTTAACGGATTTTCGAAATTTTTTCAGATTGTTATTCAGAATTTCTCTTAGTTTAACTTCACCGCAAAAGAATTCGGTTGGTTATTGGAACGTGCTGAAATTAGGCGAGTTTGTGCTGATGAGTACAGGCAACAATATTCTGAAATTTGTTTTGAAAAAAGTTGCCTAGAAATAAAGTTATCACAGAAATTCGAGCAAAAACAAAAGATAGTTAGGCAAAACGTCAAGTTTAAAACGCTTATAGCTCGGTTATTTCTTAACGGATTTTCGAAATTTTTGCAGATTGTTATTCGGAATTCCTTTTAGTTTAACGTTATCGAAAAAGAGTTTTGTACGTTTTTGGAACGTATTGACATTAAGCAAGTTTGTGCTTATGACTCCAGGCAACACGATTCTGAAATTTGTTTTGAAAAAACTTCCCTAGGAAAAAAGTTATCGCAGAAATTCGAGCAAAAACAAAAGATAGTTATAGGCAAAGTTTAAAACGACTATAACTCGGTTATTTCTTAACGGATTTTCGATTTTTTTTCGGATTTCTGTGCAGAATTGCACACACTGTAAGAAATAAACGGTCATAACTTTGTTGTTTAGAGATGGATTTTTAATTTTTTTTCAGATTTCTGTGTAGAATCGGAGCGAGTTTGTGTCTGGCTGAGCGTTTTGTTTGTTGTTTGGGCGCGTGCCGAGTGTCACTTGTCGGCGGAGAGCACAGTAGATTAGTGGTGCACACGTGAGCAGCCGATAATGCAATAAAAACAGCAGGAGGGGCGCCACGCCACCACGTGCTCACCACTCACTCTACTCTTCTCTGGACCCAATCGAAGTTGACATTACCTGTCTGCTGTGTGTGTGTGTGTGCTGGCTTCCCATTCATATCTCTCGGAAGGCTCCGCCGGCGAGATAGGTCAGTTTTTCGGATTGATTGATTGATGGATCGTCGCCGCTTTATGACGGTTTTATTGCTCGCCGATTATTTCCGGAACGGTCGCGGGATTCGCGATTGTTTATTTACGACCTGTCCGGCTCTCGTTTTTTCACGGTCGATTTGTTTACGTAAACAGCTGCAAAAAAAAAACAAGTTTCGGGCTTTAACTAACGAAATATTGTGGAAACTGTTCAAATGAAACTCGACAAGTTTGAAATGCTGCACAAATTGCAAAAACGTTCATAAAAATATCTTAATAAATAAAGAAGCTATAGCGGTTTGAAATTTTACGTCGTAGTAGGCTTTGACATTTTTTAGTTTTTTGGTGTTAACTTTGCAACGGATGGACGGGTTTTCGAATTTTTTTCAATACATTGCTTCTGAGAACCCTCCCCTCGCTTGTTGCAAATTTTAAAATTCTATTGCGAAAAATAAAAAAAAGATTTTTTGCAAATTTTGCGTTTTTGCAAGAAAATTTGCTCAATTCACAGGTAAAATTGAATTGTCTACAACTAACCCAAATACATTTTTCTTGTAACTTTCTTGGTTTTTGAGATAACAAAACCAAGTTTTGGATTAAACACACGGGGAATTGAGAAAAGTGTCAAGTATGAAATGCTGTAGAAATTTCAAAAACTTTCATAAAAAAATCTTAATAAATAAAAAAGTTATGGCGATTTGAAGCTTTATGTCGTAGTAGGCTTTGACTTTTTTTGGTTTTTTTGTGATAACTTTGGAACGGACGGGCGGATTTTCAATTTTATTTCACTAAACTGCTCCTTTTTACAAGATTTTATTTCACTAAATGCCTTCCCCATGCTTGTTGCAAATTTCAAAATTCTACTGCGAAAAATAAAACAATTTTTTTTACAAATTTCGCATTTTTTGCACGAAAATTTGCCAATTTACACGCCAAATTGAATTATCTACAACTAACCCAAATACATTTTCCTTGTAACTTTCTTGATTTCTGAGATAACAAAACCAAGTTGGGGATTAAACCCACGGGAAATAGAGGAAAGTGTTCAAACGAAAAGTATAAAGTTTGAAATGCTGCACAAATTTGAAAAACGTTCATAAAAAAATCTTAATAAATAAAAAAGTTACGACGGTTTGAAGCTTTAGGTCGTAGTAGGCTTTGACTTTTTTTGGTTTTTTGGTGATAACTTTGGAACGGACGGACGGATTTTCGAAATTTTTTCAACAAACTGCTTCTGAGAACCTTCCCTTCGCTTGTTGCAAATTTAAAAATTTTACTGCGAAAAATAAAAAAAGATTTTTTGCAAATTTCGCGATTTTTTCAAGAAAATTTTCACAATTCACAGGTAAAATTGAATTTTCTACAACTAACCCAAATACATTTTTCTTGTAACTTTCTTGGTTTTTGAGATAACAAAACCAAGTTTCGGATTAATCACACGGGAAATTGAGAAAAGTGTTCAAACGAAACGTGTCAAGTTTGAAATGCTGTAGAAATTTGAAAAACGTTCATAAAAAAAACTTTGTAAATAAAAAAGTTACGACGGTTTGAAGTTTTAAGTGGAAGTAGGCTTTGACTTTTTTGGATATTTGGTGATAACTTTGGAACGGACGGACGGATTTTCGAATTTTTTTGACTAAACTGCTCCTGAGAACCCTTGCCTTGCTAATGATAAATTTCAAAATTCTACTGAGAAAAAAAAGAATTTTTGCAAATTTCGAGATTTTTGCACGAAAATTTACCAATTTAGAGGCCAAATTGAATTGCCTACAACTAACCCAAATACATTTTCGTTGTAACTTTCTTGGTTTCTGAGATAACAAAACCTCGTTTCGGTTAAACACACGGGAAACTGAGAAAACTATTCAAACGAAACTCGTTAAGTTTGAAATGCTGCACAAATTTCAAAAAGGTTCATAAAAAAATCTTAATAAATAAAGGAGTTACGGCGGTTTGAAGTTTTGCGTCGTAGTAGGCTTTGATTTTTTTTGGTTTTTTCTTGATAACTTTGGAACGGACGGACGCATTTTCGAATTTTTTTCACCAAACTGCTCCTGAGAACCTTTGCTTAGCTTGTTGCAAATTTGAAAATTCTACTGCGAAAAATAAAAAATTTTGTTTGTGCAAATTTCGCGATTTTTGCAAGAAAATTTGCTAATTCACAGGAAAAATTGAATGGTCTACAACTAACCCAAACACATTTACCCCAAAACCCATTTACACGAAACCCAAACACATTTTTCTTGTAACTTTCTTGGTTTCTGAGATAACAAAACCAAGTTTCGGATTAAACACACGAAAAATTGAGAAAAGTGTTCAAACGAAACGTGTTAAGTTTGAAATGCTGTAGAAATTTCAAAAACGTTCATAAAAAAATCTTAATAAATAAAGTTACAGCCGTTTGAAGTTTTACGAGGTAGTAGGCTTTGACTTTTTTTGGTTTTTTGTTGATAACTTTGGAACGGACGGACGGACTTTAGAAATTTTTTCACCAAACTGCTCCTGAGAACTTTTGCTTAGCTTGTTGCAACTTTCAAAATTCTGCTGCGAAAAATAAAAAAAGTTTTTTTTTGCAAATTCCGCATTTTTTTTACGTAAATTTGCCAATTTACAGTCCAAATTGAATTGTCTACAACTAACCCTAATACATTTTTCTTGTAACTTTTTTGGTTTCTGAGATAACAATACCAAGTTTCGGATTAAACACACGGGAAATTGAAGAAACTGTTCAAACGAATCGTGTCAAGTTTGAAAAGCTGCACAAATTTGGAAAAAGTTCATAAAAAAATCTTAATAAATAGAAAAGTTACGCCGGTTTGAAGTTTTCAGTCGTAGTAGGCTTTGACTTTTTTGGTTTTTTAGTGATAACTTTGGAACGGACGGACGGATTTTCGAATTTTTTTCACCAAACTGCTCCTGAGTGAGAACCTTTGCTTAGCTTGTTGCAAATTTCAAAATTCTACTGCGAAAAATTACACCAAAGAATTTTTGCAAATTCCGCGTTTTTTGCACAAAAATTTGCCAATTTACAGACAAAATTGAATTGTCTACAACCAACCCTAATACATTTTTCTTGTAACTTTCTTGGTTTCTGAGATAACAAAACCAAGTTTCGGATTAAACACACGGGAAATTTAGGAAACTGCTCAAACAAAACGTTTCAAGTTTGAAATGCTGTACAAATTTCAAAAACGTTCATAAAAAAATCTTAATAAATAAAGAAGTTACGGCGGTTTGAAGTTTTGCGTCGTAGTAGGCTTTGACTTTTTTTGGTTTTTTCTTGATAACTTTGGAACGGACGGACGGATTTTCGATTTTTTTTCACCAAACTGCTCCTAAGAACGTTTGCTTAGCTTGTTGCAAATTTCTTGTTGCAAATTGAAGAAACTGTTCAAACGAATCGTGTCAAGTTTGAAAAGCTGCACAAATTTGGAAAAAGTTCATCAAAAAATCTTAATAAATAGAAAAGTTACGCCGGTTTGAAGTTTTCAGTCGTAGTAGGCTTTGACTTTTTTGGTTTTTTAGTGATAACTTTGGAACGGACGGACGGATTTTCGAATTTTTTTCACCAAACTGCTCCTGAGAACCTTTGCTTAGCTTGTTGCAAATTTCAAAATTCTACTGCGAAAAATAAAAAAGTTTTTTTTGCAAATTCCGCATTTTTTGCACGTAAATTTGCCAATTTACAGGCCAAATTGAATTGTCTACAACTAACCCTACCACATTTTTCTTGTAACTTTTTTGGTTTCTGAGATAACAATACCAAGTTTCGGATTAAACACACGGGAAATTGAAGAAACTGTTCAAACGAATCGTGTCAAGTTTGAAAAGCTGCACAAATTTGGAAAAAGTTCATAAAAAAATCTTAATAAATAGAAAAGTTACGCCGGTTAGAAGTTTTAAGTCGTAGTAGGCTTTGACTTTTTAGGTTTTTTAGTGATAACTTTGGAACGGACAGACGGATTTTCGAAATTTTTTCACCAAACTGCTCCTGAGAACCTTTGCTTAGCTTGTTGCAAATTTCAAAATTCTACTGCGAAAAATTAAACCAAAGAATTTTTGCAAATTCCGCGTTTTTTTGCACAAAAATTTGCCAATTTACAGACAAAATTGAATTGTCTACAACCAACCCTAATACATTTTTCTTGTAACTTTCTTAGTTTCTGAAAAACATAACCAAGTTTCGGATTAAACACACGGGAAATTTAGGAAACTGCTCAAACAAAACGTTTCAAGTTTGAAATGCTGTACAAATTTCAAAAACGTTCATAAAAAAATCTTAATAAATAAAGAAGTTACGGCGGTTTGAAGTTTTGCGTCGTAGTAGGCTTTGACTTTTTTTTGTTTTTTCTTGATAACTTTGGAACGGACGGACGGATTTTCGAATTTTTTTCACCAAACTGCTCCTGAGAACCTTTGCTTAGCTTGTTGCAAATTTCAATATTCTGCTGCGAAAAATAAAAAAGTTTTTTGTTGCAAATTCCGCGTTTTTTGCACGAAAGTTTGCCAATTTAAACGCCAAATTGAATTGTCTACAACTAACCCTAATACATTTTTCTTGTAACTTTCTTGGTTTCTGAGATAACAAAACCATGTTTCGGATTAAACACGCGGGAAATTTAGGAAACTGCTCAAACAAAACGTGTCAAGTTTGAAATGCTGTACAAATTTCAAAAACGTTCATAAAAAATCTTAATAAATAAAGAAGTTACAGCGGTTTGAAGTTTTACGTCGAAGTAGGCTTTGACTTTTTTTGGTTTTTCGTTGATAACTTTGGAACGGACAGACGGATTTTCGATTTTTTTTCACCAAACTGCTCCTGAGAACCTTTGCTTAGCTTGTTGCAAATTTCAAAATTGTACGGCGAAAAATAAAAAGATTTTTTGCAAATTTCGCCTTTTATATACGAAAATTGGCTAATTCGCATGCCAAATTGAATTGTCTACAACTAACCCAAATACATTTTCCTTGTAACTTTTCTAGTTTCTGAGATAATTTATAATTTTTCTTTATGCAAAATTACAAGAAATGCTTTTTTCACTGTAAGTTTTGCAATTTCCAACCAAAATTCGCAAATTTTCACCACGTTATAGAAAACTTGGTCTTCTACAATTTTGATTCGCAAAATTTCTTTGCAACTTTCGTAAATTTTCAGAAAAAACACGAAAAACGAAAATTTACAAAAACCGAAATTTCAACCAAAACCAACAAAATGCAGATTAACATTTTCGTTTTGCAAATTCTTCCGAAAATAAACCCCAAAAAACCCCAAAAGTTACAATAAATTTGCCAAAAACAAAGTGTGCTATGATTTTAGTTTTTCTGCAATAGGTCTGGAACGAGTGGACGGATTCTCGAAATTTTTGCACAGAAAAATCCATCGCGTTTTTCTGGTCCGACGTTGAAATTTTGGAAAACTTCGGCCGGAAAACGTCCGAAAATCAATATTTCCAAAAAGTTTTCCCTCCGTGTTGTGAGAATTATATAAATTTCAGGGGGCGGAGAGCGCGCCGTTCGATCAATAAATTTTCGAAGCTTCACCCCCGTTTCGTTACACAATCCCAACAAACACAAAAAAACGCCAAAAAACGTTGCGAAAAATAATAATTTAAACTTTACAAACTTTTTTATAAAAATTATAAAAAAAAAAAAACTAGTGAGGAACGTTTTTTTGTTTTTCTGTGTACAGCGGAGTGTTACGCCCACCGTTGCCATAGGAACGACACCAAGCCGCCTTATTAGAACCCACACGGTAAACACAATCGATAGGCAATTGTTTTTTCACGGAAATTTTCGCAAAAAAGTTTTTTGCCTAGTCGTAGCTTGTTTTTAGGTTAGAGAGTAAACGGTAAAGGTGTACGAGTAGAAAGCAGGCCAAGCGACTCGAGTACAGCTCCAAGTTCCGCTATGAATTTTTCCAATTTCTAGGCAGGCTTTGTAATTTCGAAATTTTTAAGGATTTTTGGAGTCGTATAATAGTCAGGGGCAACCTCAGGCATATTTGCGCGCAAAAATTTTGGCGATAACTTGTTTGGTTCAAGAGTTATAGCAAAAAAACCAGAACCACAGCATACTAGATACCGTTAAATTCGTTGTAACTTTTGTGTTTTTGAAATTCTTGGGGAAATTCCAACGGGAGATGGTTGGGAGCGCTGTCGGGAATTGCGCAAAATTTGTTTTTTTGCGCAAACTCGCAAAAAAATTAAAATTGCGATAGTGCGTTTTTTTTTGCAAAAATTAATTTTAAAACGTCCATTCGACGTCACGGCGTTGGAATCTTGCAAAAATGTTGTTTCGTTCAAAAGTTATCGCGAAAACACCGAAACCAAAGCCTGCTAGACGATCACCAAAAACGCCATAACTCGCGCATTTATTAATATTTTGCAAAAAAAATTTCACCAACTTATTTAAAATGTAACCCCTACAAAACAAAGTTTCCAATAAAATTTAGTTTTAATTTCTCACACATTATTTTTTTGAATAAACGCTCTAACGGATAGCGATCGTTTATTTTTTTTTTGTGGATGCGCGCGAGTTTGAAGTGGATTTGAATGCAGCGGCCGCGGTTGCTGTGTTCAAAACAAAACACATGCGACGTAGGAATAAAACGCGTTCACAGAGAGCAGGCCAGGCCCGGCCGACTTGATAACGTAAATGGACTGAACACACGTTGGGGTTTTGACAGTTGTCACGTGGACTGCGCAAAAAATAAATGTAAACAAATCGGATTGGTTTTGCAAATAAGTTGAAAAAAAATTATTCGCGGATTTTTAAATAAACGATTTTTTGCGGAAGTATTTTGAATGTTTTGCTGTTGCGCAAAACAATTTTGGAAAGTTCGTCGTTTGAAATTTTAGTTTTTTGGCAAATTTGCGACTTTTGTTAACTCGGATCAAATTTAACCCTTAACCACCTGCCATACGTCTCAGGTGAGAAAATTACTGCTACTTTGGGTCTGAGAGACGTGTGGTCTGAGTGACGATGTCAGGTGGTTAGGTGTTAAAATCAAAATTCGCTTTTTTTGCTGATTTTTTGATATTTCCTTTGTTTTTTTTTGTGCCAATATGCACGTGAAACAATGGAATTTTGTTGCCAAATCTGAATTTTTGCAATGTTTCTAAAAGATCAGAATTCAAAATCAAAATTTGCTTGATTGATTTTTTTATATTTCCATTGTTTTTTTTTTGTGCCAATTTGGACAAATTGGACTTAAACATTCGCATTTTGCAAACTGCCGTCCACTCAAATCGCTTTTAACCCCTTGACATACAATGACGTTTCTATGACGTGTGTCATACTATGATAAGATCACATGTATATGGACACGTCAACGTCATTTTATTTGTATGTCAAGGGGTTAAGACAAAATTTGCTTCATTTGCGAATTTTGACATTTCCTATAAGGTTTTTTTAATAATTTTGTCATGAGACAGTTGAATTTAGCAAAGTTCATCCACTCGGATCGCATTGAAAACAAAATTTGCACAGTTTTGCGAATGTTCATTTCTGGAATTTAGCCAAATTTTCACTGTTTTTTTTTTGCAAATTTTAAGATGAAACAAAATTTGCTTTATGAGCGAATTTTTGTCTTTTTGTTTTATTTCGCCAATTATTGACTTTGTCAATTTTTTGCATTGCCAAGCTTTTTGAAAATTTGGCAAATTTTGCAAATTATTTTGATGTTTTCGTTAAATTCTGATATAAAACTAAAGAATTTCGCAAAGTTTGCTCACTTGAATCAAGAAATAAACAAAATTTAATGCGAAAAATTATTTTGGTTTTTGAAAATTTGTCAATTTTTGCAAATTATTTTGACGTTTTAGTCCAATTCTGACATACAACAAAAGAATTTTGCAAAATTTGCTCACTCAAATCAAGATATAAACGAAATTTGCTACGAAAAATTATTTTGGTTTTTGAAAATTTGGCAAATTTTGCAAATTATATTGACGTTTTTGTACAATTCTGACAAAAAACAAAAGATATCACAAAGTTTACTCACTGAAATCAAGAAATAAACAAAATTTGTTGCGAAAAAATTATTTTGGTTTTTTAAAATTTGACAAATTTTGCTAACTATTTTGACGTTTTCGACCAATTCTGACATTAAACAAAATAATTTCTCAAAGTTTGCTCACTCAAATCAACAAATAAACAAAATTTGCTGCGAAAAATTATTTTGGTTTTTGAAAATTTGGCAAATTTTGCAAATTATTTTGGCGTTTTCTGCCAATTCTGACATAGAACAAAAAGCATTTGCAAAGTTTGCTGCTCAATCAAATTAAGAAATAAACAAAATTTGCTGCGAAAAAAATTTTGGTTTTTGAAAATTTGGCTAATTTTGCAAATTAGTTTGACGTTTCGGCCAATTCTGACATGAAACAAAAGAATTTCGCAAAGTTTACTCACTTAAATAAAGAAATCAATTTTTTTTTGCGAAAAATCAATATGCTTTCTGGAAATTTGGCAAATTTTGCAATTTTTGTTTGACGTTTTCGTCCAATTCTCAATGGTCGTTTCGTCTCATTTCAAGACATAAAACAAATGATTTCGAAAAGTTTGCTCACTCAAATCAATAAATAAACAAAATTTGCTACGAAAAATTATTTTGGTTTTTTGGAAATTTGGCAAATTTTGCAAATTATTTTGACGTTTTCGTCCAATTCTGACACAAAATAAAAGAATTTCGCGAAGTTTGTTCACTCAAATCAAGAAATAAACAAAATTTGCTGCGAGAAATTATTTTGGTTTTTGAAAATTTGGCAAATTTTGCAAATTATTTTGAGGTTTTCGCCCAATTCTGACATGAAACAAAAGAATTTCGCAAAGACTATTATTGACTCAACTACTATTGTATTGACTCAAATCAAGAAATAAACAAAAATTGCTGCGGAAAATTATTTTGGATTTTGAAAATTTTGAAAATTATTTTGAAGTTTTCGACCAATTCTGACATAAAACAAAAGAAATTTGTAAAGTTTGTTCACACAAATCAAGAATAAATTTGATGCGAAAAATCATTTTGGTTTTTGAAAATTTGGCCAATTTCGCAAATTATTTTGACGTTTACGTCCAATTTAGACGCAAAACATAAGAATTCCGTACACTCTGCTCACTCATATCAAGACATTAACAAAATTTGATGCGAAAAAATATTTTGGTTTTTGAAAATTT
The DNA here is from genome assembly GCA_944588485.1 of Phosphuga atrata. Taxonomy (NCBI): domain Eukaryota; kingdom Metazoa; phylum Arthropoda; class Insecta; order Coleoptera; family Silphidae; genus Phosphuga; species Phosphuga atrata. The sequence goes on from OX155906.1 coordinate 28,659,310, forward strand.
GGCAAATTTTGCAAATTATTTTGACGTTTTCGACCAATTCTGACTTAAAACAAGAAAAGTTAGCAAAGCTTGCTCACTCAAATCAAGAAATAAATAAAATTTGCTGCGAAAAATTATTTTGGATTTTGAAAATTAGGCAAATTTTGAAAATTATTTTGATGTTTTCGTCCAATTTTGACATAAAATAAGAGAAATTCGCAAAGTTTACCTCTCAAATCAAGAAAAAGACAAAATTTCCTGCGAAAAATTATTTTGGATTTTGAAAATTTGGCAAATTTTGCAAATTATTTTGACGTTTTTGACCAATTCTAACATAACACAAGAGAATTTTGGAAAGCTTGTTGACTCAAATCAAGAAATAAACAAAATCTGCCGCGAAAAATTATCTTGGTTTTTGAAAATTTGGCAAATTTTGCAAAATATTTTGACGTTTTCGTCCAATTCTGACATCAAACAAAAGAATTACGCAAAGTTTGCTCACCCAAATCAAGAAATAAACAAAATTTGCTGCGAAAAATTATTTTGGTTTTTGAAAATTTGGCAAATTTTGCAAAATATTTTGAACTTTTCGTCCAATTCTGCCATAAAACAAGAGAATTACGCAAACTTTCTTCACTTAAATCTACAAATAAATAAAATTTGTTGCAAAAATAGTTTGGTTTTTGAAAATTTGGCAAATTTTACAAATTATTTTGACGTTTTCGAACAATTTTGACACAAAACAAAATAAATTCGCAAAGTTTGTTCATTCAAATCAAGAAATAAACAAAATTTGCTGCGAAAAAATATTTTGGTTTTTGAAAATTTGGCAAATTTTGCAAATTATTTTGAAGTTTACGTCCAATTTAGACGTAAAACATAAGAATTTCGTACACTCTTCTCACTCATGTCCAGAAATTAACAAAATTTGCAGCGAAAAATTATTTTGGTTTTTTGAAAATTTTGCAAATTATTTTGATGTGTTCGTCCAATTCTGACATAAAACAAGAGAAATTCGCAAAGGTTACTCACTCAAATCAAGAAATAGACAAAATTTGCTGCGAAAAATTATTTTGGATTTTGAAAATTTGGTAAATTTTGCAAATTATTTTGACGTTTTTGACCAATTCTGACATAAAACAAGAGAATTTTGGAAAGTTTGTTGACTCAAATCAAGAAATAAACAAAATTTGCTCCTAAAAATTATTTTAGTTTTTGAAAATTTGGCAAATTTTTTAAATTTTGACGTTTTCTTCAAATTTTGATACAAAACAAAAGAATTTCGCGAAGTTTGTTCACTCAAATCAAGAAATAAACAAAATTTGATGCGAATTTTTTTTAGTTTTTGAAAATTTTGCAAATTATTTTGACGTTTTTGTCTAATTCTGACATAAAACAAGAGAATTTCGCAAAGTTTGCTCAGTCAAATCAAGAAAAAAACAAAATTTGTTGCGAAAAATTATTTTGGTTTTTGAAAATTTTGCAAATTAATTTTAAATTTTTGAACAATTCTGACAAAACAAAAGAATTTCGCAAAGTTTGTTCACTCAAATCATGAAATAAACAAAATTTGCTGCGAAAATATATTTTGGTTTTAGAAAATTTTGCAAATTTTGCCAATTATTTTGACGTTTTCATTCAATTGTGACATAAAACAAAAGAATTCCGCAAAGTTTGCTCACCCAAATCAATAAATAAACAAAATTTGTTGCGAAAATTTATTTTGGTTTTTGAAAATTTAGCAAATTATTTTGACGTTTTCGTCCAATTCTAACATCAAGCATGAAAATTTCGCAAAGTTTGCTCACTCAAATCAAGAAAAAAACCAAATTTGCTACGAAAATTTATTTTGGATTTTGAAAATTTTGAAAATTATTTTGAAGTTTTCTTTCAATTCTGACATAAAACAAAAGAATTTCGCAAAGTTTGCTCTCTCGAATGAAGAAAAAAACAAAATTAGTTGCGAACATTTATTTTGGTTTTTGAAAATTTAGAAAATTTTGCAAATTATTTTGACGTTTTCTTTCAATTCTGACATAAAACAAAAGAATTTCGCAAAATTTGATCGCACAAATCAACAAAAAAAACAAAATTGGTTGCGAAAATTTATTTTGGTTTTTGAAAATTTAGAAAATTTTGCAAATTATTTTGATGTTTTCGTCCAATTCTGACATCAAGCATGAAAATTTCGCAAAGTTTGCTCACTCAAATCAAGAAAAAAACAAAACTTGTTGCGAAAATTTATTTTGGATTTTGAAAATTTGGCAAATTTTGCAAATTATTTTGACATTTCCATCCAATTCTGGTATAAAACAAAAGAATTTCGTAAAAATTTGCTCGCACAAATCAACAAAAAAACAAAATTAGTTGCGAAAATTTATTTTGGTTTTTGAAAATTTAGCAAATTATTTTGACGTTTTCGTCCAATTCTGACATCAAGCAAGAAAATTTCGCAAAGTTTGCTCACTCAAATCAAGAAATAAAACAAAATTTACTGCGAAAAAATATTTTGGTTTTTGAAAATTTTGCAAATTATTTTGAAGTTTTTGACCAATTCTGACATAAAACAAGAGAATTATGCAAAGTTTTTTCACTCAAATAAAGAAATAAACAAAATTTGCTGCGAAAATTTATTTTGGATATTGAAAATTTGGCAAATTTTGCAAATTATTTTGACGTTTATGTCAAATTTTGACATAAAACAAAAGAATTTAGCAAAGTTTGTCGTATATTTTGACGTTTCCAACAACTCTGAGATAAAACAAAAGAATTGTACAAAGTTTTCTCGCTTAAATCAACAAAAAAACAATTTTTTGCTAAAAATATTTTGGTTTTAGAAAATTTTGACATTTATTTTGACGTTTTCAACGAATTCTGACATAAAACAAAATAATTTAGAGAAGTTTGCCTCCTCAAATCAACAGAAAAACAAATTTGGCATCAAATAAAAGTTTTTTGCTTTTGAAAATTTGGCAAATTATTTTGACGTTTACGACCGATTTTGACATTAAACAAAAGAATTTTTCCATGCGATTTTGCATAATCTACTAATTTGTTTGTAATATCCACAAACAAAAAACAAATTTAGCAACAAAATAAAAAATTAAATTCGCGCCAAAAACAACACCGAAAATTTATCCGCGAATTTGCTTTGTTACGATTGCACTGGAACCGAACGAGATAAACAAAACAAACAAAAAAACGCGCCAAAAAAAATTTCGAATTTTTCGCGCAAATTTTGCAAAAAGTTGGCGCTTACCTGAGCAGACTCAAACCACATTTTCTCATTTGGGGCCGCGGTGGGACGTCATGGCTGCCTTGAGCAACACCATAATTCTTGTGTTTTTCGCCTTTTCTTCAAAAACTTTTTCAAAAAAAAAAAAAAAAAAAAAAACACCGAATAAAATAAACGAAACAAAACAATTGTCCCACAAAAACAAAGTTTTTCACAGAATTATTTTCAAAAAGTTTTCTTTTAGTTTCACTGGTTAGTTGAAAGACCGAACGGTCGGTCAGTCAGTCAGTCACATGCCCAAGCGCACAGAACGCACACACAACAAAACGCGGAGATTGTCGTCGTCGTCGTCGTGCAGAGCGCCGCCGGCTCGTTCACTCGCTCGCCGTCGTGCACTGTATACTATTACTCCTCGGCGCTCGCTCGCTCGAGACCGGTCCGTCCGTCCGCAACGGCTCCCATCGCCAACCCTCGGACGCCCTCGGCCCACCTGCACACAACAAACACGCTCTTCCATCCAGCTCTCCTACAACCAAAACCCAATCCACTCAAACACAACACAAAAACACACCAAATTCTCCATGAAAACTCGACCTTTGCCAAACTGCTCTTCGCGGCTTTCCCACCGAATTTCAACGCGAAAATTCACACGCAAAAATCATTAAAATCCCTCAACCCACTCAAAAGTTATCTTTAAAAACGAAGATTCTTGCAACTGCTTGTTGCTCGGAACCGCCTCCACTAAAAACCAGCGATTTTTGGTTGCAAAAAAAAACCCTCGGGATATTCGCAATTTGCTGTTTAGGTCGTTTTGGGATTTTATAGGGAACGTTTTAGTGCAAAAATTTCGCAAATCCCTCCGTCTGTTGAACCGCCACAACTAAAAATCAGCGTTGGTATTGCGTTTTCGATTTTCGTTTGCAAAAAAAAAACCTCAAGTTATTCGCAATTTTCGCAATTTGCGTCGTTTTGGGTTTTTAGAGCGAACGTTTTGGTGCAAAAATTTCGCAAATCCATCCGTCCGTTGGAGAGTTACAACGAAAATGGCAATCTGTTACCAGTTGGGTTGAGTTGCCAGTTGGTCAAAATTAGTATAATTTGCGTGATCTCGCCAATTTTCTTTGTTTCTTCTAATTTGTTGAATGTACGTCAGGTCGATAACACCAAAAACTGAACTAATCTATCTAGAACATATCTATATGGCCTTTTCCAAAACTAGCTTGTTTAAACTAATCTAAATCTCGCAAACTAGACTAGTTACATAAATGAAACTTAAAACGCAATTAGTTAACTAGTTAAGCTAGATAATACCAAAAACTAGAATATTCTATCTAGTCTAGATTTGATGCAATCTTCTTGCAAACTTTGTCTAAATTTATCTTGAAAACTAGCTAGTTTCGACTAGTCCAGATCTCAGGAACTAGACTAGGTAAATGCATGAAATTTTAAACACAATTAGCTAACTAGTCTAGTTAGATAAAAACGAAAACAAGGATACTCTATCTAGTCTAGATTGTTGTCTAGTTAATTACAAACTTTGTCTAAATTTAACTTGAAAACTAGTTCGTCTGAACTAATCTATATCTCGCAAACTAGATTAGATAAATAAATGAAACTTGAAACGCAATTAGTTAAATAGTCAGGATAGATAATACCGAAAACTAGAATGTTCTATCTAGTCCAGATTTGATGCAAACTTGCTCCAAACTTTGTCTAAATTTCTATTGAAAACTAGCTAGTTTCGACTAGTCTAGATCTCAGGAACTAGACTAGGTATATGCATGAAATTTTAAACACAATTAGCTAGCTAGTCTAGTTAGGTAATAACGAAAACTGGGATATTCTATCTAGTCTAGATTGTTGTGTAGCTAATTCCAAACTTTGTCTAAATTTAACTTGAAAACTAGCTTGTCTGAACTAATCTAAATCTCGCAAACTAAACTAGATAGATAAATGAAGCTTAAAACTCAATTAGTTAAATAGTCAAGCTAGATAATACCGAAAACTAGAATATTATATCTAGTTTAGATTTTATGCAAATTTGTTGCAAACTTAGTCTAAATTTCTCTTTAAACCTAGCTAGTTTCGACTAGTCCAGATCTCAGGAACTCGACTAAGCAAATGCATGAAATTTTAAACACGATTAGTTAACTAGTCTAGTTAGATAATAACGAACACTAGAATATTCTATCTAGTCTAGATTGTTTTCTAGCTAATTCCAAACTTTGTCTAAACTTAACTTAAGAACTAGCATGTCTGAACTAATCTTTATCTCGCAAACTAAACTAAATAGATAAATGAAATTTGCACCGCAATTAGTTAACTATTCAAGCTAGATAATACCGAAAACTAGAATATTCTATCTAGCTTACCTTTTATGCAATTTTGTTGCAAACGTTGTCTAAATTTCTCTTGAAAACTAGCTAGTTTCGACTAGTCCAGATCTCAGGAACTAGACTGGCGATATGCACGAATTTTTAAACACACTTAGTTAACTAGACTAGTTAGGTAATAACGAAAACTAGAATATTCTATCTAGTCTAGATTGTTGTCTAGCTAATTCCAAACTTTGTCTAAATTTAACTTGAAAACTAGCTCCTCTGAAGTAATCTATAACTCGCAAACTAGTCTAGATAGATAAATAAAACTTGAAACGCAATTAGTTAACTAATCAGGCTAGATAATACCGAAAACTAGAATATTCAATCTAGTTTAGATTTTATGCAATTTTGTTGCAAACTTTGTCTAAATTTCTCTTGAAACCTAGCTAGTTTCGACTAGTCCAGATCTCAGGAACTTGACTAGCTAAATGCACGAATTTTTAAACACACTTAGTTAACTAGACTAGTTAGGTAATAACGAAAACTAGGATATTCTATCTAGTCTAGATTGTTGTCTAGCTAATTCCAAACTTTGTCTAAATTTAACTTGAAAACTAGCTCCTCTGAAGTAATCTATATCTCGCAAACTAGTCTAGATAGATAAATAAAACTTGAAACGCAATTAGTTAACTAGTCAGGCTAGATAATAGCGAAAACTAGAATATTCAATCTAGTTTAGATTTTATGCAATTTTGTTGCAAACTTTGTCTAAATTTCTCTTGAAACCTAGCTAGTTTCGACTAGTCCAGATCTCAGAAACTAGACTAGCTAAATGCACGAATTTTTAAACACAATTAGTTAACTAGACTAGTTAGGTAATAACGAAAACTAGGATATTCTATCTAGTCTAGATTGTTGTCTAGCTAATTCCAAACTTTGTCTAAATTTAACTTGAAAACTAGCTCGTCTGAACTAATCTATATCTCGCAAACTAGACTAGATAGATAAATGAAACTTAAAACGCAATTAGTTAACTAGTCAAATTAGATAATACCGAAAAGTAGAATATTCTATCTAGTTTAGATTTTATGCAATTTTGTTGCAAACTTTGTCTAAATTTCTCTTGAAAACTAGCTAGTTTCGACTAGTCCAGATCTCAGGAACTAGACTAGCTAAATTCATGAAATTTTAAACACAATTAGTTAACTAGTCTAGTTAGCTAATAACGAAAACTAGGACATTCTATCTACTCTAGATTGTTGTCTAGCTAATTGCAAACTTTGTCTAAATTTAACTTGAAAACTAGCAAGTTTCTAGCAGACTAGCTAAATGCAGTAACTAGCAGATTAGCTAAATGCATGAAATTTTAAACACAATTAGTTAACTAGTCTAGTTAGCTAATAACGAAAACTAGGACATTCTATCTACTCTAGATTGTTGTCTAGCTAATTCCAAACTTTGTCTAAATTTAACTTGAAAACTAGCTCATCTGAACTAATCTATATCTCACAAACTAGACTAGATAGATAAATGAAACATGAAACACAATTAGTTAACTAGTCGGGCTAGATAATACCGAAAACTAAAATGTTCTATCTAGTCTAGATTTTATGCAATTCAGTTGCAAACTTTGTCAAAATTTCTCTTGAAAACTAGCTAGTTTCGACTAGTCCAGATCTCAGGAACTAGACTAGGTAAATGCATGAAATTTTATAAATAATTAGTTAACTAGCCTAGTTAGATAATAACGAAAACTAAGATAGTCTAGATTGTTGTTTAGCTAATTCCAAACTTTGTCTAAATTTAACTTGAAAACTAGTTCGTCTGAACTAATCTATATCAGGCAAACTAGACTAGAAAGACAAATGAAACTTAAAATGTAATTAGTTATCTAACTAAGCTAGATAATACCGAAAACTAGAATATTCTATCTAGTTTAGATTTTATGCAATTTTGTTGCAAATTTTGTCTAAATTTCTCTTGAAAACTAGCTAGTTTCGACTATTCCAGATCTCAGAAACTAGACTAGCTAATTGTATGAAATTTTAAACACAATTAGTTAACTAGTCTAGTTAGGTAATAACGAAAACTAGAATATTCTATCTAGTCTAGATTGTTGTGTAGCTAATTCTAAACTTTGTCTAAATTTAATTTGAAAACTAACTTGTATGAACTAATCTATATCTCGTAAACTAGATTTCATAGATAAATGAAACTTGGAACGCAATTAGTTAAATAGTCAAGCTAGATAATACCGGAAACTAGAATATTCTATCCCGTCTAGATTTGGTGCAATCTTGTTCCAAACTTTGACCAAATTTCTCTTATAAACTTGCTTTTCTTGACTAGTCCAGATCTCTAAAACTAGACTAGGTAAATGCATGAAATTTTGAACATACTTAGCTAACTAGTCTAGCTAGATAATAACAAAAACTAGAATATATTATCTAGTCTAGATTGTTGTCTAAATAGAAACTTTGTCTAAATTTAACTTGGAAACTAACTTGTCTTAACTAGTCCATATTTCGGTAACTAGACTACTAGTCTGTCCGTTTCCTTTAGCTTTTCCCAATAAACTGAAACCCACGCCGAATCGGCGACAACTTCGCGAGATCCCTCCTCGCCCTCTTACACTCCTGATCCAACCGGCCAAAATTTAAATTTAAATAAACTACACCGACTAGACTAGATTAACTATTCAAGTTCACACATATCTAGTATCTATTAAATCTAGACAATTCTAACACTCCTAATTGTAAGACTAATGCGTTTAGACTAAGCAAAGTTTCAGTTTCTTTTAACTTCTTGAGTTGGAGAGGGCCTGGGCTATGTAGGCTGCATGGACTAGATTAGCGTATTTTCGAGGGAGTTAGTGAAGGATTCATTTGTTTTTGCATGATATCGGCGAACGAAGGTGAAGTGCCAAACCATCATCTTAGGGGAAGTTCGAACGGTGATAGTTTGCGGATTTCTGAAGTTTTTTGCAATTTTTTTCGCGAATTAACAAAATGGACTTTTAAGAATGTGATTTTGCAAATTTTACTTTTGTAAGTCTTCCGGTCTGTCCGCTGCGTCCAAAACCGCCAAGCTCTAACAATTTCCACTCATACTTGGCCTAAATTACAAATAGCGAATGCAAACGTCGTCTTTTTTGCAAATTATTTATCCGAATTCATAAAAAGGACTTTTAAGAATGAGATTCAGCAAATTTGGCTTTTATAAGTCTTCTGGGCTATCCGCGGCGTCCAAAACCATGAAGCTCTAACAATTTCCATGTAGGAACCTTCAAACGGTCTTAGTTTGCAAATTTCTGAAGATTTTTGCAATTTTTTTTCGCAAATTTATAAAATGGACTTTTGTGAATGAAATTTCGCAAATTTTGTTTTAGTAAGTCTTCTGGTCTATCCGCTGCGTCCAAAACCGTCAAGCTCCAATAATTTCCACTCCATTTTTTGCCTAAATTTGAAAGTGCGGCAATTGTTTTGCAAATTTTTTTCGCGATTTTATTAAAAGGACTTTAAAGAATGAAATTCAGCAAGCTTTGCTTTTGTAGGTCTTCCGGCCCGTCCGCAGCGTCTAAGACTGCCAAGCTCTAACAATCTCCACTCATACTTTGCCTAAATTACGAATTGCGAATCCAAATTGCGTTGTTTTCGCAAAATATTTTGGCGAATTTATAAAACGGACTTTTAAGAATGAGATTCAGCAAAGTTGGCTTTTATAAGTCTTCCGGCCTATCCGCGGCGTCCAAAACCATGAAGCTCTAACAATTTATGAATCCACGGGGGAAAGTTCAAACGGTGTTAGTTTGCGAATTTCTGAAGATTTTTGGAATTTTTTTTGCTAATTTATAAAATGGTCTTTTAAGAATGAGATTTCGCAAATTTTGCTTTTGTAAGTCGTCTGGTCTGTTCGCTACGTTCAAAACCGTCAAGCTCTAATAATTTTCCACTCAAATTTTGCCTAAATTACAAAGTGCGGCGATTGTTTTGCAAAAATTTTCGCGAATTTATAAAATGGACTTTAAAGGATGAAATTTAGCAAACTTTGCTTTTGTAAGTCTTCCGGCCTGCCCGCTAGGTCTAAAACCGCCAAGCTTTAACAATTTCCACTCATATTTGGCCTAAATTATAAATTGCGAATCCAAACGGCATCTTTTTCACAAAATATTTTCGCGAATTCACAAAACGGACTTTTAAGAATGAGATTCAGCAAAGTTGGCTTTTATACGACTTCCGGCCTCTCCGCGGCGTCCAAAACCATGAAGCTCTAACAATTTCCACGGGGGGGAGTTCAGACGGTGCTAGTTAGCAAATTTCTGAGGGTTTTGCAATTTTTTTTTCGCGAATTTATAAAATGGACTTTTAATAATGAGATTTCGCAAATTTTGCTCTTGTAAGTCTTCCGGTCTATCCGCTGCGTCCAAAACCGTCAAGCTCTAACCATTTCCACTCAAAATTTGCCTAAATTTCCCAGTGCGGCGATTTTTTTGCAATTTTTTTTCGCGAATTTATAAAATAGACTTTAAAAAATGAAATCCAGCAAACTATGCTTTTGTAAGTCTTCCGGCCTGTCCGCTGCGTATAAAACCGCCGAGCTCTAACAATTTCCACTCATACTTGGCTTAATTTACAAATTGCGAATCCAAACGGCGTCGATTTTGCAAAATATTTTCGCGAATTCATAAAACGGACTTTTAAGAATGAGATTCAGCAAAGTTGGCTTTGATACGTCTTCCGGCCTGTCCGCGGCATCCAAAACCATTAAGCTCTAACAATTTCCATAGGGAGAACTTCAAACGTTCTTAGTTTGCAAATTTCTGAAGATTTTTGCAATTTTTTTTCGCGAATTTATAAAATGGACTTTTAAGAATCAGATTTCTCAAATTTTGCTTTTGAAAGTCTTCCAGTCTATCCGCTGCATACAAAACCGTCAAGATCTAATAATTTCCACTCATATTTTGCCTAAATTTCAAAGTGCGGCGATTGTTTTAAAAAAAAAAAACGCGAATTTATTAAAAGGACTTTAAAGAATGAAGTTCAGCAAACTTTGCTTTTGTAAGTCTTCGGGCCTGTCCGCTACGTCTAAAACCGCCAAGCTCTAACAATTTACATTCATACTTGGCTTAAATTACAAATTGCGAATGCGGCGTCTTTTTCGCAAAATATATTTGCGAATTCATAAAACGAAATTTTAAGAATGAGACTCGGCAAATTTGGCTTTTATAAGTCTTCTGGCCTGTCCGCGGCGTCCAAAACCATGTAGTTCTAACAATTTCCACGGGGGAAAGTTCAAACGGTGTTAGTTTGCGAATTTCTGAAGATTTTTGCAAATTTTTTTCGCGAATTTATAAAATGGTCTTTTAAGAATCAGATTTCCCAAATTTTGCTTTTGTAAGTCTTCCGGTCTGTCCGCTGCGTCCAAAACCGTCAAGCTCTAATAATTTCCACACAAATTTTGCGCAAATTTCAAAGTGCGGCGATTTTTTTGCAATTTCTTTTCGCGAATTTATAAAATTGACTTTGAAGAATGAAATTCAGCAAACTTTGCTTTTGTAAGTCTTCCAGCCTGTCCGCTACATCTTAAACCGCCGAGCTCTAACAATTTCCACTCATACTTGGTTTAAATTACAAATTGCAAATCCAAACGGCGTCTTTTTTGTAAAATATTTTCGCGAATTTATAAAACGGACTTTTAAGAATGAGATTAAGAAACTTTGGCTTTTATAAGTCTTCCGGCCTGTCCGCGGCGTCCAAAACCATGAAGCTCTAACAATTTCCACGGGAGGAACTTCAAACGGTCTTAGTTTGCAGATTTCTGAAGATTTTTGTGATTTTTTTCGCAAATTTATAAAATGGACTTTTAAGAATGAGATTTCGCAAATTTTGCTTTTGTAAGTCCTCTGCGTCTAAAACCGTCAAGCTCTAATAATTTCCACTCAATTTTTGCCTAAATCTCAAAGTGGTTGTTTTCCAATTTTTTTTCGCGAATTTATAAAAAAGGACTTTAAAGAAAGAAATTCAGCAAACTTTGCTTTTGTAAGACTTCTGGCTTGTCCGCTGCGTCTAAAACCGCCGAGCTGTAACAATTTTCACTCATACTTGGCCTAAATTACAAATTGCAAATCCAAACGGCGTCTTTTTTGCAAAATATTTTCGCGAGGTCATAAAATGAACTTTTAAGAATGATTTTCAGCAAATTTAGCTTTTATAAGTCTTCCGGCCTATCCGCTGCGTCCAAAACCCCGAAGCTCTAACAATTTCCACTGGGGAAATTTCAAACGGTGATAGTTTGCGAATTTCTGAAGATTTTTGCAATTTTTTTTTGCGAATCTATAAAACGAAATGTTGTGAATCCAAACCGGCGAATTCCCTTGTCCCGCGCCGCTCCGTCTGCTCAAAATACAAGAAACACCGAACCTCTAATCATTCAAACAGACTAAACCTAAACTAACAAAACGCTTTAAACTAATACAAACTTTTGTTTTGCTTTTTTTCTCGTCGGGGGGAAAACCCGGAAGTGTCTCCAACGGTCAAAAGGTGGCGCCACGGTCGCCGCGGGTTTTTTGCCACTTCGCAACTCTCTCACTCCCTCCCGCGCCATCCTGCGATCACCTCTCTCCGACGCCAACGCTCCTGCTGAACCAGCAGGAAAAACAACTGCGACTACGATCTCGCTGCCTCTCCCTCCAACCAATTATTAATAAACGAGAAAGAAACAACAACCGAAAAACAAATGAAAGACGGAATGTAGACTTACATCACAACATGTTTTCTTAACTAACTAGCTCGGTCGGTTAACTGGACTCGCGGTGAATTAGCTGCGGATTAGTTTTAGACTGTTATTTAACGAGCTTGACTAAATCTCGCAATCTAGACTAGATAGATAATTGTAACGTAATACGCAATTAGTTAATTAGTCAAGCTAGATTATGCCGAAAACTAGAATGTTCTATATAGTCTAGATTAGATGCAAGGTTGTTGCAAACTTTGTCTAAATTTAACTTGAAAACTAGCTTGTCTAAACTAATCTAAATCTCGCAAACTAGACTAGATAGATAAATGAAACTTGAAACGCAATTAGTTAATTAGTCAAGCTAGATAATACCGACAACTAGAATATTCTATCTAGTCTAGATTTGACGCAATCTTGTTTCAAACTTTGTCTAAATTTAACTTGAAAACTAGCTTGTCTAAACTAATCTAAATCTCGCAAACTAGATTAGATAGATAAATGAAGCTTAAAACGCAATTAGTTAACTAGTTAGGCTAGATAATACCGAAAACTAGAATATTCTATCTAGTCTAGATTTGATGCAATCTTGTTTCAAACTTTGTCTAAATTTAACTTAAAAACTAGCTTGTCTAAACTAATCAAAATCTCGCAAACTAGACTAGATAGATAAATGAAACTTGAAACGCAATTAGGTAATTAGTCAAGTTAGATAAAACCGAAAACTAGAATATTTTATCTAGTCTAGATTTTATGCAATCTTGTTTTGCAATGAAATTCTTGTTAAACTTTGTCTAAATTTCTCTTGAAAACTAGCTTGTCGTGTGTAGATTGTTAGAGCTTCATGGTTTTCGACGCCGCGGACAGGCCGGAGGACTTATAAAAGCCAAGTTTGCTGATTCTCATTCTTAAAAGTCCGTTTTATAAATTCGCGAAAATATTTTGCAAAAAAGACGTTTGGATTCGCAATTTGTAATTTAGACAGGTATGGAAATTGTTAGAGCTTGGTGGTTTTAAACGCAGCGGACAGGCCGGAAGACTTACAAAAGCAAAGTTTGCTGAATATCATTCTTTAAAGTCCATTTTATAAATCCGCGAAAAATAATTGCAAAACAATTGCCGCACTTTGAATTTTAGGCAAAATTTGTGTGGAAATTATTAGAACTTGACAATTTTGGACGCAGCGGATAGACCGGAAGACTTGCAAAAGCAAAATTTGCGAAATCTCATTCTTATAAGTCCATTTTATAACATCGCAAAAATTTTTAGCAAAAATCTTCAGAAATTTGCAAACTAACACCGTTAGAACTTCACCCTGTGGAAATTGTTAGAGGTTCATGGTTTTGGACGCCGCGGACAAGCTGGAAAACTCATAAAAGCCAAATTTGCTGAATCTCATTCTTAAAAGTCCGTTTTATGAATTCGCGAAAATATTTTGCGAAAATAACGCCGTTTGTATTCGCAATTTGTAATTTAGGGAAAATAAGAGTGGAAATTGTTAGAGCTCGGCGGTTTTAGACGCAGCGAACAGGCCGGAAGACTTACAACAGCATAGTTGGCTGAATTTCATTCTTTAAGGTCCTTTTTAATAAATTCGCAAAAATATTTTGCGAAACAATCGCGCATTTTGAAATTTAGGCAATATTTGATTGGAAATTATTAGAGCTTGACGGTTTTGGACGCAGCGGACAGGCCGGACGACTTACAAAAGCAAAATTTGCTAAATTTCATTCTTTAAAGTCCATTTTATAAATTCGCGAAAAAAAATTGCAAAAATCTTCAGAAATTCGCAAACTAACACCGTTTTAACTTCCACCTGTGGAAATTGTTAGAGCTTCATGGTTTTAGACGCCGCGGACATGCCGGAAGACTTATAAAACCCAAATTGCTGAAACTCATTCTTGAAATTCGTGTTATAAATTCGCGAAAATATTTTGCGAAAAAGACGTCGTTTGGATTTGCAATTTGTAAATTGTTAGAGCTCGGCGGCTTTAGACGTAGCGGACAGGCCGAAAGACTTACAAAAGCAAAGTTTGCTGAATTTAATTCTTTGAAGTCCTTTTTATAAATTTCCGAATTTTTTTTGCAAAACAGTCGTCGCACTTTGAATTTTATGCAAAATTTGAGTGGAAGTTATTAGAGCTTGGCGGTTTTGGACGCAGCGGATAGACCGGAAGACTTATAAAAGCAAAATTTGCGAAATCTCATTCTTAAAAGTCCATTTAATAAATTCGCGAATTTTTTTTGCAAAAATTTTCAGAAATTCGCAAACTAACATCGTTTGAACTTCTCTCCGTGGAAATTGTTAGAGCTTCATGGTTTTGGACGCCGCGGACAGGCCGGAAGACTTATGAAAGCCAGATTTGCTGAATCTCATTCTTAAAAGTCCGTTTTATCAATTCGCGAAAATGTTTTGCAAAAATAACGCCGTTTGGATTCGCAATTTGTAATTTAGGGCAAATATGAGTGGAAATTGTTAGAGCTCGGCGGTTTTAGACGTAGCGGACAGGCCGGAAGACTTACAAAAGCAAAGTTTGCTGAATTTCATTCTGTAAAGTCCTTTTTAAAATTCGCGAAAAAAAATTGCAAAACAATCGCCGCACTTTGAATTTTAGGCAAAATTTGTGTGGAAATTATTAGAACTTGACGATTTTGGACGCAGCGGATAGACCGGAAGACTTGCAAAAGCAAAATTTGCGAAATCTCATTCTTAAAAGTCCATTTAATAAATTCGCGAAAAAAACTTGCAAAAATCTTCAGAAATTCGCAAACTAACATCGTTTGAACTTCTCTCCGTGGAAATTGTTAGAGCTTCATGGTTTTGGATGCCGCGGACAGGCCGGAAGACTTATAAAATCCAAATTTGCTGAATCTCATTCCTAAAAGTCCGTTTTATGAATTCGTGAAAATATTTTGCGAAAAAGACGCCGTTTGAATTCGCAATTTGTAATTTAGGGCAAGCAAGGGTGGAAATTGTTAGAGCTCGGTTTTAAACGCAGCGGACCGGCCGGAAGACTTACAAAAGCAAAATTTGCTGAATCTCATTCTTAAAAGTCCATTTTATAAATTCGCCAAAAAAAAATTGCAAAAATCTTCAGAAATTCGCAAAATAACACCGTTTGAACTTCCTCCGTGGAAATTGTTAGAGCCTCATGGTTTTGGACGCCGCGGACAGGCCGGAAGTCTTATTAAAGCCAAATTTGCTAAATCTCGTTCTTAAAAGTCCGTTTTATGAATTCGCAAAAATATTTTGCGAAAATGACGCCGTTTGGATTCGCAATTTGTAATTTAGGCTAAGTATTAGTGGAAATTGTTAGAGCTCGGCGGTTTTAGACGTAGCGGACAGGCCGGAACACTTACAAAAGCTAAGTTTGCTGAATTTCATTCTTTAAAGTCCTTTTTATAAATTCGCGAAAATATTTTGCGAAACAATCGCTCACTTTGAAATTTAGGCAATA
Organism: Phosphuga atrata; assembly: GCA_944588485.1. Lineage (NCBI taxonomy): Eukaryota > Metazoa > Arthropoda > Insecta > Coleoptera > Silphidae > Phosphuga > Phosphuga atrata. The sequence goes on from OX155906.1 coordinate 28,675,035, forward strand.
TTTGAGTGGAAATTATTAGAGCTTGATATTTTTGGACGCAGCGGACAGACCGGAAAACTTACAAAAGCAGAATTTGCAAAATCTCATTTATAAAAGTCCATTTTATAAATTCGCGTAAAAAAATTGCAAAAATCTTCTGAAATTTGCAAACTAAGACCGTTTGAAGTTCACCCAGTGAAAATTGTTAGAGCTTCATGGTTTTGGACGCCGCGGATAGCCCGGAAGACTTATAAAAGACAAGTTTGCTGAATCTCATTCTTAAAAGCCCGTTTAATGAATTCGAGAAAATATTTTGCGAAAAAGACTCCGTTTGGATTCGCAATTTGTAGTTTAGGAAAATATGAGTGGAAATTGTTATAGCTCGGCGGTTTTGGACGTAGCGGACAGACCGGGAGCCTTATAAAAGCAAAGTTTGCTGAATTTCATTCTTTAAAGTCCTTTTTATAAATTCGCGAAAAGACTTTGCAAAACAATCGTCGCACTTTAAAATTTAGTCAAAATTTGAGTGGAAATTATTAGAGCTTGACGGTTTTGGACGCAGCAGACAGACCGGAAGACTTACAAAAGCAAAATTTGCGAAATCTCAATCTTAAAAGTCCATTTTATAAATTCGCAAAAAAAATTTGCAAACATTTTTAGAAATTCGCAAACTAACACCGTTTGAACTTCCCCCCGTGGAAATTGTTAGAGCTTCATGGTTCTGGACGGCGCAGACAGGCCGGAAGACTTATAAAAGCCAAATTTGCTGAATCTCATTCTTAAAAGTCCGTTTTATGAACTCGCGAAAATATTTTGCGAAAACGACGCCGTTTGAATTCGCAATTTGTAATTTAGGCAAAGTATGTGTGGAAATTGTTAAAGCTCGGCGGTTATAGACGTAGCGACCAGACTTACAAAAGCAAAGTTCGCTGAATTTCATTCCTTAAAGTCCATTTTATAAATTCGAGAATTTTTTTTTGCAAAACCAGCGCCGCACTTCAGTCAAATTTGCTGAATCTCATTCTGAAAAGTCCATTTTATGAATTCGCGAATATGTTTTGCGAAAAGACGCCGTTTGAATTCGGAATTTGTAATTTAGGCCAAGTATGAGTGGAAATTATTAGAGCTTGGTGGTTTTAAACGCAGCGGACAGGCCAGTAGACTTGCAAAAGCAAAGTTTGCTGAATTTCATTCTTTAAAGCAGAGATGTTATGGATATGAAATTTCGGATCTGGATACGGATACGGTTATAGAAACAATATTATACCGGTTTCGGATACGGGTACGGATATGAAATTTTTTCGGTTTATCCGCTAGTTTCGGATAGTTTCGGTTACGGATATTAAGTTTCTAAGGAATGGGAACGTTCACAGTAACCAATAATCACAAAAATATTGTGTTTATCTAATGAGAAGGGAATAATAGATTGTGAAAAATGTATTTATTTTCATAATTTGTACGAGATTGCTAATTCTTTTAATAAAACAAAACTGCAAAATACAGCAGTCCGCCATGATAAGTATAACATCAATCAGAGTGAATTACGTCACGCGTTTGTAAACCTCGTACGAACTTCGACGATCTCTGCACTTTTTAATTGTTGTTACCTGCGTTTAAAAAATATTTAGTGATTAACATTGATCAGTTTCCTAGTTTTGTGTCCTCAAAACATGGAACAAGGTTTTGCCAAGGCAAATAGCTCTAATTTGCCTAGAGTTGATTTGTTGATGTTGGAGGTTGGATGAGTTTTTGGCATCAAACAAAGACTTTTGTTCAGCAGAGTTTAGAAATGTTAAAACCATTTATTCGTAAATAAAGCATAAACATTTATCCGTAAACGTAACCGAATCCGATATAAAAGTTTCGAATAATTTCGGATAATTTCGGAAAACGATCGCTGGTGTCATGGCGTCTGCTTGTGACGTCAGATGTTTGTAAATCGACCGAGAACATTAGGAACCCAAAGAAAGAAATCAGCTGTTTAACGTGTTATGAATTCTAAAATGTATAAGCACACCACTTATACATTTTAGAATTCATAACACGTTAAACAACTGATTTCTTTCTTTGGGTTCCTAATGTTCTCGGTCGATTTACAAACATCTGACGTCACAAGCAGACGCCATGACACCAGCGATCGTTTTCCGAAATTATCCGAAATTATTCGAAACTTTTATATCGGATTCGGTTACGTTTACGGATAAATGTTTATTTCGGATATCCGATAGCTTCGGTTACGGTTACGGAGCTCCATAACATCCCTGCTTTAAAGTCCATTTTATAAATTCGGGGAAAAAAATTGCAAAACAATCACCGCACTTTGTAACTATGCAAAATTTGAGTGGAAATTATTAGAGCTTGACGGTTTTGGACGTAGCAAATAGACCGGAAGACTTACCAAAGCAAAATTTATAAAATCTCTTTCTTAAAAGTCCATTTTAGAAATTCGCGCAAAAAATTGCAAAAATCTTCATAAATGCGCAAACTATCACCGTTTGAACTTCCCCCGTGGAAATTGTTAGAGCTTCATGGTTTTGGACGCCGCGGACATGCCGGAAGACTTATAAAAGCCAAATTTGCTGAATCTCATTCTTAAAAGTCCGTTTAATGAATTCACGAAAATATTTTGCGAAAAAGACGCCGTTTGGATTCGCATTTTGTAATGCAGGTCAAGTATGAATGGAAATTGTTAGAGCTTCATGGTTTTAAACCCAGTGGGCAGGCCGGAAGACTTACAAAAGCAAAGTTTGCTGTAGTTCATTCTTTAAAGTCCTTTTTATAAATTCGCGAATTTTTTTTGCAAAACAATGATTAGAAAAAATTATTAGAGCTTGACAGTTTTGGACGCAGTGGATAGACCGGAAGAATTACAAAAGCAAAATTTGCGAAATCTCTTTCATAATAGTCCATTTTATAAATTCGCAAAAAATATTTTGAAAAAATCCTCAGAAATTCGCAAACCAACACCGTTTGAACTTCCCGTGGAAATTGATAGAGCTTCCTGGTTTTGGACGCCGCGGACAGGCTGGAAGACTTATAAAAGTCAAATTTGCTGAATCTTATTCTTAAAAGTCCGTTTTATAACTTCGCGAAAATATTTTACGAAAAAGACGCCGTTTAGATTCGCAATTTGTAATTTAGGCCAAGTATGAGTGGAAATTGTTAGAGCTTGGTGGTTTTAAACGCAGCGGATAGGCCGGGAGACTTACAGAAGCAAAGTTTGCTGAATTTTATTTCAAGTCTATTTTATAAATTCGCGAAATTTTTTTGCAAAATAATCGTCGTACTTTGAAATTTAGGCAAAATTTGTGTAGAAATTATTAGAGCTTGACGGTTTTGGACGCAGTGGACAGACCGGAAGACTTACAAAAGCAAAATTTATGAAATATCATTTTTTAAAGTCCATTTTATAAATTCGCGTAAAAAATTGAATACCGTTACACCGTTAACACCGATAACACCGTTTGAACTTCCCCTTGTGGAAATGGTTAGAGCTTCATGGTTTTGGACGCCGCGGACATGCGGGAAGACTTATAAAAGTAAAATTTACTGAATCTCATTCTTAAAAGCCCGTTTTATGAACTCGCGAAAATATTTTGCGAAAAAGTCGCCGTTTGGATTCGCAATTTGTAATTTAGGCCAAGTATGTGTGGAAATTGTTAGAGCTCGGCGGTTATAGACGTAGCAACCAGACTTACAAAAGCAAAGTTCGCTGAATTTCATTCTTTAAAGTCCATTTTATAAATTCGCGATTTTTTTCTTGCAAAACCAGCACCGAAACTTTGAGCAAAATTTGAGTGGAAATTATTAGAGCTTGACGGTTATGGACGCAGCGGATAGACCGGAAGACTTGCAAAAACAAAATTTGCGAAATCTCATTTTCTAAAGTCCATTTTATAAATTCGCAAAAAAAAATTGCAAAAATCTTCAGAAATTCGCAAAATAACACCGTTTGAACTTCCTCCGTGGAAATTGTTAGAGCTTCATGGTTTTGGACGCCGCGGACAGGCCGGAAGTCTTATTAAAGCCAAATTTGCTAAATCTCGTTCTTAAAAGTCCGTTTTATGAATTCGCAAAAATATTTTGCGAAAAAGACGTCGTTTGGATTCGCAATTTGTAAGTTAGGCAAAGTATTAGTGGAAATTGTTAGAGCTCGGCGGTTTTAGACGTAGCGGACAGGCCGGAACACTTACAAAAGCAAAGTTTGCTGAATTTCATTCTTTAAAGTCCTTTTTATAAATTCGCGAAAATATTTTGCGAAACAATCGCGCACTTTGAAATTTAGGCAATATTTGAGTGGAAATTATTAGAGCTTGCGGGTTTTGGACGCAACGGACAGACCGGAGGACTTACAAAAGCAAAATTTGCAAAATCTCATTTATAAAAGTCCATTTTATAAATTCGCGTAAAAAAATTGCAAAAATCTTCTGAAATTTGCGAACTAATACCGTTTGAAGTTCACCCAGTGAAAATTGTTAGAGCTTCATGGTTCTGGACGCTGCGGATAGCCCGGAAGACCTATAAAAACCAAATTTGTTGAATCTTATTCTTAAAAGTCCGTCTTATGAATTCGCGAAAATATATTTGGAAAAAGACGCCGTTTCAATTCGCAATTTGTAATTTAGGCCAAATATGAGTGGAAATTGTTAGAGCTCGGTAATTGTTAAACGCAGCGGACAGGCCGGTAGACTTACAAAAGCCAAGTTTTCTAAATTTCATTCTTTAAAGTCCTTTTTATAAATACGCGATTTTTTTTGCAAAACATTTGGCGCACTTTGAAATTTAGGCAAAATTTGTGTGAAAATTATTAGAGCTTGACAGTTTTGGACGCAGCAGATAGACCGGACGACTTGCAATAGCAAAATTTTCGAAATCTCATTCTTAAAAGTCCATTTTATAAATTCGCGAAATTTTTTTGCAAAAATCTTCAAAAAACCGCAAACTAACACCGTTTGAACTTCCCCCCGTGAAAATTGTTAGAGCTTCATGGTTTTGGACGCCGCGGACAGACCGGAAGACTTATAAAATCAAAATTTGCTGAATCTCATTCTTAAAAGTCTATTTTATCAATTCGCGAAAATGTTTTGCAAAAATAACGCCATTTGGATTCGCAATTTGTTATTTAGGGCAAATATGAGTGGAAATTGTTAGAGCTCAGCGGTCTTAGACGTAGCGGACAGGCTTACAAAAGCAAAGTTTGCTGAATTTCATTCTTTAAAGTCCTTTTTATAAATTCGCGAATTTTTTTTGCAAAACTACCGCCGCACTTTGAAACTTAGGCAAAATTTGAGTGGAAATTATTAGAGCTTGACGGTTTTAGACGCAGCGGACGGACCGGAAGACTTACAAAAGCAGAATTTGCAAATCTCATTCACAAAAGTCCATTTTATAAATTCGCAAAAAAAAATTGCAAAAATATTCAGAAATTCGCAAACTAACACCGTTTGAACTTCCCCCGTGGAATTTGTTAGAGCTTCATGGTTTTGGACGCCGCGGATTTTTGCAATTATTAAACTAGACTAGGTAGATAATATCAACAACTAGACTAACTTGTCTAGACTATGCCTTAATATATCTTCTTCCAAAATTTATCTAAATTTAACTTGAAAACTAGCTTGTCTAAACTAATCTAAATCTCGCAATCTAGACTAGATAGATAAATGAAACTTAAAACGCAATTATTTAACTAGTTAGACTAGATAATACCGAAAACTAGAATATTCTATCTAGTCTAGATTTGATGCAATCTTGTTCCAAAGTTTGTCTAAATTTCACTTAAATCTCTCTTGCTTGTTTTAACTAGTCCAGATCTCAGAAATTAGACTAGGCAAATGCATGAAATTTTAATCACAGTTAGTTAACTAGTCTAGTTAGATAATAATGAAGACTAGAATATTTTATCTAGTCCAGATTTGATGCAATCTTCTTTCGAACTTGGTCTAAATTTCCCTTGAAAACTAGCTTGTTTTGGCTAGTCCATATCTCAGGAACTAGACTAGGTAAATGCATGAAATTTAAAACACATTTAGCTAACTAGTCCAGTTAGATAATAGCGAAAACTAGGATATTCTATCTAGTCTAGATTGTTGTCTAGCTAATTCCAAATTTTGTATAAATGTGGCTTCAAAACTAGCTCCTTTTAACTAGTCTATATCTATGGAAATAGACTAACTAGACACATGGGAATAAAAGCGCAATTATTAAGCTGTTCTAGATAGATAATACCGAAAACTAGAATAATCTATCTAGACTACATCTGAATATAGTTTCTTCAAACTTAGTCTAAATTTAACTTGAAAACTAGCTTGTCTAAATTAATCTAAATCTCGCAATCTAGACTAGATAGATAAATGAAACTTAAAACGCAATTAGTCATTTAGTCAAGATAGATAATAGCAGAAACTAGAATATTCTATCTAGTCTAGATTTTATGCAATCTTGTTCCAAACTTTGTCTAAATTTAACTTGAAAACTAGCTTGTCTAAATTTATCTAAATCTCGCAATCTAGAATAGATAGATAAATGAAACTTGAAACACAGTTAGTTAACTACTAAAGCTAGATAATACCGAAACTAGAATATTCTAACTAGTCTAGGTTTGATACAATCTTGTTCCAAACTTTGTCTAAATTTCTCTTGAAAACTAGCTTGTTTTGGCTAGTCTAGATCTCAGAAACTCGATTAGCTAAATGTATGAAATTTTAAACACAATTAGTTAACTAGTCTAGTTAGATAATACCCGAAACTGGAATATAGTATCTAGTCTAGATTTGATGCAATCTTGTTCCAAACTTTGTCTAAATTTCTCTTGAAAACAAGCTTGTTTTGACTAGTCTGGATCTCAGAAACTCGACTAGCTAAATGCATGAAATGTTAAACACAATTAGTTAACTAGTCTAGTTAGATAATACCGGAAACTGGAATATAGTATCTAGTCTAGATTTGATGCAATCTTGTTCCAAACTTAGTCTAAATTTCTCTTGAAAACTAGCTTGTATTGATTAGTCCAGATCGCAGGAACTAGACTAGTTAAATGCATGAAATCTTAAACACAATTAGCTAACTAGTAAAGCTAGATAATACCGGAAACTAGAATATTCCATCTGGTCTAGATTTTATGCAATCTTGTTCCAAACTTTGTCTAAATTTCTCTTGAAAACTAGCTTGCCTTGGCTAGTCCAGATCTCGGGAACTAGACTAGTTAATTGCATGAAATTTTAAACACAATTAGTTAACTAGTAAAGCTAGATAACACCGAAAACTAGAATATTCTATCTAGTCTAGATTTTATGCAATCTTGTTCCAAACTTTGTTTAAATTTCTCTTGAAAACTAGCTTGTTTTGAGTAGTCTAGATCCCAGGAACTAGATTAGTTAAATGCATGAAATTTTAAACACAATTAGTTAACTAGTCTAGTTAGGTAACACCGAAAACTAGAATATTCTATCTAGTCTAGATTGTTATCAAGCTGATTTAAAACTTTGTCTAAGCTCCTCTTAACTTAACTTTATCGCGGGAACTAGACTAGCTAAATACAAGAAACATGATAGATTGAAAATTTCAATGGAAATGAATTTTTTTGTAAATTAGCAAGTATTTTAATTTATTCGCGAAATTTTTTTTAAAATTTGTGCGAAATTTCCAACGTAGTTGTTGATTGAATGACGTTGTCTAATCTCGTCGAATGAGTTGGACTAGATAGTAATTAATTGCGAAATTAAGATAAGGCGGCGTAGAGGTGGGTGCGAGTGAGAAATCGCGAGTCGATGAGGAGAGAAGCGCGTGGATAAAAGATCAAATGAATTGCACTTTAACTTCGGCTAAAAATAGATTTTGCAAAATTTTATTTTGCGAATAATAAAATTTAAATTTTCGGCGGTAACTTGAAAATTTCGAACGTTTTAACGGAATTCGTGTTTTGGCCAAAATTGGAAATTTGACTTTGTCTGCTCGTCGTTCGGTCATTTAGACTTTGTCTATCTGTCATTTGGTCATTTTGACTTTGTCTGTCTGTCGCTCGGACATTTTGACTTTGCCTGCCCGTCGTTCGGACATTTTGACTTTGTCTATCCGTCGTTCGGTCATTTTGACTTTGTCTATCTGTCATTTGCTCATTTTGACTTTGTCTGTCTGTCGCTCGTACATTTTGACTTTGCCTGCCCGTCGTTCGGTCATTTTGACTTTGTCTGCCCATCGTTCGATCATTTTGACTTTGTCTGCCCATCGTTCGATCATTTTGACTTTATCTGCCCGTCGTTCGGTCATTTTGACTTTGTCTATCCGTCGTTCGGTCATTTTGACTTTGTCTATCTATCATTTGCTCATTTTGACTTTGTCTGTCTGTCGCTCGGACATTTTGACTTTGCGTGCCCGTCGTTCGGACATTTTGACTTTGTCTATCCGTCGTTCGGTCATTTTAACTTTGTCTGCCCATCGTTCGGTCATTTTGACTTTGTCTGCCCATCGTTCGGTCATTTTGACTATCTGCCCGTCGTTTGGTCATTTTGACTTTGTCTATCTGTCATTTGCTCATTTTGACTTTGTCTGTCTGTCGCTCGTACATTTTGACTTTGCCTGCGCGTCGTTCGGTCATTTTGACTTTGTCTATCTGTCATTTGCTTATTTTGACTTTGTCTGTCTTTCGCTCGGACATTTTGACTTTGCCTGCCCGTCGTTCGGACATATTGACTTTGTCTATCCGTCGTTCGCTATTCGCCGGCGCGAGTGGTGTAGTGGTGACGCTCGTGGCCTCATGTTAGAGCGCTAACTGACAAGTATAGAGGTCCCGAGTTCTATCCCCAGTGCCGGCCGCATTTGTTCCAGAAGACAAATGTGAAAAATGGTAATTAGCGCAATTTACAATAACAACAGGTTTCTGGGCCTAAGTGAATGTGAATGTAGAATACAATAGGCCATAGGCCGACGTGTTCGAAGGGTCGGCAAACCCGGCATTCACATCGAACCAAACTTTAAAAAAAAAACAAAAAAAAAAAAAAAAAAATCCGTCGTTCGGTCATTTTAACTTTGTCTGCCCATCGTTCGGTCATTTTGACTTTGTCTGTCCATCGTTCGGTCATTTTGACTTTGCGCGCGTCGTTGGGTCATTTTGACTTTGTCTGCCCGTCGTTCGGTTATTTTGAATTTGTCTGACCGTCGTTCGGTCATTTTGACTTTGTCTGCCCGTCGTTCGGTCATTTTGGGACATTTTTCGAAAATTTCGTCGATTGTTCAATTTCGGACAAATTTTGATTTTTGAAAATACCGCCTCCGTCTGTCCAGAAACAAAAGCTAACTAACTGCTAAATCGAAAAGTTTCGAAATAATCCTCTTGTAACAATTTCATCTTGATACAACTTCATGTTGAAACAACTTCATGTTGAAACAACTTCATCTTGAAACAACTTCATGTAGAAACAACTTCATGTAGAAATAGCTTCATGTTGAAACAACTTCATGTTGAAACAACTTCATATAGAAACTACTTCATGTGAAAACTACTTAATGTAGAAACAACTTCATGTTGAAACAACTTCATGTAGAAACTACATCGTGTAGAAACTACTTCGTGTAGAAACAACTTCATGTAGAAACAACTTCATGTAGAAACAACTTTAAGTAGATACTACTTTAAGTAGAAATAACTTCATGTAAAAACATCTTCACGTGGAAACAATTTAATGTAGAAACAACTTCATGTTAAAGCAACTTCATGTTAAAACAACTTCATGTAGAAACTACTTCATGTAGAAACAACTTTGTGTAGAAATAACTTCATGTTGAAACAATTTAATGTTGAAACAACTTCATGTAGGAACAACTTCATGTTGAAACAACTTCGTGTAGAAACTACTTCATGTAGAAACAACTTTATGTTGAAACAATTTCATGTAGAAACTACTTCATGTTGAAACAACTTCATGTAGAAACAACTCCGTGTTGAAACAACTTAATGTTGGAACAACTTCATGTACAAACAACTTGATGTTGAAACAACTTTCTGTAGAAACAACCTTATGTAGAAACAACTTTCTGTAGAAACAGCTTCATGTTGAAACAACTTCATGTAGAAACAACTTCATGTTGAAACAATTTTCTGTAGAAACAACTTCATGTTGAAACAACTTCATGTAGAAACAACTCCATGTTGAAACAACTTCATGTTGAAACAACTTCGTGTAGAAACAACTTCATGTTGAAACAATTTTCTGTAGAAACAACTTCATGTAGAAACAATTTCATGTTCAAACTACTTCGTGTAGAAACTACTTCATGTAGAAACAACTTCGTTTAGAAACTACTTCATGTGGAAACAACTTCATGTAGAAACAACTTCATGTTAAAACAACTTTCTGTAGAAACAACTTCATGTAGAAACAACTTTCGGTAGAAACAACTTCATGTAGAAACTACTTCATGTTGAAACTACTTCATGTAGAAACAACTTTCTGTAGAAACAACTTCATGTAGAAACTACTTCATGTTGAAAATACTTCATGTAGAAACAACTTTGTGTTGAAACAACTTAATGTTGGAACAACTTCATGTAGAAACAACTTCATGTTGAAACAACTTCATGTAGAAACAACTTCATGTTGAAACAATTTTCTGTAGAAACAATTTTCTGTAGAAACAACTTCATGTAGAAACAACTTCATGTAGAAACTACTTCATGTTGAAACAACTTCATGTAGAAACAACTTCATGTTGAAACAATTTTCTGTAGAAACAATTTTCTGTAGAAACAACTTCATGTAGAAACAACTTCATGTAGAAACTACTTCATGTTGAAACAACTTCATGTAGAAACAACTTCATGTTGAAACAATTTTCTGTAGAAACAATTTTCTGTAGAAACAACTTCATGTAGAAACAACTTCATGTAGAAACAACTTCATGTAGAAACTACTTCATGTTGAAACAACTTCATGTAGAAACAACTCCATGTTGAAACAACTTCATGTTGAAACAACTTCGTGTAGAAACAACTTCATGTTGAAACAATTTTCTGTAGAAACAACTTCATGTAGAAACAATTTCATGTTCAAACTACTTCGTGTAGAAACTACTTCATGTAGAAACAACTTCGTTTAGAAACTACTTCATGTGGAAACAACTTTATGTTGAAACAACTTAAGGTTGAAACAACTTAATGTTGAAACAACTTCATCTAGAAACAACTTCATGTTGAAACAACTTAATGTTGGAACAACTTAATGTTGGAACAACTTCATATGGAAACAACTTCATGTTCAAACTACTTCGTGTAGAAACAACTTCTTGTTGAAACAACTGCTAGTAGAAACAACTTCAAGTAGAAACAACTTCAAGTAGTAACGACTTCAAGTAGAAACAACTTCATGTTAGAACAACTTCAACTTCGCGCGTTGATGCAACTTCACGTTGAAACAATTTGCAACAAATATTGGTCCAAATCCAGTTCAATTGGACTAGATAACTACCCTAATCCTTTCAAGTCGACTAAGGCATGACCTAGTCTTATAGCTCAGGCAGTATCAAGATTAATTAAAAGCCAAAATATGAAGATTTAGTTCAAACAGACTAGAGATCAAATGGACTAGACACGTTGTAGACTAGAACGCGTAGTCTAGATTAGACACCACGGATTATGTTGGTGTTCTAGTCTACTTCTTTCTTCTTCAACTTCATTTTGAAACAACTTCACATCGGCGTTGAATTTTGAACAAATTTTGTTGGAAGCTTGTCGAAAAAATTTAAAAAAAAACTTCATCTGAGACAGCTTCAAGTTGAAACAACTTCAAGTTGCAATAACTTCATGTTGAGGAAACCTCGCGTCCGACCAACTTCGCATTGACGCAACTTCACGTTTAAACAGCTCTTCGAAAATTGAAAAAAAAAACTCCATCTGAAACAACTTCAGGTTGAAACAACTTCATGTTGAAACAACTTCATGTTGAAAAACCCACGTGTCGGACCAACTTCACGTTGAAACAGCTTGTCGGTAAATTAAAAAAAAACTCCATCTGAAACAGCTTCAGGTTAAAACAACTTCGTGTTGAAACAATTTCATGTTGGAACAACTTCGCGTCGGACCAACTTCGCATTAACGCAACTTCACGTTGAAACAGCTTGTCAAAAATTAAAAAAAAACCTCCATCAGAAATAGCTTCAGGTTGAAACAACTTCATGTTGAAACAACTTCAAGTTGCAATGACTTCATGTTGAAACAACTTCATGTTGAAACAACTTTATGTTGAAACAACTTCATGTTGAAACGGCCTCGCGTCGGAACAACTTCGCATTGACGCAACTTTACGTTAAAACAAGTCTAGTCTACTTCTTTCATCTTCAACTTAATTTTGAAACAACTTCACATTGGACCACGCGTACCCAACTTAATTCAAACGCGTATCGATTGTTTAATTCTGAACAAATTTTGTTGGCAGCTTGTCGAAAAAATTAATAAAAAAACTCCATCTGAAACAACTTCAGATTGAAACAACTTCATGTTGAAACAACTTCATTTTGAAGAAACCACGCGTCGGACCAACTTCGCGTTGACGCAACTTCACGTTGAAACAGCTTGTCGAAAATTAAAAAAAAACTGCAATTGAAACAGCACCAGATTGAAACAACTTCGTCTTGAAACAACTTCATGTTGAAACAGCCTCGCGTCGGAACAACTTCGCAATGACGCAACTTCACGTTAAAACAAGTCTAGTCTACTTCTTTCATCTTCAACTTCATTTTGAAACAACTTCACATTGGACCACGCCTACCCGACTTAATCCAAACGCGTATCGATTGTTTAATTCTGAACAAATTTTGTTGAAAGCTTGTCGAAGAATTAAAAAAAAACACCATCTGAAACAACTTCAGATTGAAACAACTTCATGTTGAAACAACTTCATTTTGAAAAAACCACGCGTTGGGCCAACTTCGCATTGACGCAACTTCACTTTGAAACAGCTTGTCGAAATTTAAAAAAAAACTCCTTCTGAAACAGCTTCATTTTGAAACAACTTCATGTTGAAACAACTTCGAGCTGAAAAAACCACGCGTCGAACCAATTTCACATTGACGCAACTTCACGTTGAAACAGCTTGTAAAAATTTAAAAAAAAAAAAAAACTCCTGACAAAACATCTGAAACAGCTTCATGTTGAAACAACTTAATTTTGAAAAAACAACGCGTCGCATCAACTTCGCATTGACGCAGCTTCACGTTGAAACAGCTTGTCGAAAAATTAAAAAAAAAACTCAATTTGAAACAGCTTCAAGTTGAAACAACTTCATGTTGAAACAACTTCATTTTGAAAAAAAAAATCATTTTGAAAAAAACCCGCGTCGGAACATCTTCGCATTGATGCAAACTTCACGTTGAAACGGCTTGAAAAATTAAAAAAAAAACTCCATCTAAAACAGCTTCAGGTTGAAACAACATCATGTTGAAACAACTTCATGTTAAAACAACCTCGCGTCGGACCGATTTCGCATTGAAGCAACTTCACGTTGAAACAAGTTGCAAGAAATATTAGTCCAAATCGATTTCAATTAGACTAGATGACTAGCTTCCAAGTGGATTAAGACTTCCTTCCAAGTGGATTAAGGTTTGATCTAGTCTAATAGACCAGGGAGTATTAAGAAATATGAAAATTTAGCTCAAAGAGACTAGTGGACTAGGGATGGATTAGACACGGTGTAGATTAGACTAGTCTAGTCCAGTCTAGATTAGAGAGAATGGATGATGTTAGAGTTAGTCTAGTTCGTTGTGTTAAAAAATGTAAACATATATTCGTCGATTATCTTATTCCCATTATTATGCTCCGAAATACACACAGGCAAAGGCAGCAGCAACGTCGGAGGAGAGTAGAAGTTTCGAAATTATCCATTCCACGGTTATATGTAACTAGTCCGTGCGCCCAGGCGAAGCCTCGACCGCAAACACTTTGTCCGCACCACTCGCCCCAGCCGAGCCTTCGCCTGGCCGACTATACCAGAGAGAAATAGACTCGATCCGACCCTAGCTTTCCCTCAGACTGACGCGCGAGAGAGAGCAGCGCATCGCGATAGTAGCGCGTCGGAGCGAGACGGAGCCATTGCGGCGGTGGAGGGGGCCGCGGGCGAGCTAACCTGACTACACATGAGCCTGTCCGTGGTTCGATCCGAATGCCGGAACGGAGCGAGAGGGCGAGTGAGAGACAGCGCGAGAGCGGCGGCATCGAATTGCGGACGGGCCCAGAACGGCTGAGTCACAGTAATTGATAATAAGTTGCCGATTGCTGCTAGTTCCACTCACACACACACACACACTAACGCTAACCCTCGATGTAGGCTTTCCACGTTACACAACACACGGCTTATACACCGTTCCGTCATTCAAACATTCTAGTCTACCTACTCTAATACAAACTAGTCTTGTCTGTCTTATCTAGTATAGTCTTTATTCTAGCCTAGTCTTGTCTAATCTATCTAATTTAGTCTAGTCTACACAAATCTAATCTAGCCTAGTCTAATCTAATCTATCTAATTTAGTCTAATCTACTCAAATCTAATCTAGCCTAGTCTAGTCTAATCTACCTAATTTAGTCTAGTCTACACAAATCTAATCTAGCCTAGTCTAGTCCAATCTATCTAATTTAGTCTAGTCTACACAAATCTAATATACCCTTGTCTAGTCTAATCTATTTTAGTCTAGTCTACTCAAATCTAATCTACCCTAGTCTAGCCTAATCTATCTATTTTAGTCTAGTCTACTCAAATCTAATCTAGCCTAGTCTAGTCTAATCTACCTAATTTAGTCTAGTCTACACAAATCTAATCTAGCCTAGTCTAGTTCAATCTATCTAATTTAGTCTAGTCTACTCAAATCTAATATACCCTTGTCTAGTCTAATCTATCTAATTTAGTCTAGTCTACACAAATCTAATCTAGCCTAGTCCAGTCTAATCTATCTAATTTAGTCTAGTCTACTGAAATCTAATCTAGCCTAGTCTAGTCCAATCTATCTAATTTAGTCTAGTCTACTCAAATCTAATATACCTTTGTCTAGTCTAATCTATCTATCTTAGTCTAGTCTACTCAAATCTAATCTACCCTAGTCTAGTCTAATCTATCTATTTTAGTCTAGTCTACTCAAATCTAATCTAGTCTAGTCTAGAAGTCTAGTTTGAGTAGACCAAACCTAATCTATACTAGTCTAATCTCTCTATTTTAGTCTAGTCTACACAAATCTAGTCTATTCTAGCCTAGTCTACACAAATCTAGTCTATTCTAGCCTATTCTAATCTGTCTAGTCTAGTCTAGTCTTGTATCTTTCTTGTCTGTATCTAGCCTTGTCTACTTGTCTCCTTCTTGTCTGTATCTAGTCTTGTCTACTTGTCTCCTTCTTGTCTGTATCTAGTCTTGTTTACTTGTCTACTTCTTGTCTATATCTAGTCTTATCTCTTTCTTGTCTTGTCTATCTAGTTTACTAGATTAAAATCTACATAATTTAATGAATTCGCTAAAATGCTGACTAGATTTGACTGGATGGATTAGTTTGTGCCTACCATGATCCACATATTCATTATAGGTCACTAGTCCAATTCAATTTCAACATGAAGTTGTTGCAACGTGAAGTTGTTGCAATACGATGTCGCAACGTGAAGTTGACTCAATGCGAAGTCGCAACGTGAAGTTGTCGCACCACGAAGTTGTCGCAGCATGAAGTTGTTTCAACGTGAGGTTGTTTCAAGATAAAGTTGTCGTAACGTGAACTTGTCACAACATGAAGTTGTTTCAAGATGAAGTTGTTGCAACATGAAGTTGTCGCAATGCGAAAGTCGAAACGTGAAGTTGTCGCAGCACGAAGTTGTCGCAGCACGAAGTTGTCGCAACATGAACTTGTCGCAACATGAACTTGTCGCAACATAAACTAGTCCCAATATGAACTTGTCCCAACATGAACTTGTCGCAACATCAACTTGTCGCACATGAACTTGTCCCAACATAAACTTGTCGCAACATGAACTTGTCCCAACATGAACTTGTCCCACATGAACTTGTCGCAACATGAAGTTGTTTCAAGATGAAGTTCTTGCAACATGAAGTTGTCGCAATGCGAAGTCGCAACGTGAAGTTGTCGCAACATAAAGTTGTTTCAAGATGAAGTTGTTGCAACTTTTTGAAGTTGCAACATGAAGTCCCAACGTGAAGTTGTCGCACCATGTTTTGTCGCAACTTGAACTTGTAGCAATATGAAGCTGTATCAACATGAAATTATTTCAACATAAACTTGTCGTTATATGTACTTGTCGCAACATGAAGTTGTTTGCACTACCACTTGCACTATTAGTCGAACTAGATAGGAACTGGTTGTTTCGATGAAGTTGGTTCAATATGAAGTCGCAACATGAAGTTGTCGCAGTGCGAAGTCGCAACGTGAAGTTGTCGCACCAAAGTTGTTGCAATATAAAGTTGTTTCAACATCAAGTTGTTTCAAGATGAAGTTGTTGCAACGTGAACTTATCGCAACGTGAACTTGTCGTTACATGAAGTTGTTTCAACGTAAAGTTGTTGCAATGCGAAGTCGCAGCGTGAAGTTATCGCAACATGTAGTTGTCGCAACACGAAGTTGTCGCAACATGAAGTTGTCGCAATATGCAATTGTATCAACATGAAGTTGTTTCAACATAAAGTTGTCGTAACATGAACTTGTCGCAACATGAATTTGTTTGCACTAAAACTTGCACTATTAGGCGAAGTAGATAGGAACTGGTTGCTTCGATAAAGTTGGTTCAATACGAAGTCGCAACATGATGTTGTCGCAATGCAAAGTCGCAACGTGAGTTGTCGCATCACGAAGTTGTCGCAACATGAAGTTGTCGCAATATGTAGTTGTTTCAACATAAACTTGTCGCAACATGAACTTGTCGCAACATGAACTTGTCGCAACACGAACTTGTCGCAACACGAACTTGTCACAACATGAAGTTGTTTCAAGACGAAGTTGTTGCAACATGAAGTTGTCGCAGTGCGAAGTCGCAACGTGAAGTTGTCGCAATACGAAGTTGTTTCAACGTGAAGTTGTCTCAAGATAGAGTTGTCGCAACGTGAACTTGTCGCAACATAAACTTGTCACAACATGAACTTATCGCAACATGAAGTTGTTTCAAGATGAAGTTGTTGCAACATGAAGTTGTCGCAGTGCGTTGTCGCAACGTGAAGTCGCAATACGCAGTTATTTCAACGTGAAGTTGTCTCAAGATAGAGTTGTCGCAACGTGAACTTGACGCAACATAAACTTACCGCTACATGAAGTTGTTTCAAGATGAAGTTGTTGCAACTTGAAATTGTCGCAATGCGAAGTCGCAACGTGAAGTTGTCGCACCACAAAATTGTCGCAACATGAACTTGTCGCAACATGAAGTTGTCGCAATGGGAAGTCGCAACGTGAAGTTGTCGCACCTCGATGTTGTCGCAACATGAAGTTGTCGCAATATGTAGTTGTTTCAACAAAAAGTTCTCGCAACATGAACTTGTCGCAACATGCACTTGTTGCAACATGAACTTGTTGCAAAATAAAGTTGTTTCAAGATGAAGTTGTCGCAGCATGAAGTTGTCGCAATGCGAAGTCGTCGCAACATGAAATTGTCACAATATGAAGTTGTATCAACATGAAATTGTTTCAACATAAAGTTGTCGCAACATGAAGTTGTTGCAATGCGAAGTCGCAACGTGAAGTAGTCGCACCACGAAGTTGTCGCAACATGAAGTTGTCGCAAGATAAAGTTGTTTCAACCTGAAGCTGTTTCAACATGAAGTAACATGTACTTGTCGCAACATGAAGTTGTTTCAAGATGAAGTTGTTGCAATATGAAGTTGTCTCGTCCGTCTAGTACTAGGCCGACAAGACTAGGCAGACAAGACTAGGCAGACAAGACTAAGCAGAAAAGACTAGGCAGAAAAGACTAGGCAGACAAGACTAGGCAGACAAGACTAGGCGGACAAGACTAGGCAGACAAGACTAGGCAGACAAGACTAGGCCGACAAGACTAAGCAGAAAAGACTAGGTAGACAAGACTAGGCAGACAAGACTAGGCAGACAAGACTAGGCGGACAAGACTAGGCAGATAAGACTGGGCGGACAAGACTAGGCAGATAAGACTAGGCAGACAAGACTAGGCGGACAAGACTAGGCAGACAAGACTAGGCAGATAAGACTAGGCCGACAAGACTAGGCAGACAAGACTAGGCATACAAGACTAGGCAGACAAGACTAGGCGGACAAAACTAGGCAGACAAGACTAGGCAAGAAGAAAAGTATTGTCCGCCTAGTCTTGTCCGCCTAGTCTTGTCTGCCTAGTCTTGTCTGCCTAGTCTAGTCAGTCTAGACTTGTCCGCTTAGTCTTGTCCGCCTAGTTTTGTCCGCCTAGTCTTGTCTGCCCAGTCTTTTCTGCGTAGTCTTGTCGGCCTAGTCTAGTCTACCTAGTCTTGTCTGCCTAGTCTTGTCTGCCTAGTCTTGTCTGCTTAGACTTGTCTGCCTAGTCTTGTCTGCCTAGTCTTGTCTGCCTAATCTTGTCTACCTAGTCTTGTCTGCCTAGTCTTGTCTGCCTAGTCTTGTCTGCCTAGTCTTTTCTGCTTAGCCTTGTCGGCCTAGTCTTGTCGGCCTAGTCTTGTCTGCCTAGTCTTGTCTGCCTAGTGTTGTCTGCCTAGTCTTGTCTGCCTAGTCTTGTCTGCCTAGCTTTGTCGCCTAGTCTTGTCTGCCTAGTCTTGTCTGCCTAGTCTTGTCTGCCTAGTCTTGTCTGCCTAGTCTTGTCTGCCTAGTCTTGTCAGCCTAGTCTTGTCTGCCTAGTCTTGTCTGCCTAGTCTTGTCTGCATAATCTTGTCTGCCCAGTCTTTTCTGCGTAGTCTTGTCGGCCTAGTCTTGTCTACCTAGTCTTGTCTGCCTAGTCTTGTCTGCCTAGTCTAGTCAGTCTAGACTTGTCCGCTTAGTCTTGTCCGCCTAGTTTTGTCCGCCTAGTCTTGTCTGCCCAGTCTTTTCTGCGTAGTCTTGTCGGCCTAGTCTTGTCTACCTAGTCTTGTCTGCCTAGTCTTGTCTGCCTAGTCTTGTCTGCTTAGACTTGTCTGCCTAGTCTTGTCTGCCTAGTCTTGTCTGCCTAATCTTGTCTACCTAGTCTTGTCTGCCTAGTCTTGTCTGCCTAGTCTTGTCTGCCTAGTCTTTTCTGCTTAGTCTTGTCGGCCTAGTCTTGTCGGCCTAGTCTTGTCTGCCTAGTCTTGTCTGCCTAGTGTTGTCTGCCTAGTCTTGTCTGCCTAGTCTTGTCTGCCTAATCTTGTCTGCCCAGTCTTTTCTGCGTAGTCTTGTCGGCCTAGTCTTGTCTACCTAGTCTTGTCTGCCTAGTCTTGTCTGCCTAGTCTTGTCTGCTTAGACTTGTCTGCCTAGTCTTGTCTGCCTAGTCTTGTCTGCCTAATCTTGTCTACCTAGTCTTGTCTGCCTAGTCTTGTCTGCCTAGTCTTGTCTGCCTAGTCTTTTCTGCTTAGTCTTGTCGGCCTAGTCTTGTCGGCCTAGTCTTGTCTGCCTAGTCTTGTCTGCCTAGTGTTGTCTGCCTAGTCTTGTCTGCCTAGTCTTGTCTGCCTAGCTTTGTCGCCTAGTCTTGTCTACCTAGTCTTGTCTGCCTAGTCTTGTCTGCCTAGTCTTGTCTGCCTAGTCTTATCTGCCTAGTCTTGTCAGCCTAGTCTTGTCTGCTTAGACTTGTCTGCCTAGTCTTGTCTGCCTAGTCTTGTCTACCTAGTCTTCTCTGCCTAGACTTGTCTGCCTAGTCTTGTCTGCCTAGCTTTGTCGCCTAGTCTTGTCTACCTAGTCTTGTCTGCCTAGTCTTGTCTGCCTAGTCTGGTCTGTCTAGTCTTGTCTGCCTAGTCTTCTCTGTCTAGTCTTGTCTGTCTAGTCTTGTCTCCCTAGTCTTGTCTGCCTAGTCTTCTCTGCCTAGTCTTGTCTGCCTAGTCTTGTTTGCCTAGTCTTGTCCGCCTAGTCTTGTCCGTCTAGACTAGTCCGTGTAGTCTTGTCTGTCTAGTCTATAATAACCAATAATTACAGTTTTAGTTTCGAAAAAATTGAAAACAAGTTGACGTCCGCTCGTCCGTCTCTCTCTATCCTGTTGGAAACCGGTCGGGTAACAAGTGAACGTCGCTTTTGTTCGATTCGAAATGCAGCAAATTCAAAGTTCCCGCCACAAGAAAATCCACAAAAACCTAATTAAACAAACAAAATTTTCGCGGGAAATTCAAAATCTTCGAAAACAACCTACAAAATTTTCGCGGGAAATTCAAAATCTCCGAAAACAACCTGACCAGAATTCAACACTAAATCTCGCGTTATCCTAAGTGTAGGCTAAAACTGAAAGCAGATTTGGAAACTAGAAGCCATAATCTATAAACCTAGACGTTAAACGTTGTTTTAGACCGCGTAGTTGCAAAGATATTCTGGAATGAAAAAACTTCTCCAACTCATAACCTAACCTGAAGCATTAAACCTCAAATATCTCGCATAATACTAAAACCAGCTTAAAACTAAAAACAGATTTGAAAACTAAAAGCTTTAATCTATAAACCTAGGTTGGATATGTATTTTTAGTCCGACTACTAAGATATTCTGGAATGAAACAAACTTTTCCAACAAATGAATCATTACTACTAAACCTCAAATATCTCGCTTAATACTAAGTGTGGACTAAAACTAAAAGCAGATTTGAAAACTAAGAGCTTTAATCTATAAACCTAGGCGCTACACGTTGTTTTAGTCCGAGTAATAACAGAGATATTGTGGAACGAAAATCTTCTCCAACTCAGAACCTAACCTGAAGGATTACCACTAAACCTTAAATATCTCGCTTAATACTTTAACCAGCTTAAAACTAAAAACAGATTTGGGAACTAGAGGCTTTAATCTATAAACCTAGGTTGGAAATTTATTTTTAGTCCGACTACTAACTAAGATATTCTGGAATGAAACAAACTTTTGCAACAGATTCATTACTACTAAACGTCAAATATCTCGCTTAATACTAAGTGTGGACTAAAACTGAAAGCAGATTTGGAAACTAGAAGCCATAATCTATAAACTTTGTTTCATTCCGCGTAGTAACAAAAATATTCTGGAATGAAAAAACTTCTCAAACTCATAACCTAACCTGAAGCATTAAACCTCAAATATCTCGCTTAATACCAAAACCAGCTTGAAACTAAAAACGGATTTGAAATCTAGAAGCCTTAATCTATAAACCTAGATGAGAAACGTTTGTATAGTCAAACCTAATCTAACCTAACCTAATCTGAACCTTTACTACTAAATCTCAAATATCTCGCTTAGTTTTAGGCTCAGGCTAAAACCGAAAACAGATTTGGAAATTGGAAGTTTCAATCTACAAGTCTAGACCTGATTTGTTCAACTAGTCTAACTAGTAAAAATGTTTTATCTGCGCTAAAGTATTTTTCGCGTGTCGTTTACTGCATTAAACCTCAAATATCTCGCTTAATACCAAAACCAGCTTAAAACTAAAAACAGATTTGAAATCTAGAAGCCTTAATCTATAAACCTAGACGAGACATATTTTTATAGTCAAACCTAATCTAACCTAACCTAATCTGAAGCTTTACCACTAAACCTCAAATATCTCGCTTAGTTTTAAGCCCAGGCTAAAACCGAAAACAGATTTGGAAACTGGAAGTTTCAATCTACAAGTCTAGACCTGATTTGTTCACCTAGTCTAGCTAGTAAACAAGTTTTATCTGCCCGAAAGTATTTTTCGCGTGTCGTTTACTTAATATTCGCCGTGGACTAGCAGCAAAACTAAGTTTGGAAACTAGTAGAGTGCTTAGTTTATCCATAGCGTTTAGTTTGTTTGTTCATATTCAGTTTTTCGGGCACAGTTGGCTCAATACCTGTCGCAGACTAAATCTAAAAGCGGTTTCGGAAGGTTAGGTTCGGTTAGGTTTCGAACGATTTAGATTTAAAGATTTAGAACGTTCGGTCTAAGCGTTCCATGGAGTTTCGTTAGCCTCGGTCGCGGATTACGAAAGTCACTCGAGCAGGAAAGTTGGTTGCGTCGCGTTTCTTGACGAGGGGTTGTCGGAATCGAGAGCTCTTTGTGCGCGGTTGCGCCCTTTGGGGACAGAGGGCGCGTGGTCAGAGCCGCCTAGACGCTCCGTTTTATGGATTATTTCTCGACGGAAACAATTTTGAGACGGACAGACGGACAGACTGGAGAATTACGGACAGACTGGAAAATAACGGACAGACGGACAGACTGTCCGTGTGTCCGTCTATCAGTCTGTCCGACTGGAAAATTGTCTCAGTCATTGCTTAGATGTTTTTTTTTTTGGGAAGATGATGGGCTGAAGGGGGTTAATTTTGGCTTATTTTTGAAACCTTGAAGGGATGAATTGACGTGAAAATTTTCTACTAAATTGGTGTGTTTTGCAAAAATTATTTTTGGGGATTTGCAAAATATCGGGACCAAGCCTCAGGATATTTCTTAAATCCGCTAATATCACCAAAAACAATTGAAATTCTAAATATTCAACTTAGACTAAGCTTCGGTCGAGTATTAGTTTTAATCGCGCAGTAAACCACGATTTCTTTGTCAAAAAAAATCTTGAACGAAAATCAAAGGGGGCGAGTTTGCGCGGCTGCGAGGCGCCCGCACGACTTCGCAGGTCCGTAAATGCTCTGGCCGACTGCTTTACAATGTGACCGGGACTTGAGAGCCGTCTCGCTCCCGCCCGCCGTCCGCCGCCTTCTCGCTCTCACTCGGCTGACGTCAGCCGTGGATGTGAGGGACCCGGTACAAAAATAGCCTCGCTATCGCTCAAACGTTTCACAGAAACGTGCAGCGTTTATTCACTTGTTTTTCCACGACGCATCGCCCGCCAAATACGAAAAATAGCTAAATCTAAATGTCTACAAAGGATTTAGTGGACTAGCTGATTAGCACTAGACGTTTCGTGTTGTATGTTTTTTGCTGAAGGATTTGATTTATTTGCGAAAAATTCGCGTAGTCATCACAGTTTTAGCTGCGCTGCGTTCAGATTGTTTTCGTCTGATTTATGCAAATTTTGCAAAAACATCACGAATTTCCAAAGTTACAATTTTTGGTTTCTTTGACGTTTCGATTTATAACAGACGTAATTTGATGAAATTTGCAACGGTATTTGCCAAAGGTCTGCTTTATGCAAATTTGAAAGAATTTTGCAAAAATTTCGCGAATTTCCAAAGTTAGAACATCTCAAAGTTTGATCCAAATTTGGTTTTCAAATATTCGTCGACGTTTCGATTCATGACGGGCAGACGAACAGACTTGGCTAGATGAAATTTAGCCTGAATATCGCGGTATGTTTGCTTTATGCAAATTTGAAACAATTTTGCAAAAATTTTGCAAAGTTACAAATTTTGTGTCAAAAGTATGGGTTTCAAATGTTCTTTAACGTTTCGTTTTATAATAGACAGACGAACAGACACAAGTTGATGAAATTTGCAATGGTATTTGGCAAAGGTCCAATTTATGCGAATTTGCAGGAATTTTGTAAAAATATCGCGAATAGCCAAAGTTGGAACATATTAAAGTTTGGTCAAAATTGGGTTTCAAATAGTTGTTCACGTTTGTATTCATAACGAGCAGACAAACGGACTCAGCTAGATGCAATTTGGCCTGATTATCTCAAAATGTCTGATTTATACCGATTTGTAAAAATTTTGCAAAAATTTCGCGAATTTCCAAAGTTACAAAATCTGTTCAAAATTTAAGTTTCAAATGTTCTTTGACGTTTCGATTTATAACAGACAGACAAACAGACGCAGTCTGATGAAATTCACAATGGTATTTGTCAAAGGTCCAATTTTTGCGAATTTTGACGAATTTTGCAAAAATATCGCGAATCGCCAAAGTTGAAACATCTCAAAGTTTGGTCAAAATTGGGTTTCAAAAATTTGTTAACGTTTCTATTCATAGCGAACAGACAAACAGACTCCGCTAGATGCAATTTAGCCTGATTATTTCAAAATGTCTGATTTATACAAATTTCAAAGAATCTTGCAAAAATTTCGCGAATTTGCAAAGTTACAAACTTTGTTCAAAATTTAAGTTTCAAATGTTGTTTGACGTTTCGGTTTATAACAGATTGACAAACAGACACAATGTGATGAAATTTGAAATGGCATTTGCCAAAGGTCCAATTTATGCGGATTTGAACGAATTTTGCAAAAATATCGCCAATTTCCAAAGTTGGAATATCTCAAAGTTTGGTCAAAATTGGGTTTCAAAAATTTGTTGACGTTTCAATTCATAACGAACAGACAAACAGACTCCGCTAGATGCAATTTAGCCTGTTTATCTCAAAATGTCTGATTTATACAGATTTGAAAGAATCTTGCAAAAATTTCGCGAATTTGCAAAGTTACAAACTTTGTTCAAAATTTAAGTTTCAAATGTTGTTTGACGTTTCGGTTTATAACAGATAGACAAACAGACACAATTTGATGAAATTTGAAATGGCATTTGACAAAGGTTTGACCAATTTATGCGGATTTCAACGAATTTTGCAAAAATATCGCGAATCGCCAAAGTTGGAACATCTCAAAGTTTGGTCAAAATTGCATTTCATATATTCCTTGACGTTTCGTTTCACGAACAGACAAACAGACTCAGCTAGATGCAATTTAGCCTTATTATCGCAAAATGTCTGATTTATGGAAATTTGAAGGAATTTTGCAAAAATTTCGCGAATTTCCAAAGTTACAAGTTTTGTTCAAAATTTAAGTTCCAAATGTTTTTTGACGTTTCGATTTATAATAGACAGACGAACAGACGCAATTTGATGAAATTTGCAACGGTATTTGTCAAAGGTCCAATTTATGCGGATTTGAATGAATTTTGCAAAAATATCGCGAATCGCCAAAGTTGGAACATCTCAAAGTTTGGTCAAAATTGCGCTTCATATATTCCTTGACGTTTCGTTTCATAACGAACAGACAAACAGACTCGGCTAGATGCAATTTAGGCTGATTATCTCAAAATGTCTGATTTATACAAATTTGGAAGAATCTTGCAAAAATTTCGCGAATTTGCAAAGTTACAAGTTTTGTTCAAAATTTAAGTTTCAAATGTTGTTTGACGTTTCGGTTTATAACAGATAGACAAACAGACACAATTTGATGAAATTTGAAATAGCATTTGGCAAAGGTCCAATTTATACGGATTTGAATGAATTTTGCAAAAATATCGCGAATCGCCAAAGTTGGAACATCTCAAAGTTTGGTCAAAATTGCGTTTCATATATTCCTTGACGTTTCGTTTCATAACGAACAGACAAACAGACTCAGCTACATGCAATTTAGCCTTATTATCGCAAAATGTCTGATTTATGCAAATTTGAAAGAATTTTGCAAAAATTTCGCGAATTTCCAAAGTTACAAGTTTTGTTCAAAATTTAAGTTCCAAATGTTTTTTGACGTTTCGATTTATAACAGACAGACGAACAGACGCAATTTGATAAAATTTGCAATGGTATTTGTCAAAGGTCCAATTTATGCGGATTTGAATAAATTTTGAAAAAATATCGCGAATGGCCAAAGTTGGAACATCCCAAAGTTTGGTCAAAATTGGATTTCAAATATTTGTTGACGTTTGTATTCATAACAGATAAACAGACTCAGCTAGATGAAATTTAGTCTCAATATAGCAAAATGTCTGTTTCATACATATTTGTAAAAATTTTGCAAAAATTTGGCGAATTTCCAAAATTACAAACTTTGGTCAGACATTAGGTTTCAAATGTTCTTTGGCGTTTCGATTAATAACAGACAGACAACCAGACGCTGTCTGATGAAACTTGCAATGGTATTTGTCAAAGGTACAATTTATGCGAATTTGAACGAATTTTGCCAAAATATCGCGAATTTCCAAAGTTGGAACACCTTAAACTTTGATCAAAATTGCGTTTCAATTATTCCTTGATGTTTCGATTCATAACGAACAGACAAACAGATTTAGGTAGATGCAATTTGGCTTGATTATCGCAAAATGTCTGATTTATGCAAATTTGAAAGAAATTTGCACACATTTTGCGAATTTCCAAAGTTACAAACTTTGGTCAAAATTTAGGTTTTAATGTTCTTCGACATTTCGATTTATAACAGACAGACGAACAGACCTAGTCTGATGAAATTTGCAATGGTATTTGTTAAAGGCTCATTTTTTGCGAATCTGAACGAATTTTGCAAAAATATCGCGAATCGCCACAGTTATAACATCTTAAAGTTTGGTCAAAATTGGGTTTCAAATATTTGTTGACGTTTCTATTCATAACGAGCAAAGAAACAGACTCTGCTAGATGAAATTTAGTCTGATTATCTCAAAATGTCTGTTTTATACCAATTTGTAAAAATTTTGCAAAAATTTCGCGAATTTCCAAAGTTACAAAATCTGTTCAAAATTTAAGCTTCAAATGTTGTTTGACGTTTCGGTTTATAACAGATCGACAAAGAGACACAATTTGATGAAATTTGAAATGGCATTTGGCAAAGGTCCAATTTATGCTGATTTGAACGAATTTTGCAAAAATATCGCGAATCGCCAAAGTTGGAACATCTCAAAGTTTGGTCAAAATTGCGTTTCATATATTCCTTGACGTTTTGTTTCATAACGAACAGACAAACAGACTCAGCTAGATGCAATTTAGCCTTATTATCGCAAAATGTCTGATGTATGGAAATTTGAAAAAAAATTGCAAAAATTTCGCGAATTTCCAAAGTTACAAAATTTGTTCAAAATTTAAGTTCAAAATGTTCTTTGACGTTTTGATTAATAACAGACCGACGACACAATTTGATGAAATTTGCAAAGGTATTTGCCAAAGGTCCAGTTTATGCGGATTTGAATGAATTTTGAAAAAATATCACGAATCGCCAAAGTTGGAACATCCCAAAGTTTGGTCAAAATTGGATTTCAAATATTTGTTGACGTAGGTATTCATAACGAACAGACTCAGCTAGATGCAATTTAGCCTGATTATCGCAAAATTTGTTTTATGCAAATTTGAAAGAATTTTGCAAAAATTTCGCGAATTTCCAAAATTACAAACTTTGCTCAAAAATTAGGTTTCAAATGTTCTTTGACGTTTCAATTTATAACAGATAGATGAACAGAAACAATTTGATGAAATTTGCATTGGTACTTGGCAAGGGTCTAATTTATGCGAATTTAAACGAATTTTGCAAAAATATCGCGAATCGCCAAATTTGGAACATCTCAAAATTTGGGCAAAATTGGGTTTAAGATATTCCTTGACGTTTTGTTTCATAACGAATAGACAAACAGATTTGGCTAGATGCAGTTTAGCCTGAATATCGCAAAATGTCTGTTTTATACAAATTTGTAAAAATTTTGCAAAAATTTTGCGAATTTCCAAAGTTATAAAATTTGTTCAAAATTTAAGTTTCAAATGTTCTTTGACATTTTGATTTATAATAGACAGACGAACAGTCGCAACTTGGTGAAATTTGCAATGGTATTTGGCAAAGGTCTAATCTATGCGAATTTGAACAAATTTTGCAAAAATATCGCGAATCGCCAAAGTTGTAACATCTAAAACTCTGGTCAAAATTGAGTTTCAAATATTTGTTGACGTTTCTAATCATAACGAACAGACAAACAGACTCAGCTAGATTAAATTTAGCTTGATTATTGCAAAATGTCTGATTTAAGCAAATTTTAAAGAATTTCGCAAAAATTTCGCAAATTTCCAAAGTTGGAACATCTCAAAGTTTGGTCCAAATTTGGTTTTCAAATTTTCGTTGACGTTTCGATTCATAACGGGCAGACGAACAGACTTTGCTAGATGAAATTTAGTCTGAATATCGCGGAATGTCTTTTTTATGCAAATTTGAAAGAATTTTGCGAAATTGCAAAGTTACAAATTTTTGACCAAAATTTAAATTTCCAATGTTCTTTAGCGTTTTGAGTTAAAACAGACAGACGAACAGATTTAGTTTGATGAAATTTGCAACGGTATTTGCCAAAGGTCTGCTTTATGCAAAATTGAAAGAATTTCGCAAAAATTTCGCGAAATTGCAAAGTTGCAAATTTTTGGCAAAAAATTAAATTTCCAATGTTTTTAAGCGTTTTGAGTTATAACAGACAGACGAACAGACTTAGTTTGATGAAATTTACAACGGTATTTGCAAAAGTTCTACTTTATGCAAATTTAAAAGAATTTTGTAAAAATTTCTCGAATTTCCAAAGTTAGAACATCTTCAAAGTTCGGCAAAATTTGGATTTTAAATATTTGTTGACGTTTCGATTCCTAACGAACATACAAATAGGTCAGCTTTATGCAAATTTGAAAGAATTTTGCAAAAATTTCGCGAATTTCCAAAGTTAGAACATCTCAAAGTTTGGTCCAAATTTGGTTTTCAAATATTCGTTTCGATTCATAACGGGCAGACGAACAGACACAATTTGATGAAATTTGCATTGATATTTGTCAACGGTCCAATTTTTGCAAATTTTACCGAATTTTGCAAAAATCTCGCGAATCGCCAAAGTTGGAACATCTCAAAGTTTGGTCAAAATTGGGTTTCAAACATTTTGAAACAAAACTCTTTGACGTTTCGATTTATAACAGACAGATAAACAGACGCAATCTGATGAAATTTGCAATGATATTTGTCAAAGGTACAATTTATGCGAATTTGGACGAATTTTGCAAAAATATCGCGAATCGCCAAAGTTACAACATCTCAAAGTTTGGTCAAAATTGGGTTTCAAATATTTTATTGACGTTTCTATTCTAAACGAACAGACTCAGCTAGATGAAATTTAGCCTGATTATCGCAAAATGTCTGTTTTATACGAATTTGTAAAAAAATTTGAACATTTTTGCGAATTACCTAAATTACAAACTTTGGTCAAAAATTAGGTTTCAAATGTTCTTTAACGTTTCGATTTATAACAGGCATACGAACAGACACAATTTGTTGAAATTTGCAAAGGTATTTGTCAAAGGTCCAATTTATGCGAAATTGAAAGAATTTTGCAAAATTATTGCGTATCGCCAAAGTTGGAACATCTCAAAGTTTGATCAAAATTAGGTTTCAAATATTTGTTGACGTTTCTATTCATAACGAACAGACAAATAGACTCAACTAGATTAAATTTTGCCTGATTATCGCAAAATGTCTGTTTTATATGAATGTGTAAGAATTTTGCAAAAATTTTGCGAATTTTCAAAATTACAAACTTTGGTCGAAAATTAGGTTTCAAATATTCTTTGATGTTTCGATTTATAACAGACAGACAAACAGACGCCGTTTGATGAAATTTGCAATGATATCTGTCAAAGGTCCAATTTATGCGAATTTGGACGAATTTTGCAAAAATATCGCGAATTTCCAAAGTTGGAACATCTTAAACTTTGATCAAAACTGCGTTTCAATTATTCCTTGACGTTTCGATTCATAACAAACAGACAAACAGACCCAGCTAGATGAAAGTAGGGAAAGATCCTATGTTCTAGACCCTCCTCCTCATCCAACCTCCTCTGGCCTTGACCTTGACCTTGGCACTTCCGGTTTCGACTTCCAGTTTCCGGTTTAGACTTCTGGTTTCGGCTTCCGGTTTTGACTTCCGGTCTTCATTAACGGAACTTCCGGATGCGCAGGAAAATTAAAAAAATAGATGCGAGGCGGGAAAATTCAAAATTAGGTGTCGGCGGAGCAAGTGAGGTGTGTAGTTGGTTGTATATATCAACGAGTCTAAATACATGAGACTAGATAGATGGGGCTAGATACATGAGACTAGATAGACGGAGCTAGATACATGAGACTAGATAGACGGGGCTAGATACATGAGACTAGATAGACGGGTCTAGATTCATGAGACTAGATAGACGGAGGCTAGATTGACGGGGCAAGATACATGAGACTAGATAGACGGGGCTAGATACATGAGACTAGACAGACGAAGCTAACTACACGAGACTAGATAAGACTGAACTAAAATATATAAGGAATTGTTTTGTGTTTTAATTGAATAAACATATTAAGATTTTGATTTATCAGTAGTCGGTTAGGCGTAACCGGATGTTTCACTCATAACAACTCCCTGTTATCTTATAAGCTGCACGCGAGTGGAGAAATAATAAATTATGAAGCGCGGTCTAATCAATGTCTTGAGATTATTGGTTTTAGGACGGACAAGATCGGACAATACCGAACAAGCTCGAACAAGAACGGACAAGACTATACCGACCACATATTTATCCGAAAAATTTCCTATGAGTAAGCGAAATTTCTTAAACTTGTCTGTGACCCAGATCGTATTAATGTTTTTCATTTATATAAATACCAAAGAGTTCAATTTTCTGGCATCCACTTTTCATCTACTTGCGTCAACTTTTCATCTACTTGCATCCACTTTTCATCTACTTACATCAACTTTTCATCTACTTGCATCCACTCTTCATCTACTTGCATCCACTTTTCATCTACTTGCATCCACTCTTTATCTACTTGCATCCACTCTTCATCTACTTGCATCTACTTTTCATCAACTTGCATTCACTTTTCATCACGCTAAACAGGGTGTGAGGTCTATGTGATCCCACGTTAAACAGGGTGTGAGGTCTATGTAAACCCACGCTAAACAGGGTGTCAGGTCTATGTAACCCCACGCTTAACAGGGTGTAAGGTCTATGGTGCGCCACGCTAAAGAGGATGTGAGGTCTATTTTTAATCAGCTTTCATCAGCTTTAATCTCATTAGGTTAGTTGTGTTAGCATTAGGTTAGGTTAGCATTAGGTTAGGTTAGCATTAGGTTAGGTTACGGGGAGGTTAGGAATGAAGTGCGTTTCATTCCTAACCTCCCCGTAACCTAAAATAATGCTAAGATAACCTAGAAGTCAAAACCGGAAGCCGTAACCGGAAGTCGAAACCAGAAGTTCCAAGGTCAAGGTCAGAGGAGGTTGGAGGAGGAGGGTCTCGAACATAGGATCTTTCCCTACTGATGAAATTTAGTCTGATTATCGCAAAAAGTATGTTTTATACGAATTTGTAAAAATTTTGCAAAAATTTTGCGAATTTGCAAAATTTACAAACTGGTCAAAAATTAGGTTTCAAATGTTCTTTGACGTTTCGATTTATAACAAACAGACAAACAGACGCAATCTGACGAAATTTGCAATGGTATTTGTCAAAGGTCCAATGTATGCGAATTTTGCAAAAATATAGCGAATTTCCAAAGTTACAAACTTTGGTAAAAATTTAGGTTTCAAATGTTTCTTGACGTTTCGATTTATAACAGTCAGAAGAACAGACGCAACTTGATGAAATTTGCAATGATATTTGTCAAAGGTCCAATTTATGCAAATTTGAACGAATTTTGCAAAAATATCGCGAATCGCCAAGGCTGGAACATCTCAAAGTTTGGTCAAAATTGAGTTTCAAATATTTGTTGATGTTTGTATTCATAACGAACAGACAAACAGACTCAGCTAGATGAAATTTAGCATAATTATCGTAAAATGTCTGATTTATGCAAATTTCAAAGAATTTTGCAAAAATTTCGCGAATTTCCAAAGTTACAAATTTTGTTTAAAATTTAAGTTTCAAATGTTTTTTGACGTTTCGATTTATAACAGACAGACGAACAGACACAATTTGATGAAATTTGCAATGGTATTTGGCAAAGGTCCAGTTTATGCGAATTAGAACGAATTTTGCAAAAATATCGCGAATAGCCAAAGTTGGAACATTTTAAAGTTTGGTCAAAATTGGGTTTCAAATATTTGTTGACGTTGACTATTCATAACGAGCAGACAAACAGACTCAGGAAGATGCAATTTGGCCTGATTATCTCAAAATGTCTGATTTATACCAATTTGTAAAAAATTTGCAAAAATTTCGCGAATTTCCAAAGTTACAAAATCTGTTCAAAATTTGTTCAAAAAAGTTTCAAATGTTCTTTGACGTTTCGATTTATAACAGACAGACAAACAGACGCAGTCTGTTAAAATTTGCAATGGTATTTGTCAAAGGTCCAATTTATGCAAATTTTGACGAATTTTGCAAAAATATCGCGAATCGCCAAAGTTGGAACATCTCAAAATTTGGTCAAAATTGCGTTTCATATATTCCTTGACGTTTCGTTTCATAACGAACAGACAAACAGACTCGGCTAGATGCAATTTAGCCTTATTATCGCAAAATGTCTGATTTATGCAAATTTGAAAGAATTTTGCAAAAATTTCGCGAATTTCCAAAGTTACATACAAGTTTTGTTCAAAATTTTAGTTCCAAATGTTTTTTGACGTTTCGATTTATAACAGACAGACGAACAGACGCAATTTGATAAAATTTGCAATGGTATTTGTCAAAGGTCCAGTTTATGCAAATTTGTACCAATTTTGTAAAAATATCGCGAATCACCAAAGTTGAAACGTCTCAAAATTTGGTAAAAATTGGGTTTCAAATATTTGTTCACGTTTGTATTCATACCGAACAGATAAACAGACTCAGCTAGATGAAATTTAGCCTGTTTATCGCAAAATGTCTGTTTTATACGAATTTGTAAGAATTTTGCAAAAATTTCGCGAATTTCCAAAGTTACAAAATTTGTTCAAAATTTAAGTTTAAAATGTTCTTTGATGTTTCGATTTATAACAGACAGACGAACAGACGCAGTCTGATGAAATTTGCAATGGTATTTATCAAAGGTCTGATTTATGCAAATTTAAACGAATTTGGCAAAAACAACGCGAATCGCCAAAGTTACAACATCTCAAACATCAGTTTGGTCAAAATTTGGGTTTCAAATATTTGTTGACATTTATATTCATAATGAACAGACAAACAGACTCAGCTAGATGAAATTTAGCATGATTATCATAAAATGTCTGTTTTATGCAAATTTTAAAGAAATTTGCAAAAATTTTGCTAATTTCCAAAGTTACAATTTTTGTTCAAAATTTAAGTTTCAAATGTTCATTGACGTTTCGATTTATAACAGACAGACGAACAGACACAACTTGATGAAATTTGCAAAGGTATTTATCAAAGGTCCAATTTAGGCGGATTTAAACGAATTTTGCAAAATTATCGTGAATCGCCAAAGTTGGAACGTCTCAAAATATGGTCCAAATTGGGTTTCAAATATTTTTTTACGGTTTGATTCATAACGAACAGACTCAGCTAGATGCAATTTTGCTTGATTATCTCAAAATGTCTGATTTATGCAAATTTTGACGAATTCTGCAAAAATTTCGCGAATTTCCAAAGTTACAAATTTTGTGTAAAATTTAAGTGTAAAATGTTCTTTGACGTTACGATTTATAACAGACAGACGAACAGACGCAACTTGATGAAATTTGGAATGATATTTGTCAAAGGTCCAGTTTACGCAAATTTGAACGAATTTTGTAGAAATATCGCGAATCGCCAATGTTTCAACATTTCAAAGTTTGATCAAAATTTGGTTTAAAATATTTGTTGACGTTTCTATTCATAACGAACAGACAAAAAGACTAAGCTAAATGAAATTTGGCATAATTATCGCAAAATCTGTCTGTTTTATGCAAATTTGAAAAAAAATATGCAAATTTCCAGTTACAAAAATTTTTCAAAATTTAAGTTCAAAATGTTCTTTGACGTTTCGATTAATAACAGACCGACGAACAGACACAATTTGATGAAATTTGCAAAGGTATTTGCCAAAGGTCCAGTTTATGCGGATTTGAATGAATTTTGAAAAAATCTCGCGAATCGCCAAAGTTGGAACATCCCAAAGGTTGGTCAAAATTGGATTTCAAATATTTGTTGACGTTTGTATTCTTAACAAACAGATAAACAGACTCAGCTAGATGAAAATTAGCCTCAATATCGCAAAATGTCTGTTTCATACATATTTGTAAAAATTTTGCAAAAATTTGGCGAATTTCCAAAATTACAAACTTTGGTCAGAAATTAGGTTTCAAATGTTCTTTGGCGTTTCGATTAATAACAGACAGACAACCAGACGCTGTCTGATGAAACTTGCAATGGTATTTGTCAAAGGTACAATTTATGCGAATTTGAACGAATTTTGCCAAAATATCGCGAATTTCCAAAGTTGGAACACCTTAAACTTTGATCAAAATTGCGTTTCAATTATTCCTTGACGTTTCGATTCATAACGAACAGACAAACAGATTTAGGTAGATGCAATTTGGTTTGATTATCGCAAAATGTCTGATTTATGCAAATTTGAAAGAAATTTGCACAAATTTTGCGAATTTCCAAAGTTACAAACTGGTCAAAATTTAGGTTTCGAATGTTCTTTGACATTTCGATTTATAACAGACAGACGAACAGACCTAGTCTGATGAATTTTACAATGGTATTTGTTAAAGGCTCATTTTTTGCGAATCTGAACGAATTTTGCAAAAATATCGCGAATTTCCAAAGTTAGAACAACTCAAACTTCAAATTTCAAAATTGGGTTTCTAATATTTGTTAACCTTTCTATTCATAACGGGCAGACGAACAGACTTCCGTAGATAAAATTTAGCCTGATTATCGCGAAATGTCTGATTTATGCAAATATGGACGAATATTGAAAAAATTTCGCGAAATTCCAAAGTTACAAATTTTATTCAAAATTTAAGTTCCAAATGTTCTTTAACGTTTCGATTTATAACAGGCATACGAAGAGACACAATTTGATGAAATTTGCAAAGGTATTTGTCAAAGGTCCAATTTATGCGAAATTGAACGAATTTTGCAAAAATATCGCGCATTGCCAAAGTTGGAACCTCTCAAAATTTGGTCAACGATTTTGATCGTTGTGAATTGAAAATTTGACGTTTCGTTTCGTAACGATCAGACCAACAGACTCAGCTAGATGCAATTTAGCCTGAGAATCGCAAAATGCCCTGTTTTATGCAAATTTTAAAGAATTTTGCCAAATTTTCGCAAATTTCCAAAGTTACAAACGTTGTTCAAAATTTAAGTTTCAAATGTTCTTAGACGTTTCGATTTATGACAGACAGACAAACAGACGCAGTCTGATGAAATTTGAAATTGTATTTGTCAAAGGTCTAATTTATGGGAATTTGAACGAATTTTGCAAAAATATTGCGAATAGCTAAAGTTGGAACATCTCAAAATTTGGTCAAAATTGGGTTTCACATATTTGTTGACGTTTCTATTCATATCGAACAGACAAACAGACTCAGCTAGATGCAATTTAGCCTGATTATCGCAAAATGTCTGTTTTATGCAAATTTGAAAGAATTTTGCAAAAATTTTGTGAATTTCAAACTTTCGTCAAAATTTAGGTTTGAAATGTTCCTTGACGTTTTGTTTTATAGCAGACAGACGAACAGACGTAGTCTCATGAAATTTGTAATGGTATTTGTTAAAGGTTATGTAGGTAACTCCGCCTGCAGTCCATTGGGTGGATTGAGTAGCCCAGTGGTGCTGTTGCCGGTCCCAAGCCCGGATAAAGGAGGAGGGTTGAAACAATGGGCTAGCAACCCATTTTTCGTAAAAGAAAAATTTCGATAAACAGCCTCGGAAATACGACGGAACAAAACGACGACGACTGCTTCGAAAAAGAACTATGAGACTGGCCACATGGAATATTGAAGGTATAAGAATCAAGCAAACTGAGGTCTTCCGAGAACTAAAACAACACAAAATAGATATCACTGAAACCAAAAAAAAGGGAAAAGGGAGTGAAGAAATAGAGGATTACATTCATTTATATAGCGGGGTAGACAAAAGCGAAAGAGCAAAAAGAGGAATTTCTATTGCTATTCACAAGAAATTCAGGAAGAACATATTAGCAGAATTAGACCAAATTTCAACGAGTAATTTCGCATAGTCCTAAACAAGTTAGATTAGCCAAATTTTTTACAAACTAAGATAAGGCTTCATAGTTAAGCTGTGCAATATTTTAGCAAAATCCGTCCGTTGGTTCGCCTGTGCCGCAAGTTTGCAAATCTAACAAAATTAGACAAAATACTTCTTACTTATCAAAATACTTACATTTTAAATTCTAAATAAAGAAATGAAAACACAGAAGACCAGGTTGGTGGGTTTGTTTAGTCAAAATATTTAATAGATTTTCGATTATTATTTTGCTTTTAAGCAATTTTCAGTCTTAAAATTATCAATTTCCGAGAGCGAATGAGTGAAATGGTGCGGGTCGCGAGTGAACTAAATGACAGTTAAAACAGGGTGTTAAGTAACGTCGGGAGTGTTAGCTTCGCGGAAAGTCAAATCGTTATTTGCCGAAAACTTTTGCAGTGCGCGAGTGTAAAGTCGGGAGTGTTAGTTCCGCGCGAAATTAAATGTTTAGGGAAAGTTTCCGTAAAAATTTGCAAATAAAATCGTGCCGTAGACAAAGACACAGTGTTAGATCCGCGAGTAAACAAACAAAAAACGTGGTGTTAGGGCAGTGATGGAACCGTTCAATGGCTGGTGGATATGGTTGGGGGAGCGGCGCAGACTGCAGGAGACGCCTGTAGGGCATGAAGGACGCCTGCCGCTCGGAGTCTCAGAAAAGTGCAGGCTACCGTCCACTGCACAAAGGTAGGTCCTGCAAGAGATTGAGCGCCAAGATGTCAAGTAGTGAGTGATTTTTTTAATTTATTAAGCCTCTATGGACAAGGGCTATGGCCTTGTTCTTGTTCTGACTGTTTGCCAGTATCTTCAGTAGTGTCTGTTTATGCTCTTTGGACAAGGGTCCAAAGGTTCCATGCCATTTTAAAACCTTGGTAGTTGTTCACCAATCTTTTAAATTAGTTCCTACCATGAACGCTTCTCTCTGAGATACCAATCTGCCTAACATAATTTTCACATTCTTTGAACCATCTCGGCCTTGTCTTCTTAGATCAGATGAAACCCCATATTTCTTTGGTTAGTCGGTCACCGTCCATCTTCATGAGATAACAATCGTCAAATATACCGTAACATAACAATCGACTTCTTAATGGATGCTGTAATGGATCTGTCTTGCTGTACAAGTCCTCTCATTCGCCGCTGTGCATCAATCCAGCTGTTACGATTTTCCTGAATATTCTCGTTTTTCCAACCGTTCAGCTTGATGGTCGGCTCTATTCATGGTCAAAACTCTACTTTCGTACAATTAATGAAAAATTGATTTAATAACGTAAAATCAATAACAAGAACTTTTTGGTCCCCAAAAAAAAATAAAATTCAAAATTTAAGAAAATTTGTTGTAAAGTTTTTTCGTGATTTTTTTTTGGTTACCCCAAGGAAATCGAAGTGCTGAAAACGGTTTTCCAGTTTATTTTGCTCTAAAGTTACAAATAAACAAGTTTTATATATTTTTCGCTTTACACCTCTTGCATTTCCGACTGATTCCACGCTGTTATAACTTTTGAACGACTCACCACAGAGACTTCTAGTCTTCACCAATCGATTCAGCGTCCCAAAATTAGTCCGAGGACGTATATAATATTCAATAGGAAGCTTTCAATTAAGAAATACCGTCGACACAGAGAGTCTAGACCGCGGAAACGACGAAATGCGAGAAAATCAATTTTGTCAAAATTGTTATTTTTTGAGTTATAGCAAAATTTAAAAACGTTTCTGAAAGCAATTTTGCTTCTGATTGCAGATATGCAAATTATATTTCGCTAGCTCTTTCTGTTCAGTATCGCCTGCAAGAATTGAAGAAATTTTCAAGAAATTTCGGCGTTCAAGTAGAGATCTCGGAAAGTCGAGAATTTCCAGTGGACAATCTGAATATATTAATAGGAAAATGTGCTTCTGAAAACGATGCCGCAATCCGTTTTTGATTAACTGCGTCCGTTTCCGAGATATCTACTTAGTAAATCGAGAATCGGGTCAATTTCAGTTTGAAATATCTCGACGAATAATTGAATCTCTCCAGACAGTTTACACATCGAGTTGTTCGTCTTGTCGCGTAGTTTCTGTGTGCAGAAAATGAACAATTTCGCTGCTTTTTACCGTTCTCGAAAAAATCGAAAAAAACTGAAAAAGCACATATTTTTCGAACGAAATTATGGAAAATTTTTGTTGAAAATTTTTTTGGACATTTTTTTCATGATTTTTTTTTTGTTACCCCAAGGAAATCGAAATGCTGAAAACGGTTTTCCAGTTTATTTCGCTCTAAAGTTACAAATAAACAAGTTTTATATATTTTTTCGCTGTACAAAAACCTATTTCCCATTTTCGACGCATTTCTTCTTTTTCTTTAAGTGCCGTCTCCTCTTAGAAGGTTGGCAATCATCATGGCGATGCGCACTTTCGACTTCGCGAGAAATGCGAGAAAATCGATTTTGTCAAGATCGTTATTTTTTGTTACAGCAAAATTTAAAAAAAAAATTAAAAATTTTGCGAAATTGCAAAGTTACAAATTTTGGGCCAAAACTTAAATTTCCAATGTCCTTTAGCGTTTTGAGTTAGAACGGACAGACAAACTGACTTAGTTTGATGAAATTTGGAACGGTATTTGCCAAAGGTCTACTTTATGCAAATTTAAAAGAATTTTGCAAAAATTTCGCAAATTTCCAAAGTTAAAACATCTCAAAGTTTGGTCCAAATTTGGTTTTCAAATATTCGTTGACGTTTCGATTCATAACGGGCAGACGAACAGACTTTGCTAGATGAAATTTAGTCTGAATATCGCGGAATGTCTTTTTTATGCAAATTTGAAAGAATTTTTCGAAATTGCAAAGTTACAAATTTTTGACCAAAATTTAAATTTCCAATGTTCTTTAGCGTTTTGAGTTAAAACAGACAGACGAACAGATTTAGTTTGATGAAATTTGCAACGGTATTTGCCAAAGGTCTGCTTTATGCAAATTTGAAAGAATTCCGCAAAAATTTCGCGAAATTGCAAAGTTGCAAATTTTTGGCAAACAATTAAATTTCCAATGTTTTTAAGCGTTTTGAGTTATAACAGACAGACGAACACACTTAGTTTGATGAAATTTACAACGGTATTTGCAAAAGTTCTACTTTATGCAAATTTAAAAGAATTTTGTAAAAATTTCTCGAATTTCCAAAGTTAGAACATCTTCAAAG
The DNA here is from genome assembly GCA_944588485.1 of Phosphuga atrata. Taxonomy (NCBI): domain Eukaryota; kingdom Metazoa; phylum Arthropoda; class Insecta; order Coleoptera; family Silphidae; genus Phosphuga; species Phosphuga atrata. The sequence continues at coordinate 28,714,074 of OX155906.1, forward strand.
TTCGGTCAAAATTTGGATTTTAAATATTTGTTGACGTTTCGATTCCTAACGAACATACAAATAGGTCTGCTTTATGCAAATTTGAAAGAATTTTGCAAAAATTTCGCGAATTTCCAAAGTTAGAACATCTCAAAGTTTGGTCCAAATTTTGTTTTTAAATATTCGTTGACGTTTCGATTCATAACGGGCAGACGAACAGACTTGGCTAGATGGAATTTTGCCTGAATATCTCGGAATGTCTTCTGTATGCAAATTTGAAAAAAATTTGCGAAATTGCAAAGTTACAAATTTTTGGCCAAAATTTAAATATCCAATGTTCTTTAGCGTTTTGAGTTATAACAGACAGACGAACAGACTTACTTTGATGATATTTGCAATGGTATTTGACAAACGTCTACTTTATGCAAATTTGAAAGAATTTTGCAAAAATTTCGCGAATTTACAAAGTTAGAACATCTCAAAGTTTGGTCCAAATTTGGTTTTCAAATATTCGGTCACATTGAATTATACAACAGACATTTGCATGTTAGTACTAGCCCCAGTATATTTTCACGTCAGTAAAGTTGCTCACGTCAACGGCAAATGTCCTGTTGAAACCACACATCGTTGGTCACATTGAATTATACAACAGACATTTGCATGTTATTACCAGTCCCAGTACATTTTCACGTCAGTAAAGTTGCTCACGCCATCACCGTCAACGGTGAACGCTTCGCGACTTCTTTTGGCCTGAATTGGATGGTCCATAGCATCCCATTCAGGCCAAAGGAAGTCGGTAATTATCGAACTGTAGCGTTCGCCGTTGACGGTGATGGCTTGACCAACTTTAGTGAAAATGTACTGGGACTACTCATCATCATCATTCAGCTCTCCAATGCTCTCTGTGTCCATTGCTAGACATAAGCTTTCTGCCCATTCCCTCCTGCCTTGAGCTCTCTGTATCCAGTTGCCTGCACATCTTTCTAGATCGTCCGTCTAACGTGTAGGGGGTCTTCCCTTACTTCTAATATCCAAGCTCGGTCTCCACTCGAGCAGCCTTTTCGCCCATCTTCCACTTCCACTTGAGTTTGCCATCTTCATTTCTTCAAATCTTCATTTCTTATATGATCCCGCAGTGACACTCCGAGCATGGACCTTTCCATCTTGCGCTGTGTTACCATAAATTTCTTTACGCTTGCTCTGGTTAGTGTTAAGGTTTCAGCTCCATAGGTCATGACGGGCAACAAACACTGATGACTGGGATTGGGACTAGTGACTGGGACTAGTAATAACATGCAAATGTTTGTTTATAATTCAATGTTATAAACGATGTGTGGTTTCAACAGAACGTTCAGACGTTTACAGAACAGACGAACAGACTTAGTTTGATGAAATTTAAATATCCAATGTTCTTTAGCGTTTTGAGTTATAATAGACAGACAAACAGACTTAGTTTGATGAAATTTGCAACGGTATTTGACAAAAGTCTACTTTGTGCAAAGTTGAAAGAATTTTGCAAAAATTTCTCGAATTTCCAAAGTTAGAACATCTCAAAGTTTGGTCCAAATTTGGTTTTCAAATATGCGTTGACGTTTCGATTCATAACGAACAGGCGAATAGACCTAGCTAGATGACATTTAGTCTCGCTATCGTGGAATGTCTGAGTTACGCAAATTCGTAAAGAATTTTGCAAAAATCTTGCGAATTTCAAAATTTAAGTTACAAATATTCTTAGACGTTTCCGTGTATAGGCCGATTCTCATATACGCGACACTCAGCTACGCGAAGTCACGCGACAATCAGCTACGCGACGTTACGCGACAATCAGCTACGCGACATCACGCGACAAACAGCTACGCGACATCACGCGACATTACCTGTCAAATAATGATTACATTGTTTTAAATGGGCACATTCTCACTATGGCTACGCAACGTGCCCATTTAAAGGCCGATTCTCATATACGCGACACTCAGCTACGTGACATCACGCGACATCGCCTGTCAAATAATGATTACGTTCTTTTAAATGGGCACGTTCTCACTATGGCTACGCGACGCGCCCATTTAAAACAATGTAATCATTATTTAAGAGGCGATGTCGCATGACGTCGCGTAGGTGAGTGTCGCGCATATGGGAATCGAACTTTAATGGGCACGTTTTCACTATGGCTACGCGACAGCTACGCAACGTGCCAATTTAAAACAATGTAATCATTATTTGACAAGCGATGTCGCACGACGTCGCGTATCTGAGTGTCGCGCATATGGGAATCGACCTTTAATGGGCACTTTCTCACTATGGCTACGCGACGCGCCCATTTAAAACAATGTAGTCATTATTTAACAGGCGATGTCGCACGACGTCGCGTAGGTGAGTGTCGCGCATATGGGAATCGAACTTTAATGGGCACGTTTTCACTATGGCTACGCGACAGCTACGCAACGTGCCAATTTAACACAATGTAATCATTATTTGACAAGCGATGTCGCACGACGTCGCGTATCTGAGTGTCGCGCATATGGGAATCGACCTTTAATGGGCACTTTCTCATTATGGCTACGCGACGCGCCCATTTAAAACAATGTAGTCATTATTTAACAGGCGATGTCGCACGACGTCGCGTAAGTGAGTGTCGCGCATATGGGAATCGAACTTTAATGGGCACTTTCTCACTATGGCTACGCGACAGCTACGCAACGTGCCAATTTAAAACAATGTAATCATTATGTGACAAGCGATGTCGCACGACGTCGCGTATCTGAGTGTCGCGCATATGGGAATCGACCTTTAATGGGCACTTTCTCACAATGGCTACGCGACGCGCCCATTTAAAACAATGTAATCATTATTTAACAGGCGATGTCGCACGACGTCGCGTAGGTGAGTGTCGCGCATATGGGAATCGAACTTTAATGGGCACGTTTTCACTATGGCTACGCGACAGCTACGCAACGTGCCAATTTAAAACAATGTAATCATTATTTGACAAGCGATGTCGCACGACGTCGCGTATCTGAGTGTCGCGCATATGGGAATCGACCTTTAATGGGCACTTTCTCATTATGGCTACGCGACGCGCCCATTTAAAACAATGTAATCATTATTTAAGTGGCGATGTCGCACGACGTCGCGTAGGTGAGTGTCGCGCATATGGGAATCGAACTTTAATGGGCACGTTTTCACTATGGCTATGCGACAGCTACGCAACGTGCCAATTTAAAACAATGTAATCATTATTTGACAAGCGATGTCGCACGACGTCGCGTATCTGAGTGTCGCGCATATGGGAATCGACCTTTAATGGGCACTTTCTCACTATGGCTACGCGACGCGCCCGTTTAAAACAATGTAGTCATTATTTAACAGGCGATGTCGCACGACGTCGCGTAGGTGAGTGTCGCGCATATGGGAATCGAACTTTAAACAGACAGACGAACGTTATAAATCGTAACAAATATTTGAAACCCGAATTTTGACGAAACTTAGATGTTTTAACTTCGCGATATTTTTGTTGGAATTTGCACAAAGCGGACCTTTGGCAAATTTTCTTTTGCGAATCACATTTAGCTAATATTCCGAGTTTCGCTTGTTTTTATTTTCGTGCCGCCATCTAGCTGGCCCAGAAAAACCTGCAAGAATCGATCGTTCGCGAATTCGTACAGGTTCCTGCCGTCGCGACCTTTCACCGGCTAATTCGCGATTTCTCAGCAAAAATATCACACGAAAAAAAAATACAGAGAAAATATTTGTTAACACCTAACCACCTGACATACGTCTCTCAGACCCAAAGTAGCAGTAATTTTCTCACGTGAGAGGTATGGCAAGTGGTTAAGGGTTAAATATAAATTAGTTTGAATTTGGCGGCGAGCGAAATAGTTATTTGTTGATTTCTTTTTGTCTTAATTTTATTAATGAAATTGAACTTTGAACTAAAAATTTGAAATAAAAATTTAGTTTTGAAAGTTTTATATTGCGAATTTTTCGCTTGTTGTTGCATGGCGGTTTCAGTGTCTTGGACGAAACGTTTGTTGGGATGGAGAGTTGTGGTTGGAGGGGTTACAACAAGCTGAATTGGCAAAGTAGCGAATTATTTGAAGTTGAAACTCTTAAGTTCTTGCGAATATTCTGGGAATATGAATCAATTTAGCAAAATTTTCTGAAAGATTTTTTGTGGAATTGAAAAATAACGGTCGGACGGTACGATGGTTTTGCACAGAGGGGGGAGAGAATGATGAACCAGATGGCGAGAGAGCGTGAGAAAGAAAAGGACATCCAGCTGTTGTGAGGGAGACAAACGCGCAAGCGAGAGGAAAATTTCCAACGCTGGTCTTTTTGTCGAGGTTTCTCTATCTCTAACTCAGCCAATTTGCAAAATGTTCATGCGAGATTTCGGGTTAAAACCAATCAGACTTATCGGAACCACGATGCAAGATTTCAAGTTCCTACGATTATGCCAAAATCGTGCCCAAAAACCTTCAACCCATAATTTGCGAGTTTGTTGCAAAATCTTGCTTGGTGAAATCTTCCGTGCTAATTGCCAAAAGATAAGTTTAGACAAAACTGCAAAAATTTTTAATATATTGCGAAACGCCAAAGTTATAGACCATCAAACTATGGCAAAATTTGTGAAATTTTGAGTTTGACGTTTAGGTTGATAACAGTGACACGAACAGACTTGGCTTTGTGAAATTTTCCGTACTAATTGCCAAAAGGTAAATTTAAACAAAACTGAGAGAATTCTGCGAAAATATTGCGAAACGCCAAAGTTACAGCTTGTCAAATTTTGGCAAAATTGGTGAAATTTTGAGTTTGACGTTTAGAATGATAACAGAAAGACGAACAGACTTAGCTTTGTGAAATTTTCGGTACTAATTGCCAAAAAGTAAATTCAGACAAAACTTTAATTCTGCGAAAATATTGCGAAATGTCAAAATTAAATGTTACAAATTTAGACAAAAGTTACTTGTCAAACTTTCGCAAAATTGGTGAAATTTTGATTTTGACGTTTAGATTGATAACAGAAAGACGAACAGACTTAGCTTTGTGAAATTTTCCGTACTAATTGCCAAAAAGTAAATTTAGACAAAACTGAAAGAATTCTGCGAAAACATTGCGAAACGCCAAAATTACAGTTTGTCAAACTTTGGCAAAATTTGTGAAATTTTGAGTTTGACGTTTAGATTGATAACAGAAAGACGAACAAACTTCTCTTTGTGAAATTTTTCGTACTAATTGCCAAAAAGTAAATTTAGACAAATCTGAAAGAATTCTGCGAAAATATTGCGAAACACCAAAGTTACAGCGTGTCAAACTTTGGCAAAATTTGTGAAATTTTGAGTTTGACTTATAGACTGATAACAGAGAGACGATCAGATTTCGCTTTGTGAAATTTTCTGGACTAATTGAAAATATTGCGATACGTCAAAGTTACAGTTTGTGTCAAACTTTGGCAAAATTTGTGAAATTTTGAGTTTGACGTTCAGATTGATAACAGAAAGACGAACAGACTTAGCTTTGTGAAATTTTCCGTACTATTTTCCAAAAAGTAAATTTAGACAAATCTTGAAGAATTCTGCGAAAATATTGCGAAACACCAAAGTTACAGTTTGTGTCAAACTTTGGCAAAATTTGTGAAATTTTGAGTTTAACGTTTAGATTGATAACAGAAAGACGAACAGATTTAGTTTTGGGAATTATTTAGACAAAACTGAGAGAATTTTGCGAAAATATTGCGAAACGCCAAAGTTACAGTGTGTCAAACTTTGGCAAAATTTGTGAAATTTTGAGGTTGACGTTTAGATTGATAATAGAAAGACGAACAGACTTAGCTTTGTGAAATTTTCCGTACTAATAGCCAAAAGGTAAATTTAGATAAAACTGAGTGAATTTTGCGAAAATATTGCGAAACGCCAAAGTTACACAACTTTGGCAAAAATTGTGAAATTTTGAATTTGACGTTTAGATTGATGACAATAAGACGAACAGACTTAGCTTTATGAAATTTTTCACACTAATTGCCAAAAGGTAAATTTAGACAAAACTGAAAGAATTCTGCGAAAATATTGCGAAATGTCAAAATTACAGCTTGTCAAACTTTCGCAAAATTGGTGAAATTTTGAGTTTGACGTTTAGATTGATAACAGAAAGACGAACAGACTTAGCTTTGTGAAATTTTCCGTACTAATTGCCAAAAAGTAAATTTAGACAAAACTGAAAGAATTCTGCGAAAATATAGCGAAACGCCAAAGTTACAGCTTGTCAAACTTTGGCCAAATTTGTGAAATTTTGAGTTTGACGTTTTGATTGATAACAGAAAGACGAACAGACTTAGATTGGTGAAATTGTATGTGTTAATTGCCAAAAGGTACATTTAGACAAGACTGAAAGAATTCTGCGAAAATATAGCGAAACGCCAAAGTTACCGTTTGTGTCAAACTTTGGCAAAAAATGTGAAATTCGGTTACTTGACGTTTAGATTGATAACAGAGACACGAACAAACTTAACTTTGTGAAATTTTCCGTACTAATAGCCAAAAGGTAAATTTAGACAAAACTGAGAGAATTTTGCGAAAATATTGCGAAACGCCAAAGTTACAGCTTGTGTCAAACTTTGGCAAAAATTGTGAAATTTTGAGTTTGACGTTTAGATTGATGACAAAAAGACGAACAGACTTAGCTTTGTGAAATTTTTCGCACTAATTGCCAAAAGGTAAATTTAGACAAGACTGAAAGAATTCTGCGAAAATATTGCGAAATGTCAAAATTACAGCTTGTCAAACTTTGGCCAAATTTGTGAAATTTTGAGTTTGACGTTTTGATTGATAACAGAAAGACGAACAGACTTAGATTGGTGAAATTGTATGTGTTAATTGCCAAAAGGTACATTTAGACAAGACTGAAAGAATTCTGCGAAAATATAGCGAAACGCCAAAGTTACCGTTTGTGTCAAACTTTGGCAAAAAATGTGAAATTCGGTTACTTGACGTTTAGATTGATAACAGAGACACGAACAAACTTAACTTTGTGAAATTTTCCGCACTAATTGCCAAAAGGTAAATTTAGACAAAACTGAAAGAATTCTGCGAAAATATAGCGAAACGCCAAAGTTACAGCTTGTCAAACTTTGGCCAAATTTGTGAAATTTTGAGTTTGACGTTTAGATTGATAATAGAAAGACGAACAGACTTAGATTGGTGAAATTGTATGTGTTAATTGCCAAAAGGTAAATTTAAACAAAACTGAAAGAATTTTGCGAAAATATTGCGAAACGCCAAAGTTACCGCTTGTGTCAAACTTTGGCAAAAAATGTGAATTTCGGTTTCTTGACGTTTAGATTGATAACAGAGACACGAACAAACTTAACTTTGTGAAATTTTCCGTACTAATAGCCAAAAGGTAAATTTAGACAAAACTGAGAGAATTTTGCGAAAATATTGCGAAACGCCAAAGTTACAGCTTGTGTCAAACTTTGGCAAAAATTGTGAAATTTTGTGTTTGACGTTTAGATTGATGACAAAAAGACGAACAGACTTAGCTTTGTGAAATTTTTCGCACTAATTGCCAAAAGGTAAATTTAGACAAGACTGAAAGAATTCTGCGAAAATATTGCGAAATGTCAAAATTACAGCTTGTCAAACTTTCGCAAAATTGGTGAAATTTTGAGTTTGACGTTTAGATTGATAATAGAAAGACGAACAGACATAGCTTTGTGAAATTTTCCGTACTAATTGCCAAAAAGTAAATTTAGACAAAACTGAAAGAATTCTGCGAAAATATAGCGAAACGCCAAAGTTACAGCTTGTCAAACTTTGGCCAAATTTGTGAAATTTTGAGTTTGACGTTTTGATTGATAACAGAAAGACGAACAGACTTAACTTTATGAAATTTTCCGCACTAATTGCCAAAAGGTAAATTTAGACAAAACTGAAAGAATTCTGCGAAAATATTGCGAAATGACAAAATGACAGCTTGTCAAACTTTCGCAAAATTGGTGAAATTTTGAGTTTGACGTTTAGATTAATAACAGAAAGACGAACAGACTTAGCTTTGTGAAATTTTCCGTACTAATTGCCAAAAAGTAAATTTAGACAAAACTGAGAGAATTCTGCGAAAATATATCGAAGCGCCAAAGTTACAGCTTGTCAAACTTTGGCCAAATTTGTGAAATTTTGAGTTTGACGTTTAGATTTATAACAGAGAGACCAACAGACTTAGCTTTTGACATTTTGAGTGTTAATTGCTAAAAGGTAAATTTAGACAAAACTGAAAGAAGTTTGCAAAAATATTGCGAAACGCCAAAGTTACAGCTTGTCAAACATTGGCAAAATTTGTGAAATTTTGAGTTTGAAGTTTAGATTTATAACAGAAAGGCGAAGAGACTTAGCTTTATGAAATTTTGCGTACTAATTGCCAAAAGGTAGATTTAGACAAAACTGGAAGAATTATGCGAAAATATTGCGAAACGCCAAAATTACAGCTTGTTAAACTTTGCTAAATTTTGTGAAATTTTGAGTTTAACGTTTGGATTGATAACAGCAAGACGAACAGACTTAGCATTGTTAAATTTTCCGTACTATTTGCCAAAAGGTAAATTTAGATAAATCTGAAAGAATTTTGCAAAAATATTGCGAAACACCAAAATTACAGTTTGTCAAACTTTGTCCAAATTTGTGAAATTTTGAGTTTGACGTTTAGATTGATAACATAAAGACGAACAGACTTAACTTTGTGAAATTTTCGGTACTAATTACCAAAAGATACATTTAGGCAAAACTGGAAAAATTCTGCGAAAATATTGCGAAACGCCAAAGTTACAGCTTGTAAAACTTTGGCAAAATTTGTGAAATTTTGAGTTTTACGTTTAGATTGATAACACAAAGGCGAACAGACTTGGCTTTGTGAAATTTTCCCTACTAATTGCCAAAAGGTAATTTTAGACAAAACTGGAGGAATTTAGCAAAAATATTGCGAAACGCCAAAGTTACAGCTTGTCAAACTTTGGCAAAATTGGTGAAATTTTGAGTTTTACGTTTAGATAACAGAAAGACGAACTGACTTAATTTTGTGAAATTTTCCGTACTAATTGCCAAAAGGTAAATTTAGACAAAACTGAAAGAATTCTGTGAAAATATTGCGAAACGCCACAGTTACAGCTTGTCAAACTTTGGCAAAATTGGCGAAATTTTGAGTTTGACATTTATATTGATAACAGAAAGACGAACAGACTTAACTTTGTGAAATTTTCCGTACTAATTACCAAAAGATAAATTTAGACAAAACTGAGAGAATTCTGCGAAAACATTACGAAACGCCAAAATTATCGTTTGTCAAACTTTGACAAAATTAGTGAAATTCTGAGTTTGACGTTTAGATTGATAACAGAAAGACGAAAAGATTTAACATTGTGAAATTTTTCGTACTAATTGCCAAAAGGTAAATTTAGACAAAACTGAAAGAATTCTGTGAAAATATTGCGAAACGCCAAAGTTACAGCTTGTCAAACTTTGGCAAAATTACTGATATTTTGAGTTTGACTTTTAGATTGATAACAGAAAGACGAACAGACTTAGATTGGTGAAATTTTCCGTGTTAATTGCCAAAAGGTAAATATAGACAAAACTGAAAGAATTTTACAAAAATATTGCAAAACGCCAAAGTTACAGCTTGTGTCAAACTTTGGCAAAATTTGTGAAATTTGGTTGCTTGACGTTTAGATTGATAACAGAGGGAAGAACAGACTTAGCTTTGTGAAATTTTCCGTACTAATTGCCAAAAGGTAAATTTAGACAAAACTGAGAGAATTCTGCGAAAATATTACGAAACGCCAAAGTTACAGCTTGTCAAACTTTGGCAAAATTTGTGAGATTTTGAGTTTGACGTTTAGAATGATAACAGAAAGACGAACAGACTTAACTTTTCGAAATTTTCCGTACCAATTTCCAAAAGGTAAATTTAGATAAAACTGAAAGAATTTTGCGAAAATGTTGCGAAACGCCAAAATTACAGTTTGTCAAACTTTTGCAAAATTTGTGAAATTTTGAGTTTGACGTTTAGATTGATAACAGAAAGACGAACAAACTTAGCTTTGTTAAATTTTCCGTACTAATTGTCAAAAGGTAAATTTAGACAAAACTGGAAAAATTTTGCAAAAATATTGCAAAACGCCAAAGTTACAGCCCGTCAAACTTAGTCAAAATTAGTGAAATTACCGCAAAAAAAAATCCTGTTTCACGTTTCCGTTGATAAGACAGACAAAGCGACACATCCCATTGCAATTTTCTGTAAACATTCTATAAACCGCAATTTGCAAATTTTATAAACCAAACTGGCAGCATGTCCAAAATTCGCGTTACAACCAAAAATCAATTCCGTTATTTGTTTGATAATTTCGTGGAAATGCTCAGGTATTAAAGTGTAGTTAGAGTGTGTAATATCGGGGCGCGGGGCGTCGGTAGCGGGTCGGGCCGAGTCGCGCTCGTTCGGCGCCGCTTTCCTATTGATTGAAAAGTTCATATTATATATTGAAACACACAGAAGGGCAAAAACTCGCCCAGAAGGAGGAAACGCGGCTAAATATAACCCACTACACATTACCGTCCCAACCCCAACACAAAAATTAAAAACAAGAAATTATTACAAAAAATTGTTTATGTTTGGAAGGTTGAGGGTTAAATCATAATTTTCTTTGCATTTTCCTTTTGATTTTGATCAATTTCCCGCAGTCTTAGTCTCTTAAAAATAATTGATTAGCAAGCTTAATTCCTTAAGGACCAGACACGAGATATCTCGGGATATACTATATGCTCCGAAAAGACCGTTTAACTTACTTAATATTAGTCCAAATTCAAAAATTCTTTCAGCAAGTTAAACTAGATAGACTAGGCTACATTATATCAGAATGAAAAATTTTGCTGAGATTGCTAGTTTTTGAGTTATTTATTCTCGAAGTTTAGACTTGGCGAATTTTGGAAAATTCTCTGGAACAACTTGACTAACAAGCTAAATCTAGTTGTAAGTTGGCTATTACTATTGCGATTTCTGAATTTCTTACAGGTAGTTAAACTAGATAGACTAGGCTATATTTTATCTCAAAGGAAAGTTTTGCTGAGACTGCTAGTTTTCGAGTTATTTAGTCTCGAAATTTAGTCTTGGCGAATTTTGGAAAACTATCTGGAACAATTTAACTAACAAGCTAAATCTAGTTGTAACTTGGCTATGACTAGTCCGATTTCTGAATTTCTTACAGATAGTTAAACTAGATAGACTAGGCTATATTTGATATGAATGGAAAGTTTTGCTAAGACTGCTAGTTTTTGAGTTATTTAGTCTCAAAGTTTATTCTTGGCGAATTTTATAAAAACTAACTGGAACAACTTGACTAACAAGCTAAAACTAGTTGTAACTCGGCTATTACTAGCCCGATTTCTGAATTTATTATAGGTAGTTAAACTAGATAGACTAGGCTATATTTGATCTGAAAGGAAAGTTTTGCTGAGACTGCTAGTTTTTGAGTTATTTAGTCTCGAAGTTTAGTCTTGGCGAATTTTGGAAAACTCTCTGGAACAACTTGACTAAGAAGCTAAATCTAGTTGTAACTCGGCTATTACTAGTCTGATTTCTGAATTTCTTACAGGTAGTTAAACTACATAGACGAGGCTATAGTTGATCTGAAAGGAAAGTTTTGGTGAGACTGCTAGTCTTTGAGTTATTTAGTCTCGAAATTTAGTTTTGGCGAATTTTGGAAAACTATCTGGAACAACTTGACTAACACGTTAAATCTAGTTGTAAGTCGGCTATTACTATTGCGATTTCTGAATTTCTTACAGGTAGTTAAACTAGATAGACTAGGCTATATTTTATCTCAAAGGAAAGTTTTGCTGAGACTGCTAGTTTTTGAGTTATATAGTCTCCAAATTTAGTCTTGGCGAATTTTGGAAAACTGTCTGGAGCAACTTAACTAACAAGCTAAATCTAGTTGTAACTTGGCTATGACTAGTCCGATTTCTGAATTTCTTACAGATAGTTAAACTAGATAGACTAGGCTATATTTGATATGAATGGAAAGTTTTGCTAAGACCGCTAGTTTTTGAGTTATTTAGTCTCAAAATTTATTCTTGGCGAATTTTATAAAAACTAACTGGAACAACTTGACTAACAAGCTAAATCTAGTTGTAACTCGGCTATTGCTAGTCCGATTTCTGAATTTCTTACAGATGGTTAAACTAGATAGACTAGGCTATACTTGATCTTAAAGGAAAGGTTTGCTGAGACTGCTAGTTTTCGAGTTATTTGTCTCAAAGTTTATTCTTGGCGAATTTTGGAAAACTATCTGGAACAACTTGACTAACAAGCTAAATCTAGTTGTAACTCGGCTAATACTAATCCGATTTCTGAATTTCTTACAGGTCGTTAAACTAGATAGACTAGGCTATATTTGATCTGCAAGGAAAGTTTTGCTGAGACTGCTAGTTTTTGAGTTATTAGTCTCAAAATTTAGTCTTACCGAATTTTAGAAAACTAACTGGAACACCTTGACTAACAAGCTAAATCTCGTTGTAACTCGGCTAATACTGGTTCGATTTCTAAATTTCTGTCAAGCAATTAAACTAGATAGACTAGGCTATATTTGTTCTAAATGGAAAGTTTTGCTGAGACTGATAGTTTGCAAGTTATCTAGCCGTAACCATATCCTTGGTAAGATTACCAATTCTAAGCTAATACCCAGTTGGTATTAAGAGCAACGTCAAGGATTGGTAAACCAATGTGTTTATAGTGAATTAGACGCAGAAACTGAACTTTTCGGTCGGCGAGCGAAAGAATTCGAGTTCGGCCGGATAGTCGTAATAGATGTGGAATGCGCTCGTAGCCGGTCGCCGTTCGGTTGTTCCCTTGGCTTTCTATTGCGCCGTTCCGATGACGCAGTCCACTCGCTAACGGTACACACAAACCGACTTAGACAAGACCGAACCGTTCACAAACGACAAACACATTTATAACGCAACGGCAAAAAGCAAACTCTAATTCCGAGATAACTTCCACACTAGTAGTACAAGTGGATTAAGTTTGGTACAACTGGATTAAGTTTGCTAGTCAGCATTCGCCTAGCTTAAACTTAAGAACTAAATAACTCAAAAACTAGCAGTCTCAGCAAAACTTTCCTTTTAGATCAAATATAGCCTAGGCTATCTAGTTTAACTACCTGTAAGAAATTCAGAAATCGGACTAGTAATAGCCGAGTTACAACTAGATTTAGCTTATTAGTCAAGTTGTTCTAGTTAGTTTTCCAAAATTCGCCAAGACTAAACTTCGAGACTAAATAACTCAAAAACTAGCAGTCTCAGAAAAACTTTCCTTTTAGATCAAATATAGCCTAAGCTATCTAGTTTAACTACCTGTAAGAAATTCAGAAATCGCACTAGTAATAGCCGAGTTACAACTAGATTTAGCTTGTTAGTCAAGTTGTTCCAGATAGTTATCCAAAATCTGCCAAGACTAAACTTCGAGAGAAAATAACTCAAAAACTAGCAGTCTCAGCAAAACTTTCCTTTAAGATCAAATATTGCCTAGTCTATCTAGTTTAACTACCTGCAAGAAATTCAGAAATCGGACTAGTACTAGCCGAGTTACAACTAGATTTAGCTTGTTAGTCAAGTCGTTCTAGATAGTTTTCCAAAATTCGCCAAGACTAAACTTCGAGACTGACTAACTCAAAAACTAGCAATCTCATCAAAACTTTTCATTCAGATCAAATATAGCCTAGTCTATCTAGTTTAACTACCTGTAAGAAATTCAGAAATCGGAGTAGTAATAGCCGAGTTACAACTAGTTTTAGCTTGTTAGGCAAAGTAAAGTTGTTCCAGTTAGTTTTCCAAAATTCGCCAAGACTAAACTTGGAGACTAAATAACTCAAAAACTAGCAGTCTCAGCAAAACTTTTCTTTCAGATCAAATATACCCTAGTCTATCTAGTTTAACCACCTGTAAGGAATTCAGAAATCGGACTAGTATTAGCCGAGTTACAACTATATTTAGCTTGTTAGTCAAGCTGTTCCAAATAGTTTTCCAAAATTCGATAAGACTAAACTTCGAGACTAAATAATTCAAAAACTAGCAGTCTCAGCAAAACTTTCCTTGCAGATGAAATATAGCCTAGTCTATCTAGTTTAACTACCTGTAAGAAATTCAGAAATCGGACTAGTAATAGCCGAGTTACAACTAGATTTAGCTTGTTAGTCAAGTTGTTCTAGTTAGTTTTCCAAAATTCGCCAAGACTAAACTTCGAGACTAAATAACTCAAAAACTAGCAGTCTCAGAAAAACTTTCCTTTTAGTTCAAATATAGCCTAAGCTATCTAGTTTAACTACCTGTAAGAAATTCAGAAATCGGACTAGTAATAGCCGAGTTACAACTAGATTTAGCTTGTTAGTCAAGTTGTTCTAGTTAGTTTTCCAAAATTCGCCAAGACTAAACTTCGAGACTAAATAACTCAAAAACTAGAAGTCTCAGCAAAACTTTCCTTTTAGATCAAATATAGCCTAGGCTATCTAGTTTAACTACCTGTAAGAAATTCAGAAATCGGACTAGTAATAGCCGAGTTACAACTAGATTTAGCTTGTTAGTCAAGTTGTTCTAGTTAGTTTTCCAAAATTCGCCTAGACTAAACTTCGAGACTAAGTAACTTAAAAACTAGCAGTCTCAGCAAAACTTTCCATTCAGATCAAATATAGCCTAGTCTATCTAGTTTAACTACCTGCAAGAAATTCAGAAATCGAAATAGAAATAGCCGAGTTACAACTAGTTTTAGCTTGTTAGTCAAAGTAAAGTTGTTCCAGTTAGTTTTCCAAAATTCGCCAAGACTAAACTTGGAGACTAAATAACTCAAAAACTAGCAGTCTCAGCAAAACTTTTCTTTCAGATCAAATATACCCTTGTCAATCTAGTTTAACCACCTGTAAGGAATTCAGAAATCGGACTAGTATTAGCCGAGTTACAACTAGATTTAGCTTGTTAGTCAAGTTGTTCCAGATAGTTTTCCAAAATTCGCCAAGACTAAACTTCGAGACTAAATAACTCAAAAACTAGCAGTCTCAGCAAAACTTTCCTTTTAGATCAAATATAGCCTAGTCTATCTAGTTTAACTACCTGTAAGAAATTCAGAAATCGGAGTAGTAATAGCCGAGTTACAACTAGTTTTAGCTTGTTAGTCAAAGTAAAGTTGTTCCAGTTAGTTTTCCAAAATTCGCCAAGACTAAACTTGGAGACTAAATAACTCAAAAACTAGCAGTCTCAGCAAAACTTTCCTTTTAGATCAAATATAGCCTAGGCTATCTAGTTTCACTACCTGTAAGAAATTCAGAAATCGGACTAGTAATAGCCGAGTTACAACTAGATTTAGCTTGTTAGTCAAGTTGTTCTAGTTAGTTTTCCAAAATTCGCCAAGACTAAACTTCGAGACTAAATAACTCAAAAACTAGCAGTCTCATCAAAACTTTCCTTTTAGATCAAATATAGCCTAGGCTATCTAGTTTAACTACCTGTAAGAAATTCAGAAATCGGAGTAGTAATAGCCGAGTTACAACTAGTTTTAGCTTGTTAGTCAAGTTGTTCCAGTTAGTTTTCAAAACCTCGCCAAGTCTAAACTTCGAGACTAAATAACTCAAAAACTAGCAGTCTCAGCAAAACTTTCCTTTTAGATCAAATATAGCCTGGGCTATCTAGTTTAACTACCTGTAAGAAATTCAGAAATCGGACTAGTAATAGCCGAGTTACAACTACATTTAGCTTGTTAGTCAAGTTGTTCTAGTTAGTTTTCCAAAATTCGCCTAGACTAAATTTCGAGACTAAGTAACTTAAAAACTAGCAGTCTCAGCAAAACTTTCCTTTTAGATCAAATATAGCCTAGGCTATCTAGTTTAACTACCTGTAAGAAATTCAGAAATCGGACTAGTAATAGCCGAGTTACAACTAGATTTAGCTTGCTAGTCAAGTTGTTCTAGTTAGTTTTCCAAAATTCGCCAATACTAAACTTCGAGACTAAATAACTCAAAAACTAGCAGTCTCAGCAAAACTTTCCTTTTAGATCAAATATAGCCTAGGCTATCTAGTTTAACTACCTGTAAGAAATTCAGAAATCGGACTAGTAATAGCCGAGTTACAACTAGATTTAGCTTGTTAGTCAAGTTGTTCTAGTTAGTTTTCCAAAATTCGCCAAGACTAAACTTCGAGACTAAATAACTCAAAAACTAGCAGTCTCAGCAAAACTTTCCTTTTAGATCAAATATAGCCTAGGCTATCTAGTTTAACTACCTGTAAGAAATTCAGAAATCGGACTAGTAATAGCCGAGTTACAACTAGATTTAGCTTGTTAGTCAAGTTGTTCTAGTTAGTTTTCCAAAATTCGCCAAGACTAAACTTCGAGACTAAATAACTCAAAAACTAGAAGTCTCAGCAAAACTTTCCTTTTAGATCAAATATAGCCTAGGCTATCTAGTTTAACTACCTGTAAGAAATTCAGAAATCGGACTAGTAATAGCCGAGTTACAACTAGATTTAGCTTGTTAGTCAAGTTGTTCTAGTTAGTTTTCCAAAATTCGCCTAGACTAAACTTCGAGACTAAGTAACTTAAAAACTAGCAGTCTCAGCAAAACTTTCCATTCAGATCAAATATAGCCTAGTCTATCTAGTTTAACTACCTGCAAGAAATTCAGAAATCGAAATAGAAATAGCCGAGTTACAACTAGTTTTAGCTTGTTAGTCAAAGTAAAGTTGTTCCAGTTAGTTTTCCAAAATTCGCCAAGACTAAACTTGGAGACTAAATAACTCAAAAACTAGCAGTCTCAGCAAAACTTTTCTTTCAGATCAAATATACCCTTGTCTATCTAGTTTAACCACCTGTAAGGAATTCAGAAATCGGACTAGTATTAGCCGAGTTACAACTAGATTTAGCTTGTTAGTCAAGTTGTTCCAGATAGTTTTCCAAAATTCGCCAAGACTAAACTTCGAGACTAAATAACTCAAAAACTAGCAGTCTCAGCAAAACTTTCCTTTTAGATCAAATATAGCCTAGGCTATCTAGTTCAACTACCTGTAAGAAATACAGAAATCGGAGTAGTAATAGCCGAGTTACAACTAGTTTTAGCTTGTTAGTCAAAGTCAAGTTGTTCCAGATAGTTTTCCAAAATTCGCCAAGACTAAACTTCGAGACTAAATAACTCAAAAACTAGCAGTCTCAGCAAAACTTTCCTTTTAGATCAAATATAGCCTAGGCTATCTAGTTTAACTACCTGTAAGAAATTCCGAAATCGGACAAGTAATAGCCGAGTTACAACTAGAATTAGCTTGTTAGTCAAGTTGTTCTAGATAGTTTTCCAAAACTCGCCAAGTCTAAACTTCGAGACTAAATAACTCAAAAACTAGCAGTCTCAGCAAAACTTTCCTTTCAGATAAAATATAGCCTAGTCTATCTAGTTTAACTACCTGTAAGAAATTCAGAAATCGGACTAGTAATAGCCGAGTTACAACTAGATTTAGCTTGTTAGTCAAGTTGTTCTAGTTAGTTTTCCAAAATTCGCCAAGACTAAACTTCGAGACTAAATAACTCAAAAACTCGCAGTCTCTGCGAAACTTTCCTTGCAGATCAAATATAGCCTAGTCTATCTAGTTTAACTTCCTGTAAGAAATACAGAAATCGGACAAGTAATAGCCGAGTTACAACTAGATTTAGCTTGTTAGTCAAGTTGTTCCAAATAGTTTTCCAACATTCGCCAAGACTAAACTTCGAGACTAAATAACTCAAAAACTAGCAGTCTCAGCAAAACTTTCCTTTTAGATCAAATATAGCCTAGACTATCTAGTTTAACTACCTGTAAGGAATTCACAAATCGGACTAGTATTAGCCGAGTTACAACTAGATTTACCTTGTTAGTCAAGTCGTTCTAGATAGTTTTCCAAAATTCGCCAAGACTAAACTTCGAGACTGAATAACTCAAAAACTAGCAGTCTCAGCAAAACTTTTCTTTCAGATCAAATATACCCTAGTCTATCTAGTTTAACCACCTTTAAGGAATTCAGAAATCGGACTAGTATTAGCCGAGTTACAACTATATTTAGCTTGTTAGACAAGCTGTTCCAGATAGTTTTCCAAAATTCGCCAAGTCCAAATTTCGAGACTAAATAACTCAAAAACTAGCAGTCTCAGCAAAACTTTCCTTTGAGATAAAATATAGCCTAGTCTATCAAGTTTAACTACCTGTAAGAAATTCAGAATTCGGACTAGTAATAGCCGAGTTACAACTAGATTCAGCTTGTTAGTCAAGTTGTTCTAGTTAGTTTTCCAAAATTTGCCAAGTCTAAACTTAGTGACTTCTAGTATTCGCGAATGCATACTCGAAAGCAAATTACATTTAGTCAGAGTATTATCGCCGTCAGTCGAGTATTAAGCGAGATTTAGAGCGGGTTTTGTGAAACTGGCTTTGGTCCTTGGACGTCGCGCAACTCGCAAGAAGGACACGCGGGCGCTCCGCAAAGGTCAATGCGAAATTGGGGCCAACAAATCCTTGAACAAAACAGACGGAATAAATTGAGGAATTCAAACAAACTTAGTGATTGCGAGAGTTTGCTTTGGTGTTTGCGGCTTGTTTTCACAAAACTGGGGTGCGCACAGCGGTTCCGACTGATAGGTTTGGATTTGGGAGGGTTCGTGGAATATAAATCTGAAAGAATTTTTTGAAAGTTTGCACAAACAAAGGAGAAATCGCAGTTTGAAAATCGTCAATTTTGAAGTGTTATATTAAACTATGATATAGGCAACCAAAATTACAATTCAAAACTTAAGACGCGTTCACAATTACAACACAAGTTTCGTTAACATAGAAATCAGTTTTTATTATTGAAGAGCGTTACTATGTGATAATCCCTAGTTATAATAGACCTTTTTACGGTTAGTTAAGCGCATGCGCATCCGCCAAGTTTGAAAGGCGGGAACATTAAAGTTTCGGGCAAATATTTAGTTATACATCAAAAAGTTCGGGCATTTTCTGACGTATAACGTGGCGGAAATATATACACATACAAAAAAATTCAACTATGAAAAGGTCTATTAAGTTTCAGTCACAATGAAATAAAATTAAGGGAATTTAAAAGATTTTTCTTTCTTTCAATATTTATTTAATAATTAATTTGTACACTAAATAAATATATATTTTATTTTGTTGTAATTCTTTATATATATAAAAAAGAGATTGACGCGTTGCCTATCCTGTCAAAACAAAAAATTCACACAATAAATTCAGTCTTAAAATAAAAGACAGACCACAAAACTAATCAAGAACAAAATCGAAATGAGATTTAAATTATCTTAAAAGTAAGAATTATTTACAAGTTCACTTAATTTTGTACAATTTCCAACAATCATTTAAAAATAAAAAACCTATCGTCATATCAAACATATCACAATCATGTCGACACACGACAACTGTCATTGATATATCTGACAACTGTCACAACATTCTGATATATTTAACAACTGTCATAACATTTTGATTCGTCACTAACATAATGAAAAAGTTTCGTTCACAACGAAAAAATTATTTACACAAACACTTCTTTCACGCAAGTTTCGTTCACAATAAACCAATTAGAAGACATTCTCCCATTTGCTTATCATAAAACCTTTGCCTAAATTACAATAATAAACTCCATAGTTAAGTCTAAATTAAACTCTAGCTTATATACTCAAACTTGGATTGCTTTGATTCCCTCAGTTTTGCAAATTGACTGACCTGAACGTCGAGATTGGCTGACAGGAAGACCGAGATCATGTGCACGTCATCTCCTGTTTGGCCGCCTTCAAAGCTAGAAAACAAAAATTCACTCTTATGTAAACGCACCTTACTAACTTCTACGATAACGAACCTTAAAAAACTTAAAATGAATTTTAAGCTTCGTTCAGATAACACACAAACTTTACCTTCTCGCTCTCTCCGTCGGATCTTTTTCCGCCGCCGTTCGATCGTCACCAGTTCCGCCTTCACGTCCGCGTACGTCTTCCGCAAATCCTGCAGTTTCTGTTGCAACACCGCAATCCGGGCCGCACTGTCCAAATTAGGATCTGAACAAAGACAACCTTCCTTTTAAAACAAATAGCCGAGTATTTAAGCTACGTTCACAACGAAACAAATTATTAATATACCTTTTCAGTTGAATTTTTTTTGTGCACATGTGTCAATTTCCGTCATTTTTTGCCCGAACTTTTTGACGTATAAGCTTATTATTCGCCCGAAACTTTCAAATTCCCGCGTTTTAAACTTGGCGATGCGCATAACCAAGCGTAAAAAAGTCTATTAAGCTTCGTTAATAACGAAACATATTAATATAAATGCTTCATTAACAACAAAACAAAATACTGATATTAAGCATCATTAACAATATTGACGCGCATGCGTCAATTTCCGCCATGTTATACGTCACAAGGTGCCCGAACTTTTTGACATATACCAGTGAATTTGCCCGAAACTTTCATATTCCCGCCTTTCAAACTTGGCGATGAGCATAACCAAGCGTAAAAAGGGCTATTAAGCTTCGTTAACAACGAAACATATTAATATAAAAGCTTCTTTAACAACGAAACAAAATACTGATATTAAGCATCATTAACAATAACCTTTTCTTAGTTGACTTTTTTTTTGTGCGCATGCGTCAATTTCCGTCATGTTATACGTCACAAGGTGCCCGAACTTTTTGACATATACCAGTGAATTTGCCCGAAACTTTCATATTCCAGCCTTTCAAACTTGGCGATGAGCATAACCAAGCCTAAAAAGGGCTATTAAGCTTCGTTAACAACGAAACATATTAATATAAAAGCTTCATTAACAACGAAACATATTAATATAAAAGCATCATTAACAGCGAAACAAAATACTGATATTAAGCATCATTAACAATAACCTTTTCTTAGTTGAATTTTTTTTGTGCGCATGCGTCAATTTCCGTCATGTTATACGTCACAAGGTGCCCGAACTTTTTGACATATACTAGTGAATTTGCCCGAAACTTTCATATTCCCGCTTTTCAAACTTGGCGGATGCGCATGCGCTTTACTAACCGTAAAAAGAGGTCTATTAAATCAATTTGTTTGAAAAGTTTCGTTCACACAATTTGAACAGTTTACCTAATTCGACGAAGAAGTTGTATTTGGAGGGTCGCGGGGAGCGGGTGACGCGCGGCTCGATGACGCTGCTGAGGCCGTGCATCGAGTGCTCGGACGTGTCGTCGCTGTCGCTGTTGTGCCGTGACCGGTTCGGCTTGCGACCGCGCTTTGCCGGCGCCGTCTCGCTCTCGCCCTTGCACGACCGCCGCCGCTTCTTGCACGGCGACGGCAAATCCTCCCGCGACGACTTCCGCGAACTCGTCTGCGGCTCCACATTCATCAACGAATCTAAAACAATTCGAACGAAGCTTGAACGTTTGCTAAACACAATCTATTTAGCTTTTATGCAAACGAATCTTACCAAGTTGCGTTTACATATTAATAAAGCTTTCAATTCAGGGAGGTTAGTATATTTCGTTTTACCTTCTTCGCTGTAATTGGTGATTTTGCTGGAGGCTCGGCGTGAGGTCGAGTATTCTTGTTCGGCCTCGGTGCTCTTACAGCTCTCGTTATCCGCGGTGTTTGGCGACAATCCCTCGATTTCCCTAAACCAAAACAATGTGAACTAATCTTAAAAAATCATCTCCTGTAAACGAAACGAAAAATTAAGCTGCGTTAACATAATAATTCTTACCGTCTTGGTGATAAATTGCTGATAGTGCTTTCGGGTGTTGTGGGAGGGGTGTTGTCCAAGACGGAAGCCTCTCCGTTGTCGATGGGGAGGACGAGAGGGACAGGGGAGGGTTGACTGGGTAGTGATTTTTGTTCTTGGAGGATCTTATTGGCGGTAGAGCTGCCGCTGGGGGCGCTAGCGAACGGCATCTCAAGCACAGTCTTGGTTTGTTTTTTGGGAGGGGGTGGCTCGACGGTGGGCGCAGGGGCGGGGCTTCCGGGAATGGTCTCCTCGCAGAGGAGCATCGAATGCAGGTGGGAATCGGGTTCTTCGTCTTTGATCTCCTCGCATTGGGATTCCTCGATTTGTAGCTGAGGTTCGGGTTCTTCTTCCGCTTTGATATCGTCGAACTTGAAGTTTCTCTCTTCGACTTCCGGAGATTTTTCTTCAAATTTCTCGTCGTCTTCTTCTTCGAGTTTTGTGGGGATTGAGGTTTGGGAGTCGTCGTCGGACCGCGCGATGACCAAGCGTTGCTCGGAATCTGAGTCGGTGTCGGATTCCGTCTCCTCAATGTACTCTTTGCTGACGAACCCCTTTTTCCTCTTCTTGTACGCCTCGATCTCTTTAACGTCCTCCTGCTCTTCGATCTTGATCTCAACCACTGTTTCTTCCTTGAGTTCGTGGGGTTCAATCAGCACCTCTTTTTTATCTTCCTCCTCAACCTCGACGATCTCAACTGTCTCAATCTTATTCAATTTCCTCAAAATCGTATCTGCAATTTTCGTTCCTGTCTTGATCTCCTTGAAATCGTTTAAATCCGATTTGAATTGAGGTTTCGCGTACAAATCTTCCAACAGCGAACTGTCAGTTTCTTGGAATACAGCCGCTATCTGCTTGCTGAGGACAACTTGTTTTTCCTCGACGACCTCCTCATCTTTATCCTCAACCTCGGCTCTGTTTAAGGTTATCGTCTCGATCTTGACCTCACCGTCCAACAAATCGTTACTGTCCTCATCGGTTATCGTCTGTTCGATCACTCTTTGGATTGAGGCTGCGATCTCTTCATCGTCTTCACTGTTCTTGACCTCTTCCTCCTCCTCCTCGTCCACCTTGCTGAAAACCTCAGTTTCTATTAACAAGGTTTCTGAGGGCGATGATTTACCAAAGTTTGAGTGTAGGAATAGAGGAGCGACGTGGGTGAAACGAACCTCGCTTTGCTGTTCTTCGCTGTCTGAGAGTTCCAAGCGATCCTCGCTGTTCTCTTCGAGGTTTTCGGGAAGCTCGAAGATGCTGAGGGGTTCGTCCATGTTCAACACTTTGACGACCAGAGGCTTTTCCAGTTTTTCCTCAGAGGTCTTTCCACCAATATGGAAGGACGGGGAATCGACCAATTTATCAAACGCGTCCTCAATCTTCTTCTCCTCCTTTTCTTCTTCTGCTTCAATCTCAATTTCGATATTCTTCTTCACCGGGGTTCGTCTGAACCTCTTCTCGGGGGTTTCTTTAGGTTCTGCTTTCGCTGGCGATTTGGGACTCTTCTTCTTCGGCGACTTCTCGACCTCATCGTACAACCTAGGTATCCGTTTCTTGCCGGGTTTATCCTCGATCTTCCGCGACTCGTACTCGAAAGGTTCAGGTTCTTTGAACTCGTAAATGTCTTCAGAGTCTTTCTCCACAGACTTCTCCTTCTCAACCTCAGGCTCGTGTTCCGAGGTGTTTTCTTTACTGTCCGGCAAGGTCGTGGATTCGTCCGAACTGAGGTTCTCCTTCTCGCTGGAATCCGCAACCTTGATCGTTTTCCCTATACCTTTCAGCTCGGAACGGATCTGATTGAGGTCGAACTCGCGACCTTTCGGTTGGTTGGAACCCTCGTCGTCCGAATCCAATGCCGGCTTTGAATCGGGCGAGGACTTCTTCAACTTCCTCAAACGTTTCGGGCGCTCTGGTTCCTCTTCCTTCTCCGTATCTTCATCCTCCTTCTTCCTCTTATCACTCTTCTAAAATAACGGAACGATTTATCTCCATTGTCTATGAAATTTTTTATGTAAACGAAACTCAGAAAACTATCTTTTTATGTAAACGAAACTGACAAACAAAAATTAAGCTTCGTTAACATAAAAAAGCAAATTTTGTTTCTTACGGTTTTGATTAGTTTGCGCCTGTAGGTCTTGGGTTCGGCGGAATCCTCGCTCTTGGTGCCGCTTCTGGTTCTAGTCAATTCAGACTCGGATTCGGACCTCTCGTCGGATTCCGACTCGGAATGGACGGACACGTCGGTCTGGGCCGACGTCCTCCTCGTTCTCCGATTCGAATCTATAACCGAAAAAAGCATTAAATCGGTCACTTGCAACAATTCTTACATTTACCTTGACGTGTCACCCGGCTTCCGCTTCTTGACGCAGGCGTTGCAGGACTTTTCGTCCTACTCGACGAAGACGTAACGCTTGAAGGCGTTGTCGAGCGAGCTGGCGGAGCTTCGGGAACTGTGCTCCTCCCCGTTATCGACATACCACGCCCTCTTTTTGCAGCTGGCTTACTCGACTGCAACACACAAAAACTCATTTAGTTTTTATGTAAACGAAACTTGAAACTAATAAGTTTGTTTCCTTCACAACAAAACAAAAGCCCTTTCAATTTTTATGTAAACGAAACTTGAAACTAATAAGTTTAAGTTTCCTTCACCACAAAACAAAAGCTCATTCGGTTTTTATGTAAACGAAACTTGAAACTAATAAGTTTAAGTTTCCTTCACAACAAAACAAAAGCTCATTCAGTTTTTATGTAAACGAAACTTGAAACTAATAAGTTTGTTTCCTTCACAACAAAAAAAAGCTCATTCAGTTTTTATGTAAACGAAACTTGAAACTAATAAGTTTAAGTTTCCTTTACAACAAAACAAAAGCTCTTCAGTTTTTATGTAAACGAAACTTAAAACTAATAAGTTTAAGTTTCTTTCACAACAAAACAAAAGCTCATTCAGTTTTTATGTAAACGAAACTTGAAACTAATAAGTTTAAGTTTCCTTCACAACACAACAAAAGCTCATTTAGTTTTTATGTAAACGAAACTTGAAACTAATAAGTTTAAGTTTCCTTCACAACAAAACAAAAGCTCATTCAGTTTTTATGTAAACGAAACTTGAAACTAATGTTTAAGTTTCCTTCACAACAAAACAAAAGCTCATTCAGTTTTTATGTAAACGAAACTTTAAACTAATAAGTTTAAGTTTCCTTCACAACAAAACAAGAGCTCATTCAATTTTTATGTAAACGAAACTTGAAACTAATAAGTCGTGTTTCCTTCACAACAAAACAAAAGCTTATTTAGTTTTTATGTAAACAAAACTTGAAACTAATAAGTTTAAGTTTCCTTCACAACAAAACAAAAGCTCATTCAGTTTTTATGTAAACGAAACTTGAAACTAATAAGTTTAAGTTTCCTTCACAACAAAACAAGAGCTCATTCAATTTTTATGTAAACGAAACTTGAAACTAATAAGTCGTAAGTTTCCCTCACAACAAAACAAAAGCTTATTTAGTTTTTATGTAAACAAAACTTGAAACTAATAAGTTTAAGTTTCCTTCACAACAAAACAAAAGCTCATTCAGTTTTAATGTAAACGAAACTTGAAACTAATAAGTTTAGTTTCCTTCACAACAAAACAAATGCTCATTCAGTTTTCATGTAAACGAAACTTGAAAGTAATAAGTTTGTTTCCTTCACAACAAAACAAAAGCTCATTCAGTTTACATGTAAACGAAACTTGAAACTAATAAGTTTGTTTCCTTTACAACAAAACAAAAGCACTTTCAGTTTTTATGTAAACGAAACTTGAAACTAATAAGTTTAAATTTCCTTTACAACAAAACAAAAGCTCATTCAGTTTTTATGTAAACGAAAGTTGAAACTAATAAGTATAAATTTCCTTAACAGAACAAAAGCTCATTTAGTTTTTATGTAAACGAAACTCGAAACTAATAAGTTTAAACTTCCTTAACAACAAAACAAAAGCTCGTTTAGTTTTTATGTAAACGAAACTAGAAACTAAGTTTAAGTTTCCTTCACAACAAAACAAAAGCTCATTCAGTTTTTATGTAAACGAAACTTGAAACTAATAAGTTTAAGTTTTCTTCACTATGCTTCCTTCACAACAAAACACTAAATTAAGTTTCGTTCACAACGTAAAATGCTTCGTACTTTTGAACCTGATGCGGCGCCTTGTTTCAATTTTTTCGCTTTGGTGGTGGCGCTGAGGTTCTCGGCGATCCTTGTGAAGGCGATCCACTCGTCGTAGCGAGTGTTCCAGCCGGTGTAGTGGACTAAGTAGACGAATTGGCCGCTGGGGTCTTTGTCGATCTCGAGGACTTTGGCCTCGTAGGTGACTTTGGATTCGTGGGTGGGGCCGTAGTAGACTTTGAGTTTGTCGCTGATGCTGACGGAGGAACCGGAGGCGATGGAAGAGCCGGACGTGGAAGCGGCGGATGAGGTGGAGGGCGCGGACGGGGAAGTGGAGATCGGAGGCGTGGGCGGTGCGGGCGAAGGGGTTGGGGGTGGAGCCGCCGCTGGAGTTTCACTCACACTGCAAACAAAAACACGATAAAATTTAAGTTGCGTTCACAACGTTTAAAACATACCTGTCAATGGTCTTTTCGTCATTATTGCCACGTTTCCTTCCTCGTTTCTTGTCGTCTTCTTCTTTAACCTTCTTATTAGTGGGCTTGTTTGGCACCTTGGGGGCTTCTCTCAGAGGGGTTTTACTTTCCCGTTGCCTCCTCTCTGGAGAAACAACCTCCTTCCTAGGGATTTGCGACCTAGTTTGTTGAACCTTCTCCTCTTTCTCCTCTTCCTTTTTGCTCTGTTCCTCGAACTTCTCCACCAAACTTTTGACTTTCTCGCCAGTGGCGGCTTTAACCTTCTTAGGCTTCGCTTCGCTGCGTTTTGGCCTAGCAGGTTCCTTCGATGTGCTAGGTTGCTCGGATTGATCGGTAGCATCACTGCTGTTATCACTAACCTCCAAACGTTTAGGTTCCTCTTTCTTCTTAGGCTCCTCCTTCTTGGCTTCCTCCTCCTCCTTCTCAGGGCGGGGGCTCTGCACCGGCGTGACCCTGTCTTTATCCCTGATCAACGCCCTGCCCCTGTTCTTCTTCGCGTTCCTGGTGTGATTCAACATGGTGCAACCCAAAGTCCTGTAGAAGGACTCGTAACTCAACAAACACTTCTTGTAGACTTGCTTGACTTGGTTGTAGGTGTTTTGGTTTTGAGTGAATTTGAGGCGGACCGTTATCGACTTCCACTTGTTCTGATTGGTCACGCGATTGTAACCTCCCAGCTTATGGACCATTCGGAACAGCCGATACAAATCAACGTCTTTGCTGCCGATGGTCGGGGTCTTGTTGAGGGGCGTGGCGCTGTCGTCCATGAACTTGTACAGCTGGGCGACGAAATGGTCCTTCTCTTCCGTCGGCTCATCATCTGAACTCTAAACAAATAAATTGAAAAATTGAAGAATAAATTCGGATTTAACGTACATCTGTGAAGTTCTCGTCGGAGTCGGAGAACGGTGACTGCAGGTTGAAGAGGGAGTTGCGCTCCCAATGGACGGGGAGCTCGTCGTTGTCGAGGAACTTGACGGCCTTGTCGACGGCTTCCGCCAGCGTCGTGCTCTCCACCCGCGACCCCATCTCCCTCTTGAACTCCGACACCTCCTTCTTGGGAACGGTGTAACTATCGAACAAATTACGTAACTATCGTAAAAATTCGAACGCTGCTCAGGAAATTAGAGCCTTATGTTTCGTTGTGAACAAAGCTTCAAAAACAACCAATTTATGAATGTGTTTACAAGCATAGAAGCCTAAAAGCTTTGACCAAAGCTTCGCTTAAAATTAAAAAAAGTTACCTATTTCGTTGTAAACGAAGCTTAAAAGTCTTAACTTTATACTCGTTCACAATAAAAAAAACTATAACTTAGATTACTGTTTCGTTGTAAACGAAGCTTAAAAGTCCTAACTTAATATTCGTTAAAAAAAAAAACTAACTTCAATCAATGTTTCGTAAGACTCGTCCAAAAAAAACAATTTATGAATGTGTATACAAGCTTAGCAGTCTAAAAGCTTTGAGCAAAGCTTCGCTTAAAATTTAAAGTTTCCTATTTCGTTGTAAACGAAGCTTAAAAGTCTTAATACTCGTTCACAATAAAAAAACTATAACCTCGGTAACTGTTTCGTTGTAAACCAAGCTTACAAAGGGCTTTACTTGTAATGAAAACGATTATTTTTTTAATATTAAGATTCGTTCAGACTGAAAGCAATCGATTTAAGTTTCGTTTGCGACGGCATAATCGCTTACTATCGGCCGTCCTTGAAGGATCTGACGAGGAACTCGTCCTTGACGTTGATGCGGACGGTTGGCTGGGCCGAGGGCATGACGATCAGGCCCGGGAACCAGTTGTCCTTGTTGCGTTTCTTGTCGCTGGCCTCCACGCTGACCACCTTCCCCGTGTCCACGCTGTACTGCTCCAGATCGGGCTCGTTGCCCTCTTCTACCTCACCCTCACTACTATCCTCCCTAAAAATTAAAAAAATTAGAATTGACATATGTCAAATATTGAACTGTTATATTTTAAACTGTCAAATGTCAAATTTTGAACTGTCATGTGTCAAAATTTAAAATGTCAATATTAGAATAGACAAATGTCAATTATTGAACTGTTATATTTTAAATTGTCAAATGACAAATTTTGAACTGTCCTGTACCAAAATTTGAACTGTTATGTGTCAAAATTTAAAATGTCAATATTACAATTGACAAATGTCAAATATTGAACGTTTTTAATTTAAATTGTCAAATGTCAAATTTTGAACTGTCCTGTCCTGTCCCAAAGTTTGAACTGTCATGTGTCAAAATTTAAAATGTCAACATTAGAATTGACGAATGTCAAATATTAAACTGTTATATTTTAAATTGTCAAATTTTGAACTGTCCTGTCCTGTAACAAAGTTTGAACTGTCATGTGTCAAAATTTAAAATGTCAATATTAGAATTGACAAATGTCAAATATTTAGCTGTTATATTTTAAGCTGTCAAATGTCAAATTTTGAACTGTGCTGTCCTGTACCAAAGTTTGAACTGTCATGTGTCAAATTTTAAAATGTTAAAATTAGAATCGACAAATGTCAAACATTGAACTGTTATATTATAAACTGTCAAATGTCAAATTTTGAACTGTCCTGTCCTGTACCAAAGTTTGAACTGTCATGTGTCAAAATTTAAAATGTCAATATTAGAATTAACACATGTCAAATATTGAACTGTTATATTTTAAATTGTCAAATTTTGAAGTGTCCTGTCCTGTACCAAAGTTTGAACTGTCATGTGTCAAAATTAAAAATATCAATATTAGATTTGACAAATGTCAAATATTGAACTGTTATATTTTAAATTGTCAAATGTCAAATTTTGAACCGTCCTATCCTGTACCAAAGTTTGAACTGTCATGTGCCAAAATTTAAAATGGCAACATTAGAATTGACAATTGTCAAATATTGAACTGTTATATTTTAAACTGTCAAATGTCATATTTTGAACTGTTCTGTCCTGTACCAAAGTTTAAACTTTCATGTGTCAAAATTTGAAATGTCAACATTACAATTGACAAATGTCAAATATTGAACGCTTTTAATTTAAATTGTCAAATTTTGAACTGTCCTGTCCTGTACCAAAGTTTGAACTGTCATGTGTCAAAATTTAAAATGTCAATACTAGAATTGACAAATGTCAAATATTGAACTGTTATATTTCAAATTGTCAAATTTTGAACTGTCCTGTCCTGGCCAAAAGTTTGAACTGTCATGTGTCAAAATTTAACATGTCAATATTAGAATTGACAAATGTCAAATATTGAACTGTTATATTTTAAACTGTCAAATGTCAAATTTTGAACTGTCCTATCCTTTTCCAAAGTTTGAACTGTCATGTGTCAAAATTTAAAATGTCAATATTAGAATTGATAATTGTCAGATATTGAACTGTTATATTTTAAACTATCAAATGTCAAATTTTGAACTGTCCTGTCCTGTACCAAAGTTTAAACTTTCATGTGTCAAAATTTGAAATGTCAACATTACAATTGACAAATGTCAAATATTGAACGCTTTTAATTTAAATTGTCAAATTTTGCACTGTCCTGTCCTGTAACAAAGTTTGAACTGTCATTTGTCAAAACTTAAAATGTCAATATTAGAATTGACAAATGGCAAACATTGAACTGTTATATTTTAAATTGTCAAATTTTGAATTGTGCTGTCCTGTACCAAAGTTTGAACTGTCATGTGTCAAGATTTAAAATGTCAACATTAGAATTGACAAATGTCAAATATTGAACTGTTATATTTTAAATTTGTCAAATATCAAATTTTGAACTGTCCTGTCCTATACCAAAGTTTGAACTGTCATGTGTCAAAATATAAAATATCAATATTACATTTGACAAATGTCAAATATTAAACGCTTTTAATTTAAATTGTCAAATGTAAAATTTTGAACTGTCCTGTCCTGTACCAAAGTTTGTCATGTGTCAAAATTCGAACGAACTAGAAAATGTCTGAAATGACTGTCGCTCTAAACAGTTTAAGCTAATAAATTGTCAAATTAAAAAACGCTTTAAACCAATCAACCAGTCATTTGAAACCAGTCAAATATCAATTCAGAATTGTCAAACTAAAACTATTAAAGTCGTTTGTTAAGCTTCGTTCAGATAGTATTCATTGAAATGCGGGAGACCCGGGTTCGATTCCTGGTCGGGGAGACAACAACTAGGGCGGTTTTTCAGTAAACCGTCTGGGCTGCCCACCCTGAATGAATGCAGAATATGTGATACCAGGGTGGCGCATACTAAAGCCAAGGTGGAATAGGGGGTTTAGTGAGAGATAGTATTCATTTGATACTAGTCTAATATCAAGTTAGAACTTGTCGAATATTTGTTAAGTATCGTTCAGATAGTATTCATTTGAAACCATTCTAATATCAAGTTAGAACTCTTGTCGAATATTTGTTAAGTATCGTTCAGATAGTGTTGCTGTTGTTTACTTGAGTTGTCTGCTGCGTCGTCCGCGGCCGCGGACCATGACAGGGTTGCCAAAGTGTTCGGGGTGGGTCAGGGGTAGCTGGTCGAGCGTCTCGCTCTCGTTGAAGTGGCGGCCGCTCTTCAGGCACAGCGCTGTCCGCCGCAGCGTTGTGATATCGCCATCGTCGAACACTGAAACATCATATTACAGATAACTGTCACAATTGACGTTTCTCATTGGATAACTGTCCTGCAATGGATAATTGCAAAATTTTGGATAATTGGCAAAATTTTGACATTTTTCATTGAATATCTGTCAAATTTTTGATATTTCTTACTGGATAACTGTCAAATTTTGACATTTCTCATTGAATATCTGTCAAATTTTGACATTTTTTTGACAACTGTCAAATTTTGACATTTTTTTTTGTAGGTATCAAATTTTGACATTTTTCATTGAACATCTGTCAAATTTTGATATTTCTTTCTGGATAACTGACAAATTTTGACATTTCTCATTAAATATCTTTAAAATTTTGACATTTTTTTTTTGGGTAGGTATCAAATTTTGACATTTTTCATTGAACATCGGTCAAATTTTGATATTTCTTTCTGGATAACTGTCAAATTTTGACATTTCTCATTGAATATCTTTCAAATTTTGACATTTTTTTTTTGGATAAATGTTAAATTTTCACATTTTGTCATTGAATATCTGTCAAATTTTGATATTCCTTACTAGCTAACTGTCAAATTTTGACATTTCTCATGGAATATAGGTCAAATTTTGACATTTTTTTTTGGATAACTGTTAAATTTTCACATTTTGTCATTGAATATCTGTCAAATTTTGATATTCCTTACTGGATAACTGTCAAATTTTAACATTTCTCATTGAATATCTGTCAAATTTTTTTTGACAACTGTCAAATTTTGACTTTTTTTTTTGGATAGGTATCAAATTTTGACATTTTTCATTGAACATCTGTCAAATTTTGAAATTTCTTACTGGATAACTGTCAAATTTTGACATTTCTCATTGAATATCTTTCAAATTTTGACATTTTTTTTTTTGGATAAATGTTAAATTTTCACATTTTTTCATTGAATATCTGTCAAATTTTGATATTCCTTACTATATAACTGTCAAATTTTGACATTTCTCATGGAATATCTGTCAAATTTTGACATTTTTTTTTGGATAACTGTTAAATTTTCACATTTTGTCATTGAATATCTGTCAAATTTTGATATTCCTTACTGGATAACTGTCATATTTTAACATTTCTCATTGAATATCTGTCAAATTTTGACTTTTTTGTTGATAACTGTCAAATTTGGACATTTTTTTTTGGATAGGTATCAAATTTTGACATTTTTCATTGAACATCTGTCAAATTTTGATATTTCTTACTGGATAACTGGCAAATTTTGACATTTCTTATTGGATAAATGTCAAATTTGGATATTACTCATTGAATATCTGTCAAATTTTGATATTTAATGATTGATATCTGTTAAATTTTTAAAATGAGGTTTAAAATCATATCTAACTCTCATTTTTTGACATTTAGCTGTCATTTTTTTACATTTGGCTGTCATTTTTTTACATTTGGCTGTCATTTTTTGACAATTAACCCTCTCTTACAGCAGCAAACTGTCATTCTTTGACATCAAACCATAATTTTTTGACACTTCATAACAAATTTTGACACTTCATATTAATTTTCGACACTTGACAATCATTTAATTGTCATATTTTTTGACGTACCAACTGTGTACTGACTGCAGTCCTGTATTTTGGTGATGGTGGCGTCGATGAACTCCTTGCGGTCGGGATGCTTGGCCTGCACGAGCTGGCCCACCCTCAGGGCCCCCTTGATCTGCTCGTCGTTAACCGTCGCTGTGCCCAGCCCCATCTTGTAAGTCACCTTCACAACGAAAAAAAAAACAGTAAGGAACCCCGCAACAGAGAAGATTGCTATTAAATTGGGGGGACCTAGCCCCATCTTGTAAGTCACCTTCACAACGAAAAAAAACAGTAAGGAACGCGCAACAGAGATTAGCAATTAAATGGGGGACCTTTCCTCCCCAATTTCCCCAACATTCACAAAAGATTCTCTGAAGAGTTACAGCGAGTAGTTTAGTTTTACACCAATGGTCAATCGTATGAATGTAACTATATTCCATTTTTTTAAGAATGCAGTAACTAGAAACCTGATTTACACTATGACAAATGTTCAATCTAGTTACAAAATTTGGCGCTAAATTCAAATATAGTTACTTGAATATGAAATTGGTAATTTATTGATGGTTTGTAACCAGGTTTACAAGGTAGCAAGGTTTGTAACTTATTGATGGATGTAATATGCCCCTTTGTGATCTATCACAAAGCCTCCTTCTACATTATATTTACCACAATAGCATTTCCCCAAAGATTACATTACAACTCAAAGTCTTCCCCCCTCGTCTTCATTACATCTAACTCAATGGAGCCCCCTTTCCCATCAAAAGCTCATCAATCTTCATTACAACTACCACAATGGAGCCCCCTTTCCCATTAAAAGCTCCTCTATCTTCATTACATCTACCACAATAGAGCCCCCTTTCTACCCAAAAATTACATTACAAGTCATAGCCCCCCCATGTTTGTTACATCTACCACAATGAAGCCCCACTTTCCCCTCAAGATTACAACACAACCCAAAGCCCCCATCTTCATTACATCTACCATGAGGGGGTTTCCCAAAAGATTACATAACAATTCGAAGCCTCCTTCTTCATTACATCTACCATAATGGAGCCCCTTTCTACCAAAAAATTACATTACAACTCAGAGCCCCTTTCCCTTCAAAAGTTCCCCTATTTTCATTACATCTAGCATAATGGAGCCCCTTTTCTACCCAAAAATTACATTACAACTCAGAGCCCCCCATGTTCGTTATATCTACCACAATGAAGCCCCACTTTCCCCTCAAGATTACAATACAACCCAAAGCCTCCGTCTTCATTACATATACCACGAGGGGGTTTCCCAAAAGATTACATTACAATTTCGAAGCCTCCTTCTTCATTACATCAAGAATGGAACATCAAAAGTTCCCCTATTTTCATTACATCTACCATAATGGAGCCCCTTTTCTACCCAAAAATTACATTACAACTCAGAGCCCCCCCATGTTCGTTACATCTACCACAATGAAGCTCCACTTTCCCCTCAAGATTACAATACAAGCCAAAGCCTGTCTTCATTACATCTACCATGAGAGGGTTTCCCAAAAGATTACATTACAATTCGAAGCCTCCTTCTTCATTAAATCCAGAATGGAGCCCCCTTTTCCATCAAAAGTTCCCCTATTTTCATTACATCTACCATAATGGAGCCCCTTTTTTGCCCAAAAATTTCATTACAAGTTAGCCCCCCATGTTCGTTACATCTACCACAATGAAGCCCCACTTTCCCCTCAAGATTACAATACAACCCAAAGCCTCCGTCTTCATTACATCTACCACAAGGGGGTTTCCCAAAAGATTACATTACTATTCGAAGCCTCCTTCTTCATTACATCAAGAATGGGACATAAAAAGTTCCCCTATTTTCATTACATCTACCATAATGGAGCCCCATTTCTACCCAAAAATTATATTACAACTCAGAGCCCCCCCACATGTTCGTTACATCTACCACAATGAAGCCCCACTTTCCCCTCAAGATTACAATACAACCCAAAGCTTCCGTCTTCATTACATCTACCATGAGGGCTCCCTCTTCCTGTCTTTGTTAAGTTTTCAAAGCCCCCCTACCCGTCTTTGTTACATTTCCCATGGTGGAGTTTCCCCAAAGATTACATTGCAACTCAAAGCCCCCCTTCCCGTCTTCGTTACATTTACCATGGTGGGGTTTCCCCAAAGATTATTTTACAACTCAAAGCCCCCCCTTCCCGTCTTTGTTACATTTACCATGGTGGGGTTTTTTCAAAGATTACATTACAACTCAAAGGCTCCTCCTTCATTACATCTACTGGAATGGAGCCCCCTTTCCTAACAAAATCTTCCCCATATTCATTACATCTACCACAATAGAGCCCCCTTTCCCAACAAGAGCTTCCCTTCCCCCTCTTCATTACCTATTCATTCTTCATTATCTAGCCCCCTTTCCCAACAAGAGCTTCCCTTCCCCCTCTTCATTCTTCATTATCTACTGCAATGGAGCCCATGTTTCTTTCTAGATTACATTACAACTTAAAGTCTCCTTCTTTATTACATTTACCACTATGGGGTTTCACCAAAGATTCACATTCACATTACAACTAAAAGCCACCCCTTCCCGTCTTCATTACATCTACCATGGTGGGGTTTCTCCATAGATTACATTACAACTCAAAGTTCCCTTGCCTTCATTACATATATGACAATAGAAACTCCTTTCCCATCAAAAGCCCCCCCATCTTCATTACATCTAGGGCAATGGAGCCCCTTTAGATTACATTACAACTGAAAGCCACCTATTTCCACAATAGGGTGTCCTTAAGGATTACATTACAACTCCGAGCCCCTGCCTTCGTTACATCTGCCACAATGGAGCCCCAATGCCCTCAAGATTATAACTCGACACCTCCTCCTTCATTACATCTACAACGATGGGGTTTCTCCAAAGATCACTCAAAACCTCCTACCTCATTACATCTACACAGTAGGGTTTCCCCAAGAATTACATTACAACTCAGAGCCCTCGTCTTCGTTACATCTACCATAATGGAGCCCCCTTGCCCTCAAGATTATTTTACAGCTCAAAGTCTCTCCGTTCATTACATCTACTATGATGGGGTTTCTCCAAAGATTACATTACAACTCAAAACCTACTTCTTCATTACATCTTCCACAGAAGGGTTTCCCCAAGAATTGCATTACAACTCAGAGCCCCTGTCTTCATTACATCAGCCAGAATGGAGCCCCCTTCCCCTCAAGATTACAACTCAAAGCCTCTCTCTTTGTTACATCTACCATGATGGGGTTTCTCCAAAGATTACATTACAACTCAAAACCTACTTCTTCATTACATCTTCCACAGAAGGGTTTCCCCAAGAATTGCATTACAACTCAGAGCCCCGTCTTCATAACATTGCCACAATGGAGCCCCCTTCCGCTCAAGATTACAACTCAAAGCCTCTTTCTTCATTACATCGACCATGATGGGGTTTCTCCAAAGATTACATTACAACTCAAAACCTCCTTCTTCATTACATCTACCACAGAATGGTTTCCCTGAGAATTACATTACAATTCAGAGCCCCTGTCTTCGTTATATCAGCCAGAATGGAGCCCCCTTCCCCTCAAGATTACAACTCAAAGCCTCTCTCTTCATTACATCTACCATGATGGGGTTTCTCAAAAAAACCTACTTCTTCATTACATCTACCACAATAGGGTTTCCCTAAGAATTACATTACAACTCAGAGCCCCCGTTTTCATTACATCAGCCACAATGGAGCCCCTTTTCCCCTCAAGATTACAACTAAAAGCCTCTCTCTTTATTACTTCTACCATGATGGGGTTTCTCCAAAGATTACATTACAACTCAAAACCTCCTTCATTACATCTACCACAGTAGGGTTTCCCCAAGGATTACATTACAACTCAGAGCCCCCATCTTCATTACATCTGCCACAATCGAGCCCCCCACCCCCCTTTCCCTCAAGATTACAACTCAAAGCTTCTCTCTTCATTACATCTACCATGATGGGGTTGCTCCAAAGATTAGATTTCAACTCAAAACCTCCTTCTTCATTACATCTACCACAGTACGGTTTCCCCAAGGATTACATTACAATTCAGAGCCCCCATCTTTGTTACATCAGCCACAATAGAGCCCCCTTCCTCTCAAGATTACAACTCAACGCCTCTTTCTTCATTACATCTATCACAATGGGGTTTACTCCAAAGATTACATTACACCTCAAATTCCCCTAAAGACAATAACGCCCCCTTTCCCATCCCTGCCTTCATTACATATACCATAATGGAGACCCCTTGCCCCCAAGATTATATTACAACTCAAAGCCTCTTTCTTCATTACACCTACCATGATGAGGTTTCTCCAAAGATTACATTACAACTCAAAACCTACTTCTACATTACATCTACCACAAAAAGGTTTCTCCAAGGATTACATTACAACTCAAAACCTACTTCTTCATTACATCTACCACAGAAGGGTTTCCCCAAGGATTACATTACAATTCAAAGCTCCCATCTTCGTTACATCAGCCACAATGGAGCTCCCTTCCCCTCAAGATTACAACTCAAAGCCTTTTTCTTCGTTACATCTATCACAATGGGGTTTGCTCCAAAGATTACAATACCTCAAAGTCCCCTAAAAACAATAAAGCCCCCTTTCCCATCCAAAGCTCCCCTGCCTTCGTTACATCTACCATAATGGAGCCCCCTTGCTCCAAAGATTATATTACAACTCAAAGCCTCTTTCTTCATTACATCTACCACGATGGGGTTTCTCCAAAGATTACATTACAACTCAAAGTCCCCTAACAACAATAGAGCCCCCTTTCCCATCAAAAGCTCCCTGCCTTTGTTA
The DNA here is from genome assembly GCA_944588485.1 of Phosphuga atrata. Taxonomy (NCBI): domain Eukaryota; kingdom Metazoa; phylum Arthropoda; class Insecta; order Coleoptera; family Silphidae; genus Phosphuga; species Phosphuga atrata. The sequence goes on from OX155906.1 coordinate 28,751,469, forward strand.
CATCTACCATAATGGAGCCCCCTTGCCCCCAAGATTATATTACAACTCTAAGCCTCTACATTATATCTACCATGATGGGGTTTCTCCAAAGATTACATTACAACTCGAAGTCCCCTAACGACAATAGAGCCCCCTTTCCCATCAAAATCTCTCCTGTCTTTGTTACATCTACCATAATGGAGCCCCCTTGCCCCCAAGATTATATTACAACTCAAAGCCTTTTCCTTCATTACATCTACCACGATGGGGTTTCTCCAAATATTACATTACAACTCAAAGTCCCCTAAAGACAATAGAGCTCCCTTTCCCATCAAAAGCTCCCCTGCCTTTGTTACATCTACCATAATGGAGCCCCCTTGCCCCCAAGATTATATTACAACTCAAAGCCTTTTCCTTCAATACATCTACCACGATGGCGTTTCTCCAAAGATTACATTACAACTCAAAGTCCCCTAACAACAATAGAGCCCCCTTTCCCATCAAAAGCTCCCTGCCTTTGTTACATCTACCATAATGGAGCCCCCTTGCCCCCAAGATTATATTACAACTCTAAGCCTTTTCCTTCATTACATCTACCACGATGGGGTTTCTCCAAAGATTACATTACAACTCGAAGTCCCCTAATGACAATAGAGCCCCCTTTCCCATCAAAAGCTCTCCTGTCTTTGTTACATCTACCATAATGGAGCCCCCTTGCCCCCAAGATTATATTACAACTCAAAGCCTCTTCCTTCATTACATCTACCACGATGGGGTTTCTCCAAAGATTACATTACAACTCAAAGTCCCCTAAAGACAATAGAGCTCCCTTTCCCATCAAAAGCTCCCCTGCCTTTGTTACATCTACCATAATGGAGCCCCCTTGCCCCCAAGATTATATTACAACACAAAGCTGCCTTCTCTGTTACATCTAACATATTAGAGCCCCCATTCCACCAAAGTTTACAGCTTTGTAAATTTGTTTTGTTAAACTGTCATTGGGCGCCCCCTTGCAGTTATTGACTCGACCAGCAATCAGATACCTAGCAGCATCTCTACTTGTGTTGACGAAATGGGGGTTTATGTGTAAAAGTGTCGTAAGTTAAATAAAATTGAATAATTAATAGTCATAGAGGTAATGTTTATGGATTGTTGTTGTTCTTACTTTGCATTTTACGATTCGTACGACTTTGCTGACTTTGGCCTCGCAGAAGGCGCCCTTGTACTTGGCGCTGACGGCGGTCCCCACGGACAGGTACGGAGGGTCGTCCCCCTGCTGGAACACAAAGAGTTTGGGGGCTGAATCACAGACCGGGAAATTGGTGCAGCACAATTGTTAGTTTGTTGACTGGGTGCCATGGCGATGGACAAAAGCGAGTCGGGCTTACCATGTTTGTCGGGTTTCTATTGGCCGGATCCCGTTTTCCGCCTCATCTAGACGCGTCTTCTCGGCCCCCCTGAACGCCCCCACACGCGCAACGAAAACCCGCGGGCCCGGGAACTGCGCGATGTCCGCTCCGGCCGCGCGAATTAATTGCCGCGTCCAGCGAGTTTTCCACCGTTTGTTGTGATCTTTTGGCGAGCTTTCTGCCGTTCAGCTGACATTCTTTCGCTTTGTCAAACAAGCTGGAAACACAGGTTTGCCACCTCCCGACCCGATAACTAAACGCTTGCAACGTCGCCACAACACCTACCTTCACACGAATACAACACAAGACGTACATTTGGTTGCCTACTAAACATTTTTAATTAAAATTCCAAGGAAATTACTCACCAAAACTATGAATAAATCTATTTTATGCCTTAAAGAACATTTTTCAATAACAAAACTGTTTAATTTTTAATCAATTTGCTGAAAATTTGTGTTGTGTTTAACAAGTTGCCTATTCGTCTGTTGACTTCAAGCTGTCAAGGTTGACACATTAAATAACCTAGAAAAAGTTTTGGGGATGTTTTACCTGATAGGGTTGGGTTTAGGGGATGCAAAGGACGTCACGGTTAAGGGTTTGGAGGTGATTAAAGCCTGCGATCGAGTGTACTTGGAGGCTTACACATCGATCTTGACCTGCGGACAGGAGGCTTTGGTAAGAGACAAATTTCTAGGGTTTATGCCTGCAACATTTGTTGCCTGTAACAATTGTTGCAAATGTTGCCTGCAACAATTGTTGCCTGCAACAATATTCTGGAAAAATTTTGTCACACTGCAAATTAATTGTTTTGCTAGGAAAATTTCTATGGAAGGAAGTTGATTCTAGCTGATCGAGATTTGGTGGAGCAAGCTGCTGATGATATCTTGGCCTCATCTGACACGCAAGATGTAGCTCTTCTTGTAGTTGGTGACCCTTTTGGCGCGACGACCCACACCGACATGGTGCTCCGTGCCAAAGAGCAAGGTATCCCCTATAAGATCATCCACAATGCTTCCATAATGAACGCAGTGGGATGCTGCGGCCTCCAGCTCTATAACTTCGGTGAAACTGTCTCCATCCCTTACTGGACAGATGCCTGGGAACCTGACAGCTTCTACGACAAAATCGTTGAGAATTTCAACAGGAAACTACACACACTATGCCTTCTAGGTACATTTTTATCAGCAGATAAATTATGACAGATTGAGGTTTGTTACATCTCATAATTTGACAGATTCAATCATTTCCCCAGATTGCGATTTGTCATAAGTCCCCTAAAGACAATGGAGCCCCCTTTCCCATCGAAGGCTCCCTTTCTTACGTCTACCATAATGGAGCCCCCTTGCCCCCAAAATTATATTACAACTCAAAGCCTCTTTCTTCATTACATCTACCATGATGGGGTTTCCATTTTATAGATTGAGGTTTGTTACATGTCATAATTTGACAGATTGAGGTTTGTTGTATGTCATAATTCGACAGATTGGGGTGTGTTACATGTAATAATTTGACAGATTGAGGTTTGTTACATGTGTTGACTTGACAGATTGAGGTTGGTTACATGTCATAATTTGACAGATTCTAGTATATGCAGTAATTTGGCAGATTGAGGTTTTTTATATGTCTTAGCTTGACATATTGAGGTTTGTTACATGTAATATTTTGACAGATTGAGGTTTATTATTTGTTATAATTTGACAGATTGAGTTTTGTTATATGTCATTTTCCCAGATTGAGGTTTGTCATAATTTGACCATTTCATAGATTGAGGTTTCTTACATGTCTTAATTTGACAGATTCTGGTATATGCAGTAATTTGGCAGATTGGGGTTTGTTACATGTCATAATTTGACAGATTGAGGTTTGTTACATTTGTTGGCTTGATAGATTGAGGTTTGTTACTTGTCATATTTTGACAGATTGAGGTTTGTTATATGTTATAATTTGACAGATTGAGGTTTGTTATCATATGTCTGTTATCATATGTTTGTTGTCATATTCCCAGATTGAGGTTTATCATAATTTGACCATTTCATATAGTGAGGTTTCCATCATGTCTTAATTTGACAGATTCAGGTATATGCAGTAATTTGGCAGATTTAGGTTTGTTACATGTCTTGGCTTGACAGATTGAGGTTTGTTACATGTCATAATTTGACAGATTGAGGTTTGTTACATTTGTTGGCTTGATAGATTGAGGTTTGTTACTTGTCTTAATTTGACAGATTCTGGTATATGCAGTAATTTGGCAGATTGAGGTTTGTTACATGTCTTAGTTTAACAGATTGATGTTTGTTACATGTCTTAGCTTTACAGATTGAGGTTTGTTATATGTCTTAGCTTGACAGATTGAGGTTTGTTACATGTCATAATTTAGCAGATTGAGGTTTGTTATGTTATAATTTGACAGATTGAGGTTTGTCACATATCTTAGCTTGACAGATTGAGGTTTGTTACATGTCATAATTTGACAGATTGAGGTTTGTTACATTTGTTGGCTTGATAGATTGAGGTTTGTTACTTGTCCTAATTTGACAGATTCTGGTATATGCAGTAATTTGGCAGATTGAGGTTTGTTACATGTCTTAGTTTGACAGATTGATGTTTGTTACATGTCTTAGCTTGACAGATTGAGGTTTGTTACATGTCTTAGCTTGACAGATTGAGGTTTGTTACATGTCATAATTTAGCAGATTGAGGTTTGTTATGTTATAATTTGACAGAGTGAGGTTTGTCACATATCTTAGCTTGACAGATTAAGGTTTGTTACATGTCATAATTTGACAGATTGAGGTTTGTTGTATGTCATAATTCGACAGATTGGGGTGTGTTACATGTAATAATTTGACAGATTGAGGTTTGTTACATGTGTTGACTTGACAGATTGAGGTTGGTTATATGTCATAATTTGACAGATTCTAGTATAGGCAGTAATTTGGGAGATTCAGGTTTTTTATATGTCTTAGCTTGACATATTGAGGTTTGTTACATGTAATATTTTGACAGATTGAGGTTTATTATTTGTTATAATTTGACAGATTGAGTTTTGTTATATGTCATTTTCCCAGATTGAGGTTTGTCATAATTTGACCATTTCATAGATTGAGGTTTCTTACATGTCTTAATTTGACAGATTCTGGTATATGCAGTAATTTGGCAGATTGGGGTTTGTTACATGTCATAATTTGACAGATTGAGGTTTGTTACATTTGTTGGCTTGATAGATTGAGGTTTGTTACTTGTCATATTTTGACAGATTGAGGTTGGTTATATGTTATAATTTGACAGATTGAGGTTTGTTATCATATGTCTGTTATCATATGTTTGTTGTCATATTCCCAGATTGAGGTTTATCATAATTTGACCATTTCATATAGTGAGGTTTCCATCATGTCTTAATTTGACAGATTCAGGTATATGCAGTAATTTGGCAGATTGAGGTTTGTTACATGTCATAATTTGACAGATTGAGGTTTGTTACATTTGTTGGCTTGATAGATTGAGGTTTGTTACTTGTCCTAATTTGACAGATTCTGGTATATGCAGTAATTTGGCAGATTGAGGTTTGTTACATGTCTTAGTTTGACAGATTGATGTTTGTTACATGTCTTAGCTTGACAGATTGAGGTTTGTTACATGTCTTAGCTTGACAGATTGAGGTTTGTTACATGTCATAATTTAGCAGATTGAGGTTTGTTATGTTATAATTTGACAGAGTGAGGTTTGTCACATATCTTAGCTTGACAGATTAAGGTTTGTTACATGTCATAATTTGACAGATTGAGGTTTGTTGTATGTCATAATTCGACAGATTGGGGTGTGTTACATGTAATAATTTGACAGATTGAGGTTTGTTACATGTGTTGACTTGACAGATTGAGGTTGGTTATATGTCATAATTTGACAGATTCTAGTATATGCAGTAATTTGGGAGATTCAGGTTTTTTATATGTCTTAGCTTGACATATTGAGGTTTGTTACATGTAATATTTTGACAGATTGAGGTTTATTATTTGTTATAATTTGACAGATTGAGTTTTGTTATATGTCATTTTCCCAGATTGAGGTTTGTCATAATTTGACCATTTCATAGATTGAGGTTTCTTACATGTCTTAATTTGACAGATTCTGGTATATGCAGTAATTTGGCAGATTGGGGTTTGTTACATGTCATAATTTGACAGATTGAGGTTTGTTACATTTGTTGGCTTGATAGATTGAGGTTTGTTACTTGTCATATTTTGACAGATTGAGGTTGGTTATATGTTATAATTTGACAGATTGAGGTTTGTTATCATATGTCTGTTATCATATGTTTGTTGTCATATTCCCAGATTGAGGTTTATCATAATTTGACCATTTCATATAGTGAGGTTTCCATCATGTCTTAATTTGACAGATTCAGGTATATGCAGTAATTTGGCAGATTGAGGTTTGTTACATGTCATAATTTGACAGATTGAGGTTTGTTACATTTGTTGGCTTGATAGATTGAGGTTTGTTACTTGTCCTAATTTGACAGATTCTGGTATATGCAGTAATTTGGCAGATTGAGGTTTGTTACATGTCTTAGTTTGACAGATTGATGTTTGTTACATGTCTTAGCTTTACAGATTGAGGTTTGTTATATGTCTTAGCTTGACAGATTAAGGTTTGTTACATGTCATAATTTAGCAGATTGAGGTTTGTTATGTTATAATTTGACAGATTGAGGTTTGTCACATATCTTAGCTTGACAGATCGAGGTTTGTTACATGTCATAATTTGACAGATTGAGGTTTGTTGTATGTCACAATTCGACAGATTGGGGTTTGTTACATGTAATAATTTGACAGATTGAGGTTTGTTACATGTGTTGACTTGACAGATTGAGGTTACTTACATGTCATAATTTGACAGATTCTAGTATATGCAGTAATTTGGCAGTTTGAGGTTTTTTATATGTCTTAGCTTGACAGATTGAGGTTTGTTACATGTAATATTTTGACAGATTGAGGTTTATTATTTGTTATAATTTGACAGATTGAGTTTTGTTATATGTCATTTTCCCAGATTGAGGTTTGTCATAATTTGACCATTTCATAGATTGAGGTTTCTTACATGTCTTAATTTGACAGATTCTGGTATATGCAGTAATTTGGCAGATTGGGGTTTGTTACATGTCATAATTTGACAGATTGAGGTTTGTTACATTTGTTGGCTTGATAGATTGAGGTTTTTTACTTGTCATATTTTGACAGATTGAGGTTTGTTATGTGTTATAATTTGACAGATTGAGGTTTGTTATCATATGTCTGTTATCATATGTTTGTTGTCATATTCCCAGATTGAGGTTTATCATAATTTGACCATTTCATATAGTGAGGTTTCCATCATGTCTTAATTTGACAGATTCAGGTATATGCAGTAATTTGGCAGATTTAGGTTTGATACATGTCTTGGCTTCACAGATTGAGGTTTGTTACATGTCATAATTTGACAGATTGAGGTTTGTTACATTTGTTGGCTTGATAGATTGAGGTTTGTTACTTGTCCTAATTTGACAGATTCAGGTATATGCAGTAATTTGGCAGATTGAGGTTTGTTACATGTCTTAGTTTGACAGATTGATGTTTGTTACATGTCTTAGTTTGACAGATTGAGGTTTGTTATATGTCTTAGCTTGACAGATTGAGGTTTGTTACATGTCATAATTTAGCAGATTGAGGTTTGTTATGTTATAATTTTACAGATTGAGGTTTGTCACATATCTTAGCTTGACAGATTGAGGTTTGTTATATGTCATAATTTGACAGATTGAGGTTTGTTACATTTGTTGGCTTGATAGATTGAGGTTTGTTACTTGTCCTAATTTGACAGATTCTGGTATATGCAGTAATTTGGCAGATTGAGGTTTGTTACATGTCTTAGTTTGACAGATTGATGTTTGTTACATGTCTTAGCTTGACAGATTGAGGTTTGTTATATGTCTTAGCTTGACAGATTGAGGTTTGTTACATGTCATAATTTAGCAGATTGAGGTTTGTTATGTTATAATTTGACAGATTGAGGTTTGTCACATATCTTAGCTTGACAGATTGAGGTTTGTTACATGTGTTGACTTGACAGATTGAGGTTGATTACATGTCATAATTTGACAGATTCTAGTATATGCAGTAATTTGGCAGTTTGAGGTTTTTTATATGTCTTAGCTTGACAGATTGAGGTTTGTTACATGTAATATTTTGACAGATTGAGGTTTATTATTTGTTATAATTTGACAGATTGAGTTTTGTTATATGTCATTTTCCCAGATTGAGGTTTGTCATAATTTGACCATTTCATAGATTGAGGTTTCTTACATGTCTTAATTTGACAGATTCTGGTATATGCAGTAATTTGGCAGATTGGGGTTTGTTACATGTCATAATTTGACAGATTGAGGTTTGTTACATTTGTTGGCTTGATAGATTGAGGTTTGTTACTTGTCATATTTTGACAGATTGAGGTTTGTTATATGTTATAATTTGACAGATTGAGGTTTGTTATCATATGTCTGTTATCATATGTTTGTTGTCATATTCCCAGATTGAGGTTTATCATAATTTGACCATTTCATATAGTGAGGTTTCCATCATGTCTTAATTTGACAGATTCAGGTATATGCAGTAATTTGGCAGATTTAGATTTGTTACATCTCTTGGCTTGACAGATTGAGGTTTGTTGCATGTCATAATTTGACAGATTGAGGTTTATTACATTTGTTGACTTGATAGATTGAGGTTTGTTACTTGTCCTAATTTGACAGATTCTGGTATTTGCAGTAATTTGGCAGATTGAGGTTTGTTACATGTCTTAGTTTGACAGATTGATGTTTGTTGCATGTCTTAGCTTGACAGATTGAGGTTTGTTATATGTCTTAGCTTGACAGATTGAGGTTTGTTACATGTCATAATTTAGCAGATTGAGGTTTGTTATGTTATAATTTGACAGATTGAGGTTTGTCACATATCTTAGCTTGACAGATTGAGGTTTGTTACATGTCATAATTTGACAGATTGAGGTTTGTTACATGTCATAATTTGACAGATTGAGGTTTGTTATATGTTATAATTTGATAGATTGAGGTTTGTTACATTTCATAATTTGACAGATTGAGGTTTGTTATATGTCATTTTCCCAGATTGAGGTTTGTCATAATTTCACCATTTGATAGATTTAGGTTTGTTACATGTCATAATTTGACAGATTCTGGTATATGCAGTAATTTGGCAAATTTATGTTTGTTACACGTCTAAACTTGACAGATTGAGGTTTGTTACATGTCTTAATTTGACATACTGAGGTTGGTTGCATTTCATAATTTGACAGATTGAGCTTTGTTATAAATCTTCTTCACAGATTGAGCTTTGTTATATGTCTTTTTCACAGATTGAGGTTTGTCATAATTTGACCATTTGATAGATTGAGGTTTGTCATAATTTAACAGATTGGTTTCATCTCATAATTTGATAGATTGAGGTTTGTTACATTTTGTAATTTTACAGATAGAGGTTTGTTATATGTCGTTTTCACAGATTGAGGTTTGTCATAATTTAACCATTTGATAAATTGAGGTTTGTTACATGCCATAATTTGACAGATTCTGGTATATGCAGTAATTTGGCATATTGGGGTTTGTTACTTGTCTTAGCTTGACAGATTGAGGTTTGTTACATGTCTTAGCTTGACAGATTGAGGTTTGTTACATGTCATCATTTGACAGATTGAGGTTTTTTATAGTCATAATTTAACAGATTGAGGTTCGTTACATGTCATAATTTGACAGATTCTAATATATGCAGTAATTTGGCAGATTGAATTTTGTTACATGTCTTAGCTTGACAGATTGAGGTTTGTTTCATGTCACAGTTTGCCAGATTCTGGTATATGCAGTAATTTGGCAAATTGAGGTTTGTTACATGTCTTATCTTGACAGATTGAGGTTTGTGACATGCCATAATTTAACAGATTGAGGTTTGTTATATGTTATAATTTGACAGATTGGGGTTTGTTACATGTCTTAGTTTGACAGATTGAGGTTTATTACATGTCATAATTTGACATATTGATGTTTGTTACATTTCATAATTTGACAGATTGAGGTTTGTTATAAATCTTCTTCACAGATTGCGGTTTGTCATAATTTGACCATTTGATAGATTGAGGTTTGTTACATGTCATACTTTGACAGATTCTGGTATATGCAGTAATTTGGCAAATTGAGGTTTGTTACATGTCATAATTTAACAGATTGAAGTTTGTTATATTTTATAATTTGACAGATTGAGGTATGTTACACGTCTTAGTTTGACAGATTAAGGTGTGTTACATGTCATAATTTGACAGATTGAGGTTTGTACATTTTATAATTTGACAGATAAAGGTTTGTTATGTCTTTTTTACAGGTTGAGGTTTGTCATATTTTGACCATTGATGGATTGAGGTTTGTCATAATTTGACAGATTTGTTTCATGTCATAATTTGAGGTTTGTTCCATTTCGTAATTTGACAGATTGAGGTTTGTTATATGTCGTTTTCACTGATTGAGGTTTGTTATAATTTGATCATTTGATAGATTGAGGTTTGTTACATGTCATAATTTGACAGATTCTGGTATATGCAGTAATTTGGCAGATTGAGGTTTTTTACTTGTCTTAGCTTGACAGATTGAGGTTTGTTACATGTCATAATTTCACAGATTGAGGTTTGTTATATGTCATAATTTAACAGATTGAGGTTCGTTTCGTGTCATAATTTGACAGATTCTAGTATATGCAGTAATTTGGCAGATTGAGGTTTGTTACATGTTTTAGCTTGTTTCATGTTATAATTTGACAGATTGAGGTTTGTTACATGTTTTAGCTTGACAGATTGAGGTTTGTTTCATGTCACAGTTTGACAGATTCTGGTATATGCAGTAATTTGGCAAATTGAGGTTTGTTACATGTCTTAGCTTGACAGATTGAGGTTTGTGACATGCCATAATTTAACAGATTGAGGTTTGTTATATGTTATAATTTGACAGATTGGGGTTTGTTACATGTCTTAGTTTGACAGATTGAGGTTTATTACATGTCATAATTTGACATATTGATGTTTGTTACATTTCATAATTTGACAGATTGAGGTTTGTTATAAATCTTCTTCACAGATTGCGGTTTGTCATAATTTGACCATTTGATAGATTGAGGTTTGTAACATGTCATACTTTGACAGATTCTGGTATATGCTGTAATTTGGCAAATTGAGGTTTGTTACATGTCTTAGCTTGACAGATTGAGGTTTGTTACATGTCATAATTTCACAGATTGAAGTTTGTTATATTTTATAATTTGACAGATTGAGGTATGTTACACGTCTTAGTTTGACAGATTAAGGTGTGTTACATGTCATAATTTGACAGATTGAGGTTTGTACATTTTATAATTTGACAGATAAAGGTTTGTTATGTCTTTTTTACAGGTTGAGGTTTGTCATAATTTGACCATTGATGGATTGAGGTTTGTCATAATTTGACAGATTTGTTTCATGTCATAATTTGAGGTTTGTTACATTTCGTAATTTGACAGATTGAGGTTTGTTATATGTCGTTTTCACTGATTGAAGTTTGTCATAATTTGATCATTTCATAGATTGAGGTTTGTTACATGTCATAATTTCACAGATTGAGGTTAGTTACATGTCATAATTTGACAGATTGAGGTTTGTTACATGTGATCATTTGATAGATTGAGGTTTGTCATAATTTGATGGATTGAGGTTTGTTTGTTTGTCATAATTTGACGGATTGAGGTTTGTTTTATGTCATAATTTGACAGATTGAGGTTAGTTACATGTCATAATTTGACAGATTGAGGTTTGTTACATGTGATCATTTGATAGATTGAGGTTTGTCATAATTTGATGGATTGAGGTTTGTTTGTTTGTCATAATTTGACGGATTGAGGTTTGTTTTATGTCATAATTTGACAGATTGAGGTTAGTTTCGTGTCATAATTTGAGAGATTGAGGTTTGTTACATGTCATAATTTCACAGATTGAGGTTTGTTACATGTGATCATTTAATAGATCGAGGTTTTTTACAATTTGACAGATTGAGGTTTGTTGTCATAATTTGACGGATTGAGGTTCATAATTTGACAGATTGAGGTTAGATTCGTCTCATAATTTGACAGATTGAGGTTAGTTACATGTTTTAACGTAACGTTTTAATGTAACATATCAATTACATTATTTGTCATAATTTGACAAATTGAGGTATTTCACGAGGACTATCGTGGCAAGATGGACCAACTGATGCTTTTGTCACTGAACTCCTTAAGGACTGGACCGATTTTGATGAAATTTTTTGTGTATGTCCGAGTGGGTCCCTGGATGGTTTGGATTTACAGTTAGCACCGTGAGTTAGCGCTGTGATCAGGTTCCAGCATTTTAATTTTATTGTTAGACCAGGTCAACGTCTGCCGAGCCCTTTAGTTTCCTGACTGCTCAATCTTTGAGGATGAAACCACTGAAAACACTTGCTTAACCTGTCTCCTCTCCATCTATTTGAATTAATCGCGAAACCGACGCGAATATAAATCGATAAATAGGAATTTGTAATGGCGGGGTTGGTTAACCTGAAAATTATTCATAATCACCGGCGTTCATTTTTTAGATATTTATTAAATAGACCTTTTCGTAGTTTTTTTTCGAAATTTTTTTGTGCACATGTGTCAATTTCCGCACTTTTGTCGTATGTTTTTCGGGCACTTATTGTCGTATATTCATTGAAAATAACAAAATGTGCCCGAAATGTGCCCGGCGGATGCGCATGCGCTTAACTAACCGGAAAAAGGTCTATTAAACATTTTTTTTGGGCAGAAGGACCTTGTGGTCGATAGCCCTTTGTATACAGTATACAATAAATATATTCTCTTTTTATATAACATTTTTTATATTCAGATATTAAAGTGAAGGAGCCGACGTTGGAGAGTTTGACGCGCAAGAAGAAGGAGTTTATGCCGCCCAGGTTCATGTCGGTGGCCGAGGCTTCCAAGCAGCTTTTGCAGATAATCGAGAGGCGAGGTTCAGGTGAGGTTAACTCCTATAACTCGTCGAGCTTTCCTCACCAAATCTTCACCCGAACAGCAAATCTTATTCGAGAGAATCGGAATGTCTCGAATACGATTTCTGGCACTTGACACTTTGCCAATAGACCTTTTCATAGTTGATTTCCGCCATGTTTTTCGGGCACTTTTTGACTTATATCGGTCAGTAGAACAGCTTCCGTTTTTTCATGGCCAGCCTTAAGCGCTTTTTCTCCATCCGTTTATCAACATTTCATTGCACGTTCCATTACCCTCTCTTCGTCTTTTCCTGCTGCTGTCAGAGTAATATCATCAGCAAAACCTATTATCTCGACACCTTCTGGTAGCTTTAGCCTAAGGACTCCATCGTACAGGATGTTCCGCAGTGTAGGACCCATTACCGAGCCTTGTGGAACACTGCTTCAAGACTTCAGTGCCTGCTTCGATTATGATCTTACGATCATGTGCGCAGTAGATTGCGTCAGCAGGTATGGAGGATATAAGGCTACAAATGCGTGACAACGGCATCCTGACGACTTGCGAAAGGCGGTACCGGGATGTCCGTGAATTCCAAGGGGGGCACTTGACAAGTTAACGCTGCTGCTTGTTGCTACGTCCCCATAAAAAAATAAAATAAAAAAAGCAGGTATGTAGGAGTAGCCTGCCTGCTCTCACTTGCCTCATTCATAATATCTTCCCATTCTGCTGTATTAAAAGCATTCTTAACGTCTAAAGTAATGAACAAACTAATCTTTCTTGTTGCTCTCATACCAGCTGAGGCTTTCTCCACTACGTCCCGGATTCGCATAATAACGTCCACAGTTGACCTTTTTTTCACCAAACCTTTTATAGACTAATCTTGTTGCAACAGTAACAACTTTTGTTGCTATGGTAAAATCTTGTTGCTATGGTAACAAATATCGTTGCTACAGTAACAAATCTTGTTGCTATGGTAAAGTCTTGTTGCTACAAAAACAAATTTGGTTGATATTGTAAAATCTTGTTGCTACAGTAACAAATCTTGTTACTCCTATACTCATTTGTGAGCTTTTCTCACCAAATTTTCAACCGATTAGGAAATCTTTCTGGCTTTTCCAATTAATATTTAATTCTCGTCCCTTTTTCAGGTATGAGCAAGGATTGCCTTTGTGTGGGACTGGCGAGGGTCGGGTGTGATGATCAGAAGATCGTGGTTTGCTCGCTGGAGGAGATGTCCGAGTGTGACCTTGGTCCGCCCTTGCACTCGTTGATTGTCGTCGGGGACGAGCTCCATCCGATCGAGCTTGAATATATTGAACAGTTTAGAATGTAAAAATGGTTTGTTTTTTTTTTGACACAATTTTCAGTCTTCCCGAGAATTTTCAACTTCAAAATTTTTCCTAAAAAATTCGCAATTTGGAAATTCGCCTCCAAAATTTTCACACAATTTCCTTAAGCATTTAAAGAAAACTCCCCAAGAAATTTCCCGCAATTTTGACGCAATTTTTTCTCCTAAAATTCGCAATTTGGGAATTCGCCCTCAAAATTTTCACACCAAAACGATTTTTTTACTGCGTTACGTCAAAAATTCGCAATTTGGAAATTCGCCGTGCTTTCCCCCCAAAGTTTTCACACAATTTCCCTGCCTATTCAAAGAAAACTCCCCAAGAAGTTTCCCAAAAACAAATGAATAATTTAATCGACTTGCGTGATGCCCCGTCGCCAAGGCCAAAACAAACGCCGAGACCGGAGGCATCAGATGTAAACGACCCCATTGTTGTAAGCGAGCGAGTTTTCTCCGGAAAAATCAATAAAAAAGAAACAAGCGAGAGCTTGGAAAGTTCGATCGCCGTGTGTTTGTGCCGCCGGAACTTTATCGACCGCAGTTGAACTACCTCAAACCGGCACGGAAACCTCAGTTTACAACGAGTCTTACTACATGAAACAAGTGAAACAATTTTATATAAAACTTGAAATTACACAGAAACTGTGCCACGAAAACCCTTGAAATTTTCACTAATCATTCTTGCAACCTTCAGGAATATTCGCTGAAATTTTTGTTGAGATACCTCAAAAAACCTCAAAGTTATTAAGGAAAAACCAAAAATTAAAGTTTGCGACTACACAAAAAAATTTCAAAGATAACCCTTTGTTGGATTCGCATGAAATTGGCACCGAACCTTGCCGCAACCCCGCTGTACCTCCCCTGCGAATCTCACGCCCGAACCTCAATAAACCTTGGAGAAAGCATGCAGGTTGCGACGACCATAGACGGCGACAGCGGCATGGTCGTCAAGCGCCTCAGCGTGCCCATGGGCCTCGAGGAGCTCATGGAGAGCCTCACCAAGCAAGTCCTCCTCAAGAAGCCCAAGGACGTCTACACCTTCGCCTCCGACCACTTCGCCCATCTCCTCAACATCCGCGACCAACAACAAACCAAAAATGATATTAATGGTAATTAAAATTGACAGTTGTTTGACAGATGTTCGAAATTTGTTTGACAGTTCTTTGACATTTGTTTTACAATTGTTTGACAAGCTTGACAGTTGTTTGAAATTTGTTTGACAGTTCTTTGACGTTTGTTTTACAATTGTTTGGCAAGTTTGACAGTTGTTCGTTATATATTGTTGCTATTACATTTGTTTGACAAATTTGACAGTTGTTGTCAAATCTTGCTATGGTAACAAGTCTTGTTGCTATAATAACAAATCTTGCTGCTATAGAAACAAATAAAATATTACAGATTTGACAGTTGTTTGACAAGTTTGACAGTTTTGTTTGAAAATTGTTTGACAGGTCTTTGACATTTGTTTTACAATTGTTTGACAACTTTAACATTTGTTTGACAAGTCCTTGACATTTGTTTTACAATTGTTTGACAAGTTTGACAGTTGTTTGAAATTTGTTTGACAGATCTTTGACATTTGGTTTACAATTGTTTGACAAGTTTGACAGTTGTTTGAAATTTGTTTGACAGGTGCTTGACATTTGTTTTACAATTGTTTGACAAGTTTGCCAGTTGTTTGAAATTTGTATTACCGGTCTTTGACATTTGTTTTACAATTGTTTGACAAGTTTGACAGTTATGTGAAATTTGTTTGCAGGTCTTTGACATTTGTTTGACAAGTTTGACAGCTGTTTGAAATTTGTTTGACAAGTCCTTGACATTTGTTTTACACGTTTGACAATTGTTTAAAATTTGTTTGCAGGTCTTTGACATTTGTTTTAGAATTGTTTGACAGTTGTTTGAAATTTGTTTGACAGGTCTTTGATATTTGTTTTACAATTGTTTGACAAGTTTGACAGTTGTTTAAACTTTGACAGGTCTTTGACATTTGTTTTACAATTGTTCGACAAGTTTGACAGTTGTTGGAAATTTGTTTGACAGATTTTTGACATTTCTTTATCAATTGTTTGACAAGTTTGACAGTTGTTTGAATTTTGTTTGACAAGTCCTTGACATTTGTTTTGCAATTGTTTGAGCAGTTTGACAGTTTGAAATTTGTTTGCAGGTCTTTGACATTTGTTTTACAATTGTTTGACAAGTTTGACAGTTGTCTGAAAATTGTTTGACATTTGTTTTACAATTGTTTGACAAGTTTGACAATTGTTTGAAATTTGTATGACAGGTCTTTGACATTTGTTTTACAATTGTTTGACAAGTTTGACAGTTGTTTGAAATTTGTTTGACATTTGTTTTACAATTGTTTGACAAGTTTGACAGTTGTTTGAAATTTGTTTGATAGGTCTTTAATATTTGTTTTACAATTGTTTGACAAGTTTGACAGTTGTTTAAACTTTGACAGGTCTTTGACATTTGTTTTACAATTGTTCGACAAGTTTGACAGTTGTTGGAAATTTGTTTGACAGATCTTTGACATTTCTTTATCAATTGTTTGACAAGTTTGACAGTTGTTTGAATTTTGTTTGACAAGTCCTTGACATTTGTTTTGCAATTGTTTGAGCAGTTTGACAGTTTGAATTTTGTTTGCAGGTCTTTGACATTTGTTTTACAATTGTTTGACAAGTTTGACAGTTGTCTGAAAATTGTTTGACATTTGTTTTACAATTGTTTGACAAGTTTAACAGTTGTTTGAAATTTGTATGACAGGTCTTTGACATTTGTTTTACAATTGTTTGACAAGTTTGACAGTTGTTTGAAATTTGTTTGACATTAGTTTTACAATTGTTTGACAAGTTTGACAGTTGTTTGAAATTTGTTTGATAGGTCTTTAATATTTGTTTTACAATTGTTTGACAAGTTTGACAGTTGTTTAAACTTTGACAGGTCTTTGACATTTGTTCTACAATTGTTCGACAAGTTTGACAGTTGTTGGAAATTTGTATGACAGATCTTTGACATTTCTTTATCAATTGTTTGACAAGTTTGACAGTTGTTTGAATTTTGTTTGACAAGTCCTTGACATTTGTTTTGCAATTGTTTGACAGTTTGAAATTTGTTTGCAGGTCTTTGACATTTGTTTTACAATTGTTTGACAAGTTTGACAGTTGTTTGAAATTTGTTTGACAGATCTTTGTCATTTGTTTTACAATTGTTTGACAACTTTAACATTTGTTTGACAAGTCCTTGACATTGTTTTACAATTGTTTGACAAGTTTGACAGTTGTTTGAAATTTGTTTGACCGATCTTTGACATTTGTTTTACAATTGTTTGACAACTTTAACATTTGTTTGACAAGTCCTTGACATTTGTTTTACAATTGTTTGACAAGTTTGACAGTTGTTTGAAATTTGTTTGACAGGTGCTTGACATTTGTTTTACAATTGTTTGACAAGTTTGCCAGTTGTTTGAAATTTGTATTACCGGTCTTTGACATTTGTTTTACAATTGTTTGACAAGTCTGACAGTTATGTGAAATTTGTTTGCAGGTCTTTGACATTTTTTTGACAAGTTTGAGAGTTGTTTGAAATTTGTTTGACAGATCTTTGACATTTCTTTATCAATTGTTTGACAAGTTTGACAGTTGTTTGAAATTTGTTTGACAGGTGCTTGACATTTGTTTTACAATTGTTTGACAAGTTTGCCAGTTGTTTGAAATTTGTATTACCGGTCTTTGACATTTGTTTTACAATTGTTTGACAAGTCTGACAGTTATGTGAAATTTGTTTGCAGGTCTTTGACATTTTTTTGACAAGTTTGAGAGTTGTTTGAAATTTGTTTGACAGATCTTTGACATTTCTTTATCAATTGTTTGACAAGTTTGACAGTTGTTTGAAATTTGTGCAGGTCTTTGACATTTGTTTTACAATTGTTTTTACATTTGTTTTACAATTGATCTACAAGTTTGACAGTTGTTTGAAATTTGTTTGACAGATCTTTGGCATTTCTTTATCAATTGTTTGACAAGTTTGACAGTTGTTTGAAATTTGTGCAGGTCTTTGACATTTGGTTTACAATTGTTTGACAAGTTTGACAGTTGTTTTAAATTTGTTTAACAGATCTTTGACTTTGGTGAACAATTGTTTGACAAGTTTAACAGTTGTTTGAAATTTGTTTGACAAGTTCTTGACATTTGTTTTACACGTTTGACAATTGTTTAAAATTTGTTTGCAGGTCTTTGACATTTGTTTTACAATTGTTTGACAAGTTTGACAGTTACGTGAAATTTGTTTGACTGGTCTTTGCCATTTGTTTTGCAGTTGTTTTACAAGTTTGACAGTTGCTTGAAATTTGTTTGACAGGTCTGTGACATTTGGTTTACAATTGTTTTACAAGTTTGACAGTTGTTTGAAATTTGTATTACAGGCCTTTGACATTTGTTTGACAAGTTTGACAATTGTTTGAAATTTGTTTGCAGGTCTTTGACATTTGTTTTACAATTGTTTGACAGTTTGAGATTTGTATTATAGGTCTTTGACAGTTGTTTTACAATTGTTTGACAGGTTTGACAGTTGTTTGAAATTTGTTTGACATTTGTTTTACAAGTTTGACAGTTATTTGAAGCAGGTCTTTGACATTTGTTTTACAATTGTTCGACAAGTTTGACAGTTGTTTGAAATTTGTTTGACAGGTCTTTGACATTTGTTTTACAATTGTTTGACAAGTTTGACAGTTGTTTGAAATTTGTTTGACAGGGCTTTGACATTTGTTTCACAATTGTTTGACAAGTTTGACAGTTGTTTGAAATTTTTTTGACAGGTCTTTGACATTTGTTTTACAATTGTTTGACAAGTTTGACAGTTGTTTGAAATTTGTTTGACAGGTCTTTGACATTTGTTTAACAAGTTTGACAGTTCTTTGAAATTTGTTTGACAAGTCCTTGACATTTGTTTTACAATTGTTTGACAAGTTTGAAATTTGTATTACAGGTTTTTGACAGTTGTTTTACAATTGTTTGACAAGTTTGACAGTTGTTTGAAATTTGTGCAGGTCTTTAACATTTGTTTTACAATTGTTTGACAAGTTTGACAGTTGTTTGAAATTTGTTTGACAGGTCTTTGACATTTGTTTTACAATTGTTTGACAAGTTTGACAGTTGTTTGAAATTTTTTTGACAGGTCTTTGACATTTGTTTTACAATTGTTTGACAAGTTTGACAGTTGTTTGAAATTTGTTTGACATTTGTTTTACAAGTTTGACAGTTATTTGAAGCAGGTCTTTGACATTTGTTTTACAATTGTTCGACAAGTTTGACAGTTGTTTGAAATTTGTTTGACAGGTCTTTGACATTTGTTTTACAATTGTTTGACAAGTTTGACAGTTGTTTGAAATTTGTTTGACATTTGTTTTACAAGTTTGACAGTTATTTGAAGCAGGTCTTTGACATTTGTTTTACAATTGTTCGACAAGTTTGACAGTTGTTTGAAATTTGTTTGACAGGTCTTTGACATTTGTTTTACAATTGTTTGACAAGTTTGACAGTTGTTTGAAATTTGTTTGACATTTGTTTTACAATTGTTTCACAAGTTTGACAGTTGTTTGAAATTTATTTGACAGGTCTTTGACATTTGTTTTACAATTGTTTGACAAGTTTGACAGTTGTTGTCATATCTTGTTGCTACTACATTTGTTTAACAAGTTTGACAGTTATTGTCAAATCTTGCTGCTACGTTTACACATCTTGTTGCTACTACATTTGTTCAACAATTGTTTGACAAGTATGACAGTTTTCAAACCTTGCTGTTAAAGTAACAAATCGAGTTGCTACTACATTTCTTTGACAATTGTTTATCAAGTTTGACAGTTGCTGTCAAATCTTGTTAGGCTTCGATTAATTTGTTTGTTTTTAGAAGATGTGAGGAGAAGATCGCCGGTGAAGGTGAAATCGACGACGTCGGCGACCAGGTACAACAAGTTGCCGACGCCGGTGATCTTCACCAATTCGTGGAAGAGCTCCGCGCCGGCGAACCAAAGTTCGCCTCGAACCTCCGACAAGTCGTCGCGCACCTCGTCCTCGGACACCTCGAACAGACCACAGCGCTCCCGTTGGCAGCGGCCGAAACCCGCCGACGCGAAGCCCAAGATTTCGGAGAGCAATCGCCGCACCATCCGCGAGAACTACAAGGCGAGGAAACCGCCCGCCAAGATCGCCGAGGAAAAGAAACGGATCGAGGCGCAGGAACTCCGGAAGATCGACGCGAAGAAAATCAAAGACGATTTTAAAAAGCCCAAAGGAGATTTGAAGACACCCAAAGAAGATTTGAAAAAGTCCAAAGAAGATTTGAAGAAGGCCAAGGAAGATTTGAAGAAGCCTAAAGAAGATTTGAGGAGGTCTAAGGAAGATTTGAAGAAGCACAAAGAGGATTTTAAGAAGCCTAAAGAAGATTTGAAGAAATCCAAAGAAGATTTGAAGAAGTCTAAAGAAGATTTGAAGAAGTCCAAGGAAGATTTGAAGAAGCCTAAAGGAGATTTGAAGAAGTCCAAGGAAGATTTGAAGAAAACTTCGAGGAGGAGTCTTTCGAAGAGTTCAAGCGTGGAGGAAAGCATCTCGGTTAAGGGCTCCCAGGTGGATTTGAGCGGCAAAACGATGAAGAAATTGAGGAAAACCTCGGTCGGAGCTGCGGCCGCCGCCGCCGTTCCGGCTTTGGTCCTGGCGCAGAAAAGCTCCAGGAAGAGTGAAGAAATTTCGAAGAGGAGTGAAGAAGAGAACGAGGCAAGTGGAGGTTCTTCTGGTGGTTTGAAGGAAGCGGAATTGAGGAGATCTGGTGATGAGGTTGGAGGTGGGAGCGACCAAGGTGATATATCTGGAGAAATTGGAGAGAACGTCGAGGAACAAGCTGGAGAAGTTGGGAAGATGGAAGATCCTGAAGAGGATTTGAAGGAGATCGGTGGGAAAATTGAGGATGGATCTTTAAAATTAGCACAGGAAGAAGGGACGCATGTAGAAATTGGAGAGAAAGTCGAGGAACAGGGTGGAGGAGTTGGGAAGATGGAAGATTCTGAAGAGGGTTTGAAGGAGATCGGTGAGACAATTGAGGATGGATCTTTAAAATTAGCACAGGAAGAAGGAACCCATGAAGAAATTGGAGAGAAAGTTGAGGAACAGGGTGGAGAAGTTGCGAAGATGGAAGATTCTGAAGAGGGTTTGAAGGAGATTGGTGAGAAAATTGAGGATGGATCTATAAAATTAGCTAAGGAAGATGAAACACATGAAGAAATTGGAGAGAAAGTCGAGCAACAGGATGGAGAAGTTGGGAAGATGGGAGAATCTGAAGTGGGTTTGAAGGAAATCGGTGGGAAAATTGAGGATGGAACTTTAAAATCAGCCAAGGAAGAAGGAACGAATGAAGAAATTGAAGAGAAAGTCGAGGAACAGGATGGAGAAGTTGGGAAGATTGAAGATTCTAAAGAGAGTTTGAAGGAAATCGGTGAGAAAATTGAAGAAGGATCTTTAAAATTGCCTGTGGACGAGACCAGTCGAGGAAAAACTGATGAACAATTGGTAGAAAACGATGAAAATGGTAGAAAAGCAGAGGAAGAGAGTGGAGGAGTTGAGAAAATTGAAGATTCTGAAGATAGTTCGAAGGAAATCGGCAGGAAAATTGAAGAAGCTCCATCAAATTTAACTGGAGAAGAGAGCAAATCTGTAGAAAATCAAAGAAAAGTCGAGGATCAGGGCGGAGAGGTTGAGAAAACTGAGGATTCCGAAGCGGATTTGAAGGAAACCGGAGGGAAAATTGAAGAAGGCTTGAAAGAGGAAGTGAGTTCCCAAGGAGAGATTGGTGAAAAATCGATTGGAAATGAAGAAATTGAACAAAAAGTTGAAGAACAGATTGAAGAAGTTGGAAAAATTGAAGGTTCTGAGAATGGTTTGAAGGGTATTGACGAAGAAGATACTTCAAAGTTAACTGGAGCAGAACTAGGTCGAGAAAAGTCTGTAGAACATGAGGAAATTGAAGGAAAACTCGAAGAAGAGTCTGGAGAAGTTGAAAAAATTGAAGATTCTATAGAGAATTTGAAGGAAATCGGTGTGAAAATTGAAGCTGCTTCAAAATCGACTCGGGAAGAGAGTAGTCGAGGAAAAACGGTTGAAGAATCCGAAGAAAATGAAGCATTTGTGGCAAAAGTCGAAGAACAGGTCGGAGTAGTTAAGAAAATTGAAGATTCTTTAGAGGATTTGAAGGAAATCGGTGAGAAAATTGATAAAGGTACTTCAAAATCGGCTCAGGAAGAGAGTAGTCGAGGAAAAACGGTTGAAAACTCCGAAGAAAATGAGGCAGTTGTGGGAAAAGTCGAAGAACTGGTCGGAGAAGTTAACAAAATTGAAGATTCTCTTGGGAATTTGAAGAAAATCGGTGAAGACATCAAAGAAGGTGCTTCAAAATCGACTCAGGAAGAGAATGGCCGAGGAACAACTGTTGAAAAATCTGTAGAAAATGAAGCAATTGCAGAAAAAGTCGAAGAACAGGGCGGAGTTGAAAAAATTGAAGATGTTGAGGAGGATGTAAAGGACATCGACGGGAAAAATGAAGAAGGTGCTTTAGAAATAACTGGGGAAGAAAGTCGTCAAAAATCTGTAGAAGATGTCGAAAAACGAGTTCAGAAGATTGAAGATTCCGAAGAGAGTTTGAAGGAAATCGGCGGAAAAAATGAAGAAAGTTCTTTAAAATTAACTGGGGACCAAGGAGGTTCGGAAAAATCTGTAGAAAATGAAGAATTTGCAGAGAAAGTCGACGAAAAGAGTGAAGTTGTTGAGAAACTTGAAGATTCCGTAGAGGATTTGAAGAAAATCGCTGTGAACATTAAAGAAGGTTCTTCAAAATTGAGCGAGGTAGAAGGTAGCCTACGAAAAATTGGTCAAAAATCTGGCGAAAATGAAGATGGAGAACAAGTTGGAGGAATTCAGAAGAGTGAAGATTCTGTAGGAAATTTGAAGGAAATCGTTGGGACAATCGAAGAAGGTTCTTCAAAGTTGACTGGGGATGAGATTAGTCGAGGAAAAGCTGTAGAAAATGATGAAACAAGCAAAGCGGGAGAAGAATTGGAAGGAAGTCTCGTTGAAGACGACGAGGAACCTGCTCCAAAAGTTGAAGAAAAGAAGAAAGTTTTGAAGAAATCCGAAAACTTTGACGAAACGACCGACAGGACCATGCAAGAAAAGCCCGAAGATATCGAAGATTCCAGCGTGGGTGAGATCAACGACTCCATCCTCGATTCCACCAAATCGAAAAACGATGAAAACGACGCCGCCGATAGCGACTTCATCGACGACGACCGCGACGCCGTCATCGTCGAAAACGTCAACTACATCAACCACTCCACCTCCCAAGAAAACGAAGATTCACCGCCCAGCAACAAAGCACACCGAAGAAGAATCGAAGACATCCCAGAATCAAAAGAAGAAAATGTTGGAGAAGATGCGAAAATGAAAGTGGAAATTGAAGAAACTAAGGCGAGTGTTGGAGATAGTTCAATGGATGGAGGTGAATCAGTGGAGGTGTCTAAAGATTCTGGTGAAGAAAGCGCGGCTTCTAAAATGCATGAAGGAAACGAGGATCAAGGTGTAAAGTCGAAGGACGTTGAAGATACCAAAGAAGATGAGGTAAGATCGAACACCAACGATATAATCAATGACACCTTTATCGCCGGAGCGTCAGAAAACGAGAAATTGAAGAAGGAAGACGAGACCAACAACGTTATGTTGAAGGACTTCGAAGAACCCAAAGAAGAAGCGAGTAAGGGCATGAATGATCAGGAAGAAATGAAGAAAGGTGAACACGAAGGAATGAAGGATGGTGGAAAGGAAGAATTGAAGAAGGATGAACAGGTAGGAATGAAGAAGGATGAACACGAAGAAACGAAGAAGAATGAACAGGTAGGAATGAAGAAGGATAAACACGAAGATACGAAGAAGAACGAACAGGAAGATATGAAGGATGGTGGTAAGGAAGAATTGAAGATGGATGATCAAAAAGAAATGAAGGATGATGGAACGGAGGAATTGAAGAAGGAAGAAATGAAGAAGGATGAACACGGAGAAACGAAGAAGGATGAACAGGAAGAAATGGAGGGCGATGGAAAGGAAGAAATGAAGGACGAACAGGAAGAAACGAAGAAGGATGGACTGGAAGAAATAAAGAAGGATGGACTGGAAGGATTGGAGAAGGATGGACAGGAAGAAACGAAGAAGGATGAACGGGAAGAAATGAAGAAGGATGGACAGGATGAAATGAAGAATAATGAACAGGACGAAATGAAGAAGGATGAACAGGATGAAATGAAAAAGGATGGTCCGGAAGAAACGAAGAAAGATGAACACGTGGACATGAAAAAAGTTGCACAGGAAGCAACGGAGAATGATGGAAAGGCAGATATGATGAAGGATGGACAGGAAAAAATGAAGAAGGATGAACAGGAAGAAATAAAGAAGGAACCAGACTTTGAAGGAGAAATGAAGAAGGAAGACGGCCATGAAGCCAAGAACGAGGGATTGTTGGGGTTTTGCGGAGCGCTCGAAGGAGGTGGAAGAACTGGAGCGGAAGGAAAGGAAGAAGGCAAGATTGAAGATGGAAATGAAGAAACGGAAAAAGTTGTCAGTGAAAACTTAGATTCGAGTTTGAAGACGGATTACGAAGAAAATAGGAAAAAGGTGGATGAAAGTGTTGGAGGAGGGAAGTTTGAGGATTCCAACCGTGAAGATGTTTCCATGATCGGAGAAGAAACCAAGGAGGTAACGAAGAACAATTATGAAACGCCCGAGATTACTTTGAAGCAAGATTGTGAAGAAACTAAGGAAGATGAGAGGAAGATTGGTGAGGGTTTTGAAGGAGGGAAGATTGAAGATTCGAAATGTCAAGAAAAAACAAGCGAAGAAATTGAAGATGAAGCCAGAATCGAGACTATTGCAAAAGATCTTGCCGCGAGAAAGAAGCAAGAAGAGAAGTCGAAGGATGAAGAAATTCTTGGGAATATTGATGTGATGAAGAAAGGGGAGGAGGGTGAAGAAGGTCGTTCCGTGATGGAAAAAAATGAAGAAAGTGGTAATAAACAAGAAACTGAAAAGGAGGAGATGAAGAAAGGAGAAGAAGAAAACGTTGCAGTCAGTGCTTTGAAGAACGAAGATGAAGCTGCAAATAAACTGGAAGAAGACGAATTGGAAGAAATGAAGAACTTGGTTGGGAAGCCGAGGATTCCTAGAAGTCTGACCGAGCCGAGAATCGAAGACAACTTAAACATCCCCAACGAAGACGCCGAAGAAAGCAAGACTCCAGTAGACGACGACGGTCCTCTCCAGCTGGAAGACCTCTCCAAGTATCTCACCCACAAGGACGACACGAAGAAACCTGAAGAAACACCACAAGAAACGAGGAAAGAGGATGACGGTCTTCTCCAACTGGAAGACCTCTCCAAGTATCTCACCCACAAGGACGACACGAAGAAACCTAAAGAAACACCACAAGAAACGAAGAAAGAGGATGACGGTCCTCTCCAACTGGAAGACCTCTCCAAGTATCTCACAAACCAGGACGACACGAAGAAACCTGAAGAAACACCACAGACAACGAAGAAAGAGGAGTCGAAGAAGGACTTTGAGGCTTTGGCCCGAGGCTTCGTTGATTACGAAAAGGCCAATTATTCCCTCAACGAGGAAGCGAAGAAAGAGGAAAGCGGAAGAAACTCCGTCTACATTCCCCTGAGGGATTACAGCGAAGAGAAGAAACCGAGCGAGGAAGACGCCAGAATCGGTGAGGATCAGAAGACGAACGGAGCAGAATTGGAAGAGAACGAGGATCAGAAGAAGGATGAGGATGTTCAGAGAAAGAAATTGGAGGATCAGAGGAAGGATGAAGATCAGAAGAATGGTGAGATAGATCGGAATGATCAGAAGAAGAACGTTGAAGATCAGAGGAAGAGTGATGTGGATCAGAAGGAGAATAAAAATGATCAAAGTGAGATTGAAGAAGAAGCGAAGATTGCTGGAGCGATCATTGTAAAAGGGGAAGAAGCAAGGATGGATCAGGAAGATACAGATGTAAAGAAGGAAGGAAAGATAGATGGGGTAGAGAAGGAAGTGAAGAAAGATGGAAAAGAGGTGAAGAAAGTAAAGGAAGATTGGAAGAAGATGGAGGTAAAGGAGAAGGAAGTAAAGGAAGATGAAAAGGAAGTAAGGGAAGATGAGAAGGAAGTAAAACAATTTGAGAAGGAGAAGAAGGAAGTAAAGGAAGCTGAGAAGAAAGAAGAAATTGTTTATATTCCGTTGAGGGATTACAGTGAAGATGGAGGTGGAGATGGTTCGAAGAAAGCTGTTGAAGGTTCAGAGTTTGGAGCTGATGTGGATTCAGGGAAGAAGGATGAGGCTGAGGGGAAGAAACAAGTTGGAAATGTTGGGTCTGTTAAGGCGGATGAAGAAGATTTGGGGATAGACGAAGAAGAAATGAAGCAGTTGGATGGGAAGCTTGAAAGAGATGGAGAGGAAAGTGAGGCTGAATCCAAGAAGACAGAGGAAATCGTTGAATCGAAGAAGGAAAACGAAAAGGATTTGGGAAAGATTGTGGGAGTTGATAAAATGAAGAAGATGGAAGAAGCAATTGAGACGAAAGGTGTAGTCGAAGACACGAAGGAAGAAGAAAATGTGGGCTTGAAGAAGGAAGATTTGAAGAAAATTGTGGAAATTGAAGACGAATTAAAGGAGGTGAAGGCGAAAATTGAAGAAAATGAGAGGAAAAGTGAAGGGGAAGACAAAGAAGAAGAAAATATTGGTTTGAAGAAGGAAGATTTGAAAAAAATTGAAGAAAATAAAATTGGCAAAGAAACTTCAAAGAAGGAAGAAGACCACCCAAGTGAAGTTGCAACTGATCCAAACGAAGTTGCAACGAACAAAGCAAGCGAGGATAATGTTGCCAACCCAAAACCTAGTGCGATTGATTCAAGCGACGTTGCCAAAGCAGCGACTGTCATACAAGCCGCTGTACGAGGCCATTTGGCCAGAAGTCATACGAAGCTTGGCAACGCTGCCACGCATTCACCGCCAGTTTTTAAAAACGAAGAAGACGAGAAACGTCTGATCGAGCAGTTGGACGCGATCACGGTCCCAAACGACGAAATCCAGTCCAAAGGCCGATCAAAACGATCCACAGATGAGGAAATCGAAGACGAGAAGAACGCCGGAGATGAGGAAATCGATGGAAATCTTCAAGGCGAAGGAAAGGTTGCGGAGATCGTTGGCGAGGACGCGGTTGAAGGAAACTCTGAATTTTTGGGCATTCAAAAACCGGAAGTTTCCACAGACAAGGAAGAAGAATCCTCTAAGCAAGATACCTCTTCCCCATCTCCACAAGATTTCCCCAAGAACGTCCAAGAAAGCGAAACGGAACAAGGGAAAGTCAAAGAAGAAGGCGTTGTAGATGAAGAAACTTTGACGAAAACTGGAGATGATGCTGTTCCAAACGAAGTTGTGAGTTTGAAGAAGGATGGGATGCAAGGCGAAGACGCAGGGGATGATGGTGATAGAGCAGGAATTCAAGGCGAAGAAACCGGCGAAAATTTGAAAAAGATCGGTGAAAAACCAGCTGACTTATCGATGCAAAATCAGGATGAAATCGGGAAGGAAGAAGAAGAAGATTCCGAGAAGATAAGTGAAGATGCGACTGGAAGTAAAATTGCTGAAAGAAAAACTACAGTCGGTGTAGACGAAGAAACTTTGAAGAATATCGAAGATGAAGTTGTTGCCAACGAAGCTGCGACTTTGAAGAACGTTGAGAAGGAAAACGGAGCCGCAGAGGAGGAAGTAGATGGCGGGAAGTTTGAAGAAATCCATGGTGAAGAAACTGGTGAAGATTTGATGAAGATTGGTGAAAGAACACCAGAGATATCGAGCAAAAATGATGTCGAAGAGAAGAAAACTGGAGAAGAGCATCAAAACGAAGAGGAGAAGAAAATTGGGGATGTCCAGAAATTGGATGAAGAGCAAGAAGTTGAAGAAATGAAGAAGAATGGAGAAGAAAAGGTAGGAGAGCAGAAGGGTGGAGAAGAGAAGGGTGGAGAAGAGAAGGTTGGAAAAGGGAAGGTTGGAGAAGAGAAGTTTGAGGAAGAGAAGATTGGAGAAGAAAAGGTTGGAGAAGAGAAGGGCGCAGAAGAGAAGGTTGGAGAAGAGAATGGCGAAGAAAGGAAGGTTGGAGAGGAGAAGGGTAGAGAAGAGAAGGGTGAAAAAGGGAAGGTTGAAGAAGAGAAGGTTGGAGAAGAGAAGATTGAAGAAGAGAAGATCGATGAAGGAGACCTTCAAGAAGAAAGGAAAGTTGGAGACGACCAAAAGGTTGAAGATGAGAAGAAAGTTGCAGATAATGAAGGAAACTTTGAAGAAGAAAAGGAAGTTGGAGACGAGCAACAGATTGAAGATGCGAAGATAGTTGTAGATAATGAAGCAAACCTTGAAGAAAAGGAAGTTGGAGACGACCAACAGGTTGAAGATGAGAAGAAAGTTGTAGATAAGGAAGGAAACCTTGAAGAAGGAAAGGAAGTTGGAGACGACCAAAAGGTTGAAGATGAGAAGAAAGTTGTAATCCATGAAGCAAACCTTGAAGAAGAAAAGGAAGTTGGAGACGACCAAAAGGGTGAAGATGAGAAGAAAATTGTAGATAATGAAGGAAACCTTGAAGAAGAAACGGAAGTTGAAGGCGACCAAAAGGTTGAAGATGAGAAGAAAGTTGTAGATAATGAAGGAAACCTTCAAGAAGAAAAGAAAGTTGGAGACGAGCAAAAGGTTGAAGATCAGAAGAAAGTTGTAGATATCGAAGGAAACCTTGAAGAAGAAAAGGAAGTTGGAGACGACCAAAAAGTTGAAGATGAGAAGAAAGTTGTAGATAATGAAGGAAAGCTTGAAGAAGAAAAGGAAGTTGGAGACGACCAACAGATTGAAGATGAGAAGAAAGTTGTAAATAATGAAGGAAACCTTGGAGAAGAAAAGGAAGTTGGAGACAACCAAAAGGTTGAAGATGAGAAGAAAGTTGTAGTTCATGAAGGAAACCTTAAAGAAGAAGAGGAAGTTGCAGGCGACCAAAAAGTCGAAGAAGAGAAGAAAGTTGTGGCTGTGCTTCAAGACAATCTTGAGGAAATCGAGAAGAAGGAAGAAGCCGAAGAAGAAGAAGACGCCGAATCCAAGCAGATCATCGCCCAGATCAAGAACGACCTGAACAACATGAAGAAACTTATCGAGGAACAAATCATCACCGAAGAAGAAACGAAGAAATCCGAGGATTTCGAAGACAACCTCTATCTTCAAATTCCTCTGGACCGGCTGACCAGCAGCGACTCCATGACCTCCTTGGACTCCGCCGTCACCGTCCTCCTGGCCGACCATCCAGACCAAGAAACCGAGGAGCCACAACCAGACGGGAAGCAAGAAGATGCCAAGCATGACATGAGCAAAATTATCGAATCTCCGAAGAAATTCCGCAAGGAAGACGAAGACAACCTGCTGATTTCTTCGCTGAGCAATAACAACATTGAAGATTTGAAGTTCTTCACGAACGTGATTTCGGCCGCGACGAAGATCCAGAGCCTGTTCAGGGGCTACAAGGTGCGCAACGACCGAGGCGAGAAGAAGAAAGTGAATATCGGAGACGTCGCCGAGATCGGAGAACACGAACGCAACAAGAAGAACGAGATCATCAGCGAAGTTATCGCGAAGATCGAAGCGGAACAGCACGAGGAGCTACAGAAGATCATGAAGATCGAAGAGGATCGAGGAATTTTGAAGGAAAATGGTAGGAAAAGTGTGGAAAAAGAAGAAATTTTAACGGAAATTGATGGAGCTTTGAAGAAACTTGGAGAAGTGGATCAATCAGATGTAGTAGAAGATCAAGGTGCAATGCCGGATGGGTTGAAGAAAACTGGAGCAGATGGAGCTGAAGTGAAAATTGCAGAAAATCACTCCATTAGTGATGGAGATAAGGCTATCAACCACCTGGAAATCGTTGAGGAACATGACGCAGCGTTAACTGATGGATTGCAGAAAACTGGAGCAGATTTGAAGAAAACTGGAGCAGATTTGGAGAAAACTGGCGCAGATTTGAAGAAAACTGGAGCAGATTTGAAGAAAACTGGAGCAGATTTGATGAAAACTGTAGCAGATTTGAAGAAATCACAAGAAGACCGA
Source organism: Phosphuga atrata (assembly GCA_944588485.1). Lineage (NCBI taxonomy): Eukaryota > Metazoa > Arthropoda > Insecta > Coleoptera > Silphidae > Phosphuga > Phosphuga atrata. The sequence continues at coordinate 28,781,482 of OX155906.1, forward strand.
GTGAAAATTGCAGAAAATCATTCTGTTGCCGATGAATATAAGGCTATCGACCACCTAGAAACAGTTGAGGATCATGGCGCGGTGTTAACTGATGGATTGAAGAAAACTGAAGAAGAAGATTTGAAGGAATCACCGGATGGCGAGGTGGAAATTACGGAAGAACAATCGGGTGTTGATGAAGTCAAGGCTATCGATCATTCTAAGACAGTCGAAGATCAAGGTGCATCGGTAATTGGGGACTTAAAGCAAACTGGAGAAGATTTGAAGGAATCGCAAGAAGTAGTGAAAATTGAAGCAAATCATTCTGTTGATGGTGAAGATAAGGCTATCAATCATCCGACAACGGTTGAGGATCAAGGTGCAATAGTAACTGATGGATTGAAGATAAATGGAGATGATTTAAAGAGAACTGGAGAGGATTTGAAGGAATCGCCTGAAGGTGAGGTGGAAATTGCAATGGAACAAACTGGTGTTGCTGAAGTTAAGGCTATCGACCATTCGGAAACAGTTGAGGATGAAGGTGCAGTGTTAACTGATGGATTGAAGAAAACTGAAGAAGAAGATTTGAAGGAATCGCCTGAAGGCGAGGTGAAAATTGCGCAAGAACAATCTGGTGTTGATGAAGTCAAGGCTGTCGACCATTCGAAAACAGTTGAGGATCAATGTGCAGTGTTAACTGATGGATTGAAGAAAACTGGAGAAGAAGATTTGAAGGAATCACAAGAAGGTGAGGTGGAAATTGCGAAAGAACAATCTGGTGTTCGTGAAGTCAAGGCTATCGACCATTCAAAAACTGTCGAAGATCAAGGTGCATCAAATGATGGATTGAAGAAAACTGGAGGAGATTTGAAGGCATCACCAGAAGGTGAGGTGGAAGTGGCGGAAGAACAATCTGGTGTTGATGAACTCAAGGCTATCGACCATTCGAAATCAGTCGAGGATCAAGGTGCATTAATTGATGGATTGAAGAAAACTGAAGATGATTTGAAGGCTTCACCTGAAGGCAAGGCAAAGTTAGAAGAACAATCTGTTGATGATAGTGAAAAGGCCAACGTCCATCCAGAAACAGTCGAGGATCAAGGTGCACAGTTAACTGAAGGTTCGAAGAAACCTGAAGACGAATTAAACAAACCGCCAGAAGTTGAGGTTGCTCATGAAGGGAAGACCATCGTCCATCCGGAAACAGTCGAGGATCAAGGTCTAATGGTAACTGATGGAAAAGATTTGAAGAAAGCACCAGCAGATGAGAAAATTGAAGAATCTGTCGCTGATGAAGTCAAGGCTATTGATTCTTCAGAAATAAATGAAAAACATGTAGTCGTGAAGCATGAAGATTTAAAGAACGCTGCTGAATTGAAGAAGGAAGGAGATGAGAAGATTGAAGATATGGCCCTCGACCGTGACGAATCGAAGAAAACGGGTATCGAGGAATACATCGAGTCGCTGCAGAAACCGGTTACACAGAAGCCGACGCTCGAGCAGTTTTTCATGGCTCTCGCTGGGCCCACAAATTTGAAGGGAAATGGAGAACGATCAGAAGAAAACGAGGACCTGAAGAGGAGAACAACGGAAGACGACGAGGCCATGAAGAAGAACGATGATCCCACTAACGAGAAGAATGTAAGAACAAAATCCGTTGAAGGAGCTTTGAAGAAGAACGAAGGTTCCATGAATCAGACGAACGAAGAACGTAAAGAAAGATACAATGATACAGAAGCTTTGAAGAAGAACGAAGACTCCATTAACCAGACGAACGAAAAACAAAAAGAAGGATACAAGGATGAAGAAGCTTTGAGGAAGAACGAAGCCTCCACGAACAAGACGAACGAAGCAATAAAAGAAAGATTCAATGAGGAAGAAACTAAGAAGCAGGACGAAGATTTCACGAATCAAAAGAACGACGAAAGGAAAGAAGGTGCCAGTGATGAAGAAGCTTTGAAGAAGAACGAAGATTCCATGAACAAGGCGTATGCGGAAAGAAAAGGATTCAATGATGATGAAGCTTTGAAGAAAAACGAAGAAATGAAAGAAGGATCCAAGGATGAAGAAGCTTTGAAGAAGAACAAAGAAAGGAAAGAAGGATCCAATGATGAAGAAGCTATGAAGAAGAACGAAGATGCCATGCACAAGACGAGTGTGGAAAGTAAAGGATTCAGTGATGAAGAAGCCTTGAAGAAGAACGAAGAAACGAAAGAAGGAACTAATCATGAAGAAGCTTTGAAGAAGAACGAAGAAATGAAAGAAGGATCCAACGATGAAGCTATGAAGAAGAACGAAGATTCCATGCACAAGACGAGTGAGGAAAGTAAAGGATTCAGTGATGAAGGAGCTTTGAAGAAGAACAAAGAAACAAAAGAAGGAACTAATCATGAAGAAACTTTGAAGAAGAACGAAGAAATGAAAGAAGGCTCCAATGATGAAGAAGCTTTGAAGAAGAACGAAGAAATGAAAGAAGGAACTAATGATGAAGAAGCTTTGAAGAAGAACGAAGAAATGAAAGAAGGATCCAATGATGTAGAAGCTTTGAAGAAGAACGAAGAAATGAAAGAAGGAACTAATGATGAAGAAGCTTTGAAGAAGAATGAAGATATGGAAGAAGGATCCAATGATGTAGAAGCTTTGAAGAAGAACGAAGAAATGAAAAAAGGAACTAATGAAGCTTTGAAGAAGAACGAAGATTCCATGCACCAGACGAACGAGGAAAGGAAAGGATTCAGTGATGAAGCTATGAAGACGCACGAAGAAACTAAAGAAGTATCCAATGACGAAGAAGCTTTGAAGAGGAACGAAGAAATGCAAGAAGGATCCAATGATGAAGAAGAAACTTTGAAGATTCACGAAGATTTCATCAACAAGAAGAACGAAACAAAAGCTGAGCCGTTCTATCTGCACGAGCCGGACAAGGTCAAGGACGACCCGATTTCGGCGGCGATCCGCGTTTCTTCCCGGGCGACCAATCAGGAGCCGTCGATCGGGCTGTTGCACTCCGGCGAGTTCCATGACGCCGTGCTGAACCTCCCGCCGGCCAATCAGGAGCCATCGATCGGGCTGCTGCACTCCGGCGAGTTCCATGACACTGTGCTGAACTTCCCGCCGGCCAATCAGATCCAGGTGCTCGTGCAGGACCACCGCACCCCGTCCCCTAACCGCGTCGCCGCCGACGCCGCTCCAGGTCAAGTATTTGTAATCATAGTAAGTTTCATTCATACGCACGGTTTATTAGCTTTTTGGGAAGTGGGGGTTTCTAGGGAAATTTTGGCGCAAAAATTTTGAAAATCCGATAAAAAATAAGGAAGTTTTTTGAAGGGTTTTTGAATTTGAGTAGTAGGCCTTGAACTTTTAGGTTTTTTTGGTGTAAGTTTTGAACGGACGGGCGGATTTTCGAAATTTTTTCGCTGTTTTGTTCACAATTTCGCAACCATTGACGAACTGCATACCGAGAATAAAAACGTTCATATCTCCTCGGTTTCTTAAGATTTTCGAAAACTGGAATTTGTTATCAAAACTGGTTGTTTTGTTGCGCAATTTCGCGCAAAAATTACGCAAATCGGTTGACAATCACGTGAGTTACAACGGTTTAAAGTCTTAACACTAAGTAGGCCATGAACTTTTTTTCGTTTTTTCGCTGTAACTTTTGAACGGAGGGTCGAATTTTAGATTTTTTTTCGCTGTTTTGCTCACAATTTCGCAACCATTGACAAACTGCAAACCGAGAATAAAAACGTTTATATCTCCTCGGTTTCTTAATATTTTCGAAACCTGGAATTTGTTATCAAAAGTGGTTGTTTTATTGCGCAATTTCGAGAAAAAATCGCGCAAATTGGTTAACAAACACTTGAGTTACAGCGGTTTATAGTCTTAACACTAAGTAGGCCTTGAACTTTTAGGTTTTTTCGCTATAATTTTGGAACCGAGGGACGGATTTTCGAATTTTTTTCGTTGTTTTGTTCACAATTTCGGGACCTTTGGCGAACTGGAATCCGAGAATAAAAACGTTCATATCTCCTCGATTACTCAAGATTTTCGAAAACTGGAATTTGTTATCAAAACTGGTTGTTTTGTTGTGCAATTTCGCGCAAAAATCACGCAAATCGGTTAACAAACACGTGAGTTACAGCGGTTTGTAATCTTAACACTAAGTAGGCCTTGAACTTTTAGGTTTTTTCGCTGTAATTTTGGAACCGAGGGTCGGATTTTCGAATTTTTTTCGTTGTTTTGTTCACAATTTCGGGACCTTTGGCGAACTGGAATCCGAGAATAAAAACGTTCATATCTCCGCGATTACTCAAGATTTTCGAAAACTGGAATTTGTTATCAAAACTGGTTGTTTTATTGTGCAATTTCGCGCAAAAATCACGCAAATCGGTTAACAAACACGTGAGTTACAGCGGTTTGTAGTCTTAACACTAAGTAGGCCTTGAACTTTTAGGTTTTTTCGCTGTAATTTTGGAACCGAGGGTCCGATTTTCGAATTTTTTTCGTTGTTTTGTTCACAATTTCGGGACCTTTGACGAACTGGAATCCGAGAATAAAAACGTTAATATCTCCTCGATTACTCAAGATTTTCGAAAACTGGAATTTGTTATCAAAACTGGTTGTTTTATTGTGCAATTTCGCGCAAAAATCATGCAAATCGGTTAACAAACACGTGAGTTACAGCGGTTTAAAGTCTTAACACTAAGTAGGCCTTGAACTTTTAGGTTTTTTCGCTGCAATTTTGGAACCGAGGGTCGGATTTTCGAATTTTTTTCGTTGTTTTGTTCACAATTTCGGGACCTTTGGCGAACTGGAATCCGAGAATAAAAACGTTCATATCTCCGCGATTACTCAAGATTTTCGAAAACTGGAATTTGTTATCAAAACTGGTTGTTTTATTGTGCAATTTCGCGCAAAAATCACGCAAATCGGTTAACAAACACGTGAGTTACAGCGGTTTGTAGTCTTAACACTAAGTAGGCCTTGAACTTTTAGGTTTTTTCGCTGTAATTTTGGAACCGAGGGTCGGATTTTCGAATTTTTTTCGTTGTTTTGTTCACAATTTCGGGACCTTTGGCGAACTGGAATCCGAGAATAAAAACGTTCATATCTTCGCGATTACTCAAGATTTTCGAAAACTGGAATTTGTTATCAAAACTGGTTGTTTTATTGTGCAATTTCGCGCAAAAATCACGCAAATCGGTTAACAAACACGTGAGTTACAGCGGTTTAAAGTCTTAACACTAAGTAGGCCTTGAACTTTTAGGTTTTTTCGCTGCAATTTTGGAACCGAGGGTCGGATTTTCGAATTTTTTTCGTTGTTTTGTTCACAATTTCGTGACCTTTAACGAACTGCAGGCAGAGAATTAAAACGTTCCTATCTCCTCGGTTTCTCAAGATTTTGGAAAACTGGAATTTGTTATCAAAACTGGTTGTTTTATTGCGCAATTTCGCGCAAAAATCGCGCTAATCGGTTAACAAACACGTGAGTTACAACGGTTTAAAGTCTTAACACTAAGTAGGCCATGAACTTTTTTTTCCGTTTTTTCGCTGTAACTTTTGAACGGAGGGTCGGATTTTCGAATTTTTTTCGTTGTTTTGTTCACAATTTCGGGACCTTTGACGAACTGGAATCCCAGAATAAAAACAATCATATCTCCTCGGTTTCTTAAGATTTTTGGAAAATGTAATTCGTTATCAAAACAAGTTGCTTAATTGCACAATTTCGCGAAAAAAATGCGCAAATCGGTTAACAAGCATGTGAGTTACAACGGTTTAAATTCTTACCACTAAGTAGGCCATGAACTTCATTTTTCGTTTTTTCGCTGTAACTTCTGAACGGAGGGTCGGATTGTCGATTTTTTTTCGCTGTTTTGTTCACAATTTCTCAACCTTTGATAAAAACGTTCATATCTCCGCGGTTTCTCAAGATTTTCGAAAACTGGAATTTGTTATCAAAACTATTTGTTTTATTGCGCAATTTCGCGAAAATATCGCGCAAATCGGTTAACAAACACGTGAGTTACAGCGGTTTAAAGTCTTAACACCAAGTAGGGCATGAACTTTTTTTTCGTTTTTTCGCTGCAACTTTTGAACGGATGGTCGGATTTTCGATTTTTTTTCGCTGTTTTGTTCACAATTTCGCAACCTTTGACGTACTGCAAGTCGAGAATACAAACGTTCATATCACCTCGGTTTCTCAAGATTTTCGAAAACTGGAATTTGTTATCAAAACTGGTTGTTTTATTGCGGAATTTCGCGAAAAAATAGCGCAAATCGGTTAACAAACACGTGACTTACAACGGTTTTTAGTCTCAACACTAAGTAGGCCATGAACTTTTTTTTCGTTTTTTCTCTGTAACTTTTGAACGGATAGTCGGATTTTCGATTTTTTTTCGCTGGTTTGTTCACAATTTCGCAACCTTTGGCGAACTGCAATTTGAGAATAAGAACGTTCATATCTCCTCAGTTTCTCAAGATTTTCGAAAACTGGAATTTGTTATCAAAATTGGTTGTTTTATTTTGCAATTTCGCGCAAAAATCGCGCAAATCGGTTAACAAACACGTGAGTTACAACGTTTTAAAGTCTTAACAGTAAGTAGGCCATGAACTTTTTTTTTCGTTTTTTCGCTGTAACTTTTGAACGGAGCATCGGATTTTCGAATTTTTTTCGTTGTTTTGTTCACAATTTCGCGACCTTTGAAAACTGCAAGCCGAGAATAGAAACGTTTGTATCTCCCCGGTTTCTCAAGATTTTCGAAAACTGGATCGGACTTATCAAAACTGGTGGTTTTATTGAGCAATTTCTTGAAAAATTTGCGCAAATTGGTTAACAAACACGTGAGTTACGACAGCTTAATGTCTTAACACTAAGTAGGCCATGAACTTTTTTTCGTTTTTTCGCTGTAACTTCTGAACGGAGGGTCGGATTTTCGATTTTTTTTCGCTGTTTTGTTCACAATTTCGCAACCTTTGACGAACTGCAAGCCAAGAATTAAAACGTTTATATCTCCTCGGTTTCTAAAGATTTTCGAAAAATGTAATTTGTTAGCAAAACAGATTGCTTAATTGCACAATTTCGCGAAAAAATTGCGCAAATCGGTTAACAAACACGTGAGTTACAGCGGTTTAAAGTTTGAAATCTAAGTAGGCCATGAACTTTTTTTTTTCGTTTTTTCGCTGTAACTTCCGAACGGCCGGTCGGATTTTCAATTTTTTTCGACCAAAATTTTCTTCTGTCCTTCGCCCGAATTCCACAAATCTAAAATTGCTCAGTCGGTTTATAAATGTGTTTCGTGTGTTTCAATTGACGCCAATTAAAATTTATTACATTTAATTCAGCGAGTTTATTATCGCGCGCGTGTCGTCCGGAATTTACTTCTTTCAATATTTACACAACTTGACGTCGCTCGTTTGTTTTAGATAACAAAATAACAAAAGTATTTTTTTCGTTTTATGAGATTTTTCGAGAATCAAGCGGGGATTGATCAAGTGGTAAATTTGTGATAGAACGTTGAAATAATTTCGAAAATCGGTCGAGGAATAACAAAGTTACAACGGGTTTTCCTAACTAGTCCAAGTAGGCCGTGAACTTTTTTCTCCGGTATTTTCGCTGTAACTTTGGAACGGACCATCCGATTTCCAAAATTCTTTCACCAAAGCCCTGCCCTCACCGCCCTCCGCAACTTTTATCAACATTCCAACAAGTTTAAAGTTGCGAGTTTTCTTCCTAACTTTGTCTTGTTTTTTTCTGTTTGTTTTATAGCAGGTGTTGCGTCAGTGACGGCCGCGGACGGATTGGACGCGCAGGCGTTGTTCAGTGACAGCGCGACGCCTCGTCAAGCGCCGTCAGTCTCTGGCATGGACGGGAAGAGAAACAACGCCATCGTCGTCGAGCAGAAAATGGAATCGCAAGCGGCCACTAAGATCCAAGCCAGCTTCCGGGGCTACCAAGTCCGCAAACAACTCAAAAGCAAGGTAAAACAAAAGAAATCCGATGCGGTATTCTTCCCGGAACATTTTGGTACCAAAAGTTTGAAAATCCGTCCAGTAATAACAAACTTATCAAAGTTTTTCAATTTCTATCGCAGCAAGCCATGAACTTTTTTTTCGGTTTTTTCGCTATAACTCTGGAACGGATTGGAATTTTTTCAAAATTCTTCCACATTCCTCATCCGCATAAAATCCTCGACCCGAAACCCAAACTAAAATTTTTATTTTCATTTTATCGTGTATTTTCAACGCAAACAAAACGCCCGAATTCCACGTTTCTGCCGATGTTTATTTACGTTTTCGTTTTCTAAACAGAGTTAAACTTAGATTCCGTACGTTTAGAACCGCAGAAAGTTGAAAGTTTAACGGCAGTTCCGTAACTTGATAAGATTCCGAAAAAAAATTGGAAAAAAGTTTCGTGGTTGAAAAGTTATTGAAGAAAAACCGTGCAAAAAAGGCCCACTAAGGCCTTTCATGGCCCACTAAGAGCAAACGTTTAAAATTTGCATGTTTTTCAACTTTTTGGGGTTTTATTTGTGGAAGAGTTGAAAGTTAGTCACGATGGAAGTTTTTGTGGAAAGTTTTCGTCCGTGTTGCTTCCACCCTTGAATCTGTGCATATTTCTATATTTAGACGGTCCCAAATAGATATAAAAACAGATGCGCTCGCACAAAAGCAACGTTTCAAGCACGTTCTGAAATTTTTGATTTTCAAACGGAAATTGCGGAAGTTAAGAAAGTTGGATTGGAAAGTTGGAAGTTGGGTTTTGTAGGGGCGGAAGTCCTGAAGAGAACTGCGCAAGAATTTTTGAAAAAACTTTAGAAACAAAAAAGTTATGCAAGGAAAAGCAAGTTGTTAAAAGTTCATGGCTTGCTTTGGTTAAATTGGTTTTGTTGTTATAACTTTGTTGTTTTTTGCCGGATTTTCGAAATTTTTGCGCAGATTTTACTAAAATTTAAAACAACACGAAGACAAGTTAAATTTTTTTTTAAATATTTTCGGAAAAAAATGTTGATGGACGAGAATCTGAAGGAATTTTTGAAAAATCTTAAAAACTTTTCAAAGAAATTTCGAATTTGGTTCAAAGCACACTGCGATTGATAGCTTAAAATCGTCATAACTTTGTTGTCTTTCATTTATTTTCGTTTATTTTTACACTGATATCTTCATTAAAGAATTCTCTTTGTTTATTGTTTTGAAAGTTTTAAAAAATATTTAGAAACGACAAAGTTATGAAAGAAAAACCAAAAAGTTCATGGCAACCTACGATGTGAAACTTAAAACGTTCATAACTTTCTTATTTCTCGGTTGTTTTCGTTGGTTTTGGTGTTAAATTGTTGGGAATTTTTTTGTTTTTTCTGTGTAGAATGTTGGGGATGTGACGAGTCCGCGGCGGTCAGCCAGGAGGAAAAGTTCCGGGAAACTGGTGGATTCCGGCAAGGGCAAGAAGGAGGCGAAAGAGCTGGAGGAACGTTCAGCGACGAAGATCCAGGCCGGAATCCGCGGGTTCCTTGTGCGCAGACGCCACCAGAAAACCGGCGCCAAAAAAGATAACTAGGAGTCGTAAAGAAAAGTTGCGTTGGGATGGAAAAGTTAACTTTTTTGTCTGTATTTTTGTATTAGTCTTTGTAAATGTTAATGTGATTATAGTGTAAGGTTTGTGTTTCAGTACGATTTTCATATTTTTAGCAAAAAGAAAATGTGTAAGTGAACAACGTCAATGAGCGGTAAAAATACACTTTTAAGTAAACTAATAATACTCTCGCCTAAAATCAAGACGCTGTACACGTCCTTTTAAACAATCTGTATTCATTTGATTAATTACACTTCGAGGCAATTGCCAACCCGTCATCTTTTGACGAGATATTAATAGCAGACGCGCAGCCGAGCAAAAAACAGAAAGAATTTTTGAAATCCGTCCACAAATTCAAAAGTTATCGCCAAAAAACCAACGAAAAAAGTTCATGGCCTACTAAGTTAAAGACTTAAAACACCTGTAACTTCCTTGTTTTTCAACATTTTTCCGAAATTGTTTCACAGGATTGTTAAGAAATTGAAATGGAAGGGATTTGTAATATTTTTGAAACACGAAACACGTTTTTACACAAACCAATACAAGTTTGTGAAATTGGCGCAGGAAGCTTCAAGGAACGAAACAGTGAAAGAATTTTTAAAAAAGCTTGTTCCGTTCTAAAGTTATCGCGAAAAAACGATAAAAAAAAGTTCATGGCCAACTGAGTCTGAAGCTTTAAACAGCTGTAACTTCGTTATTTCGCAAACGTTTTTGAAAATTCTTTCACTGTTACATTCAGAATCAAACACAGTTTTATAATCAAATAACTTCGTGTAACTTTTTCAACTTTTTTTATTTTTGTTTCGTTTTTGAAAGTATGTGAAAAACGTGCAGGAAGCTTTTGGGAACGAAACAGTGAAGGAATTTTGAAAAAAACTTGTTCCGTTCTAAAGTTATCGCGAAAAAACGATAAAAAAAAAGGTTCAAGGCCAACTAAGTTTGAAGCTTTAAACAGCTCTAACTTCCTTATTTCGCAACTGTTTTCGAAAATTCTTTCACTGTTACACTCAGAATCAAACACAGTTTTAAAATCAAACAACTTTTTTTAAATTTTTCAACTTTTTTTAACTTTTTCAACTTTCTATATATTTTTTTGGATTATGAAAGTTTGTAAAACACGTGCAGGAGGCTTTAGGGAATGAAACAGTGAAAGAATTTTGAAAGAAGCTTGTACCGTTCTAAAGTTATAGCGAAAAAACGATAAAAAAAGTTCATGGCCAACTAAGCTTGAAGCTTTAAACAGCTCTAACTCCCTTATTTCGCAACACTTTTCGAAAATTCTTTCACTGTTACACTCAGAATCAAAAACAGTTTTAAAATCAAACAACTTTTTTTAATTTCTATATATTTTTTTACTTATGAAAGTTTGTGAAAAAGATGCAGGAGACTTTAGGGAATGAAACAGTGAAGGAAGTTTGAAAAAAGCTTGTTCCGTTCTAAAGTTATCGCGAAAAAACCATAAAAAAAGTTCATGGCCAACTAAGTTTGAAACTTTAAATAGCTGTAACTCCTTTATTTCGCAACCGTTTTCGAAAATTCTTTCACTGTTACACTCAGAATCAAACACAGTTTTAAAATCAAATAACTTTTTTTTAACTTTTTCAAATTTTTATATATATTTTTTTGCTTATGAAAGTTTGTGAAAAACGTGCAGGAGGCTTTAGGGAATGAAAAAGTGAAAGAATTTTGAAGAAAGCTTGTTCCGTTCTAAAGTTATCGCGAAAAAACGGAAAAAAAGTTCATGGCCAACTAAGTTTGAAGCTTTAAACAGCTCTAACTTCCTTATTTCGCAACTGTTTTCGAAAATTCTTTCACTGTTACACCCAGAATGAAACACAGTTTTAAAATCAAGCAACTTTTCTTAACTTTTTCAACTTTCTATATATTTTTTTTGCTTACGAAAGTTTGTGAAAAACGTGCAGGAGGCTTTAGGGAATGAAACAGTGAAGGAATTTTGAAAAAAGCTTGTTCCGTTCTAAAGTTATCGCGAAAAAACGATAAAAAAAAGTTCATGGCCAACTGAGTCTGAAGCTTTAAACAGCTGTAACTTCGTTATTTCGCAAACGTTTTTGAAAATTCTTTCACTGTTACATTCAGAATCAAACACAGTTTTAAAATCAAATAACTTTGTGTAACTTTTTCAACTTTTTTTATTTGTGTTTCGTTTTTGAAACACAAAATTTTTAACTTTTTCAACTTTTTATATATATTTTTTTTGCTTATGCAAGTTTGTGAAAAACGTGAAGGGGGCTTTAGGGAATGAAAGAGTGAAAGAATTTTTAAGAAAGCTTGTTCCGTTCTAAAGTTGTCGCGAAAAAACGATAAAAAAAGTTCATGGTCAACTAAGTTTGAAGCTTTAAACAGCTGTAACTCCCTTATTTCGCAACCGTTTTCGAAAATTCTTTCACTGTTACACTCGGAATCAAACACAGTTTTAAAATCAAACAACTTTTTTTAACTTTTTCAACTTTCTATATATTTTTTTTTGCTTTTGAAAGTGAATCATTTGCTTGTGAAAAACGTGCAGAAGGCTTCAGGGAATGAAACGGTGAAGGAATTTTGAAAAAAGCTTGTACCGTTCTAAAGTTATCGCGAAAAAACCATAAAAAAAGTTCATAGCCAACTAAGTTTGAAAGTTTAAACAGCTGTAACTTGCTTATTTCGCAACTGTTTTCGAAAATTCTTTCACTGTTACACTCAGAATCAAACACAGTTTTAAAATCAAACAACTTTTTTAAAATTTTTCAACTTTTTATATATTTTTTTGGATTATGAAAGTTTGTGAAACACGTGCAGGAGGCTTTAGGGAATGAAACAGTAAAAGAATTTTGAAAGAAGCTTGTACCGTTCTAAAGTTATAGCGAAAAAACGATAAAAAAAGTTCATGGCCAACTAAGCTTGAAGCTTTAAACAGATCTAACTCCCTTATTTCGCGACACTTTTCGAAAATTTTTATATATATTTTTTTGCTTATGAAAGTTTGTGAAAAACGTGCAGGAGGCTTTAGGGAATGAAAAAGTGAAAGAATTTTGAAGAAAGCTTGTTCCGTTCTAAAGTTATCGCGAAAAAACGGAAAAAAAGTTCATGACCAACTAAGTTTGAAGCTTTAAACAGCTCTAACTTCCTTATTTCGCAACTGTTTTCGAAAATTCTTTCACTGTTACACCCAGAATGAAACACAGTTTTAAAATCAAGCAACTTTTCTTAACTTTTTCAACTTTCTATATATTTTTTTTGCTTACGAAAGTTTGTGAAAAACGTGCAGGAGGCTTTAGGGAATGAAACAGTGAAGGAATTTTGAAAAAAGCTTGTTCCGTTCTAAAGTTATCGCGAAAAAACGATAAAAAAAAGTTCATGGTCAACTAAGTTTGAAGCTTTAAACAGCTGTAACTCCCTTATTTTGCAACCGTTTTCGAAAATTCTTTCACTGTTACACTCGGAATCAAACACAGTTTTAAAATCAAACAACTTTTTTTAACTTTTTCAACTTTCTATATATTTTTTTTTGCTTTTGAAAGTGAATCATTTGCTTGTGAAAAACGTGCAGGAGGCTTCAGGGAATGAAACGGTGAAGGAATTTTGAAAAAAGCTTGTACCGTTCTAAAGTTATCGCGAAAAAACCATAAAAAAAGTTCATAGCCAACTAAGTTTGAAAGTTTAAACAGCTGTAACTTGCTTATTTCGCAACTGTTTTCGAAAATTCTTTCACTGTTACACTCAGAATCAAACACAGTTTTAAAATCAAACAACTTTTTTTAAATTTTTCAACTTTTTTTAACTTTTTCAACTTTCTATATATTTTTTTGGATTATGATAGTTTGTGAAATACGTGCAGGAGGCTTTAGGGAATGAAACAGTGAAAGAATTTTGAAAGAAGCTTGTACCGTTCTAAAGTTATAGCGAAAAAACGATAAAAAAAGTTCATGGCCAACTAAGCTTGAAGCTTTAAACAGCTCTAACTCCCTTATTTCGCGACACTTTTCGAAAATTCTTTCACTGTTACACAGAATCAAAAACAGTTTTAAAATCAAACAACTTTTTTAACTTTCTATATATTTTTTTACATATGAAAGTTTGTGAAAAACATGCAGGAGGCTTTAGGGAATGAAACAGTGAAGGAATTTTGAAAAAAGCTTGTTCCGTTCTAAAGTTATCGCGAAAAAACCATAAAAAAGTTCATGGCCAACTAAGTTTGAAACTTTAAATAGCTGTAACTCCTTTATTTCGCAACCGTTTTCGAAAATTCCTTCACTGTTACACTCAGAATCAAACAAAGTTTTAAAATCAAACAACTTTTTTTAACTTTTTCAACTTTCTATATATTCTTTTGAAAGTGAATCATTTGCCTGTGAAAAGCGTGCAGGAGGCTTTAGGGAATGGAACAGTGAAAGAATTTTGAAAAAAGCGTGTTCCGTTCTAAAGTTATCGCGAAAAAACCATAAAAAAAGTTCATGGCCAACTAAGTTTGAAACTTTAATTAGCTGTAACTCCTTTATTTCGCAACCGTTTTCGAAAATTCTTTCACTGTTACACTCAGAATCAAACACAGTTTTAAAATCAAATAACTTTTTTTTAACTTTTTCAAATTTTTATATATATTTTTTTGCTTATGAAAGTTTGTGAAAAACGTGCAGGAGGCTTTAGGGAATGAAAAAGTGAAAGAATTTTGAAGAAAGCTTGTTCCGTTCTAAAGTTATCGCGAAAAAACCGAAAAAAAAGTTCATGGCCAACTAAGTTTGAAGCTTTAAACAGCTCTAACTTCCTTATTTCGCAACTGTTTTCGAAAATTCTTTCACTGTTACACCCAGAATGAAACACAGTTTTAAAATCAAGCAACTTTTCTTAACTTTTTCAACTTTCTATATATTTTTTTTGTTTACGAAAGTTTGTGAAAAAGGTGCAGGATGCTTTAGGAAATGAAACAGTGAAGGAATTTTGAAAAAAGCTTGTTCCGTTCTAAAGTTATCGCGAAAAAACGATAAAAAAAAGTTCATGGCCAACTGAGTCTGAAGCTTTAAACAGCTGTAACTTCGTTATTTCGCAACCGTTTTTGAAAATTCTTTCACTGTTACATTCAGAATCAAACACAGTTTTAAAATCAAATAACTTTGTGTAACTTTTTCAACTTTTTTTATTTGTGTTTCGTTTTTGAAACACAAAATTTTTTACTTTTTCAACTTTTTATATATTTTTTTTTTGCTTATGCAAGTTTGTGAAAAACGTGAAGGGGGCTTTAGGGAATGAAAGAGTGAAAGAATTTTTAAGAAAGCTTGTTCCGTTCTAAAGTTGTCGCGAAAAAACGATAAAAAAAGTTCATGGTCAACTAAGTTTGAAGCTTTAAACAGCTGTAACTCCCTTATTTCGCAACCGTTTTCGAAAATTCTTTCACTGTTACACTCGGAATCAAACACAGTTTTAAAATCAAAACAACTTTTTTTAACTTTTTCAACTTTCTATATATTTTTTTTTGCTTTTGAAAGTGAATCATTTGCTTGTGAAAAACGTGCAGGAGGCTTCAGGGAATGAAACGGTGAAGGAATTTTGATAAAAGCTTGTACCGTTCTAAAGTTATCGCGAAAAAACCATAAAAAAAGTTCATAGCCAACTAAGTTTGAAAGTTTAAACAGCTGTAACTTGCTTATTTCGCAACTGTTTTCGAAAATTCTTTCACTGTTATACTCAGAATCAAACACAGTTTTAAAATCAAACAACTTTTTTTAAATTTTTCAACTTTTTTTAACTTTTTCAACTTTCTATATATTTTTTTGGATTATGAAAGTTTGTGAAACACGTGCAGGAGGCTTTAGGGAATAAAACAGTGAAAGAATTTTGAAAGAAGCTTGTACCGTTCTAAAGTTATAGCGAAAAAACGATACAAAAAGTTCATGGCCAACTAAGCTTGAAGCTTTAAACAGCTCTAACTCCCTTATTTCGCGACACTTTTCGAAAATTCTTTTACTGTTACACAGAATCAAAAACAGTTTTAAAATCAAACAACTTTTTTAACTTTCTATATATTTTTTTAGTTATGAAAGTTTGTGAAAAACATGCAGGAGGCTTTAGGGAATGAAACAGTGAAGGAATTTTGAAAAAAGCTTGTTCCGTTCTAAAGTTATCGCGAAAAAACCATAAAAAAAGTTCATGGCCAACTAAGTTTGAAACTTTAAATAGCTGTAACTCCTTTATTTCACAACCGTTTTCGAAAATTCCTTCACTGTTAAACTCAGAATCAAACACAGTTTTAAAATCAAACAACTTTTTTTAACTCTTTCAACTTTCTATATATTCTTTTGAAAGTGAATCATTTGCTTGTGAAAAACGTGCAGGGGGCTTTAGGGAATGGAACAGTGGAAGAATTTTGAAAAAAGCGTGTTCCGTTCTAAAGTTATCGCGAAAAAACCATAAAAAAAGTTCACGGCCAACTAAGCTTGAAGCTTTAAACATCTCTAACTTCCTTATTTCGCAACTGTTTTCTAAAATTTTTTCACTGAATCAAACACAGTTTCAAAATCAAGCAACTTTTCTTAACTTCTTCAACTTTCTATATAATTTTTTTGCTTATGAAAGTTTATGAAAAACGTGCAGGAGGCTTTAAGGAATGAAACAGTGAAAGAATTTTGAAAAAAGCTTGTTTCGTTCTAAAGTTATCGCGAAAAATCGATTAAAAAAAGTTCATGGCCAACTAAGTTTGAAGCTTTTAGCATCTCTAACTTCCTTATTTCGCAACTGTTTTCGAAAATTCTTTCACTGTTGCACCCAGAATCAAACACAGTTTCAAAATCAAACAACGTTTCTTAACTTTTTCAACTTTCTTTATTTTTTTCAGCGGATCGAGATCGGTTGCAATTTGAAAATAAATTATATACAAATCAACTAGGGTTTGACGACGTCACAAATCACAAGGCTGCCGCGTTCAATTTGAACACAAATCAAGCAACTGTTTTTTCCAACTTTTTCCTTATTCCTATAGCTAAAGCAACTTAAAAAGAAACGAAACTTCGCAAGCTTAAAAATTAATAATAGAGCCTTAGCGTCGAAGTAATACTGATGTGGCAAGAATCTTTTGTTTTTCAACTTTTGGTTTGAGATCTAGTAGCGTTTGCTCTGGTGGCACTCCAGACTGTTGTCGTAGCAACCGTGGCAGGTGTAAGTGTGGGACTCGTCTTCCTTCTGGCACCACATCCCGGTTCCGCACTTCCCGAAAATGTCGCGTTGCCCTCCGCACCTCTCCCCAGGACCCTAAAACAAAACAAACACGTTATTCATTGCATAGAGAATTTCCAACTGAAAAGTTTGACACCGAAAGTTTCGAAATCGCGCCAGGAATAAGAAAGTTATTACCTTTTGAAATAAAGACCTAAGCAGGCCATGAACTTTTCGTTTTTTTGAAATAACTTTGCAACGGAAGAAGTTTTTTTCGATTTTTTTTCGCTGGTTTGCTCTTTGAAGCTCCCAACATCGATTTACGGAAATACAAACGCGGACGGTTAAACTGTTTTAAAAATATTGCTAGTTTGTCCCGTTTCCATTTCTGTACAATTCCGCGAAAGAATTTCGGAAAAATGTTGAAAAACAAGCGAGGTACAGCTGTTTTTAGTTTACAGTTAAGTAGGCCATGAACTTTTTTTTCGGTTTTTTGGCGATAACTTTGGAACGGATTGAGCTTTTCAAGAAATTTTTTCGGATAAATGTTTCGTTTTGTTAAACGGACTAGAATTATGAGTCAACGGTTTTAAAATTAAAAAAAATGCGACATTTCTGTCTGGAACAAAAATATTGCTAATTTGTTCCGTTCCCATTTCTGAACAAATCCGCGAAAGAATTTCGGAAAAATGTTGAAAAACAAGCGAGTTAGAGCTGTTTTAAGTTTACAGTTAAGTAGGCCATGAACTTTTTTTTCGGTTTTTTTGCGATAACTTTGGAACGGATTGAGGTTTTCGCGAAATTTTTTCTGATAAACGTTTCTTTTTGCTAAGCGGACTCGAATTATGAGTCAACGGTTTTAAATATGTTATAGAATGAATAACAACAAATGATAGGCGAGACATTCCTGTCTGGAGTTTCGTTGACCTTAGATAAACTTTTTTGTCGGAACAAAACAATAAACATTGTTCAATGTTTCATCCGGAACGAGTCAGTTTCAAACCCGAAATATTGAATTTGCGTACAACTTTTTAAAATTTTCAAAATTGTATCTTGTAGAGGAAAGGTCAAAGTTTAATTTGTTGAAAGAAATTCCAAGAAAAGTTGGTTCGTTCAAAAGTTACAGCGGAAAAACGCAACTCACAGCACTCTAGATCAAACTTAAAACCGTTATAACTTCCTTAATTTCCGTTCGGTTTTTGAAATTTCTGCACCAAATTGTCTGAAATCAAAAGCGAATTTATAAAATAAACGGAAAGCTCGTAAATTAACTCGCATTTATAACAAACATCTCGTAAATCAGCGGGCAACTTTGTATATTACAAAGCCAATTTCACCGTGATTTACGCACTCGCCGTCCAAACAAACAAATTAAATTTAAACTGCGTCCCACGCGGAATTGCCTCCTCTACAACTTTCATTTGAAACTTTTTTCTAAATTGTTTCTATTAACGCCGAAAACGGAAAAGTTAACTTTCGCAATTTTATGCCCGACAAATTTTACAAAAACAAAAAGTGATATTTATAGCAAATTAAATTCTCCACAACTTTTATTTCATGACATTTTTCAAAATTCCTTCAACTTTTCGAGTTATGCTCACCTTTGCGCACACGCGCCGGTTGCATGGGTTCCTGGTTTCGCCCCACATGCAATACTCCTCGGGCTCAACGTCGCAGTCCTCGAATATCCTACAGGGTTTGCATAACCATGACGCCCTTGCCTCAACCCTACAACAACCACGTAAAAATAACTACAAGGCAAGAAATAGTTTTGGTTTTTGGTGATTTTCAGGGGGTCAGGTGGAAATATTTGGAATTATTTATAGGTTTTCTTAAAGGAAATTAAATTTCCCACAGAATTTATTTCAAGATTTTTTTCAATATTCCGCTCCGTTTTCGAGTTACAAGTCTTCAAAGTGGAAAAAGTTGGATTTCAGCTTGTTTTACTTCACGTGTTATTTTAGCCAAACCGCAATGAATTCAAAGAAAATTCTAACTTGTTCTTGAACAAAATTAAATTCCCCACAACTTTTATTCCCGACTTTTTCCCCGTTTTTCGCCCCGTTTCCGAGTTACAGCCTCTCAAAAACAAAAAAGTTGGATTTCTCCAGTTTTCTTAAAATAACCTTAATTTCTTTACGATTTCCCCATTTTAAATCGAATTTCACGGAATTTTTTAACAGAAAATTAAATTTCCCACAACTTTAATTCCCAACTTTTTTCCCGTTTTCGCCCGGTTTCCGAATTATGGCCTCTCAAAAACAAAAAAGTTGGATTTCCTCAGTTTTCTTAAAATAACCTTATTTTCCTTACGATTTCCTCATTTTAACGCGAATTTCACGGAATTTTTCAACAGAAAATTAATTTTCCCAAAACTTTTGTCCGAAAGTTTTTTCAAAATTTCCCTTAACCTCCGAGATATAACTAAAAAATGTTTTTTTTGTTTCAAATTGTAAGCAACCATCCCAACAATGTTTGTAAACAGTATAAGTTCATCAGGTGCAAGGAATTCGCGCTTGAGTCTGCGTTTTGTTCCATTACAGGGTGGGTTTTCCAACTTTTTTCGAGTTTGAAAGCGGAATTGTGTGGGGAATTGAATTCTGAGGAGAGCTGTGAAAAAAATTCGGAAAAATTTCGAGGAATAAGGAAGTTGTGACGGTTTTAGTATTTTGTTTGTAGTAGGCCATGAACTTTTGAAACTTTTGAACTTTTAGTATTTTGTTTGTAGTAGGCCATGAAGTTTTTGGGTGATAACTTTGGAACGGAGTAAGATTTTCTAAAACTTTCTTCACAGCAATTTTCCAAATGGAATTCTTTATAAAACACGCTATTTTCAAACCGAAGTGAAGCTTTGAAAAAAGTTGTTTTAAAGCAAAGTTAAACGTGTGTTTGGTAAAGATTTCGATTCTGAACAAAAATCTGGAAAATTTTTCGAAAAATCTTGAAAAATAAACGAGTTACAGCGGGTTTAAGCTCTGTTTGTAGTAGGCCGTGAACTTTCACTCACACGTTTTCTTTAATAACTCGGGAACGGAACGAGATTTTCCAAAACTTTTTCACAGCAATTTTCCAAATGGAATTCTTTATAAAACAGTTTATTTTCAAACCGAAGTGACGCTTTGCAACAAACTGTTTTAAAGCAAAATTAAACTTGCGTTTTGTAAAGATTTCGATTCTGAACAAAAATCTGGAAAAAATTTCGAAAAATCTTGAAAAACAAACGAGTTATAGCGGATTTAAGCTGTGCTTGTAGTAGGCCGTGAACTTTCATTCGCACGTTTTCTTTAATAACTCCGGAACGGAACGAGTTTTTCCAAAACTTTTTTCGCAGCAATTGCCCAAATGGAATTCTTTATAAAACAGCCTATTTTCAACCCGAAGTGACGCTTTGCGAAAAACTGTTTCAAAGCAAAATTAAACGCGCGTTTCGTAAAGATTTCGATTCAGAACGAGAATCTGGAAAAAAATTCGAAAAATCTTGAAAAACAAACGAGTTACAGCGGGTTTAAGCTCTGTTTGTATTAGGCCGTGAACTTTCGCTCAAACGTTTTCTTTAATAACTCGGGAACGGAACGAGATTTTCCAAAACTTTTTTCACAGCAATTTTCCAAATGGAATTCTTTATAAAACAGCCTATTTTCAAACCGAAGTGACGCTTCGCAAAAAACTGTTTTAAAGCAAAATTAAACTTGCGTTTTGTAAAGATTTCGATTCTGAACAAAAATCTGGAAAATTTTTCGAAAAATCTTGAAAAACAAACGAGTTACAGCGGATTTAAGCTGTGCTTGTAGTAGGCCGTGAACTTTTATTCGCACGTTTTCTTTAATAACTCTGGAACGGAACGACTTTTTCCAAAACTTTTTTCACAGCAATTTTCCTAATGGAATTCTTTATAAAACACGCCATTTTCAAACCGAAGTGACGCTTTGCTAAAAACTGTTTTAAAGCAAAATTAAACGCGCGTTTCGTAAAGATTTCGATTCAGAACGAGAATCTGGAAAAAGTTTCTAAAAATCTCGAAAAACAAACGAGTTACAGCAGTTTTAAGCTCTGTTTGTAGTAGGCCGTGAACTTTCACTCGCACATTTTCCTTAATAACTCCGGAACGGAACGAGATTTTCCAAAACTTTTTTCACAGCAATTTTCCTAATGAAATTCTTTATAAAACAGCCTATTTTCAACCCGAAGTCACGCTTTGCCAAAAACTGTTTTAAAGCAAAATTAATAAAATAATCTAAAATTTTTTTCGAAAAATCTTGAAAAACAAACGAGCTACAGCGGGTTTAAGCTCTGTTTGTAGTAGGCCTTGAACTTTCACTCGCACATTTTCTTTAATAACTCCGGAACTGAACGAGATTTTACAAAACTTTTTTCACAGAAATTTCCCGATTGAAAACCTTCAAATTTTGGACTCGTTTCAAAACGAAGTAACACTTTGAAAAAAACAGTTTGAAACAAAAATTTACGTCGCGATTGGTACAGTTTTCGATTCCGAACAAGAATATGAAAGAATTACCCAAAAATATTAACCAATTAAAAAGTTATTGGCAATTTAAGTATTAATTGTAGTAGGCTATGGAAATTTGGTTTTTTCGCGATAACTTTTGAACGGTTTGAGCGATTCAAAAAATTCTTTCGGATTGTTTTTCAGGAAGATTTTCCGCATCTGACAGTGTTATTTAATTCAAGAAAATTGTTGCTTTTCTGGGCGTTAATTGTGTCGGTTGTCCGTGAACTAGTTTCGCGGTGCGTCGACAGGCGGTTACGTAACACTTACATGTTGGTAATTGAAAAATAGAGGGTGATTGCGAATGCGAGCGAGAGGAGAGACGGAGCACGCATGGCAGTCGCAAGGCGTGCTGGTAGGGTCGTAGACTCGGGAATACTGGAAAAGAAAATAGAAAAGTTTTTTTACAATAAAGTTAGAAATTCTGATGGAAAATCGCAAGTAATTTGCGGCCGTTGTTAATGACTTTAAATGGGGACTGCGACAAGTTGTAATTAAGATTTCAATTGGTTGGTTTTCTTTTGTTTTTGTTTCACGGTTTGTGTTTTTTTTTATTGAAAACATGTTTTTTTAAAGTCAATTTTATTTAATTTCCAAACGATTTTTGAATTTTTTCGTTTCATTTTCTGAAAATTTGTACTTTTTGGTTTACGAAACAGTTGAATGTTTTTGAAAAAACCAAAAGGCAACGTCGCAAACGGCGATTTAAAAAAAAGTTGAAAATTTGATTAGGGTTTCATAATAACGGCGATAACTTGAAAAGTTGGAAAGTTAGCGGAATGAGTTAAAATACTTTTTTGTTCAGAAAAATTTGAATTTTTCGAAAACACAAGCGGTTTTTAATTTGGGCTGCAGGTAGCGCTGCTAAGCCCTTTAAAAAAAAATCAAATTGAATTTTATTCGATTCTCAAACGAATTTTTCACTTTACTTCTTTTTCTTGTCATTTTCTGAGAATATGTAGTTTCTAGTTTACGAAACAGTTGAATGTTTTTGGAAATATCAAACAGCAGCGTCGCTACGTCGATTGAAAAAAAAGTTGAAATGTTGGTTAAGGGCTCACAAACACGGCGGTAACTTGAAAAGTTGGAAAGCTACCAAAATGAGTTTCTATGCCTTTTTGTTCAAAAAAGTTTGAATTTTCTGAAAATATAGGCAGTTTTTAATTCGGGCTGCAGGTGGCGCTGCTATGCCCTTTCAAAGAAAAAATTCAAACTCTATTTTATGCCAATGTCATACGATGTTTTTACTTTTTCTTGCCTTTTTCTGAATATCTGTAGCTTCTAGTTTACGAAACAGTTGAATTTTTTAGAAAAACCAAACAGCAGCGTCGCGACGTCGATTAAAAAAAAAAGTTTTAATTTTGGTTAGGGTTCCACAAAATCGGCGATAACTTGATAAGTTGGAAAGTTACCGGAATGAGTTTAAATAATTTTTTGTTCTGAAAAGTTTGAATTTTTCGTAAACACAAGCAGTTTTTAATTTGGGCTGCAGGTGGTGCTGCTAAGGCCTTTAAAAAAAAATTAATTTTATTCGAATCTCAAACGATTTGTTTCCTTTTTCTTGCCATTTTCTGAAAGTCTGTAGTGTTTAGTTTACGAAACAGTTGAATGTTTTTGGAAAAACCAAACAGCAGCATCGCGGCGTCGTTTTAAAAAAAAGTTGAAAATTTGGTTAGGGTTTCACAAAAACGGCGATAACTTGAAAAGTTTGAAAGTTACCAAAATGAGTTTACATACTTTTTTGTTCAGAAAAGTTTGAATTTTCTGAAAATGCATGCGGTTTTTATTTTGCGCTGCTGATGGCGCTGCTAAGCCCTTTTTCAAAAAAACAAAGTCATTTTTTTTCGATTCTCACACGATTTTTTTGCTTTTTTTTTTGTCATTTTCTGAAAATCTGTAGTGTCTAGTTTACAAAACAGTTGAATGTTTGTGGAGAAATTGAACAGCAGCGTCGCGACGTCGATTTAAAAAAAAAGTTGAAATTTTGGTTAAGGTCTCACAAAAACGGCGATAACTTGAAAAGTTGGAAAGTTACCCAAATGAGTTTAAATACTTTTTTGTTCAGAAAATTTTGAATTTTCCGAATACATAAGCAGTTTTTAATTTGGACTGCAGGTGGCGCTGCTATGCCCTTTCAAAAAAAAATTCAAACTCAATTTTATTCGATTCTCAAACGTTTTTTTCACTTTTTGTTACCATTTTCTGAAAGTCTGTGGTGTCTAGTTTACGAAACAGTTGAATATTTTTGGAAAAATCGAACAGCAGCGTCGCGACGCAGATTTAAAAAAAAGTTTAAATTTTGGTTAGGGTCTCACAAAAACGGCGATAACTTGAAAAGTTGGAAAGTTACCAAAATGAGTTTCAATACTTTTTTGTTCAAAAAAGTTTGAATTTTTCGAAAACACAAGCGGTTTTTAATTTGGGCTGCAGGTGGCGCTGCTAAGTCCTTTAAAAAAAAATTCAAACTGAATTTTATTCGATTCTCAAACGATTTTATAACTTTTTCTTAGCATTTTCTGAAAATCTGTGGTGTCTAGTTTACGAAAAAGTTGAATGTTTTTGGAAAAACCAAACAGTAGCGTCGCGACGTCGATTTAAAAAAAAGTTGAAATTTTGGTTAGGGTCTCACAATAACGGCAGTAACTTGAAAAGTTGGAAAGTTAGCGAAATGAGTTTAAATACTTTTTTGTTCAGAAAAGTTTGAATTTACCGAAAGGACAAGCGGTTTTTAATTTGGGCTGCAGGTGGCGCTGCTATGTCCTTTCAAAAAAAAAATTCAAACTGAATTTTATTCGATTCTCAAACGATTTTTTAACTTTTTCTTGCCATTTTCTGAAAATCGTTAGTGTCCAGTTCACGAAACAGTTGAATGTTTTTGGAAAAACCTCTTTTAAAAAGATTTAAAAAAAAAAGTTTAAATTTTGGTTAAGGGTTCACAAAAACGGCGGTAATTTGAAAAGTTGGAAAGTTACCAAAATAAGTTTCAATGCTTTTTTGTTCAAAAAAGTTTGAATTTTCTGAAAATATAAGCAGTTTTTAATTCGGGCTGCAGATGGCGCTGCTATGCCCTTTCAAAGAAAAAATTCAAATTAAATTTTATGCGAATCTCATACGATGTTTTTACTTTTTCTTGACTTTTTCTGAATATCTGCAGCTTCTAGTTTACGAAACAGTGGAATTTTTTTAGAAAACCCAAACAGCAGCGGCGCGACGTCGATTTAAAAAAAAAGTTTAAATTATGGTTAGGGTTCCACAAAATCGGCGATAACTTGAAATGTTGGAAAGTTACCAAAATGAGTTTAAATACTTTTTTGTTCAAAAATGTTTGCATTTTCCGAAAATACAAGCAGTTTTTAAATGGGGCTGCAGGTGGCGTTGCTATGCCCTTTCAAAAAATTTATTTAAACTCAATTTTATTCGATTCCAAAACGTTTTTTTAACTTTTTCTTGCCATTTTTTGAAAATCCGTATTGTCCAGCTTACGAAAAAGTTGAATGTTTTTGGAAAAATCGAACAGTAGCGTCGCGACGTCGATTTAAAAAAAAAGTTGAATTTTTGGTTAGGGGCTCACAAAAACGGCGATAACTTGAAAAGTTGGAAAGCCACCTAAATGAGTTTAAATACTTTGTTGTTCAGAAAAGTTTGAATTTTTCGAAAACACAAGCAGTTTTAAATTTGGGCTCCAGGTGGCGCTGCTATGCCCTTACAAATTTTTTTTTCAAATTCAATTTTATTGGAATCTCAAACGGTTTTTTAACTTTTTCTTGTCATTTTCTGAAAATCTGTAGTTTATAGATTGCGAGACAGTTGAATGTTTTTGGAAAAACCAAACAGTAGCGTCGCGGCGTCGATTTAAAAAAAAATTGAAATTTTGGTTAGGGACTCACAAAAACGTGGATAACTTGAAAAGTTGAAAAGTTACCAAAATTAGTTTAAATACTTTTTTGTGCAGAAAAGTTTGAATTTTCCGAAAATACAAGCTGTTTTTAATGGCGATTCCAGGTGGCGCTGCTATGCCCGTACAATTTTTTTTTCAAATTCAATTTTAATTCGAATCTCAAACGATTTTGTTACTATTTTTTTCGTTTTCTGAAAATCTGTAGTTTCTAGATTGCGAGACAGTTGAATGTTTTTGAAAACACTAAACAGCTGCGTCGCGGCATCGATTTAAAAAAAAAGTTGAAATTTTGGTTAGGGTCTCACAAAAACGGCGATAACTTCAAAAGTTGGAAAGCTACCAAAATGAGTTTTAATACTTTTTTGTTCAAAAAACTTCAAATTTTCCGAAAACACAAGCGGTTTTTAATTTGCCCGGCAGGTGGCGCTGCTATACCCTTTCAAAATCTCTTTCCGCTTTTCCTCGCAAAAAACCGCGAGTTTCCGTCCAAAATCGCGAAAACCTCCGATGCGGAATCGTCCCTCGCCGCGTTGGCACCGCGACGTGCAAAAAAAAACACGCGTAATAAATCGCCTGCGTCTCATATCAGCCGAGATTTCAAAAATAAAACTTTGCTCGCACTCTGGATGCATATTCATTGAACTTTTGTTTACGCCGTTTATTTTTTCTCGCCGCTGGCATTCGTGAGCTAACGGAAACCTCGCAAACAGGTTCAAAATTCAAGTTGAAATCCGCACAAAAATTCCAAACACAAACAAATTGGAAACAAAGTCAATTCTACCCCAAATATCTCAGAAACGGCATAACTTGGACACACCAAAATCACAGCTCATAATCTACGTTCAATTCCCTACAAAACGCAAAAAACCACTTCTAGATATCTATTACGCTTCATTAGATATTAAGCTTTAAAGTCAAATCTACAAAAAAATTGACGCACTTAGTTTTTTGTCTTTAATTAGATAACGCGAAGCGATAACGAAACAAAGGCTATATGTGTTTTGTAGGTAAAGAAATTATCTATCCAACGGTGTAATCTAGATTAATCTTTCTAGATAAACACCGAAGTTATCGCAGCTTAAACTTCCCTAATTATTTGTCTTAAAACAACAAATCGCTTTAAACCAAATATCTAGATAACCAACACAGATAAAACAAACGCATCTACTGGATTCTCATAGATAACTAAATTATCTATCGAATCTTGTTTGTTTTTTAAATCTTGTTTTTAAAATCTAGCCTTGGTAACCAATGACACGACTTTAACCTAGTTTTTCTTAAATCACTCGTTTATTAATCTATATAGATAACCTCGTTTATTCGCTAGTTATAGATAATTAAATTATCTGCAACTATATGTGAAGTAGTTAGCAGTATCTGTTACGGTTTTTGAGTTATAGCTCTGTGAAGTTTGTATTGGGTGATAGGTAGTAGGCTTGAATTGTTGTCTATAACTTTGTAGGTGGACTAGGTAGATAAGTGTGTGGTGTATCAAAATGTAGATAATGGAATTTGCTTTGAGCCGGTGCAAACCGCTTTGTGTTTACTGTGTCGCTGTTCGAGATATTGAGGTTTGAAGTTGTGTTTTAAACTTTGCTCGTTATTCATTAAAACTAGTTGGACTGCTCAAGTAAACAAGATCTCAATTGTTCTAGATTTCTAATTACTATTTCTATTTGTATACAAGGCAAGCATAGGTCAGTGGAACGGATAGACTGATTTATTGATGTTTGGGATTTTGGGGGGCTCGCGGGGGGGATTTTGGAGAAAATTAGGTTTGGGTGGGTGGAGGTAGGTTTGTAGTTTGAGAGGTTGTGGAAAAAGTTAGGGAAATTTTGGTGGGAAAAGTTTGGGAAATTTTGGATTAGAGGTTGGGAAAACGGCTAATATGTTAGGGAAGCGGTCGAGTTTCGTGGGAAAGTTTGATGTTATTTGAAAGTGGAGATTTCAAGGTTTTTAACACCATCGGAAAATTTGGGAAATTTTGGTGGGAACGTGTTGAAAATAATTTTTGAAAATTGCCAATTTTTGTTAGGTTAAATCCCATAAGATAACAAAGCAGGCTTGTGGAAAACTCCAATTTATTGTGGTTTCCAGTGCGAATTTTCCAAAAACCAAAACAGGTTTAGAAAGCTAAAAGACCAAAGTTTCAAAAAATGCAAAGAAAATTGCGAAAATTTCACCGAAAAATGTTGGAAATTCGAAATGAAAGATTTAAAACGACTTGATTTTATTTTACTTCCGGTTATATTTTTGGGAAAAGTTGGTTATTGCCGTTTACCTGTTTTAATCCCGACCCAAGATTTTCAATCCCCACACCTTTCCCCCCAGCGAGTCCGGAACAATCCAGCAAAACATCAACACCAGCGAAAACAAAACCTGTCATCTGGCACCTGAACCAAAAACACCACCGAAACAATTCGACCGCCACCGGCACCACAAAGGACCCCTCCAGCTGCCCCAAGCAAGAAAACCGCGGAAAACTCTCCGGAAATGTGAAATATCAAGGGTTAAATATTAAGTTCTTGCCGCACCAGTATTACTAAGCCTACGGCTCTGGAGAGACTGAGCCGGAGGTTGGAGAGGCTTATCAGGCGTCCAGCAAGCGTTGATTACACAAAGCCCCCCAAAACAAATGAACGCCGGCTAGAAATTCGTCCAATCAATGTGTTATCTCGCGCTTTATCTCTGTTTTTCGGCCGTTCCGATTGGTGCCGGCTAATTGGTTCCATCGGTTTCGGGTTCTCTCTAGTCTCTGCTCCGGCTCGTTGAACTATTTCCATCGAGATTAATCGTATCTCAATTAGATAATAGCGTCTGTTTCAGCATGGGGGGAACTGCTGAAACGGAGCGCCGTACCATCCAAACCGAACGTCCCAGAACGTTGGAATTAACATTTTTGAATTCAGCGCGAAATTTTCTAGCAGGTGCAACAAAATTTTCGCAAATAAATTTAAAAACAACGGAGATATTGCAGGAAAACTAAACTTGTTTCAAAAAGAATTTTCATTGAATTTCCTCGAGGATTTTCAGAATTTTCCAACATCGAAACTAAGAAAATCACAATTTACCTAGATTTTTCAAAATCCCTTTTACTTTGCTAAATTTCCCCCCAGAATTTGCAAATTTCGAGAATTTTTAAAACCACCGATTCATTTTCCGCCAATTTCCGGCGATTTCCTCGAGCTTTTCGCCGCTTTTCTCCACATCTCTCAATTCCCGAAACTTTTCCACGCAAAATGACACCCAACACATTTTTCTAACCTCAAAACTAACCTCAAAATATACCAAAAACGCTAATGCAACCCTGTCGTTTTTCAAACTCTAATAACTCAAAACCTAAGCCTTGCATGAAAAAACTTGTTGAATATATTTCGTGGAGAATTTCATCTAATATTTGAAACTTTAAATTGAAACGCAATAGCTTTAACCGTTCTCAAGTTATTCAAGTTTTAGTAAAACTACTCCAAAGCGCCTGGTAATACATATTTTCAATTGTTTGTAGTTTCAACATTTCGGACTTTTGCTCACATCTCTCGATTCCCCAAGCTTTTCCACCAAAAATCACACCGAACGCATTTTCCCAACCTCAAAACTAACCTCACAATTTACCAAAAACGCTAATGCAACCCTGTCGTTTTTAAAACTATAATAACTCCCAAACTAAGCCTTGCACGAAAAAACTTGTTGGATATATTTCGTGGAGAATTTCATCTAATATTTGAAACAACAAACCGCATCGCAATGGCTGTAACGGTTCTCAAGTTATTCAAGTTTTAGTAAACCTACTACAAGACGTCTGGTAATACATATTTTCAATTGTTTGCAGTTTCAACATTTCGGACTTTTGCTCACACCTCTCGATTCCCCAAGTTTTTCCCTAAAAAATCACACCCAACGCGTTTTATAAACCTCAAAACTAACCTCACAATTTACCAAAAACGCTAATGCAACCCTGTCGTTTTTAAAACTCTAATAACTCCCAAACTAAGCGTTGCACGAAAAAACTTGTTAGATGTATTTCGTGGAGAATTTCATCTAGTATTTGAAACTTCAAATCGCAACGCACTAGCCTTAAGCGTTCTCAAGTTATTCAACTTTTAGTAAACCTACTACAAAGCGCCTGGTAATACATATTTTCAATTGTTTGTATTTTCAACATTTCGGACTTTTGCTCACACCTCTCGATTCCCAAGCTTTTCGTCAAAAAATGACACCCAACGCATTTTCCTAACCTCAAAACTAACCTTATAATTCACCAAAAACGCTAATGCAACCCTGTCGATTTTCAAACTCTTATAACTCCAAAACTAAGCCTTGTTCAAAAAAACTTGTTAAATATATTTCGTGGAGAATTTCATCTAATATTTGAAACTTCAAACCGCAACGCAATAGCTTTCACAGTTCTCAAGTTATTCAAGGTTTAGTAAACCTACTAAAAAGCGTCTGGTAATACATATTTTCAATTGTTTGTAGTTTCAACATTTCGGACTTTTGCTCACATCTCTCGATTCCCCAAGCTTTTCCACCAAAAATCACACCGAACGCATTTTCCCAACCTCAAAACTAACCTCACAATTTACCAAAAACGCTAATGCAACCCTGTCGTTTTTAAAACTATAATAACTCCCAAACTAAGCCTTGCACGAAAAAACTTGTTGGATATATTTCGTGGAGAATTTCATCTAATATTTGAAACAACAAACCGCATCGCAATAGCTTTAACCGTTCTCAAGTTATTGAAATTTTAGTAAACCTACTACAAAGCGTCTGGTGATACATATTTTCAATTGTTTGTAGTTTCAACATTTCGGACTTTTGCTCACAGCTCTCGATTCCCAAATCTTTTCCCCAAAAAATCACACCCCACGCATTTTCCTAACCCCAAAACTAGCCTCACAATTTACCATAAACGCTAATGCAACCCTGTCGATTTTCAAACTCTAATAACTCCCAAACTAAGCCTTGTACAAAAGAACTTGTTGAATATATTTCGTGGAGAATTTAATCTAATATTTGAAACTTCAAACCGCAATGTAATAGCTTTAACCGTTCTCAAGTTATTCAACTTTTAGTAAAGCTACTACAAAGCCTCTGGTAATACATATTTTCAATTGTTTGTAGTTTCAACATTTCGCACTTTTGCTCACACCTCTCGATTCCCCAAAGTTTTCCGCAAAAAATCACACCCAACGCATTTTCCTAACCTCAAAACTAACCTTATAATTCACCAAAAACGATAATACAACCCTGTCGTTTTTCAAACTTCAATAACTCCCAACCTAAGCCTTGCACAAAAAAACTTATCAGATATATTTCGTGGAGAATTTTATCTAGTATTTGAAACTTCAAATCGCAACGCAATAGCTTTAAGCGTTCTCAAGTTATTCAACTTTTAGTAAACCTACTACAAAGCGCCTGGTAATACATATTTTCAATTGTTTGTATCTTTAACATTTCGGACTTTTGCTCACACCTCTTGATTCCCCAAGCTTTTCCCCAAACAATCACATCCAACGCATTTTCCTAACCTCAAAACTAACCTCACAATTTACCAAAAACGCTAATGCAACCCTGTCGTTTTTAAAACTCTAATAACTCCCAAACTAAGCCATGCACGAAAAAACTTGTTGGATGTATTTCGTGGAGGATTTTATCTAATATTTGAAATTTCAAACTGCAACGCAATAGCTTTAACCGTTCTCAAGTTATTGAACTTTTAGCAAACCTATTCCAAAGCGTCTGGTAATACATGTTTTCAATTGTTTGTAGTTTCAACATTTCGGACTTCTGCTCACATCTCTCGATTCCCTAAGCTTTTCCTCAAAAAATCACACCCAGCGCATTTTCCTAACCCCAAAACTAACCTCACAATTTATCAAAAAAGCTAATGCAACCCTGTCGATTATCAAACTCTAATAACTCCCAACCTAAGCCTTGCACAAAAAAACTTGTTGGATATATTTAGTAGAGAATTTCATCTAATATTTGAGACTTCAAATCGCAACGTAATATCTTTAACCGTTCTCAAGTTATTCAACTTTTAGCATACCTACTCCATAGCGTTTGGTAATATATGTTTTTAAATTGTTTGTAGTTTTAACATTTTTGAATATTTCTCCGCGTTCTAAATCTTTTTAGATTGTCTGAAGCTTCTTAATTCAAGATCTTTAAACCGGAAGTTATTATCTACTTCCGTTTCCTAGATATAACAGTTTGTTTCCATTCCCAGAAAACTTGTCATATTTTCAAATTTTTACAAATTTTCCGCGTTTTGCACAATCTAGAAACTTGCAGTTAACCCAAGCTACGTGTAACCCGCACGAAAACCCACTGGAATTCGATTTATAGCCGATTACAATTGACAACAAATTCCTGAATCCAACCCTGCACCTGCACTTCAAGCTCGAGTAACTTTGCACCGGCTGCTCCTACAACAAACTTTCGCGCACATGTTCCGTAGCCTTTTCCCTCGTGAATCCAAAACTTTAAACCGGAAGTCGCCACCACAAACCGTTCCCAAGCTATCGCAAAAAAACTACATTTTTTTTTCCAGAAAACTAAAACTAAATTTCAAACTTCAATAACTTTGACAGTTTTGCAAAATCTTGCGTTTTTAAAACGAATTATTTATTAGCAAAGCTTCTAATTTACGGATTCGCGAAGCAAAAGTCGATATGTATTTCCGTTTCCTCGCTATCTCGAAATATATCTTGCAAGAGATAAACAAACATAACTTTGACAGTTGGTAATATTTTTGCAATTTTTAAACGGATTATCAAGGAAAACACTGTTCTGAATCCAAATTTGCAAAAACGAAATTAACAGCGGTTTTGATTCTCGAGTTATCAATGTTTGAACTTTGACATGTTTTGACAGTTTTGACGTTATGGTTTTTCGCCCATAACTTTGACATTTTTACGAATATTTGCTTGAAACAAAAAGTATTTGCTAGATTTT
The DNA here is from genome assembly GCA_944588485.1 of Phosphuga atrata. Lineage (NCBI taxonomy): Eukaryota > Metazoa > Arthropoda > Insecta > Coleoptera > Silphidae > Phosphuga > Phosphuga atrata. The sequence continues at coordinate 28,813,531 of OX155906.1, forward strand.
TAAACGTTCTGTGTGATTTTGAAAGAAAATCTGCAAAAATAGCTTTAGCTTCGAAGTTATTGGCAAAAAACTGTGAAAAAATGACTAGTTTTCTTTTGTTTATAACTCAGAGACGGCTTGATGTATTTCCAATTTCCCTCCATAATTTTACAGACAAAAGACCATAGTTTTAGAAACTATTTGTTATTGTTTGCGTTTTTGCTTTTGTTTCCTTGTTATGTAAGCCCAAAGTTCAAAGTGCAGATTTCCATTGTCTCGCGTCGCGTTTTCTCCGCGAAAACATCGCGATAACTCCGAAAAAACAACTGCCGCTGCAAAAAATAAACGCATTAGCATTATTCCGCGAATCGGCCGGCGTTTCGCAACCGGCGCACGGCGCAAAACTGCACAAACACTGCAACTTCTGCACGAATCGCCCGAATCTATAAATAAATCGCATTTATCCGCAGCAAATTGGGAACGTAAACACTCGCCGGCGATTTCTGAATGATTTGGGCCATCTAATTTTATCTTCGGTCAAGTACACCGGCTTTTATCCAAACAAACCTCCAAAACATTCCCCGAAACATTCCTACATTTCAAAACCACACAAAAACGAAAATAATTGAAATATTTTTAATTTATTAACAGATTTGGATTCCTTAAACGTTTCTCTTTAAGAAAAGGCTTAATTTGTTTATTTCGGGCTTGTATTAAAGAAGTTATTGAGGAAAAACCAATACAACCTAAAAAATTTATAGTTTTTCACGATTCCAAGTTTAACAGACGATTGTGGAAAAACTGTGCGAGGTATTGCAATTCCGTTTACAGATTTGGTTTTCTTGAATGTTTTTTTTTAAGAAAAAACTCAATTTGTTTATCTCCGGCTTGTATTAAGGAAGTTATTGAGGAAAAACCAATACAACCTCCAAAATTGATAGTTTTTCACGATGCCAAGTTTAACAGACGATTGTGGAAGAACTGTGCGAGATATTGCTATTCTGTTTACAGATTTGGTTTTCTTGAATGTTTCTCTTTAAGAAAATACTCAGTTTGTTTATGTAGGGCTTGCATTAAGGAAGTTATCAAAGAAAAACCAATACAACCTCCAAAATTTATAGTTTTTTACGAAGCAAAGTTTAACAGACGATTGTGGAAAAACTGTGCGAGATATTGCAATTCCGTTAACAGATTTGGTTTTTTTGAACGAACCTCTTTAAGAAAATGCTGAATTTGTTTACTTCGGGCGAAAACCAATACAACCTCCAAAATTGACAGTTTTTCCACAAAGTCAAGTTTAACATGCGATTGTGGAAAAACTGTGCGAGATATTGAAATTCCGTTTATAGATTTGGTTTTATTGAACATTTTTATTTAAGAAAAAGCTCAATTTGTTTATGTCGGGCTTGTATTAAGGAAGTTATTGAGGAAAAACCAATACAACCTCCAAAATTGATAGTTTTTGCACGAAGTCAAGTTTAACAGGCGATTGTGGAAAAACTGTGCGAGATATTGCAATTCCATTTACAGATTTGGTTTTCTTGAACGTCTCTCTTTAAGAAAATACTCAGTTTGTTTATGTCGGGCTTGTATTAAGGAAGTTATCAAGGAAAAACCAATACAACCTCCAAAATGTATAGTTTTTCACGAAGCAAAGTTTAACAGGCGATTGTGGAAAAACTGTGCGAGATATTGCAATTTCGTTTACAGATTTGATTTTCTTGAACGAACCTCTTTAAGAAAATGCTTAATTTGTTTACTTCGGGCAAAAACCAAAACAACCTCCAAAATTGACAGTTTTTTCACAAAGCCAAATTTAACAGACGATTATGGAAAAACTGTGCTAGATACTGCAATTCTGTTTACAGATTTCGTTTTCTTGAACGTTTCTCTTTAAGAAGATACTCAATTTGTTTATGTCCGGTTTGTATTAAGGAAGTTATTGAGGAAAAACCAATACAACCTCCAAGATTGAAATTTTTTCCAAAAATCCAAGTTTAAGAGACGATTGTGGGAAAACGGTACGAGTCATTGAAATTTCGTTTACAGATTTGGAATTCTTGAACGTTCCTCTTTAAAAAAATGCTTAATTTGTTTATTTCGCCGAGGTATTAAGGAAATTATCGTGAAAAAACCAAGACAACCTCAAAAACAAAAAACAAAGAAAGTTTCCTCGACTTGACACTGGCATAACTTCTTTGTTAAAGCTAGCACGAAAATAATTGAACCACCAGTTTTCAGGCAATTTAATCTAGTTTTAACAAGTGTCTCGCCTGTTTCCGTGCGAAATTTAGTTTTCGCGTTATTGAGACAAACGTGAACCACTCCGCGGAAATCCACCCTTAACTTTGAAGGGTTGTAGTTGCGTTATCACCTAGGCGATTTCGTCGTGGAAAACGTGTTTGGATAGACGATAGTTTATTGTTTTCGTTATTTGCGAGAATTTTGCGTGTTTGGTGAGTTATCGAGGTTTTTGCGGAGGTTGAGCCGAGCTGTGGGTGTGGGGCGCGGTGCGGCGGGTGATTCGCGAATTCTGAATGCGTGCGTGAAAACATGTTTACGTTTTTCTATTTACGTTGCGAATTTTTCGGCTATAAACAAGAAACGGACGGCGGCGCAGCCTCAGTTTTGTCTCGACATCGCAACCTGGTCAACTTCACCCTTAAATATCGACACTTTGCGAAAAATATTTCGCGGATTTTTGCACACAGACTTATAGAGTGATCCTTTGTGAACGTTTTGGTGGTAATTTCGTGCAGATAGGGTTGGAAATGGGGATGCAATCGCGGTTTAGGGCGAGGCTGAGGAGTGAGCAGAACGTCTTGAAACTGGACAGCAAGTTGAGGGATGAAAAGATTGCGGAAACAGGTGAGCTTTGTCTGCGGCTATAAATACATCATTTGGCTTTAAAATCACATGATTCCCGCAACGATCTGCCCACTTGTTTTTAGTCTGTAAGCGAGAATGTGCAGCAACGTCAGAAACTCTAGTGTTATCGGAATTTCTTTCTACATCATAATACAAGCAAGAGGTAACGAAAACACTAATACCATAATCAACAGAAAACTTCCAGCTTTTATTTAAGATATTAAACGTGCAAAAATTCGAAAATTTAAAGCTTCAAGTTTAGTGGTAAAGTCGAAATTTATTAAAAATCAATTTTTTGAATTTCTGAATTTCTCGGAGCCATAACTCAAAAACTTTGCGGTTTTTTCGCAAATTTCAAACTGCACCTTTTAAAGCAATCAATTCTCTATTAGAAACTTCGCGATTCGAGTACCGCTACCGCACAGCTGCCAGAGATATTTACAAACATGCAGAAACTGCCAAGTTTCACTAAGCAGCAACTTCAAACTATCATAACTCGAAAACAAGCGAAAATTTAAGGAAATGTTTCGAATAAATCTTATGGAGAATTTTATTACCTATTTAAAGTATTTGCAACGTTTTTGCGAATTTTCGCGAATTCCAGCTGAAAAGTTCAAAAAACTGGAAGCGAATCTAAAACTAAGCTGATATAAAATGGGTCAAGTTAAATTTAGTTATAACTTGCTAAATATTAAAAATTCGCAAAAAGCTGCTGAAATAAATTCGGCGCGTAATTTAATTTTATACAAAAAAGTTTAATAAATATTTTCAATATTCCAACGTTTTCTTGCTGGAATTCGATGAAGAAACTTTGCAGTCACGCACCCATCTCTCTTTGTCCAACAAAAACAAATTCAGGCGAAATTTTCGCAACAAATTTATTCAAAATCAAATCTCCTTCGCAAAATAATGAATTCCTTGCGAAATTTTTGCCGAATTCGGAATTAAAACGCGAAAAAGTTTTAGTTTTGTGAAACGGACATTTTGCGATGTATTTTCAAAACTGCGAACAATTTGGGAAAACGTTCCAAACAAAACTTATGCCAAATTTAATTTCCTACAAAAAAGATCTTTGCAAGTTTTGCGATATTTCTGCGAATTCGCGTCGAAAACTAATCAAGAAGCAAATGCTAAACTGTTTGGTACCTCATCACACTTTCCCATCTCTAACTCAAAAATTGCTAACTTTACCGAAAAAAGTTTCAAACAAAAGTTGTAGCTAATAAGATTCCACACGAAAAAACTGATATATGATTTTACGCTATCTCGCCTAGTTTAGTAAATAATTGCACTTTAATTTTCAGTATGTTTGCTGTCGGTGTTGTTCCTGCTGCCTTATTGTTCGAGAGGACACGCGCCTTTATTACTGAGCCTAGGAGGTTGGTGCGTGGCCACGTATTCCTGCTTGGTCCTGCCGTTGCTGATTTCTGCAAACTACAAGTATCCTGCTAGATGGCTTAAAAGTCTCATTTGCAGATTACCAGGTGATTATTACCGAAAAATTTTCGAGTAAAACTTCTAGGGAATTTAATTATCTATAAGGTGGTTGTATAGGGTTTTTCGGTTTGCGGTTGGTATTCATGGTTTTGGAGGGAAATTCAAAATTTGGGACGTTTTGCTTTGGAGGGCTGTAGCGCGGAAACTAGAAGGATTTCGGGGAAAAGTTTCGAATAAAAGTTGTAGACGATGAAATTTCCTATAAGAAACTTTGGAAAAATTTTGCGGGTGTGGTGAAACTAGCGTGACTAGAAGCTACTTTGTAAACAAGTTTTTTTTTTCGCAGTTATTTTCGCGAAGCAAACAAATAACAAATCCGCGATGATGTGTTTGGAGATTATGAGAAACGTCGCGAATTTTTATTATTTTTGGACGCTGCTGTGCTGGTTTTTTTCAGCTGGCACAGACCCAACAGCAAATCGACGAAACACTTTTTTGGCCTTTACTCGGAAAATAAGCGAAATATCGCGAAATTATTACGAATAAAACTTGTTGCAAATTTGATTTTCTATAAGGAAGAGTTAGGAACTTTTTGATTTTTGTGTTGGTAAAGTGAGAAAACGCGGGAAATTTAAAAGGCGTTTTAGAGACAAAAATTGTTCAAGTTTGCAGGGTTGTATCTTGGAAACAAAAGAAAATTGGGGAAAATGTTTCAAATTAAACATGTAGGGAATTTAATTTTCTATAACAAATATTGAAGCTTTTTTGTTTTTTTATGTTGGTAATTTGTATAAACGCGGTAAATTTAAAAGGCGTTTTAGAGGCAAAAATTGTTCAACTTTGCAGGGTTGTATCTTGAAAACAAAAGAAAATTGGGGAAAATGTTTCGAATAAAACTTGTAGGGAATTTAATTTTCTAAAAGAAATATTTAAGGTTTTTTGTTTTTTTATGTTCGTAATTTGTATAAACGCGGGGAATTTAAAAGGCGTTTTAGCGACAAACATTGTTCAAGTTTGAAGGGTTGTAGCTTGGAAACAAAAGAAAATTGGGGAAAATGTTTCAAATTAAACTTGTAGGGAATTTAATTTTCTATAAGAAATATTGAAGCTTTTTTGTTTTTTTATGTTGGTAATTTGTATAAACGCGGGAAATTTAAAAGGCGTTTTAGAGACAAAAATTGTTCAACTTTGCAAGGTTGTATCTTGGAAACAAAAGAAAATTGGGGAAAATGCTTCGAATAAAACTTGTAGGGAATTTAATTTTCTAAAAGAAATATTTAAGGTTTTTTGTTTTTTTATGTTGGTAAATTGTATAAACGCGGGGAATTTAAAAGGCGTTTTAGCGACAAACATTGTTCAAGTTTGAATGGTTGTAGCTTGGAAACAAAAGAAAATTGGGGAAAATGTTTCAAATAAAACTTGTAGAAAATTTAATTTTCTATAAGAAATATGTATGGTTTTTTTGTTTTTTATCTTGGTTATTTGAATAAACGCGGGAAATTTAAAAGGCGTTTTATAGTCCGATATTGGTCAAGTTTACAGGGTTGTATCTTGGAAACAAAAGAAAATTTGGAAAAAAGTTTCAAATAAAACTTGTAGGGAATTTAATTTTCTATAAGAAGTATTGAAGGTTATTTTTTCTATGTTGGTTATTTGTATAATTGCGCGAATTTTAAAAGGGGTTTTAAAGGCAAAAATTGTTCAAGTTTGCACGGTTGTAGCTTGGAAACAAAAGAAAATTGGGGAAAATGTTTCAAACAAAACTTATAGAGAATTTAATTTTCTACAAGAAAGATTGAAGGTTTTTTGTTTTTTTATGTTGGTAATTTGTAAAAACGCGCGAAATTTAAAAGGCGTTTTACAGGAAAAAATTGTTCAAGTTTGCAGGGTTGTAGCTTGAAAAAAAAGAAAACTGGGGAAAATATTTCAAATAAAACTTGTAGGGAATTTAATTTTCTATAAGAAATATTTAAGGTTTTTTGTTTTTTTATGTTTGTAATTTGTATAAAAGCGGGAAATTTAAAAGCCGTTTTAGAGGCAAAAATTGTTCAAGTTTGCAGGGTTGTATCTTGGAAACAAAAGAAAATTGGGGAAAATGTTTCAAATTAAACTTGTAGGGAATTTAATTTTCTATAATAAATATTGAAGCTTTTTTGTTTTTTTATGTTGGTAATTTGTATAAACGCAGAAAATTTAAAAGGGGTTTTAGAGGCAAAAATTGTTCAAGTTTGCAGTGTCGTAGCTTGGAAACAAAAGAAAATTGAGGAAAATGTTTCAAATAAAATTTTTAGGGAATTTAATTTCCTACAAGAAATATTCAAGGTTTTTTGTTTTTTTATGTTGGTAATTTGTATAAACGCGGGAAATTTGAAAGGCGTTTTATAGGCAAAAATTGTGAAATGTTTGCAGGGTTGTAGCTTAGAAACAAAAGAAAATTGGGGAAAATGTTTCAAATAAAACTTCTAGGGAATTTAATTTCCTATAAGAAATATTAACGGCTTTTGTTTTTTATGTTGGTAATTTGTATAAACGCGGGAAATTTAAAAGGGGTTTTAGAGGCAAAAATTATTTAAGTTTGCAGGGTTGTAGCTTGGAAACAAAAGAAAATTGTGGAAAATGTTCCAAATAAAACTTGTAGGAAATTTAATTTTCTATAAGAAATATTTAAGGTTTTTTGTTTTTTATGTTGGTAATTTTAATAAACGCAGGAAATATAAAAGGCGTTTTAGAGTCAAAAATTGGTCAAGTTTACAGGGTTGTAACTTAATAACAAAATAAAATTTGTAAAAAAGTTTCAAATAAAACTTGTAAGAAATTTAATTATCTATAAGAAATATTTAGGGTTTTTTTTGCTTTTTATGTTGGTAATTTGAATAAACGCGGGAAATATAAAAGGCGTTTTAGAGTCAAAAATTGGTCATGTTTACAGGCTTGTATCTTGGAAACAAAAGAAAATTTGGAAAAAAGTTTCAAATAAAACTTGTAAGAAATTTAATTGTCTATAAGAAATATTTAGGGTTTTTTTTGTTTTTTATGTTGGTAATTTCAATAAACGCAGGAAATTTAAAATCGTTTTTAAATTTTAAATTAGTCAAGTTTTTTGGGTTGTAACTTGTAAACCAAAGAAATTTGGGGAAAATGTTTCAAATAAAACTTGTAGGGCATTTAATTTTCTATAAAAAATATTTAAGGTTTTTTGTTTTTTTATGTTGGTAATTTGTATAAACGCGGGGAATTTAAAAGGGGTTTTAGAGGCAAAAATTGGTCAAGTTTGCAGGGTTGTGTCTTGGTAACAAACGAAAATTTGGAAAAAAGTTTCAAATAAAATTTATGTGAAATTCAATTATCTATAAGAAATATTTAGGGTGTTTTTTGTTTTTTATGTTGGTAATTTGAATAAACGCAGGAAATATAGAAGACACTTTTAGAGTCAAAAATTGGCCAAGTTTGCAGGGTTGTAACTTGGTAACAAAAGAAAATTTGGAAAAAAGTTTCAAATAAAATTTATGTGAAATTTAATTATCTATAAGAAATATTTGAGGTGTTTTTTGCTTTTTATGTTGGTTATTTGAATAAACGCGGGAAATTTAATAGGCGTTTCAGAGGCAAAAATTGCTCAAGTTTGCAGGGTTGTATCAAGTAAATTAAGCAAAATTTTGCAAAATCTTTCAAATAAAAGTTATAGATAATTTAATCTTCTTTAAAAAACATTTATAAAGTTTCTTAATATTCTTAACTGTTTTGTCAGAAAAAACAAAAAATCAAACTCAATTTTCGGATGAAATCTCTTCCAACTTTAATTGCAAATCTCTGCTAAAAAACAGTTGCCAAACGACCAAAACTCACCTGATTGCACTTGCTGGGACTTGCTCGAAGGGATGAGTGAAGATCTCGTGGAAAACCGTCGCTATTTATACCAGATATCCACCCTGGAAACTACCCCACGACGTCCCCCCAATGCCAATCAAAAACCACCATCTTCCCCGCAAAAATCAGCAAGAAATTATAAAAAACAAACAGCTCAGTGGCGTCCCGACTATTTACCACTTTTTGCGCAGAGATTTTGCACCGTTTTGCCCTAGAAAACGCCGAAACGCTTGAGGCGTAAAATACTCGAGGTTTGGATTCCCCACGAAATATTCACAAATATTTCCTTGGGAAACGAAAATAGAAGGCCTGATTGAGAGGTGTCAATATTTAGTTGCGTAGATTAAGGTGGCATAGTTATAATAATTGAATTTCTTTGTTCCGGCCAAGTTTTATGTTCACGTCTAAGTTTCTGGAAAACTAGGCGAGATATCGAAAAATGTTTCGGATAAAAGCTGTAGAGAATTTAAAACTCTTTGAGAGATCTAAACGCGTTTTTTTCGTAAAATTGAGTTTTAGCCGAGGAAATTGCAAAAAAAAAGTTTTGTTTTGTTTGGAACTAAACGCGATGTACGTAGGAAACTAAACGGAATTTGGGAAAAAGTTTCGAATAAAAGTTAAAGGAAATTCAATTTCGAATCAAAAATTTATATGACGTTTTTCGATGGTGTTTTGTTTTCGTGACGAAAACTCGTTGAAACGCTTCCACCGAATTTCTTTTGTTTTTTTCTCGAAAACCGAGCAAAATACCGATTTTTCGCTGAAACAAAACTTGTCGCAAATTTAATTTACTACAAAAAACTTAAATAGAATTTTTTGATAAATTGAGTTTTTGTGTGAGAAAATTGACAATTTTTATATATTCGCACCTTTGAACGGATTTTGCAAGGTAACGAGAAAAGATTTGGAAAAATGTTGCGAATTAAATTTTTTGCGAATTTAATTCGCTATAAAAAAGTATTTAAACGATTTTTTGTATTTCTGCTTTGTTTTTCAGGAAATTAGTTAAAACTGCTGAAAGGGAACGAAAGCAGTTTAAGAGTTTTTTATTGGGAAAACGGTAGTAAATATAAAAAAATGTTTCATATAAAAGTTGTAAAGAATTTAATTCTGCGCAAAATATTGTTAATAAATTTTCATGTGGCGTTGCTAGTTTTCGGGTTAACTTCAAAAAAAGTTTTCTTTTTCGGGAATTTCAGCTAAAACTCGAGTTGAATCGCATCCGTGTTTGTGAGCCAACAGTCCTGTTTGCTTTTCATCATCCTAATCGGACACCAAAACAACTCTTTGCATAATAATCCCGATAACGACTCCTATTTTTATACCAAAACAGAGATAACACCGAAAACTTTCGATTTCTACGCCGAACAGTAAATTTCCATCCCGAAAAACGCGGGTTTCCTGAAGGAAAAACTCGCGATTTTCCGAAGAAACTGATTTCCCATCCAAAAACCCTTCAATTCATCCAGAAATCGCACGGCGAATCCACTGCTACTTTTACTACAAAACAAACATGTTTTTATTACATAATTCCTAGGTTGTTGCAGATAATCCGAAACTTCAAAACATGTTTTCTGATAGATAATTGGATAATCTACAAGTTTTATTTGAAAAAAAAAACAAGATTTTGTTTGGTTTTCCAGCTATCGGCCCTTGAAAACAACGGTTTTTTAACCTTAAAACACCCTTTGCATTTTCCCAATTTCCACCGAGAAAAACAAAAACTATCGCAAATTTTTGTTAACATTTCTCATGGGAAATAAGACGGGCTACAACTTTTATTCGAAGCTTTTTGCAAACTTTCGCCGAATTACCGCGTTAAGCTCGGTCAAAGTTGATCAATTCGTGGCGTTGTTTTTGACCTAATTCTAACAAACTTTTCCATAGCCAACTTTGATCACAACTTAAAACCAAATCACGTTGCTTATAGGAAATAGGTTGCTTAACAAGATTTAATTGAAGAATTTTTCGAAATTTTGCAGAACTTTAGAAATATAAACATTTGAAAATCGGTAAGTTTGTCTTTGGAAATAACCTTGAAGTTTTTCGTAATTTTCCCCATTAAAACTCAATTTTTGGGAAAAAAGTTGTTAGGATTTTCTTTAGAAAACGTAGCGTTTTATAACTTTTGTTTGAGAGTTTTTGCAAAATTTTGCGTAAATTTTAAGTTACAGCTATGTAAAATCTGTCTGTTTTTGACCTAATGTCAAGTCAAAATTTCCATAGCCGCCTAATAAAATAAATGAAATTAAAGCATATGTGCTTGAAGGAAAATCAATTTGAAACGAGTTTTATTCGAAAAAAAATCCAAGATTTTGCTTTGTTTTCCAGCTATCGTCCCCTGAAAACAGCGGTTTTTTTAACCTTAAAACACCCTTTTTATTTACCCATTTTCCACCGAGAAAAACCAAAAATATCACAAATTTTTGTTAACATTTCTCATGGAAAATAAGACGAGCTACGACTTTTATTTGAAGCTTTTTCCAAAATTTTGCTGAATTACCGCGTTAAACTCGGTCAAACTTGATCAATTCCTGTCGTTGTTTTTGACCTAATTCTAACAAACTTTTCCATAGCCAACTTTGATCACAACTTAAAACAAAATCACGTTGCCTATAGGCAATTTGTTGCTTAACAACATTTATTTGAAGAATTTTTCGAAATTTTGCCGAATTTTAGAAATATACACATTTGAAAATCGGTAAGTTTATCATTGGAAATACCCTTGAAGTTTTTCGCAATTTTCACCTTTAAAACTCAAATTTTGGGAAAAAAGTTATTAAGATTTTCTGTTGAAAACGTTGCGTTTTATAACTTTTATTTGCAAGCTTTTGCAAAATTTTGCGTAAATTTTGAGTTAGAGCTTGGTAAAATCGGTCTGTTTTTGAAATAATTTCAAGGCAAAATTTCCATAGCCACCTAATAAAACGAAGCAAAATAAAGTATATGTGCTTGAAGGAAATCCAATTTGCAACGAGTTTTGTTCGACAAAAAATACAAGATTTTGCTTCGTTCTCCAGCTATCGAGCCTTTAAAACAACGGTTTTTTATCCTTAAAACACCCTTTGACATTTTTCCAATTTTCACCGAGAAAAACAAAAAATATCGCAAATTTTTGTTAACATTTCTCATGGAAAATAAGACGAGCTACAACTTTTATTCGAAGCTTTTTCCAAAATTTCACCGAATTACCGCGTTAAACTCGGTCAAAGTTGATCAATTTGCGTCGATGTTTTTGACCTAATTCTAACAAACTTTTCCATAGCCAACTTTGATCACAACTTAAAACCAAAACAAGTTGCTTATAGGAAATTTGTTGCTTAACAACATTTATTTGAAGAATTTTTCGAAATTTTGCCGAATTTTAGAAATATAAACATTTGAAAATCGGTAAGTTTCTCCTTGGAAATAACCTTGAAGTTTTTCGCAATTTTTACCCTTAAATCCAAAATTTTGCGTAAAAAGTTATTAAGATTTTCTATAGAAAACTTTGCGTTTTATAACTTTTATTCGCAAGTTTTTGCAAAATTTTGCGTAAATTTTGAGTTATGGCTTGGTAAAATCGGTCTGTTTTTGAAATAATTTCAAGGCAAAATTTCCATAGCCACCTAATAAAACAAAGCAAAATAAAGTATATGTGCTTGAAGGAAATCCAATTTGCAACGAGTTTTGTTCGACAAAAAATACAAGATTTTGCTTCGTTCTCCAGCTATCGACCCTTTAAAACAACGGTTTTTTATCCTTAAACACCCTTTGTAATTTTCCCAATTTCTACCTAGAAAAACCAAAAGTATAGCAAATTCTTGTTAATATTTCTCATGGAAAATAAGACGAGCTACAACTTTTATTCGAAGCTTTTTCCCAAATTTTACCGAATTTCCGCGTTAAACTCGGTCAAAGTTGGTCAATTCGTGTCGTTGTTTTTGACCTAACTTTAACAAACTTTTCCATAGCCAACTTTAATCACAACTTAAAGCCAATTCGCGTTGCTTATAGGAAATTTGTTGCTTAACAACATTTATTTAAAGAATTTTTCGAAATTTTGCCGAATTTTAGAAATATAAACATTTGAAAATCGGTAAGTTTATCATTGGAAATACCCTTGAAGTTTTTCGCAATTTTCACCTTTAAAACTCAAATTTTGGGAAAAAAGTTATTAAGATTTTCTGTTGAAAACGTTGCGTTTTATAACTTTTATTTGAAAGTTTTTGCAAAATTTTGCGTAAATTTTGAGTTACAGCTTGCTAAAATCGGTCTGTTTTTGAACAAGTTTCAAGTCACAATTTCCATAGCCACCTAATAAAACAAAAGATATTAAAGTATATGTGCTTAAAGGAAATTTAATTTGCAAAGAGTTTTGTTCGAAAAAAAATCCAAGATTTTGCTTTGTTTTCCAGCTATCAACCCTTGAAAATAACAGTTTTATAACCTTAAAACACCCTTTGTCATTTTTCCAAAATACACCGAGTAAACCAAAAAATATCGCAAATTTTTGTTAACATTTCTCATGGAAAATAAGACGAGCTACAACTTTTATTCGAAGCTTTTTCCAAAATTTCGCCGACTTACCGCGTTAAACTCGGTCAAAGTTGATCAATTTGCGTCGTTGTTTTGGACCTAATTCTAACAAACTTTTCCATAGCCAACTTTGATCAGAACTTAAATCCAAATCACGTTGCTCATAGGAAATTTATTGCTTAACAACATTTATTTAAAGAATTTTTCGAAATTTTGCCGAATTTTAGAAATATAAACATTTGAAAATCGGTAAGTTTCTCCTTGGAAATACCCTTGTAGTTTTTCGCAATTTTCACCTTTAAATCTAAAATTTTGCGAAAAAAGTTATTAGGATTTTCTGTAGAAAACTTTGCGTTTCATAACTTTTATTTGAAAGTTTTTGCAAAATTTTGCGTTAATTTTGAGTTACAGCTTGGTAAATTCGGTCTGTTTTTGAACAAATTTCAAGTCACAATTTCAATAGCCACCTAATAAAACAAACAAAACTAAAGTATATGATCTTGAAGGAAAACTAATTTGCAACGAGTTTTATTCGAAAAAAAATCCAAGATTTTGCTTTGTTTTCCAGCTATCGACCCTTGAAAACAACAGTTTTATAACTTTAAAACACCCTTTGTCATTTTCCCAATTTCCACCGAGAAAAACAAAAAATATCGCATATTCTTGTTAATATTTCTCATGGAAAATAAGACGAGCTATAACTTTTATTCGATGTTTTTTCCAAAATTTCGCCGAATTTCCGCGTTAATCTCGGGCAAAGTTGATAAATTCTCGTCGTTGTTTTTGACCTAATTCTAACAAACTTTTCCATAGCCAACTTTGATCAAAACTTAAAACCAAATCACGCTACATATAGAAAATTTGTTGCTTAACAACATTTATTTGAAGATTTTTTTGAAAGTTTGCCGAATTTTAGAAATATAAACAGTTGAAAATAGATAACTTTGTCCTTGGAAATACCTTTGCAGTTTTTCGCAATTTTCACCCTTAAATCTAAAATTTTGCGAAAAAAGTTATTAGGATTTTCTGTAGAAAACATTGCGTTTTATAACTTTTATTTGGAAGTTTTTGCAAAATTTTGCGCAAATTTTGAGTTACAGCTTGTTAAAGTTAAATTTGTTTTTGAGCTAAAATTTCCATAGCCACCTATTAAAAAAAATGAACGCAAACTTAATTTCCTTGTAGCAAATGCAATTTGCGACGAGTTTTGGTTGGGAATTTTTCCAAAAATTCGGTAAAATTTCGGAAATGCAGATCTCAATAACCAGTCGAGTTTTGAGTTTAAGATTACCAATTTGTTTTTATTAGATTTTGAGGGAGAAAAACAAAAGATAGCGAAAAACACGTTGAAGCTTTTTTGTAAAAAAAAGCACGTTTTATAAAATTTATTTGAAACTTTTTTCGAAATTTTGTTTAGTTTTCAAGTTATAAAGCTTTGAAACCAAAGTTGGTGATTTCCGCGTTTTGTTTGAAACCTTGTAATAAAACCGTCGATATCTCCGAGGTTTTTGAACATTTCTGCAAAAATCTTTGAGGTTTGGATTGAGCGAAGCTTTGTGAAGAGGAAAACGTGGCGCGACACTGCGTGCCGTCCATCACCCCGCCGCTGCGAATTAAAAACGCAAAGTCTCCAATTAATATGCAATTTCAAAGACATTTCCACTCAAGCGTGAAAATCGCCGCGATGGAAAAACACTTTCCAATCACCAGCCGCATCAAACTCTTCAGAAAGCACCGGACTCGGACGTGGACGCGGCGGCCCTGTTGCCAGGCCAAGTTCCACGACTCAAACCGTCGATCAAATAATTATTTGTTCAGATTACAAACGGCCGATTATAAATAGTTTCCTCGGTCTAAATATAGGCGGCTGGATTTTTTCTAGTAAACACGCCTTATCGCGTTGCATTATTTTCTATGATTGTGTTTTGTTTGTGTGTTTTTTGGGCTGCTTGAACGGTCTGACCTCGACGGAGGTTTTATCTCACGGACGCCTTGCCACATGCACTAGCCGGATGATTTTTACACCACTACACTCACAAAACACACACGAATCCACACTGTAAAAATAACCGCCCCGCACCACCCCCTTCACCTATAAAAACCTCAATAAACACAACCCACAAAAAATTAAAAGTTCAATAACGAATTACTTTAATTTCCCGGCGGTTTTGCAAAGCAACTAAGATACCTGATTAAACCTTGAACCTTGCCCTTTGCGACCATACCGCGCTTCTTTTGTTTCTACTTTTAACAAACCTAGAAACCTTGATTTAAACAACCTTTGTTTTTACAACAAATCAACGCCAAATTCAAACGCTAATTCCGGCGAAAAACACAGAATTAACGCCCAATTTTTTTAACTAAATCTGAAATTTTGAACCTTCCCCAATAATTTCCACCCTTTTCCACCCGAAAAATCCCATTTTTTTCCCGCAAAAACCCCGTTTTTACAACTCACCAACTCTGCAGGCAATTCCTTCTTTATCACCTTAATTCCTCCCTTATCTCGTCCGTTTCTTTCGAATATCTTGTTGTAATCTTAATCTTTGCAGCTGGCTCTACAACCCTGAATCAACCGTCTTTTGTTTCTGCGCATGGAAGTTGTAGCAATCTTGATTTTAAATTTGGTTTGTTTTTGGGGAAGTTAATTGGTCAATTGCTTGGTGAAAGGGTGAAAATTTCGAAAAAAGTTTCAAACAAAAGTTGAAGCGGAAGGTTTTTTCTTTGATTTGGTGTTTTGTTTTCGGAAATCGGGGTCGTCGTAGCTGAGATATTCAATAAAAACTTTTTCGAGATTTTTCAAGGTCGATTATCGGTTTCTGCGTTTGGCAAGGCACACGTTATGCCAAAAGATTAGATTTTCTGTATTTTTAGCTCTTTGGTGAAATTCTTGCGTTTTTTTTTTAGGAATTTTGGCGCGAATTTCGGGTCCGATCTGGAAGATACTGCTACAAATCTACTCGCCGCTAGACCGCTGCGAGCGGATTTTCATGAAAATGACGAACTTGTCCAACTTGGCCATCCAGGTAAGCTCCCAAACCCTCCCCAAGCAATTTTCTAAAATTCCCCAAAAATGATCTTTTCCTCATAAAACAAAAACCGATCGATGGATTTTCACAAAACTACCAACAACGTCTTTCCAAAGCTCCACCCTTCAAAACAATAGCAACCCCGTCCAAAAATTCCAACGCAATCACCAGCTATAGCCTTGCAAACTTTCAGCACATTTTAAACCTCACTAATTCCTTGCTACCATCCAAACCAAAACCAACAAAGTAACGAACTTTAAAATCCCCAAAACTACTAAGTTTCGCCTTTAATCTGACATGAAAATCACTTCCCTAACCCTCTCCAATCACCAGCTGTATCATCTCAAAACTCCCACCTTGATTAGACCAAACTTTCTAACACTCCTGCACTCTAACACCAATAACTCAAGAACTAGGCAACATTTATACACAAGCCTTAAAGAACTTGAAACACAAAAAAACGACCTTTAATTTCCACCTAGCTCCGTTCCTTAATCCCCACAAACGTCCAAGCTAGAACCATTCAAAGTTAGCTATCAGTTCCAAGCTTGTTTTTCCTCGACTAATCCGTTGATATCTCAGGTATTACCCATCCGAATTAAACGCAGCGTTTATCGTTTTAATCCGAATTCTTCCGTCTTCAATTTGCAGTTGGTGTTCTTCATGACGTGCGATCGAGTCGTGCTGTGCGCGTTCGGAAGCGCGGCTTGTCCGCAGAAGCGG
This sequence comes from Phosphuga atrata, assembly GCA_944588485.1. Lineage (NCBI taxonomy): Eukaryota > Metazoa > Arthropoda > Insecta > Coleoptera > Silphidae > Phosphuga > Phosphuga atrata. The sequence goes on from OX155906.1 coordinate 28,829,952, forward strand.
ATCACTGGGCTGTACACGTTGATGTTTTACAATGTCATCGCGTACTGTATGGCTTATATTAAGGAGCTGGTGGAGAAGGAGGATTGGAGTCCGTACGTGAGCATGACGACGCACGGGAATCTGAAGCACGTGGCCATGTCGGCGACGAAGATCGTGTTGGAATGGACCAAGGCGATCACGTTCATCATCACCGTCACGTTCATGCTGCTGGTGTTTGGGCTGGAGCAAGGGTTGGACAACTACCAGCCGTCTACGGTGTACACGGTCATCACCTGGATCTACTACACGTCCACGGAGAAGGTCTTCGTGGAAATCTTCCCGGTGATCCTTACGAGTCTCAAGCTGCAAAGGCTGGAGGCGCTGGAACAGTTTTATGCTCCGGTTATCTTGAAGGTGTTGACCACCTCGACGTCGATTATTCTGGCGTTGCCTTTGATCCTCCAAGGGGAGCTACGTTTCGCACTCGTCCACCTCTACCTTACCGTCTTCCTGAGGATAAAGGATTTGAGGGAGAACAGCTTGAGGCGGTTGAGGAAGGAGCAAGAGCTGCTGTGCCGGTTCAGGATGGCCAGCAAAGAAGAAGTGGAGGATTGTGATGATGTCTGTGCCGTGTGTCTGAGCGGTATGCAGAGGGCTAGGGTCACGCCCTGCCAGCACCTCTTCCACGCCGAGTGCTTGCGCCAGTGCTTGAACAACTCCCACAACTGTCCGATTTGCAAGCGCGAGTACGTGTTTCTGTGTTAGAACAAAACTTCGGCTTCAATTTGATACCAAACACGCTTTGGTAACTCTTAGGGACTTTTAGTTATCAAGCTTTGAAGTTGGTAGCAATTAACTCCTCCCCGTTTCCGACTCCTCCCACAATTTCCGCGATAAAACAAAAACCGCGCGGTGAATTTTCAAAATTTTTGCAGAAAATTATTCCTGAATCTTTCACCTTTCATGCCATATATAACTTGTTGCCGAATGTAACTCGCAATAGTTAGTGCTGAGCTTTAAAGTCTTCGGAGACAAAAAACAAAAAGTTGTTTTGGTTTTCGAGCGGTGAAACAAAAACGCGTCGGCGGATTTTTGCAAAATTTTCAAGAAAATATTCAGAAAAGATTCAGTTATAACTTTTAGGGATTTTTAGTTATCAAGCTTTGAAGTTGGTAGCAATTAACTCCGCCCATTTGCAACTCCTCCCACAATTTCCACGATAAAACAAAAACCGCGCGCGGGATTTTCAAAATTTTTGCAGCGGATTATTCCCGATGCTTTCACCTTTCAAGCCATATATAACTTGTTTCTGAGTATAACTCGCACTAGTTAGTGTTGAGCTTTAAAGTCTTCGAAGTCTAAAAACAAAAAGTCGTTTTGGTTTTTGAGCGCTGAAACAAAAACGCGTCGGCGGATTTTCGCAAAATTTTCCACAAAATATTCAGAAAAGATTCGGTTACAACTTTTAGGGATTTTTAGTTATCAAGCTTTAAAGTTGGTAGCAATTAACTCTCCACGTTTCCGACTCCTCCCACAATTTCCGCGATAAAACAAAAACCGCGCGCGGGATTTTCAAAATTTTTGCAGCGGATTGTTCCTGAAGCTTTCACCTTTCAAGCCATATATAACTGTTTTCTGAGTGTAACTCACACTAGTTAGTGCTGAGCTTTAAAGTGTTCGATGTCTAAAAACAAATAGTCGTTTTGGTTTTCGAGCGGTGAAACAAAAACGCGTCGGCGGATTTTCGCAAAATTTTCAACAAAAGATTCAGAAAAGATTCAGTTTAATTACAGAATTAAGACTGTATTTGTAGTTTGGTAACTATATAGTTTTAAACTTGAGCAAAGTTTGGGTTACGATTTTTGCATGCAAAACAAATGCATTTCGTAAAATTTCTTTGAAGCGTCTTAAAATCCAAACTTTTTGCTTTAACTTGCCACCAAATTTAAGCTTCTACGATCTAGGGTTTTTAAGGTATCGGGCTTTGAAGTTGGTACCACTAAAACCTAGACTACTCCCACAATTTTCGAAATAAATCAAAAACCGCCAGTTGAATTTTCAAAATTTTAACGCCTTTCTAATCCAAAAGCATCCCTCTATCCACTCGTATTAATTTCACGAAAATCCCCCGAGTAGTTTTCCGGCTACATCACTTTAAACTTATCCTAAAAAAATCGCCATGTAACTAGCTGTAACTATTATTATAAGTTAAACTAAGTCGATTAATTTATTGTAGATTAAACTAGTTTTTAAGGGTAGTAATTAGTGTTAGTTTGTAGCGTAGATTAGATTATTTATTATATTTTTGATATCTTTTGTGATAAAAGTTTTGTGTTTAGAGGTGCGTAGTGTTTTGTTTCTGGGGGGTGGTTGGGGAATTTTGTAGGGATTTAAAAACTCGGTTTATTAGCTTTTAGAATCCGCGGGAATTTTAAAAATCGGCGGGAGATAAGTAAAGTTACGGAGGTTGGGAAATTTTTTGTTTTTTTTTTCGTGCGAATTTTTGAAGTTTCGCGTCAAAATTTCGGACGGTAAACGTCAAGATGAGTGAAAAGGTTTCAAAATTCTTGTAAGGTTTGCGCGAAACCATGCAAAATGAGGACGAAATTCGCAATCCGGTCGCCAATTTCGTCCTGAAAATGTCCAGCTTAACCAAAGGTAAACCGTTATTGCAAACTCGCCAAAAAATTTGAACACTTCCGTTTCAGATCTTGCCAAACTCATCGTCGCCCTAATCTTCTTCGTCCTCACCAAAATCATCGACGAAATCCTCGCCGTTGAACGGATCTTCATTTTGATGACCAATTTCTACTCCTTCATCTGTCAGGTGAGAATATTTTCTTAAAACTTGCAGATTTTACAGAAGAATTCCGCGCAAATTCTTCGCAAAAGTAAACTCACAACACTCCAGAAACCAAACAGCAAGCAAAAAACAAATTTTGATTTCCATGTGAAATTGTGCCAAAACCCCGAAAATTATCAAAAAATGTTTTAAACAAAAGTTATGCAAAATTTAATTCTCTACCAAAAATGTTTAAAACGTATTTTTGTCAGATTTGTAGTTTTTGCAGAAAATTGGAAATTAATGATTTACATACATTTTTAATTTTTGTTTCCAACTTTGACTTTTAATAACTCGAGTTTCGGTTGGCATTTTTCAAAAAGTGTTTCAAACCTATAAGACCCGATACTTTCCTAACACTTTGAGGCATCAAGCTCGGGTCTACCACCAAAACTAACGAAGTTATCAATAAAAACACGAAAGTCTAACAATTTGTGTTTTGGTAAAAATTCAACTTTGACGTTGAATAACTAATTTTCTGGCCGAAATTTCAAAAAATTTTGCTTTTAATTAAATCTTGTTTATAGTTTTCTGAATAAACTCGCGTTAAAATTATTTGTTAATTCGTGCAATTAAAGAAGTTACGGAGGGAAATACGAGAAATGGCAGGGGGCTTGTTGTGTGTTTGGTTGCATAACGTTGAGATAACCTAACCCGTGAGATAGGTTTTAAATCGCGTTTATAACGTTGCGAAAGGTTAATGTACACACATTTGTTATTTGAAACGTTAATAGAAGACGTCAAAGGGTGATTTTCAGAAAATATTTAGGAATTTTCTTGCAAAAACAAAGTTTTTTTTATCGATTGATGATAATTTAAATGCAATCATTTGATTTGTAACTTGAAACCTGGCGTTTTTTGTTGAGAAAAAAGTTTCAATTTTGAACGTTAATAACTCGAGTCTCGTTTGGAATTTTTCAAAAAGTCTTTCAAAACTGTAAAACCCAACACTTTCCGAACAATTTGAGGCACCAAGCATGACTCTACCACCGAAACTAACAAAGTTATCAACTAAAACATCAAAGTCTAACAATCGGAAAGTTTTGGTAAAAATGAAAATTCAACTTTGACGTTGAATAAATAATTTTCTGGCCGAAATTTCGAAAAATATTGCTTTTAGTGAAAACTTATCTATACTTTTCTGAATAAACTCGCGTTAAAATTATTTGTAAATTTGTGAAATTAAAGAAGTTACAGAGAGAAATAGGAGAAATGACAGGGGGCTAGTTGTGCGTATGGTTGCATAACGTTGAGATAACCTAAGCCGTGAGATAGGTTTTAAATCGCGTTTATAATGTTGGGAAAGATTAATGTACATACATTTGTTGTTTTATACGTTAATAGACGACGACGAAGATCGAGTTTCAGAAAATATTTAGGAATTTTCTTGCAAATTTAAAGTTTTTTTATCGATTCATGAAAATTTAAATGCAATCATTTGGTAACTTGAAAACTGGCGTTGGTGTTGATGGAAAAAAGTTGAACTTTGACAGTTAATAATTCGAGTTTTGGTGGAAATTTTTCGAAAAGTCTTTCAAAACTGTAAAACCCGATACTTTCCGAAAAATTTGAGGAATCAAGCTTGGGTTTACCACCAAAAATAACGAAGTTATCGATATAAAACACGATTGCCTAACAATTTACAAGTGGTGTTAATAATGAAAATTCAACTTTGACGTTGAATAACTAATTTTCTGGTCGAAATTTCGAAAAATGTTGCTTTTAATGAAATCTTGTTTATAGTTTTCTGAATAATCTCGCGTTAAAATTATTTGTAAATTCGTGGAATTAAAGAAGTTACAGAGGGAAATAGGAAAAATGACAGGGGGCAGGTTGTGTGTTTGGTTTCATAACGTTGAGATAACCTAAGCCGAAATTTTAAATCGCGTTTGTAACGTTGAGAAAGGTTAATGTAGAAACATTTGTTGTTTTAAACGTCAGTAGAAGACGTCAATGGTTGAGTTTCAGAAAATATTTAGGAATTTTCTTGCAAAAATAAAGTTTTTTTATCGATTAATGACAATTTAAATGCAATCATTTGGTTTGTAACTTGAAACCCGGCGAATGTGTTGATGGAAAAAAAGTTGAACTTTGACAGTTAATAATTCGAGTTTTGGTTGAAATTTTTCGAAAAGTCTTTCGAAACTGTAAAACCCGATAATTTCCTAAAAATTTGAGGCATCAAGCTTGGGTTTACCACCAAAAATAACGAAGTTATCTATAAAAAACACGATTGTCTAACAATTTACAAGTTTTGGTAATAATGAAAATTCAACTTTGACGTTGAATAACTAATTTTCTGGTCGATATTTCGAAAAATTTTGCTTTTAATGAAATCTTGTCTATAGCTTTCTGAATAAACTCGCGTTAAAATTATTTGTAAATTCGTGAAATTAAAGAAGTTACAGAGGAAATAGGATAAATGGCGCGGGGCTTGTTGAGTGTTTGGTTGCATAACGTTGAGATAACCTAAGCTGTGAGATAAGTTTTAAAACGCGTTTATAACGTTGGGAAAGGTTAATCTACACACATTTGATGTTTTCAACGTTAATAGAAGACGTCAAAGGTAGAGTTTCAGAAAATATTTAGGAATTTTCTTGCAAATATAAAGTTTTTTTTGTCGATTGATGACAATCTAAATGCAATCATTTGGTTTGTAACTTGAAAATTGGCGTTTGTGTCGGGGAAAAAAAGTTTTGATTGGAATTTTTCAAAAAGTCTTTTAAAACTATAAAACCCGACACTCTCTGTACAATTTGAGGCATCAAGCTTGGGTCTGCCGCCAAAACTAACGAAGTTATCAACAAAAACACGAAAGTCTAACAAATTGTAAGTTTTTGGTAAAAATGAAAATTCAGATTTGACGTTGAATAACTAATTTTCTGGTCGAAATTTCGAAAAATGTTGCTTTTAATAAAATCTTGCTTATAGTTTTCTGAATAAACTCGCGTTAAAATTATTTGTAAATTCGTGAAATTAAAGAAGTTACGGAGCGAAATGGGAAAAATGGCAGGGGGCTAGTTGTGTGTTTGGTTGCATAACGTTGAGATAACCTAAGCTGTGAGATAGGTTTTAAATCGCATTTATAACGTTGGGAAAGGTTAATGTATACACATTTGTTGCTTTAGATGTTAATATAAGGCTCCGAAGATGGAGTTACAAAAAATATTTTGGAATTTTCTTGCAAACATAAAATTTTTTTTATCGATTGATGACAATTTAAAGGCAATCATTTGGTTTGTAACTTAAAAACCGGCGTTTGTGTTGGGGAAAAAAAGTTTCAATTTTGACCGTTAGTAAAAAAAGAGTTTCTGTTGGAATTTTTCAAAGAGTCTTTCGAACTTGTAAAACCCGGGACTTTCCGAAAAAATTGAGGCATCAAGCTTGGGTTTACCACCAAAAATAACAAAGTTATCGATAAAAAACACGATTGTCTAACAATTTACAAGGTTTGGTAAAAATGAAAATTCAATTTCGAAGATGAATAACTAATTTTCTGGCCGAAATTTCGAAAAATGTTGCTTTTGATGAAATCTTGTTTATAGTTTTCTGCATAAATTCGCGTTAAAATTATTTGTAAATTCGTGAAATTAATGAAGTTACAGAGGGAAATAGGAGAAATGGCAGGGGGCTTTTTGTGTGTTTGGTTGCATAACGTAGAGATAACCTAAGCCGTGAGATAGGTTTTAAATCGCGTTTATAACGTTGGGAAAGGTTAACGTACACACATTTGTTGTTTTAAACGTTAATAGAAGACGCCGAAGATCAAGTTTCAGAAAATATTTCGGAATTTTCTTGCAAAAATAAAGTTTTTTTAACGATTGATGACAATTTAAATGCAATCATTTGGTTTGTAAATTGAAAACTGGCGCTTATGTTTAGCGAAAAAAAGTTTCAATTTTGACAGTTAATACCTCGAGCTTCGGTTTGAATTTTTCAAAAAGTCTTTCAAAACTTTAAAACACGACACTTTCTGTACAATTTGAGGCATCAAGCTTGGGTCTGCCGCTAAAACTAACGAAGTTATCAAGAAAAACACGAAAGTCTAAGAATTTGTAAGTTTTTGGTAAAAATGAAAATTCAGATTAGACGTTGAATAACTAATTTTCTGGTCGAAATTGCGAAAAATTTTGCTTTTCATGAAATCTTGTCTATAATTTTCTAAATAAACTCACGTTAAAATTATTTGTAAATTCGTTAAATTAAAGAAGTTACAGAGGGAAATACGAGAAATGGCAGGGGGCATGTTGTGTGTTTGGTTGCATAACGTTGAGATAACCTAAGCTGTGTGATAAGTTTGAAATCGCGTTTATAACGTTGGAAAAGGTTAATGTACACACATTTGTTGTTTTAAACGTTAATAGAAGACGCCGAAGATCGAGTTTCAAAAAATATTTCGGATTTTTCTTGCAAAAATAAAGTTTTTTTAACGATTGATGACAACTTAAATGCAATCATTTGGTTTGTAACTTGAAAACCGGCGTTTGTACTGATGGAAAAAAAGTTGAACTTTGACAGTTAATAATTCGAGTTTTGGATGAAATTTTTCGAAATGTCTTTCAAAACTGTAAAACCCAATACTTTCCGAAAAAATTGAGGCATCAAGCTTGGGTTTACCACCGAAAATAACAAAGTTGTCGATAAAAAACACGATTGTCTAACAATTTACAAATTTCGTTAAAAATGAAAATTCAATTTCGAAGATGAATAACTAATTTTCCGGTCGAAATTTGGAAAAATGTAGCTTTTAATGAAATATTGCTTATAGTTTTATGAATAAACTCGCGTTGAAATTATTTGTTCATTCGTGAAATTAAAAAAGTTACAGAGGGAAATAAGAGAAATGGCAGGGGGCTTGTTGTGTGTTTGGTTGCATAACGTTGAGATAATCTAAGCCGCGAGATAGGTTTTAAATCGCGTTTATAACGTTGGGAAAGGTTAATGTACATAGATTTGTTGTTTTAAACGTTAATAGACGACGCCGAAGATTGAATTTCAGAAAAAATAAAGTTTTTTTTATCGATTGATGACAATTTAAATGCAATAATTTAGTTTGTTACTTCAAAACCGGCGATTGTGTTGATGGAAAAAAAGTTGAATTTTGACAGTTAATAACTCGAGTTTCGGTTGGAAGTTTCCAAAAAGTCTTTCAAAACTATAAAACCCGACGCTTTCTGAAAAATTTGAGGCATCAATTTTGGGTCTACCGCCAAAACTGACGAAGTTTTCAATAAAAACACGGGAGTTTACAATTTGCAAGTTTTTGTAAAAATTAAAATTCAACTTTGACGTTGAATAACTAATTTTCTGGCCGAAATATCGAAAAATGTTGCTTTAATGAAATATTGCTTATAGGTTTCTAAATAAACTCGCGTTAAAATTATTTGTAAATTCGTGAAATTAAAGAAGTTACAGAGCGAACTAGGGAAAATGGCAGGGGCTAGTTGTGTGTTTGGCTGCATAACGTTGAGATAACCTAAGCCGTGAGATAGGTTTTAAATCGCATTTATAGCGTAGGGAAAGGTTAATGTACATACATTTGTTGTTTTAAACATCAATAGAAGACGTCAAGGTTGAGTTTCAGAAAATATTTAGGAATTTTCTTGCAAAAACAAAGTTTTTTTTTATCGATTCATAAAAATTTAAATGCAATCATTTGGTTTGTTACTTGAACACCGGCGTTTGTGTTAATGGAAAAAAAGTTGAAATTTGACAGTTAATAATTCGAATTTTGGTTGAAATTTTTCAAAAAGTCTTTCAAAACAATAAAACCCGATACTTTCCGAAAAATTTGAGGCATCAAGCTTGAGTTTACCCCCAAAAATAACGAAGTTATCGATAAAAAAACACGATTGTCTAACAATTTACTAGTTTTGAAAAAATGAAAATTCAACTTTGTCGTTGAATAACTAATTTTCTGGTCGAAATTTCGAAAAATGTTGCTTTTATTGAAATCTTGTTTATAGTTTTGTGAATAAACTCGCGTTAAAATTATTTGTAAATTCGTTAAATTAAAGAAGTTACAGAGGGAAATAGGATAAATGGCAGGGGGCTTGTTGTGTGTTTGGTTGCATAACGTTGAGATAACCTAAGCTGTGAGATAGGTTATAAATCGCGTTTATAACGTTGGGAAAGGCTAATGTACATACATTTGTTGTTTTAAACGTTAATAGACGACGCCGAAGATCAAGTTACAGAAAATATTTTGGAATTTTCATGCAAACAAAAATTTTTTTAACGATTGATGATAATTTAAAGGCAATCATTGGTTTGTAACTTGAAAACCGGCGATTGTGTTGATGGAAAAAAAGTGGAACTTTGACAGTTAATAACTCGAGTTCTGGTTGGAATTTGGCAAAACGTCTTTCAAAACTGTAAAACCCAACACTTTCCGAACAATTTGAGGCATCAAGCTTGACTCGACCAGCGAAACCAACGAAGTTATCAACAAAAACACGAAAGTCTAACAATTTGCATGTTTTGGTAAAAATGAAAATTCAAGTTCGACGTTGAATAACTAATTTTCTGGTCGAAATTTCGAAAAATGTTGCTTTTAATGAAATCTTGCTTATAGCTTTCTGAATAAACTCGCGTTAAAATTATTTGTAAATTCCTGAAATTAAAGAAGTTACAGATGTAAATAGGGGAAATGGCAGGGGGCTAGTTGTGCGTTTGGTTGCATAACGTTGAAATAACCTAAGCCGTGAGATAAGTTTCAAATCGCGTTTATAACGTTGGGAAAGGTTAATGTACACACATTTGTTGTTTTAAAGGTTAATAGAAGACTTCAAAGGTCGAGTTTCAGAAAATATTTAGGAATTTTCTTGGAAAATTAAGTTTTTTTTTGTCGATTGATGATAATTTAAACGTAATCATTTGGTTTGTAACTTGAAAACCGGCGTTTGTGTTGATGAAAAAAAGTTGAACTTTGACAGTTAATAACTCGAGTTTTGGTTGGAGTTTTTCAAAAAGTTTTTCAAACCTGTAAAACGCGATACGTTGCGAACAATTTGATGCATCAAGCTTGGGTTTACCACCTAAAATAACGAAGTTATCGATAAAAAACACGATTGTCTAACAATTTACAAGTGTAGCAAAAATGAAAATTCAACTTTGACGTTGAATAACTAATTTTCTGGCCGAAATTTCGAAAAATTTTGCTTTTAACGAAATCTTGCCTAGAGTTTTCTGAATAAACTCGCGCTAAAATTATTTGTAAATTCGTGAAATTAAAGAAGTTGCAGAGGGAAATAGGTGAACTGGCAGGGGGCTAGTTTTGTGTTTGGTTGCATAACGTTGAGATAACCCAACCCGTGAGATAGGTTTTAAATCGCGTTTATAAAGTAGGGAAAGGTTAACGTACACATTTGTTGTTTTAAACGTCAATAGTAGACGTCAAAGGTTGAGTTTCAGAAAATATTTAGGATTTTTCTAACGGAAATAAAGTTTTTTTTATTGATTGATTACAATTTAAATGCAATTATTTCGTTTGAAACTTGAAAACCGGCGTTTGTGTTGGAAGGAAAAAGTTCAACTTTGACAGTTAATAACTCGAGTTTCGGTTGTAATTTTTCAAAAAGTTTTTCAAAACTGTAAAATGCAAGACCTTCCGAACAATTTAAGGCATCAAGCTTGGCTCTACCACCAAAACTAACGAAGCTATCAACAAAAACATCAAAGTCTAACAATTAGAAAGTTTTTGTAAAAATGAAAATTGAACTTTGACGTTGAATAACTAATTTTCAGGCCGAAATTTTGAAAAATGTTGCTTTTAATGAAATCTTGCTTATAGTTTTCTGAATAAACTCACGTTAAAATTATTTGTAAATTCGTGAAATTAAAGAAGTTACAGAGGGAAATAGGATAAATGGCAGGAGGCTAGTTGTGTGTTTGGTTGCATAACGTTGAGATAACCTAATCCGTGAGATAGGTTTTAAATCGCGTTTATAACGTTGGAGAAGGTTAATGTACATACATTTGTTGTTTTAAACGTTAATAGAAGACGCCGAAGATCGAGTTTCAGAAAATATTTTGGAAATTTCTTGCAAGCATAAAGTTTTTTTTGTCGATTGATGATAATTCACACGCAATTATTTAGTTTGTAACTTGAAAACCGGCGTTTGTGTTGGGGAAAAAAAGTTTCAATTTTGACCGTTAATAATTTGAGTTTCGGTTGGAATTTTTCGAAAAATCTTTCAAAACTGTAAAACCCGACATACTAATAATAACACAATAATTATTATTACATACTATAGACATACTATATACAGACTATGGTCAGACTATAGAAAGACTATAGACAGACTATAGACAGACTATAGACAGACTATAGACAGACAATAGACAGACTATAGACATACTATATACAGACTATGGACAGACTATAGAAAGCCTATAGACAGACTATAGACAGACTATAGACAGACTATAGACACACCAGACAGACTATAGACAGACTATAGACACACCAGACAGACTATAGACAGACTAAACAGACACTAGACAGACTAGGCAGACAAGATTAGACAGACAAGATTAGACAGACAGCAGCGGACCGGACTAGACTAGACAAACAAGACTAGGCTGACGAGACTAGACCGACAAGAATACTATTGTTTAAACGAAACTATCTATAGTGAACAGACTATGCTATAAATACATGTTTAGACTTGTGAGTGACAATAAATCTAGATTTAGCTAATATGAAGTTTTGGATTCGTTGGAAATGTTCCTGGTTTCTTGGGTATTTCAAATGAGTGTTGAACTACACCGACATAATAATTTCCGAAAAATTTGAGGCATCAAGCTTGGGTTTACCAGCAAAAATAACGAAGTTATCGATAAAAAACACGGTTGCCTAACAATTTACATGTTTAAAAAAAAAAGAAAATTCAACTTTGACGTTGAATAACTAATTTTCTGGCCGAAATTTCGAAAAATTTTGCTTTTAACGAAATCTTGTCTAGAGTTTGCTGAATAAACTCGCGTTGAAATTATTTGTTAATTCGTGAAATTAAAAAAGTTACAGTGGGAAATAAGAGAAATGGTGGGGGCTTGTTGTGTGTTTGGTTGCATAACGTTGAGATAATCTAAGCCGTGAGATAGGTTTTAAATCGCGTTTAAAACGTTGGGAAAGGTTAATGTACACACATTTGTTGTTTTAAACGTTAATAGACGACGCCGAAGATTGAATTTCAGAAAATATTTAGGAATTTTCTAGCAAAATTAAAGTTTTTTTTATCGATTGATGTCAATTTAAATGCAATCATTTGGTTTGTAACTTGAAAACCGGCGATTGTGTTGATGGAAAAAAAGTTTCGGTTGTAATTTTTCAAAAATTCTTTCAAAACTGTAAAACCTGACACTTTCCGAACAATTTAAGGCATCAAGCTTGACTCTATCACCGAAACTAACGAAGTTATCGACAAACACGCGAAAGTCTAACAATTTGCAAGTTTTGGTAAAAATGAAAATTCAATTTCGACGTTGAATAACTAATTTTCTGGCCGAAATTTCGAAAAATTTTGCTTTTAATGAAATCTTGTTTATAGTTTTCTGAATAAACTCGCGTTATAATGATTTGTAAATTCCTGAAATTAAAGAAGTTACAAAGGGAAATATGATAAAAGTCTTGTTGTGTGTTTGGTTGCATAACGCTGAGATAACCTAAGCCGTAAATCGCGTTCATAAGGTTTTGGAATGTTAAAACGTTGTTTTTTTTTGCAGTTTTTCTTCTTTACTCTGTGCGATTTGGCGCTGTTGCGAGCGGAGTTGAAGCATAAGCGTGGGAGAGTCGTATCGGGACTGACGACGTTGCTCCTGTACTCGATTTTCACGTATTTCGCGTCGAAGATTCGCGAGATTTTCCGCGTGAATATGGAACGCGCGTTCACGCGCAACCGCCATTTGGCCTTCAAAGTCGTCAAAACCTGCCTGGAGTTTGCAAAAGCTGCGATTGTTATCCTCTGTTTGCGCGAGCAAGGGCTGCAGTATCACTTCGACGTGTTCTACTCCGGCACCACCTTCGTTTACTACGTCTTCTCCGAGAAAATCTTCGTGGATTTGGCGATCTCGCTCACCAAACTCTTCAACATCTCCAAATTGGACTCGCTAGAACAGCTCTATGTCCCAATCTTCCTGCAAATCACGAACCTAACGCTGACTGGCATCACTGTAACCTACCTCCTCTACACCTTCAACTACCCTGTCTACGTCCTCATCACCTCCTACTTCACCATCTACCTCCCGATCAAGAACCTGCTATGCAACTTCCTGCGCCCGCTCGCTCTGGAAAAGAGGACCTTCGGCAGCTTCAAGGAAGCCGAAGCGGAGGAGATTCGGCAGTGGAACGATATTTGCGCCGTTTGTTTGGAGAGGATGAGCAAGGCTAGGATCACGCCCTGCAGGCATCTCTTCCATCCCGCGTGTTTAAAGCGTTGCCTAAGGGTCTCCATGCAGTGTCCTCTATGCAAAGCCGATTTTATTTAGTCCTAGGCAACTCTTCTCACAACAATTCATTAAAAACTACGTAATTTAAAAGCGACGTTGGTTGTATAACTTGTTAAAAATTGTATTTTCTTCAATTCAATTGTGTAAAATCAATTGTACTTTCAAATTTCGGTTAATTTTGAAGGAAAAATTTTGCAAACGCTCGAAATTTTTTGCAAACAAACGTTTTTTGATTTTGTTGAGGTTGGAACATTTGGTGCTAGCGGCCTTAATACAGGACGCTGGTAAAAGCTAGACCCATCAAAATGTTCAGAAAACTTTAGGCTTTCAGGAATTTCCGCATTTCCTCGCCAACGTTTTGTTTTCTTGCAGGAAATCGAGTTTGAAAAACCAAAACTTTTTTTATCTCGTTTTATTCAGTTTTTCTCGTCAGATTCACTCTAAATTACAATCTAAAATGATATTTTTACATTTATTTTACAAAAACAAAGTTCTAAATTACTCTAAAAAACGTAGGGAAAACATAAGAAATGAAAACAATTGCTGCAATGGCACTAAAACCCCCGACGATTAAAAATCGAGTTACCTCCGCCCTGACTAGATTTTAACACTTAAAACGGGTGCAAGGATGGACCTAACCTGGGCGCTATGACCCACAACCTAGGCATGAACCTCAAAACAAAAGACTGCCACCACATGAGGATCAAACAAAATTTAAAACAAACGCGAAACTGGGCGGGAAATTTTGGGGGAATTTAGCGTACGTGTAAGAAAACGGTTGGTAATTACATTTGGGTTTAAGTTGGTAACACTGCTAGGTGTTTAGTGATTTTTGCTACATCCCAGTTTGGGGTAAGATTGTGGCGAAACTAACAGGAATGTGGGGAAATACTTCAAATGAAAGTTGTAGAGGAAGGTCTTTTGCATAAGAAACCGTTTTCGCCCTCGAAATACCGTTCCGTAAAATCGGTAAAACCTCAACCTTAACAGACCCCCTTCATCTTTGACCCTTGATAACTCACTGAATTTCCAAAATTTTTCACCCACGACGAAAACTACATCCAAGGTCATTGCGTCTACTTTCTATTTCCAAAAAAAATAGGAAAAAACGGTTTTGAATCAACTTGTATATCACCCCCGATAACGAAACAAAACCAAACCCAATCCATCAATGCTTTCCAGAAACGCCCCCTCAACAAACCTATCTACGATAAATTTACATATCCTTTAGCGATTGCACGGACCATCCAATGACCCGCCTGTCGAAGCCGCAGGTGAAGAGATTGGCGTTGCTGATGTTGTCTTCGGCCCAAACAGCTCCGGCGACCATTCTGTTGTGGCCTTGTCGACTGGATCTAGGCAGACGCGCCAGTCTTTGCCCGGTGAGGTCGAAGAGCCGCACTTGGCGGTTGTCGTGAGGAATGGCTATGATCCCGCTGGCCGAGACCGAGATTCGGTTGACGGCGGAGTCGACGCGGATCGTTGCGACGGGGGAGCGCATGTTCCGCAGGTCCCACACCTTCACGCTGCGGTCGTCCGAGCTGGAGACTACTTTGTCCTCTCTGGTAAACACGGCCGACGTCACACTCCTGAAACAGGACAAATTTGGACATTACTTCAAGGGCTTGTATTTCCGAAACAAATGAAAATTTTGAAAAAAATCTAAAATAAAACTTGTAGGTCATTCCTTTGTCTACCAGAAACCGTTTGGGTCCTTCGTTTGTTTTTAATTTTGATCTGTCGAAATAACAAAAAAACAATGGGCGGTTTTCAACTCAAATTTGGCTGAACTTCAAGGAGTTGTATTTCCGAAACAAATGAAAATTTTGAAAAAACTCGCGAATAAATCTTGTAGATCGTTCTTTTGTCTACCAAAAGCCATTTGGGCCCTTCGCCTGTTTTTAATTTTGATCCGTCAAAATAACCAAAAACCAACCGAGGGTTTTCAGCTCAAATTTGGCTTAACTTCAAGGGGTTGTATTTCCGAAACAAATGAAAATTTTGAAAAAACTCGCGAATAAAACTTGTAGGTCATTCTTTTGTCTACAAGAAACCGTTTGGGCCTTTAATTTGTTTTTAATTTTGGTCCGTCGAAATAACCAAAAATCAACCGAGGGTTTTCAGCTCAAATTTAACGTAATTTCAAGGGGTTGTATTTCCGAAACAAATGAAAATCTTGAAAAAATTCTCGAATAAAACTTGTAGGTCATTCCTTTGTCTACCAAAACCCGTTTGGGTCCTTCATTTGTTTTTAATTTTGATCCGTCAAAACAACCAAAAACCAACCGAGTGTTTTCAGCTTAAAATTAGACTAACTTCAAGGGGTTGTATTTCAGAAACAAATGAAAATTTTGAAAAAATTCTCGAATAAAACATGTAGGTCATTCTTTTGTCTACGAGATTCCGTTTGGGTCTTTCATTTGTTTTTAATTTTGATTCGTCGAAATAACAAAAAACCAACACAGGGTTTTCAGCTCAAACTTAGCTTAACTTCAAGGGGTTGTATTTCCGAAACAAATAATAATTTTGAAAAAATTCTCGAATAAAACTTGCAGGTCATTCATTTGTATACCAGAAACCGTTTGGTTCCATCATTTGTTTTAAATTTTGATCCATCAAAATAACCAAAAACCAACCGAGGGTTTTCAGCTCAAATTTAGTCTAATTTCAAGGGGTCGTATTTCCGAAACAAATGAAAATTTTGAAAAAACTCGCGAATAAATCTTGTAGATCGTTCTTTTGTCTACCATAAGCCGTTTTGGTCCTTCGGCTGTTTTTAATTTTGATCCGTCAAAATAACCAAAAACCAACCGAGGGTGTTCAAGTCAAATTTGGCGTAACTTCAAGAGGTTGTATTTCCGAAACAAACGAAAATTTTGAAAAAATTCTAAAACAAAACTTGTAGGTCAATCTTTAATCTACCAGAAACCGTTAGGGTCCTTGGCCTATTTTTAATTTTGATCCGTTGAAATAACAAAAATCCAATCGACGGTTTTCAACTCAAATTTGGCTTAGCTTTAAGGGGTTGTATTTCCGAAACAAATGAAAATTTTTAAAAAATTCTCCAATAAAACTTGTAGGTCATTCTTTTATCTACCAGAAACCGTTTGGGTCCTTTGCCTATTTTTAATTTTGATCCTTTGAAATAACAAAAAAACCAATCGACGGTTTTCAACTCAAATTTTGGTTAACTTTAAGGGGCTGTATTTCCGAAACAAATGAAAAAAATTCTCGAATAAAACCTGTAGGTCACTCTTTCATCTACCAGAAACCCTTTAGTTCCCACATTTATTTTTAATTTTGATCCATCAAAATTCCAAAAAACCAACAGCACATTTCTAATTTAAGAAATAAAGTTTCGACTCACTCTGTGTGTCCTTGAAACACGGAAACGGAATGCACGTTGTCCCGGAAGTCCCACAGCCGGAAGGTGGTGTCGCGCGACGACGTCACCGCCAGCTTCTGCGACGGATGCGTCGACGTATGCGTCAACTCCAAATCGTGACCTAAACGCAACAACCACAAACTTTAAATATCCACGCTAGCTAGACTAACCACACGGGATTAGTGCGGATGTCATGGTTTTAAAGCGGCCAGTTTCAGCAACGTTTCGGTGCAAAAAGCACCAAAATCCATCCGCGCGTTGTAAACTTACCCAACAAAAACCAAACCCGTTGCTTTAAAACTAAACTTTGCGCTCTAATACCGGGCAAGATATTAGGGGTGAGACTTAGGGGTGAGTGTGGTGCAGCGTTTTGTTCTGGGGAGCTTTAGCAACGCGCTGGTGTTAAAACTGTTGGGATTGGGTGTTCGGTTGTTGAGGTATCGCGGTTTAACTGAACTTATCCAAAACCAAACCCGTTGCTTTAAATCTAAACTTTGACTTTGCGCTGTAATACCGGGCAAGGTATTAGACTTAGGGGTGAGTGCGATGCGGCGTTTTGTTCGGGGGAGCTTTAGCAACGCGCTGGTGTTAAAACTGTTGGGATTGGGTGTTCGGTTGTGGAGTTATCGCGGTTTACCTGAGAGCGTGGTCAGCAGCAAACCGGTCTCGACGTCGTGCAGAACCGCCAGTCGGTCCCAAGCCGCCGTTATCACTTGCTCCGCCCCTACCCAAAACAAAAGAAGAAAATAGAATTTGTTTCGTGAAAATCCGAGCTGTGGTTGCTGAAATATTCCACAAAAACATTCCACAAAGAACAACATTATTCCACAAAGTGTCAAACCGTTTTTGACATAACTTTGACAGTTTTGACAAGCTGTCAATAACCAATACGTCAATCTAAAGCTACTTTCACCCTCCACCCAAATCTATTTACGCTTTGTTCCTAGCTTGCATACTCTGATTTTTATTTGATTTTTTCGTACCTGCCAGCCATTCAGCGGCTGAGATGGCCCCCAAATGGCCCCCCAATTCGCAGACGGGGGTCCTCAAGGTGGAGACTCTGGCGTCGGTGCGGTCCTCGCAATCTTCCCCTTCCAGTTCTTCCTCGGACGACTGACCCTTCTAGACAAAAGCTCGATAAGATATTTGGTGGAAAATCAAAGAGATGTTTGAGGGGTTGTGTGGGGCTTAGGAGCGGGAGGGTTCGGAGTCGTGGGGTTGGAGGTTATAGATTGGGGTTTTGTGAAGAGTTTGAGGGGTTTGGGGCGGTTGTGGGGTTGAAAATGTTGGAGATGTGAACAGTTTTGGGGGAGAGATGAAAATTTGTAGGTTGCGAAGTTTGGAAGAGGACAGTGCAAAAAGTTGGTGGTTGATTGCAAAACGGTTGCGGGATTCTAAAAGGTTGGAGTTTTGCGAGAATTTTGACGGTTTTCGCGTGTTTTTAGGCGCAAAAATAACGGCAGAATTGCGAAAAATGTCAGGGCAGGTTTTTCTTTTTTGGAAATTTATCAAAAAATAATTGTCAAAGTCAATTTTAGTTTGACAGATGTCAAATTAAAACTGTCAGTTTTGACAAAAAATTGTCAACTTTGACCCAAAACTGTCAATTTTTATAGATAATTGTCATTTTTTTAACACAAAACTATCAACTTTGACACAAAACTGTCAACATTGACAGGTGAATATAACTGTCAGTGTCATTTGTGATATCTTACGGGTAGGTCCAAAATTGACAACAGCTAAAGTCAATTTTAGTTTGACAAATGTCAGATTAAAGCTGTGAGTATTAACAGTTTTGACTCGAAACTGTCAATTTTTATAAAAAAATTGCCATTTTTTTTACACAAAACTATCAACTTTGACACAAAACTGTCAACTGTGACAGATAAATATAACTGCCGGTGTCATTTGTGATATATTACGGGTAGGTCCCAATTGACAACAGCCGAAGTCAATTTTAGTTTGACAGATGTCAAATTAAAACTGTCAGTATTAACATTTTTGACACAAAACTGTCAAACTTTGGCTCAAAACTGTCAATTTTGTTAGAAAATTGTCATTTTGTTGACACAAACCTATCAACTTTGACACAAAACTGACAGATGAAACATTGACAGATGACTCAAAACTGTCAATTTTGATGTCAAATTAAAGCGGTCAGTATTAACAGTTTTGACACAAAACCATCAACTTTGACTGAAAACTGTCAATTTTGATAGAAAATTATCATTTTTTTGACACAAAACTATCAACTTTGACACAAAACTGTCAACTTTGACAGGTGAATATAACTGTCAGTGTCATTTATGATTTCTTACGGGTTAGTTAGTTAGGTCCCAATTGACAACAGCCAAAGTCAATTTTAGTTTGACATATGATAAATTAAAACTGTCAGTATTAACAGTTTTGACACAAAACTGTCAACTTTGACTCAAAACTGTCAATTTTGATAGAAAATTGACATTTTTTGACACAAAACTATCAACTTTGACACAAAACTGCTAACTTTGACAGATAAATATTACTGTCAGTGTCATTTGTGATATCTTACGGGTAGGTCCCAATTGACAACAGCCAAAGTCAATTTTAGTTTGACAAATGTTAAATTAAAACTGTCAGTTTTAACAGTTTTGACACAAAACTGTCAACTTTGACTAAAAACTGTCAATTTTGATAGAAAATTGTCATTTTTTGACACAAGCCTATCAACTTTGACACAAAACTGTTAACTTTGACAGATGAATATTACTGTCATGTGTGATATCTTACGGGTAGGTCCAAAATTGACAACAGCCAAAGTCAATTTTAGTTTGACAGCTGTCAAATTAAAACTGTCAGTATTAAAAGTTTTGACAAAGAACTGTCAACTTCGACTCAAAACTGTCAATTTCTATAGAAAATTGTCATTTTTTGACAAAAAAAGTATGAACTTTGACACGAAACTGTCAACTTTGACAAGTGAATATAACTTTCAGTGTCATTTTTTGATATCTTACGGGTAGGTCCCAATTGACAACAGCTTGCCAGATGTGTGAGGATCCATCACCGCTGGCTGTCAAAACCAGATCCTTCAGTGGGTGAAATCTAATAGAGTTGACAGATCCACTGTGACCTTGATACTGCAACAGACATCTCGTGCTGTCCATGCTCCAAACACATGCTGTATGGTCTGTCAAAAAAATGTGTCAAAAATTATATGTCAAACTTGAAGTTATTTCATTTGACAGGTCAAAATTGACAAACAAGAAAAGTATCAAGTTTGACAGATCAAAATTGACAAACATGACAAGTATCAAGTTTGACAGGTCAAAATTGACAAACATGACAAGTATCAAGTTTGACAGGTCAAAATTGACAAACATGACAAGTATCAAGTTTGACAGGTCAAAATTGACAAGTATCAAGTTTGACAGGTCAAAATTGACAAACATGACAAGTATCAAGTTTGACAGGTCAAAATTGACAAACATGACAAGTATCAAGTTTGACAGGTGAAAATTGACAAACATGACAAGTAAAAGTTTGACAGGTCAAAATTGACAAACATGACAAGTATCAAGTTTGACAGATCAAAATTGACAAACATGACAAGTATTAAGTTTGACAGGTCCAAATTGACAAATTTGACAAGTATCAAGTTTGACAGGTCAAAATTGACAAGCATGACAAGTATCAAGTTTGACAGGTCAAAATTGACCAACATGACAAGTATCAAGTTTGACAGGTCAAAATTGACAAACATGACAAGTAAAAGTTTGACAGGTCAAAATTGACAAACATGACAAGTAAAAGTTTGACAGGTCAAAATTGACAAACATGACAAGTATCAAGTTTGACAGGTCAAAATTGACAAACATGACAAGTATCAAGTTTGACAGGTCAAAATTGACAAACATGACAAGTATCAAGTTTGACAGGTCAAAATTGACAAACATGACAAGTATCAAGTTTGACAGGTCAAAATTGACAAACATGACAAGTATCAAGTTTGACAGGTCAAAATTGACAAACAGGACAAGTATCAAGTTTGACAGGTCAAAATTGACAAACAAGACAAGTAAAAGTTTGACAGGTCAAAATTGACAAACATGACAAGTATCAAGTCAAAATTGACAAACAAGACAAGTAAAAGTTTGACAGGTCAAAATTGACAAACATGACAAGTATCAAGTTTGACAGGTCAAAATTGACAAGTATCAAGTTTGACAGGTCAAAATTGACAAGTATCAAGTTTGACAGCTCAAAATTGTCAAACTTGATTTGTGTCAAGTTTGACAAGTGTCATTGACAACAGTTGTCATAATGGTTTTCAAATGAATAAATTGTTGTTACCTGCTGAAGCTGTTCCGATGATGGGTTGGCCAGGCCGGGCTACAGAAACTTCCCAAACTCCGTCCTTGTGCCCAATGTATTCCTTGATGAGGTTGCAGTTGAGGTGCGGGGCTTTGAAGCTGGAGACGATCTTGCTGGTCTGTGCTTTCAACTTGTGAGCCGTTTTCAACTTCTGAGACGATGTCGTACTCACTAAAGCAAAGAAATTCCTCATCAGAAAGAAACTTTATGAACATTTCTTCTCCGAAAATTCAGTCAAATTTGACAAAATATACTTTGACATTAACTTAAACTGTCAAACTTTGACATAAACTTGCTCTATCAAACTTTGACATGAACTTAACCTGTCAAATTTTGACATAAACTTAAACTATCAAACTTTGACATTAACTTAACCTGTCAATCTTTGACATAAACTTAACCTTTCAAACTTTGACATTAACTTAACCTCTCAAACTTTGACATTAATTTGACTATCAAACTTTGACATTAATTTAACCTGTCAAAGTTTGACATAAACTTAACCTATCAAACTTTGACATAAACTTAACCTGTCAAACTTTGACATAAACTTAACCTATCAAACTTTGACATTAAATTAACCTCTCAAACTTTGACATTAATTTGACCTATCAAACTTTGACATTAACTTAACCTGTCAAACTTTGACATAAACTTAACCTATCAAACTTTGACATTAACTTAACCTTTCAAACTATCACATTAATTTGACCTATCAAACTTTGACATTAACTTAACTTGTCATAGTTTGACATAAACTTAACCTATCAAACTTTGATATAAACTTAACCCATCAAACTTTGACATAAACTTAACCCATCAAACTTTGACATAAACTTAACCTATCAAACTTTGACATAAACTTAACCTATCAAACTTTGACCTAAACTTAACTGATCAAACTTTGACATAAACTTAACCTATCAAACTTTGACATAAACTTAACCTATCAAACTTTGACATAAACTTAACCCATCAAACTTTGACATAAACTTAACCTACCAAACTTTGACATTAACTTAACCTCTTAAACTATGATATTAATTTGACCTAACAAACTTTGACATTAACTGAACCTGTCAAAGTTTGACATAAACTTAACCTATCAAACTTTGACATAAACTTAACCTATCAAACTTTGACATTAACTTAACCTGTCAAACTTTGACATGGCAAACTTTGACAAACTTAATCTATCAAACTTTGACGTTAACTTAACCTCTCAAACTTTGATCTCAAACTTAATCTCAATGTTTGACGTTACGATTACACTTACATTTCTTACTGATAGCTTTAGAAAAGTTGTTGTCAAAGTCGACGAGGTCATAACTCTGCTTATCGTAATTAGCACTCTCGATCTTCTCGTTCAACATCTCGATCTTATCGTGAACTAAAAGCAAAACATTTAAGAGTTGCATTTATATGACTCGGGATTAATTTACGGTTTTGGTTTTCTTGGTAGAGGGTGTCGAACTCCTTCTCGATCTGCCGGAAGAGAGTGTGCAGGCGGGTGCGGTACGTGGGGTTGGCATCGTTCTCGAAGTCGGAGCGGAACCCAAGGTAGATGTCTCCTTCGACTGCTCGGCTCTGCCGCTTGCCTTTCTTGACCTGCGAGAGCTGATTCGAGGACATCTCCAAGAAGCTCGGGTAAAAGACGAATCAATAGCAGGCAAATTGCTCTCGGACCTTTATCCCTGTGGGAATTCGATGAATTAATTACAAGGAAAATCGTTTATTTTCAAGGTTTTTCCAATTAAAATCATTCAATTTGTCGCTTTTCCCATCATTATTATCTATTTGTTTTGACAGTTCTCTGTTGACATTCAAGTTTTGACAGATAGTCAAAACGTGTCTTTAAAGTTACCTACATTAATATACAAATTGCCTATAAATAAAGCTAATGTAACACAAGTTGCCTGTTAGTAAAGCTTCTGCGACGCATGTTGCCTATAAATTAGGCTCCACTTATACAAGTTGCCTATAAATTAAGCTCCTGTTATACGAGTTGCCTGTTTTTAAGCAAATTGTTGCCCAAGTTTTGACAATTCTCAATACGTGTCTTTAAAGTTGCCTCCATCACCAACAATTTTGTTATACAAATTGCCTATAAATAAAGCTAATGTAACACAAGTTGCCTGTTAGTAAAGCTTCTGCGACGCATGTGGCTTATAAATTAAACTCCTGTTATACAAGTAGCCTATAAATTAAACTCCTGTAATACAAGTTGCCTATTTTTAAGCAAATTGTTGCCCGAGTCTTGACAGATTCCCAATATGTGTCTTTAAAGTTGCCTACATCACCAACAATTTTCTTTTACAAATTGTCTATAAATAAAGCTAATGCAACACAAGTTGCCTGTTATTAAAGCTTATTCGACGCATGTTGCCTATAAATTAAGCTCCTGTTATACAAGTTGCCTATTTTTAAAGCAAACTGTTTCCTATTTGTAATCAATTTCTGCTGATAATTATTTGTAAAACAGGTGAATGTTTTCTAAAACTGCTCGTCTATAATATATTCCTGTTATAAGTTTAAATAGAAACCAAATTATAACTTATTTAATAATCGTTGATTGCTTGGTTGCATAAATGTAGGCGCTTTGAGTCTATTTCTTTATGTTATTATTTGTATAAAAGTTGTATAAAATGTGTATGCGTGTATAAAAATGAACAATTATCTAACCAGCACCGCTCGTTTCGCACTTATCACAAGAAAACGTTGAAAATTCGATAAAATTAAGTACAGATAGCCTTTGGCGTTAAAATAAATAAATTACATAATTAACTATAGCTAGTAATTAATAACAATTGACGCTTATGTCAAAATTTTAAAGTTTATGTCAAAATTTTGACGTTTATGTGAAAATTTTAACGTTTATGTCAAAATTTTGACGTTTATGTCAAAATTTTGACGTTTCTGTCAAAATTTTGACAGATAACAGTTGTCATAATTTGACGATAATTTCTGACATCTGTCAGCAACAACAACAGCAACTCAATTTCCTATTGCGCGTGTTGTTGCTCGTGTTGTTGCTGTTGTTGTTGAATGTTGTCCGTTAATTCCTTCCCTCGAGTCTCTATTGGTAGCATCAGACAGGCTACTGCGGCCATGACAGCTGCCACCGCGTAAATTGACGTCGCAAACTGGACCGACGTCTTTAGCAAAACCTAAAAAAAGGACACAAATGTCATTTTTTCAAGATTTTTGTCATTTTTTTGACAGTTAAATGTCAAATTTTGAGAGTTAAATGTCAAATTTTGACAGTTAAATGTCAAATTTTGACAGTTAAATTTCAAATTTTGACAGTTAAATGTCCATTTTGGTCAGGGAAATGTCAAATTTTAATCAGAGAAATGTCAAATCACAGTTAAATGTCCACTTTGATCAGGGAAATGTCAAATTTTGACAGTTAAATGTCATTTTGGTCTAATAAATGTCAAATTTTGACAGTTACATCTCAATTTTAATCAGAGAAATGGCAAATTTTGACAGTTAAATGTCCATTTTGTTCATGTAAATGTAAAATTTTAACAGTTACATGTCAATTTTAATCAGTGAAATGTCAAATTTTGACAGTTAAATGTCCATTTTGATCAGGGAAATGTCAAATTTTGACAGTTACATGACAATTTAAATCAGAGAAATGTCAAATTTTGACAGTTAAATGTCCATTTTGGTCAGGGAAATGTCAAATTTTGACAGTTACATGTCAATTTTAATCAGGGACATGTCAAATTACAGTTAAATGTCCATTTTGTTCAGAGAAATGTCAAATTTTGACAGTTACATCTCAATTTTAATCACAGAAATGGCAAATTTTGGCAGTTAAATGTCCATTTTGGTCAGAAAAATGTCAGATTTTGACAGTTACATGTCAATTTTAATCAGGGAAATGTCCAATTTTGACAGTTACATGTCAATTTTAATCAGGGAAATGTTAAATTTTGACAGTTAAATGTCCATTTTGGTCAGTAAAATGTCAAATTTTGACAGTTACATGTCAATTTCAATCGGGGAAATGTCAAATTTTGACAGTTAAATGTTAAATTTTGAATTTCTTTCAATTTTCGACAGATCAGTGTCATCTTGGCAGTTAAATGTCATATTTTTGACAACTCAGTGTCATGTTGACCATTAAATGTCATATTTTTGACATCTCAGTGTCATTTTGTTGTGTATATTTACTTGGGCGACGTAGGGAGTAATCATGGCGCCGAGCCTTGCCATGGCGCTGCAGGAACCTACTCCGACGGCGCGGAGGGAGGTGGGGTAGACCTCGGGGGTGTAGACGTATGCCGCCTGGAAGACCCCCGCGACGATGCCCCGCGCCAAAAATAATATAAATGTCAACAACGCCCGCCTGAAACACAACAAACGTTAGTGTCAAAGTTTGACAGGTCAAAGAGAAATGACAGCTGTCAAAGTTTAACAGGTTTAAGATAAATTATAGTTGTCATATTTGAAACGTTTGAGAGAAATAACAGCTGTCATATTGAGAAGTTTAGGAGAAATGACAACTGTCATATTTGAAACGTATAAGAGAAATGACGGCTGTCATATTTGAGAGTTTTAAGAGAAATGACAGCTGTTATATTTGAGACATTTAAAAGAAATCACAGCTGTCATTTATCAGAGGTTTAAAAGAAATCACAGCTGTCATATTTGAAACGTTTAACAGAAATGACAGCTTTCATATTTGAGACATTTAAGAGAAATAACAGCTGTAATATTTGAAACGTTTAAGGAAAATGACAGCTGTCATATTTGAGAGGTTTAAGAGAAATGACAGCTGTCATTTTTTAAAGGTTTAACAGAAATGACAGCTATCATATTTGAAACGTTTAAAAGAAATGACAGCTGTCATTTTTTAGAGGTTTAAGAGAAATGACAACTGTCATATATGAAACTTTTAAGAGAAATGACAGCTGTCATATTTGAGAGGTTTAAGAGAAATGACAACTGTCATATTTGAATCGTTTAAGAGAAATGACAGCTGTCATTTTTGACAGCTTTAAGAGAAATGACAGCTGTCTTATTTGAGAAGTTTAAGAGAAATGACAGCTGTCATATTTGAAAGGTTTAACAGAAATGACAGCTATCATATTTGAAACGTTTAAAAGAAATGACAGCTGTCATTTTTTTGAGGTTTAAGAGAAATGACAACTGTCATATTTGAATCGTTTAAGAGAAATGACAGCTGTCATTTTTGACAGCTTTAAGAGAAATGACAGCTGTCTTATTTGAGAAGTTTAAGAGAAATGACAGCTGTCATATTTGAAAGGTTTAACAGAAATTACAGCTATCATATTTGAAACGTTTAAAAGAAATGACAGCTGTCATTTTTTAGAGGTTTAAGAGAAATGACAACTGTCATATTTGAATCGTTTAAGAGAAATGACAGCTGTCATTTTTGACAGCTTTAAGAGAAATGACAGCTGTCTTATTTGAGAAGTTTAAGAGAAATGACAGCTGTCATATTTGAAAGGTTTAACAGAAATGACAGCTATCATATTTGAAACGTTTAGAAGAAATGACAGCTGTCATTTTTGAGAGGTTTAAAAGAAATGACAGCTATCATATTTGAAACGTTTAACAGAAATGGCAGCTGTCATATTTGCAACGTTAAAGAGAAATAACAGCTGTCAGTTTTGAAAGGTTAAAGAGAAATGACAGCTGTCATATTTGAAAGGATTTAGAGAAAGGGAAGTTGTCATATTTGACAGGTTTAAAAGAAATGACAGCTGTCATATTTGAGAGGTTCAAGAGAAAAGACAGCTGTCTTATTTGAGAGGTTTAAGAGCAATGACAGCTGTCATATTTGAGTGGTTTAACAGAAATGACAGCTATCATATTTAAAACGTTTAGAAGAAATGACAGCTTTCATTTTTTAAAGGTTTAAAAGAAATGACAGCTGTCATATTTGAAACGTTTAACAGAAATGACAGCTGTCATATTTGAGACGTTTAAGAGAAATGGCAGCTGTGATATTTGAAACGTTAAAGACAAATGACAGCTGTCACTTTTGAAAGGTTTAAGAGAAATGACAGCTGTCATATTTGAAAGAATTTAGAGAAATGACAGTTGTCATATTTGACAGGTTTAAGAGAAATGACAGGTGTCATGTTTGAGAGGTAGTTACGTATGACTGCAGACGACGAGGAAACAGACGCAGACGGCGAAGACGACGAACTGGACCGCCATCGTTTTCTTCCTTCCGAAACGCTCGATTATGAAGATTGTGGCGAAAATTCCTAAACAAAAAAAAGAGATTGTCAAAGTTCGCATGTCAAACGGAGTTTGACACCTAAATTACCTTTACTGACAACATCATCAACTAATATAACTTTTCATAGTTGAAATTTTTTGTGCGCATGTGTCAATTTCCGCCTGTTATACGTCAAAAAGTGCCCGAACTTTTTGACGTATAACTAAATATGTGCTCGAAACTTTTATATTCAACAACAGTTTTAATTGATTTATTTTGTCAATTTTCGCCATGTTATACGTCAAAAAGTGCCCGAACTTTTTGACGTATAACTAAATATGTGCCCGAAACTTTCATAGGCCTTTTCAGACCTTTTCATAGTTGAAATTTTTTTGTGCCGTGTTATACGTTAAAAAGTGCCCGAAATTTTTGACGTATAACTAAATATAAAACTTTCATATTCCCGCCTTTCAATCTAACTAACATAACTAACCGTAAAAAGGTTTATTTTTAAGGTTTATTTTATCTATTTCTATTTCTTTTATTAGTGTCAATTGATTGTGGCCCAGATGAGCAAACAAACGGTAAACGGACAATACTAAATAGACCTTTTTATAGTTGAAACTTTTTATACGCATGCGTCAATTTCCGCCATGTTTTCGGGCACTTTTTGACGTATAACCAGTGAAAATAACAAAATGTGCCCGAAACTTTCATATTCCTGACTTTTAACAGGTTGACTGCCACCAATATTTTTTGTTTCTACCAAGGAGCCAACAAATTTTTTGTTGGCATTTGCCTTGCACACGCACTCCGATCGGAGTGATCGGCGCGGCGGAAGACACCGAACCACTCCGATTGGAGTGCGTGGCAGTCAAACTGTTAACCAAGGCGGACGCGCATGTCTGCCTAGTGTAACCGTAAAATGGTCTATTGATATTAAATGTCAAAATTGATTTTTTTGTGCGCATGCGTCAATTTCAAAAGTGCCCGAACTTTATGACGTATAACCAGTGAAAATAACAAAATGTGCCCGAAACTTTCATAATCCCGCCTTTCTAATTAACTTCTTGCGCTTAACTAACCGTGAAAAGGTCTACTAACCTTAACTGACACACTTTGACAACTAACCATAACTGACAAATTTTGACAACTAACCAACCTTAACAGACAAAGTTTGACAAAATATAACAACCCTGTCAAAATATACAACCCTATCAAACGATAACAACTCTATGACACTTTGACAACTGTCAAACTAAAACAACCCTATCAAACGATAACAACTCTATGAAACTATGCCAACTGTCAAACTATAACAAACCTATCAAACGATAAAAACTCTATGACATTATGACAATTGTCAAACTATAACAACCCTATCAAACGATAACAACTCTTTGACACTATGACAACTATCAAACTATAACAACCCTTTCAAACGATAACAACTCTATGACACTATGACAACTGTCAAACTAAAACAACCCTATCAATGGATAACAACTCTATGAAACTATGACAACTGTCAAACTATAGCAACCCTATCAAACGATAACAACTCTATGAAACTATGCCAACTGTCAAACTAAAACAACCCTTTCAAACGATAACAACCCTACGACAACTGTCAAACTTTTGACAGTTTATTTACCGGGGAACTCGGCGAGCGTGGTCCAGAGCAGATCCATGTAGTCCTTGGTCTGGAGTTGCCTGCAATCAGCGGCGCACGTCTCAACCCGCTTGTGAGCCTCGAAGTCGGCGGAACAACCGGCGTCCGAGCTCTCGAACAACTCCGTCGTCATCAGCACCAACCCGTAATAACAAAACGCACACGACATCCTACAACAAACGACAATGGTTTGACACTTAAATGTAAAAAATGACACTGTCTAATGAATGACAGTGAAATGACATTTAAATGATGACTTTTAAGTGTCAACTAATGACATTTAACTGTCAGTTAAAGACATTTAACTGTCAGTTAAAGATATTTAACTGTCAAGTAATGACATTCAAATGTCAAATAAAAACATTTAACTATCAAATAATGACATTAAATTGTCAAATAATGACATTTGAATACATGAAACGACAATGGTTTGACATTTAACTGTCAAATAATGACATTTAACTGTCTAATGAATGACATTGTAATGACATTTAAATGTCAAATGACGACTTTTAACTGTCAACTAATGACATTTAACTGTCAGTTAAAGAAATTTAACTGTCAAATAAATCATTCAAATGTCGAATAAAAAAAATTAACTATCAAATAACATTAAACTGTCAAATAATGACATTTGAATACAAGAAACGACAATGGTTGAGATTTAGCTGTCAAATAATGACATTTAATTGTCTAATGAATGACATTGTAATGACATTTAAATGTCAAATGATGACTTTTAACTGTCAACTAATGACATTTAACTGTCAGTTATAGATATTTAACTGTCAAGTAATGACATTCAAATGTCAAATAAAAACATTTAACTATCAAATAATGACCTTAAACTGTCAAATAATGACATTTGAATACAAGAAACGACAAAGGTTTGACATTTAACTGTCAAATATTGACAATTAACTGTCTAATGAATGACATTTAAATGTCAAATAATGACATAACTGTCAGTTAAAGACATTTAACTGTCAAATAACGACACTAAACTGTCAAACAATGAGCTTAATTAAAAACCAACATTAAACTGTCAACTAAAGTCATTTTACTGTTAAATAATGACATTTAATTGTTTACATTTACCATATGAACCAGAGGAGGAGGGATGTTTTCCGGAGGGAGGGGACGAGGAGGTCCCGCAGGCGGCCGCGATGAGGGGAGGCGGCGACGCCGTCGTCGACGACCAGCCGCCCCAGCAGCATAGGCTTCCCGTTGTCCTTGGCGATCTTCTCCAGCGTCTCGAGCGCTCTGTCCGTCTGTCCACTCGCCACATGATACCTCGCCGATTCCGGCAACCACTTAAACAAACATCAAATGTCAATTGACAGTTTGATATATGACTCATCAATGGTTAACAAATGTCAGTTTGACAGACGACTCGTCAACGATTAACAAATGTCTGACTCGTCAACAAGTCAGTATGACAGATGACTCACCAACGATTGATAAATGTCAGTTTGACAAATGACTCATCAACGATTGGCAAATGTCAGTTTGGCAGATAACTCATCAACGATTGACAAATGTCAATTTGACAGATGATTCATGAACGATTGATAAATGTCAGTTTGACTGTTGACTTATCAACGATTGGCAAATGTCAGTTTGGCAGATGACTCATCAAAGATTGACAAATGTCAGTTTGACAGATGATTCATCAACGATGGGCAAATGTCAGTTTGGCAGGTGACTCATCAACGATTGACAAATGCCAATTTGACAGATGACTCATCAACAATTGACAAATGTCAGTTTGACAGATGACTCGTCAACGATTGGCAAATGTCAGTTTAGCAGTTGACTAATCTACGATTGACAAATGTCAGTTTGACAGATGACTCACCAACGATTGATAATTGTCACTTTGTCAAATGACTCGTCAACGATTGGCAAATGTCAGTTTGGGATATGACTAATCAACGATTGACAAATATCAGTTTGACAAATGACTCACCAACGATTGACAAATGTCAGTTTGACACATGACTCGTCAACGATTGGCAAATGTCAGTTTGGGATATGACTAATCAACGATTGACAAATGTCTGTTTGACAAATGACTCACCAACGATTGACAAATGTCAGTTTGACATATGACTCGTCAACGATTGGCAAATATCATTTTGACAGATGACTCATCAACGATTGACAAATGTCCGTTTGACAGATGACTTACCAAAGATTGATAAATGTCAGTTTGACAGATGACTCGTCAACGAATGACAATTATCAGTTTAACAGATGACTCATCAACGATTGATGTATGTCAAATATGTGTCAAACTTTTGATGTCATAAAAACGTCATGGGTTGATATCTACTATAGACGGCCTTGACTACAGCGCAACTGTCAACAAATTTTTGACCGTCAATGACACTTTGGAGCAATTTGAGTGACAGGTAGGGCCGCAAACAAGTAAGCGGCATACCAACTGTCAAAATATGACAGGTTAATATGACACTTCTTCACTGCACATGCGCCTTTCTGACACTCAGGGCCGCCTATTAGTGATATTTATCCTGTCATATTGTCATAAGCTAATTTAAAAATGTCAATGTTGTATACTTACGGGACAGATTAGGGCGAAAGCTAGAAGAGGTCCTGTGGATAAGGCTAAGAGCCACCTCCAACCCAAAGTTGGCATTACGACAAGAGCTAGCGCGACCTCAAAGCACGCCCCCAGAGCCCAAAAACACTAAAAAACAAAATCAGTCCCACCAACTGTTACCTCAGCAGCAGTTGGTATATCTGTCACTTTTGACAGTTATTACTGTCACTTTCAACAGTTATTACTGTCATTTTTGACAGTTATTTCTGTCATTTTTGACAGTTATTTCTGTCACTTTTGACAGATATTATTGTCAATTGTGATAGATAATACTGTCAATTGTGACAGATACTGTCAACGGTGATAGATTTGAGACTTACGTCAAGCAAGACCACGCATTTAGCTCTCTGTTTCGTCGGCAAAAATTCCGCGTAAAGCGTCACACTACAACAACAAAAGCAACACAAAATGACAGCTATTAACTATAGAATGACAACTGTCTACAACTGAATAACAGCTATCAACTACAGAATGACAGCTGTCAACAACTGAATGACAATTATCAACTACAGAATGACAACTGTCAACAACTGAATGACAGCTGTCAACCACACAATGACAGCTATCAATGACAGCTGTCATCAACTGAATGACAATTATCAACTACAGAATGACAACTGTCAACAACTGAATGACAGCTGTCAACAACACAATGACAACTGTCTACAACTAAATGACAGCTGTCAACAACCGAATGACAATTATCAACTATAGAATGACAACTGTCAAAAACTGAATGACAGCTGTCAACAACACAATGACAGCTGTCAACAACTGAATGACAACTATCAACTACAGAATGACAGCTGTCAATAACTGAGTTACAGCTGTCAACAAGACAATGACAACTGTCAACAACAAAACTTATGACTAACTTCGCAAACAAATAAATTTTACTCTTCTGTCAAATTTGACATTTGAATCAAAATTGTAATTTTTGTCAACAACACAATGACAGCTGTCAACAACTGAATGACAACTATCAACTACAGAATGACAGCTGTCAATAACTGAGTCACAGCTGTCAACAACACAATGACAGCTGTCAACAAAACTTATGACTAACTTCATGTACAAATAATTTTAACTCTTCTGTCAAATTTGACATTTGAATCAAAATTGTAATTTTTGTCAAACTAATTGTTTTGTATCGATTGATGGAGACAGTTGTCATTTGCTTACAAGCGAAGTAATACAGACATGCTTTCAAAAACTTTCTGACAGTTGACTTACGATTGGGGGGTGCAACCGATGGCAAATCCGACCAGTCCACGGAGCAGCAGGATCCACATGAAGCTGGGGGCGATGGCACTCAGCAATCCATAGTAGAACAGCAAAATTGCACAAAGTGACAAAGCCTACAAAATGACAATTAGATTTTGACAATGAATGACAGGTTTTATTTGTCAGTCATAGTTTGACAGACAGTTTTGACAGTTGGATTGACACTTACTTGTTTCCGGATGGAATGATAGCTAGATTTTGACAATGAATAATGACATGTTGCATTTGTCAAAGTTATATCTGTCAAAGTTTGACAGATAGTTTTGACAGTTGCATTGACACTTACATTGACTCTTACTGAATGACAGTTAGATTTTGACATTGAATAATGACATGTTTTATTTGTCAAAGTTATACCTGTCATAGTTTGACAGATACTTTTGACAGTTGCTTTGACACTTACTTGTTTCTGGCCATATCTGTCGAATAATGACGTGTTTTATTTGTCAAAGTTATGCCTGCCAGAGTTTGACAGATACTTTTGACAGTTGCTTTGACACTTACTTGTTTCCGGATGGAATGACAGTTAGATTTTGACTACGAAAAATGACAAGTTTTATTTGTCAAAGTTATGCCTGTCATAGTTTGACAGATACTTTTGACAGTTGCCTTGACACTTACTTGTTTCTGGCCATATCTGTCGAATAATGACATGTTTTATTTGTCAAAGTTATCCCTGTCATAGTTTGATAGATAGTTTTGACAGTTGTATTGACACGTACTTGTTTCTGGATAAAATGACAGCTAGATTTTGACAACCAATAATGACATGTTTTATTTGTCAAAGTTAAACTTGTCATAGTTTGCTAGATAGTTTTGACAGTTGCTTTGACACTTGTGTCCGGCCGTATCTGTCGAATAATGACTGTTTTATTTGTCAAAGTTATACCTGTCATAGTTTGACAGTTGCATTGACACTTACTTGTTTCTGGATGGAATGGCAGCTAGATTTTGACAATGAATAATGACATGTTTTGTTTGTCAAAGTTATACCTGTCATAGTTTGACAGATAGTTTTGACAGTTGTTTTGACACTTACTTGTTTCCGGCCGTATCTGTCACTCAAGTTGCCCCAAAATGTTGATGACAACATCATCCCCAGAAACACGACAGTCGTTGTCAAAGCTTGTTGATACCTGCACAAAGAATAATGACAGTTTGACAGTTAAATGTCAACTTCTTGTCGAAATTTAAAATTTTAGAAATTGAGATTTAACTGTCACGTGCCAACATTTGAGTGATTGAACATAATAACTGTCAAATTTTGACTTTAAACTGTCAAATATTCATATTTAACTGTCACATTTTAAAATTTAACTGTCAAATATTGGCATTTAACTGTCAAATTTTGACATTTATTGGTCAAATTTTGACATTTATTGTCACATGCCAACTTTTAAGTGATTGAGCTTTATAACTGTCAAATTTTGACTTTTTACTGTCAAATATTGATATTTAACTGTCAAATTTTGATATTTAACTGTCACATGCCAACATTTAGGTGACTGATCATTATAAATGTCAAAATTTGACTTTTAACTGTCAAATTTTGACATTTAACTCAATAAAATGACAGTTTGACAGTTAAATGACAACTTGTTGTCGAAATTTTAAATTTTAGAAATCGACATTTAACTGTCAAATTTTGACATTTAACTGTTAAATTTTGACAATTAACTGTCACGTGCCAACATTTAAGTGATTGAACATAATAACTGTCAAATTTTGACTTTTAACTGTCAAATATCGACATTTAACTGTCAAATTTTGACATTTAACTGACACATGCCAACATTTAAGTGATTGAACATTATAACTATACCAGTCAAAAGTCTAAATTTGACAGTTTAATGTCAATATTTGACAGTTAAATGTCAAAATTTGATAGTTAACCCCTTGACAGACGAATAAAATGACATTGACGTGTCCATATACATGTGATCTTATCACATATCTATGACGTCTTAGAGACGTCATTGTATGTATAGGAGTTAAATGTCAAAATTTGACAGTTTCATGTCAATATTTGACAGTTAATTATCAAAATTTGATAGTTAAATGTCAAAATTTGACAGTTAAAAGTCAAATTTTGGCATTTAGCTGTCAAATCATGATATTGAACTGTCAAATATTGACATGAAAGTGTCAAATTTTGACATTTAACTATCAAATTTTGACATTTAACTGTCAAATATTGACTTTTAATTATCAAATATTGACATTAAACTGTCAAATCTTGACATTTAACTGTCAAATTTTTGCATCTAATATTGACATTTAACTGTAATTTTTGGTTTGTCATTTGTTTAACCTTGATATGTG
Source organism: Phosphuga atrata (assembly GCA_944588485.1). NCBI lineage: Eukaryota > Metazoa > Arthropoda > Insecta > Coleoptera > Silphidae > Phosphuga > Phosphuga atrata. The sequence continues at coordinate 28,865,066 of OX155906.1, forward strand.
CCAGTGACAGTGGAGTGCGGGCGAGAGTATCGACAGGATTGTCATTTCCATGCTGTCGGCCATCCAACACAGACCCGTCCAAAGTGACAGTTTGACTTGGAACCATCCGAAGCCCAAAGCATTGACAGCTTGAGTGACGGTGAAGGTGTCTAAAATTGAATGGATTTTAACCCTTCTGCTGCGGGAACCGCAAAAAAATGTAAGATATTGTTGTCCTGTGTACTAGAACCGGATTAATATGCAAGCGTTTCTATCGGAAATCAACGTTTGCTGTATTTTACGTTTGTGTTTGCATTTGCTGTATTATAAATATGTTACAGACTTCTAAAAATGTTATAAACAGATCAAAACTACGGGAACCGTACTAATCCGCTTGCATGGCTCTAGTACAGCCATTTATAACTAGAATGGGGGGCACGGAAGGAGCCTCCACGTGTGCATTTTCTCCTGTATATGTAGAACATGCCGGCGCCCCCTGGTAACACTGTCCATCAGACAGTGGCCAATCCTTCCACCAGCGGAAACCATCGCAAGTAAAAAATGTATAATTACCACAAACTGTGGGAACTGTATTTATACGCAAATAGTAAGTATGTAACTGTAGGAATCCGCACTACCCTCGGCATGTCATACAGCAGACACGACTTGTAGAAAGGCGCGCCATAGCGAATTAAAGCAAAGTGGAATTTTTAAAGCTGCGGTTTCAGTTGGTTCTTACCATCGGGTACGACGGAGACTGAAGCCATTTCGATTTCTTGAGGGATGGTGACGTCGGGGTCTGGGAGCGAGGGGTGAGGCGGCGTGGTTTGGCTGGTGCCATCGATGTCTTGGTAGCCTCGGGTCCTCTTGGTCAACATTTGGGCTTTCAATTTATTTTGGGGCTCTTTATTTATACGGGGCTGTCAAACATACCAATGTTTTTCATGTAAATTTTTGCGGAAAATTTCGTGTTTTTGGTCGAAATTTCTGCAAAATCTAAGTTTTATTTTTCAGGTATTTGCAACAAGTTGGCAGTTTGACAGTTTGACGTTGACAGTTTGTTGACAGTTTAGATATTTGTCAAACACAGCTGAAGCCACGTTGCCGGTTATAACGAAACCTAAACTTTCTAACGCGATTTATTCACGAAAAAAACTACAAAACTAAATTGTGTTCAAAGACGCGGAAAATTCTTAAAAAAAAACCTTCAAGACCTGAAACAACAACTTTTTGTTTTAATACCATCCGTTAATCTCATTTAAATCTTTTTGAAACAACGGCAACGCCGCGTCGAAGTTTCAACTTCAACGTGAGATGTCGCCGTTGAGAATCAGATTTTAAATTATCCTAAGATTTTACTAATTAAACTAAATATTTAAGTAAACTAAGTGGATTATTACGGGTTTTTTGGCGGGTAAGTTGTTTTAAGATAAGTAATTTTTTTTTTGTAAAAGGTGCTGTCAAATTTGACAACCGCTGTCATACTTGTCAAATTTGACAGGTGGATTTAAAATGGTTATAATTTTTGAATGTTTTCGGAGGTATTGATTATTTTGACGTGACTGTAGCCGGGCGTATAAATAGCGCGATAAGAATAAGAGAGAGCGTTGAACTTTGTCGCTGTTGTTTGTCCTTATCTATTTAATTTCTTATTCGATCCTTATTCTTATGTGGGCATGCGCACGGGGCGCCCGTGCCAGTCGCTAGGGGCAACAAATAGTTTATGGGGGTCTGCGTGGATGGGAGAGACGGTTCAGTCTGCGTCCGTCCGTCCGTCCAGTTTTCGGATGTTGTTTCGCGTGCCTGGCCCGGTTTGTTGTTGTTGTTGTTGTTATGTAACCGTGCGCGTCGCGTCGCTCCGAACGCTCTGAGACTCTCCCGTGTTGCTCAATATTTACTTTTTCCTTACGCTCGCGACGCTGGGTAATCTTTTTTCCTACTTTTATCTTGTCTTGTGTGTGTGTTTGTTTTATCTAAAATTAGAGTGTGTGCGTGTACAGGCTGCACCATAAGTTACTCTACGCAGCAGGCGCTGACCGCACGACGTCTACGATGCCCGAAAAATTGGACACTGGGACATCGCTGTCCCAATTTTTTTTTTAAACTTAAAAAAAAACGGGACAAAATTTAAAATGACCGGGACGTTTTGCACACTGTTGTAACGCAAACTTTGACTAAACAAACGACGATCAATACGTTGCCTCAACAAAACGATTTTCTCTGTTGTTTGCTTAGGGTGACTAGACACACTAGGCAGGCTAGATAAACTAGACAGACTAGGCAGACTAGCCACGCTAGACAGACTAGGCAGGCTAGTCAGACTAGGTAGGCTAGACAGACTAGGCAGATTAGATAGAGTAGGCAGGCTAGACAGACTAGGCAGGCTAAACAGACTAGGTAGGTTAGACAGACTAGGCAGCCTAGACACGCTAGGCAGGCTAAACAGACTAGTAGACTAGGTGGACTAGATAGACTAGAAGACTAGACTGCCTAGTCTGTCTAGACACGCTAGGCAGACTAGGTAGACTAAGTAGACTAGAGAGACTAGGCAGGCTAGGCAGCCTAGACACGCTAGGCAGACTAGACAGATTTGGTAGGATAGACCGACTATTTAGACTAGACAGACTAAGCAGGCTAGACAGACTAGGCAGGCTAGACAGACTAGGCAGGGTAGTCAGACCAGGTAGACTAGAGACACTAGGCAGGCTAGACAGACAAGGCAGGTTAGACAGACTAGGCAAGCTAAACAGACTAGGCAGGGTAGACAGACTAGGCAGATTAGATAGAGTAGACAGACTAGACAGACTAGGTAGACTAGAGACAATAGACAGGCTATAGGCTCTGTCTAACCTGACTGATAGGCTCTGTCTAACCTGACAGACTAGGCAGGCTAAACAGACTAGGCAGGCTAGACAGACTAGGCAGCCTAGACACGCTAGGCAGGCTAGACAGACTAGGTAGACTAGACTGACTAGATAGACTAGGCAGACTAGATAGACTAGACTGCCTAGTCTCTCTAGTCTGTCTAGCTTGCCTAGCCTGTCTAGACACGCCAGGCAAACTAGACAGACTAAGTAGACTAGGCAGACTAGGCAGGCTAGACAGATTTGGTATGAAACGACATACTATTTAGACTAGGCAGGCTAGACAGACTAGGCAAGCTAGACACGCTAGGCAGACTTGGCAGCCTAGACACGCTAGGCAGGCTAGACAGATTTTGTAGGCTAGACAGACTAGGTAGACTAGGCAGGCTAGACAGACTAGGCAGGCTAGATAGACTAGGCAGGCTCGACAGACTAGGCAGCCTAGACACGCTAGGCAGACTACAAAACGATTTTCTCTGTTTTTTGCTTAGACAGACTAGGCAGACTAGACACACTGGGCAGGCTAGATAGACTAGGCAGACTAGGCAGGCTAGACAGACTAGGTAAGCTAGACAGAGTAGGCAGGGTAGACAGACTAGGCAGGCTAGATAGACCAGGCAGCTTAGACATGCTAGGCAGACTAGGCAGGGTAGTCAGACTAGGTAGACTAGAGACACTAGGCAGGCTAGACAGACAAGGCAGGTTAGACAGACTAGGCAAGCTAAACAGACTAGGCAGGCTAGACAGACTAGGCAGATTAGATAGAGTAGACAGACTAGACAGACTAGCTAGACTAGAGACAATAGGCAGGCTATAGGCTCTGTCTAACCTGACAGATATTCTCATATAACCTGACAGACTAGGCAGGCTAGACAGACTAGGCAGCCTAGACACGCTAGGCAGGCTAGACAGACTAGGTAGACTAGACTGACTAGATAGACTAGACAGACTAGATAGACTACACTGCCTAGTCTCTCTAGTCTGTCTAGCTTGCCTAGCCTGTCTAGACACGCTAGGCAAACTAGACAGACTAAGTAGACTAGGCAGACTAGGCAGGCTAGACAGATTTGGTATGATATGACATACTATTTAGATTAGGCAGGCTAGGCAGACTAGGCAGGCTAGACACGCTAGGCAGACTAGGCAGCCTAGACACGCTAGGCAGGCTAGACAGATTTTGTAGGCTAGACAGACTAGGTAGACTAGGCAGGCTAGACAGACTAGGCAGACTAGGCAGGCTAGATAGACTAGGCAGGCTCGACAGACTAGGTAGCCTAGACACGCTCGGCAGGCTAGACAGACTAGGTAGACTAGACTGACTAGACAGACTAGATAGACTAGATTGCCTAGTCTCTCTAGTCTGTCTAGCTTGCCTAGCCTGTCTAGACACGCTAGGCAAACTAGACAGACTAAGTAGAGTAGGCAGATTAGGCAGGCTAGACAGATTTGGTATGATATGACATACTATTTAGATTAGGCAGGCTAGGCAGACTAGACACGCTAGGCAGACTAGGCAGCCTAGACACGCTAGGCAGGCTAGACAGATTTTGTAGGCTAGACAGATTAGGTAGACTAGGCAGGCTAGACAGACTAGGCAGGCTAGATAGACTAGGCAGGCTCGACAGACTAGGCAGCCTAGACACGCTAGGCAGATTACAAACGATTTTCTCTGTTGTTTGCTTAGACAGACTAGACACACTAGGCAGGCTAGATAGACTAGGCAGGCTAGACAGACTATGCAGACTAAATAAACTAGACACACTAGGCAGGCTAGACAGACTAGGCAAACTGGACAGAGTAGGCAGGGTAGACAGACTAGGCAGGCTAGATAGACCAGGCAGCCTAGACATGCTAGGCAGACTAGGCAGGCTAGACAGACTAGGCAGGGTAGTCAGACTAGGTAGACTAGAAACACTAGGCAGGCTAGACAGACAAGGCAGGTTAGACAGACTAGGCAAGCTAAACAGACTAGGCAGGCTAGACAGACTAGGCAGATTAGATAGAGTAGACAAACTAGGTAGACTAGAGACAGTAGGCAGGCTATAGGCTCTGTCTAACCTGACAGATAGGCTCTATCTAACTTGACAGACTAGGCAGGCTAAACAGACTAGGCAGGCTAGACAGACTAGGCAGCCTAGACACGCTAGGCAGGCTAGACAGACTAGGTAGACTAGACAGACTAGGCAGACTATATAGACTAGACTGCCTAGTCTCTCTAGTCTGTCTAGCTTGCCTAGCCTGTCTAGACACGCTAGGCAAATTAGACAGACTAAGTAGACTAGGCAGGCTAGACAGATTTGGTATGATAGACATACTATTTAGACTAGGCAGGCTAGACAGGCTAGGCAGCCTAGACACGCTAGGCAGCCTAGACAGACTAGACACGCTAGGCAGGCTAGACAGATTTTGTAGGCTAGATAGACTAGGTAGACTAGGCAGGTTAGACAGACTAGGCAGGCTAGCCAGACTAGGCAACCTGGACCCGCTAGGCAAACTAGGCAGACAGACTAGGGAGACTAAATAGACTAGAAACACTAGGCAGGCTGGACAGACTAGGCAGGCTAGATAGACTAGGCAGGCTAGACCGAATAGGCAGCCTAGACAGGCTAGGCAGACTAAGCAGGCTAGACAGACTAGGCGGGCTAGACAGACTAGGCAGGCTAGACAGACTAGGCGGACTAAATAGAGTGGGCAGGCTAGACAGGCTAGGCAGCCTAGACATGCGTTTTTTTTTTAGACATACTTGGCAGACTAGGCGAGTTAGACAGACTAGGCAGACAAGACAGACTAGGCAGACTAGACAGACAAGACAGGCTAGAGAGACTGGACAGGCTAGACAGACTAGGTAGACTAGGCAGACTAGATAGACTAGGCAGGCTAGACAGACTGGACAGCCCATACACGTTAGGCAGACTAGACACACTAGGCAGACTAGGCAGGTTAGATATACTAGACAGACTGAGCAGACTAAACAGACTAGACTAGGCAATGCGCACAAAAAAAAATCGCATGCGCATCTGCCAAGGTTGAAAGGCGGGAATATGAAAGTTTCGGGCACATATTTAGTTATACGTCAAAAAGTTCGGGCACTTTTTGACGTATTACATGGTGGTAATTGACACATGTGCACAAGAAAAAATCGCATGCGCATCTGCCAAGTTTGACAGGCGAGAATATGAAAGTTTCGGGCACATATTTAGTTATACGTCAAAAAATTCGGGCACTTTTTGACGTGTAACATGGCCCAAATTGACACATGCGCACAAAAAAATTTCAGCTATTACTTTGTTTGCGAATTATGATCGTTTCAGACGACCATGGACATCGACGGGATGCTGATCAACTACGTCAAGGGGTTCCGGCTGCTCTACGACAAATCCGATATGCGCTACCGGGACAACAACGCCAAGCGGGACGCCTGGAAGGCCATCGCCAACATGCTCAACGTCCACGGTAATAACTCAAAATATGACAACTATTGACAAACAAATGTCAAATTGACAAAACATTTATAACTAACAGTTGTCAAATTATGAATTGATATTTGTTATAAATGTCAAATTAAGAAGTTGTCAAATTATGAACTGACATTCGTTACAAATGTCATAATAAGAACGGTTATTAGTAACAGTTGTCATATTTAGAACTGATGTTAGCTACAAATGTCAATTTGACTAAACATTTATAACTAAATTATAAACTGATATTAGTTACAAATGTCATAATAAGAACAGTTATTAGTAAGATTTGTCATATTTGGAACTCATGTTAGCTACAAATGTCAAATTGACTAAACATTTATAACTAACAGTTGTCAAATTATGAACTGATATTATGTACAAACGTAAAATTAAGAGCTGTAATTTGTGACAGCTGTCAAATTAAGAACTGTCATTAATGACAGATGTCAAATTAAGAAGTGCAATTGTCAAATTAAGGGTTGTCATATATGACATATTATGAGTGTTATAATTGTGTTGTTTTCGTTTTCAGATGAGATTTTGATGAAGCGGTGGCTGACGTTGCGCAACAAGTTCTCGGAGATCCGGAAGAAGAAAAAGAACGGCACCCTGCCGCCCCACGCCGAGTGGCCCCACTACGACAGCATGATGTTCCTCGACAAGCACGTCCTCACCCGAAAGTAAGCTAACCATTGACAAATACATCACAATCATTGATAGATGTCACAATAATTGATAGATGTGTCAAAATAATTGACAGATAACAGAATAATTGATAGAAACGTCAAAATAATTGACAGATGTGTCAAAATAATTGATGGATTTGTCTATTTAATTTATAGAAATGTCAAAATAATTGATAGAAAAAATAATTGACAGACATGTCAAAATAATTTACAGAAATGTCAAAATAAATGACGGACTTGTCAAAATAATTGATAGAAACGTCAAAATAATTGACAGATATGTCAAATAACTGATAGATTTGTCAAATTAATTAACAGAACTGTCAAAACAATTGTCAGAAATGTCAAAATAATTGTCAGAATTGTCAAAATAATTGATAGAAACGTCAAAATAATTGACAGACTTGTCAAAATGATTAAAATAATTGATAGATGTGTTAAATAAATGACGGATTTGTCAAATTAATTGACAAAAGTGTCAAAACAATTGATAGAAATGTCGAAATAATTGACAGGATTGTCAAAATAATTGACAGAATTATCAAAATAATTAAATTAATTGAAAGAAACGTCAAAATAATTGGCAGACATGTCCAAATAATTCATAGAAACGTCAAAATAAACGATAGAAACGTCAAAATAATTGACAGATATGTCAAAATAATTGACAGATGTCAAAATAATTGACGGATTTGTCAAAATAATTAAATTAATTGAAAGAAACGTCAAAATAATTGGATGACATGTCCAAATAATTCATAGAAACGTCAAAATAAACGATAGAAACGTCAAAATAATTGACAGATATGTCAAAATAATTGACAGATATGTCAAAATAATTGACAGATGTCAAAATAATTGACGGATTTGTCAAACTATTTGACAGAGATGTCAAAATAATTGTCAGACTTGTCGAAATAATTAAAATAATTGACAGAAACGTTAAAATAATTTATATATGTGTCAAATAACTGATGTATGTGTCAAATTAATTAACAGAAATGTCAAAATAATTGTCAGAAATGTCAAAATAATTGACAGAATTGTCAAAATAATTGATAGAAACGTCAAAATAATTAAGAGATGTGTCAAAATAATTGATGAATTTGTCAAACTAATTGACAGAAATGTCAAAATAATTGACAGACTTGTCAAAATAATTAAAATAATTGATAGATATGTTAAATAAATGACGTATTTGTCAAATTAATTGACAAAAGTGTCAAAACAATTGACAGAAATGTCGAAATAATTGACAGAATTATAAAAATAATTAAATTAATTGATAGAAACGTCAAAATAATTGGCAGACATGTCTAAATAATTGATAGAAACGTCAAAATAATTGATAGAAACGTCACAATAATTGACAGATATATCAAAATAATTGACAGATGTCAAAATAATTGACAGATATGTCAAATATCTGATGAATTTGTCAAATTAATTAACAGAACTGTCAAAACAATTGTCAGAAATGTCAAAATAATTGTCAGAATTGTCAAAATAATTGATAAATTCGTCAAAATAATTGACAGACTTGTCAAAATGATTAAAATAATTGATAGATGTGTTAAATAAATGACGGATTTGCCAAATTAATTGACAAAAGTGTCAAAATAATTGATAGAAATGTCGAAATAATTGACAGGATTGTCAAAATAATTGACAGAATTATCAAAATAATGAAATTAATTGGAAGAAACGTCAAAATATTTGGCAGACATGTCCAAATAATTCAAAGAAACGTCAAAATAAACGATAGAAACGTCAAAATAATTGACGGATATGTCAAAATAATTGACAGATGTCAAAATAATTGACGGATTTGTCAAACTATATGACAGAGATGTCAAAATAATTGTCAGACTTGTGGAAATAATTAAAATAATTGACAGAAACGTTAAAATAATTTATATGTGTCAAATAACTGATGGATGTGTCAAATTAATTAACAGAAATGTCAAAATAATTGTCAGAAATGTCAAAATAATTGACAGAATTGTCAAAATAATTGATAGAAACGTCAAAATAATTAAGAGATGTGTCAAAATAATTGATGAATTTGTCAAACTAATTGACATAAATGTCAAAATAATTGACAGACTTGTCAAAATAATTAAAATAATTGATAGATATGTTAAATAAATGACGTATTTGTCAAATTAATTGACAAAAGTGTCAAAACAATTGACAGAAATGTCGAAATAATTGAGTTGTCAAAATAATTGACAGAATTATAAAAATAATTAAATTAATTGATAGAAACGTTAAAATAATTGGAAGATATGTCCAAATAATTGATAGAAACGTCAAAATAATTGATAGAAACGTCAAAATAATTGACAGATATGTCAAAATAATTGACAGATATGTCTAAATGATTGACGGATTTGTCAAATTAATTTAGAGAACTATCAAAAGAATTGACAGAAATGTCGATATAATTGACAGAATTATCAAAATGATTAAATTATTTTGATAGAAACCTCAAAATAATTGGTAGACATGTCAAAATAATTAATATAAACGTCAAAATAATTGATAGAAACGTCAAAATAATTGACAGATATGTCAAAATAATTGTCAGACTTGTCAAAATAATTAAACTAATTGACAGAAACGTTAAAATAATTGTTAGATGTGTGAAATAATTGCTAGAAATGCGGTATTAAAGAATTAATGTTTGACTTTTATGACATTTAGATATTTTAGGTCGTTCTCGAACATAATAAAGTGCGAGTCGTCGTCGGAGCACCTCGACTACTCTTACCCGAACTCGGAAGAGTCGACGGACGTGATGATCTACGACGACCACGACCTCATCCTGCCCGACAACGCGGACGCGGCGGCGATCAAGCGCTCCCCCAGCGAGGAGAATGTCTCGGTGAACCAGGAGCACGAGAACGCCAACCAGGAGCAGCTGCAGCCGAACCCGGCCGAGTTCGCCGTCACGTCGCTCTCGCCGCTCATGCACAAGAGCCCGCACTTCGACGGGCGGCGCGACCTCGGCAGGGACGCCGACATTGCCTTCGGGCGGACGGTCGGCCTCATGATGTTAGACATCAAGGATTTAAAGCGCCGGCGGCGGCTCCAGGCCAAGATCATGGGCATCCTCAGCGAGGAAATCGCCAGCGACATGGAACGGCACAACGCCTGCCAAACCCCCGACAATTAACTAATTGGTTATGATATAGATTTATTTGTAATTAGAGAATGAGATATATATTATATTTTACTGACTGAGGCTTTCGCTTATATTTTTTTTTTCGAAAACAAACGAATTTTTTTGCTTTAGGATCCGGTTTCTGAAAATTTTGCATTAAAATCCGAATGCTGCGTAGTGTTTTAGTTTCTTGTGTTGGTAACTGTTTGTGCTAAGCGCGGCGCGTCAAACATAACCTATAAAATTTATTTTTCAAGTTTTTCACGGTTTTTTAATGTTTTTTGTGTAAAAATAGGCGAAAATGGAAATTGAAGAGACGGATTTGCCAAACAATCCGAAAATTCCTTTGGAAAATTTGGTTATTGCTGAAAAAGGTTCCAAAAATTTTGTTGATTGCAGTGAAAACAGCAATGGTCAGTATGACGCTACCTTCAGTGCTAAAAATGACAGTTGCAATGTCATTAATGACACTTGTGTAAACTTCGATGATTGCAAAGTCAATAATGACAGTTGTGGCGGATTTGACATTAGTAATGTCATTAATGACAACTCCGATGTCAAAGATAAAAGTGACAGTTATGTTTCTACTGTCATCAATGACACTCATGATGTCAGTTTGGATGACAAACTGTCCAATGTTAATGGCAGCCCTAATGTCAAAGCTAAAAGCGAAGGTTGTGTTTCTACTATCGTCAATGACACTCACGATAGCAGTTCCGATCACGAGCCCTCGACCAATGTTAATAGCAGCCCTAATGTCAAAGCAAAAAGTGATTTTACTGCCACCAATGACACTCATGATAGCTGTTCTGATCACGAGCCCTCGACCAATGTAAATGGCAGCCTTAACATCAAAGCTAGTTCCGATCACAAGCTCTCAACCAATGTTAATGGCATCCCTAACGTCAAAGCAAAAAGTGATTTTACTGTCACCAATGACACTCATGATAGCTGTTCCGATCACGAGCCCTCGACCAATGTAAATGGCAGCCCTAACGTCAAAGCTAAAAGCAGCAGTTGTGTTTCTACTATCGTTACTGACACTCACGATAGTAGTTCCGATCACGAGCCCTCAACCAATGTTAATGGCAGCCCTAACGTTAAAGCTAATAGTGACAGTTGTGTTTCTACTATCATCAATGACACTCACGATAGCAGTTCTGATTACGAACCCTCGACCAATGTTAATAGCAGCCCTAACGCCCAAGCAAAAAGTGTTTTTACTGCTACCAATGGCACTCGTGATAGCAGTTCCGATCAGGAGCTCTCAACCAATGTTAGTGGCAGCCCTAATGTCAAAGCTAAAAGCGACAGTTGTGTTTCTACCATCGTTACTGACACTCACGATAGTAGTTCCGATCACGAGCCCTCGACCAATGCTAATGGCAGCCTTAACGTCGAAGCAAAAAGTCATTTTACTGTCACCAATGACACTCATGATGATAGTTCCGATGACGAGGTTCCAAGGAAACGGAAACTTTCATTGAGCGATGATGATTCTGGTGGGAGGATGATTCCGAGAAAGAAGATGGCAAGGTTGATTGACAGTGAGTCTGAGCTGGAAGCTAGTGTCGGAGGGAGTGATGATGATTGTATTGGAGGAAGTCGAATGGAGGAACCGATTTACGGAGAAAGGGTCGGGGTAAGTTTTTGACTCTTATGCCGTTTAAAATTTCAACAGTTGCTTCTTGTTTTAGAAGTCTCGATTGTCGGCTTTGTGTGATTCTGACAGTTCTGATGAGGAAGTTGACACAAATCACGATGTCCGATTAGAAGCTTCTGAAAGCTCGAACAACCGTAAGAAGGAACCACCACCGGAAAAACCCAAGAAAGTAAGTAAAGAAATGTCAAACGTTTTGACGTTTGTTGAAATGTATGTGTGCAGATGACAAACAAGGAGGCAATGGAGCAACGGAAGGAGATCGAGTCGGAATCGCAGAGGAGGTTGCGGGAGAGACAGGTCTCGCTGCCGTATCACAAGCCCAAGCAAAGGACTCTGCGGGAGTTCTTGTCGAAGCGGTCCAAGTTTGCCTCAGCTCTGCCTATCGAAACTGCCAGGGATCCACCGGCTGTCGCCATCAAAATGTCCACTCAACATCTCAAAGTTATCACGTAAAACAACATTTTATACAGTTTGACATTTATTTCTGTCAATTTGATTTAAATTGCTGTCACTTTGACTTTTATTTCTGTCACTTTGACTTTTATTGCTGTCACTTTGACTTTTGTCATTGTCATTGAATGTCATTGAAGTTTGCGTTTGTCACTTTGACAATTGTTTCTGTCACTTTGACAATTGTTTCTGTCACTTTGACATTTGTTTATGTCATTGTAGTTTGCGTTTGTCACTTTGACAATTGTTTCTGTCACTTTGACAATTGTTTCTGTCACTTTGACATTTGTTTATGTCGTTGAAGTTTACGTTTGTCACTGTGACAATTGTTTATGTCACTTTGACAATTGTTTCTGTCACTTTGACATTTATTGCTGTCACTTTGACTTTTGTTTCTGTCACTTTGACATTTGTTTCTGTCAGTTTGACATTTGTTTCTGTCACTTTGACTTTTGTTTCTGTCACTTTGACTTTTGTTTCTGTCACTTTTACATTTGTTTCTGTCACTTTGACATTTTTTTTAATTAAATTGACATATATTTCGGTCACTTTGGCGTTTGTTTATGCCATACTGACATTTGCGTTTTTCACTTTGACAACTGTTTTTGACATTTGTTCATGTCACTTTCACATTTCTTTCTGTCACTTTGACATTTATTGCTTTCACTTTGACTTTTGTTTCTGTCACTTTGACATTTGTTTCTGTCACTTTCTTTGTTTCTGACATTTTTTAAAATTAAATTGACATATATTTCGGTCACTTTCCCATTTGTTTATGCAATATTGACATTTGCGTTTGTCACTTTGACATTTGTTTCTGTCACTTTGATATTTGTTTATGTCATATTGACATTTGCGCTTGTCACTTTGACAATTGTTTCTGGCACTTTGACATTTATTGCTGTCACTTTGACTTTTGTTTCTGTCACTTTGACATTTGTTTCTGTCACTTGACATTTTTTAAAATTAAATTGTCATTTATTTCGGTCACGTTGACATTTGTTTATGCCTTATTAACATTTCCGTTTGTCACTTTGACAATTGTTTCTGTCACTTTGACATTTGTATCTGTCACTTTGACATTTATTGCTGTCACTTTGACTTTTATTTCCGTCACATTGACATTTTTTAAAATTAAATTGACATTTATTTCGGTCATTTTGCCATTTGTTTATGCCATATTGACATTTGCGTTTGTCATTTTGACAATTGTGTCTGTCACTTTTGCTTCTATTTGCATTTGTCTATTTGCATTTGCTTCTATCATTTTGACATTTATTGCTGTCACTTTGACTTTTGTTTCTGCCACTTTAACATTTGATTCCGTCATTTGACTTTTTTTAAAATTAAATTGACATTTATTTCGTACACTTTGACATTTGTTTATGCCATATTGACATTTGCGTTTGTGACTTTGACAATTGTTTCTGTCACTTTGATATTTGTTTCTGTCATTTTGACATTTTTTAAAACGAAGTTGACGTATATTTGGGTCACTTTGACCATGAAGTGACCGAAATAAATGTCAATTTGATTTAAAAAAATTTCAAAGTGACAGAAACAAATGTCAAAGTATATTGACATTTGCGTTTGTCACTTTCTGTCACTTTGACAGTTTCTTGAAATTTTTATTTTGTAGGGAGAGAATGCGACAGAGAGAAAAAGAAGTCAAGGAGTTTTTTAAGTCGGACAGTGAGGTTTCGGACGATGAGGCAGTTGAGGAGACAAGTGAGGCTAAAGATGACGAGGTTGAGGTGAAAGATCCTGAGGATGAGATCATTGAGGAAAATAAGGAAATTATTGAGGAAAATCAAGAGAAGACTGAGGAAAAGATTGCGGAAGGAAACCTCAATGAGGTTGTAACCTCAGAAATTTTTAACCCCGAAATTCCAGCTGAAAATGAATCCTCAAAAGTTTCCGACATTGAACCCCAAATTCTGTCTCAAAATGAACTCTCTGAACCTCAAAATGAAATGTCAGACCCTCGAAATGAACTGTCTGAACCTCAAAATGAACTATCTGAACCGCAAAATGAACTGTTTGAACCTCAAAATGAACGGCCTGAACCTCAAAATGAACTGTCTGCACCTCAAAATGGACAGCCTGAACCTCAAAATGGGCAGTCTGAACCTCAAAATGGACAGTCTGAAGCTCAAAATGGGGAGTCTGAACCTCTAAATGGACAGTCTGAACCTCAAAATGGACAGTCTGAACCTCAAAATGGACAGTCTGAACCTCAAAATGAACTGTCTAGATCTCGAAATGAACTGTCTGTTCCTCAAAATGAACTGTCTGAACCTCAAAATGAACTATCTGAACCTCAAAATGAACCTTCAACGTCGTCTAAACCTCAAACCGACATGGATTACTCATTCAACCTCAATGACAGTGATGAACTAGAAGCTAAAATATCTGATTCCTCTCAAGATCCAGAACCTCAAATGACAGAGCTTGAGATATCTGAAGCCCCTCGACAATCTGAAATATCTGAACCACCTCAGAATCCTCAACTGTCCAGAAAAGCCAAACTGTTGGCAAGCCTAAAAGACACCATGCCGAAGCTCAGTGGAGGCCCCAACCTCCTCATCGACCTCGAACGAGGCGTCACCAAACCCGACAAGGTCACGGAACTTATGCAACGCTTCGCACAGCACACCTCCAAGAGGAAAACCCCACAGAAAAACAAAATACAAGTCAGGTAAGACACAGTCAATTGTCAAATTAGTCATTCAATTTGTCACTCATTTTAGTCACTCTGTCATACAACTGTCAATTATTGACATTATTGTTTTAGTATTGTGAGTGTGAGTGGAGGGGGTGAGATCCACAAGGAGCAGTTGGCTGTCAATGTGTTGGATAAGGAGGCTCCGCCTATCAATGAGAAGCCGGGGCTGATGTTGCAGAAGCTCAAGTCTGAGCTGGAGAGCCAGATGGCGTTGCGGCGCACTGAGCTCTGGCGACAGAAACAGAATTCCGTCAAGAATGCCGTGGAGGACGACGAAATGTCAACATTTGAAGGTTAGTTGATGTCAAATTTTTATAGAAATGTCAAATTTGGACAGTTTGTGTCAAAATTTTATGTGTCATATTTGACAGTTTTGTTAGGTTAGATTAAATTTGACATGTCATATTTGACAGTTTTTATGTTTTGTTAGGTTAAATTTGATGTCATATTTGACAGTTTTGTTAGATTAAATTAGACGTGTCATACTTGACAGTTCTGATGTTTTGTTAGGTTAAATTTGATATGTCATATTTGACAGTTTTGTCAGATTAGATTAAACATGGACATGTCATATTTGACAGTTTTGTTTGTTTAAATTTGATATCATATTTGACAGTTTTGTTAGATTAGATTAAATTAGACATGTCATATTTGACAGTTTTGATGTTTTTTTAGGTTATATTTGATATGTCATATTTGATAGTTTTGTTAGATTAGATTAAATTTGGACATGTCATATTTGACAGTTTTGATGTTTTGTTAGGTTAAATTTTATATGTCATATTTGACAGTTTTGTTAGATTAGATTAAATTGGACATGTCATATTTGACAGTTTTGTTGTTTTGTTAGATTAAATTTGATATGTCCTACTTGACAGTTTTAGATTAGATTAAATTAGACATGTCATAATTGACAGTTTTGATGTTTTTTTAGGTTAAATTTGATATGTCATATTTGACAGTTTTGTTAGATTAGAAAAAAATTAGACATGTCATATTTAACAGTTTTCATGTTTTTTTTAGGTTAAATGTGATATGTCATATTTGACAGTTTTGTTAGGCTAGATTAAATTAGAAATTTCATATTTGACAGTTTTTGATGTTTTGTTAGGTTAAATTTGATATGTCATATTTGACAGTTTTGTTAGATTAGAATAAATTAGACATGTCATATTTGACAGTTTTGATGTTTTTTTAGATTAAATTTGATGCCATATTTGACTGTTTTGATGTTTCGTTAGGTTAGGTTAAATTTGACTTGTCATATTTGACAGTTTTGATGTTAGGTTAGATTTAACATGTCATATTTGACAGTTTTGATGTTAGGTTAGGTTAAATTTGACATCTCATATTTGACAGTATTGATGTTTTGTTAGCTTAGGTTAAATTTGATATGTCATATTTGACAGTATTGATGTTTTATTAGGTGAGACTTGTGCAGTGGATGAAGATGACATTCTGGATAATGAAGATGAAGAAGATTTGACAGAATCTGAGGAGGAAATGGAAGAAGATGAAGACGAAGTTGAAGAAGAAAAGCCAAAATACTTCGCTGACGAAGAGGTCAGTCTGACAGCCATCAATTTTGACAACTGTCAAACATTTGACATAAGTCAAACTTGATTAATGGAGTAGATTTGTTTGTTGCAGGCTGAAGAAGAAAATGATGATGAGGATGAAGAGCAGAGTGAAGATGAAGCACCAAGTGAAGATGATTCAAGCTGTCAAAGTAATGTCAAAGCAAAACAGCTGAAACGAATCATCAAACCGTGTGAAGATGACTCAGACGAAAATGACACTCTGCCAAATGACGTTTTGGAGTCTGATACAGGTATTAGTTAACTTCAATTTTTGACATTTGTCAAACTAGTTATCAATATATTTGACACATGTTGTTAATTTTGCAAGGAGATGATGATGATTGTCCCCCGGCTGGCCAATCAAGCAACCACCGAACCCCGAAACGCAACCAGGAAACCTCAAAATCGGACTTGAACTTTTTGACACCTGTGTGTCATTTGACAGGTCTACAGGCGCCTGGAGGCATAGATGAGAGTTTTCTCCAACAGGGGAGCTGCACACCTGAGATTCTCCCACCTGATGAGCCCTCCCCTCTCAAAGGCAATTGGCAGAAGAAACTCTTTGCCGACACTGACATCATCCCAACACAACACGTAAGTTCGACAAACTCTCAGTTCTTGATACATACATTTTTATCGTTTCAGACGTTTGTTGATGATTTGTCGGAAAACGGCTCAGGTGTCTTTCAAACAACAGAAGTGACAGATGATATTTTGACATCACCTGTCAAGCTACCAGAGGTTGAGGTTCCATCGACGCAAGAGCTGATGGACTTGTGTTCTGGAAAGTTCACTTCAGTTGGCAGCACCCAACGGGAACTGTCAAATGAGACAGTTGAGAATGTCACTTTGGGCCAATCAGAGATCAAGAACTTTGACAGCGACAACGATGACAAGTTCATATCGCAGCTGATCGACGAGCAGGAAATGGAGGAGTTCAAGAAGAAGTTCGAGTCGCCTGTCAAATCTTGTCAATTACCCGCCAGTTCAGGCATTCCTGCCAAAACCACCTTCCAATCCTCCGATGAGGAAGACGAGGTGGAAACCACCTTACAAAAGAAGAAGAAACGAAATGTCATCATTGACTCTGGTATGTTGACCTGTCAAAGCATTTGACAATTGTCGCAACTCATATAACACTCTGTTGACAGATGAGGAGTCTGAAGCGGAGGAGCCAGAGGAGACCATCAATCTTCATGACCAAGATGAGGAGGAGGAGGAACTGGAGCCGTCCAAAGAGGTCGATTATGATTCGGAAGAAAACGAAATTGAACTGGTTGATAAACAAACAGGTTAATATTTGACAAATGTCAGAATTTTGACAGATGTCAATTTGACGTTAATTTGACAGATGTCAAAAGTGTTGATAGATGTCAAAAGTTTTGAAAGATGTCAAAAGTTTGACAATAGACCTTTTTACGGTTAGTTAAGCTCATGCGCGTCCGCTTTGTTTCAAAGGGCGGGAATATGCAAGTTTCGGGCACTTTTTCTTATTTTTCACTGGTTATACGTCAAAAAAGTGCCCGAAAACATGGCGGTAATAGACCTTTTTACGGCTAGTTAAGCACATGCGCATCCGCCAAATTTGAAAGGCTGGAATATGAAAGTTTCAGGCTCATATATACGTCAAATATATATACGTCATATATGTCAGTTATACGTATATATATATACGTCATATATGTCAGTTATACGTCAAAAATTTTGGGCAATTTTGATGTATAACATGGCGGATATTGACGCATGTGCACAAAAAAAATGTAACTATGAAAAGGTTTATTGACTCATGCGCATAAAAAAAGGTCATTCCTTGACCTTGTGACACAAATGTCACAAGGTCAAGAAATGACATTTCATTGTGACATTTCTTGTGATTCTTGTTGTAGATGGAAAGGGGGGGAAGTTGAAGGCGTGTGATTTCTTTGAGGAGGAGGCGGAGCTGTCGGAGTCTGAGTGGGGCAGTGAGGATGAGGACGAGGGAGGCCTCGACATCCTCGACACAGAACAGGGGGACTCCGAGAAGTTCGATGAGGACAAAGTCCGCACTGAAATTGAAAAGCTACACATGTTAGTCTGACACTTTCCTCAATACTTATTTTAATAGTTTGACAGTTATGTTCAAAATTTACCTGTTATGTTCCTAGTTTGACAGTTATGATAAAAGTTTGACAGTTATGATAAAAATTTGACAGTTATATTCAAAGTTTGTCAGTTATGTTCAACGTTTGACAGTTGTGTTAAAAGTTTGACAGTTAAGATAAAAGTTTGACAGTTATGTCAAAATTTAACAGTTATGTTCAAAGTTTGACAGTTATCTTCAAATTTTGACAGTTATGATAAAAGTTTGACAGTTATGTTCAACATTTGACAGTTGCGGTAAAACTTATGCTATGTTCAAAATTTGACAGTTATGTTCGAAGTTTGACAGTTAAGTTAAAAGTTTGACAGTTTGAGTTATCTTAAATGACAGTTATGTCAATTTTGTTAATAGTTTGACAATTCTGTTAAGGAAGTTATAGTTTGGAACCTTGACAACTGCCACTATTTTGTTGTCTAACTTTTGACATTTTTTTTGATGCAGGCGTCAAATTTTGGACGACGACAATCGAGAAGTCAAAATCCTTCAGGAGCTCCTACTGGAAGATGGGGAACTCCATGGCGCCGGACGTCAAAGACAGTTCCGCTGGAAAAACATCGGTAAGTTTGACAGATGTCAAATTTTGACAAATCATATTTTAACAGATGTAAAATTTTGACAGATCAGATGTTAACAGTCGTAACATTTTGACAGATATGACATTTTGACAGATCAAATTTTAACAGTTATAACATTTTGGCAAATATGACATTTTGACAGATCAGATTTTCACAGATGTAACATTTTGACAGGTATAACATTTTGAGAGATCATATTTTAACAGATGTAACATTTTGACAGGTATGACTTTTTGACAGATCAGATTTTATCAGATGTAACATTTTGACAGATATGACAGGTATGACATTTTGACAGATCAGATTTTAACAGATGTAACATTTTGATAGATATGACATTTTGACAGATCAGATTTTTAACAGATGTAACATTTTGACAGATATGACATTTTGACAGATCAGATTTTAACAGATGTAACATTTTGACAGATCAGATTTTAACAGATCTTACATTTTGACAGATTTGACTGTTTGACAGATATGACATTTTGACAGATCAGATTTTAACAGTTGTAACATTTTGACAGATATGACATTTTGACAGATCAGGTTTTAACAGATGTAACATTTTGACAGATTTGACTGTTTGACAGATATGACATTTTGACAGATCAGATTTTAACAGTTGTAACGTTTTGACAGGTATGACATATTGAGAGATCAGATTTTAACAGATGTAACATTTTGACAGATATGACATTTTGACAGACCAGATTTTAACAGATGTATCATTTTGACAGATATGACTGTTTGACAGATACGACATTTTGACAGATCAGATTTTAACAGATGTAACATTTAGACATATATGACATTTTGACAGATTTTTACAGATGTAACATTTTGACAGATATGACATTTTGACAGATCAGATTTTAACAGATGTAACATTGTGACAGATTTGACTGTTTGACAGGTATGACATTTTGACAGATCAGATTTTAACAGATGTAACATTTTGACAGATATGACATTTTGACAGATCAGATGTGAAATTTTGACAGATGTCACATTATTTTGACAATTATCAAAATAACTATTAAATTGATAGTTGTTATAACTGTCAACACTTGGCATTTTGTTTTTAGACAGTCAGATGAATGACAGTGAGGGACGTAATGTCGAAGACGGAGAAAATCAGCCGGTTGAGGAGGAGGACGAAGACGATGAGTTAGAATGGAGGAGGAAGCGTCACGAAAGGGAACTCTTCCTCAGAAAGGTAGCAGCTCTCGAATGTCATTTTTGACACTAAATGCATCTGTCACCTTTGGTCTATCTGTTTTTCATTTTAGAATTCGCAAGGCAGTCAGGAGCGTGTTCCAGTGGATTGCGATTTGACACTGTCAACTGACAGTCAGGTTATCAAGCTGGGTCAGAAGGCTATCATCCGTAATAATTCGCAACCTGGCAAAGTTGAGCCTGTCAAAAGTGTCATCAATGTCAAACAATCGTTCTCGTTATTGGTAAGTGTCAAATTTTGAAATCTGGCAATTTTTTTGTCAACTGTCAACTTTTTTTTACAACTCATCTTTTTTTTTGACAACTGTCAATTTTTTTTGACAACTGTCAATTTTTTTTTGACAACTGTCAATTTTTTCTTTAGACAACTCAATCTTTTTTGACAACTGTCAATTTTTTTTGACAACTGTCAATTTTTCTTAGACAACACAATTTTTTTTGACAAATGTCAATTTTTTATAACTGTCAATTTTTTTTAGACAACTAAATTTTTTTTGACAAGTGTCAATTGTTTTTTGACAACTGTCATTTTTTTTGACAACTGTCAATTAACAACTGACAACACATTTTTTTTTTTACAAATGTCAATTTTTTTTTAACTCAATTTTTTTTAGACAACTCAATTTTTTTTGACAACTGTCAATTTTTTTTTTAACTGTCAATTTTTTTAGACAACTCAATTTTTTTTGATAACTGTCAATTTTTTTTTTACAGCTGTTAATTTTTTTTTGACAGCTGTCAATTTTTTGTTGACAACTCAATTTTTTTTGAAAACTCATCTTTTTTGGCAACTGTCAATTTTTTTTGACAACTCATTTTTTTTTGACAACTGTCAATTTTTTTTAGACAACTAATTTTTTTTTGACAAGTGTCAATTGTTTTTTGACAACTGTCAATTTATTTTTGACAACTGTCAATTAACAACTGACAATACAATTTTTTTTTGCCAAATGTCAATTTTTTTTAACTCAATTTTTTTTAGACAACTCAATTTTTTTTTGACAACTGTCAGTTTTTTTTTTTACAACTGTCAATTTTTTTAGACAACTCAATTTTTTTTGATAACTGTCAATTTTTTTGACAACTTAATTTTTTTTTGACAGCTGTCAATTTTCTGTTGACAACTCATTTTTTTTTAGAAAACTCATCTTTTTGGCAACTGTCAATTTTTTTTGACAACTCAATTTTTTTTTTGATAACTGTCAATTTTTTTTAGACAACTCAATCTTTTTTGACAAGCATCCATTTTTTTTAACAACTGTCAACTTTTTTTTTGACAACTCATCTTTTTTGACAACTGTCAATTTTTTTTGACAACTGTCATTTTTTTTGACAACTGTTATTTTTTTTTGACAACTGTTTTGTCTTAGAATAAACGTGGATCGTTTTTGACAAGAACTGACAAAGTGTTGGCACGAGTGGCAGAGTTCACCAAGATTCAAGAAATGACAGTTGGAGGTGCCAAAAAATCGCGCAACTTCGTCTTTCAATCGGTCAATCCGTCCGAAGCCTCCACCTCCTCACTGGTAATTAAACTGACATCTGTCACAGTTTTGACATTTGTTCATTTTATGACATTTGTCCATTTTGTGACTTTTGTCCATTTTGTGACATTTGTCCATTTTGTGACATTTGTTGAAATTTTGACAATTGTTTTGAATTTCCTGACGTTTTCTTTGCATTAGGATAAGAAGAGGAAGGCGCAAAGGGACGGTACGCCCCTGGCCATCAAGAAAATGCGTCTGAATGCGCTCAGTCCGGCCCTGCAGAAGAAAACGGACAAAAATATGAAGAAAAAACTGTTTGGGGGCGGCGCTGGATGGTGACACCTGTCAAACTGTCACTTATGACATATGTCAAGTTGAACTTGTATAGGTCCATGCACGTCAAATTTGACAAGTCAAATTTCACAACTGTCATATTTGACATTTTCATTGTTTCTCAATTGTATATTTGTATTTATATTTTGCCAATTTTTGTAAATCTTTTTGTTTTATTGGTCGCATATTGGTAACCAACTTCACCCCACACAGTTTTTGTTAAGAAAATTTGGATTTCTTCCGATTTTGAAGAAACGGTTAGAGATACAAGAAGATCGCTCAAGAGAAAATTGTAGAGGAATGAACAAGGAAGAGATAGTTGAAAAGTAGAAACTTTTAGCTCAATTAGTTCTCGAGTTATGGATCATTGAAATTTCGGTCAGTTAGGTTAGCTTAGGTCAACCAATTTGGATTTCTTCCAATTGTGAAGAAACGGTTGGAGATACAAGAAGATCGCTTAAGGGAAATTTGTAAAGGGGTGAATAAGGAAGAGATAGATGGAAACTAGAAACTCTTAGCTCAATTAGTTCTCGAGTTAAGGTTCATTGAAATTTTGGTCAGTTAGATTAGCTTAGGTCAACCAATTTGGATTTCTTCCGATTCTGAAGAAACGGTTGGATAGACAAGAAGATCGCTTAAGGGAAAGTTGTAGAGGAATGAATAAGGAAGAGATAGTTGGAAAGTGGAAACTAATAGCTCAATTAGTTTTCGAGTTATGGTTCATTGAAATTTCGGTCAGTTAGGTTAGCTTAGGTCAACCAATTTGCATTTCTTCCGATTGTGAAGAAACGGTTGGAGATGCAAGAAGATCGCTTAAGGGAAAATTGTAGAGGGATGAATATGGAAGAGATAGCTGAAAAGTAGAAACCTTTTGCTCAATTAGTTCTGGAATTGTGCTTCATTGAAGTTTTGGTCAGTTAGGTTAGGTTCGGTCAATCAATTTGGATTTCTTCCGATTGTAAAGCAACGGTTGGAGATACAAGAAGACAGCTTAAGGGAAAATTGTAGAGGGATGAACAAGGAAGAGATAGCTGGGAAGTAGACAGTCTTATCTTCATTACTTCTTTGCCTGTTTGCCTCTTTTAAGTATTGGTAGCTGTTTTCTTGCATGTTTTCGCGTTTGTGACGAAACTATTCAAGTTGGAAGAAACTTTCTGGAAGCAAATTTGTAGGAGGGCGATTAAGGAAGAGAACGTTGAAGACCAGACGGCTTCAGCTCAATTAGTTTTTGAGTTATGACTCGTTATGACTCGAAAACAGAAATAAATCAGTAAGTGAAACTTTATCACAGACAATCGGGAAGGAAACAGCGTTAACTTTATTTCTTCTTGTGTTGTAGGTCTTGTTGGATTTGATCGAAGCTCTTGCCTTTGGTCTCAGGCACGAAGAGCATCACGAAAATGGCGCAGGCGAGGCAGGAGCCGCCGAAGATCCAGAACATCGTGTATCTGCCCAGAAAGTCGGAGATAGTCACGAAGAATTTCGAGACGAGGAACATGACGAAGAGCTTGTAGGTGATGGAGAAGCTCACCGCGATGCCTTTAACGTTGGCGGGGTAGAGCTCCCCGACGAGCACGAACGGCAGGTTCATGATGCCGATGTTCACCGCGTAGATGTAGATGGCGATGGCGGTCGTCGGCAGCCACGAAAGGACGGAAACATCAACAGAGGTTTCGTCTTGTAAGTAGAAGTACACGCCTTCTGCGATCATAGCTATGGAACAAGACACTCCAGAGATAATAAAGAGAGGCTTCCTACCAAGCCGTTCCACTAGGATCGAGGCTGAAAGCGCGGAAGGAAACTCAATCGCACCAAAGATAATCGACGAGTATTCGGCGGGAATTGTAGAACCGGAAGCGGAAATGATGCTTTGCAAGTAAGGCTTGACCGCTATGTACCCACAGGTGCATTCAAACGTCTGAATCCCAATAGTTAACGCAAACAATTTCCAGAAATTGGGAGATTTCGTGAATTCGACAAAGCTCCCTCCCTTTAAATCCTCGCTCACGATCTCCTCGATCTTCATCAGCTTCTTCTCCAACGCGTCCTCGCCGATCCCGTCCACCGCGAGCCGCCGCAGCGAGTCCTTCGCCTCCTCCCTCCTGTTCCTCTTCACTAAATAATGCGGAGACTCCGGCATGAAGATAAAGCTCGCGAAGAACGCTATGGGAAAGCACCCGAGGATTATCGCGAGGACGTTGTAGGAGACGAAAGGCCCCACGGAGAGCACGATGAAGTTGCCGCAGAGCTTCATCCAGGAGAACGCGGTCGCCAGTAAACCGCGGATGTCCGGGTCGGATATCTCGCCGATGTACATCGCTGCCACCTACAACCGTTCCAAAAGTTAGTACCCACCATTTTTCCTATCTTAACCTAACACTTACTATGAACGTAATTGCGCTGCCGAATCCGCCGATGAACCTCGCGGCGTAAATGTACCAAATGTTGTCTCCGAAGAGGATCAACATCCAAGGGACGAAGTAGAAGAACGCGGAGGATAGTAGCGTCGGTTTGCGCCCCAATTTTTCCACCACGGGCGCCACTAGCGGACACATTGGCACTCCGCCCAGTAGGAAGAGCGCGACCACCCATGAACCTTCCTCCTGAAAACAAAAATTTTTGAAATCGGAATACAGGTTGCGGAGTTATCGCAGTTTTTGTGTGTAAATTTGACATAACCTCAACAATCTCAAAGTTTAAATCGGCTGTAACTTCTTTGTTTTTGAATATTTTTTGGATTAGTTTTCGGAAATTGCTTCGTTTATCTAATACCTATACTTCCCAACAGCGTTCTTTTGTTTACATCAATATCTGTGGTTGCAAAGCGCAAAAGGTTGTTTTTTTTCACAAATTCCGCATCAAACGAGCAGTTGCAACGAATTTCCTTCGAAACTACGCAGCGGTCTTCGCAAAGAAAATCGCCGATGTAAGCTTAAATATTAGTTTTAAAAACTCCATTTGTTAACGCGATTTGTAAAGGATTCTTTAAGGAATGTTTTCGCGAAAACACTTTTGCATTCCGTCAAACGTAGCGCGTGTTATCTCGGTTTTTGTGCGAAAATTTGACATAACCTCAACAATCTCAAAGTTTGAATGCCTGTAACTTTTTTGTTTTTCAATATTTCTTGGATTAGTTTTCGGAAATTGCTTCGTCTATCTAATACCTATACTTTCCAACAGCGTCCTTTTTTGCGTCAAAATATGTGATTGCAAAGCGAAAAAAACGTTTTTTTCACAAACTCCGCATCGAACGAGCTGTTGCAACGAATTTCCGTCGAAACTTCGCACAGAAACTCGCCGGTGTAAGCTTAAATATTAATTTTACAAACTACATTTGTTAACGCGATTTGTAAAGGATTCTTCAAGGAATTTTTTAGCGAAAACCCTTTTGCATTCCGTCAAACATAGCGCGAGTTATTGGATTTTTTGTGCGGAAATTTGACATAACCTCAACAATCTCAAAGTTTGAATGCCTGTAACTTTTTTGTTTTTGAATATTTTTTGGATTAGTTTTCGGAAATAGCTTCGTCTATCTAATACTTATACTTCCCAACAGCGTTCTTTTGTTTACGTCAAAATCTGAGGTTGCAAATCAAAAAAACGTTTTTTCCTAAAATATTCCATTTTTTCACAAATTCCTCATCAAACGAGCAGTTCCAACGAATTTCCGTCGAAACTTCGCACAGAAACTCGCCGGTGTAAGCTTAAATATTAATTTTACAAACTACATTTGTTAACGCGATTTGTAAAGGATTCTTCAAGGAATATTTTGGTGAAAACAGTTTTGCATTCCGTCAAACGTAGCGTGAGTTATTGCGGTTTTTGTGCGTAAATTTGACATAACCTCAACAATTTTAAAGTTTGAATGCCTGTAACTTTTTTGTTTTTCAATGTTTTTTAGATTAATTTTCGGAAATTGCTTCGTGTATCTAATACCTATACTTCCCAACCGCGTTCTTTTGTTTACGTCAAAATTTGTGGTTGCAAATCGGACAAAAAAAATTTTTTCACAATTCCGCATCAAACGAGCAGTTACAACGAATTTCTGTCGAAACTTCGCACAGAAAATCGCCGATATAAGCTTAAATATTAATTTTACAAACTCCATTTGTTAACGCGATTTGTAAAGGATTTTTCAAGGAATGTTTTGGTGAAAACACTTTTGCATTCCGTCAAACGTAGCGCGAGTTATCGCGGTTTTTGTGCGGAAATTTGACATAACCTCAACTATCTCAAAGTTTGAATGCCTGTAACTTCTTTGTTTTCCAATATTTTTTGGATTACTTTTCGGAAATTGCTTCGTCTATGTAATACCTATACTTCCCAACAGCGTTCTTTTGTTTAAGTCAAAATCTGTGATTGTAAAGCGAAAAAAACGTTTTTTTCACAAATCCTCTATCAAACGAGCAGTTACAACAAATTTCCGTCGAAACTTCGCACAGAAAATCGCCGATGTAAGCTTAAATATTAATTTTACAAACTCCATTTGTTAACGTGATTTGTAGAGGATTCTTCAAGGAATGTTTTGGTGAAAACACTTTTGCGTTACGTCAAACGTAGCGCGTGTTATCGCGGTTTTTGTGCGAAAATTTGACATAACCTCAACAATCTCGAAGTTTGAATGCTTATAACTTTTTTGTTTTCCAATATTTTTTGGATTAGTTTTCAGAAATTGCTTCGTCTATCTAATACCTATACCTCCCAACCGCGTTCTTTTATTTACGCCAAAATCTGTGGTTAAGAGACAGAAAATCGCCGATTTAATCTTACATATTAATTTTACAAACTCCATTTGTTAACGCGATTTGTAAAGTATTCTTCAAGGAATGTTTTGGTGAAAACATTTTTGCATTCCGTCAAACGTAGCGCGAGTTATTGCGGTTTTTGTGCGGAAATTTGACATAACCTCAACAATCTCAAAGTTTGAATGCTTATAACTTTTTGTTTTCCAATATTTTTTGGATTAGTTTTCAGAATTGCTTCGTCTATCTAATACCTATACCTCCCAGCCGCGTTCTTTTATTTACGCCAAAATCTGTGGTTAAGAGACAGAAAATCGCCTATGTAATCTTACATATTAATTTTACAAACTCCATTTGTTAACGCGATTTGTAAAGTCTTCTTCAAGGAATGTTTTGGTGAAAACATTTTTGCATTCCGTCAAACGTAGCGCGAGTTATTGCGGTTTTTGTGCGGAAATTTGACATAACCTCAACAATCTCAAAGTTTGAATGCCTGTAACTTTTTTGTTTTTCAATATTTTTTGGATTAGTTTTCGGAAATTGCTTCGTCTATCGAATACCTATACTTCCCAACAGCGTTCTTTTGTTTACGTGAAAATCTTTGGTTGCTAATCGAAAAAAACGTTTTTTTCACAAATTCACTTTCAAACAAACAGTACAACGAATTTTATTCGAAACTACGCAGCGGTCTTCGCAAAGAAAATCGCGAAGCTATGCTTAAATATTAATTTTACAAACTCTATTTGTTAACGCGATTTGTAAAGGATTCTCCAAGGAATGTTTTGGTGAAAACATTTTTGCATTCCGTCAAACGTAGCGCGAGTTATTGCGGTTTTTGTGCGGAAATTTGACATAACCTCAACAATCTCAAAGTTTGAATGCTTGTAACTTTTTTGTTTTTGAATATTTTTTGGATTAGTTTTCGGAAATAGCTTCGTCTATCTAATACTTATACTTCCCAACAGCGTTCTTTTGTTTACGTCAAAATCTGAGGTTGCAAATCAAAAAAAACGTTTTTTTCTAAAATGTTCCATTTTTTCACAAATTCCTCATCAAACGAGCAGTTTCAACGAATTTCCGTCGAAACTTCGCACAGAAACTCGCCGGTGTAAGCTTAAATATTAATTTTACAAACTACATTTGTTAACGCAATTTGTAAAGGATTCTTCAAGGAATATTTTGGTGAAAACACTTTTGCATTCGGTCAAACGTAGCGCGAGTTATCGCGGTTTTTGTGCGGAAATTTGAGATAACCTCAACAATCTCAAAGTTTGAATGCTTATAACTTTTTTGTTTTCCAATATTTTTTGGATTAGTTTTCAGAAATTGCTTCGTCTATCTAATACCTATACTTCCCAACCGCGTTCTTTTATTTACGCCAAAATCTGTGGTTAAGAGACAGAAAATCGCCGATGTAATCTTACATATTAATTTTACAAACTCCATTTGTTAAGGCGATTTGTAAAGGATTCTCCAAGGAATGTTTTGGTGAAAACACTTTTGCATTCGGTCAAACGTAGCGCGAGTTATCGCGGTTTTTGTGCGGAAATTTGACATAACCTCAACAATCTCAAAGTTTGAATGCCTGTAACTTCTTTGTTTTTTAATATTTTTTCGATTAGTTTTCGGAAATTGCTTCGTGTATCTAATACCTATACTTCCCAACCGCGCTCTTTTGTTTACGTCAAAATTTGTGGTTGCAATTCGAAAAAAACGTTTTTTTTCGCAAATCCTCTATCAAACGAGCAGTTACAACGAATTTCCGTCGAAACTTCGCACAGAAAATCGCCGATGTAAGCTTAAATATTAATTTTACAAATTCCATTTGTTAATGCCATTTGTAAAGGATTCTACAAGGAATATTTTGGTGAAAACACTTTTGCATTCCGTCAAACGTAGCGCGAGTTATTGCGGTTTTTGTGCGAAAATTTGACATAACCTCAACAATCTCAAAGTTTGAATGCCTGTAACTTTTTTGTTTTCCAATATTTTTTGGATTAGTTTTCGGAATTTGCTTCGAGTATTTAATACCTATACTTTCCTACCGCGTTCTTTTGTTTACGTCAAAATCTGAGAATGCAAATCAAAAAAACGTTTTTTACACAAATTCCGCATCAAACGAGCAGTCACAACGAATTTCTATCGAAACTTCGCAATGGTCTTCGCACAGAAAATCGACGATGTAAGCTTAACTATAAATTTAACACACTCGATTTATTAACGCGATTTGTAAAGGATTCTTCAAGAAATGTTTTGGCGAAAACACGTTTGCTTTACGTCAAACGTAGCGCGAGTTATTGCGGTTTTAGTGCGAAAATTTGACATAACCTCAACTTTGGCAATGCTTTAAACCTAAATATCTTCGTTGTTTTTCAATATTTTTTTAAATTTTTTTCGGGAAGTTCTTCCACGTGGATTAGGGTATACTTTTAGCAGTTGAAAAACTTGAAAATATGTTTTTTAATTTCTGTTGGGAATGTGAGATAATTAAGAATGTGTTGCTTACGTCTGTGATGGTGCGTCCGATTGGTGAGGTGTTGGGGTCTTCGAGGTTCGGTAGAGATGGGGACGGCCACGCGACGTTCGAAGATAGGCAGGTTAGCGTGAAGGCAGCTAGATGGAGTGAGGAACGTTGCGGCGTGAGAATTTCGAAAATCGGACGGGCCGTTTGGGAGTTGTCGCGGAAAAACCGAGAAACAAAAGAGCGCCGATTTTGGAAATTTGGCTGTAACTTTGTTGTTTGTCGGAATTTTTGAAAAATTCAAAGAACGAATGTCGTTTAGATTTCAACCTAGTTTCCAAATATGTCATTTTTTTTGGATTAGTTTGAAAAAAAAATCCCGACCGATTTCCAAAATTCTATCACCACTTGAGATCTTAAGATCCGGTTTTGATTTTAAATTTACCTGAAATCGCCGCTGCACACTGCATATATCTAAACTGTTTCAACCGCTTGAACAACATTTCAAATCTGTGTACAAAGCGCAGCCCATTGCAGGTTTTAAGTCCAAATTATAACGCGTCTCATCTCCACTTCAGATTAGATTAATCTTCGATTCATTTGATTCGACTCATGTTTTGTTTTCTGTGCATTCCTTGCAATACTTTTATCGTTATCGTCCATACTTTTGCGTTATCACCCAAACACAAAGTTTGTGAGCTTATAACTCAATCAATTTCAGCCCGATTTTCTTGTCTTATATCTCATTTTGTAGATAATTTAATGTAGTTTAAGCACAGTATTAACTCATTTAAATATTATTAATATCTTCGAAGATATAACGAATCTTAGAAATCGATGCGCATACGTTATAGTTAATTTTCAAACTACGATTGTTAACTAAGTCTTAAGGCTACGTAAACTTGTTATATATCATTTTAAAGCTAATTTAATCTAGTTTAAGGATTATATTAACTTATTCCAAGATTCCTTATATTTTCGGAAATAACGCAGTTTTTATAAACTTAGTTTTGTTTAGGTTACAACTCCGTCGACTTTTTATTTCGTGCAACGTAGGCTACCCAATTAACAACAATTTTTAGATATCTACCAGACAAATTTAAATTGGATTTGTTGGATAAAGGCTTTGTTCCGGTTTATTTTCGTGCCATTATTCGAGCTAGAAACTGCGAAAACTTGCAAAAAATGAACGTCAAGCTGGTTTTGAATTGCAGTATTGGCAACCAAACTCGCAAGTTATTCTGTCAAAGAAAAATAAATTTCAAATGTTTGCAATGTTTTACCGAATCGTTTTTGCAATTTCGCGCAATTTTCGCTCGAAAATTCGAAAGTTTTCAGAAAATGAACGAGTTTTGACTCTTGCAATATAGGCAACCAAACTCGCAAACTACTGTGTCAAAGATAAATAAAATTCAAATTTTTTGAATTTATTTTTGCAATTTCGCACAATTGTTGCCAAATTGAACGCTTTTTTTGTTTTGGATATGACCAGGTAGAGGATTTACAAGTCTTGCCCGGAATCGGATTAACGACCCGCTGGGCTTAAACCCACCGAGCTTATGCAAATCTCGAATTTTCGCGATTTTTCCCAACCTCTGCGTGTTTTTCCGAAAATAAACAAAGGGGTGATAAAGCTGATCCTCGGCCGAATCCAAAAATACCCTAATCTCGCTTTCAGCTTCGACCGTAAAAGAGATACGCACGTTTACAGTCTGGATTCCCGAAACTCGCTTTTCCCAAAATATTGCCGAGGCCATAAAACTTACGAAAACGACCCAAACTGCGTTTTACATATTAAGGAACGCTGGATCCAAATCTATCCTTAGTTTTTGCCTGCGATTTCTAATTCTTAAAATATCAAGCCTCAAACTTCAAGCACCAAAAACAAAACTAAATCCGTAGACTTATTTTATTTCCTTGATATCGCCTTTAATCAACAAGATTTTGCAAAAACGCAAACTTTTGTCTTAAACGCATAGAACTGAAGATTCAAAAATGGTTTTTGAATTTTATCTGGCACTTCCGGTTCTGAAAATACCAAGCCTCAAAGTGTTACCTCTCGAAAACAAACTAAATTTTACTTGACTTGTCTTGTTTGCTCGATATCTTCCTTAATCCGCAAGTTTTAGCAAAACGCAAACTTTTTTCTTAAACGCATTGAATTGAAGATTCGAAAACGGTTTTTGAATTTGAGCTGGCACTTCCGGTTCTGAAAATATCAAGCCTCAAAGTGATACCTCTCGAAAACAAACTAAATTTTAAGACGTGTTTTGTTTGCTCGATATCTCCCTTAATCCACAAGATTTAGCAAAACGTAAACTTTTGTCTTAAACGCTTTGAATTGAAGATTCAAAAACGGTTTTTGCATTTCAGCTGGCACTTCCGGTTCTGACAATATCAAGCCTCAAAGTGAAACCTCTCGAAAACAAAGTAAATTTTTAGACTTGTCTTGTTTGCTAGATATCTTCCTTAATCCGCAAGTTTTTGCAAAACGCAAACTTTTCTCTTAAACGCATTGAATTTAAGATTCAAAAACGGTTTTTGCATTTCAGCTGGCACTTCCGGTTCTCAAAATATCAAGCCTAAAAGTTAAGTCTCTCAAAAACAGACTAAATTCTTAGACGTGTCTTGTTTGCTTGATATCTTCGTTAATCTAGAAGATTTTTTAAGGCTAAAAACTTTGCTTTAAAGATCTTGAATTGGTGTTTCCGAGTGTGTTTTTGAATTTCCGGTGGCGTTTCCGGTTCCGGAATTATAACCTTAGAAAATATACTAAAACATTTTTGGACTTTTCTAATTTATTCTAGATTTCATTTAAAGGTTGTTTGGTAGGAAATTCAATTCTCTACAGATTATTCGAATGAAATTTTGCGTTAAATTCCCTAGTTTTAAAGTTATTTGGGAAAAAGCGACAACCATGTTAAACGTGAAAAACTGAAAAATTAACTGAAACTCGTTTAGTTTCAACTAGACAGGAATGCGGATTGCAGTTTCTTGTCGCAAATGTAATTCTCTACAAATTATTCAAACGATTTTTTTGCATAAATTTGCTAGTTTTTGAGTTATTTGGGAAAAACCGTCAGCGCAGTCAAACTAAAACAACTAGAAAAACATCTATAACTCGTTTAGTGTTAATAAAATGAAAACGGGATTTCTACTGTTTTATAGAAAATTTAATTCTCTACGAATCATTCTAACGATTTTTTTGCATTAATTTGCTAGTTTTTGAGTTATTTGGGAAAAACCGTCAGCGCAGTCAAACTAAAACAACTAGAAAAACATCTACAACTCGTTTAGTGTTAACAAAATTAAAACGGGATTTCCACGGTTTAATAGTAAATTTAATTCTCTACAAATTATTCAAACGATTTTTTTGCATACATTTGCTAGTTTTTGAGTTATTTGGGAAAAACCGTCAACGGACTCAAACTGAAACAACTAGAAAAACATCTACAGCTCGTTTAGTTTTAACAAGATGAAAACGGGATTTCCACTGTTTTATAGCAAATTTAATTCTCTATAAAGTTTTCTAATAACTTTTTTCAAAAAACTTAACATTTTTTTAGTTATTTGCAAAAAATCGTAGTTTATGACAGCTGTCAGATTTCGCTAAAACCTTTATAACTTGTACAACTCAATAGATATTTCAACAAAATTTTCGTGATTGAATAGACAATTTAGTTGCCTATAAATTACCTTTGAGTGATTTTGGTCGGAAATTGATAGTTTCAGAGTTATTTAGAAAATAGTTGAGATAGGCAAGATTTTGCAAAATTAAAAAATCTCAATAACTTTGTTAAACAAAAAATATAGGGGAATTTGTTGCTGTTGCGTTGTAGGGAATTGAATTTGCTACAAATTTTCTCCTTTGATGTTTTTTGATAAGTTCGTCTGTAATCGCAGAATTAGTGCAACTCTTCCAAATTTGCAATTTTAGTCATAGCTTGAGAACTAGACTAGGCAAAAAATCGCAATTAGATGCAATTTGTAGCTGGGTTATTTAGTTTTAAGACAACGAAAACTAATCTGGATTACGTCTACTAGTTCGTTTGTAATTGAAGAATTACTAAATCCACTCCAGAAACTTTAATCTTGATTGCGTCTAATTCAAAGTTTGAGTTTAATTAGCCACAGCTTGACGATTAGACTAGTTAAGATAGTCCAGCTAGTGTTAGTTTGTAGCTGTATTATCTAGTTTTAAGATTGAGTAAACTAATCTGCAATAAGTCGACTAGTTCGTTTGTAATCGCAGAATTAGTGCAACTACTTCAAAACTGCAAGATTAGTCGTAACGTGAGAACTAGACTAGATAGAAAATTCCAATTAGATGGAATTTGTAGCTGTGTTATTTAGTTTTAGGACAACGAAAACTAATCTGGATTAGGTCGACTAGTTCGTTTGTAATTTAAGAATTAGTATATCCATTATAAATTGGATGTGTCTAATTCAAAGTTTGAGTTTAATTGCTCACAGCTTGAGAACTAGACTAGTTAGGATAGTCCAGCTAGTGTTAGTTTGTAGCTGCATTATCTAGTTTTGAGACAGCGGAAACCAATCTGGAATAAGTCGACTAGTTCGTCTGTAATCGCGGAATTAGTGCAACTACTTCAAAACTGCAAGGTTAGTCGTAGCTTGAGAACTAGACTAGGTAGAAAATCGCAATTAGACGCAATTTGTAACTGTGTTATTTAGTTTTAAGACAGCGAAAACTAATCTGGATTAAGTCGACTAGTTCCTTTGTACTTGAGGAATTAGTAAATCCACTCTAGAAACTTTAATCTTGATTGCGTCTAATTCAAAGTTTGAGTTTAATTGCACACAGCTTGAGAACTAGACTAGCTAGGATAGTCCAGTTAGTGTTAGTTTGTAGCTGCATTATCTAGTTTTAAGACAGCGGAAACTAATCTGGAATAAATCGACTAGTTAGTCTGTAATCGCGGAATTAGTGCAACTACTTCAAAACTGCAAGGTTAGTCGTAGCTTGAGAACTAGACTAGGTAGAAAATCGCAATTAGACGCAATTTGTAACTGTGTTATTTAGTTTTAAGACAACGAAAACGAATCTGGATTAAGTCGCCTAGTTCGTTTGTAATTGAAGAATTAGTAAATCCGCTCCAGAAACTTTAAACTTGATTGCGTCTAATTCAAAGTTTGAATTTAATTGGTCACAGCTTGAGAACTAGACTAGTTAGGCTAGCCTAGCTAGTGTTAGTTTGTAGTTGCATTATCTAGCTTTAAGACGGCGTAAACTAATCTGCAATAAGTCGACTAGTTCGTCTGTAATCGCAAAATTAGTGCAACTACTTCAAAACTGCTAGATTAGTCATAGCTTGAGAACTAGACTAGGTAGAACATTGCAATTTGTAGCTGTGTTATTTAGTTTTAAGACAGCGAAAACGAATCTGGATTAAGTTGACTAGTTCGTTTGTTATTTAAGAATTAGTAAATCCGCTCCAGAAATTTTAATCTTGATTGCGTCTAATTCAAAGTTTGAGTTTAATTAGTCGCAGCTTGAGAACTAGACTAGTTAAGATAGTCCAGCTAGTGTTAGTTTGTAGCTGTTTTATCTAGTTTTAAGACGGCGTAAACTAATTTGGAATAAGTCGACTAGTTAGTCTGTAATCGGAGAATGAGTGCAACTAGTTCCAAAACTGCAAGATTAGTCACAGCTTGAGAACTAGACTAATTAGAAAATTGGAATTAGACGCAATTTGCAGCTGCGTTATTTAGTTTTAAGACAACGAAAACTAATCTGGATTACGTCGACTACTTCGTTTGTAATTGAAGAATTAGTAAATCCACTCCAGAAACTTAAATCTTGATTGAGTCTAAATCTAAGTTTGAGTTTAATTAGCCACATCTTGAGAACTAGACTAGTTAGGATAGTCCAGCTAGTGTTAGTTTGTAGCTGCATTATCTAGTTTTAAGACAGCGGAAACTAATCTGGAATAAGTCGACTAGTTCATCTGTAATCGCAGAATTAGTGCAACTACTTCAAAACTGCTAGATTAGTCATAGCTTGAGAACTAGACTAGGTAGAAAATTACAATTAAACGCAATTTGTAGCTGTGTTATTTAGTTTTAAGACAGCGAAAACGAATCTGGATTAAGTCGACAAGTTCGTTTGTTATTTAAGAATTAGTAAATTCGCTCCAGAAATTTTAATCTTGATTGCGTCTAATTTAAAGTTTGAGTTTAATTAGTCGCAGCTTGAGAACTAGACTAGTTAAGATAGTCCAGCTAGTGTTAGTTTGTAGCTGTATTATCTAGTTTTAAGACGGCGTAAACTAATTTGGAATAAGTTGACTAGTTCGTCTGTAATCGGAGAATTAGTGAAACTACTTCCAAAATTGCAAGATTAGTCACAGCTTGAGAACTAGACCAGATGGAAATTCGCAATTAGACGCAATTTGTAGCTGCATTATTTAGTTTTAAGACAACGAAAACTAATCTGGATTAAGTTGACTAGTTCGTTTGACATTGAAGAATTAGTAAATCTACTCCAGAAACTTTATTCTTGATTGCGTCTAATTCAAAGTTTGAGTTTAATTGCTCACAGCTTGAGAATTAGAATAGTTAGGATAGTCCAGTTAGTGTTAGTTTGTAGCTGCATTATCTAGTTTTAAGATAGCGGAAACCAATCTGGAATAAGTAGACTAGTTCGTCTGTAATCGCGGAATTTGTGCAACTACTTCAAAACTACAATGTTAGTCGTAGCTTGAGAACTAGACTAGGTAGAAAATTGCATTTAGACGCAATTTATAGCTGTGTTATTTAGTTTTAAGACAACGAAAACTAATCTGGATTACGTCGACTAGTTCGTTTGTAATTAAAGAATTAGTAAATCCACTCCAGAAACTTTAATCTTGATTGAGTCTAAATCTAAGTTTGAGTTTAATTAGCCACATCTTGAGAACTAGACTAGTTAGGATAGTCCAGCTTGTGTTAGTTTGTAGCTGTATTATCTAGTTTTAAGACGGCGAAAACTAATCTGCAATAAGTCGACTAGTTCGTCTGTAGTCGCAGAATTAGTGCAACTACTTCAAAACTGCAAGATTAGTCATAGCTTGAGAACTAGACTAGGTATAAAATCGCAATTAGACGCAATTTGTAGCTGTGTTATTTAGTTTTAAGACAACGAAAACTAATCTGGATTAAGTCGTCTAGTTCGTTTGTAATTTAAGAATTAGTATATCCATTATAAATTGTTTGTGTCTAATTCAAAGTTTGAGTTTAATTGCTCACAGCTTGAGAACTAGACTAGTTAGGACAGTCCAGCTAGTGTTAGTTTGTAGCTGCATTATCTAGTTTTAAGACAGCGGAAACTAATCTGGAATAAGTCGACTAGTTCGTCTGTAATCGCGGGATTAGTGCAACTACTTCAAAACTGCAAGGTTAGTCGTAGCTTGAGAACTAGACTAGATAGAAAATTGCATTTAGACGCAATTTGTAGCTGTGGTATTTAGTTTTAAGACAACTAATCTGGATTAAGTCGACTAGTTCGTGTGTAATTTAAGAATTAGTATATCCATTATAAAATGTTTGTGTCTAATTCAAAGTTTGAATTTAATTGCCCACAGCTTGAGAACTAGACTAGTTAGGATAGTGCAGCTGGTGTTAGTTTGTAGCTGCATTATCTAGTTTTAAGACAGCGGAAACTAATCTGGAATAAGTCGACTAGTTCGTCTGTAATCGCGGGATTAGTGCAACTACTTCAAAACTGCAAGGTTAGTCGTAGCTTGAGAACTAGACTAGGTTTAAAATCGCAATTAGTCGCAATTGGTAGCTGTGTTATTCAGTTTTAAGACAACGAAAACTAATCTGGATTAAGTCGTCTAGTTCGTCTGTAATTGAAGAATTAGTATGTAAATCCGCAACAAAAACAAACTCTTTGATGTTTCCGCTACGCCGCTTTGTTCACGCCAAAGAAATCGCGATATCTCGCAAAGTTACAGCCCGGTCGCGGAAATTTTTGCACCGAGCTTTCCCTAAACGTTTCATCCCTGTGAAATATTTGGGTGGAAGGTCCAGTTTTCGCAGTGGGACCGCGCGCGTGAATCATTCCGAGAAAGGCAGAGTTGGGGGAAGGGCGGGGGGTGTGCGGCCGCGGGTAGGGGTACGCCACCCTCAGTTGGGTTAGGGTAGTCTATAAAAGTGTCGCGGGCGCGTTGGAAGGGTCGTGTAGAGTGTGCACTGGAGATGGAAACCGTGGCAGTCGTTCGGGACGTTTGAAGAATTTGCGCGTGTTTTGTGCCTTTGTGGGGAACCTTATCTATGTGATATTAACCGTAAGTAAACAAGCTTTGATAAACGATACACGGAGTTTGAAAATTGAAACGTTTTCGCTAATTTCTCGACTGTTTTTACGCAACGGCTAAACTATCCTTTTTTGTTTTAAGCTAAAAATGGCAATAAAACTCAAAATTTTGCGGGGAGTAAAACCTCACAAGAAAACTCAATCTTTCTTGTTTCATTCAACACCAAACTCGACAATATCTCGCCGAAACTAAACTAGTTACAGCCATTTTTGCAAACGTCCAAATTTTTTTTCAAACTTCCCCACCAATCTCAAAAATTTGTAAATTTTTCGAAAAATCTTCCAAGCACAATTTATGAAGAATTTCATTTGCTATAAGACAGTGAAACTTTCATTTGTTTATCTTTTAAACCGTCAAAGTTATCGCTAAAATACGCATGCCTGTCAAATGTCGGCTTTCAGCTTTGACAACAAAAACAAAAATTACACGAGAACTGTCAAACCCACAACGAAATCTCGTTAATAAAACTTGGCAAGGAATCATTTGTTTATAACTCTGTTTAACGTTCGTTTGTTTTTAACGAAAACTGTCAAAGTTATGGCGGTTTTTTCAAAACACGGTTTGTTTTTTTTACTCCCAAACCAGAAACTTTTCGAAAACTTTCCAAGAATAATAATTTGTACAGAATTTAATTCTTAAACTAGCGGTGAAGGTTTGATTCGTTTATTTTTAAAACTGTGGATATTACGGCGAAAATACTCTCGTTGGCTAGGTTAGGTTCACATCGGCTTTCTGTTTTGATACAAAAACAAAAATTACACGAGAACTGTCAAAGTGACAACGAAATCTCTTCAATAAAAGTTGGCAAGAAATCATTTGTTTATAACGTCGTTATCATTTCAATTATTTTTAACGGCAACTGTCAAAATTATGACAGTTTTTCCAAACCTAATTTTAGTTTTTCTAAAATAACTTGGAAAACATTAACTTTTAAAAAATTTCGTAAAAGACAAAATATTTAGGAAACTAATTTCCGCATAGATTGATACCAATTGCGTCTTTGTGATATCAATATTAACGCAGTTATCGTGGAAAACATGTTGTTAGTGGCTAAGTGGCGACGTTTAGACCATCTCGGTTTTGAGTAGGAAGTTGGCCGTGACCTAGTCAATCGGCTGCGAATTGAGATTCAGGGTGGAACGCATGTGCGCCGTCTACGCCCTTGTGCTTTCAAACTTGGGGTTCCCTCCCCACACAAAAATCATTGATTTTACGAAAAAATCCGACTTTTTTCTCATCAAAAATTTCTTTAGGTTTACAAAGCCTAATCTGGCATTAATTTAGCCAAAAAATCCTAATCTTTATAAAGCCTAATCTTGCATTTTTGCGAAAATTTGCGTTTAATATCAAATTTGTTAGCTTTCCGCGCGATTTTTTTAAATTTCCCGCCAATTTTCAAGTTTGGGATTTCATTGGGAACGTATTGGTACCAACTTAATTTTTTCAAGTTGGCAACTCTTCGAGTTATAGCGAGTTTCTCCAATTTTGACGTTTTGCTAAATATCTCGAAAACTAGCGAATTTACGCAAAAACGCTAAAGATTGTTATTTGTAGGGAATTTATTTGGGAACAAAACGCTGTTAAATTTATTGATTCAGGTTTAAAATTGTGGGAGATATGAGGAAAATTGCAAACGGATAATTTTGGGTTAGCAAATTTTCGGTTTGAGGGAAAACAAAAAATGTCACAAATAAAATTAAATTGAAATTTGTAGAGAATTCGTTTGTTAATAAAACTAGGAGTTTATTTTGACATATTAGAATGGTATGGTACTTTTTTGGGGGAAACTTTGTGTTTAGAGCTGAATATTAAGAAAATTGTGAGTTTTATAGAGAAAAGTTGTGTAGATAATTGATAGAGTGTTATTTTTTTAACAAGTTGGTGAAAAAAAATCTAAAAAAACTTGGAAAATGTCGGAGTTACGACGGTTTTTGTGAAGATTGATTTGTAGGTTAGGGTGCAGAAAGAAAAACAAAAATTACACGAAAACTATCAAAGCGATTATAAAATGCTTTGAATGAAAGTTGTCAAGAATTAAATTATTTATTACGCTATTGTCAGTTTGATTGTTTTGAGTGAAAGTTGTCAAAGGTATGGCGGTTTTTTCAAAACATGATTTGTTTTTTTCAAAATTACTCGAAAACTAGAGTTTCTACGAAATTTTTCATTGTCTAAGAACCTGTGAAGGTTTTGTTTGTTTATCTTTAAAACTTTGGACGTTATAGCAAAAATACGATTGTCAAATTTCGGTTTTTCGATTTGACATAAAAACAATAATTACACCAGAACTGTCAAAGTGTCAACAAAATGCTTTTAATGAAAGTTGTTAAGAATTCAATTGTTTATAACGCTATTGCCATTTTGATTTTTTTTGAGTGAAAGTAGTGAAAGTTATGGCGGTTTTTCCAAAACATGATTTGTTTTTTTCAAAATTACTCGAAAACTAGTTTTTTCTAAATTTTTCTATGAATAATAATTTCTAGAGAATTTCATGATCTACGAAGCTGTGAAAGTTTCGTATGTTTAACTTTAAAACTGTAGACGTTATGGCAAAAATACGATTGTCTGTCAATTTTCGGTTTTTCGATTTGACATAAAAACAAAAATTACACGATAACTGTCAAAGTGACAACAAAATGTTTTTAATGAAAGTTGTCAAGAATTCAATTGTTCATAACGCTATTGTCATTTTGATTGTTTTGAATGAAGGTTGTCAAAGTTATGGCGGTTTTTTCAAAACATGATTTGTTTTTTTAATAATTACTCGAAAACTAAAGTTTTTCCTAAATTTTTCTAAGGCTAATAATTTGTAGGGAATTTCATTTTCTACGAAGCTGTGAAGGTTTCGTTC
Source organism: Phosphuga atrata (assembly GCA_944588485.1). Taxonomy (NCBI): domain Eukaryota; kingdom Metazoa; phylum Arthropoda; class Insecta; order Coleoptera; family Silphidae; genus Phosphuga; species Phosphuga atrata. The sequence goes on from OX155906.1 coordinate 28,905,786, forward strand.
GTTTATCTTTAAAACTTTGGACGTTATAGCAAAAATACGATTGTCTCTCAAATCTCGGTTTTTCGACTTTGCATAAAAACAAAAATTACACGAGAACTGTCAAAGTGACAACAAAATGTTTTAAATAAAAGTTGTCAAGAATTCAATTGTTTATAACGCTATTGTCATTTTGATTGTTTTTATTGAAATTTGTCAAAGTTATGGCGGTTTTTTCAAATCATGATTTGGTTCTTTCAAAATTACTCGAAAACTAAGGTTTCTACGAATTTTTTGTAAGGGTAATAATTTGTGGAGAATTTCATGATCTACGAAGCTGTAAAGGTTTCGTTTGTTTATCTTTAAAACTTTGGACGTTATAGCAAAAATTCGATTGTCTGTCAAATTTCAGTTTTTCGATTTGACATAAAAGCAAAAATTACACGAGAACTGTAAAAATAACAACAAAATGCTTTTTATGAAAGTTGTCAAGAATTCAATTGTTTATACCGCTATTGTCATTTTGATTGTTTTGAATGACAGTTGTCAAAGTTATGGCGGTTTTTTCAAAACATGATTTGATTTTTTCAAAATTACTCCAAAACTAGAGTTTGTACGAAATTTTTCCAAGAAAAATAATTTGTAGAGAATTTCATTATCTTTAAAGCTGTGAAGGTTTCGTTTGCTTATCTTTAAAACTTTGGACGTTATAGCAAAAATACGATTGTCTGTCAAATTTCGGTTGTTCGATTTGAGATAAAAACAAAAAATACACGAGAACTGTCAAAGTTACAACAAAATGCTTTGGATAAAAGTTGTCCAGAATTCAATTGTTTATAACGTTATTATCATTTTGATTGTTTTGAGTGAAAGTTGTCAAAGTCATGGCGGGTTTTTTAAAACATGATTTGTTTTTTTCAAAAAATACTCGAAAACTTGAGTTTCTACAAAATTTTTCCAAGGATAAAGATTTGTAGAGAATTTCATTTTCTACGAAGCTGTGAAGGTTTCGTTTGTTTTTCTTTCAAACTTTGGAGGTTATAGCAAAAATACGATTGTCTGTCAAATCTCGGTTTTTCGATTTGACATAAAAACATAAATTACACGAGAACTGTCAAAGTGACAACAAAATGGTTTTAATGAAACTTGTCAATAATTCAATTGTTTATAACGCTATTGTCATTTTGATTATTTCGAATGAAAGTTTTCAAAGTTATGGCGGTTTTTTCAAAACTTGATTAAGTTTTTTCAAAATTACTCGGAAACTAGAGTTTCTACGAAATTTTTCTAAGGGTAATAATTTCTAGAGAATTTCATTATCTACGGAGATGTGAAGGTTTCGTTTGTTTATCTTTAAAACTTTTGACGTTATAGCAAAAATACGATTGTCTGTCAAATTTCGGTTGTTCGATTTGAGATAAAAACAAAAATTACACGAGAACTGTCAAAGTTACAACAAAATGCTTTTAATGAAACTTGTCAATAATTCAATTGTTTATAACGCTATTGTCATTTTGATTATTTCGAATGAAAGTTTTCAAAGCTATGGCGGTTTTTTCAAAACTTGATTTAGTTTTTTCAAAATTACTCGGAAACTAGGGTGCCTACGAAATTTTTCTAAGGGTAATAATTTGTAGAGAATTTTATTATCTACAAAGCTGTGAAGGTTTCGTTTGTTTATCTTTAAAACTTTTGACGTTATAGCAAAAATACGATTGTCTGTCAAATTTCGGTTGTTCCATTTGAGATAAAAACAAAAATTACACGAGAACTGTCAAAGTTACAACAAAATGCTTTTAATGAAAGTTGTCAAGAATTCAATTGTTTATAACGTTATTGTCATTCTGATTGTTTTGAATGAAAGTTGTCAAAGTCTTGGCGGTTTTTTCAAAACATGTTTTGGTTTTTTCAAAATTTCTCGATAACTAGAGTTTCTACGTTTTTTTTCCAAGGATTATAATTTGTAGAAAATTTCATTTTTTACGAAGCTGTGAAGGTTTCGTTTGTTTATCTTTTAAACTTTGAACGTTATAGCAGAAATACGATTGTCTGTCAAATTTCGGTTTTTCGATTTGACATAAAAACAAAAATAACACGAGAACTGTCGCAGTGACAACAAAAGGCTTTTAATGAAAGTAGTCAAGAGTTCTTTTGTTTATAATGCTGTTGTCACTTTGATTGTTTTGAATGGCAGTTGTCAAAGTTATGGCGGTTTTTTCAAAACATGATTTGATGTTTTCAAAATTATTCGAAAACTAGAGTTTCTACGAAATTTTTCCAAGAAAAATAATTTGTAGAGAATTTCATTATCTGCAAAGCTGTGAAGGTTTCGTTTGTTTATCTTTTAAACTTTGGACGTTATAGCAAAAATACGATTGTCTGTCAAATTTCGGTTGTTCGATTTGAGATAAGAACAAAAATTACACGAGAACTGTCAAAGTTACAACAAAATGCTTTTAATGAAAGTTGTCAAGAATTCAATTGTTTATAACGTTATTGTCATTCTGATTGTTTTGATTGAAAGTTGTCAAAGTCTTGGCGGTTTTTTCAAAACATGTTTAGGTTTTTCAAAATTTCTCGATAACTAGAGTTTCTACGATTTTTTTCAAAGGATTATAATTAGTAGAGAATTTCATTTTTTACGAAGCTGTGAAGGTTTCGTTTGTTTATCTTTTAAAGTTTGAACGTTATAGCAAAAATACGATTGTCTGTCAAATTTCGGTTTTTCGATTTGACATAAAAACAAAAATAACACGAGAACTGTCGCAGTGACAACAAAAGGCTTTTAATGAAAGTTGTCAAGAATTCTTTTGTTTATAATGCTGTTGTCACTCTGATTGTTTTGAATGACAGTTGTCAAAGTTATGGCGGTTTTTTCAAAACATGATTTGATGTTTTCAAAATTATTCGAAAACTAGAGCTTCTACGAAATTTTTCAAAGAAAAATAATTTGTAGAGAATTTCATTATCTGCAAAGCTGTGAAGGTTTCGTTTGTTTATCTTTAAAACTTTGGACGTTATAGCAAAAATACGATTGTCTCTCAAATTTCGGTTTTTCGCTTTGACATAAAAAGAAAAATTACGCAGGAACTGTCAATGTGACAATAAAATGCTTTGAATAAAAGTTGTCCAGAATTCAATTGTTTATAACCTTATTATCATTTTGATTGTTTTGAGTGAAAGTTATCAAAGTCATGGCGGGTTTTTCAAAACATGATTTGGTTTTTTCAAAATTACTCGAAAACTTGAGTTTCTACAAAATTTTTCCAAGGATAATGATTTGTAGAGAACATCATTATCTACGAAGCTGTGAAGGTTTCGTTTATTTTACTTTAAAACTTTGGACGTTATAGCAAAAATACGAGTCTCTGTCAAATTTCGGTTTTTGATTTGACATAAATACAAAAATTACACGAGAACTGTCAAAGTGACAACAAAATGTTTCGAATAAAAATTGTCGCGAATTAAATTGTTTATTACTTCATTGTCATTTTGATTGTTTTGAATGAAAGTTGTCGAAGTTATGGCGGTTTTTTCAAAACATGATTTGTTTTTTTCAAAATTATTCGAAAACTTGAATTTTTTCGAAATTTTTCCAAGGATAATAATTTATAGAGAATCTCATTTTCTACGAAGCTGTGAAGGTTTCGTTTGTTTATCTTTAAAACTTTGGACGTTATAGCAAAAATACGATTATCTGTCAAATTTCGGTTTTTCGATTTGACATAAAAACAAAAATAACACGAGAACTGTCGCAGTGACAACAAAAGGCTTTTAATGAAAGTTGTCAAGAATTCTTTTGTTTATAATGCTGTTGTCACTTTGATTGTTTTGAATGGCAGTTGTCAAAGTTATGGCGGTTTTTTCAAAACATGATTTGATGTTTTCAAAATTATTCGAAAACTAGAGTTTCTACGAAATTTTTCCAAGAAAAATAATTTGTAGAGAATTTCATTATCTGCAAAGCTGTGAAGGTTTCGTTTGTTTATCTTTAAAACTTTGGACGTTATAGCAAAAATACGATTGTCTCTCAAATTTCGGTTTTTCGCTTTGACATAAAAAGAAAAATTACGCAGGAACTGTCAATGTGACAACAAAATGCTTTGAATAAAAGTTGTCCAGAATTCAATTGTTGATAACCTTATTATCATTTTGATTGTTTTGAGTGAAAGTTATCAAAGTCATGGCGGGTTTTTCAAAACCTGATTTGGTTTTTTCAAATTTACTCGAAAACTTGAGTTTCTACAAAATTTTTCCAAGGATAATGATTTGTAGAGTATTTCATTATCTACGAAGTTGTGAAGGTTTCGTTTGTTTTACTTTAAAACTTTGGACGTTATAGCAAAAATACGAGTCTCTGTCAAATTTCGGTTTTTGATTTGACATAAATACAAAAATTACACGAGAACTGTCAAAGTGACAACAAAATGTTTCTAATAAAAATTGTCGCGAATTGAATTGTTTATTACGTCATTGTCATTTTGATTGTTTTGAATGAAAGTTGTCAAAGTTATGGCGGTTTTTTCAAAACATGATTTAGTTTTTTCAAAATAACTCGAAAACCAGAGTTTTTCCGAAATTTTTCCAGGGATTATAATTTGTAGAGAATTTCATGATCTACGCAGCTGTGAAGGTTTAGTTTGTTTATCTTTAAAACTTTGGTCGTTATAGCAAACATACGATTGTCTATGGAATTTCGGTTTTTCGATTTGACATAAAAACAAAAATTACACGAGAACTGTCAAAGTGACAACAAAATGTTTCTAATAAAAATTGTCGCGAATTAAATTGTTTATTACTTCATTGTCATTTTGATTGTTTTGAATGAAAGTTGTCGAAGTTATGGCGGTTTTTTCAAAACATGATTTGTTTTTTTCAAAATTATTCGAAAACTTGAATTTTTTCGAAATTTTTCCAAGGATAATAATTTATAGAGAATCTCATTTTCTACGAAGCTGTGAAGGTTTCGTTTGTTTATCTTTAAAACTTTGGACGTTATAGCAAAAATACGATTATCTGTCAAATTTCGGTTTTTCGATTTGACATAAAAACAAAAATAACACGAGAACTGTCGCGTTGACAACAAAATGCTTTTAATGAAAGTTGTCAAGGATTCTTTTGTTTATAATGCTATTGTCACTTTGATTGTTTTGAATGAAAGTTGTCAAAGTTATGGCGGTTTTTTCAAAACTTGATTAAGTTTTTTCAAAATTACTCGGAAACTAGAGTTTCTATGAAATTTTTCCAAGAAAAATAATTTGTAGAGAATTTCATTATCTGCAAAGTTGTGAAGGTTTCGTTTGTTTATCTTTAAAACTTTGGACGTAATTGCAAAAATACGATTGTCTCTCAAATTTCGGTTTTTCGCTTTGACATAAAAAGAAAAATTACGCAGGAACTGTCAAAGTGACAACAAAATGCTTTGAATAAAAGTTGTCCAGAATTCAATTGTTTATAACCTTATTATCATTTTGATTGTTTTGAGTGAAAGTTGTCAATTCATGGCGGGTTTTTCAAAACATGATTTGGTTTTTTCAAAATTACTCGAAATCTTGAGTTTCTACAAATTTTTTCCAAGGATAATGATTTGTAGAGAATTTCATTATCTACGAAGCTGTGAAGGTTTCGTTTGTTTTACTTTAAAACTTTGGACGTTATAGCAAAAATACGAGTCTCTGTCAAATTTCGGTTTTTGATTTGACATAAATACAAAAATTACTCGAGAACTGTCAAAGTGACAACAAAATGTTTCTAATAAAAATTGTCGCGAATTGAATTGTTTATAATGTCATTGTCATTTTTATTATTTAGAATGAAAGTTGTCAAAGTTTTGGCGGTTTTTTCAAAACATGATTTGGTTTTTTCAAAATTACTCGAAAACTGGAGGTTTTCTGAATTTTTTCCAAGGATAATAATTTGTAGAGAATTTCATTATCTACGAGGCTGTGAAGGTTTCGTTTGTTTTACTTTAAAACTTTGGACGTTATAGCAAAAATACGAGTCTGTCAAATTTCGGTTTTTCGATTTGACTTAAAAACAAAAATTACACGAGAACTGTCAAAGTGACAACAAAATGTTTTTAATAAAATTTGTCGCGAATTGAATTGTTTATTACGTCATTGTCATTTTGATTGTTTTGAATGAAAGTTGTCAAAGTTATGGCGGTTTTTTCAAAACATGATTTGTTTATTTCAAAATTATTCGAAAACTTGTATTTTTTCGAAATTTTTCCAAGGATAATAATTTATAGAGAATTTCATTTTCTACGAAGCTGTGAAGGTTTCGTTTGTTTATCTTTAAAACTTTGGACTTTATAGCAAGAATACGATTGTCTGTCAAATTTCGGTTTTTCGATTTGACATAAAAACAAAAATTACACGAGAACTGTCATAGTGACAAAAAAATGCTTGGAATAAAAGTTGTCCAGAATTCAATTGTTTATAACGTTATTATCATTTTGATTGTTTTGAGTGAAAGTTATGGCAGTTTTTTCAAAAGATGATTTGTTTTTTTCAAAATTACTCGAAAACTAGAGTTTCTACGAAATTTTTCTAAGGGTAATAATTTGTAGAAAATTTCATTATCTGCGAAGCTGTGAAGGTTTGGTGTGTTTATCTTTAAAACTTTGGACGTTATAGCAAAAATACGATAGTCTCTCAAATTTCCGTTTTTCGACTTTGCATAAAAACAAAAATTACCCGAGAACTGTCATAGTGACAACAAAATGCTTTTAATAAAATTTGTCAAGAATTCAATTGTTTATAACGCTATTGTCATTTTAATTCTTTTGAGTGAAAGCTGTCAAAGTTACGCCGGTTTTTTTCAAAACAAGACGCGTTCACATAAAAAACAAAGTTTAATAAATATACAATAAAAACAATGGAATAAGTCTTACCAACTACAAAATGTAAAAGCCCTAGAATAAAAAAAACTACAGAAAATATCTCGCGAAAAAACTTTACCAAATCTTGCATTTTTCGCGAGGATTCATGCGGGCGCCGACGGGGCAGGCGAAAACCTCTGCAAACTCGTCGGAGTTGCTCAGAGTTCCGATGACCCTGAACCGCCCTGGGGAATGAACAGCGGTCCTCAACTTGTTCCTAGCGGCCTCAGGCCTAATGGACCCGCACCAGATCTGCGCGAAGTTCAGGAAGAAGAGCTGCAGCCCGGTGAGGTTCATCCCGGGAAGCGTCTCGCCCTGCTCGTACCCTCCCAAAAAGAACGTTTTGTAAGCGCGAAAAGCTTGCTTGATCCCACCGTTATCCGCGATGTTCTCGCCTTGGGTGTTAGCCCCGTCCATCTGCATCTGAGCCTCGGGCACAAAGTACGAGTTGTATTGCGAGATCAAACATTTCGAGCGCTGGTGGAACTCGTCGATGCTCTCCTTCTTCCACCAGATCTTCAGATTACCGTCCTTATCGAACAACCGTCCTTTATCGTCGAACCCGTGCGTCATCTCGTGCCCTATCACCACCCCGATCCCGCCGTAATTCAAGCACTTGGGGAAGTTCCTGTGGTAGAACGGAGGTTGCAAAATCCCGGCAGGAAACATAATCTGATTCTTGTTCCTGCTGTAGTAAGCGTTCACCACCGCCGGCGGCGAATTCCAGTAGTTCTTATCCACCGCCAAACTGAGCTTGGCATGTTCCAAACTGGTCAGGTGTCTCAATATACTCAGAGTGTTCTCAAAGTATCGTTTAGGATCGATGCGGACGTCTTTGTAGCGCTTGTTGAGGAGATGCTCGGAAAGGATGTAGTTTGGGTAGCCTATCTTCAGGCGCATATAGTTGATCTTAAGCGCGGCGGAGATCTTCGTGTCGAGGTCTAACCAGTTGGTCTCCATCAGCAACTCCTTGAAGGATTGGCGCAGCTGCCGCGTCATCTCCAACGTGTCGTTCTTGCTATTCTCGTCGAAGTACTTCGTCACGAAGAGGTTCCCCAACGCCATTCCTAAAAAAAAGTCTGGTTTGAAATGATGATAACTTTGTTGTTTTTCGGCGTGGAATAATGATTTTTGCACCAAATTGTGCAGAATTTTTCCACCTACAATTTATGTTAACAATATTTTTCCGGCAGAGTTTTAGTTTATGAAGAAAACGTGAAAAATGTTCTTGGTTTTCGTGATTTCAAAACTGGGCTTATTTGTTTTTGCGAAAAAATCGCAAAAAAACATTAAATTTCGCGCTGGAGAAAACACCTCGAGAGAACTGAATCTTTGTTTTTTTCATGCCCAACCCCAGTTTGCCACCCCTGTTGATGATAAACTAGTTACAGACAAGATTTTTTCAAACTTTTTCGAATAACTCAAAAATTTGGAAATTTTTCGAAAAATCTTAAAATCAAAAATTTATAGAGAATTTTATTATCTACGAAGAAGTGAAAGTTTCGTTTGTTTATCTTTAAAACTGAGGACGTTATAGCAAAAATACGATTGTCTGTGAAATTTCGGTTTTTCGATTTGACATAAAAACAAAAATTACACAAGAACTGTCAGAGTGACAATAAAATGCTTTGAATAAAAGTTGTCCAGAATTCAATTGTTTATAACGCTATTGTCATTCTGATTGTTTTGACTGAAAGTTGTCAAAGTTTTGGCGGTTTTTTCAAAACATGTTTTGGTTTTATCAAAATTACTCGACAACTAAAGTTTCTACGAATTTTTTGAAAGGGTAATAATGTGTAGAGAATTTCATGATCTACGCAGCTGTGAAAGTTTGGTTTATTTATCTTTAAAACTTTGGACGTTATATCAAAAATACGGTTGCCTGTCAAATTTCGGTTTTTCGATTTGATATTAAAACGAAAATTACACGGGAACTGTCAAAGTGACAACAAAATGCTTTTAATGAAAGTTGTCAAGAATTCAATTGTTTATAACGCTGTTGCCACTTTGATTTTTTTGAATGAAAGTTGACGGAGTTATGGCGGTTTTTTCAAAACATGATTTGGTTTTTTCAAAATTACTCGAAAACCAGAGTTTCTACGAAATTTTTCTAACGGTAATAATTTATAGAGAATTTCATTGTCTAAGAAGCTGTGAAGGTTTTGTTTGTTTTTCTTTAAAACTTTGGACGTTATAGCAAAAATACGATTGTCTGTCAAATTCCGGTTTTTCGATTTGACATAAAAACAAAAATTACACGAATACTGTCAAAATGACAACAAAATGCTTTTAATAAAAGTTGTCTAGAATTCAATTGTTTATAACGTTATTGTCATTTTGATTGTTTTGTATGAAAGTTGACAAAGTTATGGCGGTTTTTTCAAAACATGATTTGGTTTTTTCAAAATTACTCGAAAACTAGAGTTTTTACGAAATTTTTCCGAGGATAATAATTGATAGAGAATTTCATTACCTACGAAGCTGTGAAGGTTTCGTTTGTTTATCTTTAAAACTTTGGACGTTATAGCAAAAATGCGATTGTCTGTCAAATTTTGTTTTTCAATTTGACATAAAAACAAAAATTACACGAGAACTGTCAAACTGAAAACAAAATGCTTTTAATAAAAGTTGTCAAAAATTCAATTGTTTATAACTCTGTTGTCAATTTGATTGTTTTGAATGAAAGTTGTCAAAGCTATGGCGGGCTTTTCAAAACATGATTTGGTTTTTTCAAAATTACTCGAAAACTACAGTTTCTACGAAATTTTTCTAAGGGTAATAATTTGTAGAGAATTTCATTATCTGCGAAGCTGTGAAAATTTCGTTTGTTTGTCTTTAAAACTTTGGACGTTATAGCAAAAATACGATTGTTTGTCAAATTTCGGTTTTTCGATTTGACAGAAAAACAAAAATTACACGAGAACTGTCAAAGTGACAACAAAATGCTTTGAATAAAAGTTGTCAGGAATTCAATTGTTTATAACGCTATTGTCATTTTGATTGTTTTGTATGAAAGTTTTCAAAGCTATGGCGGGCTTTTCAAAACATGATTTGGTTTTTTCAAAATTACTCGGAAACTAGAGTTTTTCCGAAATATTACCAAGGATAATATTTTGTAGAGAATTTCATTATCTACGAATCTTTGAAGGTTTTTGCTTGTTTTTCTTTAAAACTTTGCACGTTATAGCAAAAATACGTCTGTCTGTCTAATTTCGGTTTTTCGATTTGACATAAAAACAAAAATTACACAAGAACTGTCAAAGTGACAACAAAATGTATTTAATGAAAGTTGTCAAAAATTAAATTGTTTATAACGCTGTTGCCACTTTGATTTTTTTGAATGAAAGTTGCCAGAGTTATGGCGGTTTTTTCAAAACATTATTTGTTGTTTTCAAAATCACTCGAAAACTAGAGTTTCTACGAATTTTTTTCCAAGGGTATTAATTTGTAGAGAATTTCATTATCTGCGAAGCTGTGAAAATTTCATTTCTTTATCTTTAAAACTTTTAACGTTATAGCAAAATTACTATTTCACACAAAAACAAAAATTACACGAGAACTGTCAAATTGACAACAAAACGTTTTAAATGCAACTTGTCAAGAATTCAATTGTTTATAACATTGTTTCCATTTCAATTGTTTTGAATGACAACTCTCAAAGTCACAGCAGCTTTTTCTTACCTAATTTTAGTTTTTTCAAAATAACTTAAAAACTATCAAATTTTCGAAAATTTGGCAAAAGACAAAATTTATAGGAAACTAATTTCCTCGTCGATTGATGCTAATTGCGTCTCTGTGCTATCATTATTAAAGCAGTTATGATTTTTTTACCTAAATTGGAGTTGACTTGGGAGACGCAGCTCTGCCAGCGCGACGGCGCTCTCTCGCGTCCGAAGAGTATCCGGTAGAAGCGCTGCTTGGCGTCTTGAAATCGATCGTCGAGGTTGTTGATCCGATGCCGGATGAACCGCCAGAGGAGGTAGTTGGCGACGGTGCGTTTCCTCGTGTTGCTCAACAGCCCCACCAGCCGATGCAAGTAGTTCAAGCTGAAGGTGACGATAGGCAGCTCCAAGTTCGGTTTCTTCTTAAGGACGATGTGAATATACTTGATCCAGTCGATTTGCGGAATGATTTTGCAAAGCTCGCGCAGCTTCAACCGGACGTAGATATCGCTGACGTTCTTGCGATGTTCCGCCGAAACGGTGATAGCCGACAGTTCGATCTCAAAGTTGACTAGGTCTTCGACGTCGACCTCCACCGTTTCAAAGTCCCCGCCCAGCAGCACCGCGGTCGTTTTTATGAAGGTCTTGTAGGCGTCCACGTACTTCGAGTTTTGTTTCTCGATGAAGTAGTCCCGCGACGGCAGGCCCAAAGAGCTCTGGTCGATCTGGATCACGTATTCCTCGCTGTTGCGGATGTCCGGACCCACCCACTCCGAGATGATGATGTCGTTGTTGTACAGCCGCAGCTCCCCCAGCAACCGCTCGAAATCAAACGCCGAGTCCTCCCAACTCCCGTTCAAAATCGGCCAGCCCCCCAGCGTCTTCAAAAGCGACAGCAGCGGGTGGATCCCGCGCAATTTGATCTCGTCCACGTCCATACAAGACTTATACAACAATTTTGCCTTCAGCAACGCGCTCGGGCTACCTTTTTCCAGCTTGATTTTACCGTGCTTCGAATTCTTCGTTTTTCCACTGAAAAACCCAATCTCCTCCTTACCAATCAAACTTTCTTCATTAAAGTCTTCACCAGATTTCTCACCTCCACTCACACCAGCAACTTCCACTTCACTCGACGCACCTTCTTCCGCGTTGAAACACCCACCCGGGTTTTTGAGCGCTCCCTGGTTCTCACTCCCAAACGCATTTTCCTCGAAATTCTCTTCGAAATCCCGTCCGGAGCTACCGACAAAGCCGACGAGACTGTTTCGACCAAAACTCAATCCATCACTTGGAAACCCTTCATCGTCGTAATCGCCGGTGATTTCCTCGTTTTCTTCCTCACTGCTTCCAACGATCAACTCCTCATCGCCGAAGTTTTGTCGGAAAGCTAAGAAGCCTTTATCGCTGGCTTTCTCGTTGTTTTCTTCGTATTTGGCGAGGTTCTCCTCGGAATTTTCCTCGGATAAATTTTTGTTGGCTTCGGGTTCGTCGGACTCGTCTTCTTCCAAGTTTCCGCGATGGTTCTCGCGTTGGGACGAGTCGTCTTCCAGCAAATCGCGCAGCACCGAGTCCAAGTTTTCGCGCAGCATCTCGAAGGTGTCGAAGCTGGAACGGTCCGGCGGGATCGGGTTGTAGAGATGCCAGTTGCCGCAGGCGTATTGGTAGAAGTCGTCGCAAGGATCCGTTTTGTCGTCCATGTATTTGCGCATGTTTTCGGATTGGGTCGTGCGGATCTCCTCCGGGGTGTGTTTCAGCTTCCAGAAGTTCTTCGACTGGTTTTCAGGGGCTTCGAGCTTGGGGTTCTTGCGTTTGTGGTTTGGGGACGCGGTCCAGGTCAAGTTTTCCGGTTCCTCTCGCACCACGCGCCGCCTCGCGGCTTCCGGAACGTTAACAAACCTTTTCAACATTTTTTTTTCTTTCGCGTTTTCGGTGAGATTTTCCTTGTTTTCGAATACAAACGCCGTTTGAATTTCCCGGTAAACGTCGCGCTCGTCCTCGTTTAGGATCTCGCGATTTTCAAAGCTCGGGACGAAGCCCGCGGTCTCCCCCAGATACTTCGGGTTGGTGGTCCTGCGTCCGCCATCTTGAATCTCGTTTGCTTCGTTTTTCTCGCCAATTTTCGGGGGATTCTTCGCGAAATGCGACACCAACACCGAAATCACGACAATGATTAGCAAGAGCACGGGAATCAGCGTGAGTTTTTTCAAGTTCTGCGTCCATTTCTGTTGTTTGCCGATGCACCAGTGCAGGCGGCCGTTGTCGTCGCGAACTGTCAGACGGCAGGGGTGCCAACCGTTACCTTGGTTTGTGTTGGCAGACATGGGACTAACGTCTGTCCGTCTGTGCGTGTCGGCGAATTCACTCAATTGTGATTCGCTCGGCCTTGGCGGCGGTTAATTGGCTTAACTGGGTCGTACTCATTGAGGCGCTTTTATCAATTCGTTTAAATTGGCGATTTTCTCGGCGCTCGAAATTGCACGGGATTTCTGCACGATTTCTTTGCGAATTCTCCTCGACGGCCGATTTAGGTTAACTTTCTGACGTTTGTTTTGACACTTCCACCGTTTCCATGAAAACTTACGAATAACTAAAAAACTAGCCAATTTTCGCAAAAATAAACTATTACATAATTTGTGCAAAATTCAATTCCGCATAAAATGATGTATCAACAATGTTTATAACCACTGCCGTTAATAAGTTATGACCATTTTTATATTTTTTTTGTTTTTTGCATATATCTCAAAAACTAACAAATTTTAACAAAAAACAAACGAAACATAATTCGTGTTATTTTAAATTCCCCGCCCTTAATCGCTCTTAATTGTAACTAGTGAGGTTATTAAGTTATGGCAAAAAAAAAGCATTCTCGGTTTCAAATTTCGTTTATTTTGCAAATATCTCGAAAAGTAGCAATTTTTCAGAAAAATAACCGCTTATGTAATTTCTGCAAAATTTCGTTTCGCATAAAATGGTGTATAAATCTTGTTTAAAACCACTACCGTTAATAAGTTATGACCATTTTTAGATTTTTTTAGTTTTTTACAAATATCTGAAAAACTAACAAATTTTAACAAAACACAAGCGAAACATAATTCGTGTTATTTTAAATTCCCCGCCAAATGATGTACCAATCTTGCTTATAACTGTTAGGGTTAGAAAGTTATGGCCAAAAAACCATTTGTGGGTTTTCAGATTTCCACCAAATTCGTTTATTTCGCAAATTTCTCAAAAACTTTCGCGTTTTTGCAAAAAACAGACGGAATATAAGTTGTGCCAATTTTAATTCCTCACAAAATGGCGCATAGATCTTGTTTATAGCTAGTAAAGTTAATAAGTAATGATGGAAAAACATGTTCGCTCTTTAAATTTTTGTAAATATATCAAAACTGCGCCAGTTTGAGCAAAAAACTCTTGAAATAAAAGTTGTGTTGTTTTTATTTGCGCGTAAAATGATGTACCTTAATTGTAACTAGCGAGGTTATTAAGTTATGGCAAAAAAAAAACATTGTCGGTTTCAAATTTCCTTTATTTTGCAAATATCTCGAAAAGTAGCAACTTTTCGGAAAAATAACCGATGATATAATTTCTGCAAAATTTCGTTCCGCATAAAATGGTGTATAAATCTTGTTTGTAACCACTACCGTTAATAAGTTATGACCATTTTTAGATTTTTTTTTGTTTTTTGCAAATATCTCAAAAACTAACAAATTTTAACAAAAAACAAACGAAACATAATTCGTGTTATTTTAAATTCCCCGCCAAATGATGTACCAATCTTGTTTATAACTGTTGGGGTTAAAAAGTTATGGCCAAAATACCGTTTGTGGGTTTTCCGATTTCCACCCAATTCGTTTATTTCGCAAATATCTCAGAAACTATCGCGTTTTTTGCAAAAAACAGGCGAAATATAAGTTGTGCTAATTTTAATTCCTCACCAAATGGCGCATATTTCTTGTTTGTAACTAGCAAAGTTAATAAGTAATGATGGAAAAACATGTTTGCTCTTTATATTTTTGCAAATATATCAAATCTGCGCCAATTTGAACAAAAAATGTTTGAAATAAAAGTTGTGTTGTTTTAATGTGAGCGTAGAATGATGTACCGTTCTTAATTGTACCTAGTGAGGTTAATATGTTATGGCAAAAAAAAAACATTTTCGGTTTCAAATTTCGTTTATTTTGCAAATATCTCGAAAAGTAACAACTTTTCGGGAAAATAACCGATGATATAATTTCTGCAAAATTTCATGCCGTATAAAGTGGTGTATAAGTCTTGTTTATAACCACTACCGTTAATAAGTTATGACCATTTTTAGATTTTTTTGTTTTTTTGCATATATCTCGAAAACTAACAAATTTTTACAAAAAATAAACGAAACATTATTCGTGTTATTTTAAATTCCCCGCCAAATGACGTACAAATCTTGTTTATAACTGTTAGGGTTAAAAAGTTATGGTCAAAAAACCGTTTGTGAGTTTTCCGATTTCCACCAAATTCGTTTATTTCGCAAATATCTCAAAAACTTTCGCGTTTTTGCAAAAAACAGGCGGAATATAAGTTGTGCTAATTTTATTTCCTCACAAAATGGCGCACAGATCTAGTTTGTAACTAGCAAAGTTAATAAGAAATGATGGAAAAACATATTTGCTCTTAATATTTTTGCAAGTATATCAAAACTGCGCCAATTTGAGCAAAAAACTCTTGAAATGAAATTTGTGTTGTTTTAATTTGCGCGTGAAATGATGTATCGTTCTTAATTGTAACTAGCGAGGTTATTAAGTTATGGCAAAAAAAAATTTGTCGGTTTCAAATTTCGTTTATTTTGCAAATATCTCGAAAAATAGCAATTTTTCGGAAAAATAACCGATGATATAATTTCTGCAAAATTTCGTTCCGCATAAAATGACGTATCAATCTTGTTTATAGCCACTACTGTTAATAAGTTATAACCATTTTTAGATTTTTTTTGTTTTTTGCAAATATCTCAAAAACTAAAAAATTTTAACAAAACACAGGCGAAACATAATTCGTGTTATTTTAAATTCCCCGCCAAATGATGTACCAATCTTGTTTATAACTGTTAGGGTCAAAAAGTTATGGCCAAAAAACCATTTGTGGGTTTTCAGATTTCCACCAAAATCGTTTATTTCGCGAATATATCAGAAAATATTGCGTTTTTGCAAAAAACAGACGGAATATAAGTTGTGCCAATTTTAATTCCTCACAAAATGGCGCATAGATCTTGTTTGTAACTAGCAAAGTTAATAAGTAATGATGCAAAAACATATTTGTTCTTTATATTTTTGCAAATATATCAAAACTGCGCCAATTTGAGCAAAAAACGCACGAAATAAAAGTTGTGTTGTTTTAATTTGCGCGTAGAATGATGTATCGCTCTTAATTGTAACTAGTGAGGTTATTAAGTTATGGCGAAAAAAAACATTGTCGGTTTCAAATTTCTTTTATTTTGCAAATATCTCGAAAAGTAGCAATTTTTTGGGAAAATAACCGATGATATAATTTATGCAAAATTTCATTCCTCATCAATTGGTGTATACGCCTTGTTTATAACCACTACCGTTAATAAGTTATAACCATTTTTAGATTTTTTTTTGTTTTTTACAAATATCTCAAAAACTAGCAAATTTTAACAAAAAACAAACGAAACATAATTCGTGTTATTTTAAATTCCCCGCCAAATGACGTACCAATCTTGTTTATAACTGTCAGGATTAAAAAGTTATGGCCAAAAAACCGTTTGTGGGTTTTCCGATTTCCACCAAATTCGTTTATTTCGCAAGTATCTCAGAAACTATCGCGTTTTTGCTAAAAACTGGCGAAATATAAGTTGTGCTAATTGTAATTCCTCACAAAATGGCGCATAGATCATGTTTGTAACTAGCAAAGTTAATAAGTAGTAATGGAAAAACATGTTTGCTCTTTATATTTTTGCAAATATATCAAAACTGCGCCAATTTGAGCAAAAAACGCTCGAAATAAAAGTTGTGTTGTTTTCATTTGCGCATAAAATGATGTATCGTTCTTAATTGTAACTAGCGAGGTTATTAAGTTATGGCAAAAAAAACATTGTCGGTTCCAAATTTCGTTTATTATGCAAATATCTCGAAAAGTAGCAATTTTTCGGAAAAATAACCGATGATTTAATTTCTGCAGAATTTCATTCCGCATCAAATGGTGTATACGCCTTGTTTATATCTACTACCGTTAATAACTTATAACCATTTTTAGATTTTTTTTTGTTTTTTACAAATATCTCAAAAACTAACAAATTTTAACAAAAAACAAACGAAACATAATTCGTGTTATTTTAAATTCCCCGCCAAATGACGTACCAATCTTGTTTATAACTGTCAGGGTTAAAAAGTTATGGCCAAAAAACCGTTTGTGGGTTTTCCGATTTCCACCAAATTCGTCTATTTCGAAAATATCTCAGAAACTATCGCGTTTTTGCAAAAAACAAGAGGAATACAAGTTGTGCTAATTTTAATTCCTCATAAAATGGCGCATAGATCTTGTTTGTAACTAGCAAAGTTAATAAGTTATGATGGAAAAGCATGTTTGCTCATTATATTTTTTGCAAATATATCAAAACTGCGCCAATTTGAGCAAAAAACGCTTGAAATAAAAGTTGTGTTGTTTTAATTTTCGCGTAAAATGATGTATCGTTCTTAATAGTAACTAGCGAGGTTTTTAAGTTATGGCAAAAAAAGCATTGTTGGTTTCAAATTTCGTTTATTTTGCAAATATCTCGAAAAGCAGCAATTTTTCGGAAAAATCACCGATGATATAATTTCTGCAAAATTTTGTTCCGCATAAAATGGTGTATAAATCTGGTTCATAACCACTACCGTTAATAAGTTATGATCATTTTTAGATTTTTTTTTTAGTTTTTTGCAAATATTTCGAAAAGTAGCAACTTTTCGGAAAAATAACCGAACATATGATTTCTGCAAAATTACGTTCCACATGAAATGGTGTATAAGTCTTGTTTATAACCACTACCGTTAATAAGTTATAACCATTTTTAGATTTTTTTTGTTTTTTGCAAATATCTCAAAAACTAACAAATTTTAACAAAACACAAGCGAAACATAATTCGTGTTATTTTAAATTCCCCGCCAAATGATGTACCAATCTTGTTTATAACTGTTAGGGTTAAAAAGTTATGGCCAATAAACCGTTTGTGGGTTTTCCGATTTCCACCAAAATCGTTTATTTCGCGAATATATCAGAAAATATCGCGTTTTTGCAAAAAACAGACGGAATATAAGTTGTGCTAATTTTACTTTCTCATAAAATGGCGCATAGATCTTGTTTGTAACTAGCAAAGTTAATAAGTAATGATGGAAAAACATGTTTGCTCTTTATATTTTTGCAAATATATTAAAACTGCGCCAGTTTGAGCAAAAAACGCTCGAAATAAAAGTTGTGTGGTTTTAATTTGCGCGTAGAATGATGTATCGTTCTTAATTGCAACTAGTGGGGTTAATAAGTTATTGCGAAAAAAAACATTTTAGGTTTAAAATTTTGTTGATTTTGCAAACATCTCGAAAAGTAGCAACTTTTCGGAAAAATAACCCATGATATAATTTCTGCAAAATTTAGTTCCGCATAAAATGACGTATAAATCTTGTTTATATCCACTGCCGTTAATAACTTATGGCTAAAATTGTAATGTTTGTTAATTTGTGGGGGCCAGGAAAGGTTGTAAACGGCATAGGTTTCGACCTTTGGGCCATTTTCAATGAAGACCACATGTTGGACGCCCACTTGAGCGCTCGAGTGTTTCGGCGCGGTTCGCAGCGCCTCCGAGAAATTTTCGAAAAACTCTCGAAAAACTGAAAATTCGCAGGTAGTTTTGGGGCGAAAACGGTTCTACCTGCCTCGGCCCAAGGCCCTTTGTACCCCCCACCGCCGCGTTCGTTGAACTTGCAAAACAGATTAAGCAAACAGGGTTTATTCTATTTTTGGAAATTTCCCTTTTCCTCTTGTTATCGTTCGAAGAATCCACAATAGCCGAGGATTATTGAAAGAACGTAATTAGATACTTCTCGAGAAACACATTTTTAACCTCCAAGCAACAATCGGGCCACAGAATTCCAAGAAAATATTAAATTTGCGATTTTGAAAGATTTAAATGAATTTTTGTTATTATTCAAAAACTAGCGATTTAATCGAAAAAAAAAAATTTAACTAAATTGTAGCGAATTTAATTGGTTATAAAACTGTGAAAACCGCACGGAAAAATCTTGTAAATTAACCAGGTTACAGCAATTTTTCCAAAATTTGTTTTTGTATAATTTTGTTTTGACAGGAGGAGCAACCGTATTTTGTTCGTGACTTAAAACCCGTGCGTTTTAGAGAAATATTTTGGGGAAATAAATTGTTAAGAATTAAATTTGGAATAACACTGCGAAAAATTAGTGAAAATATTTGTAAAATTGTAGGAGTTACAAGCCCAAAAACGCAGTTTTTTGCAAGTTTTTTTTTCGAATAATTTACAAACTGTGTTTTGTTTGCAAAAACGTTATTTAGATAAAATATGCAGAATTAAATTCCGCGTGAAACGACACCTCAAACGCACTTCCATCCCCACGCGTTCTCACAAAATCGGCAAAAAACATCAACACTGGTCCCATTCGCGATACCTGGGGCGACGCTAGCTAACCTAACTTCTTCTTGCAGAGATTATGGGACCATTGACCGCGACGCAGCTACAGCAACGAGTCTCCCAGAAGGAAGAGGAATTCGCCAACCTTAATATGATGTCGTGCCTGAGCTCTCCTTTCATGCCCCTCGCCATGCCCAACCACTCCCCAGAGCCCCACCGCAGCGTCGACACCTTCCTCACAGAAATCCTCAGTGTAAGTAAAAATTTTACAGTTAAAAGATTTGTTACGTCAAAAATTTGACAGTTACAACAAAAAAATGACAATTACGCTAAATATTACTTCCAAAATTTGACAGTTACAACAAAAAATTGAGAATTACGTCAAATATTTGACAGTTACAACAAAAAATTGACAATTACGCTAAATATTACTTCCAAAATTTGACAGTTACAACAAAAAATTGAGAATTACGTCAAATATTTGACAGTTACAACAAAAAAATGACAATTACGCTAAATATTACTTCCAAAATTTGACAGTTACAACAAAAAATTGAGAATTACGTCAAATATTTGACAGTTACAACAAAAAATTGACAATTACGCTAAATATTACTTCCAAAATTTGACAGTTACAACAAAAAATTGAGAATTACGCTAAATATTACATAAAAAAATTGACAGTTACAACTAAAAATTGACAATTACGTCAAATATTTGACACTTACAACAAAAAAATGACAATTACGCCAAATATTACGTCAAACATTTGACAGTTACAACAAAAAATTAACAATTACGCCAAATATTAAGTAAAAAACTCGACAGATACAACAAAAAATTGAGAATTACGAATTAAGTATTTGACAGTTACAACAAAAAATTGACAATTACGCCAAATATTAAGTCAAAAATTTGACAGTTACAACAAAAAATTGACAATTACGTCAAATATTTCACAGTCATAACAAAAAATGGCAATTACGCTAAATCTTCCGTCCAGAATTTGACAGTTACAATAAAAAGTTGACAATTACGCCAAATATTACGTCAAAAATTTGACAGTTACAACAAAAAATTGACAATTCCGCTAAATATTACGTCCAAAATTTGACAGTTACAACAAAAAATTGAGAATTACGAATTAAGTATTTGACAGTTACAACAAAAAATTGACAATTACGCCAAATATTAAGTCAAAAACTCGACAGATACAACAAAAAATTGAGAGTTACGAATTAAGTATTTGACAGTTACAACAAAAAATTGACAATTACGCCAAATATTAAGTCAAAAATTTGACAGTTACAACAAAAAATTGACAATTACGTCAAATATTTCACAGTCATAACAAAAAATGGCAATTACGCTAAATCTTCCGTCCAGAATTTGACAGTTACAATAAAAAGTTGACAATTACGCCAAATATTACGTCAAAAATTTGACAGTTACAACAAAAAATTGACAATTCCGCTAAATATTACGTCCAAAATTTGACAGTTACAACAAAGAATTGACAATTACGCTAAATATTACGTCCAAAATTTGACAGTTACAACAAAAAATTGAGAATTACGTCAAATATTTCACAGTCATAACAAAAAATGGCAATTACGCTAAATCTTCCGTCCAGAATTTGACAGTTACAATAAAAAATTGACAATTACGCCAAATATTACGTCAAAAATTTGACAGTTACAACAAAAAATTGACAATTCCGCTAAACATTACGTCAAAAATTTGACAGTTACAACAAAAAATTGACAATTACGCTAAGTATTACTTGCAAAATTTGACAGTTACAACAAAAAATTGAGAATTACGTCAAATATTTGACAGTTACAACAAAAAATTGACAATTACGCCAAATATTACGTCAAAACTTTGACAGTTACAACAAAAAATTGACAATTACGCTAAATATTACGTCCAAAATTTGACAGTTACAACAAAAAATTGACAATTACGTCAAATATTACGTCAAAAATTTGACAGTTACTACAAAAAATTGACAATTACGCCAAATATTACGTCAAAACTTTGACAGTTACAACAAAAAATTGACAATTACGCTAAATA
Source organism: Phosphuga atrata (assembly GCA_944588485.1). Classification (NCBI taxonomy): domain Eukaryota; kingdom Metazoa; phylum Arthropoda; class Insecta; order Coleoptera; family Silphidae; genus Phosphuga; species Phosphuga atrata. The sequence goes on from OX155906.1 coordinate 28,927,018, forward strand.
TTACGTCCAAAATTTGACAGTTACAACAAAAAATTGACAATTACGTCAAATATTTGACAGTCATAACAAAAAAATGGCAATTACGCTAAATCTTCCGTTCAAAATTTGACAGTTACATCAAAAAATTGAGAATTACGTCAAATATTTGACACTTACAACAGAAAATTGACAATTACGTCTAATATTACGTCAAAAATTTGACAGTTACTACAAAAAATTGACAATTACGCTAAATATTACGTCAAATATTTGACACTTACAACAAAAAATTGACAAGTACGCCAGATATTACATCAAAAATTTGACAGTTACAACAAAAAATTGAGAATTACGTCAAATATTTGACACTTACAACAAAAAATTGACAATTATGCTAAATATTACTAAAAAAATTTGACAGTTACAACAAAAAATTGACAATTATGTCAAATATTTGACACTTACAACAAAAATTGACAATTACGCCAAATATTACGTCAAAAATTTGAGAGTTACAACTAAAAATTGACAATTACGTCAAATATTACGTCAAAAATTTTACAGTTACAACTAAAAATTGACTATTACATCAAATATTACGTCAAAAATTTGACAGTTATAACAAGAAAATGACAATTACGCTAACTATTACGTCCAAAATTTGACTGTTACATCAAAAAATTGAGAATTACGTCAACTATTTGACACTTACAACAAAAAATTGACAATTACGCCAAATATTACGTCACAAATATGACAGTTACAAGAAAAAATTGACAATTACGCTAAATATTACGTCCAAAATTTGATAGTTATAACAAAAAATTGACAATTACGTCAAATATTTGACACTTACAAAAAAAAATGACAATTACGCCAAATATTACGTCAAATATTTGAAAGTTACAACAGAAAAATGACAATTACGTCAAATATTTGACACTTACAACAAAGAATTGACAATTACGCCAAATATTGCGTCAAAAATTTGACAGTTACAACAAAAAATTGACAATTACGTCAAATATTTGACACTTACAACAAAAAAATGACAATTACGCCAAATATTACGTCAAATATTTGACAGTTACAACAAAAAATTGACTATTACATCAAATATTTGACACTTACAACAAAGAATTGACAATTACGCCAAATATTGCGTCAAAAATTTGACAGTTACAACAAAAAATTGACAATTACGTCAAGTATTTGACACTTACAACAAAAAAATGACAATTACGCCAAATATTACGTCAAATATTTGACAGTTAGATCAAAAAATTGACAATTACGTCAAATATTTGACACACAACAAAGAATTGACAATTACGCCATATATTGCGTCAAAAATTTGACAGTTACAACAAAAAATTGACAATTACGTCAAATATTTGACACTTACAACAAAAAAATGACAATTACGCCAAATATTACGTCAAATATTTGACAGTTACAACAAAAAAATGACAATTACGTCAAATATTTGACACTTACAACAAAGAAATGACAATTACGCCAAATATTGCGTCAAAAATTTGACAGTTACAACAAAAAATTGATAATTACGCAAAACTCTTTATCAAAAAACAGTCGAGTCATGTCAAGATTTGACTTTTTTTTTAAGGCTGTGACAGGGGATGATAGTCCGTTGTGTTCCTCGTGTGAAGAAGGTATTTCGGCGTCGTCAAGATGTCGAGATTGCAGTGAGATGTTGTGCGATCCGTGCGTGAGGGCGCACCAAAGGGTGAGGATCACCAAGGATCACCGGATCATCCGGTTTCCGAGCGGATCGAGCAGCAGCAGCAACGGGTCCAGCGGCTCCAGCAGCTCATCGGGCTCGGCGGGTTGCATAGGATCGCCTCTGCAGGTGGGTATCCCACGGGGCTTTCGATGCGGACGGTTTGCGCGTTTTTTGCGATTTGCTCGAAAACAATCGATACTAGCAAAAAAATGCAAGAGAGATTTTATGTTTGGAATTTTGCTGCGAAGATTTTCGCAGAAGAATTGCAAACATTGGTTGAGATTTGGCCAAGTTATGGATGATTTTAAGAAATAGCGTTTTTTGAAGATATCTCGAAAACAAGTAACGATAGCGAAAAATGTTATGTAGGTTTTTTGTTTGGGATTTAGTTAGGAATAAAACATTAAAGGTATTTTCGAGGACGGTTGGCGTTTCTTGAAGTTACGGCTGTTTTTGTTAAAGTCGAAATGTTGAGATTGCTTTTTGCAAATATCTCAAAAACAAATGCCGGAAGCCAAAAATTTGCGATACATATTTTGTTAGGGATTTAGTTGTGGATAAACACCTGAAGGGATTTTGACGATTGCTTTTTAAGTGTTCCAGTTGCAATTGTTTGTTTAGAAGGAAAAACGATATTTTGCCGATATTTCGCAAACCGTTGTTATTTTGCAAAAAAGATATCCAGACTTTCCAAAACAGAAACAATTTTACATAGAACAGCGAAAAAATCGCAAAGTTATCTCTAAAACTAAGGAAGCTATGATTAGTTTTCTAAAACAAGAATCAAATTTTCCGATTTGGTCTTACTTTTTTGCAAATAACTCAAAAACCGCAAAGAAAGTTGCAAAAAGCAACTCTTTGTAACTTGTAGCTAACAAAATTCGCCATCTAATTCTTTTGTCCACATCAAAATATTTCCAAAAACAAGCAAGTTATAATCATTTTTTTCTCTGTGCAGACAAGCAGTGGTCCAATTAGTGCCAGCCTGGCGAGTTTGGCGTTGACCAGCAGCAACTTCTGCGATGTCCATCACGAGCCCCACCGGCTTTTCTGCGAGTCTTGTCTGGGGGCGACGTGCACGGAGTGCGCGCTGCTGGAGCATCGCGGCCACCAGCTCATCTATATCCAAGACGCGGAGGAAAGCGCCAGGAACACGAGTTTGCGGCTGAGCGCGGAGACGAGGAGCGCCATGTCGGCCGTGAGGGAAGCCATCGAGAGCCTACAGCGCATGAGCGAGAGCATCGAGATCAAATCTATGCAGTGCGCCACGGACATCAGAAACTTAATCAAAAGGTACGAACAGTTGAATTCATCGAAACAAAATGTTTTGGATTATTGCCAAATGGATTTTGCGTGAACTAGTGAAAGATTTGTTTAAATATCTTTAAAATTGATGGAGTTATGACAGTTTTTAGTTTTGACAGATTTTGACGGATAGATGAAAATCGGTTGGGAATTTTGAAAAATGTTGTGAACAGCTTTGGTGGGGAATTTTAGTTTGTGTAAAATGCTGAAAGAATTGTTAAAATATCTTTAAAATTGAAGGAGTTATGACAGTTAGAGCAAAATTTTCCGTTTTGACAGGTTTTGATGGATAGATGAAAATCGGTGGGGAATTTTGAAAAATGTTGTGAATAGCTTTTGTGGGGAATTTCATTTTGTATGAAATGCTGAAAGAATTGTTGAAATATCTTTAAAATTGATGAAGTTATGATAAGTAGGTACAGCAAGATTTTCTAGTTTGACAGTTATTGACGTGTAGATGAAAATCGGTTGGGAATTTTGAAAAATGTTGTTAATAGCTTTTCTGGGGAATTTCATTTTAAGTGAATTGCTGAACGAATTGTTAAAATATTTTTAAAATTTAAGGAGTTATGACAGTTACAGTAAAATTTTCTGTTTTGAGAGGTTTTGACGGATAGATGAAAATCGGTTGAGAATTTTGAAAAATGTTAATAGCTTTTGTGGAGAATTTCATTTTGTGTGAAATGCCGAATGAACTGTTCAAATATCTTTAAAATTGAAGAAGTTATGACAGTTATAGCAAAATTTTATGTTTTAACACTTTTTGACTCGTAGATGAAAATGGGTTGGGAATTTTGAAAGATGTTGTGAACAGCTTTTGTGGAGAATTTCGTTTTGTGTAAAATGCTGAAAGTACAGTTAAAATATCTTTAAAATTGATACAGTTATGTTTTTATGCTGTTTTGACAGTTTTTGACGTGTAGATGAAAACCGGTTGAGAATTTTGAAAAATGTAGTGAATAGCTTTTATGGGGAATTTCATTTTGTGTGAAATGCCAAAAGAATTGTTAAAATAGCTTTAAAATTGAAGGAGTTACGACAGTTGCAGCAAAATTTTCTGTTTTGTCAGTTTTTGACGCTAGATAAAAATCGGTTGGGAATTTTGAAAAATGTTGTGAATAGCTTTTGTGGAGAATTTCATTTTGTATGAAGCGCTGAAAGAATTGTTGAAATATCTTTAAAATTGATGGAGTTATGATAAGTAGTTACAGCAAGATTTTCTAGTTTGACAGTTTTGACGTGTAGATGAAAATCGGTTGGGAATTTTGAAAAATGTTGTTAACAACTTTTGTGGGGAATTTCATTTTGTGTGAAATGCTGAAAGAATGGTTAAAATATCTTTAAAATTAAAGGAGTTATAACAGTTACAGCAAAATTTTCTCTTTTAACACTTTTTGACGGATAGATGCAAATCGGTTAGAAATTTTGAAAAATTTTGTGAACAGCTTTTGTGGGGAATTTCATGTTGTGGAAAATGCTGAAAGGAATATTAAAATATCTTTAAAACTGATAGAGTTATGTTTTGATGCTGTTTTGACAGTTTTTGACGTGTAGATGAAAATCGGTGGGGATTTTTGAAAAATGTTGTGAATAGCTTTTATGGGGAATTTCATTTTGTGTGAAAGGCTAAAAGAATTGTTAAAATAGCTTTAAAATTGAAGGAGTTACGACAGTTGCAGCAAAATTTTCTGTTTTGTCAGTTTTTGACGTGTAGATGAAAATCGGTGGGGATTTTTGAAAAATGTTGTGAATAGCTTTTATGGGGAATTTCATTTTGTGTGAAAGGCTAAAAGAATTGTTAAAATAGCTTTAAACTTGAAGGAGTTACGACAGTTGCAGCAAAATTTTCTGTTTTGTCAGTTTTTGACGCATAGATAAAAATCGGTTGGGAATTTTGAAAAATGTTGCGAATAGCTTTTGTGGAGAATTTCATTTTGTATGAAACGCTGAAAGAATTGTTGAAATATCTTTAAAATTGGTGGAGTTATGACAGTTACAGTAAAATTTTATGTTTTGACAGTTTTTGATGGATAGATAAAAATCGGTTGGGAATTTTGATTAATGTTATCAACAGCTTTTGTGTAGAATTTCATTTTGTGTAAAATGCTGAAACAATTGTTAAAATATCTTTAAAATTAATAGAGTTATGTTTTGATGCTGTTTTGACATTCTTTGGCGTGTAGATGAAAATCGGTTGGGAATTTTGAAAAATGTTGTGTACAGCTTTTGTGGAGAATCTCATTTTGTGTGAAATTCTGAAAGAATTGTTAAAATTGCTTTAAAATTGAAGGAGTTATGACAGATACAGCACAATTTTATGTTTTAAAAGTTTTTGACGGATAGATAAAAATCGGTTGGGAATTTAAAAATATGTTGTGAATAGCTTTTATGGAGAATTTCATTTTGTGTGAAATTCTGAAAGAACTGTTGAAATATCTTTAAAATTGATGAAGTTATGATAAGTAGTTACTGGAAGATTTACTAGTTTGACAGTTTTTGGCGTGTAGATGAAAATCGGTTGGGAATTTTGAAAAATGTTGTGAACAGCTTTTGTGGAGAATTTCATTTTGTGCGAAATGCTGAAAGAATTGTTAAAATATCTTTAAAATTGAAGGAGTTATGACAGTTACAGCAAAAATTTTTGTTTTGACAATTTTTGACGGATAGATGAAAATCGGTTGGGAATTTTGAAAAATGTTGTTAATAACTTTTGTGGAGAATTTTATTTTGTATAAAATGCTAGAAGAAATGTTAAAATATCTTTAAAATTGATAGAGTTATGTTTTGATGCTGTTTTGACAGTTTTTGACGTGTAGATGAAAATCGGTTGGGAATTTTGAAAAATTTTGTGAATAGCTTTTGTAGGGAATTTCATTTTGAATGAAATGCTGAAAGAATTGTTAAAATATATATAAAATTGAAGGAGTTATGACATTTACAGCACAATTTTATGTTTTGAAAGTTTTTGACGGGTAGATACAAATTGGTTGCGAATTTTGAAAAATGTTGTAAATAGCTTTTGTGGGGAATTTCATTTTGTGTGAAATGCTGAAAGAATTGTTGAAATATCTTTGAAATTGATGGAGTTATGATAAGTAGTTACCGGAAGAATTTCTAGTTTGACAGTTTTTAACGTGTAGATGAAAAGCGGTTGGGAATTTTGAAAAATGTTGAGAATAGCTTTTATGGGGAATTTCATTTTGTGTAAAATGCTGAACTAATTGTAAAAATATCTTTAAAATTGAAGGAGTTATGACAGTTACAGCACAATTTTATGTTTTGAAAGTTTTTGACGGGTAGATACAAATCGGTTGGGAATTTTGAAAAATATTGCGAATAGCTTCTGTGGGGAATTTCATTTTGTGTAAAATGCTGAACTAACTGTAAAAATATCTTTAAAATTGAAGGAGTTATGACAGTTAGAGCAAAATTTTCCCTTTTGACGGTTTTTGACGTATAGATAAAAATCGGTGGGGAATTTTGAAAAATGTTGTAGATAGCTTTCGTGGAAATTTTCATTTTGTTGACATGCTGAAAGAATTGTTCAAATATCTTTAAAATTGATGGAGCTATGACAATTACAGCAAAATTTTCTGTTTTGACAGTTTTTGATGGATAGATGAAAATCGGTTGCGAATTTTGAAAAATGTTGTGAATAGCTTTTGTGCGGAATTTCATGTTGTGTCAAATGCTGTAAAAACTGTTAAAATATCTTTAAAATTGAGCGAGTTAACGATATTTAATTGTCTGCAAAAACATAAAACTCAAAATTTCAACTTTCTAAAATTTTAAACAGTTTATCAAAAATATCTCAAGAACCGCTAACGATATCAAAAACACGTAAGAGAACAAAGTTAAAGGCAACTAATTTCATAATCGAATGCAATCAAAACTAGTCAATTATCTGCAAAAACAAAAGAAATACGACAGAAAAACCAAAATTTCAACGTTTGCAGTTTTTCCAAAATATCTCAAAAACCGGCATAGATATCAAAAATATATAAGAGAACGAAGTTAAACGCACTAAAATTTGCAATAAAACGACATCAAAATTTTTAAAATCGCCCCAAAATTAACAAAGTTATCGTTTGTTTAGATACTTGACGGCTGTTGAGGAGCGGGAACGGGACCTGTTGAAGCGCGTTGATCACCAGCGCCAGCAGAAGAACAAGGCGCTGCTGACGCAGATGGACAACCTCCGGTTAGCCATGTCCAAGCTCGTCCAAACCTCGGAAATCCTCAACGAATCGATGGAAAGCGGCTCGAGCCTGGACGTGATCCTCGCCAACGAGAAAGCGTCAGAAGAGCTGAAGCAGATCCGATGCATCAGACCGGAGCTGTTGCCCTGCGAGGACGATAACTTCATGTTCGTGGCGCCGGACCAGAACTTGCTGAGGGCGATTGGAAGTATGGGGAACATCTGCAGCAACTTCGTGAGGAACCCGAAGTCGATTGGCGAGAAGTTGGAGGGTGAGATTGTGCAGGCTAGGGGCGGAGTTAGAGGCAGGGCGATTCACAACTGCGTTTTGCCGGTGGTGGCGCGTGATACTGGAGGCGTGGCTTCCGCCAGCTTTGGGGTTGAGGGCGAGTTGGATGGGCAGCTGTGCCGCCCTTGGGGGGTTTGTTGCGACCGGCTGGGGAATATAATCGTGGCGGATCGAAGCAACAACCGCGTGCAGATGTTCGCTCCGAACGGGAGTTTCTGGAAGAAGTTCGGCAGCCAAGGCACAGGGCCTGGGCAGTTCGATCGACCGGCTGGAGTAGCTGTGGATCCCTTGAATAGAATCGTTGTGGCGGATAAAGACAACCACCGCATTCAAATCTTCAACGGGGAAGGGGGCTTCCTCACGATGTTTGGTGAGAAAGGGTGCAGGAACGGACAGTTCAATTACCCGTGGGATGTCGCGGTTAACGCTCAAGGACAAATCGTCGTTTCGGATACGCGAAACCACCGCATCCAACTCTTCACCAATGAAGGGATCTTCATCAACAAATACGGGTTTGAAGGGACGGCTACCATGTGGAAGCACTTTGACTCGCCAAGAGGCGTTTGTTTCAATCCCGCTGGGAGTGTGATCGTAACTGACTTCAATAATCACCGCTTGGTGATAATCGACCCTAACTTCTCGCACGCCCAATTCCTGGGGCAAGAAGGTTCCGGGTTTAAGCAGTTCCTCAGACCTCAGGGCATCTGCTGTGATGACGAAGGGCGGATCATAGTCGCGGATTCCCGCAACAACCGCATCCAAGTCTTCGAAAGCAACGGAACGTTCCTTTGGAAGATGGGCGTCCCTGGCAAAGCTTCCGGAGAGTTGGACCGGCCGAGTGGGATTTGCGTCGCGCCCGACGGGAGGATAATCGTCGTGGACTTCGGCAACAATCGAGTACAAATTTTCTGATATCAAAGGCCGCGGCTTAACGAGAGCACCTTAGGCAAATTTCGGGTTTTTTTTAGAGGAATTTATATAATTAGTATTTGAATCGAGGCCGCGAACACGGACGTGAAATTTTTTTCCGAAAAACTCGCTCGGTTTCGGAGTTAGAAGCGTTTAAAGTGTGACTTTGACGTTTCACATAACCCCAAAACCAAAGTTCAATAATTTAAGGTTAGATTTAAATGACACAACGGTGCTTATATTAAAAAAAAAAACGATTTAGCGTCAAAATGTGACATGTGTCACGTTTCAGAATTCGTCGCGGACTATTTATTTAAGGTTAGGTTTAGACACCAAGGTGCTTGTACCAAAAAAACCCGCCATTTTCTGTCAAAATTTGACAGTTTTTTTCAACCTGTCAAATTTTGACGTTTCAAATCAAGTCGCGATTCACTTATTTAAGGTTAGGTTTAAACGTCACCAAGGTGCTTATACAAAAAATAACCTCAATTTTCTGTCAAAATTTGACCAATCTGTAAAATTTTGACGTTTCAAAATAATTCGCGATCCAGTTATTTAGGTTAGGTTTAAACGTCACAAGAAATAACCTCAATTTTCTGTCAAAATTTTACAATTCTGTCAAATTTTGACGTTTTATATTTAATCACTCAGGGACAATTTTAAAGAAGCCTCGATCCAACAAGAGTTACCAACTTACTGGGTTTTCCCCCAGTTTCCTTAAGTAAATCTATAAGACTGAAGTTAGGCACATAAGTGAGAGTTTTAACGCATTCAATGCAATGAAGTTGCTTCCTTTAACTAAGAGCAATATTTTTTTAGTTTCCTTTAACTAAGAGCAATATTTTTTAGTAACTTTTTTTTTAATAAGTTGGTAGTACTGACGCATTAAACCCGATTCTCATATACGCGACACTCAACTACGCGACATCACTTGTCAAACATTGTTTTAAATGAGCACGTTCTCAGTATGGCCACGCGACAGCTACAATGTAATCATTATTTTATAGGCGATGTCGCATGACGTCGCGTAGCTGAGTGTCGCGTATATGAGAATCGAGCTTTACACTTGGCGATGTTGCCGAAACCGCGTCGTCAAGTTTCATGTGATACGCGTAGTTTTTAACTTTGGCAACGTTGCCAAAAACAGTCGCACCAACCGTTTTTTTTTTTTAGGGATTTTAGTTTTTATTTCCTTGTGCCAATTTTTAGTGCAAATTTTAAGAAACGTTGAGACTGAGAATCTGTTTGTCAAACGAACTGTTTTTTCGCCAGTGAAACTTTGACAGCTGTCGCCGATTTTTCGACAATTAATCACAAATCTTGACGACTGTCAATTAAAAAAAAAACATTGACACTTTTTTACGTCAAAAAATTCTTAGCGAGAAACCAACCTGTCAAATTTGACAACCCCAAACATATATTTTTAATACAACTGTCAAACTTTGACATATATTTTATCACAGCTGTCAAAATGACAGTTCTTTTATATATGTACTTTTTTTAAACAGTTTTGTCTATTTTAGTGTCAAAAACCTTTTGGGTAATTGAAAATTATTCAAGAATATTTAATATTAACGTTTCCTTCGCGAAAACTTCGCGAACGTTTCACTAGATTGTACGTATTATATTTTAGCGAACGTAAGACTGAAATTGAAACCTAGCTCGTAAGATTTGTCGTTGCAATGCCGATAATTTTCGCAATATCTTTTGTTTGTTTTTGCAATCGCCCTGTAATTGTAAACGGTGCAATTCCTTTCTTAAGGATATACCCTACCAGTTGTTTTGTACGCATATATTTATAGTTCCTAATAATAATAAAACAAAATATTTTTAAAAAAATTTCCGAAAATATAAATCCCAAGAAAATTTCCAAATCCGCAAGAAAAAATCCTACGAATAGACCTTTTCATAGTTGAAATTTTTTTGTTATACGTCAAAAAGTGCCCGAACTTCTTTACATATAACTAAATGTCGGAGACGACACCTAAAGAAGAAGGCAAATAGACATTTTCATTAGTTTTTTATGAGCATGCGTCAATTTTCACCACTTTCATTTTCGGGCACTTTTTTCACGTATAACCACATTTTAACTTTCATATTCCCGCCTCTCAAACATGGCGGATGCACATACGCTTAACCCCTTAACATACAATGACGTCTCTAAAACGTCATGTATATGTGATAAGATCACATGTATATAAACACGTCAACGTCATTTTATTCGTATGTCAAGGGGTTAACTAACCGTAAAAAGGTTTTTTTTAACAATGTTCGCAAAACTTTTACAAACCAAAATTACAAACAAAAAAACCTGCTTTAAAACGTCTTTATACACTTACGTCTTAACTTCTTTATACACAGTAATATCTGTTATCATTATAATAGCATTTATATATTCACGAGTGAAAAAGTTTAAGAAATTTTGGAAATTTTAAATACGTCTCTGTTCTAAATGCGCCCCTGTTCAAGAATTATATTATGGCTTTATTCACTTTTAGTAATACCTGTTATTATTATAATGGCAATAATAAATTCGCGAGTGATTAAATTTAACAAATTTTGGGAATTTTAAATTTGCAAACATTGAATTTGTTCCTGAATACGTCTCTGTTTCGAATGCGCCCCTCTTCAAGATTTATAGGTAAGTGTGCTGCCACCTATTTGCAAATAACAAACTAATGTTATTTTTTAAATCTCGTAATATTTTGAATATCCGAAATTGTTTTTCATGAAATTTCGACGATTTTGGTTTACTTTTAGCAAAACTGCAACTTAATTTAAAGTTTATTGTGAGGAAACGAAAGGTGTGAAGTTGTTTATTTTGATATGGCTGAGTTGCCAACTTTGTAAATATTAAGATTTGCAAAAGTTGCACCTCAATTTAAAGCAATTTAACTAAAATAGGGCTAATTGTCGTAAACAAATGGTTGTTTTGCTTTTATTTTTAGCGATACCGCAACTTAATTTAATGTTTATTGTAAGAAAACGAATAGGTGAGTGTGCTGCCACCTACTTGCAAATATCATACTCATGTTTTTTTTTAATCGAAATATTTTGAATATCCGAAATTGTTTTTCATGAAATTTTCACGATTTTGGTTTATTTTTAACAAAACCGTAACTTAATTTAAAGTTTATTGAAAGAAAATCAAATGTGTGAAGTTGATTTTATTGAAATTCCTGAGTTGCCAACTTTGTAAATAATACAATTTTCAAAAGTTTCACTTCAATTTAAAGCAATTTTACTAAAATAAGATTAATAATCGCAATTTTAAGGTTTTTTACCTTAAAAATCGCACAAATTTCTTCTTTAAAACCGATTTTTCAAACAAATCTCGATTAACTTTTTTGATATTTAGTTGTTGTGTTGGTGACAGTGTTTATTGATTGGAAACGCCATTTGGGTTGAAAGTTTTGGAAGTGAGTTTTCAGACGGATTTTCCAGCTAAGAAACCGAGATGAACGCAGCCAGGGTGAGAAAATTGTCCAATTTTTACGTTTTATTGCGAGAAACCACCCAATTTGTTGGAAATTGCGTGGTTTTTCCTATGGAAATTTGTTGGTTAAATCGGTGTTATGTCATACTATGGTTGCTGTTTATGCAATCGATTATTTTTTGGAGCAAATTTGGGGCTGAATCCACTGATATTTAAGGGTTTAGGCTATAAGACAGTGATATTTAAGCTGAGTTTGGGAAAATTTTATAATCGTGGCCTCAAAATTGAAGAATTTTTACCAAAAAAAGATCCTGCAAGTGGTTTTCCGAAGCCCTTTTTTTGACCAAAAACTGCAATTTTTAACACAAAAATTACAGTTTTTGGACAAAAAAGTCTTAGGAAAATGTCTTTTTTTCTAAATCCTTCAGTTTTGGGGCCTTGAATATAGAAATTTGTTCAACCCCCGCATAAATATCACTCTTTTATAGCCTAAAACCTTAAAAAACCGTTGGATTATGTAAACTCTCTGTCTATTTTTTTGAAATTTGCAACTTTTCATGAAATAAATTTAAACCGTGAATTGAAACCCGTGGATATTAACCCGTAAATTGAACCCGTGGATATTGAATTGTTAGTTTCAAGCCTAATAATATAATTTTTAAATACCCACTCCAAATTTATTTTCCCCTACCCCTATGTGTCTTGTATGTGCACAATGCATATATTGTATAATTGTTAATTTCAAGCCCCCCAAACGTTTCAGGATATAATTTTTATATACCCCCTACAAATTTATTTTCGTTACCTCTATGTGTCTTGCATGCACACAATGTGTATATTGGGTTGCCTATATCTTACTACGTTTTTACAAAAATTTGTTTGGTTTTTAGAAATCGTTGGTGGTCGCTCAAGTCTTGAGACGCAATGTGTGCCGGTCGGCGGTGCTGAACAAGGACTTGGAAGTCGAGGTGGCTGGCCGCAAGAAGATCAAGGAGCTCCAGAAGAAGTTCCAGGTCAAGAAAATTTATTGAAAATTTTCGACGAAAGTTTGACAGTTGTCATATTGATAAGTTTGCTTGATTTGTTTTGCGGGTTCTTGTTTTGGACGAAACTTCGATCAGATATTTACATAGAAATTATTGGTCAAATCTCAACTAGGTTAGGTTAGGATGATGGATGCAGATTCTCTGGCTCAGCAGAAGAAACCCCATACATCTGCTCAAAGACTGTGGAGCACTACTCCGCAAGAGACAGATGTACATTGGGGCTCACTGCTTAAACACAGAGGAGCTGCAGGCCTTGAATCCTACCCAGATTCTGAAATTCGTAAAGGAATAAGGATTAGAGGAGCAGGGAGCGCTTGGAGGAAGAGGGTGGCGTACAACAGATCTATAAAGGCCACAGTACAAGTCGTCACCACCATATCTACATCTACCATAATGCAAGTTCTGGAGGATACCTCTCAGTTATCCCAACTTACATTCCCTGTTGTTGACACCTCTGATCTTACTTTCATAGGCCCAGGGTTCTTGCAGCAGCACTAGCTTTAAGTTTTTTTTTAGTGAACATTCTAGCCATCACAGCTGAAGCTGTTTTGGCCTGGTGGATGTACATTTGGACTTCATTTTTGTTTTGTGACAGGAGTCTCTTCTCAGTCTTCCTCTACCTAGTTGAACATGGCTCATGTAGCAAGTCATCCTCTCGGTAATCTGAGCTGACTTCCTCGTTCTTGGCCATTGTAGCTTCAACAGAGGGAGTGGCTGCTGTTGCTGTTTCTTCAACTGAGGAAGTGGCCGCTATTATGAGCGTAACTTCTGAGGGAGTGAGTAGCTGTCGCTACTACCTCTGCATCTTTTTTCGGATCGTGGGGCTAACGCTCCATCTGGTTCACTAGTGTGCTGAGATCCCGTTCATTTTGTGTTTCTACTCATATGAATCCCATGAACGGCTAGAGAACTAAAGGTCCACTGCATTGATACTCTCTGAGGTCACCAGGTATCAGAGGGGCTCCGTTTCAGGTCACCAACTGGTCCCTTCAGCACAAGTCGCTTGACACCTTTGGATTAAGGTTTTGGAAGTTCTTAGTTGTTTGCTCCCCATTGATGGCTCCGACTGGAGTTGGACTCCATGCACGATTGTCCAATGGTGCATTGCCGAACTAAGTCGCCACACCACGACAAGGTGACTTCTTTGACAATCAAATCATCTGCCGAACTAATTGTCTGTTGAGCCTTGATAAACAAACTATCTGTCAAACTTTGACCAACCAATTGTCTGTCGGGTCTTGGACTGTCAAACCTTGACAAACTATTTGCAACAGTTTGTCTAACCATGTGAAGCATTGAGCTATCAATCCTGGACAAACAAGGCTTCAACAAATTCTCCGTCGTAGTCAAGGTTTGACAGATGGTTTATCAAGGTTTGACAAGGTTTGACAGATCGCATCTGTAGTTGATGAGTAGCCTCCTCCATGCTGTTGGTCAGTAGGGTGAGATCATCAGCAAAGACTAGACAGGGTACATTGAGGTTGTCTTTCTTGTACTTACACTTCTGGTGACAATGTGGAAGTCCATTCAATGATGTTTTTCTCTAGAGCACAGTTGAAGAGGATGCATGAGAGAACATCCCCATGCCTGACTCCCTATCTGGATGGGAACTCCAGAACTCCATGCTTTTGGCCAAGAGGGTGAGATCATCAGGGTACATTGAGGTTGTCTTTCTTGTAACTAAGCTTCTGGTGACAATGTGAAAGTCAACTCTCTGATGATTTTCTCCAGACCATAGTTGAAGAGGATGCACGAGAGAACATCCCCATGCCTGACTCCTATCTGGATGGGAAAGCTCGTGGAGAGTTCACCCCTGAACTTGACTTTGGTGGTGGTGTTTTTCAGGGTAGCTTGGACCAGTCTGATAGTCTTCTCATCTTGGCCTAGTTCCCACAAGGTAGAGAAGAGTGTGTTGATCTATAAACAAAGATAACGAATATGAAGACGAAAGATGACGAATAAATGAAGATGTCAACTGTTATAATAATGTAATCTTGACCTCAAGACAATCCTCTTATATAGGAGCCATGGGGGATATCCCTGGGTAGCCATTATCGTAGACTTCCAAAAGGGATTTGACTTAATAGATCGACAGACACTCTGTGGGAACTAGGCCTAGATGAGATGACTACCAGACTGGTCCAAGCTATCATAGACTTCCAAAAGGCATATGACTTAATAGATCGACAGACACTTTGCAGAAACTAGGCCTAGATGAGATGACTACCAGACTGGTCCAAGCTATCATAGACTTCCAAAAGGCATATGACTTAATAGATCGACAGACACTTTGCGGAAACTAGGCCTAGATGAGATGACTACCAGACTGGTCCAAGCTATCATAGACTTCCAAAAGGCATATCACTTAATAGATTGACAAATACTTTTCTCTACTTTGTGGGGACTAGGCCTAGATGAGAAGACTGCCAGACTGGTCCAAGCTACTCTGAAGAACACCACCTCCAAAGTCAAGTTCAGGGGTTAACTTTCCATAAGCTTTCCCATTCAGATAAGAGTCATAGGCATGGGGATGTTCTCTCGTGCATCCTCTTCAAATGTGCTCTCAAGAAAATCATCAGAGAATCGACTTCCACATTGTCACCAGAAGCTTAGATACAAGAAAGACAACCTCAATGTATCATGATGATCTCACCCTATTGGCCAACAGAGTGGAGGAGGCTACTCATCAACTAACAATGGTGCGGCAAAAACCAGCTTGAGGGTCAACATACAGAAGACAAGGGGGATACAGGAGTATTCAGTATATACAGGATACAGGAGAATGATCTCAGGAGGGTAGCCATTATCATAGACTTTCAATAGGCATATGACCCAATAGATTGACAGACACTCTTCTCTACCTTGTGGGAACTAGGCCTAGATGAGAAGATTAACAGACTGGTCCAAGCTACCTTGAAGAACACCACGTCCAAAGTCAAGTTCAGGGGTGAACTTTCCACAAGCTTTCCCATTCAGATAGGAGTCAGGCATGGGGATGTTCTCTCGTGCATCCTCTTCGACTGTGCTCTGGAGAAAACCATCAGAGAATGGAAATCCACTTTGTCACCAGAAGCTTAGATACAAGAAAGACAACCTCAATGTATCATGATGATCTCACCCTATTGGCCAACAGCATGGAAGAGGCTACTCATCAACTACAGAATCTCTACAATGTTGCGGCAAAAACCAGCTTGAGGGTCAACATACAGAAGACTAATATCAAGCAGACTTGAACTTTTCACAAACTTTCCCATTCAGATAGGAGTCATAGGCATGGGGATGTTCTCTCGTGCATCCCCTTCAACTGTGCTCTGGAGAAAATCATCAGAGAATGGACTTCCACATTGTCACCAGAAGCTTAGGTACAAGAAAGACAACCTCAATGTACCCTGATGATCTCACCCTATTGGCCAACAGCATGGAAGAGGCTACTCATCAACTAACAATGTTGCGACAAAAACCAGCTTGAGGGTCAACATTCAGAAGCAGGCTTCTTCTACAATCCCACTAGGAAACAAGAATATCTGAAAGTTCCTCCAGTCAACTACTTGGGAGAATGGATCTCGGAAAGCAAGAGCGAAACCTTGGCATGGTGGATATTCATTTGGGCGTCATTTTTGTTTTGTGACAGGAGAAGGCAAGTCCTCTTCTCTGTCTTCCTCTACCTTGTAGATTGTAGATATGGTGGTGACGACTTGTACTGCGACCTTTATAGATCTATTGTACCCCACCCTCCTCCTCCAAGTGTTGGTGTACTTACCCATTTAGAGCGCCTCCTCTAATCCTGATTCCTTTAGGAATTTCAGGATCTGTGTGGGATTCAAGGCCTGCAGCTCCTCTGTGTTGAAGCAGTGAACCCCAAGGTACATCTGTTTCTTGCGGAGTAATGCTCTGCAGTCTTTGAACAGATGTATGGGGGTTTCCCCAATCACCAATCTACAATTTCCACAATCCAATCCAAGAATTTCCACAATCTACAATCCTCTACCTTGGTAAACATGGCTCATGTCTCAAGTGTGAGGTCTAATCTGAGCTGACGCCAGGTGCACCAAGTTAGAAATCATAGTACCTCTCCAAGTACCTATCCAAGAACATAAAACTGAAGCACTCCAACTTGCTAGTAAGACCCTCTATGCTTCTGAGTGCTTCTTGATTAATCAAAAGGGCCCACTCAGGCAACTAGGACTTAAAGAGAGGAAGATCCTGAGGAGAATACTAGGACCCATAAGAGAGGAAGATGGTATCTACAGAATCAGGCACAATAATGAACATCAGGAGGGCATAGTCACATGTATGAGGAAAAGAAGACTGACATTCTATGGGCACATGACCCACATATGGGCAGGCTCACCAAGAGGATCCTCATAGTTAAAAGTAGGGGAAAGGCATCCAAAGCCAAGTGTCACCTCTTAGATGAACTGCACATTACAGAGAAGTGAGAATCGAACTCAATACCGACAGGCCATCCTGCAGGGAGTCTTCCCACTGTCTCTCACAAGCAAGAAGTGTACAGGCACTGCCAAATCTAAATGGACAGATGAGAGGAAGCAAGCTCACAGCCAGAAGATGAAGGCATACTGGGCCAAGAAAAAGCAGAAGACCATAGCCGAGAGTTAAGACAAGCCCCGTGGTCCCTAGTAGACAAAAATGTAATGGGCACATAATAGTTTTGGGCACATATTTAGTTATCCATCAAAAAGTTCGGGCACATTTTGACTTATAACATGGCGGAAATTGACACATGTGCAAAAACAAACTACGTAAATACTTAGTCCCTACTTAGGTCAAGGTTTGACAAGTTGCTCAAGGTGTGACAGATGGTTTCCCAAGGTTTGACTGATGGTTTATCTAAGTTCGAGAAATAGTTCGTCAAAGTTACAAGTTAATATTCAAATCAATAGACCTTTTCGTAGCTGCAATTTTTATGTGCGCATGTGTCAATTTCCGCCATATTATACGTTAAAAAGTGCCCGAACTTTTTGACGGATAACTAAATATGTGCCCGAAACTTTCATATTCCCGCCTTTCAGACTTGGCGGATGCGCATTCGCATAACTAACCGTAAAAAGGTGTATCGTTCTAGTGACTTTGACATTTGTATCAAAAGTGGATTCCACTCCCTAAATGTCACAACTGTTATAAATGTCAAAACTGTCATAACGGTTATAAATGCCAAAACTGTCATAAATATCACAACTGTTTAAATGCCAAAACTGTCATAAATGTCACAACTGTTATAAATGCCAAAACTGTCATAAATGTCACAACTGTTAGAAAGGCCAAAACTGTCATAAATGTCACAACTGTTATAAATGCGAAAACTGTCATAAATGTCACAACTGTTTTAAATGTCAAAACTGTCATAAGTGTCACAACGGTTATAAATGCCAAAACTGTCATAAATGTCACAACTGTTATAAATGTCAAAACTGTCATAAATGTCACAACGGTTTTAAATGCCAAAACTGTCATAAATATCACAACGGTTTTAAAATTCAAAACTGTCATAAATGTTACAACTGTTTTAAATGTGAAAACTGTCATAAATGTCACAACTGTTATAAATTCCAAAACTGACATAAATGTCACAAACTGTCTAAAATTGTTATAATAATATAATCCTTTGTTAATTAGTCTGCATGTTGTATGTAACTAACATTGTTTTGTCCGTTTGTGTAGATTGATGATGGTGTGCCAGTGTACTTGAAGGGTGGTGCGAAAGACAAGGTGATGTTCCAAGGGACGATGGTGCTGCTCGCCATTGGGTTGTCGATGGCCCTGACCGTGCTGGTGAAGTCGATAATGCCGAAGCAAAATTGAAGTACCCCTTGTGATGTGTAGTCGAGTCCAAATAATTTAATCGTTAAATAAATTAATACTGAATTTGTCTTGTTATTGTTATAGTTTGTTACAAAGTTTGTACCTGTTGTAATGTTGGACATGGCTAACAAATTCTTTTATGTGAAAACTTAAAACAAACCGAACACAGCCTGAATATATAAATATAGTTAGCCTTTCCGGAGCTCTATAACAATTATTGAGTCTTTTTAGGAATACCAAAACAAATCTCACATGAAATTTTTAACTTATTTTACAGCTTTCAGTCCACTTTCGTGACACTCAACAAGAACCATATAAATAAATTTTCCAGATGTTCGAGATTTATCTCTCATCAGCACAGCTTTGCTTCCATGAACAGTAATTTGTAAGAGTGCCACGAAAGTGGACTGAAAGCTGTAAAATAACTTACAAATTTCATGTGAGATTAGTTTTGGTGGTCATAAAAAGACAATAATTGTTATAGAGCTCTGGAAAGGCTGAATATATTTATATATTCAGGCTGTGTTTGGTTTGTTTTAAGTTTGTAGATTATCTGTAACATAGGATGGTTTCACAAATTCTATCTTTTACGTGAGTTTTGTTTGGTTTGTCAAGTTTCACGGTTTGTCAGGCAGTTCCTCTAGGTTTAACAGAAGCAACTACAAAACAGAATACCTCGTCCCAAAATACCTAATGATTGGGACATATTTTGACACTGACGGGCAAAAGGGCAAACAGACAATAGGACAGGCAGAGTAAATACGACACAGACAAACATGAGACAAGAAAACAAACAAACAGGAGGTGACATCAAGAGGACCCACAGACAGACAAGAGCACAGACAGAAAAGAGCACCAACAGACAAAGGGACAGGAGGTACGAAAACACGCAGACAAGACAACTGATGGAATAGAGAACTCACAGAGAAGGCAACCAACAGACAACAAAACAAACTGATGGATAGGGGAATGGACAGACAAACAAGAAAACAGACAAGACAAGGTGGAATGGAGAGGTTGGACAAGTGAACTGATATACAAGACAAGAGAAACTGGCATACAAGAGAATTGAGAAAACAAGCGGACACACAGATCAGAGAATAGACACACAAGAGGACAAAGAGACAAATAAGAGAACCGACAGACAGACAAGAAAACAAACAGACAGGAGGACTTACTGACAAGAAAACAGACTATGGAACTGACAGATTAGACAACCAACAGACAGATAAACAGACCTGAAGTCCTAACCTGAGCAACAGACATAGTATAAACAGACAAGTCCTAACCTCACCTGACCAACAGACAGATAAACAGACACGTCCTAACCTCACCGGACCAACAGACAGATAAGAGAATAAACAGATAAGTCCTTACCAACAGACAGATAAGAGAATCAACAGACAAGAGTACGGAAAGATGTCATGTTCTGGACCGACCTCCACCTCTGACCTTGGAAACTTCCGTCGATATTGACGACTTCCGATTCCCTCAGCTTTTAAGCTCTAATACACTAAAAGAGTATGAGGTCTATGCAGCCCCACGCTAAACAGGGTGTGAGGTCTATGTAACCCCTCGTTAAACAGAGTGTGAAGTCTATGTTGCCCCACGGTAAAGAGGGTGTGAGGTTCTATATTTAATCAGCTTTTACCCGTAGTCAGGTGTCAGTCAAGGTCACTGGAAGTGGTCGAGGTCAGAGGGGGAAGTGGGTCCAGAACGTGAAATCTTTCCCTACTGACAAGTCCTGACCAACAGACAGATAAAAGAATAAACAGATAAGTCCTAAACTCACTTGACTAACAGACAGTTAATAAAATAAACAGACAAGACCTGACCAACAGACAGATAAGAGAATAAACAGACACGTCCTAGCCTGACCAACAGACACAGTATAACCTCACCTGACCAACAGACAAATAAGGGAATTAACAGACACGTCTTAACCTCGCCTTACCAACACACAGATAAGAGAATAAACAGACACGTCCTAACCTGACCAACAGACACAGTATAAACAAACAAGTCCTAACCTCACCTGACCAACAGACAAATAAGGGAATTAACAGACACGTCCTAACCTCACCTGACCAGCAGACAGATAAGAGAATAAACAGACAAGACGTAACCTGACCAACAGACACAGTATAAACAGACAAGTCCTAACCTCACCTGACCAAGAGACAGGTAAGGGAATAAACAGACAAGAAAACAAATTGGACGAGTTTTCACATGTTTTTTATTCAATAAATTACGATTTATATCAATGTATCTGTATAACGTTATTTGAAATCCCTTTTACTCGTTTTCAGGTATTTAATGAGCATAGAAATGGCTTATAAGTGAATAGTGGATTGCATAGAAGGAAAGTAAGTATTTTTCAAACTATTTATCGTGCCGTTTGGTTGGGTTGCATCGATCTGACTCGATGTAACGTTAGGTTAGGTCAAGAAAACGAACAAACAAGGAAAACGTGCGGACCAGAAATCTTGTGGACAAGAGAACAGACGGAGAAGAAAACGAACAAACAAGAAAAACGCGCGGACAAGAAATTTTGTGGACAAGAGAACAGACGGAGAAGCAATCGAACGGACAAGAAATTTTGTGGACAAGGGAACAGACAGAGAAGAAATCGAACAGACAAGAAAAATGTACGGACAAGAAATTTTGTGGACAAGGGAACAGACGGACAAGAAAACGAACAGACAAGAAACACGTGCGGACAAGAAATTTTGTGGACAAGAGAACAGACGGAGAAGAAAACGAACAGACAAGAAAAACGTTCAGACAGAGAAGAAAAAGAACAGACAAGAAAAACGTGCGGACAAGAAATTTTGTGGACAAGAGAACAGACAGAGAAGAAATCGAACAGACAAGAAAAATGCACGGACAAGAAATTTTGTGGACAAGGGAACAGACAGAGAAGAAATCGAACAGACAAGAAAAATGTACGGACAAGAAATTTTGTGGACAAGGGAACAGACGGACAAGAAAACGAACAGACAAGAAACACGTGCGGACAAGAAATTTTGTGGACAAGAGAACAGACAGAGAAGAAAAAGAACAGACAAGAAAAACGTGCGGACAAGAAATTTTGTGGACAAGAACACAGACAGAGAAGAAAACGAACAGACAAGAAAAACGCGCGGACAAGAAATTTTGTGGACAAGGGAACAGACAGAGAAGAAATCGAACAGACAAGAAAAATGTACGGACAAGAAATTTTGTGGACAAGGGAACAGACGGACAAGAAAACGAACAGACAAGAAACACGTGCGGACAAGAAATTTTGTAGACAAGAGAACAGACGGAGAAGAAAACGAACAGACAAGAAAAACGTTCAGACAGAGAAGAAAAAGAACAGACAAGAAAAACGTGCGGACAAGAAATTTTGTGGACAAGGGAACAGACAGAGAAGAATACGAACAGACAAGAAAAAAAAATCGGACAAGAAATTTTGTGGACAAGGGAACAGACGGACAAGAAAACGAACAGACAAGAAAAACGTGCGGACAAGAAATTTTGTGGACAAGAACACAGACAGAGAAGAAAACGAACAGACAAGAAAAACGCGCGGACAAGAAATTTTGTGGACAAGAGAACAGACAGAGAAGAAATCAAACAGACAAGAAAAATGCACGGACAAGAAATTTTGTGGACAAGGGAACAGACGGAGAAGAAAAAGAACAGACAAGAAAAACGTGCGGACAAGAAATTTTGTGGACAAGAACACAGACAGAGAAGAAAACGAACAGACAAGAAAAACGCGCGGACAAGAAATTTTGTGGATAAGGGAACAGACGGAGAAGAAAAAGAACAGACAAGAAAAACGTGCGGACAAGAAATTTTGTGGACAAGGGAACAGACGGACAAGAAAACGAACAGACAAGAAAAACTCGTGGACAAGAAATTTTTTGGACAAGAGAACAGACAAGAAAAATGCACGGACAAGAAATTTTGTGGACAAGGGAACAGACGGAGAAGAAATAGAACAGACAAGAAAAACGTGCGGACAAGAAATTTTGTGGACAAGAACACAGACAGAGAAGAAAACGAACAGACAAGAAAAACGCGCGGACAAGAAATTTTGTGGACAAGGGAACAGACGGACAAGAAAGCAAACAGACAAGAAAAACTCGTGGACAAGAGAACAGACAGAGAAGAAATCGAACAGACAAGAAAAATGCACGGACAAGAAATTTTGTGGACAAGGGAACAGACAAGAAAAACGTGCGGACAAGAAATTTTGTGGACAAGAACACAGACAGAGAAGAAAACGAACAGACAAGAAAAACGCGCGGACAAGAAATTTTGTGGACAAGGGAACAGACGGAGAAGAAAAAGAACAGACAAGAAAAACGTGCGAACAAGAAATTTTGTGGACAAGAACACAGACAGAGAAGAAAACGAACAGACAAGAAAAACGCGCGGACAAGAAATTTTATGGACAAGAGCACAGACAGAGAAGAAAACGAACAGACAAGAAAAACGCGCGGACAAGAAATTTTATGGACAAGAGCACAGACAGAGAAGAAAACGAACAGACAAGAAAAACGCGCGGACAAGAAATTTTATGGACAAGAGCACAAACAGAGAAGAAAACGAACAGACAAGAAAAACGCGCGGATAAGAAATTTTATGGACAAGAGCACAGACAGAGAAGAAAACGAACAGACAAGAAAAACGCGCGGACAAGAAATTTTGTGGACAGGGGAACAGACGGACAAGAAAACGAACAGACAAGAAAAACGCGCGGACAAGAAATTTTGTGGACAAGGGAACAGACGGACAAGAAAACGAACAGACAAGAAAAACGTGCGGACAAGAAATTTTGTGGACAAGAACACAGACAGAGAAGAAAACGAACAGACAAGAAAAACGCGCGGACAAGAAATTTTGTGGACAGGGGAACAGACGGACAAGAAAACGAACAGACAAGAAAAACGTGCGAACAAGAAATTTTGTGGACAAGAACACAGACAGAGAAGAAAACGAACAGACAAGAAAAACGCGCGGACAAGAAATTTTATGGACAAGAGCACAGACAGAGAAGAAAACGAACAGACAAGAAAAACGTGCGGACAAGAAATTTTGTGGACAAGAACACAGACAGAGAAGAAAACGAACAGACAAGAAAAACGCGCGGACAAGAAATTTTGTGGACAGGGGAACAGACGGACAAGAAAACGAACAGACAAGAAAAACGTGCGAACAAGAAATTTTGTGGACAAGAACACAGACAGAGAAGAAAACGAACAGACAAGAAAAACGCGCGGACAAGAAATTTTATGGACAAGAGCACAGACAGAGAAGAAAACGAACAGACAAGAAAAACGCGCGGACAAGAAATTTTATGGAAAAGAGCACAGACAGAGAAGAAAACGAACAGACAAGAAAAACGCGTGGACAAGAAATTTTATGGAAAAGAGCACAGACAGAGAAGAAAACGAACAGACAAGAAAAACGCGTGGACAAGAAATTTTATGGAAAAGAGCACAGACAGAGAAGAAAACGAACAGACAAGAAAAAAGCGCGGACAAGAAATTTTGTGGAGAAGGAAACAGAGCGAGAAGAAAACGAACATACAAGAAAACGCGCAGACAAGAAATTTTGTGGACAAGGGAACAGACGGACAAGAAAACGAACAGACAAGAAAAACGGGAGGACAAGAAATTTTGTGGACAAGAGAACAGACGGAGAAGAAAACGAAGAGACAAGAAAAACGTGTGGTCAAGAAATTTGTGAACAAGAACACAGACAGACAAGAAAAGCGTGCGGACAAGAAATTTTGTGGACAAGAACACAGACAGACAAGAAAAACGCGCGGACAAGAAATTTTGTGGACAAGGGAACACACAGACAAGGAAACGAACAGTCAAGGAAAACTCGTGGACAAGAAATTTTGTGGACAAGGGAACAGACGGGCAAGAAAATGAACAGACACGAAAAAACGCGCGGACAAGAGAACAGACGCGATTTTCTCATTGATTTGTAATATAAGTTATAATTTACTATATGAAACACCTACGAACAATAAAATGTTTACATAAAAACTACAACATTTCTTAAATTAACAATAATCTGTTGATATCACCTAAAACTAGAATAAATAATCTACTAAATGTGATATTAGAGGTTTAGATTGAATTAGTATTAACGGAGTTATAAACAAAATGGATAATTTGGAAGACAGTAGGGAAATTATGAATATCAGGAAAAGTGTAAGGATTCTTGACATAGATATAGAACATCTATAAACTAGATTGTTTTTGCTTTAAAATGAGATATAACACGTCTCTGTAGTATTAATACTTAAGTAACAATCGACGTTTGAAAATTGGCTATGACGTGTGCGTCAATAATTCCGAAAATTCCTTATATCTCTGAAAATATTCAAATTATTTAAAATAGTCGACAATGCGCTTAAACTAGATTAAATTGTCTACAAAATGAGATATTACACAATGCAATTGCATTCGAATTAATCGTGTTATAAGCAAAACAACATTTTCAAAATAGTAAGCGCTTCAGAAAAATGGCGATACTTTCGAAAATACAGCGAATTTTGTAATAGGTCAATAGAATCCATAAACTATATTAAAGTAGCTTTAAAATGATATATAATACGTCTATGTAGTGATAACACTTAGCTAACAATCGTCGCTTGCAAATTAAGTACGAAGTAAGAGCAAAAATTTCGAAAATTCCTTATAACTTCGAAAATATTAACAATTTTGAAATGAGACAACAATTTGCTAAAACTAGATTAAATAACCTACAAAATAAGATGTTACACGATAAATTTGCGTCAGAATTAAATGAGATACAAGCAAAACAAAACTGATTTTTCAAAACATTAAGCGTCTGAGAAAAATGGCGATATTTTCGAAATTACAGCGAATTTTGTAATAAGTTAATAAAATCCATAAACTAGATTAAAATAGCTTTAAAATGATATATAATACGTATATGTAGTGTTAACACTTAGCTAACAATCGTCGCTTGAAAATTAAGTACTACATGATCGTAGATTAAATTACCTACAGAACGACATGTCATACAGACGGACAAGAAAACGAACAGACAAGAAAAACTCGTGGACAAGAAATTTTGTGAACAAGGGAACAGACGGACAAGAAAACGAACAGACAAGAAAAACGTGCGGATAAGAAATATTTTGGACAAGAGAACAGACAGACAAGAAAAACGTGCGAAGAAAATTTGTGGACAAGAGAACAGACAGACAAGAAACCAATTTGTAGGAAAATAATAACAAAATGTGAAAACAGAATTTATTTTAACTTAATATATGAAACATAACTTTGTTGTTGTTTTAATTGTTAACGACAATTAGAACATAAATGTCTAAATAATTTGAAACCTCCGAGATAAATGAGACAAAAATCAATAAATCCCAATAGAATCCGCGACAACCGCAACAACAAAACGTAAGTAAACAATATTTACAGAAACTCAGCTCTGATTCTGCTTCCCATACTTCATCTTATTCTTGAACTTCTTCGGCTTGATCCCGTACGCCTGCAACCTCGCATCCGACAACTCCACACCTTCCACCTTCTTCCTCCCAATATCATCCCTTTTCTTCTTCTTACCCCCAACAACTTCAACACCCATTCCCTTCTTCGCTTTCCTCTTCTTACCCTTCTTCAACTTCACATCTGATCTCACATTATCTGTCACTTTGACAGTACCTGTCACTTTGACAGTACCTGTCACTTTGACAGCATCTGTCACTTTGAAAGTATCTGTCACTTTGATAGTATCTGTCACTTTGACTGTATCTGTCACTTTGACAGTAGCTGTCACTTTGGCAGTATCTGTCAAATTGACATTTGTTGGTTTTGAAGTATCTGTCACTTTGACATTATCTGTCATTTTTGTCTCGATTTTACCTTTCTTTTTCCTTTTTCTCTTCTTTTTCTTCTCCGTCGCTGTTTCTACACCTTTACCTCGATTTCCTTCAATTTTATCCTCATTTCCTTCAATTTTAACTAAATTTTCTTCATCTTTGACAGTTTCTTCATATTTGACAGTTTTTTCATCTTTGATAGTTTCTTCATCTTTGACAGTTTCTTCATCTTTGACAATTTTTTCATCTTTGACACTTTTTTCATCTTTGCCACTTTTTTCACCTTTGCCACTTTTTTCATCATTGACACTTACTTTCCTGTTCTTGCCTCGATTTCTCTTCTTCCCCGCAGCATCTTTCCCCTGCTTGTTATCTGCGTAGAGACTCGGCAGGATCCTCCTCTTCAACATTTCGTTCTGGCCCTTCTTCTCGAAGGCGATTCGATCGTACTTCTCCACATGCTCCGGCAAATGTTGCACGGTCTTCTTCAACGAACACCATCGATTCAACTCTCGATCATTCGCACGAAGAATCTACAAACAAACATTTAACATAAAGATGCGCTGTTTCATTGTGAAAATTTTGATGGTGAAACCGGGACGATAGCCTTATCGGTTCCGAAGATATTGAGCAAAAAGTGACTTGAGTTTGTGAAAATCCTAAGAAAATTGCAACAAACGTAAAGTTTAGAAAATCTTTCAAGATCCTAGTCAAAAGTTTTTTTGCGATAACTTCGTAACGAATAAGGCTATCGTCCACGCTTTGGTATCAAAACTTCCGCAAAGAAAAGCTACATCTTAATATTTCATAACAATAATTAGAATTAGTGCGGACTAGGTGGTATTGGCTAAATAGACATTTGTAGCTAGTTAAACTACATCATTTAGACAACAAGCAATTTTTATATATTTTCTTTAGATGCGCTGTTATGTTCTGAAAATGTTGATGGTAGAACCAGGCCGATAGCCTTATCGGTTCCGAAGATATTGAGCAAAAAGTGACTTGAGTTTGTGAAAAACCTAAGAAAATTGCAACAAACGTAAAGTTTAGAAAATCTTTCAAGATCCTAGTCAAAAGTTTTTTTGCGATAACTTCGTAACGAATAAGGCTATCGTCCACGTTTTGGTATCAAAACTTCCGCAAAGAAAAGCTACATCTTAATATTTCATAACAATAATTAGAATTAGTGCGGACTAGGTGGTATTGGCTAAATAGACATTTGTAGCTAGTTAAACTACATCATTTAGACAACAAGCAATTTTTATATATTTTCTTTAGATGCGCTGTTATGTTCTGAAAATGTTGATGGTAGAACCAGGCCGATAGCCTTATCGGTTCCGAAGATATTGAGCAAAAAGTGACTTGAGTTTGTGAAAAACCTAAGAAAATTGCAACAAACGTAAAGTTTAGAAAATCTTTCAAGATCCTAGTCAAAAGTTTTTTTGCGATAACTTCGTAACGAATAAGGCTATCGTCCACGTTTTGGTATCAAAACTTCCACAAAGAAAAGCTACATTTTAATATTTCATAACAATAATTAGAATTAGTGTGGACTAGGTGGTATTGGCTAAATAGACATTTGTAGCTAATTAAACTACATCATTTAGACAACAAGCAACTTTTATATATTTTCTTTAGATGCGCTGTTATGTTCTGAAAATGTTGATGGTAGAACCAGGCCGATAGCCTTATCGGTTCCGAAGATATTGAGCAAAAAGTGACTTGAGTTTGTGAAAAACCTAAGAAAATTGCAACAAACGTAAAGTTTAGTAAATCTTTCAAGATCTTAGTCAAAAGTTTTTTTGCGAAAACTTCGGAACGAATAAGGCTATCGTCCACGTTTTGGTATCAAAACTTCCGCTAAGAAAAACTACATCCTAATATTTCATAACAATAATTAGAATTAGTACGGACTAGGTGGTATTGGCTAAAAAGACATTTGTTGCATGTTAAACTACATCATATAGACAACAAGCAATTTTTCTATATTTGCTTTGGATGCGCTGTTATGTTTTGAAAATTTTGATGGTAGAAGCAGGACGATAGCCTTATCGGTTCCGAAGATATTGAGCAAAAAGTGACATGAGTTTGTGAAAATCCTAAGAAAATTGCAACAAACGTAAAGTTTAGTAAATCTTTCAAGATCGTAGTCAAAAGTTGTTTTGCGATAACTTCGGAGCGAATAAGGCTATCGTCCACGTTTTGGTATCAAAACTTCCGGAAAGAAAAGCTACATCTTAATATTTCATAACAATAATTATAATTAGTGCGGACTAGGCGGTATTGTCTAAATAGACATTTGTAGCTAGTTACACTACATCATTTAGACAATTTTTCTATAGTTTCTATATTTAGATGCGCTGTTATGTTGTGAAAATTGATGGTAGAACCAGGACGATAGCCTTCCTGATTCCGAAAATATTGAGCAAAAACTAACCTCATCAACTGTTAACCCGTAGCTGTTGGGGACAACTTTCCGATATTTGAACCTGCAGGCGACGTCCCCGACGAAATCCTCGCAATCCAACTTGTAGTACTCGTCCAGGTACTCCTGGAAGGTCTTGTCGTTGCTGTCTAGAGCTGGCTTTGCCCTGTCGAACGTCTCGAGGAACTTGGATTTCTTCTTCCGCTTCCGTTTGCCCTTCGAGTTCTCCACCAGCTCTTGTTGCCGAGCCACAGCTGGGTCATAATCCGCATCCATGTTGAAGTTTTCATCCTCACAGTGAACCTCATCTGCAACAAAACCTCCTGGACCTGTCTCCGGATTATACTTATCCCATCTTTCTAAAATAAAAAAAGGAACTGTCAATGTTTTGACAACTATGTCAGTATCTGTCTTTTTTTACAATTCTCTCAGTATTTTGAGATCTGTCAATTTTTGACAACTCTGCCAATGTTTTGAGATCTGTCAATTTTTGACAACTCTGTCAATATCTGTCAATTTTTGACTACCCTGTCAATATTTTGAGATCGGTTAATTTTTGACAACTCTGTCAATATCTGTCAATTTTTGTCAACTCTTTCAATATTTTGAGATCTGTCAATTTTTGACAACTCTGTCAATATCTGTCAATTTTTGACTAACCTGTCAATATTTTGAGATCGGTC
Source organism: Phosphuga atrata (assembly GCA_944588485.1). Classification (NCBI taxonomy): domain Eukaryota; kingdom Metazoa; phylum Arthropoda; class Insecta; order Coleoptera; family Silphidae; genus Phosphuga; species Phosphuga atrata. The sequence continues at coordinate 28,956,719 of OX155906.1, forward strand.
AATTTTTGACAACTCTGTCAATATCTGTCAATTTTTGTCAACTCTCAATATTCTGAGATCTGTCAATTTTTGACAACTCTGTCAATATCTATCAATTTTTGACAACTCTGTCAATATTTTGAGATCTGTCAATTTTTGACAACTCTGTCAATATTTTGAGATCTGTCAACTTTTGACAACTCTGTCAATATTTTGAGATCTGTCAATTTTTGACACTTCGGTCAATATTTTGAAATCTGTCAATTTTTTGACATTTGTTACCAAGTTCAAGTTCATCATCGAGGTCTGGAAACTCAGGTTTTTGGTCGCCTTCAGGTGCTTCGTAGAAGCCATCGCTGAACAGATTCGACATTTGTCTGTCGTGTTGGTCTGGGTCAAAGTCATCATCCAAGTCGAGTCCTTCGAAGGCTACTTCATCATTGCCAGTGATTTCCCTCAACTTCTTCAGCTTCTCTTCGATCTCAAGACGTTTCATGTTCCGGAGCTGCTTCAGGTCGTCCATCTTCTGTTGCTTCTCCTTCTCCTTACGATCCTTCACTTCTGCCCTCTTCATCTTCCTCCTGTCATCCACTCTCCTCAACGAATTCTCCACAGTCCTTGGATATCGTTTAATCTAAAACATAAAACAACCGTCAAATATTAATGTCAAGATTTTGAACAAACTGTCAAAATTGACACTTACTGTCAAGGTTAGTTATTGAAGTTTAAAATAAAGCTTGACAATTGATTGTCAAAATTGACATTTACTGTCAAAGTAAGTCATGAAGCTTTTAAATAAAGCTTGACAATTGTCAAAATTGACATTTACAGTCAAAGTTAGTTATGAAGGTTTCAAATAAAACTTGACAATTGTCAAAATTGACATTTACTGTCATGGTTAGTTATGATGGTTTTAAATAAAACTTAACAATTGTTAAAATTGACATTTACTGTCAATGTTAGTTATGAAGGTTTTAAATAAAACCTAAAAATTGTCAAAAATTGACATTTACTGTCAAGGTTTAGTCATGAAGCTTTTAAAAAAAGACTCAAAATTGTAAAAATTGACATTAACTGTCACATTTTGTTTGTTTTTCTCTTACAAAATCTTGGTCGGGTTCCTCGAACCTGTAGTTGAACTTGTGCTCAAACTCCTCCTGCTTTTCGATCTCTTTCTCATCCTCCGACAGCTCTTCCACATCATCTCCGACTATCTCATCATAGGTCGGAATCTCATCCTTCCCATCTTCCTCCAAAAACCTAAAAACGTCATATTATTAAGTGTCAAACGTTGACATTTAACTGTGACTTTTCAGTCAAACTTGACATTTCCGTCAAACTTGACACTACTGTCAAACTTGACACTTCTATCAAACTTGACACATCTATCAAACTTGACACTTCTTTCAAACTTGACACTTCTGTCAAACTTGACATTTCTATCAAATTTGATACTTCTGTCAAACTTGACACTTCAGCCAAACTTGATACTTCTATCAAACTTCTCCAAAAACACAAAAACGTCCAATTATTAAGTGTCACACATTGACATTTAAGTTAAACTTGACATTTCTGTAAAATTTGATACTTCTGTCAAACTTGACACTACTGTCAAACTTGACACTTCTATCAAACTTGACACTTCTTTCAAACTTGACACTTCTGTCAAACTTGACATTTCTATCAAATTTGATACTTCTGTCAAACTTGACACTTCTGTCAAACTTGATACTTCTATCAAACTTCTCCAAAAACACAAAAACGTCAAATTATTAAGTGTCACACATTGACATTTAAGTTAAACTTGACATTTCTGTAAAATTTGATACTTCTGTCAAACTTGACACTACTGTCAAACTTGACACTTCTATCAAACTTGACACTTCTTTCAAACTTGACACTTCTGCGAAACTTGACATTTCTATCAAATTTGATACTTCTGTCAAACTTAACACTTCTGTCAAACTTGATACTTCTATCAAACTTCTCCAAAAACACAAAAACGTCAAATTATTAAGTGTCACACATTGACATTTAAGTTAAACTTGACATTTCTGTAAAATTTGATACTTCTGTCAAACTTGACACTACTGTCAAACTTTACACTTCTATTAAACCTGACACTTCTGTCAAACTTGACATTTCTGTCAAATTTGATACTTCAGTCAAGCTTGACACTACAGTCAAACTTTCCATTTCTATCAAACTTGATACTTCTGCCAAACTTGACACTTCTGTCAAACTTGATACTTCTATCAAACTTGACACTTCTGTCAAACTTGGCACTTCTATTAACCTTGATAATTCATTTTGGCACCTTTTATTCAATATATAATCCCTGAGGAATTTCTCTCCGTCATTCAATTTGGGATCTGTCCAGTATTCCTTCAGCGGTTTTAAATCCTTTGCTGTGGTTGCATCCCCTAAGGTGTCGACTTGTCCCTTCAGCCACAGCTTGTAATCCTCGTCCTCCCTTGTACGATCCTTCTTCGTTTTTTCCCTTTTCTTGAACATCCCCGCCAATCCTTCATCTTCATCGTCATTGACATCTAAGGCTTCCTTCAAGCTTGCCTTCAGTTGCTTTTCTTGTTCAATATAAGTTGGAGACCTAAAACATATGAATCTCAAAATTTGGAAAAAGTCAAAAATTGGGATAAATGTCAAAATTGGAATAAATGTCAAAATTGAGATAAATGTCAAAATTGGGATAAATGTCAAAAATTGTGGTATATGTCAAAATTGGGAAAAATGGAAAAAAACTTCAAAATTGGAATAAATGTCAAAATTGTGATTTCTATAAGAAAATGCCAAAAATGTCAAAATTGGAATTAAATGTATAAAATGAAAAAAATGTCCAAATTGGGATTTGTATTAGAAAATGCCGAAAATATCAAAATAGTAATAATGACTAAAATGGAATAAATGTCAAAATTGGGTCACATATCAAAAATTGGTATAAATGTACAAAATGGTAAAAATGTAAAAATTTGGATAAATGCTAAAAATTTGGTTAAATTTCAAAATTGGGATAAATGTCAAAGTTGGGACATACGTCAAAAATTAGAAAAAATGAATCAAAACGGGAAAAATGTCAAAATTGGGGTTTGTATAAGAAAATGTCAAAATTGGAATTAAATTTCTAAAATGGGAAAAATGTCAAAAATTGGGATAAATGTCAAAACTGGATATATGTAAAAATTGGGACATACGTCAAACATTAGGAAAATATAATCAAAATGTGGAAAAATGTCAAAATTGGTATGTCAAAATTGTGATTTGTATAAGAAAATGTCAAAAAAGTCAAAATATCAATATTGTCTAAAATTGAATAAATGTCAAAATTGGGTCACATCAAAAATTGGCATAAATGTACAAAATGGTAAAAATGTCAAAATTGAGATAAATGTTAAAAATTTGAATAAATTTAAAAATTGGGATAAATGTCAAAATTGGGACATACGTCAAAAATTAGGAAAAATTGATCAAAAAGGGAAAAATGGATCAAAATGGGAAAAATGTCATAATTGTGATTTGTATAAGAAATTGCAGAAAATGTCAAAAGTGGAATTAAATGTCTAAAATGGGATAAATGTCATAATTGGGCTACAATCAAAAATTGGGCTATATGTCAAAATTGTGATTTGTATAAGAAAATGTGAAAATTGGAATAAATGTCAAAATTGGAATTAAATGTCTAAAACGGGAAAATGTCAAAAATTGGGATAAATTTCAGAACTGGGAAATATGTAAAAATTGGGACATACGTCAAAAATTAGGAAAAATTAATCAAAATGGGAAGTGTCGAAAATGGAATAAATGTCAAAATTGGATTACATATTAAAAATTGGTATAAATGTACAAAATGGTAAAAATGTCAAAATTTTGATAAATTTAAAAATCGGGACAAATGTCAAAATTGGGATGAATGTAAAAAAAATGTCAAAATAGAGATAAATTTTAAAATTTGGAAAAATATCTAAATTGGGATAAATGTAAAAAAAATGTAAAAATGTAAAAATTGAGAGAAATGTTAAAATTTGAATAAATGTCAAAATTCCGATAAGTGATAAAATTGGGATAACTATCAAAATTGGAATATATGGCAAAAATTGGCATAAATGTTCAAACTGGGAATAATGTAAAAAATTGGGATATATGTCAAAATTCGGATAAATGTCAAAAATTGTGATAGATGTAAAAAAAATATCAAAGTTGGGATAAATGTTAAAATTTGGATAAATGTCAAAATTGGGATAAATGTAAAAATGGGAAAAATGTCAAAATAGAGTTTAAAATTTGGATACATGTTCGGATAAATGTCAAAAATTGTGATAGATGTAAAAAAAATATCAAAGTTGGGATAAATGTTAAAATTGAGATAAATGTCAAAAATTGGGATAAATGTAAAAAAAATGGGAAAAATATAAAAATTGAGATAAATGTTTGAATAAACGGCAAAATTGGAATAAATGTCAAAATTGGGATAAGTGAATAAATTGGGATAACTGTCAAAATTGCAATAAATGTCAAAAATTGAGATAAATCTTAAAAATGGCAAAAATTGGGATAAATGTTCAAAATGGGAATAATGTCTAAAATTGGGATATATGTGAAAATTGGAAAAAATGTCAAAAATTTGGATAAATCTTCAAAATTGGGATAAAAGTCAAGAATCTGGATAAATGTCAAAAATGGGAAAAAGTCAGAAATTGGGACAAATGTCAAAATAGGTAAACTAGTACATCACATAAACAAGTTAAATATAACAACAGTGTGTGAGTTGTAAAATTTGGCAGACTCACATAGTTCTTTCTTGTGTTTCATCGTCACTGTCTTCGAATTTCCCCCCATTCTCCAAGATGATGTTCCGCTCATGATCATTGATGTGCACAGGCTTGGATTTCTTGCCCCCCTTGGCTTTCTTTAGATCGACAGGAGTCTCAGAGAAGAACGTAGTCGAGTCATCATAGATCTTCGGATCCTTCTTCTTGAGACTGGCTAGCGTCTTAAAGAAGTCCCGTTCAAGTTCTTCGTCAAGATTGGCTGCATCCTCATCATCCTCTGACGAAGACGATGAAGAGGAGTAGTCATTCAGTTGCGAAATGTTGTCTCCATATCTTGCTTTCACTACAAAACGATAAATAGTTTTATAATAGTTAAATAGTTTATAAATAGATATATTTTGTCAGTCAAACTGTTTTATCAAATTTTTGCTACAATTCATTGATATCATGCATTCACGATTCCATGTTTGTCAAGCTATCGACAGTTAAGCCAAACTTTGAAAATTCTATGGTTGTCAAGCTATAAATTCTCTCCAACAAATTTTGACAGTTTTTTCTCAACCAAACTTTGACAGTTTCCTTTGTGAAACTTTGACAGTTTCATCTCCCAAGCTTTGACAGAATCATCTGTCAAATTTTGACAGTTTTATATGTCAAACTTTGACAGTTTCATCTGTCAAATTTTGACAGTTTTATGTCAAACTTTGACAGTTTCATCTGTCAAATTTTGGCAGTTTTATCTGTCAAACTTTGACAGTTTGATGTCTGTTGAAGATATTTTGGGGACACTTGCGTTTTGTGAATTCTTCCTTCTGCCTCCAGTTGTTGTAGTTCTTGGCGTATTGGTTGTCGGTTTTAATGTCGCAATCCGAGTCGGATTCGTCGTTTCCGAAGATTTTCGACATTTTATTCCAAAGCTTTCCCTTCAATCACAGATGAAAGCATGTCACTAACCTAAAACACAAGTTTAACCTGTATGATGTGTTGCATACGTACTGACGTTTCAACGGTGGCGCCACCTATTTTCTTTTTTAAAAACTTAAAATAACGAGAAAAGCTCAATAAATTGGCTTAAATAGACTTAAATCGATATAACGAAAGCTTATTTACTTACAATTTTATAGATTTAAGTCATTTGTTAATGTACTAATACATAAACTGTCACAATTTGACAATTCTCTTGTCATAATCTTCAGTTCTCTTGTCATAATTTGAGAGGTCACCTTCTGTCATAATTTGACAGTTCACCGTCTGTCACAATTTGACAGTTTACCGTCTGTTATAATTTGACAGTTCACTGACTGTCACAATTTGACAGTCCACCGACTGTCAAATTATGTCAAAATGACAGAAACAAGTGAAAATTGTTTAAACTTTTTTCGAAAATAATTTATTTATAAATTGTAAAATAAAAAATCTGTAAAATAAAACAAATGCATATAAAAAAGGACGAAAATAATCTCTGTAGAACAAAAAAACAATTGAACAACACGACATTCTGTTATCACATTCGATAAAGATCTGCTCAGATCGAGAAAACAAATGAATTCTATAGAACAAACAAATGAGTTCTATAGAACAAACGTCAATGTGTTCTATAGAACAAACAAATGCGTTCTATAGAACAAACAAATGAGTTCTATAGAACAAACAAATGAGTTCTATAGAACAAACTAATGAGTTCTATAGAATAAACAAATGAGTTCTCTAGAACAAACAAATGAGTTCTGTAGAACAAACAAGAGCCTTCTGTAGAACAAACAAAAGAACGTATAAAAGTATTCTAAACCTAACCTAAAATGAATATATTAGCTTTCGTTTATCCTTAACTTTGTATATAAATAATAAAATGCTCTTAGTCTTCTAAGATCTCCTCTCCGATCCCATTCGTCTCCCCATTCTGCACCCCATTCTGCATTTCCGATTGCAATTTCTCTCCGAAACCTGGATCAATGTCAATTATCTGCTTCATGTAGTTCTCCCTGTGCTCCGACGACCACTGAGGAATCCACTCTTTGAACAACTTTATCTAAAAAACAAACGCCACTTTGACACTGACATTCAAAACTTGAAACATCACATTTTACAACCTCATCGCACTATAGCCTTGTTACGTATCGAATTAAAGGGAATTTCATCTAGTTTACAACTACATCACAAAATTTCTTGTAACTTTATCCATAGCTGAGTAATCACAAAAAAACGATAACTTTTCATAAACTAACTTTATTACTCAATGGAAACAAAGTTGTTTGACGCGACGTTGACGCAGCTTGAATCTAGTTTAAAATGATATGAAACAACTTGTCATAGACTTATTAATAACCGAGTAATCATTGAATAACTGTGACTCTCATATTTTAAAAACTTATGGCAGTATAGCCTTGTTACATATCAAATTAAAGGGAATTTCATCTAGTTTACAACTTCATCACAAAATTTCTTGTAAGTTTATCCATAGCTGAGTAATCACATTAAACGAAGACTTTTCTTTAAATTACCCGTTACTGACTTTAATACACAATGGAAACAAAGTAGTTTGACGGGACGTTGACGCAGCTTGAATCTAGTTTAAAACAATGTGAAACAACTTGCTGTAGACTTATTATTAACTGAGTAATCGTTGAATAACTGTGGATTCTCATGTTTTAAAAACTTATGGCAGTATAGCCTTGTTACATATCAAATTAAAGGGAATTTCATCTAGTTTACAACTTCATCACAAAATTTCTTGTAACTTTATCCATGGTCGAGTAATCACAAAAAACGATGACTTTTCTTTAAACTACCCGTTACTAACTTTAATACTCAATGGAAACAAAGTTGCTTGACGCAGTTTGAATCTAGTTTAAAACGATGTGAAACAACTTGTCATAGACTTATTAATACCCGAGTAATCATTGAATAACTGTGCACTCTCCTGTTTTAAAACCTTAAGGCACTATAGCCTTGTTACATATCAAATTAAAGGGAATTTCATCTAGTTTACAACTACATCACTCATTTTCTTATAACTCATCTATAGCTGAGTTATCACAAAAAAACGATGACTTTTCTTTGAACTACCCGTTACTAACATTAATACTCAATGGAAACAAAGTTGTTTGACGTGACGTTATAGCAGCTTGAAAACGTTGTAAAACAACTTGTCATAGACCTATTAATAACCGAGTAAAAGTTGAATTACTTCGACAAGGTTAGTAAATCGAAACTATTCTATAGTAGCCTTAATATTTAGTCTAGACTAGCTTATTATACACCAAATTGTAGATGTTTTAATCTAGTTTAAGACATTGTGAGTTATTCTCTTGTAGCTTTTTTAATAACCGAGTTAAACTGTAAATTATATGACACAGCAGTTTTGTGCGAGAGAACTTACTCTGCATTGGAAGAGGGACATGGGTTTCTCTTGGCAGTTGATGTTTGCAATGTTGTTGACGATGCCGTTGACATATGTTTTGTTGGTGAGGTTTTCTGCGAAGACGGGTAGGAAGTCGGAGCGCTGGAGCTCGCTCCATTCGTTGAACCATTGGACCAGGTAGCGGATCTGGGTGTCCACACTGATGGGCATGGTGTCCGGTGAGGGTTTGTGGGATGAGTGAGCCGTGGAGGCGGGTGGCGCAGTGTTTTGTTTCCGTGGGGCGGTTTAAAAATAGGCCGGAGAGAAAGGATCAGAGGTGACTGGGCAGAAAACGCTTACACGCTTTTCCTCAAAAATTTTCGCTCTTTTGGCAAATTTCCGCTTTTGTTCGCCGCTTTTTCATTTGTTTCGAAATTCCATTGAACTTTGACGAACCTGTAAATTATTTATTTATTTTTTTAATGCGATCGGCCTTGACCCGGCTTGCAGACAAATCGGCTCTGACCTCTCACAGATCCCTACTTTTACAGATTTCTACCATTAGTCATAAACTACATTCCATCACCTTCAATTTAACACCTGGCTCATAGATTTAGACTTAATATTAAGTCAGCTATCGCCTTACAAAGTTCTAAACCTAAATTTCCTCTTCAATTAAATCTCACCTCACTTTTTGAAACTTTGTACAAAAACTAAAACCATCATCTTATTTTTACAAAAATATTCGCGAACTACATTAAATTACCTACAATTTAGTGTATAACAAGTTAATCTTCTTCAAATATTAAGACTACTACAGATTATTTTAAAAAGCACTTGCAAACAGCTGGATTGACTAAACTTGTCACACTATTTCAACAATAACTCAATCATTAACAAAGCGACAATAAAACAACTCACGCAGCCTTAAACTATATTAAATTACTTATAATTTGATGTATAATAAGTTAATCTTGCTCAAGTATTAAGACTAGTACGGAGTGTTTTAAAAATCACTTGCAAACAGTTGGATTTACTAAACTTGTCGCAGTATCTCAACGATAACTCGATCATTAACAAAGTGACAATGAAATAATTTACGCAGCTTTACTCTAGATTAAATTACCTACAATTTAGTGTATAACAAGTCAATCTTGCTCAAATATTAAGACTAGTACAGGTCATTTTAAAAAGCACTTGCAAATAGTTGTATTTACAAAACTTGTCACAGTATTTCAACGATAACTCAATTATTATCATAGCGGCAATAAAACAATTCACGCAGGCTTAAACTAGATTAAATTACCTACAATTTGGTGTATAATATGTTAGTCTTGTCTAAGTATTAAGACTAGCAAATACTAGTTTAAAAAACACGAAGATTTAGATATCATGTCCAAATTTTCGACGATAACTTAATTAATAAGAAAACTACAAGAAAATAATTAATACGAGCTTAAACTAGATTAAATTCCCTACAATTTGATGTGCCACATGTCTATATAGCTCAAAAGGTAAGACTAGAAATGCTGGTTTAAATTGAAATCGACGTTGTCGAGTTTTGATTGTTGTCAAATACGGTTGGTCCCAATGAAAAGTAACCAAACTGTCAAAATTGACAAACGACTAAATATGTCAAGATTTGACAATTGTGTCTAGTAAATGTGTCAAGATTTGACGTTTGTGTGTAGTAAATGTGTCAAGATTTGACGTTTTTGTGTAATAAGTGTGTCAATATTTAGCAGAAATTGATGGTAAATTTGCTACAGTACTTTTGAGATTGATGTAAGGGTAGTAAATGTGTCAGAAATGACAGTTGGCCTCAGTAAATGTGCAAAAAAAATGACAGTGTGCGTAATTCGCAACAAAACAAGTGACAACCGCACTTTCTTCGCAATAAATATATTAAGACAATAGTAAATGTGTCAAAAATGACAGTTGCCTTTAGTAAATGTATAAAAAATTAACGACAATGTGCGTAAAACGCAAGAAAACAACTAGCAACCGTACTTTCTCCGTAATAAATGTATTAATATAAATAGTAAATATGTCAAAATTGACTTTAGTAAATGTGCAAAAAAATAACAATGTGCGTAATACGCGATAAATCAACTGACAACCGCACTTTCTTCGCAATAAATATATTAATAAAACAGTAAATGTTTCAAAAATGACAGTTGCCTTTAGTAAATGTGTAAAAAATTAACGCCAATGTCCGTAATTCGCAACAAAACAAGTGACAATCGCACTTTCTTCGAAATAAATATTTTAATACAATAGTAAATGTACTAAAAATGGTTTAAAAACTTTAGTAAATGTATAAAAAATTAACGACAATGTGCGTAATACGCAAGAAAACAATTGACAACCGCACTTTCTTCGTAATAAATGTGATATTTGTGAATGTGAATTAATATGATAGTAAATGTATCAAAATTGACAGTTGACTTTAGTAAATGTGTTAAAAAATAACGGCAATGTGCGTAATACGCGACAAAACAACTGACCACCGCACTTTCTTCGCAATAAATATATTAATACAACAGTAAATGTTTCAAATATGACAGTTGCCTTCACTAAATGTGTAAAAAAATAACGCCAATGTGCGTAATACGCAACAAAACAACTGACCATCGCACTTTCTTCATAATATATGTATTAATATAATAGTAAATGTGTCAAAATAGACAGTTGACATTAGTAAATGTGTAAAAAAATAACGGCAATGTGCGTAATACGCGACAAAACTGATAACCGCACTTTCTTCGCAATAAATATATTTATACAACAGTAAATGTTTCAAAAATGACAGTTGCCTTTAGTAAATGTGTAAAAAATTAACGGCAATGTGCGTAATACGTAACAAAACAACTGACCATCGCACTTTCTTCATAATATATGTATTAATATAATAGTAAGAGTGTCAAAATTGACAGTTGACTTTAGTAAATGTGTAAAAAAATAACGGCAATATGCGCAATACGCGACAAAACAACTGACAATCGCACTTTCTTCGCAATAAATATATTTATACAACAGTAAACGTTTAAAAAATGACAGTTGCCTTTAGCAAATGTGAAAAAAATTAACGCCAATGTGCGTAATACGCGACAAAACAAGCGAAAACAGCACTTTCTTCGCAATAAATATGTTAATATAACAGTAAATGTGCCAAAAATGACAGTTGACTTCAGTAAATGTGTAAAAAAATAACGGCAATGTGCGTAATACGCGACAAAACCGCACTTTCTCCGCAATAAATATATTAATACAATCAAAAAACTTTTATATCTACAATAAATATTTGTGTCACAGCTTCAATACAGGAATATAATCTCTCAAACAATAATCAACAAATGCGGACCGTCCGGCAGACGCGTCAGTCCTTGTGGGAGTGCGAGTGCGTCTGCAGCAATCGCAGGCACAACCGCCTGATATCGGCCTTGTTCTGCAACTCCGCCTCTCTCAATATCCTCCTGATATCACCAAACCGATTATACTTTGCCGCCAATAAATATGCGGTCTTCAACTGTTTCGTCTCAATATACACAGAAATCTAGAAAAAAATGACAGTTAAATGACAGATATGTCAAAAAATTAACATATATGTCAAAAAATTGACATATGTGTCTAAAAATAATGTAAATGTCAAATGTGACATATCATTGTTTACTTTTACTAGTAAGCAATTCTTACATTTACTAGTAAGCAATTCTTACTTTGACAGTAAAAAGACAGATGTCAAAAAATCGACAGATATGTCAAAAAATTGACATATGTCAAAAAATTTACATGTGTCAAAAAATAATGTAAATGTCACATATCATTGTTTACTTTTACTAGTAAACAATTCTTACTTTTACTAGTAAACAATTCTTACTTTTGTAACTTTGTCGGTCATGAGCTTGATGAGGGCGTCGAGTTGTGAGGGCGGCGCGTTGGCAAGATTGAGCGTTTTGACGACTAGGGCGAGCATCTCGTCGCAGGTCTCGGTGACGGCGGGCGACACGTCGTTGGCATCGCGAATGCACGCGACGAGGTCGGCGATGGCGGCATGGCGCCCCTCCAGCGCCAGCTGCCGCCCCGCCTGACAGTACACCTTCACCGGCTTCAGTTTGAACGCTTGTATGATCCTGCAACGACAAACGTCTCAGTAAATGTAGACAATTAAAACAAAAAATATATTAATTCTGGCAAGAATACGTAGAACTGTTAGTAAATGTTTATAAAAAGTGATAGTAAATGTGTAAAAAGTGATAGCAAATGTGTAATAAGTGATAGTAAATGTGTAAAATGACAATAAAAACGTAATATTTGCAGTTACTGGAAGGCTATGTGAAACCCATCTTTGACGTTCTTCCCATACAGAATCGCCAATATCGCCAATTGTATTTTCGCATGTTGCGAATCGAACAGGGTTGGCATCTTCCCCGGCGCTACATCAGAACCTAAAACTAAATACGTCAAAACCATCAAATTCAAACAAATATTTTGACGTATCTGTCAAAATGTTTGACATTTGTCTTCTAACCGTCATTAACGGCGGGTAGGATGGCAGCCAGGATGGCTTGTATATACTTTTCCGGCTTTCCGGTTTGGTCGGAGGCGAGAAACCGCGTGATTTCGACTTGATTCCGTATCCGCTTGATGTGCGTTTCGATGTTTCGCGCGTCCATTTTCATGACCAGCGACGGGTTCGCGAGCGCCTTCTCCTCATAACTGTTCTTCGACCCCGTGCTCAGCTTCCGCACTACACAAAAAACACACGGGAAAGTGTCAATAATAACAGAAGGTAGCAGTAAATGTGTAAAGTTTCACCGTGAATGTTTAAAATTGACGGTAAATTTGAACAAACTTACTCACTGCACAAAAAAACGTACAGGAAAGTGCAAATATTGACAGGAGGTAGCAGTAAATGTATAAAGTTTCAACGTAAATGATGAAAAATGACGGTAAATGTGAACAAATTTACTCACTGCACAAAAAAACGCACAGGAAAGTGTAAATATTGACAGTAGGTAGCAGTAAATGTGTAAAGTTTCACCGTAAATGTTAAAAATTGATGGTAAATTTGCACAAACTTACTCACTGCACAAAAAAACGCACTGGAAAGTGTAAATATTGACAGGAGGTAGCAGTAAATGTGTAAAGTATCACCGTAAATGTAGAAAATTGACGTTAAATTTGAAAAAACTTACAGTTAATGTACGAAAAAATCGGTAAATGTGCGCAATAAAGTTTGTTTTTCATACCTGAATTGACTTCGACCCATTGTTGCTGTTCGAGTTCCTGCTTGAGATGCTCCTCGGCTTGAAACAAGAAGTGAATGTTGCCTAGAAGGTCGCTGTATGACGCGGCGCTGTCCTTATAGAACTTGATGCAGGTCATCGAGGCCCTCACGAAGTCCCCCATGAACTGCTGCAGCTGATACAGCGAATTCAACAGCGAGTGCTTCTCCAAATGCCGGCAAATATCACGCAGATAATCCTGAAAAACGGAAAATAACGCACGTCTTGTCAAAATTTGTTCTTGCTTTACCTTCCAGACGTCTAGGGTGGAGTCGATGGCGGACATGCCCTCCTGGAGAGTGTTAATCACGCCCCCTTTTAAACAAGCTAGATAGACTTCTACGAAGACGTCGGTGCTTACACTATTGTCTAAGATGTAGACCAAGGCCTTGTTGATTTGCCGGTGCTTCAGATAGAACAGCAACAGGCTCAGATGCGTCCCGTACTTGTTCAAATAGTAAACGCATTCCTCGAGGAAAACCTGCCGGTTCTGTTTCTCCTTGCGTTGCTCGTAATTCCCGGCGGAAATCTCCTGCAGATTCTGCAGTTTCGACTTGATACAGATCGCGACGTTCCTGTCCCCGCCCACCAAGGTGGTCCTGGGCTCCGCCTTCTTGCCTCGCACGTCCAACCTGGCCGTCAGCCCTTCCAGAATCTCCACGATTCCGCCCAAAAGCGGGTGATTCTTCGCGGGCTTCGCCTCCGAGCTCGTCGAGGCCTTCGAGCTCTGTCGCCGCCGTGGCCACGCCCCCTCGCAGCTATCCTCCAGCTCCGCCGAAATGGAATGTTCGGAGAACTCGTGCGGGATAGCCTTGTCCAAGCAGCGATGGAACTTTTCACGCGCAAGTTCTAAGCAACCCGCTTTCAAGCAACTCTTGCCCCACGCAGCGAAAACAACTGAAACGTCATAAGTTTGACAGGTGTCACAAATTTTATAACTTGGGTGGTGTCACTTTAACAAGCTGTATCTCGAAAACTAGTTGATGGATTTTCAAAATCTTTTAGGAATATTAAACTAGATTATCTTAAGAAATTTCTACTGATGTTTGTATTAAAATCGCACGGTTAGTTTAAAAGTTACAACCAAAAATCCATTTTGGGATTTTGACCAAATTTTGAGCAGCTCTTGCTGAAAACATACTCGAGTTTTGCGAAAAATTCTTTCGGAATATTAAATCAAGGTAGCATTACAATATGTCTCGCAATTTTCATCAAAGTCTGATGGTTGCTTCAGAAATTACAGCAAAAATTCAAAAACGTCAAAAATGTGGTGTCACTTTAATAAGCTGTAACTCGAAAACCAGTTGATGGATTTTCAAAATATTTTCGGAATATTAAACTAGATTATCTTAAGAACTTTCTACTGATCTTTGCATTAAAATCGCACGGTTAGTTTAAAATTTGCAACCAAAAATCCATTTTGGGATTTTGACCAAATTTTGAGCAACTCTTGAGCAAAACCTACTTGAGTTTTGCGAAAAATTCTTTCGGAATATTAAATCAAGGTAGTATTAGAATATGTCTCGCAATTTTCATCAAAATCGGATGCTTGCTTCAGAAATTACAGCAAAAATTCATAAACGTCAAAAATGTGGTGTCACTTAAACAAGCCGTAACTCGAAAACCAGTTGATGGATTTTCAAAATCTTTTCGGAATATTAAACTAGCTTATCTTAAGAACTTTCTATTGATGTTTGCATTTAAATCGCACTGTTAGTTTAAAAGTTACAACAAAAAACCCATTTTGGGATTTTCAGCAAACTTTGAGCAGCTCCTGCGCAAAACCTACTTGAGTTTTGCGAAAAATTCTCTCGGAATATTAAATCAAGGTAGTATTAGAATATGTCTCGCAATTTTCATCAAAATAGGATGGTTGCTTCAGAAATAACAGCAAAAATTCAAAAACGTCAAAAATGTGGTGTCAATTTAACAAGCTGTAACTCGATAACCAGTTGATGGATGTTCAAAATCTTTTCGGAATATTAAACTAGATTATCTTAAGAACTTTCTACTGATCTTTGCATTAAAATCGCACGATTAGTTTAAAAGTTACAACCAAAAATTCATTTTGGGATTTTTACCAAATTTTGAGCAGCTCTTGCGCAAAACCTACCTGAGTTTTGCGAAAAATTCTTTCGGAATATTTAATCTAGGTAGTATTAGAATATGTCTTGCAATTTTCATCAAAATCGGATGGTTGCTTCAGAAATTACAGCAAAAATTCAAAAACGTCAAAAATGTGGTGTCAATTTAACAACCTGTAACTCGAAAACTAGTTGATGGATTTTCAAAATCTTTTCGGAATATTAAACTAGATTATCTTAAGAACTTTCTACTGACCTTTGCATTAAAATCGCACGGTTAGTTTAAAAGTTACAACCAAAAATCCATTTTGGGATTTTAACCAAACTTTGAGCAGCGCTTGCGCAAAACCTACTTGAGTTTTGCGAAAAATTCTTTCGGAATAATAAATCAAGGTGGTATTAGAATATGTCTCGCAATTTTTATCAAAATCAGATGGTTCCTTCAGAAATTACAGCATAAATTCAAAAACGTCAAAAATGTGGTGTCACTTTAACAAGCTGTAACTCGAAAACTAGTTGATGGATTTTAAAAATCTTTTCGGAATATTAAACTAGATTATCTTAAGAACTTTCTACTGAAGTTTGCATTACAATCGCACGGTTAGTTTAAAAGTTACAACAAAAAACCCATTTTGGGATTTCGAACAAACTTTGAGCAACTCTTGCGCAAAACCTACTTGAGTTTTTCGAAAAATTCTTTCGGAATATTAAATCAAGGTGGTATTAGAATATGTCTCGCAATTTTCATCAAAATCGGATGGTTGCTTCAGAAATTACAGCAAACATTAAAAAACGTCAAAAATGTGGTGTCACTTTAACAAGCTGTAACTTCAAAACCAGTTGTTGGATTTTCAAAATCTTTTCGGAATATTAAACTAGATTATCTTAAGAACGTTCTACTGATCTTTGCGGTAAAATCGCACGGTTAGCTTAAAAGTTGCAACCAAAAATCCATTTTGGGATTTTGACCAAACTTTGAGCAACTCTTGCGCAAAACCTACTTGAGTTTTGAGAAAAATTCTTTCGGAATATTAAATCAAGGTAGTATCAGAATATGTCTCGCAATTTTCATCAAAATCAGATGGTTGCTTCAGAAATTACAGCAAAAATTCATAAACGTCAAAAATGTGGTGTCACTTTAACAAGCTGTAACTCAAAAACCAGTTGATGGATTTTCAAAATCTTTTCGGAATATTAAACTAGATTATCTTAAGAACTTTCTACTGATGTTTGTATTAAAATCGCACGGTTAGTTTAAAAGTTATAACCAAAAACCCATTTTGGGATTTTGACCAAACTTTGAGCAACTCTTGCGCAAAACCTACTTGAGTTTTGAGAAAAATTCTTTCGGAATATTAAATCAAGGTGGTATTAAAATATGTCTCGCAATTTTCATCAAAATCGGATGGTTGCTTCAGAAATTACAGCAAACATTAAAAAACGTCAAAAATGTGGTGTCACTTTAACAAGCTGTAACTTCAAAACCAGTTGTTGGATTTTCAAAATCTTTTCGGAATATTAAACTAGATTATCTTAAGAACTTTCTACTGATCTTTGCGTTAAAATCGCACGGTTAGTTTAAAAGTTGCAACCAAAAATCCATTTTGGGATTTTGACCAAACTTTGAGCAACTCTTGCGCAAAACCTACTTGAGTTTTGAGAAAAATTCTTTCGGAATATTAAATCAAGGTAGTATCAGAATATGTCTCGCAATTTTCATCAAAATCAGATGGTTGCTTCAGAAATTACAGCAAAAATTCATAAACGTCAAAAATGTGGTGTCACTTAAACAAGAAGTAAATCGAAAACCAGTTGATGGATTTTCAAAATCTTTTCGGAATATTAAACTAGATTATCTTAAGAACTTTCTATTGATGTTTGTCTTAAAATCGCACGGTTAGTTTAAAAGTTACAACCAAAAATCCATTTTGGGATTTTGACCAAACTTTGAGCAACTCTTGCGCAAAACCTACTTGTGTTTTGCGAAAAATTCTTTCGGAATATTAAATCAAGGTGGTATTAGAATATGTCTCGCAATTTTCATCAAAATGGGATGGTTGCTTAAGAAATTACAGCAAAAATTCATAAACGTCAAAAATGTGGTGTCACTTAAACAAGCCGTAACTCGAAAACCAGTTGATGGATTTTCAAAATCTTTTCGGAATATTAAACTAGATTATCTTAAGAACTTTCTACTGACCTTTGCATTAAAATCGCACGGTTAGTTTAAAAGTTACAACCAAAAATCCATTTTGGGATTTTAACCAAACTTTGAGCAGCGCTTGCGCAAAACCTACTAGAGTTTTGCGAAAAATTCTTTCGGAATATTAAATCAAGGTGGTATTAGAATATGTGTCGCAATTTTTATCAAAATTGGATGGTTGCTTCAGAAATTACAGCATAAATTCAAAAACGTCAAAAATGTGGTGTCACTTTAACAAGCTGTAACTCGAAAACTAGTTGATGGATTTTAAAAATCTTTTCGGAATATTAAACTAGATTATCTTAAGAACTTTCTACTGAAGTTTGCATTACAATCGCACGGTTAGTTTAAAAGTTACAACAAAAAACCCATTTTGGGATTTCGAACAAACTTTGAGCAACTCTTGCGCAAAACCTACTTGAGTTTTTCGAAAAATTCTTTCGGAATATTAAATCAAGGTGGTATTAGAATATGTCTCGCAATTTTCATCAAAATCGGATGGTTGCTTCAGAAATTACAGCAAACATTAAAAAACGTCAAAAATGTGGTGTCACTTTAACAAGCTGTAACTTCAAAACCAGTTGTTGGATTTTCAAAATCTTTTCGGAATATTAAACTAGATTATCTTAAGAACTTTCTACTGATGTTTGCGTTAAAATCGCACGGTTAGTTTAAAAGTTGCAACCAAAAATCCATTTTGGGATTTTGACCAAACTTTGAGCAACTCTTGCGCAAAACCTACTTGAGTTTTGAGAAAAATTCTTTCGGAATATTAAATCAAGGTAGTATCAGAATATGTCTCGCAATTTTCATCAAAATCAGATGGTTGCTTCAGAAATTACAGCAAAAATTCATAAACGTCAAAAATGTGGTGTCACTTTAACAAGCTGTAACTCAAAAACCAGTTGATGGATTTTCAAAATCTTTTCGGAATATTAAACTAGATTATCTTAAGAACTTTTTACTTATGTTTGCATTAAAATCGCACGGTTACTTTAAAAGTTGCAACCAAAAATCCATATTGGGATTTTGACCAAATTTTGAGCAGCTCTTGCGCAAAACCTACTTAAGTTTTGCGAAAAATTCTTCCGGAATATTAAATCAAGGTAGCATTAGAATATGTCTCGCAATTTTCATCAAAATAGGATGGTTGCTTCAGAAATTACAACAAAAATCCAAAAACGTCAAAAATGTGGTGTCACTTTAACAAGCTGTAACTCGAAAACCAGTTGATGGATTTTCGAAATCTTTTCGGAATATTAAACTAGATTATCGTAAGAACTTTCTACTGATGTTTGCATTAAAATCGCACGGTTACTTTAAAAGTTGCAACCAAAAATCCATTTTGGGATTTTGACCAAATTTTGAGCAGCTCTTGCGCAAAACCTACTTAAGTTTTGCAAAAAATTCTTCCAGAATATTAAATCAAGGTAGTATTAGAATGTGTCTCGCAATTTTCATCAAAATCGGGTGGTTGCTTCAGAAATTACAGCAAAAATTCAAAAACGTCAAAAATGTGGTGTCACTTTAACAAGCTCTAACTCGAAAACCAGTTGATGGATTTTCAAAATCTTTTAGGGATAATAAACTAGATTATCTTAAGAACTTTCTACTGAAGTTTGCATTAAAATCGCACGGTTAGTTTAAAAGTTGCAACCAAAAATCCATTTTGGGAGTTTGACCAAACTTTGAGCAGCTTTTGCGCGAAACCTACTTGAGTTTTGCGAAAAATTCTTTCGGAATATTAAATCAAGGTAGTATTAGAATATGTCTCGTAATTTTCATCAAAATCGGATGGTTGCTTCAGAAATTACAGCAAAAATTCAAAAACGTCAAAAATGTGGTGTCACTTTAACAAGCTGTAACTCGAAAACCAGTTGATGGATTTTCAAAATATTTTCGGAATATTAAACTAGATTATCTTAGGAACTTTTTACTGAAGTTTGCAATAAAATCGCACGGTTAGTTTAAAAGTTGCAACCACAAATCCATTTTGGGATTTTGACCAAACTTTGAGCAGATCTTGTGCAAAACATACTTGAGTTTTGCAAAAAATTCTTTCGGAATATTAAATCAAGGTAATATTAGAATATGTCTCGCAATTTTCATCAAAATCGGGTGGTTGCTTTAGAAATTACAACAAAAATTAAAAAACGTCAAAAATGTAGTGTCATTTTAACAAGGTGTAACTCGATAACCAGTAGATGGATTTTCAAAATCGTTTCGGAATATTAAACTAGATTATCTTAAGAACTTTTTACTGATGTTTGCATTAAAATCGCACGGTTACTTTAAAAGTTGCAACCAAAAATCCATTTTGGGTTTTTGGCCAAATTTTTAGCAGCTCTTGCGCAAAACCTACTTGAGTTTAGCAAAAAATTCTTTAGGAATATTAAATCAAGGTAGTATTAGAATATGTCTCGCAATTTTCATCAAAATCGGATGGTTGCTTCAGAAATTAGAGCAAAAGTTCAAAAACGTCAAAAATGTGGTGTCAATTTAACAAGCTGTAACTCGAAAACCAGTAGATGGATTTTCAAAATCTTTTCGGGATAATAAACTAGATTATCTTAAGAACTTTCTACTGAAGTTTGCATTAAAATCGTACTGTTAGTTTAAAAGTTACAACCAAAAACCCATTTTGGGATTTTGACCAAACTTTGAACAACTCTTGCGCAAAACCTACTTGTGTTTGCGAAAAATTCTTTCGGAATATTAAATCAAGGTAGCATTAGAATATGTCTCGCAATTTTCATCAAAATCGGATAGTTGCTTCAGAAATTACAGCAAAAATTCAAAAACGTCAAAAATGTGGTGTCACTTTAACAAGCTGTAACTCAAAAACCAGTTGATGGATTTTCAAAATCTTTTCGGAATATTAAACTAGATTATCTTAAGAACTTTCTACTGATGTTTGTATTAAAATCGCACGGTTAGTTCAAAAGTTATAACCAAAAACCCATTTTGGGATTTTGACCAAACTTTGAGCAACTCTTGCGCAAAACCTACTTGAGTTTTGAGAAAAATTCTTCCGGAATATTAAATCAAGGTAGTATTAGAATATGTCTCGCAATTTTCATCAAAATCGGATGGTTGCTTCAGAAATTACAGCAAAAATTCATAAACGTCAAAAATGTGGTGTCATTTTAACAAGCTGTAACTCGAAAACTTGTTAATGGATTTTCAAAATCTTTTCGGAATATTAAACTAGATTATCTTAAGAACTTTCTACTGACCTTTGCATTAAAATCGCACGGTTAGTTTAAAAGTTTCAACCAAAAATCCATTTTGGGATTTTGACCAAATTTTGAGCAGCTCTTGCGCAAAACCTACTTGAGCTTAGCGAAAAATTCTTTCGGAATATTAAATCAAGGTAGTATCAGAATATGTCTCGCAATTTTCATCAAAATCGGATGGTTGCTTCAGAAATTACAGCAAAAATTCAAAAACGTCAAAAAATGTGGTGTCACTTTAACAAGCTGTAACTCAAAAACTAGTTGATGGATTTTAAAAATCTTTTCGGAATATTAAACAAGATTATCTTAAGAACTTTCTACTGACCTTTGCATTAAAATCGCACGGTTAGTTTAAAAGTTACAACCAAAAATCCATTTTGGGATTTTGACCAAACTTTGAGCAGCGCTTGCGCAAAACCTACTTGAGTTTAGCGAAAAATTCTTTCGGCATATTAAATCAAGGTGATATTAGAATATGTGTCGCAATTTTTATCAAAATCGGATGGTTGCTTCAGAAATTACAGCATAAATTCAAAAACGTCAAAAATGTGGTGTCACTTTAACAAGCTGTAACTCGAAAACTAGTTGATGGATTTTAAAAATCTTTTCGGAATATTAAACTAGATTATCTTAAGAACTTTTCTACTGAAGTTTGCATTACAATCGCACGGTTAGTTTGAAAGTTACAACAAAAACCCCATTTTGGGATTTTGAGCAAACTTTGAGCAGCTCCTGCGCAAAACCTACTTGAGTTTTGCGAAAAATTCTTTGGGAATAATAAAGTTGAACATTTTAAGAAACCACCTCGCAATTTTTTCGCAAATCCGTTCGCAAATTGCAAAGTTATCCTCACCTGAATTGTCCAATGCGGCTTTGGTGGAGATGTGGAGGGCGAATTTCCACTGCTCCAGATCGAGCAGCTTGTCCCTCAGATTGATGAGCACGCGCCAGTCGACGTACGGGGCGCCGTTGTGCAACGGGATGGGCAACATGTTCAAGCAGCCGCGCTCAATCAGCAGCCCCAGCAGATCCACCTGCGTCAGGATCTTGTCCGCTTGGGCAGGGCCCCACTTCAGGCGACAATCGCCCGATACCATTTTAGCGGCGATTGCCAACGAACTGAAACAAATCCATTGGTTTATATCAATTGAAAGGCGTGGCAACAACAACGAAACACTTGTGATTGGATGTAGCAGACATTTTGGGCTAAACTTACGTGATCATTTTTATAACGAGCGGATAGTCGACTTCTTGCGGGCTGTTTGGGGCCAACGGTTGCAATAACTTCAACATAGGCTCGCACTGACGCAACAAAAACCTAAAAGAAACACGAAATGATTGGCTAAATAGCAAAAAAGGGCGGAGTTTCTATGTTAATTTACAGCAATGGGCGGAGCCTACTTACAAATTTACTTACAGCGTGGGCGTGTTTAACTTAGGTTTAGTTTGATGTAGGCGTGGCTAAGTTTTATTAGGAATAATGTAGGCGTGGTTTAGTGTTTTCGACCAATCAAACATGAGAGTAACTTAATGGGCGGAGCAAATACAAAAAAATACTTCGTTATGGGCGTGGCTAACTTAGGTTTAACTCATTGTAGGCGTGGTTAAGTTTGGTTAGGCTTAAAGTAGGTGTTGTCGTTAAGATCTTACTCGGGATATTCCGTGGTGTTCGAGTGGTGTTTCATGATGGACAGACACAAGGAAACGCTGGGCGCGTGCTCGTATGAAAACTCTTGACGCACTATGGCGTCATGCGACGCGTTGTTGGTCAACAGCCAGTAATCGTACATTATCGACTTGCAGGAAGTGTTGTCGCCACTCCATGCGCCATCCACCTGCGACTGCTCGAAACAGTCCACACAGACTCGCACCAGAATGTCACCGTAGTTGTTAACCTGCAAACGTCAAAAGTGAAATGTCAAAATTTTGACAACTAATGTCAGTATATGTCTAAACGTATGATGAAAAATGTCATAAAATGTCAAAATTTTAACAACTAATGTCAGTAAATGTCTAAATGCTTGATGAGAAATGTCATAAAATGTCAAAATTTTGACAACTAATGTCAGTAAATGTCTAAACGTTTGATGAGAAAAGTCATAAAATGTCCAAATTTTGACAACTAATGTCAGTAAATGTCTAAACGTTTGAAGAGAAATGTCATAAAATGTCAAAATTTTGACAACTAATGTCAGTAAATATCTAAACGTTTGATGAGAAATGTCATAAAATGCCATATTTTGACAACTAATGTCAGTAAATGTTTAAACGTTTGATGAGAAATGTCATAAAATGTCAAAATTTTAACAACTAATGTCAGTAAATGTCTAAATGCTTGATGAGAAATGTCATAAAATGTCAAAATTTTAACAACTAATGTCAGTAAATGTCTAAACGTTTGAAGAGAAATGTCATAATATGTCAAAATTTTAACAACTAATGTCAGTAAATGTCTAAATGATTCATGAGAAATGTCATAAAATGTCAGTAAATGTCTAAACGTTTGATGAGAAATGTCATAAAACGTCAAAATCTTGACAATAATGTCAGTACATGTCTAAACGTTTGATGAGAAATGTCAGAAAATGTCAAAATTTTGACAACTAATGTCAGTAAATGTCTAAAAGTTTGATGAGAAATGTCATAAGATGTCAAAATTTTGACAACTAATGTCAGTAAATGTTTAAACGTTTAATGAGAAATGTCATAAAATGTCAAAATTTTAACAACTAATGTCAGTAAATATCTAAATGCTTGATGAGAAATGTCATAAAATATCAAAATGTTGACAACTAATGTCAGTAAATGTCTAAACGTTTGAAGAGAAATGTCATAAAATGTCAAAATTTTAACAACTAATGTCAGTAAATGTCTAAATGATTCATGAGAAATGTCATAAAATGTCAAAATTAATGTCAGTAAATGTCTAAACGTTTGATGAGAAATGTCAGAAAATTTCAAAATTTTGACAACTAATGTCAGTAAATGTCTAAAAGTTTGATGAGAAATGTCATAAGATGTCAAAATTTTGACAACTAATGTCAGTAAATGTCTAAACGTTTGATGAGAAATGTCATAAAATGTCAAAATTTTGACAACTAATGTCAGTAAATATCTAAACGTTTGATGAGAAATGTCATAAAATGTTGAGACAAAAAAATGTTGTCACAAAATTTTGAGACCTAATGTCAAAATACTGACTGACATTTGTCATTTTACCTGCATCCTTTTTGTCGAACAATTGAAGCAGATGATACGTCCGCAACGTCTGCAATGGTGGCGGCGGTTAAACATTGAAAAAATGGTGTTTTGACAGCACATACACTCCAACACCTGGAAGATAAACGTCAGATTTGACAGTTTTAACTTTGGACGGTTGCAGCGGAAAAACTAGTGGAAATATTTTGAAAATTCTTTCAGAATCTTGTTCTTTGATTGTATGAGAACAACTTGTGCCATTTTGAACAATATCTATCGACTGGTTAAGTTTTGGCAGAGAAATTTGCACAAAAATATTAGTTTTTCAAAGATATTTACGGAACGAATAAGGTCATCGCCATTTTTTTAAACCGATTATTATTCGTGGACATGTTTTGAATAAGTGAGCCAATTTTGTGCAAATTCTGACATTTGGTTTTGTTTTGACATGAAAAAAAGAATTTTTGGCGAAACTTCCGAAAACTTTGACAAGCAAATACAGGAGAAGCAATTGAGGAAACGTCAAAATTCTTTCGGATTATTATTATAGAAGCTTATAGAATATTTGTGCCAATTTTTGGACAAAAACCATAGCCTCGTTTAAATTTTAGAAGCAAATTTGCACAAAAATGTATGTTTTTTAAAGATATTTCCGGAACGAATAAGGCCATCGCCATTTTTTTCCACAGATTATTATTCGTGGACATGTTTTGAATAAGTGTGCCAATTTTGAGCAAAATCTGATATTTGGTTTGGTTTTGACAGAAAAAAATGAAATTTTGGCGAAACTTCCGAAAACTTTAACAAGCTGTTACAGGAGAAACAATAGAGGAAACCTCAAAATTCTTTCTGAATATTATTTCAGAAGCTTAGAGAATACTTGTGCCAAATTTTAGACAAAAACCAAAGTCCCGTTTAGATTTGACAGAGAAATTTGCACAAAAATATTAGTTTTTCAAAGATATTTCCGGAACGAATAAGGCCATCGCCAATTTTTTTAACAGATTATTATTCCTGGACATGTTTTGAATAAGTATGCGAATTTTGATCAACATCTTGCGTTTGGTTTTGTTTTGACAGCAAAAAAATTAAATTTGGCGAAACTTTCGAAAACTTTGACAAGCTGTTACAGGAGAAGCAATTGAGGAAACGTCAAAATTCTATCTGATTATTATTTCAGAAGCTCAGAGAATAATTCTGCCAAATTTTAGACAAAAACGAAAGCCTCGTTTGAATTTGACAAAGCAAATTTCCTTTGCAAAAATTTAGTTTTTCAAAGATATTTCCGGAACGAATAAGGCCATCGCCATTTTTTCAAACAGATTATTATTCCTGGACATGTTTTGAATAAGTGTAGCAATTTTTAGCAAAATCTGACATTTGGTTTGGTTTTTACAGAAACAAATTAAATTTAGGCGAAACTTCCGAGAACTTTGACAAGTTGTTACAGGAGAAGCAATTGTGGAAACGTCAAAATTCTTTCTGATTATTATTTTAGAAGCTTGGAGAATATTTGTGCCAAATTTTAGACAAAAACCAAAGCCTCGTTTAGATTTGACAAGCAAATTTGCACAAAAAATGGAGTTTTTTTAAAGATATTTCCGGAACCAATAAGGCCATTGCCAATTTTTTCAACAGATTATTATTCCAGGACATGTTTAGAATAAGTGTGCCCATTTTGAGCAAAATCTGCCATTTGGTTTGGTTTTAACAGCAAAAAAATGAAATTTTGGCGAAACTTCCGAAACTTTGACAAGCTATTACAGCGAAAGCAATAGAGGTAATTGCATTTTTTTTTCGGATTATTAATTTAGACGATCCAAGGAGTATTTTGTAGTGATTTTAATAAAAATCTAAAAAAGTTTTAATTATTTTGGCTTACCTCATTGTTGGGAACCCAATCGGCCTTGTCGGGTACAACTTCCGGCATAACAAACATTTTCTTGTCGGGTCCGTAGATCGAGTCCAAAGATTCCATCAGCTTGACCTCGTTGGACTTGATCAGTTTGGGATGCGGTTGCAAAATCACGCGAAATTCGAGGCTTTTCTCCGCGTATTTCCTGAAGAGCTCGTCGACGACGTCGACGGAGATGTCCTCGTCGAACTCGCAATTGGCCAATTGCTCGTTGAGGATTTTGCAAATTTCCGAAAGCTTGTCGAACTTGGTGTTCATCAGCAGCGTTTCGATGATGTTTTTGGGGTCGGTGAGCAGCGGCCAGAACTGATCGCGTTCGTTGGGCGAGAAAATCGCGAGGATGTTGACGCTAATCTGCACGTTGCGCAAAAAATTCTTCGGAACGTTTCGCGAATCTTTGAGGAAATCGAGCAGAAATTGCAAATGTTCCAGGTTCTTCAAGGTTTTTAGCAAATTTTGTATGCAGTTTTCCGCTTGGTCTCTTGGCAGAATTCGCAATAATTTCTCAATCGACTCCAAAGGCTCCCGGTAGACGAAAACCGAGTGCAAATAATCAAAGTTCAAGTGGTGCTTCAGCAAATCGAGACGGTTTTCGAACAGCTCGAAAAATTGCAACAGCAAATCCACCTGGAACATTTATGTGAGGAAATTTGCGCAAAAATCGCAAGGACTTACCTTCGGCATAGACAGCAGCTTTTTGAGGACAATTTCTGGATTGCTCAGACAAAGCTCGTGGGTATCATACCAGGAGATCAGATCGAAGAATTTGCGAATCTGCAAAAAAACAAAATTAACAATTTTACACGAAAAAATCCAAACTCACCTCTTCACAAAACTCGATCTTCCTCAGCCAAACCTCAACCTCGACGCACCTCGTAACCTCACTCCTCAAAACCTCCACACAAAAATCCCCCGGCCAATGCTGGAAGTTCCCCAAAATCAAATCCAGCCTCACCGCATCGTCTTTCACGAACCTCACAAACTTGTAATGCTCCTCCTCAAAACGATCCACCACGAGGTTCCTCAAAATCCTGTCCCGCACAACCTCAAAACCTCCCCAAGAAAACCTCAAGAAATCCGGAATGCTTTCCAGGATCTCCAGCAGCGATTTCCAGTTGCATTTGAAGTCTTCCTCGAGGATTTCCTCGCCGGTTTCGAAGCTGAGGTCGCTTTGAGGGCAATCCGGCGCGTCGCAGAACACGTTCTTCTCCAGATAATCCTCGAAATGCGCCACATAGTTCTTGTTGAGCACCGTGAGAATCTCGTTGTGTTTAAACAGAATCTTAAGGTTTTGCGTCTGCTCGAGGTTCATGAGGTTCGTGAAGTACTTCGTCCGGTTCTCGTTGACCTCCTTGAACTCGTTAAGCCCGTGCAGTTCCGAGATTATAAACGCCAACAGCCAGTTCCTCCGCTGAATGAACTTAAACACGTGCTTGACCGGGCTTTCCAAAACCGTCTCAACCTCAAACACCTCGCAGTTATCGAGCCGGACCTCAGGAAAACAATTCGAAGCGACGTGGTGCAACAAATCCAGTTTGAGGTTCTTGAACAAGCCCTCGAAATCCCGCGGGTTCAAACCCCGCTGGAAGATCAATTTCCGCAAAACCTCACGCCGCGAGAACCTCAAAACCTCAAAGTACGAAACGCTCCGCCCTTTCGCAATCAAATCCGCGTGATTGCCCTCAACCACGAAAACCCTACTCAACACCTTGAGGTACACAAACAACCTCCGCAAATATCCACCCTCGCACCTCAAAACCTCCTCCAACGTTTTGAAGCTTTGATGCGACGCGTGCAAATCCTTCAACCCCACGCCTCCTTTATCCACTAAACTGTCAAGAAACTCCTCAACGACCACTCTCAATTCCTCGTAAAACTCACGCAACCTCACCCGCTCCTCAGCCTCAAAACTAAACCGCGGATCGCGAACCGCCTCACACAAACTCACCCCCTCAACCTCACCATACAACGCGATAACCTTATCATGGAACCTCAAACACCCCTCACTGATCCCCTCCCGCTCGAAGTATTCCTCAGTGAGGCTGAGAAGGTTCAGCTCGGGGCAATTCAACGTCAGCGCGATGTCGAACAAGTCGAGATAGCTCGGCTTCTTCTGGAAGAAATCGCTGAGGAGCTTTGAGGGGGTTGTGAAGTTCGACGGGGTGAGGTGAGGATTGGTCTGTTGCAGCGCGAGTAGTTTGAGCGTTTTGGTGAGGTTAAGGCGCAAGGCGTTGAGGTTTTCCGTGTAGATGATCTTGGCGACGAGCGGTGTTTCCTGCAGCTCGAACATCTGAAACAAATGGAAATATTTAAGGGTTTGAGGCGGAATTGCGGAAAAACTTTCGGGGAAAAGTTGTTGGTAAATCGATTGGCTTTGGGAAACTGTGGTTGGTGTTTTGAAGTTAATATTTTTCTCGGAGATAATTGGGAAAAACTGGGAGGGCGTTTTTTTTTTAAATAGTAAATCAACTTCAAGGTTTTTTTAATTTTGTCGGGTAATTACGGAAAAACAAAAGAAAGTTTATTTAGGTTTTTTGTAGGGAATTAAATTCTCTACAAGTTTTGGTTGAGATATTTTTTGGTATTTTTGATAGCTTCGCCGATATCAAGCTTAAAAGTCGCGGTCACAAAGTTCGGAACATCAAAGAGTTTGTTTCGGCGTAATTTTCGCGGGTAATTTTAAAGAAACCAGCGAAAGTCAATTAAGGTTTTTTATAGAAAAATGCATTCTCTACAAGTTTTGTTTGAAACGTTTTTTGGAATTTCGAGCCATTTCGCAGCCATCGATAATTCTTGAACGTTTCGACGGTTTTTTAGCAAATCACAAACTTAAATCTCGTTTTTTTGAATTTTGTCGGGTAATTACACAAAAACAAAAGAAAATCAATTTGGGTTTTTTGTTGAGAATTGAATGCTCCACAAGTTTTATTTGAAACTTTTTTTCAAATTTCGAATGGTTTCCCCGTGATCGATACTTCTTGAACGTCTCGACGGGTTTTTAGCAAATCACAAGCTTAAATCTCGTTTTTTTGAATTTTGTCGGGTAATTACACAAAAACAAAAGAAAGTCAATTTAGGTATTTTGTAGAGAATTGAATTCTCTACAAGTTTTATTTGAAACTTTTTTTGAAATTTCGAAACGTTCCGGCGTCATCGACAATTCTTGCAACGACTCGACAGATTTCTTGCAAATCTCATATCTCGAAAACTACAAAAGATACGAAGAAACCTTTCAAATGAAAGTTGTAGCCAACTAAATTTCGCATAAAATAGCACAAACCTCAAATCCGTCAAACTTGACTAAACCTGTCAAAAATGAACAATCTCATAATCTCCCTCTGTTTCCTACCAGAGTACCTCTGCATTTGGCCCCCAGCTTTCACCATCCACTTGAACCACAGCGAGACCTTCGTCATCTCCGACATGTTCGACTCCGACGACGCCAACGACTTCAAATCCGACGATCTGGAGATGATAAAACCTCCAGAGCCGAGAAACGCCGACAAATACTTCATGTTACATCAAACCGTCCTGCGGAAAAACAGGGAAAACTGGTCCAACAAGGGCTCTGTAATCCAAGGATCCGTGAAAAAACCCACGGAGGTTCCCTACGAGAGATACAACGAACCTGCCTACGCTGGATTCATCGACAAAAATGGAGAGGTGGATGTAAGTCCTAGTATTTGAAAACCGGAAACGGATGTTGGAAAATCAAAAGCGTAAATTATAGGGAACTCAATTCTCTACAAGTTTTATTCGAAAAGTTTTTTGATAACGTCGTTAATTTTTATGATGCAAGGTTTCCAAGTCAAGGCTGCGAGTTGTGACCCGTATTGCGTTTTTTTTGAATTTTGGCGGGTATTTATAGCAAAACAAAAGAAAGTCAATATGGGTTTTTTGTAGAGAATTAAATTCTCCACAAGTTTTGAACGAAACATTTTTTGATATTTACGATAGTTTCGCCGATATAAAGCTTAAAAGTCGAGGAAGGAGTGTACCTATGGTGGATTCGTCGACAAAAATGGAGAGGTGTATGTAAGTCCAAGTATTCGAAAACCGGAAACGGATGTTGAAAAATCGAAAGTGTACATTATAGGGAATTCAATTCTCTATAAGTTTTATTTGAAAAGTTTTTTGATTGCGTCGTTAATTTTTTTGATACAAGGTTTCGAAGTCAAGGCTACGGGTTTTGACCCGTATTGCGTTTTTTTAAATTTTGGCGGGTAATTACAAAAAAACAAAAAAGTCAATTTGGTTTTTTTATAGAGAATTAAATTCTCCACAAATTTTGTTCGAAACATTTCTTGATCCTTGCGATAGTTTCGCCGATATGAAGCTTAAAACTCGTCGTTGTTAGATTCGTCGACAAAAATAGAGAGTTGGATATAAGTCGAAGTGTTAGAAAACCGGAAGCGGATGTTGGAACAACCTTTTAGGAAATTTAATTTTGCACAAGTTTTATTCGAAAAGTTTTTTGATAACGTCGTTAGTTGTTGTGATACGAGGTTTCGAAGTCAAGGCTGCGCGTTATAACCCGTATTGCGTTTTTTTAATTTTGGCGGGTAATTACAGAAAAACAAAATAAAGTCAATTTAAGTTTTTTGTAGAGAATTAAATTCTCCACAAGTTTTGTTTAAAAGATTTTTTTATATTAACGGTACTTTCGCCGATATCAAGCTTAAAATCGAGGTTACAAATTTACAAATCAACAGATTGCATTGGCGTATTTTTGGCGGGAAAATTAAAGAAACAAGTGAAAGTCAATTAAAGTTTTTCATAGAAAAATGCATTCTGGACAAGTTTTATTTGAAACTTTTTTTTAAATTGCACCGTAGCCAATAATTCTTCAATGTCTTGACAGGTTTTTTGCAAATATCAAGGTGAAAAACAAAAGAACGAAAGAAACTCAATCCGACTTTTTCGCAGAGAATTCAATTCTCTACAAGTTTTATTCCGAATATTTTTCGCTATTTTTATTAGTTTCGCCAATACGAAGCTTTGAAATTGACACTAAAAATTTTCGAGTTTTTAAACAAACACCGTTTGCGTTTTTTGCAATTTGCACAGCTAATACCAAAAAAACAAAAGAAAGTCAAGTAACCTTTTTTATAGAGAATCGGATGCTTGGCCAGTTTTATTTGAAACATTTTTCGAAATTTTGCCCGCGTTTCAAGTTATAGACTCCGAAACCTAACTTTTATATTTCGCGCAGTTTTCGCGACTTGCTCGCGTTTTTTCAAATTTTCACCGCTTTAACCGCAACGCAAAAACTCCGCAAAAACATTTCCTTGAAGGAAATTAAATTCCGCGCAATTTTAATTCGAAGCATTTTTCGGAATTTCGCACGCTTATCCGATTTAATCGCAGCTGAACCGGAACGTTTACTACGCCAACGAAATGGTGAAAGCCGCGGTGGAAAAACGTCTTAGCCAGCGCAGTCCAAGGCGCGACGTCTTCGACGCCGACTACGACTACAACAGACTGCACAACGAGTATTTAGACGACATGAGAGTTGAGGAAAAGTCCAAGAACGTCTTGAAATACGAAGAAGTCACCGAGGAGGAAACCGCCAAAGATTCCGTTAAAAACATCTTGAAGTTCAAAGAGGCCAAGAATTGCACCGAGGAGGAATTGAAAGGCATCGGTGAGTTTTGATTAGTCGGAATATTCCAACAACCAATCAGAAACGTTCTTTTAAATTTTCTCTCCAATTACCACCGCTCTGATTGGGCGATTTGAATTTACCGCCGGAATCTCAATCCATGATTGGGTGATTTTAATTTACGCCCGGAAAATCGATCATTGATTGGATGATTTGAATTTAGCGTCGGAATCTGAATCCTTGATTGGTTGATTTAAGTTTCCCGGTTGATATTTGAACCAATCATAAATGTGTTTTTCATTTCTTTTCGTCCGAATATTCCAAACAACCAATCAGACACGTTTCGATCCCTAGTTTAAAGTATCCCTTCAATTGCCAGCGTTCTGATTGGGTGATTTAAATTTACGGTTAATTCAATCTTTGATTAAATTATTTTAATTTACCGCCGGGATCTGAATTCTTGATTGGGTGATTTGAATTTACCGCGGCAAATCCAATCCTTGATTGGTTGATATAAGTTTACCCGTTATTATTTCGACTGAACATAAATGTGGTTTTTGTCTCTCTATCATTTCTCCAATTACCACCGCTCTGATTGGGTGATTTGAATTTACCACCGGAATCTCAATCCATGATTGGGTGATTTTTATTTACGACCGGAATATCAATCATTGATTGGACGATTTGAATTTACCGCCGCAAACCCAATCCATGATTAGTTGATTCAAGTTTACCGGTTATTATCTCGACCAATCATAAATGTGCGTTCTTTCTCTCTTTCGCTCTGATTGGGTGATTTGAATTTACAACCGGAATCTCAATCCATGATTGGGTCATTTTTATTTACAACCGGAATATCAATCATTGATTGGACAATTTGAATTTACCGCCGCAAACCCATTCCATGATTAGTTGATTCAAGTTTACCGGTTATTATCTCGACAAATCATAAATGTGCTTTCTTTCTCTCTTTCCCTCTGATTGGGTGATTTGAATTTACAACCGGAATCTCAATCCATGATTGGGTCATTTTTATTTACGACCGGAATATCAATCATTGATTGGACGATTTGAATTTAGCGTCGGAATCTGAATCTGTGATTGGTTGAATTAAGTTTGACGGTTATTATTTCGACCAATCACAAACGTGTTTTTTTCTCTCTTTCATTTCTCCAATTACCACCGCTCTGATTGAGTGATTTGAATTTACCACCGGAATCTCAATCCATGATTGGGTGATTTTTATTTACGACCGGAATATCAATCATTGATTGGACGATTTGAATTTACCGCCGCAAACCCAATCCTTGATTGGTTGATTTAAGTTTACCGGTTATTTTTTCGACCAATCATAAATGTGTTTTTTTCTCTCTCTTTCATTTCTCCAATTACCACTGCTCTGATTGGGTGATTTGAATTTACCGCCGGAATCTCAATCCATGATTGGGTGATTTTAATTTACGACCGGAATATCAATCAATGATTGGACGATTTGAATTTACCGCCGCAAACCTAATCCTGGATTGGTTGATTTAAGTTTACGTGTTATTATTTCGACCAATCACAAATGTGTTTTTTTCACACTTCCATTTCTCCAATTACCACCGCTTTGATTGGGTGATTTGAATTTATCACCGGAACCTCAATCCATGATTGGGTCATTTTAATTTACAACCGGAATATCAATCATTGATTGGACGATTTGAATTTAGCTTTGGCATCTGAATGCTTGATTTAAGTTTCCCGGTTAATATTTGAACCAATCATAAATTTGTTTTTTATCTTTCATTCCAAACAACCAATCAGACACGTCCTGATCACTAATTTAAAGTATCCCTTCAATTACCAGCGCTCTGATTGGGTGATTTAAATTTACCTCAATCGTGGATTGAATGATTTGAATTTACCGCCGGGATCTGAATCTTTGATTGGTTGATTTAAGCTTCGCGGTTATTATTTGGACCAATCATAAAATGTTTTAGGTTGGAACGCTGCAAAATGCATGGTTCAAGATTTCACGCATCTGCGCGCCAAAAAGGACAAAAAGCAATTGCTGCGGTCCGTTCTGAAGATGTTGTTGATTTGGTTCGCCGTGTACGTGGTCATCGCCGTCCCGTTGTGGTGCCAGAAAGGTAAACGTGACAACGCAGTAAAGCTTTGACGGACCAATCGAATGGCACCTGTCAAACGTTCCAAGCTCGCAATTGGTTGTTTCAGGTTGGTGTTGCTGCTGTTGCCCGTGCAAGTTCTGCCAACCGACGCAGAACATCGACGAAACGAAACGGTTTTTGGCGCAAAACCCCGTCGGGACGCTGCACACCGATGACGGCAAAGTCGTCACGTACCAACCCACCATCTACGAACGCTACGCGCAAAAACGTCTCGAACAGGCCGTCATGAAACTTTAAGATATCACAATTTTCTAGATATTCCAACTTAAACTTAATAATTAGCCTTAACTATTATCGTGGTTTTTCTTTGCGGATCTTTTGATACCAAAACGGTTTTCGTAGCGCGTTTCCTTCCGGAGATATTCGCGAAAAACTTTGTACACACGTGTGTACAAGCTTGCGTTTTTTAGTTGTAACTTTGGAACGGATAAGGCTATCGACATCGTTCGACCACCACAACAAGCTTTAAAACTAGTCTTACCTCGATAACATGTCGGGCCATATCGAAGTTGTTGTTCTTCAAACACATCTTGATTAAGGATTCGGGTTTGGCGAGCATGTGCTTCATGACGTCTTCGTCTTCGCGTAGCTTCTTGACTTGGCAGAGGACTTCGAACTTCCATAAGACCTCGCTGGCGTCTTTGTAGAGGCGGTTGAAGTTTGGGTGGCGGGTCTGCTTGAAGCGGATCTCGTCGAGACAGTCTTTGATGAAGTTGAGGAGGAGGCGGAGTTGGAAGAGGGTTTTCTGGGTGTTTTGCGTGGCGAAGTCGAAGATGGTTTGGAGGATTTGGAGCTGGAGTTGGAAGTTTGGGAGGGAGGAGAAGGTGGCGGAGGCTGCGGCGACGTCGCGGGATATCGAAGTTTTGTTGGGAGTCTGCAGGCACTTGGACAAGGTGAAGAGGATGGTGAAGGCCTCGAAGTTTTCAACGGCAGTGAACGAAGCCTCGGTTTGCAAGTTGTAGACGTACTGGCTGTTCCTGGCTTCCTCGAAGTTTAAACGGTTTAAAACTTCGCCCCAAACTTCGCTGTCGCTTAGATCTATATACTTGGAGTAAGTCTCCAACAGGGAGCTCCGCACCAAGTCTTTGAAAACTTCACCGACGCGGGCATTCTTGCAAAACTTCACGTTCTCTAAAATGTTCCTAACCTCACTCACATACAGCTTCAGAAACTCGTCCTCGACTTCGCCGACGTCCTCCAACAACCTCGCGATTTGCTCAACTTCAACCTGTTCCGCGTTACTCGCCCTGACCAGTCTAGTGACCGCGATGAAACCTCGCAAAGTTTCACCAAAAACCTCACAATCCACCTCGTCGCGAAGCACCGCTTCGAACCAGTGGCGTCCGTTCTCGCGCCCGAACAGATAAATCGAAGTGCTGTCCGTCAACTTCAGCCCGCGCGCCGCCTCAAACTCCACGAAGCTCTCCAGAAGCTTCTCGTTGAGCAGCAGCGTCAAGTAGGTGAGGTCCTTCCGCAACGTCTGAACCTCGAAACAGTCGAAGATCGCGGGGAGCAGTCGCCGAAGTTGCGGCGCGGGGCTTAGACTCGCAAAGGCTGGGTACACTTCAGCCGCTTCGATCTTGTTCTGAAGCAGTTGCTCGATTCGCTCCATCTCCACTAACAACTAAAACTAATTCAAGAGCTATCAGCTAGGTTGCTTCAATTAAGACTAGATGGTTAGGTTAGGTCAGGCTATATTAAAGAATTAGAATTTAGGTTGCACCATTAATTAATCTAGGTGCTTAAGATAAGACTAGATGGTTAGGTTAGTCTGGAAAGTTAGGCTAGGTTAGCCTTGATAGTTAGGTTAGTCCAGATAGTTAAGATATTTAGAGACAAAGTTGCACTAAACTTGTCGCAGTATTTCAACGATAATTCAAGCATTAACAAAGCTACAATAAAACAACTCATGCAGTCTTAAACTATATTAAATTATCTATAATTTGGTGTATAAGAAGTTAATCTTGCTCAAGTTTTAAGACTAGTACGGAGTATTTTAAAAAGCACTTGCAAAGAGTTGCATTTACTAAACTTGTCGCAGTATTTCAACGAT
Organism: Phosphuga atrata; assembly: GCA_944588485.1. NCBI lineage: Eukaryota > Metazoa > Arthropoda > Insecta > Coleoptera > Silphidae > Phosphuga > Phosphuga atrata. The sequence goes on from OX155906.1 coordinate 28,992,572, forward strand.
AACTCAATCATTAACAAAGCGACAATAAAACAACTCACGGCGTCTTAAATTGTATTAAATTATCTATAATTTGGTGTATAATAAGTTAATTTTGCTCAAGTATTAAGACTAGTACAGATTATTTTAAAAAGCACTTGCAAACAGTTGAATTTACTAAACTTATCACAGCATTTTAACGATAACTCAATTATTAACAAAGCAGCAATAAAATAATTCATGCAGTCTTAAACTAGATTAAATTACCTACAATTTGGTGTATAATAAGTTAGTCTTGTCTAAGTATTAAGACTAGCACATACTAGTTTAAAAAAACACTAAGATTTAGATATCATGTCTAAATTTTCGACGATAACTTAATTAATAAGAAAATTACAACAAAATAATTAACACGAGCTTAAACTAGATTAAATTCCCTACAATTTGATGTGTCACATGTCTATATAGCTCAAAGTTTAGGACTCGAAAATCAAGTTTATATTAAAATCGACGTTGTCGAGTTTTGATTGATGTCAAATACGGTTGGTCACAATGAAAAGTAACCAAACTATCAAATTTGACAAACGACTAAAAATGTCAAGATTTGACAATTGTGTCTAGTAAATGTGTCAAGATTTGACAGTTGCGTCTAGTAAATTTGTCAAGATTTAAGAGTTGTCTCAAGTAAATGTGTCAAGATTTAAGAGTTGTCTCTAGTAAATGTGTCAAGATTTAACAGAAACTAATGGAGAATTTGCCATAGTATCATTTAGATTAATGTAAGGTTTAGTAGATGTATAAAAAATGACAGTTGGCTTCAGTAAATGTGTAAAAAAGTGACAACAATGTGCGTAACTCGCAACAAAACAAGTGATAACCGCACTTTCTTCGCAATAAATATATTAATACAATGGTAAATGTGACAAAAATGACAGCTTACTTTAGTAAATGTGTAAAAAATTAACGACAATGTGCGTAATACGCAACAAAAACAACTGACAACCGCACTTTCTTCGCTATAAATATATTAATACGATAGTAAATGTGTCAAAAATGAGAGTTGCCTTTAGTAAATGTGTAAAAAATTAACGATAATGTCAGTAATACGCAACAAAACAACTGATAAATGTACTTTCTTCACAATAAATATATTAATACAATAATAAATGTTTCAAAAATGACAGTTGACTTTAGTAAATGTGTAAAAAATTAACGACAATGTGCGTAATACGCAACAAAACAACTGACAACCGCACTTTCTTCGCAATAAATATATTAATACAATGGTGAATGTGACAAAAATGACAGCTTACTTTAGTAAATGTGTAAAAAATTAACGACAATGTGCGTAATACGCAACAAAACAACTGACAACCGCACTTTCTTCGCAATAAATATATTAATACAATAGTAAATGTGTAAAAAATGATAGTTGACTTTAGTAAATGTGTAAAAAAATTACGACAATGTGCGTAATACGCAACAAAACAACTGACAACCGCACGTTCTTTCCAATAAATATATTAATACACTAATAAATATTTCAAAAATGACAATTGGCCTCAGTAAATGTGCAAAAATATGACGACAAAGCGTGCAATTCGCAACAAAACAACTGACAAGCGTACTTTCTTCGCAACAAATATAAATACAATAATAAATGTTTCAAAAATGACAGTTGGCCTCAGAAAATTTGCAAAAAAAATGACGTCAATGAGCTTATTTCGCAACAAAACAAGTGACAACCGCACTTTCTTCACAATAAATATATTAATACTATAATAAATGTTTCAAAATTGACAGTTGGCCGCAGAAAATGTGTAAAAAAATCAACGACAATGTGCGTAATACGCAACAAAAAAACTGACAACCGCACTTTCTTCGTAATAAATGTATTAATACAATAGTAAATGTGTCAAAAATGACAGTTGACTTTAGTAAATGTGTAAAAAATTAACGACAATGTGCGTAATTCGCAACAAAACTGATAACCGCACTTTCTTCGCAATAAATGTATTAATACAATAGTAAATGTGTCTAAAATGACAGTTGGCATCAGTAAATGTGCAAAAAAATGACGACAATGTGCGTAAAACGCATCAAAACAACTGACAACCGCACTTTCTTCGTAATAAATCTATCAATACAATAGTAAATGTGTCAAACATTACAGCTAGCTTTAGTAAATGTGTAAAAAATTAACGATAATGTGCGTAATACCCAACGAAACAACTGACAACCGCATTTTCCCCGCAATAAATATATTAATACAATCAAAAACTTCTATTTCTACAATAAATATTTGTGTCACAGCTTCAATACAGGAATATAATCGCTCAATTCGTTGTTGCGATTCGCTCTATCTCCACTAACAACTAAAACTAATTCAAGAATCGGCTAGGGTGCTTCAATTAAGACTAGATGGTTAGGTTAGGTTGGGCTAGATTGAAGAATTAGCATTTATATTGCACTATTAGTTAATCTAGGTGCTTAAGATAAGACTAGATGGTTAGGTTAGTCTAGATAGTTTGGTTAGATTAGTCGAGATAGTTAAGATATTTAGATTAGTATAGATAGCACAGATAATAGTTTGAGTCTATAGACTGCACATGTAGTTAATCTAGACGACAAATTGAGTCTATAGACTGCATACGAGGTTAATATAGACAACAAATTGGGTCTATAGACTGCATGTGTAGTTAGTCTAGACAACAAATTGTGTCTATAGACTGCATATGTAGATAGTCTAGACAACAAATTGAGTCTATAGACTGCATATGTAGTTAGTCTAGACAACAAATTCAGTCTATAGATTGCATATGCAGTTAGTCTAGACAACAAATTGTGTCTATAGACTGCATAAGAGGTTAATATAGACAACAAAGTGAGTCTATAGACTACATGTGTAGATAGCCTAGACAACAAATTAAGTCTATAGACTGCATATGTAGATAGTCTAGACAACAGCTTGAATCTATAGACTGCATAAGAGGTTAATGTAGACATCATATTGAGTCTATAGACTGCATGTATAATTAGTCTAGACAACAAATTTAGTCTATAGACTGCATATGTACTTAGTGTAAACAACAAATTAAGTCTACAGACTGCATATGTAATTAGTCTAAACAAGTCTATAGAGTGAGTCTATAGAGTGCATATGTAGATAGTCTAGACAACAAATTTAGTCTGTAGACTGCATATATAGTTAGTCTAGACAACAAATTGAGTCCACAGAATGCATGCGTAGTTAGTCTAGACAACAAATTCAGTCTATAGACTGCATGTACAGATAGTATGGACAACAAATTGAGTCCATAGACTGCATATGTAGATAGTCTCAACAACAAATTGAGTCTATAGACTGCATATTTACTTAGTGAAAACAACAAATTGAGTCTATAGACTGCATATTTACTTAGTGAAAACAACAAATTGAGTCTATAGACTGCATATGTACTTAGTGTAAACAACAAATTGAGTCTATAGACTGCATATGTAGATAGTCTAGTCAACAAATTGAGTCTATAGACTGCATATGTACTTAGTGTAAACAACAAATTGAGTCTATAGACTGCATATGTAGATAGTCTAGACAACAAATTGAGTCTATGAACTGCATGTGTAGTTAGTCTAGATAACAAATTGAGTCTATAGGTTGCATATGCAGATAGTCTAGACAACAAATTGAGTCTATAGACTGCATGTGTAGGTGGTCTAGATAACAAATTGAGTCTATAAACTTTTTTCATTGGCGACCCCCCATTTTATCTAAAATTTTGTCGCGACCCCTGGGTCGACAGTAGACGTTTTTTACCATTAATGTAGGTAAAGTGATTTTTTTCTGGGATTTGCGTTTACTGGATGTTTTTAAAGGAGTTTTAGTGACGTCATTGAATAAAATACAGCCGTTTTAAAATAGCGCAGCAAACTTAGACACCGTTTTTTGACACCATAAAACTTCAGATTATGATAAACTTAAAACAAACGCCTGAATATATAAATATATTCAGCCTTTCCGGAGCTCTATAACAATTATTGAGTTTTTTTAGGACTACCAAAACAAATCTCACATGACATTTGTAAGTTATTTGAATTGTTATAGATCTCCGGAAAGGCTGAATATACTTATATATTCAGGCTGTGTTCCGTTTGTTTTAAGTTTGTATGATTTTCTATAATGTAGGATGGTTTCACCAATTCTGTCTTATTTTTTTTTCATTTTCAATCTTATCAGTTCAATCAATAATCTGCTAAGTTCATGTCTCTCTCACAAAATGTCAGAATTATAAACATCTAACCCTAAACACCACATGGGTTTTCAAGTATAATTTTTAATCTTAATTTAATCTTTATTCAGAGTATATCTTCTAAGAAGCCCTAGAAAATGTGGAAGAAGGAATACCTGTGAATGGAGAGAAGCTGAACAATATCCGCTACGCTAATGATACTGTAATATTTGCTGGCAGTTTGGATGGTCTTCAAAACCTTATCTCTCAAATCTGTGAATGCAGTGAGCGTCATGGCTTAGATATCAACATGAATAAAACAAAGATCATGGTCATCAGTAAGAAAGACGTAGGCCTACAAAACTAAGTTCTCAATATTAATGGTACCTCTATTGAGAAAGTAAGCAAAAACATATATCTGAACATTACTTGAACATTAATGAGCAATGGGATAATTCACACGAAATTAGAGTCCGTATTGAGAAAGTGAGACCTGCATTTTGTAAAATGGCTATTGTGTTAAGAGCCATTACTTCCCGATGGAAACAAAATTAAGATTTCAATATATTTTTTGTTGTAATTATTTGTTGCTACATATTTTCCATTCTTTTCTATGGAGCTGGAGGCCTGGACTTTGACCGAGATGATGGGTAAACGACTTGAGGCATTTGAGATGTGGCTCTTCAGGAGAATGCTTAGAGTGTCATGGACAGATAAAATTACAAACAATAACATTCTCCATAAAATGAAGAAGGGAAAAGAAGTCCGGAAATAAGAAAAATGCAGGAAACAACAATATTTAGGTCATGTAGTGAGCAATGGATACAGGTATAAACTGCTGCAGAACATTCTTAAAGAACATCTTGGCTTGGAAACTTAAGAACATGGACTTCACACACGAGCGATGAACTATTCAGAACATCCAAAACTGACATATCTATGATGGTCACCAACATCCGGAACGAATAGGCACAAGAAGAAGAATATATAAATTTAAAGATTTAACACGACTCAATTTTCTAGTTAGTTAGTTAGTCTAGACAACAAATTGAGTCTATAGACTGCATATGTGGACAGCCTAGACAACAAATTGAATCTATAGACTACATATCTAGTTAGTCTAGACAATAAATTGAGTCTATAGACAGCATTAGACGTTAACGTAGACAATAAATTAAGTTTATAGACTGCATGTGTAGTTAGTCTAGACAACAAATTGAGTCTATAGACTACATGTGTAGTTAGTCTAAACAACAAATTAAGTCTATAGACTACATATGTAGTTAGTCTAAACAACAAATTGAGTCTATAGACTGCATGTGTATTTAGTCTAGACAACAAAATGAGTCTATAGACTGCATGTATAGTTTTAATCTAAATAAATTGAGTCTATAGACTGCATATGTACTTAGTGTAAACAACAAATTGAGTCTATAGACTGCATATGTAATTAGTCTAGACAACAAATTGAGTCCATAGATTGCATATATAGTTAGTCTAGACAACAAATTGAGTCAATAGACTACATATGTAGTTAGTCTAGAAAACAAATTTAGTCTATAGACTGCATGTGTAGATAGTCTAGACAACAAATTGAGTCTATAGACTACATGTGTAGTTAGTCTAAACAACAAATTAAGTATATAGACTACATATGTAATTAGTCTAGACAACAAATTGAGACCATAGATTGCATATGTAGTTAGTCTCGACAACAAATTGAGTCTATAGACTGCATGTGTATTTAGTCTAGACAATAAAATGAGTCTATAGACTGCATATGCACTTATTGTAAACAACAAATTGAGTCTATAGACTGCATATGTAATTAGTCTAGAAAACAAATTGAGTCCATTGATTGCATATGTAGTTAGTCTAGACAACAAATTGACTCTATAGACTGCATGTGTATTTAGTCTAGACAACAAAATGAGTCTATAGACTGCATATGCACTTATTGTAAACAACTAATTGAGTCTATAGACTACATATGTAGTTAGTCTAGACAACAAATTTAGTCTATAGACTGCATGTGTAGTTAGTCTAGACAACAAATTGAGTCTATAGACTACATGTGTAGTTAGTCTAGACAACAAACTAAGTCTATGGTCTACATATGTAGTTAGTCTAAACAACAAATTAAGTCTATAGACTGCAAGTGTATTTAGTCTAGACAACAAAATGAGTCTATAGACTGCATGTGTAGTTAGTCTAGACAACAAATTGAGTCTATACACTACATGTGTAGTTAGTCTAGATAACAAATTAAGTCTATAGACTACATATGTAGTTAGTCTAAACAACAAATTGAGTCTATAGACTGCATGGGTATTTAGTGTAAACAACAAAATGAGTCTATAGACTGCATATGTAACTAGTCTAGACAACAAATTGAGTCTATAGACTACATATGTAGTTAGTCTAGACAACAAATTTAGTCTATAGACTGCATGTGTAGTTAGTCTAGACAACAAATTGAGTCTATAGACTACATATGTAGTTAGTCTAGACAACAAATTAAGTCTATAGACTACATATGTAGTTAGTCTAGACAACAAATTGAGTCTATAGACTGCATGTGTATTTAGTCTAGACAACAAAATGAGTCTATAGACTGCATGTATAGTTAATCTAAATAAATTGAGTCTATAGACTGCAAATGCACTTATTGTAAACAACAAATTGAGTCTATAGACTGCATATGTAAATAGTCTAGACAACAAATTGAGTCCATAGATTGCACATGTAGTTAGTCTAGACAACAAATTGAGTCTATAGACTGCATATGTAGTTAGTCTAGACAACAAATTGAGTCTATAGACTGCATGTGTAGTTAGTCTAGACAACAAATTAAGTCTATAGACTACCTATGTAGTTAGTCTAGAGAACAAATTGAGTCTATAGACTGCATATGTAGTTAATGTAGACAACAAATGGAGTCTATAGTATCTAGTTGAAAATAATCCCATAATGAAATATAGTGAACACTAGCAATATAATTTAGTCCACTCACATAATTCGCTAAAACTAAATCTAATAAATCGCTAGTCCAGTTCCGCTACATATTCGCACAACGTTCGCACTAAACCTCTGCACTAAACACATGTAGTAAGACTACCTATTTACGCCTCCCAGATCGTGTATGTAGCGTGAGTCAGCTGACGCGCACTGCGTACTAAATGCGCGCGCGCTTTTTTCACCCGCGTGGACTTTAGATCTAGTTCATGGCGTAAACAACCCAAACAAAAGAAAGTCAATATTTACAGATATTGGTATTATTATGTAGACTGCATGCAAGGTTCAATCTCAATGCTCTTACTAAAATCTAAACGGTATAAATAGTCTTAGGCTAAATCTAAACGTGTTCAGTCTAAATAGTCTAAGACTAAATATAAACGGGTTCAGTCTAAATAGTCTAAGACTAAATCTAAACGGGTTCAGTCTAAATAGTCTAAGACTAAATCTAAACGGGTTCTGTCTAAATAGCCTAAGACTAAATCTGAATGGGTTCAGTCTAAATAGTCTAAGACTAAATATAAACGGGTTTAGTCTAAATAGTCTAAGACTAAATCTAAACGGCTTCAGTCTAAATAGTCTCAGACTAAATGTAAAGGGTTCAGTCCAAATAGTCTAAGACTAAATCTAAACGTGTTCTGTCTAAATAGTCTAAGACTAAATCTAAACGGGTTCAGTCTAAATAGTCTAAGACTAAATCTGAACAGGTTCAGTCTAAATAGTCTAAGACTAAATATATACGGGTTCAGTCTAAATAGTGTAAGACTAAATCTAAACGGGTTCAGTCTAAATGGTCTAAAACTAAATCCAAACGGATTTAGACTAGTAGTCTATTCTAGTCTAAATATAATCGAAATGTAGAGTTCTTAGTCTAAGTAGCGTCTGGATAACAAGTTCATGTAGTCTAGATAGATTTAGTCTACTTTTGTGATACTCACCCGTGATTGGTGCAGAGATTGGCATTTCGTCGAAACCGCCCGATCCGTTGCTTCGTCGTCGGATTTCGAATTTTCCACGCGAACTTTCTGCCAAAAGTGACGTTTCCACAAAACTTCAAAAAAACAAACGGCGTGTAACCAATGGAGATCGTTCCCGGATCTCGTTCAAATCTCGCGCTGAAATCCATCCTCCAATCACCGAACGAACAACGTCACCCCCGCTGATTTTCTTTGCTCCAATTGGTCCAAATTCAAATAACAAAACAAAAGACGCTCTTTATTTTTACAAGACTACAAAGTTTTCGACACATTTTCTACCTAGTTTTAGACATTTACAAATATTCCAACAACCAATCAGAAACGTACTTTTAAATTTTCTCTCCAATTACCACCGCTCTGATTGGGCGATTTGAATTTACCGCCGGAATCTCGATCCTTCATTGGGAGATTTGAATTATACTTTTTAGACGGTTCGTTGTCTAGAACCGTCTAAATTTTCTCTCCAATTACCACCGCTCTGATTGGGCGATTTGAATTTACCGCCGGAATCTCGATCCTTCATTGGGAGATTTGAATTATAATTTTTAGACGGTTCGTTGTCTAGAACCGTCTAAATTTTCTCTCCAATTACCACCGCTCTGATTGGGCGATTTGAATTTACCGCAGGAATCTCGATCCTTAATTGGGAGATTTGAATTTGAATTTTTAGACGGTTCGTTATCTAGAACCGTCTAAATTTTCTCTCCAATTACCACCGCTCTGATTGGGCGATTTGAATTTACCGCCGGAATCTCTATCCTTCATTGGGAGATTTGAATTTGAATTTTTAGACGGTTCGTTATCTAGAACCGTCTAAATTTTCTCTCCAATTGCCACCGCTCTGATTGGGCGATTTGAATTTACCGCCGGAATTTCGATCCTTGATTGGGAGATTTGAATTTGAATTTTTAGACGGTTCGTTGTCTAGAACCGTCTAAAAATTAAAATTCAAATCTTCCAATCAAGGATCGAGATTCCGGCGGTACATTCAAATCACCCAATCAGAGCGGTGGTAATTGGAGAGAAAATTTAAAAGAACGTTTCTGATTGGTTGTTGGAATATTTCGACGAATGAAAACTCACCGATGCCTTTCAGTTCCTCCTCGGTGCAATTCTTGGCCTTTTTAAACTTCAAGATGTTTTTAACGGAATCTTTGACTGTTTCTTCCTCGGTGACTTCCTCGTATTTCAAGACGTTCTTGGACTTTTCCTTGGCTCTTACGTCGTCTAAATACTCGTTGTGCAATCAGTTGTAGTCGTAGTCGACTTGGAAGACGTCGCGCCTTGGACTGCGTTAGCTTAGGCGCTTTCCCACCGCGACTTTTGCCATTTCGTTGGCGTAGTAAACGTTCCGGTTCAGTTGCGATTAAATCGGATAAGCGTGCGAAATTCCGGAAAATTCTTCGAATAAAAGTTGCGCGGAATTTAATTTCCTTCAAGGAAATGTTTTCGCGGAGTTATTGTGTTGCGGTTAAAGCGGTGAAAATTTGAAAAAACGCGTGCAAGTCGCGAAAATTGCGCGAAATATAAAAGTTCGGTTTCGGAGTCTATAACTTGCAACGCGGGCAAAATATCGAAAAAAGTTTCAAATAAAACTGCTTAAGCGTCAGATTCTCTATAAAAAAGGTTACTTGACTTTCTTTTGTTTTTTTGGTATTAACTGTGCAAATTGCAAAAAACGCAAACGGTGTTTGTTTAAAAACTCGAAATTTTTAGTGTCGAATTCAAAGCTTCGTATTGGCGAAACTAATGAAAATAGCGAAAAATGTTTGGAATCAAACTTGTAGAGAATTGAATTCTCTGCGAAAAAGTTGGATTGAGTTTCTTTCGTTCTTTTGGTTTTCACCTTGATATTTGCAAAAAAACTGCCGAGACATTCAAGAATTGTTGGCGACGGTGAAATTTCAAAAAAAGTTTCAAATTAAACTTGTCCGGAATGCATTTTTCTATGAAAAACTTTAATTGACTTTCACTTGTTTTTTAATTTTCCCGCCAAAATTACGCCAAAACAAACTGTTGATTTGCAAATTTGTAACCTCGAATTTTAAGCTTGATATCGGCGAAACTACCGTTAATATCAAAAAATCTTTTAAACAAAACTTGTGGAGAATTTAATTCTCTACAAAAAATCCAAATTGACTTTCTTTTGTTTTTTTGTAATTACCCGCTAAAATTCAAAAAAACGCAATACGGGTCATATTGCGCAGCCTTGACTTCGAAACCTCGTGTCACAACAACTAACGACGTTATCAAAAAACTTTTTGAATAAAACTTGTAGAGAATTAAATTTCCTATAATTTACACTTTCGATTTTCCAACATCCGTTTCCGGTTTTCGAATACTTGGACTTACATCCACCTCTCCATTTTTGTAGACGAATCTAGCATAGATAGACTCGTTCCTTGACTTTTAAGCTTTATATCGGCGAAACTATCGTAAATATAAAAAAATGTTTCAAACAAAACTTGTAGAGAGTTTAATTCTTTACAAAAAACCCAAATTGAATTTCTTTTGTTTTTTTGTAATTACCCGCCGAAATTCAAGAAAACGCAATACGGGTCACAACTCGCAGCCTTGACTTCGAAACCTTCTATCACAAAAACTAACGACGTTATCAAAAAACTTAACGCATAAAAGATATATAGAATTAAATTTGCTATAATTTACGCTTTCGATTTTCAAACATTCGTTTCCGGTTTTCGAATACTTGAACTTACATCCACCTCTCCATTTTTGTCGACGAATCCTGCATAGATAGACTCGTTCCTTGATATTTAAGCTTTATATCGGCGAAACTATCGTAAATATCAAAAAATCTTTCAAACAAAACTTGTAGAGAATTTAATTCTTTACAAAAAATCCAAATCGAATTTCTTTTGTTTTTTTGTAATTACCCTCCAAAATAAAAAAAAAAACGGAATACGGGTCATAACGCGCAGCCTTGACTTAGTAACCTTGTATCACAAAAATTAACGACGCTATCAAAAAACTTTTCAAATAAAACTTGTAGAGAATTGAGTTCCCTATAATTTACGCTTTTGATTTTCCAACATCCGTTTCCGGTTTTCAAATACTAGGACTTACATCCACCTCTCCATTTTTGTCGATGAATCCAGCGTAGGCAGGTTCGTTGTATCTCTCGTAGGGAACCTCCGTGGGTTTTTTCACGGATCCCTGGATTACAGAGCCCTTGTTGGACCAGTTTTCCCTGTTTTTCCGCAGGACGGTTTTATGTAACATGAAGTATTTGTCGGCGTGTCTCGGCTCTGGAGGTTTTATCATCTCCAGATCGTCGGATTTGAAGTCGTTGGCGTCGTCGGAGTCGAACATGTCGGAGATGACGAAGGTCTCGCTGTGGTTCAAGTGGATGTGAAAGCTGGGGGCCAAATGCATAGGAACTCTGGTAGGAAACAGAGGGAGATTATGAGATTGTTCATTTTTGACCGGTTTAGTCAAGTTTGACGGATTTGAGGTTTGTGCTGTTTGATGCGAAATTTAGTTGGCTACAACTTTCATTTGAAAGGTTTCTTCGTATCTTTTGTAGTTTTCCAGATATGAGATTTGCAAGAAATATGTCAAGTCGTTGCAAGAATTGTCGATGACGCCGAAACGTTTCGAAATTTCAAAAAAAGTTTCAAATAAAACTTGTAGAGAATTCAATTCTCAACAAAAAACTCAAATTGACTTTCTTTTGTTTTTGTGTAATTGCCCGACAAAATTCAAAGAAACGAAATTTAAGCTTGTGATTTGCTAAAAAACCGTCGAAACGTTCAAGAATTATCGATGAAGGCGAAACCATTCGAAATTTAAAAAAACGTTTCAAACAAAACTTGTAGATAATGCATTTTCCTATAAAAAACCTTAATTGACTTTCCCTTGTTTCTTTAAAATTACCCGCCAAAATTACGCCAAAACAAACTCTTTGATGCTCCGAACTTTGTGACCGCGACTTTTAAGCTTAATATCGGCGAAACTATCGAAAATATCAAAACATGTTGCGAACAAAACTTGCAGAGAATTGAATTCCCTACAAAAAACCTAAATAAACTTTCTTTCGTTCTTCAGTAATTCAGTAATTACCCGACAAAATTCAAAAAAACCTTGAAGTTGACTTACGATTTTCAACAAAAAGTCCTTTTAGTTTTTCCCAATTATCTCCGAGAAAAATAACAACTTCAAAACACCAAACACAGTTTCTCAAAGCCAATCGATTTCCCTACAACTTTTCCCGCAAAGTTTTTCCGCAATTCCGCCCCAAACCCTTAATTATTTCCATCCTTAGTTTTAGATGTTCGAGCTGCAGGAAACTCCGCTCGTCGCCAAGATCATCTACAAGGAAAACCTGAACGCCTTGCGCCTCAACCTCAGCAAAACCCTCAAACTGCTCGCACTGCAACAGACCAATCCTCACCTCACCCCGTCCAACCGCACAACCCCCTCAAAACCCCACAGCGATTTCTTCCAGAAGAAGCCGAACTATCCCGATTTGTTAAACGTTGAATTGCCCCGAGCTAAACCTCCTCAACCTCACTGAGGAATACTTCGAGCGGGAAGGGATCAGTGAGGGGATCATACATAAGGTTATCGCATTGTTTGGTGAGGTTGAGGGGGTGAGTTAGTGTAAGGTGGTTTGTGAACCGGGGTTTAGTTTCGAGGCTGAGGTTGCGTGAGTTTCACGAGGGGTTGAAAGCGGTCGATGTGGAGTTAATTGGCAGTTTAGTGGATAAGAAAGGCATGGGGTTGAAAGATTTGCACGCGTCGCATCAAAGTTTCAAAGCGTTTGTGGAGGTTTTGAGGTGTGAGGGTGGATATTTGCGTAGGTTGTTTGTGTACCTCAAGGTGTTGAGTAAGGTTTTTGTGGTTGAGGGCATCCACGCGGATTTGATAGCGAAAGGGCGGAGCGTTTCTTACTTTGAGGTTTTGAGGTTCTCGCGGCGTGAGGTTTTGCAGAAATTGATCTTCCAGCGGAGTTTAAACCCGAGGGATTTCGAGGGCTTATTAAAGAACCTCAAACTGGATTTGTTGCACCACGTTGCTTCGAATTGTTTACCTGCGGTTCGGCTCGATAACTGCGTAGTGTTTGAGGTTGAGACGGTTTTGGAAAGCCCGGTCAAGCACGTGTTTGAGTTCATTCAGCGGAGGAACTGGCTGTTGGCGTTTATAATCTCGGAACTGCACGGGCTTAACGAGTTCAAGGAGGTCAACGAGAACCGGACGAAGTACTTCACGAACCTCGTGAACCTCGAGCAGACGCAAAACCTTAAGATTCTGTTTAAATGCAACGAAATCCTCACGGTGCTCAACAAGAACTACGTGGTGCATTTCGAAGATTATCTGGAGAAGAACGTATTCGCGACGCATCGGATTGCCCTCACAGCGATCTCAGCTTCGAAACCGGCGAGGAAATCCTCGAGGAAGACTTCAAATGCAACTGAAAATCGCTGCTGGAGATCCTGGAATGCATTCCGGATTTCTTGAGGTTTTCTTGGAGAGGTTTTGAAGTTATGCGTCCCAGGATTTTGAGAAACCTCGTGGTGGATCGTTTTGAGGAGGAGCATTATAAGTTCGTGAGGTTCGTAAAAGACGGTGAGGCTGGACTTGATCTTGGGGAACTTCTAGCGGAGGCCGGGGGATTTCTGTGCGGAGGTTTTGAGGAGTGAGGTTGCGAGGTTCGTCGGGGTTGAGGTTTGGCTGAAGAAGATCGAGTTTTGCGAAGAGGTGACTTTGGATTTTTGCGTGTAAAATTGTTAATTTGGTTTTTTTGGAGATTCGCAAATTCTTTGATCTGATCTCCTGGTATGATACTCACGAGCTTTGTCTGAGCAATCCAGAAATTGTCCTCAAGAAGCTGCTGTCTATGCCAAATGTAAGTCCTTGCGAATTTCGCGTAAATTTCCTCACAGAAATGTTCCAGGTGGATTTGCTGTTGCAATTCTTCGAGCTGTTCGAAAACCGTCTCGATTTGCTGAAGCACCACTTGAACTTTGATTATTTGCACTCGGTTTTCGTCTACCGGGAGCCTTTGGAATCGATTGCAAGATTATTGCGAATTCTGCCGAGACCAAGCGGAAAACTGCATACAAAATTTGCTCAAAACCTTAAAGAACCTGGAACATTTGCAATTTCTGCTCGATTTCCTCAAAGATTCGCGAAACGTTCCCAAGATTTTTTTGCGCAACGTGCAGATTAGCGTCAACATCCTCGCGATTTTCTCGCCGAATGAACGCGATCAGTTCTGGCCGTTGCTCACGACCCCAAAAACATCATCGAAACGCTGCTGATGAACACCAAGTTCGACAAGCTTTCGGAAATTTACAAAATCCTCAACGAGCAATTTGCCAATTGCGAGTTCGACGAGGACATCTCCGTCGACGTCGTCGACGAGCTCTTCAGGAAATACGCGGAAAAAAGCCTCGAAATTCGCGTGTTTTTGCAACCGCAACCCAAACTGATCCAAGTCCAAAGAGAAGCTGAAGGAATCTTTGGACTCGATCTACGGACCCGACAAGAAAATGTTTGTTATGGCCGAAGTTGTATTGGCCGATTGGGTTCCCAACAATGAGGTAAGCCAAAATAATTAAAACTTTTTTAGATTTTTATTAAAATCACTACAAATACTCCTTAGATCGTCTAAATTAATAATCCGAAAAAAAATTGCGATTACCTTTATTGATTTCGCTGTAACAGCTTGTCAAAGTTTCGCCAACATTTCATTTTGTTCGGTGAAAACAAAACCAAACGTCAGATTTTGCACAAAATTGGCAAAATTATTCAAAACATGTCCAGGAATAATAATCTGTTAAAAAAATTGGCGATGGCCTTATTCGTTCCGGAAATATCTTTGAAAAACTAATATTTTTTTGCAAATTTCTCTGCCAAATCTAAACGAGGCTTTGGTTTTTGTTTAAAAATTGGCACAAATATTCTCTAAGCTTCTAAAACAATAATCAGAAAGAATTTTTAAGTTTCCTCAATTGTTTATGTTGTAACAGCTTGTCAAAGTTTTCGGAAGTTTCACCAAAATTTCATTTTTTTCAGTCAAAACAAAACCAAATGTCAGATTTTGCTTAAAATTGGCACACTTATTCAAAACATGTCGAGGAATAATAATCTGTTGAAAAAATTGGCGATGGCCTTATTCGTTCCGGAAATATCTTTCAAAAACTAATATTTTTATACAAATTTCTCTGTCAAATCTAAACGAGGTTTTGGTTTTCGTCTAAAAATTGACAGAAATATTCTCCAAGCTTCCTAAAATAATAATCAGAAAGAATTTTGACGTTTCCTCAATTGATTCTCAAAGTAAGAGCTTCTCAAAGTTTTCGGAAGTTTCACCAAAATTTCATTTTGTTCTGTCAAAACAAAACCAAACGTCAGATTTTGCTAAAAATTTGCACACTTATTCAAAACACGTCCAGGAATAATAATCTGTTAAAAAAATTGGCGATGGCCTGATTAGTTCCAGAAATATCTTTGAAAAACTAATATTTTTGTGCAAATTGCTCTTTCAAATCTAAACGAGGCTTTGGTTTTTATCTAAAAATTGGCACAAATATCCCCTAAGCTTCTAAAACAATAATCAGAAAGAATTTTGCCGTTTCCTCAATTGTTTCTCCTGTAACAGCTTGTCAAAGTTTTCGGAAGTTTCGCCAAAATTACATTTTTTTCTGTCAAAACTTAACCAAACGTCAGATTTGGATCAAAATTTGCACACTTATTCGAAACATGACCAGGAATATTAATCTGTTAAAAAATTGGCAATGGCCTTATTCGTTCCGGAAATATCTTTGAAAAACAAAAATTTTTGTGCAAATTTCTGTGTCAAATCTAAACGAAGTTTTGGTTATCGCCTAAAAATTGGCACAAATATTTTACAAGCTTCTAAAATAATAATCAGAAAGAATTTTGAAGTTTTCTCAATTGCTTCTCCTGTAAGAGCTTGTTAAAGTTTTCGGAAGTTTCGCCAAAATTTCATCTTTTTCAGTCAAAACCAAACCGAATGTCAGACTTTGATCAAAATTGGAACACTTATTCAAAACATGTCCAGGAATAATAATCTGTTAAAAAAATTGGCGATGGCCTTATTCGTTCCAGAAATATCTTTGAAAAACTAATATTTTTGTGCAAATTGCTCTGTCAAATCTAAACGAGGCATTGTTTTATGTCCAAAAATTGGCACAGATATTCTCTAAGCTTCTAAAACAATAATCATAAAGAATTTTCCCGTTTCCTCCATTGTTTTTCCTGTAACAGCTTGTCAAAGTTTTCGGAAGTTTCGCCAAAATTTCATTTTTTTCAGGCAAAACAAAACCAAACGTCAGATTTTGCTAAAAATTGGCACACTTATTCAAAACATGTCCAGGAATAAAAATCTGTTAAAAAATTGGTGATGGCCTTATTAGTTCCGGAAATATCTTTGCAAAACAAATATTTTTGTGCAAATTTCTCTGTCAAATCTAAACGAGGCTGCGGTTTTCGCCTAAAAATTGGCACAAATATTCTGTAAGCTTCTAAAATAATAATCAGAAAGAATTTTGACGTTTCCTCAATTACTTCTCCTGTAAGAGCTTGTCAAAGTTTTCGGAAGTTTCGCCAAAATTTAATTTTTTTCTGTCAAAACTAAACCAAATGTCAGAATTTGATCAAAATTGGAACACTTATTCAAAACATGTCCAGGAATAATAATCTGTTTGAAAAATTGGCGATGGCCTTATTAGTTCCGGAAATATTTTTGAAAAACTAATTTTTTTGTGCAAATTTCTAGTATAGTCTGTCTAGTCTGCCAAGTCTAGTCTTTCTAGACAGTTTAGTCTTGCCTGTGTAATCGTATCTGCCTAGTCCAGGCAGGACTTGTCAAAAGGTTTGTCTATCTAGCCTCCTCTGTCCAGTTAAGATGAATCAAGATGAAGTTGTTTCCACATGAAGTTGAATCAACACGAAGTTGCACCAATACTTGTCGAATTGTTTCGAAAACTTTATAGATTCTCGGTGACTCTGTAGCCTTCGTCCTTGGCGCCGGGGTGGCGTATCTCCCGCCTGCCGCTGAACCTCCCCGGCGGAACCTCGACGCTCACCACCGTGGTCAGGACGGAGCTGCGGTGGACTTTGACCCTGTCGCCGCCGCTGCGGCGGTACTGCCCTCCTGCCCCATAAGGCAGCGGCTTTCCCCCAATGGCGCCTTTGTGCCGTTCGGCGCGGTCCTTGCACAGCCCGTACCTACCCATCAAGATGAAGAAATCGCGGCGATATTGCTGGGTGAGGATGGCGTAAAGGCAAGGATTGGCGCAGGAGTTGAGGGGATAGAAGAAGACGAGTAGGATCTTAGTCTGCGTGACGGTGATCAACGGGTTGCCTAGCAGCGCGGTGAGTCCGAAGAAGGCTATCGGGGCCCAGCAGGCGAAGTCGGTGAAGACTAGGAGCGCCATGCGTTTGGCGACGGTCAGATCGGAGCGGACGGAAGTGATGGAGCAATTGTTGCCGCCTTCTCGTATCGAGCGGTACATGCTGCCGTAGCAAACGCAGATCAACCCGAACGCGATCGCGTTGAACGCCAAGAGGGTGGAAAGGTAGACGGAATCCGCTTTTGCGGCGTTCTCCAGCGGCAGACAGATCGAGGTCTTCGAGTAGCTGCTGACGCCCAGCAGCGGCAGCGTGGCCATCGTCACGGCGCACAGCCATCCGGCGAGCATCACGCGCACCGCCGTGCGCAGCTTCAGCCGCTTGTTGAGGTGGATGGCGCACGAAATGGTGTACCAGCGTTCGGTGGTGATCACCGCCAAGGTATAAACCGAAAGCGTGTTGCCAAAGATTGTGAGGAAACCAGCCACACGGCACCCATCACCTAGAGAACAGATTTTCTGATAATCTAGGTGGGCAAAATTATGCTCAAAAACAAACAAATTTCGTTTAAATTACCTTCTTGCCAGTCGATGGCGTAGTTGAAGTAGACGCCGATGGAGCAGGCGTCTACAACGGCGATGAGGAACAGGTGAAGGCCGATGCAGAGGTCGGCGGCGGCGAGGTTGCACATGAGGAACTTGGAGACGGTGAGGCGGAAGTGCGAGGTGGCGATCACGATCACGACGAAGAGGTTGCCGACGACGGCGGACAGCGAGATGAACCAGACGGGGATGCGCAGCGCCCAGTTGCCCATGAGGTCCTCGCACGGGTTGAAGGCGTCCGGTTCCGGGAAACATTTCACCTACAAGGATTGTGAGCGCTCTTGAAAGATCCTCTCACCTCATGGTAGTCCGGGAAACATTTCACCTACATGGGTTGTGAGTTCTCTAAAAATATCCTCTCACCTCATGGTAGTCCATATAGATCTCTCCGCAGATCGCAGTCGTCGCTGGAAACCCCTCGCTCATGGGCAAGGTGTTGTTGTGGAAGACTTCCTCCTCCCAGATGTCTTCGTCTAGGCTCGGTTGCGAGCCCAGCGTGAGATTCATGAATTTGAAGAAGTTTTTGCGAAGGTTTGTCGCGTTTTGCGCGGGGCAGCTGGCTTGCAATTGCTGGCGGAATCTCTGGTGGCGTTCGAACTGCTCGGGGTTGTGGGTGTGAGGGAACTTGAAGGCGCAGCAGTGGTAAGGGTATGTCAGCCATGCCTCCTTGATGTTCTGGAAAGACGATAGAAAGTGAGGGGATTTTAAGGATATTTTGAGGGGTTGTAAGGCTATCGCGAAAATTTTTGGTATTCTTGGATATTTTGCGAATATTTGTGGAAATTGTCGGTAGAATCTCACGGCGGGATAGAGTATGGCAGAGGAAATTAGCGTTGGAAAACATTGTTTTGAATTCGCAATAGATGGATCAACAGTCTGTTGTTGTCAAAATTGAAAACCAACTGTCAAATTTGACCAAAGTAACTGTCAAAATTGTTACCCGTTCGGTTAGATTAGGTTAGTATTTCAGTCAACTTTGACAGTTTTTCTCTTATTCAATTTTGACAGATTTTGTATTGTCATTTTGACAGTTTTTCTCTTGTCAATTTAGACAGTTTTTATCATATCAATTTTGACAGTTTTTTTCTAATCAATTTTGACAGTTTCTATCTCATCAATTTTGACAGATTTTATATTGTCATTTTGACAGTTTTTCTCTTATCAATTTTAACAGTTTTTATCATATCAATTTTGACAGTTTTTCTCTAATCAATTTTTACAGTTTCTATCTTATCAATTTTGACAGATTTTATATTGTCATTTAGACAGTTTTTCTCTTATCAATTTTGACAGTTTTTATCATATCAACTTTGACAGTTTTTCTCTTATCAATTTTGACAGTTTTTATCATATAAATTTTTACAGTTTTTATCATATCAATTTTGACAGTTTTGTTCTAATCAATTTTGACAGTTTCGATCTTATCAATTTTGATAGATTTTATATTGTCATTTTGACAGTTTTTCATTTATTAATTTTGACAGCATTTATCATATCAATTTTGACAGTTTTTCTCTTATCAATTTTGATAGTTTTTATCATATCAATTTTGACAGTTTTTCTCTAATCAATTTTTACAGTTTCTATCTTATCAATTTTGACAGATTTTATATTGTCATTTTGACAGTTTTTCACTTATCAATTTTGGCAGTATTTATCACATCAATTTTGACAGTTTTTCTCTTATCAATTTTGACAGATTTTATATTGTCATTTTGAGAGTTTTTCACTTATCAATTTTGACAGTATTTATCATATCAATTTTGACAGTTTTTCTCTTATCAATTTTGACAGTTTTTATCATATCAATTTTGACAGTTTTTCTCTAATCAATTTTGACAGTTTCTATCTTATCAATTTTGACAGATTTTATATTGTCATTTTGAGAGTTTTTCACTTATCAATTTTGGCAGTATTTATCACATCAATTTTGACAGTTTTTCTCTTATCAATTTTGACAGATTTTATATTGTCATTTTGACAGTTTTTCTCTTATCAATTTTAACAGTTTTTATCATATCAATTTTGACAGTTTTTCTCTAATCAATTTTTACAGTTTCTATCTTATCAATTTTGACCGATTTTATATTGTCATTTTGACAGTTTTTCTTTTATTAATTTTGACAGCATTTATCATATCAATTTTGACAGTTTTTCTCTTATCAATTTTGATAGTTTTTATCATATCAATTTTGACAGTTTTTCTCTAATCAATTTTTACAGTTTCTATCTTATCAATTTTGAGATTTTATATTGTCATTTTGACAGTTTTTCACTTATCAATTTTGGCAGTATTTATCACATCAATTTTGACAGTTTTTCTCTTATCAATTTTGACAGATTTTATATTGTCATTTTGAGAGTTTTTCACTTATCAATTTTGACAGTATTTATCATATCAATTTTGACAGTTTTTCTCTTATCAATTTTGACAGTTTTTATCATATCAATTTTGACAGTTTTTCTCTTATCAATTTTGACAGTTTCTATCTTATCAATTTTGACAGATTTTATATTGTCATTTTGACAGTTTTTCACTTATCAATTTTGACAGTTTTTATCATATCTATTTTGACAGTTTTGTCTTATCAATTGTGACAGTTTTTATCATATCAATTTTGACAGTTTTTATCATATCAATTTTGACAGTTTTATCATATCAATTTTGACAGTTTGGCTCTAATCAATTTTGACAGTTTCTATCATCAATTTTGACAGATTTTATATTGTCATTTTGACAGTTTTTCACTTATCAATTTTGAAATTATTTATTATATCAATTTTGACAGTTTTTCTCTTATCAATTTTGACAGTTTTTATCATATCTATTTTGACTGTTTTGTCTTATCAATTTTGACAGTTTTTATCATATCAATTTTGAAAGTTTTTATCATATCAATTTTGACAGTTTTTATCATATCAATTTTGACAGTTTTTATCATATCAATTTTGACAGTTTGGCTCTAATCAATTTTGACAGTTTCTATCTTCAATTTTGACAGATTTTATATTGTCATTTTGACAGTTTTTCACTTATCAATTTTGGCAGTATTTATCATATCAATTTTGACAGTTTATCTCTTATCAATTTTGACAGTTTTTATCATATCAATGTTGACACTTTTTCAGTTCATCGATTTTGACAGTTTTTATTCCTATCAATTTTGACAGATTTCATATTGTCATTTTGACAGTTTTTATCTTATCAATTTTGACAGTTTTTGTCATACCAATTTTGACAGTTTTTCTCTAATCAATTTTGAAAATTTTATCTCATCAATTTAGACAGATTTTATATTATCATTTTGACAGTTTTTCTCTTGTCAATTTTGACAGTTTTTAGCATATCAATTTTGACAGTTTTTCTCTAATCAATTTTGACAGTGTTTATCTTATCAATTTTGACAGTTTTATATTGTCATTTTGACATTTTTTCTCTGATCAATTTTGACAGTTTTTATCATATCAATTTTGACAGTTTTCCTCTAATCAATTTTGACAGCTTTTATTTTATCAATTTTAACAGATTTTATATTTTTATTTTGACAGTTTTTCTCTTATCAATTTTGACAGTTTTGTCTTATCAATTTTGACAGTTTTAATTTAATTTTGACAGCTAAACGTTTAATTTTGACAAAATGTGTAAATTTTGACAGTTCCGTGTCAATTTTGACAGTTATGCGTTTAATTTTGACAAATATACGTTTCATTTTGACAGATATGTGTTAATTTTGACAGTTATCCGCTTAACTTTGACAGATACACGTTTTATTTTTAAAGATATGTGTCAATTTTGACAGTTCCGTGTCGATTTTGACAGTTATACGTTTAGTTTTGGCAAATATACGTTTCATTTTGACAGATCAATTGACAGTCAATTGACAGTCAAAACTTGAAACAAACTGTCAATTGACAGACAATTTTGACAGTTCCGTGTCAATTTTGACAGTTATAAGTTTGATTTTGACAAATATCCGTTTCATTTTGCCAGATATGTGTCAATTTTGACAGTTCCATGTTAATTTTGACAGTTTTACGTTTAATTTTGACAGTTATACGTTTAATTTTGACAAATATACGTTTTATTTTGAAAGATATGTGTCAATTTTGACAGTTCCGTGTCAATTTTGACAGTTATATGTTTAATTTTGACAAATATCCGTTTAAATTTGATAGATATGTGTCTATTTTGACAGTTTCTTGTCAATTTTGACAGTTGTACGTATAATTTTTACAAATATACGTTTTATTTTGACAGATATGTGTCAATTTTGACAGTTCCGTGTAAATTTTGACAGTTATGTTTAGTTTTGATAAATATCCGTTTAAATTTGATAGATGTGTCAATTATGACAGTTTCTTGTCAATTTTGACAGTTGTACGTATAATTTTTACAAATATACGTTTTATTTTGACAGATATGTGTCAATTTTGACAGTTCCGTGTTAATTTTGACAGTTCCGTGTCAATTTTGACAGTTCCGTGTCAGTTTTGACAGTCATACGTTTAATTTTGACAAATATACATTTCATTTTGACAGATATGTGTCAATTTTGACAGTTCCGTGTCAATTTTGACAGTTATACGTATAATTTTGACAAATATACGTTTAATTTGACAGAAATGTATCAATTTTGACAGTTCTGTGTCAATTTAGTCAGTTATACGTTTAATTTTGACAAATATATGTTTGATTTTGACAGATATGTGTCAATTTTGACAGTTCCGTGTCAATTTTGCCAGTTATAAGTTTGATTTTGACAAATATCCGTTTCATTTTGCCAGATATGTGTCAATTTTGACAGTTCCATGTTAATTTTGACAGTTATACGTTGAATTTTGACAAATATACGTTTTATTTTGACAGATAT
The DNA here is from genome assembly GCA_944588485.1 of Phosphuga atrata. Taxonomy (NCBI): domain Eukaryota; kingdom Metazoa; phylum Arthropoda; class Insecta; order Coleoptera; family Silphidae; genus Phosphuga; species Phosphuga atrata. The sequence continues at coordinate 29,015,581 of OX155906.1, forward strand.
GTGTCAATTTTGACAGTTCCGTGTCAATTTTGACAGTTATATGTTTAATTTAGACAAATATCCGTTTAAATTTAATAGATATGTGTCAATTTTGACAGTTTCTTGTCAATTTTGACAGTTGTAAGTATAATTTTTACAAATATACGTTTTATTTTGACAGATATGTGTCAATTTTTACAGTTTCGTGTTAATTTTGACAGTTCCGTGTCAATTTTGAGAGTTCCGTGTCCATTTTGACAGTTCCGTGTCAATTTTGACAAATATACATTTCATTTTGACTGATATTTGTCAATTTTGACAGTTCCGTGTCAATTTTGACAGTTATATGTTTAATTTTGACAAATATCCGTTTAATTATGATAGAAATGTGTCAATTTTGACAGTTTCATGTCAATTTTGACAGTTGTACGTTTAATTTTTCCAAATATACGTTTTATTTTGACAGATATGTGTGAATTTTGACAGTTCCGTGTCAATTTTGACAGTCATACGTTTAATTTTGACAAATATACATGTCATTTTGACCGATATGTGTCAATTTTGACAGTTCCGCGTCAATTTTAACAGTTCCGTGTCAATTTATACATTTATACGTTTAATTTTGACAGTTCCGTGTCAGTATTGACAGAATTGTGACATTTGATATTTTATGCAGGTTTTGAAAAATTTTCGGATTTTTTTGGGTCAGACTCACCTGGAAATTGTAGATTGAAGGGAAAACTTTCAGGCTCTCCGTGTTCTCGACTTTCAACACGTCGATCTCCCTCAGTCCTTCCACCGGGATCTCGGAAATCGCCGTGCTCGACAAATCGCTACAAAACAAAAACAGATTAATCTTGTCCGACTTGTATTGTCTGTTTAATCTTATCTGTCTTGTCTAGTATAGTCTGTTTAGTCTAGTCTGTCTAGCCCGTCTAGCCCGATTATCTAGCTAGTCTAGCCCGTCTATCTAGCCCGTCTATCTAGCCCGTCTAGCCTGTTTATCTAGTCCGTCTACACCGTCTAGCCCGTCTAGCCTGTCTATCTATCCTGTCCAGCCCGTCTATCTAGCACGTCTATCCCATCTATCCCGCCTAGCCCGTCTATCTAGCCCGTCTAGCCCGTCTATCTAGCCCATCTAGCCTGTCTAGCCCGTCTATCTAGCCCGTCTATTTAGTCTATCTAGCCCGTCTAGCCGGTCTAGCCCGTCTATCCAGCCCGTCTATGTAATCTATATAGCCCGTCTAGCCGATCTAGCCCGCCAAGCCCGTCTATCTAGGCCGTATACCCTATCTATCTAGCCCATCTAGCCCGTCTATCTAGCCCGTCTATCTAGCCCGTCTATCTAGATGGTTTAGGCCTTCTAGCCCATCTATCTAGCCCGTCTATCTAGTCCATCTAGCCCGTCTATATAGTCCTTCTATCTAGCCCGTCTATCTAGCCCGTCTATCTAGTCTATCTAGACCAAATAGCCGGTCTAGCCCGTAAAGCATATCTATCTAGCCCGTCTATCTAGTCTATCTAGCCCGTCTAGCCGATCTAGTCCGTCAATCCCGTCTATCTAGCCCGTTTAGCCTGTCTATCTAGCCCGTCTATCTAGCCCGTCTAGCCCGTCTATCTAGACGGTCTAGTCCTTCTAGCCCGTCTATCTAGCCCGTCTAGCCCGTCTATCTAGACGGTCTGGCCCTTCTAGCCCGTCTAGTCCGTCTAGTCTGTCTAGTCTGTCCAGTCTGTCCAGTCTGTCCAGTCTGTCCAGTCTCTCCAGTCTGTCCTGTCTGTCCATTCTGTCCAGTCGGTCCAGTCGGTCTAGTCTGTCTAGTCTTGTCTAAGAAAAAAATGAAAATTATCACAAAAGACTAACTCGCACATTTGTCTAAATATCTCGAGAACTAAACGACTTACGCTAACTAAACTTCATGTATAACTACCTGAATAGTTTCTCTAACAATATATAAAAGCTAGAATACTGTATCTAGTGCACTGACTAAGTTAGACCACTTCGAAATCTATCTAGGCTAAAACTGATGCAGTTGCAAACTTTTCTCAACATATAAGAAACTAGTTGAGGTAATTCCACCAAAATCTATAAAAACATAGCTAACTAAATTGCCTAGGATGTCGTGAAGACTCGACAACAATAACTACAAGAATCTTGAAGTTATAGACGGTCTAACATGAGTTTTCAATTTTTGCAGAAACTGGAATTACAAAGAAAGTCTAACTCGCACATTTGTCTAAGTTTCTCGAGAACTAAACGACTTGCACTAACTAAACTAAAACTAAACTAAAACTAAACTTCACGTCTAGCTACCTGAATAATTTCTTTGAGAATATATAAGACCTAGATGACTGTATCTAGTGCACTGACTGAGTTAAAGGACGTCGAAATCTATCTAGGCTAAAACTGATGCAATTGCAAACTTTTCTCAACATCTAAGCAACTAGTTGAGGCAATTCCACCAAAATCTATGTTAAAATAGTCCACAAAATTGCCTAGGATGTCGTCAAGACTAGGCAAAAATAACTACAAGAATCTTGAAGTTATAGACGGTCTAACATGAGTTTTCAATTTTTGCAGAAACTGGTATTACAAGGAAAGACTAACTCCCACATTTGTCTAAATATCTCGAAAACTAATAGACTTACGCTAAGTAAACTCCATGTCTAACTACCTGAATAGTTTCCCTAACAATATATAAAAGCTAGAAGACTGCATCTAGTGCACTGACTAGCCCTCTAACACAGTTAGACAGGAAACAGTCGAAAGGAAAAAACACAGGACGTCGAAATCTATCTAGGCTAAAACTGATGCAGCTGCAAACTTTTCTCAAGATCTAAGAAACTAGTTGAGGTAATTCCACCAAAATCTATATTAACATAGTCAACTAAATTGCCTACGACATCGTGAAGACTAGATAACAATAACTACAAGAATGTTGAAGTTATAGACGGTCTAACATGATTTTTCAATTTTTGCAGAAACTACAAAGAAAGACTAACTCGCATATTTGTTTAAATTTCTTGAGAACTAGATGACTTACACCAACTAAACTTCATGTCTAACTAGTTGAATAATTTCTAGACGACGCGACGTGGTGTTAATACTTACATGTATCTTAGACTAAGCAGTCCGGCAAAAGCGCGTCTGTGCAGATCGCCGAGTCGCGAGTTTCCCTTCAAGCTCCTGCAACAATCGTAACAAACGCTCGCAAATAAACGCTCGCAACAAACAAACGCTCGCAAATTCTGCAAGCAAACTCACAATTTCGCAATTTCCGACCCAGCGAACGCCTCCTCCTCCACCGCGCGCAACTCGTTGTAATTCAACAATCTGCAACAACCAAATCCAGTTCAATCTGCGTCCGCGTCAAAGAACATTCAATACACACTCGACGAGATGCAGACGGCGACGCGCACGAGGACTCCAACGACTTACATATTCACAATGGAAATATTTCATATGCAAAAGATGACAAATTTTGCATAAAATCCATACTGTATCCATTTCGCATACTAAATCTACATTCAACGAACATAACTCAAACTTCTTATCTGCTCTTGTCTTGTCTGGTCTTGTCTAGTCTTATCTAGTCTCGTCTAGTCTCGTCTAGTCTCGTCCAGTCTCGTCTAGTCTCGTCCAGTCTCGTCTAGTCTCGTCTAGTCTCGTTTAGTCTAGTTTCGTCTAGTCTCGTCTATTCTCGTTTATTCTCGTCTAGTCTAGTCTCGTCTAGTCTAGTCTCGTTTAGTCTAGTTTCGTCTAGTCTCGTCTAGTCTCGTCTAGTCTCGTCTAGTCTCGTCTAGTCTAGTCTAGTCTCGTCTAGTCTCGTCTATTCTCGTGTAGTCTAGTCTCGTCTAGTCTCGACTAGTCTCGTCTAGTCTTGTCTAGTCTCGTCTAGTCTCTTCTCGTCTAGTTTCGTATAGTCTCGTCTAGACTCGTCTGGTCTAGTCTCGTCTAGTCTCGTCTAGTTTCGTCTAGTCTCATCTAGTCTCGTCTAGTCTAGTCTAGTCTCGTCTAGTCTCGTCTAGTCTCGTCTATTCTCGTGTAGTCTAGTCTCGTCTATTCTCGTTTATTCTCGTCTAGTCTAGTCTCGTCTAGTCTCGACTAGTCTCGTCTAGTCTTGTCTAGTTTCGTATAGTCTCGTTTAGTCTCGTCTCGTCTAGTCTCGTCTAGTCTCGTCTAGTCTCGTCTAGTCTCGTCTATTCTCGTGTAGTCTAGTCTCGTCTAGTCTCGTCTATTCTCGTCTAGTCTCGTCTAGTCTCGTCTAGTCTCGTGTAGTCTAGTCTCGTCTAGTCTCGTCTAGTCTCGTCTATTCTCGTGTAGTCTAGTCTCGTCTAGTCTCGTCTAGTCTCGTCTAGTCTCGTCTATTCTCGTGTAGTCTAGTCTCGTCTAGTCTCGTCTAGTCTCGTCTAGTCTCGTGTAGTCTAGTCTCGTCTAGTCTCGTCTAGTCTCGTCTAGTCTCGTCTATTCTCGTGTAGTCTAGTCTCGTCTATTCTCGTCTAGTCTCGTCTAGTCTCGTCTATTCTCGTGTAGTCTAGTCTCGTCTAGTCTCGTCTAGTCTCGTCTAGTCTCGTCTAGTCTCGTCTAGTCTCGTCTAGTCTCGTCTAGTCTCGTCTAGTCTCGTCTAGTCTCGTCTAGTCTCGTCTAGTCTCGTCTAGTCTCGTCTAGTCTCGTCTAGTCTCGTCTAGTCTCGTCTAGTCTCGTCTAGTCTCGTCTAGTCTAGTCTCGTCTTGTCTCGTCTTGTCTCGTCTATTCTCGTGTAGTCTAGTCTCGTCTAGTCTCGTCTAGTCTTGTTCAGTCTTGTCTAATACAATCTAATCGTGTCTATTGATATCGAGTCTGGTTTAATCTAGCCTAGATGACCTAGTCATACTTACAATTGTTCCGCTCTAATCCGACTTATCCGATGAGTCTTGATGACTTGGATCTTATTATGTTCCAAATCTCTGAAACAAACGAACAACGCAGGGCTAAATAAGGCTATCGTCCACGATAATCTCAACCTAGTCAAAACTAGCTTCTAAAGACAATCAACTAGCCTAGACTGACCTTGAATCTGGCTTTGTCTAGTTTGTTGCACTCTGAAAGTGAGACAACGGAGTAAGTGTAGACTAAGCTTGAAGACTAATCGAGTAATCCGATTTAGTCTTCGAATCGATCCTGATGTGAGATCGGGCGGCCCGGGAGGAAGAGATTTAGTTTGCGGATTCGAGCAAACAAACGTTCCGCACCCTCGCACGGCCTTCGCGCGTATCCTCGCAAATATTTGCGGATCCTTGCCGAAATGGAGACCCTTCGGACGCGATCGCCGAAATCTGAACGGACTATCTAATGTAGTTAGACTAGGTAGACTGATCGATTGCAAACCAACATTTCAACACCTAGACCCGCCAGTTTAACATCACGAATTCCGAAAATTTCAAAATATTAAAAAATGGCGAGAAAATGTATTAGCCGTAGAAGGATTTCAATGAAACTTTAACTGAATGTGGGTATCCACAAGAAGTACCGTTTGACCAAATTTGAACGCTCCGCCTCAAATTGCAACCCGGATCGTCGTATGTAAGACGTCAGTGTCTACAAAAAAGTATTCTTTGCAAATTTTGCTAAATCATTCAGTTTGGCCACAAAAGTAAAAAATATGAAATGCAAAATATTTTTAAAACCAAAACCGAACAGAAAAATTTCAAAATATTATTATAAAATGTATTAGCCGTAGAAGGATTTCAATGAAACTTTTACTGAATGTGGGTATCCACAAGAAGTACGGTTTGACCAAATTTGAACGCTCCGCCTCCAATGGAGGCGGCGTGGGAACTTATTTTTTCTTTAAAGGTTTTTTTCAAATATCTCGTCTACGCTTCAAAATGGAAAATTGTAACCCGGATCGCCGTATGTAAGACGTCGGTGTCTACAAAAAAGTATTCTTTGCAAATTTAGTTAAATTCTTCGGTTTAGCCACAAAAGTAAAAAATATGAAATGCAAAATATTTTTAAAACCAAATCCGAACAGGAAAATTTCAAAATATTAAAAAAAGGCGAGAAAATGTATTAGCCATAGAAAGATTTGAATGAAACTTTTACTGAATGTGGGTATCCACAAGAAGTACCGTTTGACCAAATTTGAACGCTCCGCCGCCAATGGAGGCGGCGTGGGAAACTATTTTTGCTTTAAAGGCTTTTTGCAAATATCTCGTCTACGCTTCAAAATATAAAATTGTAACCCGGATCGCCGTATGTAAGACGTCGGTGTCTACAAAAAAGTATTATTTGCAATTTTAGTTAAATCGTTCGGTTTAGCCACAAAAGTAAAAAATATTAAATGCAAAATATTTTTAAAACCAAAAACGAACAGGAAAATTTCAAAATATTAAAAAATTGCGAGAAAATGTATTAACATTAGAAGGATTTCAATGAAACTTTTACTGAATGTGGGTATCCACAAGAAGTACCGTTTGACCAAATTTGAACGCTCCGCCTCCAATGCGGGGCGGCGTGGGAAATAATTTTTGCTTTAAATGTTTTTTGCAAATATTTCGTCTACGCTTCAAAATGGAAAATTGCAACCCGTATCGCCATATGTAAGACGTCGGTGCCTACAAAAAAGTATTCTTTGCAAATTTGGTTAAATCATTCGGTTTAGCCACAAAAGTAAAAAATATGAAATGCAAAATATTTTTAAAACCAAAAACGAACAGGAAAATTTCAAAATATTAAAAAATTGCGAGAAAATGTATTAACATTAGAAGGATTTCAATGAAACTTTTACTGAATGTGCGCATCTACAAGAAGTACCGCTTGACCAAATTTGAACGCTCCGCCTCCAATGGAGGCGGCGTGGGAAATTATTTTTGCTTTAAATGTTTTTTGCAAATATCTCGTCTACGCTTCAAAATGGAAAATTGCAACCCGGATCACCGTATGTAAGACGTCAGTGTCTACAAAAAAGTATTCTTTGCAAATTTAGCTAAATCATTCGGTTTAGCCACAAAAGTAAAAAATATGAAATGCAAAATATTTTTAAAACCTAAACCGAACACGAAAATTTCAACTTATTAAAAAATAGCGAGAAAATGTATTAACCCTAGAAGAATTTCAATGAAACTTTTACGTAATGTGGGTATACACAAAACGTACCGGTTGACCAAATTTGAACGCTCCGCCGCCAATGGAGGCCGCGTGGGACATTATTTTTGCTTTAAAGGTTTTTTGCAAATATCTCGTGTACGCTTCAAAATGGAAAATTGCAACCCGAATCGCCATATGTAAGACGTCGGTGTCTACAAAAAAGTATTCTCTGCGAATTTTGTTAAATCGTTCGGTTTAGCCGCAAAAGTAAAAAATATGAAATGCAAAATATTTTTAAAACCAAAACCGAACAGGAAAATTTCAAAATATTAAAAAATGGCGAGAAAATGTATTAGCCATAGAAGGATTTCAATGAAACTTTTACTGAATATGGGTATCCACAAAAAGTACCGTTTGATCAAATTTGAACGCTCCGCCTCCAATGGAGGCGGCGTGGGAATTAATTTTTGCTTTAAATGTTTTTTGCAAATATCTCGTCAACGCTTCAAAATATAAAATTGCAACACGGATGGCCGTATGTAAGACGTCGGTGTCTAGAAAAAAGTATTCTTTGCAAATTTAGTTAAATCATTCGGTTTAGCCACAAAAGTAAAAAATATTAAATGCAAAATATTTTTCCCTTCTTTGAATTTCGTTTCTCAATTTACATGAGTTTATATGGGCAGGTGTTGAAATCAATGTATGCTCAGGAAAACAATTGCAATTTCTAATCTACTACATTACATATCCAATTTCTGCCCGCGTCGCCGTGGGCAACTTAATCTAACCTGGGTTAAACCAACGGTCCTTGCCACATTGTCCTATGTTGAATCGAGAATTCGCGCCGCCGCACGTATGTGGACAGAAAAGGGCTATGTAATGTAGTTAGACTAAGTAGTCTGACCGATTACAAACCAAAATTCGCACAGAAATTGACTATCTAATGTAGTTAGGCTAGGTATTCTTGTTGACTCATCTCGCGTAGTTAATGCGGTGGACGATTAGAAATTGCAATTGTTTTCCAGGGGAATGTGACGCGGCTGTGCGGATTAACGACGTCGTTAAAAACTGTTTGCATTAAAACTTGTAAAACTCGTTTAACGACCGCTCGCCGTCTCTCATCACTAATTCAAGACAAAACGTCTGGTCTAATTAGTGTCGTCGTGTCTGTCTTGTCCTCCCAAAGTCAAATCAACCCATAGTTATATCAACATGAAGTTGTTACAACGTGAAGTTGTTACAACATGAAGATGTTACAACATGAAGTTGTTGCAACATGAAGTTGTTACAACATGAAGATGTTACAACATAAAGTTGTTACTACATGAAGTTGTTACTACATGAAGTTGTTACAACATGGAGTTGTATAAACATGAAGTTGTTACAACATGAAGTTGTTACAACCTGAACTTGTTACAACATGAAGATGTTACAACATGAAGTTGTTACAACATGAAGTTGTTACAACATGAAGTTGTTACAACATGAAGTTGTTACAACATGAACTTGTTACAACATGAAGATGTTACAACATGAAGTTGTTACTACATGAAGTTGTTACAACATGGAGTTGTTACAACATGGAGTTGTTACAACATGAAGTTGTTACAACATGAAGTTGTTACAACATGAACTTGTTACAACATGAAGTTGTTACAAGATGAAGTTGTATCAACGCGAAGTTGTATCATCATGAAGTTGTCTCAACGTGGGGTTATTAGAAAGTCTGGAAGTTATATCAACGTGAAGTTATTGAAAAGTTGTAACGACATGAAGTTGTCCATATACCAAATATATCTAATCTTGTCGGTCTAATCCAATTAACACGAAGTTGTATCAACGCGAAGTTGTATCAACGCGAAGTTGTAGCAACATGAAGTTGTATCAACGCGAAGTTATATCAACATGAAGTTGTCTCAACGCGAGGTTATTAGAAAGTCTGGAAGTTATATCAACGTGAAGTTATTGAAAAGTTTTAACAACACGAAGTTGTCCATATACTAAATCTATCCAATCTTGTCGGTCTAATCTAGTCTTGATGTGCTAGGGGAACTGGGTCATCCCTTGCGCGTTAAACTTAACGAGGAAAAACCGGCGAAACGTCCAGATTGGGTCCGCGATTCGTTCCCTCGCCAACATTTTTGCTCACCCTTCCGCCCTTTCACCCCCACCAACCCACCCCTCCCTTTCACAAGAAACCTTTTAGCTTGACCCTTCGCCTCATTAGTTCCTCAAGATTTATGCCATCTATAACCCCACTTAGTAAGACTACATCAACTACACTACACATCCAAAGTACATCGACAACAAGAGACTAGATGGACTAGACAGACTAGATGGACTAGATGGACTAGACGGACTAGATAGACTAGACGTTCTACACTAAAGGGACTGGACTAGACAGGCTGGACCAGACAGAGTGAAGTAGGCAGATTAGTCTGGAGTTAGACGGACTGTACACACTAAACAGACTAGATAGACTAGTCAGACCAGACAGACTAGATCGACTAGACAGAGACTAGACAGAGACTAGACAAACTCGATAGATTAGACAGACTAGACTAGACAGAGCCTAGACGGATTAGACGGACTAGACTAGTCAGACAAGACTAAATAGACAAATTAAATAGACAAATTAGATAGACAAGACTTGATAGACAAGACTTGATAGACAAGACTTGATAGACAAGACTTGATAGACAAGACTTGATAGACAAGACTTGATAGACAAGACTTGATAGACAAGACTTGATAGACAAGACTTGATAGACAAGACTTGATAGACAAGACTTGATAGACAAGACTTGATAGACAAGACTTGATAGACAAGACTTGATAGACAAGACTTGATAGACAAGACTTGATAGACAAGACTTGATAGACAAGACTTGATAGACAAGACTTGATAGACAAGACTTGATAGACAAGACTTGATAGACAAGACTTGATAGACAAGACTTGATAGACAAGACTTGATAGACAAGACTTGATAGACAAGACTTGATAGACAAGACTTGATAGACAAGACTTGATAGACAAGACTTGATAGACAAGACTTGATAGACAAGACTTGATAGACAAGACTTGATAGACAAGACTTGATAGACAAGACTTGATAGACAAGACTTGATAGACAAGACTTGACAGACAAGACTTGACAGACAAGACTTGACAGACAAGACTTGACAGACAAGACTTGACAGACAAGACTTGACAGACAAGACTTGATAGACAAGACTTGATAGACAAGACTTGATAGACAAGACTTGATAGACAAGACTTGATAGACAAGACTTGATAGACAAGACTTGATAGACAAGACTTGATAGACAAGACTTGATAGACAAGACTTGATAGACAAGACTTGATAGACAAGACTTGATAGACAAGACTTGATAGACAAGACTTGATAGACAAGACTTGATAGACAAGACTTGATAGACAAGACTTGATAGACAAGACTTGATAGACAAGACTAGACAGACAAGACTAGACAGACAAGACTAGACAGACAAGACTAGACAGACAAGACTAGACAGACAAGACTAGACAGACAAGACTAGACAGACAAGACTAGACAGACAAGACTAGACAGACAAGACTAGACAGACAAGACTAGACAGACAAGACTAGACAGACAAGACTAGACAGACAAGACTAGACAGACAAGACTAGACAGACAAGACTAGACAGACAAGACTAGACAGACAAGACTAGACAGACAAGACTAGACAGACAAGACTAGACAGACAAGACTAGACAGACAAGACTAGACAGACAAGACTAGACAGACAAGACTAGACAGACAAGACTAGACAGACAAGACTAGACAGACAAGACTAGACAGACAAGACTAGACAGACAAGACTAGACAGACAAGACTAGACAGACAAGACTAGACAGACAAGACTAGACAGACAAGACTAGACAGACAAGACTAGACAGACAAGACTAGACAGACAAGACTAGACAGACAAGACTAGACAGACAAGACTAGACAGACAAGACTAGACAGACAAGACTAGACAGACAAGACTAGACAGACAAGACTAGACAGACAAGACTAGACAGACAAGACTAGACAGACAAGACTAGACAGACAAGACTAGACAGACAAGACTAGACAGACAAGACTAGACAGACAAGACTAGACAGACAAGACTAGACAGACAAGACTAGACAGACAAGACTAGACAGACAAGACTAGACAGACAAGACTAGACAGACAAGACTAGACAGACAAGACTAGACAGACAAGACTAGACAGACAAGACTAGACAGACAAGACTAGACAGACAAGACTAGACAGACAAGACTAGACAGACAAGACTAGACAGACAAGACTAGACAGACAAGACTAGACAGACAAGACTAGACAGACAAGACTAGACAGACAAGACTAGACAGACAAGACTAGACAGACAAGACTAGACAGACAAGACTAGACAGACAAGACTAGACAGACAAGACTAGACAGACAAGACTAGACAGACAAGACTAGACAGACAAGACTAGACAGACAAGACTAGACAGACAAGACCAGACAGGACCAGACTAGACAGACAAGACTAGACAGACAAGACTAGACAGACAAGACTAGACAGACAAGACTAGACAGACAAGACTAGACAGACAAGACTAGACAGAGAAGACTAGACAGACAAGACTAGACAGACAAGACTAGACAGACAAGACTAGACAGACAAGACTAGACAGACAAGATTAGACAGATAAGACTAGACAGACAAGACTAGACAGACAAGACTAGACAGACAAGACTAGACAGACAAGACTAGACAGACAAGACTAGACAGACAAGACTAGACAGACAAGACTAGACAGACAAGACTAGACAGACAAGACTAGACAGACAAGACTAGACAGACAAGACTAGACAGACAAGACTAGACAGACAAGACTAGACAGACAAGACTAGACAGACAAGACTAGACAGACAAGACTAGACAGACAAGACTAGACAGACAAGACTAGACAGACAAGACTAGACAGACAAGACTAGACAGACAAGACTAAACAGACAAGACTAGACAGACAAGATTAGACAGACAAGACTAGACAGACAAAACTAGACAGACAAGACTAGACAGACAAGACTAGACAGACAAGACTAGACAGACAAGACTAGACAGACAAGACTAGACAGACAAGACTAGACAGACAAGACTAGACAGACAAGACTAGACAGACAAGACTAGACAGACAAGACTAGACAGACAAGACTAGACAGACAAGACTAGACAGACAAGACTAGACAGACAAGACTAGACAGACAAGACTAAGTGGATAAGACTAACTAATTTAATCTAACCAGATTAAGTCTTAAAATGTAGAATTAGTAGTCCAACCTGTCTAGGCTTAAGTCTTAAGAACATGACTAACTAATCGCTATGTTCTAGATTCATCCAGCGAGTTCGTAGACTGCTCATAATCCGACAAGACTTGGACTGGAACTGGACCTAGCTGGACTGGACTAGACTTGGACCTAGACCACGACTAGACTTGGACTTGGACTGGGACTGGACATGAATTGGACTTGGACTTGGACTTGGACCTGGACCAGGATTGGACCTGGACCTGGACCTCGACCTAGACCTGGACTTGGACCTGGACCTAGACCTGGACCTGGACCTGGACCTGGACCTGGACCTGGACCTGGACCTGGACCTGGACCTGGACCTGGACCTGGACCTGGACCTGGACCTGAACCTGGACCTGGACCTGGACCTGGACCTGGACCTGGACCTGGACCTGGACCTCGACTAGCAGACAAGACTAGACTAGTTAATCCTGTTTACTTACATCATATGCAAGACTGGAGAATCGTAGAAACTCAGGTTGGGCATCTCTTCTAGTCCGGTGTTAACGATTCGCCTGCGAACAGAGAAACAAAGGAACAGCGATAAGAACAAAAGTTTTTGCAGTAAATTCGCACATAATTCGACGCGTCGATCGCTCTTGTGCGAAACTAATCCTCGCAAATGTCTCCGGATATTATTGTTATTGTTGCGCGAACTGAATGAATTAAATATACGTGTTAGTTATGGCCAACGCCCGATCTAATCCTGACCGAAAGCCGCCGTAAATCAAGCGTAAATAATTGTTGCAACATTGACTGATAGTCGCCAATTTGCCAAACCGCAAGCTCAAGATTAAAGGTAGATACTAGATTCTGTCGCAACTTCACTTTGAAACTACTGCACGTAGAAACAACTTCACTTTGAAACAACTTCACATTGAAACAACTTCGCGTTGAAATAACTTCAGACAGAAACAATTTCACATTGAAAGAACTTCACTTTGAAACAATTTCACATTGAAACAACTTCGCGTTGAAATAACTTCACGCTGAAACAATTTCACATTGAAAGAACTTCACTTTGAAACAATTTCACATTGAAACAACTTCAAATTGAAACAACTTCAAATTGAAACAACTTCAAATTGAAACAACTTCACATTGAAACAAGTTCGCATTTAAACAACTTCATATTGAAAGAACTTCACTTTGAAACAACGGCACATTGAAACAACTTCTCATTGAAACAACTTCAAATTGAAACAACTTCAAATTGAAACAACTTCAAATTGAAACAACTTAAAATTGAAACAACTTCAAATTAAAACAACTTCAAATTAAAACACCTTCAAATTGAAACAACTTCAAATTGAAACAACTTCAAATTGAAACAACTTAAAATTGAAACAACTTCAAATTAAAACAACTTCAAATTAAAACACCTTCAAATTGAAACAACTTCAAATTGAAACAACTTCAAATTGAAACAACTTAAAATTGAAACAACTTAAAATTGAAACAACTTCAAATTAAAACAACTTCAAATTAAAACACATTCAAATTGAAACAACTTCAAATTGAAACAACTTCGAGTTGAAACAACTTCATATTGAAAGAACTTCGCTTTGAAACAACGGCACATTGAAACAACTTCTCATTGAAACAACTTCAAATTGAAACAACTTCAAATTGAAACAACTTCAAATTGAAACAACTTCGCATTAAAACAAGTTCGCATTGAAACAACTTCATATTGAAAGAACTTCACTTTGAAACAACGGCACATTGAAACAACTTCACATTGAAACATTTTCGCGTTGAAACAACTTCACATTGAAACAACTTCAAATTGAAACAACTTCAAATTGAAACAACTTCAAATTGAAACAACTTCAAACTGAAACAACTTCAAATTGAAACAACTTCGCATTGAAACAACTTCGCATTGAAACAAGTTCGCATTGAAACAACTTCATATTGAAAGAACTTCACTTTGAAACAACGGCACATTGAAACAACTTCTCATTGAAACAACTTCAAATTCAAACAACGTCGCATTGAAACAAGTTCGTATTGAAACAACTTCACATTGAAAGAACTTCACTTTGAAACAACGGCACATTGAAACAACTTCACATTGAAACATCTTCGCGTTGAAACAACTTCACATTGAAACAACTTCACATTGAAACAACTTTGCGATGATACAACTTCACATTGAAACAACTTCACATTGAAACAACTTAACATTGAAACAACTTCACATTGAAACAACTTCACATTGAAACAACTTTGCGTTGGTACAACTTCACCTTGAAACAACTTCACATTGAAGCAACTTCACATTGAAACAACTTCACATTGAAACAACTTCGCGTTGAAATAACTTCACAGTGAAACAATTTCACATTGAAAGAACTTCACTTTGAAACAACTTCACATTGAAACAACTTCGCGTTGAAATAACTTCACACTGAAACAATTTCACATTGAAAGAACTTCACTTTGAAACAATTTCAAATTGAAACAACTTCGCATTGAAACAAGTTCGCATTGAAACAACTTCATATTGAAAGAACTTCACTTTGAAACAACGGCACATTGAAACAGCTTCTCATTGAAACATCTTCGCGTTGAAACAACTTCACATTGAAACAACTTCACATTGAAACAACTTTGCGTTGGTACAACTTCACATTGAAACAACTTCACATTGAAACAACTTCGCGTTGAAATAACTTCACACTGAAACAATTTCACATTGAAAGAACTTCACTTTGAAACAATTTCAAATTGAAACAACTGCAAATTGAAACAACTTCGCATTGAAACAAGTTCGCATTGAAACAACTTTATATTGAAAGAACTTCACTTTGAAACAACGGCACATTGAAACATCTTTGCGTTGAAACAACTTCACATTGAAACAACTTCACATTGAAACAACTTTGCGTTGGTACAACTTCACATTGAAACAACTTCACATTGAAACAACTTCGCGTTGAAATAACTTCACACTGAAACAATTTCACATTGAAAGAACTTCACTTTGAAACAATTTCAAATTGAAACAACTTCAAATTGAAACAACTTCGCATTGAAACAAGTTCGCATTGAAACAACTTCATATTGAAAGAACTTCACTTTGAAACAACGGCACATTGAAACAACTTCTCATTGAAACATCTTCGCGTTGAAACAACTTCACATTGAAACAACTTCACATTGAAACTACTTCACATTGAAACAATTTCACTGTGCAATAACTTCAAGGCATCAAGCCCAAACTGGACCAGACAAAGCTGTTTAATGTTGAAATACCTTGGCAACGCATAATTTAATCCTCCGAATAAATTGCACACTATTTTTGCGCACTAGCAGAATTCACAAACTTGCTGCAACGTCAATTGAAATAATATCGCACAAGACTACATACTTACAAGATTTTGAGTCTAGGTAGACTAGTGGAGAACACATCGTGTTGGATTTTGAGCAGTCTAGGAGCTCGATGGATGTATCTAGAATACAGTAATTAGTTAGTCTAGTTCTTAAAACTTGAGTGTTACGCAGTTTAAAGTACTAAGTCCAGTCTGACTAGTCCGTCTAGTCCGCCTAGTTAGACATAGTCTAGATAAACTTGATTACTTTACCCATTGAGACTACATTTGATAAAGTAGTGCTAGTCAGCGAATGTAGATTTTTTTGCGAATTTCGTGCGACCTATAAAAACGCGTTCTGCTCGATATAAACTGCCCTAAAGCGGATACTTCCCTAGAAATTATGACCGCCATCAATCAAACAAATTTGTTTTTCAATAAAACGCGCGTTTACCTTAACACCGCCCCGAATGGAGACTACCTAGCGCACTTCGTCCAACACCAATTTTTAGCTTCAATCATTGCCTAACCTGTGTTAAGTCTAGTTCCCGAGATACTAACAAATTAGTAAACACACGTCCTGTTTTGATCACATAAGTAGTAAGCGAACTTTAACAACTCGCAGTTTTTGATCTAGAGCGACTAGTCAATTCTAGTTAGCACCAAGTTTTAGCTTAACTTGTTGCCTAACCACCAGGCGAAAATAACTTTTGCGCTAAGTCAAGTTCCCGAGTTATTAACGAATTAGTAAACACACGTCTTGTATTAATCAAAAAGCAGTAAGCGAACTATAACAACCAACAGTTTTTGATCTAAAGCAACTAGTCAATTCTAGTTAGCACCAACTTTTAGCTTAACTTGTTGCCTAAACATCAGACGCAAATAAATTATGTGCTAAGTTTAGTTCCCGAGTTATTAACGAATTAGTAAACAGTATTGATCAAAAAAGTAGTAAGTGAACTTAAATAACCCGTAGATTTTGATCTAAACTTACTAGCAAATTCTAATTAGCACCAACTTCTAGCTAAACTTGTTGCCTAACCACCAGGCGAAAATAACTTCTGCCCTAAGTTTAGTTCCCGAGTTATTAACGAATTGGTAAACACGCGACATGTATTAATGGCAAAGTAGTAAGCAAACTTTAACAACCCGCAGTTTTTGATCTAGAGCTACTAGTCAATTCCAGTTAGCACTAACTTCTAGTTTAACTTGTTGCCTAAACATCAGGTGAAAATAACTTCTGCGCTAAGTCTCGTTCCCGAGTTATTAACGAATTAGTAAACAGTATTGATCAAATAAGTAGTAAGTGAACTTAAACAACCCGTAGATTTTGATCTAAACAAACTAGCCAATTTTAATTAGCACTAACTTCTAGCTTAACTTGTTGCCTAACTAAATGTCGAAAACAACTTCTGTGTTCAGTCTATTTCCCGAGTTATTAACGAATTAGGAAACACACGTCCTGTTTTGATTACATAAGTAGTAAGTGAACTTCAACAACCCGCAGATTTTTACATAGACTAACTAGCAAATTTTGGTTAGCACCAACTTCTAGCTAAACTTGTTGCCTAGCCACCAGGCGAAAATAACTTCTGCGCTAAATCTAGTTTCCGATTTATCAACGAATTAGTAAAGACACGTCTTGTGTTGCTTACATAAGTTGCAACAGAAATTAACAACCCGCGGATTTGGACTAACTAGCAAATTCTAGTTAGCACCAACTTCTAGCTAAACTTGTTGCCTAACCAACAGGCGAAAATAAGTTCCGCGCTAAGTCTAGTTCCCGAGTTATTAACGAATTAGTGAAAACACGTCTTTTGTTGATCACAAAGTCGTAAGTGAACTTTAACAAGCCGCAGTTTTTGATCTAGAGCGACTAGTCCATACTAGTTAGCACACACTTCTAGCTTAACTTGTTGCCTAAGTACCTGGCGAAAACAACTTCTGTGGTAAGTCTAGTTCGCGAGTTATTAACAAATTAGTAAACACACGTCTTGCATTGATGGCATAAGTAGTAAGTGAACTTTAACAACCCGCAGATTTTGACCTAGACTAACTAGCTAATTCTAGTTGGCACCAACTACTAACTTAACTAATTGCCTAACTACCAGGCGAAAATAACTTCTGTGATAAATCTAGTTCCCGAGTTATTACCGATTTTGTAAACACCCTGATTTCGTTAACAAGCAAACTTTAACTAACTGTAACTTTTGACCTAGACTAGCTAGTGCGTTGGTTTTAGCACCAAATCGTAGCTTAACTAATTGCCTAGCTAGGTGACTAAACCTCAAGATTGCGGCTAATCTGGTTGTCGAGTTATTGAGGAAATAGGTCACGTCCGTCGTGTTTTTAAAGTTTCTGTCGATTTAGCGAACAAGAAACATTTGACTGATAAGTGCGAAAGCTCTCTTGATTATTACTATCGATCCGGCTGACAAACAAGCTGCGAAAACAAGTGATAAACGGCTAAATTGTCTAGAGTTTTTAAAGTATTAATAAATCAAGACTTAGTCTAGATAGACTAGATTAGACTGTTTCAGCTAGTCCGTCTGTGTTTTGAGACTTAGTCTAGTTAGACTAGACTAGACTGTTTCAGCTAGTTCGTCTGTGTTTTGAGACTTAGTCTAGATAGACTAGATTAGACTGTTTCAGCCAGTCCGTCTGTGTTTTGAGACGTAGTCTAGATAGACTAGATTAGACTGTTTCAGCTAGTCCGTCTGTGTTTTGAGACGCAGTCTAGGCGGATTGGATTGCTCCAGCTGCTCGAGTTATAGACACAACAAGGAATAATTAGTGCGCGAAAACTCGCAAACTGAAAACAAGCGGCGTGTGCAAATTAATTAATTCGCGATAATTAGCAAACGGATAATTGAATCTCTTCGCTGATTGTTTCCACAAAAAACGTAGCTTTGACAATTTATGCCTTCGAGCACTCTGTCTAGTCCTGTCTTGGCAGTCTAGAGTTGGCTAGTCTTGTCTTGTCTAGTCTAGTCTGTCTAGCTTAGTCTAGTCTGTCTAGTCTAGTGTAACCAGTCTAGTCTAGTCTGTCTAATCTAGTCTGCCTAGTCTAGTCTGTCTAGTCTAGTCTGTCTAGTTTTGTCTGTCTAGTCTAGTCTGTCTAGTCTAGTCTGTCTAGCATAGTCTAGTCTAACTAGTCTAGTCTAGCCTGTCTAGTCTAGTCTGTCTAGTCTAGTCTGCCTAGTGAAGTCTGTCTAGTCTAGTCTGTCTAGTTTTGTCTGTCTAGTCTAGTCTGTCTAGTCTAGTCTGTCTAGCTTAGTCTAGTCTGTCTAGTCTAGTCTAGTGTAGCCTGTCTAGTTTAGTCTGTCTAGTCTAGTCTGCCTAGTCTAGTCTGTCTAGTCTAGTCTGTCTAGTTTTGTCTGTCTAGTCTAGTCTGTCTAGTCTAGTCTGTCTAGCATAGTCTACTCTGTCTAGTCTAGTCTAGCCTGTCTAGTCTAGTCTGTCTAGTCTAGTCTGCCTAGTCTAGTCTGTCTAGTCTAGTCTGTCTAGTTTTGTCTGTCTAGTCTAGTCTGTCTAGTCTAGTCTGTCTAGCATAGTCTAGTCTGTCTAGTCTAGTCTGCCTAGTCTAGTCTGTCTAGTCTAGTCTGTCTAGTTTTGTCTGCCTAGTCTAGTCTGTCTAGTCTAGTCTGTCTGGTCTAGTCTGTCTAGTCTAGTCTGTCTAGTCTAGTCTGTCTAGTCTAGTCTGTCTAGTCTAGTCTAGTCTGTCTAGTCTAGTCTGTCTAGTCTAGTCTGTCTAGTCTAGTCTGTCTAGTCTAGTCTGTCTAGTCTAGTCTGTCTAGTCTAGTCTGTCTAGTCTAGTCTGTCTAGTCTAGTCTGTCTAGTCTAGTCTGTCTAGTCTAGTCTGTCTAGTCTAGTCTGTCTAGTCTAGTCTGTCTAGTCTAGTCTGTCTAGTCTAGTCTGTCTAGTCTAGTCTGTCTAGTCTAGTCTGTCTAGTCTAGTCTGTCTAGTCTAGTCTGTCTAGTCTAGTCTGTCTAGTCTAGTCTGCCTAGTCTAGTCTGTCTAGTCTAGTCTGTCTAGTCTAGTCTGTCTAGTCTAGTCTGTCTAGTCTAGTCTGTCTAGTCTAGTCTGTCTAGTCTAGTCTGTCTAGTCTAGTCTGTCTAGTCTAGTCTGTCTAGTTTTGTCTGTCTAGTCTAGTCTGTCTAGTCTAGTCTGTCTAGCATAGTCTAGTCTGTCTAGTCTAGTCTAGCCTGTCTAGTCTAGTCTGTCTAGTCTAGTCTGTCTAGTCTAGTCTGCCTAGTCTAGTCTGTCTAGTCTAGTCTGTCTAGTTTTGTCTGTCTAGTCTAGTCTGTCTAGTCTAGTCTGTCTAGCATAGTCTAGTCTGTCTAGTCTAGTCTAGCCTGCCTAGTCTAGTCTGTCTAGTCTAGTCTGCCTAGTCTAGCCTGTCTAGTCTAGTCTGTCTAGTTTTGTCTGTCTAGTCTAGTCTGTCTAGTCTAGTCTATCTAGTCTAGTCTGTCTAGTCTAGTCTGTCTAGCATAGTCTAGTCTGTCTAGTCTAGCCTGTCTAGTCTAGCCTGTCTAGTCTAGCCTGTCTAGTCTAGTCTGTCTAGTCTAGTCTGCCTAGTCTAGTCTGTCTAGTCTATCTAGTTTTGCCTGTATAGTCTAGTCTGTCTAGTATAGTCTGTATAGCATAGTCTAGTCTGTCTAGTCTAGTCTAGTCTGTCTAGTCTAGTCTAGTCTGTCTAGTCTAGTCTGCCTAGTCTAGTCTGTCTAGTCTAGTCTATCTAGTTTTGTCTGTCTAGTCTAGTCTGTCTAGTCTAGTCTGTCTAGTCTAGTCTGTCTAGTCTAGTCTGTCTAGCATAGTCTAGTCTGTCTAGTCTAGTCTAGTCTAGTCTAGTCTAGCCTGTCTAGTCTAGTCTGTCTAGTCTAGTCTGCCTAGTCTAGTCTGTCTAGTCTAGTCTGTCTAGTTTTGTCTGTCTAGTCTAGTCTGTCTAGCATAGTCTAGTCTGTCTAGTCTAGTCTAGTGTAGCCTGTCTAGTCTAGTCTGTCTAGTCTAGTCTGCCTAGTCTAGTCTGTCTAGTTTAGTCGGTAGTCTGCCTAGTCTAGTCTGTCTAGTCTAGTCTGTCTAGTTTTGTCTGTATAGTCTAGTCTGTCTAGTCTAGTCTGTCTAGCATAGTCTAGTCTGTCTAGTCTAGTCTGTCTAGCATAGTCTAGTCTGTCTAGTCTAGTCTAGTCTAGTCTGTCTAGTCTAGTCTGTTTAGTCTAGTCTGTCTAGTCTAGTCTGTCTAGTCTGCCTAGTCTAGTCTAGTCTAGTCTAGTCTGTTTAGTCTAGTCTGCCTAGTCTAGTCTGTCTAGTCTAGTCTGTCTAGTCTTGTCTGTATAGTCTAGTCTGTCTAGTCTAGTCTGTCTAGTCTAGTCTGTCTAGTCTAGTCTAGTCTAGTCTAGTCTATTCTAGTCTAGTCTAGTCTAGTCTAGTCTGTCTAGTCTAGTCTAGTCTAGTCTAGTCTAGTCTAGTCTAGTCTGTCTAGTCTAGCCTAGTCTAGTCTGTCTTGTCTAGTCTAGTCTAGTCTAGTCTGTCTAGTCTAGTCTAGTCTAGTCTCAATACAAACGAATCTAGTCTAAATACTAATACTTACAGAGTTTGTAGCTGAGTGAGATTATGGAACACTCCGCTTTCAAAGTGATACAGCTTCTCCAAGTTGACTAAAGTCCTGCAATTAGATTAGTTAGGAAGTGCTAAGACTAGATTCAAATCGAATGATATTGGCTAAAACTAGATTCAATTAGCTAGTAGCTAGTCCAAACTAGACGCCGATATCTTAAATATTTAGTAAACTACATCGATTTGAATCTGAACATCCAGAAACTGGAAGCCTACCAGTTTCTCGTTTATAACTACGTCGGTAGAGCAAATAAAATATTCTTAATCAATTTGGCTTAAATTAGACTAGCGCTGGTATTAATTAGTGAAAACTAGACGAAGATATCTAAAGCATTTATTAAACTACAGCTATGCGAATCTCAAACTCACTAAACAGTTAATGTACTAGTTTTTCAGTTTTTCTAGTTTTGTAACTAAGTTAGTAGACTAGGTAGATATACCAAATTTGGCAAACACTTAGTTGACTAATTCTTTTATCAAACACCGAAAACTAGAAGCTTCTATCTAGTATAGTTTCCAAGTTACAAACTGTCAAACTTGGACTTAAAATTAAGTTGGTAACAGTGCGGGCGTGAAGTTGTCGCAACGGGAAGTTGTTGCGACCTGAAGTTGTTGCAACCCGAATCTACGACTGGAATGTAGCCTTAGATTAGTTTATACCGAATTACCAAACTAATTTGAAAAATATTATTTGCACAGGATTTTGCAAAAACTTTGAGGCTTTGTAACTTTGGCACTATTCAAGTTAGAACCACGAGCCTTAAGACTTTTCTGTGGATAATTTAATCCTCAACGCAATTCTAGAAACGATTTAACCCTAACTGTAGTAGTTAACAAGTTATCTTAACTAAAGTAAGTTAACTTAGTCTCAACTTAAAGTTAGATTATCTCAGGAACTAGATCACGTGGAGAAAAACTAAAACCAGCACTGTATTCGCAAAACTGTGCTTTCTAACAAGAAAATAAAAAAAAACGAAACAATTCCCAGTTTGCAAATTTGTCGTCAAAGTTTTTGCAAAACATTCAATATTACGGTTAAAACCTAACCCATGAAAACCAAATTTGGAAAACACCTAGTTAACTAATTCCTTAATCAAACACCGAAAACTAGAAGTTTCTATCTAGTTTAGTTCCCAAGTTACAGGCAGTCAAACTTAGACTAAAAATTAAGTTGCTGACAGTGACGGCGTGAAGTTGTTGCAACGCGAAGTTATTGCTAGTTCAAAGTCAAATGCCTAGCTAGCTTGGATTACTTCAATCTAATTAAATCTACTTACAATTCTCGCAGACTAGACGAGTAAGTCGACAAGGAATCGCGTTTCAAGATCTCCAGTCCGGCTTCGTCGATAATTCTGAAAATAAACAAGCGATTAATCTAGACAACGTTGTTGCATTTAGTATACTAAATTATCTAGCAAATATTGAAAACTAGATGTTTCTATCTAGTCTAGTTCACGAGTTATAGACTAACAAACTTTATTAGTCAAAGTGATTGAGGCTTTTAGTTAAATCTTAATAACTTAACTAGTCGACTAGGTGAGATTAAGTGTAAAATATCAAACTTTAGCTAATGAAATTGCCTAACTATATTTGTAAACTATAAGTAGCTAGTTGGACTAGTTTTCAAGTTACAAAGTTCACAAAGTTCCAGTAACTAATTTAGCCAATTTCGAGATAGTTATATCGCAATAACTTAGGTAGTAGACTAGATAGGAATAAGTGCGATGCATCAAATTTTAGCTAATTAAATTATCTAACTACGATTGTAAACTATAAGTAGCTAGTTAGACTAGATTTCAAGTTATCTAGTCACAAAGTTCCAGTAACTAATTTAGTCAATTTAGTAATATCGCAATAACTTAGCTAGTAGACTAGTTATGAATAAGTGTAATGCATCAAATTTTAGCTAATTTAATTACCTAACTACATTTGTAAACTATGAGTAGCTAGTTAGACTAGTTTTCAAGTTATCTAGTCACAAAGTTCCAGTAGCTAATTTAGTCAATTTAGTAATATCGCAATAACTTAGCTAGCATACTAGTTATGAATAAGTGTGTTGCATCAGATTTTAGCTAATTAAATTACCTAACTACATTTGTAAACTATGAGTAGCTAGTTAGACTAGTTTTCAAGTTATCTAGTCACAAAGCTCCAGTAGCTAATTTAGTCAATTTAGTAATATCGCAATAACTTAGCTAGTAGACTAGTTAGGAATAAGTGTGATGCATCAAATTTTAGCTAATTAAATTACCTAACTCCATTTATCAACTATAAGTAGATAGTTAGACTAGTTTTCAAGTTATCTAGTCACAAAGTTCCAGTAACTAATTTAGTCAATTTAGTAATATCGCAATAACTTAGCTAGTAGACTAGTTAGGAATAAGTGTGTTGCATCAAATTTTAGCTAATTAAATTACCTAACTACATTTGTAAACTATGAGTAGCTAGTTAAACTAGTTTTCAAGTTATCTAGTCACAAAGTTCCATTAACTAATTTAGTCAATTTAGTAATATCGCAATAACTTAGCTAGTAGACTAGTTAGGAATAAGTGCGATGCATCAAATTTTAGCTAATTAAATTACCTAACTACGTTTGTAAACTATAAGTAGATAGTTAGACTAGTTTTCAAGTTATCTAGGCACAAAGTTCCAGTAACTAATTTAGTCAATTTAGTAATATCGCAATAACTTTGCAAGTAGACTAGTTATGAATAAGTGTGTTGCATCAAATTTTAGCTAATTAAATTACCTAACTACATTTGTAAACTATAAGTAGCTAGTTAGACTAGTTTTCAAGTTATCTAGGCACAAAGTTCCAGTAACTAATTTAGTCAATTTCGAGAATTAAACAGATAATTTTGTGATAAGAGAAAAGTGCTTACAATGTGACGAGTCCTGTGGGTAAATTGTTCGGCACGTCGAGGAATGCTGGGCCTGTGCATCGGCATTCCACCTCGTCCTGTTCCAACTCGCAGGAACACTCAGTCGGCGGGGAACCGCCCGCAGGAATTCCGACTCTCTCGCTGCTGCAGTCCGAAACCGCGAGGATCCCGCAGAACATCGCGAATCTGAAACGGCAACGATTATCGCAATTTGCCAAACTGTCGTCCAGTTCTGTTGATTGCCAATCTCTTACCTGCGTGCATCTGTTATCGTTTGTCAAGAATCAATTCGGAAACCAATCAAAATTCAAATGGGTTTCTCTTTCGAACGCGTGTCTAGTTAACTGGATATCCAGTCTATAACTCGTAAATACGCAACGGAAGCCGACAGCTCTCTCAAAAAACAAAAGAGCGCCGAGGGAACTCGATAAATAAAACATTTGCCATTTCCACGAGGATATCGCCAAAACAAATGAAGCGCGACCGGATCTTGAAACGTATATTAAAAGAGGTACGATTTAGGAACACGCTACTAGTCTTAGTTTTTTCCTACGTGGCTTAGTTCCCGAGATAAACGAACTTTAAGTTAAATTGGTTTAGTTACGATAACTTGGTAACTAAATCAGTTAGGGTTAAATCGTTTCTAGAATAGTGTTCAGGATTAAATTATCCACAAAAAAGTCTTAAGATTCGCGGTTCTAGCTTGAATAATGCCAAAGTTACAGACGGTTAAAGTTTTTGCAAAATCCGGAGCAAATAATATTTTCCAAATAACTTTGCTAATTTTGTATAAATAAATTTAACACTACATTCCGGCCGTAGTTTCGGGTTGCAACAACTTCACGTCGCAACAACTTCGCGCCGCAACAACTTCACGCCGTCACTGTTGCCAACTTAATTTTTACCCCAAGTTTGACAGTCTGTAACTTGGAAAATAGAGCAGATAGAAGCTTCTAGTTTCCGGCGTTTGATAAAGGAATTAGTTAACTATCTGTTAAAATTTGGCCTGCCAAATTTGGTGTATGTGAGGTTTTAACCGCGATATTGAAAGCTTTGCAAAAACTTGGGCGTCAAATTCGCAAACTGGGAATTGTATCGTTTTTTTTTTTACTTGCTTGGTAAAAAGCACAGATTTGCAAATACAGTGTTGGTTTTAGTTTTATTCCATGTGATCTACTGCCTGAGATAATCTAAATTTAAGTTGAGACTAAGTTAACTTACTTTAGTTAAGATAACTTGGTAACTACTACAGTTAGGGTTAAATCGTTTGTAGAATAGCCCTCAGGATTGAATTAGCCACAAAAAAGTCTTAAGGGTCGTGGTTGTAACTTAAATAGTGCCAAAGTTACAAAGGCGTTTTTGCAAAATCCTGTGCAAATAATATTTTTCAAATAACTTTGCTAATTCGTTATAAACAAATCTAACGCTACATTCCAGTCGTAGATTCGGGTTGCAACAACTTCAGGTCGCAACAACTTCGCGTTGCAACAACTTCACGCCGTCACTGTTACCAACTTAATTTTTAGCCCAAGTTTGACAGTCTGTAACTTGGAAACTAGAGTAGATAGAAGCTTGTGGTTTTCGGTGTTTGATAAAAGAATTAGTTAACTAAGTGTTTGCCAAATTTGGTATGTCTACCTAGTCTATTAACTTAGTTACAGCTGAAAAACTAGTAGACTAAACAGTTTAGTGACTTTGAAATTCGCATAGCTGTAGTTTACTAAATACTTTAGATATCCTCGTCTAGTTTTCACTAACTAATACATGGACTAGTCTAGTTTAAGCCAACTAACTAAATAAAATTTTATCCACGCTACTGACGTAGTTATAAATGAAAAACTAGTAGGTTTCCAGTTCCTGGATTTTCAAACTCAAATCGACGTAGTTTACTAAATGTTTAAGATATCGCCGTCTAGTTTTCAGTAACTAATACCTGAACTAGTCTAGTTTAAGTCAACTTAACAAAGAATTTTTAGCTACCCTACTGAGATAGTTATAACAGAACAACTAGTAGCCTTCCAGTTTCTTGATGTTCAAATTCAAATCGATGCAGTTTACTAAATATTTAAGATATCGCCGGCTAGTTACCACTAACTAACAGAATCTAGTTTCAGCCAATATCAAAAGATTCGATTTGAATCTAGTTTTAGCCAATATTAAACGATTTAATATGAATCTAGTCTAGCTACTCGAACTATATCTAGCCAAACCGGAAATTCAAACCGGAAATGATTTTTTCCGACCGGAAACTCGAGTTTTCAAGTCCACTCTCGCGTTTCCGTTCGCAATTTTCCTGAGAAAATCGCACACTAAATATCAAGTTTTATTAGTACAGAGACGATGAGCATTAACCAAGTGCGCTATTTAGAGCGGATCCATTGCGCACTTAACACAACTAGGTCAACACCAATCGGACAATGTCTTAGCTTGTCTAGTTCAACTACCTGTACAGTCTAAAACTAAGCCAAGGAACCAAACCGCGAATAATTCGGTTAATACTTAAATCACAAACTTGAAACTAAGTTTAATGCTAAGTTGACTGATTTAGCTAGAGAACGTCGAAAACTAGATGGTTCTACGTAGCCTAGTTCGCGAGTTATCAAAGGTTAAAGTTGGCTAGTTTTTGTTTTTGTTTGGGGTGGAAGTTAAGTTGGTAACGCTGCGGGAGGGAAGTTGTTGCGGCGTGAAGTTAGGAGCGAGGGTTATGTCTGCTAGTGGCGAGTTTAATGAAATGGGTTTAGTTCAAATAAGTTTGGGTCTATGTAGAAAGTGAGTTTAGATAATCGTTATCGGGGCTTGGATAACTAGTTTGAGTGAATGACGGACGTCGATTGCGTTTTGTTTGAAGTGTAGATGTAATGTGTTTAGATTACGATCTGGTTATTTAGAGCGATTGATATTCGTTTGTCGGCGGTTGCGGTTGTTTTGTCAGGCTTTTGTTTTGTTGTACGTTGACAGAATACTTGATGTTGTTGTTAGTTTAGATTTGTTGGAGTGGAAACGGGAGTTTGACGGGTGAGCGCGAATTTTGGCGATAGCGACGGCAATGTTCGCGCGATTTATGCGAGTTCGCCGGTTTCTTGTAAGGTTTTCGAGTCTCTGCAAGATTTATTTCATGCGTTTTCTCGAAATTCCCTGCAGTTTCCGAGGAAATTCAAGTTGAATTTCCAGTTTTTTTTTAACGTTTTTCGCGTTTTTTTCGCGTTTTCCCTACGGGAAACAAAAGACAACCGATGATTTCCTTCCGCAAAATTCAATTTTAGACAACTTTCATTCAAAACATTTTTCGAAATTTCCAAAACTTAAAGTAAGAGAAGGTTGTGTTAGGTTAGGTATGTTGGCGGTAAATTTGAATTTGGTAAAACTTCAACCGGCTGTAAGATTTTAGTTCGAGGAGATTTTAAAAAATGTTTCGGATAAAGTTTGTAGCTAAATCAGTTTTCTTTCGAAAAGTGCTCTTTGGTTTTTGCGAAATTTTGCGTTTTAATGCGGATAACTCGCGAAAAATAAAAAAACCCGTTGTAAATTGAGTGAAAATTGTATGGAACTTCAACCGGCTGTAAGTTTTTGGTTTAAGCAGATTTTAAAAAATGTTTCGAATGAAGTTTGTAGATAAATCAGTTCGCTGTCGAAAAGTGCTCTTTTGTTTTTGCGAAATTTTGCGTTTTAAAGCAGATAATTCGCGAAAACGTAAAAAACGTTGGAAATTGAGTGAAAAAGCGTCGATTTGGCTTTGCCCAACTAGAAAGACATCAGTTTGGCGTTTTGTTGAGTTTATGCAACTATTTGGATGTTTTTTGAGAAGTTTTGTTTAAGTGCGCTGAAGTTGTTGCGGGGTGAAGTTAAAAAAATACGTTGGCGGGAAATTTGAATTTTGTGAAACTTCAACCGGCTGTAAGATTTTGGTTTGAGGAGATTTTAAAAAATGTTTCGGATGAAGTTTGTAGATAAATCAGTTCGCTGTCGAAAAGTGCTCTTTGGTTTTTGCGAAATTTTGCGTTTTAATGCGAATAATTCGCGAAAACGTAAAATCGCGTTGTAAATTGGTTGAAAATTTTATGGAACTTCAACCGGCTGTAAGTTTTTGGTTTAAGCAGATTTTAAAATTTTTTTCGGATAAAGTTTGTAGATAAATCAGTTCGCTGTCGAAAAGTGCTCTTTAGTTTTTGCGAAATTTTGCGTTTTAAATCAGATAATTCGCGAAAACGTAAAAAACGTTGGAAATTGGGTGAAAAGCGTCGATTTGGCTTTGCCCAACTAGAAAGACATCAGTTTGGCGTTTTGTTGAGTTTATGCAACTATTTGGGTGTTTTTGAGAAGTTTCGTTTTAGTGAGCTGAAGTTGTTGCGGGGTGAAGTCGAAAAAATACGTTGGCGGGAAATTTGAATATTGTCAATCTTTAACCGGCTGTAAGATTTTAGTTCGAGGAGATTTTAAAAAATGTTTCGAATAAAGTTTGTAGGTAAATCAGTTCGCTGTCGAAAAGTGCTCTTAGCTTTTTTCAAAATTTTGCATTTTAATGCGGATAATTCGCGAAAACGTAAAAAACCCGTTGTAAATTGGGTGAAAATTTTATGGAACTTCAACCGGCTGTAAGTTTTTGGTTTTAGGAGATTTTAAAAAATGTTTGGAATGAAGGTTATAGGTAAATCAGTTGGCTCTCGAAAAGTGCTCTTTGGTTTTTGCGAAATTTTGCGTTTTAAAGCGGATAATTCGCCAAAACGTAAAAAACGTTGTAAATTGAGTGAAAAAGGGTCGGTTTCATTTTGCCCAACTGGAAATACACTAGTTTGGAGTTTTGTTGAGTTTATGCAACTATTTGGGTGTTTTTTGAGAAGTTTCGTTTAAGTGAGCTGAAGTTGTTACGGGGTGAAGTTGAAAAAATACGTTGGCGGGAAATTTGAATTTTGTGAAACTTCAACCGGCTGTAAGATTTTAATTTGAGGAGATTTTAAAAAATGTTTCGGATGAAGTTTGTAGGTAAATCATTTCGCTGTCGAAAAGTGCTCTTTGGTTTTTGCGAAATTTTGCGTTTTAATGCGGATAATTCGTGAAAACGTAAAAAACCGTTGTGAATTGGGTGAAAATTTTATGGACCTTCAACCGCCTGTAAGTTTTTGGTTTGAGGAGATTTTAAAAAATGTTTGCAATGAAGTTTATTGGTAAATCAGTTGGCTCTCGAAAAGTGCTCTTTGGTTTTTGCGAATATTTGCGTTTTAAAACAGATAACTCGCGAAAATGTAAAAAAACGTTGGAAATTGAGTGAAAAAGCGTCGGTTTGGCTTTGCCCAACTAGAAACACACCAGTTTGGGGTTTTGCTGAGTTTATGCAACTATTTGGGTGTTTTTGAGAAGTTTCGTTTTAGTGAGCTGAAGTTGTTGCGGGGTGAAGTTGAAAAAATACGTTGGCGGGAAATTTGAATATTGTCAATCTTTAACCGGCAGTAAGATTTTAGTTCGAGGAGATTTTAAAAAATGTTTCGAATAAAGTTTGTAGGTAAATTAGTTCGCTGTCGAAAAGTGCTCTTAGCTTTTTTCAAAATTTTGCATTTTAATGCGGATAATTCGCGAAAACGTAAAAAACCCGTTGTAAATTGGGTGAAAATTTTATGGAACTTTAACCGGCTGTAAGTTTTTGGTTTTAGGAGATTTAAAAAAATGTTTCGGATGAAGTTTGTAGGTAGATTAGTTGGCTCTCGAAAAGTGCTCTTTAGTTTTTGCGAAATTTTGCATTTTAAAGCGGATAATTCGCGAAAACCTAAAAACCGTTGGAAATTGAGTGAAAAACCGTCAGTTTGGCTTTGTCCAACTGGAAATGCACTAGTTTGGCGTTTTGTTGCGTTTATGCAACTATTTGGGTGTTTGTTGAAGAGTTTCGTTTTAGTGAACTGAAGTTGTTGCGGGGTAAAGTTGAAAAATTACGTTGGCGGGAAATTTGAATTTTGTGAAATTTCAACCGGCTGTAAGATTTTAGTTCGAGGAGATTTAAAAAAATGTTTCGGATGAAGTTTGTAGGTAAATCAGTTCGCTGTCGAAAAGTGCTCTTTGGTTTTTGCGAAATTTTGCGATTTAATGCGGATAATTCGCGAAAACGTAAAATCCCGTTGTAAATTGGTTGAAAATTTTATGGAACTTCAACCGGCTGTAAGTTTTTGGTTTAAGCAGATTTTAAAAAATGTTTCGAATGAAGTTTGTAGGTAAATCAGTTGGCTTTCGAAAAGTGCTCTTTGGTTTTTGCGAAATTTTGCGTTTTAAATCAGATAATTCGCGAAAACGTAAAAAACGTTGGAAATTGAGTGAAAAAGCGTCGATTTGGATTTGCCCAACTAGAAAGACATCAGTGTGACGTTTTGTTGAGTTTATGCAACTATTTGGGTGTTTTTTGAGAAGTTTCGTTTTAGTCAGATGAAGTTGTTGCGGGGTGAAGTGGAAAAATTACGTTGGCGGGAAATTTGAATTTCGTGTAATTTCAACCGGTTGTAACATTTTAATTCGAGGAGATTTTAAAAAATGTTCCGGATGAAGTTTTTAGGTAAAACAGTTGGCTGTCGAAAAGTGCTCTTTTGTTTTTGCGAATATTGACGTTTTAAAACAGATAATTCGCGAAAACCTAAAAAAAACGTTGGAAATTGAGTGAAAAGGCGTCGGTTTGTCTTTGCCCAACTAGAAACACACCAGTTTGGGGTATTGCTGAGTTTAGGCAACTATTTGGGTGTTTTTGAGAAGTTTCGTTTTAGTGAGCTGAAGTTGTCGCGGGGTGAAGTTGAAAAAATACGTTGGCGGGAAATTTGAATATTGTCAATCTTTAACCGGCTGTAAGATTTTAGTTCGAGGAGATTTTAAAAAATGTTTCGAATAAAGTTTGTAGGTAAATCAGTTCGCTGTCGAAAAGTGCTCTTAGCTTTTTTTAAAATTTTGCATTTTAATGCGGATAATTCGCCAAAACGTAAAAAACCCGTTGTAAATTGGGTGAAAATTTAATGGAACTTCAACCGGCTGTAAGTTTTTGGTTTTAGGAGATTTTAAAAAATGTTTGGAATGAAGGTTATAGGTAAATCAGTTGGCTCTCGAAAAGTGCTCTTTGGTTTTTGCGAAATTTTGCGTTTTAAAGCGGATAATTCGCCAAAACGTA
The DNA here is from genome assembly GCA_944588485.1 of Phosphuga atrata. Taxonomy (NCBI): domain Eukaryota; kingdom Metazoa; phylum Arthropoda; class Insecta; order Coleoptera; family Silphidae; genus Phosphuga; species Phosphuga atrata. Next base: position 29,046,950 of record OX155906.1, read on the forward strand.
AAAAACGTTGTAAATTGAGTGAAAAAGGGTCTGTTTCGTTTTGCCCAACTGGAAATACACTAGTTTGGAGTTTTGTTGAGTTTATGCAACTATTTGGGTGTTTTTTGAGAAGTTTCGTTTAAGTGAGCTGAAGTTGTTACGGGGTGAAGTTGAAAAAATACGTTGGCGGGAAATTTGAATTTTGTGAAACTTCAACCGGCTGTAAGATTTTAATTTGAGGAGATTTTAAAAAATGTTTCGGATGAAGTTTGTAGGTAAATCATTTCGCTGTCGAAAAGTGCTCTTTGGTTTTTGCGAAATTTTGCGTTTTAATGCGGATAATTCGTGAAAACGTAAAAAACCGTTGTGAATTGGGTGAAAATTTTATGGACCTTCAACCGCCTGTAAGTTTTTGGTTTGAGGAGATTTTAAAAAATGTTTGCAATGAAGTTTATTGGTAAATCAGTTGGCTCTCGAAAAGTGCTCTTAGGTTTTTGCGAATATTTGCGTTTTAAAACAGATAACTCGCGAAAATGTAAAAAAACGTTGGAAATTGAGTGAAAAAGCGTCGGTTTGGCTTTGCCCAACTAGAAAGACATCAGTTTGGCGTTTTGTTGAGTTTATGCAACTATTTGGGTGTTTTTTGAGAAATTTCGTTTTAGTCAGCTGAAGTTGTTGCGGGGTGAAGTTGAAAAATTACGTTGGCGGGAAATTTGAATTTTGTGAAATTTCAACCGGCTGTAAGATTTTAGTTCGAGGAAATTTTAAAAAATGTTTCGGATGAAGTTTGCAGGTAAATCAGTTCGCTGTCGAAAAGTGCTCTTTGATTTTTGCAAAATTTTGCGTTTTAAAGCGGATAATTCGCCAAAACGTAAAAAACGTTGTAAATTGAGTGAAAAAGGGTCGGTTTCGCTTTGCCCAACTGGAAATACACTAGTTTGGCGTTTTGTTGAGTTTATGCAACTATTTGGGTGTTTTCTGAGAAGTTTCGTTTAAGTGAGCTGAAGTTGTTGCGGTGTGAAGTTGAAAAAATACGTTGGCGGGAAATTTGAATTTTGTGAAATTTCAACCGGTTGTAAGATTTTAGTTTGAGGAGATTTTAAAAAATGTTTCGGATAAAGTTTGTAGGTAAATCAATTCGCTGTCGAAAAGTGCTCTTTGGTTTTTGCGAAATTTTGCGTTTAAAAGCGGATAATTCACGAAAACGTAAAAAAACGTTGGAAATTGAGTGAAAAAGCGTCAGTTTGGCTTTGTCCAACTGGAAATGCACTAGTTTGGCGCTTTGTTCAGTTTATGCAACTATTTGGGTGTTTTTGAGAAGTTTCGTTTTAGTGAGCTGAAGTTGTTGCGGGGTGAAGTTGAAAAAATACGTTGGCGGGAAATTTGAATATTGTCAATCTTTAACCGGCTGTAAGATTTTAGTTCGAGGAGATTTTAAAAAATGTTTCGGATGAAGTTTGTAGGTAAATCAATTGGCTTTCGAAAAGTGCTCCTTGGTTGTTGCGAAATTTTGCGTTTAAAAGCGGATAATTCACGAAAACGTAAAAAAACGTTGGAAATTGAGTGAAAAAGCGTCAGTTTCGCTTTGTCCAACTGGAAATGCACTAGTTTGGCGTTTTGTTGCGTTTATGCAACTATTTGGGTGTTTGTTGAAGAGTTTCGTTTTAGTGAACTGAAGTTGTTGCGGGGTAAAGTTGAAAAATTACGTTGGCGGGAAATTTGAATTTTGTGAAATTTCAACCGGCTGTAAGATTTTAGTTCGAGGAGATTTTAAAAAATGTTTCGGATGAAGTTTGCAGGTAAATCAGTTCGCTGTCGAAAAGTGCTCTTTGATTTTTGCAAAATTTTGCGTTTTAAAGCGGATAATTCGCCAAAACGTAAAAAACGTTGTAAATTGAGTGAAAAAGGGTCGGTTTCGCTTTGCCCAACTGGAAATACACTAGTTTGGCGTTTTGTTGAGTTTATGCAACTATTTGGGTGTTTTTTGAGAAGTTTTGTTTAAGTGAGCTGAAGTTGTTGCGGTGTGAAGTTGAAAAAATACGTTGGCGGGGAATTTGAATTTTTTGAAAATTCAACCGGCTGTAAGATTTTAGTTTGAGGAGATTTTAAAAAATGTTTTGAATGAAGTTTGTAGGTAAATCTGTTGTGCTCTTTGGTTTTTGCGAAATTTTGCGTTTTAAAGCGCGTAACTCGCGAAAACGTAAAAAAACCGTTGTTGAATTGGGTGAAAATTTTATGGAACTTTAACGGGCTGTAAGTTTTTGGTTTGAGGAGATTTAAAAAAAATTGCAATGAAGTTTATAGGTAAATCAGTTGGCTTTCGAAGAGTGCTCTTTGGTTTTTGCGAAATTTTGCGTTTTAAAGCAGATAATTCGCGAAAACCTAAAAAAACGTTGGGAATTGAATGAAAAAATCGTCGGTTTGGCTTTGCCCAACTAGAAATACACTAGCTTGGCGTATTGTTGAGTTTATACAACTATTTGCGTGTTTTTTGAGAAGTTTCGTTTTAGTGAACTGAAGTTGTTGTGGGGTGAAGTTGAAAAATTACGTGGCGGGAAATTTGAATTTTGTGAAACTTTAAGCGGCTGTAATATTTTAGTTTGAGGTAATTTTCGTATTAGTGAGGTGAAATTGTTGCGGCTTGAAGTTGTTGCAAGCTGACGTTGGCGGCGCGTTCCCGACAACGCGCCACCTTTTCGCGTTTTTTACACGTTTTACTTCGAAAAAACAAAAGACAACCCATAATTTCCTCGCAGAAAATTCTATTCTCTACAACCTTCGCTTCAATTTTTTCCTGAAATTTCCTTTACTTTCAAAGTTATCGCGCCTGCACCAAAAGCGTTATTACTAATTACATTTTCCCCGGTAACTATCTCAATAAAACGCAAATTTTACTACGTCTAGGCTTGATTTCATACGTGGCGTTGCCTCTCACGCAGACTAATTTCGATCCGTTGAAATATTCAAAGGGAGATTGAGTATGCGAAGGTGAAATCTCGAGATTTGTCGAAGAGCGTGAATGAAAAGAGCGTAAAATGGAGCACGTCGATAAGTGTATTTAAAGGAGCGTTATAAACGGGAATAAGTCAAATTGCCTGAAGGTGCGAGTTGGATTGAATCCAAGTCGATAGCAAACAGAGGGATTGGTTCAAACCGTCTCAACTTGCACGTTTCGCGTCCAATCCAATAAAACAAACGTTTTTATGCAGACTATTGAACCATCTACAAGTCTTATTTCAAAGAGTTTTCAATATTTCCGGAAGTTTTTGAATTACAGTCCGATAAAGCCAAACCGACGCTATTCCACTCAATTTCGAACGTTTTTCGCGAATTATCCGCATTAAAACGCAAAATTTCGCAAAAATCAAAGAGCACTCTTCGACAGAGAACTGATTTACCTACAAACTCTATCCGAAACAATTTTTAAAATCTCCTCGAATTAAAATCTTACAGCCGGTTGAAGTTTCACAAAATTCAAATTTGCCGCGAACGTATTGTTTCAACTTCAACCCGCAACAACTTCAACTCAATAGAACGAAACTTCTCAAAAAACACCCAAATAGTTGCATAAACTCAACAAAACGTCAAAATGGTGTATTTCCATTTAGGCAAAGCCAAACCGACGATTTTTCACTCAACGTTTTTTTACGTTTTTGCGAATTATCCGCTTTAAAACGCAAATTTTCGCAAAAACCAAACAGTACTTTTCGACAGCCAAATGAATTACCTACAAACTTCATGCAAAACATTTTTTAAAATCTCTTAAAACCAAAAACTTACAGCCGGTTGAATTTCCATAAAATTTTCACCCAATTTACAAAGGTTTTTTTACGATTTCGCGAATTATCCCGCATTAAAACGCAAAATTTCGCAAAAATCAAAGGGCACTTTTCGACAGCGAACTGATTTACCTACAAACTTCATCCGAAACATTTTTTAAAATCTCCTCAAACTAAAATTTTACAGCTGGTTGAAGTTTTACAAAATTCAAATTTCCCGCCAACGTATTGTTTCAACTTCACCCCGCAACAACTTCAGCTTACTATAACGAAACTTCTCAAAAAACACCCAAATAGTCGCATAAACTCAACAAAACGCCAAACTGGTGTATTTCTAGTTGGGCAAAGCCAAACCGACGCTTTCTCACGCAATTTCCTAAGTTTTCGCGAATTCTCCGCTTTAAAACGCAAAATTTCGCAAAAACCAAAGAGCAGTTTTCGAGAGCCAACTGAATTTCCTACAAACTTTATCCGAAACATTTTTTAAAATTAGCTAAAACCAACAACTTACAGCCGGTTGAAATTCCATAAAATTTTCACTTAAATTACAACGGGTTTTTACGATTTCGCGCAATTATCAGCATTAAAACGCAAAATTTCGAAAAAACTAAAGAGCACTTTTCGACGGCGAACTGATTCACCAACAAACTTTATCCAAAACAGTTTTTCAAATCTCCTCAAACTAAAATCTTACAGCCGGTTGAAATTTCACAAAATTTAAATTTCCCGCCACGTATTGTTCCAACTTCACCCCGCAACAACTTCAGCTCACTAAAACGAAACTTCTCTAAAAACACCAAAATAGTTGCATAAACTCAATAAAACGCCAAATTGGTGTATTTCTAGTTCGGCAAAGCCAAACCGACGCTTTTTCATTCAATTTCCAACGTTTTTTTACGTTTTCGCGAATTATCCGCTTTAAAACGCAAAATTTTGCAAAAATCAAAGAGCACTTTTCGACAGCGAACAGATTTACCTACAAACTTTATCTGAAACATTTTTTAAAATCTCCTCAAACTAAAATCTTACAGCCGCTTGAAATTTTACAAAATTCAAATTAGTAGGGAAAGATGATTCCTTCTAGACCACCCTCCACCTCCACTGTCGTGCGCATGCGCGATGACCTTTGACCCCCTAACCTTGTCCCCCTAACCTTAACCTCTGACCTTGACAATTCCGATTTCGACTGCCAGCTTCGACTTCCGGCTTCGACTTGCGGTTTCCGGTTTCGACTTGCGGTTTCCGGTTTCGACTTCCGACCTCCATTTCCGGAACTTCCAGATGCGCGGGAAAATTAAAACAATAGACGCGAGGCGGAGACATTCAAAATTAGATCCTGTTGAGGCAAATGATGTGTGAAGTTGGCTGCATATATCAACGAGACCAAATACATGAGACTAGACAGACGGGGCTCCATGAGACTAAATACATGAGACTAGATAGACGGGACTAAATACATGAGACTAGATAGACGGGACTAAATACATGGGACTAGATAGATTGGGCTAGATACATGAGACTAGATAGACGAGGCTGACTAGATAGAGGGGCTAGATAGACGAGGCTAGATAGACGGGGCTAGATACATGAGACTAGACAGACGAAGCTAAATACATTAAACTGGTTAAGATTGAACTAAAATATATAAGGGATGGTTTAATTTAACTAAAATATATTTTCAATTGTTTTTTCGTTTAACTTAATAAACATAATAAGATTTGAATTTATCAGTAGTCAGTTAAGCGTAACAGGATGTTTGTGTATGTCAGTGTAATCAATTTCTTAAAATTGTTTCTCGTATTTGTTTTTACCCACGGTAAACAGGGTGTGAGGTCTATGTGACCCCACGCTAAACAGGGTGTGAGGTCTATGTAACCCCACGCTAAACAAGGTGTGAGGTCACATAGACCTCACACCCTATCTAGTCTCATGTATTTAGTCCCGTCTATCTAGTCTCATGTATTTAGTCTCATGGATCTAGCCCCGTCTGTCTAGTCTCATGTATTTAGTCTCATGGATCTAGCCCCGTCTGTCTAGTCTCATGTATTTAGTCTCATGGATCTAGCCCCGTCTGTCTAGTCTCATGTATTTAGTCTCATGGATCTAGCCCCGTCTGTCTAGTCTCATGTATTTAGTCTCATGGATCTAGCCCCGTCTGTCTAGTCTCATGTATTTAGTCTCATGAATCTAGCCCCGTCTGTCTAGTCTCATGCATTTAGTCTCATGGATCTAGCCCCGTCTGTCTAGTCTCATGTATTTAGTCTCATGGATCTAGCCCCGTCTGTCTAGTCTCATGTATTTAGTCTCATGGATCTAGCCCCGTCTGTCTAGTCTCATGTATTTAGTCTCATGGATCTAGCCCCGTCTGTCTAGTCTCATGTATTTAGTCTCATGAATCTAGCCCCGTCTGTCTAGTCTCATGCATTTAGTCTCATGGATCTAGCCCCGTCTGTCTAGTCTCATGTATTTAGTCTCATGGATCTAGCCCCGTCTGTCTAGTCTCATGTATTTAGTCTCATGGATCTAGCCCCGTCTGTCTAGTCTCATGTATTTAGTCTCATGGATCTAGCCCCGTCTGTCTAGTCTCATGTATTTAGTCTCATGAATCTAGCCCCGTCTGTCTAGTCTCATGCATTTAGTCTCATGGATCTAGCCCCGTCTGTCTAGTCTCATGTATTAAGTCTCATGGATCTAGCCCCGTCTGTCTAGTCTCATGCATTTAGTCTCATGGATCTAGCCCCGTCTGTCTAGTCTCATGTATTTAGTCTCATGGATCTAGCCCCGTCTGTCTAGTCTCATGTATTTAGTCTCATGGATCTAGCCCCGTCTGTCTAGTCTCATGTATTTAGTCTCATGGATCTAGCCCCGTCTGTCTAGTCTCATGCATTTAGTCTCATGGATCTAGCCCCGTCTGTCTAGTCTCATGTATTTAGTCTCATGGATCTAGCCCCGTCTGTCTAGTCTCATGTATTTAGTCTCATTGATATATGGAACCAACTTCACACCTCATTTGTCTCAACAGGATCTAATTTTGAATTTCCCCGCCTCGCGTCTATTTTTTGAATTTTCCCGCGCATCTGGAAGTTCCGGAAATGGAGGCCGGAAGTCGAAACCGGAAACCGAAAGTCGAAGCCGGACGTCAAACCGGAAGCTGAAACAAAAAACCGGAAGTGTCAAGGTCAGAGGTCAAGGTTAGGGGGTCAAAGGTCATCGCGCATGCGCACGACAGTGGAGGGTCTAGAAGGAATCATCTTTCTCTACTCAAATTTCGCGCCAATGTAATTTTTCAACTTCACCCCGCAACAGCTTCAACTCACTAAAACGAAACTTCTCAAAAAACACCCAAATAGTCGCATAAAGTCAACAAAATGCCACGCTGGTGTATTTCTAGTTGGGCAAAGCCAAACCGACGCTTTTTCACTCAATTTCCAATGTTTTTTTAACTTTTTCGCGAATTATCCGCTTTAAAACGCAAAATTTCGGAAAAACTAAAGAGCACTTTTCGAGAGCCAACGGAATTACCTACAAACTTCATCCGAAACATTTTTTGAAATCTCCTCAGACAAAAGGCTTACAGCCTGTTGAAGTTCGATTAAAAGTTTCGCTCAATTTACAACGGTTTTTTTACGTTTTCGCAAATTATCCGCATTAAAACGCAAAATTTCGCAAAAACCAAAGAGCACTCTTCGACAGCAAACTAATTTACCTACAAACTTCATCCGCGTAAGATATTTTGAAATATCCTCAAACTAAAAACTTAGAGCCGGTTGAAGTTTAACAAAATTCAAATATACCGCCAACATACCTAACCTAACATAACCTTCTCTTACTTGTAAGTAATGAAAATTAACGAAATTTGTAACGAAAAATGTTTTGAATGAAAGTTGTATAAAATTGAATTTTCTGTGAGGAAATCATCGGTTGTCTTTTGTTTCCTGGAAGGAAACCGCCAAAAAACACAAAAACCTTAAAATTTCCGAAAGTTAAAATTGCATCTCGAAACTGCAGGGAATTTCGAAAAAACGCGTGAAATAAAACTTGCAGAGAATCGAAAACGCTACAAGAAACCGGCGAACTCGCATAAATCGCAACAACATTGCCGACGCTATCGCCAAAATTCGCGCTCAAACTCCCGTTTCCACTCCAGCAAATCAAACCTAACAACGACATCAAGTATCCCGTCAACATACAACAAAACAAAAGCCTGATAAAACAACCGCAACCGACAAACGAATTTCAATCGCTCTAAATAACCAGATCGTATTCTAAACACATTACATCTACATTTCAAACAAAACACAATCGACGTGCGTCAATCACTCAAACTAGTTATCCAAGCCCCGATAACTATTATCTAAACTCACTTTCTATATAGACTCAAACTCATTTGAACTAAACTCGCCATTCAATATTTCCCGCGCAGACATAAACCTCGCTCATAACTTCACACCGCAACAACTTCACTTTGCAACAACTTCCAGCCAGCGGCGTTACCAACCTAACTTCCACCCCAAACAAAAAAAACTAGCCAACTTCAACCGTTGATAACTCACGAACTAGGCTAGTTAGAACCATCTAGTTTTCAACGTTCTCTAGCTAAATCAGTCAACTAAGCATTAAACTTAATTTCAAGTTTGTGACTTGTATTAACCGAATTATTCGCAGTTTGGTACCTCAGCTAAGCTTTAGACTGTACAGGTAGTTTAACTAGACAAGCTAAGACATTGTCCGATTGGTGCTGACCCAGTTGTGTTAAGTGCGCTTTAAATAGCGCACTAGGTTAGTGCACATCTTCTCTGTACTAATAAAACTTGATATTTAGCGTGCGATTTTCTCAGGAAAATTGCGAACGGAAACGCGAGAGTGGACTTGAAAACTCGAGTTTCCGGTCGGAAAAAACGATTTCCGGTTTGAATTTTCCAGCCGGGATACTGTTTGGCTAGATATAGTTCGAGTGGCTGGACTAGATCCATATCAAATCGTTTAATACTGGCTAGAACTAGATTCAAATCAAATCTTTTAATATTGGCTGAAGCTAGATTCAATTAGTTAGTAGCTAGTGGAAACTAGGCGGCGATATCTTAAATATTGAATAAACTGCATCGATTTGAATTTGAACCTCAAGAAACTGGAAGGCTACTAGTTGTTCTGTTGTAACTATCTTAGTAGAGTAGCTAAAATATACTTTATTAAGTTAACTTACACTAGTCTAGTTCAGGTATTGGTTACTGGAAACTAGACGGCGATATCTTAAATATTTAGTAAACTATGTCGATTTGAGTTTGAAAATCTAGAAACTGGAAAGCTACTAGTTTTTCATTTATAACTACGTCAGTAGCGTAGATAAAATATTATTTAGTTAGGTGGCTTAAACTAGACTAGTCCAGGTATTGGTTAGTGAAAACTAAACGAAGATATCTAAAGTATTTAGTAAACTACAGCTATGCGAATTTCAAAGTCAATAAATTGTTAATCTACTAGTTTTTCGGCTGTAACTAAGTTAGTAGACTAGGTAGACATACCAAATTTGGCAAACATTTAGTTAACTAATTCTTTTATCAAACACCGAAAACTAGAAGCTCTCTATCTCTCTAGTTCTCCTCTAGTTTCCAAGTTATAGACTGTCAAACTTGGGCTAAAAATTGAGTTGGCAACAGTGACGGCGTGAAGTTGTTGCAACGCGAAGTTGTTGCGAGCTGAAGTTGTTGCAACCCGAATATACGACTGAAATGTAGTGTTAGATTTATTTATACCGAATTAGTAAAGTTATTTGAAAATATTATTTGCAGGATTTTGCAAAAATTTTGAGGCTCTGTAACTTTGGCAATTTTCAAGCTAGAACCACGATCCTTAAGATTTTTCTGTGGCTAATTTAATCCTGAACGCTATTCTACAAACGATTTAACCCTATCTGTAGTAGTTACCAAGTTATCTTAACTAAAGTAAGTTAGCTTAGTCTTAACTTAAAGTTAGATTATCTCAAGAACTAGATCACGTGGAAAAAAACTAAAACCAACACTGTATTCGCAAATCTCTGCTTTCTACCAAGCAAATAAAAAAAGCGATACAATTCCCAGTTTGCGAATTTGACGTTTGCGAATTGACGAAGTTTCTTCAAAACTTTAAATATCACGGTTAAAATCTCACATGCACCAAATTTGGCAAACACCTAGTTAACTAATTCCTTTATCAAACACCGAAAACTACAAGCTTCTATCTACTCTAGTTTCCAAGTTACAGACTGTCAAACTTGGGCTAAAAATTAAGTTGGTAACAGTGACGGCGTGAAGTTGTTGCAACGCGAAGTTGTTGCGACCTGAAGTTGTTGCAACCCGAATCTACGGCTGAAATGTAGCGTTAGATTTGTTTATAACGAATTAGCAAAGTTATTTGAAAAATATTATTTGCACAGGATTTTTCAAAAACGCCTTTGTAACTTTGGCACTATTTAAGTTAGAACCACGACCCTTAAGACTTTTTTGTGGCTAATTTAATCCTGAGGGCTATTCTATAAACGATTTAACCCTAACTGTAGTAGTTACCAAGTTATCTTAACTAAAGTAAGTTTACTTAGTCTTAACTTAAATTTAGATTATCTCAGGAACTAGATCACATGGAATAAAACTAAAACCAACACTGTATTCGCAAATCTGTGCTTTCTACCAGGCAAATAAAAAAAAACGATGCAAATCCAAGTTTGCGAATTTGACGCCAAAGTTGTTGCCAAACTTTCATTATCGCGGTTAAAATCTCACATACACCAAATTTGGCAAACACCTAGTTAACTAATTGCTTTATCAAACACCGAAAACTAAAAGCTTCTATCTAGTATAGTTTCCAATTTACAGACTGTCAAACTTGGGCTAAAAATTAAGTTGGTTAAGTTAACAGTGACGGCGTGAAGTTGTTGAAACGCGAAGTTGTTTGCAAAAACTCAACAAAAGCTTTTTCACACAATTTCCAACGTTATTTTACGTTTGCGCGAATTATCCGCTTTAAAAAGCAAAATTTCGTTAAAACCAAGGAGCACTTTTCGAGAGCCAACTGATTTACCTACAAACTTCATCCGAAATATTTTTTTAAATCTCCTCAAACCAAAAACTTACAGTCGGTTGAAGTTCCATACAATTTTCACCCAATTTACAACGTTTTTTTACATTTTCGCGAATTATCCGCATTAAAACGCAAAATTTCGCAAAAATCAAAGAGCACTTTTCGACAGCGAACTGATTTACCTACATACTTCTTTCGAAACATTTTTTTAAATCTCCTCAAACTAAAATCTTACAGCCGGTTGAAGTTTCACAAAATTCAAATTTCCCGCCAACGTATTTTTTCAACTTCACCCCGCAACAACTTCAGCTCACTAAAACGAAACTTCTCAAAAGCACCCAAATAGTTGCATAAACTCAACAAAACGCCAGACTGTTGTATTTCTAGTTGTGTAAAGCCAACCCGACGCTTTTTCACTCAATTTCCAACGGTTTTTTAAGTTTTCGTGAATTATACGCATAAAAACGCAAAATTTCGCAAAAAGTAAAGAGCACTTTTCGAGAGACAACTGAATTTCCTACAAACTTCATCCGAAACAATTTTTTAAATCTTCTCAAACCAGAAACTTACAGCCGGTTGAAATTCATTAAAATTTTCACCCAATTTACAACACTTTTTTACGTTTTCGCGAATTATCCGCATTAAAACGCAAAATTTCGCAAAACCCAAAGAGCACTTTTCGACAGCTAACTGAATTACCTACAAATTTTATCCGAAACATTTTTGAAATCTCCTCAAACTAAAAACTTAGAGCCGGTTTAAGTTGCACCAAATTCAAATTTCCCGCCAACGCAACCTTGCAACAACTTTACCCCGTAACAACTTCATGCCATTAAAATGAAACTTCCAAATAAACCTAAATAGTTGCATAAACTCAACATAAATCCGAAGAAGTTTATTTCCAGTTAGATAAAGGCAAATCGACGCTTTATCACGCAGGTTCCAACGTTTTCATGAATTATCCGCACTAAATCGCAAAATTTCGCAAAAACCATAGAACACTTTTCAACAGCCAATTGAATATCCTACAAATTTTATTGGAAACATTTTTTGAAATCTCTTGAAATTAAAAACCTACAGCCGGTTGAAATACCACAAATTTTTGACTCAATTGCTAATAGTTATTTACGTTTTCGCGAATTATCCGCACTAAAACGCAAAATTTCGCAAAACCCAAAGAGCAGTTTTCGATACCCAATTAAATTACCTACACAATTTACCCGAAACATTTTTCTAAATCTCTTCAAACTAAAAACTTACAGCCGGTTGAAGTGTCACAAACTTTCCACTCAATCTCTAACGGTTTTTTACGTTTTCGTGAATTATACGCATTAAAACGCAAAAATTTCGCAAAAACCAAAGAATACTTTTCGACAGTCAGATGAATTACCTACAAATTTCATCTAAAACATTTTTTAAAATCTCCTAAAACTAAAAAGTTGGAGCCGGTTGAAATTCCACAAAATTCAAATTTCCCGCCAATGCAACAACTTCATGCCATTAAAATGAAACTTCGAATAAAGCCTAAATAGTTGCATAAACAATAAAATTCCGAAGTAGTTTATTTCCAGTTAGATAAAGCTAAATCGATACTTTATAACGAAGGTTCCAACGTTTTCGCGAATTATCCGCAGTAAATCGCAAAATTTCGCAAAAACTAAAGAGCACTTTCCGACAGTCGGTTGAATTACCTACAAATTTCATCGGAAATATTTTTTGAAATCTCCTCAAACTAAAAACTTAGAGCCAGTTGAAGTTGCATTCAAATTTCCCGCCAACGCAACCTTGTAACAACTTCACCCCGCAACAACTTCATGCCATTAAAATGAAACTTCCAAAAAAAAACTAAATAGTTGAATAAACTCAACAAAGTTCCGAAGTAGTTTATTTCCAGTTAGATAAAGCCAAATCGACGCTTTATCACACAAGTTCCAACGTTTTTGCAAATTATCCGCATTAAATCGCAAAATTACGCAAAAACTAAAGAGCACTTTTCGAGAGCCAACTGAATTACCTACAAACTTCTCCCGAAACATTTTATAGAATCTCTACAAACAAAAAACTTACAGCCGGTTGAAGTGCCACAAACTTTCCACTCAATTTCTAACGTTTTTTTACGTTTTCGCGAATTATCCGCTTTAAAACGCAAAATTTCGCAAAAACTAAAGAGTACTTTTCCCCAGCCAACTAAATTACCTACAAACTTGATCTGAAACATTTGTTAAAATCTCATCAAACTAAAAACTTACAGCCGGTTGAAGCTCTACAAAATTCAAATTGCCTGCCAACGCGCCGCCAACGTCACCTTGCGCAACAACTTCACCCCGCAACAACTTCACCCCACTAAACCGAAAATTCCCAACGAAACAAAAACTCTAAAATAGTTGCATAAACGCAAATCTAATTTATTTCCATTCATAAAAACTCGGATATCTCCACTAGTTTTTAGGTTAGTACTAAGCTATACACGTCAAAATCTAGCTAATTAAATTGCCTAATTAATTTAGTAAAGTACTACTTTGTAGCTAGTTTAATAGCTATGAATTAAAGTTATGAAGGTTTGTAATTGCTACTCGTATTTAAGTTAGTTGTCGCGGAAAAACTTGGATATTTCAGTTAGTTGACTAGGTAGTTTAGTAAGAAAAACGGTTTTATGTACAATATTAAATTAGTTAAGTATTGGTGGGACCTAAAACGTCGTAGCTACCTAATTAATTAAGACGATTAATTGAAAAAAAAATTTAAACTTGTCTTGATTAGTTTAGTAAATATATTAGATGTTAAAGTTTAGTTTACGAGTATTCCTAGCTAAATTAGTTCGGAATAAGTGTACTAAGTTTGAATATTCTACGCAATTTGTTGAGTTAGTTTCAGACTGAAAACTAAGAGATAGTTTTCGATTTGGTTTAGAGTGCTTAGTTTTAAAGCTAGAACCTTCTAGTTTTCACTAATTAATAGCTAGAAGTGTCAAGATTTAGTAGATAGACGGTGCGATGTAATCAGTTCAGCTGGTTAGTGTGATATTTGTGTTTGAAACTTGAAAGGGTCGTGTTGTAGGTTTGGTGGACTGTCGAGGGTGATTCGCAAACGAGACAAAGGAGAAATTTAATAAAACATTTTCCGCGTTGACGTTAAATGAAAGCGATGGGAAATTTGCAAACGAACGTCCATAAATTATGCATCCGCACCGCTGAAAAGCTTTCAAAACACGACTCAAACGTGCTAAGCTTACCGAACGTTACTAATATTGGCTAATAGTTTAGTTTCAGTGGGCTATAGCCTGGTTAGGTTAGGATTAATTAATAGCTTGGTTAGTTAACCAAATTAGTTAGGATGTAAACTAGAAAGTTCTAGCTAGTCTAGATAGTTAGTTATTGAAGAAAAACTAGAAAGGTTGTTTTTGTTTTATGTTAGTTTACTAAATATTGTAGATATTAGTGTGTAGTTGTAAAGCTAAGTGAACTTTTATTTGAAAAAATTTCGCGAATTTCGCTTTGTTCGCGAGTTACAGCGCGAAATTGTTTGCAGATTTTTTAAATTTGGCGCGATAAATGTAGCCGGAGCGAAACGACAAAGACATTTTTGGAAAGCCAACTAAATTCTGCACAGATTTTATCTGGGTCGTTTTCCGCTACACCTTCCGGTTATCCGGCTACGCCCTGCCAAACACGAAAAATATCAATTTTCAAAGTGAAATTAAGTCTGGTTGGGTGGTTTAGACCACTGGGCATGTTTCAGTCTAATTGGAATTATTTTATAAGCTCTAGTTTGTTTTATAATTGAGATTTAATTTTTGAGCGAGGTGAAGTTGTTTCAGCGTGAAGTGTGCAAGCGCGTGTGGTTGCCTACACTTTGGCGGGAATTTCAAATTTACAGTTAACAAACTCGCGCATTTTGCGAATTTCTGTTTAGCAAAAACAGAAAAATTCGCAAAAACATTTGCAACAATTGAGAAAATGTGACGCAATCGAGAGGGTTTTAATTAATTTCGGCGTTAAGCCTCGAGTTGGCCCGTTTTTAGGCGACGAGACAGAACGGAAAAAAATGCCAAAGCCGCGGCGATAAATTCACTTTTCCTCGGAGACACAGCGTATTTGCCCCGCGATATAAATCACACCTTAAATGTTTAATTAACCGAATCACATTCACTCTAAATTGGATTTATTTAAGGAAAATAGATGGAATTGAGTAGATAGAATAGTCTGGTTTTAAAAAGGTATTAGCTAACTATATAACTGCTAAATCTCAAGTATCTAGCTTGAGTATTTGCTGAGCTACCTGACATTTTGTTTGGAGTAAGTAAATTCAAACTGAAATAGTTAACTAGATATATTAGATAGCACCACACAGTTTTCAGTAATTTGTAGCTAACCTAACCTAACTATATAGCTACCAAATCTCAAGTGTCTAGCTTGAGTATTAGCTGAGCTATCTGACATTTCTTTTGGAGTAGGCAAATTCATAACAGAAATAGTTAACTAGATATGTTAGATAGCACCACACAGTTTTCAGTAATTTGTAGCTAACCTAACCTAACTATATAGCTACCAAATCTCAAGTGTCTAGCTTGAGTATTAGCTGAGCTATCTGACATTTCGTTTGGAGTAGGTAAACTCAAACTGAAATAGTTAACTAGATTTGTTAGATAGCACCACACAGTTTTCAGTAATTTGTAGCTAACCTAACCTAAACTAACTATATAGCTACCAAATCTCAAGTGTCTAGTTTGAGTATTAGCTGAGTTATCTGACATTTCGTTTGAAGTAGGCAAATTCAAACTGAAATAGTTAACTAGATATGTTAGATAGCACCACACAGTTTTCAGTTATTTGTAGCTAACCTAACCTAACCTAACTATATAGCTATCAAATGCACCACACAGTTTTCAGTTATTTGTAGCTAACCTAACGTAACTATATAGCTACCAAATCTCAAGTGTCTAGCTTCAGTATTAGCTGAGTTATCTGACATTTCGTTTGAAGTAGGCAAATTCAAACTGAAATAGTTAACTAGATATGTTAGATAGCACAGCACAGTTTTCAGTAATTTGTAGCTAGATTAGTCTAAGATAAGTGAACTAAATTTGACTAGTCTAAATAGCCTGTGGAATTAGTTCTAGTCGAAATTGCAAAGACACTTGCTTTTTGAGTTAGTTAACTAAATATATTAGATATCACCGATTAGTTTTCAGTGATAGTGGTAGTGTATGGAATCTAAATTTAGTATGTAGTCAGTACCATGTAGTTAGTCTGCTGGATTAGTTCGAATTAATTTTTTCCAATTTTCGCACAAATCGAGTTTTAGCATATTTTCGTTTTCACGTCCGGCTGCCTCCCCGATTAAAATCCAGTTCGAGTCCTCACCAATTGCATTTAGTCCAGTAAATTCGCACAGATTGCAAATTTGCATAAAAAAAATCCCACCTAACCTAACCTATTCCTAGATAGATTACATCACCTAATCCAGACTACTAGCTCAACTCTACTATCCAGACTACTAACTCGGCTAGTCTACGACTAGCTCCTTAAATCTAACAAACTAATTCTTAATCTAACGAGTTTTGAGCATCCAAGTCTATTCGAACCAATCCGGTGGAGTAAATAAGACGTGAACGATTGTCGATTGTTTGTGAGTGGATTTGATCAAGTCCAGTCGGTCGTAAAATTGGAAAGGGAAGAGTGCGCGGAATAACTGATCAAGTGAAAATGTATCAAACTTTTCGCAATTTAGTCCGCGAATGTTCCAATCTAATTGGCGGAATTGTCCACTTCGGAAATTAGTATACTACATCGAGGACCACTTGATCAGTTATTACGCGCATCTTCCCGTTCCACTCTGAAATTCGCGGCAATGTATAGGCTAAATCTGCGTGAATTAGTCTACTTCTTGTTAGTATTAAACTTTTCGCAATTTAGTCCGCGAATACTCCAATCTAATTGGCGTCTTTGTCCACTTCGGAAATTAGTATACTACATCGAGGACCACTTGATCAGTTATTCCGCGCACTCTTCCCGTTCCAATTTGAAATTCGCGGCAATATATAGGCAACCATACGCGCTTGCATACTTCACGCTGAAACAACTTCACCTCGCTCAGAAACTAAATCTCAATTATTAAACAAACGAAAGCGAAATAACTAATTCTAAGTAGACTGAAACATGCCCAGTAGTCTAATATACCCAATCAGACTAAATTTCGCGTAATAAATTGTAATACTCTGCGTTTCGTGTTTGGCGGGGCGTAGCCGGAAAACCGGAAGGTGTTCCGGAAAACGACCCAGATAGAATCTGTGCAGAATTTAATCAGCTTTCCGAAAATGTTTTTACCGTTTCGCTCCGGGTACGTTTAGCGCGCCAAATTTAAAAAAATTGCAAACGAAAATTGGCGTGGGAAACATTTCGCGCTGTAACTCCTAAACTAAGCGAAATTTCACAAAGTTTTTCAAATGTAAGTTTTACAGAATTCACTTAACTTTACAACTGCATGCTAACAACTACAATATTTAGTAAACTAAATACAAATTATAACTTAAACCCCTAATCTAGTCTACTAGTCTAGATAGGCGGTATTAGACAATAAAACCTTGTCTGTTTCTCACAGATGGATTAGACTAGCTAGTCCTCTTGAACTAATTATATTCATACATACAAACTAGACTAGTTAAAACGTTGCAATCTCTATTAGTTAGTCTACAACGTGAGTTGAAATTGAAACGACTGTCTGGTTATAGACTATCTCCAATATTTAGACTTGCAGACTAGTTAGAACCTTGAAATTTAAAGCAAATTATAGCTAACTAAATTATCTAAAACCTAGTAAAAAGATGTTAACTAAATCTTTATTAGTTTGTCTACAACGTGAAGTTGAAGTTGAAACTGTCTGATTTTCGACTTTCTAGATTTTCTAGACTTGTAGACTAGTTAGAACCTTGAATTTTTCCGCAAATAATAGTTAACTAACCACTAGTTAATACCAGACAACTCAATCTGTTTAAATTATTCTACTTATTGTTCGTATCAAACTTTTCGCAATTTAGTCCGCGAATGCTCCAATCTAATTGACGAGTCTTTGTCCAGTTCGCAAATTAGTAAACTACATCGACGATCACTTGATCAGTTATTCCGCGCACTCTTCCCGTTCCAATTTGAAATTCGCGGCAATGTATAGGCAACCATACGCGCTTGCATACTTGTTGAAACAACTTCACCTCGCTCAGAAACTAAATCTCAATTATTAAACAAACGAAAGCTTAATAACTAATTCTAAGTAGATTGAAACATGCCCAGTAGTCTAATCCGCCCAACCAGACTAAATTTCGCGTTATAACTTGTTATGCTCTGCGTTTCGTGTTTGGCGGGGCGTAACCGGAAAACCGGAAAGTGTAGTGGAAAACGACCCGGATAAAATCTATGCGCAATTTAATCAGCTTTCCGAAAATGTCTTTGGCGTTTCGCTACGGGTACGTTTAGCGCGCCAAATTTAAAAAATCTGCAAACGAAAATTGGAGTGGGAAACATTTCGCGCTGTAACTCCTAAACTAAGCGAAATTTCACAAAGTTTTTCAAATGTAAGTTTTACAGATTTTACTTAACTTTACAACTGCATGCTAACATCTACAATATTTAGTAAACTAACACAAAATATAACTTAAAACCCTAGTCTAGTCTATTAGTCTAGATAGCCGATATTAGACAATGAAATCTTGTCTGTCTCTCACAGATGGATTAGACTATCTAGTCCTCGCGAACTAACAATATTCATACATACTAACTAGACTAGTTCAAACGTTTCAATCTCTATTAGTTAGTCTACAACGTGAATTGAAGTTGAAACGACTGTCTGGTTGTAAACTATCTCCCATATTTAGACTTGCAGACTAGGTAGAAACTTGAAATTTAAAGAAAATGATAGCTAACTAAATTATCTAAAACCTAGTTAAAATTGCTAACGAAATCTCTATTAGTTAGTCTACAACGTGAAGTTAAAGTTAAAACTATCTGTTTTTAGACTTTCTCGATTATCTAGACTTTTAGACTAGTTAGAACCTTGAATTTTTCTGCAAATAATAGTTAACTAATCACTAGTTAATACCAGACAACTCAATCTGTTTAAATTATTCTACTTATTGTTCGTATCAAACTTTTCGCAATTTAGTAAGCGAATGCTCTAATCTAATTGGCGAGTCTTTGTCCAATTCGGAAATTATTAAAGTACATCGAGGACAACTTGATCAGTTATTACGCGCACTCTTCCCGTTCCAATTTGAAATTCGCGGCAATGTATAGGCAACCATACGCGCTTGCATACTTGTTGAAACAACTTCACCTCGCTCAGAAACTAAATTTTGATTATTAAACAAACGAAAGCTAAATAACTAATTCTTAGTAGACTGAAACTTGCACAGTAGTCTAATCTACCCAACCAGACTAAATTTCGCGTTATAAATTGTAACGCTCTGCGTTTTGTGTTTGGCGGGGCGTTGCCGGAAAACCGGAAGGTGTTCCGGAAAACGAGCCGGATAAAATCTGTGCGGAATTTAATCAGCTTTCCGAAAATGTCTTTGGCGTTTCGCTCCGGGTACGTTTAACGCGCCAAATTTAAAAAATCTGCAAACGAAAATTGGCGTGGGAAATATTTCGCGCTGTAACTCCTAAACTAAGCGAAATTTCACAAAGTTTTTCATATGTAAGTTTTACAGATTTTACTCAACTTTACAACTGCATGCTAACATCTACAGTATTTAGTACACTAACACAAATTATAACTTAAAATCTCTAGTCTACTAGTTTAGATAGCCGATATTAGACAATGAAACCTTGTCTGTCGTCCACAGATGGATTAGACTAGCTAGTCCTCGCGAATTAACAATATTCATACATACTAACTAGACTAGTTATAACGTTTCAATATCTATTAGTTAGTCTACAACGTAAGTTAAAGTTGAAACGACTGTCTGGTTGTAGACTATCTCCAATATTTAGACTTGCAGACTAGGTAGAAACTTGAAATTTGAAGCAAATGATAGCTAACTAAATTATCTAAAAACTAGTAAAAAGTAGCTAACTAAATCTCTATTAGTAAGTCTACAACGTAAAGTTGAAGTTGAAGCTGTCTGATTTTATACTTTCTCGATTATCTAGACTTTTAGAGTAGTTAGAACCTTGAAATTTTCCGCAAATAATAGTTAACTAATCACTAGTTAATACCAGACAACTAAATCTGTTTAAATTATTCTACTTATTGTTCGTATCAAACTTTTCGCAATTTAGTCCGCGAATGCTCCAATCTAATTGGCGAGGCTTTGTCCAGTTCGGAAAATAGTAAACTACATCGAGGACCACTTGATCAGTTATTACGCGCACTCTTCCCGTTCCAATTTGAAATTCGCGGCAACGTATAGGCAACCATACGCGCTTGCATACTTCACGGTGAAACAACTTCACCTCGCTCAGAAACTAAATCTCAAATATTAAACAAACGAAAGCTAAATAACTAATTCTTAGTAGACTGAAACATGCACAGTAGTCTAATCTACCCAACCAGACTAAATTTCGCGTTATAAATTGTAATGCTCTGCGTTTCGTGTTTGGCGGGGCGTTGCCGGAAAACCGGAAGGTGTTCCGGAAAACGATCCGGATAAAATCTGTGCGGAATTTAATCAGCTTTCCGAAAATGTCTTTGGCGTTTCGCTCCGGGTACGTTTAACGCGCCAAATTTAAAAAATCTGCAAGCAAAAATTGGCGTGGGAAACATTTCGCGCTGTAACTCCTAAACTAAGCGAAATTTCACAAAGTTTTTCAAATGTAAGTTTTTCATAATTCACTTAACTTTACAACTGCAGGCTAACATCTACAATATTTAGTAAACTAGCCCAAATTATAACTTAAAACCCTAATCTAGTCTTCTAGTCTAGATAGCCGATATTAGACAATGAAATCTTGTCTGTGCCTTGCAGATGGATTAGACTAGCTAGTCCTCGCGAACTAACTATATTCATTCATACAAACTAGACTAGTTAAAACGTTTCAATCTCTATTAGTTAGTCTACAACGTGATCTTAAAGTTGAAACGAGTTTAAGAAGGGTTTTAGACTATCTCCAATATCAAGATCATCTTCATCATCAAGATATCATCTTTTTTTGTTTGCAGTTTTTTTAAATTTGGCGCGGTAAACGTACCCGGAGCGAAACGGCAAAGACATTTTCGGATAGCTGATTAAATTCGGCACAGATTTTATCCGGGTCGTTTTCCAGAACACCTTCCGGTTTTCCGGCTACGCACCACCAAACACGAAACGTAGAGCATAACAATTTCTAACGCGAAATTTAGTCTGGTTGGGTAGATTAGACCACTGGGCATGTTTCAGTCTAATTAATTAGAATTAGTTAATAAGTTCTAGTTTGTTTTATAATTGAGATTTAGTTTCTGAGCGAGGTAAAGTTGTTTCAGCGTGAAGTATGCAAGCGCGTATGGTTGCCTATACATTGCCGGGAATTTCAAATTGGAACGGGAAGAGTGCGCGGCATAACTGATCAAGAGGTCGTAGATGTAGTTTACTAACTTCCGAAGTGGAGAAAGACTCGCCAATTAGATTGGAGCATTCGCGGACAAAATTGCGAAAAGTTTGATAAAAACAAGAAGTAGACTAATTTAGGCAGATTTAGTAGTCTGGTATTAACTAGTGATTAGTTAGCTATTATTTGCGAAAAATTTCAAAGTTCTAACTAGTCTACAAGTCTAGAAAATCGAGAAAGTCTAAAATCAGACAGTTTCAACTTCAACTTTACGTTGAAGATTAACTAATAGAGATTTAGCTAACTACTTTTTACTAGATTTTAGATAATTTAGTTAGCTATCATTTGCTTTAAATTTCAAGTTTCTAACTAGTCTACAAGTCTAAATATTGGAGATTGTCTACAACCAGACAGTCGTTTCAACTTCAACTCACGTTGGAGACTAACTAATAGAGATTGAAATGTTTTAACTAGTCTAGTTTGTATAAATGAAAATAGTAAGTTCGCGAGGACAAGCTAGACTAATCCATCTGTGAGAGACAGACAAGATTTCATTGTCTAATATCGACTATCTAGACTAGTAGACTAGACTAGGGTTTTAAGTTATAATTTGTGTTAGTTTACTAAATATTGTAGATCTTAGCGTGCAGTTGTAAATTTAAGTGAATTCTGCAAAACTTACATTTGAAAAACTTTGTGAAATTTCGCTTAGTTTAGGAGTTAAAGCGCGAAATGTTTCCTACGCCAATTTTTCCTTGCAGATTTTTAAAATTTGGTGCGGTAAACGTACTCGGAGCGAAACGACAAAGACATTTTCGGAAAGCTGATTAAATTCCGCACAGATTTTATTCGGGTCGTTTTCTGGAACACCTTCCGGTTTTCCGGCTACGCACTGTCAAACACGAAACGCAGAGCGTAACAATTTATAACGCGAAATTTAGTCTGGTTGGGTAGATTAGACTACTGGGCATGTGTCATTCCACCTGGAATTAGTTATTACGCTTTCGTTTGTTTAATAATTGAAATTTAGTTTCTGAGCGAGGTGAAGTTGTTTCAGCGTGAAGTATGCCAGCGCGTATGGTTGCCTATACATGGCCGGGAATTTAAAATTGGAACGGGAGGAATGCGCGGAATAACTGATCAAGTGGTCATCGATGTAGTTTACTAATTTCCGAAGTGGAGAAAGACTCGTCAATTAGATTGGAGCATTCGCGGACTAAATTGCGAAAAGTTTGATACAAACGAGAAGTAGAATAATTCAAGCAGATTTAATTGTCTGGTATTAACTAGTGATTAGCTAGTTATTATTTGCGGCAAATTTCAAGGTTCTAACTAGTCTACAAGTCTAGATAATCGAGAAAATCTAAAATCAAACAGCTTCAACTTCAACTTCACGTTGTAGACTAACTAATAGAGATTTAGTTAACTACTTTTTATTGGGTTTTAGATAAATAGTTAGCTATCATTTGCTTTAAATTTCAAGTTTCTACCTAGTCTGCAAGTCTAAATATTGGAGGTAGTCTACAAACAGACAGTCGTTTCAACTTCAACTCACGTTTTAGACTAACCAATAGAGATTGAAACGTTTTAACTAGTCTAGTTTGTATGTTTGAATATAGTTAGTTCGCGAGGACTAGCTAGTCTAATCCATCTGTGAGAGACAGACAGGGTTTCATAGTCTAATATCGACTATCTAGACTAGTAGACTAGACTAAGGTTTTAAGTTATAATTTGACAAGCTTTCATTGTCTAATATCGGCTAACTAGACTAGTAGACGAGATATAAGCCGACAAGCTTAAGCTCGCGGACTAACGGGTCTAATCCATGTAATACAGATAGACGGCATTGGCTTATCAGGATTAGATAGAAAAGCGATCGAGTACGCAACATTTCCAGTTAGTTCACTAATTGGACTAGATATCGAATCACAAACTATATAGTCTAGATTAATTGAGATTAGTGTATTTAGTATTGCGTGATTAGTTTAGTCTAGACTATCTCGTCTAATCTAGTTTAATCCGTTAAGTCTAGTCTAATCTATCAAGAACGCATAGTCTAGACTAAACCATCTGATATGACTGAGAAACGTTAGTTTAATAAATGAAACAGACTTACATGTTGTGCACACTTAATCACTCGTTAACTACACTGAGAGCGTTCGGCTACTACTAACGTCGACTGCCCGACTCGCACTGAATACTCGCCGTGTTTACGCTCGCTTTATTAGTAAACAAGTTACACTCTAGCCAGGCGGGACAACAAACAATGATCTATTCTAGTCTATCTAATCTAGTCTTGTCTGTCTAGTCTAGTTTTGTCTGTCTAGTCTAGTCTTGTATATCTAGTCTTGTCTGTCTAGTCTTGCCTGTCTAGTCTCGTCTGTCTAGTCTCGTCTGTCTAGTCTTGTCTGTCTAGTCTCGTCTGTCTAGTCTCGTCTGTCTAGTCTCGTCTGTGTAGTCTCGTCTGTGTAGTCTCGTCTGTGTAGTCTCGTCTGTGTAATCTCGTCTGTGTAGTCTCGCCTGTGTAGTCTCGTCTGTCTAGTTTCGTCCGTCTAGTCTCGTCCGTCTAGTCTCGTCCGTCTAGTCTCGTCCGTCTAGTCTCGTCAGTCTAGTCTCGTCCATCTAGTCTCGTCCGTCTAGTCTCGTCCGTCTAGTCTCGTCCGTCTAGTCTTGTCAGTCTAGTCTCGTCCGTCTAGTCTCGTCCGTCTAGTCTCGTCCGTCTATCCTTGTCAGTCTAGTCTCGTCCATCTAGTCTCGTCCGTCTAGTCTCGTCCGTCTAGTCTCGTCCGTCTAGTCTCGTCTGTCTAGTCTCGTCTGTCTAGTCTCGTCTGTCTAGTCTCGTCCGTCTAGTCTCGTCAGTCTAGTCTCGTCCGTCTAGTCTCGTCCGTCTAGTCTCGTCCGTCTAGTCTCGTCCGTCTAGTCTTTCAGTCTAGTCTCGTCCGTCTAGTCTTGTCAGTCTAGTCTCGTCCGACTTGTCTCGTCCGTCTAGTCTCGTCCGTCTAGTCTCGTCCGTCTAGTCTTTCAGTCTAGTCTCGTCCGTCAAGTCTTTCAGTCTAGTCTCGTCCGTCTAGTCTCGTCCGTCTAGTCTTGTCAGTCTAGTCTCGTCCGTCTAGTCTCGTCCGTCTAGTCTCGTCCGTCTAGTCTTTCAGTCTAGTCTCGTCCGTCTAGTCTTGTCAGTCTAGTCTCGTCCGACTTGTCTCGTCCGTCTAGTCTCGTCCGTCTAGTCTCGTCCGTCTAGTCTCGTCCGTCTAGTCTCGTCCGTCTAGTCTCGTCCGTCTAGTCTTACAGTCTAGTCTCGTCCGTCTAGTCTCGTCCGTCTAGTCTTTCAGTCTAGTCTCGTCCGTCTAGTCTCGTCCGTCTAGTCTCGTCCGTCTAGTCTCGTCCGTCTAGTCTCGTCCGTCTAGTCTCGTCCGTCTAGTCTTTCAGTCTAGTCTCGTCCGTCTAGTCTTTCAGTCTAGTCTCGTCCGTCTAGTCTCGTCCGTCTAGTCTTGTCAGTCTAGTCTCGTCCGTCTAGTCTCGTCCGTCTAGTCTCGTCCGTCTAGTCTTTCAGTCTAGTCTCGTCCGTCTAGTCTTGTCAGTCTAGTCTCGTCCGACTTGTCTCGTCCGTCTAGTCTCGTCCGTCTAGTCTCGTCCGTCTAGTCTCGTCCGTCTAGTCTCGTCCGTCTAGTCTCGTCCGTCTAGTCTCGTCCGTCTAGTCTTACAGTCTAGTCTCGTCCGTCTAGTCTCGTCCGTCTAGTCTTTCAGTCTAGTCTCGTCCGTCTAGTCTTGTCAGTCTAGTCTCGTCCGACTTGTCTCGTCCGTCTAGTCTCGTCCGTCTAGTCTCGTCCGTCTAGTCTCGTCCGTCTAGTCTCGTCCGTCTAGTCTCGTCCGTCTAGTCTCGTCCGTCTAGTCTCGTCCGTCTAGTCTCGTCCGTCTAGTCTCCTCCGTCTAGTCTCGTCCGTCTAGTTTCGTCAGTCTAGTCTCATCAGTCTAGTCTCGTCCGTCTAGTCTCGTCCGTCTAGTCTCGTCCGTCTAGTCTCGTCCGTCTAGTCTCGTCCGTCTAGTCTCGTCCGTCTAGTCTCGTCAGTCTAGTCTTGTCCGTCTAGTCTTGTCTGTTTAGTCTTGTCTGTTTAGTCTTGTCTATCTAGTCTCGTCTGTCTAGTCTCGTCTGTCTAGTCTCATCCGTCTAGTCTCGTCCGTCTAGTCTCGTCTGTCTAGTCTTGTCTGTCTAGTCTCGTCTGTCTAGTCTCGTCTGTCTAGTCTCGTCTGTGTAGTCTCGTCTGTGTAGTCTCGTCTGTGTAGTCTCGTCTGTGTAATCTCGTCTGTCTAGTTTCGTCCGTCTAGTCTCGTCCGTCTAGCCTCGTCCGTCTAGTCTCGTCCGTCTAGTCTCGTCCGTCTAGTCTCGTCCGTCTAGTCTCGTCCGTCTAGTCTCGTCCGTCTAGTCTCGTCCGTCTAGTCTCGTCCGTCTAGTCTTGTCAGTCTAGTCTCGTCCGTCTAGTCTCGTCCGTCTAGTCTCGTCCGTCTAGTCTTTCAGTCTAGTCTCGTCCGTCTAGTCTTTCAGTCTAGTCTCGCCGGTCTAGTCTCGTCCGTCTAGTCTTGTCAGTCTAGTCTCGTCCGTCTAGTCTCGTCCGTCTAGTCTCGTCCGTCTAGTCTCGTCCGTCTAGTCTTTCAGTCTAGTCTCGTCCGTCTAGTCTTGTCAGTCTAGTCTCGTCCGACTTGTCTCGTCCGTCTAGTCTCGTCCGTCTAGTCTCGTCCGTCTAGTCTCGTCCGTCTAGTCTCGTCCGTCTAGTCTCGTCCGTCTAGTCTTACAGTCTAGTCTCGTCCGTCTAGTCTCGTCCGTCTAGTCTCGTCCGTCTAGTCTCGTCCGTCTAGTCTCCTCCGTCTAGTCTCGTCCGTCTAGTTTCGTCAGTCTAGTCTCATCAGTCTAGTCTCGTCCGTCTAGTCTCGTCCGTCTAGTCTCGTCCGTCTAGTCTCGTCCGTCTAGTCTCGTCCGTCTAGTCTCGTCCGTCTAGTCTCGTCCGTCTAGTCTCGTCCGTCTAGTCTCGTCAGTCTAGTCTTGTCCGTTTAGTCTTGTCTGTTTAGTCTTGTCTGTTTAGTCTTGTCTATCTAGTCTCGTCTGAAAATAGAAACAGACTTACCTTAAGTAATTTGCAAATGTGTCCATTTTCGCAATGCGGTCCTTTCACGCACCATTCACGCCAAAACTTCACATTTTCCGTTGATCCTGGCGTGTTTTCCGGGCAAAAATTTCTGAAAATGTTCGCGAAACATTTTGCACAATTTTTATTTCCTTGCGACTTTTCCGAGGTATTCGCGGTTTCCTGCGGCCGGTCGGGCGTCCGCGGGAAAACTAACCGCTCAGGGAAACTCGCACGCGCTTCCACCCCACATGCGCACTCGCGAAAAACCCCCAACGACTCGGGAAAGCCATCGCGTTCAAGTGCCACTCGCACCACTTAAACACAATCGCTTAATCTAATCGCGACAAATGGACGTTAAACAGACCTGAACTTGTTTCAACATGAAGTTGGCTACTACAAATTAGCTAGTCTATAACACGTGTTAGGAACTAGCTAGAATGTTCTAGTTTTCACTAGTCGCTTACTAATCTAATTAAATATGTCTACAAGAAATTTTATTCGTTAATCTAGTCTAATACCCGAGTTATCGATTAAATCCTAACCGTAGTTTCTTCCAACAATCGACACTTTGTTTTTGGAAGAAACTAAGTAGTCTGTATCTCAGGTATTAGACTAGATTAAGAAATTACATTTGGTGGAAATATAGCTAATTAGATTAGCTAGTTAGTGGTAGAAGCTATAACATTCTATCTAGTCTCTAACTCGAGTTATAGACTAACAAACTTAAACACTTTGCTGCAGAGAACTAAGCTTAGGATTTAGTCTGTAGCTCGGATATTAGACTAGATTAAGGAATTAAATTCTGTGCAGATGTAGTCAGATACATTAGCTAGTTAGTAGTCTAAACTAGAACATCCTATCTAGTTCCTAACTAAAGTTATAGATCAAATAGACATTAAGATTAGACAAGAATAAACAAACTATACTTTATGTTGGGGCTTAGGATTTAGTCTGTATCTCGGGTATTAGACTAGATTAAGAAATAAAATTAGGTGGAAATATAGCTGATTGAATTAGCTAGGTAGTGGTGGAAACTAGAACATTCTAGCTAGTCTCTAACTCGAGTTATGGACTAGCAAACTTGAAACACTTTGCTGGAGAGAACTAAGCTTAGGATTTAATCTGTATCTCGGGTATTAGACTAGATTAAGGAACCAAATTCTGTGAAGATTTAGTCAGATATATTAGCTAGTTAGTAGTGGAACTAGAACATCCTATCTAGTTCCTAACTAAAGTTATAGATAAAATAGATATTAAGATTAGGCAAGAATAAGCAAACTAGACTTTATTTTGGAGCTTAGGATTTAGTCTGTATCTCGGGTATTAGACTAGATTAAGGCATGAAATTCGGTGAAGACTTAGTCAGATATATTAGCTAGTTATCAGTGGAAACTAGAACATCCTATCTAGTTCCTAACTAAAGTTATAGATAAAATAGGGATTAAGATTAGACAAGAATAAGCAAACTAGACTTTATTTTGGGACTTAGAATTTAGTATGTATCTCGGGTATTAGACTAGATTAAGAAATGAAATATGGTGGAAATATAGCTGATTAGATTAGTTAGGTAGTGGTGGAAGCTATAATATTCTAGCTAGTCTCTAACTCGAGTTATAGACTAACAAACTTAAATACTTTGCTGCAGAGAACTAAGCTTAGGATTTAGTCTGTATCTCGGGTATTAGACTAGATTAAGGAATCAAATTCTGTGAAGATTGAGTCAGATATATTAGCTAGTTAGTAGTGCAAACAAGAACATCCTATCTAGTTCCTAACTAAAGTTATAGATAAAATAGACATTAAGATTAGGCAAGAATAAGCAAACTAGACTTTATTTTGGAGCTTAGGATTTAATCTGTATCTCGGGTATTAGACTAGATTAAGGAATCAAATTAAGTGGAAATATAGCTGATTATATTAGCTAGTTAGTGGTGGAAGCTATAACATTCTAGCTAGTCTCTAACTCGAGTTATAGACTAACAAACTTAAACACTTTGCTGGAGAGGACTATGCTTAGGATTTAATCTGTATCTCGGGTATTAGACTAGATTAAGGAATCAAATTCTGTGAAGATTTAGTCAGATACATTAGCTAGTTAGTAGTGGAAACTAGAACATCCTATCTAGTTCCTAACTAAAGTTATGGATAAAATAGACATTAAGGTTAGACAAGAAGCGCAGCTGGTGGAATAATCCTTCCCGCAGGAAACGCATCCTAAGTCCCCAAGCAAACGGTCCCCAAGTCCCCAAATGGTCCCCAAGCCCCCAAACGGTCCCCAAGTCCCCAAATGGTCCCCAAGTCCCCAAACGGTCCAAAAGTTCGCAAACGGTCCCCAAGTCCCCAAACGGTCCACAAGTCCCCAAACGGTATCCAAGTCCCCAAACGGTCCCCAAGTCTCCAAACGGTCCACAAGTCCGGAAACGGTCCCCAAGTCCCCAAGTCCGGAAACGGTCCCCAAGTCCCCAAGTCCACAAACGATCCACAAGTCCCCAAATGGTCCGCAAGCCCCCAAACGGTCCCCAAGTGCCCAAACGGTCACTAAGCAAACTAGACTAGATAGGGAAAACTAAACTAAACTAGGACTAGACTAAACGACTAATTTTTTTTTTTTAACTTTTATTGCGAATTTTTGATGGAATTAGCAAACTTGAAAATCGCTTGTTCCTGTTCGATTGTTTCGATGGAGTTGGGTCGGGTGGCTCTGATGTCGGCGATGGCGCCGTCTGGTGAGAGGTTTTTGAACTGGACGAGGTAGCAGGCGGCCATGACGCCGGATCTGCCGCGGCCCATGCGGCAGTGGACGCCGACGGCCTGCGGAAAATTTTTGCGATGTTTTTGCGTGAAAATCGCAGGGGTTATTCGCTAAAGTTTCAGGAAGGTTTCCTGAAATTTTCGCGTAAAATTTGCAGGGATTGTTTGTTACAGTTTCAGGAAGGTTTCCTGAAATTTTCGCATGAAATTCGCAAGGATTATTCTTTACAGTTTCGGGAAGGTTTCCTGAAATTTTCCGAGATTTTCGCATGAAATTCGCAAGGATTAATTTTTACAGTTCCAGGAAGGTTTCCTGAAATTTTCGCATGAAATTTGCAAGGATTATTCTTTACAGTTTCGGGAAGGTTTCCTGAAATTTTCTCGAGATTTCGCAGGGATTATTCGATACAGTTTCAGGAACATTTCCTGAAATTTTCGCATGAAATTTGCAAGGATTATTCTTTACAGTTTCGGGAAGGTTTCCTGAAATTTTCCGAGATTTTCGCATGAAATTCGCAAGGATTAATTTTTACAGTTTCAGGAAGGTTTCCTGAAATTTTCGCATGAAATTTGCAAGGATTATTCTTTACAGTTTCGGGAAGGTTTCCTGAAA
The DNA here is from genome assembly GCA_944588485.1 of Phosphuga atrata. NCBI lineage: Eukaryota > Metazoa > Arthropoda > Insecta > Coleoptera > Silphidae > Phosphuga > Phosphuga atrata. The sequence goes on from OX155906.1 coordinate 29,076,759, forward strand.
TTTTCTCGAGATTTTCGCATGAAATTCGCAGGGATTATTCGATACAGTTTCAGGAACATTTCCTGAAATTTTCGCATGAAATTTGCAAGGATTATTCTTTACAGTTTCGGGAAGGTTTCCTGAAATTTTCTCGAGATTTTCGCATGAAATTCGCAGGGATTATTCGTTACAGTTTCAGGAAGATTTCCTGAAATTTTCGCATGAAATTCGCACGGATTATTCGTTACAGTTTCAGGAAGGTTTCCTGAAATTTTCGCATGAAATTCGCAGGGATTATTCTTTACAGTTTCAGGAAGATTTCCTGAAATTTTCGCATGAAATTCGCAAGGATTATTCGTTACAGTTTCAGGAAGATTTCCTGAAATTTTCGCATGAAATTTGCAGGGATTATTCGTTACAGTTTCAGGAAGGTCTCCTGAAATTTTCAGCGATTTTCGCAAATTATTTCTCGCAGATATCACAGAATTTTGATGATCGGTTTTTGCGAATTATCGTGACCTGAAAATGTATTTCAGCGCAAATTCGCGAATTGATCGCGTTATTTATGCAAAACGCGCGCGGAATCAGTTTATGAATGTGCAAATTGCAATTTTCGACTGAAACGCTGAAAATGAATCAATTTCGCAGATTCTATTGAATACGTCTCGCAAATTTAATGTATGCGAATATATTCGCATTATGCGAAATGTGATTGAGATGTTTATCTCAATTTCCTGGAGTTTCAGGTTTCGCTGAAAACTTGTTAAATTGGTGATTTTTGCGAAAAATTGCGATTGGATTTTGCTGAAAATAACTGAAAATCTCTTGGAGAGTGGTGAGAATATTTCCTGAAAATTCGCGAAAATTCCGGAGTCACGGAAAAAAATTGCTGAAAGTTACAAAAATTTTGCGAGGTGTGAGAAGTTTTGAAGTTTCTGCAGAAACTAACGTACGAAAATCGCTGAAATTTTCAGGAAATCTTGCTGAAACTATCAAGATTAATTTTTGAAAATTGCAAATCAAAAATCTCAACGAATTAGCGAGTCATAAGCAAGTTTGCAAAAAAATGCCAAGCTTAAGTTTTTGGAAAAACTGTCGCGCGAAAATTTCAGCAAGTCTTCCCAAAACTACAAAGAGCTAATTTCAGAAAAAATATCTGAAAAAAACCGGTTAGTTTGGAAGTTATTAGCTTACAACCACATTGACTACATGAACTAAATGGCTTGTTGTTAAACAAAACTCTAGATATCTTAGGAACTAACCGCATTGAAAGGCAGAAATTTACAGGAAATCTTGCTGAAACTATCAAACATTTGATTTGAAAATTGCAAATCAAAATCGCAACAAATTAGCGAATTATAAGCAAGTTTGCAAAAAAATTGCAAAGTTTAAGTTTTTGGAAAAACTGTCGCGCGAAAATTTCAGCGAGTCTTCCCAAAACTACAAAGAACTAATTTCAGAAAAAATTGCTGAAAAAAATCGCTTAGTTTGGAAGTTATAAGCCTGCAACCACATCGTCTACATGAACTAAATGGCTTGTTGTTAGAAAAACTCTAGATATCTTGAGAACTAAACGCGATGGAAGACTGAAATTTTAAAGAAATCTTGCTAAAGCTAACAAAAATATTATTTGAAAATTGCAAATCAAAATCTCAACGAATTGGCAAGTTATAAACAAGTTTGCGAAAAAAATTGCAATTTTTAAGTTTCTGCAAAAACTAGCGTGGGAAAATTCTTGAAAATTTCAGCACGTCTTCCCAGAACTATAAAGAGCTAATTGCAGAAAAAATCGTTGAGAAAAACCGCTTAGTTTGGAAGTTATTACCCTAAAACCACATTGGCTACATGAACTAAATGGCTTGTTGTTAGACAAAACTCTAGATATCTTGGGAACTATCCGCGTTGGATGGCTGATATTTTCAAGAAATCTTGCTGAAACTATCGGAAATATTCTTTGAAAATTGCAAATCAAAATCTCAACAAATTAGCGAGTTATAAGCAAGTTTGCCAAAAATTGCAATTTTTAAGTTTGTGCAAAAACTATCGCGCGAAAATTCCTGAAAATTTCAGCACGTCTTCCCAAAACTACAAAGAGCTAATTTCAGAAAAAATCATTGAAAAAAACCGCTTAGTTTGGACGTTATAAGCCTGCAACCACATTATCTACATAAACTAAATGGCTTGTTGTTAGACAAAACTTTAGATATCTTGAGAACTAACCGCGATGGAAGGCTGAAATTTTCATGAAAACTTGCTGAAACTATCAGAAATATTATTTGATAATTTCAAATCAAAACCTCTACAAATTAGCAAGTCATAAGCAAGTTTGCAAAAAAAATGCAAAATTTAAGTTTTTGCAAAAACTGTGGCACGAAAATTCCTGAAAATTTCAGCACGTCTTCCCAAAAGTACAAAGAGCTAATTTCAGAAAAAATCATTGAAAAAAACCGATTAGTTTGGAAGTTATAAGCCTACAACCACATTGTCTACATGAACTAAATGGCTTGTTGTTAGACAAAACTCTAGATATGTTGGGAACTAACCGCGTTGAAAGTCTGCAATTTTCAGGAAATCTTGCTTAAACTATAAAAAAAATTATTTGAAAATTGCAAATCAAAATCGCAACAAATTAACGAGTTATAAGCAAGTTTGCAAAAAAATGCAAAGTTTAAGATTTTGCAAAAACTGGCGCGTAAAAAATCCTGAAAATTTCAGCACGTCTTCCTAAAATTACAAAGAGCTTATTGCAGAAAAAATCGTTACAAAAAACCGCTTAGTTTGGAAGTTATAAGGCTGCAACCACATTGTTTACATGAACTAAATGGCTTGTTGTTAGAAAAAACTCTAGATATCTAAGGAACTAGCCGCATTGGAACGCTGAAATTTTCAGGAAATCTTGCTGAAATTATCAGAAATATTATTTGAAAATTGCAAACAAAAATCTCAACGAATTAGCGAGATATAAGCAAATTTGCAAAAAAAAATGCAAAGTTTAAGTTTTTGCAAAAACCGTCGCGCGAAAATTCCTGAAAATTTCAGAACGTCTTCCTAAAATTACAAGGAGCTAATTGCAGAAAAAATCGTTAAGAAAAACAGCTTAGTTTGCAAGTTTTATTACCCTAAAACCACATTGGCTACATGAACTAAATGGCTTGTTGTTAGACAAAACTCTAGATATCTTGGGAACTAACCGCGATGGAAGGCTGAAATTTTCATGAAATCTTGCTGAAACTATAAAAAATATTATTTGAAAATTGCAAACAAAAATCTCAACGAATTAGCGAGTTATAAGCAAAATTGCAAAAAAAAATCAAATTTTAAGTTTCTGCAAAAACTGTAGCGCGAAAATTCCTGAAAATTTCAGCACGTCTTCCTAAAACTACAAAGAGCTAATTTCAGAAAAAATTGCTGAAAATACGCTGAGTTTGGAAGTTATAAGCCTGCAACCACATTGTCTACATGAACTAAATGGCTAATTGATAGACAAAACTCTAGATATCTTGGGAACTAACAGCGTTGGAAGGCTGAAATTTTCAGGAAATTTTGCTGAAACTATCAAAAATATTACTTGAAAATTGCAAACAAAAATCTCAACAAATCAGCGAGATATAAGCAAGTTTGCAAAAAAATTGCAAACTTTAAGTTTTTGGAAAAACTGTCGAGCAAAAATTTCAGCTAGTCTTCCCAAAACCACAAAGAACTAATTTCAGAAAAAAATCGCTGAAAAAATTCGCTTAGTTTGGAAGTTATTCGCCTAAAACCACATTGTCTACATGAACTAAATGGCTTGTTGTAAGATAAAACTCTAGATATCTTCGGAACTAACAGCGTTGGAAAGCTAAAATTTTCAGGAAATCTTGCTGAAACTATCAGGAATATTATTTGAAAATTGCAAATCAAAATCGCAACAAATTGGCGAGTTATAAACAAGTTTGCGAAAAAATTGTAATGTTGAAGTTCCTGCAAAAATTGGTGTGCGAAAATTCCTGAAATTTTCAGGACCTCTTCCCAAAACTACAAAGATATAATTGCAAAAAAATCATTGAAAAAAATCGCTTAGTTTGGAAGTTATAAGTCTGCAACCACATTGTCTACATGAACTAAATGGATTGTTGTTAGACAAAACTCTAGATATCTTGGGAGCTAAGCGAGTTAGAAGGCTGAAATTTTCAGCAAATCTTGCTGAAACTATGAAAAATATTATTTAAAAATTGCAAATCAAAATCGCAACGAATTAGCAAGTTATGAGCAAGTTTGCACAAAAAATTGCAAAGTTTAAGTTTTTGCAAAAACTGTCGCGCGAAAATTCCTGAAAATTTCAGCACGTCATCCCAAAACTAAAAAGAGATAATTTCAGAAAAAATCGCTGAAAAAAACCGCGTAGTTTGGAAGTTATAAGCTTGCAACCACATTGTCTACATGAACTAAATGGCTTGTTGTTAAAACAAAACCCTAGATATCTTGGGAACTAACAGCGTTGAAAGGCTGAAATTTTCAGGAAATCTTGCTGAAACTATCAGAAATATTACTTGAAAATTGCAAACAAAAATCTCAACAAATCAGCGAGATATAAGCAAGTTTGCAAAAAAATTGCAAACTTTAAGTTTTTGGAAAAACTGTCGAGCAAAAATTTCAGCTAGTCTTCCCAAAACCACAAAGAACTAATTTCAGAAAAAATCGCTGAAAAAATTCGCTTAGTTTGGAAGTTATTCGCCTAAAACCACATTGTCTACATGAACTAAATGGCTTGTTGTAAGACAAAACTCTAGATATCTTCGGAACTAACAGCGTTGGAAAGCTAAAATTTTCAGGAAATCTTGCTGAAACAATCAGGAATATTATTTGAAAATTTCAAATCAAAATCGCAACAAATTGGCGAGTTATAAACAAGTTTGCGAAAAAATTTCAATGTTGAAGTTCCTGCAAAAATTGGTGTGCGAAAATTCCTGAAATTTTTAGGACGTCTTCCCAAAACTACAAAGATCTAATTGCAAAAAAATCATTGAAAAAAATCGCTTAGTTTGGAAGTTATAAGTCTGCAACCACATTGTCTACGTGAACTAAATGGCTTGTTGTTAGACAAAACTCTAGATATCTTGGGTGCTAAGCGAGTTAGAAGGCTGAAATTTTCAGCAAATCTTCCTGAAACTATGAAAAATATTATTTAAAAATTGCAAATCAAAATCGCAACGAATTAGCAAGTTATAAGCAAGTTTGCACAAAAAATTGCAAAGTTTAAGTTTTTGCAAAAACTGTCGCGCGAAAATTCCTGAAAATTTCAGCACGTCATTCCAAAACTAAAAAGAGATAATTTCAGAAAAAATCGCTGAAAAAAACCGCGTAGTTTGGAAGTTATAAGCTTGCAACCACATTGTCTACATGACCTAAATGGCTTGTTGTTAGACAAAACCCTAGATATCTTGGGAACTAACCGCGTTGGAAGGCTGAAATTTTCAGGAAATCTTGCTGAAACTATCAAAAATATTATTTAAAAATTGCAAATAAAGATCTCAACAAATTGGCGAGTTATAAACAAGTTCGCGAAAAAATTGCAATTTTTAAGTTTATGCAAAAACTATCGCGCGAAAAATCTTGGAAATTTTAGCACGCCTTCCTATAACTACAAAGAGCTAATTTCAGAAAAAATCGTTGAAAAAAACCGCTTAGTTTTGACGTTATAAGCCTGCAACCACATTGTCTACATGAACTAAATTGTTTGTTGTTAGACAAAACTCTAGATATCTTGGGAACTAACCGCGTTGGAAGGCTGAAATTTTCAGGAAATCTTGCTGAAACTATCAGAATTAATATTTGAAAATGGCAAATCAAAATCTCAACAAATTAGCGAAATATAAGCAATTTTGTAAAAGAAATACAAATTTTAAGTTTTTGCAAAAGCAGTGGCGCGAAAATTCATGAAAATTTCAGCACGTCTTCCCGGAACTACAAAGAGCTAATTTCAGAAAAAATTGATGAAAAAAATCGCTTAGTTTGAAAGCTATTAGCCTACAACCACATTGTCTACATGAACTAAATGGCTAGTTGTTAGACAAAACTCTAGATATCTTGGGAACTAACCGCGTTGGAAGCCTGAAAATTTCAGGAAATCTTGCTGAAACTATCTAAAATATTATTTGAAAATTGCAAATCAAAATCTCAACAAATTGAAGAGTTATAAGCTAGTTTGCAAAAAAAAATTACAAAGTTTAAGTTTTTGCGAAAACTGTATTGCAAAAATTCCTGAAAATTTCAGCACGTCTTCCCAAAACTACAAAGATTTAATTTCAGAAAAAATCGCTGAAAAAAACAGCGTAGTTTGGAAGTTATAAGCATGCAACCACATTATCTACATGAACTAAATGGCTTGTTGTTAGACAAAACTTTGGATATCTTGAGAACTAACCGCGATGGAAGGCTGAAATTTTCATGAAAACTTGCTGAAACTATCAGAAATATTATTTGAAAATTTCAAATCAAAACCACGACAAATTAGCAAGTTATAAGCAAGTTTTCAAAAAAAAAATGCAAAATTTAAGTTTAAAAATTAAAGAACATTTAGAAACGTAAAATTTCAGAACGTCTTCCTAAAATTACAAGGAGCTACTTGCAGAAAAAATCGTTGCAAAAAACCGCTTAGTTTGGAAGTTATTACCCTAAAACCACATTGGCTACATGAACTAAATGGCATGTTGTTAGACAAAACTCTAGATATCTTGGGAACTAACCGCGATGGAAGGCTGAAATTTTCAGGAAATCTTGCTGAAACTATAAAAAATGTTATTTGAAAATTGCAAACAAAAATTTCAACGAATTAGCGAGTTATAAGCAAATTTGCAACAAAAATCCAATTTTAAGTTTCTGCAAAAACTGTAGCGCGAAAATTCCTGAAAATTTCAGCACGTCTTCCTAAAACTACAAAGAGCTAATTTCAGAAAAAATTGCTGAAAAAACCGCTGAGTTTGGAAGTTATAAGCCTGCAACCACATTGTCTACATGAACTAAATGGCTAGTTGTTAGACAAAACTCTAGATATCTTGGGAACTAACAGCGTTGGAAGGCTGAAATTTTCAGGAAATCTTGCTGAAACTATCAAAAATATTACTTGAAAATTGCAAACAAAAATCTCAACAAAACAGCGAGATATAAGCAAGTTTGCAAAAAAATTGCAAAGTTTAAGTTTTTGGAAAAACTGTCGAGCGAAAATTTCAGCTAGTCTTCCCAAAACCACAAAAAACTAATTTCAGAAAAAATCGATGAAAAAATTCGCTTAGTTTGGAAGTTATTCGCCTAAAACCACATTGCCTACATGAACTAAATGGCTTGTTGTAAGACAAAACTCTAGATATCTTCGGAACTAACAGCGTTGGAAAGCTCAAATTTTCAAGAAATCTTGCTGAAACTATCAGGAATATTATTTGAAAATTGCAAATCAAAATCGCAACAAATTGGCGAGTTATAAACAAGTTTGCGAAAAAATTTCAATGTTGAAGTTCCTGCAAAAATTGGTGTGCGAAAATTCCTGAAATTTTCAGTACGTCTTCCCAAAACTACAAAGATCTAATTGCAAAAAAATCATTGAAAAAAATCGCTTAGTTTGGAAGCTATAAGTCTGCAACCACATTGTCTACATGAACTAAATGGCTTGTTGTTAGACAAAACTCTAGATATCTTGGGCGCTAAGAGAGTTAGAAGGCTAAAATTTTCAGCAAATCTTGCTGAAACTATGAAAAATATTATTTAAAAATTGCAAATCAAAATCGCAACGAATTAGCAAGTTATAAGCAAGTTTGCACAAAAAATTGCAAAGTTTAAGTTTTTGCAAAAACTGTCGCGCGAAAATTCCTGAAAATTTCAGCACGTCATCCCAAAACTAAGAAGAGATAATTTCAGAAAAAATCGCTGAAAAAAACCGCGTAGTTTGGAAGTTATAAGCTTGCAACCACATTGTCTACATGAACTAAATGGCTTGTTGTTAGACAAAACCCTAGATATCTTGGGAACTAACCGCGTTGGAAGGCTGAAATTTTCAGGAAATCTTGCTGAAACTATCAAAAATATTATTTAAAAATTGCAAATAAAGATCTCAACAAATTGGCGAGTTATAAACAAGTTCGCGAGAAAATTGCAATTTTTAAGTTTATGCAAAAACTATCGCGCGAAAATTCTTCAAAATTTTAGCACGTCTTCCTATAACTACAAAGAGCTAATTTCAGAAAAAATCGTTGAAAAAAACCGCTTAGTTTGGACGTTATAAGCCTGCAACCACATTGTCTACATGAACTAAATTGCTTGTTGTTAGACAAAACTCTAGATATCTTGGGAACTAACCGCGTTGGAAGGCTGAAATTTTCAGGAAATCTTGCTGGAACTATCAGAATTAATATTTGAAAATTGCAATTCAAAATCTCAACAAATTAGCGAGATATAAGCAATTTTGCAAAAGAAATACAAATTTTAAGTTTTTGCAAAAGCAGTGGCGCGAAAATTCATGAAAATTTCAGCACGTCTTCACGGAACTACACAGAGCTAATTTCAGAAAAAATTGATGAAAAAAATTGCTTAGTTTGAAAGCTATTAGCCTACAACCACATTGTCTATATATACTAAATGGCTAGTTGTTAGACAAAACTCTAGATATCTTGGGAACTAACCGCGTTGGAAGCCTGAAAATTTCAGGAAATCTTGCTGAAACTATCTAAAATATTATTTGAAAATTGCAAATCAGAATCTCAACAAACTGAAGAGTTATAAGCTAGTTTGCAAAAAAAACTTACAAAGTTTAAGTTTTTGCGAAAACTGTATTGCAAAAATTCCTGAAAATTTCAGCACGTCTTCCCACAACTAAAAAGAGCTAATTTCAGAAAAAATCGCTGAAAAAAACCGCATAGTTTGGAAGTTATTAGCCTACAACCACATTGTCTACATGAACTAAATGGCTTGTTAGACAAAACTCTAGATATCTTGAGAACTAACCGCGTTGGAAGACTGAAATTTTCAGGAAATCTTGCTGAAACTATCGCGAATATTATTTAAAAACTGCAAACAAAAATCGCAACAAATCAGTGAGTTATAACCAAGTTTGCAGAAAATTGCAATTTTTAAGTTTTTGCAAAAACTGCCGCGCGAAAATTCCTGAAAATTTTGAGCAAATCTTAGCTAAACTACAAACAGCTAATTTTAGAAAAAATCGCTCAAAAAAACCGTTTAGTTTCCAAGTTATAGCCTTGCAATTTTGTTGTCTACATTAGACTTTGTATACATTTGAAATGTAGACAATCATTTACCTCATTTCTAGATTTAGCCTCTTGGCAAATCTTAACGAATTCTCGCATTTGCTCCAAGTCAGGATCCTCGAACTCGTCCACACCGATCAACCTCCACTTGATTTTCTCATAGCCTTCGACCGGAGGCAGTTTCTCCGGCGATAAGCTGACCAAATGGCGGATCCCAACCTCAAACAAGTAGTCTAAATTGAGGAGGTTTTGAGGCCACGCCATCACCGCCAACTCGTCTTCCACCACCCAGGAAAAGTTCCACGGCGGGTAAGGCTCCGGATCCTCATCCACTTCCGGGACAGGAATAATTTCCGGTTGGTCGTTCACAAGTTCCGGTTTGGTTTGAGCCATTGACGCGCACTGACTGGATCGAGTGTGACTGGGTAGTGGTGGGTGAGATTGATGGGTCGAGTCGCGGACTGAAATAGAGGACTAAGCGGGCGCGCGAAAACTTTTCGCGAGTTTTATTCGCGAATCGTTGCCAAGTTCGCCGCGAAAAATTCCGGCGGAAAATATTCCGCGAGACGATTGCGTGCAATTTTCGGGAACGATTTTTGCAAAACCTTGCTGAATTCACTCACAGGGTAAAAATGAGGAATTTTACGAACGTTTCCGGTTTCGAATCAGCTTTGGGAGAGTTCCGGCAAAATTTCTTAAAATTTTCTGCGATTTTGCGAATTTTTGTAAAATTAGTTGAAAACCTTATTTTGCAGGAAAGAGACTAAGTTTACGATTTAATCTGTAACTCGAGTATTAGACTAGATTAACGAATAAAATTTGGTGTAGATATAGTCAATTGGATTAGCAAGCCGCTAGTGAAAACTAGAACATCCTACCTAGTTCGTAACAGGAGTTATGAACTAGCAAACTTAGTCAATTTCTACTTTATGAACTTTGAAAACTTTGCTTTTGAAGGAGACTAAGTAGTCTGTATCTCGGGTATTAGACTAGATTAGGGAATAAAATTTGGTGCAAATATAGTTAACTAGATTGGCTAGTTAGTGGTAGAAACTAAAACATTCTAACTAATCCCTAACTCGAGTTATAGACTAACAAACTTAGTCAATTTCTACATTGAAAACTTTGGCTAAGGAGAAAGAGACTAAGTTTACGATTTAATTTGTAACTCGGGTATTAGACTGGATTAACAAATAAAATTTGGTATGTATATAGTCAGTTGTATTAGTGAGCTGCTAGTGCAAACTAGAACATCATACCTGGTTCTCATCACAAGTTATAGACTAGTAAATTTACTCAATTTCAACTTTTTGCGCTTTCAAAATTTTGTTTTTGGAGTAGACTAAGTAGTCTATATCTCATGTATTAGACTGGATTAGGGAACGAAATTTGGTGTAAATATAGTGAACTAGATTAGCCAGTTAGTGGTGCAAACTAAAACATTCTAACTAGTTCCTAACTCGAGTTATAGACTAACAAACTAAGTCAATTTCCACATTGAAAAGTTTGTGTAAGGAGAAAGCGACTAAGTTTGAGTTTTAATCTGTAACTCGGGTATTAGACTAGGTTAACGAATAAAATTTAGTGTAAATATAGCCAATTGAATTTGTAAGCTGCGAGTGAATACTAGAACATTCTACCTAGTGCACAACACGAGTTATAGACTAGTAAACTTAATCAATTTTAACTTTATGCAGTTTGAAAACCTTGTTTTTGGAGGAGACTAAGTAGTCTGTATCTCAGGTATTAGACTAGATTAGGGAATTAAATTAGGTGTAAATATAGTTAACTAGATTAGCTAGTTACTGGTGGAAACTAAAATATGCTACCTAGTTCCTAACTCGAGTTATAGACTAGCAAACTTTGTCAATTTCCACATTGAAAACTTTGCGTAAGGAGAAAGAGACTAAGTTTACGATTTAATTTATAACTCGGGTATTAGACTAGATTAACGAATAAAATTTGGTGTGAATATAGTCAATTGAATTAGTAAGCTGCGACTGAAAACTAAAATATTCTAACTAGTTCCTAACTCGAGTTATAGACTAGCAAACTTAGTCAATTTTAACTTTATACGCTTTGAAAACCTTGTTTTTGGAGGAGACTAAGTAGTCTGTATCTCAGGTATTAGACTAGATTAGGGAATGAAATTAGGTGTAAATATAGTTAACTAGATTATGTAGTTAGTGGTGGAAACTAAAATATTTTAACTAGTTCCTAACTCGAGTTATAGACTAACAAACTTTGTCAATTTCCACATTGAAAACTTTGCGTAAGGAGAAGGAGACTAAGTTTAAGATATAATTTGAAACTCGGGTACTAGACTAGATTAACGAATAAAATTTGGTGTGAATATAGTCAATTGAATTATTAAGCTGCGAGTGAAAACTAAAATATTCTAACTAGTTCCTAACTCGAGTTATAGACGAGCAAACTTAGTCAATTTTAACTTTATACGCCTTGAAAACCTTGTTTTTGGAGGAGACTAAGTAGTCTGTATCTCAGGTATTAGACTAGATTAGGGAATAAAATTAGGTGTAAATATAGTTAACTAGATTAGCTAGTTAGTGGTGGAAACTAAAACATTCTAGCTACTCCATAACTCGAGTTATAGACTAACAAACTTAGTCAATTTCCATATTGAAAACTTTGTGTAAGGAGAAAGAGACTAAGTTTGGGATTTAATCTGTAACTCGGGTATTAGACTAGGTTAACGAATAAAGAGAGAGATTTTAGTGTAGATACAATCAATTAGATTAGTAAGCTGCGAGTGAAAACTAGAACATCCTACCTAGTTCACAACTCGAGTTATAGACTAGCAAACTTAGTCAATTTTAACTTTATACGCTTTGAAAACCTTGTTTTTGGGGAGACTAAGTAGTCTGTATCTCAGGTATTAGGCTAGATTAGGGAATGAAATTTGGTGCAAATATAGTTAACTAGATTGGCTAGTTTGTGGTGGAAACTAAATCATTCTAACTAGTCCCTAACTCGAGTTATAGACTCACAAACTTAGTCAATTTCTACATTGAAAACTTTGGCTAAGGAGAAAGAGACTAAGTTTACGATTTAATTTGTAACTCGGGTATTAGACTAGATTAACGAACAAAATTTGGTGTGCATATAGTCAATTGTATTAGTGAGCTGCGAGTGAAAACTAGAACATCCTACCTAGTTCGCAATACGAGTTATAGACTAGCAAACTTAGCCAATTTTAACTTTAGACGCTTTGAAAATTTTGTTTTTGGAGGAGACTAAGTAGTCTGTATCTCAGGTATTAGATTAGATTAAAGAATGAAACTAGGTGTAAATACAGTTAACTAGTTTAGCTAGTTAGTGGTGGAAACTAAAACATTGTAGCTACCCCATAACTCGAGTTATAGACTAACAAACTTAGTCAATTTCCATATTGAAAACTTTGAGTAAGGAGAAAGAGACCAAGTTTAAGATTTAATCTGTAACTCGGGTATTAGACTAGATTAACGAATAAAATTAGGTATGGATATAGTCGATTGCATTAGTGAGCTGCTACTGAAAACTAGAAAATCCTACCTAATTCACAACACGAGTTATAGACTAGCAAACTCAGTCAATTTTAACTTTATACGCTTTGAAAACCTTGTTTTTGGAGGAGACTAAGTAGTCTATATCTTAGGTATTAGACTAGATTAGGGAATGAAATTTGGTGTGAATATAGTTAACTAGATTAGCTAGTTAGTGGTGGAAACTAAAACATTCTAACTAGTTCTTACCTCGAGTTATAGGCTAACAAACTTTGTCAATTTCCACATTGAAAACTTAGTGTAAGGATAAAGAGACTAAGTTTGAGATTTAATCTGTAATTCGGGTATTAGACTAGGTTAACAAATAATAATGTTGATATAGCCAATTAGATTAGTAAGCTGCGAGTGAAAACTAGAACATCCAACCTAGTTTGCAACACGAGTTATAGACTAGCAAACTTAGTCAATTTTAACTTTAGACGCTTTAAAAATTTTGTTTTCGGAGGAGACTAAGTAGTCTGTATCTTAGGTATTAGACTAGATTAGGGAATTATATATGGTGCAAATATAGGGAACTAGATTAGCTAGTTAGTGGTGGAAACTAAAACATTCTAGCTAGTTCCTAACTCGAGTTATAGACTAACCAACTTAGTTAATTTCCACATTGAAAACTTTGGGTAAGGAGAAAGAGACTAAGTTTACGATTTTATTTGTAACTAGGGTATTAGACTAGATTAACGAATAAAATTTGGTGTAGATATAGCCAATTGGATTAGTAAGCTGCGAGTGAAAACTAGAACATCCTACCTAGTTCGCTAAACGAGTTATAGACTAGCAAACTTAGTCAATTTTAACTTTATGCACTTTGAAAACTTTGTTTTTGGGGGAGACTAAGTAGTCTGTATCTTAGGTATTAGATTAGATTAGGGAATGAAATTTGGTGTACATATAGTTAACTAAATTAACTAGTTAGTGGTGGAAACTAAAACATTCTAACTAGTTCCTAACTCGAGTTATAGACTAACAAAGTTAGTCAATTTCCACATTGAAAACTTTGGGTCAGGAGAAAGAGACTAAGTTTACGATTTAATCTGTAACTCGGGTATTAGACTAGATTAACGAATAGAATTTAGTGTAGATATAGCCAATTGGATTAGTAAGCTGCGAGTAAAAACTAGAACATCGTACCTAGTTCACAACACGAGTTATAGACTAGCAAACTTAGTCAATTTTAACTTTTTGCGCTTTCAAAACTTTGTTTCCGGAGGAGACTAAGTAGTCTGTATCTCAGGTATTAGACTAGATTAGGGAATGAAATTTGGTGCAAATATAATTAACTAGATTAGCTAGTTATTAGTGGAAACTAAAATATTCTAACTGGTCCCTAACTCGAGTTATAGACCAACAAACTTAGTCAATTTCCACATTGAAAACTTTGGGTAAGGGGGAAGAGACTAAGTTTACGATTTAATCTGTAACTCGGGTATTAGACTAGGTTAACGAATAAAATTTGGTGTGGATATAGTCAATTGGATTAGTAAGCTGCTAGTGAAAACTAGAACATCCTACCTAGTTCACAACATGAGTTATAGCCTAGTAAAGTTACACAATTTGAGATTTGTTGAGACAACTTCATGTTGAAACAACTTCATGTTAAATACAAATTTTCTAAAAATTCTTGCAAATAGAGCGCATGCGCGTCCGCCTTGTTTAAAAGTCGGGAATATGAAAGTTTCGGGCACATTTTGTTATTTTCACTGGTTATACGTCAAAAAAGTGCCCGAAAACATGGCGGAAATTGACGCATGCGCATAAAAAAATTTCAACTTTGAAAAGGTCTATTGTGAATTCAGTAGCAAATTTTCAGTTAATATTTTCAAAAGTTGCGAAATCGATTTCGCCGCAAAAATGTTGTGACAATTTGTGATAAAAAAGTGCCCGAAAACATGGCGGAAATTGACGCATGCGCATAAAAAATTTCAACTTTGAAAAGATCTATTGCGAATTCAGTAGCAAATTTTCAGTTATTATTTTCAAAAGTTGCGAAATCAATTTCTCTGCAAAAAAATATGCGACAAAATTTCTGCACAGTCTTTCGGTCACTGTCCATACACTGTCCGTATGGATGTGAATGGACAGTGACCGAAAGACAGTGCAGAAATTTTGTCGCATATTTTTTTGCAGAGAAATTGATTTCGCAACTTTTGAAAATAATAACTGAAAATTTGCTACTGAATTCGCAATAGACCTTTTCGAAGTTGAAATTTTTTTATGCGCATGCGTTTTTTTAATTTCCGCCATGTTTTCGGGCACTTTTTTGACGTATAAACAGTGAAAATAACAAAATGTGCCCGAAACTTTCATATTCCCGACTTTGAATTCGGTAACGCATCCAAATTCGCATAATGCATTTATCGCTGTAAATTCGCGAATTTTCCGCGAACTATAAATAAGCATGTGCATTCTACAGACTTCTATATTTAGTGTATAGTTTGGATCGATTTCAAGAAAAGATCGAGCTCTGCAAATTGCGACGAGTGGCACTGGTTATGCAATCGCGAAAAATACAATCTAGACGTCAATATGCAGTAAACTGAACGGCTCAGATGGCACATTTAGATTAGACTTTATTGCCGGGTAGTCTGCAATAAAGTTTACGAGGGTTTGATGAGAGATGAATCGCGGAAGACGAATATGTGATTTGCGAAAAAATTCGCTGAAAGATTGCCAGTTTTAGCGAGTTTAATGCATTTCGCGAGATTGATTGATTTTGCACAAATTGGCGAAGAAAAATTGTACTTAAAATCGCTTTTACTTTACAAGGTTTTGCAAAAAATCGTCTAAAATGTAACAAATTCTTGCGGAAAATCATTCCTGATAATTAAAAAAAATTAAGTTTTTGCCAAAACTAATCTGCGAATCGCAACAAACAGAACAAATTGGAATAACAAGCCGTGAAGGCAGATAGACCATACTAGACTATTTCGCTCTAAAGTTACAAATAAACAAGTTTTATATATTTTTGCGCTGTGGACCATCTCGCATTTCCGACTGATTTGACGCTGTCATAACTTTTGAACGAATCACTACATAGATTTCTTGTCTTCACCAATCGATTCAGCGTCCCAAAATTAGCCCGAAAATATATATAATATTCGCTAGGGAGGTTTCAGTTTAGAAATACCATCGACGCGGGGAGTCTAGACCGCGGAAACCCCGAAATGGGAGAAAATCGATTTTGTCAAAATCGTTATTTTATGTGTTACAACAAAATTTAAAAACGTTTCTGAAAGCATTTTTGCTGCTGATTGCAGATTTGCAAATTATATTCCGCTACCTCTTCCCGTTCACAATCGCCTGCAAGAATTGAAGAAATTTTTAAGAAATTTCGACGCTCGAGTAGAGATGTCGGAAAGTCGTGAATTTCCTGCGGACAATCTTAGTGTATTAATAGGAAAATGACCTTCTGAAAACGATGCCGCAATCCGTTTTTGATTATCTGTAACCGTTTTCGAGATATCTACTTAGCAAATCGAGAATCGGGTAAATTTAGTTTAAAATTTCACGACAAATTACTGAATGTCTCCGGACAATTTACACATCGTCTTGTTCGTCTTTTCGTGTAGTTTCTGTGTGCCGAAAATGATTTCGCTACTTTTTACCGTTCTCGAGAAAATCGAAAAAAACTGAAAAAGCACATATTTTTCGAACGAAATGATGAAAAATTTTGTTAGTAAATTTTTTTGGAATTTTTTTTCGTGATTTTTCTTTGGTTACCCGAAGGAAATCGAAGTGCTGAGAACGGTTTTCCAGTTTATTTCGCTCTAAAGTTACAAATAAACAAGTTTTATATATTTTTACACCATCTCGCATTTCCGACTGATTTGACGGTGTCATAACTTTTGAACGGCTAACCACAGATTCTTCTAGTCTTCACCAATCGATTCAGCGTCCCAAAATTAGACCAAAACCGTGTATAATATTCCCTAGCAGCCTTTCAGTTAAGAACTACCATCGACACGGAGAGTCGAGACCGCGGAAACGACGAAATGCGAGAAAATCGATTTTGCCAACATCGTTATTTTTGGAGTTACAGCAAAATTTAAAAACGATTCTGAAAGCATTTTTGCTGTTGATTACAGATATGCAAATTATATTTCGCCAGCTCTTTCCGTTCACTCTCGCCTCCAAGAATTGAAGTAATTTCTGAGAAATTTCGGCACTCAAATAGAGAACTCGGAAAGTCGTGAATTTCCTGCAGACAATCTTAGTGTATCCATAGGAAAATGATCTTCTGAAAACGATGCCGCAATCCGTTTTTGATTATATGCAGCCGTTTCCGAGATATCTACTTAGCAAATCGAGAATCGGGTAAATTTCAGTTTAAAATTTCACGACGAATTACTGAATCTTTCCGGACAATTTACACAACGATTTGTGTGTCTTGTCGTGTAGTTTTTGTGTGCCGAAAATGATATCGCTGCTATTTTCCGTTCTCGAGAAAATCGAAAAAAACTGAAAAAGCATATATTTTTCGAACGAAATGATTGAAAATTTTTGTTGAATTTTTTTTTGGAATTTTTGTTTGTGATTTTTTTCTGGTTACCCGAAGGAAATCCAAGTGCTGAAAACGAATTTGCAGTATATTTCGCTCTAAAGTTGCAAATAAACAAGTTTAATATGTTTTTTCGCTGTACACTATTTCGCATTTCCGACATGCTTTGTTTTTGTTGAACATTTTCTTGTCTCAAAAATGCTAAAAGAACTCGGAAATTACACAAAATTTACACAAAAATTAAACAAAATTTAGAAAAATGTTTTGAATAAAACTTGTAAAGAATTAAATTTCCTATAAGAAAACTTTGCTATCTAGTGACTTTTGTCGGTCAAGTTGGTAATAATCGGGCTTGAAACAACATCAGACTTTGTTTTTGCTTTACATTTTCTTGTCTCAAAAATGCTAACATAACTCGGAAAATAGGCGAAATTTGGAAAAATTTTGTGTAGAAAACTTGTAGAGAATTAAATTTCCTATGAGGAAACTTATTATATAATGATTTTTGTCGGTCTAGTTGGTAATAATCGGGCTTAAAACAAAGTCAAGCTTTATTTCTGTTGTACATTTTCTTGTTTCAAAAATGCTAAAATAACTCGGAAAATAGGTAAAATTTGGAAAAATGTTTTCAATAAAAGTTGTAGAGAATTAAATTTGCTATGAGGAAGCTACCTATTATATAATGATTTTTGTCGGTCAAGTTGGTAATAATCGGGCTTGAAACAGTCAGGCTTTATTTCTGTTGTTTACTTTCTTGTCTCTAAAATTCTAAAATAACTCGGAAATTTTGCGAAATTTAGAAAAATGTTTTAAATAAAACCTAAAGAGAATTGAATTTCCTACAAGACACAATGTTATCTAGTGATTATTGTCGGTCAAGTTGGTAATAATCGGGCTTGAAACAAAGTCAAGTTTCGTTTTTTTTTTACGTTTTCATGGGTCAAAAATGCTAAAATAACTCGAAAATTAGACGAAATTTCGCCTAATTTTCGAAGAATTTTCGAATTTTTAAGCCATGAAAACTTGTAGAGAATTAAATTTCCTATAAGACACAATGTTAGCTAGTGATTTTTGTCGGTCAAGTAGGTAAACAAGGTCAGGTTTTGTTTTCGTTGTACATTTTCTTGTCTCAAAAATGCTAAAAGAACTCGGAAATTACTCCAAATTTATAAAAATGTTTTGAATAAAACTTGTAGAGAATTAAATTTCCCATAAAAAAAACTAATTATCTAGTGATTTTTGTCCGTCAAGCCTGTCATAACTTGGAACGGCTCATCACAGGGACTTCTTGAATACTTATTGAATCTTTCCGAACAATTTACAAATCGATTTGTTTGCCTTGTCGCGTAGTTTCTGTGTGCCGAAAATGATATCGCTGCTTTTTGCCGTTCTCGAGAAAATCGAAAAAAACCGAAAATGCGCATATTTATCGAACGAAATGATGGAAAATTTTTGTTGAAAATTTTTTGGAAATTTTTTTTGTGATATTTTTTTCGTTACCCGAACGAAATCGAAGTGCTGAAGACGGTTTTCTAGTTTATTTCTCTCTAAAGTTGCAAATAAACAAGTTTTATATATTTTTTCGCTGTGCACCATCTCACATTTCCGACTGATTTCACGCTGTCATAACTTTTGAACGGCTCATCACAGCGACTTCTAGTCTCCACCAATCGATTCAGCGTCCCAAAATTAGTCCGAAAGCGTATATAATATTCCCTAGGAGGCTTTCAGTTTAGAAATACCATCGACCCGGGGACTCTAGATCGCGAAAACGCCGAAATGCGAGGAAATCGATTTTTTCAAAATCGTTATTTTTTAAATTACAGCAAAATTTAAAAACGTTTCTGAAAGCATTTTTGCTGCTAATTACAGATATGCAAATTATATTTCGATAGCTCTTTCCGTTCATTATCGCCTGCAAGAATTGAAGAAATTTTTAAGAAATTTCGGCGCTCGAGTAGAGATCTCGTAAAGTCGTGAATTTCCGGCAGATAAACTTAGTGTATTAACAGGAAAATGACCTTCTGAATACGATGCCGCAATCTGTTTTGGAATATCTGCAACCGTTTCCGAGATACCTACTCAGCAAATCGAGAATCGGGTAAATTTCAGTTTAAAATTTCACGACGAATTACTGAATGTCTCTCGACAATTTAAACATCGTCTTGTTCGTCTTGTCGTGTAGTTTCTGTGTGCCGAAAATGATTTCGCTACTTTTTACCGTTCTCGAGAAAATCGAAAAAAACTGAAAAAGCACATATTTTTCGAACGAAATGATGAAAAATTTTGTTTGTAAATTTTTTTGGAATTTTTTTTCGTGATTTTTCTTTGGTTACCCGAAGTAAATCGAAGTGCTCAGAACGGTTTTCCAGTTTATTTCGCTCTAAAGTTACAAATAAACAAGTTTTATATATTTTTACACCATCTCGCATTTCCGACTGATTTGACGGTGTCATAACTTTTGAACGGCTCACCACAGATTCTTCTAGTCTTCACCAATCGTTTCAGCGTCCCAAAATTAGTCCAAAAACGTGTATAATATTCCCTAGGAGCCTTTCAGTTAAAAAATACCATCGACACGGAGAGTCGAGACCGCGGAAACGACGAAATGCGAGAAAATCGATTTTGCCAAAATCGTTATTTTTGGAGTTACAGCAAAATTTAAAAACGATTCTGAAAGCATTTTTGCTGTTGATTACAGATATGCAAATTATATTTCGCCAGCTCTTTCCGTTCACTCTCGCCTCCAAGAATTGAAGTAATTTCTGAGAAATTTCGGCACTCAAATAGAGAACTCGGAAAGTCGTGAATTTCCTGCAGACAATCTTAGTGTATCCATAGGAAAATAACCTTCTGAAAACGATGCCGTAATCCGTTTTTGATTATATGCAGCCGTTTCCGAGATATCTACTTAGCAAATCGAGAATCGGGTAAATTTCAGTTTAAAATTTCACGACGAATTATTGAATCTTTCCGGACAATTTACACAACGATTTGTGTGTCTTGTCGTGTAGTTTTTGTGTGCCGAAAATGATTTCGCTGCTGTTTTCCGTTCTCGAGAAAATCGAAAAAAACTGAAAAAGCGTATATTTTTCGAATGAAATGATGGAAAATTTTGGTTGAAAATTTTTTTGGAAATTTTTTTCGTGATTTTTTTTCGGTTACCCGAAGGAAATCGAAGTGCTGAAAAGGGTTTTGCAGTTTATCTCGCTCTAAAGTTACAAATAAACAAGTTTTATATATTTTTTCGCTGTACACCGTCTCGCGTTTCCGACTGATTTCAAGCTGTCATAACTTTTGAACGGCTCACCACAGAGTTCTAGTCTTCACCAATCGATTCAGCGTCCCAAAATTAGTCGGATAACGTATATAATATTTGCTAGGAAGCTTTCAGTTAAGAAATACCATCTAAAATTTTTATTTTTTGAGTTACAGCAAAATTTAAAAACGTTTCTGAAAGTATTTTTGCTGTTGATTACAGATATGCAAATTATATTTCGCTAGCTCTTTCCGTTCACTATCGCCTACAAGAATTGAAGAAATTTCTAAGAAATTTCGACGCTCGGACAATCTTAGTGTATTAACAGGAAAATGAACTTCTGAAAACGATGCCGCAATCCGTTTTTGATTATCTGCAACCGTTTCCGAGACATTTACTTAGCAAATCGAGAATAGGGTAAATTTCAGTTTGAAATTTCACGACGAATTATTGAGTCTTTCCAGACAATTTGCACATCGACTAGTTCGTCTTGTCGTGTAGTTTCTATGTGCCGAAAATGATTTCGCTGCTTTTTACCGTTCTCGAGAAAATGCACAAATTATTCGAAAATGGTAGAAAATTTTTGTTGAAAATTTTTTGGAAAATTTTTCCATATTTTTTTTTTGGGTTACCCGAAGGAAATCGAAGTGCTGAAAACAGTTTTCCAGTTTATTTCGCTCTAAAGTTGCAAATAAACAAGTTTTATACATTTTTTCGCTGTACACCAACTCGCATTTCAGACTGATTTCACGCCGTCATAACTTTTGAACGGCTCGCCACAGAGACTTCTAGTCTTCACCAATCGATTCAGCGTCCCAAAATTAGTTCGAAAACGTATATAATAGTCCTTAGGAAGCTTTCAGTTAGAAAATACCATCGACGCGGGGAGTCGAGACCGCCGATACGACGAAATGCGAGAAAATCGATTTTGTCAAAATCTTAATTTTTTGAGTTACAGCAAAATTTAAAAACGTTTCTGAAAGCATTTTTGCTGTTGATTACAGATATGCAAATTATATTTCTCTAGCTCTTTCCGTTCACTATCGCCTGCAAGAATTGAAGAAATTTCAAATAAATTTCGGCGCTCGAGTAGAGATTTCGGAAAGTCGACAATTTCCCACAGACAATTTTCGTGTATCAATAGGAAAATGATCTTCTGAAAACGATGCCGCAATCCGTTTTTGATTATCTGTAACCGTTTCTAAGACATCTACTTAGCAAATCGAGAATAGGGTAAATTTCAGTTTGAAATTTCACAACGAATAATTGAATCCTTCCGCACAATTTATACATCGACTTGTTCGTCTTGTCGTGTAGTTTCCGTGTGCCGAAAATGATTTCGCTGCTTTTCACCGTTCTCTAGAAAATCGACAAATAGCGCAAATTTCTCGAACGAATGATGGAAATTTTTTGTTGAAGATTTTTTTTCGGTTACCCGCAGGAAATCGAAGTGCCGAGAACGGTTTTGCAAATTATTTCGCTCTAAAGTTACAAATAAACAAGTTTTATATATTTTTTACACCATTTTTATTTTTTTATTATATATTTGTACACCATCTCGCATTTCCGACTGATTTCACGCTGTCATAAATTTTGAACAGCTCACCTCAGAGACTTCTCGTCTTCACCAATCGATTCTGCGTCCCAAACTTAGTCCGCAAACGTATATAATAATACTTAGGAGGCTTTCAGTTAAGAAATACCATCGACACGGGGAGTCTAGACCGCGGTAACGCCGAAATGCGAGAAAATCGATTTTGTCAAAATTGTAATTTTTTGAGTCACAGCAAAATTTAAAAACGTTCCTGAAAGCATTTTTGCTACTGATTACAGATATGCAAATTAAATTTCGCTAACTCTTTCCGTTCACTATCGCCTGCAAGAATTGAAGAAATTTTTAAGAAATTGCGACGCTCGAGTAGAGATCTCGGAAAATCGTGAATACCCCGCGGTTGTCCGCGGTTGTAAATTGTAAACTTGTAAATTTGTAAACCACTTACTTGAAACCCATGTGGATGATTAGGGTTGAATATTTTTAATTTGATATTTCGCGAGAATTGGTAAAACCATATTACTTTATAGAGAATCATATAAACTTAATAAAGATGGAAGACAGCCTGAATATATAAATATATTCAAGCTTTCCAGAGCTCTATAAAACTAATGATTCTTTTTCGGACGACCAATAACAAATCTCATGTGAAATTTGTCAGTTAATTTATAGCTTTCAGTCCACCTACGTGGCACTCAACAAAAACCAGAAAAATAACATTGTTTTTTAAGATCATGTCTTTCCGATATCTTAAGCGGATAGTCATCTGTAGATGCATTTCGAGATTTATCTCTCATCAGTACAGCTTTACTTTTATGAACAACAATTTATAAACCACTTACTTGAAACCCATGTGGATGATTTGGGTCAGATATTTTTAATTTGACAATTTTACCAATTCTCGATTTTTTTCAATTGCACCCATTTACCGACTAAGCTACTTATTAATTTCCGAAAGTTTTGCATCCATCATCCTTCTTCTCTTGCCGACCAATTATTATCGTTATCCAAATATTTAGTAGAAACTAATTTCTCACAATAATCTACTTTTGTCGGAACCTGGGGCCGGATATGAAAAGTAACTGTTGAATGGTTTTTTGAAAGTTTGAAAGGGTTTTAACGTCTAACGCCTTTAGAATAATCTAGTTGTAGGTGCTTAACTTTTCTATAAACCTAAACGGTCTTAGTGTATTAACAGGAAAATGACCTTCTGAAAACGATGCCCCAATCCGTTTTTGATTATCTGCAACCGTTTCCGAGACATTTACTTAGCAAATCGAGAATCGCGAAAATTTCAGTTTGAAATTTTACGATGAATTATTGAATCTTTCCGGAGAATTAACACATCGACTTGTTCGTCTTGTCGTGTAGTTTATGTGTGCCGAAAATGATCTCGCTGCTTTTTACAGATCTCGACAAAATCGAAAAAACTCGAAAAAGCACAAATTTTTCGAACGAAATGATGAAAAATTTTGGTTGAAAATTTTTTTGGTATTTTTTTCCTGACTTTTTTTCGGTAAACCGAAAGAAATCGAAGTGCTGAAAACGGTTTTCCAGTTTATTTCGCTCTAAAGTTACAAATAAACAAGTTTTATATATTTTTTCGCTGTACACAATCTCGCATTTTCGATTGATTTCACGCTGTCATAACTTTTAAACGGCTCACCAGAGAAACTTCTAGTCTTCACCAATCGATTCAGCGTTTCAAAATTAGTCGGAACACGTATATAATATTCCCTAGGAGGATTTCAGTTATGAAATACCATCGACACGGGGAGTCGAGACCGCGGAAACGACGAAATGCGAGAAAATCGATTTTGTCAAAATTGTTATTTTGTGAGTTACAGCAAAATTTAAAAACGTTTCTGGAAGCATTTTTGCTGCTGATTACAGATATGCAAATTATATTTCGCTAGCTCTTTCCGTTCACTATCGCCTGCAAGAATTGAAGAAATTTTTAAGAAATTTCGACGCTCGAGTAGAGATCTCAGAAAGTTGTGAATTTCGAGCGGACAATCTTAGTATATTAATAGGAAAATGACCTTCTGAAAATGATGCCGCAATCCGTTTTTCATTATCTGCAACCGTTTTCAAGATATCTACTTGGCAAATCGAGAATCGGGTAAATATCAGTGTGAAATTTCACGACGAATTATTTAATCTTACCGGACAATTTACATATCGATTTGTTTGTCTTGTCGCGTAGTTTCGGTGTGCCGAAAATGATTTTGCTGCTTTATACCGTTTTCGAGAAATTCGAGAAAAACCGAAAAAACACATATTTCTCGAACGAAATGATGGAAAATTTTTGTTGAAAAATTTTTTGGATTTTTTTTTTGTGATATTTTTTTGGTTACCTGAATTAAATCGAAGTGCTGAAAACGGTTTTCTAAAATTACAAATAAACAAGTTTTCTATATTTTTTCGCTGTACACCAACTCGCATTTCCGACTGATTTCACGTTGTCATAACTTTTGAACAGCTCACCATGAAGTTGTTTCAACATGAAGTTGTCTCAACAAAATTGTTCTTCAACTCTACTAGTCTATAACACGTGATGGGAACTAGGTACGATGTTCTAGTTTTCGCTAATAGCTTACTAATCTAATTGGCTTAATCTACACCAAATTTTCCTTGTTAATCTAGTCTAATACACGAGTTACTGATTAAATCGTAAACTTAGTCTCTTCCTCCTTACACAAAGTTTTCAATATGGAAATTGACTAAGTCTATTAGTCTATAACTCGAGTTAGGGAGTAGTTAGAATGTTTTAGTTTTCACCACTAGCTAGCTAATCTAGTTAACTATATTTACACCAAATTTCATGCCCTAATCTAGTCTAGTACCTGAGATACAGACTACTTAGTCTCCTCCAAAAACAAAGTGTTCAAAGCGTATAAAGTTAAAATTGACTAAGTTTGCTATAACTCATGTTGCAAACTAGGTAGGATGTTCTAGTTTTCACTCGCAGCTTACTAATCCAATTGGCTATATCTACACTAAATTTTATTCGTTAACCTAGTCTAATACCCGAGTTACAGATTAAATCTTAAACTTAGTCTCTTCCTCCTTACCCAAAGTTTTCAATGTGGAAATTGACTAAGTTTGTTAGTCTATAGCTCGAGTTAGGAACTAGTTAGAATGTTTTAGTTTCCACCACTAATGAATTTTTCGTGAAAAATTATTCCTGAAAATTTGTAAATCAAATTTTGTAAAATTTGTAACTGAAATTTTGTAAAATTTGTAACTGAAATTTTGTAAAAATTTTTTTGCAGAAAATTTCAGGAGACCTTGCCGAAAATTGGTGAAAATTTCATGAAACCTACGCTGAAAATCCTCGAAAATTTTTGGAAACTGCTAAAAATAATTTCAGGAAATAATGTCCGAACGTTTCGCAAAAATTTGCAACAAAAAAAATCAAAAAAAAAAATACTTCAATTGTTTAATTATTGCGAAAAATATAAATTAATACAAAAAAAAACCAAAGCTAACCTAGATAACATCTTTATCTAGGTTAGGTTAGATAACGTAGATTAACCTACTTATCTAGGTTATCTATAACATAGATATCTAATTTATCTATACCATAGTTATATAGGTTATATATAATATAGTTATCTAGATAATCTATAACAGAGTTATCTATGTTATCTATAACATACTTATCTAGGTTATCTATAACATAGTTATATATGTTATCTATAACATAGTTATCTAGGCTATCTATAACGTAGTCATCTAGGTTATTTATAACAGAGTCATCTGTGTTAGCTAAAACATAGTTATCTAGGTTATCTATAACATAGTTATCTAGGTTATCTATAACATAGTTATCTAGTTTATCCATAACATAGTTATCTAGGTTATTTATAGCACAGTTAACCTAGTTATCTATAACATAGTTATCTAGGTTATGTACAACATAGATATCTAGGTTATCTATAACATAGTTAGCTAGTTTATCAATAACATAGTTATTTAGTTTATCTATAACATAGTTTTCTAGGTTATTTATAACATAGTTATCTATAACATAGTTATCTGTGTTAGCTAAAACATAGTTATCTAGGTTATCTATAACATAGTTATCTAGTTTATCCATAACATAGTTATCTAGGTTATTTATAGCATAGTTAACCTAGTTATCTATAACATAGTTATCTAGGTTATGTACAACATAAATATCTAGGTTATCTATAACATGGTTAGCTAGTTTATCAATAACATAGTTATTTAGTTTATCTATAACATAGTTTTCTAGGTTATTTATAACATAGTTATCTAGGTTATCTATAACATAGTCATCTGTGTTAGCTAAAACATAGTTAACTAGGTTATCTATAACATAGTTATCTAGTTTATCTATAACACAGTTATTTAGGTTATTTATAAAATAGTTATCTATGTTATCTATAACATAGTTATATAGGCTATCTACAACTTAGATATCTAGATCATCTATAACACACTTAGCTAGTTTATCTATAAAATAATTGTCTAGGCTATCTATAACATAGTTAGTTAGTTTATCTATTACATTGTTATCTAGGTTATCTATAACATAGTTAACTAGGTTATCTACAACATAGATATCCAGGTTATCTATTACATAGTTAGCTAGTTTATCTAAAACATAGTTATCTAGATTATCCAGACCATAGTTATCTATGTTACAAATAACATAGTTATCTAGGTTATCTATAACGTAGTTATCTAGGTTATCTATAACATAGTTATCTGTGTTATCTAAAACATAGTTATCTAGGTTATCTATAACATAGTTATCTAGTTTATCTATAACATAGGTATCTAGGTTATTTATAACATAGTTGTCGAGGTTATCTATAGCATAGCTATCTAGGTTATCTACAACATAGTTATCTAGATTATCTATAACATAGTTACCTAGTTTATCTATAACATAGTTATCTACGTTATCTCTAACGTAGTTATTTATTATAACATTATTTTATAACGTTATTTACTATAACATAGTTATTTAGGTTATCTACATTATCCAGTTTATTTGTTAACCTAGTTATCTACGTTATCTAGGTTATCTATTACCCTAATCTAAGACAGAAATAAAAATAAATAAATATCAAATAAAACAAAATATTGTAAACTAAACACCCGAACTCTCCACCCAGACAACTAGATAACCAACGCAATATCTGGGTCACTGCATTATCTAGATATACATGACATTTAGATACCCATGAAATTTAAATTGCAGTGAAATTTATGGTATCTAGAATGGATCTAGATCTGTCGAAATCCAAGAAATCTAGATACCTAGTGGTCTATAAATTTTCGTGATATCTAGATTATTGTCCATGATCTATATGTAAATGACGGTATTATCTAGGTATCCATGAAATCTAGATATCTCTACTCTTAAGATATACATGAAATCTAGATATCTCTAGTCTTTAGATATCCATGAAATCTAGATATCTCTAGCCTTTAGACAACGTGAAATCTAGATATCTCTAGTCTTTAGATATCCATGAAATCTAGATATCTCTAGCCTTTAGATAACGTGAAATCTAGATATCTCTAGTCTTTAGATATCCGTGAAATCTAGATATCTCTAGTCTTTAGGTATCCATGATATCTAGATAACTCTAATCTAAAGATATCCATGAAATCTAGATATCTCAAGTCTTTAGATATCCGTGAAATCTAGATATCTCTAGTCTTTAGGTATCCATGATATCTAGATAACTCTAATCTAAAGATATCCATGAAATCTAGATATCTCAAGTCTTTAGATATCCGTGAAATCTAGATATCTCTAGTCTTTAGGTATCCATGAAATCTAGATATCTCTAGTCTTTAGATATCCGTGAAATTTAGATATCTCTAGTCTATAGATATCCATGAAATCTAGATATGTAATATAGACCTTTACATATCTAAATTTCATGGATTGCATTTATAGAATCTAGATATTTATGAAAGGTTTATAGAGTATCTAGATGTTATTTATATTGTATCTAGATATTTATTGTATCTAGATACTTATGGTATCTAGATATTTATGAAAGATTTATAGAGTATCTACATGTTGTTTATATGGTATCTAGATATTAATTGTATCTAGATACTTATGGTATCTAGATATTTATGAAAAAAATATAGAGTATCTAGATGTTATTTACATGGTATCTACATATTTATTGTTCTAGATATTTGTGAAAGATTTACAGAGTATCTAGATATTATTTATATGGTATCTAGATATTTATTGTATCTAGATACTTATGGTATCTAGATATTTATGAAAGATTTATAGAGTATCTACATGTTGTTTATATGGTATCTAGATATTTATTGTATCTAGATACTTATGGTATCTAGATATTTATGAAAGATTTATAGAGTATCTAGATGTTATTTATATGGTATCTAGATATTCATGGTATCTAAATATTTATGGTATCTGGATATTTATGCTATTTAGCTATCTAGAATCTAGTGTGATCTGGATTAAGAGATTTTGCAAATTCGCGAATTTTACCTTGTTTGCGGTCGTCTTGGAGCTAGTAGTCGTCGTCGTCGTATCCGGTCTGGAAGTAGTTTTCGGCGTCGTCGTCGTCGTCGCGGTGGCGCTGCAGCAGTTGCATGACGCCCATTTCCGCCTGGTCGTCCTGCGGCTCCTCCTCTTCCTCCTCGTAATCGTCCTCGGAAGCTGCAAATTTTTTTATTTGTCAAATTTGGCAAACTCTTAGATAACTCAATCAGCTAGTGAACTGCACTTAGTCTTCTAATTAAGCTTTAAAACAGTGAAAACTAGAACGCTCTATCTAGAATAACAGTCGAGATGTGAAGCTGTGAAGATACAATTCAGTTTCTAGATTGCTGAAAGCAGCATTTTCTTGCGTCGTTTTAATTAATTGTTGGAATTTCTAATAAACGACTAGTTAGACTCGCCAAATGTAGCACAGTTTTAGACAACTAAATCACCTAGTAAACTGCGTAAGTTTAAATACTCTAGCTAGAATATTAACCAAGTTACGAACTTTTGAAAATGCGACTTAGATATTCACGACTGTTTTAGTTTTTGCTTAATCTCCACTCGAACTAGCTAGATATATTAGTGAAATTTGTTGTGGTATTAGTCTTCTAATTAGGCTTTAAAACAGTGATAACTAGAACGCTCTATCTAGAATAGCAGTCGAGATGTGAAGCTGTGAAGATAGAATTTAGTTTCTGGATTGCTGAAAGCAGCTTGTCCTTGCGTCGTTTTAATTAATTGTTTGAATTTCTATTAGACGACTAGCTAGACTCGCCAAATTTGGCACAGCTTTAGATAACTAAATCAACTAGTAAACTGCTTAAATTTAAAAAAACTAGCTAGAGTATTTACTGAGTTACGAAACTTTGAAAATGCGAATAAGATATTCACGACTCTTTTAGTTTTTGTTTAATTTTCACTCGAACTAGCTAGATAGATTAGTGAAATTTGTTATGGTATTAGTCTTCTAATTAGGTTTTAAAACAGTGAAAACTAGAATGCTCTATCTAGAATAGCAGTCGAGATGTGAAGCTGTGAAGATACAACCTAGTTTCTAGATTGCTGAAAGCAGCGTTTTCTTGACTCGTTTTAATTTATTGTCTAAATTTCTATTAAACGACTAGTTATACTCGCCAAATTTGGCACAGTTTTAGACAACTAAATCACCTAGTAAACTGCGTAAGTTTAAACATTCTAGCTAGAATATTAACCGAGTTACGAGGCTTTGAAAATGCTACTTAGATATTCACGACTGTTTTAGTTTTTGCTTAATATCCACTCGAACTAGCTAGATAGATTAGTGAAATTTGTTACGGTATTAGTCCCCTAATTAGGTTTTAAAATAGTGAAAACTAGAACGCTCTATATAGAATAGCAGTCGAGATGTGAAGCTGTGAAGATACAATTTAGTTTCTAGATTGCTGAAAGCAGCTTGTCCTTGCGTCGTTTTAATTTATTGTTTGAATCTCTATTCAACGACTAGTTAGACTCGCCAAATTTGGCACAGTTTTAGACAACTAAATCACCTAGTAAACTGCGTAAGTTTAAATACTCTAGCTAGAATATTAACCAAGTTACGAACTTTTGAGAATGCGACTTAGATATTCAGGACTGTTTTAGTTTTTGCTTAATCTCCACTCGAACTAGCTAGATAGATTTGTGAAATTTGTTGTGGTATTAGTCTTCTAATTAGGCTTTAAAACAGTGAAAACTAGAACGCTCTATCTAGAATAGCAGTCGAGATGTGAAGCTGTGAAGATACAATTTAGTTTCTAGATTGCTGAAAGCAGCTTGTCCTTGCGTCGTTTTAATTTATTGTTTGAATTTCGATTAAACGACTAGTTATACTCGCCAAACTTGGCACAGTTTTAGATAACTAAATCACCTGGTAAATTGCACAGGTTCAAACATTCTAGCTAGAATATTAACCGAGTTACGAGATTTTGAAAATACGACTTATATATTCACGACTGTTTTAGTTTTTGCTTAATATCCACTCGAACTAGCTAGATAGATTAGTGAAATTTGTTATGGTATTGGTCTTCTAATTAGGCTTTAAAACAGTGAAAACTAGAATGCTCTATCTAGAATAGCAGTCGTAGATGTGAAGCTGTGAAGATAGAATTTAGTACTAGTTGACTTAGTCTAAGCGATGTTTAATCTTGAGATTTCGTTTTGCAAGTCAATATTTAGTTTCGTCAGAGCTGAAGGCAGCGAGGACAGGAAAATCAAGAAGAAATTAATAAACGCACAACCCCATCCCCGTCGCTGCTCGCTCTAATTTCATCCCCGGAATTGCTAGCCAAGCCGGAACGTAATAATAATAATAAGGATAATTATAATCATCGAAGGAACTTAAATTAATTTGATTTATAATAAACCCGACCCCTCCGTGTAATAACAATCAGACTCATTGACTGTAGTTGTCGAATTGCGAAAACGTTGGACGAATTGTTGCTGCAGTTTAAATGGGGCGGCTTTCAATGTCGTTATCTTAATGGGCGATTTATACAAGCAGGGTCGGTTGATGTCTGGCGGCCGATAAGGCCACATTCGGGGCAATTACGTCCGATTTGTGCACCCGTCCAGGAAGAAAAACGTGTTTTCAACACTCGAGAAACTAAATGCTATCTTCACAGCTTCATATCTCAACTGCTATTCTAGATGGAGCATTCTAGTTTTCAATGTTTTAAAGCCTAATTCGAAGACTAATACCAGATCAAATTTCACTAATCTATCTAGCTAGTTCGAGTGGATATTAAGCAAAAACTAAAAGCGTCGTGAATATTTAAGTCGCATTTTCAAAATCGCGTAACTCGGTTAATATTCTAGCTAGAATGTTTAAACTTACGCAGTTTACTAGGTGATTTAGTTGGCTAAAACTGTGCCAAATTTGGCGAGTATAACTAGTCGTTTAATAGAAATTCAAACAATAATTTAAAACGAGGCAAAGACAAGCTTCTTTCAGAAATCTAGAAACTAAATTGTATCTTCACAGCTTCATATCTCGACAGCTATTCTAGATAGAGAATTCTAGTTTTCACTGTTTGAAAGCCTAATTAGAAGACTAATACCATAACAAATTTCACTAATCTATCTGGCTAGTTAGACTGGATATTAAGCAAAAACTAAAACCGTCGTGAAAATCTAAGACGTATTTTTAAAGCCTCGTAACTCGGTTAATATTCTAGCTGGAATGTTTAAACTTACGTAGTTTACTAGGTGATTTAGTTGTCTAAAACTGTGCCAAATTTGGCGAGTCTAACTAGTCACTTAATAGAAATTCAAACAATAAATTAAAACGACGCAAGGACAAGCTGCTTTCAGCAATCTAGAAACTAAATTGTATCTTCACAGCTTCACATCTCGACTACTATTCTAGATAGAGCATTCTAGTTTTCACTGTTTTAAAGTCTAATTAGAAGACTAATACCAAAACAAATTTCTTTAATTTAACTAACTAGTTCGAGTAGATATTAAGCAAAAACTAAAACAGTCGTGAATATTTAACTCGCATTTTCAAAGCCTCGTAACTCGGTTAATATTCTAGCTAGAAAGTTTAAACTTACACAGTTTACTACTAGGTGATTTAGTTGTCTAAAACTGTGCCAAATTTGGCGAGTCTAACTAGTCATTTAATAGAAATTCAAACAATAAATTAAAACGACGCAAGGACAAGCTGCTTTCAGCAATCTAGAAACTAAATTGAATCTGCACAGCTTCACATCTCGACTGCTATCCTAGATAGAGCATTCTAGTTTTGACTGTTTTAAAGCTTAATTAGAAGAGTAATACCATAACAAATTTCACTAATCTATCTCGCTAGTTAGACTGGATATTAAGCAAAAACTAAAACAGGCGCAAATATCTAAGTCGCATTTTCAAAGCCTCATAACTCGGTTAATATTCTAGCTAGAATGTTTAAACTTATGTAGTTTACTAGGTGATTTAGTTGTCTAAAACTGTGCCAAATTTGGCGAGTCTAACTAGTCGTTTGATAGAAATTAAAACAATAAATTAAAACGACGCAAAGACAAGCTGCTTTCAGCAATCTAGAAACTAAATTGTATCTTCACAGCTTCATATCTCGACTGCTATTCTAGATAGAGCTTTCCAGTTTTCAATGTTTTAAAACCTAATTAGAAGACTAATATCAGAACAAATTTCACAAATCTATCTAGTTAGTGCAATTGGATATTACACAAAAACTAAAACAGTCGTGAATATGTAAGTCGCATTTTCAAAATCTCGTTAATCGGTTAATATGCTAGCTAGAATGTTTAAACTCACGCAGTTTACTGGGTGATTTAGTTGTCTAAAACTGTGCCAAATTTGGCAAGTCTAACTAGTGGTTTAATAAAAATTCAAACAATAAATTCAAACGTCGCAAGAACACGCTGCTTTCAGCAATCTAGAAACTAAATTGTATCTTCACAGCTTCACATCTCGACCGCTATTCCAGATAGAGCATTCTAGTTTTCACTGTTTTAAAACCTAATTAGAAGACTAATACCATAACAAATTCCACTAATCTATCTAGCTAGTTCTACTGGATATTAAGCAAAAACTAAAACTAGTCGCTTGTCTTAGTCTAGTTCCTTGTGTTGCATTGAATTTGCGGAGGATTTAGGGTGCGAGCTAAACGGTTTAGTGTGTGGAGTCGGAGCCATTAACGTAATTGATTTAGCGCGTGGAGCAAGAAGCACTTAGTGCGCATCAGTTGACCTTAATCACTCCAGTCAAGACTAGTCAGGTCGGATTAACCTCAAAACCGCTCACGTATCTCATCCATTTGGTTAAGACAACATTTAACAAACAAGTTTAGTCCAGGCTATTTAAGCCTAGACTAATTAAGATATTTACCAATATCTTAAGACTATGTAGACTATTCTTTGACATCTATCAAACTTCACACTTATCAAACTAAACAACTGTCAAAAATTTGACATTCTTCAAACTTCGCACTTATCAAACTGGAAAACTGTCAAAAAATTAACATTCCTCAAACTTCACAACTGTCAAAAATTTGACATACATCAAACTTCACACTTATCAAAGTAAACAACTGTCAAAAATTTGACATCCATCAAACTTCACACTTATCAAAGTAAACAACTGTCAAAAATTTGACATCCATCAAACTTCACACTTATCAAAGTAAACAACTGTCAAAAATTTGACATCCATCAAACTTCACACTTATCAAAGTAAACAACTGTCAAAAATTTGACATCCATCAAACTTCACACTTATCAAAGTAAACAACTGTCCAAAATTTGACTTCCATCAAACTTCACACTTATCAAAGTAAACAACTGTCAAAAATTTGACGTCCATCAAACTTCACACTTATCAAAGTAAACAACTGTCAAAAATTTGACATCCATCAAACTTCACACTTATCAAAGTAAACAACTGTCAAAAATTTGACATCCATCAAACTTTACACTTATCAAACTAAACAACTGTGAAAAATTGGACATCAATCAAACTTCACACTAGTCAAACTAAACAACTGTCAAAAATTTGACATGCATCAAACTTTACACTTATCAAACTAAACTGTGAAAAATTGGACATCAATCAAACTTCACACTAGTCAAACCAAACAACTGTCAAAAATTTGACATCCATCAAACTTCACACTTGTCAAACTAGAAAACTGTCAAAATTTTGACATCCATCAAACTTCACACTTATCAAACTAAACAACTGTCAAAAATTTGACATCCATCAAACTTCACACTTATCAAACTAAAAAACTGTCAAAAATTTGACATCCATCAAACTTGGCACTTGTCAAACTAGAAAACTATAAAAAAATTGACATCCATCAAAACTTCACACTTGTCAAAGTAAACAACTGTCAAAAATTTGACATCCATCAAACTTCACACTTGTCAAACTAGAAAACTATCATAAATTTAACATCCATTAAACTTCACACTTATTAAACTAAAACTGTCAAAAATTTAACATCCATAAAACTTCACACTTGTCAAACTAAACAACTGTCAAAAATTTGACATCCTTCAAACTTGTCAAACTAAACAACTGTCAGAAATTGGACATTCATCAAAACTTCACACTTGTCAAAGTAAACAACTGTCAAAAATTTGACATTCATCAAACTTCATACTTGTCAAACTAGAAAACTGCCAAAAATTTAACATCCATCAAACTTCACACTTGTCAAACTAGAAAATTGTCCAAAATTTGACATCTATCAAACTTTATACTTATCAAACTAAACAACTGTCAAATATTTGATATCCATCAAACTTCACACTTATCAAACTAAACAACTGTCAAAAATTTTACATCCATCAAACCTCACACTTGTCAAACTAAACTGCCAAAAATTTGACATCCATCAAACTTCACACTTGTCAAACTAGAAAATTGTCCAAAATTTGACATCTATCAAACTTTATACTTATCAAACTAAACAACTGTCAAAAATTTGACATCCATCAAACTTCACACTTGTCAAACTAAACAGCTGTCAACAATTTGACATTATTCAAACTTGTCAAACTAAACAACTGTCAGAAATTGGACATTGATCAAAACTTCACACTTGTCAAAGTAAACAACTGTCAAAAATTTGACATTCATCAAACTTCATACTTGTCAAACTAGAAAACTGCCAAAAATTTGACATCCATCAAACTTCACACTTGTCAAACTAGAAAACTGTCAAAATTTTGACATCCATCAAACTTCACACTTATCAAACTAAACAACTGTCAAAAATTTGACATCCATCAAACTTCACACTTATCAAACTAAAAAACTGTCAAAAATTTGACATCCATCAAACTTCACACTTGTCAAACTAGAAAACTGTCCAAAATTTGACATCTATCAAACTTTACACTTATCAAACTAAACAATTGTCAAAAATTTTACATCCATCAAACTTCACACTTATCAAACTAAAAAACTGTAAAAAATTTGACATCCATCAAACTTCACACTTGTCAAACTAGAAAACTGTCAAAATTTTGACATCCATCAAACTTCACACTTGTCAAACTAAACAACTATCTAGTCTAGACTATATCTTAAGATTGAATTTAACATCAGAGATTAAGTTTGTCTAATATGCATATACCAGCCAAGTCGAGTCTAATCTGTCTTAACATATTGATAGATTTTGTGTAAATTATTTGCAATTATTTCGTGATTTTTCTAAAACTTTCCCAATTTCCGGGAGACTCACCGTGCGGATTCTCCTCCCGCTTCACCTCGTCCTCCTTCTTTGCCTCCGGCTCCTCGGCGACCGGAAGTCCGAACGAACTCTTGCGTTTCCGCCGCGACGCGTTCACGTTCACCCTGGACGACACCTTCCTCGCAGCCGGCTGCTGACCGACCCCCAAGGCCCCCAAGTCCGCTTGACTCGACACAGACGAATTCCTCCTTCTATAACACAAAGAAATTTGACAACTAACTTCACACCTATTTGAAGCTGTAATGCTTAATAGCTGTCAAACTAGACAACTGTCAAAAAATTTGACAGTTGTCTAGTTTGACATCTAACAAACTTTACGCCTACTAGGTTACATTTGACACCTCCATCATACTTGACACCTATCAAAGTAGACAATTGTCAAAAATTTGATACATTTCAAATTTGACATCCATCAAACTTTACGCCTACTTGGTTATATTTGACATCTAACAAACTAGACAACTGTCAAAAATATGATATCTTTCAAATTTGACATACATCAATCTTTACGCCTACTTGATCACACTTGACACCTATTAAACTAGACAACTGTCAAAAATTTGACATCCATCAAACTTCACACTTGTCAAACTAGACAACTGTCAAAAATTTAACACTAGGCAACTATCTTCACACCTATTTGAAACCTCCATAATGCTTGACACCTGTCAAACTAGACAACTGTCAAAAATTTGACAGTTGTCTAGTTTGACATCTAACAAACTTTACGCCTACTAGGTTACATTTGACACCTCCGTCACATTTGACACGTATCAAACTAGACAACTGTCAAAAATGTGATACATTTCAAATTTGACATCCATCAAACTTAACGCCTAATTGGTTACATTTGACATCTAACAAACTAGACAACTGTCAAAAACATGACATCTTTCAAATTTGAAATACATCAATCTATACGCCTACTTGACCACACTTGACACCTATTAAACTAGACAACTGTCAAAAATTTGACACCCATCAAACTTCACACTTGTCAAACTAGACAACTGTCAAAAAATTAACACTAGACAACCATCTCCACACCTATTTGAAACCTCCGTAATGCTTGACACCTGTCAAACTAGACAACTGTCAATTTTTTCAAAAAATTTGACAATTGTCTAGTTTGACATCCATCAAATTTTACGCCTACTAGGTTATATTTGACAACTCCATAATATTTGACACCTATCAAACTAGACAACTGTCAAAAATTTGATACATTTCAAATTTGACATCCATCAAACTTTAACGCCTACTTGGTTACATTTGACATCTAACAAACTAGACAACTGTCAAAAACATGACAGCTTTCAAATTTGACATACATCAATCTTTACGTCTACTTGATCACACTTGACACCTATTAAACTAGACAACTGTCAAAAATTTGACATCAATCAAACTTCACACTTGTCAAACTAGACAACTGTCAAAAATTTAACATTAGGCAACCATCTTCACACCTATTTGAAACCTCCGTTATGCTTGACACCTGTCAAACTAGACAACTGTCAAAAAATTTGACAGTTATCTAGTTTGACATCCATCAAACTTTACGCTTACTAGGTTATATTTGACACCTCCATCATATTTGACACCTATCAAATAAGACAACTGTCAAAAAGGTGATACTTTTCAAATTTGACATCCATCAAACTTTACGCCTACTTGGTTACATTTGACACCTCCAATACATTTGACACCTAACAAATTAGACAACTGTCAAAAACGTGACACCTTTCAAATTTGACATACATCAATCTTTACGTCTACTTGGTCTCATTTGACACTTATCAAACTAGACAACTATCCAAAATTTGACATTCATCAAACTTCACACTAATCAAACTAAACAACTGTCAAAAATTTGACATCCATCAAACTTCACATTTATCAAACTAGACAACTGTCAAAAATTTGACATCCATCAAACTTCACATTTATCAAACTAGATAACTGTCAAAAATTTGACATCCATCAAACTTCACATTTATCAAACTAGACAACTGTCAAAAATTTGAAATCCATCAAACTTCATATTTATCAAACTAGAGAACTGTCAAAAATTTGACATCCATCAAACTTCACACTTATCAAACTAGACAACTGTCAAAAATTGGACATCAATCAAACTTCACACTTGTCAAACTAAACAACTGTCAAAAATTTGACATCCATCAAACTTGGCACTTGTCAAACTAGAAAACTGTCAAAATTTTACATCCATCAAAACTTCACACTTGTCAAAGTAAACAACTGTCAAAAATTTGACATCCATCAAACTTCACACTTGTCAAAAATTAGACAAATCTGTCATCTGTCAGAATGATTATAAATGATTACCTTTTGTATGAGAGGCTGCCAGCGGGGGAAGGGGGTTCGCTGAGGTTGTCGGACTGTGCGGCGGGTTGCGTCTTGAGGCTCTTGAGCACGTCGTAGTTGATCTTGGCGGAGATCTTCTTCTCCTGCAGCATCTTCTCGATGGCCTCGCCCGCCGACGTCGACGGCCCCGTCTGCTTCTTCTTCGCGTGCCGCCGCTTTTTCTTCTCCGGCTTGCCTTCCTCCTTCTCCTTCGCCAGTCGCTCCTCCTTCACTTAAACAAAAAAACGATTGTGTCAAAAATGACAATCAATAGCCAAATTTTACATTTTTTTATGACAAACTAATTTTGACTCAAATTTGACAAATATAAATTAAGTTTGACATCGCAATTTTGACATTGAGAATCTGTCATTTTTTACATTTGAATGACTTGCTAACCTAAACTGACACCAACCTGTCAAATTTGACAAATAAAATCCACCTATTAAGTTTGACAGCGCAATTTTGACATTGACAATCTGTCAATTTTGACAATTGAATGATTTCCTAACCTAAACTAAACATCTATTAAATTTGACATCGCAATTTTGACATTGACAATCTGTCAGTTTTGACAATTGAATGATTTCCTAACCTAAACTAACACCAACCTGTCAAATTTGACAATTAAAATCCAGCTATTAAGTTTGACAACGCAATTTTGACATTGACAATGTGTCAGTTTTGACAATTGAATGATTTCCTAACCTAAACTAACACCAGCCTGTCAAATTTGACAAATAAAATCCATCTATTAAGTTTGGCAGCGCAATTTTGACATTGACAATCTGTCAATTTTGACAATTGAATGATTTCCTAACCTAAACTAAACATCTATTAAATTTGACATCGCAATTTTGACAGTGACAATCTGTCAGTTTTGACAATTGAATGATTTCCTAACCTAAACTAACACCAACCTGTCAAATTTGACAAATAAAATCCAGCTATTAAGTTTGACAACGCAATTTTGACATTGACAATGTGTCAGTTTTGACAATTGAATGATTTCCTAACCTAAACTAACACCAACCTGTCAAATTTGACAAATAAAATCCATCTATTAAGTTTGGCAGCGCAATTTTGACATTGACAATCTGTCAATTTTGACAATTGAATGATTTCCTAACCTAAACTAAACATCTATTAAATTTGACATCGCAATTTTGACAGTGACAATCTGTCAGTTTTGACAATTGAATGATTTCCTAACCTAAACTAACACCAACCTGTCAAATTTGACAAATAAAATCTATTAAGTTTGACAACGCAATTTTGACATTGACAATTTTGACAATCGAATAATTTCTTAACCTAAACTAAACAACTATTAAGTTTGACATCGCAATTTTGACATTGACAATCTGTCAGTTTTGACAATTGAATGATTTCCTAACCTAAACTAACACCAACCTATCAAATATGACAAATAAAATCCATCTATTAAGTTTGACAGCGCAACTTTGACATTGACAATCTGTCAGTTTTGACAATTGAATGATTTCCTAACCTAAACTAAACATCTATTAAGTTTGACATCGCAATTATGACATTGACAATCTGTCAGTTTTGACAATTGAATGATTTCCTAACCTAAACTAACACCAACCTATCAAATATGACAAATAAAATCCATCTATTAAGTTTGACAGCGCAATTTTGACATTGACAATCTGTCAGTTTTGACAATTTAATGATTTCCTAACCTAAACTAAACATCTATTAAGTTTGACATCGCAATTTTGACATTGACAATCTGTCAGTTTTGACAATTGAATGATTTCCTAACCTAAACTAACACCAACCTGTCAAATTTGACAAATAAAATCCATCTATTAAGTTTGACAGCGCAATTTTAAAATTGACAATCTGTCAGTTTTGACATTTGAATGATTTCTTAACCTAACCTAACACTAACCTGTCAAATTTGACAAAAACACAACCTATATATTAAGTTTGACAGCGCAATTTTGACAATTTGTCATTTTTGACATTGGAATGATTTTTGACGTACGTTTCAGTTCTTCTAAGTAGGTGGCGTTGACTTTCTTCCAAAGTCCGTTCTTGTATTGGAACTCGTCGTCGTTCATGATGTAGGAGTCGAGTTCGGCGTCGTCGATGTCGTCGAAGGTGAGGTCGACCTCTTCAGTGGCGGCCGTCGACGTGTTGACGACGTCTTCCAGAGAGTTGGCCAGTCCCATGCTGGCAATGTCCGGACCTGAGTGCAACAGAAACCATTCATTCAAATTTGACACAGCTGTCAAAATCTTGTCCCATATTTTGACATAATCAAGATTTTTTGCGAAAAATTGTGACAGTTGGCAATTATGGATTTTGACAGTCTAAATCCATAACTGCCAACTGCGCCAATTGTCAAAATTTTGACATAATCAAGATTTTTTGCGAAAAATTTAACACTAACTGTCAAAACTGTCAAAAGGCCCATTGGGAATCGGTCCAGGCGATAGGAAACTGTAGCGAGATTTGCAAAATTACAATTTTGACAGTTAGTGTCAAATTTTTCGCAAAAAAACTTGATTATGTCAAAATTTTGACAATTGGCGCAGTTGGCAGTTATGGATTTAGACTGTCGAAATCCATAATTGCCAACTGTCACAATTTTTTCACAAAAAATCTTGATTATGTCAAAATTTATGACTATTGTGAGAGTTGGCAGTTATGGATTTTGACAGTCAAAATCCATAACTGCCAACTGTCCCAATTGTCAAAATTTTGACATAATCAAGATTTTTTGAGAAAAATTTGACACTAACTGTCAAAATTGTAATTTCGCAAATCTCGCTACAGTTTCCTAACGCCTGGACTGATTCCCAAAAAGTCTTCACCCCCTGGCCACTCGCCACCTACCCAACTCCTTCGCCTCGACCGCAGGGTCATCCGGATCATCGGTGATGAAGCTCTGGATCGCCCCCAACGTCGACTCCCCAATGAATCGCTCCGTATCTTTCGACTCGCTGCTCACCTTCTCAGAATCTACCAACGGAAACAATTATCTTCCAGATGATTGATTTTCTACCAGATTATCTATCCTATTATCTATCAGTTTATCTACCAGATTGTCTATCTAGAATAGTTATCTGCCAGATAACTGTCTGGACTCTAGGCTCTCAATCATCTAGACTCTCAATCATCTAGAATCTCAATCATCTAGACTTTAGACTCTCAATCATCTAGACTCTAGACTCTCAATCATCTAGACTCTAGACTCAGAATCACCTAGACTCTCAATCATCTAGACTCTCAATCATTTAGACTCTAGACTCTCAATCATCTAGACTCTAGACTCAACCATCTAGACTCTAGACTCTCAATCATCTAGACTCTAGACCCTCAATTATCTAGACTCTATACTCTCAATCATCAAAACTCTAGACTCTCAATCATCTAGACTCTTGACTCTAAATCACCTAGACTATAGACTCTCAATCATCTAGACTCTAGACTCTCAATCATCTAGACTCTCAATCATCTAGACTGTAGACTCTTAATCATCTAGACTCTAGACTCTTAATCATCTAGACTCTAGACTCTCAATCATCTAGACTCTCAATCATCTAGACTGTAGACTCTTAATCATCTAGACTCTAGACTCTTAATCATCTAGACTCTAGACTCTCAATCATCTAGACTCTAGCCTCACAATCATCTAGACTCTAGACTCAGAAACACCTAGACTCTACACCCTCAATCATCTAGACTCTCAAACATTTAGACTCTAGACTCTCAATCATCTAGACTCTAGACTCAACTGTCTAGACTCTAGACTCTCAATCATCTAGACTCTAGACTCAACTATCTAGACTCTAGACTCTCAATCATCTAGACTCTATACTCTCAATCATCTAGACTCTAGACTCTTAATCATCTAGACTCTAGACTCTCAATCATCTAGACTCTCAATCATCTAGACTGTAGACTCTTAATCATCTAGACTCTAGACTCTCAATCATCTAGACTCTAGACTCACAATCATCTAGACTCTAGACTCAGAAACACCTAGACTCTACACCCTCAATCATCTAGACTCTCAAACATTTAGACTCTAGACTCTCAATCATCTAGACTCTAGACTCAACTTTCTAGACTCTAGACTCTCAATCATCTAGACTCTAGACTCAACTATCTAGACTCTAGACTCTCAATCATCTAGACTCTAGACTCAACTATCTAGACTCTCAATCATCTAGACTCTAGACTCTCAATCATCTGGACTCTAGACTCTGAATCACCTAGACTCTAGACTCTCAATCATCTAGAATATAGACTCTCAATCATCTAGACTATAGACTCTCAATCATCTAGACTCTCAATCATCTAGACTCACACTTAGATCTGCTCTTGGTCCTGCCGTCCTTCTCCAACTGAATCTCGATCTCTTTCTGCAGCTCCGTTATGCTATCCGCCTCCTCTTCCATTAGCTAAACAATTGAAGATATAGATAACATATAGAATGACTTATCTAAACTACCTAGATAACAGCAAAGTTCATCTTGAACTAACCCCTTGAAACTCGATTCAATCTGCCTCACGTAATCCATGATTATCTAAACTTAAATAACTAGAGTTATCTAACTCTAGAGTTATCTATTATCTAGAGTTATCTATTGCCTAGAGTTATCTATTATATAGAGTTAGCTATTATCTAGAGTTATCTATTATCTAGAGTTAACTATTGCCTAGAGTTATCTATTATATAGAGTTAGCTATTATCTAGAGTTATCTATTATCTAGAGTTAACTATTGCCTAGAGTTATTTATTATATAGAGTTAGCTGTTATCTAGAGTTATCTATTATCTAGAGTTAACTATTGCCTAGAGATATCTAGAGTCATCTATTAGGTTATCTATTATATATCTAGAGTTATCTATTATCTAGATCTACTTAATACAATCAGTCTACAGTAAATATCTGCTTTAATTCCCAGCCGAAGTCTCATAGTTTAGTACAAAGTTATCTATTATCTAGATAGTTATCTGGCACTTACTCTTTGTAGTCTCTCCTTGTCCTTCTTGCGAGCCGCCTTGAAGGACGGCGGGTCTTGTTCCTCCTCCAGATCCACCGTCATGAATTCTTCCAGGGTTAGAGCGCTGCTCGGCGTGTCGCCGAACTCTATCAGTCTGGAATAGATAATCTAGATACATGCCGGACTAGGTCGAGTGGACTAGGCCGGGTCGCTTAGTCCAGTATGTGTGAGTTGGACTAGATTGACGAGGTCGTCT
Source organism: Phosphuga atrata (assembly GCA_944588485.1). NCBI lineage: Eukaryota > Metazoa > Arthropoda > Insecta > Coleoptera > Silphidae > Phosphuga > Phosphuga atrata. The sequence goes on from OX155906.1 coordinate 29,120,202, forward strand.
AGATCACGAATTCTAATCTAGACTAGAACTTAGATATTCTAGATAATATAGATACAAAGTGGACTAGGAGAAGTAATCTAGACTAGGCTATCGACTAGTCAAGTCTATACGGCTTAGATCTAGAGTACGGCTTAGACCAGAGTCTCAAAATGTAGACTCAAAGTCAGATAATCTAGATAATATAGATACGAAGTAGATCAGGATAAGTAATCTAGACTAGTCTATATCGACTATGCAAATCTGTACGGCTTAGATCTAGAGTACGGCTTAGACTAGAGACTCAAAATCTAGACTAAAACTTAGATAATATAGATACAAAGTAGACTAGGATAAGTAATCTAGACTAATCTATATCGACTAGTCAATTCTGTACGGCTTAGATCTAGAGTACGGCTTAGAGTAAAGACTCAAAATCTAGACTCAAACTTAGATAATCTAGATGATATAGATACAAAATAGACTAGGAGAAGTAATCTAGACTAGGCTATCGACTAGTCAAGTCTATACGGATTAGATCTAGAGTACGGCTTAGACCAGAGTCTCAAAATGTAGACTCAAAGTTAGATAATCTAGATAATATAGATACGAAGTAGACTAGGATAAGTAATCTAGACTAGTCTATATCGACTAGTCAAGTCTGTACGGATTAGATCTAGAGTACGGCTTAGACTAGAGTCTCAAAATCTAGACTAAAACTTAGAAAATCTAGATAATATAGATACAAAGTAGACTAGGATAAGTAATGTAGACTAGTATATATCGACTAGGCAAGTCTATACGGCTTAGATCTAGTGTACGACTTAGACTAGAGTCTCAAAATCAAGACTCAAACTTAGATAATATAGATAATTTAGATACAAAGTAGACTAGGATAAGTAACCTAGACTAGTCTATACAGAGTAGTCAAGTCTGTATGCCCTAGATCTATAGTACGTCTTAGACTAGAGTCTCAAAATCTAGACTCAAACTTAGAAAATCTAGATAATATAGATACAAAATAGACTAGGATAAGTACTCTAGACTAGTCTATATCGACTATGCAAATCTGTACGGCTTAGATCTAGAGTACGGCTTATACAAGAGTCTCAAAATCTAAAATAAAACTTAGAAAATCTAGATACTATAGATACAAAGTAGACTAGGATAAGTAATCTAGACTAGTCTATATCGACTAGGCAAGTCTATACGGCTTAGATCTAGTGTACGACTTAGACTAGAGTCTCAAAATCTAGACTCAAACTTAGATAATATAGATAATATAGATACAAAATAGACTAGGATAAGTAATCTAGACTAGTCTATACAGAGTAGTCAAGTCTGTATGGCTTAGATCTATAGTACGTCTTAGACTAGAGTCTCAAAATCTAGACTCAAACTTAGAAAATCTAGAAAATATAGATACAAAATAGACTAGGATAAGTAATCTAGACTAGTCTATATCGACTATGCAAATCTGTACGGCTTAGATCTAGAGTACGGCTTAGACTAGAGACTCAAAATCTAGACTAAAACTTAGATAATATAGATACAAAGTAGACTAGGATAAGTAATCTAGACTAATCTATATCGACTAGTCAAGTCTGTACGGCTTAGATCTAGAGTACGGCTTAGAGTAAAGACTCAAAATCTAGACTCAAACTTAGATGATCTAGATGATATAGATACAAAGTAGACTAGGATAAGTAATCTAGACTAGTCTACAACAACTAGTCAAGTCTGCATGGCTTAGATCTAGAGTACGGCTTAGACTAAAGTCTCAAAATCTAACCTCAAACTTAGATAATCTAGTTAATATAGATACAAAGTAGACTAGGATAATAATCTAGACTAGTCTATATCAACTAGTCAAGTCTGTACGGCTTAGATCTAAAGAACGGCTTAGACTAAAGTCTCAAAATCTAGACTCAAACTTAGACAATCTAGATAATATAGATACAAAGTAGACTAGGATAAGTAATCTAGACTAGTCTACATCGACTAGTTAAGTCTGTACGACTTAGATCTAGAGTACGGCTTAGACTAAAGTCTCAAAATCTAGACTCAAACTTAGATAATCTAGATAATATAGATACAAAGTAGGTAAGGATAAGTAATCTAGACTAGTCTATACCGACTAGTCAAGTCTGTACGGCTTAAATCTAGAGTGCGGCTTAGACTAGAGTCTCAAAATACAGACTAAAACTTAGATAATATAGATACAAAGTAGACTAGGATAAGTAATCTAGGCTAGTCTATATCGACTAGTCAAGTCTGCACGGCTTAGATCTAGAGTACGGCTTAGACTAGAGACTCAAAATCTAGACTAAAACTTAGATAATATAGATACAAAGTGGACTAGGATAAGTCTATATAGTCTAATTTAGTTAAGTCAAGTATGTACTGCCTAGTTTTGTCTGAGCTAGCTAGACGGGTCTATATCTAGTAATCTAGACTAGGTAGATAACTCTAGATAATCTTATCATAAAGTAGATAATCTAGTCGATACTGTGTAGTCTAACTAGTTAGTCGTAGACTGCTAGTCTAGTACAAATCCTTTGTTTAAATTTTGACTAACTCAGCATACAAACCGAACTATTCCAGGTAGATTAGATAAGATTAGACTATCTAAAACTAGATAAGACTATCTGAAACTAGATTGGACTATGTGAAGCTAGATATTGGACTATGACAAGCTGGATAACTTATAGCTACATGGTATAAGTTATCTAGCTTGTCATAGTCCAATATCTAGTTTCACATAGTCCAATCTAGTTTCAGATAGTCTTATCTAGTTTTAGATAGTCTAGTATTATCTAATCTACCGAGCAGATAGACCTAGTCCTAATCTAGACTAACTTGTTTAAGATAGACCTAGTCCTAATCAAGACTAACTAGTTTAGTCTAGTCGGCTCGTTTAATCTTAAAGACTAGCTAGTTTTAGCTGGTAAAGTTTGCCTTGACGTCTTTCAAGTCAAAGTCGACTGGTTGATCGAGCGTTAGGCGATAAGTACGGATTTGTCCTTTTGGTTTAGTGCGGACTGAAGGTCTAATTCTAATGCAGCGGTTGTTTACTTCCGCGCTCGTTGGGAAACTACATAGGGCAAGGACGGATTGGTTAGATTTAGTATGCAGCACGCGTTAAAAACCCACTCGCAAGCGACTTGGACGACTTGCAACTTCCGCACTTGTCTGACTAGATGAACCAAAGTGAAAGCAGTTTGACTAAAAGTTGACTAAAGCCATGTTTAGGTGTTACATAACAAAAATTACCAGTCACGGCCTAGATAACTAACTTCAACGAGTTGTAACTTCTGAACTAGTCTAACTACCTCAACGCAACTAAAAACAGCGTGCAACCGTGTCTTTCACCTACAGACTAAAACTAGGTTTAGTAACCTAAGTCAGTCCGTTCGTCTGGAATTGCGGAATTAGTGTGACAAATCCCAAAAAAGCTCCTCGTCCTAGTTTTACGCAGATAAATGTTAAACTAGTTGGGATATACGCGCCAAATTAGGACAACATGTAGTCTATTGAATTATCTACCAGAAAACATGCTTGAAATTTGCGAAAAATGCCCTAGATTTTGCAAAATTTAAGATGGAACTTGAGTTTTTGATTTTCCTCGTCTGTCCAAACACAAATTAACAGTCACGGCCTAGATAAATAACTTCACCGAGTTATAACTTTTGAACTAGTCTGACTACCTCAACCAAAATAAAAAGATATTGTAACTGGGTCTTTAAGCTACAGACTACAACTAGGTTTAGTTATCTACGTCTGTCCGTTCGTCTGTAATCGCAGAATTAGTGCGAGAACTCCCAAAAAAGTTACTAGTCCTAGTTTTACGCAGATAACTAGTAAACTAGTTGGGATAGACGCACGAAATTTGGCCTAGATGTAGTCTATATAATTATCTACCAGACGATAGTCTTGAAATTTGCAAAAATTCCCCAGATTTTGCAAAATATAAGATGGAACTTGAGTTTTTGATTTTCCTCGTCTGTCCAAACGCAAATTACCATTCACGGCCTAGATAACTAATTTCAGCGAGTTATAACTTCTGAACTAGTCTGACTACCTCAACGAAACTAAAAACCGTTTGTAACTGGGTCTTTAAGCTACAGACTAAAACTAGGTTTAATTATCTACGTCTGTCAGTTCGTCTGTAATTGCGTAATTAGTGCGAAAACACACAAAAAAGTTCCTCATCCTAGTTTTACGTAGATAACTAGTAAACTAGTTGGGATAGACGCGCCAAATTTAGACTAGATGTAGTCTATTAAATTATCTACCAGATAATATCCTTGAAATTTTGCGAAAATTTCCCAGATCTTGCAAAATTTAAGATGGAACTTGCGTTTTTGATTTTCCTCGTCTGTCCAAACGCAAATTACCAGTCACGTCCCAGATAACTAACTTCACCGAGTTGTAACTTCTGAACTAGTCTGACTACCTCAACAAAACTAAAAACGGTTTGTAACTGGGTCTTTAAGCTACAGACTAAAACTAGGTTTAGTTATCTACGTCTGTCCGTTCGTCTGTAATTGCGGAATTAGTGCGAAAACTCCCAAAAAAGTTCCTCGTCCTAGTTTTATGCCGATAACTAGTAAACTATTTGGGACAGACGCGCCAAATTTGGACTAGATGTAGTTAATTGAATTCTCTACCAGATAACATACTTGAAAATTGAGAAAAATCTCCAGATTTTGCAAAATTTAAGATGGAACTTGAGTTTTTGATTTTCCTAGTCTGTCCAAACGCAAATTACCAGTCACGTCCCAGATAACTAACTTCACCGAGTTATAACTTCTGAACTAGTCTGACTACCTCAACGAAACTAAAATCCGTTTGTAAGTGGGTCTTTAAGCTACAGACTAAAACTAGGATTAATTATCTACGTCTGTCCGTTCGTCTGTAATTGCGTAATTAGTGCGAACACTCCCAAAAAAGTTCCTCATTCCAGTTTTACGCAGATAACTAGTGAACTAGTTGGGGTAGACACGCCAAATTTGGACTAGATGTAGTCTATTGAATTATCTACCAGATAACATCCTTGAAATTTGCGAAAATTCACTAGATTTTGCAAAATTTAAGATGGAACTTGACTTTTAGATTTTCCTCGCTTGTTCAAACGCAAATTACCAGTCACGGCCCAGATAACTAACTTCACCGAGTTGTAACTTCTTAACTAGTCTGACTACCTCAACTAAACTAAAAACAGAATGTAACTGGGTCTTTCAGCTACAGATTAAAACTAGGTTTAGTTATCTAGGTCTGTCCGTTCGTCTGTAATTGCGGAATTAGTGCGAGAACCCACAAAAAAGTTCCTCGTCATAGTTTTACGCGGATAACTAGTAAACTATTTGAGATAGATGCGCCAAATTTGGACTAGATGTAGTGTATTGAATTATCTATCAGACAACATCCTTAAAATTTGCGAAAATTCTACAGATTTTGCAAAATTTAAGTTGGAGCTTGCTTTTTTGATTTTCCTCGTCTGTCCAAACACAAATTACCAGTCACGGCCTAGATAACTAACTTCACCGAGTTGTAACTTCTGAACAAGTCTGACTACCTCAACGAAACTAACGACAGTTTGTAACTGGGTCTTTCAGCTACCGACTAAAACTAGGTTTAGTTATCTACGTATGTCCGTTTGTCTGTAATTGCGGGTTTAGTGCGAAAACTCCCAAAAAAGTTCCTCGTCCTAGTTTTACGCAGATAACGAGCAAACTAGTTGGGATAGACGCGCTAAATTTGGACTAGATGTAGTCTATTGAATTATCTACCAGATAACATGCTTGAAATTTGCGAAAAATTGCAAAATTATGCAAAATTGCAAGATTTTGCAATTTTTTTTTTTGTTTAGCAATTTCAAATGTGTCGTTTCTACGAATAATTTGCCAACGCTGGCGGATTTTCGCAATTTTTCTTTTGCACCGCCTTCAGCGATAAATTTCAACGGTCAAGTCGGCGCGTGCAAAAATCCGTCCGTCCGCTCGAAATCGGCGAACGCAGTCAAAAAAAAGTAGTTCAATGTCTCTCGCCAGCACTCGCAAACGCCAGACGAACGAAACAATAAATAAAACGTAAATTCGTTGCGTAACGGCGGAGCATCTGCCCGTCGCCTTTCCATTGTCGAATTGGTTGCTGCTCTTCAGCAGAATACACCGGTTCATTGTTACGCCAAGTGGCGTATTTTTGGCACAACGCGACCCGAAAATGTTGCGCAAAAACAAGGTCAAGAAAACCGAAAAACGAAAGAGAAAGCCGAAATAATAACGGTTACGTAATCCCACTCTCAAACTTGCCTCGACGACATGTAAATACTTAAATCGGTTGCGAAAGTCGTGAAACAATTGAAGAAGCAGCGTGCGGATTGTTTCCAAACAAGCGGCATCTGGTAGGTTATTCAATGTGTTACATCTAGATCAAATTTGCCGCGTCTAGTTCTATTAGTTTACTAGTTATCTGCGAAAAACTAAAGTGAGGAACTTTTTTGGGAGGTTTCGCACTAATTTCGCAATTATAAACGAAAGCACAGAGGTAGATAACTAAAGCTAGTTTTAGTCTGTAGCCTAAAGTCCCAGTTACAAACTGTTTTTAGTTTCGTTGAAGTAGTCAGACTAGTTGAGAAGTTACAACTCGGTGAAGTTAGTTATCTAGGCCGTGAATGGTAACTTGCGTTTGGACAGACGAGGAAAATCAAACATTCAAGTTCTAACTTAAATTTTGTTAAATCTAGGGCGTTTTCGCAAATTTCAAGTAAGTTATCTGGTAGATAATTCAATAGACTACATCTAGTCCAAATTTGGCGCGTCTTTCCCAACTAGTTAATTGGTTATCTGCCTAAAACTAGGACGAGGAACTTTTTTTAAAGTTTTCGCACTAATTTCGCAATTATAGAGAAAAGCACAGACGTAGATAACTAAACCTAGTTTTAGTCTGTAGCTGAAAGACCAAGTTACAAATTGTTTTTAGTTTCGTTGAGGTATTCAGACTAGTTCAGAAGTTACAACTCAGTGAAGTTAGTTATCTGGGTCATGACTGGTAATTTGCGCTTGGACAGACGAGGAAAATCAAAAACGCAAGTTCCAACTTAAATTCAAAATCTAGGGAGTTTTCGCACTTATTCCGCAATTACAGACGAACGGACAGACGTAGATAACTAAACCTAGATTTAGTCTGTAGCTGAAAGACCCAGTTACAAATTGCTTTTAGTTTCATTGACGTAGTCTGCCTAGTTCAGAAGATACAACTCGGTGAAGTTAGTTATCTAGACCGTGACTGGTAATTTGCACTTGAAGAGGCGAGGAAAATCAAAAACTCAATTTCTTACTTAAATTTTGCAAAATCTAGGAAATTTTCGCAAATTTCAAGAATGTTATCTGGTAGATAATTCAATCGATTACATCTAGTCCAAATTTGGACCATCTATTCCAACTAGTTTACTAGTTATCTGCGTAAAACTAGGACGAGGAACTTTTTAGGGAGTTTTCGCACTTATTCCGCAATTACAGACGAACGGACAGACGTAGATAACTAAACCTAGATTTAGTCTGTAGCTGAAAGACCCAGTTACAAATTGCTTTTAGTTTCATTGACGTAGTCTGCCTAGTTCAGAAGATACAACTCGGTGAAGTTAGTTATCTAGACCGTGACTGGTAATTTGCACTTGAAGAGGCGAGGAAAATCAAAAACTCAATTTCTTACTTAAATTTTGCAAAATCTAGGAATATTTCGAAAAATTTCAAGAATGTTATCTGGTAGATAATTCAATCGATTACATCTAGTCCAAATTTGGCCCATCTATTCCAACTAATTTACTAGTTATCTGCGTCAAACTAGGACGAGGAACTTTTTTGGAAGTTTTCGCACTGATTCCACAATTATAGACGAACGGATAGATGTAGATAACTAAACCTAGTTTTATTTTGTAGTTGAAGGACCCAGTTACAAACTGCTTTTAGTTTTATTGACGTAGTCTGCCTAGTTCAGAAGTTACAACTCGGTGAAGTTAGTTATCTGGGCCGTGACTGGTAATTTGTGTTTGAACAAACGAGGAAAATCAAAAACTCAAGTTCCATCTTAAATTTTGCAAAATCTGGGGAATTTTCGCAAATTTCAATTAAGTTATCTGGTAGATAATTCAATAGACTATATCTAGTCCAAATTTGGCGCGAATATCGCAACTAGTTTACTAGTTATCTGCGCAAAACTAGGACGCGAAACTTTTTGTGAGTTATCGCACTAATTCAGCAATTACAGACGAACGTACAGACGGAGTTAACTAAACCTAGCTTTAGCCTGTAGCTGAAAGACCCAGTTACAAATTGTTTTTAGTTTCGTTGAGGTAGTCAGACTAGTTCAGAAGTTACAACTCGTTGAAGTTAGTTATCTAGACTGTGACTGGTAGTTTATGTTTGGACAGACGAGGAAAATCCAAAAACTCAAGTTCCAACTTAAATTTTGCAAAATCTAGCGAGTTCTCGCAAATTTTAAGCAAGTTATCTGGTAGATAATTCAATAGACTACATCTAGTACAAATTTGGCACGTCTATTCCAACTGGTTTACTAGTTATCTGCATAAAACTAGGACGAGGAATTTTTTTGGGAGATCTCGCACTAATTCCGCAATTACAGACGAACGGACAGACGTAGATAACTAAACTTAGTTTTAGTCTATAGCTGAGAGACCTAGTTACAAACTGTTTTTAGTTACGTTGAGGTAGTCAGACTATTTCAGAAGTTACAACTCGGTGAAGTTAGTTATCTGGGTCGTGACTGGTAATTTGTGTTTGGACAGACAAGAAAAATCAAAAACTCAAGTTCCAACTTAAATTTTGCAAAATTTAGTGAATTTTCGCAAATTTCAAGTAGTTATCTGGTAGATAATTCAATGGACTACATCTAGTCCAAATTTGGACTCTCTGTCCCAATTAGTGTACTAGTTATCTGCGAAAAACTAGGACAAGAAACTTTTTGTCAGTTTTTGCACTAATTCCGCAATTACAGATGAACGGACAGACGTAGATAACCAAACCTAGTTTTAGTCTGTAGCTGAAAGATCCAGTTACAAAGCATTTTTAGTTTCGTTAAAGTAGTCAGGCTAGTTAAGAAGTTACAACTCGGTGAAGTTAGTTATCTGGGCCGTGAATGGTAATTTGTGTTTGAACAGACGAGGAAAATCAAAACCTGAAGTTCAATCTTAAATTTCGCAAAATCTAAGGAATTTTTGCAAATTTCAAGAATGTTATCTGGTAGACAATTCAATTGACTACATCTAGTCCAAATGTGGCGCGTCTATCTCAACTAGCTTACTAGTAATCTGCGTAAAACTAAGGCGAGGAACTTTTTGGTAGTTTTCGCACTAATTCGCCAATCACAGACGAACGGACAGAAGTCGATAACTAAACCTAGTTTTATTGTGTAGCTGAAAGACCCAGTTACAAACTGCTTTTAGTTTCATAGACGTAGTTTGCTTAGCTCAAAAGTTACAACTCGGTGAAGTTAGTTATCTAGGCCGTGACTGGTAATTTGCGTTTGGAAAGACGAGGAAAATCAAATTCTAACTTAAATTTTGCAAAATCTAGGGAAGTTTCGCAAATGTCAAATATGTTATCTGGTAGATAACTCAATAGACTTTATCTAGTCAAAATTTGGCGCGTCTATCCCAACTAGTTTACTAGTAATCTGCGTAAAACTAGGACGAGGAACTAGGACAGTTTTCGCAATAAATCTGCAATTACAAACGAACGAACAGAGCTAGATGACTAAATCTGGTACTAGTGTGTAGGAGAAAGATTGCATGTGTTAACTAACCTTTTTCGCAACGTAGACTCGTGCACTTTGACGATTTTGATGATGTCGCTGCTGGATCGGTTGAATTCGTGCAGTCTTGACGCCATAAGCAAGGCTAGATAACATAGATAACATTAGGACGAGGATAGAGAATTAGAATTGGATTAGTGTACCTGCTCCACATAGTCCTGAAGGTCTTCGTCCGGAATGGATGGAATCCCTCTTCATCCTCTGGACTAGCCGAAGGGCGGTATTAGCGACTTCCTGGGTCTTCTGACCGAACTCCAGTTTGGCGGCGAAGCGCAGAATGTACAAGCATGGATCTGCAAAATAAAATAAAAAATTCGCAATTTGCAAAAAACCTCACAGAACAATGTTAAAACAAATTGAGATTTCGCAAACTTTGTTTTTCTTGCGAATTGGCTCTTGTTTTCTCGCCCGCGGCGCTTCCGGCTTATTTTTTTGCGAAAATTCAATTGTTTCGCGCGCGTCGATTGGTCAGCGGGAAGCCTGCGTTTGTTCTTTTGTTTAACCAGCAATTAGCTGATTGGCTGGAAACAATGCACGTTTTCGCAACGATTTCAGCGAAACTCTCCGCAAATTGCCAGAGTTACACAGAAAACAGCAATCTCGCAAATTACCAGTCACGACCCAGATAACTAACTTCAACGAGTTGTAACTTCTAAACTAGTCTGACTACCTCAACGAAACTAAAAGCAGTTTGTGTCTGGGTCTTTCAGTTACCGACTAAAACTAGGTTTAGTTATTTATGTCTGTCCGTTCGTCTGTAATTGCGGAATTAGTGCGAAAACTGGCAAAAAAGTTCCTCATCCTAGTTTTACGCTGATAACTAGTGAAGTAGTTGGGGTAGACGCGCCAAATTTGGACTAGAAGTAGTCTATTGAATTATCTACCAGATAAGATTCTGAAATTTGCGAAAACTCCACAGATTTTGCAAAATTTAAGGCGGAACTTGAGATTTTGATTTTCCTCGTCTGTACAAACGCAAATTACCAGTCACATTCTAGATAACTATCTTCAACGAGTTATAACTTCTGAACTAGTCTGACTACCTCAACAAAACTAAAAACAGTTTGTAACTGGGTCTTTCGGCTACCGACTAAATTTAGGTTTAGTTATCTAGGTCTAACCGTTTGTCTGTAATTGCGAAATTAGTGCGAAAACACCCAAAAAAGTTCCTCGTCCTAGTTTTACGCAGATAACTAGCAAACTAATTGGGCTAGAGCGCCAAATTTGGACTAGATGTAGTCAATTGAATTATCTACCAGATAACATACTTAAAACTTCCGAAAATTCCCTAGATTTTGCAAAATTTAAGATGGAACTTGCGTTTTTGATTTTTCTCGTCTGTCCAAACGCAAATTATCAGTCAGGTCCTAGATAACTATCTTCACCGAGTTGTAACTTCTGAACTAGTCTGACTAACTCAACGAAACTAAAATCAGTTTGTAACTGGTTCTTTAAACTACAGATAAAAACTAGGTTTAGTTATCTACGTCTGTCCGTTCGTCTGCAATTGCGGAATTAGTGCGAAAACTCCCAAAAAAGTTCCTCGTCCTAGTTTTACGCAGATAACTAGTAAACTAGTTGGGATAGTCGCGCCAAATTTGGACAAGATGTAGTCTATTGAATTATCTACCAGATAACATACTTGAAACTTCCGAAACTTCCCTAGATTTTGCAAAATTTAAGATGGAACTTGAGATTTTGATTTTCCTTGTCTGTCCAAACGCAAATTACCAGTCACGACCTAGATAACTATCTTCACCGAGTTGTAACTGCTGAACTAGTATGACTACCTCAACCAAACTAAGAACAGTTTGTAAGTGGGTCTTTAGGCTACAGACTAAAACCAGGTTTACTTATCTACGTCTATCCGTTTGTCTATAATTGCGGAATTAGTGCGAAAACTCCCAAAAAACTTCCTCGTCCAAGTTTTACGCAGATAACTAGCAAACTAGTTGGGATAGTCGCGCCAATTTTGGACAAGATGTAGTCTATGGAATTATCTACCAGATAACAAACTTGAAATTCGCGAAAACTCCCTGGATTTTGCAAAATTTGAGGCGGAACTTAAGATTTTAATTTTTCTCGTCTGTCCAAACGCAAATTACCAGTCACGGCGCAGATAACTAACTTCACCGAGTTGTAACTTCCGAACTAGTCCGACTACCTCAACGAAACTAAAAACAGTTTGTAACTGGGTCTTTAAGCTACCGACTAAAACTAGGTTTAGTTATCTATGTCTGTACATTCGTCTGTAATTGTTGAATTAGTGCGAAAACTCACAAAAACGTTCCACGTCCTAGTTTTACGCAGATAACTAGTGAACTAGTTGGAATAGACGCGCCAAATTTGGACTAGATGTAGTTTATTGAATTATCTACCAGATAACATAATTGAAATTTGCTAAAATTCCCTAAAGTTTGCAAAATTTAAGATGGAACTTGAGTTTTTGATTCTCTTCGTCCGTCCAAACGCAAATTACCAGTCACGACCCAGATAACTAACTTCACCGAGTAGTAACTTCTGAACTAGTCTGACTAGCTCCACGAAATGAAAAACAGTTTGTAACTGGGTCTTTATGCTACCGACTAAAACTAAGTTTAGTTATCTACTTCTGTCCGTCCGTTTGTAATTGCGGAATCAGTGCGAAAACTCCCAAAAAAGTTCCTCGTCCTACTTTTACGTAGATAACTAGTGAACTAGTTGGGAAAGATGCGCCAAATCTGGACTAGATGTAGACTATTGAATTATCTACCAGATAACATACTTAAAATTAGCGAAAATTCCCTAGGTTTTGCAAAATATAAGATGGAACTTGAGTTTTTGATTTTCTTCGTCTGTACAAACACAAATTACCAGTCACGACCTAGATAACTAACTTCTCCGAGTTGTAACTTCTGAACTAGTCTGACTACCTCAACGAAACTAAAAACCGTTTGTAACTGGGTCTTTCAGCTACCGACTAAAACTAAGGTGTAGTTACCTATGTCTGTTCGTTCGTCTGTAATTGTGGAATTAGTGCAAAAACTCGCAAAAAAGTTGCTCGTACTAGTTTCTCACAGATAACTAGCAAACTGGTTGGGATAGACGCGCCAAATTTGGACAAGATGTAGTCTATTGAATTATCTACCAGATAACATATTTTAAATTCGCGAAAATTCCCTAGATTTTGCAAAATTTAAGGCGGAACTTGCGATTTTGATTTTCTTCGTCTGTCGAAACGCAAATTACCAGTCACATCCTAGATAACTATATTCACCGAGTTATAACTTCTGAACTAATCTGACTACATCAACGAAACTAAAAACAGTTTGTAACTGGGTCTTTCAGCTACAGACTTAAACTAGGTTTAGTTATCTACGTCTAACCGTTTGTCTGTAATTGCGAAATTAGTGCGAAAACTCGCAAAAAAGTTCCTGGTCCTAGTTTTACGCAGATAACTAGCAAACTAATTGGGCTAGACGCGCCAAATTTGGACTAGATGTAGTCTATTGAATTATCTACCAGATAACATACTTGAAATTTTCGAAAATTCCCTAGATTTTGCAAAATTTAAGATGGCACTTGCGTTTTTGATTTTTCTCGTCTGTCCAAACGCAAATTACCAGTCACGACCTAGATAACTATCTTCACCGAGTTGTAACTACTGAACTAGTATGACTACCTCAACGAAACTAAGAACAGTTTGTAAGTAGGTCTTTAGGCTACAGACTAAAACTAGGTTTACTCATCTACGTCTATCCGTTGTCTGTAATTGCAGAATAAGTGCGAAAACTCCCAAAAAAGTTCCTCGTCCTAGTTTTACGCAAATAACTAGCAAACTAGTTGGGATGGACGCGCCAAATTTAGACAAGATGTAATCTATTGAATTATCTATCAGATAACATAATTGAAATTTGCTAAAATTCCCTAAAGTTTGCAAAATTTAAGATGGAACTTGAGTTTTTGATTCTCTTCGTCTGTCCAAACGCAAATTACCAGTCACGACCCAGATAACTAACTTCACGGAGTAGTAACTTCTGAACTAGTCTGACTACTTCAACGAAATGAAAAACAGTTTGTAACTGGGTCTTTAGGCTACCGACTAAAACTAAGTTTAGTTATCTACTTCTGTCCGACCGTTTGTAATTGCGGAATCAGTGCGAAAACTCCCAAAAAAGTTCCTCGTCCTAGTTTTACGTAGATAACTAGTGAACTAGTTGGGATAGACGCGCCAAATTTGGATAAGACGTAGTCTGTTAAATTATCGACCAGATAACAGTATTCTTAAAATCAGTTTGTTCGCCGTTTAATTTTGCGTGCGATCGTAATCGGTTTTTGCGCATTCCTTGCGCTTGAAATTGGTGCAAAGGAGAGAAACAAGTTCGGTGAAAGTTCCATTTTTTTGCTCGAAAGGTCAAAAATTGTGTAAAAACAAACGAAACGACGAGAAATAAAAAAGCATCGAGTGTATTTTTTTGTCAAGGCCGACCGGGAAAGTGGGATTTTTTTTCCGATCGATTACGTCAATTGTTTTCAACTCTAGTCCTTTGTTTCATTCCAAATTAGTTTTCACTAATTGGTCTTGGCGTTCGACTAAATACCTTAAAGTCTACATAGTTTTAGAAAATTACAAAAACATTTTCTGGTAGATAATTTAATAGACTACATCTAGTCTGAGTTTGACGCGTCTAACCTAACTAGTCCACTAGTTATTTGCGAAAAACTAGAGCGAGGAACTTTTTTGCGAATTTTCGCACTAATTCCACAATTACAGACGAACGAACACACGTAGATAACTAAACCTAGTTTTAGTCTGTAGCTTAAAGACCCAGTTACAAACTGCTTTTAGTTTCGTTGAGGTAGTCAGACTAGTTCAGGAGTTATAACTCGGTGAAGTTAGTTATCTGGACCGTGACTGGTAATTTGTGTTTGGACAGACTAGGAAAATCAAAAACTCAAGGTCCATATTAAATTTTGCAAAATCTAGATAATTTTCGCAAATTTCAAGGATGTTATCTGGTAGATAATTCAATAGACTACATCTAGTCTAAAGTTGACGCATCTAACCTAATTACTCCACTAGTTATCTGCGTAAAACTAGGACGAGGAACTTTTTTGCGAGTTTTCGCACTAATTCCGCAATTACAGACGAACGGACAAACGTAGATAATTAAACCTAGTTTTAGTCTGTAGCTGAAAGACTCAGTTGCAAACTGTTTTTAGGTTCGTTGAGGTAGTCACACTAGTTCAGAAGTTACAACTCGGTGAAGTAAGTTATCTAGGCCATGACTGTTAATTTGTGTTTGGATAGACGATAAGAATTAAAAACTGAAGTTCCATCTTAAATTTTGCAAAATCCAGAGAATTTTCGCAAATCTTAAGAATGTTATTTGGTAGATAATTCAATAGACTACATCTGGTCCAAATTTGGCGCGACTATCCCAACTAGTTTACTAGTTATCTGCATAAAACTACGACGAGAAACTTTTTTGCGAGTTTTCTCACTAATTCCGCAATTACAGACGAACGGACAGACCTAGATAACCAAACCTGGTTTTAGTCTGTAGCTGAAAGACCCTGTTACAAACTGCTTTTAGTTTCGTTGAGATAGTCAGCCTAGTTCAGAAGTTACAACTCGGTGAAAATGGCTATCTACAATTTATAGACAAACTAAGTGAAATAATCAAGATTATCTAGAGTGGTAGTTGAGTTAACTAATTGGAAGCTAAGTGGACTAACTTTCTGTGGACTAACTAGTTAACTCTTGTCTAATTCTCGCTAACTAATCTATTTTATATAGTCTAATAAGTAAGATATGGAGGGTAGAGATTGAATCTAATTTTTGTGGGCTAACTAGTCTAATTGATGAGTTAAAGACGGAGGGTTAGTATATAGATGGAAGGGTAGTTATAGAGAATGAGTTATTCGGGCTAGACTAAGTGTGTGAGTTGATGAAACTTGCTGACATTGCGAGATTTAGTGTGTAGTGTGCATTATGACCTCGAGCGTTGGCAAAGTAAACAAATCGGTGCGCACTCAACAGGTAGTGTGACTCGTTGACCCGCACGGTAGATACTAGTCGCGACCGGAGTCCGTCTGAAGACGGAGTTTTTTGGTGCGCGATCGCGTGGTATTAGTGTCACTGGGCGAGTTAAAACTCGAAGAAGGTAGTACGATGTTTTCGGCGGTTTTTGGGGTAGTTTGTGAGAATTTGCGAGGGTTCTGTTAATATTTTTCAGTGGGGATGAAATTTGGGAGGTTTTGCGGAAAAAAGTCGATTGGCGAAGTTATAGCGAAAAGAGCGAAATATTGAGATTCTGTGTTAAAAGTTTTTTTTTTTTGCGAATTGGCGAAAATTACGAAAAATGTTGGTGAATATAAAACGTGGGGAATTCAATTTTGAATAATTTGCAAGCAAAAAATTGCAAATCTGTGCAAAATTCACGAAGTTATAGCTAAAAATGGCGACAAATGCGAAAAATTGAGATTCTGTGTTAAAAATTTTTTTTTGTGAATTGGCGAAAATTACGAAAAATTTTGGTGAATATAAAACGTGAGGAATTCAATTTTGAATAATTTGCAAGCAAAAAATTGCAAATCTGTGCAAAATTCACAAAGTTATCGCAAAAAATGCGAAAAATTGAGATTCTGCGTTAAAAATTTATTTTTTGAGAATTGGCGATATTTACGAGAAATGTTCGCGAGCATAAAACGTAGAGAATTAAATTTTGAACAATTTGCAAATCTCTGCAAAATTCACTAAATTATTGCCAAAAATGGCGACAAATGCGAAAAATTGAGATTCTGGGTTAAATTATTTTTTTTGCAAATTCGCGAAAATTACGAAAAATGTTAGCGAATATAAAACATATAGAATCCAATTTGCGAAAAATTTAGATTCTGTGTTAAGTTTTTTTTTGCGAATTGGCGAAATTTACGATAAATGTTCGCGAATATAAAACGTAGAGAAATAAATTTTCAACAATTTGCAAAATTGCAAATCTGTGCAAAATTCACAAAGTTATAGCCAAAAAATGGCGACAAATGCGAAAAATTGAGATTGTGTTAAAAATTTTTTTTTGGCGAATTGGCGAAAATTACGAAACATGTTGGTGAATATAAAACGTGAGGAATTCAATTTTGAATAATTTGCAAGCAAAAAATTGCAAATCTGTGCAAAAATCACAAAATTATTGCCAAAAATGGCGACAAATGCGAAAAATTGAGATTCTGGGTAAATTTTTTTTTTGTTGCAAATTGGCGAAAATTACGAAAAATGTTAGCGAATATAAAACTTATAGAATCCAATTTTGAACAATTTGCGAGCAAAAATTTGCAAATCTGTGCAAAAATTACAAAGTTACAGCTAAAAATGGCGACAAATGCGAAAAATTTAGATTCTGTTAAAAGTTTTTTTTTGCGAATTGGCGAAATTTACGATAAATGTTCGCGAATATAAAACGTAGAGAATTAAATTTTCAACAATTTGCAAAATTGCAAATCTGTGCAAAATTCACTAAATTATTGCCAAAAAATGGCGACAAATGCGAAAAATTGAGATTGTGTTAAAAAAAATTTTTTTTGCGAATTGGCGAAAATTACGAAAAATGTTGGTGAATATAAAACGTGAGGAATTCAATTTTGAATAATTTGCAAGCAAAAAATTGCAAATCTGTGCAAAAATCACAAAGTTATCGCAAAAAATGAGAAAAATTGAGATTCTCCGTTAAAAATTTATTTTTTGCGAATTGGCGATATTTACGAGAAATGTTCGCGAGCATAAAACGTAGAGAATTAAATTTTGAACAATTTGCAAAATTGCAAATCTCTGCAAAATTCACAAAATTATTGCCAAAATGGCGACAAATGCGAAAAATTGAGATTCTGGGTAATTTTTTTTTTGTTGCAAATTGGCGAAAATTACGGAAAATGTTAGCGAATATAAAACATAGAATCCAATTTTGAACAATTTGCGAGCAAAAATTTGCAAATCTGTGCAAAAATTACAAAGTTACAGCTAAAAATGGCAACAAATGCGAAAAATTTATATTCTGTGTTAAAAGTTTTTGTTTGCGAATTGGCGAAATTTACTAAAAATGTTAGCGAATATAAAACATATAGAATCCAATTTTGAACAATTTGCGAGCAAAAATTTGCAAATCTGTGCAAAAATTACAAAGTTACAGCTAAAAATGGCGACAAATGCGAAAAATTTAGATTCTGTGTTAAAAGTTTTTTTTTGCGATTTGGCGAAATTTACGATAAATGTTCGCGAATATAAAACGTAGAGAATTAAATTTTCAACAATTTGCAAAATTGCAAATCTGTGCAAAATTCACAAGGTTATAGCCAAAAAATGGCGACAAATGCGAAAAATTGAGATTGTGTTAAAATTTTTTTTTTTGCGAATTGGCGAAGATTACGAAAAATGTTGGTGAATTTAAAACGTGAGGAATTCAATTTTGAATAATTTGCAAGCAAAAAATTGCAAATCTGTGCAAAAATCACAAAGTTATTGCAAAAAATGCGAAAAATTGAGATTCTGCGTTAAAATTTTTTTTTGCGAATTGGCGATATTTACGAGAAATGTTCGCGAGCGTAAAACGTAGAGAATTAAATTTTGAACAATTTGCAAAATTGCAAATCTCTGCAAAATTCACTAAATTATTGCCAAAAATGGCGACAATTGCGAAAAATTGAGATTCTGGGTTAAATTATTTTTTTTGCAAATTGGCGAAAATTACGAAAAATGTTAGCGAATATAAAATGTAAAAGTTTTTTTTGTGGCGAATTGGCGAAAATTAAAAAAAAATGTTCGCGAATATAAAACATATCGAATCCAATTTTGAACAATTTGCGAGCAAAAATTTGCAAATCTGTGCAAAAATTACAAAGTTACAGCTAAAAATGACGACAAATGCGAAAAATTTAGATTCTGTGTTAAAAGTTTTTTTTTGCGATTTGGCGAAATTTACGATAAATGTTCGCGAATATAAAACGTAGAGAATTAAATTTTCAACAATTTGCAAAATTGCAAATCTGTGCAAAATTCACAAGGTTATAGCCAAAAAATGGCGACAAATGCGAAAAATTGAGATTGTGTTAAAAATTTTTTTTTGGCGAATTGGCGAAAATTACGAAAAATGTTGGAGAATATAAAACGTGACGAATTCAATTTTGAATAATTTGCAAGCAAAAAATTGCAAATCTGTGCAAAAATCACTAAATTATTGCCAAAAAATGGCGACAAATGCGAAAAATTGAGATTCTGGGTTAAATTTTTTTTTTGCAAATTCGCGATAATTACGAAAAATGTTAGCGAATATAAAACATATAGAATCCAATTTTGAACAATTTGCGAGCAAAAATTTGCAAATCTGTGCAAAAATTACAAAGTTACAGCTAAAAATGGCGACAAATGCGAAAAATTTAGATTCTGTGTTAAAAGTTTTTTTTTTGCGAATTGGCGAAATTTACGAAAAATGTTCGCGAATATAAAACGTAGAGAATAAAATTTTCAACAATTTACAAAATTGCAAATCTGTGCAAAATTCACAAAGTTATAGCCAAAAATGGCGACAAATGCGAAAAATTGAGATTGTGTTAAAAGAAATTTTTTGCGAATTGGCGAAAATTACGAAAATTGTTCGCGAATATAAAATGTCGAGAATTCAATTTTGAATAATTTGTAAGCAAAAATATATGCAAAATTCATAAAGTTATCGCAAAAAAATGGCAAAAATGAGAAAAATTGAGATTCAGAATTAATTTTTTTTTTTTTGTAAATTGGCGAAAATTACGAAAACTGTTCGCAAATATAAAACATAGATAATAGATAATTCAATTTTAAACAATTTGCAAGCAGAAATTTGTACAAAATTAATAAAGTTATCGCAAAAAATGAGAAAAATTAAGATTCTGTGTTAAAATTTTTTTTTGCGAATTGGCGAAAATTACAAAAAATGTTCGCAAATAAAAAACGTAGACAATTCAATTTTGAACAATTTGCAAGCAAAAATTTGCCGAAAATTCATTTTTTTTTTTTTTTTAATTTGTTCAACAATCAGAATAAATAATTTTTTCTTTTCTATTCTATGAGCTGAAGTTATGATGATCGATTTGGCGTGATGAGGTGTCCATCCAAAGATAGGACCTCTGAGTACCGTTAAGGGTCAGTTGGCCAGGGTCTCTTGAGTCTGCTGAGGACTTGGTGTTGGGGAAGCGTGTTTATTAGTGAATTTGTGTGTGATTCTATTTTGTCTTGATGCTTTTTTCGTCTTTCCTTAATTTCTTTCGTCACAGGGGTAAGAAGACTTGCATTCTTCGATCATGTGGTTTGTTACGTACCATGGAGCGTTAGCAATTGATCTTAATATTTTAGCTTGGCATCTTTCCATGATCGCAATATTCGATTTGCTGGCACATCCCCAGAGTTCGATGCCATAAGTCCAGATAGGTTTGATGATAGTTTTATATAAAAGTATTTTGTTGCTTAGCGTTAAACTCGAGTTTTTGCCGATGAGCCAGTTGAGTTCTCTATGTCTGAGATCAATCTGTTTTCTCTTTTTGGTAATGTGGTTCTTCCAATTGAGTTTGCTGTCTAGATGTAATCCTAAATACTTGACTGTCGAGTATTGGGGGATTTCTATGTTATTTAAATAAACTGGAGGAGAGAGACCTTTTCGTAACGTGAATGTTGCATGGCAGGACTTAGTTTCATTGATTTTAACTTTCCACTTCTTTAACCACTTTTCCAGTAGATGTATGTAGTCTTGGAGATGTTTTGTGGCGATGTTGGGGTCTGAGTGATTTAGTTAGTACTGCTGTGTCGTCTGCAAATGTTGCTATGGTTGTGTCTGGTGTTTCGGGTATATCTGAGGTGTACAGCACATATAGTAGAGGACTCAATACACTGCCTTGTGGGACCCCAGCGTTGATAGGAAATGCTGCAGATACTTCTTCGTTGACTCTGGTTCTGAACTGTCGGTTGTGTAGGTATGATCTGAGTAAGTTCGAGAAAGCTGGAATTACCTTTTTTATGTAATTCATAAAGTTATCGCAAAAAAAATGGCAAAAATGCGAAAAATTGAGATTCTGTGTTAAAAGTTTTTTTTTGCGAATTGGCGAAAATTAAGAAAAATGTTCGCGAATATAAAACGTATAGAATTCAATTTTGAACAATTTCCAGCTAAAAATTGCAAATATAAAACGTAGACAATTCAATTTTGAACAATTTGCAAGCAAAAATTTGCACAAAATTCATAAAGTTATCCGAAAAAAATGGCAAAAATGCGAAAAAATAAGATTCTGTGTTAAAAGTTTTTTTTTGCGAATTGGCAAAAATTACGAAAAATGTTCGCGAATAAAAAATATAGACAATTCAATTTTGAACAATTTGCAAGCAAAAATTTGCCCAGAATTCATAAAGTTATCGCAAAAAAATGGCAAAAATGTGAAAAATTGAGATTCTATATTAATTTTTTTTTGCGAATTGGCGAAAATTGCGAAACATGTTTGCGAATATAAAACATAGTCAACTCAATTTTGTACAATTTGCAAGCAAAAATTTGCACAAAATTCATAAAGTTATCCGAAAAAAATGGCAAAAATTGCGAAAAATTGAGATTCTGTGTTAAAAGTTTTTTTTTTTGGCAAATTGGCGAGAATTACGAAAAAATGTTCTCGAATAAAAAACGCAGACAATTCAATTTTGAACAATTTGCAAGCAAAAATTTGCACAAAATTCATAAAGTTATCCGAAAAAAATGGCAAAAATGCCAAAAAATGAGATTCTGTGTTAAAAGTTTTTTTTTTGGAATTGACAAAAATTACGAAAAATGTTCGCGAATAAAAAATATAGACAATTCAATTTTGAACAATTTGCAAGCAAAAATTTGCCCAGAATTCATAAAGTTATCGCAAAAAAATGGCAAAAATGTGAAAAATTGAGATTCTGTATTAATTTTTTTTTGCGAATTGGCGAAAATTGCGAAACATGTTTGCGAATATAAAACATAGTCAACTCAATTTTGTACAATTTGCAAGCAAAAATTTGCCCAGAATTCATAAAGTTATCGCAAAAAAATGGCAAAAATGTGAAAAATTGAGATTCTGTATTAATTTTTTTTTGCGAATTGGCGAAAATTGCGAAACATGTTTGCGAATATAAAACATAGTCAACTCAATTTTGTTCAATTTGCAAGCAAAAATTTGCACAAAATTCATAAAGTTATCCGAAAAAAATGGCAAAAATGCGAAAAAATGAGATTCTGTGTTAAAAGTTTTTTTTTTGGAATTGACAAAAATTACGAAAAATGTTCGCGAATAAAAAATATAGAAAATTCAATTTTGAACAATTTGCAAGCAAAAATTTGCCCAGAATTCATAAAGTTATCGCAAAAAAATGGCAAAAATGTGAAAAATTGAGATTCTATATTAATTTTTTTTTGCGAATTGGCGAAAATTGCGAAACATGTTTGCGAATATAAAACATAGTCAACTCAATTATGTACAATTTGCAAGCAAAAATTTGCACAAAATTCATAAAGTTATCCGAAAAAAATGGCAAAAATTGCGAAAAATTGAGATTCTGTGTTAAAAGTTTTTTTTTTTGGCAAATTGGCGAGAATTACGAAAAAATGTTCTCGAATAAAAAACGCAGACAATTCAATTTTGAACAATTTGCAAGCAAAAAATTGCAAATCTGTGCAAAAATCATAAAGTTATCGCCAAAAAACTTCGAAATATTGAGATTGTGTGTTAAAAGTTTTTTTCTTGCGAATTGGCGAAAACTACAAAAAATGTTTGCTAATATAAAACATAGAGAATCCAATTTTGAACAATTTGCAATCAAAAAATTGCAAATCTGTGCAAAAATCATAAAGTTATCGCCAAAAATGCGAAAAATTGAGATTCTGTGTTAAAAGTTTTTTTTGGGAATTAGCGAAAATTACGAAAAATGTTCGGGAATATAAAACGTATAGAATTCAATTTTGAACAATTTGCCAGCAAAAAGTTGCAAATCTGTGCAAAATTTACAAAGTTATAGCTAAAAATGGCGACCAACGCAAAAAAATGAGATTCTGTGTTAAAGGTTTTTTTTGCGAATTGGCGAAAATTACGAAAAATGTTCGCGAATATAAAACGTAGACAATTCAATTTTGAACAATTTGCAAGCAAAAATTTGCCCAGAATTCATAAAGTTATCGCAAAAAAATGGCAAAAATGTGAAAAATTGAGATTCTATATTAATTTTTTTTTGCGAATTGGCGAAAATTGCGAAACATGTTTGCGAATATAAAACATAGTCAACTCAATTTTGTACAATTTGCAAGCAAAAATTTGCACAAAATTCATAAAGTTATCCGAAAAAAATGGCAAAAATTGCGAAAAATTGAGATTCTGTGTTAAAAGTTTTTTTTTTGGCAAATTGGCGAGAATTACAAAAAAATGTTCTCGAATAAAAAACGCAGACAATTCAATTTTGAACAATTTGCAAGCAAAAAATTGCAAATCTGTGCAAAAATCATAAAGTTATCGCCAAAAAACTTCGAAAAATTGAGATTCTGTGTTAAAAGTTTTTTTTGGGAATTGGCGAAAATTACGAAAAATGTTCGGGAATATAAAACGTATAGAATTCAATTTTGAACAATTTGCCAGCAAAAAGTTGCAAATTTGTGCAAAATTTACAAAGTTATAGCTAAAAATGGCGACCAACGCAAAAAAATGAGATTCTGTGTTAAAGGTTTTTTTTTGCGAATTGGCGAAAATTACGAAAAATGTTCGCGAATATAAAACGTAGACAATTCAATTTTGAACAATTTGCAAGCAAAGATTTGCACAAAATTCATAAAGTTTTTCCGAAAAACAAAATTCCGAAAAAAATGGCAATAATGCAAAAAATTGAGATTCTGTGTTAAAAGTTTTTTTTTGCGAATTGGCGAAAATTACGAAAAATGTTCTCGAATAAAAAACGCAGACAATGCAATTTTGAACAATTTGCAAGCAAAAAATTGCAAATCTGTGCAAAAATCACAAAGTTATCGCCAAAAAACTGCGAAATATTGAGATTGTGTGTTAAAAGTTTTTTTCTTGCGAATTGGCGAAAACTACAAAAAATGTTTGCTAATATAAAACATAGAGAATCCAATTTTGAACAATTTGCAATAAAAAAATTGCAAATCTGTGCAAAAATCATAAAGTTATAGCCAAAAATGCGAAAATTTGAGATTCTGTGTTAAAAGTTTTTTTTGGGAATTAGCGAAAATTACGAAAAATGTTCGGGAATATAAAACGTATAGAATTCAATTTTGAACAATTTGCCAGCTAAAAGTTGCAAATCTGTGCAAAATTTACAAAGTTATAGCTAAAAATGGCGAACAACGCAAAAAAAATGAGATTCTGTGTTAAAGGTTTTTTTTTGCGAATTGGCGAAAATTACGAAAAATGTTCGCGAATATAAAACGTAGACAATTCAATTTTGAACAATTTGCAAGCAAAGATTTGCACAAAATTCATAAAGTTATCCGAAAAAAAAGTGCGAGTTGTGACTCGCGCACCGAGGGTTCCGTACAAACTTGTAAGTAAAATATCTTTTTTTTCTGGAGGACGTAGCAAGCACATTCAGTTAACTTGACAAGTGGCCCTCCTGAAACCACGACCATCTTAGTACCGCTGCAAGCATATCCTCAAGATGTCGCTGTCGTACGATGGAATTCTACCCTACATTTTATTACCATACATCCCCCATTCACTATGAGTGTTTAGGGGTTCTGGAACTTCACTATTTGTTTTTACTGCTCAATTTTGCCTGTATACCTATATACCCTGTATAAAGATATACAGGGTATTTTTTTTTAAATAACGCGAATATTTTTAAACTTATAAAAAGAAAACTTTATTTTAGTATTACACTTATTCACTAACTTATATTAAGATCTAACTATTTCTAGATCCAATATAAAGTAATATATTAACTATTTCTAGATCTATTTCGATACTCTTAACATTCAGTTGTTCAATTGACTGCTTTTGGGTAATTGACTACCAAAAAATATAGGGCGTACGTGATTTAAGTATAATATACTTAAATCATATTATCTACAACATATTATGTAGATTATAGTATAGTATTATTATGTAGATTATCAACATATTATGTAGATTATAAAGAAAAATTAGACGAAATATAATATATTCAGGATGTTACGGGACTTGAGTATATCGCATGTCGGTTATAAACAAGCAAAATTTAGACATAATATATACCCTGTATATATTATGTATATAGAGCGTACGTGATGAAATGCATAACGAATATAAATAAAGAAAATTCAGAATAAACAGCTTGGTGCCGACACATACTTTTTAACCTTCGGACCTAAGCGAAGAGGACCTAACTGTATGCAACCCATATGCTTCTGGAGCCTGACAATACCACTACGACAGCATTAGTGTATTTTCATAAATTTCTAATAGTAAATTCGCATTTTTCTTGTAATTAAACTACATATTTACGGTTTTCAGATTTTTCCCTTTACATGTGCTGTAAGACACCGCTTCTTGCCAAATTTCATGATTCTAGGTCAACGGGAAGTACCCTATAGGTTTTGATTCCCTTGTGAAATCGCAAAATATGCGACATAAACGGTCATATCTTTTGATTGCGTTGACTTACAAGTTTGATTTTTTCACAGCTGAAAGAGACCGCAGACCCGAGTATTTGATACAAATTTCAACTTGTTACCTCTACGCGTTCCTGAGAAAAATGGTCTTGACAGACAGACAGACGGACGGACGGACGGACGGACGGACAGACAGACAGACGGACAACAAAGTGATCCTATAAGGGTTCCGTTTTCGGTACGGAACCCTAAAAATGGCAAAAATGCGAAAAATTGAAATTCTCTGTTAAAAGCTTTTTTTTTGCGAATTGGCGAAAATTACGAAATTTTTTTGCGAATATTAAACAGAGAATCCAGTTTTAAACAATTTGTAAACACAAAATTGAGAATCTGTGCAAAAATCACAAAAAGTTGTTTTTTTTTTTGCGAATTGGCAAAAATTACGAAAAATGTTCGCGAATATAAAACGTAGACAATTCAATTTTGAACAATTTGCAAGCAAAAATTTGTCAAAAATTTATAAAGTTAACGCAAAAATGCGAAAAATTGAGATTCTGTGTTAAAAGTTTTTTTTTTTATAATTGGCGAAAATTATGAAAAATGTTCGCGAATATAAAACGTAGACAATTCAATTTTGAACAATTTGCAAGCAAAGATTTGCACAAAATTCATAAAGTTTTCCTCTAAAAATGGCAAAAATGCGAAAAATTGAGATTCTCTGTTAAAAGTTTTTTTTTTTGCGAATTGGTGAAAATTACGACAAATGTTCGCGAATAAAAAACGTAGACAATTCAATTTTGAACAATTTTCAAGCAAAGATTTGCACAAAATTCATAAAGTTTTCCGAAAAAAATGGCAAAAATGCGAAAAATTGAGATTCTCTGTTAAAAGTTTTTTTTTTGCGAATTGGTGAAAATTACGACAAATTTTCGCGAATAAAAAACGTAGACAATTCAATTTTGAACAATTTTCAAGCAAAAATTTGCACAAAATTCATAAAATCCGAAAAAAATGGCAAAAATGCGAAAAATTGAGACTGCGTTTTTCTTGCGAATTGGCGAAAATTACGAAAAATGTTCGCCAATATAAAACGTATAGATTTTTGCACAATTTGCCAGCTAAAAATTGCAAATCTGTGCAAAATTTACAAAGTTATAGCTAAAAATGGCGACCAACGCCAAAAATTGAGATTTTGTGTTAAAGGTGTTTTTTTGCGAATTGGCAAAAATTACGAAAAATATTCGCGATTGAAAAACGTAGACATTTCAATTTTGAACAATTTGTTAGTAAAAATTTGCATAAAATTCCTAAAGTTATCGCAAAAAATGGCAAAAATGCGAAAAATTGAGAATCTGTGTTAAAAGTTTTTTTTGCGAATTGGCGAAAATTATGAAAAATGCTCGCGAATATAAAACGTAGACAATTCAATTTTGAACAATTTTTTAGTAAAAATTTGCCCAAAAGTCATAAAGCTATCCCAAAAAAATGGCAAAAATGCGAAAAATTGAGATTCTGTGTTAATTTTTTTTTTTTGGGAATTGTGGATAATTAGGAAAAATGTTCGCGAATAAAAACGTAGACAATTCAATAATTTTGAACAATTTTCAAACAAAAATTTGCTCAAAATTCCTAAAGTTATCACAACAAATGGCAAAAATGCGAAAAATTGAGATTCTGTGTTAGTTTTTTTTTTTGGCGAATTGGCGAAAATTACAAAACAATTTCGCGAATAAAAAACGTAGACAATTCAATTTTGAACAATTTTCACGCAAAAATTTGCGCAAAATTCACGAATTTATGGTAAAAAATAGCGAAAATGCGAAAAATTGAGATTGTGTGTTAAGTTTCTTTTTTTGCAAATTGGCATAAATTACGAAAACTGTTCGCGAATATTGAACGTAAAGAATCCAATTTTGAACAATTTGCCAGCAAAAAAATGCAAATCTGTGCAAAAATCACAAAGTTATCGCCAAAAAATGAGAAAAATTGCGATTCTGTGTTAAAAGTTATTTTTTGACGAATGGGGCAAAATGACGAAAAATGTTCGCGAATATAAAACATAGAGAATCCAATTTTGAACAATTTGCCAGCAAAAAAATGCAAATCCGTGCAAAATTCATAAAGTTATCCCGAAATAACGAAAATCGCATAAATATTTTTTACAAACTAGTTTAGATCAGACAAACTAGATTAACGCAGACAAACTAGACTGCATTGGACAAAATAGACAAATAGTTAGACAAATCGACAACACCCTAAACTAACCTTAACTACTCTAAATTCGCACTAACTATTCTACATGGTCAAACTAACTCGAGTTTACTAACTCCCAAGTTGGAGTTAGTTACTCTAGATTAGTTTGTTTAATCTAGACTAGTTGCTACAATAAACAAACTAATCTAGATTAACTAACCTAACAAACACAGACTTAATCCAGACCATACAGACGCTTTCACTTGATGGGAATTAGCACAACTCGTCGAAATTAGCTAATCCTTAATTGACTTTTTCTCCCAATGCATTGCACAAAGTCTAATCCGCCCAGTTAGTTTCAGTGTTTAGCAGACGATCCCACAATCCGCCAGTAATTTAATTATCGCGTCCACTCCAACCCACATCCACTATTAGTGTGCTAATGTCTTCGCAAGCAAATTTCGCCAACTACATCTTATACTTGTTATAGTGCACTTAATCTTAACTTTGCGACTAAATCTAACGCCTCCAATCAAAGCTAATTTAATCTAGTTAACGAATCTGTGATTGATGTTTGCCAAGTGCAACTAGTTTCCAAGTTATTGCGCCTTTTGTTGTTTTAACTCGCAAATCTATATCGATATCATAACTAGATTTCGACTTGCTATAGCGCACTTATTCTTAAATCTACGACTAAATCTAACACCTCAAAACAAAGCTGATTTAATCTAGTTTACGAATCTGTGATTGTTGTTTGCGTAGTCCAACTAGCTTCCAAGTTATTGCGTCTTTTGCTGTTATAACTCGCAAATTTAAATCATTATCATAACTAGATTTCCACTTGCTATAGCGCACTTAATCTTAAGTCTACGACTAAATCTAACACCTCAAATCTAAGCTGATTTAATCTAGTTCACGAATCTGTGATTGTTGTTTGCCTAGTCCAACTAGTTTCCAAGTTATTGCGCTTTTTGCTGTTTTAACTCCCAAATCTAAATCAATATCATAACTAGATTTCCACTTGCTATAGCGCACTTAATCTTAAGTCTACGACTAAATCTAATACCTCAAATCTAAGCTGATTTAATCTAGTTCACGAATCTGTGATTGTTGTTTGCCTAGTCCAACTAGTTTCCACGTTATTGCGCTTTTTGCTGTTTTAACTCGCAAATCTAAGTCAATATCATAACTAGATTTCCACTTGCTATAGCGCACTTAATCTTAAGTCTACGACTAAATCTAACACCTCAAATCAAAGCTGTTTTAATCTAGTTTACGAATCTGTGATTGTTGTATACCTAGTGCAACCAGTTCCCAAGTTATTGCGCTTTTTGCTGTTTTAACTCGCAAATCTAATCAATATCATAAATAGATTTCCACTTGCAATAGCGCACTTAATCTTAAGTCTACGACTAAATCTAACACCTCAAATCAAAGCTGTTTTAATCTAGTTTACGAATCTGTGATTGTTGTTTGCCTAGTCCAACCAGTTCCCAAGTTATTGCGCCTTTTGCTGTTTTAACGCGCAATTTTAAAACAATATCATAACTAGATTTACACTTGCTATAACGCACTTAATCTTAAGTCTACGACTAAATCTAACATATCAAATTAAAGCTGCTTTAATCTAGTTTACGAATTTGTGATTGTTTCTTGCCTAGTCCAACTAGTTTCCAAGTTATTTGCTGTTTTAATTCGCAAAGATTTCCATACATTCTCATTACCATACCATAAAAGATTTCCACTTGCTATATAACACACTTAATTTTAAGTCTACGACTAAATCTAAGACCTCAAATTAAAGATAATTTAGTTTAGTTTACGAATCAGTGATTAGTTTTCGGCTAGTGTAACTAGTTAGAGAGATATTGAGGTTTTTGTTATGTGCAAGTGCACTTAATTTTAGTATGCGGAGCAACACGTGGTTGCACTTTTAATGAAAACGAAAGTGGGCGAGAAACATTGACGTGCGAATTGCGAACTTATGGCGAAATTTGTTCTGATTCCTCGCAAATTTTAAAGTTTTTGCAAAAAATTGTTGCAAATTTCCAAAAATCTTAACTTTTGTTTATTTCAGGTGCGGTGCGAGTAGCTGGAGTGGCTTGGATGAAACTGGCTACTACTTCAGCAAGGCTATCGTCCAAGTTGGTTAAACTTATCACAAATTACAATTTCTTTCTGATAATTGCCAAAACGTGCCAAAAACTCGCCAAACCATGCTCGCATCTTCGTTGTCATCTTGACATTCTTGACAACTTGAACCAACCTGACATTTGATCCAAATTTATTTTTCAAGATATTTGCGTAAAACTAGGACGAGGAACTTGGCGAGTTTTCGCACTAATTTGGCATTTTTGCAAAGCCTTGTCAAATCTCCTTGCACACTTGATGGGCACCGGAAATGTTAGGCTCTGAGCTCGGAAGTCGACACGCGCTGTTCTCGCTCGTGGGACAGACGGACATCTGGTACCTCCTCTACAGATGCGCCCACTACGTCACCAAACCCCCTTGCGAAACCAGTGGCGCATCTATCCTCGACAACCTCTTCACCTTCGACGAAGACGAAGATTACACACAAAACTCAGGTAAGATAAGTTCAAGTCTCGATATCTCAGCAGAGAGTTAGACTAGGTAGAGTAGTCTACGCGTATTTGAAAGCTTGAAGTCTCAGCTTTAATCCACAGTTTATTTTGTCAGTCTGAGCTTATTAGTTTATCCGCAATTTAATAATTAGTCAAACTAGACAAATTCGTGTGTAATTCACACAAAATTCAGGTAACAAAAGTTCGAGACTAGATATCTCAGCAGCTAGTTGGACTAGATAGACTAGACTACGCGTGTTTGAAAGCTTGAAGTCTTAGCTTTAATCCACAGTTTATTTTGTGAGTCTAGGCTTATTAGTTTGTCCGCAATTTAATAATTAGTCAAACTAGAAAATTCGCGAGTAATTCAGGCAACAAAAGTTCGAGACTAGATATCTCAACAGCTAGTTGGACTAGGTAGATTAGACTACGCGTGTTTGAAAGCTTGAAGTCTTAGCTTTAATCCACAGTTTATTTTATCAGTCTAAGCTTATTAGTTTATCCGAAATTTAAAAATTAGTCAAACTAGACAAATTCGCGAGTAATTCACACAAAACTCAGGTAACAAAAGTTCGAGACTAGATACCGCAGCAGCTAGTTGGACTAGGTAGACTAGATTAAGCGTGTTTGAAAGCTTGAAGTCTTAGCTTTAATCCACAGTTTATTTTGTGAGTCTAAGCTTATTAGTTTGTCCGCAATTTAATAATTGGTCAAACTAGAAAATTCGCGAGTAATTCAGGCAACAAAAGTTCGAGACTAGATATCTCAGCAGCTAGTTGGACTAGGTAGACTAGACTACGCGTGTTTGAAAGCTTGAAGTCTTAGCTTTAATCCACAGTTTATTTTGTGAGTCTAGGCTTATTAGTTTGTCCGCAATTTAATAATTAGTCAAACTAGAAAATTCGCGAGTAATTCAGGCAACAAAAGTTCGAGACTAGATATCTCAGCAGCTAGTTGGACTATGTAGACTAGACTACGCGTGTTTGAAAGCTTGAAGTCTTAGCTTTAATCCACAGTTTATTTTGTGAGTGTAAGCTTATTAGTTTGTCCGCAATTTAATAATTAGTCAAACTAGAAAATTCGCGAGTAATTCAGGCAACAAAAGTTCGAGACTAGATATCTCAGCAGCTAGTTAGACTAGGTAGACTAGACTACGCGTGTTTGAAAGCTTGAAGTCTTAGCTTTAATCCACAGTTTATTTTATCAATCTAAGCTTATTAGTTTATCCGAAATTTAAAAATTAGTCAAACTAGACAAATTCGCGAGTAATTCACACAAAACTCAGGTAACAAAAGTTCGAGACTAGATACCGCAGCAGCTAGTTGGACTAGGTAGACTAGATTAAGCGTGTTTGAAAGCTTGAAGTCTTAGCTTTAATCCACAGTTTATTTTGTCAGTCTAAGCTTATTAGTTTATCCGCAATTTAATAATTAGTAGTTGCACTATGTGGGAGTTAGTGCACATCGATCTTTCTGATTTTCGCGTGTCAATCCGCAAATATTTTTTGCATCAAAATATCGTGTGTCGCGTGCAGGTAGTTGAACTCGCTAGCCAAGTCACGATTTTGCAAAAAAAAAATTGCATAAACTTGTACTCGCGAATTCGCAATTACAATTGAACTATTATGAGACCTTTAGTGTGCATTGCAACACCGTCTGATTCACCATTCAAACGCAGCCGCGCCGATTAAATTGCAAAACTAATTTCGCTAGTCTAGGACTAACTCCTACGCAGTGCGACTACCTATTCGACTTTGGCTCTTAGTATGCGCCACCCCGGTATCGCATGTTTTGCAAAAATTGATAATAAATGTCAAAATTGATATTTAATGTCAAAATTGATATTAAATGTCAAATTGATATTAAATGTCAAAACTGATATCAAATGTCAAAATTGATTTTAAATGTCAAAATTGATTTTAAATGTCAAAATTGATATTAAATGTCAAAATTGATATTAAATCTCAAAATTGATATGAAATGTCAAAATTGATATTAAATGTCAAAATTGATATTAAATGTCAAAATTGATATTAAATGTCAAAATTGAGATTAAATGTAAAAATTGATATTAAATGTCAAAATTGATATTAAACGTCAAATTTGATATAAATCGCCAAAATTGACATTAAACATCAAATTTGTCGTTAACCGTCAAATTTGTTATTAAACGTCATTTTGATTTCAAATGTTTTTTTTTTGACGTTAAACGTCAAATATGAGTCAGAAACTTGTCAAATCTAGTCTACATAGTCTTTGAATGCGGGAGACCCGGGTTCAAATTCTGGTCGTGGAGGCGCTTTTCACTAACCGTCCGGGCTGGACGCCTCCCCGAGCAGGATTCGAACCCGGGTCTTCCGCATTGAAACCGTACGACTACCTACCCGCGATACCTCAAACTCTTCCTTGAAGTCTTAGGAATAACTTGGTGCGAATTTCATGCAAATCCGCCAATTATTCTCGCAAATACAAGCAAAAAACGTAAATTACAAAACCGCTAAGTTAAGCTTATTTGCAGTGGAATCAAGGAAACAAATGAACGACAAAAACTAGTCAAACTCGCTCGCCTAGTGCACAACGACGCAAATCCCGCATTAGACTTTAAAATGAGGCATTGTCTAGAAAACAAAAGCACGTCGCGCGATCGATTGTCTTTTGTTATGTGTTAGTTCCCGCACCGTTTGCACTGACTCTGGTCGATAGCCTTCCCGAAACTTCAGAGCTAATTGGGGATTGAGTCTATAAGCTGGTATGTTAGGTTAGTTAGGATTAATCGTTAAGTGTAGATGGGTTTGTTGAGCGAAAATCTTCACGAATCTTCGATGAAGAGATTGATGCATAGACTGTGTGAGAAGAAAGTTAGCGCTAGGCACTTTCTCGATTGTAACAGCGTATTCTCGCGAGTAAATGTCTGGCGGATTTTCGCGAGTAATATTTAAAGAATTTTCGCGAGTAAATATTACACGGATTTTCACGTAAGTAATGAACACAAAACTCCGGTAAAAAAAGTTCGAGGTTAGATATCTTAGCAGCTAGTTGGACTAGGTAGACTAAACTTCGCGTGTCTGAAAGCTTGAAGTCTTGGCTTTAATCCACAGTTTATTTTGTCAGTCTAAGATTATTAGTTTAACAGCAATTTAATAATTAGTCAAACTAGACAAATTCGCGAGCAATTCACACAAAATTCAGGTAACAAAAGTTCGAGACTAGATATCTCAGCAGCTAGTTGGACTAGGTAGACTAGACTACGCGTGTTTGAAAGCTTGAAGTCTTAGCTTTAATCCAAAATTTATTTTGTCAGTCTAAGCCTATTAGTTTATCCGCAATTTAATAATTACTCAAACTAGACAAATTCGCGTGTAATTCACACAAAATTCAGGTAACAAAAGTTCGAGACTAGATATCTCAGCAGCTAGTTGGACTAGGTAGATTAGACTACGCGTGTTTGAACGCTTGAAGTCTTGGCTTTAATCCACAGTTTATTTTGTCAGTCTAAGCTTATTAGTTTAACAGCAATTTAATAATTAGCCAAACTAGACAAATTCGCGAGCAATTCACACAAAATTCAGGTAACAAAAGTTCGAGACTAGATATCTCAGCAGCTAATTGGGACTAGGTAGACTAGACTAAGCGTGTTTGAAAGCTTGAAGTCTTAGCTTTAATCCACAGTTTATTTTGTAAATATTAGACGGATTTTCGCCTATAAATATTTAACGGATTTTCGCGTGTAAATATTTAACGGATTTTCGCGAGTAAGTATTCAATGGATTTTCGCGAGTAAATATATTTAACGGATTTTCGCGAGTAAATACTTGACGCATTTTCGCTAGTAATATTTAACAGATTTTCGCGAGTAAATATTTAACGGATATTCGCGAGAAAATACATTTAACGGATTTTCTCGAGTAATATTTAACGCATTTTCGCGAGTAATTATTTGACGGATTTTCGCGAGTAAAAATATTTGAGGGATTTTCGCGAGTAAATATATTTAACAGATTTTCGCGAGTAAATGACGGATTTTCGCGAGTAAATATTTAACGGATTTTCGCGAGAAAATATATTTGATGGATTTTCGCGAGTAATATTTAACGGATTTTCGCGAGTAATTATTTGACGGATTTTCGTGAGTAAATATATTTGAGGGATTTTCGCGAGTAAATACTTGACGGATTTACGCTAGTAATATTTAACGGATTTTCGCGAGTAAATAATTAATGGATTTTCGCGAGTAAATACGTCACGGATTTTCGCTAGTAATATTTGACAGAATTTCTCGAGTAAATATTTAACGGATATTTGCGAGAAAATACATTTGACGGATTCTCGCGAGTAACATTTAACGCATTTTCGCGAGTAATTATTTGACGGATTTTCTCGAGTAAATATATTTGACAGATTTTCGCGAGTAAATACTTGACGGATTTACGCTAGTAATATATAACGGATTTTCGCGAGTAAATATATTTGACAGATTTTTGCGAGTAATATTTGACGGATTTTCTCGAGTAAATATTAAATGGATATTCGCGAGAAAATACATTTGATGGATTTTCACGAGTAGATATATTTAACATATTTTCGCGAGTAATTATTTCACGGATTTTCGCGAGTAAATATATTTGAGCGATTTTCGCGAGTAAATATATTTAACATATTTTCGCGAGTAAATATTTAACGGATTTTCGCGAGTAATATTTAACGGATTTTCGCGAGTGATTATTTGACGGATTTTCGCGAGTAATTATTTGACGGATTTTCGCGAGTAAATATATTTGAGGGATTTTCGCGAGTAAATATATTTAGCAGATTTTCGCGAGTAAATATATTTAGCAGATTTTCGCGAGTAAATACTTGACGGATTTACGCTAGTATTATTTAACGGATTTTCGCGAGTAATTATTTGACGGTTTTTCGCGAGTAAATATATTTGAGGGATTTTCGCGAGTAAATATATTTAACAGATTTTCGCGAGTAAATACTAGACGGAATTACGCTAGTAATATTTAACAGATTTTTGCGAGTAAATAATTAATGGATTTCGCGAGTAAATACATTACGGATTTTCGCTAGAAATATTTGACAGATTTTCGCGAGTAAATATTTAACGGATATTCGCGAGAAAATACATTTGACGGATTTTCGCGAGTAATATTTAATGCATTCTCGCGAGTAATTATTTGACGGATTTTCGCGAGTAAATATATTTGAGGGATTTTCGCGAGTAAATATAATTAACAGGTTTTCGCGAATAAATACTTGACGGATTTACGCTAGAAATATATAACGAATTTTCAAGATATATTTGACAGATTTTTTGCGAGTAATATTTAACGGATTTTCGCGAGTAAACATTTAACGGATTTTCGCGAGAAAATACATTTGACGGATTTTCGCGAGTAATATTTAACGGATTTTCGCGAGCAATTATTTGACGGATTTTCTCGAGTAAATATATTTGAGGGATTTTCGCGAGTAAATATATTTAACAGATTTTCGCAAGTAAATACTTGACGGATTTACGCTAGTAATATATAACGGATTTTCGCGAGTAAATATATTTGCTTAACTAACTCGGTAAGTAAGCTAGATTTCAATGTCTAGTTTTCAACGGTGAGTAGCTTAATCCTTTGGCTACAGCCTTACCCAATTTAGTGAGTCTAACTAGTTTACAACCTGAGTTACAGACTAGAGAGTCCATCAATCTAAACTTGTAACGCTAGTTTGCTTAACTAACTCGGTTAGTTAACTAGCTATCAATGTCTAGTTTTCAACGGCGAGTAGCTTGATCCTTTAGCTACAGCCTTACCAAATTTAGTAAGTCTAGCTAGTTTACAGCCTGAGTTACAGACTAGAGAGTCCATCAATCTAAACTTGTAACGCCTGTTTGCTTAACTAACTCGGTTAGTTAACTAGCTATCAATGCCTAGTTTTCAACGGTGAGTAGTTTAATCCTATGGCTGCAGCCTTACCAAATTTAGTAAGTCTAGCTAGTTGACAACCTTAGTTACAGACTAGAGAGTCCATCAATCTAAACTTGTAACGTCTGTTAGCTTAACTAACTCGGTTAGTAAACTAGCTATCAATGTCCAGTTTTCAACGGTGAGTAGCTTAATCCTTACCATGCAGCCTTACCAAATTCAGTAAGTCTAGCTAGTTTACAGCCTGAGTTACATCCGAGAGTCCATCAATCTAAACTTGTAACGCCTGTTTGCTTAACTAACTCGGTTAGTCAACTAGCTATCAATGTCTAGTTTTCAACGGTGAATAACTTAATCCTTAGGATGTAACCTTACCAAATTTAGTAAGTCTAGCTAGTTTACAGCCTGAGTTACAGCTGAGAGTCCGTCAATCTAAACTTGCAACGCCTGTTTGTTTAACCAACTCGGTTAGTAAACTAGCTATTAATGTCTAGTTTTCAAAGGCGATTAGCTTAATCCTTACGATGCAGCCTTACCAAATTTAGTAAGTCTAGCTAGTTTACAACCTGAGTTACAGACTAGATAGTCCATCAATCTAAACTTGTAACGCCTGTTTGCTTAACTAACTCGGTTAGTTAACTAGCTATCAATGTCTAGTTTTCAACGGTGAGTAGCTTAATCCTTAGGATGCAGCCTTACCAAATTTAGTAAGTCCAGCTAGTTTACAGCCTGAGTTGCAGCCGAGAGACCCATCAATCTAAACTTGTAACGCCTGTTAGCTTAACTAACTTGGTTAGTCAACTAGCTATCAATGTCTAGTTTTCAACGGTTGGTAGCTCAATCCTTAGGATGCTGCCCTACCAAAATTAGTAAGTCTAGCTAGTTTACAACCTGAGTTACAGAATAGAGAGTATATCAATCTAAACTTGTAACGCCTGTTTGCGTAACTAACTCGGTTAGTTAACTAGCTATCAATGTCTAGTTTTCAACAGTGAGTAACTCAATCCTTACGATGCAGCCTTACCAAATTTAGTAAGTCTAGCTAGTTTATAGCCTGAGTTAGAGCCGAGAGTCCATCAATCTAAACTTGTAACGCCTGTTTGCTTAACTAACTCGGTTAGTAAACTAGCTATCAATGTCTAGTTTTCAACGGTGAGTAGCTTAATCCTTAGGATGCAGCCTTACCAAATTTAGTAAGTCTAGCTAGTTTACAACCTGACTTACAGACTAGAGAGTCCATCAATCTAAACTTGTAACGCAAGTTTGCTTAACTAACTCGGTTATTAAACTAGCTATCAATATCTAGTTTTCAACGTTGAGTAG
Source organism: Phosphuga atrata (assembly GCA_944588485.1). Taxonomy (NCBI): domain Eukaryota; kingdom Metazoa; phylum Arthropoda; class Insecta; order Coleoptera; family Silphidae; genus Phosphuga; species Phosphuga atrata. Next base: position 29,157,632 of record OX155906.1, read on the forward strand.
CTTAATCCTTAGCATACAGCCTTACCAAATTTAGTAAGTCTAGCTAGTTTATAGCCTGAGTTAGAGCCGAGAGTCCATCAATCTAAACTTGTAACGCCTGTTTGCTTAACTAACTCGGTTAGTAAACTAGCTATCAATGTCTAGTTTTCAACGGTGAGTAGCTTAATCCTTAGAATGCAGCCTTACCAAATTTAGTAAGTCTAGCTAGTTTACAACCTGACTTACAGACTAGAGAGTCCATCAATCTAAACTTGTAACGCAAGTTTGCTTAACTAACTCGGTTATTAAACTAGCTATCAACGTCTAGTTTTCAACGGTGAGTAGCTTAATACTTAGGAAGCAGCCATACCAAATTTAGTAAGTCTAGCTAGTTTACAGCCTGAGTTACAGCCGAGTGTCCATCAATCTTAACTTGTAACGCCTGTTTGCTTAACTAACTCGGTTAGTTAACTAGCTATCAATGTCTAGTTTTCAACGGTGAGTAGCTCAATCCTTAGGATGCAGACTTACCAAATTTAGTAGGTCTAGTTAATTTACAACCTGAGTTACAGCCGAAAGTCCGTCAATCTAAACTTGTAACGCATGTTTGCTTAACTAACTCGGTTAGTAAACTAGCTATCAATATCTAGTTTTCAACGTTGAGTAGCTTAATCCTTAGGATACAGCCTTACCAAATTTAGTAAGTCTAGCTAGTTTGCAACCTGATTTACAGACTAGAGAGTCCATCAATCTAAACTTGTAACGCCTGTTAGCTTAACTAACTCAGTTAGTAAACTAGCTATCAATGTCTAGTTTTCAACGGTGAGTAGCTTGATCCTTAGGATGCAGCCTTACCAAATTTAGTAAGTCTAGCTAGTTTACAACCTGAGTAACAGACTAGAGAGTCCATCAATCTAAACTTGTAACGCCTGTTTGCTTAACTAACTCGGTTAGTAAACTAGCTATCAATATCTAGTTTTCAACGTTGAGTAGCTTAATCCTTAGGATACAGCCTTACCAAATTTAGTAAGTCTAGCTAGTTTGCAACCTGATTTACAGACTAGAGAGTCCATCAATCTAAACTTGTAACGCCTGTTAGCTTAACTAACTCAGTTAGTAAACTAGCTATCAATGTCTAGTTTTCAACGGTGAGTAGCTTGATCCTTAGGATGCAGCCTTACCAAATTTAGTAAGTCTAGCTAGTTTACAACCTGAGTAACAGACTAGAGAGTCCATCAATCTAAACTTGTAACGCCTGTTTGCTTAACTAACTCGGTTAGTAAACTAGCTATCAATATCTAGTTTTCAACGTTGAGTAGCTTAATCCTTAGGATACAGCCTTACCAAATTTAGTAAGTCTAGCTAGTTTGCAACCTGATTTACAGACTAGAGAGTCCATCAATCTAAACTTGTAACGCCTGTTAGCTTAACTAACTCAGTTAGTAAACTAGCTATCAATGTCTAGTTTTCAACGGTGAGTAGCTTGATCCTTAGGATGCAGCCTTACCAAATTTAGTAAGTCTAGCTAGTTTACAACCTGAGTAACAGACTAGAGAGTCCATCAATCTAAACTTGTAACGCCTGTTTGCTTAACTAACTCGGTTAGTAAACTAGCTATCAATATCTAGTTTTCAACGTTGAGTAGCTTAATCCTTAGGATACAGCCTTACCAAATTTAGTAAGTCTAGCTAGTTTACAACCTGAGTTACAGACTAGAGAGTCCATCAATCTAAACTTGTAACGCCTGTTTGCTTAACTAACTCGGTTAGTAAACTAGCAATCAATATCTAGTTTTCAACGTTGAGTAGCTTAATCCTTAGGATACAGCCTTACCAAATTTAGTAAGTCTAGCTAGTTTATAGCCTGAGTTACAGAACAAAGTCCATCAATCTAAACTTGTAACGCCTGTTTGCTTAACTAACTCAGTTAGTTAACTAGCTATCAATATCTAGTTTTCAACGGTGGGTAGCTTAATCATTAGGATGCAGCGTTACCAAATTTAGTAAGTCTAGCTAGTTTACAATCTTAGTTACAGACTAGAGAGTCCATCAATCTAAACTTGTAACGCCTGTTAGCTTAACTAACTCAGTTAGTAAACTAGCTATCAATGTCTAGTTTTCAACGGTGAGTAGCTTGATCCTTTGGCTACAGCCTTACCAAATATAGTTAGTCTATCTAATCCATAGCCAACACAACGCGACAAGAATCTCATCTCTAAATTAATACATCGCGTAGACGATGAACCAATTAAGGCAATTATCTCAAAAGGAACTCGTGTGGACGAGTTAAACCAATTAGACAGAGTTAGGAAATTAGGATAATTGAAAATTAGATATTTTTTGCACAGAGAACTTCCTAATTGGATTTTCGCAAAAAGATCTCAACAGAATGAGATTTATCGAAATATTCCAACTACTAAGTTGATACCTAGGTTAGGTTTGTATCTTGTTGCGTTCCGTGAGGTCTCGGGAAGCTTTTGGTGCAAATTTCACGAAAATCGCGCAATTATTGCCCGAGTTATAAGCAAAAATACGCAAAAACTGCCCGAAATTATTAATAACTCAAAGATAGTGATGCTATAACCTACATGCGATATATTAGCCTTTTCAATGAAGCTTGAATAGTATTTGTTGCGAAAATCGTTCGTTTATTAAAGGAATTAGAGTCGAAAAATTCGAGTTTTACCTGTTTAGACTTGTCTGTCTAAAGTTTTGTGTTTAAAGTCTAGTTTTGTGTATGATGGCGGCATCTGTCGGTGCGTGTGGTTGTTGCACGCGGCGTGTGACGAGTTGCCTAGTTGGGGGCGCGAGCGGATCGAAGGGAGAAGATGGCGTCGTGCAAGTGATCGCGGTTGTTGTTTCGCCCCCCCTAGGAAAAAAACAAACAGACGAATATACGAACGCATCCCCGTGAAACTCGGGGGACGGTTTTGCGAGTTTCGGCCGAATTGCGAGGCTTTCGCGGACGCGCGATGGCCATGTCCAACCTCTACTCGAAGATCAGCACGAAGCCCGTCAGGAAAATGCAGGACAACATGTCCGTCTCGCAGACGAACGCCTGGATGAACGGTAAGGCAGAAATTCGGCGAGGAAAAACCAAGAAATTCGCAAGGAAAGAAGAAATCGCGCAGAAAAAAATAACAATTTTTGATGACTTTGACAGAAGTGGATTGATTAGTTGGTTTATTGACATATGTCACATGGGTGTTGAATTCTAATTGTCTTGACAACTTTGACATTTTATGTCAATTTTGACACAAATTTGTCATTATTGACACAAATATTTAACAGTTTCTGTCAAATTTGACAAGTTACTATTAATATTGAAATCAAGACAAAACTTGACTAGGCAGACAAGACTAACTGGCAAGACTAGACAGGCAAGACTAGACAGACAAGACTAGACAGGCAACACTAGACATACAAGACTAGACAAACAAGACTAGATAGACAAGACTAGACAGGCAAGACTAGACAGACAAGACTAGACAGGCAAGACTAGACAGGCAAGACTAGACAGACAAGACTAGACAGGCAAGACCAGACAGGCAAGACTAGACAGACAAGACTAGACAGACAAGACTAGACAGGCAAGACTAGACAGACAAGACTAGAGAGGCAAGACTAGACAGGCAAGACTAGACGGACAAGACTAGACAGGCAAGACTAGACAGACAAGACTAGACAGGCAAGACTAGACAGGCAAGACTAGACAGACAAGACTAGACAGGCAAGACTAGACAGACAAGACTAGACAGACAAGACTAGACAGGCAAGACTAGACAGACAAGACTAGACAGACTAGACAGACAAGACTAGACAGGCAAGACTAGACAGACAAGACTAGACAGACAAGACTAGACAGACAAGACTAGACAGGCAAGACTAGACAGACAAGACTAGACAGACAAGACTAGACAGGCAAGACTAGACAGACAAGACTAGACAGGCAAGACTAGACAGACAAGACTAGACAGACAAGACTAGACAGGCAAGACTAGACAGGCATGACTAGACAGACAAGACTAGACAGACAAGACTAGACAGGCAAGACTAGACAGACAAGACTAGACAGGCAAGACTAGACAGACAAGACTAGACAGACAAGACTAGACAGGCAAGACTAGACAGACAAGACTAGACAGGCAAGACTAGACAGACAAGACTAGACAGGCAAGACTAGACAGGCAAGACTAGACAGACAAGACTAGACAGACAAGACTAGACAGACAAGACTAGACAGGCAAGACTAGACAGGCAAGACTAGACAGGCAAGACTAGACAGGTAAGACTAGACAGACAAGACTAGACAGACTAGACACGCAAGACTAGACAGACAAGACTAGACAGGCAAGACTAGACAGACAAGACTAGACAGGCAAGACTAGACAGACAAGACTAGACAGGCAAGACTAGACAGGCAAGACTAGACAGACAAGACTAGACAGACAAGACTAGACAGACAAGACTAGACAGGCAAGACTAGACAGACAAGACTAGACAGACAAGACTAGACAGGTAAGACTAGACAGACAAGACTAGACAGACTAGACACGCAAGACTAGACAGACAAGACTAGACAGGCAAGACTAGACAGACAAGACTAGACAGGCAAGACTAGACAGACAAGACTAGACAGGCAAGACTAGACAGGCAAGACTAGACAGACAAGACTAGACAGGCAAGACTAGACAGACAAGACTAGACAGACAAGACTAGACAGGCAAGACTAGACAGACAAGACTAGACAAGCAAGACTAGACAGGCAAGACTAGACAGGCAAGACTAGACAGGCAAGACTAGACAGGCAAGACTAGACAGGCAAGACTAGACAGACAAGACTAGACAGGCAAGACTAGACAGACAAGACTAGACAGGCAAGACTAGACAGACAAGACTAGACAGACAAGACTAGACAGGCAAGACTAGACAGACAAGCCTAGACAAATAAGCCTAAACAGACAATCCTAGACAAACAAGCCTAGACAGTCAAGCCTAGACGGACAAACCTAGACAGACAAACCTAGACAGACAAGCCTACACGGACAAGTGTAGATAGACAAGTCTATTCAGACAAGCCTAAACAGACATTCCAAGACAAACAAACCTAGACAGACAAGCTTAGACGGACTAGCCTAGTCAGACAAGCCTAAACAGACAAGCGTAGACAGACAAGTCTAGGCAGACAAGCCTAAACAGACAATCCTAGACAAACAAGTCTAGACAGACAAGCTTAGATAAATAAGCCTAGACGGACAAGCCTAGGCAGACACGCCTAAACAGACAAGCCTAGGCAGACACGCCTAAACAGACAAGCCTAGATAAACAAGCCTAGACATACAAGCCTAAACAGACAAGCCTAGATGGACAAGCCTAGACGGACAACGCTAGACAGACAAGACTCCACTTTGGTTGCGCCACGCCGACATCGCATATATTGCATTCATTCAGGGTGGGCAGCCCGGACGGTTAGTGAAAACCGCCCGATATGTCACCTCCCCGACCAGGATTCGAACCCGGGTCTCCCGCATTGAAAGACTAGGCAGACTGGATTTGACAAGTTTCGGTCTCATATTTGACGTTTAAAGTCAAATATGACGGTTGAAATCAAAATGACGTTTAATAACAAATTTTATGTTTAATGTCAATTTTGTCGTTTGATATCAAATTTTACGTTTAATATCAATTTTGACATTTAATATCAATTTTGACATTTTATATAAATGTTGACGTTTTAATATCAATTTTGACATTTAACACCTTGACATACGAATAAAATGCGCGTTGACGTGTCCCATATACATGTGATCTTATCACACATACATGACGTCTTATAGACGTCATTGTATGTTACGGGGTATAAACCCCTTAATTAAATTTATTTTAATAAAATTTAAATTTATGTTAATAAATTTTGACATTTAACCTTTAACCAATTGCCATACGTCTCAGGTGAGAAAATTACTGCTACTTTGGGTCTGAGAGATGTATGTCAGGTGGTTAGGTGTTAATATAAATTTTGACATTTATTATCAATTTTGACATTTAATATAAATTTTGACATTTAATATCAATTTTGACCTTTAATATCAATTTTGACGTTTTAATATCTATTTTGACATTTAACTCCTTGACATACGAATTAAATGCGCGTTGACGTGTCCATATACATGTGATCTTATCACACATAGGGGAGAGTGGGTTTTTTTGCACGTGTCCATATACATGTGATCTTATCACACATACAAGACGTCTTATATACGTCATTTTAGGTTACGGGGTATTAACCCCCTAAAATCCATTTTAATAAATTTTGACATTTAATATCAATTTTGACATGTAATATCAATTTTGACATTTACTATAAATTTTGAAATTTAATATCAATTTCGACGTTTTAATATCAATTTTGACATTTAACCTCTTGACACACGAATAAAATGCGCGTTGACGTGTTACATGTGCTCTTATCACACATACATGACGTCTTAGAAACGTCATTGTATGTTACGGGGTATTAACCCTTAAAATCGATTGTAATAAATTTTTACATTTAATATCAATTTTGACATTTAATATCAATTTTTACGTTTTAATATCTATTTTGACATTTAATATCAATTTTGACATTTAACACCTTGACATACGAATAAAATGCGCGTTGACGTGTCCATATACATGTGATCTTATCACACATAGGGGAGAGTGGGGCGGATTCACACAAGGGGCACCTACATACACTGAGCGTATTTCAAGTTAGGCACGGAGCAAGAGAATGATTAGTGAAGTTCGGCATCAATCGCCGCGGAAAGCGCTTGTGTGCAACACGGAACGTGTTTTTGCCTCGCTTAAGTATTTTCATGTTCTTACTTTGGACGTATTTTGTAACTACTTAATGTTGTTTGGATTAATCACTGTTATGTAATATTAATCATAATATCATTGAGCTTTTGATTTGATTTGTAAATTATCCTATATGAAGACAGTTTTTTGTTGGCATATTTTTTTATTAATTACATGTGATGGCGTAGATTCATACACAAGTACACGGGGCACATTCATACTGTATTAATATGCCCCTAATTCTTGTGTTTTTTCGCAATTTAATGATACCTATCATTTTTTGTTACACAGTATGATCATGGTTAGAAATTATAAGAAGAAGGGGACGAGGTGTAGGGAGGTTAATGAATAGGCAATATCGTCAGCTATATCTGATGTTTTGGAACACAAACTCTCTTTTCAGAAAACAGCAGCCAAATACGGACTTAATGCACAAACATTAAAGAGACGAATAATTTTAATCCTTCTTTTATCTTCTTTCAAGTGTGTATTAACCTGCCCGTTCTTGTATAAATGTGCCTCTCCGGTTGTATGAATGTACCCCATTAGTGGGGTACATTCATACATTTTCCTTTTATTTTTTTAAAGCATTATGTAAATTCACGCACGTGTAGTTTCAGTAATATTATGTTTCTACTACATTTTGAAATAGTTCAACTATCAATATACTGTAAATTGAAAGAGATATACGTAATACACAGCATTCCACAAAGCGAAATATAAAAACTGTATGAAGCCGCCCCACTCTCCCCTACATGTCGTCCTAGAGACGTCATTAGAGACATTTAATATCAATTTTGACATATAATATCAATTTTGACATTTAAAATCAATTTTGACATTCGTTTTCGAGAAAAAGCGAAATGTGTCAAAAACAAAAAAAATTAATTCTCAGTAACGGCTGAATCGATTGATCTAAAAATTTAATATGTTTTGGGGGCCAATAGGAGCTTCATAAGATTCTCGAAAAAAAATAAACATTTTAATTTTTTAACCATGGTACAATTTTGGTACAATTACGAAAATGTCTTTTTTTCAAGCCATATTACTCTTTAACTATGAGTGTTTAGGGGTTCTGGAACTTCACTATTTGTTTTTACTGCTCAATTTTGCCTGTATACCTATATACCCTGTATAAAGGTATACAGTGTATTTTTTTTAAATAACGCGAATATTTTTATACTTATAAAAAGAAAACTTTATTTTAATATTACACTTATTCACTAACTTATATTAAGATCTAACTATTTCTAGATCTAATATAAACTAATATATTAACTATTTCTAGATCTATTTTGATACTCTTAACATTCAGTTGTTCAATTGACAGCTTTTGGGCAACTGACTACCAAAAAATATATGGCGTTCACTGCTGAAAGAACTGCGGTTTCTTTCAGCTGTGAACGCCATATATTTTTTGGTAGTCAATTGCCCAAAAGCTGTCAATTGAACAACTGAATGTTAAGAGTATCGAAATAGATCCGAGTATTTGATACAAATTTCAACTTGTTACCTCTACGCGTTCCGGAGAAAAATGGTCTTGACAGACAGACGGACAACAAAGTGATCCTATAAGGGTTCCGTTTTCGGTACGGAACCCTAAAAAGTGGGGCTGTGTAAACCATTTACGATTTGTACAACTGATGGATACATTATCGATATGCTAGAACCGTTTTATGCTACCCAAAATGATGCTACTATTACGAGAGATATTATAGATAATCCAAATAGTATATGTAATTTATTGAAGCCTGGTGATGCATTTGGGGTTGATCGTGGGTTGCGTGATGTTATAGAGCACCTAGAAAGTAAGAGTTTCGTAGTTTTAATGCACGCAATCAACTAACAGTTGAGTCGAATGCGTCAAGAAACGTAAGATAATAAAAACGTTAGAAGCAGTGCACAGGATGTAAAAACAAAAATATCTGCTGGATCCGAAAAATGACAACAAAATGCTTCCTAGAATCGGTATTTTTTTTAGAATCGCGTCGTTTCTAAATAATAAATACAGCAAACGTCTAACTTCTGATGCCAAGTGCCTGGATGATATTGTAGAAATGATGAAATGCCAAAATGATGTTGAAAATACGCAAATTTGTAAATGAAGTGACGCAAAATGGCTGGCAACTTACAAAACTTGCGTTTCAGACAGATGATTTGGAAGATTTTCCAGAAATGACAGAAAAAGATCTAAGAATACTTTTCACTGGTTCTTACCAATTTAAACAATTATTTTTATTCATTTATTTATTAACCTACTGGCATATAGAAACCACATAAAAATACAATAAAAATATATTTTTGTAATTTAAACAAGCGATATCCTATTTATCAGAAATGATGGATGAATCGGGTGATATCACCATTCAGTATGTAAAAGACCATTCAAACATACTAAAATCACAAGTTCAATCACCTCACATTAGCAGGAAAGTTTATAGATGCTTTATTGATTACAAGCCAAATACTATCGGATACAAAAGCTTTACGAGACGCAGCTGGGAGTGTGCAAATGGTCTTAGAACGATTGTTGCCGCGATTGGTAATTTTTTGTCGCACGGGAGATACTTATCAAAAATTCCTAGGCCTGCTGCAATATTAAATAAACTATTTGAAAAAGACGAAACTTCAGTTGTGATTGAAGAAAACAGTGATGAAGATTGATAAAATTCTATTCTTGCTGTATATATCGTATTTGTTATTCTTTTCTCTGTTGTTTATTTATTGAAAATTAACTTAATAAATTGAAAAAATATGTCGATATCAATGAAATTAATTTAGTAGAATCTAATAATAATCGATAATAATGAAAATGTGTCATAATTTTGACACATTGAGAATTGGCAAATAATGCAGCTCTGAAATCACCTTACTGCAGCCGGTCCCAAGCCCGGATAAAAGAGGAGGGTTGAGCGGAGGGTTAACTACCCACCCTCGGAAAAATACTAGTTATGAAAACTGCAACTTTGCCTCGGAACCGGACAGACAAACACAAAAAACGACAAATGCAATGTAAAAGGACCATGAATATTGGAACTTGGAATGTCCAGAGTTGGTACAGACCTGGAGCTGCTATAAATGCTGTGGAACAACTGGAAAACATAGGAATGGATATAACAGCCGTCCAAGAAATAAGATGGCCAGACGATGGAAATATAAAAATAAGTAAATCCACCATCTTCTTCAGCGGTAACAAAAACGGAAGACATGAATTTGGAACGGGCTTTGTGATTAGAGACAACCTAGTACAGAATATACTAAATTTTAAACCTATAAATGAAAGGATATGCTACATACGAATGAAGGGAGAGCGATACAACATTTCGATTATCTCAGCGCATGCACCAACGGAAGAGAAGGATGAAGATATCAAGGATGACTTCTACGATGCCCTAGAAAGAGAGATAGATACGATGCCCAAACAGGATATGCGCATACTCTGCGGGGACTTTAATGCTAAAATAGGCAAAGAGCCCAGCCTATACCCCACAATAGGTAAACACAGCCTACACAATATATCCAACGACAATGGCTTAAGACTCACAGAAACTGCAGCAGCTAATAATATGCTAATAAAGTCAACCATGTTTCCGCATAAAGACATCCATAAGCAAACCTGGGTCTCAAACGACCATATTACACGCAACCAAATTGACCACATCATTGTATATGCCCGTCATGGCAACAATATTATAGACGTAAGAAGCCTGAGAGGAATAGACGGAGACACAGAGCATTACTTAGTCAGAGCAAAAGTCAAGTCCAGAATATCTAGCCACAAATACAATAAAACAACAATAAACCCACAATGGAACATGGACGAAATACACAATGCAGAGAAACAACAAAACTATAGAGAACAACTTGAACAAACCTTGAACTCTGAAAGAGAAGACAATGATATAGAACAGCTATGGGAAGCGACTGCCGAAATAATAACTAAGACAGCTGACAAGATCTTTGGAAGGAGTAAGCAGAAGAGGGCAAAAACATGGTATGACGAGGAATGTCGGAAACAACTGGAACAAAGACAAACAGTAAGAAAGACTTGGATACAACTGCAAACAGACCAAAGTAAAAAGGAATATGACGACTGTCGAAAAGAAACAAGAAAAATAATACGCACAAAGAAAAGAAACTACGAACAACAAAAATATGAAACTATGGAGAGAGACCGGCCCAAACCAGGCTCCAGAGAATTCTACAAAGCAATTTCCTCTGAGAAAAGAGGGCATAGAGCCAATTCCATCCACACACTGAGAGACAACCAAGGCCGTATGATAATCGACGGTAAAGAAATAACTGAAGAATGGAAAAAGTATTTTAGAGCCCTTCTAAACATCATACAGGAAGAACAGCACAAAGAAGAGATCTATATCACAGCGGACATGCCCGTCAAAAATCCTTCCTTTGAAGAAACCCAAAAGGCCTTCAATAAGCTGAAAAATCACAAAGCGCCGGGTACGGACGAGATACCAGCAGAACTTCTGAAATATGGGGGAGACGCACTACATCGCCAAATCCACCAGCTAATAACGCACATATGGTTAGAAGAAAGGATACCAGCACGATGGAAGGAAAACATAATAGTGCCCATCCACAAAAAAGGGGACAAAAGATAGAGGAATCTCACTCCTAAACACGGCATATAAAACCCTCTCAAACATAATTCTTAGTAGACTAATCCCTTATGCTGAAAATGTCCTAGGCGAATATCAAGCCGGGTTTAGGGCAAACAGATCAACAATAGATCAACTATTCACGCTGAGACAACTTCTAGAAAAGGGATGGGAGTATAACAAACCCATACACAATCTTTTCATAGACTTTCGACAGGCATATGATAGCGTAGAAAGAAGCCAAGTATGGAATGCCATGGCGGAGTTCTCAATACCAAAGAAACTCATTCGGATGACCAAAGTCTGTATGGAGGGTGGAATATCTAAAGTACGTGTAAATAATAAACTGTCTGGCAGCTTTGAAATCAACAGTGGACTTAAACAGGGTGATGCGTTATCTCCACTACTATTCAACCTTGTATTAGAGAAAGCCATGAGGTCGGCCGAAATAAAAACAGAATTGCTATCGGGTCAAGGTCCCAAAGTGTTACTCGCATATGCAGACGACATAGATCTCGTTGGAGACTCCATTCTATCCACGAAAGACATTTTCAACAAGGTGGAAGGAGCAACAAGTGAAGTAGGGCTGAAGATTAATGAAGAGAAAACGAAATATATGTGTATAAATAGAACGACACGAAGAGACAGAATAGGACAAAATATGACGATCAACACCTTTAATTTCGAAAGAGTACAACGTTTTAAGTATCTGGGGGCCGTAATCACAGCGGACAACGATGTTACCGAAGAAATAAAAGACAGAATCCAATCTGCAAACCGCTGTCCATTTGCACTGAATAAGCTCATAAAATCAAAAAATCTCACAAGAAGTTCAAAATCTATAAATCCATCGTCAGACCTGTAATAACATACGGATGCGAAACGTGGACCATGATCAAAGCAAACGAAGAAAAGCTCAGACGCTTTGAACGAAAAATACTTTCGGACCTCACCATGACATCACCACAGACCAGTATAAGATCAGAACCAATATCGAATTAAAAGCACTCTACAACGACACCGATATTGTCCAAGAAATTAAATCACAGCGACTAAGATGGGCAGGCCACGTGCACAGACTGCATAACGAAAGACTTGTAAAACTGGTATGGGAGGAGACCGCTCGGACGTCCCAGAATGCGATGGAGAGATAACATCCAAGCAGATCTCCGGAAAATGAACATTCCATTTGACCCTAGGTTGATGGAAGACCGAACAAATTGGAAAAAAGTTGTACAGTCAGCCAAGACCCACCCAGGGTTGTAGCGCTACGTGATGATGATGATGAATAATAATCGAGCTTTGTAATAAAAAAAAGTTCTCAAAATATTTATTGAAATTAATATATAATGATGAGTTATTTTAAACTTGTACTGTTTTAATTTTTTATTTTGATAATTATTGTTGTTATTTTAAATATAAAGTGTTATTTCTAATAATTAGAAATTATGCTTCTAAAATAATTAGAAATTCTAAATATGCATAAAAACAAGGAAATTATAACTTGAAACATTAAATAAATGCATTATTTGAGCCAAAAATAGTTTTTATTTTTTTCTGCTATGGCCTACCAATTTTAAAAATCTGAAAAACTCATAAAGTTAAAGAGAAATGTATAAGGCTGGAAAAAAAGAAAGTTTTATAATTGTACCAAAACTGTACCATGGTTAAAAAATTAAAATTTTTTTTTTCAAGAATCTTATGAAGCCCCCAAAACATATTAAATTTTTAGATCAATCGATTCAGCCGTTACTGAAAAAAAAAATTATGCGTTTTTGACACATTTCCTTTTTTTCTCGAAAACCAATTGAGTTAGCGATCGGAAACTTTCAGGATCTCATTATTTAATTAGTACCAACATATATTCCGAGTATCATATAAATATCATTCCGGGGCCGAATCACCATGCTTATACCCCTAGGGCCTTTTGACATTTAATATAAATTTTGACATTTAATATCAATTTTGACATTTAATATCAATTTTGACACTTTATAAGAATTTTGACATTTTAACCCCTTGACATACGAATAAAATGCGCGTTGACGTGTCCCATATACATGTTATCTTATCACATATACATGACGTCTTAAAGACGTCATTGTATGTTAAGAGGTATTAACACCCTAGAATTCATTTTAATAAATTTTGACATTTAATATCAATTTTGACATTTAATATCAATTTTGAAACTTAATATCAATTTTGACATTTAATATATTTTTTGACGTTTTAATATCAATTTTGACATTTAAACCCCTTAAAATTTATCTTAATAAATTTTGACATTAATATCAATTTTGACATTTAATATAAATTTTGACATTTAATATATATTTTGACATATAACATCAATTTTGCCATTTAATATAAATATTGACATTTAATATAAATTTTGACATTTAAAATCAATTTTGACATTTAATATCAAATTTTGAAACTTAATATCAATTTTAACATTTAATATATTTTTTGACGTTTTAATATCAATTTTGACATTTAAACCCCTTAAAATTTATCTTAATAAATTTTAACATTAATATCAATTTTGACATTTAATATAAATTTTGACATTTAATATCAATTTTGACATATAACATCAATTTTGCCATTTAATATAAATATTGACATTTAATATAAATTTTGGCATTTAAAATCAATTTTGACATTTAATATCAATTTTGAAACCTAATATCAATTTTGACATTTAATATATTTTTTGACGTTTTAATATCAATTTTGACATTTAAACCCCTTAAAATTTATCTTAATAAATTTTAACATTAATATCAATTTTGACATTTAATATATATTTTGACATATAACATCAATTTTGCCATTTAATATAAATATTGACATTTAATATAAATTTTGACATTTAAAATCAATTTTGACATTTAATATCAATTTTGAAACTTAATATCAATTTTAACATTTAATATATTTTTTGACGTTTTAATATCAATTTTGACATTTAAACCCCTTAAAATTTATCTTAATAAATTTTAACATTAATATCAATTTTGACATTTAATATAAATTTTGACATTTAATATATATTTTGACATATAACATCAATTTTGCCATTTAATATAAATATTGACATTTAATATAAATTTTGACATTTAAAATCAATTTTGACATTTAATATCAATTTTGAAACTTAATATCAATTTTAACATTTAATATATTTTTTGACGTTTTAATATCAATTTTGACATTTAAACCCCTTAAAATTTATCTTAATAAATTTTAACATTAATATCAATTTTGACATTTAATATATTTTTTGACGTTTTAATATCAATTTTGACATTTAAACCCCTTAAAATTTATCTTAATAAATTTTAACATTATTATCAATTTTGACATTTAATATATATTTTGACATATAACATCAATTTTGACATTTAATATAAATATTGACATTTAATATAAATTTTGGCATTTAAAATCAATTTTGACATTTATTATCAATTTTGAAACTTAATATCAATTTTGACATTTAATATATTTTTTGACGTTTTAATATCAATTTTGACATTTAAACCCCTTAAAATTTATCTTAATAAATTTTAACATTAATATCAATTTTGACATTTAATATAAATTTTGACATTTAATATATATTTTGACATATAACATCAATTTTGCCATTTAATATAAATATTGACATTTAATATAAATTTTGTCATTTAAAATCAATTTTGACATTTAATATCAATTTTGAAACTTAATATCAATTTTGACATTTAATATATTTTTTGACGTTTTAATATCAATTTTAAAATTTAAACCCCTTAAAATTTATCTTAATAAATTTTGACATTAATATCAATTTTGACATTTAATATCAATTTTGACATTTAATATATATTTTGACATATAACATGAATTTTGCCATTTAATATAAATATTGACATTTAATATAAATTTTGACATTTAAAATCAATTTTGACATTTAATATCAATTTTGACATTTAAAATCAATTTTGCCATTAATATAAATTTTGACGTTTTAATATTAAATTTATCATGTTTTAAATTCTAGAGACACTTAATAATGGGCCGGTCAGTTTGTCGCCGCCCCACGTGGTGTCGCAGCGGGAGAACCTGCAGGTGATGCAGCCGGCGAGCGCGCCGGGGTCGCCACCGGCGAGCCCGTGCGTGTCGCCCGTGGGGCCGCCCGGCACGCTCGACCCCAACTGGCAGGCGTCCAAGCCGACGGTGCGCGAGCGCAACGCCGCCATGTTCAACAACGACCTCATGGCCGACATCCGGTTCCTGGTCGGGGTCCCCGGATCCACGCAGGTCATCCCCGCCCACAAGTACGTCCTCGCCACCGGCAGTTCCGTCTTCTACGCCATGTTTTACGGCGGGCTGGCCGAATGCAAGGACGAGATCGAGGTTCCCGACATCGAACCTTCCGCCTTCCTTACTCTATTAAAGTAAGTCAAAAACTCAACAATCTCAACGGATTTATATTCCACAAGCGCACGCGCGTCCGTCATGTTCAAAAGGCGGCAAATTTCAAAGTTTCGGGCACATTTTGGTTATACGTCAAAAATTGAGTGAAATTAGTGGAGAAAATTTGGTTATAGATCTTTTTACGGTTAGTTAAGCGCACGCGCGTCCGCCATGTATAAAAGGCGGGAATTTGAAAGTTTCGGGCACATTTTGGTTATACATCAAAAATTAGTGCAGAAAATTTTGTTATAGACCTTTTTACGGTTTGTTAAGCGCACGCGCATCCGCCATGTTAAAAAGGCGGGAATTTAAGTTTCGCGCACATTTTGGTTATACGTCAAAAATTGAGAGAAATTAGTGGAGAAAATTTTGTTATAGACCTTTAATCTTAGACCTTTAAGGTTAGTTAAGCGCACGCGTGTCCGCCATGTTCAAAAGGCGGGAATTTGAAAGTTTCGGGCACATTTTGGTTATACGTCAAAAATTGAGTGAAATTAGTGGAGAAAATTTTTGTATAGATCTTGTTACGGTTAGTTAAGCGCACGCGCGTCCGCCATGTTCAAAAGGCGGGAATTTGAAAGTTTCGGGCACATTTTCGTTATACGTCAAAAATTGAGTGAAATTAGTGGAGAAAATTTTGTTGTAGACCTTTTTACGGTTAGTTAAGCGCACGCGCGTCCGCAATGTTTAAAAGGCGGGAATATGAAAGTTTCGGGCACATTTTGTTACTTTGTAACCATGAAAAAGTCTATTAGTAAACGTGTTTTAGATATTTGTACTGTGATGAGATCCAACTGGAGGCGGACACCGTGCTGGCGACGCTGTACGTGGCGAAGAAGTACATCGTGCCGCATTTGGCACGCGCGTGCGTCAACTACCTGGAGACCAGTCTGACGGCCAAGAACGCGTGTCTCCTGCTGAGTCAGTCCCGCCTGTTCGAAGAGCCCGAGCTCATGCAACGCTGCTGGGAGGTCATCGACGCCCAGGTGAGTTTCACCCACTCCATCTCCCGACTAGATCTTAACATCTAACCGAGATTCTAACAGGAATGTCCAAAAAATTTTGACACAATTGTCAATAATTTGACTCAACTGTCACAAATTTTGACTCAACTATACAAATTTTGACTCAACTATACAAATTTTGACACAACTGTCCAAAATTTTGATATAGCTGTTAATAATTTCACTCAACTGTCACAATTTTTGACACAAATTTTGACACAACTGTCACAAATTTTGACATAGCTGTTAATAATTTGACTCAACTGCCACAAATTTTGACACATCTGTCAATAATTTGACTCAACTGTCACATATTTTGACACAGCTGTCAATAATTTGACTCAACTGTAACAAATTTTGGCTCAACTATCACAAATTTTGACAGAACTGTCATAATTTTTGACATAGCTGTTAATAATGTGACTTAACTGTCACAAATTTGGACACATCTGTCAATAATTTGTCTCAATTTTCACAAATTTTGACACATCTGTCCATAATTTGACGTCAACTGTCAACAAATTTTGACACAACAGTCATAAATTTTACTCAACTGTCACATATTTTGACACAACTGTCAATAATTTGACTCAACTGTCATAAATTTTGACTCGACTATCAGAAATTTTGTTACAACTGTCACAAATTTTGACATAGCTGTTAATAATTTGACTCACCTGCCACAAATTTTGACACATCTGTCAATATTTTGACTCAACTCTCACAAACTTTGACACAACTGTCAAAAATTTAACTCAAATGTCACAAATTTTGACACAACTGTCAAAAATTTAACTCACCTGTCACATATTTTGACACAACTGTCAATATTTTGACACAACTGTCAATAATTTGACTCAACTGTCACAAATTTTGACTCGACTATCACAAATTTTGACACAACTGTCACAAATTTTGACATAGCTGTTAATAATTTGACTCAACAACCACAAATTTTGACACAACTGTCAATAATTTGACTCAACTGTCACAAATTTTGGCTCAACTATTACAAATTTTGACAGTACTGTCATAAAATTTGACATAGCTGTTAATAATTTGACTCAACTGTCACAAATTTTGGCTCAACTGTCACAAATTTGGACTCAACTGTCACAAATTTTGTCTCATCTGTCAAAAGTTTGACTCAACTGTCATAAATTTTGAAACATCTATCTATAATTTGACAACTGTTACAAATTTTTGACAATTCTGTCAACATTTTTGACACTTCCCCCACATTTTTGATAGTTTTGTCAAAAATCTTGACTAACCTGTCGAAATAATTTGACTGTAAACATGACATTGATATGACAAGTGTCAAACTTTGTGGACTAGCTCAATACGACGAGTCAAACTGTGGGAAATGGAATCTGAAACGACTGATATTTGTTTCACCTTTTGATATTCATCACTTCATTGTCATTTTTGACTGCTCCTGTCACTTGAGTCAAACTGTCTGACATATATCGAACTGTCAAATATTGTATATCATATGTAATGCGCTATATCTTTATATCAAAAATAGTACTTGAAATGTTCAAGTACTGTCATATTCAACTTGACAGTTAATGTTATGACAAATAGACACTTTGACTCACTGTTATGCCATTTTGCTTATAACTTGGAATGTCGACTCTCTGACTTTTGACATTAATGTCAAATGTATTATGACTTTGTCATTTGTGTGGTTTATGTCATTTTGACAATAACTAATGTTGCCACAAATGAACGAAAAAAACGCTTGAAAAACATTAGAGTTGTGATTATTTTTGTAAAATTAAAGAAATAACTGTCAAATTTGACAACTGTCAGCTAGTTTATGTAACAGTTGCCAATTTTGACAGTTTTAATGAATAATAAACTGTCAAATTTGATACTTGTCAATTTCAAGGTTATGTAATAGTTGTCGTTTTTGACGGCTTTAATGAATATGACAAGTGTCAAATTTGACAGATATGTAAGAATTATTGTTATTTTTTTGACAATTTGAGTCAAAATTTTGGCTCAAATTTTGTATAAGAGGGAAAAAAACATATCTGAAGTTCCTTTTGTTTTTTGAATGTCATTTGTTTGTGTGTGTAATCCAAATATTTGCAGATTTTTTTTGTGTCAAATGTCAAAATTTTGTATTAAATTTTTTATTTTTTTTTGTATTTTCTGTGTTGTTTCTATAAATATATGGATTATCAGAACAAAAACAAACGAAACACGAACTTTTATTTTTGCCACATATTCAAAAAATACCCACAAAAATTCGCAAAAATACCCAGAAAACAATTTTGCAAATACCCAGAAAATCTGCGTACAACAAAAGAAACTAATGAGAGTTTCTCAGGTAAAAAAGATATAATTTTCTGGGTATTATACCCAAATTTCAGGGTATTATAACCAATTTTCTGGGCACTATACCCATAGTTCTAGGTTTTATATCCAATTTTCTGGGCATTATATCAAATTTTCTGCATTTTATACCCAGTTTTGTGGGTACTATACCCATTATTGTGGGTGTTTTAATCAATTTTCTGGATACTATACCCAATTTTCTGCATATGACACCCAGTTTAGTGGGTTTTATGCCCAATTTTTTTGGTATACCCAATTTTCTGGATTATACCCAATTTTCTACAATTTTTTACCAATTTTCTGAATATTATACCAAATTTTCTAAATATTATGACCAATTTTCTGAATATTATACCAAATTTTCTGGATACTATACCCAATTTTCTGGGTATTATATCCAATTTTCTGCGTATTATACCCAATTTTTATGTGACCAACCAATTTTCTGGATATAATACCAAATTTTTTGGATATTATACACAATTTTCTGTGTATCATATCCAATTTTCTGCGTATTATACCCAATTTTCTGGGTATTATTACCAATTTTCTGCGATTGTACCCAATATTTATGGGACCAACCCAAAATTTTCAAGATACTATACCAAATTTTCTGGATGTTATACCCAATTTTCTGGGTTTTATACCCAATTTTCTAGGTAGCATATCCAATTTTCTGGGCATTAAATCCAATTTTCTGTATATTATACCCAGTTTTGTGGGTATTATACCCATTATTGTGGGTATTTTATTCAATTTTATGGGTCTTATACCCAATTTTCTGTATATTATACCCAATTTTGTGTATATTATACCCAATTTTCTGGATATTATAATCAATTTTCTAGATATTATACCCAATTTTCTGGGTATTATATCTTATTTTCTGCGTATTCTACCCAATTTTTAAGTGTATTATACCCAATTTTCTGTATATTATACCCAATTTTCTGAGTTTTATGCCCAATTTTCTAGGTATTATATCCAATTTTCTGTATACTATACTGTATTTATGGGACCAACCCAAAATTTTCAACTATACCAAACTACTATACCAAATTTTCTAGATGTTATACCCAATTTTCTGGGTTTTATACCCAATTTTCTAGGTAGCATATCCAATTTTCTGGGCATTAAATCCAATTTTCTGTATATTATACCCAGTTTTGTGGGTATTATACCCATTATTGTGGGTGTTTTATTCAATTTTGTGGGTCTTATACCCAATTTTCTGTATATTATACCCAATTTTGTGTATATTATACCCAATTTTCTGGATATTATAATCAATTTTCTAGATATTATACCCAATTTTCTGGGTATTATATCTTATTTTCTGCGTATTCTACCCAATTTTTAAGTGTATTATACCCAATTTCCTGCGTATTGCACCTAATTTTTAAGTGACAAACCAATTTTCTGGATACCATACCAAATTTTCTGGGTGTTATATCCAATTTTCTGCATATTATACCCAGTTTTGTGGGTACTATATTATTGTGGGTATTTTATTCAATTTTGTGGGTATTTTATTCAATTTTGTTGGTCTTATACACAATTTCTGTATATTATACCCAATTTTGTGGGTATTATACCCAATTTTCTGGATATTATAACCAATTTTCTGGATATTATACCAAATTTTCTGGATATTATATCCAATTTTCTGGGTATTATATCCAATTTTCTGCGTATTATAATACCCAATTTTTATGTTTATTATACCCAATTTTCTGGGTATTATACCCAATTTTTTATGTGACCAACTAATTTTCTGGATCTTTTAACAAATATTCTGAGTACTATACCCAATTTTCTGGATATTATACCCAATTTTGTGGGTTTTATACCCAATTTTCTGCATAGTATACCTATTTTTTATGTGACCAACAAATTTTCTGGATTCTATACCAAATTTTCTGGATATTATACCTAATTTTCTGGATATTATACCCAATTTTCTGGGTTTTATACCAAATTTTCTAGGTATCATATCCAATTTTCTGGGTATTATACCAAATTTTCTGGGTATTATATTCAATTTTCTGGGTATTATACCGAATTTTCGGGATAATGTACCCAGTTTTGTGGGTACTATACCCAATTTTGTGAGTATTTCACTCCATTTTGTGGGTTTTTATACCCAATTTTCTGCATAGTATACCTAATTTTTATGTGCCCAACCAATTTTCTGGATATTATACCCAATTTTCTGGGTTTTATACCAGATTTTCTGGGTATTACATCCAATTTTCTGGGTATTATACCAAATTTTCTGGGTATTATATTCAATTTTCTGGATATTATACCAAATTTTCTGGATAATATACCCAGTTTTAAGGGTACTATACCCAATTTTGTGAGTATTTTATTCAACTTTGTGGGTTTTATACCCAATTTTCTGTGTAGTATACCTAATTTTTATGTGACCAAGCAATTTTCTGGATACTATACCAAATTTTCTGGATATTATACCCAATTTTCTGGGTATTATATCAAATTTTCTGGGTATTATTTCCAATTTTCTGGGTTTTATACCAAATTTTCTGGGTTTTATATTCAATTTTCTGGATATTATACCACATTTTCTGGATAATATACCCAGTTTTGTGGGTACTATTCCCAATTTATGAGTATTTTATTCAACTTTGTGGGTTTTATACCCAATTTTCTGGATATTATACCGAATTTTCTTGATAATATACCCAATTTTGTGGGTATTATACCCAATTTTCTGTATATTATACCCAATTTCGTGGGTATTATACCCAATTTCGTGGGTATTATACCCAATTTTCTGGATATTATACCCAATTTTCTGGATATTAAAACCAATTTTTCTGGGTATAACCGTATAAATTTCTCAAATTTCTCTTTTGTTTCACTTTTGTTTTTCAGGCAGAAATGGCATTAAAGTCGGAGGGTTTCGTGGACATCGACATGTCGACGCTGGAGTCGGTGCTGGGCCGCGAGACGCTGAACTGCAAAGAGATGAACCTGCTGGAGGCGGCGCTGAACTGGGCCGCGGCCGAGTGCCTCCGCCGCGACATCGACCCCACGCCCCAGAACAAACGCATCGTCCTGGGCGGCGCCCTCTACCTCGTCCGCATACCCACCATGAGTCTCGAGGAGTTCGCCAACGGCGCGGCCCAGCTCGGCATACTCACCCAGCAGGAGACCATCGACATCTTTTTCCACTTCACCGCCAACAACAAACCCAGTCTACAGTACCCCATCAAACCCAGAGCCGGATTAAAATCACAAGTAATCACAAAATATTGATATATGTCAAATATGACAAATGTCACTTTGACATTATTTAGATTAGGTTAGGTAGGTACAAAATACAGATATGTCAAATATGACAGATGTCACTTTGACATTATTTAGATTAAGTTAGGTTAGGTAGGTACATACTACAGATATGTCAAATATGACATGTCACTTTGACATTATTTAGGTTAGGTAGTAACAAAATACAGATATGTCAAATATGACAGATGTCACTTTGACATTATTTAGATTAGGTTAGGTAGGTACAAACTACAGATATGTCAAATATGACTGATGTCACTTTGACATTATTTAGATTAGGTTAGGTAGGTACAAAATACAGATATGTCAAATATGACAGATGTCACTTTGAGATTATTTAGATTAGGTTAGGTACAAAATACAGATAAGTCAAATATGACAAATGTCACTTTGACATTATTTAGATTAAGTTAGGTTAGGTTCTTATTTCTTTGATAACTGGGAAACTATTCAAGCTATCGTATTGTGTCATATGTCAAATTAAAGGTAATTTAATCGGCTTTCAGACGGAATAAAGCAGCTCACTTCTAGACGCTTACTTTTCGAGATATCGAGTCAAATGTAAACATGGTTATAAAAAAACTGTCATTGTGACAACGACAGTTAAGCTGTCAAACCGTGTAATACCTCGAATTAATGCTAATTTGGCGCGTTTTAGGATAAACTGACGGGTTTTTAGACGCGAAGTATAATTTTCGAGATATCAAGGAAATGAGTTCGACTTAAAAACTTAAATCCATTGATTTGGAATAGTCAGACTAATCTTGTCGTAACTTCTAAACTACTTGACTTAGTCGAAAACCGTTTAGACCGTTTCAAAGCTAAAACTACAAGGAAGAGATTAAGACTAGTTTGTCTATACCATCCAGTATACTTAACGTATTAAACTAAAAAAACGCTTTTCTGACTAGTTGCACTAATTTGGTTGTAACTTCTAAACTGCTTGGGTTAGCGTAAAACCGTTTAGGGTATTTTAAAGCTAAAACTTCAAGAATTAAAACTACACTGTGACTCGAATCTTCGGAAAAACAATCGGAACACAGCCTGAATATATAAATATATTGAGCCTTTCCGGAGCTCTAATGATAAATTTGTTTGCAGGTTTGTCACCGGTTTCAGTCATGCGCATACCGGTCGAATCAGTGGCGGTATAGAGGTCGCTGTGACTCGATCCAGTTTTCGGTGGATCGTAGGATCTTCGTGGTGGGGTTTGGACTGTACGGGTCGTCGAACGGTGCGGCGGATTACAACGTGAAGATCGAGCTGAAGCGGCTGGGGCGGGTGCTGGCGGAGAGCAACACGAAGTTCTTCTCGGACGGGTCGAGCAACACGTTCCACGTGTACTTCGAGAACCCGATCCAGGTGGAGCCGGAGAGCTTCTACACGGCGTCGGCGGTGCTGGACGGGGGGGAGTTGAGTTACTTTGGACAGGAGGGCATGAGTGAGGTGACGGTGGGCACGGTTACGTTCCAGTTCCAGTGCTCGTCGGAGAGCACGAACGGGACCGGCGTGCAGGGCGGACAGATCCCCGAGCTCATCTTCTACGGCCCCTCCACCAGCAGCCTTACCGACGAACATTTGTGAACGGGGTTTTTGCGAATTCGCGAATAATTTATTGAGTTTTAACGATCGCTAGGGATTAGAGTCTCTATTTTGTTTATTTTTTAAGATCTTCCTTTGTTTTCATTTTTTATTAATTACCAATTATATACAGAAGATTATCCAATTTCTACCTTCCAATCGCTGTTTTTAGCTAATTTCACCTAGTTAGACTAGTCCTACAAAGACTACACCACCATCACTTAAAAAACAATTGAATTCGCTACAAATTTTATTCGCAACATTTTGCAAAATCATTCTTAGTTTCTAAGTTACAGCCCCTCAAAGTTAAGACGACTTAATATCTCGCTTATTTGATCTGCCCCTAATTTCACCTAGTTAGACCACCCGCACGACGACTAACTTAACACCATTTTAAAGACAATTGAATTCGCTGCAAGTTTTATTCGCAACATTTTGCAAAATTAATCTTAGTTTCTAAGATACGGCCCCTCAAAGTTAAGACGACTTAACATCTCGCTTATTTCATCTTCCGCTAATTTCACTTAGTTAGACTAACCGCACGAAGACTAACTTAGCATCATTTTAAAGACAATTGAATTCCCTACAAGTTTTATTCGCAACATTTTGCAAAATTATTCTTAGTTTCTAAGTTACAGCCCCTCAAAGTTAAGACGACTTAACATCTCGCTTAATTGATCTTCCGCTAATTTCACCTAGTTAGACTAACCGCACGAAGACTAACTTAACACCATTTTAAAGACAATTGAATTCTCTAGAAGTTTTATTCGCAACATTTTGCAAAATTATTCTTAGTTTCTAAGTTACAGCCCCTCAAAGTTAACATCTCGCGTATTTGATCTTCCGCTAATTTCACCTAGTTAGACTAACCGCACGAAGACTAACTTAACATCATTTTAAAGACAATTGAATTCTCTACAAGTTTTATTCGCAACATTTTGCAAAATTATTCTTCGTTCCTAAGTTACAGCCTCTCAAAGTTAAGACGACTTAACATCTCGCCTAATTGATCTTCCGCTAATTTCACCTAGTTAGACTAACCGCACGAAGACTAACTTAACATCATTTTAAAGACAATTGCATTCTCTGCAAGTTTTATTCGCAACATTTTGCAAAATTATTCTTAGTTTTTAAGATACGGCCCCTCAAAGTTAAGACGACTTAACATCTCGCTTATTTGATCTTCCGCTAATTTCACCTAGTTAGACTAACCGCACGAAGACTAGCTTAACACCATTTTAAAGACAATTGAATTCTCTACAAGTTTTATTCGCAACATTTTGCAAAATTATTCTTCGTTCCTAAGTTACAGCCTCTCAAAGTTAAGACGACTTAACATCTCGCCTAATTGATCTTCCGCTAATTTCACCTAGTTAGACTAACCGCACGAAGACTAACTTAACATCATTTTAAAGACAATTGCATTCTCTGCAAGTTTTATTCGCAACATTTTGCAAAATTATTCTTAGTTTTTAAGATACGGCCCCTCAAAGTTAAGACGACTTAACATCTCGCTTATTTGATCTTCCGCTAATTTCACCTAGTTAGACTAACCGCACGAAGACTAACTTAACACCATTTTAAAGACAATTGAATTCTCTAGAAGTTTTATTCGCAACATTTTGCAAAATTATTCTTAGTTTCTAAGTTACAACCCCTCAAAGTTAACATCTCGCTTATTTGATCTTCCGCTAATTTCACCTAGTTAGACTAACCGCACGAAGACTAACTTAACATCATTTTAAAGACAACTGAATTCCCTACAAGTTTCATTCGCAACATTTTGCAAAATTATTCTTAGTTTCAAAGTTACAGCCCCACAAAGTTAAGACGACTTAACATCTCGCTTAATTGATCTTCCGCTAATTTCACCTAGTTAGACTAACCGCACGAAGACTAACTTAACACCATTTTAAAGACAATTGAATTCTCTAGAAGTTTTATTCGCAACATTTTGCAAAATTATTCTTAGTTTCTAAGTTACAGCCCCTCAAAGTTAACATCTCGCTTATTTGATCTTCCGCTATTTTCACCTAGTTAGACTAACCGCACGAAGACTAACTTAACACCATTTTAAAGACAATTGAATTCTCTAGAAGTTTTATTCGCAACATTTTGCAAAATTATTCTTAGTTTCTAAGTTACAGCCCCTCAAAGTTAACATCTCGCGTATTTGATCTTCCGCTAATTTCACCTAGTTAGACTAACCGCACGAAGACTAGCTTAACACCATTTTAAAGACAATTGAATTCTCTACAAGTTTTATTCGCAACATTTTGCAAAATTATTCTTCGTTCCTAAGTTACAGCCTCTCAAAGTTAAGACGACTTAACATCTCGCCTAATTGATCTTCCGCTAATTTCACCTAGTTAGACTAACCGCACGAAGACTAACTTAACATCATTTTAAAGACAATTGCATTCTCTGCAAGTTTTATTCGCAACATTTTGCAAAATTATTCTTAGTTTTTAAGATACGGCCCCTCAAAGTTAAGACGACTTAACATCTCGCTTATTTGATCTTCCGCTAATTTCACCTAGTTAGACTAACCGCACGAAGACTAACTTAACACCATTTTAAAGACAATTGAATTCTCTAGAAGTTTTATTCGCAACATTTTGCAAAATTATTCTTAGTTTCTAAGTTACAACCCCTCAAAGTTAACATCTCGCTTATTTGATCTTCCGCTAATTTCACCTAGTTAGACTAACCGCACGAAGACTAACTTAACATCATTTTAAAGACAACTGAATTCCCTACAAGTTTCATTCGCAACATTTTGCAAAATTATTCTTAGTTTCAAAGTTACAGCCCCACAAAGTTAAGACGACTTAACATCTCGCTTAATTGATCTTCCGCTAATTTCACCTAGTTAGACTAACCGCACGAAGACTAACTTAACACCATTTTAAAGACAATTGAATTCTCTAGAAGTTTTATTCGCAACATTTTGCAAAATTATTCTTAGTTTCTAAGTTACAGCCCCTCAAAGTTAACATCTCGCTTATTTGATCTTCCGCTATTTTCACCTAGTTAGACTAACCGCACGAAGACTAACTTAACACCATTTTAAAGACAATTGAATTCTCTAGAAGTTTTATTCGCAACATTTTGCAAAATTATTCTTAGTTTCTAAGTTACAGCCCCTCAAAGTTAACATCTCGCTTATTTGATCTTCCGCTAATTTCACCTAGTTAGACTAACCGCACGAAGACTAACTTAACACCATTTTAAAGACAATTGAATTCTCTAGAAGTTTTATTCGCAACATTTTGCAAAATTATTCTTAGTTTCTAAGTTACAACCCCTCAAAGTTAACATCTCGCTTATTTGATCTTCCGCTAATTTCACCTAGCTAGACTAACCGCACGAAGACTAACTTAACATCATTTTAAAGACAACTGAATTCCCTACAAGTTTCATTCGCAACATTTTGCAAAATTATTCTTAGTTTCAAAGTTACAGCCCCACAAAGTTAAGACGACTTAACATCTCGCTTAATTGATCTTCCGCTAATTTCACCTAGTTAGACTAACCGCACGAAGACTAACTTAACACCATTTTAAAGACAATTGAATTCTCTAGAAGTTTTATTCGCAACATTTTGCAAAATTATTCTTAGTTTCTAAGTTACAGCCCCTCAAAGTTAACATCTCGCTTATTTGATCTTCCGCTATTTTCACCTAGTTAGACTAACCGCACGAAGACTAACTTAACACCATTTTAAAGACAATTGAATTCTCTAGAAGTTTTATTCGCAACATTTTGCAAAATTATTCTTAGTTTCTAAGTTACAGCCCCTCAAAGTTAACATCTCGCGTATTTGATCTTCCGCTAATTTCACCTAGTTAGACTAACCGCACGAAGACTAGCTTAACACCATTTTAAAGACAATTGAATTCTCTACAAGTTTTATTCGCAACATTTTGCAAAATTATTCTTCGTTCCTAAGTTACAGCCTCTCAAAGTTAAGACGACTTAACATCTCGCCTAATTGATCTTCCGCTAATTTCACCTAGTTAGACTAACCGCACGAAGACTAACTTAACATCATTTTAAAGACAATTGCATTCTCTGCAAGTTTTATTCGCAACATTTTGCAAAATTATTCTTAGTTTTTAAGATACGGCCCCTCAAAGTTAAGACGACTTAACATCTCGCTTATTTGATCTTCCGCTAATTTCACCTAGTTAGACTAACCGCACGAAGACTAACTTAACACCATTTTAAAGACAATTGAATTCTCTAGAAGTTTTATTCGCAACATTTTGCAAAATTATTCTTAGTTTCTAAGTTACAACCCCTCAAAGTTAACATCTCGCTTATTTGATCTTCCGCTAATTTCACCTAGTTAGACTAACCGCACGAAGACTAACTTAACATCATTTTAAAGACAACTGAATTCCCTACAAGTTTCATTCGCAACATTTTGCAAAATTATTCTTAGTTTCAAAGTTACAGCCCCACAAAGTTAAGACGACTTAACATCTCGCTTAATTGATCTTCCGCTAATTTCACCTAGTTAGACTAACCGCACGAAGACTAACTTAACACCATTTTAAAGACAATTGAATTCTCTAGAAGTTTTATTCGCAACATTTTGCAAAATTATTCTTAGTTTCTAAGTTACAGCCCCTCAAAGTTAACATCTCGCTTATTTGATCTTCCGCTATTTTCACCTAGTTAGACTAACCGCACGAAGACTAACTTAACACCATTTTAAAGACAATTGAATTCTCTAGAAGTTTTATTCGCAACATTTTGCAAAATTATTCTTAGTTTCTAAGTTACAACCCCTCAAAGTTAACATCTCGCTTATTTGATCTTCCGCTAATTTCACCTAGTTAGACTAACCGCACGAAGACTAACTTAACACCATTTTAAAGACAATTGAATTCTCTAGAAGTTTTATTCGCAACATTTTGCAAAATTATTCTTAGTTTCTAAGTTACAACCCCTCAAAGTTAACATCTCGCTTATTTGATCTTCCGCTAATTTCACCTAGCTAGACTAACCGCACGAAGACTAACTTAACATCATTTTAAAGACAACTGAATTCCCTACAAGTTTCATTCGCAACATTTTGCAAAATTATTCTTAGTTTCAAAGTTACAGCCCCACAAAGTTAAGACGACTTAACATCTCGCTTAATTGATCTTCCGCTAATTTCACCTAGTTAGACTAACCGCACGAAGACTAACTTAACACCATTTTAAAGACAATTGAATTCTCTAGAAGTTTTATTCGCAACATTTTGCAAAATTATTCTTAGTTTCTAAGTTACAGCCCCTCAAAGTTAACATCTCGCTTATTTGATCTTCCGCTATTTTCACCTAGTTAGACTAACCGCACGAAGACTAACTTAACACCATTTTAAAGACAATTGAATTCTCTAGAAGTTTTATTCGCAACATTTTGCAAAATTATTCTTAGTTTCTAAGTTACAGCCCCTCAAAGTTAACATCTCGCTTATTTGATCTTCCGCTAATTTCACCTAGTTAGACTAACCGCACGAAGACTAACTTAACATCATTTTAAAGACAATTGATTTCTCTACAAGTTTTATTCGCAACATTTTGCAAAATTATTCTTCGTTCCTAAGTTACAGCCCCTCAAAGTTAAGACGACTTAACATCTCGCCTAATTGATCTTCCGCTAATTTCACCTAGTTAGACCACCCGCACGACGACTAACTGAAGATCATTTTAAAGACAATTGAATTCTCTGCAAGTTTTATTCGCAACAATTTGCAAAATTATTCTTAGTTTCCAACTTACAGCCCCTCAAAGTTAAGACGACTTATCATCTCACTTATTTGATCTGCCCCTAATTTCACCTAGTTAGACCACCCGCACGACGACTAACTTAACACCATTTTAAAGACAATTGAATTCGCTACAAGTTTTATTCGCAACATTTTGCAAAATTATGCATAGCTTCCAAGATACAGTCCGTAAAAGTTGGTTTGAGATGAAATTGTACCAAAGCGAAGTTGTTTCAACATGAAGTTGTTACAACATGAAGTTGTTTCAACATGAAGTTGTCTCAATATAAAGTTTTAGATTTCATTTCTTGGAGTTAGTTGAAGAGTACTTAATAGAAGTTGGACTTACCAAGTGAAGGAATGTTGAGGCAGAGGGCTTGGGAGAGTCGCAGGTATGTCCGGCCCAGCTCGTAGCAGCAGATCTGTAGAACATCGCTGATGTCGATAAGCATGTCTGCATTTGCAAAATTAAGGAAAATTTGCAAACAGCGGAATGAGTTAAGTTTTTGCAACAAAAATTGCCAGATACAACTTTGTTGAGATTACAGAGATTTTGTTGAGATTGTGAGATTACAGCTAGGCTTACAAGTATGATAAGGAAATCACCGATTCGATTCATTTTTAGTACACA
This sequence comes from Phosphuga atrata, assembly GCA_944588485.1. NCBI lineage: Eukaryota > Metazoa > Arthropoda > Insecta > Coleoptera > Silphidae > Phosphuga > Phosphuga atrata. The sequence goes on from OX155906.1 coordinate 29,188,180, forward strand.
CATAGGTGATGACCAGGAATATAACAGGTGCGTAGATGAGTAGCAAGATCATCCGTTAGATTAAATCCGAGACTTGACTGTAATAGACGGAGCTTTAGGGAATATATTAAGCCCATCTTTATGTGATTATTAAAGGATACGTGCAGTTCCCTCGGTGCGGCAGGTCAGGTAGACACAGGCAGCAAACACGTGGGTGTTCCGTCGCCCTCGGGTGAAGTTGCGAGTCAGGGCCATCTTGAAGAAGTTGCAGGCTGTGTCGATGCAGTGCTGGTTGAGCCGCAACTGGTTGCACAGGTTTGAAATCCCGTTTCGGGCCTTTTTTAATGTCACCTCCCGGGACTCCGAGCCCATTCCCACATGAAAAGCTGAAACATTGATTACGATGATATTTTCATGAACAAAGTGACAAAATTTGAGAGAATTTGAAAGTTAAGGCCTAATTTTTGATAAACGAGCACATTCCCTCATGAAAAGCTGAAACGAAGTCACAAAATTTGTCAGTTAAGCCCTAATTTTTGATAAACGAGCCCATTCACACATGAAAAGCTGAAACGAAGTCACAAAATTTGTCAGTAAAAACCTAATTTTTGATAAACGAACCCATTCCCACATGAAAAGCTGAAACACGATGATTTCGAAGTCACAAAATTTGTCAGTTAAGGTCTAATTTTCGATAAACGAGGCAAAATTTTTGATAGTCGAGTCATAATTTTTAATAATCGACTCAAAATATTTGTCTTATTAGTTTGACAGTTGTCACGATAATGACAGTTGTTAAGTAATCATTGTGACGGTTAAATCATAATGGCCCCAAATTGGAGGTAACTACTTCATCGTTATCAATATATAATTTGTGATTTCTCGAAGTTGTGATAATTACATGCTCCGAACTTGGTGGCTCCTCCCTTGGAGTCGGCGGAGACGAACTGTCCGATGGCGCTGCTGGTGCCATGGTTGCCCTCCTCGAACTGGACCTCAGCCACAATGATGTTGTCCTCCAGCACGGACCCGCAGTTCGTGCAGACGGCATCGCCCCTCGCCGGGTCCACCTCGATGTCCGAAGACCCGCAGTTCTTGCACTTCCTGCCCGACGACATCGCTGTATAGGTTATGTTTCAAGGGGGCTCAATCCTGGGGCTTACTAATTCACATAACCTCACTTTACCATCTGACAGTCGCTTGTTGACTGTTCTTAATACAATGCTGCCAATATAAAGTAAATAAATGATTTAGTATTTTAGTGTTGGTAGCAGAATATATACATATATATATATATATATATATATATATATATATAAATTGAACTGTATATAGTACTATATATAAACGTTTATATATATAGTAATATATCTATATATATATATATATATATATATATATATATATATATATATATATATATATATATGGGTAGCAGTAGCACCAAGTTAATGTAGGCAACTTATTCGACTTAACAGCCCATTAAAAATTCGCCGAAAAGCACAAATTAAGTTGGTACTGCGTTGGTAATTTATAGTAACTTTTACGTCAAGGATTTCACAATTTTGAAACGATTTGATTTGTAGTTTCCAACAAACAGTTCGAGTCTTTGACAAATTTGCGCAAAATTTAAAATTATTAAGAAATTGCTGGACTTAACAGCCCATTAAAAATTCGCCGAAAAGGACAAATTAAGTTGGCACTGCGTTGGTAATTTCTAGTAATTTTTACGTCAAAGATTTCACAAATATGTTTAAATTTTTGAAATTTGAATTTATTCGTATTTTCCAACAAACAGTTCCAGTCTTTGACTAATTTGCGCAAAATTTAAAATTATTAAGAATTTGCAATTCTTTTTTAAAAGTTCCCTCCAAAACTGAGTTGCACAGCCTACTAACAACTCGTCGAAAAACACGAATTAAGTTGGCACCGCGTTAGTGACTTCTGGTAACTTTCGTGTTTCGCGTTGCCGGCGTGTTTTGTTGCCTAGCAATGGACCAAACAGCAACAAACAACAACAGCAACTGAAAGAGAAAAAGCCGTTGTGAAAAGATGCGCTTGTAGCCGAGAAAGATCCATTGAAATAATGAATAAAAGTGAGCAGATCACCCATCTAAAGCTGCACAGGATCCACCCGGATGGGACGATCCACTCAGTCCAACTCAGCTTCGACCCGAAAACCCAAAAACTTCTAGGTAAGACCACACGTGCACCCATCACCCTAAACCTGAATCACTCAAAAACTTTTAGGTAAGACCCACATAACCCCAACCGTGCCGCCGCCTGCGCCCATCAACCCGCAAACAACCTTCAACTTCAACTACACCTTAAACCTGAATTCCTCGATCCGAGTGGTGAAATTGGGTGGGATCGAGGACCTGAACCCACTGAACTTCCCGCAAGATATACCAAATGAGGAGAAAACCTCGCGCAAGGTGCCCAACATACCCAGCATGATCCGCTGCCAGAACTGCGACACGAACTTCCCCACCAAATACCAATTTCAGCGCCACCAGTGCGAGTTCAACGCCGAGAAAGTCGTCCTCAAGCCCAACATCGACGTCAAGGACGTTGAGAAAGGGGTCCGGATGAAATTCGATTGCCCCACGTGTGGAAAACAATTTGTAAGCAAGAACAATCTAGAACGGCATCTGACCAGCCACGACGAAGACAACGTGAACATCTGCGAGTTTTGCAATAAACACTTTGTCAGCGAAAACCGGTTGCGGATTCACAAGGAGAACCATTGCAAAAAGGCCGGGGATATCTCCAAGTTTTACCGTAGCGACGTCACCGTTTGGAAGTGCGTCAAATGCAACCAGGTCTTTTCCACAGACAGTTTTGCCAATCTCCATGCAGATCTTTGCACGGAAATCTTGGACCAAGACGACTTCCAAACCAAAACCGACGAGGATTTTGAAGGCAGCAAATACGTGGAGAAAGTCCTTACGGAACTGCTGTTGCAATGCGAGTATTGCAATAAGACTTACTCAGATAAAAAATCTCTGCTGATTCACCAGAAAACCCATTCCACTGAAGTCAATTACAAATGTGTCGTTTGCAACGAGGTTTTTGACTCGTATATAACAGCTGGGAAACACTGGTTGACGCAGTGTTCGAACGAAGCCAATCTCTTCTATTTGCCGAAGCTAACCTATTGCCAGTTCTGCGACAGGACGTTCAAATCGCACGAGGTTCTCTACTCCCACAAGATCAAGAAGAAACATTACACGCCAAAGAAGTTCTCCACTAAAAAACCTTCCTCGCCGAAAGTCTCTTCTTCATCTCCAACCACCAATTTCTTATCTTCAACTCCAACGACTTTCTTAGCCTCAACCTCAACAACTGAGGTCTTGTCAACTTCGTCCCCAACCCGGATGTATTTATCTTCGTTGTCTCCAACAACACAGTTTTTGTCATCTTGTTCGACCCCGGCAAATTTCTTGTCTTCAACCACATCAACAACTAACTATTTGGCATCTTCATCTCCAACAACATATTTCTCATCTGCAACGAATCCAACGGCGAATTTCTTGTCTTCGTCGTCTCCAACAACAAATTTCTTAACTTCAATACCCAAAGCCATGTCTTCTTCCCCGACGAAAAGTTTCTGTTCCTCTCCCACCAGGATCACATCTTCGTGTTCCCCGACCAAAACATCGCAACTTCAAATCGCGCTCTCTTCCCCAAACAAGATGGTGTCTTCCTCATCCCCAAAAGAAACGCCTCCAAGCGAAGTCCTCTCCCATTCATCAGAATTTTTCTCCTCTTCGAAGCTCTCACCTTCGTCCAAAACCGAGGACAAGGAGACTATAATTAAACTGATTGAGGACGTGCTTTGTTCAATCAACGTCGCGGACGAGGTGGCGGTGAAGAGCGAGGTGGTGAGCGAGTGCGGGAGCGTCGAGGAGGTGAAGAAGCGGCGCGGGCGAAAGCGCAAGCACTCGCCGGGGAAGGCGGTGAAGCGCGTGGGGGGAGTCGTAGAGGCGGGGTTCAAGTATCAGTGCGAGAGGTGCGTCGAGGTCTTCGACTGCGTCGGCGAGCTAGAAGGTCACCGAGATCGCGAGCATCCCGCCAACTACAAATGCGAGGAGTGCGACCAGGTGAGAATTTCGAAACTGGTACGAGTTAAGGAACTAATTTTCTTCCATAGGTGGTTCACAGTTCGAAAGCCTTGTTGATCCACAGCAGAGCGCACCAGAGTCTGAAACCGTACGTGTGCGAGATCTGCAAACGCTGTTATTCCCAAACCTCGCACTTGTGGCAGCACATGCGTTTCCACCAAGGTAAATAGCAGCATGAAGCCTTCGTCGTCTCAGTTGTAAATGCGTTTAGGTATCAAGCCGTTCGCGTGTCCGCACGAGGGCTGCGAGGCGCGGTACACCATCCGGCCGGATCTGAAGGACCACATCAGGAAGGTGCACACCAGAGAGCGGCCCTTCAAGTGCTCCGTGTGCGACAAGTGCTTCCTGACCGGATCCGTTTACTACCAGCACCGGCTGATCCACACCAACGACCGCAGATACGCCTGCGACGTAAGTCCATGTCAAAATTTCATTTCGAGATGTTTTTGATTTGTGTTTTCCTAGTTGTTCCCATGACACTGACAGTAGGCAAGATGATAGTGCTAGTTGTCAAATTGATGATTGTCAAAATGACATTTTAGGTGGTTATTTGAATGATTGGGATGCTATTTGAACAATTACAATGACAGTGAAATAGTGGTCGTATCTCATTCTGATGTTAAAATTATGACAGTTTTCTGTTATTAATATCAAAATTATGACAGTTTTTGATTATTCATGTGAAAATTAGAATAGTTTTATGTTATTGATGTCAAAATTATGACAGTTTTCTGTTATAGATATCAAAATTATGATAATTTTTGATTATTGATGTCAAAATTATGACAGATTTCTGTTATTGATGTCAAAATTATAACAGATTTCTCTTATTAATGTCAAAATTATGACAGTTTTTGATTATTGATGTCAAAATTATGACAGTTTTCTGTTATTGACGTCAAAATTATTACAGTTTTTGATTACTTATGTCAAAATTATTCCAGTTTTCGGTTATTGATATCAAAATTATGACAGTTTTCTGTTATTGATATCAAAATTATGACAATTTTTGATTATTGATGTCAAAATTATGACAGTTTTTGATTATTCATGTCAAAATTATGACAGTTTTTGATTCTTGATGTCAAAATTATGACAGCTTTCTGTTATGGATATTAAAATTATGACAGTTTTTTATTCTTGATGTCAAAATTATGACAGGTTTTCTCTTATTGATGTCAGAATTATGACAGTTTTTGATTATTGATGTCAAAATTATGACAGTTTTTGATTATTCATGTCAAAATTATGACAGTTTTTGATTCTTGATGTCAAAATTATGACAGCTTTCTGTTATGGATATTAAAATTATGACAGTTTTTTATTCTTGATGTCAAAATTATGACAGGTTTTCTCTTATTGATGTCAGAATTATGACAGTTTTTGATTATTGATGTCAAAATTATGACAGTTTCTTATTGGTGTCAAAATTATGACAGTTTTTGATTATTTATGTGAAAATTATGACAGTTTTCTGTTATTGATATCAAAATTATGACAGTTTTCTGTTATTGATATCAAAATTATGACAATTTTTGATTATTGTCAAAATTATGACAGTTTTTGATTATTGCTGTCAAAATTATGACAGTTTTCTGTTATTGATGTCAAAATTATGACAGTTTTTTATTCTTGATGTCAAAATTATTACAGTTTTTGATTATTGATATCCAAATTATGACAGTTTTTGGTTCTTAATGTCAAAATTATTTATGTCAAAATTATGACAGTTTTGTGTTATTGATATCAAAATTATGACAGTTTTCTGTTAAACTGATGACAATTTTTGATTATTGTCAAAATTATGACAATTTTTGATTATTGATGTCAAAATTATGACAGTTTTCTGTTATTGATGTCAAAATTATGACAGTTTTTGATTCTTGATGTCAAAATTTTTACAGTTTTTGATTATTGATGTCAAAATTATGACAGTTTTTAATTATTGATGTCAAAATTACGATAATTTTCTGTTATTAGTGTCAAAATTATCACAATTTTCTGTTAAAATTATGACAGTTTTTGATTATTGATATTAAATTTATGACAGTTTTCTGTTTTTGATGTTAAAATTATGACAGTTTTTGATTGTTGATGTCAAAATAATGACAATTTTTATGTTATTGTTACAATTATGACAATTTGTTTGTCAGCAGTGTCAATGTTTCCTGTTTTTGATGTCAAAATTATTACAGTTTTTTATTATTGATATTTGACTATTGATGTGGCAATGACAGGTGGTGACGGTAGTAGTTGTCAAATTGACACAGGTGATGATCAGAATGAGATAAGTGGTGGGCATTATAATGATAGTAGTCAAAATAATTGTGATGGTACTCAAACCTTGACAATCAAACAGTGACAATGTCAGTCAAATAATGACAATGATTAACAAAGAGTGACAATGACAATCAAATAATGACAATGATTAACAAAGAGTGACAATGACAATCAAACAGTGAGAATGATAATCAAACGGTGTCAAATAACAATAATCAAAAACTGTAATAATTTTGACAAAAAAAAACGGAAACATTGACACTGCTGACAAAACAAATTGTAACAATAACGTAAAAATTGTGATTATTTTGACATCAACTATCAAAAACTGTCATAATTTTAACATCAAAAACAGAAAACTGTCATAAATTTAATATCAATAATCAAAAACTGTCATAATTTTAACTGAAAATTCTGATAATTTTGACATTATTAACAGAAAATTATCATAATTTTGACATCAATAATCAAAAACTGTCAAAACTGTAATCAATTAACTGTCATAATTTTGACATCAATAACAGAAAACAGTCATAATTTTGACATCAATAATCAAACACTGTCATAACTTTGACATCAATAAAGGAAAACTATCATAATTTTGACATAAATAATCAAAAATTGTCATAATTTTGATATCAATAACAGAAAACTGTCATAATTTTAACAGAAAACTGTCATAATTTTGACATCATTAACAGAAAACTGTCATAATTTTGACTTCAATAATCAAAAACTGTCATAATTTTGACATCATTAACAGAAAAATGTCATAATTTTGACATCAATAATCAAAAACTGTCATAATTTTTACATCAATAACAGAAAACTGCCATACTTTTGACATCAATAATCAAAAATTGTCATAATTTTAACATAAATAATAGAAAACTGTCATAATTCTGACATCAATAATCAAAAACTGTCAGAATTTTGACATCAATAATCAAAAATTGTCAAAATTTTGATATCAATAACAGAACACTGTCATAATTTTAATATCAATAATCAAAAACTGTCATAATTTTAACTGAAAATTCTGATAATTTTGACATTAATAACAGAAAATTATCATAATTTTGACATCAAAAATCAAAAACTGCCTTAATTTTGCCATCAATAACAGAAAACTGTCATAATTTTGACATCAATAATCAAAAACTGTCATAATTTTGACATCAATAAGAGAAAACTGTCATAATTTTAATATCAGTAATCAAAAATTGTCATAATTTTAACAGAAAATTGTGATAATTTTGACATTAATAACAGAAAATTATCATAATTTTGACATCAATAATCAAAAACTATCATAATTTTGACATCAATAACAGAAAACAGTCATAATTTTGACATCAATAATCAAACACTGTCATAACTTTGACATCAATAAGGGAAAACTATCATAATTTTGACATAAATAATCAAAAATTGTTATAATTTTGATATCAATAACAGAAAACTGCCATAATTTTAACAGAAAACTGTCATAATTTTGACATCATTAACAGAAAACTGTCATAATTTTGACATCATTAACAGAAAAATGTCATAATTTTGACATCAATAATCAAAAACTGTCATAATTTTTACATCAATAACAGAAAACTGCCATACTTTTGACATCAATAATCAAAAATTGTCATAATTTTAACATAAATAATAGAGAACTGTCATAATTCTGACATCAATAATCAATAACTGTCAGAATTTTGACATCAATAATCAAAATTTGTCATAATTTTGATATCAATAACGGAACACTCATAATTTTAATATCAATAATCAAAAACTGTCATAATTTTAACTGAAAATTCTGATAATTTTGACATTAATAACAGAAAATTATCATAATTTTGACATGAAAAATCAAAAACTGCCTTAATTTTGACATCAATAACAGAAAACTGTCATAATTTTGACATCAATAATCAAAAACCGTCATAATTTTGACATCAATAATAGAAAACTGTCATAATTTTAATATCAATAATCGAAAACTCATAATTTTAACAGAAAATTGTGATAATTTTGACATTAATAACAAAAAATTATCATAATTTTGACATCAATAATCAAGAATTGTCATAATTTTGATATCAATAACAGAAAACTGTCATAATTTTGACATCAATAATCAAAAACTGTCATAATTTTTACATCAATAACAGAAAACTGCCATACTTTTGACATCAATAATCAAAAATTGTCATAATTTTAACATAAATAATAGAGAACTGTCATAATTCTGACATCAATAATCAATAACTGTCAGAATTTTGACATCAATAATCAAAATTTGTCATAATTTTGATATCAATAACGGAACACTCATAATTTTAATATCAATAATCAAAAACTGTCATAATTTTAACTGAAAATTCTGATAATTTTGACATTAATAACAGAAAATTATCATAATTTTGACATGAAAAATCAAAAACTGCCTTAATTTTGACATCAATAACAGAAAACTGTCATAATTTTGACATCAATAATCAAAAACCGTCATAATTTTGACATCAATAATAGAAAACTGTTATAATTTTAATATCAATAATCGAAAACTCATAATTTTAACAGAAAATTGTGATAATTTTGACCTTAATAACAAAAAATTATCATAATTTTGACATCAATAATCAAGAATTGTCATAATTTTGATATCAATAACAGAAAACTGTCATAATTTTGACATCAATAATCAAAAACTGTCATAATTTTTACATCAATAACAGAAAACTGCCATACTTTTGACATCAATAATCAAAAATTGTCATAATTTTAACATAAATAATAGAGAACTGTCATAATTCTGACATCAATAATCAATAACTGTCAGAATTTTGACATCAATAATCAAAATTTGTCATAATTTTGATATCAATAACGGAACACTGTCATAATTTTAATATCAATAATCAAAAACTGTCATAATTTTAACTGAAAATTCTGATAATTTTGACATTAATAACAGAAAATTATCATAATTTTGACATGAAAAATCAAAAACTGCCTTAATTTTGACATCAATAACAGAAAACTGTCATAATTTTGACATCAATAATCAAAAACCGTCATAATTTTGACATCAATAATAGAAAACTGTCATAATTTTAATATCAATAATCGAAAACTCATAATTTTAACAGAAAATTGTGATAATTTTGACATTAATAACAAAAAATTATCATAATTTTGACATCAATAATCAAGGATTGTCATAATTTTGATATCAATAACAGAAAACTGTCATAATTTTGACATCAATAATCAAAAACTGTCATAATTTTGACATCAATAATTGTCATATTTTGATATCAATAACAGAAAACTGTGATAATTTTGACATTAATAACAGAAAATTATAATTTTGACATCATTTATCAAAAACTGTCATAATTTTGACATCAATAAGAGAAAACTGTCATAATTTTGACATCAATAATCAAAAATTGTCATAATTTTGATATCAATTAAAGAAAACTGTCATAATTTTAATATCAATAATCAAAAACTGTCATAATTTTAACAGAAAATTATCATAATTTTGACATCAATAATTAAAAACTCATAATTTTGACATCAATAACAGAAAACTGTCATAATTTTGACATCTATAATCACAAACTGTCATAATTTTGACATCAATAATCAAAACCTGTCATAATTTTTACATCAATAATCAAAAATTGTCATAATTTTGGTATCATTAACTTAAAACTGTCATAATTTTAACATCAGAATGAGATGAGCGGTGGGCATTATAATGATAGTAGTCAAAATGATTGTACTCAAACCTTAACAATCAAACAGTGACAATGTCAGTCAAATAATGACAATGTTAAAAAAAGAGTGACAATGACAGTCAAATAATGACAATGATTAACAAAGAGTGACAATGACAATCAAACAGTGAGAATGATCAAACGGTGTCAATGACAAGGAAATAATGACAATCAAACAGTGAAAATCACAGTCAAATAATGACAATGATTGACAAAGAGTGACAATGACATTAAAATTGTGAGAATGATAATAAAACTTTGATTATGACAATGAAACAATGACAAGGAAATAATGTCAATCAAACAGTGACAATGACATTCAAATAATGACAATCAAACCGTGACAATAACAATCAGAGTTACAATTACAATCAAACAGTGATTATGATAATCAAACAAGGACAATAATCAAACAGTGATAATGACAATGAAGCAGTGAAAATGACAATAATGACATATTTTGTAGAATTCCTATAACCATTCCAATTCCAATTTCCTCATAATTCGTTCCCGTTTTTGGTGGTTTTCTGTTTGCAGATTTGTAACAAGAGATTCTTCCGGGCGGATGCGTTGAACAATCACCGGAGGATTCACACGGATGAACGGCCTTATCCTTGTGACGTGTGCGGCCGTCATTTTAGACAGAAAGGCGACCGGAACAAGCACGTCAGGACGCAGCATCCGGAATATCACACTTAATGTTTTGACGGTTTGGGTCAAAGTTTTGATCAAATCAGGTCAAATTTTGGATCAAAGTTTTGTCAAAATTTGAAATTCAGCGCAATGTGGTCAAGATTTGATGAAATTTTGATTGAAATTTCGACCCAAATTCGATCGTTTGTTTTTAGTCTAAGATTGAACATTTTTTTTTGGACATTTGACAGTTATTTTAGACATTCCCTGTTTTCAAAAAACTGTCAAAATTCGTTTGATCTTGACAGTTTTTCCTTTGTTTTACATAGTTTTAGATAATGTCATTAAGTTAATTTATGTCTAAATTGACAACTGTCAATTTTTGACATTTTTCAAGTTCTTTTGTTTTTAAGCTAAAACTGTTTTTTCCCATTAATAAACTATGTCTAATGTCAAACTGTCAATATAAAGATGTCGTTTTTCTGTGTCTCTTTGACGTCAAAATTTGACGGTTTGTCACAAATTTTGACATTAACTAATCTATTTGCGATGTTTTAGGTGTAAAGATGCTCGACGCTTTGGAATACTTCCGTCTGTCTGTCTGTCTACACTTCGGAATACTTCTGTCTGTCTGTCTGTCGACACTTTGGAATACATCTGTCTGTCTACGATGGAGCTTTGTGCGTGTGTCGACAATTTATGGAAGAAAAATAGGATCTGCCCGTCTGTTTTCCGCAACAAAATGGTGAGAAACAAAAGATTTTTTGAAAAAATATTATTTATTTTTGACATTTTTTTGCCTACGATTTTGAACAAATTTGAAAAAAAAATATTTCTTGGAGAGCAATTTGTTATCACATTTTTAGACGGATTAAAGCGTTATATTACAGGTTTTAAGTGACAGAACTGTCAAATGTCAATTTTGACAACTTTGACAATTCTGACAACCTTATCCCAAAACTGTCACATTTCACATAATATTTAAGTTTTGCTTTAACTTTGACATTATAGAGATCCATTATAGAGAGACATCATAATAGAGAGCATAATTTTGACAATAAGTCAAAGAGAGCATAATTTTTGACAATCTGTCATAATTTTGCCTGAAAACTAAACAAAACTAATTTTGTTTAGTTTTTAATATTAACATTAATAAAACAGATATTTGTCATAATTTTGACAACAATAACATAAAACTGTCATAATTTTGACATCAAAAATCATAAACTGTCATAATTTTGACATCAATAACATAAAACTGTCATAATTTTGACATGAATAACAGAAAACTGTCATAATTTTGACATCGATAATCAAAAACTGTCATAATTTTGACATCATTAAGATACAACTGTCATAATTTTGACATCAATAATCAGAAATTGTCATAATTTTGATATCAATAACAGAAAACTGTCATAATTTTGACATCAAAAATCAAAAACTTTCGTATTTTTGAAATCAGTAATAAAAAACTGTCATAATTTTGACATCAATAACAGCAAACAGTCATAATTTTGACATCAATAATCAAAAACTTTAGTAATTTTGATATCAGTAATCAAAAACTGTCATAATTTTGACATCAATAACAGAAAACTGCCATAATTTTGACATCGATAATCAAAAACTGTCATAATTTTGACATCAATAACAGAAAACAGTCATAATTTTGACATCAATAATCAAAAACTTTCGTAATTTTGATATCAGTAATCAAAAACTGTCATAATTTTGACATCAATAACAGAAAACTGTCATAATTTTGACATCGATAATCAAACTGTCATAATTTTGACATAATAAGAAACAACTGTCATAATTTTGACATCAATAATAAAAAGTAGTCATAATTTTTATATCATTAACAAAACACTGTCATAATTTTGACATCAAAAATCAAACTGTCATAATTTTGACATCAATAATCAGAAATTGTCATAATTTTGATATCAATAACAGAAAACTGTCATAATTTTGACATCAAAAATCAAAAACTTTCGTATTTTTGAAATCAGTAATAAAAAACTGTCATAATTTTGACATCAATAACAGCAAACAGTCATAATTTTGACATCAATAATCAAAAACTTTAGTAATTTTGATATCAGTAATCAAAAACTGTCATAATTTTGACATCAATAACAGAAAACTGCCATAATTTTGACATCGATAATCAAAAACTGTCATAATTTTGACATCAATAACAGAAAACAGTAATAATTTTGACATCAATAATCAAAAACTTTCGTAATTTTGATATCAGTAATCAAAAACTGTCATAATTTTGACATCAATAACAGAAAACTGTCATAATTTTGACATCGATAATCAAACTGTCATAATTTTGACATAATAAGAAACAACTGTCATAATTTTGACATCAATAATAAAAAGTAGTCATAATTTTTATATCATTAACAAAACACTGTCATAATTTTGACATCAAAAATCAAACTGTCATAATTTTGACATCAATAACAGAAAACTGCCATAATTTTGACATCGATAATTAAAAACTGTCATAATTTTGACATCAATAACAGAAAACTGTCAATTTTGACATCGATAATCAAACTGTCATAATTTTGACATCAATAAGAAACAACTGTCATAATTTTGACATCAATAATAAAAAATTGTCATAATTTTGATATCAATAACAACAGTCATAATTTTGACATCAAAAATCATAAACTGTCATAATTTTGACATCAACAACATTAAACTATCATAATTTTCACATCAATAATCAAAAACTGTCATAATTTAGATATTAATAACAAAAAACTGTCATAAATTTAATATCAATATCAGAGAACTGTTATAATTTTGACATCAATAATCAAAAACTGTCATAATTTTGACATCAAAAACAGAAAACTGTCATTATTTTAACATCGATAATCAAAAACTGTCATAATTTAGACATCAGTAAGAGAACTGTATATTTGACATCAATAATCAAAAACTGTCGTAATTTTGACATCAATTTGATTATTAATGTCATAATTTTTATATCAATAACAGAAAACTGTCATAATTTTGACATCAATAATAAAAAATTGTCAAAATTTTGACAGTGCTGACAAAAAAGAACTGTCATAATTGTAACAAAAACATAAAAATTGTCATAATTTTAATAACTGTCATACAACATAACCGGATAAAAAACTATATATTTATATAACTATAAAACTTTGGTGTGTCAAAACTGACATTTTTTAATGTTTGTCATAATTGACATTATTTAGACGAAACTGTCACTTTTTTAATAATAATAACAATTCTTAAAAATAATTGTCATATTTTTGACATTTTACATGCAGAACCACGCGAATCTAACGACTTTGACAGAGTTTGTCGAAACATATGATATTCTATATAGATAACTTTGAGTGTTTCAAGCTTTGGTAAAATATTGTCATTTTGGAAATTGGACCAGCAACAAAAAATAGATTTTTATAGATACCTAGATAAATAGATACCAGATTACTAGTTATCTAGTTTACTTATTATCTAAATTTCTGCTTACCTAGGTAAGTAGTTAACTAGATGACTGGGTTCTAATTTTCTAGTTTACTAGTTATCTAGATTATCAGTTATCTAGAACATGTCCTAGTTGTAAAAATATATTTAAATAAAAAAAATAGATTTTTATAGATACCTGGATAAATAGATACCAATTACTTCGATTACTAGTTATCTAGTTTACCTATTATCTTTATTATTAGGTTACTAGTTATCTAGATGACTTATTACAAGTTTTCTAGATTACTAGTTATCGCGATTACCAGTTATCTAGAATACATCGTAGTTGTAAAAATAGGTTTTTATAGATACCTAGATAAATAGATACCAATTACTTCAATTACTAGTTATCTAGTTTACCCATTATCTAGGTTACTAGTTATCTAGATGACTTGTTACAAGTTTTCTAGATTACTAGTTATCGCGATTACCAGTTATCTAGAATACATCGTAGTTGTAAAAATAGGTTTTTATAGATACCTAGATATATAGATACTTGGATTAATAGTTATCTAATTTAGCTATTATCTAGGTTACTAGTTATCTAGATGACTTGTTACAAGTTTTGTAGATTACTAGTTATCGCGATTACCACTTATCTAGAATATATCAGAGTTGTAAAAATAGATTTTTATAGATACCTAGATAAATAGATACCAATTACTTGGCTAACTAGTTATCTACTTTACCAATTATCTATATTACTAGGTTACTGGTTATCTAGATGACTTGTTACAAGTTTTCTAGATTATTAGTTATTGCGATTACCAGTTATCTAGAATATATCCCAGTTGTAAAAATAGATTTTTATAGATACCTAGATAAATAGATACCAATTACTTGGATTACTAGTTTTCTAGTTTACCTATTATCTATATTACTAGGTTACTAGTTTTCTAGAGTACTGGTTAACGCGATTACCAGTTATCTAGAATATATCCCAGTTGTAAAAATAGATTTTTATAGATACCTAGATAAATAGATATCAATTACTTGGATTACTAGTAATCTAGTTTACCTATTATCTATATTACTAGGTTACTAGTTATCTAGATGACTTGTTACAAGTTTGCTAGATTACTAGTTATCGCGATTAAAAGTTATCTAGAACATATCCTAGTTGTAAAAAACGTTTTTATAGATACCTAGATAAATATACTAATTACTTGGATTACTAGTTATCTAGTTTACCCATTATATAGGCTACTAGTTATCTAGACTAGACTTGTTACAAGTTTTCTAGATTACTAGTTATCGCGATTTCCAGTTATCTAGAATATATCCCAGTAGTAAAAATATTTTTTATAGATACCTAGATAAATAGATACCAATTACTAGGTATCTAGTTTACCTATTATCTATATTACTTGGTTACTAGTACAAGACTTACCAGGTAAGGTATCTAGATACTAGTTACAAATTTTCTAGATTACTAGTTATCGCGATTACCAGTTATCTAGAATATATCAGATTTGTAAAAATAGATTTTTATAGATACCTAGATAAATAAATTCCAATTACTTGGATTATTACTTATCTAGTTTACCTATTATCTATATTATTAGGTTACTAGTTATCTAGATGACTTGTTACAAGTTTTCTAGATTACTAGTTATCGCGATTACCAGTTATCTAGAATATATCGTAGTTGTAAAAAACGTTTTTAAAGATACCTAGAAAAAAAGATACCAATTTCTTGGATTACTAGTTATCTAGTTTACCCGTTATCTAGGTTACTAGTTATCTAGATGACTTGTTACAAGTTTTATAGATTGCTAGTTATCTGGATTACCAGTTATCTAGAATATATCCTAGTTGTAAAAATAGGTTTTTATAGATACCTAGATAAATAGATACCGATTACTAGTTATTTTGTTACTAGTTATCCAGTTTATCTATATTACCGCTTACCTGGGTTATCTAGATGATTTGTTACTATTTTTCTAGATTACTAGTTATCTAGTTGACTTGTTACTAGTTTTCTAGATTACTAGTTATCTAGATTATCAGTTATCTAGAAAATATCCATGTTGTAAAAACAGTTTTTTAATAGATACATAGATAACTTGGTTTACTAGTTATCTAGTTTACTGCTTACCTATATTAGTAGTTATCTAGATGACTTGTTACTAGTTTTCTAGATTACTATTTATCTAGATGACTTGTTTCTAGTGTTCTAGATAACTAGTTATCTGGATTATCAATTATCTAGAATATATCTTAGTTGTATCTTATCATCTATATTATAGCCATTGTTTTGAGATGCAATCTAGATCACGATCCTTCGTTATCTAGATGTCTTAGTTATCTAGATGTCTTAGTTATCTAGATGTCTTAGTTATCTAGATGTCTTATTTATCTAGATGTCTTAGTTATCCAGATGTCTTAGTTATCTAGATGTCTTACTTATCTATATGTCTAAGTTATCTAGTTGTTTTAGTTATCTAGATGTCTTAGTTATCTAGATATCTTAGTTATCTAGATGTCTAAGTTATCTAGATGTCTTGTTTAGATGTCTAAGTTATCTAGATATCTTAGTTATCTAGATGTCTTGTTTATCTAGATGTCTAAGTTATCTAGATGTTTTAGTTATCTAGATGTCTTAGTTATCTAGATATCATAGTTATCTAGATATCTTAGTTATCTGCATGTCTTAGTTATCTAGATGTTTTAGTTATCTAGATGTCTATGTATCTGGATTATAACCACGTAATCTCGTGTTTGACTTTCTCGACGGGGACGGCCGTGTGCGTTATTTTATCTGGTTTCTTGCCGTTGTCCAATATAGATTCATCTGAACTGTCGTCCGTGTCATCCTCGTCGTCCTCCGCCTAGAAAAATAATAAGTTTGACGTTAATTTCAAAGTTCTTTGACATTAATTTAACAATTGTTTGACATTAATATGACATTTTTATATTAATTTGACAGTTTTTTAACAATAATTTAACACTTGTTTGGGGTTAATTTGACAGTTATTTGACGTTAACTTCATAGTTGTTTGACATTAATTTAACAATAGTTTGATATTAATTTGACAGTTATTTGACATTAATTTAATACTTGATTGGTGTTAATTTGACAGTTCTTTGACGTTAATTTAACAGTTGTTTGACGTTAATTTTATTGTTGTTTGATATTAATTTGTCTGTAGTTTGACATTAATGTGACAGTTGTTTGACATCAATCTGTCAGTTGTTTGACATTAATTTGATAGTTGTTTGACATTAATTTGCACTTGTTTGACATTAATATGTCAGTTGTTTGACATAAATTTAACAGTTGCTTGATATTAATTTGATGGTTGTTTGACATTTTTTTTGACAGCTATATGAAACAAGTTTTGACAAAAATTTTATAAGAATTTTACATTTAACTGTCAATATTCTGTCATAATTGTCAAATTTCTATCATTTAATTGTCAAATTTCTGTCATTTTATTGCTAAATTTATGTCATTTAATTGCTAAATTTCTGTCATTTAATTCACAAATTTCTATCATTTAATTATCAAATGTTTGTCATTTCATTGTTGTATTTCTAAAATAATTTGTAGTTTTGACAATTGCCTGACATTAATTTGATGGTTGTTTGACATTAATTTGGCAGTTACATAAAACAAATTTTGACAAAATAGTAATTTTATCAAAATTTTACATTTAAATGTCAAATAATTGTCAAATTTCTATCATTTAATTGTCAAATTTATGTCATTTTATTGCTAAATTTATGTCATTTAATTGCTAAATTTTTGTCATTTAATTCACAAATTTCTGGCATTTAATTGTCAAATTTTTGTCATTTCATTGTTGAATTTCTAAAATAATTTGTACAGTTTTGACAATTGCCTGACATTAAATTGATAGTCGTTTGACATTAATTTGACAGTTACATAAAACAAATGTTTGACAATATAGTAGTTTTATCAAAATTTATACATCTAACTTTCAAATTTCTGTCATATAATTGTCAAATTTCTGTCATTTTATTGCTAAATTTATGTCATTTAATTGCTAATTTTTTGTCATTTAATTCACAAATTTCTGTCATTTAATTGTCAATTCATTGTTAAATTTCTAAAATAATTTGTACAGTTTTGACAATTGCCTGACATTAATTTGATGGTTGTTTGACATTAATTTGACAGTTAATAAAACAATTTTTTGACAAAATAGCAATTTTATCAAAATTTTACATTTAACTGTCAAATTTCTGTAATATAATTGACAAATTTATGTCATTTAATTGTCAAATGTATTTCATTTTATTGCTAAATTTTTGTCATTTCATTCACAAATTTCTGTCATTTAATTGTCAAATTTTTATCATTCCATTGTTGAATTTCTAAAATAATTTGTACAGTTTTGACAATTGCCTGACATTAATTTGATGGTTGTTTGACATTAATTTGACAGTTACATAACACAAATTTTTGACAAAATGATAATTTTATCAAAATTTTACATTTAACTGTCAAATTTCTGTCATACAATTGACAAATTTCTGTCATTTAATTGTCAAATTTCTGTCATTTAATTGTAAAATTTCTGTCATTTAATTGTCAAATTTCTGTCATTTCATTGTTGAATTTCTAAAATAATTTGTACAGTTTTGACAATTGCCTGACATTAATTTGATGGTTGTTTGACATTAATTTGACAGTTACATTAAACAAATTTTTGACAAAATAGTAATTTTATCAAAATTTTACAAATTTCACAGAATTTTTTTCAAATTTCTGTCATTTAATTGTCAAATTTCTGTCATATAATTGTCAATTTCTGACATTTAATTGTCAAATTTCTGTCATTTATTTGTGAAATTGTCAGTTTTGGTACCTTTTTGATGTGGTAGACGATGATTTTGAAGTCGGAGCCTCTGATGAGTCTGTAGATCAGAGTGAGACTGAATAGGCACCAAAGCAGGAGCATCAGCGAGGAGAACCGCTGGATGTGGAAGATGAACTGGCTCACGTTGATCTTCTTCTTGCTGTAGATCAGCGTGAACTCGTCGATGGCCTTCGAACACCTACAAATGAAAAATTGCTCGCTATCTGTCAAAAACTGTCATAATTATGACAGATAGCGAGCAATTTACCAAAATGTCGGAATTTTGGTAAATTGCTTGCTATGTCATAATTCCGACATTTTGGTAAATTGCTAGCTATATGTCAAAATTTTGGCGTTTTGGTAAATTGCACGATATCTGTCATAAAACCGACATTTTGGTAAATTGCTCGCTATCTGTCATAATTCTCCTTAAACCTAACCTATATGTCATAATTCAGACATTTTGGTAAATTGATCGCTATCTGTCATAATTCCGACATTTTGGTAAATTGCTCGCTATAAAAATTTCGACATTTTGGTAAATTGCTCGCTATCTGTCATAATTCCCACATTTAGGTAAATTGCTCGCTCTCTGTCTTAATTCTCCCTAAACCTAACCTATATGTCATAATTCAGACATTTTGGTAAATTGATCGCTATCTGTCATAATTCCGACATTTTGGTAAATTGCTCGCTATAATTCCGACATAGTCATAATTCCGACATTTTGGTAAATTGCTCGCTATCTGTCAAAATTTCGACATTTTGGTAAATTGCTCGCTATCTGTCATAATTCCCACATTTAGGTAAATTGCTCGCTATCTGTCTTAATTCTCCCTAAACCTAACCTATATGTCATAATTCAGACATTTTGGTAAATTGATCGCTATCTGTCATAATTCCCACATTTAGGTAAATTGCTCGCTATCTGTCTTAATTCTCCCTAAACCTAACCTATATGTCATAATTCAGACATTTTGGTAAATTGATCGCTATCTGTCATAATTCCCACATTTAGGTAAATTGCTCGCTATCTGTCTTAATTCTCCCTAAACCTAACCTATATGTCATAATTCAGACATTTTGGTAAATTGATCGCTATCTGTCATAATTCCGACATTTTGGTAAATTGCTCGCTATAATTCCGACATAGTCATAATTCCGACATTTTGGTAAATTGCTCGCTATCTGTCAAAATTTTGACATTTTGGTAAATTGCTCGCTATCTGTCATAATTCCCACATTTAGGTTAATTGCTCGCTATCTGTCTTAATTCTCCCTAAACCTAACCTATGTCATAATTCAGACATTTTGGTAAATTGATCGCTATCTGTCATAATTCCGACATTTTGGTAAATTGCTAGCTATAATTCCGACATAGTCATAATTCCGACATTTTGGTAAATTGCTCGCTATCTGTCAACATTTCGACATTTTGGTAAATTGCTCGCTATCTGTCATAATTCCCACATTTAGGTAAATTGCTCGCTATCTGTCTTAATTCTCCCTAAACCTAACCTATATGTCATAATTCAGACATTTTGGTAAATTGATCGCTATCTGTCATAATTCCGACATTTTGGTAAATTGCTCGCTATAATTCCGACATAGTCATATTTCCGACATTTTGGTAAATTGCTCGCTATCTGTCAAAATTTCGACATTTTGGTAAATTGCTCGCTATCTGTCATAATTCCCACATTTAGGTAAATTGCTCGCTCTCTGTCTTAATTCTCCCTAAACCTAACCTATATGTCATAATTCAGACATTTTGGTAAATTGATCGCTATCTGTCATAATTCCGACATTTTGGTAAATTGCTCGCTATAATTCCGACATAGTCATAATTCCGACATTTTGGTAAATTGCTCGCTATCTGTCAAAATTTCGACATTTTGGTAAATTGCTCGCTATCTGTCATAATTCCCACATTTAGGTAAATTGCTCGCTATCTGTCTTAATTCTCCCTAAACCTAACCTATATGTCATAATTCAGACATTTTGGTAAATTGATCGCTATCTGTCATAATTCCGACATTTTGGTAAATTGCTCGCTATAATTCCGACATAGTCATATTTCCGACATTTTGGTAAATTGCTCGCTATCTGTCAAAATTTCGACATTTTGGTAAATTGCTCGCTATCTGTCATAATTCCCACATTTAGGTAAATTGCTCGCTCTCTGTCTTAATTCTCCCTAAACCTAACCTATATGTCATAATTCAGACATTTTGGTAAATTGATCGCTATCTGTCATAATTCCGACATTTTGGTAAATTGCTCGCTATAATTCCGACATAGTCATAATTCCGACATTTTGGTAAATTGCTCGCTATCTGTCAAAATTTCGACATTTTGGTAAATTGCTCGCTATCTGTCATAATTCCCACATTTAGGTAAATTGCTCGCTATCTGTCTTAATTCTCCCTAAACCTAACCTATATGTCATAATTCAGACATTTTGGTAAATTGATCGCTATCTGTCATAATTCCGACATTTTGGTAAATTGATCGCTATCTGTCATAATTCCGACATTTAGGCAAATCTGTCATAATTGCGACATTTTGGTAAATTGCTCGCTATCTGTCATAATTCAGACATTTTGGTAAATTGCTCGTTATTTGTAATAATTCTCCCTAAATCTAACCTATAACCGAACCTATCTGTCATAATTCCGACATTTAGGCAAATCTGTCATAATTCCGACATTTTGATAAATTGCTCGCTATAATTCCGACATAGTCATAATTCCGACATTTTGGTAAATTGCTCGCTATCTGTCAAAATTTCGACATTTTGGTAAATTGCTCGCTATCTGTCATAATTCCCACATTTAGGTAAATTGCTCGCTATCTGTCTTAATTCTCCCTAAACCTAACCTATATGTCATAATTCAGACATTTTGGTAAATTGATCGCTATCTGTTATAATTCCGACATTTTGGTAAATTGATCGCTATCTGTCATAATTCCGACATTTAAGCAAATCTGTCATAATTGCGACATTTTGGTAAATTGCTCGCTATCTGTCATAATTCAGACATTTTGGTAAATTGCTCGTTATTTGTCATAATTCTCCCTAAATCTAACCTATAACCGAACCTATCTGTCATAATTCCGAAATTTAGGCAAATCTGTCATAATTCCGACATTTTGATAAATTGCTCGCTATAATTCCGACATAGTCATAATTCCGACATTTTGGTAAATTGCTCGCTATCTGTCAAAATTTCGACATTTTGGTAAATTTCTCGCTATCTGTCATAATTCCCACATTTAGGTAAATTGCTCGCTATCTGTCTTAATTCTCCCTAAACCTAACCTATATGTCATAATTCAGACATTTTGGTAAATTGATCGCTATCTGTTATAATTCCGACATTTTGGTAAATTGATCGCTATCTGTCTTAATTCCGACATTTAGGCAAATCTGTCATAATTGCGACATTTTGGTAAATTGCTCGCTATCTGTCATAATTCAGACATTTTGGTAAATTGCTCGTTATTTGTCATAATTCTCCCTAAATCTAACCTATAACCGAACCTATCTGTCATAATTCCGACATTTAGGCAAATCTGTCATAATTCCGACATTTTGGTAAATTGCTCGCTATAATTCCGACATAGTCATAATTCCGACATTTTGGTAAATTGCTCGCTATCTGTCAAAATTTCGACATTTTGGTAAATTGCTCGCTATCTGTCATAATTCCCACATTTAGGTAAATTGCTCGCTATCTGTCTTAATTCTCCCTAAACCTAACCTATATGTCATAATTCAGACATTTTGGTAAATTGATCGCTATCTGTCATAATTCCGATATTTAGGTAAATCTGTCATAATTGCGACATTTTGGTAAATTGCTCGCTATCTGTCATAATTCAGACATTTTGGTAAATTGCTCGTTATTTGTCATAATTCTCCCTAAATCTAACCTATAACCGAACCTATCTGTCATAATTCCGACATTTTGGTAAATTGCTCGCTATAATTCCGACATAGTCATAATTCCGACATTTTGGTAAATTGCTCGCTATCTGTCAAAATTTCGACATTTTGGTAAATTGCTCGCTATCTGTCATAATTCCCACATTTAGGTAAATTGCTCGCTATCTGTCTTAATTCTCCCTAAACCTAACCTATATGTCATAATTCAGACATTTTGGTAAATTGATCGCTATCTGTCATAATTCCGACATTTTGGTAAATTGATCGCTATCTGTCATAATTCCGACATTTAGGCAAATCTGTCATAATTGCGACATTTTGGTAAATTGCTCGCTATCTGTCATAATTCAGACATTTTGGTAAATTGCTCGTTATTTGTAATAATTCTCCCTAAATCTAACCTATAACCGAACCTATCTGTCATAATTCCGACATTTAGGCAAATCTGTCATAATTCCGACATTTTGATAAATTGCTCGCTATAATTCCGACATAGTCATAATTCCGACATTTTGGTAAATTGCTCGCTATCTGTCAAAATTTCGACATTTTGGTAAATTGCTCGCTATCTGTCATAATTCCCACATTTAGGTAAATTGCTCGCTATCTGTCTTAATTCTCCCTAAACCTAACCTATATGTCATAATTCAGACATTTTGGTAAATTGATCGCTATCTGTTATAATTCCGACATTTTGGTAAATTGATCGCTATCTGTCATAATTCCGACATTTAGGCAAATCTGTCATAATTGCGACATTTTGGTAAATTGCTCGCTATCTGTCATAATTCAGACATTTTGGTAAATTGCTCGTTATTTGTCATAATTCTCCCTAAATCTAACCTATAACCGAACCTATCTGTCATAATTCCGAAATTTAGGCAAATCTGTCATAATTCCGACATTTTGATAAATTGCTCGCTATAATTCCGACATAGTCATAATTCCGACATTTTGGTAAATTGCTCGCTATCTGTCAAAATTTCGACATTTTGGTAAATTTCTCGCTATCTGTCATAATTCCCACATTTAGGTAAATTGCTCGCTATCTGTCTTAATTCTCCCTAAACCTAACCTATATGTCATAATTCAGACATTTTGGTAAATTGATCGCTATCTGTTATAATTCCGACATTTTGGTAAATTGATCGCTATCTGTCTTAATTCCGACATTTAGGCAAATCTGTCATAATTGCGACATTTTGGTAAATTGCTCGCTATCTGTCATAATTCAGACATTTTGGTAAATTGCTCGTTATTTGTCATAATTCTCCCTAAATCTAACCTATAACCGAACCTATCTGTCATAATTCCGACATTTAGGCAAATCTGTCATAATTCCGACATTTTGGTAAATTGCTCGCTATAATTCCGACATAGTCATAATTCCGACATTTTGGTAAATTGCTCGCTATCTGTCAAAATTTCGACATTTTGGTAAATTGCTCGCTATCTGTCATAATTCCCACATTTAGGTAAATTGCTCGCTATCTGTCTTAATTCTCCCTAAACCTAACCTATATGTCATAATTCAGACATTTTGGTAAATTGATCGCTATCTGTCATAATTCCGATATTTAGGTAAATCTGTCATAATTGCGACATTTTGGTAAATTGCTCGCTATCTGTCATAATTCAGACATTTTGGTAAATTGCTCGTTATTTGTCATAATTCTCCCTAAATCTAACCTATAACCGAACCTATCTGTCATAATTCCGACATTTTGGTAAATTGCTCGCTATAATTCCGACATAGTCATAATTCCGACATTTTGGTAAATTGCTCGCTATCTGTCAAAATTTCGACATTTTGGTAAATTGCTCGCTATCTGTTATAATTCCCACATTTAGGTAAATTGCTCGCTATCTGTCTTAATTCTCCCTAAACCTAACCTATATGTCATAATTCAGACATTTTGGTAAATTGATCGCTATCTGTTATAATTCCGACATTTTGGTAAATTGATCGCTATCTGTCATAATTCCGACATTTAGGCAAATCTGTCATAATTGCGACATTTTGATAAATTGCTCGCTATCTGTCATAATTCAGACATTTTGGTAAATTGCTCGTTATTTGTCATAATTCTCCCTAAATCTAACCTATACCGAACCTATCTGTCATAATTCCGACATTTTGGTAAATTGATCGCTATCTGTCATAATTCCGACATTTAGGCAAATCTGTCATAATTGCGACATTTTGGTAAATTGCTCGCTATCTGTCATAATTCAGACATTTTGGTAAATTGCTCGTTATTTGTCATAATTCTCCCTAAATCTAACCTATAACCGAACCTATCTGTCATAATTCCGACATTTAGGCAAATCTGTCATAATTCCGACATTTTGGTAAATTGCTCGCTATAATTCCGACATAGTCATAATTCCGACATTTTGGTAAATTGCTCGCTATCTGTCAAAATTTCGACATTTTGGTAAATTGCTCGCTATCTGTCATAATTCCCACATTTAGGTAAATTGCTCGCTATCTGTCTTAATTCTCCCTAAACCTAACCTATATGTCATAATTCAGACATTTTGGTAAATTGATCGCTATCTGTTATAATTCCGACATTTTGGTAAATTGATCGCTATCTGTCATAATTCCGACATTTAGGCAAATCTGTCTTAATTGCGACATTTTGATAAATTGCTCGCTATCTGTCATAATTCAGACATTTTGGTAAATTGCTCGTTATTTGTCATAATTCTCCCTAAATCTAACCTATACCGAACCTATCTGTCATAATTCCGACATTTTGGTAAATTGATCGCTATCTGTCATAATTCCGACATTTAGGCAAATCTGTCATAATTGCGACATTTTGGTAAATTGCTCGCTATCTGTCATTATTCAGACATTTTGGTAAATTGCTCGTTATCTGTCATAATTCCCACATTTAGGTAAATTGCTCGCTATCTGTCTTAATTCTCCCTAAACCTAACCTATCTGTCATAATTCCGACATTTAGGCAAATCTGTCATAATTCCGACATTTTGGTAAATTGCTCGCTATAATTCCGACATAGTCATAATTCCGACATTTTGGTAAATTGCTCGCTATCTGTCAAAATTTCGACATTTTGGTAAATTGCTCGCTATCTGTCATAATTCCCACATTTAGGTAAATTGCTCGCTATCTGTCTTAATTCTCCCTAAACCTAACCTATATGTCATAATTCAGACATTTTGGTAAATTGATCGCTATCTGTTATAATTCCGACATTTTGGTAAATTGATCGCTATCTGTCATAATTCCGACATTTAGGCAAATCTGTCTTAATTGCGACATTTTGATAAATTGCTCGCTATCTGTCATAATTCAGACATTTTGGTAAATTGCTCGTTATTTGTCATAATTCTCCCTAAATCTAACCTATACCGAACCTATCTGTCATAATTCCGACATTTTGGTAAATTGATCGCTATCTGTCATAATTCCGACATTTAGGCAAATCTGTCATAATTGCGACATTTTGGTAAATTGCTCGCTATCTGTCATTATTCAGACATTTTGGTAAATTGCTCGTTATCTGTCATAATTCTCCCTAAACCTAACCTATCTGTCATAATTCCGACATTTAGGCAAATCTGTCATAATTCCGACATTTTGGTAAATTGCTCGCTATCTGTCATAATTCCCACATTTAGGTAAATTGCTCGCTATCTGTCTTAATTCTCCCTAAACCTAACCTATCTGTCATAATTCCGACATTTTGGCAAATCTGTCATAATTCCGACATTTTGGTAAATTGCTCGCTATCTGTCATAATTCCCACATTTAGGTAAATTGTTCGCTATCTGTCTTAATTCTCCCTAAACCTAACCTATCTGTCATAATTCCGACATTTAGGCAAATCTGTCATAATTCCGACATTTTGGTAAATTGCTCGCTATCTGTCATAATTCCCACATTTAGGTAAATTGCTCGCTATCTGTCTTAATTCTCCCTAAACCTAACCTATCTGTCATAATTCCGACATTTTGGTTGTCAAAGTTGCTAACGTCAAATTTGACATAATGAAAATCGGAATTTTGACGGTGTGACTTTTGTGTACTTACGTGGATGTGTTAATTATTGGTTCAAATTGCGCGCAAAAGTTGAACAAAATGAACTTAATTTTGATGTAGAGGATCAGGGAGACGACGGAAACGACCAGCGAAATTAGAATGGACGGGATGACGATTTTCCATGGATCCATGTATCTGGAATTGTTTTTAAATTTTGCACAAAGCTTCGAAACATCGTCGGGAATTTTGTCGCAAGCAGAAATTCTGGTTTCGTTTAAATTTTTACACAACACCAAAATTTGCTCGTGGAAAAGTGGATCATTTGAACAAAGCCAAAATTTCAAAGCTTCTGGCTTTGGTTCCAGAAATTTTGGCTTCTGAAGCCAAAATTCCAGACGATGTCTCAAGTGGTGTTTTATTTTTTGGCAACTTACAAATCTCCCTTGTTTCCGGCGCCGCCCTTAGAAACGATCAGAAAAAACGCGAGCAGAATGATGCCCACGATGCAAATGAACAGAAACGCGAAATCGTAAGTCCTGCACGTCCCGATGCTGCCCCAGGTGCTGTACGGGTTGTGGAAACTCATCGTTTCGCTGCAATTCCCCACCGTCTTGTAGTGCATAACTTTGGCGGTGTCCTGGAACACCAGGTGCGCGTAGAACAAACAATTATTTCCGAACGCCGCGACGGACGCGTCGATGCAATACGCCACGCCGAAACTGCAAACCGACGCTGAACCCAACAGCAAAACGTGAACAACTACAACAAAAAAATTGTGTGTAACTCGCGAAGTCAAACTTGTTATAAACGGTTAGATTAGGTTTAAAGAAAATGCTTAGATTAGGTTTAAAAAAAATTGTTAGATTAGGTTTAAATTTTTTTTTTTTTTTGAGGAATGCATTATTGTACACCGGGAACGGGGAACCCGTGTAGTGTGCGGCTCTCTGATCGAGTTTTTTATGACCAGCATACCCACTAAAACCCCTCCTCTGTGTCTCTACCTACAACCGCGTGAGCATTACCTCAGGTGGATGATGGTGTTTGTTCTATTTACTTCCTGTTTTTTCTTCTTGTTGTCCTTCCCTCATCTCGTTTTCGTCTTTTGTCTTCTGTCGTATTAGTTATGTAGTTGTGTTATTAAAACATGTTTGTCTAGTGTTGTCTGTCTAGTCTTGTCTGTTTAGTCTTGTCTGTCTAGTCTTGTCTGTCTAGTCTTGTCTGTCTAGTCTTGTCTGTCTAGTCTTGTCTGTCTAGTCTTGTCTGTCTAGTCTTGTCTGTCTAGTCTTGTCTGTCTAGTCTTGTCTGTCTAGTCTTGTCTGTCTAGTCTTGTCTGTCTAGTCTTGTCTGTCTAGTCTTGTCTGTCTAGTCTTGTCTGTCTAGTCTTGTCTGTCTAGTCTTGTCTGTCTAGTCTTGTCTGTCTAGTCTTGTCTGTCTAGTCTTGTCTGTCTAGTCTTGTCTGTCTAGTCTTGTCTGTCTAGTCTTGTCTGTCTAGTCTTGTCTGTCTAGTCTTGTCTGTCTAGTCTTGTCTGTCTAGTCTTGTCTGTCTAGTCTTGTCTGTCTAGTCTTGTCTGTCTAGTCTTGTCTGTCTAGTCTTGTCTGTCTAGTCTTGTCTGTCTAGTCTTGTCTGTCTAGTCTTGTCTGTCTAGTCTTGTCTGTCTAGTCTTGTCTGTCTAGTCTTGTCTGTCTAGTCTTGTCTGTCTAGTCTTGTCTGTCTAGTCTTGTCTGTCTAGTCTTGTCTGTCTAGTCTTGTCTGTCTAGTCTTGTCTGTCTAGTCTTGTCTGTCTAGTCTTGTCTGTCTAGTCTTGTCTGTCTAGTCTTGTCTGTCTAGTCTTGTCTGTCTAGTCTTGTCTGTCTAGTCTTGTCTGTCTAGTCTTGTCTGTCTAGTCTTGTCTGTCTAGTCTTGTCTGTCTAGTCTTGTCTGTCTAGTCTTGTCTGTCTAGTCTTGTCTGTCTAGTCTTGTCTGTCTAGTCTTGTCTGTCTAGTCTTGTCTGTCTAGTCTTGTCTGTCTAGTCTTGTCTGTCTAGTCTTGTCTGTCTAGTCTTGTCTGTCTAGTCTTGTCTGTCTAGTCTTGTCTGTCTAGTCTTGTCTGTCTAGTCTTGTCTGTCTAGTCTTGTCTGTCTAGTCTTGTCTGTCTAGTCTTGTCTGTCTAGTCTTGTCTGTCTAGTCTTGTCTGTCTAGTCTTGTCTGTCTAGTCTTGTCTGTCTAGTCTTGTCTGTCTAGTCTTGTCTGTCTAGTCTTGTCTGTCTAGTCTTGTCTGTCTAGTCTTGTCTGTCTAGTCTTGTCTGTCTAGTCTTGTCTGTCTAGTCTTGTCTGTCTAGTCTTGTCTGTCTAGTCTTGTCTGTCTAGTCTTGTCTGTCTAGTCTTGTCTGTCTAGTCTTGTCTGTCTAGTCTTGTCTGTCTAGTCTTGTCTGTCTAGTCTTGTCTGTCTAGTCTTGTCTGTCTAGTCTTGTCTGTCTAGTCTTGTCTGTCTAGTCTTGTCTGTCTAGTCTTGTCTGTCTAGTCTTGTCTGTCTAGTCTTGTCTGTCTAGTCTTGTCTGTCTAGTCTTGTCTGTCTAGTCTTGTCTGTCTAGTCTTGTCTGTCTAGTCTTGTCTGTCTAGTCTTGTCTGTCTAGTCTTGTCTGTCTAGTCTTGTCTGTCTAGTCTTGTCTGTCTAGTCTTGTCTGTCTAGTCTTGTCTGTCTAGTCTTGTCTGTCTAGTCTTGTCTGTCTAGTCTTGTCTGTCTAGTCTTGTCTGTCTAGTCTTGTCTGTCTAGTCTTGTCTGTCTAGTCTTGTCTGTCTAGTCTTGTCTGTCTAGTCTTGTCTGTCTAGTCTTGTCTGTCTAGTCTTGTCTGTCTAGTCTTGTCTGTCTAGTCTTGTCTGTCTAGTCTTGTCTGTCTAGTCTTGTCTGTCTAGTCTTGTCTGTCTAGTCTTGTCTGTCTAGTCTTGTCTGTCTAGTCTTGTCTGTCTAGTCTTGTCTGTCTAGTCTTGTCTGTCTAGTCTTGTCTGTCTAGTCTTGTCTGTCTAGTCTTGTCTGTCTAGTCTTGTCTGTCTAGTCTTGTCTGTCTAGTCTTGTCTGTCTAGTCTTGTCTGTCTAGTCTTGTCTGTCTAGTCTTGTCTGTCTAGTCTTGTCTGTCTAGTCTTGTCTGTCTAGTCTTGTCTGTCTAGTCTTGTCTGTCTAGTCTTGTCTGTCTAGTCTTGTCTGTCTAGTCTTGTCTGTCTAGTCTTGTCTGTCTAGTCTTGTCTGTCTAGTCTTGTCTGTCTAGTCTTGTCTGTCTAGTCTTGTCTGTCTAGTCTTGTCTGTCTAGTCTTGTCTGTCTAGTCTTGTCTGTCTAGTCTTGTCTGTCTAGTCTTGTCTGTCTAGTCTTGTCTGTCTAGTCTTGTCTGTCTAGTCTTGTCTGTCTAGTCTTGTCTGTCTAGTCTTGTCTGTCTAGTCTTGTCTGTCTAGTCTTGTCTGTCTAGTCTTGTCTGTCTAGTCTTGTCTGTCTAGTCTTGTCTGTCTAGTCTTGTCTGTCTAGTCTTGTCTGTCTAGTCTTGTCTGTCTAGTCTTGTCTGTCTAGTCTTGTCTGTCTAGTCTTGTCTGTCTAGTCTTGTCTGTCTAGTCTTGTCTGTCTAGTCTTGTCTGTCTAGTCTTGTCTGTCTAGTCTTGTCTGTCTAGTCTTGTCTGTCTAGTCTTGTCTGTCTAGTCTTGTCTGTCTAGTCTTGTCTGTCTAGTCTTGTCTGTCTAGTCTTGTCTGTCTAGTCTTGTCTGTCTAGTCTTGTCTGTCTAGTCTTGTCTGTCTAGTCTTGTCTGTCTAGTCTTGTCTGTCTAGTCTTGTCTGTCTAGTCTTGTCTGTCTAGTCTTGTCTGTCTAGTCTTGTCTGTCTAGTCTTGTCTGTCTAGTCTTGTCTGTCTAGTCTTGTCTGTCTAGTCTTGTCTGTCTAGTCTTGTCTGTCTAGTCTTGTCTGTCTAGTCTTGTCTGTCTAGTCTTGTCTGTCTAGTCTTGTCTGTCTAGTCTTGTCTGTCTAGTCTTGTCTGTCTAGTCTTGTCTGTCTAGTCTTGTCTGTCTAGTCTTGTCTGTCTAGTCTTGTCTGTCTAGTCTTGTCTGTCTAGTCTTGTCTGTCTAGTCTTGTCTGTCTAGTCTTGTCTGTCTAGTCTTGTCTGTCTAGTCTTGTCTGTCTAGTCTTGTCTGTCTAGTCTTGTCTGTCTAGTCTTGTCTGTCTAGTCTTGTCTGTCTAGTCTTGTCTGTCTAGTCTTGTCTGTCTAGTCTTGTCTGTCTAGTCTTGTCTGTCTAGTCTTGTCTGTCTAGTCTTGTCTGTCTAGTCTTGTCTGTCTAGTCTTGTCTGTCTAGTCTTGTCTGTCTAGTCTTGTCTGTCTAGTCTTGTCTGTCTAGTCTTGTCTGTCTAGTCTTGTCTGTCTAGTCTTATCTGTGTAGTCTTGTCTGTCGAATCATGTCTATCTAGTCTTGACTATTCTAACCGAAAACTTGATCTAGTTAACATTTGTCTGAGTGACAATGAATTGTCAAACAGGGGCGCATTGAAATCGTGAATATTTACCCTTCCAGTAAATGGAAACGTTCTGCGTCTCGTTCTGCGTGATCTGGTAATACTTGTCGATCTTCTTCATGTTTCACAACAACAACAACTGCGTACAAATCATAATAAATTGCCGAAACTTCTACTCTAACCAGTTTTCACTCTTCTAAGCACTTTATAAATAGGTATTAGTTCATCGGAGACCTTCGCCGATTTGTTTGTAAGCCGTCGCGCTCGACACGCCCCAGATCCGCGCAGCCTGCGGGATCTTCCGCAGGATTTCCTGCCGCCCCGTTGCTACCAACACTCCCGTTACTAAGCGCCACACTGGTTGCATAAACACTAAACAGGAGACTTCACTCACACCTTCCTTGTATGTCGTGCGATATTATGGTCTTAAGGAGGTTCGAGCGAATCTCATGTGAAATATGTTTTTCAAGTTTAAGCTTTAAAACTTTTTATACATGAAGATCAGTACTTTATTTATGTCCTCTCAAAATTTTAAAGTGATCCTCTGTTTATACGGAAAAAATGATTTTTCGAATCTTATACACAGGTTCTTATGGCCGACAAGCTTCCGTCGCGTCTTTACTTATTTTTTTCGATATTAATTTCCCAAGTTTAAGGAATAAAAAACTATATACAATAAACTTAGATAATATTAAAACACGATAACATTAAAACAATGTGATGTTTCCGATGTTATTATTTAAATAATTAAAGTTTAATATTTTTGTTTTGAATCTTGTTTATCGACAGTAATTCACCTGACAGATGGTTTGGCAACGTCGCGATAACAGCTGATTGTGAGAGAAAAGAAAAACATGGAAATATTTTGAACGTCTGTGGAACTATTTGATAGAATACACTCCAACTTTTTACATAGATTATCTATAATTTCTTGTATTTTGGAAATTCGAGGGTTTCGGCCAACATCTTGGGCTAATAAAATTCTGATCCCTTTACAACTAGTCGACTCGTAACACTGATGTTGCCAGATCTTTTTATGTCACCTTATAAGTCAAAAATACCAGACAAAAGTCATTTTTTCGAAGGAAACATTTCGAATCGAATTTTTCGAAGGAAATTAATAACTTTATTTCATTAAATGAATAATAATTACCAATTTTTAAATTTGTTATGTTATAAATAAAAATAATGAATTTTAACAACTATTAGGATAATTGATAATATAGAAAAATTCGAGCACTATTTTGACTCATTAGTAATGCTCGAACCTCCTTAAGACTTAATGTAACTATAGTCCATTTTTTTTAAGAATGCAGCACAGTCAAGAGGCTTATTTGACCTTGTTCTCTGATTGGCTTAAATCGAGGAGAAGTTCACACCGACGATATTTACTTCTCCATCTCAACCTCTTTTTTCTCTTTCTTTTCACATACATTTGCAGCTGTTTGTTGTCAATGGCTGCTATCTCAATTCACAATTATCATCTGATCTGTTTGTATCATTTAGATTTTTTTGCGTTTTTCTCCATATATTTGTTTGCATTTTATTACTATAGTTTCCATTTGGAGTATTTAAACAATAATAACAAGATATATTCAATAAATAAATTACCAATTTTATATTCAAGTAACTAAATTTGAATTTTGCGCCATATTTTGTAACTAGATTTAACATTTGTCATGTAAATCAGGTTTCTAGTTACTGCAGTCTTAAAAAAATGGACTATAGACAGCATTAAATATAATTAGACAAAACGAGATGTAACTAGACAAGACTAAATGTAACCAAACAAGATTAGATGTAATTAGACAAGACTTAATGTAACTAGACAAGACTGAATGTAACATTGGAAGATTTTTGAAGTAAAACTTCTTTAGACGAGAAACTCACGATCTTTTTTCAACCGGAAATGACCTTGACTGACGGAAATTAGATTAGTTTAAGTGATATTTACATCACGTACATGATACATGATTTATATGTCTTTCTTTGGAAGTTCCAAGATTTTGACGTTTCTCGACATTAAGAAATGTCAATATCCTGAAACTGTTAAAATCACAAAAATTTAAGTAAAACTACTTAGGCGCTACTTGGAAGTAACTAAGACCATTTTTCTGCCGAAAACAACGTTAAGTAAAGTTTATATACTCCTTACGTTGTTTTTAAATTCCAGTCAATAATTGTACCTTCCATTTCAATTGTACCTTCCGCATAAACTAACAAATTTATAAACTAAATAAAGTCGGGTTTAACACTTTTCGGAGCTTTTTTCACAAAAACCTTTTCGGAGGTCTATAACAGGCACCTGCCAGTTTATACCTTCGTGGCACTCAACAAAAACCAGTTTGTTTTTTAAGATCATGTATTTCCGATACCTTAAGTGGATAGCCATCTGTACACGCGTTTCGAGATTTATCTCTCATCAGTACAGCTTTGCTTTTATGAACAACAATTTGTAAAGCATTCACTTGTTGTTCATAAAAGCTAAGCTGTACTGATGAGAGATAAACGAGTAGATTAAACCAGTAAACGACCGGATTTTCTGAAAGAACTACGAATTCTTTATAATAACTGCTTGGACAATCTTGAAGAATGGACAGCTCAATTGGAGGATATTAAAAAATTTCATTGGGTGACACTGAAAGAAGTAGATTTTATGGGAATATGCGATAAAATCTTATTTTATATATTACAGTACATTTAAAATAAGAAATGCAGATATTTTCTAAAAAGCGGGACATCTTTAAAAATTGGCGGGACGCGGGACTATCCTCCAAAAAGCGGGACTGTCCCGTCAAAATATAAGATCACTTTAGACTAGATGTAACTAGAGAAGACTAGAAGTAATTAGACAAGACTTAATGTTACTAGACAAGACTAGATGTAACTATACAAGACTAAATGTAACTAGAAAAACTTGATGTAACTAGACAAGACTAAATGTAACTAGACAAGACTAGATGTAATTAGACAAGACTTAATGTAACTAGATAAGACTAAAGGTAACTAGACAATACTAAATGTAACTACAAAAAACTTGATGTAACTAGACAAGACTAAATGTAACTAGACAAGACTAGATATAATTAGACAAGGCTGAATGTAACTAGATAAGACTAGATGTAACTAGAGAAGACTAAATGTAACTAGACAAGACTACATGTAATTAGACAAGACTTAATGTAACTAGACAAGACTAGATGTAACTAGGCAAGACTAATTGTTAATAGACAAAACTAGATGTAACTAGACAAAACTAAATGTAACTAGACAAAACTAAAATGTAACTAGACAAGACTAAATGTAACTAGACTAAACTAGATGTCATTAGACAAGACTTAATGTAACTAGATAAGACTAGATGTAACTAGACAAAAGTAGATGTGAATAGACAAGACTAAATGTAACTAGACAAGACCAGATGTAATTAGACAAGACCTAATGTAACTATACAAGACTTGATGTAACTAGACAAGACTAAATGTAATTAGACAATACTAGATGTAACTAGACAAGACTAAATGTATCTAGGCAAGACTTGATGTAACTAGACAAGACTAAATGTAACTAGACAAAACTAGATGTGGCTAGACAAGACTAAATGTAACTAGACAAGACTAGATGTAATTAGACAAGAATTAATGTAACTAGACAAGACTAGATGTAACTAGACACGACTAGGTGTAACTAGACAAGACTTAATGTAACTAGATAAGACTAGATGTAACTAGACAAGAC
Organism: Phosphuga atrata; assembly: GCA_944588485.1. Classification (NCBI taxonomy): domain Eukaryota; kingdom Metazoa; phylum Arthropoda; class Insecta; order Coleoptera; family Silphidae; genus Phosphuga; species Phosphuga atrata. The sequence continues at coordinate 29,223,505 of OX155906.1, forward strand.
TAGATGTAACTAGGCAAGACTAATTGTAAATAGACAAAACTAGATATAACTAGACAAAACTAAACGTAACTAGACAAGACTAAATGTAACTAGACAAGACTAGATGTAATTAGACAAGAATTAATGTAACTAGACAAGACTAGATGTAACTAGACACGACTAGGTGTAACTAGACAAGACTTAATGTAACTAGATAAGACTAGATGTAACTAGACAAGACTAGATGTAACTAGGCAAGACTAATTGTAAATAGACAAAACTAGATATAACTAGACAAAACTAAATGTAACTAGACAAGACTAAATGTAACTAGACAAGACTAGATGTAATTAGACAAGAATTGATGTAACTAGACAAGACTAGATGTAACTAGACACGACTAGGTGTAACTAGACAAGACTTAATGTAACTAGATAAGACTAGATGTAACTAGACAAGACTAGATGTAACTAGGCAAGACTAATTGTAAATAGACAAAACTAGATATAACTAGACAAAACTAAATGTAACTAGACAAGACTAAATGTAACTAGACAAGACTAAATGTAACTAGACAAAACTAGATGTGACTAGACAAGACTAAATGTAACTAGACAAAACTAGATGTAATTAGACAAAACTAAATGTAACTAGACAAAACTAAATGTAACTAGACAAAACTAAATGTAACTAGAAAAGACTAGATGTAATTAGACAAGACCTAATGTAACTAGACAAGACTAAATGTATCTAGACAAACCTAGATGTGGCTAGACAAGACTAAATGTAACTAGACAAAACTAGATGTAATTAGACAAAACTAAATGTAACTAGACAAAACTAAATGTAACTAGACAAAACTAAATGTAACTAGAAAAGACTAGATGTAATTAGACAAGACCTAATGTAACTACACAAGACTAAATGTAACTAGACAAGACTAAATGTAACTAGACAAAACTAGATGTCATTAGACAAGACTTAATGTAACTAGATAAGACTAGATGTAACTAGACACGACTAGGTGTAACTAGACAAGACTTAATGTAACTAGATAAGACTAGATGTAACTAGGCAAGACTAGATGTAATTAGACAAGACTTAATGTAACAAGACTAAATGTAACTAGACAAAACTAGATGTGGCTAGACAAGACTGAATGTAACTAGACAAAACTAGATGTAATTAGACAAGACTTAATGTAACTAGACAAGACTAGATGTAACTAGACACGACTAGGTGTAACTAGACAAGACTTAATGTAACTAGATAAGACTAGATGTAACTAGACAAGACTAGATGTAACTAGACAAGACTAATTGTAAATAGACAAGACTAGATGTAACTAGACAGAACTAAATGTAACTAGACAAGACTAAATGTAACTAGACAAAACTAGATGTAATTAGACAAGACCTAATGTAACTAGACAAGACTAAATGTAACTAGACAAAACTAGATGTGGCTAGACAAGACTAAATGTAACTAGACAAAACTAAATGTAACTAGACAAAACTAAATGTAACTAGACAAAACTAAATGTAACTAGAAAAGACTTGATGTAATTAGACAAGACCTAATGTAACTAGACAAGACTAAATGTAACTAGACAAGACTAAATGTAACTAGACAAAACTAGATGTCATTAGACAAGACCTAATGTAACTAGATAAGACTAGATGTAACTAGACACGACTAGGTGTAACTAGACAAGACTTAATGTAACTAGACAAGACTAGATGTAACTAGACACGACTAGGTGTAACTAGACAAGACTTAATGTAACTAGATAAGACTAGATGTAACTAGACAAGACTAGATGTAACTAGACAAGACTAATTGTAAATAGACAAAACTAGATGTAACTAGACAAAACTAGATGTCATTAGACAAGACTTAATGTAACTAGATAAGACTAGATGTAACTAGACAAGACTAGATGTAATTAGACAAGACTTAATGTAACAAGACTAAATGTAATTAGACAATACTAGATGTAACTAGACAAGACTAAAGGTATCTAGGCAAGACTTGATGTAACTAGACAAGACTAAATGTAACTAGACAAAACTAGATGTGGCTAGACAAAACTAAATGTAACTAGATGTAATTAGACAAGACTTAATGTAACTAGACAAGACTAGATGTAACTAGACAAGACTAGGTGTAACTAGACAAGACTTAATGTAACTAGATAAGACTAGATGTAACTAGACAAAACTAGATGTAACTAGACAAGACTAATTGTAAATAGACAAAACTAGATGTAACTAGACAAAACTAAATGTAACTAGACAAAACTAGATGTAACTAGACAAAACTAGATGTAACTAGACAAGACTAATTGTAAATAGACAAAACTAGATGTAACTAGACAAAACTAAATGTAACTAGACAAAACTAGATGTAACTAGACAAAACTAGATGTAACTAGACAAGACTAATTGTAAATAGACAAAACTAGATGTAACTAGACAAGACTAATTGTAAATAGACAAAACTAGATGTAACTAGACAAAACTAGATGTAACTAGACAAGACTAATTGTAAATAGACAAAACTAGATGTAACTAGACAAAACTAAATGTAACTAGACAAGACTAAATGTAACTAGACAAGACTAGATGTCATTAGACAAGACTAGATGTCATTAGACAAGACTTAAGGTAACTAGATAAGACTAGATGTAACTAGACAAGACTAGATGTAATTAGACAAGACTTAATGTAACCAGACAAGACTAGATGTAACTAGACAAGTCTAGATATAACTAGACAAGGCTAAATCTAACTAGACAAAACTAGATGTGACTAGACACAACTAAATGTAACTAGACAAGACTAAATGTAACTAGAAAAGACTAGATGTAATTAGACAAGACCTAATGTAACTAGACAAGACTAAATGTAACTATACAAGACTAGATGTAACTAGACAATACTAGATGTAACTAGACAAGACTAGATGTAATTACACAAGACTGAATGTAACTAGACAAAACTAAATGTAACTAGACAAGACTAAATGTAACTAGATAAGACTAAATGTAACTAGACAAAACTAGATGTAATTAGACAAGACTTAATGTAACTAGACAAGACTAGATGTAACTAGACAAGACTAGGTGTAACTAGACAAGACTTAATGTAACTAGATAAGACTAGATGTAACTAGACAAGACTATATGTAACTAGACAAGACTAATTGTAAATAGACAATACTAGATGTAACTAGACAAAACTAAATGTAACTAGACAAGACTAAATGTAACTAGACAAGACTAGATGTAATTAGACAAGACTTAATGTAACTAGACAAGACTAGATGTAACTAGACAAGTCTAGATGTAACTAGACAAGGCTAAATCTAACTAGACAAAACTAGATGTGACTAGACACAACTAAATGTAACTAGACAAGACTAAATGTAACTAGAAAAGACTAGATGTAATTAGACAAGACCTAATGTAACTAGACAAGACTAAATGTAACTATACAAGACTAGATGTAACTAGACAATACTAGATGTAACTAGACAAGACTAGATGTAATTACCCAAGACTGAATGTAACTAGACAAAACTAAATGTAACTAGACAAGACTAAATGTAACTAGATAAGACTAGATGTAACTAGACAAAACTAGATGTAACTAGACAAGACTAAATGTAACTAGAAAAGACTAGATATAATTAGACAAGACTTAATATAACTAGACAAGACTTGATGTAACAACACAAGACCGAATGTAATTAGACAATACTAGATGTAACTAGACAAGACTAAATGTAACTAGACTAGACTAGATGTAACTAGACAAGATTAGATGTAACTACAGAAGACTAGATGTAATTAGACAAGACTTTATGTAACTAGACAAGATTAAATGTAATTAGACAATACTAGATGTAACTAGACAAAACTAGATGTAACTAGACAAGATTACATGTAACTAGACTAGACTAGATGTAACTAGACAAGACTGAAAGTAACGAGACAAAACAAGATGTAACTAGACAAGATTAGATTTAAATAGACAGGACTAGGTTTAATTAGACAAGACTAGTTTTAAATAGACAAGCCTAGTTTTAACTAGACAAGGAGACTAGATTCTACTAGACTAGATTTAAATAGACAAGACTAGTATTAAGTAGACTAGATTTAAGTAGACTAGTTTAGTTTTTACTAGACAAGACAAGATTTAACTAGATATAAGCGGACAATTCTAGATTTAAGACTAGACTAGTGATGTGATAAAAGAATATGTCGAGTTTATAAAATCAGTTGTTGCGCAGGTCGGGTGAAGCTAGGCATCGGTGGTGTCGGACGGGGTTATTGCGCATGTGCACGCGTCCTGCACGCAACAACCGCTCTCCAGTCGAAGGAGCATTTGCCGCAGGGGCGAACAGGACTGGCGCAAAAAGGCGAACAAAAACGCACCGATTTCTCGCGTCTCGTGTCGCGGTCTCGGCGACATTTGGGCCGAGTGTGCGAATTCGCGGCGCGCTGTGCGGACGTGCCGTTGTTATTTACACTTTGCGGGTTTAGTGCGTATCATGGGTTTTAGCTTGTAGACTAGGCGAGGATGATGCTGGCCACTGCCGAACACAACACCATCGTTGGTAAGATGAACATTTACTGCAAACACTAAGTAAAAAGTAAATAGACTAGAATAGACTAGATTACACAGACTAGACTAGATAGACTAGACAGAGTACACTACACAGATTAGACTAGAATGGACTAGTCTAGATAGATTAGACAGACTAGACTAGACAGACTAGATTAGACTAATCTAGATAGACTAGACTAGACAGAGTAGACTACACATATTAGATTAGACAGTCTAGAATAGACTAGTCTGGATAGATTAGACAGATTAGACTAGACTGTACAAAGTAGACTACACAGATTAGACTAGACAGACTAGAATGGACTAGTCTAGATAGATTAGACGGATTAGAATACACTGGACAAAGTAGACAACACAGATTAGACTAGACAGACTAGAATGGACTAGTCTAGATAGCTTAGATAGATTAGACTAGACAGAGTAGACTACACAGATTAGACTAGAATGGACTAGTCTATAGATAGATTAGACAGAATAGACTAGACATAGTAGATTAGACTAATCTAGATAGAGTAGACTACACATATTAGATTAGACAGTCTAGAATAGACTAGTCTAGATAGATTAGAATAGACTAGACATAGTAGACTACACAGTTTAGACTAGACAGTCTAGAATAGACTAGTCTAGATAGATTAGACAGATTAGACTGGACTGTACAGAGTAGACTACACAGATTAGACTAGACAGACTAGAATGGACTAGTCTAGATAGATTAGATAGAATAGACTAGACAGAGTAGATTAGACTAATCTAGATAGAGTAGACTACACATATTAGATTAGACAGTCTAGAATAGACTAGTCTAGATAGATTAGACTAGACTGGACAAAGTAGACTACACAGATCAGACTAGAATGGACTAGTATAGATAGCTTAGACAGATTAGACTAGACAGAGTAGACTACACAGATTAGACTAGAGTGGATTAGTCTAGATAGATTAGACAGAATAGACTAGACAGAGTAGATTAGACTAATCTAGATAGACTAGACTAGATAGAGTAGACTACACATATTAGATTAGATAGTCTAGAATAGACTAGTCTAGATAGATTAGACAGATTAGACTAGACTGGACGGAGTAAGCTACACAGATTAGACTAGACAGACTATAATGGGCTAGTCTAGATAGATTAGACGGATTAGACTAGGCTGGACAAAGTAGACTACACAGATTAGACTAGACAGACTAGAATGGACTAGTCTAGATAGATTAGATAGAATAGACTAGACAGAGTAGATTAGACTAATCTAGATAGAGTAGACTACACATATTAGATTAGACAGTCTAGAATAGACTAGTCTAGATAGATTAGACTAGACTGGACAAAGTAGACTACACAGATCAGACTAGACAGACTAGAATGGACTAGTCTAGATAGCTTAGACAGATTAGACTAGACAGAGTAGACTACACAGATTAGACTAGAGTGGATTAGTCTAGATAGATTAGACAGAATAGACTAGACAGAGTAGATTAGACTAATCTAGATAGACTAGACTAGATAGAGTAGACTACACATATTAGATTAGATAGTCTAGAATAGACTAGTCTAGATAGATTAGACAGATTAGACTAGACTGGACGGAGTAGGCTACACAGATTAGACTAGACAGACTAGAATGGGCTAGTCTAGATAGATTAGACGGATTAGACTAGGCTGGACAAGGTAGACTACACAGAAGGCAGACTAGGCTAGACAGACTAGACTCGGGGAGACAGGCTAGACTGTGGTAGGCAGACTAGGGTACACAGACTAGACTAAGACAGACTAGACTCGGATAGACAGACTAGACTAAAACAGATTAGACTCAAGCAGACAGTCTAGGCTGTGATAGATAGACTAGGCTAGACAGACTAGACTAAGACAGTGTAGACTTGGGTAGACAGTCTAGGCTGTGGTAGACAGACTAGGCTAGACAGACTAGACTCGTGTAGACAGGCTAGGCTCTGGTAGGCAGACTAGGCTAGACAGAGTAGACTCGGGTAGACAGTTTGGGCTGTGGTAGGCAAACTAGGCTAGACAGACTAGACTCGGGTAGACAGGCTAGGCTGTGATAGGCAGACTAGGCTAGACAGACTAGACTAAGATAGAGTAGACTCAGATAGACAGTCTACGCTGTGGTAGGCAGACTAGGCTAGACAGACTAGACTCAGGTAGACAGTCTAGGCAGTCTAGCCAGAGTAGACTCGGGTCGGCAGACTAGGCTAGACAGACTAGACTCGGGTAGACAGACTAGACTGTGGTAGGTAGTCTAGGCTAGACTGTGGTAGGCAGACTAGGGTAAACAGACTAGACTAAAACAGACTAGACTCGGGCAGACAGTCTAGGCTGTGATAGATAGACTAGGCTAGACAGACTAGACTAAGACAGAGTAGACTTGGGTGGACAGTCTAGGCTGTGATAGACAGACTAGACTAGATAGACTAGACTAAGACAGACTAGACTCGGGTAGACAGGCTAGGCTGTGGTAGGCAGACTAGGCTAGACAGACTAGACTAAGATAGAGCAGACTCGGATAGACAGTCTAAGCTGTGGTAGGCAGACTAGGCTAGACAGACTAGACTAAGGCAGACTAGACTCAGGTAGACAGTCTAGGCTGTGGTAGACAGACTAGGCTAGGCAGACTAGAATAGGCTAGACTAAACTAGTTAAACTTAATTATTTTGAACAGACTAGTCTAGTCTAAAGAGACTAGACTAGGCCATTAGTCTAGACTAAATAAACTAGACAGAGCTAGATTACTTAAACAAGTTAGACAGAATAGACTAGTCTGGTTGGTTTAGATCAGGAGTGAGTTAACTGAATGGATTGGCCTTGTGACCTAGTTAGCGATTGACACAAAGTACGCACAGCAGGAAAATCAATTGTCTGCGACGCACAGGCAACTCGAGTCAAAACACGTCGAGTTTCCAGCGGGAAATATTTACGAAACGAATTCTGCAAATTGTGCGAATTTTCGCAGAAATATTGGAGTTAGTTGGCAATGTTTGTTAATAAACAATGGTAAATTTGCGAGTTTCGCTTAATTGCGAAAATTTTCGCAATGTTGCGCAAAAAGAATTTGCGAAATTTGCTAATTTATTTTTGTACATTTTTTCAATACATTTTTATCATTGAAATTAGAATTTTTGCAATTTGACCATTTTTTTTGCGAATTTGCAAATAAAAATCAATATGTAAGACATCAATATGTATCAATAATAAGACTTTTCAATGATTTTTTTGCAAATTCACGAAAAAAAAAAACAAATTTATTTTAAGAAAAAAATCACACAGAAACTTCGCACATCCTCACTGTTTCTTCTCGTACTCCGCCAGCTTCACCTTGTAGCTCTCCCACTCCTCCGTGTTTTCGCACGCCCACTTCTTCTTCCCCCCGTTCTTCCCCTTGCCCTGGCACCAGGTCCCTTCCCCGTCGCTCAAGATCCCCGAAATCTCCCCTGTGCACGTGCATTTAGGACTATCGGGCACATTGCACGCTTTGGTGTGGTCCAACAGGATGCCCACGCATTCCACCAACCCCTTGGCGCTCTTCTCCGCTTGATAGCCCTCGCTGCAGTGGCATGACTCCAGGGTTGGGTCAGGTGCGCAGCAACAAAGGTTGACGGTGAGTGCGGTGAGGAACAGTAGCTTCAACCTGCGAAAATTTGCAAATTCGCTGCGTTAGGAAACAAAATAAGTTTGTGGAAATTACACAGAACGAGTTCCTAACTTTGGGTATTATTTACGGAGCGAGTTGAAATTTTGCGAAATTATTCGTTGCCGTGGAACTAAACAATGCCGAAAATTTCGCAAAAATCTATGAATTAGCAAAAATTCTACAGCCGGCTGACGTTTGTTAACTTTGGTGGAATAGACCTTTTTACGGTTAGTTAAGCGCTCATGCGCCAAGTTTGAAAGGCGGGAATATGAAAGTTTCGGGCACATATTTGGTTATACGTCAAAAAGTTCGGGCACTTCAGTTTTGGCGGAAATTGATACATGCTCGTCTATGCGCGGAAACAAAACAAGTTTGTGGAAATTGCACAGACTTTGGTTATTATTTACGCAGCGAGTTGAAATTTTGCGAAATTATTCCTTGCCTTGGAACTAAACAATGCCGCAAATTTCGCAACAATCTATCAATTAGCAAAAATTCTACAGCCGGCTTTGTTAACTTTTGTGGAATAGAGGTTTTGTTGCATTATACGGTTTGTTAAGCGCTCATGCGCCAAATTTGAAAGTTTCGGGCACATATTTGGTTATAGGTCAAAAAGTTTGGGCACTTTTTGATGTATAACATGGCGGAAATTGATACATGCTCGTCTATTTCCAAAATTTGCAAAAATTCCAAACTCTGCAAGTTTATAGTTGCAACTAAGAAACAAAGAACGGTAAAACCGCGATAATAACATTCGCGAATTGTTATTAAATTAAATTACTATAACTAACGGAATTTCCAGGTTCCTGTTTTTTTTGCAATCTACCCGGAACAATTTGCATAATACACCGCAATAAACACCAGAAAAAATTACTTTGCAAATATTTTCGCATACATCTAGTCCATATCAAAAAAAAAAAAAAAAACCTAGTCCACGGTTGAAGTTTGTTAACTTTGGTGGAATAGACTTTTATATGGTTTGTTAAGCGCTTATGCGCCAAGTTTGAAAGGCGGGAATATGAAAGTTTCGTGCACATATTTGGTTGTAAGTCAAAAAGTTCGGGCACTTTTTGACGTATAACATGGCGGAAATTGACACATGCGGGTCTATACGCGGAGACAAAACAAGTTTGTGGTAATTACACAGACTTTGGGTATTATTTACGCAGCGAGTTGAAATTTTGCGAAATTATTCCTTGCCGTGGAACTAAATAATGCCGCAAATTTCGCAACAATCTATCAATTAGCACAAATTTTATAGCCGGTTGAAGTGTGTTAACTTTGGTGGAATAGACCTTTATACAGTTTGTTAAGCCCTCATGCGCCAGGTTTGAAAGGCAGAAATATGAAAGTTTCGGGCACATATTTGGTTATAGGTCAAAAAGTTCGGACACTTTTTGGCGTATAACATGGCGGAAATTGATACATGCTCGCCTATGCGCGGAAACAAAACAAGTTTGTGGAAATTACACAGACTTTGGGTATTATTTACGCAGCGAGTTGAAATTTTGCGAAATTATTCCTTGCCGTGGAACTAAACAATGCCGCAAATTTTGCAACAATCTATCAATTAGCAAAAATTCTACAGCGGGTTCGACTTTGTTAACTTTGGTGGAATAGAGCTTTATACGGTTTGTTAAGCGCTCATGCGCCAAATTTGAAAGTTTCGGGCACATATTTCGTTATAGGTCAAAAAGTTCGGGCACTTTTTGACGAATAACATGGCGGAAATTGATACATGCTCGCCTATTTCCAAAATTTGCAAAAATTCCAAACTCTGCAAGTTTATAGTTGGGACTAAGAAACAAAGAACGGTAAAACCGCGATAATAACATTCGCGAATTGTTTTGCAAATTACCATAACTAACGGAATTTCCAGGTTTCTGTTTTTTTTTGCAATCTACCCGGAACAATTTGCATAAAACACCGCAACAAACAACAGAAAAAATTACTTTGCAAATATTTTCGCATACATCTAGTCCACATCAAACAAAAAAAACCTAGTCCACGGTTGAAGTTTGTTAACTTTGGTGGAATAGACCTTTATATGGTTTGTTAAGCGCTTATGCGCCAAGTTTGAAAGGCGGGAATATGAAAGTTTCGGGCACATATTTGGTTGTACGTCAAAAAGTTCGGGCACTTTTTGACGTATAACATGGCGGAAATTGACACATGCGCGTCTATACGCGGAAACAAAACAAGTTTGTGGTAATTACACAGACTTTGGGTATTATTTACGCAGCGAGTTGAAATTGATACATGCTCGTCTATGCGCAGAAGCAAAACAAGTTTGTGGAAATTATACAGACTTTGGGTATCATGTACGCAGCGAGTTGAAATTTTGCGAAATTATTCCTTGCCGTGGAACTAAACAATGCCGCAAATTTCGCAACAATCTATCAATTAGCAAAAATTCTACAGCTGGTTCGACTTTGTTAACTTTGGTGGAATAGAGCTTTATACGGTTTGTTAAGCGCTCATGCGCCAAATTTGAAAGTTTCGGGCACATATTTGGTTATAGGTCAAAAAGTTCGGGCACTTTTTGATGTATAACATGGCGGAAATTGATACATGCTCGCCTATTTCCAAAATTTGCAGAAATTCCAAACTCTGCAAGTTTATAGTTGCAACTAAGAAACAAAGAACGGTAAAACCGCGATAATAACATTCTCGAATTGTTTTGCAAATTACCATAACTAACGGAATTTCCAGGTTCCTGTTTTTTTTGCAATCTACCCGGAACAATTTGCATAATACACTGCAACAAACAACAGAAAAAATTACTTTGCAAATATTTTCGCATACATCTAGTCCTAATCAAAAAAAAAAAAACAAGTCCACGGTTGAAGTTTGTTAACTTTGGTGGAATAGACCTTTATATGGTTTGTTAAGCGCTTATGCGCCAAGTTTGAAAGGCGGGAATATGAAAGTTTCGGGCACATATTTGGTTGTACGTCAAAAAGTTCGGGCACTTTTTGACGTATAACATGGCGGAAATTGACACATGCGCGTCTATACGCAGAAACAAAACAAGTTTGTGGTAATTACACAGACTTTGGGTATTATTTACGCAGCGAGTTGAAATTGATACATGCTCGTCTATGCGCGGAAACAAAACAAGTTTGTGTAAATTACACAGACTTTGGGTATTATTTACGCAGCCAGTTGAAATTTTGCGAAATTATTCCTTGCCTTGGAACTAAACAATGCCGCAAATTTGGCAACAATCTATCAATTAGCAAAAATTCTACAGCCGGTTCGGCTTTGTTAACTTTGGTGGAATAGAGCTTTATACGGTTTGTTAAGCGCTCATGCGCCAAATTTGAAAGCTTCGGGCACATATTTGGTTATAGGTCAAAAAGTTCGGGCACTTTTTGACGTATAACATGGCGGAAATTGATACATGCTCGCCTATGCGCGGAAACAAAACAAGTTTGTGGAAATTACACAGACTTTGGGTATTATTTACGCAGCGAGTTGAAATTTTGCGAAATTATTCCTTGCTGTGGACCTAACTAATCCCGCAAATTTCGCAACAATCTATCAATTAGCAAAAATTCTACAGCCGGTAGAGGTTTACCATTACCGTTAACCACGGTTAACTTTGGTGGAATAGACCTTTATACGGTTTGTTAAGTGCTCATGCGCCAAATTTGAAAGTTTCGGGCACATATTTGGTTATAGGTCAAAAAGTTCGGGCACTTTTTGACGTATAACATGGCGGAAATTGATACATGCTCGCCTATGCGCGGAAACAAAACAAGTTTGTGGAAATTACACAGACTTTGGGTATCATTTACGCAGCGAGTTGAAATTTTGCGAAATTATTCCTTGCCGTGGAACTAAACAATGCCGCAAATTTCGCAAAAATCTATCAATTAGCAATAATTCTACAGCCGGTGCGGCTTTGTTAACTTTGGTGGAATAGAGCTTTATACGGTTTGTTAAGCTCCCATGCGCCTAATTTGAAAGTTTAGGGCACATATTTGGTTATAGGACAAAAAGTTCGGACACTTTTTGACGAATAACATGGCGGAAATTAATACATGCTCGCCTATGCGCGGAAACAAAACAAGTTTGTGGAAATTACACAGACTTTGGGTATTATTTACGCAGCGAGTTGAAATTTTGCGAAATTATTCCTTGCGTTGGAACTAAACAATGCAGCAAATTTTGCAAAAATCTTTCATTTAGCAAAAATTCTACAGCCGGTTCGACTTTGTTAACTTTGGTGGAATAGAGCTTTATACGGTTTGTTAAGCGCTCATGCGCCAAATTTAAAAGTTTCGGGCACATATTTGGTTATAGGTCAAAAAGTTCGGGCACTTTTTGACGTATAACATGGCGGAAATTGATACATGCTCGCCTATGCGCGGAAACAAAACAAGTTTGTGGAAATTACACAGACTTTGGATATTATTTACGCAGCGAGTTGAAATTTTGCGAAATTATTCCTTGCCTTGGAACTAAACAATGCCGCAAATTTCGCAACAATCGATAAATTAGCAAAAATTCTACAGCCGGTTCGTCTTTGTTAACTTTGGTGGAATAGAGCTTTATACGGTTTGTTAAGCGCTCATGCGCCAAATTTGAAAGTTTCGGGCACATATTTGGTTATAGGTCAAAAAGTTCGGGCACTTTTTGACGTATAACATGGCGGAAATTAATACATGCTCGCCTATGCGCAGAAACAAAACAAGTTTGTGGAAATTACAAAGACTTTGGTTATTATTTACGCAACGAGTTGAAATTTTGCGAAATTATTCCTTGCCTTGGAACTAAACAATGCCGCAAATTTCGCAACAATCTATCAATTAGCAAAAATTCTACAGCCGGTTTGGCTTTGTTAACTTTGGTGGAATAGAGCTTTATACGGTTTGTTAAGCGCCCATGCGCCAAATTTGAAAGTTTCTGGCATATTTGGTAATAGGACAAAAAGTTCGGGCACTTTTTGACGTATAACATGGCGGAAATTGATACATGCTCGCCTACGCTCGGAAACAAAACAAGTTTGTGGAAATTACACAGACTTTGGTTATTATTTACGCAGCGAGTTGAAATTTTGCGAAATTATTCCTTACCTTGGAACTAAACAATGCCGCAAATTTCGCAACAATCTATCAATTAGCAAAAATTCTACAGCTGGTTCGACTTTGTTAACTTTGGTGGAATAGAGCTTTATACGGTTTGTTAAGCGCTCATGCGCCAAATTTGAAAGTTTCGGGCACATATTTGGTTATAGGTAAAAAAGTTCGGGCACTTTTTGACGTATAACATGGCGGAAATTGATACATGCTCGCCTATTTCCAAAATTTGCAGAAATTCCAAACTCTGCAAGTTTATAGTTGCAACTAAGAAACAAAGAACGTTAAAACCGCGATAATAACATTCGCGAATTGTTTTGCAAATTACCATAACTAACGGAATTTCCAGGTTTCTGTTTTTTTTTTGCAATCTACCCGGAACAATTTGCATAATACACCGCAACAAACAACAGAAAAAATTACTTTGCAAATATTTTCGCTTACATCTAGTCCACATCAAAAAAAAAAAAAAAAACCTAGTCCACGGTTGAAGTTTGTTAACTTTGGTGGAATAGACCTTTATATGGTTTGTTAAGCGCTTATGCGCCAAGTTTGAAAGGCGGGAATATGAAAGTTTCGGGCACATATTTGGTTGTACGTCAAAAAGTTCGGGCACTTTTTGACGTATAACATGGCGGAAATTGACACATGCGCGTCTATACGCGGAAACAAAACAAGTTTGTGGTAATTACACAGACTTTGGGTATTATTTACGCAGCGAGTTGAAATTGATACATGCTCGTCTATGCGCGGAAACAAAACAAGTTTGTGGAAATTATACAGACTTTGGGTATCATTTACGCAGCGAGTTGAAATTTTGCGAAATTATTCCTTGCCGTGGAACTAAACAATGCCGCAAATTTCGCAAAAATCTATCAATTAGCAAAAATTCTACAGCCGGTACACCTTTGTTAACTTTGGTGGAATAGAGCTTTATACGGTTTGTTAAGCGATCATGCGCCAAATTTGAAAGTTTCGGGCACATATTTGGTTATAAGTCAAAAAGTTCGGGCACTTGTTGACGTATAACATGGCGGAAATTGATACATGCTCGTCTATTTCCAAAATTTGCAAACATTCTAAACTCTGCAAGTTTATAGTTGAAACAAAGAACGTTAAAACCGCGATAATAACATTCGCGAATTGTTTTGCAAATTACCATAACTAACTGAATTTCCAGGTTTTCAGGCATCTCAAAGCGTTTCTTAATGTCTTTGGTGTCAGAACCAAACCAAACACCACCAACTACACTAAATACTTACACAGCCAATGCTTTAATCAACAGATTGAAACTAAATTTATAAATCTAAACTAATTACTTTACTAATTACAGCTAATCAAAGTTTAAGTTTAATGTTGCTCTAACTTCGGAACTAGTTAATCTACAGTTACAAATTTAGTCTGAATTTAAGTATTAAGTCTTCAAGATTAAAACTAGAGTAGGTGATATAGTCTAGACTATATAGTTAGTCTACAATAGCAGCATTAGTGAAGTAAGTCGTGAAAACTAGATACGTGAATTTAGTTATCTATAACTCGGGAACTAGTTAGTCTACAGTTACAAATTTAGTCTTAATTTAAGTATTATGTCTTCAAGATTAAAACTAGAGTAGGTGATATAGTCTAGGTTATGTAGTTAGTCTACAATAGCAAGATTAGTAAAATAAGTCGTGAAAAGTAGATACGTGAATTTAGTTATCTATAACTCGGGAACTAGTTAGTCTACAGTTACAAATTTAGTCTTAATTTAAGTATTAAACCTTCAAGATTAAAACTGGTGTAGGTGATATAGTCTAGGTTATGTAGTTAGTCTACAATAGCAAGATTAGTAAAATAAGTCGTGAAAAGTAGATACGTGAATTTAGTTATCTATAACTCGGGAACTAGTTAGTCTACAGTTACAAATTTAGTCTTAATTTAAGTATTAAACCTTCAAGATTAAAACTAGTGTAGGTGATATAGTCTAGGTTATGTAGTTAGTCTACAATAGCGAGATTAGTAAAATAAGTCGTGAAAACTAGATACGTGAATTTAGTTATCTATAACTTGCGAACTAGTTAGTCTACAGTTACAAATTTAGTCTTAATTTAAGTATTAAGTCTTCAAGATTAATACTAGAGTAGGTGGTATAGTCTAGATTATATAGTTAGTCTACAATAGCGAGATTAGTAAAATAAGTCGTGAAAACTAGATACGTGAATTTAGTTATCTATAACTCGGGAACTAGTTATTCTACAGTTACAAATTTAGTCTTAATTGAAGTACTAAACCTTCAAGATTAATACTAAAGTTGGTATAGTTGGTTAGACTAAGCAGTTAGTCTACAATATCAAAATCGTTAAAGTGGAAACTAGTTCAATCAACTGCCTATAACTTCTAAACTACTTAGTCTAAACACTTGCTGTTAGTCTTAATCTATCGAGTAAGATTCAATGAAGCTATCTACGTAGTCTAAACCAACCTAGTTGGATTAGTTACGCGGATATTTGCAAAATAAGTTTTTTCCTCCAGCAAATTTTCCATGCGCGCGCTAAGTCTACTTACATGTTTGCCTTCTGGATTGAGCGCGACCTTGAACGTGCAGGAGACTCGACGGCGAACTAGTGAAGATCCGGAAAACTTGCCCGCTTATAAGTCTAATCGCGGTTACGTAACGCGTGCCATCTCTGTTGCTCTCGACCGCTGCAAAGACACTAAACTCGTTGACGGAATAAATTAGTCGATGGACACGAACACAATCGATTTGCACCAATTAGTGTGTAGTCGACGAGCACTAAGCGCTTGTTTTTTGCGGTTTTCTTACGAAAATACATTAGATAGAGTTATGGAACTTCCAGATATTTAAACTGCATAGTTTTCTGCGTATTCTCATATATTTCGCGTTCCAGTGGCGTGCGTCGTTTTTATGCTAAAGGGGTTCAAACATTTAACGCAGATTTTCCCTTATAGTTTCTAAATTAATTGATGTACTTAAACTGGATTCGGCGAAGTAATAGATTTGGGGCTGCCGAATCCATATCTGCTAATATCAAGGCTATCATCCTTTTAGTTTCCAAAATATCAACGTTTGAAGTTAGATAACGCGATTTAACAAGTTTGCTTGGATTTGTTTAGATTTTCCTTTGTAGTATCTAAACGTATTTGACTAACTAAACGAAATTTAGTCCACTAATAGCGTTTGAGTTGCTGAATCTAAATTTGAGCAATTCAAGGCTATCGTCCAACTAGTTTCAAAAATATCAACGTTTGAAGTTAGATAACGCCATTTAACAAGTTTCCTTGAATTAGTTTGGATTTTCATTTGTAGTTTCAAAACGAATTTGAATAACCAAACGAAATTTAGTGCAATAATAGCGTTTGAATTGCTGAATCTAAATTTAAGCAAATCAAGGCTATCGTCCGTATAGTTTTCAAAATATCAACGTTTGAAGGTAGATAACGCGATTTAACAAGTTTTCTTGGATTTGTTTAGATTTTCCTTTCTAGTTTCCAAACGAATTCGAATAACTAAACGAAATTTAGTGCACTAATAGCGTTTGAGTTTCTGAATCTAAATTTAAGCAAATCAAGGCTATCGTCCAACTAGTTTCTAAAATATCAACGTTTGAAGTTAGATAACGCGATTTTATAGTTTTCTTGGATTTGTTTAGATTTTCCTTAATAATTTCCAAACGAATATGAATATCTAAACAAAATTTGGTCCACTAATAGCGTTCGAGTTGCTGAATCTAAATTTCAGCAAAACAAGGCTATCGTCCAACTAGTTTCCAAAATATCAGCGTTTGAAGTTACATAACGCGATTTAACAAGTTTTCTTGGATTTGTTTAGATTTTCCGTTCTAGTCTCCAAACGAATTTAAATAACTAATCGAAATTTATTGCACTAATAGCGTTTGAGTTTCTGGATCTAAATTTCAGCAATTAAAGGCTATCGTCCATCTAGTATCCAAAATATCAACGTTTGAAGTTAGATAACGCGATTTAACAAGTTTTCTTGGATTTATTTAGATTTTCCTTTATAGTCTCCAAACGAATTTGAATAACCAAACGAAATTTCGTCCACTAATAACGTTTGAGTTGCTAAATCTAAATCTGAGCAAGCCAAGGCTATCGTCCATCTAGTTTCCAAAATATCAATGTTTGATGTTAGATAACGCGATTGGACAAGTTTACTTGGATTTGTTTAGATTTTCCTTTGTAGTTTTCAAAGGAATTTCAATAACCAAACGAAGTTTAGTGCAATAATAGCGTTTGAATTTCTGAATCTAAATCTGAGCAAACCAAGGCTATCGTCCATCTAGTTTCCAAAATATCAATGTTTGATGTTAGATAACGCGATTGGACAAGTTTACTTGGATTTGTTTAGATTTTCCTTTGTAGTTTTCAAAGGAATTTCAATAACCAAACGAAGTTTAGTGCAATAATAGCGTTTGAATTTCTGAATCTAAATCTGAGCAAACCAAGGCTATCGTCCATCTAGTTTCCAAAATATCAACGTTTGAAGTTAGATAACGCGATTTAACAAGTTTTCTTGGATTTGTTTAGATTTTCCTTTATAGTCTCCAAACGAATTTGAATAACTAAACGAAATTTAGTCCACTAATAGCGTTTGAGTTGCTTAATCTAAATTTGTGCAATTCAAGGCTATCGTCCAACTAGTTTCAAAAATATCAACGTTTGAAGTTAGATAACGCAATTTAACAAGTTTGCTTGGATTTGTTTAGATTTTCCTTCGTAGTCTCCAAACAAATTTGACTAACTAAACAAAATTTAGTCCACTAATAGCGTTTGAGTTTCTGAATCTAAATCTGAGCAAACCAAGGCTATCGTCCAACTAGTTTCAAAAATATCAATGTTTGAAGTTACATAACGCGATTTATCAAGTTTTCTTGGATTTGTTTAGATTTTCCTTTTTAGTCTCCAAACGAATTTGAACAACTAAACGAAATTTAGTCCACTAGTAGCGTTTGAGTTGCTGAATCTAAATTTAAGCAAATCAAGGCTATCGTCCAACTAGTTTCCAAAATATCAACGTTTGAAGTTATATAACGCGATTGGACAACTTTGCTTAATAACAACACTAATAGTGTATGAGTTGTTGAATCTATAAATAATTTCGCAAGAAAACCAAATATGCTTTTGTTTTTTCTGTGCGATTTCCGGTTTTAGTGCAAATGGCGGCGGAATGCGTTTCCGTTGCAATGTTTGAGCCAACAGCGGAAAGCTTTATTATTCGGAAACAAATGAAGGATTTGCAAAACGGCAAAGGCTATCTTTAAGAGAATTTTATGGGGAATCCAAAACTGGTTTCGCCATTTTTCTGCGAGTTCCGGTTTTACCACAAATCACTTTTAATTGAACGGTTTTCAGTTTTAAAAGTACAAATTTGATTTTACAAAGAAAAACCTTGAAGTATTCAACAAAATCCTTGTTATCTCAGAAACAAGTGAAGGTTTTGCTAAGCCGCGAAGGCTATTTTATAAAGAATTTCGCGATGAATCCAGATTTGCTTTTGTTTTTTCTGTGCGATTTCCGGTTTTAGTGCAAATGGCGGTGGAATGCGTTTCCGTTTTATAGTTTGAGCCAACAGCGGAAAGCTTGATAATTCGGAAACAAATGAAGGATTAGCAAAACGGCAAAGGCTATCGTTAAGAGAATTTGTTGGGGAATCCAAAACTGGTTTCGCCATTTTTCTGCGAGTTCCGGTTTTACCACAATCACTTTTTTTGGACGGTTTTCAGTTTTAAAAGTATAACTTGATTTTGCAACAGAAAACTTTGAACTTTCCAACAAAAGCCTTGATATCTCAAAAAGAAATGAATCGCCATTTTTCTGCGACTTCCGGTTTTACCACAAATCACTTTTAATTGGACGGTTTCCGGTTTTGAAAGTAAAAACTTGATTTTGCAAAGGAAAACCTTGATATCTCGGAAACAAATGAAGGTTTTGCAAAGCCGCGAAGGCTATTTTATAAAGAATTTCGCGATGAATCCAAATTTGCTTTTGTTTTTTCCGTGCGATTTCCGGTTTTGGCTCAAATGGCGCTGGAATGCGTTTTCGTTTTGAAGTTTGAGCCGGCAGCGAAAAGCTTGATAATTCGGAAACAAACGAAGGATTTGCAAAACGGCAAAGGCTATCGTTAAGAGGATTTGATGGGGAATCCAAAACTGGTTTCGCCATTTTTCTGCGAGTTCCGGTTTTACCACAAATCACTTTTATTTGCACGTTTTCCGGTTTTGACAGTAAAAACTTGATTTTGCTACGGAAAACTTTGAACTTCCCGACAAAAAACCTTGATATCTCAGAAACAAATGAAGGTTTGGCAACACCGCGAAGGCTATTTTATAAAGAATTTCGAAATATCGACGTTTGAAGTTAGACACCACAAGTTTTCTTGAATTTGTTTAGATTTTCCTTTGTAGTTTCCAAACGAATTTGAATAACTAAACGAAATTTAGTCCACTAATAGCGTTTGAGTTGCTGAATCTAAATTTGAGTAAATCAAGGCTATCGTCCAGCTAGTTTCCAAAATATCAACGTTTGAAGTTAGATAACGCGATTGGACAAGTTTGTTTGGATTTGTTTAGATTTTCCTTTGTAGTTTCCAAACGAATTTGAATAACCAAACGAAATTTAGTCCACTGATAGCGTTTGAGTTTCTGAATCTAAATTTGAGTAAATCAAGGCTATCGTCCAACTAGTTTTTAAAATATCAACGTTTGAAGTTAGATAACGCGATTACACAAGTTTTCTTGGATTTGTTTAGATTTTCCTTTGTAGTTTCCAAACTAATTTGAATAACTAAACGAAATTCAGTCCACTAATAGCATTTGAGTTGCTGCATCTAAATTTGAGCAAACCAAGGCTATCGTCCGCGTAGTTTTCGAATCACAGCGAGTTGAACTTGCAAGACGTATTCCATAGTTATCTGGCGGATTTATGAATGTGATTGAGATGAATGCATCCAGATGGGTGGCGGAAGGGCGGGTTGTGTCGTGATACACGCTGCAGCTGTTCATTGAACTAGGTGTAGGGATCGATACGTGCCAGCGGCCGGCAGGAAAGACCCATTTTGCGTGGGCGGCCGTCTAGTGTGAATCCTCGTGACTCAAATCCAGCAAGTGGTCGACGAAACACAACAACGCAGAAAACTAGAACGGTCCAGATGTAGTTTAAAACTTGCAACCTTTGAATGTCTATATCTCGAATACTAGATGGACGATAGCCTTGGCGTGAGCATATTCCAATTCAGCAACTCAAAATCTATTAGTGTGCTAATTATGGTTTAGTTGTCTAAATTAGTTTAGGAATTACAACAGGAAATGTAAACAAATCCTTGAGAAACTTGCTATAACTTCAAGATTTAATTTTTTGGAAACTAATTGGGCGCTAGCCTTGGAATTAGCATATTTCAACCCAGCAGCTCAAAATCTATTCTTGTGCTAATTATGGTTTAGTTGTCTAAATTAGTTTAGAAACTACAACAGGAAATGTAAACAAATCCATGAAGAACTTGCTATAACTTCAAGCTTTAATATTTTGGAAACTAATTGGACGATAGCCTTGGAATTAGCATATTTCAACTCAGCAGCTCAAAATCTAGTCGTGTGCTAATTACGGTTTAGTTGTCTAAATTAGTTTAGAAACTACAACAGGAAATGTAAACAAATCCATGAAGAACTTGCTATATCAAGGTAACCAACTTCAAGCTTTAATATTTTGGAAACTAATTGGACGATAGCCTTGGCATTAGCATATTTCAACTCAGCAGCTCAAAATCTATTCGTGTGCTAATTACGGTTTAGTTGTCTAAATTAGTTTAGAAACTACAACAGGAAATGTAAACAAATCCATGAAGAACTTGCTATATCAAGGTAACCAACTTCAAGCTTTAATATTTTGGAAACTAATTGGATGATAGCCTTGGCATTAGCATATTTCAACTCAGCAGCTCAAAATCTATTCGTGTGCTAATTACGGTTTAGTTGTCTAAATTAGTTTAGGAATTACAACAGGAAATGTAAACAAATCCATGAAGAACTTGCTATAACTTCAAGCTTTAATTTTTTGGAAACTAATTGGACGATAGCCTTGGAATTAGCATATTTCAACTCAGCAGCTCAAAATCTATTAGTGTGCTAATTATGGTTTAGTTGTCTAAATTAGTTTAGGAATTACAACAGGAAATGTAAACAAATCCATGAAGAACTTGCTATAACTTCAAGCTTTAATTTTTTGGAAACTAATTGGACGATAGCCTTGGCATTAGCATATTTCAACTCAGCAACTCAAAATCTATTAGTGTGCTAATTATGGTTTAGTTGCCTAAATTAGTTTAGAAACTACAACAGGAAATGTAAACAAATCCATGAAGAACTTGCTATAACTTCAAGCTTTAATATTTTGGAAACTAATTGGACGATAGCCTTGATTTTAACATATTTGCATTCAGCGACGCAAACTCTATTTAATAAAACGTCTAGTTCAATTCACTGAACTAGTTTTACTAAAATGTTTGTTTGTTTCAGGTACAGATGGCAGCACGTTGCTGGGCGCCCTGGCGGGGGTAGGCGCGCTCCTATTGGTCTTCCTGCTCTACTTAAACAAGCGATGGTGGTGGGGGACCGTGGGTGCCATGGGCTGCTGCGATGAAACCTGCCCGCCGGTCACATCGAGGCCGGTGCCGTCGCCCCCAGTATCTTCAAACTCCATCCCCGTCAAAACTAAACTAGGTACGACAAAAACCTCACAATAAAACTCACTTGCGATGGAGTGAGGAAGGAATTGGTGAAAACCGCGTTGAATTTGAATCCGTACTTTCTGAGTTATCTAGGTTTAAAGTTAAGTTCTTCTAGGAGATAGT
Source organism: Phosphuga atrata (assembly GCA_944588485.1). Taxonomy (NCBI): domain Eukaryota; kingdom Metazoa; phylum Arthropoda; class Insecta; order Coleoptera; family Silphidae; genus Phosphuga; species Phosphuga atrata. Next base: position 29,245,709 of record OX155906.1, read on the forward strand.
TTTAGCTTAATATATCTTAAACTAGCTAGGCTAAGTCACCCAAATTCGGCTAGTTAATAGATTTTGGGTTGCTGAATCTAGATTTGCAAACCACAAGGCTATCGGCCATATACTTTCCAAGTTATCGTCCAAATTCGAAACTTTTTCTTGCTTGAATAGTTAAACTCATTCAAAGTGTGCACACAGCTATCGATTGCTGGACGACGGAAAAACTTTATGACGCAAAAATACTTTGACTTATTGGTTTATTGATCGCGAATGGACGCCACATTACACATATTTGTGCCTCATCTTCGATGCCGTCTACACGCTCGATTTGAGCACGCTGACACTCTAATCCGCACTCACTACTAGTCTATACTCTGCTTAACACCCCGCAGCCTAGTATAAAGTGATACCGTGGACGATAGCCTTGCTACAAGCCGGAGAAGTCGATGTATCACCGACACTTTATAAATTGCAGTAAGTCTAAAACTATCCATACTACACTAATTATAATGTCTAGGTAGTTTGCGAATCCGAAATATCAAACCGCGATCTTCAAAGACTTCTAGTTTTTAAAATAACTGAGCAAGTAACAAGCTAGTCTACAATAACTAAATCGGGTAATAACACCTAGTCCAACTAGTTTTGAAGTGAAATGCTAAAGCTATTCCATAGAAAATTTTCTTAGGAATCCAAATTTGCTTTTGTTTTTTCTGTGCGATTTCCGGTTTTGTCGCAAATGGCGGCGGAATGTGTTTCCGGTTTAAAGTTTCCGCAAAAAGGCCGATAATTCGGAAACAAATGAAGGGTTTGCTAAACAGCAAAGGCTATCGTTAAGGGAATTTGATGGGGAATCCAAAACTGGTTTCGCCATTTTTCTACAACTTCCGGTTTTACCACAAATCGCTATTAATTGAAAGGTTTTCAGTTTTAAAAGTACAAACTTGACTTTGCAAGGGAAAACCTTGAACTTCCCAACAAAAACCTTGATATCTCAAAAACAAATGAAGGTTTTGCAACACCGCTCAGGCCGTTATATAAAGAATTTCGCGAGGAATTCAAATTTGCTTTTGTTTTTACTGTGCGATTTCCGGTTTTGGCACAAATAGCGGTGGAATGCGTTTCCGTTTTAAAGTTTGAGCCAAAGGCGGAAAGCTTTATAATTCGGAATCAAATGAAAGATTTGCAAAACGGTAAAGGCTATCGTTTAGGGAATTTGATGGGGAATCCAAAACTGGTTTTGCCATTTTTCTGCGAGTTCCGGTTTTACCACAAATCGCTATTAATTGAACGGTTTTCGGTTTTAAAAGTACAAACTTGATTTTGCAAAGGAAAAGCTTGAACTTCCCAACCAAAAACGTTGATATCTCAGAAACAAATGAAGATTTTGCAGCATCGCAAATGCCGTTTTATAAAGAATTTCGCGAGGAATCCAAATCTGTTTTTGTTTTTTCTGTGCGATTTCCGGTTTTGGTGCAAATGGTGGTGGAATGCGTTTCCGTTTTAAAGTTTGAGCCAAAAGCGGAAAGCTTGATAATTCGGAATCAAATGAAAGATTTGCAAAACGGCAAAGGCTATCGTTAAGGGAATTTGATGGGGAATCCAAAACTGGTTTTGCCATTTTTCTACAACTTCCGGTTTTACCACAAATCGCTATTAATTGACCGGTTTTCGGTTTTGAAAGCAAAACTTGATTTTGCAAAAGGAAACCTTGAAGTAACCAACAAAAACCTTGATATCTCAGAAACAAATGAAGGTTTTGCAAAGCCGCGAAGGCCATTTTATAAAGAATTTCGCGAGGAATCCAAACTTGCTTTTGTTTTTTCTGTGCGATTTCCGGTTTTGGTGCAAATGGTGGTAGAATGCGTTTCCGTTTTAAAGTTTGAGCCAAAAGCGGAAAGCTTGATAATTCGGAAACAAATGAAGGATTTGCAAAACGGCAAAGGCTGTCATTAAGGGAATTTGATTGGGAATCCAAAACTGATTTCGCCATTTTTCTACGACTTCCGGTTTTGTCACAAATCGCTATTAATTGAACGGTCTTCAGTTTTAAAAGTACAAACTTGATTTTTCAAAAGAAAACCTTGAAGTTCCCAACAAAAAACTTTGATATCTCAGAAACAAATGAAGGTTTTGCTACACCGCGAAGGCCATTTTATAAAGAATTTCGCGAGGAATCCAAATTTGCTTTTGTTTTTTCTGTGCGATTTCCGGTTTTGGTGCAAATGGTGGTAGAATGCGTTTCCGTTTTAAAGTTTGAGCCAAAAGCGGAAAGCTTGATAATTCGGAAACAAATGAAGGATTTGCAAAACGGCAAAGGCTGTCATTAAGGGAATTTGATTGGGAATCCAAAACTGATTTCGCCATTTTTCTACGACTTCCGGTTTTGTCACAAATCGCTATTAATTGAACGGTCTTCAGTTTTAAAAGTACAAACTTGATTTTTCAAAAGAAAACCTTGAAGTTCCCAACAAAAAACCTTGATATCTCAGAAACAAATGAAGGTTTTGCTACACCGCGAAGGCCATTTTATAAAGAATTTCGCGAGGAATCCAAATTTGCTTTTGTTTTTTCTGTGCGATTTCCGGTTTTGGTGCAAATGGTGGTAGAATGCGTTTCCGTTTTAAAGTTTGAGCCAAAAGCGGAAAGCTTGATAATTCGGAAACAAATTAAGGATTTGCAAAACGGCAAAGGCTATCGTTACGGGAATTTTATGGGGAATTCAAAACTGGTTTCGCTATTTTTGTACGACTTCCGGTTTTACCACAAATCGCTATTAATTGACCGGTTTTCGGTTTTGAAAGCAAAACTTGATTTTGCAAAGTAAAACCTTGAAGTATCCAACAAAAACCTTGATATCTCATAAACAAATGAAGGTTTTGCAACAACGCGAAGGCTATTTGATACCGAATTTTGCGAGGAATCCAAATTTGCTTTTGTGTTTTGTGTGCGATATCTGGTTTTGGCGCAAATGGCGGTGGAATGCGTTTCCGTTTTAAAGTTTGAGCCAAAAGCGGAAAGCTTGATAATTCGGAAACAAATGAAGAGTTTGCAAAACGGCAAAGGCTATCGTTAAGGGAATTTGATGAGGAATCCAAAACTGGTTTCGCTATTTTTCTACGACTTCCGGTTTTACCACAAATCGCTATTAATTGAACGGTTTTCGGTTTTGAAAGCAAAACTTGTTTTTGCAAAGGAATACCTTGAAGTATCCAACAAAAACCTTGATATCTCAGAAACAAAAGAAGGTTTTGCAGCAACCGCGAAGGCTATTTTATAAAGAATTTCGCGAGGAATCCAAATCTGCTTTTGCTTTTTCTGTGCGATTTCCGGTTTTGGCGCAAAACCTGGAATGCGTTTCCGTTTTTAAGTTTTGTGCCAAAAGCGGAAAGCTTGATAAATCGGAAATAAATAAAGAATTTGCAAAACGGCAAAGGCCATGTTATAGAGAATTTTGCGAGGAATCCGAATATGTTTTCGTCAATTTCTCCCGACTTCCGGTTTCCTTACAATGTCCGTTTTGTTTCGCCAGTCAAGGAATATTCGTTTGATGGAGGGGATTCGAGCAGCGAGTCGGAGATGGGGGGCCCCAGGTCGCACCAGCAGACGCCTTCGGGGGCTACGGGGCCTTACTACCCCCCGAGACAGATCCACGATCTGATTTCCTTGGTGGAGAAGGGAAGGGTTGGAGTTAGTAGCAACAGCTCCTGCTGCAGCTCGACTACCAGTTCGGTTGGGGAGCGGCATGGGGTACCAGCCACCAAGGTGGTGGCTCAGGTGAACAGCAACTTGACTAGGTGAGGTTTGTTCTGTTGCAATTTGAGTTGCAAAATTGCTTGTAATTTTTGGCCAACTTGCGAAAATTTTGCACGAGGTTCAGTAGAATTTAATGCTCTACGAGTTTTGTTAAGAAAGTTTTTGCGTATTTTTGTTTTGTAGAACGCCTACGTTGAGAGAAACGAAAATCGACAATCAAGATTCCAACTACCAGAAGGTCGAGCCGACCCATCCCCAAATCGAGCAGATCGACATCAACAGCAACAGAGACGTAAAAGTTCGCGAATCTGGCGAAAAATTGCACAATTAATTTTCGCAAATTTGCAGTGCATTGTCGTTATGAACACCGAGGTGGAAGGCACCGAGTTGGTTTCTTGCGTGGGATCCGAGCCCGAGGAGCAGTTGATGAGCAAATGCGGGCATTTGGAGATTGCCTTGTTGTACGACGCTCCCATGAGGAAGATGACGGTGCATGTGCTCCAGGCCAGGGAGATCCCGAGTCGCGATCGCGGTCAACCCACACACACTCAGGTAACTTCAAACCGAGTTTCTGCGGAATCGGTAAGATTTAACGAAAATATACCAAGAGTAAAAACTGTGAGCAATTTAATTACCTTTGCGAAACCGTTTGAATTCACCCGCAAATCCGAACCGTTTTCGAGATATTTGGGAAAAACTAAAGTTCGGTTAAGAATTTAAATTTTGACTTTGACCACCGTTCAAAAAGCGTTGTGAATAGACCTTTTCACGGTTAGTTATGCGCATGCGTATCCGCCAAATTTAAAAGGCGAGAATATGAAAGTTTCGGGCTCATATATAGATATACGTCAAAAAGTTCGGGCAGTTTTGACATATAACATGGCGGAAATTGACGCATGCGCACAGAAAAATTTCAACTATGAGAAGGTGCAATTGTTTCCGTTTTGCAGGTGCGGTTGATCCTGTTGCCGAGCAAAAAGCAGAAACACAAAACCAAGATTCGCTCCGGCGACAACCCGCAGTACATGGAGAGCTTCCTGCTGCACCGAGTCAACCCCGGTAAGAATAGCAAACCAAACGGATTTTTCCTCGATTGTCGTTTTTCGCGTTGCAGAGGACGTTAACTCGATGGGGATCCGGTTGCGGCTGTACGGGTGCGAGAGGATGAGGAGGGAGCGCCTCATCGGCGAGTCCATCGTGAGCTTCGCTAACATCAACCTGGAGCTCGAGAACAACTTCTGGTTGAATCTTGAACCGAGATCGAACACGGCTGTAAGTTTGTTTTTGGTTTTTGGCGCGGTTGTCTACTCGAATTTTGAAGACAGTGAGGTGATTTCCTACAGGAAATTGAATCCTCAACAAGTTTAGTTTGAAAGATTTTTTTCAAATTTCGCTTAGTTTTCGCGATATAAAACGTCAAAATTGGGTTTTTTCAAAAATGTTTTAGGACTTTTTCTTTTTTGAAAATTTTACCAATAAAACACCGATTTTACGGAAAAACTATGCCAGTTTCTTATAGTTTATCAAATTCTGCACGACTTTGATTTCGCTAATTTTCGCAAAATTCGCGATACTTTCCAAGTTATCGCACTTTGAACTTCAACATCAAAGGGCTACACCTTTAAATGGGCGGGGTCTATGTTAAACCCCGCCCACAAAAAAATCCTCCATATCTACTAATTAACGTTTTAGTTGACTAGCTGCACTAGTGAACTGATGAGTTTAGCTCGATCGGACAGCACCGGCTCCACCCACTCGATGCAGCATGGGGGCGTTCCCGAATTGCTGTTGGGACTTTGCTACAACGCGACGACGGGCCGGCTGAGCGTCGAGGTGGTCAAGGGCTCGCATTTCAGGCAAGTCTCGTGTCGCCAAATCTCGCGTTCTAATTTCAGGGAATTTTCAGGAATTTGGCGCTGAATCGAGCGCCTGACACCTACGTGAAGTTGCACCTGGTCAGCAGCACGGGGCAGGAGTTGGCGCAAAGCAAGACCACGGTCAGACGGGGACAACCCAATCCGCTCTTCAAGGAAACCTTCGTCTTTCAAGTAAGCTTAACCTTGTCTAGTCAAATCGAATCATGTTAGGAGAGTTTCAATCATAACTTCGACCGATTTTCGAGCCGATTACATCGTTTTGTAAAGAATTAAATGTTCTAAAAGTAATTTAAGCGGAGTTTGCAATTTTAGCTAAATTAACCTAAATTAACCTAACCTTGAAAAATTTAGAATTTTCGGTGTAACTTTGGCATTTCTTAACCAAACTTCGCAAATTTAACACCATTTTACAAACCAATAAATTCCCTAAATCTAATCTTAACAAAGTTCCTTGAAGTAATCAACGCATTTCGAGTTATTTCGAGAAAACGAAAATTTGTGACTAAGTTTACAAATTCAATCATAACTTCGACGTTTCTCAACCGATTTTCGAGGCGATTACATGGTTTTGTAAAGACTTAAATGTTCTAAAGGTAATTTAAGCGGAGTTTGCATTTTTAGATAAATTAACCTAAACTAACCTAACCTTAATAAAATTCGAATTTTCGCTGTAACTTTGACATTTCTTAACCAAACTTCGAAAACTTAATACCACTTTACAAACCAATGAATTCTCTAAATTTAATCTCAACAAAGTTCCTTGAAATAATCAACGCATTTTGAGTTATGGCGAGAAAACGAAAATTTGTGACTAAGTTTACAAATTCAATCATAACTTCAACGTTTCTCAACCGATTTTCGAGGCGATTACATGGTTTTGTAAAGAATTAAATGTTCAAAAGACAATTTAAGCGGAGTTTGCATTTTTAGCTAAATTAACGTAAACTAACCTAACCTTGAAACATTTCGAATTTTCGCTGTAACTTTGGCATTTCGTTACCAAACTTCGCAAATTTGACACCATTTTACAAACCAATAAATTCTCTAAATCTAATCTTAACAAAGTTCCTTGGAGTAATTAACGCATTTCGAGTTATGGCGAGAAAACGAAAATTTGTATCGAAGTTTACAAATTCAATCATAACTTCGACGTTTCTCAACCGATTTTCCAGGCGATTACATGGATTTGTAAAGAATTACATATTCTAAAAATAATTTAAACGGAGTTTGCATTTTTAGCTAAATTAAACTAACCTAACCTTAAAAAAATTTGAATTTTCGCTGTAACTTTGGCATTTCTTAACCAAACTTCGCAAATTTCACACCATTTTACAAACCAATAAATTCTCTAAATCTAATCTTAACAAAGTTCCTTAAAATAATCAACGCGTTTCGAGTTATGGCGGGAAAACGAAAATTTGTGACGAAGTTTACAAATTCAATCATAACTTCGACGTTTCTCAACCGATTTTCGAGGCGATCACATGATTTTGTAAAGAATTAAATGTTCTAAAGATAATTTAAACGGAGATTGCATTTTTAGCTAAATTACACTAACCTAACTTTAAAAAAATTTCGAATTTTCGTTGTAACTTTGACATTTCTTAACCAAAGTTCGCAAATTTAACATCATTTTACAAATCAATAAATCCTCTAAATCTAATCTTAACAAAGTTCCTTGAAATAATTAACGCGTTTCGAGTTATGGCGAGAAAACGAAAATTTGTGACGAAGTTTACAAATTCAATCATAACTTCGACGTTTCTCAACCGATTTTCGAGGCGATTACATGGTTTTTTAAAGAATTAAATGTTCTAAAGGTAATTTAAGCATAGTTTGCAATTTTAGCTAAATTAAACTAACCTAACCTAAAAAAAATTCAAATTTACGCTGTAACTTTGGCACTTCTTAACCAAACTTCGCAAATTTAACACCATTTTACAAACCAATAAATTCTCTAAATCTAATCTTAACAAAGTTCCTTGAAATAATCAGCGCATTTCGAGTTATGACGAGAAAACCCAAATTTGTTACGAAGTTTATAAATTCAATCATAACTTCGACGTTTCTCAACCGATTTTCGAGGCGATTACATGGTTTTGTAAAGAATTAAATGTTCTAAGGGTAATTTAAGCATAGTTTGCATTTTTAGCTAAATTAAACTAATCTAACCTAAAAAAAATTCAAATTTACGCTGTAACTTTGGCATTTCTTAACCAAACTTCGCAAATTTAACACCATTTTACAAACCAATAAATTCTATAAATCTAATCTTAACAAAGTTCCTTGAAATAATCAGCGCATTTCGAGTTATGGCGAGAAAACGAAAATTTGTGTCGAAGTTTACAAATTCAATCATAACTTCGACGTTTCTCAACCGATTTTCGAGGCGATTACATGGTTTTGTAAAGAATTAAATGTTCTAACGGTAATTTAAGCATAGTTTGCATTTTTAGCTAAATTAAACTAATCTAACCTAAAAAAAATTCAAATTTTCGCTGTAACTTTGGCATTTCTTAACCAAACTTCGCAAATTTAACACCATTTTACAAACCAATTAATTCTCTAAATCTAACCTTAACAAAGTTCCTTGAAATAATCATCGCATTTCGAGTTGTGGCGAGAAAACGAAAATTTGTGAAGAAGTTTACAAATCCAATCATAACTTCGACGTTTCTCAACCGATTTTCGAGGCGATTACATGATTTTGAAAAAAATTAAATGTTCTAAAGATATTTTAAGCGAAGTTTGCATTTTTAGCAAAATTAAACGAACCTAACCTTAAAAAAATTTAGAGTTTTCGCTGTAACTTTGGCATTTCTTCACCAAACTTCACAAATTTAAAACCATTTTACGAACCAATAAATTCTCTAAATGTAATCTTAACAAAGTTCCTTGAAGTAATTAACGCTTTTCGAGTTATGACGAGAAAACGAAAATTTGTGACGAAGTTTACAAATTCAATCATAACTTCGACGTTTCTCAACCGATTTTCGAGGCGATTACATGGTTTTTTAAAGAATTAAATGTTCTAAAGGTAATCTAAGCGGAGTTTGCAATTTTAGCTAAATTACCCTAAACTAACCTAATTTTGAAACATTTCGAATTTTTGTTGCAACTTTGGCATTTCTTAACCAAACTTCGCAAATTTAACACCATTTTACAAACCAATATATTCTCTAAATCTAATCTTAACAAAGTTCCTTGAAGTAATTAACGCTTTTCGACTTATGACGAGAAAACGAAAATTTGTGAGGAATTTTACAAATTCAATCATAACTTCGACATTTCTCAACCGATTTTCTAGACGATTATATGTTTTTGTAAAGAATTAAATGTTCTAAAGGCAATTTAAGCGGAGTTTGCATTTTTAGCTAAATTATTCTAAACTAACCTAAGCTTGAAAAATTTCGAATTTTCGCTGTAACTTTGGCATTTCGTAACCAAACTTTGCAAATTTGACACCATTTTACAAACCAATAAATTCTCTAAATCTAATTTTAACAAAGTCCCTTGAAGTAATCAACGCATTTCGAGTTATGGCGAGAAAACGAAAATTTGTGACGAAGTTTACAAATTCAATCATAACTTCGACGTTTCTCAACCGATTTTCGAGGCGATTACATGATTTTGTAAAGAATTAAATGTTCTAAAGATATTTTAAGCGAAGTTTACATTTTTAGCAAAATTAAACGAACCTAACCTTAAAAAAATTTAGAGTTTTCGCTGTAACTTTGGCATTTCTTCACCAAACTTCGCAAATTTAAAACCATTTTACGATCCAATAAATTCTCTAAATCTAATCTTAACAAAGTTCCTTGAAGTAATTAACGCTTTTCGACTTATGACGAGAAAACGAAAATTTGTGACGAAGTTTACAAATTCAATCATAACTTCGACGTTTCTCAACCGATTTTCGAGGCGATTACTTGGTTTTGTAAAGAATTAAATGTTCTAAAAATAATTTAAGCAAAAGTTTGCATTTTTAGCTAAATTACCCTAAACTAACCTAACCTTGAAACATTTCGAATTTTTGTTGCAACTTTGGCATTTCTTAACCAAACTTCGCAAATTTAACACCATTTTACAAACCAATCAATCCTTCAAATCTAATCTTAACAAAGTTCCTTGAAATAATGAACGCATTTTGAGTTATGGCGAGAAAACGAAAATTTGTGATGAAGTTTACAAATTCAATCATAACTTCGACGTTTCTCAACCGATTTTCGAGGCGATTACATGATTTTGTAAAGAATTAAATGTTCTAAAGATATTTTAAGCAAAGTTTACATTTTTAGCTAAATTAAACGAACCTAACCTTAAAAAATTTCGAATTTTCGCTGTAACTTTGACATTTCTTAACCAAAGTTCGCAAATTTAACATCATTTTACAAATCAATAAATCCTCTAAATCTAATCTTAACAAAGTTCCTTGAAATAATTAACGCATTTCGAGTTATGGCGAGAAAACGAAAATTTGTGACGAAGTTTACAAATTCAATCATAACTTCGACGTTTCTCAACCGATTTTCGAGGCGATTACATGGTTTTGTAAAGAATTAAATGTTCTAAAGGTAATTTAAGCGGAGTTTGTATTTTTAGCTAAATTAACCTAAACTAACCTAACCTTGAAACATTTCGAATTTTTGCTGTAACTTTGGCATTTCTTAACCTAACTTCGCAAATTTAACACAGTTTTACAAACCAATAAATTCTCTAAATCTAATCTTAACAAAGTTCCCTGAAATAATTAACGCATTTCGAGTTATGGCGAGAAGACGAAAATTTGTGACGAAGTTTACAAATTCAATCATAACTTCGACGTTTCTCAGCTGATTTTCGAGCCGATTACATGATTTTGTAAAGAATTAAATGTTCTAAAGATAAATTAGGCGGAGTTTGCAATTTTAGCTAAAGTAACCTAAACTAACCTAACCTTGAAACATTTCGAATTTTCGCTGTAACTTTGGCATTTCGTAACCAAACTTCGCAAATTTAACACAGTTTTACAAACCAATAAATTCTCTAAATCTAATCTTAACAAAGTTCCTTGGAGTAATTAACGCATTTCGAGTTATGGCGAGAAAACGACAATTTTTGACGAAGTTCACAAATTCATTCATAACTTCGACGTTTCGCAACAGATTTTCGAGGCGATTGCATGATTTTGTTAAGAATTAAATGTTCTAAAGATATTTTAAGCGGAGTTTGTATTTTGAGCTAAATTAACCTAAACTAACCTAACCTTGAAACGTTTAGAATTTTTGCTGTAACTTTGTCATTTCTTAACCAACCTTCGCAAATTTAACACCATTTTACAAACCAATAAATTCCCTAAATCTAATCTTAACAAAGTTCCTTGAAGTAATCAACGCATTTCGAGTTATGGCGAGAAAACGAAAATTTGTATCGAGGTTTACAAATTCAATCATAACTTCGACGTTTCTTAACCGATTTTCCAGGCGATTACATGGATTTGTAAAGAATTACATATTCTAAAAATAATTTAAACGGAGATTGCATTTTTAGCTAAATTACACTAACCTAACCTTAAAAAAAATTCGAATTTTCGTTGTAACTTTGACATTTTTTAACCAAACTTCGCAAATTTAACACCATTTTACAAACCAATAAATTCTCTAAATCTAATCCTAACAAAGTTTCTTGAAATATTCAACGCATTTCGAGTTATGGCGAGAAAACGAAAATTTGTGACGAAGTTTACTAATTCAATCATAACTTCGACGTTTCTCAACCGATTTTCGAGGCGATTACATGGTTTTGTAAAGAATTAAATGTTCTAACGGTAATTTAAGCGGAGTTTGCATTTTTAGCTATATTAACCTAAACTAACCTAACCTTGAAAAATTTCGAATTTTCGCTGTAACTTTGGCATTTCTTAACCAAACTTCGCAAATTTAACACCATTTTACAAACCAATAAATTCTCTAAATCTAATCTTAACAAAGTTCCTTGAAATAATCAACGCATTTCGAGTTATGACGAGAAAACGAGAATTTGTGACGAAGTTTGCAAATTCAATCATAACTTCGACGTTTCTCAACCGATTTTCGAGGCGATTACATGGTTTTGTAAAGAATTAAATGTTCTAACGGTAATTTAAGCATAGTTTGCATTTTTAGCTAAATTAAACTAACCTAACCTAAAAAAAATTCAAATTTTCGCTGTAACTTTGGCACTTCTTAACCAAACTTCGCAAATTTAACACCATTTTACAAACCAATAAATTCTATAAATCTAATCTTAACAAAGTTCCTTGAAATAATCAGCGCATTTCGAGTTATGGCGAGAAAACGAAAATTTGTGTCGAAGTTTACAAATTCAATCATAACTTCGACGTTTCTCAACCGATTTTCGAGGCGATTACATGGTTTTGTAAAGAATTAAATGTTCTAACGGTAATTTAAGCATAGTTTGCATTTTTAGCTAAATTAAACTAATCTAACCTAAAAAAAATTCAAATTTTCGCTGTAACTTTGGCATTTCTTAACCAAACTTCGCAAATTTAACACCATTTTACAAACCAATTAATTCTCTAAATCTAACCTTAACAAAGTTCCTTGAAATAATCATCGCATTTCGAGTTGTGGCGAGAAAACGAAAATTTGTGAAGAAGTTTACAAATCCAATCATAACTTCGACGTTTCTCAACCGATTTTCGAGGCGATTACATGATTTTGAAAAAAATTAAATGTTCTAAAGATATTTTAAGCGAAGTTTGCATTTTTAGCAAAATTAAACGAACCTAACCTTAAAAAAATTTAGAGTTTTCGCTGTAACTTTGGCATTTCTTCACCAAACTTCACAAATTTAAAACCATTTTACGAACCAATAAATTCTCTAAATGTAATCTTAACAAAGTTCCTTGAAGTAATTAACGCTTTTCGAGTTATGACGAGAAAACGAAAATTTGTGACGAAGTTTACAAATTCAATCATAACTTCGACGTTTCTCAACCGATTTTCGAGGCGATTACATGGTTTTTTAAAGAATTAAATGTTCTAAAGGTAATCTAAGCGGAGTTTGCAATTTTAGCTAAATTACCCTAAACTAACCTAATTTTGAAACATTTCGAATTTTTGTTGCAACTTTGGAATTTCTTAACCAAACTTCGCAAATTTAACACCATTTTACAAACCAATATATTCTCTAAATCTAATCTTAACAAAGTTCCTTGAAGTAATTAACGCTTTTCGACTTATGACGAGAAAACGAAAATTTGTGAGGAATTTTACAAATTCAATCATAACTTCGACATTTCTCAACCGATTTTCTAGACGATTATATGTTTTTGTAAAGAATTAAATGTTCTAAAGGCAATTTAAGCGGAGTTTGCATTTTTAGCTAAATTATTCTAAACTAACCTAAGCTTGAAAAATTTCGAATTTTCGCTGTAACTTTGGCATTTCGTAACCAAACTTTGCAAATTTGACACCATTTTACAAACCAATAAATTCTCTAAATCTAATTTTAACAAAGTCCCTTGAAGTAATCAACGCATTTCGAGTTATGGCGAGAAAACGAAAATTTGTGACGAAGTTTACAAATTCAATCATAACTTCGACGTTTCTCAACCGATTTTCGAGGCGATTACATGATTTTGTAAAGAATTAAATGTTCTAAAGATATTTTAAGCGAAGTTTACATTTTTAGCAAAATTAAACGAACCTAACCTTAAAAAAATTTAGAGTTTTCGCTGTAACTTTGGCATTTCTTCACCAAACTTCGCAAATTTAAAACCATTTTACGAACCAATAAATTCTCTAAATCTAATCTTAACAAAGTTCCTTGAAGTAATTAACGCTTTTCGACTTATGACGAGAAAACGAAAATTTGTGACGAAGTTTACAAATTCAATCATAACTTCGACATTTCTCAACCGATTTTCGAGGCGATTACATAGTTTTGTAAAGAATTAAATGTTCTAAAAATAATTTTAGCAAAAGTTTGCATTTTTAGCTAAATTACCCTAAACTAACCTAACCTTGAAACATTTCGAATTTTTGTTGCAACTTTGGCATTTCTTAACCAAACTTCGCAAATTTAACACCATTTTACAAACCAATCAATCCTTCAAATCTAATCTTAACAAAGTTCCTTGAAATAATGAACGCATTTTGAGTTATGGCGAGAAAACGAAAATTTGTGATGAAGTTTACAAATTCAATCATAACTTCGACGTTTCTCAACCGATTTTCGAGGCGATTACTTGTTTTTTTAAGAATTAAATGTTCTAAAGGTAATTTAAGCGGAGTTTGCAATTTTAGCTAAATTAACCTAAACTAACCTAACCTTAAAACATTTCGAATTTTCGCTGCAACTTTGGCATTTCTTAACCAAACTTCGCAAATTTAACACCATTTTACAAACCAATAAATTCTCTAAATCTAATCTTAACAAAGTTCCTTGAAATAATCAACGCATTTCGAGTTATGGCGGGAAAACGCAAATTTGTGACGAAGTTTACAAATTCAATCATAACTTCGACCTTTCTCAACTGATTTTCGAGGCGATCACATGATTTTGTAAAGAATTAAATGTTCTAAGGATAATTTAAGCGGAGTTTGCATTTTTAGCTAAATTAACCTAACCTTGAAAAATTTCGAATTTTCGCTGTAACTTTGGCATTTCTTAACCAAACTTCGCAAACTTAATACCACTTTACAAACCAATGAATTCTCTAAATTTAATCTTAACAAAGTTCCTTGAAATAATCAACGCATTTTGAGTTATGGCGAGAAAACAAAAATTTGTGACGAGGTTTACAAAATATTCATAACTTCAACGTTTCTCAACCGATTTTCGAGGCAATTACATGGTTTTGTAAAGAATTAAATGTTCTAAAGACAATTTAAGCGGAGTTTGCATTCTTAGCTAAATTAACCTAAACTAACCTAACCTTGAAACATTTCGAATTTTCGCTGTAACTTTGGCATTTCTTAACCAAACTTCGCAAACTTAATACCACGTTACAAACCAATGAATTCTCTAAATTTAATCTTAACAAAGTCCCTTGAAGTAATCCACGCATTTCGAGTTATGGCGAGAAAACGAAAATTTGTGACGAAGTTTACAAATCCAATCATAACTTCGACGTTTCTCAACCAATTTTCGATGCGATTACATGGTTTTGTAAAGAATTAAATGTTCTAAAGATAATTTAAACGGAGTTTGCATTTTTAGCGAGATTAACCTAACCTTAAAAATTTTCGAATTTTCGCTGTTACTTTGGCATTTCTTAACCAAACTTCGCAACTTTAACACCATTCTACAAACCAATAAATTTTCTAAATCTAATCTTAACAAAATTCCTTGAAATAATCAACGCATTTCGAGTTATGGCGAGAAAACGAAAATGCGACGAAGTTCACAAATTCAATCATAACGTTTGTAAAACGTGTCCGATTTTGATGATTTTTGCGCAAGATTGTTTGTAATGTAATTTATTATAATTGATCTTGATAAGTTTTTGTTGTAGGTTTGCGAATTTTCGAGATATTTGGTGTTTTGTAGGTTGCTTTGTTTCAACTGGCTGATGTGACTTTGATGGTGTCTATATATAATCGGAGGGGTGTGACGAAGAAGAAGGAGATGGTGGGATGGTTTAGTCTTGGATTGAATTCGAGCGGGGCTGAAGAGTTGGCGCACTGGATGGATATGAAGGAGTTCCAGCAGGAACAGATTTGCCGGTGGCACGTGTTGGTGAGATCATAGCCAACTTTACATATCACGATTTGAGCAGAATTGCAAATTTAGTTTATAGATTTTGCAAGTTTTCTGTGTAGAAATGACTGAGAGGAATTTTTGCGAAAGCATTAGGGGTGGAAATTTACGGTTTTCTTTCGAGTTTTTGAGAAACAACTTTTGCCTTATTGATGGAAACAAATTTAAAAAAAAAGTCTTTTTGTTCGATTTTCTTGTGATATTCGAATTTGGAAGCGGACGAGAACAAAATCAAAAATTTCCAAATTTTCTGTTTTTTTTTTTTTCGAAAATCCAAATTTGAGGATTTAGTCAAATTGTCCTTACTTGTACCAAGCACAAATTAAATAAATATAGGCTTAAGAGAGATACAATTATGTTTCAGAAACAAATTTTGGATTTTTTCTTCAATTTGCAAAAATTCGCAACTTTCACTTTTATTGGAAACTACGCTTAATCTACAGCAAATTTAATGCTCTACGACTTATCTAAATAAACTTTCCTCTTAATTTTCTTAGTTTTCGCAATATTTTAGAAATTTTAAAATTCGCAAAAATCGAATTTTCATTGTAAATTTAGAAATTCTCAATTTAAATTCGCAAATTTTACACCAATTTATCCAGAATTTAATAATCAACAACTCTTATTCACACATTTTTCTTGTAAATTTACTAATTTCCGCAAATTCTGAAAAAAAAATGGTAAATTTGCAAAAAAAATCACATTGTAAATTTAACAAATTTTAATATTTTCCTACTCAAAATTACATCCTCTGTAATTTTTCTCAATACATTATTTTTTGTAACCTAACCTTAAAAAATTTCGAATTTTCGCTGTAACTTTGGAATTTCTGAACCAAAATTAGTAAATTTAACACCATTTTACAAACCAGTAAATTCTCTAAATCTAATCTTAACAAAGTTCCTTGAAATAATCAACGCATTTCGAGTTATGTCGAGAAAACGAAAATTTGTGAGGAATTTTACAAATTCAATCATAACTTCGACATTTCTCAACCGACTTTCTAGACGATTATATGGTTTTGTAAAGAATTAAATGTTCTAAAGGTAATTTTAGCGGAGTTTGCATTTTTAGATAAATTAAACTAACCTAACCTTGAAAAGTTTCGAATTTTCGCTGTAACTTTGGCATTTCTTAACCAAGCTTTGCAAATTTAACACCAATTTACAAACCAATAAATTTTCTAAATCTAATCTTAACAAAGTTCCTTGAAATAATTAACGCATTTCGAGTTATGGCGAGAAAACGAAAATTTGTGTCGAAGTTTAAAAATTCAATCATAACTTCGACGTTTCTCATCCGATTTTCGAGGCGATTACATGATTTTGTAAAGAATTAAGTGTTCTAAAGACAATTTAAGAGGAGTTTGCATTTTTAGCTAAATTAACCTAACCTTGAAAAATTTCGAATTTTCGCTGTAACTTTGGCATTTCTTAACCAAACTTCGCAACTTTAACACCATTCTACAAACCAATAAATTCTCTAAATCTAATCTTAACAAAGTTCCTTGAAAAAATCAACGCATTTCGAGTTATGGCGAGAAAACGAAAATTTGTGACGAAGTTTAAAAATTCAATCATAACTTCGACGTTTCTCAACCGATTTTCGAGGCGATTACATGATTTTGTAAAGAATTAAGTGTTCTAAAGACAATTTAAGAGGAGTTTGCATTTTTAGCTAAATTAACCTAACCTTGAAAAATTTCGAATTTTCGCTGTAACTTTGGCATTTCTTAACCAAACTTCGCAAACTTAATACCACTTTACAAACCAATGAATTCTCTAAATTTAATCTTAACAAAGTTCCTTGAAATAATTAACGCATTTCGAGTTATGGCGAGAAAACAAAAATTTGTGACAAGGTTTACAAAATATTCATAACTTCAACGTTTCTCAACCGATTTTCGAGGCGATTACATTGTTTTGTAAAGAATTAAATGTTCTAAAAATAATTTACGCAAAGTTTGCATTTTTAGCTAAATTAAACTAATCTAACCTTAAAAAATTTCAAATTTTCGCTGTAACTTTGGCATTTTTTAACCAAACTTCATAAATTTAACACCATTTTACAAACCAGTAAATTCTCTAAATCTAATCTTAACAAAGTTCCTTGAAATAATTAACGCATTTCGAGTTATGGCGAGAAAACGAAAATTTGTGACGAAGTTTAAAAATTCAATCATAACTTCGGCGTTTCTCTACCGATTTTCGAGGCGATTACATGGTTTTGTAAAGAATTAAATGTTCTAACGGTAATTTAAGCGTAGTTTGCAATTTTAGCTAAATTAACCTAAACTAACCTAACCTTGAAACATTTCGAATTTTCGCTGTAACTTTGGCATTTCTTAACCAAACTTCGCAAATTTAACCGCATTTTACAAAGTCATAAATTCTCTAAAACTAATCTTAACAAAGTTTCTTGAAATAGTGAACGCATTTCGAGTTATGGCGAGAAAACGAAAATTCACAAAATCAATCATAACTTCGACGTTTCTCAACCAATTTTGTTGATGCTTACATGGTTTTGTAAAGAGATAAATTTTCTAAAGATAATTTGTGCGCAGTTTGCATTTTTTGCTAAATTAAACTAACCTAACCTTGAATAATTTCGTATTTTCGCTGTAACTTTGGCATTTCTAAACCAAAATTCGCAAATTTAACACCAGTTTACAAACCAATAAATTCTCTAAAACTAATCTTGACAACGTTCCTTGAAATAATTAACGCATTTCGAGTTATGGCGAGAAAACGAAAGTTCACAAAATCAATCATAACTTCGACGTTTCTCAACCGATTTTGGAGATGCTTACATGGCTTTGTAAAGAATTAATTTTTCTAAAGATAATTTGTGCGGAGTTTGCATTTTTTGTTAAATTAAACTAACCTAACCTTGAATAATTTCGTATTTTCGCTGTAACTTTGGCATTTCTCAACCAAAATTCGCATATTTAACACCAGTTTGCCAACCAATAAATTCTCTAAAACTAATCTTAACAAAGTTTCTTGAAATAGTTAACGCATTTCGAGTTATGGCGAGAAAACGTAAGTTTACAAAATCAATCATAACTTCGACGTTTCTCAACCGATTTTGGAGAAGCTTACATGGTTTTGTAAAGAATTAATTTTTCTAAAGATAATTTGTGCGGAGTTTGCATTTTTTGCTAAATTAAACTAACCTAACATTGAATAATTTCGTATTTTCGCTGTAACTTTGGCATTTCTCAACCAAAATTCGCAAATTTAACACCAGTTTTCCAACCAATAAATTCTCTAAAACTAACCTTAACAAAGTTTCTTGAAATAGTTAACGCATTTCGAGTTATGGCGAGAAAACGTAAGTTCACAAAATCAATCAGAACTTCGACGTTTCTCAACCGATTTTGGAGATGCTTACATGGTTTTGTAAAGAATTAATTTTTCTAAAGATAATTTGTGCGGAGTTTGCATTTTTTGCTAAATTAAACTAACCTAACCTTGAATAATTTCGTATTTTCGCTGTAACTTTGGCATTTCTCAACCTAAATTCGCAAATTTAACACCAATTTATAGACCAATAAATTCTCTAAAACTAACCTTAACAAAGTTCATTGAAATAGTTAACGCATTTCGAGTTATGACGAGAAAACGAAAGTTCACAAAATCAATCATAACTTCGACGTTTCTCAACCGATTTTGGAGATGCTTACATGGTTTTGTAAAGAATTAATTTTTCTAAAGATAATTTGTGCGGAGTTTGCATTTTTTGCTAAATTAAACTAACCTCACCTTGAATAATTTCGTATTTTCGCTGTAACTTTGGCATTTCTCAACCAAAATTCGCAAATTTAACACCAGTTTGCCAACCAATAAATTCTCTAAAACTAACCTTAACAAAGTTTCTTGAAATAGTTAACGCATTTCGAGTTATGGCGAGAAAATGAAAGTTCACAAAATCAATCATAACTTCAACGTTTCTCAACCGATTTTGGAGATGCTTACATGGTTTTGTAAAGAATTAATTTTTCTAAAGATAATTTGTGCGGAGTTTGCATTTTTTGCTAAATTAAACTAACCTAACCTTGAATAATTTCGTATTTTCGCTGTAACTTTGTCATTTCTCAACCAAAATTCGCAAATTTAACACCAGTTTACAGACCAATAAATTCTCTAAAACTAATCTTAACAAAGTTTCTTGAAGCAATTAACGCATTTCGAGTTATGACTAGAAACCGAAAGTTCACAAAATCAATCATAACTGCAACGTTTCTCAACCGATTTTGGAGATGCTTACATGGTTTTGTAAAGAATTAATTTTTCTAAAGATAATTTGTGCGGAGTTTGCAATTTTTGCTAAATTAAACTAACCTAACCTTGAATAATTTCGTATTTTCGCTATAACTTTGGCATTTCTCAACCAAAATTCGCAAATTTAACACCAGTTTGCCAACCAATAAATTCTCTAAAACTAACCTTAACAAAGTTTCTTGAAATAGTTAACGCATTTCGAGTTATGGCGAGAAAACGAAAGTTCACAAAATCAATCATAACTTCGACGTTTCTCAACCGATGTTGGAGATGTTTACAGGGTTTTGTAAAGAATTAAATTTCCTAACGATAATTTGAGCGGAATTAGCATTTTTTGCTAAATTAGCATTTTTTGCTAAATTAGCCTAAACTAACCTTAAAAAATTTCGAATTTTCGCTGTAACTTTGGCATTTCTCAACCAAAATTCGCAAATTTAACACCATTTTACAAACCAATAAATTCCCCAAAACTCATCTTAACAAATTTTCTTAAAATAGTTAACGCAATTCGAATTATGGCGAGAAAACGAAAGTTCACAAAATCAATCATAACTTCGACGTTTCTCAACCGATTTTGGAGATGTTTACAGTGTTTTGTATAGACTTAAATTTTGTAGCGATGATTTAAGCGAGGTTTTCCAGTGAAATCGTTGTGTGCAAAAAAAATCCAAAATTGAAAATTTTTGAGCTTTTTTCCAAAAGAAAGAGGAAGTTATTTAAATATACATAACGTGTTTAAACAAAGTAGGGATGGGAAACCGCTTTTATATAACTTATGACTATATCAACGTTTTTTATGGAGAGACAAAGTGTTTTACAGAAAAGGAGATTTTTAAAATTGCGAAAGGTTTTGAAAACTCGATCATAACAAGACGGTTTTCGGCTTGTGTTCGTCTTGTTAATATTGTCGAGCGAATTTTTAAAATCTTGCAATTCAAAAAAAAAAAAAATTCGTGGAAAATTACGAAAAATCGGTGTAGATTTTGTTTTAAAAATTCGAAAATTTTGCAAAATTTAACTAAAATTCGAATCCGTTTGTAGCGAAAAATTTTGAAATTATCAAAAAAAAAAAGTCAATTTGATGTGTTCAATGAATAAATTTCAGTTTTATGTGTGATATTTGAATGTGAGAAATTGGCAAAGCAAACTAATTGGCAGAAATCGTTGTGAATGCGTGCAAAAATGAGGTTTTATAAGCGAAAAGCTACATTTAAATGTTTCCCCTTGTCTGTCGTGACGCGAAGATTTTGGCGAATTTTCGCCCATCCCTACGTCAAAAAAGAAGATTTAGATTTTAAAATGTTTGTAAAGAGAGAAAAATTGCCTTCTATTACATTTACCATTACAATTTCCCTTTGCTGCAAACAAATCAATTTTTGTACCTAAAACCCCATTCTGTTCCCTCTCGTACACACCCATCATTACAGTATTACCCCATTTTGCATGCGAAACTGTTCTGCACAGCCCACAACTTTCTTTCCCGTTTTACTTTCCCACCACCCAAATCATTCAAAACACGAATATATTGCACCAACAAATGTAAATCTTTTTATCTGATTATTGTATTCTACATTTTGTACTAAATAAAACAATTTATTAATGTCTAACTAACTTTCCTGAATCAATTCTCTCCTCACCTGCGACTTTACCCCACAACGTTCGCTTCCCTCCAAACATTTCTGACAGAAAATTGACAATCATGTCATTATGACACCTGTCATTCTGACAGTTGCAAAGATAAAACAATAACAGAAGCTTAATTTATTGAATTAAACTTAGACCGACAACTGAAACGTTTCAGCAAACAATTTAAGACTGCATGCGATTCTGTTCTCACTTGACAAGGTTTCTGTTACGTTGAAAGACATTGCTGACAGAAAGTTGGCAATCATGTCATTAAGACACTTGTCTTTCTGACAGTTTGCAAAGGTAAAACAATAACGAGAAGTTTAATTCATTAAACGTAGACTAAAAAGTGAAACGGTTTAGCAAATAATTTAAGACTGCAAGCAATTCTGGTTTCACTTGACAAGGTTTCTGTTATGTTGACATTGTTAACAGAAAGTTGGTAATCATGTCATTGCGACACTTGTCATTCTGACAGTTGCAAAGATAAAACAATAATTTAATTGATTAAACTTAGAACGAAAACTGAAACGTTTCAGCAAACAATTTAAGGCTGCGAGTGATTCTTTTCACTTGACAAGGTTTCTGTTACGTTGACAGACATTGCTGACAGAAAGTTGGTAATCATGCTATTATGACACTTGTCATTCTGACAGTTGCAAAGAAAAAACAATAATTTAGTTTATTAAACTTAGAACGCAAACTGAAACGTTTCACCGAACAATTTAAATCTGCGAGTGATTCTGTTCTCACTTGACAAGGCTTCTGTTACATTAATTACTGACAGAAACTCAACAATCAATCCATTACGACAGTTGTCATTCTGACATTTGCAGAGATAAAACAACGAACAGAAGATTAATTTATTAAACTTAGAACGATAAATAATTTAAGATTGCGAACGATTCTGTTTTTACAAAAATATATAATTTATTCACCACTTCGTAAATTGCCACACAGACGCAATGTTTCCCTATCGATTAACGCTGTTCAATTCAAACACTGTGTTATCGTCATCGTCGTCCTCGCTCAAAGGCAACGGCAGAATCTCCGAGTCCTCCCGCCGCGTCAACACGCCATACTTCATCACCATCGACGGGGGCTTGCTACCCCTGCGCAACCTAAAAACAGACGTCTTAAAACTAAATCTTTCGCAAACATTTACTTTACCTGAACATTCGGAAACCGAGGTAGAGCATCAAGAGGAACGTGGCTCCGAGCAATACGTAAAACGCTCTCAGCATGGCTCCTGATTCAAACAAGTCGTTTTTCGTAAAGTTTGGAGTTAGTTTGTTAATCACAGATGGCTGTACCAACTCGGTGCTTTTATTAGTTATCTCCATTGTTTTGTTAACAGGGTTTGGTTTCGGTTGTTTCACCTCGACTACGGTTGCTTGGATGTGTTCTGCTTGCACGGCGTCTAAGTCTACAGAGGGAATCGGAGCTCGCGGTGGCGGGTCGCCTTTTACTTTCAGCTTTTCCTCGGGCGGCACGGACCGAGATTCCTTCTGAACCGAAGAGGTTATGTGCAAAACGCAGAACAAGAAAAGGATCAGCAAAGCCATTTTCGCGAGACGATAATTTGTACGGAGAGGTTTTCAATGCGAAATTTCGGATAGTTTTCTTTAAAGTGCATCTAGAAGGTTTGTTTTGCGATATATTGTTGGCAAATTACAACTCGACATGTCACACTGACAGTTGCTACGGTTATGTTTTGAACTACTCGTTGGTTTTTGAACTACCTGTCACAAATTCGCACTTGTCAAAAACAAAGAAATCGATTGATAAACTATAACTTGCAAAGTAACAATGGATGGTAGGCAACTGGTACAACTGCATATTAATCTTAAATATGTTTTTCCAGGTTTTGTTGGCAAATTCCAAACTCGATATGTCAAACTGCCAGTTGCACCGTAACGCTTTGGACTACTCGTTAGTTTTTGAACTACCTGTCACAAATTTGCACTTGTCAAAAACAAACAAACTATAATTTGTAAAGAAACAATTGAAGGTAGGCAACCGGTACAACTGTAAATTAATCCTAAACATGTTTTTTTTCAGATTTTGTTGCCAAATTCCAAACTCGATATGTCAAACTGACAGTTAATACCGTAACGCTTTGAACTACTTGTTGATTTATGAACTACCTGTCACAAATTTACACTTGTCAAAAACAAACAAACTATAATTTGCAAAGAAACAATGGATGGTAGGCAACCGGTACAACTGCAAATTAATCCTAAACAGGTTCTTCCAGGTTTTGTTGCCAAATTACCAACCCGATATGTCAAACTGACAGTTGCTACCGTAGCGCTTTGAACTACTCGTTGGTTTTTGAACTACCTGTCACAAATTTGCACTTGTCAAAACCAAACAAACTATAATTTGTAAAGAAACAATTGAAGGTAGGCAACCGGTACAACAGCAAATTAATCCTAAACTTGTTTTTTCAGATTTTGTTGCCAAATTCCAAACTCGATATGTCAAACTGACAGTTGCTACCGTAACGCTTTGAACTACTCCTTGCTTTTTGAACTACCTGCCACAAATTTGCACTTGTCAAAAACAAACAAACTATAATTTGTAAAGAAACAATTGAAGGTAGGCAACCGGTACAACTGCAAATTAATCCTAAACATGTTTTTTTCTGATTTTGTTGCCAAATTCCAAACTCGATATGTCAAACTGACAGTTGCTACCGTAACGCTTTGAACTACTTGTTGGTTTTTGAACTACCTGTCACAAATTTGCACTTGTCAAAAACAAACAAACTATAATTTGCAATGAAACAATGGAAGGTAGGCAACCGGTACAACGGCAAATTAATCCTAAACATGTTTTTCCAAATTTAGTTGCCAAATTCCAAACTCGATATGTCAAACTGTCAGTTGCTACCGTAAGGCTTTGAACTACTGGTTGGTTTTTAAACTAAATGTCAAATTCGCACCTGTCAAAAAACAAACAAATCGATTGATAAACTATAATTTGCAAAGAAAAAAATGGATGGTAGGCAACCGGTACAACGGAAAATTAATGCTAAACAGGTTCTTCCAGGTTTTGTTGCCAAATTCCCAACCCGATATGTCAAACTGACAGTTGCTACCGTAACGCTTTGAACTACTCGTTGGTTTTTGAACTACCTGCCACAAATTTGCACTTGTCAAAAACAAACAAACTATAATTTGTAAAGAAACAATTGAAGGTAGGCAACCGGTACAACTGCAAATTAATC
Organism: Phosphuga atrata; assembly: GCA_944588485.1. Lineage (NCBI taxonomy): Eukaryota > Metazoa > Arthropoda > Insecta > Coleoptera > Silphidae > Phosphuga > Phosphuga atrata. Next base: position 29,270,212 of record OX155906.1, read on the forward strand.
CTAAACATGTTTTCAGGTTTTGTTGCAAAATTCCAAACTCGATATGTCAAACTGACAGTTGCTACCGTAACGCTTTGAACTACTTGTTGGTTTTTGAACTACCTGTCACAAATTTGCACTTGTCAAAAACAAACAAACTATAATTTGCAAAGAAACAATTGAAGGTAGGCAACCGGTACAACTGCAAATTAATCCTAAATATTTTTTTTTCATATTTTGATGCCAAATTCCAAACTCGATATGTCAAACTGACAGTTGTCACCGTAACGCTTTGCACTACTAGTTGGTTTTTGAACTACCTGCCACAAATTTGCACTTGTCAAAATTAAACATAAACTATAATTTGCAAAGAAACAATGGAAGGTAAGCAACCGGTACAACTGCAAGTTAATCCTAAACTTATTTTTGCAGATTTAGTTGCCAAATTCCAAACTCAATATGTCAAACTGACAGTTGCTACCATAACGCTTTGAACTACTCGTTGGTTTTTGAACTACCTGTAACAAATTTGCACTTGCCAAAAACAAACATAAACTATAATTTTCAAAGAAATGATGGATGGTAGGCAACCGTTACAACGGCCTATTAATCCTAAACATATTTTTTAAGGTTTTGTTGCCAAATTCCAAACTCGATATGTCAATCTGACAGTTGCTACCATAACGCTTTGAACTACTCGTTGGTTTTTGAACTACCTATCACAAATTTGCACTTGTCAAAAACAAACAAACTATAATTTGCAAAGAAACAATGGAAGGTAGGCAACCGGTACAACTGCGAATTAATCCTAAACATGTTTTCAGGTTTTGTTGCAAAATTCCAAACTCGATATGTCAAACTGTCAGTTGCTACCGTAACGCTTTGAACTACTAGTTGGTTTTTGAACTACCTGTCACAAATTTGCACTTGTCAAAAACAAACATAAACTAAAATTTGCAAAGAAAAAATGGATTGTAGGCAACCGGTACAACTGCAAATTAATCCTAAACATGTTTTTCATAATTTTGTTGCCAAATTCCAAACTCGATATGTCAATCTGACAGTTGCTACCATAACGCTTTCTACTACTCGTTGGTTTTTGAACTACCTATCACAAATTTGCACTTGTCAAACACAAACAAACTATAATTTGTAAAGAAACAATGGAAGGTAGGCAACCGGTACAACGGCGAATTAATCCTAAACATGTTTTTCAGGTTTTGTTGCCAAATTCCAAACTCGATATGACAAACTGTCAGTTGCTACCGTAACGCTTTGAACTACTCATTGCTTTTTGAGCTACCTGTCACAAATTCGCACTTGTCAAAAACAAACAAATCGATTTATAAACTATAATTTGCAAAGAAACAATGGATGGTAGCAACCGGTACAACTGCAAATTAATCATAAACATGTTTTTTTCAGATTTTGTTGCCATATTCCAAACTTGATATGTCAAACTGACGGTTGCTACCGTAACACTATGAACTACTCGTTGGTTTTTGAACTACCTGTCACAAATTTGCATTTGTCATAAACAAACGTAAACTATAATTTGCAAAGAAACAATTGAAGGTAGGCAACCGGTACTGCTGCAAATTAATCCTAAACATCTTTTTCAAAATTTTGTTGCAAAATTCCAAACTCGATATGTCAAACTGACAGTTGCTACCGTAACGCTTTGAACTACTCGTTGAATTTTGAACTACCTGTCACAAATTCGCACCTTTCAAAAAACTAACTAATCGATTGATAAACTATGATTTGCAAATAAACAATGGATGGTAGGCAACCAATACAACGGCAAATTGATCCTAAACATGTTTTTACAGATTTTGTTGCCAAATTTCAAACTCGATATGTTAAACTGACAGTTGCTACCGTAACGCTATGAACTACTCGTTGGTTTTGGAACTACCTGTCACAAATTCGCACTTGTCTAAAACAAACAAATCGATTGATAAACTATAATTTGCAAAGATACAATATATGGTAGGCAACCGGTACAACTGCAAATTAAACATAAACATGTTTTTCAGGTTTTGTTGCTAAATTTCAAACTCAATATGCTAAACTGACAGTTGCTACCGTAACGCTTTGAACCACTAGTTGGATATTGAACTACCTGTCACAAATTTGCACTTGTCAAAAACAAACATAAACTATAATTTGCAAAAAACAATGGATGGTAGGCAACCGGTACAACGGCAAATTGATCCTAAACGTGTTTTTCCGATTTTGTTGGAAATTTCCAAGCTCGATATGTCAAACTGACAGTTGCTACCGTAACGCTTTAAACTACTCGTTGGTTTTTGAACTACTTTGAAACTATAATTTGCAAATAAACAATGGATGGCAGCCAACCAGAACTACTGCAAATTATCCCAAACAAGTTTTTCAGGTTTTGTTGCCAAATTACAAACTCGTTGTTTCAAACTGACAGTTGCTACCGTAACGTTTTGAACTACTCGTTGCTTTTTGAACTACCTGTCACAAATTCGCACTTGTCAAAAACAAACAAATCGATTGATAAACTATAATTTGTAACGAAACCACACGCAATAGACGTTAGGCAACCAATAAAACAGCTAATTAAACTAATTTTTTAGGTTATAAAAGCATAATTTTCGCATGGGAATCGTCGTTAAACGACGTCGATAATTGAACGAAAGATACGGTTATGGCCAACAGAAACATCGACGAGAGCATCAGGAAACCGAGAAGAACCAAAGGCACGCCGTTCTACTTCCAAAGAAATCTTTACTCCCTAGCCGTCATCGCTCTCGGAGGAGTCTCCTGGTACCTATACGAGTAAGAAATATTGACATCTAATCCCAACCCGTTCCATCCATGGCTCTACAACCCGGGTGGGTCTTGGCCGCCTCAACAATTCTCCTCCAGTCTCTCTGATCCTGAGTGGCTTCTTCCCAGTTGAGCATCCCCAGGGAGCAATCCGAACCAGTTGCTACATCTTTATTGATTGGTTGCTAGGTTATTCCGGCCAGTTGCTCTGTGTTCCTTCTTGTTTGCTTATGGCCCATTAAAAGCTTGGGCACTTTTTCGTTGTTTTACTCATTTCCGTTTAATTCTATCACACTTCGAGGCCTCACTTTCCGTGTTCATAGAAAGTGTTAATTTCTGAGGTTTTCTGTTTGGAGAACCCCATGCAGGTTTTCACTGCACCTCAGGAGCATTGGTCTTGTTACCAGGATTACCTAACATTGAGGTTAGAATCTCGGGTTTGTGTAAGAGCCATAAGTAGAGGTGTACGAGAGTTTGTGAACTGTTTCTTCCGAGTTCTCGTCCACTGGTATGCATGCACTATCCCAATATGTTACAATTGATTGGTTGCTATGTTTGTTATTCTGACATTAGCTGTGTGACATTTTGTAGGTTGTGGCCGGAGACTCGTAAGTTGAAGAAGAGTTTACGGGAAGGGAAACTGGAGTATTCGCCGGAGGTGCAGCAACATATTCTGTCGATGCGCCTGGGGGTGAAAGACCCGGCATTGGAGGGTGTTTTGCTGAAGTTGCAGCAGAAGCAGCAGAGGCAGCAGGATGCGGAGAAGCCGCAGCCGTGGTACAGCAAAGTCTTCTCGCCTTCAGCTTAAGAAGACGAGCGGGGAGGAGGGGGTTAATCTAGATAGGTGATCGTGTTGTAGAATGTGGTAATAAATACGAGTTTTTGATTTTGTTCGTTTTAGTTCTGAGGGCATTTCTAAGTATTTTTTGCGCAAGGTTCCACAGTCTCCTTACAAATCTTGTTCCTTGACCGAGATCAAAACGATTGAGAACGACGATGAGGGTGATTTCAAGTCGCCTGTCAAACTGGCTAGGATTTTCACAAGTCCAAGCTCCTCCAAAGCCAAACCGAAGAGGAAGTACACGAAAAAGAAGAGCAAGGAGAACTTAGTGCAGAAGAGTCTTCAAGATAACTTTTCTTCCTCAGGCTGCAACCCCGAACATCTCCAACTTGCCTTGGCCTTGTCTAAATCCGAGCAAACCAAACAAAATGATGACAGCGAAGATGAAGACGTTATACCTGTGTATCCTTCCACGCAGGAAATTAACGAACACAACAAAACAACCCTTGAGAAGTTCAGATTCAAAACTACAAATCCTTATTACGATCCTCCTAAAACTATCGAAGTAAGAAGCAAAATATTTAAAAATATGACAATGTATTATTGAGATTTGACATCTATCATTTGACATAGAGATTTGACATCTGTAATTTGACATACAGAGATTTGACACCTGTCAAATTTAATATATAGAGATTTGACTCCTGTCATTTGACATACAGAGATTTGACAGCTGTCAAATTGAATATATAGAGATTTGACACTTGTCATTTGACATATAGAGATTTCATACCTGTCATTTGACATACAGAGATTTGACACCCGTCATTTAACAGCTGTCATATTTAATATATAGAGATTTGACACCTGTCATTTGACATAGAGATTTTAACTCCTGTCATTTTAAATACAGAGATTTAAAACCTGTCATTTGACAGGTGTCAAATTTCATATATAGAGATTTGACACCTGTCACTTGACATATAGAGATTTTTACACCTGTCATTTGGCAACTGTCAAATTTAATATATAGAGATTTAACACCTGTCATTTGACAACTGTCAAATTGAATATATAGAGATTTAACACCTGTCATTTGACAACTGTCAAATTTAATATATAGATTTAACATCTGTCATTTGACATATAGAGATTTTAACTGCTGTCATTTGACATACAGAGATTTAACATCTGTCATTTGACATATAGAGATTTTAACTGCTGTCATTTGTCATACAAAGATTTAACATCTGTCATTTGACAGGTGTCAAATTTAATATATAGAGATTTGACACTTGTCATTTGACATATAGAGATTTTATACCTGTCATTTGACATACAGAGATTTGACACCCGTCATTTGACAGCTGTCAAATTTAATATATAGAGATTTGACTCCTGTCATTTGACATAAAGAGATTTGACAGCTGTCAAATTGAATATATAGAGATTTGACACTTGTCATTTGACATATAGAGACTTTATACCTGCTTTTGACATACAGAGATTTGACACCCGTCATTTGACAGCTGTCAAATTTAATATATAGAGATTTGACACCTGTCATTTGACATAGAGATTTTAACTCCTGTCATTTGACATACAGAGATTTGACACCTGTCATTTGATAGGTGTCAAATTTCATATATAAAGATTTGACATATAGAGATTTTAACACCTGTCATTTGACAACTGTCAAATTTAATATATAGAGATTTGGCAGCTGTCATTTGACATATAGAGATTTTAACTCCTGTCATTTGACATATAGAGGTTTAACACCTGTCATCTGACAAGTGTCAAATTTAATATATACAGATCTGACACCTGTCATTTGACATACAGAGATTTTAACACCTGTCATTTGACATCTGTGAAATTTAATATATAGAGATTTGACACCTGTCATTTGACATATAGAGATTTTAACACCTGTCATTTGACAACCGTCAAATTTAATATATAGAGATTTATCACCTGCCATTTGACAACTGTCAAATTTAATATATAGAGATTTAACACCTGTCATTTGACATAAATAGATTTTAACTCCTGTCATTTGACATACAGAGATTTAACATCTGTCAATTGACAGGTGTCAAATTTAATATATAGAGATTTGACACCTGTCATTTGACATAGATTTTAACACCTGTCATTTGACAACTGTCAAATTTAATATATAGAGATTTAACACCTGCCATTTGACAACTGTCAAATTTAATATATAGAGATTTAGCACCTGTCATTTGACATAAAGAGATTTTAACTCCTGTCATTTGACATACAGAGATTTAACATCTGTCAATTGACAGGTGTCAAATTTAATATATAGAGATTTGACACCTGTCATTTGACATATAGAGATTTTAACACTCACTGTCATTTGACAGTCAACACAGTGTTAAGTTTAACAGTCTAACTGTCCTTTGACAACTGTCAAATTTAATATATAGAGATTTAACACCTGCCATTTGACAACTGTCAAATTTGATATATAGAGATTTAACACCTGTCATTTGACATAAAGAGATTTTAACTCCTGTCATTTGACATACAGAGATTTAACATCTGTCAATTGACAGGTGTCAAATTTAATATATAGAGATTTGACACCTGTCATTTGACATAGAGATTTTAACACCTGTCATTTGACAACTGTAAAATTTAATTATAGAGATTTGACATATAGAGATTTTAACACCTGTCATTTGACAACTGTCAAATTTAATGTATAGAGATTTGACACCTTTCATTTGACATATAGATATTTTAACAACTGTCAAATTTAATATATAGAGATTTGACACCTGTCATTTGACATAGAGAGATTTTAACACCTGTCATTTGACATCTGTCAAGTTTAATATATAGAGATTTTACACCTGTCGTTTGACAAATAGTGATTTTAACACCTGTCATTTGACATACAGAGATTTAATACCTGTCATTTGACAGGTGTCAAATTTAATATATAGATTTGACACCTGTCATTTGACATATACAGATTTTAACAGCTGTCATTTGACAGCTGTCAAATTTAATATATAGAGATTTGACCCCTGTCATTTGACATATATAGATTTTAACACCTGTTATTTGACATACAGAGATTTAATACCTGTCATTTGACAGGTGTTCAATTTAATATATAGAGATTTGACACTTGTCATTTGACATAGAGATTTTAACACTTGTCATTTGCCAGCTGTCAAATTTAATACATAGAGATTTGACATATAGAGATTTTAACACCTAGCATTTGACATACACAGATTTGACAACTGTCAATTGACAGCTTTCAAATTTAATATATAGAGATTTGACCCCTGTCATTTGACATATATAGATTTTAACACCTGTCATTTGACATACAGAGATTTAATACCTGTCATTTGACAGGTGTTCAATTTAATATATAGAGATTTGACACTTGTCATTTGACATAGAGATTTTAACACCTGTCATTTGACAGCTGTCAAATTTAATACATAGAGATTTGACATATAGAGATTTTAACACCTGTCATTTGACATACACAGATTTAACACCTGTCCTATAACAGGTGTCAAGTTTAATATATAGAGATTTGACACCTGTCATTTGACAAATAGAGATATAACACCTGTCATTTGACATATAGATTTGCCCCTTGTCATTTGACAGTTATCAAATCTATGTCATTTTTATGTCAAGTCTGACATTTCTTTTTGTTTTTAGGTGAATAAACGTAGAAAGCGTTCTAGATTCCAATATGTGACGCCAGTGTTGCGTACGAGGACGGAACAGGAACGACAGGACTTGATAAACGCAAAAATTTCTCAAATCTTATCCGATCTGCCAGATTCCGGGGAAGGCTTGCCTACGAATGATTTGCAAGTGGACAGCGAGTCTCTGCAGAGTCTGCACTGCAAAAGCTCGCGCGTTTTCAAATCGGACAGGATAACCAATTTCTACGTGAGCAGTTTGGGATTCCAGAGAGACGAGGCCTGGGTCTGCGGCAAGCTGCTCAAAAACTGGGACACCATTCCCGGCAGAGAAATCTCACCCATCAGAAAACACTCAACAGAACTGTCAATGTCACCTGTCAAACAAGCAGAACTGTCAGTGTCACCTGTCAAACAAACAGAACTGTCACCTGTCAAACCAACGGAACTGTCAATGTCACCTGTCAAACAAACAGAACTTTCAATGTTATCTGTCAAAGAAACAGAACTGTTAATGTCACCTATCAAACAAACAGAACAGTTAATGTCATCTGTCAAACAAACAGAACAGTTAACGTCAGCTGTCAAACAAACAAAACTGTTAATGTCATCTGTCAATCAAACAGAACTGTCAATGTCACCTGTCAAACAAACAGAACTTTCAACCTCATCTGTCAAACAAACCGAACTTTCAATGTCATCTGTCAAACAAACAGAACTGTCAATGTCACCTGTTAAACAAACAGAACTTTCAATGTCATTTGTCAAGCAAACAGAACTGTCAATGTCACCTGTCAAACAAACAGAACTATTAATGTCATCTGTCAAACAAACAGAACAGTTAACATCACCTGTCAAACAAACAAAACTGTTAATGTCTCATATCAAAGAGACAAAACCCTCGACATCTCTTCTAAAAAAACAAAGAGAAACTCTTGTCAAACAAAGAGAACTCTTAATGTCTCCTGTCAAGAAGAGAGAACCTTCGACATCTCTTGTCAAACAAACTGAACTGTTAATGTCCCCTGTCAAAAAAACAGAACAGTTAACGTCAGCTGTTAAACAAACAAAATTGTTAATGTCTCATGTCAAAGAGACAGAACCCTCGACATCTCTTGTAAAACAAACTGACAAACAAAGAGAACTGTTAATGTCTCCTGTCAAAAAGAGAGAACCTTCGACATCTCTTGTCAAACAAACTAAACTGTTAATGTCCCCTGTCAAACAAACAGAGCTGTCAAAGTCGTTTTTGAAACAATCAGAATTGTCAAAATCTCATGTCAAAGTGATAGATGTCATAGAACTATCATCTGACAGTTCGGATGATGGTGAAAAGTGTCAAATTTCATTGAAATGCATTCGCAGTGTGTCACCTGACTTATTCGACTCGGAAGATGAAATTTGTAATAATGACATCTATTGCAATGACATTTGTTCGGAGAGAAATATCATAAGCGATGTTATTAATTGTCATGATGATGATGAAAGGAATTCTGTGAATCGTGATTGTCAGATTGACACTAAATGTGTTGCTGAAACCATGCAGCCAAGTCAAAATGACAATAAGTGTAATACATCTCAAAGTGACAGTAAATGTCATAATGACAATTTAAGTGAAAATGACAGTGTTTGTCACAATGACAATATAAGTGAAAATGACAGTGTTTGTTACAATGACAATATAAGTGAAAATGACAGTGTTTGTCACAATGACAATATAAGTGAAAATGACAGTATTTGTGACAATGAGGTATTGAATGTCTGTCACATAGAAGATGGTATGGAGACGAGTTTCATGATTTCTCCGATCATTTCGAAATTTAAACGGAAAAGGAAAATTCCACCTGTCATTGATAACGGCGTGTGTCACTTTGAAAGTTACTTCGACGACGAGATTCGTTTGTCACAAAAATGCCTGGAAAACTATAAGACAGATGTCAGCAAATCTAAAATTGACAGAGTGACAGATGTGTCAGTGTCTAGAAACAGAAAGACGCATGCACAGTCTGAGAGAACTCTAAATAAAGATGACATTGACAGAGTGACAAATCTGTCAGTGTCTAGAAACAGAACGACGCATGCGCAGACTGAGAGATCTCTAAATAAAGATGACATTGACAGAGTGACAGATCTGTCAGTGTCTAGAAACAGAACAACGCATCCGCAGACTGAGAGAACTCTAGATAAAGATGACATTGACAGAGTGACACATCTGTCAGTGTCTAGAAACAGAACGACGCATGCGCAGACTGAGAGAACTCTAAATAAAGATGACATTGACAGAGTGACAGATCTGTCAGGGTCTAGAGACAGATTGACAGATAGACAGACTGAGAAAACTCTAGATAAAGATGTCATTGACGTAGTGACACATGTGTCTAGAGACAAATCGCTGGAAAGACAGACTGAGAAAATTCCAGATAAAGATGACTTTGATAGAGTGACAGATCTGTCTGTGTCTAGAGACAAATCGACAGATAGACAGACCAAGAAAACTCTAGATAAAGATGACACTGTCCCAGTGACAGATCTGTTTGTGCCTAGAGATAGATCAACGGATAGACAGGCCAAGAAAACTCTAGATAAAGATGACACTGTCCCAGTGTCAGATCTGTCTGTGTCTAGTGATAGATCAATTGATAGACAGGCTGAGGAAACTCTAGATAAAGATGTCATAGACAGAGTGACAGATCTGTCTGTATCTAGAGACAGATTGACGCATAGACAGACTAAGAAAACTTTAGATAAAGATGTCATTGACAGAGTGACAGATCTGTCTGTGTTTATAGATAGAACGACGGATAGTCAAACTGTCACATTTTTACAAAATTCAGTTTTAAATGATGTATGTGAATCTGTCAGTGTCGAAGTGACAGATGACAGTATTGAGGTTATTAGCGTAAAGGATAGTGAGAGCAGCTTGGACGTGCCAGAGACAGAAACGCAACAACAGAACGTCAACGTTGGGGATGATTTAGACCTAACCGCGTTGATACGATCATTGGAAGACGGAAACCGCCTTAACAAACCTGTCAAAGTGACAAGTGATTATGCAACCAAACTAACAGATGTCAATATGACAACCAAACTGGATTACGATATGCAATCATCCAGTCAAGTGTCAAATTTGAATGTCACTGAATTTGTTAATGATATATTGCGAGATGATTCTAACAGCTCGGATGATACCATCTTGAATCTCTCACAGCGGATCGAAAACTTCAAAGTCAATTATAAACAGCGACTGTCATATGACAACAAAGAACAGTCATTTGACAACGAAGTGTCAGATGGCGAAATGACCAAAAAGTTTTCGAGACACAATTCCATGGAGTCTAACTTCAGTCAAGACAGCGTGTATATAAGCGACGAAGAGTTGAACTATTCTTGCGTTTACGTCACACCTAAACGACAAAATAATCAGTGTCAAACTGACAATTATGATGATCATTGTCATGATGAATGTGTACGGGAGGAAATTGTTGATCAAAATGATGATATGTGTCAATTAGACAGATTGGTTGATCCAATCGTTTACGTCACGCCTAAACGCCAAAACTACGATGATCGGAGTCAAACTGACAATTATAATGACCATTGTCATTTTGATAGACAGGATGAAAGTGAACGGGAAGAAATTGTTGATCAAAATGATATGTGTCAATTTGACAGATTGGTTGATCCAATCGTTTACGTCACGCCTAAACGTCAAAACTACGATGATCGGGCTCAAACTGACAATTATGATGACCATTGTCATTTTGAATATGAAAGGGAGAAAATTGTTGATCAAAACGATGAGTTTGATGTTATGTGTCAATTTGACAAATTGGTTCATCCAAGAGTTCGCGATTTGTCAACGAAGAAATCGATTTTTGGCAAAGCAGCAGGAATCCTAAATGATAAATGTCAAAGTTTGACTTCAATGAGCGATTGTCAAGTTGTCACGTCTACAAAGATAGATGATGAGATGATTGCCGAAGTGACAAAGAACAATAAATGTCAAAGTTTGACAACCAGCAAGGCTTCAGTGAGTGATTGTCAAGTTGTGACGCCTACAAAGACGGATGACGCGATGATTGTCAAAGTGAGAGACGTCACACCGATGCCGGAATACGATCGGATGAATTCGCCCGAGATCGTCGCCGAGCTGTCAAAATTCGGCTTGAAGAGACTCAAACGGAAGAAGGGCGTCCAACTGCTCAAGTACCTCTACGAGTCCACGCATCCCGTGCTCGAGGAGGACGACAACGACACACAAACTGTCAAAAGGAGGAAAATATTCGTCCAAGAAACAGAAAATTGTCAAAATATTGAAAACATTCATAAAGATGTAAATGCTGGGTAAATTTGATGACGTAAAAGTTATGTCAAATAACGGACAGATTGACATATGTCAAATAAATGACAGATTGATTTGTCAAGTAAATCACAGATTGACATGTCATTTATGTCTACCTGTCATTTATTTCACATATGTCAATCTGTCATTTATTTGACATATGTCAATCTGTCATTTACTAAATGACATTGATTTGTCAAAAAAATGACAGATTGATATGTCAAATAAATGACAGATACACATGTCAAATATATGACAGATTGACATGTCATTTATCTCACATATGTCAATTTGTCATTTATTTGACTTATCAATCTGTCATTTACTAAATAACAGATTGATTTGTCAAATATATGACAGATTGATGTCAAATAAATGACAGATTGATGTCAAATAAATGACAGATTGATGTCAAATAAATGGCAGATTGACATGTCAAATATATGACAGATTGACATGTCATTTATGTCTACCTGTCATTTGTCTCACATTAGTCAATCTGTCATTTATTTGACATATCAATTTGTCATTTACTAAAAGACAGATTGATTTGTCAAAAAAATGACAGATTGATATGTCAAATAAATGACAGATTCACATGTCAAATAAATGACAGATTGACATGTCAAATATATGACAGATTGACATGTCATTTATGTCTACCTGTCATTTGTCTCACGTTAGTCAATCTGTCATTTATTTGACAAATCAATCTGTCATTTACTAAATGACAGATTCATTTGTCAAATAAATGACAGATTGATATGTTAAATAAATGACAGATTAACATGTCAAATATATGACAGATTGACATGTCAAATATATGACAGATTGACATGTCATTTATGTCTGCCTGTCATTTATTTCACATATGTCAAATAAATGACAGATTGAGATATGCCAGATAAATGACAGATTGATATGTCAAATATATGACAGATTGACATGTCATTTATGTCTACCTATCATTTATCTGACATATGTCAATCTGTCATTTATTTGACATATGAATCGGTCATTTACTAAATGACAGATTGATTTGTCAAATAAATGACAGATTAACATGTCAAACATATGACAGATTGACATGTCATTTATGTCTACCTGTCAATTATCTGACATATGTCAATCTGTCATTTATTTGACATATCAATCTGTCATTTACTAAATGACAGATTGATTTGTCTAATAAATGATAGATTGATATGTCAAATAAATGACAGATTGACATGTCAAATATATGACAGATTGACATGTCATTGATGTCTACCTGTCATTTATCTGACATATGCAAATCTGTCATTTATTTGACATATCAATCTGTCATTTACTAAATGACAGATGGATTTGTCAAATAAATGACATATGTCAAATAAATGAAAGATTGACATGTCAAATATATGACAGATTGACATGTCATTTATGTCTAGCTGTCATTTATCTGACATATGTCATTTATTACATACACATTACAATCTGTCATTTATTTGACATATTAATCTGTCATTTACTAAACGACAGATTGATTTGTCAAATAAATGACAGATTGATATGTCAAATAAATGACAGATTGATATGTCAAATATATGACAGATTGACATGTCATTTATGTCTACCTGTCATTTATCTGACATATGTCAATCTGTCATTTATTTGACATAGCAATCTGTCATTTACTAAATGACAGATGGATTTGTCAAATAAATAACAGATATGTCAAATAAATGACAGATATATCAAATAAAAGACAGATTGACATGTCAAATATATGACAGATTGACATGTCATTTATGTCTAGCTGTCATTTATCTGACATATATCAATTTGTCATTTATTTGACATATTAATCTGTCATTTACTAAATGACAGATGGATTTATCAAATAAATGACAGATTGACATGTCAAATATATGACATATTGACATGTCATTTATGTCTACCTGTCATTTATGTGACATATGTCAATCTGTCATTTATTTGACATATCAATTTGTCATTTACTAAAAGACAGATTGATTTGTCAAATAAATGACAGATTGATATGTCAAATAAATGACAGATTGACATGCCAAATATGTGACAGATTGACATGTCATTTATGTCTAGCTGTCATTTATCTGACATATGTTAATCTGTCATTTATTTGACATATTAATCTGTCATTTACTAAACGACAGATTGATTTGTCAAATAAATAACAGATTGATATGTCAAATATATGACAGATTGACATGTCATTTATGTCTACCTGCCATTTATCTGACATATGTCAATCTGTCATTTATTTGACATATCAATTTGTCATTTACTAAAAGACAGATTGATTTGTCAAATAAATGACAGATTGATATGTCAAATAAATGACAGATTGACATGCCAAATATATGACAGATTGACATGTTATTTATGTCTACCTGTCATTTATCTGACATATGTTAATCTGTCATTTATTTGACATATTAATCTGTCATTTACTAAACGACAGATTGATTTGTCAAATAAATGACAGATTGATATGTCAAATAAATGACAGATTGATATGTCAAATATATGACAGATTGACATATCATTTATGTCTACCTGTCATTTATCTGACATATGTCAATCTGTCATTTATTTGACATATCAATCTGTCATTTACTAAATGACAGATTGATTTGTCAAATAAATGACAGATTGATATGTCAAATAAATGACAGATTGACATGTCAAATATATGACAGATTGACGTGTCATTTATGCCTACCTGTCATTTATCTGACAGATTGATTTGTCAAATAAATCACAGATGAACATGTCAAATATATGACAGATTGACATGTCATTTATGTCTACCTGTCATTTATCTCAAATATGTCAATCTGTTATTTATTTGACATATCAATCTGTCATTTACTAAATGACAGATTGATTTGTCAAATAAATGACAGGTTGATATGTCAAATAAATGACAGATTGACATGTCAAATATATGACAGATTGACATTTCATGTATGTCTACCTGTCATTTATCTCAGATATGTCAATCTGTCATTTATTTGACATATCAACATGTCATTTACTAAATGACAGATTGATTTGTCAAATAAATGACAGATTGATATGTCAAATAAATGACAGATTGACATGTCAAATATATGACAGATTGACATGTCAAATATATGACAGATTGACATGTCATTTATGTCTACCTGTCATTTATCTCACATATGTAAATCTGTCATTTATTTGACATATCAACATGTCATTTACTAAATGACAGATTGATTTGTCAAATAACAGATTGATATGTCAAATAAATAATAGATTGTCATGTCAAATATATGACAGATTGACATGCCATTTATGTCTACCTGTCATTTATCTGACATACATCAATCTGTCATTTATTTGATATATCAATCTCATTTATTGACAATTTTGATATCTCATGTTGTTGTAGGGAGAATGTGGAAGATATGATATTTGAGAGGAAGACGTCAAAGAAGATACACTCGTGTCAGTTGCCATTGCATGTGGCCTTCCACAACCTGGTGGCATCGCAGCAAGTGATCCGGGAGTTGATCCTGCTGTATGAGCCGTTGCAGGTGGAGGTTATCTACGACATGCTCAAACAACACGGACACAAATACCACATACAAGTAGATCGCATACAGGTCATGTGTGTCAAATCATAAAGCAATTTGTGTTTTAGGATTTGGTATCGTTCCTCGACAGGAAATGCATCACCTTCCGGCTAGCTCCAAGAAAAACTGCACGTATTTAATTTTAATCTAGTCTATTAATTTCACCCCTTTTATTACAAATAAACCCTATTTTACATTTTAATCTTCGAGGTGATTCCTTCCACTAATCTTACAAAAATAACGATTTATTTCATCAAGCTCAACCAGTCACCGTCAACTTGTTTTGTGTCCATAGCAACTAGCTACGGAGACAAAGCAAAATCTTGCTATGGCCTTGTTAAATCGCCACAGCAGCTTACATCTCTTTATTCTTCTGTTTGATCTTGTAGTCGGACAACGCAGCTTTGATAGCGTCCTCGGCTAACATGGAGCAGTGCAGCTTGACGGGAGGCAAAGACAACTCCTTGGCGATATCTGTGTTTTTGAGTTGCAGAGCTTGATCGACAGTCTTGCCCTTGACCCATTCAGTCGCTAACGAGCTGCTGGCTATGGCCGATCCACAACCGAAGGTCTTGAATTTGGCATCGACGATCTTCCCATGCTCGTCGACTTTGATCTGGAGCTTCATGACGTCTCCGCAGGCTGGGGCTCCGACTAGCCCAGTTCCCACGTTGGAATCCTGCTTGTCCATCGATCCCACGTTCCTGGGGTTCTCGTAGTGGTCGATCACGTTGGGGTGGTAGTTGGCTGAAAGGATCTTCAGCGGGGTCTTGGTCAGGCTGAGGAGCCTTCGGGAGGTGTTGAGGGCCATTGCGAATTTATTTTCTTGCAGGAACCAAAAAATGCACAACTTCTGACAGAATGTTGCGTATTATTTTGACGTTTACAACGCGACCTTGATTTGAAATAAGCGGAATCGTTGCAACAACTTCAGTTATTTAGTGATTTTTTTGTGACAGGTTGGTAACAATCAACTTTGAAAATAATCCTTGTCTGAAAGATTCGCAAATAACTCGAAAACTAAACGGAATTTTGGAAAATGTTTCAAATAAAAGTTGCGGAAAATTGAATTTTCTATAGGAAAGCATCGTGGTTTGTAAGGTTTAATCTACAGAATTTCTGCAAAAATTGAAATTCTCAAAACTGGAAACAAGTAAGAACTTTGCGTTCCAACCGGAAGCGCCAGTCAAAACTCAAAAACCGTTTTGGAATCTTCAATTCAACGTGTTTAAGACAAAAGTTTGCGTTTTGCAAAAACTTGCGGATTAAGCAAGATATCGAGCAAACAAGACAAGTCCAAAAATTTAGTTTGTCTTTGATGGGTTACATTTTGAGGCTTGATATTTTCAGAACCGGAAATGACAGCCAAAATTTAAAAACCGTTTCGTAATCCTCAAGTCAACGCGTTTAAGACGTAAGTTTGCGTTTTGTAAAAACTTGCGAATTAAGGAAGTTATCGAGCAAACAAGACAAGTCTAAAAATTTGGTTTCTTTTTGAGAGGTTTCACTTTGAGGCTTGATATTTTCAGAACCGGAAGTGCAGGCTAAAATTCAAAAACCGTTTTGGAATCTTCAATTCAACGCGCTTAAGACGGAAGTTTGCGTTTTGCAAAAATTTGCGGATTAAGGAAGATATCCAGCAAGTAAGTTAACTCCAAAAATTTAGTGTGTCTTTGAGAGGTTTCACTTTGCGGCTTGATATTTTCAGAACCGGAAGCTCAGGCCAAAATTCAAAAATCGTTTTAGAAACTTCAATTCAACTCGTTTAAGGTGCAAGTTTGAGTTTTGCAAAAACTTGCGGATTAAGCAATATATCGAGCAAACAAGACAAGTCCAAAAAATTAGTTTGTCTTTGAGGGGTTTCATTTTAAGGCTTGATATTTTCAGAACCGGAAGTGCCAGCCAACATTCAAAAGCCGTTTTGGAATCTTCAATTCAACGCATTTAAGACGGAAGTTTGCATTTTTCAAAAACTTGCGAATTAAGGAATATATAGAGCAAACAAGAGAAGTCTAAATATTTAGTTTGCCTTTGATAAATTTCATTTCGAGGTTTTATATTTTCAGAACCGAAAATGGCAGCGAAAATTCAAAAACCGTTTTGGAATCTTCAAATCAACACGTTTAAGCCAAAAGTTTGGGTTTTGCAAAAACTTTCGGATTAAGGAAGATATCGAGCAAACAAAATAACTCTAAAAATTTAGTTTGTCTTTGAGAAGTTTCATTTTGAGGCTTGATATTTTCAAAACCGGAAGTGGCAGCCAACATTCAAAAACCGTTTTGGAATCTTAAATTCAACGCCTTTAAGACGCAAGATTGCGTTTTGCAAAAACTTGCGGATTAAGGAAGATATCGAGCAAACAAGGTAAGTCTAAAAGTTTAGTTTGTCTTTGGGAGGTTTCATTTTGAGGCTTGATATTTTCAGAACCGGAAGTGCAGGCCATAATTCAAAAACCGTTTTGGAATCTTAAATTCAACTCGTTTAAGTTGTAAGTTTGCGTTTTGCAAAATCTTGCGGATTAAGCAAGACATCGAGCAAACAAGACAAGTCCAAAAATTTAGTTTGTCTTTGATGGGTTACATTTTGAGGCTTGATATTTTCAGAACCGGAAGTGCCAGCCAAAATTCAAAAACCGTTTTGGAATCTTCAATCCAACGCGTTTAAGATGTAAGTTTGCGTTTTGCAAAAACTTGCGGATTTAGCAAGATATTGAGCAAACAAGACAAGTCTAAAGATTTACTTTGTATTTGAGGGGTTTCATTTTGAGGCTTGATATTTGCAGAACCGGAAGTGGCAGCTGCAATTCAAAAACCGTTTTGGAATCTTCAATTCAACGCGTTTAAGACGCAAGTTTGCGTTTTGTAAAAACTTACGGATTAAGGAAGATATCGAGCAAACAAGACAAGTCTAAAAATTTAGTTTGTCTTTGAGAGTTTTCATTTTGAGGCTTGATATTTTCAGAACCGGAAGTGGCAGCTGCAATTCAAAAACCGTTTTGGAATCTTCAATTCAACGCGTTTAAGATAAAACTTTGTGTTTTGAAAAACCTTGCGGATTAAGGAAGATATCGAGCAAACAAGATAACTCTAAAAATTTAGTTTGTCTTTGAGAGTTTTCATTTTGAGGCTTGATATTTTCAAAACCGGAAGTGACAGCCAAAATTCAAAAACCGTTTTGGAATCTTCAATTCAACTCGCTTAAGACGCAAGTTTGCGTTTTTCAAAAACTTGCGGATTAAGCAAGATATCGAGCAAACAAGACAAGTCTAATTATCTAGTTTGTCTTTGAGAAGTTTCAATTTGAGGCTTAATATTTTCAGAACCGGAAGTGCCAGCTAAAATTCAAAAACCGTTTTGGAAACTTCAATTCAACGCGTTTAAGACGCAAGCCTGCGTTTTACAAAAACTTGCGGATTAAGGAAGATATCGAGCAAACAAGACAAGTCCAAAATTTGGTTTGTTTTTGAGAGACTTCATTTTGAGGCTTGATATTTTCTGAACAGGAAGTGCCACCCGAAATTCAAAAACGGTTTTAGAATCTTCAATCTAAAACGTTTGAGGTAAAGGTTTTGGGTTTTGAAAAATCTCGTGGATTAAGGAAGATATGAAACAAATAAGGCGAGTCTACGCATTTCGTTTTGTTTTTTGATGCTTGCAGTTTGAGGCTTCATATTTTAAGAATTAGAATTCGTAGGAAAAAGCTAAGGATAGATTTGGATTCAGCGTTTCTCAATCTACAAAACGCAACAAAACGTTTGTGCCGATTTTGTAAGTTTTATGGCTTTCGCAATATTTTGGGAAATGTGAGTTTCGGGAATTCTGACTGTGAACGCGCGTAACTCCTTTACGGTATAAGCTGAAAGCGAGATTAGGGTATTTTTGGATTCGGGCGAAAATCAGCTTTATTACCCCTTTGTTTGATTTTGGGAAAACCGGCCAGTTTTGCGAAAAATCGTGAATATTCGTCGTTTTGTATGGAGATTTGCATCAGCTCGGTGGGTGTCGTTAATCCGATTCCGGGCGAGAATTACTAGAAATTCTCTACCTGTTCATATACGCAACAAAAGATCGGTAAATTCGGCGAAAATTTTGCGAAATTGCAAAAACGGTGCGTATTAACATTGCAAATTTATGCATCTTATCCCTTTTTATTACATTTTAGTTCATTCTTGTGCAAAGGAATTTAATTTAATAAAACAACTGATATTTTGCCAACTTTATTGCAAAAATATTGCAAATTTATTGCAAAAATTTGAATTTTATTTACCTTTGACAGAGTAGTTTGCAAGTTTGGTTGCCTATACCGCAACACTCAAAATTGGCTTGACGGCCATTCCTAACAAGTTTACGCAGTTTCTAGCTCACATTTTAACATGAAAATGAGCCGGAACGAAGCCTTGTCCAACTTTATCGAAAGAATCCACGCCAATTTAAATTTGGCTGTTAAACATCTACATGATTGTTGTGAGCTGGGTAGCCTACGTTGCACGAAATAAAAAGTCAACGAAGATGTAAGCTAAACAAAAATAAGTTTTGAAAAACGGCGTTATTTTTTAAAATATAAGGAATCTTGGTATGAGTTAATATAATCCATAAACTAGATTAAATTATCTTTAAAATGATATACGACACGACTACGTTGCCTTAAGACTCACTCAACAATCGTAGTTTGAAAATTGATTGTGAGATTTGCGCAACGATTTCTAAAATTCGTTATATCTTCGAAAATATTAGAAATATTGAAATGAGTTAAAGACGTGGGTAAATTAGATTAAATTATCTACAAAATGAGGTATAACACAATCAAATCGCGTTGGAATTAATTGAGATATAGCTCAACTAATCTCCGATTCGTGTGTATATCTAAATGTGATAAACAGGACGACCACTCAGTTATTAGACTAGATAGAACGTTCTAGTTTTCGGTATTGTCTAGATAATTTAGTAAACTAGCAACGGCTCGAGTTTCCGTTTAAAATCTCTTGTATTAACCGCGGCGTTCAAGATTTAGTCCATTGAGGTCGCATTTGCTAAGACGAATTCGATTTTGAAACTAACCAAGGTTGAGACGACAACCACTCAGTTATTAGACTAGATGGAACGTTCTGGTTTTCGGCATTGTGTAGATAATTTAATAAACCAGCAACGGTGCGAGTTTCCGCTCAAAATCTCTTGTATTAACCGAGGCATTGAAGATTTAGTTCATTGAGGTCGCATTTGCAAAGACGAATTCGATTGGGAAACTGGGCAAGGTTGAGACGACAACCACTCAGTTATTAGACTAGATGGAATGTTGCAGTTTTTGGCATTGTCTAGATAATTTACAAAACTAGCAACGGTACGAGTTTCCGCCCAAAATCTCTTGTATTAACCGAGGCATTCAAGATTTAGTCCACTGAGGTCGCATTTGCCAAGACGAATTCGATTGGGAAACTAGGCAAGGTTGAGACGACAACCACTCAGTTATTAGACTAGATGGAACGTTCTGGTTTTCGGCATTGTGTAGATAATTTAGTAAACTAGCAACGGTGCGAGTTTCCGTTGAAAATCTCTTGTATTAACCGAGGCATTGAAGATTTAGTTCATTGAGGTCGCATTTGACGCATTGAGACGAAACAGTTGATGACCGCGTATTTATTGGCGGCAAAGTATAATCGCTTTGGTGATATCAGGAGGATGTTGAGAGAGGCCGAGTTGCAGAACAAGGCAGATATCAGGCGGCTGTGCCTGCGATTGCGGCAGACGCACACGCACTCCCACAAGGACTGATGCGTCTACCAGACGGTCCCCTTTTGTTGATTTTTGTTGTGAGAGATTATATTTCGGCATTGAAGCTGTGACACAAATATTTATTTATTTTAAAAATAGAAGTTTATATTAATATATTTATTGCGGAGAAAGTGCGGTTGTCAGTTGTTTTGTCGCGTATTACGCACATTACCGTTATTTTTTTACACATTTACTAAAGTCTACTGTCATTCTTGACACATTTACTAGACTCAACTGTCATTTTTGACACATTTACTGTTGTATTAATATATTTATTGCGTATAAAGTGCGGTTGTCAGTAGTTTTGTCGTGTATTATGCACATTGCCGTTATTTTTTTACACATTTACTAAAGTCAACTGTTATTTTTGACACATTCACTGTTGTATTAATACATTTATTGCGTATAGTGCGTATGTCAGTTGTTTTGTCGTGTATTACGCACATTGCCGTTATTTTTTTGCACATTTACTAAACTCAACTGTTATTTTTTACACATTTACTGTTGTATTAATACATTTATTGCCTATAAAGTGCCGTTGTCAGTTGTTTTGTAGTGTATTACGCACATTGCCGTTATTTTTTTAAACATTTACTAAACTCAACTGTTATTTTTTACACATTTACTGTTGTATTAATACATTTATTGCGTATAAAGTGCGGTTGTCAGTTGTTTTCTTGCATATCACGCACATTATTGTTAAGTTTTTACACATTTACTAAAGTCGACTGTCATTTTTAACACATTTCCTTTTGTATTAATACATTAATTGCAAAGAAAGTGCAGTTGTCACTTGTTTTGTTGTAAATTACGCACATTGACGTCACGTATTTACACATTTACTGAAGCCAACTGTCATTTTTGACACATTTACTACCCTCGCATCAATTTCAAAGGCACCGTAGCAAATTTCCCATCAATTTCTGTTAAATCTTGACACATTTACTAGACACAACTGCCAAATCTTGACACATTTACTAGGCACAACTGTCAAATCTTAACATATTTAGTCGTTTGTCAATTTTGACAGTTTGGCTACTTTTCATTGTGACCAACCGTATTTGACAAAATTCGACAATGTCGATTTCAATTTAAACTTGGAATTTCTAGTCTTACCTTTTGAGCTATATAGACATGTGGTACATCAAATTGTAGGTAATTTAATCTAGTTTAAGCTCGTGTTAATTATTTTGTTGTAATTTTCTTATTAATTAAGTTATCGTCGAAAATTAAGACATGATATCTAAATCTTTGTGTTTTTTTAAACTAGTATGTGCTAGTCTTAATACTTAGACAAGACTAACTTATTATACACCAAATTGTAGGTAATTTAATCTAGTTTAAGACTGAATGAATTATTTTATTGCTGCTTTGCTAATAATTGAGTTATCGTTGAAATACGGTGATACGTTTTGTAAATACGACTATTTGCAAGTGCTTTTTAAAATAATCTGTACTAGTCTTAATATTTGAGCAAGATTGCTTATTATACACTAAATTGTAGGTAATTTAATCTAGTTTAAGACTGCGTAAATTATTTAATTGTCAATTTGTTATTGATTGAGTTATCTTTGAAATACTGAGACAAGTTTAGTAAATGCAACTGTTAGCAAGTGCTTTTTAAAATAATCTGTACTTGTCTTAATACTTGAACAAGATTAATTGATTATACATTAAGTTATAGGTAATTTAATATAGTTTAAGATTGCGTGAGTAGTTTTATTATGGCTTTATTGATGATTGAGTAATTGTTGAAATACTGCGACAAGTTTAGTAAATGCTACTGTTTGCAAATGCTTTTTAAAATACTCTGTACTTGTCTTAATACTTGAGCAAGATTAACTGATTATACATTAAAATATAGGAAATTTAATGTAGTTTAAGACTGCGTGAGTAGTTTTATTGTCGCTTTGTTAATGATTGAGTTATCGTTGAAATACTGCGACAAGTTTAGTAAATCCAACTGTTTGCAAGTGCTTTTTAAAATAATCTGTACTTGTCTTAATACATGAGCAAGATTAATTTGTTATACATCTTATCATAGGTAATTTAATATGGTTTAAGACTGCGTGAGCAGTTTTATTATTGCTTTGTTGATGATTGAGTTATCGTTGAAATATTGTGACAAGTTTAGTAAATGCAACTGTTTGCAAGTGCTTTTTTAAATAATCTGTACTAGTCTTAATATTTGAGCAAGATTGACTTATTGTACACCAAATTATAGGTAATTTAATATAGTTTAAGACTGCGTGAGTAGTTTTATTGTCGCTTTGTTAATGATTGAGTTATCGTTGAAATGCTAGGACAAGTTCAGTAAACCTAACTGTTTGCAAGTGCTTTTTAAAATAATCTGTATTAGTTTTAATACTTGAAGAAGATTAACTTGTTATACACTAACTTGTAGGTAATTCAATGTAGTTTGCGAATATTTTTGTAAAAGTGAGATGGTTGTTTTAGTTTTTGCATAAACATGCAAAAAGTGAAGTAAGATTTAAACAAATAGGAAATTTAGATTTAAAACTTTGGAAGGCGACAGCTAACTTAATATTAGGTCTAAATCTATGAGCCAGTTGTCAACTGTAATTATTGACACATTTACTGTTATATTAACGTATTTATTGTGATGAAAGTGCGGTTGTCACTTGTTTTGTCGCTTATTACGTACACTGGCGTTATTTTTTTACACATTTACTAAAGTCAACTGTCAATTTTGACACATTTACATTATATTAATACATTTATAATGAAAAAAGTGCGGTTGTCAGTTGTTTTCTTGCGTATTACGCACATTGTCGTTATTTTTTTATACATTTACTAAAGTCAACTGTCATTTTTGACACATTTACTAAACTCAACTGTCATTTTTGACACATTTACTGTTGTATTAATACAATTATTGCGTATAAAGTGCGTTTGTCAGTTGGTTTGTCGCGTATTACGCACTTTTTTGTTAATCTTTTACACATTTATTAAAGTCGACTGTCCGTTTTAACACATTTACTATTGTATTAATACATTTAGTGCACTTGTCACTTGTTTTGTTGCGAATTACGCACATTGTCGTAACGTTTTTACACATTTACTGAAGCCAACTGTCATTTTTGGCACATTTACTACTCGCACATCAATCTCAAAGGCACTGTAGCAATTTCTGTTAAATCTTGATACATTTACTAGACACAACTGTCAAATCTTGACACATTTGCTAGGCACAACTGTCAAATCTTGTCATATTTAGTCGTTTGTCAATTTTTTAATCCGCCAAACTTGACGGATGCGCTTAACTAATCGTAAAAAGGTCTATACCATCCTCCTTGATGCTGTAGCGGAATCAGTAAGAGTTTAATTGAAATCCCACATTTTCTCGCCATTTTTTATTATTTTGAAAATTTTGGCGCATCCACAATTTAACGAAGGGGATTGAATGTAGCATACATTAATTTCAACACCTAGACCCGACCATATAAACTCATGTAAATTGAGAAACGAAATTCAAAGGGAAAAAATTTGCATTTCATATTTTTTACTTTTGTGGCTAAACCGAACGATTTAACTAAATTTGCAAAGAATACTTTTTTGTAGACACCGACGTCTTATATATGGGTATCCAAGTTACAATTTTGTATTTTGAAGCCTTAACGAGATATTTGCAAAAAACCTGTGAAGCAAAAATAATTCCCCACGCCGTCCACATTGGAGGCTAAGCGTTCAAATGTGGTCAAAGCGTACTTCTTGTGAATGCCCATGTTCAGTAAAAGTTTCATTGAAATCCCACATTTTCTCGCCATTTTTTATTATTTTGAAATTTTCCGTTCGGAATTCGTGATCTTGAACTGGTAGAGTGTAGGTGTTGAAAGTAATGTGTGCTCTGGAATAGAACTCGCATCCCAGAAATTGAGTCTTGGTTGAACCGCACGCTTGAAAGTACTAAGTGAAGCTTTGGCGCATATGTTAAAAAGATCGGAAAGCGACAGCTGCAGATACTGCCAAATGATAGAGTACTACTTTCGAATGCCCTCAATGGACACAGAGCTCAGAATTAGAAGAGAGTAAATGGTTTAACTCGGGTAAATATGGCCCAGCTGATGAACAAAGACGAGGATAACTGGCAAGCAGTATAAGTGATGTGTGCCACGATCCTCAGAAGGAAAGACGAAGATGAAAGGACAGGATGGCAACCAAGAACGTGGATCATTTGTAATGCTATCGCGGTTCCGAAGTGGAGTATGATCGCATAATTTGGTATTAGGAAATAACATCCAGATGATCAAAGACGAGGACATCTGCCAAGCAGTAGAAGTGATGTGTGCAAATGTGGCGGTCCCGCAGATTGACCTAAAGGCAGAGGAACGTATCAGTAATCAAGGCATACATAGAGAAGGAAAGGCTCGACACAGAAGCGATGGTAGTATCGCTGGAAGGAAGGAAGCTGGTATATAGCATACATTAATTTCAATACCTAGACCCGACCATATAAACTCATGTAAATTGAGAAACGAAATTCAAAGAAAATTTGCTTTTAATATTTTTTACTTTTGTGGCTAAACCGAACGATTTATCTAAATTTGCAAAGAATACTTTTTTGTAGACACCGACGTCTTACATATGGGTATCCAAGTTACAATTTTGTATTTTGAAGCCTCAACGAGATATTTGCAAAAAACCTTTGAAGTAAAAATAATTCCTCACGCCGTCCCCATTGGAGGCGGAGCGTTCAAATGTGGTTCAAGGGTATTTTTTGTGGATACCCACATTCAGTAAAAGTTTCATTGAAATCCCACATTTTCTCGCCATTTTTTATTATTTTGCGTTCGGTTTTCCAAGCGAATGAAAACAATGCGTTCCTTGCAAGACTACAAATGGTTGTATTTATAGCGGTGGATAATTCGCAGGAAGAGTCTGAGAGAGGTGAAAGAAAGCAAAACGGTTTTAAAAAAAAGTTTTATATAAAAGAGTATTTCTTGTGGTTTTAAGATCTAGGAATAGAAAAACTAAAAAATAAGTTACAAATATGTGTGTAGTATACAAGTTGGAATGGCGACGAGAGCCTCGAGCGTCGGCGAAGTCGGATTCGTCCGCGCGGTTGTCGTAGGAATGTTTTTCAGTTTTATATAAAAAAGCCTTAAACACTAAGTACATACATCTAAGTTTCTCCTTCTGTATTCTTTTATAAATAGTTTTCTTATATTAATTTATAGGAAATGAAAGTAAAAACGATTACGAAACGAAAATAATTAAAAATTAAGTGTTTGAATATTTTGCTTTAATACTGATTTTCGCCTTGAAAAAATCAATTCGGCGTGTGAACGAAATCAATTTTCAACCAGTCTTAAATTCCGTCTCTTCGCAAATCCGCGAAAAGAATGTTAGAAACACGATTTTCTTGTTTGCAGAGACGTCAGTCACCGGTGACCGACAGTTTAAATTCCACCCGGCGGCGGTGTTGCCCAATACATTTGGCACGAAAACCTAAGTCTTTTCTCATTTATACACAAATTTCTCGTTTCTACCAGAACTTGGCCGAGATTCAATAACACACGAAGACGAGAAAAACACAATTTAAAATCCGCAATTTCTTTCGCACTGCCGCATATAAATTGTACTTGTCAATCCCCTTTTCGCAGTGCCAAACAAATCGTACAATACAAGTTATTAAACAAACAAAAACATTATCGAACACACAGACGTGTACATACTGATATCGTGGTCACAAAAAAATAATAAATTAAGGAAATATTTATTTGCGAAGCGAACGGGGTCCTTGCAATTACGCCTCGACTCGCACGGGCGGCGCCGTCGCAGATTCCGCCTCCGGCTCGATCTTCTTCACTTTTATCTCTTCCTCCGCCGTTTTGCCGTTCTCTTCCACACCGTTTTTCGCACTATCACCGTTACTCTCCGCCCCGTTCGCTATCTCACTCTTATTCTCCTTCTCCTCCTCCACACCATTCGACTCCACCGTCTTCTCTTCTTCCAACAACGATTTCTCCCCTTTACCGTTCTCCTTCTTCTCTTCCTCTCCATCTTTCTTCACTTCTTCCTTCTTATTACTTTCTTCCTCACTTGTTTTACTTTCTTCCTCCTCCATTTTACACACTTCTTCCACTGTTGTTTTACATTCTTCCTCCTTCTTCTCCATTTTACACACTTCCTCTACTGTTTCTTTCTTCTTCTCTTCATCTTTCTTCTCTGTTCTACTTTCTTCTACATTCATCTCCTCCTTTTTATCATCTTTCTTCTCCGTTTTACTTTCTTCTACTTTCATCTCCGCTGTTTTAACATCTTTCTTCTCTGTTTTATTTTCTTCTACATTCATCTCCTCTTTCTTCTCACATTTACTTTCCTCAATCTTCTTACTTTTACTTCCCTCCTTCATCTTCACACTTTTACCTTCCTCTTCCTTCTCACTTTTACTTTCTTCTTCCATCTTCACACATTTACTCTCCTCCTCCATCTTCACACTTTTACTCTCCTCTTCCTTCTCACTTTTAATTTCCTCCTCCATCTTCTCACTTTTACTCTCCTCTTCCTTCTCACTTTTACTTTCCTCCTCCATCTTCACACTTTTACTCTCCGTTTCACTTTTACTTTCCTCCTCCATCTTCGCACATTTAATCTCCTCTTTCTTCTCACTTTTACTTTCCTCCTCCATCTTCACACTTTCACTCTCCTCCTCCATCTTCACACTTTTACTCTCCTCCTCCATCTTCACACTTTTACTCTCCTCCTCCATTTTCACACTTTTACTCTCCTCCTCCATCTTCACACTTTTACTCTTCTCCTCCATCTTCTCACTTTTACTCTCCTCCTCCATCTTCTCACTTTTACTCTCCTCCTCCATCTGCACACTCTTACTCTCCTCATCCATCTTCACACTTTTATTCTCCTCCTCCATCTTCGCACTTTTACTGTCCTCCTCCATTTTCACACTTTTGCTGTCCTCCTCCATCTTCACACTTTTACTCTCCTCCTCCTTCACATTTTTACTTTCCTCTTCCTTCTCACCTTTAGCTTCATCTTTCTTCTCACATTTACTCTCCACATCCTCTTTCTTCTCCGGTTTACTATCCTCCTTCTCCTCCACCGCTTCCATTTTACTACATTCATCCTTAACAGTCTTCTCCTTCACTTCGCTTTCTTTCTCCTTTCCAAGAGGAAGAGAAGAAATTTCCTCCACCTTCTTCTCCACTTTTTCCTCATCTTTGCTCGTCGTCGTGGTCGTTGGTTCTTCCACCTTCTCCTCCTCAACAACTTCTTTCTCCTCCTTCTCGCCTTCCTTCTTTTCCGGCTCGGCTTCCTTGCTTTCCTCCATGTCCATTTTCTCCTCAATTAGCTCCTTCTTCTCCTCTCCTTCATTAGTAGTCGATTCCACAACGGTTTCCTCGACGCTCTGCTCGTTCGCGTTCATCTTCTCGTCCTCTTTAACCTCTTCCGCCTTCTCTACAGGCTCCTCGGTTGGTTCCGAAGAATCGACTTCCATGGCTTCTTCCGCTACCTCGGGCTCTTCCTTCTTATCCTCAGGCTTGCTTGCAGTAACAGTCTCCTCAGTTTTCGGCATTTTACTTGGAGGAGCCTAAAACAAGTTACGTAGTAAGTTAAAATAATTAGAAACTTAAGTCTTGTTTAGTTCAAGATAACTCGAAAACTAGACGAGGTGCAAACACAAAATTTGGTATAGATTTGGTTAGACTAATCCTCAAAAAGATTCCGAAAACTAGACTTTGCGATCTAGTCTAGATTGAAAGTTATAGACATTCCAAGTTGCGTAAACTAGATAGCCTTCGTTTGCGTAAACTAGATAGCCAAACCGCTTGAACTAATTTAATCTATTTAGTGTAAGTCGCTTAACCTAAGTCTACTCTAGCTAAAACTACTAAAATTTGTGAAAGGCTATCGTCCGTTATGAAACTACAGACCATTTAGTAAGACTCAAATTTGTACTAAATTCAAACTTAGCTACAAACTAAACCACTTGAACTAATTTAGTCTACTTAATGTAAGTCGCTTAAGTTAAGTCTATTCTCGCTAAAACTACTAAAATTTGTGGAAGGCTATCGTCCGTTATGAAACAACAGACGATTTAGTAAGACTCAAATTTGGTTCAAATTCAAACTTTGCTACAAACTAAACCAATTGAACTAATTTAGTCTACTTATTGTAAGTCGCTTAAGCTAAGTCTATTCTCGTTAAAACTACTAAAATTTGTGGAAGGCTATCGTCCGTTATGAAACTACAGACGATTTAGTAAGACTCAAATTTGTACCAAATTCAAACTTTGCTACGAACTAAACCGCTTGAACTAAATCAGTCTACTTAGTGTAAGTCGCTTAAGCTAAGTTTAATCTCGCTAAAACAACTAAAATGTGTGAAAGGCTATCGTTCGTTATGAAACTACAGACGATTTAGTAAGACTCAAATTTGTACCAAATTCAAACTTTGCTACAAACTAAACCGCTTGAACTAAATCAGTCTACTTAGTGTAAGTCGCTTAAGCTAAGTCTATTCTCGCTAAAACTACTAAAATTTGTGTGCGACTATCGTTCGTTATGAATCTACGGACGATTTAGTAAGACTCAAATTCAAACTTTGCTACAAACTAAACCACTTGGACTAATTTAGTCTACTTGGTGTAAGTTGTTTAAGCTAAGTCCAATCTCTCTAACACAACTAAAATTTGTGGAAGGCTATCGTCCGTTATGAAACTACAGACGATTTAGTAAGACTC
This sequence comes from Phosphuga atrata, assembly GCA_944588485.1. NCBI lineage: Eukaryota > Metazoa > Arthropoda > Insecta > Coleoptera > Silphidae > Phosphuga > Phosphuga atrata. The sequence goes on from OX155906.1 coordinate 29,299,942, forward strand.
AAATTTGTACCAAATTCAAACTTTGCTACAAACTAAACCAATTGAACTAATTTAGTCTACTTAGTGTAAGTCGCTTAAGCTAAGTCTATTCTCGTTAAAACTACAAAAATTTGTAGAAGGCTATCGTCCGTTACCTAGACTACTAGACTACTCAAGTCTTTAACTCAAGATAACTCGAAGAATAGACTAGGTGCAAAAGCAGAATTTGGTCTAGAATTAGTTAGACTAATTCTCAAAAAGATTCCGAAAACTAGACTTTGCTATCTGGTCTAGATTCAAAGTTATAGACATTTCAAGTTACGTAAACTAGATTTAAACATCATTACACTACTAAAGTCTTAATTATCTCAAGATAACTCGAAGACTAGACTAGGTGCAAACGCAGAATTTGGTATAGAATTAGTTACACTAATCCTCAAAAAGATTCCGAAAACTAGCCTTTGCTATCTAGTCTAGATGCAAAGTTATAGACATTCCAAGTTGCCTAAACTAGATTTAATCCAGATTACACTACTAAAGTCTTGTTTAGCCCAAGATAACTCGAAGACTGGACGAGGTGCAAACACACAATTTAGTCTAGAATTAGTTAGACTAATCCTCAAAAAGTTCCCGAAAACTAGACTTTGCTATCTAGTCTAGATGCAAAGTTATAGACATTCCAAGTTTTGTAAACTAGATTTAATCCAGATCACAGTACAAGTCTTGTTTAGCCCAAGAAAACTCGAAGACTAGACTAGATGCAAACACACAATTTAGTCTAGAATTAGTTAGACTAATCCTCAAAAAGTTTCCGAAAACTAGACTTTGCTATCTAGTCTGGATGCAAAGTTATAGACATTCCAAGTTGAGTAAATTAGATTTAAACCTCACCACACTACTAAAGTCTTGTTTAGCTCAAGATAACTCGAAGACTAGACTAACTGCAAACACACAATTTGGTCTACATATAGTTAGACTAATTCTCAAAATGATTCCGAAAACTAGACTTTGCTATCTAGTCTAGATGCAAAGTTATAGACATTCCAAGTTTCGTAAACTAGATTTAATCCAGATCACAGTACAAGTCTTGTTTAGCCCAAAAAAACTCGAAGACTAGACTAGATGCAAACACACAATTTAGTCTAGAATTAGTTAGACTAATCCTTAAAAAGTTTCCGAAAACTAGACTTTGCTATCTAGTCTAGATGCAAAGTTATAGACATTCAAAGTTGAGTAAATTAGATTTAAACCTCACCACACTACTAAAGTCTTGTTTAGCTCAAGATAACTCGAAGACTAGACTAACTGCAAACACACAATTTCGTCTACATATAGTTAGACTAATTCTCAAAATGATTCCGAAAACTAGACTTTGCTATCTTGTCTAGATGCAAAGTTATAGACATTCCAAGTTTCGCAAACTAAATTTAATCCAGATCACAGTACAAGTCTTGTTTAGCCCAAGATAACTCGAAGACTAGACTAGATGCAAACACACAATTTAGTCTAGAATTAGTTAGACTAATTCTCAAAAAGTTTCCGAAAACTAGACTTTGCTATCTAGTCTAGATGCAAAGTTATAGACATTCCAAGTTGAGTAAACTAGATTTAAACCTCATCACACTACTAAAGTCTTGTTTAGCTCAAGATAACTCGAAGACTAGACTAGCTACAAACACACAATTTGGTCTACAAATAGTTAGATTCATTCTCAAAGAGATTCCGAAAACTAGACTTTGCTATCTAGCCTAGATGCAAAGTTATATCACGCTACAACGTCAGCTAGATACAAATGTCTTCTAACCTGACAATTAAATCAAGATGGCGCAGCTCAACTTGAAGTTGTTTCAACGTGAAGTTGCGGCGACGCCATCTTGCGACAACTGTCACTGTCAAAATGCCCGCGGTTGAAGCCGCGGGCTATAGCTAGTTCAGGATATAACAAAGCATTTCTTACTTCTGTCGAGGCATCGTCGGGAGTCTTGCGCTTGGCGGAGATTGGCAGTTCGGTGAAGGTGGAAATCGCGGTGAAATCTTTGCGGTCGTCCTCCTTGATCTCCGGGTTTCCCTCGCGGAGCGCCAACACCGCGGTGCAACCCGCTGATTTGGCAGCTTTAGCCTCTACAAAAAGTTAAATAGTTTATTAGTCAAGTTATTATAAAGTTATCTATTACAGAGTTATCGATGCTATCTATTATAGAGTTATCCATTCAATCTATTATAGAGTTATCTATGCTATCTATTATAGTTATCTATACTATCGATTATAGAGTTATCTATGCTATATATTATAGTTTTCTATGCTATCTATTACATAGTTTTTTATGCTATCTATTATAGTTATCTATGCTATGTATGTATCATAGAGTTATCTATGCTATCGCAGAATTATCTATGCTAACGATTATTGAGTTATCTATGCTATCTGTAATATAGTTTTCTATGCTATTTATTATAGAGTTATCTATGCTATGTATTAGAGTTATCTATGCTATATATTACAGTTATCTATGCTATGTATTATAGAGTTATCTATGCTATGTATTATAGAGTTATCTATGCTATGTATTATAAAGTTATCTATGCTATCGTAGAGTTATCTATGTTATCTTTTATACAGTTTTGTATGCTATGTACTATAGAGTTATCTAGCTATGTATTATAGAGTTATTTATGCTATCAATTATATAGATTTCCATGCTAACTATTAAATAGTTATCTATGCTATGTATTATAGAGTTATCTATGGTATGTATTATAGTTATCTATGTTATAGTTATCTATGCTATCTATTATACAGTTTTCTATCCTATGTATTATAGTTATCTATGCTATGCATTATAGAGTTATCTATGCTATCGTAAAGTTATCTACGCTATGTATTATAGAGTTATCTATGTTATGTATTATAGAGTTATCTATGCTATGCATTATAGAGTTATCTATGCTATCATAAAGTTACCTATGCTATGTATTATAGAGTTATCTATGCTATGTATTACAGTTATCTATGCTATCTATTATACAGTTTTCTATGCTATGTATTATAGTTATCTATGTTATGCATTATAGTTATCTATGCTATTATAGAGTTACCTATGCTATGCATTATAGAGTTATCTATGCTATGTATAATAGTTATATATGTTATAGTTATCTATGCTATCTATTATACAGTTTTCTATGCTATGTATTATTGTTATCTATGCTATGCATTATAGAGTTATCTATGCTATCATAGAGTTATCTATGCTATGTATTATAGAGTTATGTATGCTATGTATTATAGAGTTACCTATGCCATGCATTATACAGTTATCTATGCTATCGTAGAGTTACCTATGCTATGTATGATAGAGTTTTCTATGCTATGTATTATAGTTATCTATGCTATCTATTACAGTTTTCTATGCTATGTATTAGTTATCTATGCTATCCATTATAATTATCTATGCTATCATCGAGTTATCTATGCTATGTATTATAGAGTTATCTATGCCATGTAATATAGTTATCTATGCTATCTATTGTACAGTTTTCTATGCTATGTATTATAGTTATCTATGCTATGCATTATAGTTATCTATGCTATCATAGAGTTATCTATGATATGTATTATAGAGTTATGTATGCTATGTATTATAGAGTTACCTATGCCATGCATTATACAGTTATCTATGCTATCGTAGAGTTATCTATATTATCTTTTATACAGTTTTTATGCTATGTACTATAGAGTTATCTAGCTATGTATTATAGTTATTTATGCTATCTATTATATAGTTTTCCATGCTAACCATTATATAGTTATCTATGCTATGTATTATAGAGTTATCTATGCTATGTATTATAGTTATCTATGTTATAGTTTTCTATGCTATCTATTATACAGTTTTCTATGCTATGTATTATTGTTATCTATGCTATGCATTATAGAGTTATCTATGCTGTCATAGAGTAATCTATGCTATGTATTATAGTTATGTATGCTATGTATTATAGAGTTACCTATGCTATGCATTATAGAGTTATCTATGCTATCGTAGAGTTACCTATGCTATGTATTATAGAGTTATCTATGCTATGTATAATAGTTATATGTTATAGTTATCTATGCTACCTATTATACAGTTTTCTATGCTATGTATTATAGTTATCTATGCTATGCATTATAGTTATCTATGCTATCATAGAGTTATCTATGATATGTATTATAGAGTTATGTATGCTATGTATTATAGAGTTACCTATGCCATGCATTATACAGTTATCTATGCTATCGTAGAGTTACCTATGCTATGTATGATAGTTTTCTATGCTATGTATTATAGTTATCTATGCTATCTATTACAGTTTTCTATGCTATGTATTAGTTATCTACGCTATCCCTTATAGAGTTATCTATGCTATCATCGAGTTATCTATGCTATGTATTATATAGTTATCTATGCTATGTAATATAGTTATCTATGCTATCTATTATACAGTTTTCTATGCTATGTATTATAGTTATCTATACTATGCATTATAGAGTTATCTATGCTATGCATTATAGAGTTATCTATGCTATGTATTATGGAGTTATCTATGCTATGCATTATAGTTATCTATGCTATCGTAGAGTTACCTATGCTATGCATTATAGAGTTATCTATGCTATGCATTATAGAGTTACCTATGCTATGTATTATAGAGTAATCTATGCTATGTATTATAGTTATCTATGGTATCTATTATAGTTTTCTGTTATCTATTATAAAGTTATGTATTCTATGTATTATAGAGTTATCTGTGCTGTCTATTATATAGTTTTCTATTCTATGTATTATAGAGTTATCTGTGCTGTCTATTATATAGTTTTCTATGCTATCTATTATAGAGTTATCTATGCTGTCGATTATATAGTTTTCCATGCTATCTATTATAAAGTTATCTAAGCTATCTATTATAGTTATCTATGCTATATTTTATAGAGTTACCTATGCTATCTATTATATAGTTATCTATGCTATGTATTATAGTTATCTATCTTATGTATTATAGAGTTATCTATGCTACCTATTATACAGTTATCTATGCTATGTATTATAGAGTTATCTATGCTATCTATTATAGAGTTATGTATTCTATGTATTATAGAGTTATCTGTGCTGTCTATTTTATAGTTTTCTATGCTATCTGTTATAGAGTTATATATGCTATATATTATAATGTTATCTATGCTATCTATTATATAGTTATCTATGCTATGTATTATAGAGTTATCTATGCTATCTATTAAATATTTTTCTATGCTATGTATTACAGTTATCTATGCTATGTATTATAGAGTTATCTATGCTACCTATTATACAGTTATCTATGCTATGTATTATAGAGTTATCTATGCTATCTATTATATAGTTTTCTATGCTATCTATTATAGAGTTGTGTATTCTATGTATTATAGAGTTATCGGTGCTGTCTATTGTATAGTTTTCTATGCTATCTATTATAGAGTTATCTATACTATGTATTATAGTTATCAATGCTATCTATTAGAGAGTTAGCTATGCTATCTATTATAGAGTTACCTATGCTATCTATTATAAAGTTATCTATGCTATGTATTATAGTTAGCTATGCTATGTATTATAGTTATCTATGCTATGTACTATAGAGTTATCTATGCTATCGTAGAGTTATCTATGCTATGTATTATAAAGTTATTTACGCTATCATAGAGTTATCTACGCTATCTATTAAATAGTTTTCTATGCTATGTATTATAGAGTTACCTATGCTATCGTAGAGTTATCTATGCTATCTATTAAATAGTTTTCTATGCCATGTATTATAGAGTTATCTATGCTATCTATTATAGAGTTATCTATGCTATCTAATAGAGTTATCTATGCTATCTAATAGAGTTATCTATGCTATCTATTATAGAGTTATATATGCTATCTATTATAGAGTTAAGGTATTGAATTTGTTGTGAATTTGAAATATTTACCGTCCAGGCTGTCGCTGATGAATACAAGTTCTTCAGTCTTGACGTTCAGTTCTGTGGCGATCTTCTCGTAGCTGGAGGATTCGACTTTGGGGCCGACCGTTTGGTCGAAGTAGTTGCCGATGGAGGCGGAAAGGTCGCCGTCGGTGGTGTGCGCGAAGTGCAACTTCTGCGCCTCCACCGAGCCCGTGCTGTAAATCCCGACCTTGCGGCCCTTCGACCACGACTCCAGACTCTCCTTAACGTCGCCAAAAACACTAAAACAGATTCATTAATTGTAAGACTGAACGGATAATGCCCGCCATACACACAACGGTCCACGCGAGAGGTCCACCAGTGCAGGTAGACAGGAGCGTGTGTGCGAATAGACCTGTGCAGTTTTTGTCATACAGTTGACCTGTACCTCGGTACGGTTGACAAAAACTGCACAGGTCTATTTGCACACACGCTCCGGTCTACCTGCACAGGTAGACCTCTTGCGCAGGTAAACCTGCACAGGTAGACCTCTTGCGCGGGTAAACCTGCACAGGTAGACCTCTTGCGCAGGTAAACCTGCACAGGTAACCTCACCGGTAGACCGCAGCGTGTATAAAAGTTTGATAAAACACTCACTGTGCTTTCAAATCTCCGCTCTCGTATCCCTTCTTGTAGATGAGCCCTTGCAGGACCTTCACGCCCTTGTTGTCGGCGCCTTCCTCGGTGCTTTTCGCGAACTTCTCGACGGCTTTGGCCACCTCCACCTCCTCCTCGCATCCGCAAATCGCCTTCACCGCCTCCTTGACTTCCTCCACCTCCCAATTCGCCTTCAAATATTCCTCGGCGTTCTTCACCGCGTACGGAAACAACGTCTCCTACAAGCAAAAACATCTATGGACTAAAACTTGAATGACTCGGTTAATATCAGAGATTTTGCACGCAAACTCGCGCCGTTGCCAGTTTATTAAACTATCTAGACAATGCAGAAAACTAGAACGTTCCATCTAGTCTGATAACTGAGTGGTTGTTGTCTCAAGCTTAAATAGTTTCCCAATCGAATTCGTCTTATCAAGTGCAATCTCAATGGACTAAATCTTGAATGCCGCACTTTATACGCAATAAATGTAGTAATACTACAGTAAATGTGTAAAAATGACAGTTAACTTTAGTAAATGTGTAAAAAAATAACGGCAATGTGCATAATACACGACAAAACAACAGACAACCGCACTTTATACGCAATAAATGTATTAATACAGAAGTAACTGTGTCAAAAATGACAGTTGACTTTAGTAAATGTGTAAAAAAATAACGGCAATGTGCATAATACACGACAAAACAACTGACAACCGCACTTTATACGCAATAAATATATTAATACAACAGTGAATGTGTTAAAAATGACAGTTGACTTTAGCAAATGTGTAAAAAAATAACGGCAATGTGAGTAATACGCGACAAAACAACTGACAACCGCACTTTATACGCAATAAATGTAGTAATACTACAGTAAATGTGTAAAAATGACAGTTAACTTTAGTAAATGTGTAAAAAAATAACGGCAATGTGCATAATACACGACAAAACAACAGACAACCGCACTTTATACGCAATAAATGTATTAATACAGAAGTAAATGTGTCAAAAATGACAGTTGACTTTAGTAAATGTGTAAAAAAAAACCGGCAATGTGCATAATACACGACAAAACAACTGACAACCGCACTTTATACGCAATAAATATATTAATACAACAGTGAATGTGTTAAAAATGACAGTTGACTTTAGCAAATGTGTAAAAAAATAACGGCAATGTGAGTAATACGCGACAAAACAACTGACAACCGCACTTTATACGCAATAAATGTAGTAATACTACAGTAAATGTGTAAAAATGACAGTTAACTTTAGTAAATGTGTAAAAAAATAACGGCAATGTGCATAATACACGACAAAACAACAGACAACCGCACTTTATACGCAATAAATGTATTAATACAGAAGTAAATGTGTCAAAAATGACAGTTGACTTTAGTAAATGTGTAAAAAAATAACGGCAATGTGCATAATACACGACAAAACAACTGACAACCGCACTTTATACGCAATAAATATATTAATACAAACTTCTATTTCTACAATAAATATTTGTGTCACAGCTTCAATGCAGAAATATAATCTCTCACAACAAAAATCAACAAAAGGGGACCGTCCGGTAGACGCATCAGTCCTTGTGGGAGTGCGTGTGCGTCTGCAGCAATCGCAGGCATAGCCGCCTGATATCTGCCTTGTTCTGCAACTCGCCTTCTCTCAATATCCTCCTGATATCACCAAACCGATTATACTTTGCCGCCAATAAATACGCGGTCTTCAACTGTTTCGTCTCAATATACACAGACATCTTTAAAAAAATGACAGTTAAATGACAAATATGTCAAAAAATTCAGGGACCAGCTCCACTAAATCTTGGACGCCTCGGTTAATACAAGAGATTTTGAACGGAAACTCGCACCGTTGCTAGTTTACTAAATTACCTAGATAATGCCGAACACTAGAAAGTTCCATGTAGTCTAATAACTGAGTGGTTGTCGTCTCAACCTCGCCTAGTTTCCCAAGCGAATTCGTCTTAGCAAATGCGACCTCAATGGACTAAATCTTAAATGCCTCGGTTAATACAAGAGATTTTCAACGGAAACTCGCACCGTTGCTAGTTTACTAAATTATCTAGACAATGCCGAAAACTATAACGTTCCAGCTAGTCTAATAAATGAGTGGTTGTCGTCTCAACCTTGGCTAGTTTCCCAATCGAATTCGTCTTGGCAAATGCGACCTCAATGGACTAAATCTTGAATGACTCGGTTAATAGAATAGGTTTTGAACGGAAACTCGCGCCGTTGCTAGTTAACTAAATTATCTAGACAATGCCAAAAACTAGAACGTTCCATCTAGTCTAATAACTGAGTGGTTGTCGTCTTAACCTTGCCTAGTTTCCCCTTTCGAATACGTCTTGGCAAATGCACCTCAATGGACTAAATCTTGAATGTTTCGGTTAATACAAGAGATTTTGAACGGAAACTCGCGCCGTTGGTAGTTTACTAAATTATCTAGACAATGCCGAAAATTAGAACGTCCCGTCTAGTCTAATAAACGAGTTGTTCTCGTCTGAACCTACCCTAGTTTCCCATTCGAATTCGTTTTAGCAAATGCGACCTCAATGGACTAAATGTTGAATGACTCGGTTAATAAAAGAGATTTTGAACGGAAACTCGCGCCGTTGCTAGTTTACTAAATTATCTAGATAATGCCGAAAACTAGAACGTTCTAATTAGTCTAATAACTGAGTGGTTGAAGTCTTAACCTTGCATAGTTCCTTAATCGAATTCGTTTTGGAAAATGGGACCTCAATGCATTAAATCTTGAATGCCTCGGTTAATACATGAGAACGCAACGTTGCTAGTTTATTAAATTATCTAGACAATGCAGAAAACTAGAACGTTCCATATAGTCTAATAACTGAGTGATTGTCGTCTTAACCTTGCCTAGTTTCCTAATCGAATTCGTTTTGGAAAATGCGACCTCAATGGACTAAATCTTGAATGACTCGGTTAATAGAATAGGTTTTGAATCCGAAATTCGTAACGTTGCTAGTTTACTAAATTCTCTAGACAATGCAGAAAACTAGAACATTCCATCTCGTCTAATAACCGAGTGGTTGTCGTCTTAACTTTGTCTAGTTTCCCCATCGAATTTGTCTTAGGAAATGCGACCTCAAAGGACTAAATCTTGAATGCCTCGGTTAATAGAAGAGATTTTGAACGGAAACTCGCGCTGTTGCTAGTTTACTAAATAATCTAGACAATGCCAAAAACTAGAACGTTCCATCTAGTCTAATAACTGAGTGGTTGTCGTCTTAACCTTGCCTAGTTCCCTAATCGAATTCGTTTTAGCAAATGCACCTCAATGGACTAAATCTTGAATGACTCGGTTAATAGAAGAGATTTTGAACGGAAACTCGCGCTGTTGCTAGTTAACTAAATTATCTAGACAATGCCAAAAACTAGAACGTTCCATCTAGTCTAATAACTGAGTGGTTGTCGTCTTAACCTTGCCTAGTTTCCAAATCGAATTCGTTTTGGCAAATGCGACTTCAATGGACTAAATCTTGAATAACTCGGTTAATACAAGAGATTTTGAAGGGAAACTCGCGCTGTTGCTAGTTAACTAAATTATCTAGACAATACCGAAAACTAGAACGTTCTATTTAGTCAAATAAATGAGTTGTCGTCTAAAGAAAAGTCGCTAAAAATATGATTAAGTGATATTTTTGGGGGATTTGTTCTAAAAATAGAGTTTGGGACAAAACGAATCTACCTGGAGGTTCCGTTTCGGACAAAAGGCAACAATGCGGCGAAAGGCGAGTCTTTCGCCGGGACTGTACCCGCCGCAGGATGAATGCACTGTACGTTATAAGGGCTGATTTTTACCTGTCCAAGGCCGACCGGCCGGCAACAAGAAAATTGTGTTCAAATTTGGAGTTTTATTGCAAAACGTTTTCGGTTTTACCGTGAAAATGAGAGCGTTTTCAGTGCGAAAAGCGCCGCGCCACGTTGCCAAAACGATAGATTTAACACCAACAAAATATAAAAGAACGCACTTATTAAACAAAAGTAGATTTAACACCAACAAAATATAAAAGAACGCACTTATTAAACAAACGTAGATTTAACACCAACAAAATATAAAAGAACGCACTTATTAAGTAATAAGTTAAAGTTATCACTATTTAAGTTTATTATAAGTTAAAATATTTAGACTAAAACTGAGTTTTAATTAAAACGATTTGTTCGCGTTTAAATTTCCGCGGCAACTTCGGGTTTTTTAACCGAAATGTGTGTGGCGATTTGGCAACGTCGCGCGCCGACGACCGGCTTGTATGCAAAACACTCGAAATTCCTGTCCTAGGCCAACAGAACTAACGGACGAATCATTCGTTTAAAATCCACACACAGTTTGTTTAAAACAACTCGCGGTTTCATTCAATTTTCTATGCAAATCATTCAGTTCAGCAAAGTTCAGCAAACTCTAGAAAATGAACGCAAGGAACAGAAAAAAGTCTTCGCTTAACAAATAAAAAGAACGCAGATAATAAAGTTTTCTAGTCTAATATGTAAATTGCTCAACAAAATTAAAGAAAAAGAACGCAAGTAACAAAAAGTCTTCACTTAACAACAAATAAAAGAACGCAGATGATAAAGTTTTCTAGTCTAATATGTAAATGTAAATCATTCAACAAAATTAAAGAAAAAGAACGCAAGTAACAAAAAGTCTTCGTTTAACAACAAATAAAAGAACGCAGATGTTTTCTAATAACCAAGAAAAAGAACGCAGATAATAAATAGTTTCTTGTCTAATGTGTAAATCATTCAACAAACTCAAAGAAAAAGAACGCAAGTAACAAAAAAGTCTACCTTTTACAACAAATAAAAAGAACGCAGATAATGAAAAGTTTTCTAATAACAAACATAAAAAGAACGCAGATAATAAAGTTTTCTAGTCTGATGTTTTCTAATAACCAAGAAAAAGAACGCAGATAATAAATAGTTTCTTGTCTAATGTGTAAATCATTCAACAAACTCAAATAAAAAGAACGCAAGTAACAAAAAAGTCTACCTTTTACAACAAATAAAAAGAACGCAGATAATGAAAAGTTTTCTAATAACAAACATAAAAAGAACGCAGATAACAGAAAATTGTCTAATAACAACAAATAAAAAGAACGCAGATAATAAAGTTTTCTAGTCTGATGTTTTCTAATAACCAAGAAAAAGAACGCAGATAATAAATAGTTTCTTGTCTAATATGTAAATCATTCAACAAACTCAAAGAAAAAGAACGTAAGTAACAAAAAAAGTCTACCTTTTACAACAAATAAAAAGAACGCAGATAATGAAAAGTTTTCTAATAACAAACATAAAAAGAACGCAGATAACAGAAAATTGTCTAATAACAACAAATAAAAAGAACGCAGATAATAAAGTTTTCTAGTCTAATATGTAAATCATTCAACAAACTTAAAGAAAAAGAACGCAAGTAACAGAAAGTCTTCGTTTAACAACAAATAAAAGAACGCAGATGTTTTCTAATAACCAAGAAAAAGAACGCAGATAATAAATAGTTTCTTGTCTAATATGTAAATCATTCAACAAACTCAAAGAAAAAGAACGCAAGTAACAAAAAAAGTCTACCTTTTACAACAAATAAAAAGAACGCAGATAATAAAAAGTTTTCTAATAACAAACATAAAAAGAACGCAGATAACAGAAAATTGTCTAATAACAACAAATAAAAAGAACGCAGATAATAAAGTTTTCTAGTCTAATATGTAAATCATTCAACAAACTTAAAGAAAAAGAACGCAAGTAACAAAAAAGTCTACCTTTTACAACAAATAAAAAGAACGCAGATAATAAAAAGTTTTCTAATAACAAACATAAAAAGAACGCAGATAACAGAAAATTGTCTAATAACAACAAATAAAAAGAACGCAGATAATAAAGTTTTGTAGTCTAATATGTAAATCATTCAACAAACTTAAAGAAAAAGAACGCAAGTAACAGAAAGTCTTCGATTAACAACAAATAAAAAGAACGCAAATAATGAATAATTTTCTAATAACAACAAATAAATTGAAATGAAGGAATTAATGAACAAGTTAAACGTTTAAAATTCAAGCAAACTGTTTAAAAACCCGATATTTAATTCATTTGACAGAAAAATTAAAAGAACGCAATTAATAATAAACAGTTTCGAGAAATAAAAAGAACGCAATTAACAAGAAAAGAGTTCTTTGACAACAAATAAATCCAACTCTTAAGTTGGATTTGTTTGTGGTTAAAGAACACTTTTCTTAATAACCAAGGGACGAGGTAATCGTTTAAAATCCACGTTTTACAACTCGATATTTAATTTAATTTTTAATACAAGTTACAGTTATTTGAGGGAAATAAAAAGAACGCAATTAATGAAAAACAGTTTCACTTTAACAAATAAAAAGAACGCAATTAATGAAAAACTGTTTTACTTTAACAAATAAAAAGAACGCAAATAATAAAAATCAGTTTTACTTTGACAAATAAAAAGAACGCAATTAACAAAAACGTTAGTTTTCTCTGAACAGCAAATAAATTCAGACGAACGGAACTTACGGACGAAAGAATCGTTTGAAACCCACACAACTGTCTTAAAACTCGATGTTTAATACACATTAGACATTTGACAAACTCAAAGAATAAAAAGAACGCAATTATTGAAACTATAACAAATAAAAAAACGCAATTATTGAAACTTTGAACAACAAAAACCTTTTGTTTTATTCAAGCAATCAACTGTTACAACCGAAAAAACACGAAAAAAACTAAAAATTTCTAAAATAACTCCAATTTATAAAGTGACCCTAATTTTATGCTCGGCAGTGTATTAAAATTTCAAAATTTCGATCGAAAAATGCGGATACCCTTGTATACCCTGTTGTATACGCAGATTTTGAATCAATTTTAAAACCTGTCGATACATGTTCTCCGAACCCTGACAATAGCTATACAAATACAAAGAACGCAATTATTTAAATTGTAACAAATAAAAAGAACGCAATTATTGAAACTAACAAATAAAAAGAACGCAATTATTGAAACTATAACAAATACAAAGAACGCAATTATTTAAATTGTAACAAATAAAAAGAACGCAATTATTTAAAGTATAACAAATAAAAAGAACCCAATTATTTAAAGTATAACAAATAAAAAGAACGCAGTTAACAAAAAAAGTTTTAACAAATTGAAACGAAGAAAAAGAACTAACGGACGCATGAATCGTTTAAAGTCCACACAAACTCGAAATTGAATTTGATTTTGAAAATAATGCGAAAAAATTGAATTGCAAATTTTTGAAAATAAAACGAATTGCAATAAAAAGAACGCAATTAACAAAGTTTCCTCAAAAAAAATTTGTTCCATCGCAAATAATTGATAAATAAATCGGCGATTTAAAACCAAGAACGTTTGTAGAGTTAACACATGTCCGCGTAGCAATCCCGTTTAACAAACATTTAATTTTTTGGTAAAAAGAACGTGGTTAAAAAAGCATTGTTGCAATATGAACAATTTTCTCCGTAAAAATCCGTTTAATTTCAAATTTTTTTTTATAAAAAGAACGTGGCTAAAAGAAACCATTGTTGCAATATCAACAATTCCTTCCGTTTTTTTTTAAGTTTAAATTAATAAAAAGAACGCAGACGAGTTTTGTTCGTTTATTTAAACAAATAAAAAGAACATGCGTTTTATTTAAACGTTTAACGTTGTTGCTATTTATTTTACCTTGACGAAAGCGATGGAGGTGGTGGTTCCGGCGACGTCCAGCAAAACTGCGGCACACTTCTCGAAGTTTTCGGCACTCATCTCGTCTGGGTTTCGCTGGTCCGGACTTGCGACAGTTCGATCGAATCTCTGTGGGGCTTGGACCTTGCTCTGCGCGCGATTTGTTAAAACGGCAGCTTGCAGCTTCAATGTTTGGGGAAAAATGCAATCAGTCAACGACACCAAGATGGTGAGCCGAGTCTGCACTCGCCGCTTCTGCGCAACCCCGCCAAACGATCGTTAACGGTCACTCACGACAACAAAAAACCGCACGGCGCTACCAACCGTGCGTAAATCACACACCCCGAATATTTTCATTGCGGAAACGACTTGTTTCAATCGCGACGAAACACAATCCATTTCTAAATTAACTAACGACAACCGATAGCAAAGTACAACAAACAAGGAGCATTTTTTTTTTTAAATAATTGGAAAAGTAAAATGAGAGAAACAACTTCACATCTATTTCATTGTTTTGCGCATGCGCAGTATAGTGAAACCCATAGGCGTAGTTAAAAATAATTTAAATTAATTTTAGGAAAACAAGACTAAACAGATAAGACTAAAGTTAGAAGACTAGACGGACAAGACTAGATAGACAAGGCTAGACAAATAAGATTAGAGAGACAAGACTAGACGAACAAGGCTAGATAGGCAAGATTAGACAAACAAAACCAAAGAGAAAAGACTAGACAGAGAAGACTAGACAGACAAGACTAGACAGACAAGACTAGACAGACAAGACTAGACAGACAAGACTAGACAGACAAGACTAGACAGACAAGACTAGACAGACAAGACTAGACAGACAAGACTAGACAGACAAGACTAGACAGACAAGACTAGACAGACAAGACTAGACAGACAAGACTAGACAGACAAGACTAGACAGACAAGACTAGACAGACAAGACTAGACAGACAAGACTAGACAGACAAGACTAGACAGACAAGACTAGACAGACAAGACTAGACAGACAAGACTAGACAGACAAGACTAGACAGACAAGACTAGACAGACAAGACTAGACAGACAAGACTAGACAGACAAGACTAGACAGACAAGACTAGACAGACAAGACTAGACAGACAAGACTAGACAGACAAGACTAGACAGACAAGACTAGACAGACAAGACTAGACAGACAAGACTAGACAGACAAGACTAGACAGACAAGACTAGACAGACAAGACTAGACAGACAAGACTAGACAGACAAGACTAGACAGACAAGACTAGACAGACAAGACTAGACAGACAAGACTAGACAGACAAGACTAGACAGACAAGACTAGACAGACAAGACTAGACAGACAAGACTAGACAGACAAGACTAGACAGACAAGACTAGACAGACAAGACTAGACAGACAAGACTAGACAGACAAGACTAGACAGACAAGACTAGACAGACAAGACTAGACAGACAAGACTAGACAGACAAGACTAGACAGACAAGACTAGACAGACAAGACTAGACAGACAAGACTAGACAGACAAGACTAGACAGACAAGACTAGACAGACAAGACTAGACAGACAAGACTAGACAGACAAGACTAGACAGACAAGACTAGACAGACAAGACTAGACAGACAAGACTAGACAGACAAGACTAGACAGACAAGACTAGACAGACAAGACTAGACAGACAAGACTAGACAGACAAGACTAGACAGACAAGACTAGACAGACAAGACTAGACAGACAAGACTAGACAGACAAGACTAGACAGACAAGACTAGACAGACAAGACTAGACAGACAAGACTAGACAGACAAGACTAGACAGACAAGACTAGACAGACAAGACTAGACAGACAAGACTAGACAGACAAGACTAGACAGACAAGACTAGACAGACAAGACTAGACAGACAAGACTAGACAGACAAGACTAGACAGACAAGACTAGACAGACAAGACTAGACAGACAAGACTAGACAGACAAGACTAGACAGACAAGACTAGACAGACAAGACTAGACAGACAAGACTAGACAGACAAGACTAGACAGACAAGACTAGACAGACAAGACTAGACAGACAAGACTAGACAGACAAGACTAGACAGACAAGACTAGACAGACAAGACTAGACAGACAAGACTAGACAGACAAGACTAGACAGACAAGACTAGACAGACAAGACTAGACAGACAAGACTAGACAGACAAGACTAGACAGACAAGACTAGACAGACAAGACTAGACAGACAAGACTAGACAGACAAGACTAGACAGACAAGACTAGACAGACAAGACTAGACAGACAAGACTAGACAGACAAGACTAGACAGACAAGACTAGACAGACAAGACTAGACAGACAAGACTAGACAGACAAGACTAGACAGACAAGACTAGACAGACAAGACTAGACAGACAAGACTAGACAGACAAGACTAGACAGACAAGACTAGACAGACAAGACTAGACAGACAAGACTAGACAGACAAGACTAGACAGACAAGACTAGACAGACAAGACTAGACAGACAAGACTAGACAGACAAGACTAGACAGACAAGACTAGACAGACAAGACTAGACAGACAAGACTAGACAGACAAGACTAGACAGACAAGACTAGACAGACAAGACTAGACAGACAAGACTAGACAGACAAGACTAGACAGACAAGACTAGACAGACAAGACTAGACAGACAAGACTAGACAGACAAGACTAGACAGACAAGACTAGACAGACAAGACTAGACAGACAAGACTAGACAGACAAGACTAGACAGACAAGACTAGACAGACAAGACTAGACAGACAAGACTAGACAGACAAGACTAGACAGACAAGACTAGACAGACAAGACTAGACAGACAAGACTAGACAGACAAGACTAGACAGACAAGACTAGACAGACAAGACTAGACAGACAAGACTAGACAGACAAGACTAGACAGACAAGACTAGACAGACAAGACTAGACAGACAAGACTAGACAGACAAGACTAGACAGACAAGACTAGACAGACAAGACTAGACAGACAAGACTAGACAGACAAGACTAGACAGACAAGACTAGACAGACAAGACTAGACAGACAAGACTAGACAGACAAGACTAGACAGACAAGACTAGACAGACAAGACTAGACAGACAAGACTAGACAGACAAGACTAGACAGACAAGACTAGACAGACAAGACTAGACAGACAAGACTAGACAGACAAGACTAGACAGACAAGACTAGACAGACAAGACTAGACAGACAAGACTAGACAGACAAGACTAGACAGACAAGACTAGACAGACAAGACTAGACAGACAAGACTAGACAGACAAGACTAGACAGACAAGACTAGACAGACAAGACTAGACAGACAAGACTAGACAGACAAGACTAGACAGACAAGACTAGACAGACAAGACTAGACAGACAAGACTAGACAGACAAGACTAGACAGACAAGACTAGACAGACAAGACTAGACAGACAAGACTAGACAGACAAGACTAGACAGACAAGACTAGACAGACAAGACTAGACAGACAAGACTAGACAGACAAGACTAGACAGACAAGACTAGACAGACAAGACTAGACAGACAAGACTAGACAGACAAGACTAGACAGACAAGACTAGACAGACAAGACTAGACAGACAAGACTAGACAGACAAGACTAGACAGACAAGACTAGACAGACAAGACTAGACAGACAAGACTAGACAGACAAGACTAGACAGACAAGACTAGACAGACAAGACTAGACAGACAAGACTAGACAGACAAGACTAGACAGACAAGACTAGACAGACAAGACTAGACAGACAAGACTAGACAGACAAGACTAGACAGACAAGACTAGACAGACAAGACTAGACAGACAAGACTAGACAGACAAGACTAGACAGACAAGACTAGACAGACAAGACTAGACAGACAAGACTAGACAGACAAGACTAGACAGACAAGACTAGACAGACAAGACTAGACAGACAAGACTAGACAGACAAGACTAGACAGACAAGACTAGACAGACAAGACTAGACAGACAAGACTAGACAGACAAGACTAGACAGACAAGACTAGACAGACAAGACTAGACAGACAAGACTAGACAGACAAGACTAGACAGACAAGACTAGACAGACAAGACTAGACAGACAAGACTAGACAGACAAGACTAGACAGACAAGACTAGACAGACAAGACTAGACAGACAAGACTAGACAGACAAGACTAGACAGACAAGTCTAGACAGACAAGACTAGACAGACAAGACTAGACAGACAAAACAAGTTCAACAAGACTAGACAGACAAGACTAGACAGACAAGACTAGACAGACAAAACTAGTTCAACAAGACTAGTCAAGCACGACTAAACAGACAAGACTAGACAGACTTACAATCTTTTTAACTTTCAGAGAAAAAATTTGCCACAAATGCCCTTTTCAAGTTTAAAACAATAATAATTTTGGTAAGTGCACCAAATTACCGGCAGATATAGTTGTGTTCCTCGACTTACGACGTGTACTTACGACCAATAATCGCTTTTTTATTGAATCATATCGATTTGGAACTTTCTAGCAAATAAGTTTTTGACTTATTTAATGTTAGATTAACAGAATGTGCTGATCTGCGACGATAACCCCAACTTACGAGCAACTGAATGATCCTAATTTTTAACATACAAACACTAGCAAATAAGTTTTTGACTCATTTAATGTCAGATTAACAGTATATGCGGATCTGCGACGATAACCCCGACTTACGATCAATTGGATGAACCTAATTTTTTATCATGCAAACACTATCAAATAGGTTTTTGACTCATTTAATGTCATATTAACAGCATCTACTAATATGCGACGATGACCCCGACATACGATCAATTGAATGGTCCTAATTTTTAACATGCAAACACTAGCAAATAAATTTTTGACTCATTTAATTTCAGATTAATAGTATGTGCTGATCTGCGACGATAACCCCGACTTACGATCAATTTGATGATCCTATTTTTTAACATGCAAACACTAGCAAATAAGTTTTTGACCCATTTAATTTCAGATTAACAGAATGTGCTGATCTGCGACGATAACCCCGACTTACGATCAATTGAATGAACATAATTTTTAACATGCAAACACTAGTAAATAAGTTTTTGACTCATTTAATTTCAGATTAATAGTATGTGCTAATCTGCGACGATAACCCCGACTTACGATCAATTTGATGATCCTATTTTTAGGGTTCCGTACCGAAAACGGAACCCTTATAGGATCACTTTGTTGTCCGTCTGTCTGTCTGTCTGTCTGTCTGTCTGTCTGTCTGTCTGTCCGTCTGTCTGTCTGTCAAGACTTTTTTCTCAGGAACGCGTAGAGGTAACATGTTGAAATTTGTATCAAATACTCGAGTCTGCGGTCTCTTTCAGCTGTGAAAAAATCAAACTTGTAAGTCAACATAATTTTTAAACATAATTTTTTTAAAAATAATTTTTTAACATGCAAACACTAGCAAATAAGTTTTTGACTCATTTAATGTCAGATTAACAGACTACTAATCTGTGACGATAACCCCGACTTACGATCAATTGAATAAACCTAATTTTTAACATGCAAATACTAGCAAATAAGTTTTTGACTCATTTAATGTCTGATTAACAGAATCTACTAATGTGGGACGATAACCCCGACTTACGATAAATTGAATGAACCTAATTTTTAAGATGCAAACACTAGCAAATAAGCTTTTGACTCATTTAATGTCAGATTAACAGAATGTGGTGATCTGCGACGTTTACCCCTACTTACGACCAATTGAATGAACCTAATATTTAACATGCAAACACTAGCAAATAAGTTTTTGACTCATTTAATGTCAGATTAACAGAATGTGCTGATCTGCGACGATAACCCCGACTTACGACCAATTGATTGAACATAATTTTTAACATGCAAACACTAGCAAATACGTTTTTGACTCATTTAATGTCTGATTAACAGAATCTACTAATGTGGGACGATAACCCCGACTTACGATAAATTGAATGAACCTAATTTTTAAGATGCAAACACTAGCAAATAAGTTTTTGACTCATTTAATTTCAAATTAACAGAATGTGCTGATCTGCAACGATAACCCGGAGTTACGATCAAATGAATGAACCTAATTTTTAACATGCACACACTAGCAAATAAGTTTTTGAGTCTTTTAAAGTCAGATTAACAGATTGTGCTGATCTGCGGCGATTACCCCGACTTACGATCAATTGAATGAACCTAATTTTTACCATTCAAATACTAGCAAATAAGTTTTTGACTCATTTAATGTCATATTAACAGAATCTACTAATCTGCGACGATTACCCCGACTTACGATCAATTGGATGTTCCTAATTTTTAACATGCAAACACGAGCAAATAAGTTTTTGACTCATTTAATTTCAGATTAACAGAATGTGCTGATCTGCGACGTTTACCCCGACTTACGATCAATTGAATGATCCTAATTTTTAACATGGAACACGAGCAAATACGTTTTTGACTTATTTAATGTCAGATTAACAGAATGTGCTGATCTGCGACAATAACCCCGACTTACGATAAATTGGATGATCCTAATTTTTAACATGCAAACACTAGCAAATAAGTTTTTGACTCAATTAATGTCAGATTAACAGAATGTGCTGATTTGCGACGTTTACCCCGACTTACGATCAATTGAATGAACATAATTTTTAACATGCAAACACTAGCAAATAAGTTTTTGACTCATTTAATGTCAGATTAACAGAATGTGCTGATTTGCGACGATAACCCCGACTTACGATCAATTGAATGAACATAAGTTTTAACATGCAAACACGGTTTGGACCCTCTTATTAATACAAAATTTAAAAAAAATAGGGGTTATAAATTTTAGATGACTTCCCGCGACAACCCCGACTTACGACCAATAGCGATAAACAGATTTTTAACACAATTATAGGTTTTTCACTCATCTATTAATGTAAAATTAATTAAAAAAAGTACGAATTGTTAATTTAATGGACGATAACTCCGATTTACAACTAATAGTATAAATTACTTGTAACCGTAACTTGTTTGTAAGTTGAGTTTTAACAAATTTCTTTCAAAAATCTTAGATGTGGTAAATTTATGTCATCGTAACTTGTTTGCAAGTTGAATTTCAATAATTTTGTTGTTGTAAGAATCGTAGATGTGGTAAATTTGTGTCGTCGTAACTTGTTTGCAAGTTGAATTTCAATAATTTTGTTGTTGTAAGAATCGTAGATGTGGTAAATTTGTGTCGCCGTAACTTGTTTCTAAGTTGAGTTTCAACAAATTGCTTACAACAAGAATCTTAGATGTGGTAAATTTATGTCGTCGTAACTTGTTTGTAAGTTGAGTTTCAATAAATTTATTGCAAGAATCTTAGATGTAGTAAATTTGTACCATCGCAACTTGTTTGTAAGTTGAGGTTTAATTTTTTTTTTTAAGAATCGTAGATGTGATAAATTTGTGTCGTCGTAACTTGTTTGTAAGTCGAGTTTCAACAAATTTCGTAGAATAAGAATCTTACATTACTAAATTTGTGCCGTCGTAATTTGTTTGTAAGTTGAGTTTCAACAAATTGCTTACAACAAGAATCTTAGATGTGGTAAATTTATGTCGTCGTAACTTGTTTGTAAGTTGAGTTTCAACAAATTTCTTGCAAGAATCTTAGATGTAGTAAATTTGTGCCATCGCAACTTGTTTGTAACTTGAGGTTTAATATTTTTTTTAAGAATCGTGGATGTAGAGAATTTGTGTCGTCGTAACTTGTTTGTAAATTGAGTTTCAATAATTTTTTGGTAAGAATCGTAGATGTGGTAAATTTGTGTCGTCGTAATTTGTTTGTAAGTTGAGTCTCAACAAATTTCTTGCAAGAATCTTAGATGTGGCAAATTTGTGTCGTCGTAACATGTTCGTAACTTGAGTTTTTGTAAGAATCTTTTCTCAATAAACCTCGTATTCCTCGATGAATTGCACCAATTCTACCATTACAGGCGATCTAGTCGATGTCAGTCTAAACTAGTTTTCATGGTCTTAAAAAAGACATGAACAAAACAATCGAAGCGTTGGAAACGCCGAAATATTTGTTACAGATAATCAAAAGCAATTTGCCGCCTGATAGAATCCTAATATACACCGAACAACAACAACATCGAACAACACCGAAAAAGTAACGGCGGGTGTTCCACAGGGATCCGTTTTAGGACCATTTCTCTGGAACAACATCTATGAAGGACTACTCAATCTAGAACTGCCGGAGGCTTCGAGTATTGTGGATTTTGCAGATGATGCGGCCGTGGTAGTAACCGCAAGGAAAACAAACACACTAGAACTAATGTTGAACGAGATTGTGGAAGGGCAAGTGGGTGGTTTCAGGACAACGGATTAGAACTGGCGATACGCAAGACCGAGACGGAAGCGAAAATTTGGAAATAGATGGAAACAAAATAGCATGGAAAAGATCAGTGAGATACCTGGGAGTGCAAATTGACGACGGATTGAGGTATTCAAAACACATAGCCAGGACTACTGAAAAGGCTATCAACAGCTATATCCACGTCGTGATTGGTGCCTAACATCGGTGACCCCAATGAGATTAAAAGGAGGCTCCTTAACAGCGCCGTTCACTCAAAACTTCGAAGATATGGGCTGATGATATGGAGTGGACGACGATATTGATGGCAGTTCAAAGGATATGTGCGATACTGGTCATCTGCGCATTTAGGACGGTTTCTGTTGGAGCTGTTTGAGGGTTTTGCATTGAGCTATTGGTCCGGGAGAGAGAAGATATATAGAGGGAGTGTAGACTAGTCAAAAGCAAAACAAGAAGGCTGATAGCAAAAACTGCGGCATGGGAAAAACTGATGGAGAAATGGCAAGCAAGTTGGGAATCGGATACAGTTGGGCGTTGGACACAGATTGATACCAAACGCAAAAGTGAGAAAGTGGTGTGAAATAGCACATGCTATGACCTGACACAAATCTTTTCCGGACACGTCGGTTTCATAGCGTACCTGGAAGGTTCAAGACGATGGAGAAAACGAACGGCTTGCTGTGTGGTCAAAGGTATGACGACGCATATCATACGGTTTTCGAATGCTCAAACAATGAAAGAATTCAGTTTGAAGAGTTAGACTGGATGTAGAAGCACTAGTTCCAAAATATTTTTATTGAAATTTTTTTGCACAATTCAATCACAAACTTCCTGTTTCACCTGAACGCAGAACTCTCCGAGCTCGATTTCATTCTTCACGGGAACCTCACCGAGTCCAGCACCAGTCTTGTCCGCCACCAACACCTCAACCTCGCCCATCAGCCGGCACCCAACGGACTTCCGCAAAGTCCCCAGCTGCCGCAACAGCAACCGCACAAACACCACCACCTCAGCATCCCGCACGCACAACAACCTCTTCGCCAGCCCATCCTGCAGCTGCGAATTCATCTCGGAAACTTTCTAAAACAAAACAGATTAGATGAATAGACCTTTTCATAGTTGAAATTTTGTATGCGCATGCGTCAATTTTCGCCGTATTTTCGGGCACTTTTTGACGTATAACCAGTGAAAATAACAAAATGTGCCCAAAAACCCACGTGGTGCGGCCCCCAGATGAAATCCGGGAAACGACACATGTCACTCGTCTCAGAATTGATCGAAATTTGTGATTCGCCGTGATCTGGCGATTCAGGCCGAACGCTTCCCCATACGGACCCAAAAAAAACCCTCAGCATTACTCCGCAAGATAGCGATGTATCTTGGGGCCCACTGCTTGAACGCAGAGGAGTTGCAGTCCTTGAATCCCACCCAGATCCTGAAATTGCTAAAGAAATCAGGACTAGAGGGGGTGCTCGAAATGGGTAATTAACCAACGTTTAGAGGAAGAGGGTGGGGTACAATAGATGTATGGAGGTCGCAGTACAAGTCACCACCGAAATCTAAAATCTACATCTAGTTGATTTTATTGACGAAGTAGCAATGTTTTGTAATGAATGACGAGGAGGAGATACTTACATTACCTTGAACACCTTTACTCCTGTACTTTGCCTTAATATTCACTTGCAGAGCTTTGTCACAGTGCGATTTGTCTGTAACACTAGAGGCTTCAGTCTGCTCCGTTTCATCCGTGCGAGATGTACTGGGCGTTGCTCGACAATCATCACTTCCTTCAACATGAAAAGTGCTTTGCCCCGCTGCAATTTCTTCAACTTCTAAAGCATTTGTACTTCTGGCCGCTGCTCGTGATAATCTCTGTCTTTTAATAGCATACATTCTTTCTCGTCGTGATGGCTTGTTCCGTTTTTGGCAGTGAAATCTATGCGGCACAACTCCTTCCTTTAACCGTAGCATAACTTTCACCCCTTGTTGTTTCATGATGTTGTATTGAATGTAATTTGTTGTATCTTCCTCAATCTGAAATAAATTCGACATTTAGTAAAACCTTGGAAATGGGCTAAGGTAAAGAATACGGGTAACTTTGAAACTTAGCTTTTCGGAATTTTAATAATTGTAACTGTTGTTAATCGTCTTTGGGACCGTTTAACTAAGATCGGAACGTGAAAACGAAGCTTCTAAGTTGCTTGGTTCAAGAAATATTCGTGTTTTTGTTGTTCATAAAATTTGGCATATTGACGCAACGGCGGGTAAATTTCTGGTCACGTGACAAAAAATGTGCCCAACAATCATCGCGGCGTTGCCACTGTTACTTCTCTTTCGCTTGGCTGCAAGAAACCGAAAAATATGTTGATCGATTCCTATATACGCGACACTCAGCTAAGTCGCCATCGCCTGCGACATCGCCTGTCAAATAATGATTACATTGTTTTAAATTGGCACGTCGCGTAGCCTTAGTGAAAATGTGCCCATTTAACACAATGTAATCATTATTTGACAGGCGATGTCGCGTAACAGCTTTCAAGATAATCGCAAAAAAATTTCGATGTTTGTTAAGATTTTGTTAATTTTCTTAGAGAAACAATTGAAATACGTAAAATTGTTGTTAATATTTTTTACGCAAAATTTAATTCTCTATAAAAATTATTTCAGCAATTTTTGCAAAATTCGCAACAGTTTTCAAGATAATCGCAATCAAATAATTTCCGAGCTTTGTTAAGATTTTGTTAATTTTCTTAAAGAAACAATTGAATCATGTAAAATTGTTGTTAACATTTTTTACGCAAAATTTAATTCCCTATAAAAATTATTTCGGCAATTTTTGCAAAATTCGCAACAGTTTTGAAGATAATCGCAATCAAAGAATTTTCGAGATTTGTTAAGATTTTGTTAATTTTCTTAAAGAAACAATTGAAACAAGTAAAATTGTTGTTAATATTTTTTACGCAAAATTTAATTCTCCATAAAAATTATTTCAGCAATTTTTGCAAAATTCGCAACAGTTTTCAAGATAATCGCAATCAAATAATTTCCGAGCTTTGTTAAGATTTTGTTAATTTTCTTAAAGAAACAATTGAATCATGTAAAATTGTTGTTAACATTTTTTACGCAAAATTTAATTCCCTATAAAAATTATTTCGGCAATTTTTGCAAAATTCGCAACAGTTTTCAAGATAATCGCAATCAAAGAATTTTCGAGATTTCTTAAGATTTTGTTAATTTTCTTAAAGAAACAATTGAAACACGTAAAATTGTTGTTAATATTTTTTATGCAAAATTTAATTCTCTAGCAAAATTATTTCAGAAATTTTTGCAAAATTCGCAACAGTTTTGGAGATAATTGCAATCAAAGAATTTTCGTGTTTTGTTAAGATTTTGTTAATTTTCTTAAAGAAACAATTGAAACACGTAAAATTGTTGTTAATATTTTTTACGCAAAATTTAATTCTCTATAAAAATTATTTAAGCAATTTTTGCAAAATTCGCAAAAGTTTTCAAGATAATCGCAATCAAAGAATTTAGGAAATTTGTTAAGATTTTGTTAATTTTCTTAAAGAAACAATTGAAATATGTAAAATTGTTGTTAACATCTTTTACGCAAAATTTAATTCTCTATAAAAATTATTTAAGCAATTTTTGCAAAATTCGCAACAGTTTTCAAGATAATCGCAAAATCAAATAATTTTCGAAATTTGTTAAGATTTTGTTAATTTTCTTAAAGAAACAATTGAAACACGTAAAATTATTGTTAACATTTTTTACGCAAAATTTAATTCTCTATAAAAATTATTTCAGCAATTTTTCAAAATTCGCAACAGTTTTCAAGATAATCGCAAAATCAAATAATTTTCGAAATTTGTTAAGATTTTGTTAATTATCTTAAAGAACCAATTGAATCACATAAAATTATTGTTAATATTTTTTACGCAAAATTTAATTCTCTATAAAAATTATTTAAGCAATTTTTGCAAAATTCGCAACAGTTTTCAAGATAATCGCAATCAAAGAATTTTCGAAATTTGTTAAGATTTTGTTAATTTTCTTAAAAAAACAATTGAAATATTAAAAATTATTGTTAATATTTTTTACGCAAAATTTAATTCTCTATAAAAATTATTTCAGCAAATTTTGCAAAATTCGCAACAGTTTTCAAGATAATCGCAATCAAAGAATTTTCGAAATTTGTTAAGATTTTGTTAATTTTCTTAAAAAAACAATTGAAATATTAAAAATTATTGTTAATATTTTTTACGCAAAATTTAATTCTCTATAAAAATTATTTCAGCAAATTTTGCAAAATTCGCAACAGTTTTCAAGATAATCGCAAAATCAAATAATTTTCGAAATTTGTTAAGATTTTGTTAATTTCCTTAAAGAAACAATTGAAACACGTAAAATAGTTGTTAACATTTTTTACGCAAAATTTAATTCTCTATAAAAATTATTTCAGCAATTTTTGCAAAATTCGCAACAGTTTTCAAGATAATCGCAAAATCAAATAATTTTCGAAATTTGTTAAGATGTTGTTAATTTTCTTAAAGAAACAATTGAAACACGTAAAATAGTTGTTAATATTTTTTACGCAAAATTTAATTCTCTATAAAAATTATTTCAGCAATTTTTGCAAAATTCGCAACAGTTTTCAAGATAATCGCAATCAAATAATTTCCCAGATTTCTTAAGATTTTGTTAATTTTTTTAAAGAAACAATTGAAACACGTAAAATTGTTGACAATATTTTTTACGCAAAATTTAATTCTCTATAAAAATTATTTCAGCAATTTTTGCAAAATTCGCAACAGTTTTCAAGATAATCGCAATCAAAGAATTTTCGAGATTTGTTAAGATTTTGTTAATTTTCTTAAAGAAACAATTGAAATATGTAAAATTGTTGTTAACATCTTTTACGCAAAATTTAATTCTCTATAAAAATTATTTCAGCAATTTTTGCAAAATTCGCATCAGTTTTCAAGATAATCGCAAACAAAGAATTTTCGAGTTTTGTTAAGATTTTGTTAATTTTCTTAAAGAAACAATTGAAATATGCAAAATTGTTGTTAACATCTTTTACGCAAAATTTAATTCTCTATAAAAATTAATTCTGCAATTTTTGCAAAATTCGCAATAGTTTTCAAGATAATCGCAAAATCAAATAATTTTCGAAATTAGTTAAGATTTTGTTAATTTTCTTAAAGAAACAATGGAAACATGTAAAATTGTTGTTAACATTTTTTACGCAAAATTTAATTCTCTATAAAAATTATTTCAGCAATTTTTGCAAAATTCGCAACAGTTTTCAAGATAATCGCAATGAAAGAATTTTCGGCTTTTGTTAAGATTTTGTTAATTTTCTTAAAGAAACAATTGAAACTCGTAAAATTGTTGTTAATATTTTTTACGCAAAATTTAATTCTCTATAAAAATTATTTCAGCAATTTTTGCAAAATTCGCAAAAGTTTTTAAGATAATCGCAATCAAAGAATTTTCGAAATTTGTTAAGATTTTGTTAATTTTCTTTAAGAAACAATTGAAATATGTAAAATTGTTGTTAACATCTTTTACGCAAAATTTAATTCTCTATAAAAATTAATTTGGCAATTTTTGCAAAATTCGCAACAGTTTTCAAGATAATCGCAAAATCAAATAATTTTCGAAATTTGTTAAGATTTTGTTAATTTTCTTAAAGAAACAATTGAAACAAGTAAAATTGTTGTTAATATTTTTTACGAAAAATTTAATTCTCTATAAAAATTATTTCAACAATTTTTGCAAAATTCGCAACAGTTTTCAAGATAATCGCAATCAAATAATTTCCGAGCTTTGTTAAGATTTTGTTAATTTTCTTAAAGAAACAATAGAAATATGTAAAATTATTGTTAATATTTTTTACGCAGAATTTAATTCTCTATAAAAATTATTTAAGCAATTTTTGCAAAATTCGCAACAGTTTTCAAGATAATCGCAATCAAAGAATTTTCGAAGTTTGTTAAGATTTTGTTAATTTTCTTAAAAAAACAAATGAAATATTTAAAATTATTGTTAATATTTTTTACGCAAAATTTAATTCTCTATAAAAATTATTTCAGCAATATTTTTCAAGATAATCGCAATCAAAAAATTTCCGAGATTTTTTAAGATTATGTTAATTTTCTTTAAGAAACAAATGAAACATGTACAATTATTGTTAATATTTTTTACGCAAAATTTAATTCTCTACAAAAATTATTTCAGCAATTTTTGCAAAATTCGCAACAGTTTTCAAGATAATCGCAATCAAAGAATTTTCGAAATTTGTTAAGATTTTGTTAATTTTCTTAAAGAAACAATTGAAACACGTAAAATTGTTGTTAACATTTTTTACGCAAAATTTAATTCTCTATAAAAAATATTGCAGCAATTTTTGCAAAATTCGTAACAGTTTTCAAGATAATCGCAATCAAATAATTTTCGAAATTTGTTAAGATTTTGTTAATTTTCTTAAAGAAACAATTGAAACACGTAAAATTGTTGCTAATATTTTTTACACAAAATTGAATTCTCTATAAAAATTATTTCAGAAATTTTTGCAAAATTCGCAACATTTTCAAGATAATCGCAATCAAATAATTTCCGAGGTTTGTTAAGATTTTGTTAATTATCTTAAAGAAACAATTGAAATACGTAAATTTGTTGTTAATATTTTTTACTTAAAATTTAATTCTCTATAAAATTATTTTGGCAATTTTGGCAAAATTCGCAACAGTTTTCAAGATAATCGCAATCAAATAATTTCCGAGATTTCTTAAGATTTCGTTAATTTTTTTAAAGAAACAATTGAAACACGTAAAATTATTGTTAATATTTTTTACGCAAAATTTAATTCTCTATAAAAATTATTTCAGAAATTTTTGCAAAACTCGCAACAGTTTTCAAGATTATCGCAATCAAAGAATTTTAGTGAGAACGTGCCCATTTAAAACAATGCAATCATTATTTGACAGGCGATGTCGCGTAGTTGAGTGCCGCGTATATTAGAATCGACCTTTAGTAGCACGTTTGCAAAAAAACGTATTTCCAGCCGAGGAAATATCGCTGTATCCTAAAACAAAAGTATCGAGATTCTGATAATCACACGGGGTAATATTTTTCCTTAAAAAAAATAAACGTGGCAACCTCGAGCCAGTTGCGTACGCATCAGCCAAATCTAACCTTGAAAGTCAATTTTTAGGACAAACAAAAACACGAATATTTCTTGAACCACGCTACGTAGAAGCTCCATTTTTGCTTTCCGATCTTAGTTAAGGAGTCCCAAAGACTATTAATAACAGTCAGACCAGGTAAAAGGTGCGCAACAGTAAGTTTAAAAAAGACCCGTATTCTGTACCTTAGCCTGTTCTATAGTTAACATCATGTTAACTATCGTATCGTACATATCATATTGTATATATCGATAGTTAACATCATGTTAACTATCGTATCGTATATATCATATTGTATAACTATCGTATTAACTATCTAACTATGTATTAACTATCGTATCGTATATATCATATTGTATATATCGATAGTTAACATCATGTTAACTATCGAAATACTATTTACATTAATAAACTGCCTACAGGCTGTTAAATGGGAGGGCAGTGGAATACAAATAGGATATAAGCTATCTGGGTATAACAGTAGATAGTAAACTCCTATTATATTCCATAGGAGTTTACTATCAAGGCTTAACCTCCAATATTAGAAGGCGAAGAAGCTATTCGATCTTCGAACTTAAAATACTTACATTAAAGTGATCTTGACAACAATGTAGATGCGATATTGGAGATACTTCACCTCTTCCCATAACCTCACACCACTGTTTACGCATTTCCGGGTCATTTGTCACGGAGAAAAACACTTTCTCTGGGGTACTTATGATAGTGTTTTTGCATCCCGGCACCAGACAGTATCTATAAAACGGTTTTTTTGCTTTTGACATTTTATCGAAACAGCGATTCAATCTGGAACTGAAAATCCGAAACTGTCTCTGCAAATAGTAAACAACACGGAGTGACAGCGTGCTCTGAGACGTCATCAAAAGCGCGCGAAAAATTCAAACCGGTCAAATTTAATCGGTATTTTATATTCTAGGACTAGTCGCACTAATTCCTCAATTGGGGACTAACTGCCTGGACTAGACTAACAAATTCAGCTTTAGTTTAAAGTTAAAGAACGCGGTAATCAAACAAGACTAATCTTGTTAAACTAGTCCAACTAGGTTTATAGATATCAAGAGTAAGTCTTGCTTCGTAACATTCGAAAAACGATTCGGACTAGTCGCACTAATTCAGCAATTGGAGACTAACTGCTTCGACTAGACTAACAAGTGCAGCCTTAATTTATAGGTAAAGAACGCGGGAATCAAACAAGACTTATCTTGTTAACCTAGTCCAACTAGGTTTAGAGATATCAAGCCATGCATTGGAGTAAGTTTGGCTTCGGACTATTCGAAAAACGGTTCGGACTAGTCGCACTAATTCCGCAATTGGGGATTAACTGCCTGGACTAGACTAACAAATTCAGCTTTAGTTTAAACTTAAAGAACGCGGGAATCAAACAAGGCTAATCTTGTTGAGCTAGTCCAATTAGGTTTAGAGATATCAAGGCATGAAATGGAGTAAGTTTTGCTTCGGATCATTCGAAAGACAGTTTGGACTAGTCACACTAATTCCGCAATTGTGGACTAACCGCTTAGACTAGACTAACATATTCAGCCTTAATTTAAATCTAAAGAGCGCAGGAACCAAACAAGACTAATTTTGTTGAGCTAGTCCAACTAGATTTATAGATATCAACGCATGAATTGTAGTAAGTTTTACTTCGGATCATTCGAGAAACGATTCGGACTAGTCGCACTAATTCCGCAATTGGGGACTAACTGCTTCGACTAGACTAACAAGTATAGCCTTAATTTAAAGGTAAAGAACGCGGGAATCAAACAAGGCTAATCTTGTTGAGGTAGTCCAACTAGGTTTAGAGATATCAAGAGTAAGTTTTGCTTCGTAACATTCGAAAAACGATTCGGACTAGTTGCACTAATTCCACAATTGGGGACTAACTGCTTCGACTAGACTAACAAGTATAGCCTTAGTTTAAAGGTAAAGAACGCGGGAATCAAACAAGAAGAATGTTGTTAACCTAGTCCAACTAGGTTTAGAGATATTAAGCCATGAATTGGAGTAAGTTTGGCTTCGGACTATTCGAAAAACGATTCGGACTAGTCGCACTAATTCCGCATTTGGGAACTAATTACTTGGACTAGATTAACAATTGCAGCCTTAATTGAAAGGTAAAGAACGCGGGAATCAAACAAGGCTAATCTTGTTGAGGTAGTCCAACTAGGTTTAGAGATATCAAGAGTAAGTTTTGCTTCGTAACATTCGAAAAACGATTCGGACTAGTTGCACTAATTCCACAATTGGGGACTAACTGCTTCGACTAGACTAACAAGTATAGCCTTAGTTTAAAGGTAAAGAACGCGGGAATCAAACAAGAAGAATTTTGTTAACCTAGTCCAACTAGGTTTAGAGATATCAAGCCATGAATTGGAGTAAGTTTGGCTTCGGACTATTCGAAAAACGATTCGGACTAGTCGCACTAATTCTGCAATGGAGTACTAACTGCTTCGACTAGATTAACAAGTGCAGCCTTAATGTAAAGGAAATGAATGCGGGAATCAAACACGACTAATCTTGTTAACCTAGTCCAACTAGGTCTAGAGATATCAAGCCATGAATTGGAGTAAGTTTGGCTTCGGACTATTTGAAAAACGATTCCGACTAGTCGCACTAATTTCGCAATTGGGGACTAACTGCTTCGACTAGACTAACAAGTGCAGCCTTAGTTTGAAGGTAAAGAACGCGGGAATCAAACAAGACTAATCTTGTTAACCTAGTTCAACTAGGTTTAGAGATATTAAGCCATGAATTGGAGTAAGTTTGGCTTCGGACTATTCGAAAAACGATTCGGACTAGTCGCACTAATTCCGCATTTGGGAACTAATTACTTGGACTAGATTAACAATTGCAGCCTTAATTGAAAGGTAAAGAACGCGGGAATCAAACAAGGCTAATCTTGTTGAGGTAGTCCAACTAGGTTTAGAGATTTCAAGAGTAAGTTTTGCTTCGTAATATTCGAAAAACGATTCGGACTAGTTGCACTAATTCCGCAATTGGGGACTAACTGCTTCGACTAGACTAACAAGTATAGCCTTAATTTAAAGGTAAAGAACGCAGGAATCAAACAAGACGAATCTTTTTAACCTAGTTCAACTAGGTTTAGAGATATGAAGCCATGAATTGGAGTAAGTTTGGCTTCGGACTATTCGAAAAACGATTCGGACTAGTCGCACTAATTTCGCAATTGGGGACTAACTGCTTCCACAAGGCTAACAAGTGCAGTCTTAGTTTAAAGGTAAAGAACGCGGGAATCAAACAAGACTAATATTGTTAACCTAGTCCAACTAGGTTTAGAAATATCAAGCCATGAATTGTAGTAAGTTTGGCTTCGGACTATTCGAAAAACGATTCGGACTAGTCGCACTAATTCCGCAATGGAGTACTAACTGCTTCGACTAGATTAACAAGTGCAGCATTAATTTAAAGATAAAGAATGCGGGAATCAAACGCGACTAATCTTGTTACCCTAGTCCAACTAGGTTTAGAGATATCAAGAGTAAGTTTTGCTTCGTAACATTCGAAAAACGATTCGGACTAGTCGCACTAATTCCGCAATTGCGGACTAATTACCTGGACTAGATTAACAATTGTAGCCTTAATTGAAAGGTAAAGAACGCGAGAATCAAACACGACTAATCTTGTTGAACTAGTCCAACTAGGTTTAGAGATATCAAGAGTAAGTTTTGCTTCGTAACATTCGAAAAACGATTCGGACTAGTCGCACTAATTCCGCAATTGCGGACTAACTGCTTCGACTAGACTAATAAATGCAGCTTTAATTGAAAGGTAAGGAACGCGGGTATCGAACACGACTAATCTTGTTGAGCTAGTCCAACTAGGTTTAGAGATATCATAATGAACACAACTTGAACTTTGATTTGAATCAGATGGGCGCGCTAGCGGCAATTACACCGCAATTATTTGTTCTCTAGGTTAATATATTGATTGCTCACCGAAGCCTTTATCAAGATATTTCAGAAATCTAGAATATTTGTGAGATTATATTATTGTAGATAAGAGTTAAGGAAATAAAGGTGCCCTCACACGCTCAATATAATTGCCTCAATGTATGATTTCTGTCAATTTATTGAGCGGCTAAGAGGTCAATTGACGTCAAATAAATTGAAAAATAAATTTGATTGTTATTGAAGCTCAATGTATTGAAGCTGTGTCAATATTTATTGACGTGAGAGGAGAATATTGACAATATTTTCGTGATTTCGGGTAGCAGCAGTAACTTGTGGAAACAGTTTGATGCAAGGTGAGTACGTCGTTCTTTGGTGAATGCCAGCTCGAAATATTGAAGCAATAGACCTTTTTACGGTTAGTTAAGCCCTTGACATACAATGACGTCTCTAAGACGTCGTGTAAATGTCATAAGATCACATGTATATGGACACGTCAACGCGCGTTTTATTAGTATGTCAAGGGGTTAAGCGCATGCGCAACTGCCAAGTTTGAAAGGCGGGAATATGAAAGTTGCGGGCAAACATTAAGGTTATATGTCAAAAAAATTCGGGCAATTTTGACGTATAACAGGGCGGAAATTGACGCATGCGCACGAAAAAATGTCAACTATGCAAAGGTCTATTGCATTTACGGCGTGATGGATAGAAAATATTCTGTCAGTGATATTGAGCGTGTGAAGACTAACCCTTGGTTTTGCATAAATTGCAAAATAAGTTTCCATAAATTTGGGTTGGAATGAATGAAATTGAAAAAAAAACAGATTCTGCACGTTGTAATTAGATTATAATTAATTAAAAAATAATTATTAAAACTAAATCTATACACAGGTTTATCTTCATATTTTGCAATTAGGATTTTGTTTGTCTTTTTCGCAATGCATTTGCGGTTTAAATGTACGTTTAAAGGAAAATCGTGTGAACAACGGGGGAACAATTTGCATTCTCAAACTCAAAACTTTTCTTCAAAAATACAAAAAAACTTCGCAATGAGATTCGTGTCTCAATGTTTTCGTTTACGGGGTTTCGTTTCTTCGAAAAAGTTTTCATCTTCAAAAATATATTCGAACAGTGCAAACAAACAAGAGTTTCAATCGACCTTTTTACGATTAGTTAAGCGCATGCGCGTCCGTAAATTTCGGGCACATTTTGTTATTTTCACTGGTTATACGCCAAAAAAGTGCCCGAAAACATGGCGGAAATTGACGCATGCGCATAAAAAAATTTCAACTATGAAAAGGTCTATTGTCGTTCTCTTGCTTCTTACCAGATCTGGGTATACATTACTTTCAAATCTTCTTGGTTTCTTTATCTGTATCAAGGATGGACACACCAAATTTCTCTATGCAAGGTTTTAGTTATTTCATAGACCATCGTTTACTTTCTCAACGAAACAAAAATTTGAGAAATTTAAGCCAAAACTATAAATTTTTGGTGGCATTTTCGAAAATAAAAATGACATTGATCATTACACGGTGTTAGAACTACGGATCGTCTAGAACACGTCTCGGAGACGACCGGTGCTTCCCCAACGAAAACAAAACTCAAACGATAAATTTATTTACACAAAAAGGGGAAAAAAAACCGCAAATTTTTGCTGCTCTCTGAAATATATTTACAGGGTGGGAAAACGACGAGAAAACTTCGCACGCGAAAAACAACGCAATTGCACGCACACACATGCACACACACACCGCTAAAAAATAATATCATGGCAAGACGGAAGTTAGTACGCAAAAACCTGAGAAATGTCAAAATTGAAATTGTCAGTGTCAAAATTGAAACTGTCAGTGAAGGTCGGTATCAAAATTGAAATTGTTACTGAGGGTCAGTTGCAAAATTAAAATTGTCAATCAATGTCAGTATCTAAATTGAAATGGTCAATAAATGTCAGTGTCAAAATTGAAATTATCAGTGAAGGTCAGTGTCAAAATTTAAATTGTCAATCAATGTAAGTGTCTAAATTGAAATTGTCAATGTCCAAATTGAAATGGTCAATGAATGTCAGTGTCAAAATTGAAATTACCAGTGAAGGTCAGTGTCAAAATTGAAATTGTCAGTGAAGGTCAGTATCAAAATTGAAATTGTTAGTGAGGGTCAGTGTCAAAATTAAAATTGTCAATCAATGTCAGTATCTAAATTGAAATGGTCAATGAATGTCAGTGTCAAAATTGAAATTACCAGTGAAGGTCAGTGTCAAAATTGAAATTGTCAGTGAAGGTCAGTATCAAAATTGAAATTGTTAGTGAGGGTCAGTGTCAAAATTAAAATTGTCAATCAATGTCAGTATCTAAATTGAAATGGTCAATGAATGTCAGTGTCAAAATTGAAATTATCAGTGAATGTCAGTGTCAAAATTTAAATTGTCAATCAATGTAAGTGTCTAAATTGAAATTGTCAATGTCCAAATTGAAATGGTCAATGAATCTCAGTGTCAAAATTGAAATTACCAGTGAAGGTCAGTGTCAAAATTGAAATTGTCAGTGAAGGTCAGTGTCAAAATTGAAATTGTCAATCAATGTCTAAATTGAAATGGTCAATCAATGTCTAAATTGAAATGGTCAATGAATGTCAGTGTCAAAATTGAAATTGTGAAGGTCAGTGTCAAAATTGAAATTGTCAATCAATGTCTAAATTGAAATGGTCAATGAATGTCAGTGTCAAAATTGAAATTGTCAGTGAAGGTCAGTGTCAAAATTGTAATTGTTAGTGGAGGTCAGTGTCAAAATTGAAATTGTCAGTGAAGGTCAGTATCAAAATTGAAATTGTTAGTGAAGGTCAGTGTCAAAATTGAAATTGTCAATCAATGCCAGTGTCTAAATTAATATGATCAATCAATGTCAGTGTCTAAATTGAAATGGTTAGTGAATGTCAGTGTCAAAATTGAAATTGTCAGTGAAGGTCAGTGTCAAAATTGAAATTGTCAATCAATGTCTAAATTGAAATGGTCAATGAATGTCAGTGTCAAAATTGAAATTGTCTGTGAAGGTCAGTGTCAAAATTGAAATTGTCAATCAATGTATAAATTGAAATGGTCAATGAATGTCAGTGTCAAAATTGAAATTGTCAGTGAAAGTCAGTGTCAAAATTGTAATTGTTAGTGAAGGTCAGTGTCAAAATTGAAATTGTCAGTGAAGGTCAGTATCAAAATTGAAATTGTTAGTGAAGGTCAGTGTCAAAATTGAAATTGTCAATCAATGCCAGTGTCTAAATTAATATGATCAATCAATGTCAGTGTCTAAATTGAAATGGTTAGTGAATGTCAGTGTCAAAATTGAAATTGTCAGTGAAGGTCAGTGTCAAAATTGAAATTGTCAATCAATGTCTAAATTAAAATGGTCAATGAATGTCAGTGTCAAAATTGAAATTGTCTGTGAAGGTCAGTGTCAAAATTGAAATTGTCAATCAATGTCTAAATTGAAATGGTCAATAAATGTCAGTGTCAAAATTGAAATTGTCTGTGAAGGTCAGTGTCAAAATTGAAATTGTCAATCAATGTCTAAATTGAAATGGTCAATGAATGTCAGTGTCAAAATTGAAATTGTCAGTGAAGGTCAGTGTCAAAATTGTAATTGTTAGTGAAGGTCAGTGTCAAAATTGAAATTGTCAGTGAAGGTCAGTATCAAAATTTAAATTGTTAGTAAAGGTCAGTGTCAAAATTGAAATTATCAGTGTCAAAATTGAAATTGTCAATCAATGCCAGTGTCTAAATTAATATGATCAATCAATGTCAGTGTCTAAATTGATATGGTTAGTGAATGTCAGTGCCAAAATTGAAATTGTCAGTGAAGGTCAGTGTCAAAATTGAAATTGTCAGTGAAGGTCAGTGTCAAAATTGAAATTGTCAATCAATGTCAGTGTCTAAATTGAAATGGTTAGTGAATGTGTGTCAAAATTGAAATTGTCAATCAATGTCAGTGTCTAAATTGAAATGATCAATCAATGTCAGTGTCTAAATTAAAATGGTTAGTGAATGTCAGTGTCAAAATTGAAATTGTCAGTGAAGGTCAGTGTCAAAATCGAAATTGTCAATCAATGTCTAAATTGAAATGGTCAATGAATGTCAGTGTCAAAATTGAACTTGTCAGTGAAGGTCAGTGTCAAAATTGTAATTGTTAGTGAAGGTCAGTGTCAAAATTTAAATTGTTAGTGAAGGTCAGTGTCAAAATTGAAATTGTCAATCAATGCCAGTGTCTAAATTAATATGATCAATCAATGTCAGTGTCTAAATTGAAATGGTTAGTGAATGTCAGTGTCAAAATTGAAATTGTCAATCAATGTCAGTGTCTAAATTGAAATGATCAATCAATGTCCGTGTCTAAATTAAAATGGGTAGTGAATGTCAGTGTCAAAATTGAAATTGTCAGTGAAGGTCAGTGTCAAAATTGAAATTGTCAATCAATGTCAGTGTCTAAACTGAAATGATCAATCAATGTCAGTGTCTAAATTGAAATGGTTAGTGAATGTCAGTGTCAAAATTGAAATTGTCAATCAATGTCAGTGTCTAAACTGAAATGATCAATCAATGTCAGTGTCTAAATTGAAATGGTTAGTGAATGTCAGTGTCAAAATTGAAATTGTCAATCAATGTAAGTGTCTAAATTGAAATGATCAATCAATGTCCGTGTCTAAATTAAAATGGGTAGTGAATGTCAGTGTCAAAATTGAAATTGTCAATCAATGTCAGTGTCTAAACTGAAATGATCAATCAATGTCAGTGTCTAAATTGAAATGGTTAGTGAATGTCAGTGTCAAAATTGAAATTGTCAATCAATGTCAGTGTCTAAACTGAAATGATCAATCAATGTCAGTGTCTAAATTGAAATGGTTAGTGAATGTCAGTGTCAAAATTGAAATTGTCAATCAATGTCAGTGTCTAAATTGAAATGGTTAGTGAATGTCAGTGTCAAAATTGAAATTGTCAATCAATGTAAGTGTCTAAATTGAAATGATCAATCAATGTCAGTGTCTAAATTAAAATGGTTAGTGAATGTCAGTGTCAAAATTGAAATTGTCAGTGAAGGTCAGTGTCAAAATTGAAATTGTCAGTGTCAACATAGAAAGAATTTTGTTGCAATTGTCACAGTTCATAATTGAAATAATCAGAATGTCAAAAAAAAATGCTAAAAATCACAAAGTTGTTAAAAATATAGGAATCACAGTTACGTCAAATTGCTTAAATTGTCAATCAAAAAGTTTGACAATCAAGATTTGACTGAATCGAGGTTTGAGTTACTCAAGATATGACTCAACCAAAGCTTGAGTTAATCAACATTTGACTCAATCAAGGTTTGAGTTACTCAAGATATGACTCAATCAAGATTTGTCTCAGCCAAGGCTTGAGTTAATCAAGATTTGATTCAATCAAGGTTTGAGTTAATCAAGATTTGACTCAATCAAGATTTGTCTCAACCAAGGCTTGAGTTAATCAACATTTGACACTCAATCAAGATTTGTCTCAACCAAGGCTTGAGTTAATCAACATTTGACTCAATCAAGGTTTGAGTTACTCAAGATATGACTCAATCAAGATATGACTCAATCAAGATTTGACTCAATCAAGATTTGTCTCAGCCAAGGCTTGAGTTAATCAAGATTTGACTGAATCAAGGTTTGAGTTAATCAAGATTTAATTCGATCAAGATTTGAATTTATCAAGATTTGATTCAATCAAGGTTTGTCTCAACCAAGGCTTGAGTTAATCAAGATTTGAGTTAATCAAGATTTGACTTAATCAAGATTTGACTCAATCAAGATTTGTCTCAACCAAGACTTGAGTTAATCAACAGTTCACTCAATCAAGGTTTGAGTTACTCAAGATATGACTCAATCAAGATTTGTCTCAGCCAAGGCTTGAGTTAATCAAGATTTGACTCAATCAAGGTTTGAGTTAATCAAGATTTAATTCGATCAAGATTTGATTCAATCAAGGTTTGAGTTAATCAAGATTTGACTCAATCAAGGTTTGAGTTACTCAAGATATGACTCAATCAAGATTTGACTCAATCAAGATTTGTCTCAACCAAGGCTTGAGTTAATCAACATTTGACACTCAATCAAGATTTGTCTCAACCAAGGCTTGAGTTAATCAACATTTGACTCAATCAAGGTTTGAGTTACTCAAGATATGACTCAATTAAGATCTGACTCAATCAAGATTTGTCTCAGCCAAGGCTTGAGTTAATCACGATTTGACTCAATCAAGATTTGAGTTATCAAGATTTGACTTAATCAAGATTTGACTCAATCAAGATTTGTCTCAACCAAGGCTTGAGTTAATCAAGATTTGACTCAATCAAGATTTTACTGAATCAAGATTTGATTCAATCAAGGTTTGTCTCAACCAAGGCTTGAGTTAATCAAGATTTGACTCAATCAAGATTTGAGTTAATCAAGATTTGACTTAATCAAGATTTGACTCAATCAAGATTTGACTTAATCAAGAATTGACTAAATCAAGATTTGTCTCAACCAAGGCTTGAGTTAATCAAGATTTGACTCAATCAAGATTTGAGTTAATCAAGATTTGACTTAATCAAGATTTGACTCAATCAAGATTTGACTTAATCAAGATTTGACTCAATCAAGATTTGTCTCAACCAAGGCTTGAGTTAATCAAGATTTGACTCAATCAAGATTTGAGTTAATCAAGATTTGACTTAATCAAGATTTGACTCAATCAAGATTTGACTTAATCAAGATTTGACTCAATCAAGATTTGTCTCAACCAAGGCTTGAGTTAATCAAGATTTGACTCAATCAAGATTTTACTGAATCAAGATTTGATTCAATCAAGGTTTGTCTCAACCAAGGCTTGAGTTAATCAAGATTTGACTCAATCAAGATTTGAGTTAATCAAGATTTGACTTAATCAAGATTTGACTCAATCAAGATTTGACTTAATCAAGATTTGACTCAATCAAGATTTGTCTCAACCAAGGCTTGAGTTAATCAAGATTTGACTCAATCAAGGTTTGACTCAATCAAGATTTGACTCAATCAAGATTTGATTCAATCAAGGTTTGAGTTAATCAAGATTTGACTCAATCAAGATTTGAGTTAATCAAGCTTAGATTCAATCAAGGTTTGAGTTAATCAATATTTGATTCAATCAAGGTTTGACTCAATCAAGATTTGAGTCAATCAAGATTTGACTCAATCAAGATTTCTCTCAACCAAGGCTTGAGTTAATCAAGATTTGACTCAATCAAGATTTGAGTTAATCAAGATTTGATTGAATCAAGATTTAGCTCAATCAATGTTTGAGTTAATTAAGATTTGACTCAATCAAGTTTTGATTCAATAGACCTTTTTACGGTTTGTTAAGCGCATGCGCGCCCGAGATGTTTTAAAGGCGAGAATATGAAAGTTTCGGGCGCATTTTGTTATTTTCATTGGTTATACCTCAAAGAGAGCCCGAAAAACATGGCGAAATTGACGCATGCGCACAAAAAAAAATCAACTATGAAAAGGTCTATTATACAAATATTGTGACAGTTCAGTGACAGGTGTCAAATATTTTTGTCAAATAATGCAGAGGACGTATGTCATAAAATTTGCAATAAATATAAAAAAATGATAAAAATTAAATAAATAAAGTTTTTAAGTACAAAAGGACATTAAATATAAAAATATAAATTCTATATAAATATGTATGTTATAATTGCGAAAAAAAATAAGTTTTGCAAAATTTTGTTGTTTTTTTTGCGAAGTTTTCTCACGCTCTTTTCTTGTTTTTCGCTCAAAAAAATAATTGGCGAAAGCACCGCCCCATTTTCTCCGTAACTTTCTAATGTTTTTTTTTTGCATACTTTTTTCTCATTTGTTTTTATAATAATACTTCATATATATATATAAATATGTATAATATATACAGGACGTCACAAACACAACTAAACTTAATTGTCAAATATGACACAAGTGTATTAACTGTCACATGTGACAATTCTATACAAATCTACTGTCAAATATGACACTAGTGTATTAATTGTTACATGTGACAAATCTATATAAATCTACTGTCAAATATGACACAAGTGTATCAACTGTCACATCTGACAAATCTACTGTCAAATATGACACAAGCGTATTAACTGTTACATGTGCCAAATCTATACAAATCTACTGTCAAATATGACACCAGTATATTAAACGTCAAATCTAACGCAAGTAAATTCATTATAAAATAAGTATTTTGTCAAATATGACACCCGTGTTAATTATCGAATCTACTGTCAAATATGACACAAGTGTATTAACTGTTACATGTGTCAAATCTATACAAATCTACTGTCAAATATGACACCAGTATATTAAACGTCAAATCTAACGCAAGTAAATTCATTATAAAATAAGTATTTTGTCAAATATGACACCAGTGTTAATTGTCGAAAGTGACA
The DNA here is from genome assembly GCA_944588485.1 of Phosphuga atrata. Lineage (NCBI taxonomy): Eukaryota > Metazoa > Arthropoda > Insecta > Coleoptera > Silphidae > Phosphuga > Phosphuga atrata. Next base: position 29,342,261 of record OX155906.1, read on the forward strand.
CGAGCATATTAATCGTCAAAGTAACGTATTCATCAAATGTGACAAGACAAAATGTGCCACAAGTATAAAACAAGTGTCAAATGTGACACGTATATATTAATTGTCAAATGTAATTATAAAATATGACATAAGTATTTTGTCTAATATAACACGAGTGTATTAATTCTCAAACGTGATACGAGCATATTAATTGTCAATGTAACAAAGTCATTATCAAATGTGACAGGATAAAATCTGCCACAGGTATATTGTCAAATTTGACACGAATTTATTAATTGTCAAATGTGACACGAATATAGTCATTGTCAAATGTGACACTAATATATTAATTATCAAATGTGACACGAATGTATTCATTGTCAAATGTGACACGAATATATTAATTGTCAAATGTGACACGAATGTATTAATTGTCAAATGTAACACGAATATATTAATTGTCAAATGTAATTATAAAGTATGAGATAAGTATTTTGTCTAATATAACACGAGTGTATTAATTGTCAATACTGACCCGAGCATATTAATCGTCAATGTAACATAATCATTATCAAATGTGATAAGATAAAATGTGTCACAATTATATTAATTGTCAAATGTGACACGAATGTATTATTTGTCAAATGTGACGAATATATTAATTGTCAAATACGACACTAATATATTGTCAAATGTGACACTAATATATTGTCAAATGTGACACTAATATATTAATTGTCAAATGTGACACGAATATATTTATTGTCAACTGTGACACGAATATATTAATTTTTAAATGTGACACTAATATATTGTCAAATGTGTCACGAATCTATTCATTGTCAAATGTGACACGAATGTATTAATAGTCCAATGTAATGTGCCACGAGCATATTAATCGTCAAAGTTACATAATCATTATCATTACATAATCATTATCATTAATTGTCAAATGTGACACGAATATATTAATTGTCAAATGTGACACGAATATATTAATTGTCAAATGTGACACGAATATATGAATTGTATCAAATATATACAAATCTACTGTCAAATATGACACAAGTGTATTAACTGTCACATGTGACAAATCTATACAAATCTACTGTCAAATATGACAAAAATGTATTAATTGTCACATGTGTCAAATCTATACAAACCTTCTGTCAAATATGACACCAGTATATTAAACGTCAAATCTAACGCAAATGCAAACGTTGTCAAATGTGAGACTTAATAAAAGAGATAAAAGTATATTCATCGGCAAATGTGACACAGGTAAATTGTTAAATGTGACATGAATTTAGTAATCGTCAAATACATTGTCAAATGTGACACAAGTTTATCAATCAAAAAAATGACAAAAGTATATTAATCGTTAAATGCGACACAAGTACATTGAATGTCAAATATGACAATTATATTAATTGTCAAATGCGACTAGTAAATTAATTGTCGAATTTCACAAAATATAATAATTGTCAAATGCGTGTCAATTGTCAAAATTTAACTTTTTGTGCAATTTATTAATTTGATTAAGAATTTTCTTCGATTAAGAAAATCTTGTTTATATCAAGATTTACTAAAGTACTAAATTTATGACAGTTAACAACTCTGCTTTATACCCAACTTAAGGACTTATGTCAAATCTGACAGTTTATTTCTGTCGAATGTGAGTTTATTTATTTCAAACCTAACAATTTGTGAAAATTATGAAATATGACAATTTAAGAAAAATCTGATGGTTTATGTCAAATCTGACAGTTTTTTTATGTTAAATCTGATAATTTACAACTCTTCATTTTCAATTTGAAGGCTTGTGTCAAATATGACAATTCACAGTTTTATGTCAAATCTGAGAGTATCATGTTAAATCTGATAGTTTACAACTCTTCCTTATGTCCAATTTGAGGGCTTGTGTCAAATCTGACAAATTAAGTAAAATCTGATGGTTTATGTCAAATCTGACAGTTTCGTTATGTTAAATCTGATAGTCTACAACTCTTCATCTTCAATTTGAGGGCTTGTGTCATATCAGACAATTCACGTAAAATCTGTCGGTTTCTGTCAAATCTGACAGTTTCATGTTAAATGTGATAGTTTCAACAACTCTTCCTTATGTCCAATTTGAGGGCCTGTGTCAAATCTGTCAAATTAAGTAAAATCTGATGGTTTGTGTCAAATCTGACAGTTTCTTTATGTGAAATGTGATAGTTTACAACTCTTCCCTAAGTCTAATTTGAGGGGCTTGTGTCAAATCTGACAATTTAAGAAAAATCTGATGGTTTATGTCAAATCTGACAGTTTCTTTATGTTAAATCTGATAGTTTACAACTCTTCCCTACGTCTAATTTGAGGGGCTTGTGTCAAATCTGACAATTTAAGAAAGATCTGATGGTTTATGTCAAATCTGACTGTTTCATGTTAAAATAGATAGATTACAACTCTTCATTATGTCTAATTTGAGGGCTTGTGTCAAATTTGACAATTTGAGTAAAATCTGATGGTTTATGTCAAATCTGACAGTTTCTTCATGTTAAATTTGATAGTTTACAACTCTTCATGTTCAATTTGAGGGCTTGTGTCAAATCTGACAATTCACGTAAAATCTGTTGTTTATGTCAAATCTGACAGTTTCATGTTAAATCTGATAGTTTACAACTCTTCCTTATGTCCAATTTGAGGGCTTGTGTCAAGTCTGTCAAATTAAGTAAAATCTGATGGTTTTTGTCAAATCTGACAGTTTCTTTATGTAAAATCTGATAATTTACAACTGTTCCTTACGTCCAATTTGAAGGACTTGTGTCAAATCTGACAATTTAAGAAAAATCTGATGGTTTATGTCAAATCTGACAGTTTCTTTATGTTAAATCTCATAGTTTACAACTCTTCATGTTCAGTTTGAGTGCTTGTGTCAAATCTGACAATTCACGTAAAATCTGTTGGTTTATGTCAAATCTGACTGTTTCATGTTAAAACTGATAGTTTACAACTCTTTCTTATGTCCACTTTGAGGGCTTGTGTCAAATCTGACAATTTAAATCAAATCTGATGGTTTATGTCAAATATGACAGTTTCTTTTTGTTAAATTTGATATAGAACTCTTTCTTACGTCCAATTTGAGGGGCTAGTGTCAAATCTGACAATTTAAGACAAATCTGATAATTTATGTCAAATCTGACAGTTTCTTTATGTTAAATCTAATAGTTTACAACTCTTCCTTATCTCTAATTTGAGGGCTTGTGTCAAATTTGACAATTTAAGTAAAATCTGTTGGTTTATGTCAAATCTGACAGTTTCATGTTAAATCTGATAGTTTAAACTCTTCCTTATGTCCAATTTGAGGGCTTGTGTCAAATCTGAAAATTTAAATAAAATCTGAGAGTTTATGTCAAATCTGACAGTTTCTTTATGTTAAATCTGATAGTTTACAACTCAACTTTATGTTAAATTTGAGGGCTTGTGTCAAATCTGACCATTTACGTAAAATCTGTTGGTTTAAGTCAAATCTGACAGTTTCATGTTATATCTAATAGTTTACAACTCTTCCTTATGTCTAATTTGAGGGCTTGTGTCAAATCTGACAATTTAAGTAAAATCTGATGGTTTGTCATATTTGTGACTGTCATATTTGACATGACAGTTTCTTTATGTTAAATCTGATAATTTACAACTCTTCTTTATGTTCACTTTGAGGGTTTGTCAAATTTGACAGTTAGTTTATGATAAATCTAATAGTTTGTTTACGTCAAGTTTGATAGTTTATTTAATTCAAATTTGACAGTTTATTTATATTAAATATAGCGTTTTGTTTATGTCAAACCTGACAGATTGTTTATGCCAAATCTGACAATTTTTTAAAGTCAAATCTGGTAGTTTATTTATGTCAAATCTGACTGTTTATGTCAAATCTCATAGTTTGTTTATATCAAATCTGACAGTTTATTTATGACAAATGTAATAGTGTAATATGACACTCGCATGTCATGTTAAATTTGTTAATGTTTATGTTATTTCTAACAGTTTATTTATGTGAAATCTGACAGTTTGTTTATGTTAAATTTGATAGTTTGTCTATGTCAAACCGGATAGAATGTCTATGTCAAACATGACAGTTGGTTTATGTCACATCTGACAATTTATGTTAAATCTGACAGTTTACAGTTCTAATTTTTGGACAATTTGAGGACTAATGCCAAATCTGACAGTAGATTTATGCTGGTTCTCGTTTATGTCAAATCTCACAGTTTGTTTATGTCAAATCTGACAGTTTATTTATGTCAAATCCAATAGTTCAAATTTTACAAATGACCCAAGAAACTGTCAGTTTTTTTTTGTTGAATTAATCAAATCTGACAGATTGTTTATGTCAAATCTGACAGATTATATATGTCAAATGTGACAGTTTATTGATGTCAAATCCAATAGTTCCAATTTTACAAATGAAACAAGAAACTGTCAGTTTTTTTTTGTTGAATTTAATCAAATCTGACAGATTGTTTATGTCAAATCTGACAGATTGTTTATTTCAAATCTGACAGTTTATTTATGTCAAATCTAATAGTTCAAATTTTATAAATGACCCAATAAACTGTCAGTTTTGTTTGTTGAATTTAATCAAATCTGACAGATTGTTTATGTCAAATCTGACAGTTTATTTATGTCAAATCTAATACTTCAAATTTTAGAAGTAACCCGAGAAACTGTCAGTTTTGTTTGTTGAATTTAATCAAATCTGACACATTGTATATGTCAAATCTGACAGATTGTTAATGTCAAATCTGACAGTTTATTTATGTAAAATCGGACAGTTTGTTTATGTCAAATTTGATAGTTTCTCTATGTCAAACCTGATAGAATGTCTATGTCAAACATGACAGTTGGTTTATGTCATATCTGACAATTTATTTATGTTAAATCTGACAGTTTACAGTTCTAATTTTTGGACAATTTGAGGACTAATGCCAAATCTGACAGTGGATTTATGCTGGTTCTCGTTTATGTCAAATCTAATAGATGGTTTTGTTAAATCGGACAGTTTGTTTATGTCAAATCTCACAGTTTGTTTATGTCAAATCTGACAGTTTATTTATGTCAAATCCAATAGTTCAAATTTTACAAATGACCCAAGAAACTGTCAGTTTTTTTTGTTGAATTTAATCAAATCTGACAGATTGTATATGTCAAATCTGACAGATTGTTTATGTCAAATCTGACAGTTTATATATGTCAAATCTAATAGTTAAAATTTTACAAATGACACAAGAAACCGATAGGTTTGTTTGTTGAATTTAATCAAATCTGACAGATCGTTTATGTCAAATCTGACAGATTGTTTATGTCAAATCTGACAGTTTATTTATGTCAAATCTAAAAGTTAAAATTTTACAAATGACCCAAGAAACTGTCAGTTTTGTTTGTTGAATTTAAATCAAATCTGACAGATTGTTTATGTCAAATCTGACAGATTGTTTATGTCAAATCTGAGATTGTTTATATCAAATCTGACAGTTTATTTATGTCAAATCTAATAGTTCAAATTTTACAAATGACCCAAGAAACTGGCACTTGTTTGTTGAATTTAATCAAATCTGTCAGATTGTTTATGTCAAATCTGACAGGTTGTTTATGTCAAATCTGACAGTTTATTTATGTCAAATCTATTAGTTCAAATTTTACAAATGACCCAAGAAACTGACAGTTTTGTTTGTTGAATTTAATCAAATCTGACAGATTGTTTATGTCAAATCTGACATACTTTTTATATCAAATCTGACAGTTTATTTATGTCAAATCTAATAGTTCAAATTTTACAAATGACCCAAGAAACTGTCAGTTTTGTTTTTTCAATTTAATCAAATCTGACAGATTGTTTATGTCAAATCTGACAGTTTATTTATGTCAAATCTAATAGTTCAAATTTTACAAATGACCCAAGAAACTGTCAGTTTTGTTTGTTGAATTTAATCAAATCTGACAGATTGTTTATGTCAAATCTGACAGATTTTTTATGTCAAATCTGACAGTTTATTTATGTCAAATCTAATAGTTCAAATTTTAAAAATGACCCCAGAAACTGTCAGTTTTGTTTGTTGAATTTAATAAAATCTGACAGATTGTTGATGTCAAATCTGACAGTTGGTTTATGTCAAATCTAATAGTTCAAATTTTACAATTGATCCAAGAAACTGTCAGTTTTGTTTGTTGAATTTAATCAAATCTGACACATTGTTTATTTCAAATCTGACAGATTGTTTATGTCAAATCTGAGAGATTGTTTTTGTCAAATCTGACAGTTTATTTATGTCAAATTTAATACTTCAAATTTTACAAATGACCCAAGAAACTGTCAGTTTTGTTTGTTGAATTTAATCAAATCTGACAGATTGTTTGTGTCCAATCTGATTGTTTATGTCAAATCTGACAGTTTATTTATGTCAAATCTAAAAGTTTAAATTTTACAAATGACCCAAGAAAATGACCCAAGAAAGTTTTGTTTGTTGAATTTAATCAAATCTGAGAGATTGTTTATGTCAAATTTGACAGATTGTTTATGTCAAATCTGACTATTTATGTCAAATCTAATAGTTCAAATTTAAAAAATGACCCAAGAAACTGTCAGTTTTGTTTGTTGATTTTAATCAAATCTGACAGATGGTTTATGTCAAATCTGACAGTTTGTTCAAGTCAACTCTGACAGTGTGTTTACGTCAAATCTGACAGTTCATTTATGTCATATAAGATGTCAAATTGTACAGGTGATCCAAGAAAGTGACAGTAGTGTGTTAGTTGTTGTTTGTGAGGCGCTGTCTATATAAATGAATAATAATATTAAAAAAATATCAATAACACAATAAAAACTAAACGTTTTTCTTTTGTTCAGATCAGTCTTTCACAGTTACTAGTTATATCGTTTCGTAACGAAAACCATTTTTGTTTTTATATTTCACTGTCGCGATAAATCAACGGAAAAATTTTGGAAGAAAAAGCGAAATATAAATGAATTTGTCACAAAACAAAAAATACGAAGGAAATGTGTAATAACTTTGACAGTCAAAGTTTGACGTGTGTCACATTAAATTTATTAAAATGTCGGTTATCAAAAGTCATTGAAATTGTTAGGTTTATAAAAAAGATTAACAGTGTGTCAGTCTGTGGAATGTCAATGCGGAATTTGTCAAAAATGTAGATCACAGTCGTGTCAAAATAAAAAAAGTTTGACAACTAAAATTTGACAGTTGAGTTGAACTGTGACATACGTCAAAATTTGAAACAATTCGCATAGAAAAGAAGAACATTGCGAGATTTGGTCCATATGTTTGTGTTTAATAATTCGTTTATCTTTTCCTCAGTTTCTCATTTAAAAATTAATTTACGACGGGGGGGATTATTTCAATTAATTAAATTATTTTCTGCACAAAACAAAACAAGAAAATCAAAAACCGTTCATTTTTTTCGGATTGCTGTGCGCATTCGCGAAAAAAAAAATCCTTTTCTTTCCCACATTTCTCAACTTCCGCATTGCTTTCATCGCATCGCGAACACCGCCACCAGCACCCCGACCACCATCCCCACGTCCACGCGCACCGCACTCGACCCCAACGTAAGTTCCTCACTTTTCACCACCTCGTTGGGGTGCTTCTCCACCGCCTTCACCTTCTTCGTACTACTCGCCACCCCCGTTACAGCCCTAGCCGTCGTACTACTCCACACGCTCGTACTCGTCTTCGCCTGAGGCACCGACGACCAAGACGCCCGTGACACACTCACGCTACTCCGCGTCGTCGCCTCCACAGATGGAGCCCACACCTACAAACAAAACAAAATAATAAAATTATCTAAACTAGACAGATTAGACTAGACAGACTAGAATAGACAAACTAGACTAGACTGGGTGTCTAGTACACTAGACTAGACTAGACTGGGTGTCAAAAACCACACTACACGGGTACCAAGGAGCATACATTAATTTCAACTCCTACACCTGACCATTTATACTCATGCAAATTGAGAAACAAAAATTATTTTGCATTTCAACAATTTTTTTGTGCAACAATGCATTCCCCTCAACAAAAAAAAGAGATTAGATAGACTATATTAGACAGACCTGACCATTTAAAAACGAAATTCAAAGAAGGTGTGGTTACACATTGTAAAATATTTTGCATTTCCTTTTTTAACTTTTGTGGCTAAACCGTATGATTTAACTAAATTTGCAAAGAATACTTTTTTGTAGACACGGCCGTCTTACATACGGCGATCCGGGTTACAATTTTATATTTTGAAACGTTGACGAGATATTTGCAAAAAACATTTAGAGCAAAAATAATTCCCCACGCGGCCTCCATTGGAGGAGGAGCGTTCAAATTTGGTCAAAGGGTACCTCTTGTGGATTCCCACATTCGGTAAAAGTTGCATTGAAATCCTTCCAGGGTTATTACATTTTCTCGCGATTTTTTAATATTTTGAAATTTTCCTGTTCGGTTTTCGTCGGAATTTGTGATGTTCAACTGGCCGGGTCTAGGTGTTGAAATTAATATATGCTGTACGAAGGCCCGGTGTGCAACAATGCATTCACCCTCAAAAAAAAAAAATATATAGATATAATATATAGATATACAGAATATTTTCTCTCTATTTTTTAATATTTTGAAATTTCCCTGTTCGGTTTTTGGTCGGAATATGTGATGTTGAACTGGCGGGTTGGCCTAGGTCAGTGGTGGCGAACCTATGGCACGCGTGTCACAGCTGGCACGTGGGAAAATTGTATTGGATTGGTACGCGAACTATTTCTTACGAGTGCCGTCTAAACTGCTTCAATTTAATGGTTCTACCATTCTAAAAGAAACTTTTAAGTTTCTCAATCTATTTTTGTACAACATGCAAAATATAAGACGTGTTATATTCAGGCTAATACCGTAACTGATTTTCACTATCAGAAGTGTTCATTCATTGTAAAAGTTACTTGGCACGCAAGCATTTCAAAATATGAAAAGAAAAAAAAAATGGCACGCGGGCGAGAAAATGCTCGCCACCCCTGGTATAGGTGTTGAAATTAATATATTCTGTACGAAGGCCCATGCATTCCCCATCCTCCCAAAAAAAAAAAAAAAAAAAAAAAAAAAAAAAAAAAAAAAAAAAAAAAAAAAAAAAAAAAAAAAAAAAAAAAAAAACTATAGTAGACAGGAAAAAATAGGCAGGCTATACTTTGTATACTACAGGATTAAACTACGACTAGATTAAGACTAAACTAAGACTAGATTAAGACTAAACTAAGACTAGATTAAGACTAAACAGACTAGATTAGATAGAGACAGAGTAGACTAAACAGACAAGCCTAGAGAGACGAGACTAGACAGACTGGAGTAGGTAGACTAGATTAAACAGACTAGAATAGAGAGACTAGACTTGACAGACCAGACTAGAAATGCCAGACAAACTAAACAGACTAGACATACTTGATAGATTAGACTAGACAGATTAGGCTAGTCAAACTAGACTAAACAGACAAAACTAGATTGACTAAACTAAACAGACTAGACTAGATAGACTAGACTAAAGTAGCCAGACTAGACTAGACTAGATAGACTAGACAGACTGGACTAGACAGACTAGACTAGAATAGTCAGACTAGACTAGACGGACTAGACTAGACAGACTAGACTATACGGACTAGACTAGACAGACTAGACTAGACAGACTAGACTAGACTAGACAGTCTAGACTAGACAGACTAGACTAGACGACAGACTAGACTAGACAGACTAGACTAGACAGACTAGACAGAGTAGACAGACTAGACAGACTAGACACACTAGACTAGACTAGATAGACTAGACTAGACAGACTAGACACACTAGACTAGACTAGATAGACTAGACTAGACTAGACTAGACTAGACAGACTAGACTAGGCAGACTAGACCAGACAGACTAGAGCAGACAGACTAGACCAGACAGACTAGACTAGACAGACTAGACAGACTAGACTAGACTAGACAGACTAGACTAGACAGACTAGACTAGACAGAATAGACTAGACAGACTAGACTAGACAGACTAGACTAGACAGACTAGACTAGACAGACTAGACTAGACAGACTAGACTAGACAGACTAGACTAGACAGACTAGATTAGACAGACTAGACTAGACAGACTAGACTAGACAGACTAGACTAGACAGACTAGACTAGACTAGACAGACTAGACTAGACAGACTAGACTAGACAGACTAGACTAGACAGACTAGACTAGACAGACAAGACTAGACAGACTAGACTAGACTAGACAGACTAGACTAGACAGACTAGACTAGACAGACTAGACTAGACAGACTAGACTAGACAGACTAGACTAGACAGACTAGACTAGACAGACTAGACTAGACAGACTAGACTAGACAGACTAGACTAGACAGACTAGACAGACTAGACAGACTAGACTAGACAGACTAGACTAGACAGACTAGACTAGACAGACTAGACTAGACAGACTAGACTGGACAGACTAGACTAGACAGACTAGACTAGACAGACTAGACTAGACTAGACAGACTAGACTAGACAGACTAGACCAGACAGACTAGACTAGACAGACTAGACTAGACTAGACAGACTAGACTAGACAGACTAGACTCGTCAGACTAAACTAGACAGCCTAGACTAGACAGACTAGACTAGACAGACTAGACTAGACTAGACTAGACAGACTAGACTCGCCAGACTAAACTAGACAGCCTAGACTAGACAGACTAGACAGACTAGACTAGACAGACTAGACTAGACAGACTAGACTAGACAGACTAGACAGACTAGACAGACTAGACAGACTAGACTAGACAGACTAGACTAGACTAGACTAGACTAGACAGACTAGACTAGACAAGACAGACTAGACTAGACAGACTAGACTAGACAGACTAGACTAGACAGACTAGACTAGACAGACTAGACTAGACAGACTAGACAGACTAGACAGACTAGACAGACTAGACAGACTAGACAGACTAGACTAGACAGACTAGACTAGACAGACTAGACTAGACAGACTAGACTTGACAGACTAGATTAGACAGACTAGACTAGACAGACTAGACTAGACAGACTAGACTAGACAGACTAGACTAGACAGACTAGACTAGACAGACTAGACTAGACAGACTAGACTAGACAGACTAGACTAGACTAGACAGACTAGACTAGACAGACTAGACAGACTAGACAGACTAGACAGACTAGACAGACTAGACAGACTAGACAGACTAGACAGACTAGACAGACTAGACAGACTAGACAGACTAGACTAGACAGACTAGACTAGACAGACTAGACTAGACAGACTAGACTAGACAGACTAAACTAGACAGACTAGACTAGACAGACTAGACTAGACAGACTAGACTAGACAAACTAGACTAGACAGACTAGACTAGACAGACTAGACTAGACAGACTAGACTAGACAGACTAGACTAGACAGACTAGACTAGACAGACTAGACTAGACAGACTAGACTAGACAGACTAGACTAGACAGACTAGACTTGACAGACTAGATTAGACAGACTAGACTAGACAGACTAGACTAGACTAGACAGACTAGACTAGACAGACTAGACTAGACAGACTAGACTAGACAGACTAGACTAGACAGACTAGACTAGACAAACTAGACTAGACAGACTAGACTAGACAGACTAGACTAGACAGACTAGACTAGACAGACTAGACTAGACAGACTAGACTAGACAGACTAGACTAGACAGACTAGACTTGACAGACTAGATTAGACAGACTAGACTAGACAGACTAGACTAGACTAGACAGACTAGACTAGACAGACTAGACTAGACAGACTAGACTAGACAGACTAGACTAGACAGACTAGACTAGACAGACTAGACTAGACAGACAAGACAGACTAGACAGACTAGACAGACTAGACAGACTAGACAGACTAGACAGACTAGACAGACTAGACTAGACAGACTAGACTAGACAGACTAGACTAGACTAGACAGACTAGACTAGACAGACTAGACAGACTAGACAGACTAGACAGACTAGACAGACTAGACAGACTAGACAGACTAGACAGACTAGACTAGACAGACTAGACTAGACTAGACTAGACAGACTAGACTAGACAGACTAGACTAGACAGACTAGACTAGACAGACTAGACTAGACAGACTAGACTAGACATACTAGACTAGACAGACTAGACTAGACAGACTAGACTAGACAGACTAGACTAGACAGACTAGACAGACTAGACAGACTAGACTAGACAGACTAGACAGACTAGAGAGACTAGACTAGACAGACTAGACTAGACAGACTAGACTAGACAGACTAGACTAGACACACTAGACAGACTAGACTAGACAGACTAGACAGACTAGACAGACTAGACAGACTAGACAGACTAGAGAGACTAGACTAGACTAGACAGACTAGACTAGACAGACTAGACTAGACAGACTAGACTAGACAGACTAGACTAGACAGACTAGACTAGACAGACTAGACTAGACAGACTAGACTAGACAGACTAGACTAGACAGACTAGACTAGACAGACTAGACTAGACAGACTAGACAGACTAGACTAGACAGACTAGACTAGACAGACTAGACTAGACAGACTAGACTAGACAGACTAGACTAGACAGACTAGACTAGACAGACTAGACTAGACAGACTAGACTAGACAGACTAGACTAGACAGACTAGACTTGACAGACTAGACTTGACAGACTAGATTAGACAGACTAGACTAGACAGACTAGACTAGACTAGACAGACTAGACTAGACAGACTAGACTAGACTAGACAGACTAGACTAGACAGACTAGACTAGACAGACTAGACTAGACAGACTAGACTAGACAGACTAGACTAGACAGACTAGACTAGACAGACTAGACTAGACAGACTAGACTAGACAGACTAGACTAGACACACTAGACTAGACAGACTAGACTAGACAGACTAGACTAGACAGACTAGACAGACTAGAGAGACTAGACTAGACAGACTAGACTAGACTAGACAGACTAGACTAGACAGACTAGACTAGACAGACTAGACTAGACAGACTAGACTAGACAGACTAGACTAGACAGACTAGACTAGACAGACTAGACTAGACAGACTAGACTAGACAGACTAGACTAGACAGACTAGACTAGACAGACTAGACTAGACAGACTAGACTAGACAGACTAGACTAGACAGACTAGACTAGACAGACTAGACTAGACAGACTAGACTAGACTAGACAGACTAGACTAGACAGACTAGACTAGACAGACTAGACTAGACAGACTAGACTGGACAGACTAGACTAGACAGACTAGACTAGACAGACTAGACTAGACAGACTAGACTAGACAGACTAGACTAGACAGACTAGACTAGACAGATTAGACTAGACAGACTAGACTAGACAGACTAGACTAGACTAGACAGACTAGACTAGACAGACTAGACTAGACAGACTAGACTAGACAGACTAGACTAGACAGACTAGACTAGACAGACTAGACTAGACAGACTAGACTAGACAGACTAGACTAGACAGACTAGACTAGACAGACTAGACTAGACCAGACAGACTAGACTAAACAGACTAGACTAGACAGACTAGACTAGACAGACTAGACCAAATACCCTATTCCACCTTGGCTTTTAGTATGCGCCACCCCGGTATCGCATATATTGCATTCATTCAGGGTGGGCAGCCCGGACGGTTAATGAAAACCGCCCTAGTTGTCGCCTCCCCGACCAGGATTCGAACCCGGGTCTCCCGCATTGAAAGGCAGGTATGTTGTCAACTACACCACCGAGGAGGACAGACAGACTAGACTAGACAGACTAGACTATACAGACTAGACTAGACAGACTGGACTAGACAGACTAGACTAGGCAGACTAACAGACTAGACTAGACTAAACAGACTAGACTAGACTAAACAGACTAGACTAGACTAAACTAGACAGTCTATACTAGACAAACAAGACTAAACAGACAGACTAGACTACACTAGTCAGACAAGATTAGACAGACTGGTAAAGTGTTTGTATGACCTTGAAAACAATTTTCATGTTGTGGCTTTTGCAGGCGCCGCCGATCCTGCGATGTAGGTCGTCGCCGGTGGAGGTGGAGATGAAGTAGTAGTCGTGGCCGGGTAGGAACTCTAGGCCGCCGGGTTGTGGGGTGAAGGGCCGGAAGGTGATGGTGAAGTACATGAGCTTGTGGGGCTTGTTGCAGACGGCGATGATCCGGGGATTGGGGTTGGTGATGCGGCAGGTCTCGAACTCGTCCTTGGAGACGTTGTAGATGATGTACTTCTCCATCTCCTCGTCCTTCATGTCCGGCGTGTAGACGGGGCAGATCAAGTTCACCTGGTCGTACTCGAACTTGATGTTGTTGCGGTTCACGTCGATCACGTTGTCCGTGTTGTCGATGCGGAAGATCGGGTTCGACGAGTTCCAGTGGATGGTGTAGTACCTCGCGCTGCCCGGCATCGTCGCCGCGCACTGCCGGAACGCCGACGCCAGCAGCACCACCACGTGGATCATCACCAGCTTCATGGTTCTCGTAATCGTGATCTCGGAATCGGAGCTTTAAAACAAATTTTCACTCGCTTTCATCCAGTTTACACTCACATCGCTTTATCCCTCTTGCTTCCTTTAACACCCTCACGTTCTTCTTCATCTGAAACATTTACACATTTAATATTATCTATGACCAGACAACCGCCGAATTATCAAAATGAGTGCTGGGAGGGAAGAGCGCGAGCGGTCTTCAGACCGCCGGATTACTGAACGTGTTGTCTGATAAACCAACGGCCGAATTACCGAGATTATACTGTATAGTATAATCTCGATAATCGGACACATATGGGAACAGACAACCGCCGGATTATCGGAAAGAATGGTGGGAGGGAAGAGCGCGAGCGGTCTCCAGACAACAAGTTTCATTAACAAAATTTTCAAAAATTCCTTCAAACTTTGAAGTGATAGCAAGATTTTGAAACTCGAACGCCTTCGAGGTTTTTTGTTAATTATACAAAAACCAGAAAAGGCAAACGAAGAAGACTTGGTCTAACTTATAGACCACACTCTGTTCTACAAGTTTCATAAACAAAATTTTCAAAAATTCCTTCAAACTTTGAAGTTATATCAAGATTTTGAAACTCGAACGCCTTCGAGGTTTTTTGTTAATTATACAAAAACCAGAAAAGGCAAACGAAGAAGACTTGGTCTAACTTATAGACCACACTCTGTTCTACAAGTTTCATAAACAAAATTTTCAAAAATTCCTTCAAACTTTGAAGTTATATCAAGATTTTGAAACTCGAACGCCTTCGAGGTTTTTTGTTAATTATACAAAAACCAGAAAAGGCAAACGAAGAAGACTTGGTCTAACTTATAGACCACACTCTGTTCTACAAGTTTCATAAACAAAATTTTCAAAAATTCCTTCAAACTTTGAAGTTATATCAAGATTTTGAAACTCGAACGCCTTCGAGGTTTTTTGCTAATTATACAAAAATCAAAAAAGACGAAAGAAGAAGACTTGGTCTAGCTTATAGACCAAACTCTCTTCTACAAGTTTTATTAACAAAATTTTCAAAAATTCCTTCAAACTTTGAAGAAAAATCAAGATTTTGAAACTCGAACCCCTTCTTGGTTTTTTGTTAATTATACAAAAACAAAAAAAGACAAAAGAAGAAGACGTGGTCTAACTGATAGACCAAACTCTGTTCTACAAGTTTTATTAACAAAATTTTCAAAAATTCCTTCCAAACTTTGAAGTTATATGAAGATTTTGAAACCCGAACGCCTTCGAGGTTTTTTGCTAATTATACAAAAATCAAAAAAGACGAAAGAATAAGACTTGGTCTAGCTTATAGACCAAACTCTCTTCTACAAGTTTTATTAACAAAATTTTCAAAAATTCCTTCAAACTTTGAAGAAAAATCAAGATTTTGAAACTCGAACCCCTTCGTGTTTTTTTGTTAATTATACAAAAACCAAAAAAGACAAAAGAAGAAGACTTGGTCTAACTTATAGACCAAACTCTCTTCTACAAGTTTCATAAACAAAATTTTCAAAAATTCCTTCAAACTTTGAAGTTATATGAAGATTTTGAAACCCGAACGCCTTCGAGGTTTTTTTTGCTAATTATACAAGAATCAAAAAAAGACGAAAGAAGAAGACTTGGTCTAGCTTATAGACCAAACTCTGTTCTACAAGTTTCATTAACAAATTTTTCAAAAATTCCTTCCAACTTTGAAGAAATATCAAGATTTTGAAACTCGAACGCCTTCGAGGTTTTTTGTTAATTATGCAAAAACCAGAAAAGGCAAACGAAGAAGACATGGTCCAACTTATAGACTAAACTCTGTTCTACAAGTTTCATTAACAAAATTTTCAAAAATTCCTTCAAACTTTGAAGAAAAATCAAGATTTTGAAACTTGAACCCCTTCGAGGTTTTTTGTTAATTATACAAAAACCAAAAAAGACAAAAGAAGAAGACTTGGTCAAACTTATAGACCAAACTCTCTTCTACAAGTTTCATAAACAAATTTTTCAAAAATTCCTTCCAACTTTGAAGTAATATCAAGATTTTGAAACTCGAACGCCTTCGAGGTTTTTTGTTAATTATGCAAAAACCAGAAAAGGCAAACGAAGAAGACATGGTCTAACTTATAGACTAAACTCTGTTCTACAAGTTTCATTAACAAAATTTTCAAAAATTCCTTCAAACTTTGAAGTTATATCAAGATTTTGAAACTCGAACGCCCTCGAGGTTTTTTGCTAATTATACAAAAACCAAAAAGACAAAAGAAGAAGACATGGTGTAACTTATAGACCAAACTCTGTTCTACAAGTTTCATTAACAAAATTTTCAAAAATTACTTCAAACTTTGAAATAATATCAAGATTTTGAAACTCGAACGCCTTCGAGGTTTTGTGTTAATTATACAAAAACCAAAAAAGACAAAAGAAGAAGACATGGTGTAACTTATAGACCAAACTCTGTTCTACAAGTTTCATTAACAAAATTTTCAAAAATTACTTCAAACTTTGAAATAATATCAAGATTTTGAAACCCGAACGCCTTCGAGGTTTTGTGTTAATTATACAAAAACCAGAAAAGGCAAACGAAAAAGACTTGGTCTAACTTATAGACCAAACTCTATTTTACAAGTTGTCGTGCCGTGCGATAAACCAGCGGGCGAATTACCAAGATTATACTGTACAGTATAATCCGACACATATGGGACCAGACAACCGCCGGATTATCGGAAAGAATGGTGGGAGAGTAGAGCGTGAGCGGTCTCCAGACCGCCGGATTACTGAACGTGTCGTCCGATGAACCAACGGACGAATTACCGAGAGTATAGTGTACGGTATAATTTCGATAATCCGACACATATGGAAACAGACAATCGTCGGATTATCAGAAAGAATGTTGGGAGGGCAGAGCGCGAGCGTTCTCCAGACCACCGGATTACTGAACGTGTCATCCGATAAACCAACGGCCGAATTACCGAGATTATACTGTACAGTATAATCTCGATAATCCGAGAACCGCCGTATTATCAGAAAGAATGGTGAGAAGGAAGAGCGGTCTCCAGACCGCCGGATTACTGAACGTGTCATCCGATAAACCAACGGCCGAATTACCGAGATTATACTCTACCGTATAATCTCGATAATCCGACACATATGGGACCAGACAACCGCCGGATTATCAGAAAGAATGGTGAGAAGGAAGAGCGGTCTCCAGACCGCCGGATTACTGAACGTGTCGTCTGATACACCAACGGCCGAATTACCGAGATTAAACTGTACCGTATAATCTCGATAATCCGACACATATGGGACCAGGCAACCGCCGGATTATCAGAAAGAATGGTGAGAAGGAAGAGCGGTCTCCAGACAGCCGGATTACTGAACGTATGATAAACTAACGGACGAATTACCGAGATCATACTGTATTATACTAGCTATAACCCGCGGCTTCTCTCGCACACAGGTCTTAAATAGATAGACTCATCAGCAGTTAGACAAAGACTAGATAGAGCAGACAGACTAGACTAGTGGTCTATTATATAGACCACATGTGTGACTATATAGAATATGTGGTTTTGCAATGTACATATAGTTTGACTATCTGTATAGACTACACAGCTTAACTATCTATATGTAGATATTTAAGCTGTGTAGTCTATAGATGTAGTCTATGTAATCTAGACTAGATCCTTTTGTTTCAATGTGGACTATATAGTTGTAGTGTAAGTGTATGTAGTCAACAATTGGTGAATGAAACAAAAACAAATGAAACAAACGAATGTTGTTGAGAAACAAATGAGGAATGCGCATAGATATGAATGGGATGTAGTAGGTTGTGTAAACAATGGAAAAAATGGAATTAATCGAAAACAAACAGAGGAATGGAAATAGTGGATGTGTTTACATTTTGCGAGTGGACGAGGTGAAGGTGGCGAATAACACACACACACACACACACGTCCGAAACAATCGAAAAAATAAATCAATTCTTGCGTTTCAACGCAAACGACGCGAAAAAGCCCCTCGGAGATACTCACCGACTCTCCGCGTGAAATATCCCTTCACCGCCGAAGCCGAATGTTTTCCATTTTCTTTCCTTCGCTCTTTCTCCGTCCGACTGTGTTCGCCCCGACCGCAGAAATCCTCGCGTCCGACCAGAAACGGGCACCTCGCTGCCTGCACCAGCTCACATCCCCTACACGACGGCTCCGCACAAACTCCTTCGCACAGAACGCACCAGGAATATCACTACGCTCTCACACAAGACTTGTATACGAAATCCGACGACGTACCGTTGCCATTTTGTGCCACTGAAGTCCGTCCCGAAAGGACCCTACACCGTCACCCTGCGCTCACAGCGACATCTCACAACCAAACACTCAACTAAACAAGTTTTCACGGAAAATTTCTCGATTCATTTGTTTTATTTCTACGTGTAATCGCCATATAAACGTAAAAGATGACGCTCTTGTAACAAAACCGCATCGCGTAGCTATGGTTACACAACAAATTTATTGGTTTATCCAATGCGAATTGAAGAAACTGTAAGTAGGTAACTATAGCAACAACTCGCAATTTGTTGCCGCTATGGTAATTTTGAACGCATTTTGGTGTATTCCAGGGGTGGGTCTACTAGACTAGACAATTTAGCCCGCGCATATGCGCCCTTAAGCCTTTAATTACGCGCCTACAATATGATTCCCTATAAATTAAAACGTAGACAGACTGGAGCAAACAAACTAGACTAGAGAGATTAGACTAGACAATCTAGACTAGATAGAGTAGACTAGACTAGACCGACTAAACTAGACAAACTAGACTAGAATACACAGACTAGACATTTTTTGTTGGAATAAAAAAAAATATTTTAAAAAAACGTTAAAAAAAACTGTTTAACGACTCGAAATCTAACACAACTGGTTTGCAAAAGATTCAAATATTTTCTAAAAATAATTTCACCCATCTGCCGTCTCCGGGGGCGGCTGGGCGATTTTTTAAGCTTTTTTCACTTTTTCACCCACTGTTGCGAACTGGTAATTTGGTATGGTGCTGCTCCAGGATCAGGACAATGGATGAATTAATTACACGCAAATATGTCCTTTATATGTAATTAAATACTACTTATCTACTAATATCTTACAATATGTACAACTAATCGCTAACGTATTACAATAATTACTAACTAACAACAATACACTTAATTATACGATACTTGTGGTCGAAACCCGGAATTTACTTCGACGAAAATACGGAGGTTCGTTTTCAAAACTCAAATTACTCTCTTGCTAGCTCAATTCTCCCTGCCCCTTTTTAACTACCTCATCACCTCGGTCTTGGTGTGAGTCCTCCCCTAATCTTTATGGAAAATTTCCAAAACTCATAAAACAAAATCCTCTCGGCGTCTCGGCACGATCCCTAAGTTCGAGCGTCTGCCCGCATGATTTAGATAAAGCAGACTAATGGTCCTAAATAAACAAAAACTAATCGGGTGTCCACTTAGTTTTCTTTGCCGACTCGTGAGAAACTCAAATTCTTTGAAACCAAATTCGCGAGATCACAACACCACAACTCGGACAGTTTTCGTCGCACGCACGTGGTTCCGGTGTCGGTGTGTCCGGAACGTAACCACACGTCCGACTGTCACCTCAATTTTCGATAATTTTGCTTAAAATTTTTGAGAAGTGCGAAAAACTCCCTTTTTCTTGCAAAAACTTCGTCATTTTTGGTCGCCTAAACTACGCGATTCGGAAGTCTCTTCGAAAATCGCCATACGTGGGTTCGCTCGTCTATTCTTTGGCTTCAAGAATTTGATATACCGACTATGCCAGAGCGAGGACCCGGATTTTTAGTCGGAGGACCCGAATTCGCAGGAAAATATGAATAACGTCGTCCACAAAAGTCGCGCAGCGACGAGAGTGGTGTCAATTGGTCTGAAATTTTCTACCTGAATCCTTGCGTGAATTTCATTTTTCCTGGCCATCATCGCCGTGATCTCCGTAAAAGTGGTAATTTTTCTAAAGCAAACATTTGGGGTCCGTGTGGGGAAGCGTTCGGCCTGAATCACCAGGTCACGGCGGAATCACAAATTTCGATCAATTCTGAGACGACTGACATGTGGCGTTTCCAGGATTTCACCTGGGGGTCCGCACCGCGTGTGTTTTTGAAAAGGTCAAAATCGGCTTTTTTATGCCGCCGGAAGAGGCAGATTTTCGGTGTTTTAACCGCTTCTTCTTGTCGTCTTCCTTTTCTACAAGCATCTGATACACCGACTTTTTCAGACCGCGGGGGCCGTTTCAGTCAGAGGACCCAGTTACAGAAAAATGTGAAAAACGTCGCGCAGCGACGAGTGTGGTGTCAGAAGACACTACCGGAATCCTTGCGTAAATTTATTTTTTCCAGGCCATTTTCGCCGTGACCTCCGTAAAAATGTCAATTTTTGTAAAGCTAACTTTTGGGATCCGTGTGGGGAAGCGTACGGCCTGAATCGCCAGGTCACGACGCAATCGCAAATTTCAATCAATTCTGCGACGAATGACGTGTGGCGTTTTCCGAATTTGACCTGGGGGACCGCAACACGTGGGTTCTTGAAAAGGTCAAATCTTCAAGTTTTAAACGTACTTCTTCGATGGTCTAACTGCGAATGTCCGTCCGCACGTTGTGCATCCCCAGCTTTCGTCCTCCGTCCTGCCGTGCCCCTTCAAAGGGTCAAACCCCCCAAAAAATGAGGTTTTCGGCGCAAATCGGCAGCGACGCAAATGGGATTGTAGATTTTTCTGGTGTGAACCGAGAGCCCCGTTGAACGGTGCCCTTTTCGCGACTCAACTCCCCCAGGTTCGGACGCACCAGACCTAAAAACCTAAAATTACAAATAAGTTATAATAACCTTCGAGGCGCATTTTTCGTCGGATCCCAAAAATTCTTCCCGGGTGCTTTGGCTGCCGCCGCGCCGCGTTTTTAGAGTCTTTGCTCGCCGTCCTGCGACATCCCATTCACTTGGTGCAAGATAATGCAACTTTTTTTGCCGATTTTATCACTTCCACTGACGCCCTACACATACGTGGTCTGTTAGAAAAGTATCCCACCGTTAGCCGGTAAAAAAACTGGCATACCTGGAGCGTTGAAAACTTAATCACCCTCAAGTGCAGTATTGAATTAACAATATTGTAAAGATTAAAAATGTATATATTTATTGTATATACTTGGTCTGTTAGAAAAGTATCCGACCTTTAGCCGCTAAAAAAAACTGGCATACCTGGAGCGTTGGTAATCTAATCACCCTCAAAGTAGTTTCCTTGGAACTCCACACACTTTTCCCAGCGGTGCCGCCATCGTTGGAAGCATTCCGAAAAAGCCTCTTTCGGGATCGACTTTAGCTCGGCTATCGTTGCAACCATAATGTCCTCTCTTGTCTGAAATCGCGTTCCTTTCAATGGCCTCTTGACTTTGGGGAATAGCTAGAAGTCGCAGGGAGCCATATCAGGAGAGTAAGGAGCCTGTTGAGCCAGAGGAGTCTGGTTTCTCGCCAAAAAATTGGTTCACAATTTTTGCGAAAAATGTGCAAAGACAAGAGAGGTTATTATGACTGCAACGACAGCCGAGCTAAAGTCGATTCCGGAAGAGGCTTTTTCGGAATGCTTCCAACAATGGCGGCATCTCTGGGAGAAGTGTGTGGAGTCCTAAGGAGACTTACTTTGAGGGTGATTAGGTTTCCAACGCTCTAGATATGCCAGTTTTTTTAACGGCTAAAGGTCAGATACTTTTGTAACAGACCACGTATTTGTAGGGCGTCAGTGGAAGTGATTGTAAAATCGGCAAAGAAAAAGTTGTATTGTCGGGATGGAGCCGCCAATGTCCTGATGACCACAACTTCAGTCGCTTGCGCCGCACAGCATCACGTAAGCAACATAGGACATCCCTATAGTACTCCCTATAGTTGTTCCGTCATTTTACTTACATTAAAAACCGACGAGAGCAACTGCTCGACAGTAACTGACGATATCTACAGGCGGGTTAAAAAATTCACACATGCGCACGAAGGTTCAAAGTCGGCTCATGCAAGCGCGCTTGATTCAAATCCATCAGGTTTTCAAAATAAAAAATAAGGTCGGATACTTTTCTAACAGACCACGTATGTAAAGGGTTCCAGGTCGCCGATTGGATTCGTTCTCCTACACTTGCCCGCAACTATTCCGGTAAGAATTTTTAAACTGCAACGACTTTTTGCGAATCTGCGGCAGTTTAAAGTGAAAAATGCGCAAAAAGTGAAAAAACACGAGAGGCGTTTTGCGGTGGTACCTAGAACGTCCGAACCAATTGGCGGATCGAAACGGGACCGGCGCCGTTCGATCGGGCATAGAACTTATTAGTTTGTTTGCGAGTTTATTCCAGATTCCGTTGAAGATGGCATCGCGACGCCATAAAACGATTTTTCTTGGAAAACTCGCGCAGAATCAACAACTTAAACTCTGCGGTAACGGTTTTGGGCGATTTCCGTAGAGAATTGAACGTTTTATCTTTTAGTGCAAGCGGCATTGCGCTGCAACCGTCGCGATGCCCGCCCAAACTCGCCCTATACCAAAAAACTAATAACGAAAGTAAAACGTCCATATTTTTGTAGCGCCCCGGTGAATGTTCTGGATTTTTCAGTGGATTATAGAATGGTCCGTTGGCTTTTCGCACCAATAATTAGACGTCGCGCAACCGCGTCGCGGCGGTCACCTATAACTGTTAATCGGCACAGAGAAAAACTTGAATGTTAATTTGGGGCACCAGGATATCGCGTTTTTTTGACATTCCAAGTTGAACGGCACGTGGGTCCCGCCGAGACGCGCATTTTGGTACCGGCGCCGCGTCGCTGCAACCACGGAGTCGCCCGCCACAGTTCGAAATGTATCGGCTCCCGTCCGCCGAAAGGTGCGGTCAGTCTAACCGCCGCAGTTTCGCCGTTTCTTGGCGCAGGGACTCAAAATTCACAGGGACTCGGATTCCCGCGCCACTTTTGTATTTAATGCCCGCCATACACGCATCAGTCCACCGGAGAGGTCTACCTGTGCAGGTAGACCGGAGCGTGTGTAGGAATAGACCTGTGCAGTTTTTTGCGTACTGTTGACCTGCGCATCCACACCTGCACAGGTAACCTCTCCGGTAGACCGTAGCGTGTATGGCGGACATAAGGGTTCGAGATCCGAGCCGTCCCCATTGAGCTGCTGACGTTGGAAAACGTCACCCTTTTTTTTTGCACGTTTTTTTACATTTACCCCCCTCACCGCGACCCCGAATCCGACTTTTGCGGCACGGGGCGATGCCGCCCGCCGCTGCGCGTATTTTGGTACCACTCTCGGCGTCTTGCGTCGCTCCGAGTGACTCCGAGTTATGGACGAACAAACACGTGGAAATTTTTCGCCTTTTTTTTTCAACACGCCGGCAAATCACCAAGACGTGGTTTATCCAGAAAACTGACACCTTCACCGTGTAGGCTGGTCTTTTTTCTATCTTGAGTGCGAGTTTTGCCGTTCCGCGGTCTGTAGTCTGCGCGGGAAGATTTTTTCAAAAAATCTCTAAAAAATGAAAAGTCGGGACTATGAAATTTTTCGACAATTTCGTTATCACCGATTTGGCCCAAATTTACAGAATATGAAGGGTTTGACTATAAATGAAAGTGACGCAAGCGGGAGGGCCAGATGGCCACTTTTAAGCCGACCGGTAAGTTACCTACAACTCATAAGCCCGCTATGTTAGCATAAATTTCAATGGCCGGTCAGCGCAGCGGTAAGAGCTCGGGTTCATAGTACGAGGATCGCTGGATCGATTCCCTTCGTAGGCACGCTTTTTCTACAATTTTTAAAATGACTTTCTTTTATTATTATTATTATTTATTATTGTTTAACTTTTTAATTGTTATTATTAATTTGTTAATTTAATTAATTTATTAGTAAAAAAAAGCGTCTCCACGGGGAATCGAACCAGCGATCTTACCAGCGTACCATGAACCGAGCTCTTACCGCTGCGCTGACTGGCGCCGACGTTGAATCAGATTCTTCATCATCCACCGTTCCTCTTACAATTAGACACATGGAGCCCATTGACCATTCGCAAACTAAAGAAAATGAAATTAACTTTTCTGCAAATAATACAATAAAATCTACAGACGGCTTAAAGCGGAAGCGAGAAGTTTTCGTATTCCTATGAAAAGAATTGCTGTTAAAGAAAGACATTCAAGTTTGTCTTACAGTTTACCAAAGAGCGCTTTAGAAAAAGTAGGGGTGTGCAAAACAATGTTTCTAAATACATTAGGCATAACCGATATGTGGGTGATGATTGCATTGAGGATTGCTACTGGCACAGTCGCACTAGATAAAAGAGGGATCCACAGCAACAGAACTTACACAATGACAGAGACAGTTAAACGAAGTGTTCGTCAACATTTTGAGTTATTTCGTAAACTACCGTCTCACTATTGTCGGAAGCGAACAAACAAATTGTATGCCGAGGAAGGTTTAAACATAAAAATGTACAGATTATATAAAACTTGGGCTACAGAAAATGACAATACAGAGATATTTTCAATTATGACTTCAATATTGGTTTCCATACGCCAAAGAAAGGTAAATGTGACATTTGCAATTTATTTGAAATTACAGAAGAAAAGACACCACAAATGGTTGAGGAACTAAACAAACATCTTGCTAGGAAGAAGATGTAGGATGTAGTCAAGGTGTAGGTGTAGGTACTTCGAGGGAGAGTCTTGTCTGTCTAGTCTTGTCTATCAGTCTTGTATGTCTAGTCTTGTCTGTCTAGTTTTGTCTATCTAGTCTTGTCTGTCTAGTCTTGTCAATCTAGTATATCTGTGTAGTTTTGCCTGTCTAGTCTAGTCTGTCTAGTCTGTCTAGTCTGTCTAGTCTAGTCTGTCTAGTCTAGTCTGTCTAGTCTGTCTAGTCTAGTCTGTCTAGTCTTGTCTATCTAGTCTTGTCTGTCTAGTCTTGTCTGTCTAGTCTTGTCTGTCTAGTTTTGTCTATCTAGTCTTATCTGTCTAGTCTTGTCTATTTGGTCTATCTGTGTAGTTTTGCCTGACTAGTCTACTCTATCTAGTCTAGTCTGTCTAGTCTTGTCTGTCTAGTCTTATCTGTCTAGTCTTGTCTGTCTAGACTAGTCTGTCTAGTCTAGTCTGTTTATTCTTGTCTGTCTAGTCTTGTCTGCCTAAAGTGGTTCGGGGGAAGCTCTCAATAAACCACCTATTCCACCTTGGCTTTCAGTATGCGCCACCCTGTTATCGCATATTTTGCATTCATTCAGGGTGGGCAGCCCGGACGGTTAATGAAAACCGCCCTAGTTGTTGTCTCCCCGACCAGGATTCGAATCCAGGTCTCCCGCATTGAAAGGCGGGTATGTTGTCAACTACACCACCGAGGAGGACAGCCTTGTCTAGTCTAGTCTTGTCTGTCTAGACTTGTCTGTCTAGTCTTGTCTATATAGTCTTGTCTGTCTAGTCTTGTCTGTCTAGTCTTGTCTGTCTAGTCTTGTCTGTCTAGTCTTGTCTGTCTAGTCTTGTCTGTCTAGTCTTGTCTGTCTAGTCTTGTCTGTCTAGTCTTGTCTGTCTAGTCTTGTCTGTCTAGTCTTGTCTGTCTAGCCTTGTCTGTCTAGTCTTGTCTGTCTAGTCTTGTCTGTCTAGTCTTGTCTGTCTAGTCTTGTCTGTCTAGTCTTGTCTGTCTAGTCTTGTCTATCTAGTCTCGTCTGTCTAGTCTTGTCTGTCTTATTTCTTATGGAATACCTAGTTTAGTTGAAAGTTTTTCCTTATTTATTTAAATGTTAAAACAATAATAATAATTATAATAAACTTGCCCGGTATATATTTGGGGGGTGGGTATGTACAGGGTGTCATTTCGCTTAGTATCTAGCACACGAGACGACAAGGTTGCGAATATTCTGCAAATTATTTACATAATCTGTTTAAAATAAAGATTGGTTAATAAATTAGGGTGGGTTAGATATGATCGCGTTCGAGGGGGCCTCGTGAGGCGGTCTGGCGTGGGAAGCTCGGAGTCTCTAACTACAACAGTCTGCACGCGTTCTTCAACACGTTCTTCCTCTTCTTGTGCTTGCCCGGCCGCAGGACTATCGTGCCGTTCTGATTCTTCGACGAGTGACTAGGACTGAACGCACCTAAAAAATAAACACGCATCAACAACAAAATCACCACCAAAAACTTAAACAACAACCCCTGAAAATTTCAACGAAATCCCTCCAACGGTTCCCGAGTTATTTAAGAAAAACTAAATCTGACTCCCTGGATTAAACCCTGAAAATTTCAACGAAATCCCTCCAACGATTCCCGAGTTATTCAAGAAAAACGAAATTTGACCCTCTGGATTAACCCCTGAAAATTTCAAAGAAATCCCTCCAACGATTCCCGAGTTATTCAAGAAAAACTAAATCTGACTCCCTGGATTAAACCCTGAAAATTTCAACGAAATCTCTCCAACGGTTCCCGAGTTATCCACGAAAAACGAAACCAGACCCGAGATAACCTAACATGACGTAACACCTTTGCTCAAATTTCTTGGGAACTACCGCACGGATTTTCGCGAGATTTTCAGGGAACGTTGCCACCTTTAACACAGACAAGTTGCACTGCAAGGGAATATTCCACTCACTGATTGTGACCTGCTGGTGTCTGTCTTGCCCGGAGGAGTAGTAATCGTCGCGGGGCTCCCGCATCTCTGCCAGGCACCTCGCGGCCAGGTGGCGAAACACGGAGGCAACATTCACGTCTTCCTTCACCGACGTCCTCAGCAGGCGGCAGCCCAGCGCGCGCGCCAGCAACTCCGCCTCCTCTCTAAAACAATCGAAAACAGTTTTGTAGAAGTAGATTAATACTAATTTGATATTATAGTTAAAGTAGATTAGGTTTAGAGATTGAAGAGTTTCATCTGTCTAGTCTAGTTTGTCTTGTCTGGCTTATCTTAATATCGGCTTATCTTATGTCATCTATAATTCCATTTCCTCCAATTCCATCCATTTTTTTTAAGAATGCAGTAACTAGAAACCGGATTTACACTATAACAAATGTTCAATATAGCAGAGAGAGGTACCTACTCTCTGAATATAGTTACAAAATTTGGCGCTAAATTCAAATATAGTTACTTGAATATAAAATTGGTAATTTATTGATGATTTCTTTGAATATCTTAATAATTATTGATTAGATTCTCTAAATGGCAACAATAGTAATAAAATACAAACAAATAAATGGAGAAAAACGCAAAAAATCTAAATGATACAAACAGATCAGATGACAATTGTGAATTGACACGGCAGCCATTGACAACTAACAGCTGAAAAGAAAGAGAGAAAAGAGGTTGCGATGGAGAAGTAAATATCGTCGGTGTGAACGGCTCCTCGATTTAAGCCAATCAGAGAACAAGGTCAAATAAGCCCTATCTTCCCTGTACTGCATTCTTAAAAAAATGGACTACAGTTAAGCTAAGTAGTTTAGTAGAAATCTACTAATCTAGTTACACTTGTTTTGAAATATTCTCGATGTAGTATTAGCTTCTAAATTTAGGAGAGACGGCGTGTTGTGATGAGTAATGTTGCCAAATTTGTTGCCAATTCTTGTGTTTTTCTTGAAATTTTTCGTAGATTTTTCGCGAAACTCTAATTTTACGACGTGCTGTGCAAAATTTCCGCATTTGCAACAATTTTATTTTTGCAAAAATTATCTCCGACGCTAAATCTACCCAATCGGTGGCATTTTCCACGCGTTTATCTAGTTACACTACTTAAACTTAATTCACAAAATATACAACGTATTGTTTAACCGTTTCGAGTCTATTGAGACATATATAACCCATCCATTTACAGCGACCTTTGTGTTAATGTGAGTGGGACAAATATATCCCAGTATTAACAAACTACCAAGTGTACACGCAACAAGCTTGTGACATTAAATCTAAGTAGTTTAACTATCAATCGATGGCATTTTCCGCGCATTTATCTAGTTACACTACTTAGACTTATTTCACAAAATATACAACGTATTGTTTAACCGTTTCAAGTCTACTGGGACATATATAACCCATCCATTTACAGCGACTTGTGGGTTAATGGGAGTGGGAGCAATATATCCCAGTATTAACAAACTATCAAGCGCACAAGCAACAAGCTTGGGACATTATATCTAAGTAGTCTAACTATGAACGGATGGCATTTTTCACGCATTTATCTAGTTACACTATATATAATTAATTCACAAAGTGTACAACGTATTGTTTAACCGTTTCGAGTCTATTGGGACATATATAACCCATGCATTTACAGCGACTTGTGGGTTAATGTGAGTGGGACAAATATATCCCAGTATTAACAAACTACCAAGAGCACAAGCAACAAGTTTGTGACATTAAATCTAAGTAGTCTAACTACGTAGATATAGTTAAACTAAGTACTTTAACTTCGTGTGATAAATGTCTTCCTTAGGTTAGGTTTAGTGTAGGTGATAATGTTTGCAAATTTTTTTTCGAGTTTGTGAAAATAATTCGCGAAAATTTTGCACGTAACAAAAAAGTAAATAATTGCAAAAAAAAACCCGGCCAAGTGCGAGTTGTGACTCGCGTACCGAGGGTTCCGTACAAACGTGTAAGTAAGGTATCTTTAGGAGGACCTAGCTGTATGCAACCCTTATGCTTCTGGTGCCTGACAATACCACGCAACACATTAGTGTATTTTCATAAGTTTCTAATAGTAAATTCGCATTTTTCTTGTAATTAAACTACATATTTACGGTTTTCAGATTTTTCCCTTTACATGTGCTGTAAGACACCGCTTCTTGCCAAATTTCATGATTCTAGGTCAACGGGAAGTACCATATAGGTTTTGATTCCCCTGTGAAATCGCAAAATATGAGACATAAACGGTCATATCTTTTGATCGCGTTGACTTACAAGTTTTATTTTTTCACAGCTGAAAGAGACCGCAGACCCGAGTATTTGATACAAATTTAAACTTGTTACCTCTACGCGTTCCTGAGAAAAATGGTCTTGACAGACAGACAGACGGACGGACAGACAGACAGACAGACAGACGGACAGACGGACAGACAGGCAGACATACAGACAGACAGACAGACGGACAGACAGACGGACGGACAGACAGACAGACAGACAGACGGACAGACAGACAGACGGACAACAAAGTGATCCTATAAGGGTTCCGTTTTCGGTACGGAACCCTAAAAATTGCAACAAATTTGGCAAAACGTTGTGTAACCTGCAACAGTTTTATGGTTTTTCACAGATTACTCAGCGCCAACTTTCGCTTTTCCTATGTAGTACGACTAGGCGATAAAAGTGCTCTTAAAATATGTTTGTTTTTATTGGGTCAATGTTCCCAGTGCGATGCTGTTTTGTTTTTGCGATTGCATCTTGTTTTACGGCTTCTAAATTTAGTCGGCTGACTAAAACTGAGCATTTTGACCGGATTCTGTGCATAGCTTTCCGTTTATTCCATCTCCTTCCGACCAGGATTCTTTCCCCTTTACGAAACTGCAACTAGCTTACATCTAGTCCAACTACATTTTTAGTTAACCGACTTTTTCTCCAACTACATTTTATTAGCATAAATTACTTAAAACCATCCATATCTCACTTAGTTTTAACGCTACATCAACAACTTAAACCTCAGCTTAAACACAATTTAATGTAGTTTACACACTACTAATTATATTCAACCTAACCTCACTACTTCTTAAGTTATTTAGCTTTTTCGTGTCTTAAGTCATAAGTCTTTATTGAAATCCAACCTACTTTGCAACTACGTATATCTCACTTAGTCTTAACGCTACATCAACAACTCAAACCTCAATTTAAACACAATTTCACGTAGTTTACACACTACCAACTATTTTCCACCTAATCTAACTAATTCTTAAGTTATTTACTTTTTTCGTGTCTTAGTCATAAGTCTTTATTAAAATCCAACCCATTTTTCAACTACCTATATCTCACTTAGTCTTAACGCTATATCCACGATTTAAACCTCAATTTAAACACAATTAAATGTAGTTTACACACTACTAACTATTTTCCACCTAAGCTAACTAATTCTTAAGTTATTTACTTTTTTCGCGTCTTAAATCATAAGTCATTATTATAACCCAACCTACTTTTCAACTATCTATACCTCACTTAGTCTTAACGCTATATCAACAACTTAAACCTCAATTTAAACACAATTTAATGCAGTTTACACACTACCAACTATTTTCCACCTAACTTAACTGCTTCTTAAGTTATTTACATTTTCGTGTCTTAAGTCATAAGTCTTTATTCAAATCCAACCTACTTTTCAACTACCTATATCTAACTTAGTCTTAAAGCTGCATCAATGATTTAAACCTTAATTTAAACACAATTTAATGTAATTTACACACTATCAACTATTTTCAACCTAAAATCACCACTTCTTAAGTTATTTACTTTTTTCGTGTCTCAAGTCATAAGTCTGTATTAAAATCCAACCTACTTTTCAACTAACTATATCACACTTAGTCTTAACGCTATATCAACGATTTAAACCTCAATTTAAACAAAATTTAATGTAGATTATACACTACCAACAATTTTCAACCTAACCTAACTACTTCTTAAGTTTTTCCTTTTTTCGTGTCTCAAGTCATAAGTCTATATTAAAATCCAACCTACTTTTCAACTTCTTATATCTCACTTAGTCTTAAACCTAACACATTATTTGGTACCTCAGTTTAAAGCCAATTTAGTCTAGTTTGCACAACAGTAACTATTTTTCAGCTAGTTTCACTATTTTCAAAGATACTAACTACATACCGTCTGAACTATTTTGAACTACATTGAAAACTAAACTAATTTATAACTGCGCATATCTCGCTTAGTCTTAAGACTACAACACAGATTTTTAAATCAATTTGAAGACAATTTAATCCAGTTTCCAAATCTGTGACTAGTATCCGTTTAATCGGGCTACGTTTTGAGATATTGAAGTTTTTCGGCGGTTCTAAATTTAGTCGGTGACTAATAACGAAAAAAAAACAAGCCGAATTGTCTTAAAATGACGATAATTACGTGATATATGAATGCCAATTTTATTTTGCAAATTTTCTGTGCGAAAATTTCGAAAATCCGACCACCCGTTCAAAAGTTATACCAAAAAAACTACTGAGTTTGACAGATAGTTTTGACTGTCAGTTTTGTGAGGTTAGGTTAGGTTAGCTTAAACTTGAATTGCTCATAACTTTGGTTAGAAGTAACGTAGCGACTTGCGGTTTTCAAATTTAATTTCAGCACAAATCCTAGAAAAAGTCCACGATTTAGTTTATTCTAAAATATCACTGCAAACTTTTTTTCGTGGGAAGAGGTTATTTCACCTAGTTTCACTATTTAGTCTAAATTTAGTCGGTGAATAATAACGAAAAAAAAACAAGCCTACTTGTCTTAAAATGACGATAACTAGGTGATATTTGAATGCTATTTTTTTTTGCAAATTTTCTGTGCGAAAATTTCGAAAATCCGACCAGCCGTTCAAAAGTTATACCAAAAAAAGTACTGAGTTTGACAGATAGTTTTGACTGTCAGTTTCGTGAGGTTAGGTTATGTTAGGTTAGCTTAAATTTTAATTGCTCATAACTTTGGTTAGAAGTAACGTAGAGACTTGCGGTTTTCAAATTTAGTTTCAGCACAAATCCTAGAAAAAGTCCACGATTTAATTTATTCTAAAATATCACTGCAAACTCTTTTTTGGTTAATTTTTTCGTGGGAAGAAGTTACTTACATCTAGTTTCACTATTTTCATAGTGTCTGAACAAGCACACGAATAATCATAAAGAGATAAACTTCAACAATGACATTTGCACATAACCTGAGCGAAAATAGTGTCAAAATGATCAGCTGTAAGTGTAAATTGGCGATTCAGCGGCAAGCAATGGTCGTAGTTTTTTTGACCTGGAGTGCGAATCTGCTGCTGGATTTGAGAAATTCAAACGCCACACTATTGGCCTTTTCACCGGGCATGCTATTGTCGGACTGGAAATGTAAATTTTCTTTTTCGCGTTTCCGTTTGAAGAGGTGAAAAAAAGTGACTTTGCGACTTGGGGCCTGCGGAACGTCCCCGGAGGTATAATGCGCCGAGAGAGGTGTCGTTCGAAAGTAGACACGTGGGGCTATAAGCCCTAAAAAGAGCAATAGGATTCTAAAATAGTTCACCGAATATTGAAGGTTTGAATTTTCTCAATTTTCAAAAATTCGTTTCGAGTTTGGACGGGCGCCGAGACCCCCAAATGCGATCGAGCGGTGCCTCGTTCTTATATCCTTATAGACCCTTTCGTTCTCTATTTAGAAACCGCCACCGCGACGCCCTGCTATTTAATTTAGCGAATCCCGGAGGATTCTCGCGTACGTCTGCAAAACATGGTTTTTCGAGTGTCCCGGCGCTAACCGGCGCGCAATCGCAATTAAACTCCAAAACAAACTAAAAGGCACTATGCCGAATCGTTTGGTACCGGTCCGGTCCCGATCCGACTGTTGGGTATCCCAGGAGAGGGATCCCCGCAAATTAGGTGAAAAAAACGGCGCGTTTTTCCGATTTTTGTGTTAAAATTGACCCAGAGCGGGAACAGGATGTCGCAGGTCGCAGATTCTTCCACCGCCGCTTGCGGGTAAACATCTCGCATCGAACGAACCGATTTGGAGACACGGCACTCTACAATCAAGAGAACGCCGTCCACAGATGTGATGGAAAAAACTCTGATTTTTAAATTAATTTGAAGACAATCTAATCTAGTTAAAATCTGTAACTAGTTTCCGTTTATTCGGGCTATATTTTGAGATATTTACATTTTTCGGCGGTTCTAAATTTATTCGGTGACTAATAACGAAAAAAAAAACAAGCCGAGTTGTCTTAAAATGACGATAACTAAGTGATATATGAATGCCAAATTTTTTTGCAAATTTTCTGTGCGAAAATTTCGAAAATCCGACCAGCCGTTCAAAAGTTATACCAAAAAAACTACTGAGTTTGACAGATAGTTTTGACTGTCAGTTTCGTGAGGTTAGGTTTTGTTAGGTTAGCTTAAACTTTAATTGCCCATAACTTTGGTTAGAAGTAACGTAGAGACTTGCGGTTTTCAAATTTAGTTTCAGCACAAAGTCTAGAAAAAGTCCACAATTTAGTTTATTCTAAAATATCACTACAAACTCTTTTTTGGTTTATTTTTTCGTGGGAAGAAGTTACTTAGATCTAGTTTCACTATTTTCATAGTGTCTGAACAAGCACACGAATAATCATAGAGATAAACTTCAACAATGACATTTGCACATAACCTGAGCGAAAATAGTGTCAAAATGATCAGCTGTAAGTGTAAATTGGCAATTCAGCGGCAAGCAATGGTCGTAGTTTTTTTGACCTGAAGTGGGAATCTGTTGCTGGATTTGAGAAATTCAAACGCCACACTATTGGCCTTTTCACCGGGCATGCTATTGTCGGACTGGAAATGTAAATTTTCTTTTTCGCGTTTCCGTTTGAAGAGGTGAAAAAAAGTGACTTTGCGACTTGGGGCCTGCGGAACGTCCCCGGAGGTATAATGCGCCGAGAGAGGTGTCGTTCGAAAGTAGACACGTGGGGCTATAAGCCCTAAAAAGAGCAATACGATTCTAAAATAGTTCACCGAATATTGAAGGTTTGAATTTTCTCCATTTTGAAAAAATCGTTTCGAGTTTGGACGGGCGCCGAGACCCCCAAATGCGATCGAGCGGTGCCTCGTTCTTATATCCTTATAGACCCTTTCGTTCTCTATTTAGAAACCGCCACCGCGACGCCCTGCTATTTAATTTAGCGAATCCCGGAGGATTCTCGCGTACGTCTGCAAAACATGGTTTTTCGAGTGTCCCGGCGCTATCCGGCGCGCAATCGCAATTAAACTCCAAAACAAACTAAAAGGCACTATGCCGAATCGTTTGGTGCCGGTCCGGTCCCGATCCGACTGTTGGGTATCCCAGGAGAGGGATCCCCGCAAATTATGTGAAAAAAACACCGCGTTGTTCCGATTTTTGTGTTAAAATTTACCCAGAGCGGGAATAGGATGTCGCAGGTCGCAGATTCTTCCACCGCCGGTTGCGGGTAAACATCTCGCATCGAACGAACCGATTTGGAGAAACGGCACTCTTCAATCAAGAGAACGCCGTCCACAAATGTGATGGACAAAACACAGATTTTTAAATTAATTTGAAGACAATCTAATCTAGTTTTTAAATCTGTAACTAGTTTCCGTTTATTCGGGCTATATTTTGAGATATTGAAATTTTTCGGCGGTTCTAAATTAATTCGGTGACTAATAACGAAAAAAAAACAAGCCGAGTTGTCTTAAAATGACGATAACTAAGTGATATATGAATGCCAAATTTTTTTGCAAATTTTCTGTGCGAAAATTTCGAAAATCCGATCAGCCGTTCAAAAGTTATACCAAAAAAACTACTGAGTTTGACAGATAGTTTTGACTGTCAGTTTTGTGAGGTTAGGTTAGGTTAGATTTTCTGTGCAAAAATTTAGAAAATCCGACCAGCCGTTAAAAAGTTATACCAAAAAAACTACTGAGTTTGACAGATAATTTTGACTGTCAGTTTCGTGAGGTTAGGTTTTGTTAGGTTAGCTTAAACTTTAATTGCCCATAACTTTGGTTAGAAGTAACGTAGAGACTTGCGGTTTTCAAATTTAGTTTCAGCACAAAGTCTAGAAAAAGTCCACAATTTAGTTTATTCTAAAATATCACTGCAAACTTTTTTTCGTGGGAAGAGGTTATTTCACGTAGTTTCACTATTTTCCAAGATATTAACTACATACCGTCTGAACTATTTTGAACTGCATAGAAAACTAATCTTATTTATAACTGCGCATATCTCGCTTAGTCTTAATACTACAACACAGATTTTTAAATCAATTTGAAGACAATTTATTCTAGTTTCTAAATCTGTGACTAGTTTCAGTTTATTCGGGCTATGTGTTGAGATATTGAAGTTTTTCGGTGGTTCTAAATTTAGTCGGTGACTAATAACTAAATATTTAGACTAGACGGTGCACGTGTGACGCAATACTCACGGATTGACGACGCTCTGATCCATTAAGTCTACTTTGTTTTGAACTATCACAGTCGGAATTTCTCCACACTCATTCTCCACCTAAACAAAAGAGAAACACTGGAATAATTGGGGAACTAAATGGTTTAGACCGCATAGAATTTGGTGGTAGGCGTGCAAGGCATTGAAGAATCAGCGTTGCAAGTTTGAGCGAGTTTCGACTTGTCGTTCGAAAGTTATTTGGATTTTAAGTAATTAGTAAACTAATTAAGCGAGCATGCTAATTTTGCAAGAAACGACGCGAGCTTCACTTCCTGCACCGTGACCGTCAACCTCCACCGCCCAACCAAATCACTTTACAACTCGTTGTTTACTGTCTTAATCTACATAGTCCGACTACCTCGAATAAGTAATATTCTTGTTCGGACTAGTTGGACTAAATAGTGTTTAGTTACTTTTAGTTTCCAGGAGTGCGCTGCTTCGAACGAGTCTCTGTCTGTAGTGGAGAAGGCCAAGACGCACGCTTGGGCGCCTCGGTAGTAGGCTTTTGTTATCGCGTCGAATTCTTCTTGCCCGGCCGTGTCCCACAGCATCAGTCTGACTTCCTCACCGTCCACCCTACAAAACAAAAACGAGCCGAGTTGTCTTAAAATGACGATAACTAGGTGATATATGAATGCCAATATTTTTTTTTTCAAATTTTCTGTGGAAAAATTTCGAAAATCCGACCAGCCATTCGAAAGTTATACCAAAAAAACTACTGAGTTTGACATCACTGTCACTTTAGTGAGGTTAGGTTAAATTGGGTTAAACTTTAATAGCTCATATGAATGTCAATTATTTTTGCAAATTTTCTGTGCAAAAATTTCGAAAATCCGACCAGCCGTTCAAAAGTTATACCAAAAAAACTACTGAGTTTGACAGTTTTGACATCACTGTCACTTTTGTGAGGTTAAGTTAAGTTGAGTTATGTTAGGTTAGGTTAAACTTTAATTGCTCATGACAGTTTTGACATCACTGTCACTTCTGTGAGGTTAGGATAAGTTGGGTTATGTTATGTTGAACTTTAATCGCTCATATGAATGGCAATCTTTTTTGCAAATTTTCTGTGCAAAAATTTCGAAAATCCGACCAGCCGTTCGAAAGTTATACCAAAAAAACTACTGAGTTTGACAGACAGTTTTGACTGTCACTTTTGTGAGGTTAGGTGAAGTTGGGTAATGTTAGGTTGGGTTAAACTTTGATCGCTCATAACTTTGGTTAGAAGTAACGTAGAGACTTGCGGTTTTCAGATTTAGTTTCAGCGCAATTCCTAGAATAAATCATTTATATGTAAATAACAATAAACGCAATTTAATTTATTGTAAAATATCACTGCAAACTTTGTTTTTTCGTCGGAGAGGTTACGTTATGTTAGGTCAACGATTTTCCGAAAATCGTTTGAACCGTCATGGTGCGATTCCGACCTACAACTTGACCTAGTCCAACTAGACAACAAACTTTAAACCTCAATATCTGCGCTGTCCGGCGCGACATTTCGACGATTCAAACGGCGTTTTGAAGCTAAAACCCAACGCTTTCTGAATATTGAAAAAACCAAACTCACTCTATTTGCCTCTCCAGGAAATCGACGCCGATCGTTTTCTTGTAGTCTTTAGTGAACGTGCCGCGACAGTATCTTTGGATCATGCTAGACTTTCCGACTCCTCCGTTTCCCACTATAACCACCTAAAACAAAAACACAAATTACACACAAAACACGAGTTTCTAGTCTATGCACTAACTCTGCATAGCGTGTAGTACGCATAAACAGTTTCCACTTGACGTATATTACAAATTTAGTTGAAAAAAACAATGTAGTTAGTGAGATCTTGTTAACTGATTTAGCTAGTTTATACCCATAGAACTAAACCGTAGTTTGGATTTTCAGCTTCCACGTGACAAATATAAGACGTTAAGGCGATAAAATGCATGTAGTTTAGATGTAGTTACCTTAAGGGCCACCTCGAGTTCTTCTTCGCGCATTGTTTCAGGCCTGAGGCCTTCGTAGACTCATCGAGTCTCGAATATAGGGTGCATTGCTCTGCAAACAAACCACAAGTTAGTATCAGCTGCGAGAAGTATTTAGTTTTAGTATTGAAGTTTTTAGATTAAGTAGTCATTTATGTGTTGTCTGATGTAGTAATTGTTTGTCCGGGCGGCGTTTACCGTAAAGAATGTGCAGGTCTCGCGATGAGTTTTCCGTTATCTCGACACGCTCTCACTAAATCTAATTAGATCTCATCTGCATAGTGTGTGTGTGTGATTCGGGCGGATTAGCGGTCGTTTGTTTTTCCCGCGAGAAAGTCGAAACGAGACGCCGGAATTCGTGTCAAACGTTCTAATAATATGTAGGCAGACTTCATCTTGCACACTAAATCTTAAACAGTTTTTACGGTTAGCTTTTTGGTAAAGTTATAAGTCTGTATACATTAATTTCAACACCTAGCCCATATAAACTCATGTAAATTGAGAAATGGAATTCAAAGAAAATGCATTTCATATTTTTTACTTTTGTGGCTAAACCGAAGAATTTAACAAAATTTGTAAAGAATAAGTTTTTGTAGACACCGACGTCTTACATATGGAGGTCCGGTTTCCCATTTTCTATTTTGAAGCGTTAAGGAGATATTTGCAAAAAACATTCGAAGCAAAAATGGTTCCCCACGCCGCCCCCATTGGAGGCGGAGCGTTCAAATTTGGTCAAAGGGTACCTCTTGTGGATACCTACATTCAGTAAAAGTTTCATTGAAATCCTTCTACGGCTAATACATTTTCTCGACATTTTTTAATAATTTGAAATTTCGGTTTTGGTTGGAATTCGAGATGTAGAACTAGTCGGGTCTAGGTGTTGAAATTAATCTATGCTCTATAATTTAACTGGTTGAGTATACATTAATTTCAACACCTAGACCATATAAACTCATGTAAATTGAGAAGCGAAATTCATGGAAAAAAAATTGCATTTCATATTTTTTACTTTTGTGGCTAAACCGAAGGATTTAGCAAAATTTACAAAGAATAATTTTTTGTAGACATCGACGTCTTACATATGCAGGTCTAGGTTACAATTTTCTATTTTGAAGCATTAGGGAGATATTTGCTAAAAAACATTCGAAGCAAAAATAGTTCCCAACGCCGCCCCATTGGAGGCGGAGCATTAAAATTCGGTCAACGGATACTTCTTGTGGATACCTACTTGCAGTAAAAGTTTCATTGAAATCCTTCCACGGCTAATACATTTTCTCGCCGTTTTTTAATATTTTGAAATTTAGGTTTTGGTTGGAATTCGAGATGTAGAACTGGTCGGGTCTAGGTGTTGAAATTAATGTATGCTCTATAACTCAACTGGTTAAGTATATTAATTTCAACACCTAGACCATATAAACTCATGTAAATTGAGAAACAAAATTCAAAGAAGGGGTACCCATTGAAACAAAAATTGCATTTCATATTTTTTACTTTTGTGGCTAAACCGAAGGATTTAACAAAATTTGCAAAGAATAAGTTTTTGTAGACACCGATGTCTTACATATGAAGGTCCGGGTTTCAATTTTCTACTTTGAAGCGTAGACGAGATATTTGCAAAAAACCTTCGAAGCAAAAATATTTCTCCACGCCGCCCCCATTGGAGGCGGAGCGTTCTAATTTTGTCTACGGGTATTTCTTGTAAATACCTATATTCAGTAAAAGTTTCATTGAAATCCTTCCACGGCTAATACATTTTCTCGCATTTTTTAATATTTTGAAATTTCGGTTTTGGTTGGAATTCGAGATGTAGAACTAGTCGGGTCTAGGTGTTGAAATTAATGTATGCTCTATAACTTAACTGGTTGAGTATACATTAATTTCAACACCTAGACCATATAAACTCATGTAAATCGAGAAACGAAATTCAAAGAAGGTAAATAAAATTGCATTTCATATTTTTTACTTTTGTGGCTAAACCGAAGGATTTAATAAAATTTGCAAAGAATAATTTTTTGTAGACATCGACGTCTTACATATGCAGGTCCGGGTTACAATTTTCTATTTTGAAGCATTAAGGAGATATTTGCAAAAAAACATTCGAAGCAAAAATAGTTCCCAACGCCGTCCCATTGGAGGCGGAGCGTTCAAATTCGGTCAACGGATATTTCTTGTAGATACCTACTTGCAGTAAAAGTTTCATTGAAATCCTTCCACGGCTAATACATTTTCTCGCCGTTTTTTAATATTTTGAAATTTCGGTTGGAATTCGAGATGTAGAACTGGTCGGGTCTAGGTGTTGAAATTAATGTATGCTCTATAACTTAACTGGTTAAGTATACATTAATTTCAATACCTAGACCATATAAACTCATGTAAATTGAGAAACGAAATTCAAAGAAGGAAAAAAAAATTGCATTTCATATTTTTTACTTTTGTGGCTAAACCGAAGGATTTAATAAAATTTGTAAAGAATAATTTTTTGTAGACAACGACGTCTTACATATAGACATCCGGGTTCGAATATTCTATTTCGAAGCTAGACGAGATATTTGCAAAAAACGTTCGAAGAAAAAATAATTCCCCACGCCGCCCCCATTGGAGGCGGAGCGTTCAGATTCGGTCAACGGATACTTCTTGTGGATACCTACATTCAGTAAAAGTTTCATTGAAATCCTTCTACGCCTAATATATTTTCTCGCCATTTTTTAATATTTTCCGTTCAGTTTTGGACGGAATTCGTGAAGTAGAACTGCTCGGGTCTAGGTGTTGAAATTAATGTATGCTCTATAACTCAACTGGTTGGACTGCGTCATCGCACACTTCTTCACTAATTTGTTTACGACTTGGAACGTTCACTCGCTATCTAGCATATGCTCAATACTTAGTAACGGTTTTTTTCTCAATACTCAAGTAGTAAATCAACTTTAACAACCTATAGATTTTGACCTAGTCTAACTAGTACATTCCAGTTAGCACCAGTTTCTTCCTTAATCTATTGCCTAACCACCTGCTAAAAATAATTTCTGTGCTTAGTCTAGTGCCAGAGTCATTACAGAATTTGTAAACACACATCCAATAATGACTACATAAATAGTGAGCGAAATTTAACAACCTGCAGATTTTGACGCAGACTAACTAGTAAATTCAAGTTAGCACCAATTTCTACCCTAATTCATTGTCTAACCACATGCCAAAAACCAATTTTATGCTTAGTCTACTTCCCGAGTTATCAAAGAATTTGTTAAAACACACGTCATGTTTCAATTATATAAGTAGTAAGCGAACTTTAACAACCCACAGCTTTGGACTTAGACTAACTAGTAAATTCTAGTTACCACCAATTTCTACCTGAATCCATAGTCTAACTACCAGCCAAAAACAAATTCATTGCTTAGTCTACTTCACGAGTTAACATCAAATTAGTAAACACGCGCCTTTTATTGGCAAGTCAACTTTAACTAGTTGTAGCTTACGTCTTAAACTAGCTATTACATTGCAATCTCTAGCTGAATTCACTCGCTAATTACTTACCGAAAACGATTTCTCTGCGTAATCTAGTTTACGAGTTACGATCGAATTAGTAAACAGGCGCCTTTTGTTGAGACGTGAACTAAATCCGTCTAGTCTACATGCTAAACAGTACGTTTATTATTTCAGTCTAATTGTGAGTAGACAACGATTCATTGAGACTTTAAGACGTTAAGTGCGCGAGAATCGGCGCGACTTTCTCCGAGATTAATGAAACTCGGATTGGAAAAGTTTATGCACACTGCAGACTATATGGCACACGAAGAAATACGTTCGCACACACAACGTAAACTTCGCATAGATTGAATCAACATCGTTTTCGGTGTCTATAAAACACAAATCTAACATAACCTAACCTGACATAAGTTTTCAACTGCGTATATCTCGCTTAGTTTTGAGCGTACGAGTTAAGCGGCGAGTGATACCTCAATTTAAAGACAATTCAATCTAGTTTACAACTCGCTAACTAGATTTCATCTAGTGTTACTACTTTTCAAAATATCGTGTGTTTTCTGCAACAACTTGCAAATTCTTGTAGGTTCAATTGTTTTTGTTTTGTGTGGAAGCGTTAAGGGAGTTAACTTCAAAAACGAAATCAAAATATTAATCTAACATAACCTAACCTGACCTAAGCGGTTTTGAACTGCGTATATCTCGCTTAGTTTTAAGCCTACAGCAGCGAGTAATACCTCAATTTAAAGACAATTCAATCTAGTTTACAAGTCACTAACTATATTCCAGCTAGTGTTACTACTTTGCAAAATATCGCGTGTTTTCTGCAGCAACTTCAAAATTCTTGTAGGTTCAATTGTTTTTTTGCGTGGAAGAGTTAAGGAAGTTAACTTCAAAAACGAAATCAAAATATTAATCTAACATAACCTAACCTGACCTAAGCGATTTTGAACTGCGTATATCTCGCTTAGTTTTAAGCGTACAGCAGCGAGTGATAGCTCAAATTAAAGGCTATTCAATCTAGTTTACAACCCACTGACTATATTCCAGCTAGTGTTATTACTTTGCAAAATATCGCGTGTTTTCTGCAGCAACTTGCAAATCCTTGTAGGATCAATTGTTTTCTTTTGTGTGTAAGCGTTGAGGAAGTTAACTTCAAGAACGAAATCAAAATATTAATCTAATACAACCTAACCTGACCTAAGCGGGTTTGAACTGCGTATATCTCGCTTAGTTTTAAGCGTACAGCAGCGAGTGATATCTCAATTTAAAGATAATTCAATCTAGTTTACAACTCGCTAATTACATTTCATCTAGTGTTACTACTTTTCAATATATCACGTGATTTCTGCAGCAACTTCCAAATCCTTGTAGGTTCAATTTTTTATTTTTGTGTGGAAGCGTTGAGGAAGTTAACTTCAAAAACAAAATCAAAAAATTTATCTAACATAACCTAACCTGACTTAAGCGGTTTTGAACTGCGTATATCTCGCTTAGTTTTAAGCCTACAGCAGCGAGTCATACCTCAAATTAAAGACAATTCAATCTAGTTTACAACTCACTGATTATATTCCAGCTAGTGTTGCTACTTTTCAAAATATCGCGTGATTTCTGCAGCAACTTCCAAATCCTTATAGGTTCAATTTTTTATTTTTTGTGGAAGCGGTGAGGAAGTTAACTTCAAAAACGAAATCAAAATATTAATCTAACATAACCTAACCTGACCTAAGCTGTTTTCAACTGCGTATATCTCGCTTAGTTTTAAGCCTACAGCAGCGAGTGATACCTCAAATTAAAGACAATTCAATCTAGTTTACAACTCGCTAATTACATTTCATCTACTGTTACTACTTTTCAAAATATCACGTGATTTCTGCAGCAACTTCCAAATCCTTGTAGGTTCAATTGTTTTTTGTGTGTGTAAGCGGTGAGGAAGTTAACTTCAAAAACGAAACCAAAATATTAATCTAGCGTAACCTAACCTGACCTAAGCGGTTTTGAACTGCGTTTATCTCGCTTAGTTTTAAGCGTACAGCAGCGAGTGATACCTCAATTAAAAGACAATTCAATCTAGTTTACAACTCACTGACTATATTCCAGTTAGTGTTACTACTTTTCAAAATATCGCGCGTTTTCTGCAGCTATTTCCAAAGCCTTGTAGTTTCAATTGTTTTTTTTTGTGTGGAAGCGTTGAGGAAGTTAACTTCCAAAACGAAACCAAAATTCTAATCTAATATAACCTAACCTGACATAACCAGTTTTCAACTGCGTATATATCGCTTAGTTTTAAGCGTACAGCAGCGAGTAATACCTCAAATTAAAGATAATTCAATCTAGTTTACAACTCACTCACTATATTTCAGCTAGTGTTACTACTTTTCAAAATATCGCGTGTTTTCTGCAGTAACGTTTAAATCTTCGTTCAATTGTTTTGGGTGGAAACGTGGAAGAGGTTAAAACTAAATATACGCACTGCATGCTAAAAATACCCGGCCGCCTCAGTTATTGACCTCGGGCTAAGAAATAGTGAACAAACTAATGTGCGTGCTACATACTAAAACTAGATGGATCGATACCGGACACTGACTAGATAATTAGTCGTTGTGCGGATAAAACAAACGAGTTATTGGTAGTTAGATTAGATGATTTAGTTCTAGTGTAGATAGGCTTAGATTAAGTTTGAGATTTTAGACACGAAGCGTGTAGGCTACATACTCAAACTAAATTGAATGTATGTTTGAGTTAGTTTGTAGTGCGTATTAGGGTCGTTGGGTTTAATTAGTGTTTGAGAGTTAGTACTTAGTGTGCAAATTTTAGTAATTAGTCGAAGACTAACTAGTCTTCACTATATAGATAGGCTACTAGATAGGCTGCTAACAAACTAGAAGTGCTAACTAACTAGATATCATATTACAGTGTATGCACACTACATACTTAATGTTTAGTTTCTCATTTGCGGAAAAGTAGGTTGACTCGTCGCACAGATGTCTAGATTTGTGAACACCTGTCCTAAATACTAAACCTCGACACCTAACCTACACGACTAACACTCATTCGTGTTCCACAGCCGACCGCATCAATTATTCATTTGTTTTCTTCTTCTCAGAAAAACTCTTACTTATTCATTTGTTTCTTCCTCGTCAGAATGTTCTAAACAATTGAATTCTACGCACCTCGTTCTATTAGACCTACAGCACATTTAATCGACACCTTTCATTCTACAAACAATTATAATCTAATTTGATTATATCTCGCTTAGTTTTCACACCACGTGCACGAGTGATATCTCAAATTAAAGATAATTTAATCTAGTTTATAAAACAGTAATTAGTTTTGATTCAGTCTAACTAGTTTTCAAAATATCGACCATTTTTAAGCCTACAGTCTGAATTCGTCAACTAAATTTTTGTTATAAAATTATTCTCAATATCTCGCTTAGTTTTTAGACTGCATGCCTGAGTGATATCTCAAATTAAAGATAATTTAATCTAGTTTATCAAACAGTCATTATTTTTAATGCAATCGCTCTAGTTCTCAAAATATCGACCATTTTCAAACCTACAGTCTGAATTCGTCAACTAAATTGTTGTTATATAA
Organism: Phosphuga atrata; assembly: GCA_944588485.1. Lineage (NCBI taxonomy): Eukaryota > Metazoa > Arthropoda > Insecta > Coleoptera > Silphidae > Phosphuga > Phosphuga atrata. Next base: position 29,387,013 of record OX155906.1, read on the forward strand.
TTATTCTCAATATCTCGCTTACTTTTCAGAAAACATGCCTGAGTAATATCTGAGATTAAAGATGATTTAATCTAGTTTAGAAAACAATCACTAGTTTTAAAGTAGTCACTCTACTTTTCAAAATATCGACCATTTTCAAGCCTGCAGTCTGAATTCATCAACTAAATTTTTGTTGTATAATTATTCTCAATATCTCACTTAGTTTTCAAAACACATACCTGAGTGATATCTCAAATTAAAGATGATTTAATCTAGTTTATAAAACAGTCATTAGTTTTAACGCAGTCACTCTAGTTTTCGAAATATCGAACATTTTCAAGCCTGCAGTCTGAATTCGTCAACTAAATTTTTGTTATAAAATTATTCTCAATATCTCGCTTAGTTTTTAGACTATATGCCTGAGTGATATCTCAAATTAAAGATAATTGAATCTAGTTTATCAAACAGTCATTGGTTTTAATGCAATGACTCTAGTTTTCAAAATATCGACCATTTTCAAGCCTACAGTCTGAATTCGTCAACTAAATTTTTGTTGTAAAATTATACTCAATATCTCGCTTAGTTTTCAGACTACATGCCTGAGTGATATATTAAATTAAAGATAATTTATTCTAGTTTATCAAACAGTCATTAGTTTTAATGCAGTCACTCTAGTTTTCAAAATATCGACCATTTTTAAGCTTACAGTCTGAATTCGCAACTAAATTTTTGTTATAAAATAATTCTAAATATCTCGCTTAGTTTTCAGACTGAATGTCTGACTGATATCTTAAATTAAAGATAATTTAATTTGCTATATTAAACATTCATTAGTTTTAACGCAGTAACTCAAGTTTTCAAAATATCGACCATTTTCAAGCGCACAGTCTGAATTCGTCAACTAAATGTTTGTTATAAAATTATTCTCAATATCTCGCTTAGTTTTTAGACTACATGCCTCAGTGATGTCTCAAATTAAAGATAATTTAATCTAGTTTATCAAACAGTCAATAGTTTTAACGCACTGAATCTAGTTTTCAAAATATCGAGCAATTTCAAGCGCACAGTCTGAATTCGTCAACTAAATTTTTATTGTAAAATTATTCTCAATATCTCGCTTAGTTTTTAGACTATGTACCTGAGTGATATCTCAAATTAAAGATAATTTAATCTAGTTTATCAAACTGTCATTAGTTTTAAAGCAGTTACTCTAGTTTTCAAAATATAGATCATTTTCAAGCCCACAGTCTGAATTCGTCAACTAAATTTTTGTTATAAAATTATTCTCAATATCTCGCTTAGTTTTCAGACTACATGCTCGAGTGATATCTTAAATTAAAGATAATTTAATCTAGTTTATAAAACATTGACTAGTTTTAACTCAGTCTAATTACTTTTTAAAATATCAATAATTTTCTAGAATTCAGTATGAATTCAACGAGTAAATTTTATGTATTTCCAACCGTGGTTATCTCGTTTAGTTTTAAGACTATATCGAAGATTAATACTTTAGTTTAAAGACAATTTAGTCTGGTTTATAAAACAGTTGCCGTGTTTATCTGGTCTTAATAGTTTTAAAGATATCAAGCATTTTCTAAGTCGGTAGCAATATTTATTAAAATTGTAAGGTGGACTAGATTTACTGTTAATATCTCGCTTAGTTTTAAGTCTACATCGAAGATTAATATCTTAGTTTAAAGATAATATCATCTAGTTTACGAAACAGTTAGCGATTTTTAACTAGTCTTACTACTTTTAAAGATATGAAGCATTTTCTAAGTTAGTTGTCTTTATCAAAATTTCAAGGTGGTGTACGCTTATTGTTGATATCTCGCTTAGTTTTAAGACTACATCAAAGATTAATATCCTAGTTTAAAGATAATTTAGTCTAGTTTACGAAACAGTTAGCGATTTTTAACTAGTCTTACTACTTTTAAAAATATCAAGCATTTTCTAAGTTAGTTGCCTTTATCAAAATTTCAAGGTGGTGTACGCTTAGTGTTGATATCTCGCTTAGTTTTAAGACTACATCGAAGATTAATATCTTAGTTTAAAGATAATTTCATCTAGTTTACGAAACAGTTAGCGATTTTTAACTACTCTTACTACTTTTAAAGATATCAAGCATTTTCTAAGTTAGTTGCCTTTATCAAAATTTCAAGGTGGTGTACGCTTAGTGTTGATATCTCGCTTAGTTTTAAGACTACATCGAAGATTAATATCTTAGTTTAAAGATAATTTCATCTAGTTTACGAAACAGTTAGCGATTTTTAACTACTCTTACTACTTTTAAAGATATCAAGCATTTTCTAAGTTAGTTGCCTTTATCAAAATTTCAAGGTGGTGTACGCTTAGTGTTGATATCTCGCTTAGTTTTAAGACTACATCAAAGATTAATACCTTAGTTTAAAGATAATTTCATCTAGTTTACGAAACAGTTAGCGATTTTTAACTAGTCTTACTACTTTTAAAGATATCAAGCATTTTCTAAGTTAGTTGTCTTTATCAAAATTTCAAGGTGGTGTACGCTTAGTGTTGATATCTCGCTTAGTTTCAAGACTACATCGAAGATTAAAATCTTAGTTTAAAGATAATTTCATCTAGTTTACGAAACAGTTAGCGATTTTTAACTAGTATTACTACTTTTAAAGATATCAAGCATTTTCTAAGTTAGTTGTCTTTATCAAAATTTCAAGGTGGTGTACGCTTAGTGTTAATATCTCGCTTAGTTTTAAGACTACATCGAAGATTAATATCTTAGTTTAAAGATAATTTCATCTAGTTTACGAAACAGTTAGCGATTTTTAACTAGTCTTACTACTTTTAAAGATATTAAGCATTTTCTAAGTTAGTTGCCTTAATCAAAATTTCAAGGTGGTGTAAGCTTAGTGTTGATATCTCGCTTAGTTTTAAGACTACATAGAAGATTAATATCTTAGTTTAAAGATAATTTAGTTTAGTTTACAAAACAGTTGGCATTGTTTTCTTAATTTTACTACTTTTAAAGATATCAAGCATTTTCTAAGTCGGTAGCAATATTTATTAAAATTGTAAGGTGGACTAGATTTACTGTTAATATCTCGCTTAGTCTTAAGACTACATCGAAGATTAATATCTTAGTTTAAAGATAATTTAGTCTAGTTTACGAAACAGTTAGCGATTTTTAACTAGTCTTACTACTTTTAAAGATATCAAGCATTTTCTAAGTTAGTTGCCTTTATCAAAATTTCAAGGTGGTGTACGCTTAATGTTGATATCTCGCTTAGTTTTAAGACTACGTCGAAGATTAATATCTTAGTTTAAAGATAATTTCATCTAGTTTACGAAACAGTTAGCGATTTTTACCTAGTCTTACTACTTTTAAAGATATCAATCATTTTCTAAGTTAGTTGCCTTTATCAAAATTTCAAGCTATTGTACGCTTAGTGTTTATATTTCGCTTAGTTTTAAGACTACATTAAAGATTAATATCTTAGTTTAAAGATAATTTAGTCTAGTTTACGAAACAGTTAGCGATGTTTAACTAGTCTTACTACTTTTAAAGATATCAAGCATTTTCTAAGTTAGTTGCCTTTATCAAAATTTCAAGGTGGTGTACGCTTAGTGTTTATATCTCGCTTAGTTTTAAGACTACATCAAAGATTAATATCTTAGTTTAAAGATAATTTAGTCTAGTTTACGAAACAGTTAGCGATTTTTAACTAGTCTTACTACTTTTAAAGATATCAAGCATTTTCTAAGTTAGTTGCCTTTATCAAAATTTCAAGGTGGTGTACGCTTAGTGTTGATATCTCGCTTAGTTTTAAGACTACATCAAAGATTACTATCTTAGTTTAAAGATAATTTCATCTAGTTTACGAAACAGGTAGCGATTTTTAACTAGTCTTACTACTTTTAAAGATATCAAGCATTTTCTAAGTTAGTTGTCTTTATCAAAATTTCAAGGTGGTGTACGCTTAGTGTTAATATCTCGCGTAGTTTTAAGACTACATCGAAGATTAATATCTTAGTTTAAAGATAATTTAGTTTAGTTTACAAAACAGTTGGCATTGTTTTCTTAGCTTTACTACTTTTAAAGATATCAAGCATTTTCTAAGTCGGTAGCAATATTTATTAAAATTGTAAGGTGGACTAGATTTACTGTTAATATCTCGCTTAGTCTTAAGACTACATCGAAGATTAATATCTTAGTTTAAAGATAATTTAGTCTAGTTTACGAAACAGTTAGCGATTTTTAACTAGTTTTACTACTTTTAAAGATATGAAGCATTTTCTAAGTTAGTAGCTATCTTTAACAAAATTGTAAGGTGGAGTACGCTTAGTGTTAATATCTCGCTTAGTTTTAAGACTACATCAAAGATTAATACCTTAGTTTAAAGATAATTTCATCTAGTTTACGAAACAGTTAGCGGTTTTTAACTAGTCTTACTACTTTTAATAATATCAAGCATTTTCAAAGTTAGTTGTCTTTATCAAAATTTCAAGGTGGTGTACGCTTAGTGTTGATATCTCGCTTAGTTTTAAGACTACATCGAAGATTAATACCTTAGTTTAAAGATAATTTCATCTAGTTTACGAAACAGTTAGCGATTTTTAACTAGTCTTACTACTTTTAAAGATATGAAGCATTTTCTAAGTTAGTAGCTATCTTTAACAAAATTGTAAGGTGGAGTACGCTTAGTGTTAATATCTCGCTTAGTTTTAAGACTACATCAAAGATTAATACCTTAGTTTAAAGATAATTTCTTCTAGTTTACGAAACAGTTAGCGGTTTTTAACTAGTCTTACTACTTTTAAAGATATCAAGCATTTTCTAAGTTAGTTGCCTTTATCAAAATTTCAAGGTGGTGTATGCTTAGTGTTAATATTTCGCGTAGTTTTAAGACTACATCGAAGATTAATATCTTAGTTTAAAGATAATTTCATCTAGTTTACGAAACAGTTAGCGATTTTTAACTAGTATTACTACTTTTAAAGATATCAAGCATTTTCTAAGTTAGTTGTCTTTATCAAAATTTCAAGGTGGTGTACGCTTAGTGTTAATATCTCGCTTAGTTTTAAGACTACATCGAAGATTAATATCTTAGTTTAAAGATAATTTCATCTAGTTTACGAAACAGTTAGCGATTTTTAACTAGTCTTGCTACTTTTAAAGATATCAAGCATTTTCTAAGTTAGTTGTATTTATCAAAATTTCAAGGTGGTGTACGCTTAGTGTTGATATCTCGCTTAGTTTTAAGACTACATCGAAGATTAATACCTTAGTTTAAAGATAATTTAGTTTAGTTTACAAAACAGTTGGCATTGTTTTCTTAGTTTAACTACTTTTAAAGATATCAAGCATTTTGTAAGTTAGTGGTCTTGAGAGTTAAATTTGTTTGGAGCTATTTGTTGCCAAAAGTGTGCAAAAACAAATGTCACTTGTCGCGAAATTCCGTTTGCGTGCAAAATAAAACGGTCGTTTGTTTAGGCGTTCGGTTTTCGTCTCGTCCTTGATTGGGCACAGCCAACTCTGTTTTTCCTGTTGACCAAAGTAAACCACATTCCACGGCACACTCACAATATTTTTACGGCCGCCGAAGCAGTCGACGAAGAGGAAAAAAGCGAGGATCGAAATTACTTCACTTGTTTCCTAATTGCGCTTCGCTTGTTTTCCCCCTGACGACATAAAAAACAAACGCTATCGCACAGGAAGTCTCAACGACGATGCGAAAAACGAAAGAAGATTTAGTCCAATCTACATACCAAAACTTACGTTGTCTATACACTAATAATCCGATTTAGCACACTAGTTTTAACTAACTTTCTTTTGTTTTGTTTTTTGGACACGTCTCCGGTTCTTGAAAGACGGACCGATACTGACCGCGTGTTCACCTGTTCCACACCTGCCGTTACCTGTTTCCAGTGGCGTACGACATCTAGTCCAAGAAGGCGGCAGCTTACACTCACACCACGCATTTCAAACTATATGAGCTTAAAGAACATTCGATGTAGTTTAACGATCTGTTATCACTCTTTAGGTAGCTTTAAAGCTTAATGAGATATTTAAGTTTCTTTTTAAAACTTGGGCATATCTCGCTTAATAATAAGTGCATATGAACGGTTTATAACTCAGCTTGAAGACAATTTATTCTAGTTTTCGCAACAGCCACTATTTTTCACCTAGTGTAACTACTTTTTAAGATATCGCGCTTTTTCTGCGTTTAGTCTTAAATTTACGTCTTGGATTTCAAGCACTAATACCTCGCTTAGTTTTGAATCTACATCAAGGTTCAACACCGCAGATTAAAAACGATTTCTTCTAGTTTACAGATCAGCAACTACTTTGCGTATAGTCCGACTAGTTTTTAAGATATCGCGTTTTTTCTGCGTTTAGTCTTAAATTTACGTCAAATTTTTACCTGGATTTCAAGCACTTACACCTCGCTTAGTTTTGAATCTACATCAATGTTCAACACCGCAGCTTAAAAACGATTTCTTCTAGTTTACAGATCAGCAATTACTTTGCGTATAGTCCGACTAGTTTTTAAGATATCGCGCCAAAAAACACGTTTCAACATTCGTCTAACCAATGCATGATATCGCGCGAGTTTTGTGAAAATCGCGTGAAAACTAAGCGAGTTATTGCACGAAAACTTAGGCTTTCCTCCGAACAAATGTTTAAACCGCGATAACTCGCACAGGCGACTTGATACAAACCCGCGGTTTTCGACCATCGCTTACTAAGCCTAAGCGCTTTGATTTGAAGCGCTTTGCAAGCCATTTCGATCATCTTTTGTTTTTTTCGTTTTTAGCCGATAGCACCGAAACCGCTCGACCAAAAACAATTTCGTTTTCACTTTTGGATTACAACCGGAAAAACCTATAATCCAATTCTAAGTTCATCGAAATCGGTTAAGTATTAGGGAGATTGGACATTAGGGAAATTTTTAAACCGCGATATCTCGCACAATCAACTAGATATAAACTCGCGGTTTTCGACGATCGCTTACTAAGCCCAAGCGATTTGATTTGACGCGCTTTGCAAGCCATTTCGACCATCTTTTGTTTTTTTCGTTTTTAGCCGATAGCACCGAAACCGCTCGACCAAAAACAATTTCGTTTTCACTTTTGTATTACAACCGGAAAAACCTAGAATCCAATTCAAAGTTTGTCGAAATCGGTTAAGTATTAGCGACATTGGACGTTAGGGAAATTTTTAAACCGCGATATCTCGCACAAGCAACTAGATACAAACTCGCGGTTTTCGACAATCGCTTACTAAGCCCAAGCGCTTTGATTTGAAAGCATTTGCAAGCAGTTTCGAATATCTTCTGTTTTTCGTTTCTAAATACCTCCACTATACACTAAGACTCGACCGACATCCAATGATTTTTGTAATTCCATTTGGAAGAGCAGCGGACTAGTTTGTGGTCTAGTTTGGATTAGTCTATGTAGACTAGTCCAAACTAGACCACAAACCTCAACCTCCTCTGTACAGTGTGGATTACCTTCAAGCTATTCAACTTTTAGACTTTAAGTAATTTACGATGTTGTAAACCCATGCTCTGGACAATTGTTGAAGTGTCAATAACGAAACCATGTCCGTTGAGCATGCCATTAAGAGATGAAGTTCGGGTCGTAACTCATCACTGATTTTTGACCGTCCGCCGCCCCCGCAACGAAACATTTTAAGGGACGTTTTCCCCGAAAATTCCGGCTTCCGGGCCGCAATAAAATTGTAATTTTATTGCGGACGAACACGAGCCTTCCTCGTAACGACTAGCCCCGTCCGACCCTCGGGAGAAATGGACCCAGGTACCCCGTTAATTTCCGCCGAAACATCGCAAGGGGTTGGTTACATAAACGTATTAAAAAGTTAACTTTAACCGTTAATATTATTTAGTCTATTTAGATTTAAGCCACAAAAACTAGACTAGTTTATAGCGCGTGTTTTCAGGAATATTTTCTGAAATTTTCTTGAAATTCCATCGCGTCGTTTTTGTTTTATGAAAGAATTAGTCAAATTAGTCCAAAGTTTAGACAGAAACGACTATAACAAAGTTTAACCGTCTGGATTAACTAGTCCATCTAGATTTAACCAATGAGAACTAGATTAGTTTAAAGCGCGTATTTTCAGGAACATTTCCTGAAATTTTCTTGAAATTCCATCGCGTCGTTTTTGTTTTATTAAGGAATTAGTAAAACGAGTCCGAAGTTTAGACCGAATCGACTATAACAAAGTTTAACCGTCTGGATTAACTAATCCACCTAGGTTTAATAAACGTGAACTAGACTAGCTTAAAGTGCGTATTTTCAGGAATATTTCCTGAAATTTTCTTAAAATTCCATCGCGTCGTTTTTGTTTTATGTAAGAATTAGTAAAACTAGTCCAAAGTTTAGATCAAATCGACTATAACAAAGTTTAACCGTCTGTATTAACTAGTCCATCTAGATTTAACCAACGTGAACTAGACTAGTTTAAGGTGCGTATTTTCAGGAATATTTCCTGAAATTTTCTTAAAATTCCATTGCGTCGTTTTTGTTTTATGTAAGAATTAGTAAAACTAGTCCAAAGTTTAGATCAAATCGACTATAACAAAGTTTAACCGTCTGTATTAACTAGTCCATCTAGATTTAACCAACGTGAACTAGACTAGTTTAAGGTGCGTATTTTCAGGAATATTTCCTGAAATTTTCTTGCAATTCATAACTTAACAAAAAACTTAATATCGGTGCGTTATATATCCGCTCATATGTTAGACGAGCATACGGGCAGGGGAGGGTGAGATCAATTAAAACCGTTTTATGGACTCCCCCTGTTTAACATATCCCTCTGACTCAATCTCCGGCTTCGCTCTCATTCCATCGCGATATAAATGATACGCGTTTCTTTTGATCCCACCGACTGCGAAGGCAAATAGTTTGAATTTGAGCGAAGATTCGGAATCTGCGCCGAAAACTGAGTTAGTCAGTGAAAGAATTTTTCAAATTGAGCCAAAATTAAGCGAGTTATGCCAGGAAAACGAAAAGTGAAGATAGGCTTCCCGCCGAACAAAGTTTTGATATGGCTCTGTAACTTTGGAAGTTGAGGCGAGGTTAAGTTGGGGTTTTCGGTGATCGGATGCGAAGCCGAAAGGCTGTGTTTTCAAGGGGTTTTCAACCTGTTTCATCCGTCTTTTGTTTTTCGCCGATTCTTTGCGGATTGCTGCAAAAAATACGTTTCAACATTCGCCTAACCAGTGCAAGATATCGAGCGAGTTTTGTGAAAATCGCGTGAAAACTAAGCGAGTTATTGCACGATAACTTAGGCTTTCCTCCGAACAAATGTTTAAACCGCGATAACTCGCATAGCCGACTAGATACAAACTCGCGGTTTTCGACAATCGATTACGAAGCCCAGGCGCTTTGATTTGACGCGCTTTGAAAGCCATTTCGAACATCTTTTGTTTTTTTCGTTTTTTGCCGATAACACAAAAACCGCTCGAGCAAAAACAATTTCGTTTTCACTTTTGGATTACAATCGAAAAAGCCCATAATCCAATTAAAAGTTTATCGAAATCGGTTAAGTATTAGAGACATTGGATGTTAGTGAAATGTTTAAACCGCGATATCTCGCACAAGCAACTAGATACAAACTCGCGGTCTTCGACAATCGCTTACTAAGCCCAAGCGCTTTGATTTGACGCGCTTTAAAAGCCATTTCGAACATCTTTTGTTTTTTTCGTTTTTTGCCGATAACACAAAAACCGCTCGAGCAAAAACAATTTCGTTTTCACTTTTGGATTAAAATCGAAAAAGCCCATAATCCAATTAAAAGTTTATCGAAATCGGTTAAGTATTAGCGACATTGGATGTTAGTGAAATGTTTAAACCGCGATATCTCGCACAAGCAACTAGATACAAACTCGCGGTCTTCGACAATCGCTTACTAAGCCCAAGCGCTTTGATTTGACGCGCTTTGAAAGCCATTTGGAACATCTTTTATTTTTTTCGTTTTTTGCCGATAACACAAAAACCGCTCGAGCAAAAACAATTTCGTTTTCACTTTTGGATTACAATCGAAAAAGCCCATAATCCAATTAAAAGTTTATCGAAATCGGTTAAGTATTAGCGACATTGGATGTTAGTGAAATGTTTAAACCGCGATATCTCGCACAAGCAACTAGATACAAACTCGCGGTCCTCGACAATCGCTTACTAAGCCCAAGCGCTTTGATTTGACGCGCTTTGAAAGCCATTTCGAACATCTTTTGTTTTTTTCGTTTTTTGCCGATAACACAAAAACCGCTCGAGCAAAAACAATTTCGTTTTCACTTTTGGATTAAAATCGAAAAAGCCCATAATCCAATTAAAAGTTTATCGAAATCGGTTAAGTATTAGCGACATTGGATGTTAGTGAAATGTTTAAACCGCGATATCTCGCACAAGCAACTAGATACAAACTCGCGGTCTTCGACAATCGCTTACTAAGCCCAAGCGCTTTGATTTGACGCGCTTTGAAAGCCATTTCGAATATCTTTGGTTTTTTTTCGTTTTTTGCCGATAACACAAAAACCGCTCGAGCAAAAACAATTTCGTTTTCACTTTTGGATTACAATCGAAAAAGCCCATAATCCAATTAAAAGTTTATCGAAATCGGTTAAGTATTAGAGACATTGGATGTTAGTGAAATGTTTAAACCGCGATATCTCGCACAAGCAACTAGATACAAACTCGCGGTCTTCGACAATCGCTTACTTAGCCCAAGCGCTTTGATTTGAAGCCCTTTGCAAGCAATTTCGACAATCTTTTGTTCTTTTCGTTTTTTGCACCGAAACCGCTCAACCTAAAGCAATTTCGTTGCAACCGCAAAACGCTGGAAATCGATCGTGAGTTACAAATTCGCGATTTGTTTGAAATGTGTGTAGCGTCCGTGCGTTTGGAGCGTATCTACCTGCACTCGCCGCGCTGTAAATTACGAAATAATGACATTATTACCCCCGCTAGGGCGCGTCACTTTTTTCTGCGTTTAGTCTTAAATTTACGTCAAAATTTTACCTGGATTTCAAGCAGTTACACCTCGCTTAGTTTTGAATCTACATCAACGTTCAACACCGCAGATTAAAAACGATTTCTTCTAGTTTACATATCAGCAACTACTTTGCGTATAGTCCGACTAGTTTTTAAGATATCGCGTTTTTTCTGCGTTTAGTCTTAAATTTACGTCAAAATCTTACTTGGATTTGAAACACTTACACCTCGCTTAGTTTTGAATCTAGATCAACGTTCAACACCGCAGCTTAAAAACGATTTCTTCTAGTTTACAGATCAGCCACTACTTTGCGTATAGCCCAACTGGTTTTTAAGATATCGCGTTTTTTCTGCCGTCACCTCCAAATCTACACGAAACATTTGTAGAGTTTTCAACTACTCATATCACGCTTATTCTTCACCAATAATTTAAACCGCGGCTTAAAGACCTAAACCTAACCTAAACCTTTTCAGTCTTAATTAAAGCCTGTTGTTGCTGACTTACATATACACCTCTAGTGATCAAGTAATCGGAGAGATAATGTCTCCTGTAGCCGAGGCCTTTCTTCGGTTTCGGGTCGAGGGTCCTGTGATGGGCGCCGATGCAGATGTAATCCTCGAAGTGGTGGATGGCCTGCTGGTCCAGTTTCAAGGCGGCGAAAATGTGTTTGGGCTGGTGTAGACTGATGCCCGTCTCGTCAACTAGGTAGTAGGCAACCCGCCCGGCGAGGACGTCCCTGGTGGCGGTGTGAGGGATCACCAGTTTGTTGCCCAGATTGCTGACGAGGAAGGGAAGATGTTCGCCGATCTCCGGCGATTTTTGCCGGAGCACCGGCGGGGGGGTTGGGGATTGAGGGGCGGCCGGAGGCGGCGCCGGCAGAGTTTCGCGAACCTCCGCCATTTTCTTACCTTGCAGGTAAACGGGACGGTGAAGTGTCCCGTGCATTCTGTATAAGATTTTTAAATTGATCATAACTCGGTAACTACTAAATCTACGTCAACGACTTACACGTCAAATCAAAGATAATTTAGTCAGCTTTACATATCTGTGGCTGCTTTTTAAATATTGTTACTACTTTTTAAGTTATCACGTTTTTTCTAGTTTAAAGTCTAAAATTACCTACCTACTTTTTGTACTCATAACTCGCTAAGTACTAAATCTACATCAATGACTTATATCTCATATTAAAGACAATTTAATCTACTTTACATATTTGTGACTATTTTTAAAATATTGTAACTAGTTTTTAAGATAACACGATGTTTCTAGTTTCAAGTCTAAAATAGTACGTACTCTTTGTACTCTTTATAATTCGCTAAGTACTAAATCTACATCAACGACTTATATCTCATATTAAAGACAATTTAATCTACTTTACATATCTGTGACTATTTTTAAAATATTATAACTAGTTTTTAAGATAACACGTTGTTTCTAGTTTCAAGTCTAAAATATTACGTACTTTTTGTACTCTTTTAATTCGCTAAGTACTAAATCTACATCAACGACTTACCTTAAATTAAAGGCAATTTAGTCTACTTTACAAATCTGTCACAATTTTTAAAATATCGTAACTACTTTTTAAGATAGCACGTTGTTTCTAGTTTCAAGTCTTAAATAGTACGTTCTCTTTGTACTCTTTATAATTCGCTAAGTACTAAATCTACTTCAACGACTTATACCTTAAATTAAAGGCAATTTAGTCTACTTTACAAATCTGTAAATACTTTCAAAATATCGTAACTATTTTTTAAGATAACACGTTGTTTCTAGTTTCAAGTCTAAAATAGTACGTACTTTTTGTACTCTTTATAATTCGCTAAGTACTAAATCTACATCAACAACTTATACCTCAAATTAAAGGCAATTTAATCTACTTTACAAATCTGTAACTACTTTTAAAATATCGTAACTATTTTTTAAGATATCACGTTGTTTCTAGTTTCTAATATTCTACCTAATCTTCAACCACCTACAACTTCCTTAATATTTAGTCTAGTTCAATGAATAATACCCCACTTGATAGATAATTTAATCTAGTTAATCTCTCTTTTTGACTTAGGTTTAGTAGCTTTTAAGATATAATGTTTTTTCCAATTCCAAAACTGAAAGCATCCATAAAGTTAATCTAAACTTCAACAGCGTATAACTCACTTGATCTTAAGGCTATAACAATGATTAATAACTGAAATGAAAGAGAATTCGATCTAGTTTATAAATCAGTAATTAGTTTTCAGCTAGTCCAAATAATTTGCAAGTTATCGCGGGTTTTCTTTATCGATAAAACTAATAACTGCAGAAAACAGATGAAGATCGACTTACGTTTATTTCGGTGTAAGCTGCGCGTGGGTAATTAGTACGTAGTGCGGATAGTCGTCGATTGTTTTGTGTTTTTGGCGAATTGATGGACGGATTGGCAGCGGCGGTTTGCCAAAAATACCTGAACGAGTCCTTAGTGAGCGAAATAGATTTTTTTTGCGTTTATTTTTAGATTTTGTTTTCGCAATCGAAGCCTAAAGTTCGCGAAAGGACGACAATTCAATTACCTTCGTTTGGTTTTAGTGGATCAGGTTAGGTTGGGTTAGGTTAGATCAATTATATATTAGGTTAGGTTATTAATGGCATGAACTTGAATATGTCGTGTTTTGTTTTTCCGTGCCTCATTTGTTTTCAATGTTATTTATCGCAGTTCCGCTCAAATTGCAATTGTTTTGACGCGGCTAGGTCGGATTAGGTTATGTTATTAATGGCATGAACTTGAATATGTCGTGTTTTGTTTTTCCGTGCTTCATTTGTTTTTTAAATTTTATCGCAGTTCCGCTCAAATTGCAATTGTTTTGACGCGTCCGTCGTTTGGAATTTTGTCAAAAAAAACAAAATTTATTTCGATTCTCATTTGTCTCGCGTGTGGACTCGCTTTCTCAATTTACGACCACTCGAGCTAATTTTAAGCCGTCGCTCGTTAACTAAACCGAATTAGCGTGCATCTCCAGACACCCAAACGAAAACAAGACTTTTTACCGCGTTAACCACCTGACTAACGCTCCACACCGATCTCAAAACAAAGACAACTTCTTCCCGTTTCCAGAACAGTCACCAGTTCTCACATAGTCTCACTACTTTTTAAGATAACCGCGTTTTTCAGCAAAAATAAAAAAAAAAGTTTAAACTCAATTCTTTCCCTTAGCTTTAAGACGAATACAACGCTTAGTATCTCAGTTTAAAGATAATTCATTCTATTTTACAAAACACTAATTACATTTTACATAGTCTAAATACTTCCTGAGTTATCAACGAATTAGTAAAGAAAAAAATACATATCGTGTTTTGATTACTTAAGTAGTTACTTAAGTACTAAGTGAAATTAACAAGCTGTAGATTTTGGCCTAAACTAACTGGAAAGTTCTAGTTAGCACCAATTTCACCGTTAACTCATTGTCTAACTACTAGCCGAAAATAACGTATGTGCTTAGTCTAGTTCCTGAGTTATCATCGAATTAGTAAACACATATCCGTTGTTGATGACTTAAGTAGTGACCCAAATGAACAGCCCGTAGATTTTTGCCTAAACTAACTGGAAAGTTCTAGTTAGCGCTAATTTCAACCTTAACTCATTGTCTAACTACTTGCCGAAAATACCGTATGTGCTTAGTCTAGTTCCTGAGTTATCATCGAATTAGTAAACACATATCCGTTGTTGATGACTTAAGTAGTGACCCAAATTAACAGCCTGTAGATTTTTGCCTAAACTAACTGGAAAGTTCTAGTTAGCGCTAATTTCAACCTTAACTCATTGTCTAACTACTTGCCGAAAATAACGTATGTGCTTAGTCTAGTTCCTGAGTTATCATCAAATTAGTAAACACATATCCGTTGTTGATGACTTAAGTAGTGACCCAAATTAACAGCCTGTAGATTTTTGCCTAAACTAACTGGAAAGTTCTAGTTAGCGCTAATTTCAACCTTAACTCATTGTCTAACTACTTGCCGAAAATAACGTATGTGCTTAGTCTAGTTCCTGAGTTAACATCGAATTAGTAAACACATATCCGTTGTTGATGACTTAAGTAGTGACCCAAATTAACAGCCCGTAGATTTTTGCCTAAACTAACTGGAAAGTTCTAGTTAGCGCTAATTTCAACCTTAACTCATTGTCTAACTACTTGCCGAAAATACCGTATGTGCTTAGTCTAGTTCCTGAGTTATCATCGAATTAGTAAACACATATCCGTTGTTGATGACTTAAGTAGTGACCCAAATTAACAGCCCGTAGATTTTTGCCTAAACTAACTGGAAAGTTCTAGTTAGCGCTAATTTCAACCTTAACTCATTGTCTAACTACTTGCCGAAAATACCGTATGTGCTTAGTCTAGTTCCTGAGTTATCATCGAATTAGTAAACACATATCCGTTGTTGATGACTTAAGTAGTGACCCAAATTAACAGCCCGTAGATTTTTGCCTAAACTAACTGGAAAGTTCTAGTTAGCGCTAATTTCAACCTTAACTCATTGTCTAACTACTTGCCGAAAATAACGTATGTGCTTAGTCTAGTTCCTGAGTTAACATCGAATTAGTAAACACATATCCGTTGTTGATGACTTAAGTAGTGACCCAAATTAACAGCCTGTAGATTTTTGCCTAAACTAACTGGAAAGTTCTAGTTAGCGCTAATTTCAACCTTAACTCATTGTCTAACTACTTGCCGAAAATAACGTATGTGCTTAGTCTAGTTCCTGAGTTATCATCGAATTAGTAAACACATATCCGTTGTTGAGGACTTAAGTAGTGACCCAAATTAACAGCCTGTAGATTTTTGCCTAAACTAACTGGAAAGTTCTAGTTAGCGCTAATTTCAACCTTAACTCATTGTCTAACTACTTGCCGAAAATACCGTATGTGCTTAGTCTAGTTCCTGAGTTAACATCGAATTAGTAAACACATATCCGTTGTTGATGACTTAAGTAGTGAGCTAAATTAACAGCCCGAAGATTTTTGCCTAAACTAACTGGAAAGTTCTAGTTAGCGCTAATTTCAACCTTAACTCATTGTCTAACTACTTGCCGAAAATAACGTATGTGCTTAGTCTAGTTCCTGAGTTAACATCGAATTAGTAAACAAATATCCGTTGTTGATGACTTAAGTAGTAGTGACCCAAATTAACAGCCCGTAGATTTTTGCCTAAACTAACTGGAAAGTTCTAGTTAGCGCTAATTTCAACCTTAACTCATTGTCTAACTACTTGCCGAAAATAACGTATGTGCTTAGTCTAGTTCCTGAGTTAACATCGAATTAGTAAACACATATCCGTTGTTGATGACTTAAGTAGTGACCCAAATTAACAGCCTGTAGATTTTTGCCTAAACTAACTGGAAAGTTCTAGTTAGCGCTAATTTCAACCTTAACTCATTGTCTAACTACTTGCCGAAAATAACGTATGTGCTTAGTCTAGTTCCTGAGTTATCATCGAATTAGTAAACACATATCCGTTGTTGATGACTTAAGTAGTGACCCAAATTAACAGCCCGTAGATTTTTGCCTAAACTAACTGGAAAGTTCTAGTTAGCGCTAATTTCAACCTTAACTCATTGTCTAACTACTTGCCGAAAATAACGTATGTGCTTGGTCTAGTTCCTGAGTTAACATCGAATTAGTAAACACATATCCGTTGTTGATGACTTAAGTAGTGAGCCAAATTAACAACCCGTACATTTTGGACAAAACTAACTGGAAAGTTGTAGTTAACACCAATTTCAACCTTAACTCATTTTCTAGCTACTTGTTGAAAATATCGTGTGTCAAAAATCTCCGAATTAGTAAATGTGCAGTATAGATGACTTCAGTAGTCTGCCATCAATGCAAAATACAAGTAGGCCGCAGTGTTTGAATGGTTAATACCTGGCATACACATCGGCCCAAAAAAAAAAAAAAAAAAAAAAAAAAAAAAACCGGTAGTGAAGTCGGTTTTGAATGAAAGACAATGAAATATAGTTTCTGCGAAGTTATCTAGTTTCTGTGTAGTCTAACTACTTTCCAAGAAATCGTTGTGTTATTAGATCAGCGTTATTATTATTAGCATCTAGTGAGCGAGTAAGGTGTGTATAGATAGTTGACTCACCGAATAGTTTCGCAAAGAAAAGTTTGTTGTGTGCGTGGGTGTCACTTGATTTAGTGTCTAAACGTTAAAAACTAACTAAAACAAAAGTTCGCTTCCGGAAACGAAAAACAAAAATTTTATGCGGACATCCGGTCGAAAGCCAAACCCTTTACTTGGCGCCGCTCCTTCGTCTGGAACAGATGCAGAGGCTTCACCGGGTCCAGACCCGCTTCGTCCACGATGACGTACGCCACTGTCCCCGCCAGGACTTTCCTAGCCGCTTCGGGCGGCACCACGGTTTGAACACCTTTCCTGCACACTAACAGCGGCGTCTCGGGTTGAGATTTCAGATTGATGTAGTCCTCGATGGCTAGGAAGTTTTCGTCCTCGAAGAAGATCAGAGGGATTTCGCGTGAGTTCCTCAAAGGGCGTTGCTTGCAGAGCAAGGCGGAGCTAAGGCGGAGCAGGTGCTTGAGGTTAGGGTCTTTGGTGTCTGGGTGTTTGACCAGGCGGTTCAAAGCTCTTTTCAAGCTGAAATCGCGTTCGGAAATCTTCTTGACGAGGAAGAAACGCTTCAGGAATTCCACGGTGGATTTACCAGCCTCCACTAGACTCAACTCAGGGTCTGCGATTAACTTATCCAAGTGTTCTTCGACGTCGTAAAGGCTTAAAACTACAGCCAAAGATTTAGCCTGTTTAACAAACTCTTCGACTTCTCCAGCACTAGCCGCGTCGTCGAAGTCTTGCATGGTTTTCGCGCAGAAATCGCTTATAACTTCCGATATGACTTTCCTCAAAACGGTTAGAGCTTCCAATTCGGTCTTCACGAACTCCAATCTGTGCTTAACGGCGATGAAAACCTCGCCGACAAGCTCTGGGTTGCTTTTGACCAATTTGCTGAACGCCTCGCCGACGATTTCGCCTCTCAAAACCTTCTCCAACAACTCGAAACCTTCAAACTCGGCCCCTCGCCGCAACATCTCAATCTTATCCTCCACCAACTCCTGACTCAACTCCTTGAACACAGCGCTGACTAGCTCCTCGCGCTCTAAACTAGTCTTACTACCTTCACACAGCTCCTCAACGCTCCCCAAACTGTCCTTGACTATCTCCCAGATGGTCTTAAGACTAAGCATTTGATCGCGCGGACGACGTTTCAGAATCTCGTTGCTGGCAAACGCGGCCGATTTCAAAATCACCCGCAATTCCTCGCTGAATTTCGAAAAACTCGAATCAACCGCAGATTTCCGTTTGATGTTCTCCAGCTTCAAGCTGTTCCGCTCCCTATACGCGCTACAGCGTCTAGTCAAACTCAGCAGAAGCTCGCTTAATCGGTAATAGTTCTCTCCAACCACGCCTAGTTGACCGACTAGCTCTTCCACGTCTTGAATCGTGATATAAGTCACGGCGTTGTCCAACTTGATCTTGATCTTCCTCAAGGCTTCCAGCTTAGCCTGCAGCTCGCATTTCTTGTCTTGCAGACTGCCGATTAGTTTTTCCATGCCGTCGTCTAAAGGCTTGTAGAAGTCTTTATCCTCGGTTGTGGAACAGCTTGGACTCGTTTCTGAATTCGAGTCGAAATCGCTGAAGGATTTGTCGAAATCGATTACGGGTTTGAAACCATCGGACGGTGATTCCGACGCAACCAGGGATTTATTCTCTTCCTGGTCTGAATAATCTCCTGCGTTGAAGTCATTTACGTTTAAATCTACATTGGTAGCTTCAATGGTAATAACGTTCAAATCTTCGACTGTTGCTAACTGTTCTAAGGAGTTGGTGGTCGTGTTGTTTAAGGTTTCAGTTGAAGGACACTTTTTTATTTTTTTCTTCTTCTTGATTTTGAGGAGTTTTTTGGGAGTGGCTTTGGATTTTTCTTTGGGGTTTCTGCAGAAGGTGAGTTGTCCGTCGTTGGTGATGGAGGATTCGGTGGGCATGAACATTGGTTTCTGTTGGTCTTCCGCCATAATCAAACCTTTGACTAGATGCGGCTTTTCTTCCAAATTGATGGTGATTCCGGGGGCGTAGGACATGCCGAACTCGTTCTGGATGGTTTGTCCGGGCACGAAGAACTCGCCTTCTTCCGTTTTGACCATTTGCCCGACGATGAAACACTTTTTGCCTGATGAAAGCAACACGGTGACTCCACTTAATCTGCCGTTTTCTTCTTCCAGTTCTTCGTAAATCGCCGTGGTCATGCTTTTAACAACCTCTGGTATCTCGCTAAGACTTGGCAAAACGCCCAAAAATCCTCCTTTGGTTAAGAACTCCTCGACGCCTTTCGTCTTCTCCAAATCCTCAACTTCCATCCCAATGAAATCCTCCTCGGCAGGTTCTAAAATCTCATCGATGACTTTCTTAGCTTCGACCTCAAACTTCTCCCAATCTAAGTTTTCAACGATTCCCTCCACCATTTCATTCCACTCCTTGCTCCCTTCCGCCTTCTGCTTCTTCTTCTTAGCCACGATCTTCATCATCTCCATCTCCCACTCTTCCGCCAGTTCCTTAGCCTCGAAGATCTTAGCCAAACTCATCGTCAGCTTCCCGTGGTGATGGAACTTTTCCTCTTCAATCCCCGTACCTCCCTCCCCCTTCAACAGCTCCCTCTTCTCATCGTAAAACTCCAGCTCCAAGCTGACTTTCTTAAAGTCCTTCATCTTCAGCAGGATCTTATCGTTGCTCTGTGAGATCAAAACGTCGACGATATCACCATCCCTGATAGCCAACTCCAATTTACCAGGAAACACCAAGTTATACATCTTGTCCTCAACGGTGTAAACGTAAAAGTCTTCACTAGCTTTCCCATCCAAGACCTCAGTCAAAACTTTATGCGCTTGATTCTCGCCGTCTAATCTCGGCGCCATATACGTGTAACTATCATCCAGCCTGTGCGGTATCTTCCCGTAATTTTTCAGCCGGTTAGATCGCTTCTTCTTGTGGTTGAACAAAACCGGGATGTAGTGATGGATCTTCGAGCCCAACAGCCATTTCCCGGTGATTTTGAGCGTGCGGAGCGCGTCCTTGGGCGTCAGCGGCTTCAGCAGCGGCAAGTAAAAGTTGCGAGAAAAGATCCGACTAGCCGCCGTGATCCTGCAGAACGACAACACGTAGTTCATAATCATCTTGTTTTCGAGCAAATTCCTCCGGCGTGTCTGAAAATAGAACGTTTGTTTTATAAACCGGCGCGTTCCGTTCGCTCAAATTAGTCTGTCTAGGCGCTAAATTTAGACGTGTTAGGTTCGTCAAGTCGACAATTACCAGAAGCTTTTGCTCGCTTATTCCAAGTCCGAGCCACTTCGGGTTTTCAAATTCGGATTCACACTATCTGCTTCTATCACAAATTCAACACGGAAGTCAATATCATAATTTAGTTTTCACACCAGATGTATAATTTAAAGCTTGATATCTAGATAATTAGAGCTGCTAGAATATTCTAGCTTATATATTATCCGAATCCTAATTGAATTATCTATATCTGCACCAAATGTTATCTCTCAAAATTTACTTTGAAATACTGATGTGATGTGTAAATAGTCATTACCACATGTACTTGCGTACTATTAATAGAAAAAAAAATTAATTCTATGCGGAAAATCATACAAATGAAAACAGCAGTGTACAAAGGACCTAACCTAACCTAACCAACCTAACATAATCAAATCTAACCTAACCTAACCCACTCACCACTTATAAACTAAACTAAGTCAATTCCAATCCAACAGTTTTAAGTTTGGAGATATATAACCAAGTTCTAGATTAAATATCTAGATAACTAGATAAGCTACAGCTTTGCAACTAATAACAGCTTATTCCGTAATCAATTATCTATATCTTGGTGTAATTTCATCAAGTTATCCTTTGAACTTTTCTAGATATCTTTGAAAAACTAAAGTGTCTGATTTAAAGTTAGTGACTTGATATCTAGATAACTAGAGCAGCTGGAATATTCTAACTTATATATTCTTAAAGCTAATTGAGTTATCTATATTTGTGCTAGATTTAGTTTAGTTATCTCTTGCGGTTTAATAGATATCGTCGAATATCTAGATGAAATCAATTTGGATTTTTTTTTAAAATCTAAAGACTAGACAGACTGGACTAATAGTACTAGGTTAAGGTGTCTTACTTATTGGTCACTCCATCCAGTTTAAGGCGCACGGAACAAAAGAGAAACTGGGTTTGAACATAAAGTTTTATTGATAGATACGCATTGCTGCACAGGTTCAGTTAGTTGTTAGTTGTACGCGTCGCGACGCCGGAATCTTGACTGAGCCAGAGCCCCGACGCCGCGGCGCTTGAAACTAATCTAGACGATGTTCCCCGAGCCGAATTCGCCGTCGAGTCCGAGGCTCGAGAGCAGCGTCATATGCTTGCACTTCCTCGAGTCCTTGCGCACCTTCTCCATGATCAGCTTCGTCCTCTCGTCGTCGAAGCTGTCGTCCACTATCGCCCGCTCCAGCTCCTCCAGCTTCTTCGATTTGACCACGGGCTTCAACGGCTCGTACTTCCCCACCTCCGCGAGTTTAAAAGCCTTCAGCTTCATCCGCACTTGATACCTGATCTTGTCCACTTTACTCTCCGCCGTTACGATCTTCCGTTCCAGCCGTTCCTTGTACCGCTTCCTCTCCAACTCCTCCTTCTCGCGTTTCCTCTCCTCGTACTCCAACAAAGTTTCTTCTAACGCCTGCTTATCCATTCTCTCTTCAATTGCTTCTTCTTCCTGTGGAACTTGCGTTACTTGCGTTACTACAACCGGAAGACTCTTCTTCTTCGTGGGTGTCGGTGGCGGTGAAGCTTCCTTCACTTGATCATACTCCGTTGCCTCGAACTCCAATTGCCCGCTTTCCGTGATTGTAGATTGCCCTAAGAAAACTTGAGTTAGTTTAAGCTAATTGATATCTAAAGCGAGACTGACCAGGTAAGAACATGGGGGCTTGTTCTTCTTCGCCGAAGACTAACCCGGGGATGAGATTAGGGCCTTCCTGCATTAATACGGTGATACCAGGCGCGTACTCGGCTTCGCCTTCCTCGTTTCGAACGGTTTGTCCAGGTATAAACACCTCTTCATCCTCCTCGGTCGTTACGATCTGCCCGGCGACGAAGAAAGTTTTTCCGTCCTCCATGGTCACTTTAATGCCAGCAACGTCCTCGATCTCGCACAAATCTCCAGATTCCAAGTTTTTGACCAGCTCTGGGATTTCTTTCAGCGTCGGAAGCATTTCGAGGACTTCTTCGCCTCCATCGGTCAATTTCTCGTTGACGTTAACTGTCTTCTCGAAATCTTCGACGGACATCGCTATAATTTCCTCCGAAACCTCCTCTTCGATTTCCTCCATGATTTGTTTGGAGTCTTCTTCGAACTGCTCCCAGTCGATGTTTTCAGCCGCGGCTTGCACCACCATCTTCCACTCGGGATTCTCTTCAGCTTTGTGCCTCCTTCTCCGCCTGTTCGACGTCTTCATCAGCTCTAGCTCCCAATCCTCGATCCCGGCGTCTTTCGCCTCGAAAACCCTGGCCAAACCAAACGTGTCTTTGCCGTGGTGGTGCTCCTCCTCGATGTATTCCTTCGTCCAACCGCTGCCGCGATAAAGAACCCCCTTGTCGTCAAACTTGGCCAACGGCACCACAACACGTCTTCCATTCCCCAGACGCACCACAATCTTCTCACTACGTTGAGCAATCGTAACATCGATGATATCTTTATCTTTGATCGCTTTCTCCATCAAATTCGGAAGAACAAGAACGCAGTTTTTATCGAAAACCTCGTAAATGTAATACTGATCCTTAACCTTTCCTTTTCCACCCAGCAATCCCTCCAACATCCCATGGTTGTCCAAGTTTTCGTCGAAGAACGGAGCCACATACTTGATGTTATCCTTCTTCTTCACGCGTTTCTTGATGACTGACTGGCCTTTGGGACGTTGCCGCTTCTCGCGGAGCTTGTCTTCGTGGTTGATGAGGACGGGGATGTAATGCTCGATGCGGTTGCCCAGCACGTTTTGCCCGGTGATGAGCTTCCTCCGCAGGGGGTCTTTGGGACTGAGAGGCCGCAATAGTGGCAGGTAAAAGTTGCGCTGAAACAATTTGCTGGCTCGCGTGATCTTACACAGCGAAATCTTCACGTTTATCGTCATCTTCTAAATTACATTAAATTAAATCTAAATTGGGCTAAATCTTCTGAGGATTATCTGCAAAGAAGATAGAATTAGATATTTCGCAAACCTTGCGTTGTTGAGGACAAGGTTATCTTAGATAAGCTTAGATATTAAGCTTGATAAGCCTTAGATAAGCTTAGACTGGACTACATTCAGTGCACTAGTTGGCAGCGTTAAAGTCTGAATCTTTGGCAGGGAGGTGGAATGCCGATCGGGTCGGTATTTGCCTAATTGGCGCGCGTGTTTAAATGTCGAATTTCTACCCGAAAATAGACGCGCGTGATTGCGACACGGTCGGGTTTAAATTTGGGCGGAAAATATTTGGCCCAGCTTTCGAATTAGGGTGGATTTATAAATCTTGGCGTTTCTTGTATAAATCCTGAAAATTTGGGCGGAAAATTAGCAACGGTTTTGAAGTTACAGCAAGAAATGTAAAGTGGGGATTTTAAGCTGGATTTACCAGAAGGATTACCACAGCTTTTGCGTTGGTTTTTAATAATTTTTTTGCTAGATTATGAAATTTTGGAGTGTTCGCTACATTTTGCTGCAAAATTCCAGTTTGTAACTTGAAACAATCGAAAGTTATGCGCGAAATAGGGAAGGTCTAGTAATTAAAATCACGTGTATTTTAATCGCGCATCAAGCAAAAACCAAGGGAGATAATTTAAATTTGGGTTTGGATTATGAAAGCGTAAACTTCAATCTTTTTAATTTACACAAAATTTTTGCGAAAATTGTACAAATTGTTCAAATTATAGCTTCTTCAATTTGACTACTCGATTTTTTTGCTTAAAAAATGTCAAACTTTATTGCGAGTTTGCAAACAAATTTGGTAATGTTTTTCAAAATTTTCTTGTAGGTTTAAAAATTTTAAGCTTTTCTTATAAAACAGTTGAATAATTCCAACAAAATTAAAAAAAATGTCCAAGTTAACACTGGTTTAATTACCCGCTTCGAATTTGTTGTTCTAAAAATTGATAACTTTGAGGTCTTATTGCGAGCTAATGAGAAGCCCTACGTTCAAAATTCTTCCAGATTATCAAAACATAAAGGTTTCTGTTTAAAAGACACAAATTATTTTTAACCCATCGTTCCTACTTTTAAAGATATCGCGTTTTTTCTGTTCAAGCCTTATGATACTTCCCAACTAGTAAAATCTAGATTTACCAGAAGGATTACCACAGCTTTCGCGTTATTTTTTAATAATTTTGTCGCTGGATTATGAAATTTTGGAGTTTTCGCTAACTTTTGCTGCAAAATTCCAGTTTGCAACTTGAAACAATCGAAAGTTATGCGCGAAATAGGAAAGGTCTACTAATTAAAATCACGTGTTTTTTATTAGCGCGTCAAGCAAAAACCAGGGGAGATAATTTAAATTTGGCTTTGGATTGTGAAAGCGTAAACTTCAATCTTTTTAATTTACACAAAATTTTTGCGGAAATTGTGCAAATTGTCCAAATTATAGCTTCTTAAATTTGACTACTCGATTTTTTTGATTAAAAAATATGTCAAACTTTATTGCGAGTTTGCAAACAAATTTTGTAATATTTTGAAAATTTTCTTGTAGGTTATAAAAATTTGAAGCTTTTTTTATAAAACAATTGAATAATTCCAACAAAATTTAAAAAAATGTCCAAGTTACCACTGGTTTAATTGCCCGCTTCGAATTTGTCGTTCAAAAAATTGACAACTTTGAGGTCTTATTGCGAGCTAACCAGAAGCCCTACGTTAAAAATTCTTCCAGATTATCAAAACTTAAAGCTTTCTGTTTCAAAGCCACTAATTATTTTTAACCCAGCGTTCCTACTTTTAAAGATATCGCGTTTTTTCTGTTCAAGCCTCAACATACTTTCCAACTAATAAAATCTAGATTTACCAGAAGGATTACCACAGCTTTCGCGTTATTTTTTAATAATTTTCTCGCTGGATTATGAAATTTTGGAGTTTTCGCTAACTTTTGCTGCAAAATTCCAGTTTGCAACTTGAAACAATCGAAAGTTATGCGCGAAATAAAAAAGGCCCACTAATTAAAATCACGCGTTTTTTAATCGCGCGTCATGCAAAAACCAGAAGACGTAATTTAAATTTATAATTAGTATATAGATGTAGTTATAAGTATATAGATAGTTTACCTTTTCTAAAACTAGTTTTGAGTTGAATTAATATTTAATGAACGGATCTCCAAACTCTGTGTCTGGATATTCCGACGGTGCTGAAAGTGTTCTTGTAGTCGTAGGGCTCTAACCAGTTGATCCTCGTCTTTTTCTCCTTCTGTAAGAACTTCTTGTAATCGACGTCGAAGAAGTTGCCGCTCTTGATGCTCTTCTCCAAATCGTTGAGTTTCTCGCTCTTTTTGACCGGCTCGAGGGGAACGTACTTGGGCGTCTTAGGTTTGTTGGCCACCAGCTGCCTAGCCTTCTCGCGGATTTCGCGCTTCTTCTTCTCGATGGTCCATTCCTCCCGGGACTTTTTCTCGGTGAGCTTGTCGACGCGTTCCTTCTCCTGGAGGATGGTCTCCTTCTCGAAGGTGGGGAGGGTGAGGTCGTAGAGGACGGGTTCGATCTCTTGAATCTGCCTCATCGGTTCCAATTCCGGTTCGGTTAAGCTGATGAAAGGTTTCTTGGGTTCTCTTTCTCTGCGCTTGACGCCCTCGGTGTTCTGCACTCGCCGCTTGGGTCTCTCGTAAATGAACTCTGTCTTCGGTTTCCGCGGGGGCGGCGGTGGGGGCGGCTTGAGGTCCTCCTCCTCCTCTTCGCTGTTCTGCTCCTCCTCGAGCTCGGGTTCTTCTATTTCGATCTCGGGCTCGGGGATCGGCTCTTCCTCCTCCTCCTCCTCTTCCTCGGGCTCGGGTGTAGGGGATTTGAGGCGGTCGTCCTCGGTCTCGGTGAACTGCAGCTCGCCCGTTTCGGTGATCGTCGACTCGCCTGGCATGAACATCGGCTTGTTTGGATCGTCGCCCATCACGAGCCCGGGAAGGAGGGTCGGCTCGCCGTCTAATAATACCGTGAATCCGGGCGTGTACTCCGACGTCTCCTCCGTCTCGACCGTTTGCCCGGGCATGAAGATATCGCCTTCCTCTGAATGCACCATTTGCCCGGCGATGAACACTTCTTTCGTCGATAACGGCAAATTCACCAGCACGCCGGACACGTTCGCCAATTCCGTGTATTCTCCGTCTTGCATGAACCTCGTACATTCCGTCACATCTTCCATCAGCGGCAGCAATCCCAACACTTCTTCTCCCGCATTCTTCAACTTCTCGTTCACATTCTTCGTCAATTCCATATCATTCACCTACAAACAATACACTCTACATCATTAACCAGATAATTTAGTTACCTATTTAATCAAGCATTCGCCAGTTTTATATCTAATCCACTTCATGAGATATAGGCAACTTAATGAACACTCTTACAACCTAAACTTTGCAACGCTGTAACCTTGATAGTTATCTAGTTACATTTTTACGCTCTTCGCTATCTACTAGATAATTTATTTGCCTATTTAATCACCTATTCGCTGCTTTTATACCTAGTTTAGTTCTTGAGTTATAGATAACTTAACAAACTAACTCTTACAAACTAGTTTAAACTTTGCAACGCTGTAACCTTGGAAGTTATCTAGTTATATTTTTGCGCCTTTCGCTATCTACTAGATAATTTAATTGCCTATTTAATCACCTATTCGCTGCTTTTATACCTAGTCTAGTTCTTGAGATATAGATAACTTAACAAACTAACTACCACAAACTAGTTTAAACTTTGCAACGCTGTAACCTTGGAAGTTATCTAGTTACATTTTTGCGGCTTTCGCTCTCTATTAGATCATTTAATTGCCTATTTAATCACCCTTTCGCAGTTTTTAAACCTAGTCTACTTCTTGAGATATAGATAACTTAACAAACTAACTCTCACAAACTAGTTTAAACTTTGCAACGCTGTAACCTTGAAAGTTATCTAGTTACATTTTTGCACCTTTCGCTATCTACTAGATAATTTAATTGCCTATTTAACGACCCATTCGCGGTTTTTATATCCAGTCTAGTTCTTGAGTTATAGATAACTTAACAAACTAACTCTCACAAACTAGTTTAAACTTTGCAACGCTGTAACCTTGGAAGTTATCTAGTTATATTTTTGCGCCTTTCGCTATCTACTAGATAATTTAATTGCCTATTTAATCACCCATTCGCTGCTTTTATACCTAGTCTAGTTCTTGAGTTATAGATAACTTAACAAACTAACTCTCACAAACTAGTTTAAACTTTGCAACGCTGTAACCTTGGAAGTTATCTAGTTACATTTTTGCGGCTTTCGCTCTCTATTAGATCATTTAATTGCCTATTTAATCACCCTTTCGCAGTTTTTAAACCTAGTCTACTTCTTGAGATATAGATAACTTAACAAACTAACTCTCACAAACTAGTTTAAACTTTGCAACGCTGTAACCTTGAAAGTTATCTAGTTACATTTTTGCGCCTTTCGCTATCTACTAGATAATTTAATTGCCTATTTAATGACCCATTCGCGGTTTTTATATCCAGTCTAGTTCTTGAGATATAGATAACTTAACAAACTAACTCTTTGAAACTAGTTTAAACTTTGCAACGCTGTAACCTTGAAAGTTATCTAGTTACATTTTTGCGCCTTTCGCTATCTACTAGATAATTTAATTGCCTATTTAATGACCCATTCGCGGTTTTTATATCCAGTCTAGTTCTTGAGATATAAATAACTTAACAAACTAACTCTTTGAAACTAGTTTAAACTTTGCAACGCTGTAACCTTGGAAGTTATCTAGTTACATTTTTGCGGCTTTCGCTCTCTACTAGATCATTTAATTGCCTATTTAATCACCCTTTCGCAGTTTTTAAACCTAGTCTACTTCTTGAGATATAGATAACTTAACAAACTAACTCTCACAAACTAGTTTAAACTTTGCAACGCTGTAACCTTGGAAGTTATCTAGTTACATTTTTGCGGCTTTCGCTCTCTACTAGATAATTTAATTGCCTATTTAATGAGCTATTCTCTGTTTTTATGTCTAGTCTAGTTCTTGAGATGTGTTTAGATATCACCTGCATGGGTATAGGTTCGTCTTGTACGGGTTCGTTGGCCTCGGCGACGATCTCCTTCGCTTCCTCCTCGAACTTGTCCCAGTCCATGTTTTCGGCGGTGGCTTGCATCAAGGCCTTCCATTCGGGGCGGTTCTCGCCGCGGTGCTTGACCCTGCGTTTGCTGGCCATGCGGATCATCTCGAGCTCCCATTCCTCGACGCCGGACTCCTTGGCCTCGAAGAGCTTGGCCAAGCCCATGGTTTCTTTGCCGTGGTGATGCTGCTCGTCGATTTCTTTCTTGGTCCAGCCTTCGCCTCTGTATAGGGGATTGCGGTCGTCCCAGGGGACCAGAGGCATCGTGACCTTCTTGCCGTTCTTCATCTTGACGACGATTTTTTCGGATCGCTGGGCGACGATGACGTCGAGGATGTCGCGGTCGCGGATCATCCGCTCGAATTGGTGGGAGATGACGATGGTGATGTTCTTGTCGGGGATGTAATAGGTGTAGCATTGACCGCGACCCTTCGATTTCCCGGACATGTAGCCTTGCAGCATGCCGTGGTTCTCCATGTTGTCGTCGAACAACGGGGTGAAGTACTTCATGTTGGTCTTCTTCCGCTGGCGCTTCTTACCTAGTCCCTTCACCATGTATTTCCTGCGCTGGACTCGGTCTTTGTATTCCTCGAGCACGGGGATGTAATGCTCGATTTTCTGTCCCAAGAGATTCTTGCCGGTGATGATGTGTTTTCTTAGCGCGTCTTTGGGGCTTAGAGGACGCAGCAAGGGAAGGTAGAAGTTCCGCTGGAAGAGTTTGCTGGCACGCGTGACGCGGCACAGCTGGATCATAACGTTGAACGGCATATTTTTTCACAAATTTTTCGCAAATTTTTTGCACTTAACTGAGACTTTTTTTTGCGAGAGACTGTTCGGGCGAGCTGATTGGTGGTCTGACCTTAGTTGCGGTGTTCGTTTGTTTTCTGGGCGGCGGGAGGGGATCGCGTCCTGCTCTGATTTATCTCCGGGCTAAATGCGACGAGTCTCAATAGGGCTAATGTCAACTGGACATTCGCACTTTTGTTTCGCACGGACGTTGATTCATTTCTTTTCTCGGGCGATTTCCGCTAAATTTAAAACTGCATCGATTGGTTCTGGACCGGATCCTCAAGGTCGAATGCTTGATCATTAATTAAATAATATTTGCATCAGCGGCGAAACTGATGACAACATTTTGCAAATTTCATATTTTCGCAAATTTTCACAGAATTTTCTTGAAATAATTAAGTTTGGCGAATCTGAAGAATATCGCCGCTCCAATTCGCAACAAAATAAATCGGAATTCAATCGCGATTTATTTATAAAAATCTAAATCGAAGCGATGACTTTTAGCGTGCCATTTAACGCTTCGCCCTTAACATTTGCACGGCATACCCAACCCACTTGATCACACTCCAATGTACCGAAATACATTCAAAAGCATATTCTTGGTTTGTTTGTCTATACAGAAGGAGTTAGACTAGCTAAAATATTCTAGTTTAGTTAGGAATGTCTAGTCGACTATCAGGAATTAATTTAATTAAACTAGCCTAGACTAGTCCAATCCGCCTGTCTGTAATCTTGAAATTAGTAAGACTACTCCAAGGATCTCAACAGTTTAAGCAGCAACAAGTTTATTTGTTTATACAGAAGGAACTAGACTAGCTAAAATAGTCTAGTTTAGTTAGGAATGTCTAGTCGACTTTCAGGAATTAATTTAATTAAACTAGCCTAGACTAGTCTAGTCCGCTTGTCTGTAATCTTGAAATTAGTGAGACTAGTCCAAGAATCTCAAAAGTTTAATCAGCAACAAGTTTATTTGTCTATACAGAAGGAACTAGACTAGCTAAAATAGTCTAGTTTAGTTAGGAATGTCTAGTCGACTATCAGGAATTAATTTAATTAAACTAGCCTAGACTAGTCTACTACGCTCATTTGTAATCTTGAAATTAGTGAGACTAGTCCAAGGATCTCAACAGTTTAAGCAGAAACAAGTTTGTTTGTTTATACAGAAGGAACTAGACTAGCTAATATAGTCTAGTTTAGTTAGGAATGTCTAGCCGACTTTCAGGAATAATTTAATTAAACTAGCCTAAACTAGTCTAGTCCGCTTGTCTGTAATCTTGAAATTAGTGAGAGTAGTCCAAGAATCTGAAAGAAACAGTGTAAGCAGCAACAAGTTGATTTGTCTATACAGAAGGAGTTAGACTAGCCAAACTAGTCTAGTTTAGATAGGAATGTCTAGTTGACTTTCAGGAATTAATTTAATTAAACTAGCCTAGACTAGTCTAATCCGCCTGTCTGTAATCTTGAAAATAGTGAGACTCACTAGTGGATCTCAACAGTTAAAGCAGCAACAAGTTTGTTTGTCTATACAGAAGGAGTTAGACTAGCCAAACTAGTCTAGTTTAGTTAGAAATGTCTAGTCGACTTTCAGGAATCAATTTATTAAAACCAGACTAGACTAGTCTAGTCCGTCTGTCTGTAATCTTGAAATTAGTGCGACTAGTCCAAGAATCTTAACAGTGGGAGTTAGACTGGTTAATCTAGTTAGGATTGTATTTAATCGTTTATTAGTCATTTGTTTTATCATACACTTTTGTTTTTATTTAATACCTGAATCGTTATTCCTTTGTTTTCCCAACAAAAACAAATAATAAATAAAGACTTGACACACAGCCGTCACCTTGGACTGTTCCTCTCACTGTCAGATTGACATCTATCAGCTTTGACAGAACTGTCAGTACAGTATAATCTCGATAATCTGACACATGGGACCAAACAACCGCCGGATTATCAGAAAGAGTGGTGGGAGACAAGAGCGCGAGCAGTTTCCAGACCGAGGTATTACTATTATGGGGTATGGGTATTATGGGGTATTACGGGGGATTACCGTGTCGTCCGATTAACCAACGGCCGAATTACCGAGATTATACTGTACTGTATAATCTCGATAATCCGACATATAAGGGACCAAACAACCGCCGGATTATCAGAAAGAGTGGTGGAGGGAAGAGCGCGAGCGGCCTCCAGACCGGGGTATTACTATTATGGGTATTATGAGGTATGGGGTATTACGGGGGATTACCGTGTCGTCCGATTAACCAACGGCCGAATTACCGAAATTATACTGTACTGTATAATCTCGATAACCCGACACATATGGGACCAGACAACCGCCGTATTATGAGAGTGGTGGAGGGAAGAGCGCGAGAGGTCTCCACACCGCCGGATTACTGAACGTGTTGCCCGAGTAACCAACGGCTTAATAATCTCTGTACCGAGATTATACTGTACTGTATAATCTCGATAATCCGACACATATGGAACCAAACAACCGCCGGATTATCAGAGTGGTGGAGGGAAGAGCGCGAGCGGTCTCCACACCGCCGGATTACTGAACTTGTAGTCCGATTAACCAACGGCCGAATTACCGAGATTATACTGTACTGTATAATCTCGATAATCCAACACATGGGACCAGACAACCGCCGGATTCTCAGGAAGAGTGGTGGGAGGGAAGAGCGCGAGCGGTCTCCAGACCGCCGGATTACTGAACGTGTCGCCCGATTAACCAACGGCCGAATTACCGAGATTTTACTGTATAATAGACACAGTTGTCGCTAAACGCCTTGCATATTTAATGTCGTTTGTCAAATATATTTGTCAATAAAAGTCATTTTAAATGTTTTGTCTGTGATATATCTTTCACATATTGCACACATTTGGCATAAAAAAACTCAGTTTTGACATCTCTCAAATGTTTTGTCCATCAACTTTGACATATCTATCGAATATACCATGAATGTCATAAATTTCGAAATTTAAATTTGACATTTTTCTGTGTAAAATTACATTTCGAAACAAAACTTTGACGACAACAAATTAGAAACAAAACTTTGAAAACAATGTTGATTCACGTTAGAAAGTCAATGTCAAATTTGACATTCATATATTATTTATCGAAACCAAATAATGACATTTTTAATGAAATTTATATATTATTTATCGAAACCAAATATTTGACATTTAATGCTTTGTTTTGCTAAATTTTTAAACATTTGGAAATCAAATATGACATTTAATGTCATATATTCAAATTTTTATTAATATTAAATTTTGCTGTCAAATTTGACATATCCTTTTTAGAGTATCAACTTTGACTTCTGTCATTAGAACAAACATTTGATGTTGAAAATAATCCTCCAATTTTTCGTCAAATTTGACATTCACTTTTTTAAGTTTCAACAGAGTTTAACTTCATCAAAACAAACATAACAATCTAAACTTTGGACTAACTGTCAAATTTGACATTTCCCTTTTTTTTAATTTCCATGAACTTTGACTACTATGTCATCAAAACGAACATGTAATATTTAAAATACAGTATAATCTCGGTAACGTGCGTTAATCCGGCGGTCTGGAGACCTCTCGCGCTCTACCCTCCCACCATTTTCTGATAATCCGGCGGTTGTTGTCTGGTCCCACATGTGCCGGATTATCGAGATTATACTGTAATCCAAACTGTCAAATTTGACAGTTCAATAAACTTTGCCTTCTATGCCATGAAAACAAACATTGGATTGTGACAATCCTTTAACTGCCACATTTGACATTTGCTAAATAATAAAATTAGATTTATCTACTAAATATATCTATCTATACATTATCTTATGTTTTATATAAAAAAATGACGATCGTTTCGCGATAAATAATAAAATGAAATCGAAAACTAAGAGAGAAGAGAAACAAAAAAAACGAGGGTGTTATATAAATAATTCCTTTTTCGCAACAAACTGCAAACTTTTTGCAAAACAATATAATAATTGAAAACCGAGAGGTTGGCTGGTCCTGCTACATGAAGTCGTTGAAGTCATCGTAGTCGTCCACAGCGTACGCCGAATATTGCTAAAACAAACAATTGTTTTAAAAAATGACATAAACACAACTTATTCAATAAATGACATAAACTTGTCAAATATTTGACACAACTTAATCAATGACATAAACTTGTCAAATATTTGACACAACTTATTGAATATATGTCATAATCTTGTCAAATATTTGACACAACTTATTCAATTAATGACATAAACTTGTCAAATATTTGACACAACTTAATCAATGACATAAACTTGTCAAATATTTGACACAACTTATTGAATATATGTCATAATCTTGTCAAATATTTGACACAACTTATTCAATTAATGACATAAACTTGTCAAATATTTGACACAAATCTGTTCCATATGACTAAACTTGTGATGTTTGACAAAACTTGTTCAATATTTGACATAAACTTGTTCAATAAATGACCTAAACTTGTAAAATGTTTGACATTACTCGTTCAATATTTTAAGTAAAATGGTCAATATTTGACATAAATGACATCCACTTGTCACATATTTGACACAACTTATTCAGTAACTGACATGAACTTGTCAAATATTTGACACAACTTAATCAATGACATAAACTTGTCAAATATTTGACACAACTTAATCAATGACATAAACTTGTCAAATATTTGAAAAAACTTATTCAATAAATGACATAAACTTATCAAATATTTGACACAACTTATTCAATAAATGACATAAACTTGTCAAATATTTTACACAACTTATTCAATAAATGACATAAACTTGTCAAATATTTGACACAAATCTGTTCCATATGACTAAACTTGTGATGTTTGACAAAACTTGTTCAATATTTGACATAAACTTGTTCAATAAATGACATAAACTTGTAAAATGTTTGACATTACTCGTTCAATATTTTACGTAAAATGGTCAATATTTGACATAAATGACATCCACTTGTCACATATTTGACACAACTTATTCAATAACTGACATGAACTTGTCAAATATTTGACCCAACTTATTGAATATATGTCATAATCTTGTCAAATATATGACACAACTTAATCAATGACAAAAACTTGTCAAATATTTGACACAACTTATTCAAAAAATGACATAAACTTGTCAAATATTTGACACAACTTATTGAATATATGTCATAATCTTGTCAAATATTTGACACAACTTATTCAATAAATGACATAAACCTGTCAAATATTTGACACAACTTATTCGATAAATGACAAACTTGTCAAATATTTGACACAACTTAATCAATGACAAAAACTTGTCAAATATTTGACACAACTTATTGAATGTCATAATCTTGTCAAATATTTGACACAACTTATTCAATAAATGACAAACCTGTCAAATATTTGACACAACTTATTCAATAAATGACATAAACTTGTCAAATATTTGACACAACTTAATCAATGACAAAAACTTGTCAAATATTTGACACAACTTATTCAATAAATGACATAAACTTGTCAAATATTTGACACAACTTATTGAATATATGTCATAATCTTGTCAAATATTTGACACAACTTATTCAATAAATGACATAAACTTGTCAAATATTTGACACAACTTATTCAATAAATGACATAAACTTGTCAAATATTTGACACAACTTAATCAATGACAAAAACTTGTCAAATATTTGACACAACTTATTCAATAAATGACATAAACTTGTCAAATATTTGACACAACTTATTGAATATATGTCATAATCTTGTCAAATATTTGACACAACTTATTCAATAAATGACATAAACTTGTCAAATATTTGACACAACTTATTCAATAAATGACATAAACTTGTCAAATATTTGACACAACTTATTGAATATATGTCATAATCTTGTCAAATATTTGACACAACTTATTCAATAAATGACATAAACCTGTCAAATATTTGACACAACTTATTCGATAAATGACAAACTTGTCAAATATTTGACACAACTTATTGAATATATGTCATAATCTTGTCAAATATTTGACACAACTTATTCAATAAATGACATA
Source organism: Phosphuga atrata (assembly GCA_944588485.1). Lineage (NCBI taxonomy): Eukaryota > Metazoa > Arthropoda > Insecta > Coleoptera > Silphidae > Phosphuga > Phosphuga atrata. The sequence goes on from OX155906.1 coordinate 29,422,235, forward strand.
AACCTGTCAAATATTTGACACAACTTATTCGATAAATGACAAACTTGTCAAATATTTGACACAACTTATTGAATGTCATAATCTTGTCAAATATTTGACACAACTTATTCAATAAATGACAAACTTGTCAAATAGTTGACACAACTTATTCAATAAATGACATAAACTTGTCAAATATTTGACACAACTTAATCAATGACAAAAACTTGTCAAATATTTGACACAACTTATTCAATAAATGACATAAACTTGTCAAATATTTGACACAACTTATTGAATATATGTCATAATCTTGTCAAATATTTGACACAACTTATGCAATAAATTACATAAACCTGTCAAATATTTGACAACTTATTCAATAAATGACATAAACTTGTCAAATATTTGACACAACTTAATCAATGACATAAACTTGTCAAATATTTGACACAACTTATTCAATAAATGACATAAACTTGTCAAATATTTGACACAAATCTGTTCCATATGACTAAACTTGTGATGTTTGACATAACTTGTTCAATATTTGACATCGACTTGTTCAATAAATGACATAAACTTGTCAAATATTAGACACAACTTATTCAATAAATGACATACTTGTCAAATATTTGACACAACTTAATCAATGACATAAACTTGTCAAATATTTGACACAACTTATTCAATAAATGACATAATCTTGTCAAATATTTGACACAACTTAATCAATGACAAAAACTTGTCAAATATTTGACACAACTTATTCAATAAATTACATAAACTTGTCAAATATTTGACACAACTTATTGAATATATGTCATAATCTTGTCAAATATTTGACACAACTTATTCAATAAATGACATAAACCTGTCAAATATTTGACACAACTTATTCAATAAATGACAAAAACTTGTCAAATATTTGACACAACTTAATCAATGACATAAACTTGTAAAATATTTGACACAACTTATTCAATAAATGACATAAACTTGTCAAATATTTGACACAACTTATTGAATATATGTCATAATCTTGTCAAATATTTGACACAACTTATTCAATAAATGACATAAACTTGTCAAATATTTGACACAACTTATTTAATAAATGACAAACTTGTCAAAAATTTGACAGAACTTTTTCCAATAAATGACATAAACTGTCAAATATTTGATACAAATCTAGTCCATATGACTTAAACTTGTGATGTTTGACATAACTTGTTCAATATTTAAAATTAACTTGTTCAATAAATGACATAAACTTAAACGTAAAATGTGTGACATTACTCGTTCAATATTTTACAAAAAATGGTCAATATTTGACATAAATGACAAACTTGTCAAGTATTTGACACAACTTATACAATAAATGACATAAACTTGTCAAATATTTGACACAACTTATTCAAAAAATGACATAAACTTGTCAAATATTTAACACAACTTATTCAATAAATAACATAAACTCGTCAAATATTTGACACAAATCTGTTCCATATAACTTAAACTTGTGATGTTTGACAAAACTTGTTCAATATTTGACATACATAGACGTTCAATAAATGACATAAACTTGTAAAATGTTTGACATTACTCGTTCAATATTTTACATAAAATGGTCAATATTTGACAATAAATGACTTCACTCGTCACATGTCACATGTCTTCACATGTCTGACACATGTTTGAAAAACATGTCGTCACATGTTTGACATAACTTGTTCAACATTTGACAAAAACCTGTTCAATAAATGACTTAAACTTGTCAAATATTTGACATAACTTAAGCTTTTCAAATGTTTGACATAAAAAATGCTTGTTCAATAAATGACTTTTTGCCATAAATTATCCAATATTTGACACAAACTTGTTCAATATTTGTATTAAATTCGTTTGACAAAACCTTGTCAAATATTCCATATAAACTTGTTCAATACTTGACATAATTTGTCAACTTGGCAGAATCTTGTCAAATATTTGCCTTAAACTCTGTCAATATAACATAATTTTGTCAAATATTTGACACAACTTGTTCAATAAATGACATAAACTTGTCAAATATTTGACACAAATCTGTTCCATATGACTTAAACTTGTGATGTTTGACATAACTTGTTCAATATTTGACATAAACTTGTTCAATAAATGACATAAACTTGTAAAATGTTTGACATTACTCGTCCAATATTTTACATAAAATAATCAATATTTGACATAACTGACAATAAATGACATAAACTTGTCAAATGTTTGTCATAAAATGATCAATAATTGACAATAAATGACAAACTTGTCAAATGTTTGACATAACTCGTTCAATATTTGACATACAACTTGTTGAATAAATGACTTAAACTTGTCAAATATTTGACATAACTTGTTTGACATAAGCTTGTCAAATATTTGACATAACTTGTTTGACATATGTTTGACATAAGCTTGTTCAATAAATGACAAACTTTTTACCATATCTTATCCATTATTTGACACAAAATTGTTCAATATTTGTATTAAATTCGTTTGAAAACTATTCCACATAAACTTGTTCAATACTTGACATGATTTGTCAACCTGACATGAATCTTTTTCAAATATTTGCCTTAAAGTTGTCAATATGACAGAATTGTGTCAAATATTTGAGACAAACTTCATCTTCATATTGCATTATGTAAAAACCTGATATTTATTAATTTGACACTGTTGACACTCACATTGTTGTCCTGCTCTAGTTTGAGTTTGACCTTGCCTTTGCCCTTGTTCTTTTTCGTCTTGTCGCCCTTCTCGATCTTCTGCTTCTCCAAATACAAATTGTCTATCGTCGTCTTTACCTTTTTCAAATCGAACGACGTCACTAAAACAAAACAAAAAACAATAGAAAAATTACTACAAATGCCAATTGATTGACACGTGTCAAATTATTGATAATAAATATTTAAAAAAATAAAAAATATTGACACGTGACGCTTAAACAAATTGATACTTGATACTCACTTGCCAAGTTTTTGTCATTTAAACAAGATTGTCAAACTTGACAAACTTTTGATATTCGCCATGAATTATGCTTATCAGTATGATACTTGTCGAGTTTTTAATATTTAAACAAGACTATACTTGTCAAGTTTTTGACATTTAAACAAAATTGTCAAACTTGTCAAACTTTTGACATTTGTCATGAATGATGCTTGTCAGTATGATACTTGTCGAGTTTTTAATATTTAAACAAGACTATACTTGTCAAGTTTTTGATATTTAAACAAAATTGTCACACTTGTCACAGTTTTGACATTTGTCATGAACGATACTTGTAAGTATGATACTTGTGATATTTGTCGAGTTTTATAATTTAAACAAGAGTCAAATTTTTGACATTTGTCATGAATGATACTTGTCAGTATGATACTTGTCGAATTTTGAAATTTAAACAATAGTCAAATTTTTGACATTTATCATGAATGATACTTGTTAGTATGATACTTGTCGAGTTTTGACATTTAAACAAAATACTTGTCAAATTTGTGATATTTAAAGAAGATGATACTTATCAAGTTTTTGACATTTAAAAATCATGATACTTGCCAAGTTTTGACATTTAAACAAGACAATACTTGTCAAGTTTTTGATATTTAAACAAGATGAGACTTGTCATTCTTTTGACATTTAAACAAGATGAAGCTTGACAGTTTTGACATTTAAATAAGATACTTGTCAAGTTTTTAACATTTAAAGATGATACGGTCAAGTTTTTGAAATTTAACATGACACTAGTTTCCAACTTTTAAACAAGATGATACTTGTCATTTTTTGACATTTAAACAAGATCAGGCTTGACAGTTTTGACGTTTAAATAAGATACTTGTCAAGTTTTTAACATTTAAAGATGATACTGTCAAGTTTTTGAAATTTAAACAACATGATACTTGTCTAGTTTTCAACATTTAAACAAGTTGATACTTGTCAAGTTTTTGACATTTCAACAAAATGAGGTTTGCCATTTTTTTGACATTTTAACAAGATGAAGCTTGACAGTTTTGACAAGTACCTTGTTTAAATGTCAAAACTGTCAAGCTTAATTTGTTTAAATGTCAAAAAAATGGCAAAAACAAATGCCATTTTTGACATATAAACAAGATACATGTAAATTTTTTTGACAATTAAACCAGATAAGCCTTGTCAGATTTGACATTAAACAAGATACTTGTCAAATTTGTAACACTTAAACAAGATACATGTCAAATTTGTTGACAATTAAACGAGTTGAGCCTTGTCAGTTTTGACAAGCAAGATACATGTCAAATTACTGACATTTAAATAAGATACATGTCAAATTTGTTGACAATTAAACCAGATGAGCCTTGTCAGTTTTGACATTTAAGCAAGATACTTGTCAAATGTTTGACACATAAACAAGATACATGTCAAATGTTTTGACAATAGACCTTTTACGGTTAGTTACGCGCATGCGCATGCATCCGCCAAGTTTGAAAGGCGGAAATATGAAAGTTTTCGGGCACTTATTGAGTTATACGTCAAAAAGTTCGGGCACTTTTTGACGAAGCACATGGCGGAAATTAAAATTTTCAACTATGAAAATGTCTATTAAACCAGATGTGACATGTCACTTTTGACATTTAACCCTGGAATACTCGTTCACTTTGCTGACTGTTATTATTTAATGGCGGTATGAGTCTCGCAGACTCACAAAGAGTATTCCAGGGTTAAGCAAGATACTTGTCAAATTTTTGCCATTTATTATATTTGTGTTTACGTGTGGCGCAAATGCTGCGGACCAAATTCTCGGAGAAGTTGGGGTACTCGGTGGACCGGACGAGCGGCTGGATCTTCTTCATGAGCGTGTTGGCGAACTCGTCGAACTCCTCCCGCGTCTCGGGACACATCCCGTCTATGCCCAGCTCGGTCGCGTTCTCGCCCCCGCCGCCGCTCCCGAACGTCGTCTCCAGCGCCAACTTCAGGTCCGACTGCTTCTGCTGCCGCAGCCGCTCCGCCTCCGACAGCTCCTCCACCTCCTCCTCCCTCATCCTCCTCTCAATCTCCTCACGTTTCAACCTCTACAACAATCAAAACAGTGTCAATAGTCTACACAGACAAGATTTGACAGACACGAGTAGACAGACTAGACTAGATAGACAAGACTAGACAGACAAGACTAGACAGACAAGACTAGACAGACAAGACTAGACAGACAAGACTAGACAGAAAAGACTAGACAGAAAAGACTAGACAGACAAGACTAGACAGACAAGACTAGACAGACAAGACTAGACAGACAAGACTAGACAGACAAGACTAGACAGACAAGACTAGACAGATAAGACAAGACAGACAAGACTAGACAGACAAGACTAGACAGACAAGACTAGACAGACAAGACTAGACAGACAAGACTAGACAGACAAGACTAGACAGACAAGACTAGACAGACAAGACTAGACAGACAAGACTAGACAGACAAGACTAGACAGACAAGACTAGACAGACAAGACTAGACAGACAAGACTAGACAGACAAGACTAGACAGACAAGACTAGACAGACAAGACTAGACAGACAAGACTAGACAGACAAGACTAGACAGACAAGACTAGACAGACAAGACTAGACAGACAAGACTAGACAGACAAGACTAGACAGACAAGACTAGACAGACAAGACTAGACAGACAAGACTAGACAGACAAGACTAGACAGACAAGACTAGACAGAAATGACTAGACAGACAAGACTAGACAGACAAGACTAGACAGACAAGACTAGACAGACAAGTCTAGACAGACAAGAATAGACAGACAAGTCTAGACAGACAAGACTAGACAAACAAGACTAGATGGACAAGACTAGACAATATTTGTTCATCCTTGACAAAGTTTTACCTCCTTTTCTGCAATTTTCTCTGCTATACTTTTCTTCTTCGGCTTCTGGATGATCTGGGACTTGTCATCTGACTTGTCGGATTTGTCCTTCTCCTCCTCTTCGTCCTCCCAGGACTCCTACAAGCAAAAAACAGATATTAAAAATTTTACAATAATTGTCAAAAATTGACAGAAATAAACAATAAAATGTCAAAAATGTGACGACAGTAAACTAAATGTCAAAAATGTGTCAACAATAAACAAGATAATGTCAAAAATTTGACAAAAATAAAGAAAAAAATTTCAAAAATTTCTCAAACTAAATGTCAAAAAGTGACCAAAATAAACGACGAAATGTCATGTACAAAATGTGGCAAAAACAAAGAACAAAATGTCAAAAATGTGTGAAGAACAAACAAAATGTCAAAAATGTGAGAAAAAAAAAAACAAAATGTCAAAAACGTGACCAAAAAAACGACGAAATGTCATGTATAAAGTACAAAATGTGGCAAAAATAAAGAACAAAATGTCAAAAATGTGAGAAAATAAACAAAAAAAAGGCAAAAATGTGGCAAAAATAAAGAACAAAATGTCAAAAAATGTGACAAAAATACACAAAACACTGTTAAAAATATGACAATATATAAAATGTGGCATAAATAAAGACAAAAATGTCAAAAATTTGAGAAAAATTAACAATAAAATGTCAAAAATGAGGCAAAAATAAAGAACAAAATATCAAAAATGTGACAAAAATAAACAACTAAATGTCAAAAATATGACAATATACAAAATGTGGCAAAAGTAAGAACAAAATGTCAAAAATGTGAGAAAATAAACAAAAAAATTTCAAAAATTTGACAAAAACAAAGTCAAAATTGTGAGAAAATAAACATAAAAATGTCAAAAATTTGACAAAAATAACAAAATAACAAAATACCAAAAATTTGGCAAAAATAAAGAACAAAATGTCAAAAATGTGGCAAAAATAAAGTACAAAATATAAAAAATGTGACAAAAATAAACAATGAAATGTCAAAAATATGCCAATACACAAAATTTGGCAAAGCAATGAACAAAATTGTCAAATATGTGAGAAAATAAACAAAAAAATGTCAAAAATGTGGCAAAAATAAAATCAAAATGTCAAAAATGTGACAAAAATAAACAACAAAATGTCAAAAATGTAGCAAAAATAAAGAACAAAATATCAAAAATGTGACAAAAATAAACAACTAAATGTCAAAAATATGCCAATATACAAAATTTGACAAAAGTAAGAACAAAAATGTGAGAAAATAAAGAAAAAAAGGCAAAAATGTGGCAAAAATAAAGAATAAAATGTCAAAAATGTGGCAAAAATAAAGAATAAAATGTCAAAAATGTGACAAAAATACACAAAAAAATGTAAAAAATATGACAATATATAAAATGTGGCAAAAATAAATACCAAAATGTCAAAAATTTGAGAAAAACAAACAAAATGTCAAAAATGTGGCAAAAATAAAGAAAATATCAAAAATGTGACAAAAATAAACAACTAAATGTCAAAAATATGAAAATATACAAAATGTGGCAAAAGTAAGAACAATATGTCAAAAATGTGAGAAAATAAACAAAAAAATGTCAAAAATTTGACAAAAAAAAAATGTCAAAAATAAACAACGAAATGTCAAAAATGTGACAAAAATAAACAAAATATCAAAAATTTTATGTCAAAAATGTGAGAAAAATAAACAACAAATTGTCAAAAATGTGGTAAAAACAAAGAACAAAATGTCAAAAAGTGACAAAAATACACAGAATATGTCAAAAACTTGACAAAAATGAACAACAAAATGTCAAAATGTGAGAAAAATAAACAAAATGTCAAAAATATGACAGAAATAAACAACAAAATGTGAAAAATGTTCCAAAAATAAACAAAATGTAAATATTGTGTTAAAAATGAACAAAATGTCAATAATTTGACAAAAATAAACAACAAAATGTCAAAAATATGACAAAAATAAACTAAATGTCAAAAGTTTGACAACAAAATGTGAAAAATAGTTTAAATCTCACAAGCTTTAAATGTCACATCAAAAGCTTGTTAATTACTTGATTGGGAATATAAATATAAATTCCCCTTGATCGGGAATAACGAAAGAGCCTTGTAATGTGGCCTATGTGCAACCTCGTTCAATAGCAACCTTCACCCGTGACAAATCCTTGATACATTACAAAAACATTTTTCACATTCACTTCTGCATTATTTTTCAATCACCGCAAACAGAGGCAGCATAAAATATCTCGTAGATAAAAACCCGGAATCTACACACTTTCCGGTTGAAGATCATCAAACACCAAAATTGAGACAAGAAAATCTGTCAATGGTTCTGTCTAAAAAAATGTCAATCTGTCATAGATTGACATATGTTAAAATTGACCCCTCAAAACTGACACAATTAAAACTAATTTTTGAGCCAAATCGATCAGATGTCGTTTGTTTTTGTGGGGGGCTTGGTGCTTACCTTGACGTCGTCGTCTTCATCCTCTCCCTCCCACTTGTTGGACGCGGCCCCCTTGCCCGCGGAGACCTTAATCTCCTGGGGCTCAAAGTCATCGTCATCTACAAAACAAAACATATTGTCAAGAACGGGGGGGCCCCGTCACATAACCTCAAATATATATATATATATATTATCTGTGGGTGGGTCCCCCCCGAACTGCTAGTTAAACGAGTCTCACCCCAGTTTTCCTCCATGTCGTTGCGGGCCCCAAAATGTAAACGCAAGAGGCGTGAAAGCTGTGCGGGTCAGAGCTCCGATTCACGTGTACACGCAGCGAGTTGCGGATTCCTGCACCAGGCGGCGCAGCGGACGCACTATTCCCAGAAAGTTTCTAAAATTCGCGAATTGTTTTGCTCGCGAATTTCTATCAAAGCGTTATTTTCGTCTCAGAAGCGGAACATTTGTTGGGTTTCTGCGAATCGCCGGGAAGATTCGACGTGACACTTCGACCGGCCATAGTTAAACTGACAGTCCGCGGATTTTGACGCAATGTCAAATTTTTGCAAGGTTTGCTTCGATTTTAAGAGTTTGAGAAAAACTAGGAAATTTGTTTAGTTAGTCCTAGCTCACCCAGATGGCGAATCGAACGGAGCGCTTTACAACAAACTTCATGTTGCACATTCAATAGACCTTTTTACGGTTAGTTAAGCGCATGCGCGTCCGCCGTGTTTAAAAGGCGGGAATATGAAAATTTCGGGCACATTTTGTTATTTTCACTGGTCAAAAAGTGCCGGAAAACATGGCGATAATTAACGCATGCGCATAATAAAAATTATGAAAATTGTGCTACAAGTGAGGAATTTCACACAAAATGTAAGTTTTTGCACGGAAACATTTGAATTCGTTTGCAAAATTATCGCAGTCTTGCAAAAAATGCAAACTTTCAAAAGAAATTCAAATTGGTTTAGCAAAATCATCGCGCTTTGGTAAAAAGTCCCTGTACCAAAGCAAACACGATTTTGTTAAAATGTCAAAAACCGAAAGTTTGCAGCTATATAGTTAGCTTAATTCCCAAGCAACAATTACAAGTAATAGCTTGAATTAAAGGCGATTTTATTGTTTTCGCGAAACTGTAATCAGAACTCGCAAATATTTCCCCATTCTGAAGTTAACGCGATTTTGCTATAACCTCGCAATTCTTTGTTTACTAATTTTCTAATCAACATATTTAGCTTAACCCTTAACCACCTGCCATACGTCTCAGGTGAGAAAATTACTACTACTTTGGGTCTGAGAGACGTATGTCAGGTGGTTAGGTGTTAATACCCAGCCGATTGTGATAACCGATGTCTCAAATTAAAGGCATTTTTTGGCTTTTCCTAAAACTTCAAAATCACAAATATTTCCCCGTTTCAAAGTTATCGCGATTTTACCTAAACTTTGTTAAAGTTAGTTGACTAATTTTCTAATCCACGTCGTTGGCTTAATACCCAACCGTTTGTTATAGTTAGCAGTTCAAATTAACGGCAATTTAGTTGTTTTTCTAAAACTTGAAAAACATAGCGCCGTTTCAAATTTATCGCAATTTTGCTAAAGCCTTGCAAAAGTTCGTTTAATAAATTTTTAATCTACTTAGGTTAATACCCATCAGATTGTTACGACTAATACCTCAAATCGAAGGTAATTTAGTTGCTTTTCAAAAACCTGAAACGGAAATTAAAAATATTCCCCCGTTTCTAAGCTATCGCGATTTTGCTAAAACCTTACACGCGTTTACTAATTTCTTAATCCATTTAGTTAGTTTAATACTTGGAGGATTGTTGCAACTAATACCTTAAATTAATGGTAATTCAGTTGTTTTTCGAAAACCGAAAGCAAAAATTTAAAATATTTCCCCGCCCCAAAGTTATTTGCAAAAATTTTTCTCGAAAGTTTACAGCTCAATAGTTAGCTTCATACACAACAGATTTTTACAACTAATATCTTAATTTAAAGGCAATTTTATCGCTAACCTTTCGGATTTGCAAAAATTATAGTTTGTTTTAATGAAAATTTGCAAACGATTGGAAAATTTGCAGAAAAATCCAAGGAAATTGGCGAGTTTAAAAGGTAAACAAAGTTGTTGATTTACGTTCTGCTAAATATTTGCAATTTGGCGAGGAAAATTCCCGGATTCTTCAATTGTTTATGAAAGTTTATGAAAGTTTAAATTTAAAGTTAAAGTTTGTTTTATTGGAAAATGTAAATTTGTTGGTTTTTAATGTTGAAAATGGGAGTTTTCCAGGTAGAAATTCGCAAATTTTCCGGTTGTCTGCAAAAATTTAAAATTTGTTTTGTTGAAAATTTGCAAAAAACTGGTAAATTTGCAGAAAAATCCAAGGAAATTGGCGAGTTTAAAAGGTAAGCAAAGTTGTTGATTTACGTTTTGCTAAATATTTGTAATTTCGCGAGAAAAATTCGCGGATTTTTCAATTGTTTATGAAAGTTTAATGCTTGTTTTATTGGAAAATGTTGAAATTTGTGAGAAAATTCGCGAAAAAAACCTGATATTTTAGCAACAAATTTGTTGGTTTTTTAATGTTAGAAATTGGAGTTTTCCAGATGGAAATTCGCAAATTTTCCGGTTGTTGGCAAAAATCTAAAGTTTGTTTTGTAGGAAATTTCCAAAAAACTGAGAAAATTGGAGAAAAATCCAAGGAAATTGGCGAGTTTAAAAGGTAAACAAAGTTGTTGATTTACGTTTCGGTAAATATTTGCAATTTCGCGAGAAAAATTCGCGGATTTTTCAATTGTTTATGAAAGTTTAATGTTTGTTTTATTGGAAAATGTTGAAATTTGCGAGGAAATTTGCGATTTTTTTTTTATATTTTAGCAACAAATTTGTTGGTTTTTCAATGTTAAAAATGAGAGTTTTCCAGGTGGAAATTCAAAAATTTTCCGGTTGTTTGCAAAAAGTTAAAGCTTGTTTTGCTGGAAATTTGCAAAAAACTGGAAAATTTGCAGAAAAATCCAAGGAAATTGGCGAGTTTAAAAAGTAAACAAAGTTGTTGATATACGTTTTGGTAAATATTTGCAATTTCGCGAGGAAAATTCGCGGATTCTTCAATTGTTTATGAAAGTTTTATGTTTGTTTTATTGGAAAATGTTGAAATTTGCGAAAAAAATTGCGAAAAAACTTGATATTTTAGCAACAAATTTGTTGGTTTTTCAATGTTAAAAGTGGGAGTTTTCCAGGTGGAAATTGGCAAATTTTGCGGTTGTTTGCAAAAATTTAAAGTTTGTTTTGTTGGGAATTTGCAAAAACTGGAAAATTTGCAGAAAAATCCAAGGAAATTAGCGAGTTTAAAATGTAAACAAAGTTGTAGATTTACGTTTCGTTATATATTTGCAATTTTGTGAGGAAAATTCGCGCATTTTTCAATTGTTTATGAAAGTTTAATGGTTGTTTTATTGGAAAATCTTGAAAGTTGCGAGGAAATCAATGAAATGAATGAATGTTTGTTTTATTGGAAAATGTTGTAATTTGCAAGAAAATTCGCTAGAAAACCTGATATTTTAGCAACAAATTTGTTGGTTTTTCAGTGATAAAAATGGGAGTTTTCCAGATGGAAATTGGAAAATTTTCCGGTTGTTTGCAAAAATTTTATGTGTGTTTTGTTGGAGATTTGCTAAAAACTGGAAAATTTGCAGAAAAATCTACCGAAATTGACGAGTTTAAAAGATAAACATAGTTGTTGACTTATGTTTTGCTAAATATTTGTAATTTCGCGAGGAAAATTCGTGGATTTTTCAATTGTTTATGAAAGTTTAATGTTTGATTTATTGGAAAATGTTGAAATTTGCGAGGAAATTCACGAAAAAAAACTGATATTTTAGCAACAAATTTGTTGGTTTTTTAATGTTAGAAATGGGAGTTTTCCAGATGGAAATTGGAAAATTTTCCGGTTGTTTGCAAAACTTTAAAGTTTGTTTTGTTAGAAATTTGCTAAAAACTGGAAATTTTGCAGAAAAATCTATGGAAATTGGTGAGTTTAAAAGGTAAACAAAGTTGTTGATTTACGTTTTGCTAAATATTTGCAATTTCGCGAGGAAAATTCGCGGATTCTTCAATTGTTTATGAAAGCTTAATGTTTGCTTTATTGGAAAATGTTGAAATTTGCGAAAAAAACTAATATTTTAGCAACAAATTTGTTGGTTTTTCAATGTTAAAAATGGGAGTTTTGCAAGAAGAAATTCGCAAATTTTGCGGTTATTTGCAAAATTTAAAGCTTGTTTTTGTTAGAAATTTGCTAAAAACTGGAAAATTTGCAGAAAAATCCAAGTAAATTGGCGAGTTTAAAAAGCTAAACAAAGTTGTTGATTTACGTTTTTCTAAATATTTGCAATTTCCCGAAAAAAAATAGCGGATTCTTCAATTGTTTATGAAAGTTTAATGTTTGTTTTATTGGAAAATGTTGAAATTTGCGAGGAAATTCGCGAAAAAACTTGATATTTTAGCAACAAAAATGTAGCCGAAGTTATTTAAAAGTTCTGGTTACATCCCATCTATTCCTGCTGCTTTTCCACTTTGAAGGGAGAGTAAACCTTGATCAATTTCTTGTAAATAGAAAAGTCTTGAATAAATATCTTTAGATCGAGTTGTGCATTTTAACTTTTTTTCATTTTTCGTTCTAGATGTATTAACTAGATAGTTTGGTATTGCATCTACAATAACAGATGACGATTTCTTTGATGGTAATGAAGTAGAATCTAGTTATCGATTCAGCGACCAAGCTTTCTTGCTGGAATGGCTGAAATTTAATCCTTCGAGGGTTTTTATCCATATTTCTCTTCTAGCACTGTCTAGAGATTGTATTAGTTCAGTAGCTTTCTCTCTACTACCGTGTACATCAAACTCTTCTTTTAACCTATTGGTCTCCTCATTCCAACCTGGTACATATTCTCTGCGGAAATCTCTAGGAATAGATTTTTTGGCTGCTGCCTTAATTAATCCTATAAATCTTGTCTTACTTGTCTTGCTAAAATTGCTTGAATCCACCTGATGTTAGCATCATAGAGTATATTGCATAGGTCTCCCAGTCTGCCTTTCTCTGTCTCTCTCCCAGTCTCGAAGTTCCAACGGGGTATATATGTAGAATGAATAACTGAGATTTGAAGTCCAATTTAGTCTATTATAGGCCTATGTTGATTATGGGGACAATCTTGAAGCGCTTGTCTCCGAATTCGTGGGACTGGTTATACAAAGTCGTGGGAGACAAATCATAGGTCTGGCGAGTAATCTTGATTCCATCGAGCTGAGTGAAATGTACCCTTACCTTTAGGATCATAAATCAGGGTTATAGCTTTTCCATTATTTATATCAGCCCATTCTGCCAGCTTATTCCCATTCTCGTCATTTTGATTGTAGCCCCAAGATGTATGATGTACGCCTTCAATGTTTAATTGTAAGTGGTTAGTTGAGGTTCTAGTCTGCAATGGGAACTGTACGTCCTTAAAGGGACTATTTGGTGTTTTCGATTCGTTGTTACAGTGAGGCCCAGAAGGGCAGTATGACGGCATCTTAATCACCGTTGCTTAGTTAGCACCACCCGGGGGACACGTGTAGGGTAATTCAAAGTTATACCTACGGACGTGAAGCAACGCTTGACCCCCATTATAAAACTAAATTGGCAGTACATAACATGACATTTAGCAACAAATCCAAAGAAATTGGCGAGTTTACACGGTAAGCAAAGTTGTTACGTTTTGCTAAATATTTGCAATTTCGTGAGGAAAATTCGCGGATTCTTCAATTTTTTATGAAAGTTTAATGTTTGTTTTATTGGAAAATCTTGAAATTTGCGAGGAAATTCGCGAAGAAACCTGATATTTTAGCAAAAAATTTATTGTTTTTTCAATGTTAAAAGTGGGAGTTTTCCAGGGGGAAATTCAAAAATTTTCCGGTTGTTTGCAAAAAGTTAAAGCATTTTTTGTTGGAAAATTGCAAAAAACTCAAAAATTTGCAGAAAAATCGAAGGAAATTGGCGAATTTAAAAGGTAAACAAAGTTGTTAATTTACGTTTTGTTAAATATTTGCAATTTCGCGAGGAAAATTCGCAGATTCTTCAATTGTTTATGAAAGTTTAATGTTTGTTTTATTGGAAAATCTTGAAATCCGCGAGGAAATTTGCGAAAAAAACTTGATATTTTAGCAACAAATTTCTTGTTTTTTTCAATGTTAGGAATGTGAATTTTCCAGGTGGAAATTCGCTAATTTTCCAGTTGTTTGCAAAAATATAAAGTTTGTTTTGTTGAAAATCCGCAAAAAACTGGAAAATTTGCAAAAAATACAAGGAAATTGGCAAGTTTAAAAGTGAACAAAGTTGTTGATTTACGTTTTGCTAAATATTAGCAATTTCGCGAGGAAAAATCGCGGATTTTTCTATCGTTTAATAAAGTCTAATGTTTGTTTCATTGGAAAATGTTGAAATTTGCGAGAAATTTCGCGAAAAAACTAGATATTTTAGCAACAAATTTGATGGTTTTTTAATGTTAAAAATGGGAGCTTTCCAGGCGGAAATTCGCAAACTTTCCGGTTGTTTGCTAAAATATAAAGTTTGTATTATTGGAAATTTGCAAAAAACTGGAAAATTTGCAGAAAAAACCAAGGAAATTGTCGAGTTCAAAAGGTAAACAAAGTTGTTGATTTACGTTTTACTAAATATTTACAATTTCGCGAGGAAAATTCGCGGATTCTTCAATTGTTTATGAAAGTTTATTGTTTGTTTTATTGGAAAATGTTGAAATTTGCGAGGAAATTCGCGAAAAAACTTGATATTTTAGCAACAAATTTGTTGGTTTTTTAATGTTAGGAATGGGAGTTTTCCAGGTGGAAATTCGCAAATTTTCCGGTTTATTGCAAAAGTTAAAGTTTGATTTGTTGAAAATTGGCAAAAAACTGGAAAATTTGCAGCAAAATCCAAAGAAATTGGCGAGTTTACAAGGTAAGCAAAGTTGTTGATTTACGTTTTGCTAAATATTTGCAATTTCGCGAGGAAAATTCGCGGATTCTTCAATTGTTTATGAAAGCTTAATGTTTGTTTTATTGGAAAATCTTGAAATTTGCGAGGAAATTCGCGATATTTTAAAAGAAACCTGATATTTTAACAACAAATTTGTTGGTTTTTTAATGTTAAAAAGGCGAGTTTTCCAAGTGGAAATTCGCAAATTTTCCAGTTGTTTGCAAAAAGTTAAGGTTTGTTTTGTTATAAATTTGCTAAAAACTGGAAAATTTGCAGAAAAATCCAAGAAAATTAGCGAGTTTAAAATGTAAACAAAGTTGTAGATTTACGTTTTGTTATATATTTCGTGAGGAAAATTCGCGGATTCTTCAATTGTTTATGAAAGTTTAATGTTTGTTTTATTGGAAAATGTTGAAATCCGCGAGGAAATTTGCGAAAAAAACTTGATGTTTTAGCAACAAATTTCTTGTTTTTTCTATGTTAGGAATGTGAATTTTCCAGGTGGAAAT
The DNA here is from genome assembly GCA_944588485.1 of Phosphuga atrata. Taxonomy (NCBI): domain Eukaryota; kingdom Metazoa; phylum Arthropoda; class Insecta; order Coleoptera; family Silphidae; genus Phosphuga; species Phosphuga atrata. Next base: position 29,438,093 of record OX155906.1, read on the forward strand.
TCGATAGTTTTCCAGTTTTTTGCAAAAATATTAAGTTTGTTTTGTTGAAAATTTGCAAAAAACTGGAAAATTTGCAAAAAACTACAAGGAAATTGGCGAGTTTAAAAGGTAAACAGAGTTATTGATTTACGGTTTGTTATATATTTGCAATTTCGTGAGGAAAATTCGCGGATTGTTCAATTGTTTATGAAAGTTTAATGTTTGTTTTATTGGAAAATGTTGAAATTTGCGAGGAAATACGCAAAACAACCTGATATTTTAGCAACAAATTTGTTGGTTTTTTAATGTTAAAAATGGGAGTTTTCCAGGTGGAAATTCGAAAATTTTCCGGTTGTTTGCAAAAATTTAAAGTTTGTTTTGTTGGAAATTTGCAAAAAACTGGAAAATTTGCAGAAAAATCTAAGGAAATTGGCGAGGTTAAAAGGTAAACAAATTTGTTGATTAACGTTTTGCTAAATATTTGCAATTTCGCGTGGAAAAGTCGCGGATTTTTCAATTGTTTATGAAAACTTAATGTTTGTTTTATTGGAAAATGTTGAAATTTGCGAAGAAATTCGCTAAGAAACCTGATATTTTAGCAACAAATTTGTTGGTTTTTCAATGTTAAAAATGGGAGTTTTCCAGGTGGAAATTCGAAAATTTTCCGGTTGTTTGCAAAAAGTTAAAGCTTTTTTTGTTGGAAGTTTGCAAAAAACTGGAAAATTTGCAGAAAAATCCAAGGAAATTGGCGAGTTTAAATGGTAAACAAAGTTGTTGATTTACGTTTTGCTAAATATTTGCGATTTCGCGAGAAAAATTCGCGGATTTTCGAATTATTTATGAAATTTTATTGTCCGTTTTATTCGAAAACGTTGAAATTTGCGAGGAAATTCGCGAAAAAAACCTGATATTTTAGCAACAAATTTGTGGTTTTTTAGTGTTAAAAATGGGAGTATTAGGTGGAATTAATGGGAGCATTAAATAACATTAATCGCGGACTGTTACATACGCGTGTTACTTACTCTACAATATTGGGCAATTACAATAGTGGTAGTAGATAAAATTTATTTATTCAAAATTCTAATCTGAACATAAAACTTTCAGTGTACATAATTGAAATATATGAAAATGATTGATATGTAAGCAATTTATAGAAATGTAAGACAAACCTATTATTATCTAACAGTTTTCTTCTTCCTAAAGTTCCATATTCCTCCCGGACGTTGGTAACCATTTTGGCAATCATCAGTTTGTTTGCTGGTACTCGAAAAACCTCGGTTGTGGTTATGGCAAACCATGTTCTTAGATTCTTTAACCATGATATCCTTCTTCCGCCAGCCCTGTTTCCCGCTACTTTCCCTTGCAGTATTATTTGCAGTAAATGGATCTCCTTTCATTCTTCATAATATGCCCCAGGTATTGGAGTTTTCTGCATTCTGTGGTGTTGATGAACTCTTTATCCTACTGCATTCTATGAAGGATCTCATTGTTGGTTATGCCATCTTTCCACGAAACTCTCAACATCCTTCGATATAACCACATCTCGAATGCTTCCAGTTTCTTGCTCAAAGCATCGGTTAGTGTCCACGATTCAACTCCGTAGAAAAGAACCGAAAACACGTAACAACTCGAAATTCTCAGTTTCGTTAATATTGTGAGGTCGTGACTCTTTAGTAGGGATCCCATGCTGTTGAAAACAGCTCGCGCTTTCTGGATACGGATCTTCACTTCTTGCGAATGATCCTAATAATCGTTAATTTTGTCGTTTAGATGTTCATATCAAGGCTATACGTTTCGCTGCATGCTGTTACTCTATTCATGATGTTTATAGTAAATAAATGATTGAAATGTTACACAATAAGCCAATTATTGTCCTACAATAACGAGGGATGACTATATTTCCATCATAACTGTTTGACCTGATGACCTATCCAATGACACCCTACACCATGGGGTAGACGAGGGAGAAAAAAAACGTGGGGACGTTTTTTTTTCTCTTTAGGGTAAAGGAGAATTTTTTTTTCAAGATTATTTTACCACTTTGTCGGCGTGACTAATATGTAATATATATCCTTGCCAAATTATAGCTTTATATTTTTAATAGTATCTGAGCTAAATGTCCTCTCTGCCTCCACTCTAATAGTTGCTGACTGGTTCCAGTATATGTTTACGACGATTCTTTTTCATCTAGTCCAACTTTCTTTATCATCTCTTTCATCTTATCTAACAATAAATAATCCAATTATGACATTTATTTCCGAAGGATTTCTCGTTTCCTATCATAACCGCATGGTGTGTTAAATTTATTCATTCATTCAAATACTAATCTGAACATAAAACTAATTTTTTAGTTTAAATTATTGAAATGTAAGCAATTTATTGAAATGTGAGACAACAAGCCAATTATTGTCTAACAATAAATAATTCCAATATTACATTTCTGCAACGATATATTACATCCATAAAAGATTATTTATCTGAAGCCATAAATAATAAAATTTGCATAATTTAGACACTGTCTCGGATTTGTTGATCCTCCTGTCCAATGCGCGATTGCGCCTGGAAATAGGTGGAAATTCGAAAATTTTCCGGATGTTTGCGAAAAGTTAAAGCTTGTTTTGTTGAAAATTTGCAAAAAACTGGAAAATTTGAAGACAAATCCAAGGAAATTGGCGAGTTTAAAAGGTAAACAAAGTTGTTGATTTACGTTTTGGTAAATATTTGCAATTTCGCGTGGAAAATTTGCGGATTTTTCAATTTTTTATGAAAGTTTAATGTTTGTTTTATTGGAAAATGTTGAAATTTGCGAGGAAATTCGCGAAGAAACCTGATATTTTAGCAACAAATTTGATGCTTTTTTAATGTTAGAAATGGGAGTTTTCCAGGTGGAAATTCGTAAATTTTCTGGTTGTCTACAAAAATTTAAAGCTTGTATTCTTAGAAATTTGCTAAAAACTGGAAAATTTGCCGAAAAATCCAAGGAAATAGGCGAGTATAAAAGGTAAACAAAGTTGTTGTTTTACGTTTTGCTAAATATTTGCGATTTCGCGAGAAAAATTCGCAGATTTTCGAATTATTTATGAAATTTTATTGTCTGTTTTATTCGAAAACGTTGAAATTCGCGAAAAAAACCTGATATTTTAGCAACAAATTTGTTGTTTTTTTAGTGTTAAAAATGGGAGTTTTCCAGGTGGAAATTCGCAAAATTTCCGGTTGTTTGCAAAAATTTAAAGCTTGTTTTGTTGGAAATTTGCAAAAAACTGGAAAATTTGCAGAAAAATCCAAGGAAATTAGCGAGTTTAAAAAGTAAACAAAGTTGTTGATTCACGTTTTGGTAAATATTTGCAATTTCGCGTGGAAAAGTCGCGGATTTTTCAACTGTTTATGAAAACCTAATGTTTGTTTTATTGGAAAATATTGAAATTTGCGAAGAAATTCGCGAAGAAACCTGATATTTTAGCAACAAATTTGTTGGTTTTTTAGTGTTAAAAATGGGAGTTTTCCAGGTGGAAATTCGAAAATTTTCCGGTTGTTTGCAAAAAGTTAAAGCGTGTTTTGTTGGAAATTTGCAAAAAACTGGAAAATTTGCAGAAAAATCCAAGGAAATTAGCGAGTTTAAAAGGTAAATAAAGTTGTTGATTCACGTTTTGGTAAATATTTGCAATTTCGCGTGGAAAATTCGCGGATTTTTTAATTGTTTATGAAAGTTTAATGTTTGTTTCATTGGAAATTGTTGAAATTTGCAAGGAAATTCGCGAAGAAACTTGATATTTAAGCAACAAATTTGTTGGTTCTTTAAAGTTAGAAATGGGAGTTTTCTAGATGGAAATTCGCAAATTTTCGGTTTTTTTTGCAAAAATCTAAAGTTTTTTTATTGGAAATTTTCAAAAAATTGAAAAATTTGCAGAAAAATCCAAAGAAATTGCCGAGTTTAAAAGATAAACAAAGTTGTTGATTTACGTTTTGGTAAATATTTGCAATTTCGCGTGGAAAATTCGCGGATTTTTCAACTGTTTATGAAAGTTTAATGTTTGTTTTATTGGAAAATGTTGAAATTTGCGAAAAAATCTGATATTTTAGCAACAAATTTATTGCTTTTTTAATGTAAGAAATGGGAGTTTTCCAGGTGGAAATTCGTAAATTTTCTGGTTGTTTACAAAAATTTAAAGCTTTTTTTGTTGGAAATTTGCTAAAAACTGAAAAAATTGCAGAAAAATTCATGGAAATTGGCGAGTTTAAAAGGTAAACAAAGTTGTTGATTTACGTTTTGCTAAATATTTGCAATTTCGCGAGGAAAATTCGCGGATTTTTCAATTGTTTATGAAAGTTTAATGTTTGTTTTATTGGTAAATGTTGAAATTTGCGAGGAAATTCGCCAAAAAACTTGATATTTTAGCAACAAATTTCTTGTTTTTTCAATGCTAGGAATGGGAATTTTCCAGATGGAAATTCGCTAATTTTCCAGTAGTTGTTTGCTTTAAAAAGTTAAAGTTTGTTTTATTGGAAATTTGTAAAAACCTGGAAAATTTGCAGAAAAATACAAGGAAATTGTCGAGTTTAAAATGTAAACAAAGTTGTTGATTTACGTTTTGCTAAATATTTGCAATTTCGCGAGGAAAATTCGCGGATTTTTCAATTGTTTATGAAAGTGTAATGTTTGTTTTATTGGTAAATGTTGAAATTCGCGAAAAAACCTGATATTTTAGCAACAAATTTGTTGGTTATTTAATGTTAAAAATGGGATTTTTCCAGGTGTAAATTCGCAAAATTTCCAGTTTTCAAAAATTTAAAGTTTGTTTTGTTGGAAATTTACTAAAAACTGGAAAATTTTCAGAAAAATCTAAAGGAATTGGCGAGTTTAAAGGATAAACAAAGATGTTGATTTACGTTTTGGTAAATATTTGTGATTTCGCGAGGAAAATTCGCGGATTTTTCAATTGTTTATGAAAGTTTAATGTTTGTTTTATTGGAAAATGTTGAAATTTGCGAAAAAACTTGATATTTTAGCAACAAATTTGTTGGTTTTTTAATATTAGAAATGGAAGCTTTCCAAGTGGAAATTCGCAAATTTTTCGGTTGTTGGCAAATATCTAAAGTTCTTTTTATTGGAAATTTTCAAAAAACTGAAAAATTTGCAGAAAAATCCAAGGAAATTGCCGAGTTTAAAAGATAAACAAAGTTGTTGATTTACGTTTTGCTAAATATTTGCGATTTCGCGAGAAAAATTTGCGGATTTTCGAATTATTTATGAAATTTTATTGTCTGTTTTATTCGAAAACGTTGAAATTTGCGAGGAAATTCGCGAAAAAAACCTGATATATTAGCAACAAATTTGTTTGTTTTTTAGTGTTAAAAATGGGAGTTTTCCAGGTGGAAATTCGCAAAATTTCCAATTGTTTGCAAAAATTTAAAGATTGTTTTGTTGGAAATTTGCAAAAAACTGCAAAATTTGCAGAAAAATCGAAGGAAATTGGAGAGTTTAAAAAGTAAACAAAGATATTAATTTACGTTTTGGTAAATATTTGCAATTTCGCGTGGAAAATTCGCGGATTATTCAATTGTTTATGAAAGTTTAATGTTTGTTTTATTGGAAAATGTTGAAATTCGCGAGGAAATTCGCGAAAAAACTTGATATTTTAGCAACAAATTTGTTGCTTTTTTAATGTTAGAAATGGGAGTTTTCCAGGTGGAAATTCGTAAATTTTCTGGTTGTTTGCAAAAATTTAAAGCTTATTTTGTTGGAAATTTGCTAAAAACTGGAAATTTTTGCAGAAAAATCTAAGGAAATTGGCGAGTTTAAAAGGTAAACAAAGTTGTTGATTTACTTTTTGCTAAATATTTGTAAATTCGCGAGGAAAATTCGCGGATTTTTCAAATGTTTATGAAAGTTTAATGTTTGTTTTATTGGAAAATGTTGAAATTTGCAAGGAAATTCGCGAAAAAACTTGATATTTTAGCAATAAATTTGTTGGTTTTTCAATGTTAAAAATGGGAGTTTTCTAGGTAGAAATTCGCAAATTTTCCGGTACTTTGCAAAAATTTAAAGTTTGTTTTGTTGAAAATTTGCAAAAAACTGGAAAATTTGCAGAAAAATCCAAGGAAACTGGCGAGTTTAATAGGTAAACAATGTTGTTGATTTACGTTTTGCTAAATATTTGCAATTTCGCGTGGAAAAGTCGGGGATTTTTCTATTGTTTATTAAAGTCTAATGTTTGTTTCATTGGAAAATGTTGAACTTTGCGAAAAAAATCTTGAAAAAACCTGATATTTTAGCAACAAATTTGTTGGTTTTTTAATGTTAGAAATGGGAGTTTTCCAGGTAGAAATTCGCAAATTTTCCGGTTGTTTGCAAAAATTTAAAGTCTGTTTTGTTAGAAATTCGCAAAAAACTGGAAAATTTAGCAACAAATTCGTAAATATAGGTAAATTAGTAAATTAAAACAAAATCACTCACCGAGAAGAAAATTCGCAGAACAATTCGCAAATCGTGTTGAAATTGCAATAGTAGTTTCCATTCCCAATTTGCACATCACATTTGTCACAATTTGCACAAAGAAATTAACAAAGTCCTCACGAATTTACACGAATTAATCACAAGTTGCAAATTAAATTCGCCACGATTTATTCGCACATTCTCGCCAATATTCAGTGACAACAACTAACGACGTCCGAACAACTAAATTTGCAAGTACATAATAATATTTGCAATAAAACAACAAAATTAGCAACCAATCAACAACATTTGTAAAATCACACCGCGATTAACTTCCGCCATCTTGCACAAACACGAAAACAAAACAAACGAAATTCCTAGAACAATCCAACAAAAAACTAAAAAGTTATTTAATCCAAGCAGGCTTTGGATTTTGTGCGTGTTTATGTTGTGATCAGCTGGAGTTGGCGTCGGGCGCTGATTGGCGGTTGAACTTGTCACGCGCGTTCTGATTGGACGCGACGAAAAACATCGCTGTGGATTTCGTTACGGACAGCGCAGTCGACCAGGCGCGGCGTCGGTGAACAAGTGAGTTTGGCCGAGTGCGCGTCGAGAGAATATTCGCGAATTTTGTTGGATTTTCTGCAAGTTTTTTTTGCAAATTTCCTACAAAACAAACTTTAAATTATTGCAAACATCCAGAAAATTTGCGCATTTCCACCTGGAAAACTTCCATTTTTAACATTAAAAACCCCAAGTAATTTGTAAGTTAAATTTCGTTTTTTCGCGTTTTTCCCTCGCAAAATTTTTGTGTTTTTTGGGCAAATTTTGTTGTTTTAGTGCAAATTTTGTTGTGTGGACGGGGTCGGTTATAATAACTTGAATATTGGCGTGAAAGTGCGAAGTAAATCGTGGAATCGCGAATTTAAATTGCAACTTGTGATTAATTCGTGTAAATTCGTAAGAGGACTTTGTTAATTTCTTTGTGTGAATTGGGAAAAATGTGATGTGCAAATTGGGAATGGAAACGGCTATTGCGATTCTCCACAACTTGCGAATTGCTCTGCGAATTTTCTTCTCGGTGAGTGTTTTTGTTTTAATTTGCTAATTTACCTATTTTTTGCTAAAAAAAAAACAAATTTTCTAGTTTTTTGCAAATTTTAAAACAAAACAAACTTTAAAATTTTGCAAACAACCAGAAAATTTGCGAATTTCTGCCTGGAAAACTCCCATTTCTAACATTAAAAAACCAATAAATTTGTTGCTAAAATATCAAGTTTTTCGCGAATTTCCTCGCAAATTTCAACATTTTCCAATAAAACAAGCATTAAGCTTTCATAAACAATTGAAAAATTCGTGAATTTTCCACGCGAAATTACAAATATTTGGCAAAACGTAAATCAACAACTTTGTTTACCTTTTAACTCGCCAATTTCCTAGGATTTATCTGGAAATTTTCTAGTTTTTTTGCAAATTCCCAACAAAACAAACTTTAAATTTTTGCAAACAACCGGAAAATTTGCGAATTTCCGCCTGGAAAACTCCCATTTTTAACATTAAAAAGCCAACAGATTTGTTGTTAAAATATCAAGTTTTTTCGCGAAGTTCCTCGCAAATTTCAACATTTTTCAATAAAACAAGCATTAAACGTTCATAAACAATTGAAGAATCCGCGAATTTTCCACGCGAAATTGCAAAAATTTAATAAAACGTAAATCAACAACTTTGTTTACCTTTTAAACTCGCCAATTTACTTGTATTTTTTTGCAAATTTTCCAGTTTTTTGCAAACTTCCAACAAAACAAACTTTAAATTTTTGCAAACAACCTGAAAATTTGCGAATTTCCACCTGGAAAACTCCCATTTCTATCATTAAAAAACCAATAAATTTGTTGCTAAAATATCATGTATTTTCGCGAATTTTCTTACAAATTTCAACATTTTCCAATAAAACAAACATTAAACTTTCATAAACAATCGAAGAATCCGCGAATTTTCCTCACGAAATTGCAAATATTTAGCAAACCGAAAATCAACAACTTTGTTTACCTTTTAAACTCGTCAATTTCCTTGGATTTTTCTGCAAATTTTCCAGTTTTTAGGAAGTTTCCAACAAAACAAACTTAAAATATTTGCAAACAACCGGAAAATTTGCAAATTTCCACCTGGAAAACTCCCATTTCTAACATTAAAAAACCAACTAATTTGTAGCTAAATTATCAAGTTTCTACGCGAATTTTCTTGCAAATTTCAACATTTTCCAATAAAACAAACATTAAACTTTCATAAACAATTGAAAAATCCACGAATTTTCTTCGCCACATAGCAAATATTTAACAAAACGAAAATCAACAACTCTGTTTACCTTTTAAACTCGCCAATTTCCTTGGATTTTTCTGCAAATTTTCTAGTTTTTTGCAAATTCCCAACAAAGCAAACTCAAAATTTTTGCAAACAACCAAAACATTTTTGAATTTCAACCTAGAAAATTACCATTTTTAACATTAAAAAACCAACAAATTTGTTGCTAAAATATCAGGTTATTTCGCGAATTTTCTCGCAAATATCCACATTTTCTAATAAAACAAACATTAAACTTTCATAAGCAATTGAGAAATCCGCGAGTTTTCCATGCGAAATTGCAAATAATGAACAAAACGTAAATCAACAAGTTTGTTTACCTTTTAAACTCGTCAATTTCCTTGAATTTTTATGAAAATTTTCCAGTTTTTTGCAAATTCCTAACAAAAAAAATAGAATTTTTCCAAACAACCGGAAAATTTGCGAATTTCCACCTGGAAAACTCCCATTTTTTAACATTAAAAAACCAACAAATTTGTTGCTAAAATATCAAGTTTCTTCGCGAATTTCCTCGCAAATTTCAACATTTTCCAATAAAACAAACATTAGACTTTCATAAACAATTGAAGAATCCGCGAATTTTCCTCGCGAAATTGCAAATATTTAGCAAAACGTAAATCAACAACTTTTTTTACCTTTTAAACTTGCCAATTTCCTTGGATTTTTCTACAAATTTTCCAGTTTTTTGCAAATTTCAAACAAAACAAACTTTAATTTTTTGCAAACAACCGGAAAATTTGCGAATTTCCACCTGGAAAACTCGCATTTCTAACATAATAAAACCAACAAATTTTTTGCTAAAATATCGAGTTTTTTCGCGAATTTCCTCGCAAATTACAACATTTTCCAATAAAACAAACATTAAACTTTCATAAACAATTGAAAAATTTGCAAATTTTCCACGCGAAATTACAAATATTTAACAAAACGTAAATCAACAACTTAGTTTACGTTTTAAACTCACCAATTTCCTTGTATTTTGTTGCAAATTTTCTAGTTTTTTTTGCAAATTTCCAACTAAACAAACTTTAAATTTTTGCAAACAATCGGAAAATTTGCGAATTTCCACCTGGAAAACTCCCATTTCTAACATAAAAAAAACCAATAAATTCGTTGCTTAAATATCAGGTTTTTTCGCAAAATTCCTCGCAAATTTCAACAATTTCTAATAAAACAAACATTATATTTTCATAATCAATTGAAAAATCCGCGAATTTTCCTCGCGGAATTACAAATATTTAGCAAAACGTAAATCAACAACTTTGTTTACGTTTTAAACTCGCCAATTTCCTTGGATTTTTCTGCATATTTTCCAGTTTTTTTGCAATTTCCCAACAAAACAAACTTTAAATTTTTGCAAACAACCGGAAAATTTGCGAATTTTTACCTGGAAAACTCATTTTTAACATTAAAAAACCACCAAATTTGTTGCTAAAATATCAGGTTATTTCGCGAATTTACTCGCAAATATCCACATTTTCTAATAAAACAAACATTAAACTTTCATAAGCAATTGAAAAATTCGCGAGTTTTCCATGCGAAATTGCAAATATTGAACAAAACGTAAATCAACAAGTTTGTTTACCTTATAAACTCGTCAATTTCCTTGAATTTTTATGAAAATTTTCCAGTTTTTTGCAAATTCCCAACAAAACAAACTCTAAATTTTTGCAAACAACCAAAACATTTGCGAATTTCCACCTAGAAAACTCCCATTTTTAACATTAAAAAACCAACAAATTTGTTGCTAAAATATCAAGTTTCTTCGCGAATTTCCTCGCAAATTTCAACATTTTCCAATAAAACAAACATTAGACTTTCATAAACAATTGAAGAATCTGCGAATTTTCCTCGCGAAATTGCAAATATTTAGCAAAACGTAAATCAACAACTTTGTTTACGTTTTAAAATCGCCAATTTCCTTGGATTTTTCTGCAAATTTTCCAGTTTTTTGCAAATTCCCAACAAAACAAACTCTAAATTTTTGCAAACAACCAAAACATTTGTGAATTTCCACCTAGAAAACTCCGATTTTGAACATTAAAAAAACAATAAATTTATTGCTAAAATATCAGGTTTTTTCGCGAATTTCTTCCCAAATTTCAACGTTTGCAAATAAAACAAACATTAAACTTTCATAAACAATTGAAAAATCCGCGAATTTTCCACGCGAAATTGCAAATATTTAGCAAAACGTAAATCAACAACTTTTTTTACCTTTTAAACTCGCCAATTTCCTTGAATTTTTCTACAAATTTTCCAGTTTTTTGCAAATTTCAAACAAAACAAACTTTAAGTTTTTGCAAACAACCGGAAAATTTGCTAATTTCCACCCGGAAAACCCCCATTTTTAACATTAAAAAGCCAACAAATTTGTTGCTAAAATATCAAGTTTCCTCGCGAATTTCCTCGCAAATTTCAACATTTTCCAATAAAACAAACATTAGACTTTCATAAACAGTTGAAGAATCCGCGAATTTTCCTCGCGAAATTGCAAATATTTAGCAAAACGTAAATCAACAACTTTGTTTACGTTTTAAACTCGCCAATTTCCTTGTTTTTTTTTGCAAATTTTCCAGTTTTTTGCACATTTCAAACAAAGCAAACTTAAAATTTTTGCAAACAAGCAAAACATTTGCAAATTTCCAACTGGAAAACTCCCATTTTTAACATTAAAAATCCAATAAATTTGTTGCTAAAATATCAGGTTTTTTTCGCGAATTTCCCCGCAAATTTCAACGTTTGCAAATAAAACAAACATCAAGCTCTCATAAACAATTGAAGAATCCGCGAATTTTCATCGCGATATTGCAAATATTTAACAAAACGAAAATCAACAAATCTGTTTACCTTTTAAACTCGCCAGTTTCCTTGGATTTTTCTGCAAATTTTCTAGTTTTTTTGCAAATTCCCAACAAAACAAACTTTAAATTTTTGCAAACAACCAAAACATTTGCGAATTTCCACCTAGAAATCTCCCATTTTGAACATTAAAAAAACAATAAATTTATTGCTAAAATATCAGGTTTTTTCGCGAATTTCTTCCCAAATTTCAACGTTTGCAAATAAAACAAACATTAAACTTTCATAAACAATTGAAAAATCCGCGAATTTTCCACGCGAAATTGCAAATATTTAGCAAAACGTAAATCATCAACTTTTTTTACCTTTTAAACTCGCCAATTTCCTTGGATTTTTCTGAAAATTTTCCAGTTTTTTTGTAAATTTTCAACAAAACAAACTTTAAATTTTTGCAAACAACCGGAAAATTTGCGAATTTCCACCTGCAAACCTCCCATTTCTAACATTGAAAAACCAACAAATTTGTTGCTAAAATACCAAGTGTTTTCGCGAATTTCCTCGCAAATTTCTACATTTTCCAATAAAACAAACATTAAACTTTCATAAACAATTGAAAAATCCGCGAATTTTCCTCGCGAAATTGCAAATATTTAGCAAAACGTAAATCAACAACTTTGTTTACATTTTAAACTCGCCAATTTCCCTGGATTTTTCTGCAAATTTCCTACAAAACAAACCTTCATTTTTTGCAATTAACCGTAAAGTTTGCGAATTTTCACCTGGAAAACTCCCATTTCTAACATTAAAAAAGCAACAAATTCGTTTCTAATAGATCAACTTATTTCGCGAATTTCCCTGCAAATTATCAAAATTATTAGTTAAAATATCAAGTTTTTTCGCGAATTTCCTCCCAAATTTCAACATTTTCCAATAAAACAAACGTTAAACTTTCATAAACAATTGAAGAATCCGCAAATTTTCCTCGCGAATGTGCAAATATTTAGCAAAACGTAAATCAACAACTTTGTTTACCTTTTAAACTCGCCAATTTCCTTGAATTTTTCAGCAAATTTTCTAGTTTTTTGCAAATTTCCAACTAAATAAACTTTAAATTTTTGCAAACGGGCGGAAAATTTGCGAATTTCTACCTAGAAAACTCCCATTTCTAACATTAAAAAACCCACAAATTTGTTGCTAAAATATCGAGTTTATTCGCGAATTTCCTCACAAATTGCAACATTTTCCAATAAAACAAACATTAAACTTTCATATACAATTGAAAAATCCGCGAGTTTTCTATGCGAAATTGCAAATATTGAACAAAACGTAAATCAACAACTTTGTTTACCTTTTAAACTCGTCAATTTCCTTGGATTTTTATGAAAATTTTCCAGTTTTGTTGCAAATTCCTAACAAAATAACAGAATTTTTGCAAACAACCGGAAAATTTGCGAATTTCCACCTGGAAAACCCATTTTTTAAATTAAAAAACCAACAAATTGGTTGCTAAAATATCAAGTTTCTTCGGGAATTTCCTCGCAAATTTCAAGATTTTTCAATCAAACAAACATTAAACTTTCATAAACAATTGAAGAATCTGCGAATTTTCCACTCGAAATTGCAAATATTTACCAAAACGTAAAGCAAAAACTTTGTTTACCTTTTAAACTCGCCAATTTCCTTGAATTTTTCAGCAAATTTTCTAGTTTTTTGCAAATTTCCAACTAAATAAACTTTAAGTTTTTGCAAACGGCCGGAAAATTTGCGAATTTCTACCTGGAAAACTCCCATTTTTAACATTAAAAAATCAACAAATTTGTTGCTAAAATATCAGGTTTTTTTCGTGAATTTCCCCGCAAATTTCAACGTTTGCAAATAAAACAAACATTAAATTCTCATAAACATATTGCAATTATTTAGCAAAACGTAAATCAGCAACTTTGTTTACCTTTTAAACTCGCCAATTTTCTTGGATTTTTTTGCAAATTTCCCAGCTTTTTGCAAATTTCCAACAAAACAAACTTTAAATTTTTGCAAACAACCGGAAAATTTGCGAATTTCCTCCTGGAAAACTCCCATTTCTAACATTAACAAACTAACAAATTTGTTGCTAAATTATCAAGTTTTTTCGAGAATTTCATCGCAAATTTTAATATTTTCCAAAAGAACTAACATTAAACTTTCATAAACAATTGAAAAATTTGCGAATTTTCCACGCGAAATTACAAATCTTTAACAAAACGTAAATCAACAACTTTGTTTACGTTTTAAACTCGCCAATTTCCTTGTATTTTGTTGCAAATTTTCTAGTTTTTTGCAAATTTCCAACTAAATAAACTTTAAGTTTTTGCAAACGGCCGGAAAATTTGCGAATTTCCACCTAGAAAACTCCCATTTCTAACATTAAAAAACCAACTAATTTGTAGCTAAATTATCAAGTTTCTACGCGAATTTTCTTGCAAAGTTCAACATTTTCCAATAAAACAAACAATAAACTTTCATAAAAAATTGAAGAATTTGCGAATTTTCTACGCAAAATTGCAAATATTTAGCAAAACATAAATTAACAACTTTGTTTACCTTTAAAACTAGCCGCTTTCCTTAAATTTTGTTGCAAATTTTACAATTTTTTGCAAATTTCCAACAAATCAAGCTTTAGATTTTCGCAAAAAAACGTAAAATTTGCGAATTTCCACCTGGAAAACAATCATTTCTAACTTTAAAAAACCAACAAATTTGTTGCTAAAATATCAAGTTTTTTCGCGAATTTTCTTGCAAATTTCAACATTTTCCAATAAGACAAACATTAAACTTTCATAAACAATTGAAAAATCCGCGAATTTTCCTCGATAAATTGCAAATATTTAGCAAAACGTAATTCAACAACTTTGTTTACCTTCTAAACTCGCCAATTTCCTTGGATTTTTCTGAAAATTTTCCAGTTTTTTGTAAATTTTCAACAAAACAAACTTTAAATTTTTGCAAACAACCGGAAAATTTGCGAATTTCCACCTGAAAACCTCCCATTTCTAACATTGAAAAACCAACAAATTTGTTGCTAAAATACCAAGTGTTTTCGCGAATTTCCTCGCAAATTTCTACATTTTCCAATAAAACAAACGTTAAACTTTCATAATCAATTGAAAAATCCGCGAATTTTCCTCGCGAAATTGCAAATATTTACCAAAACGTAAATTAACAACTTTGTTTACCTTTTAAACTCGCCAATTTCCTTGGATATATATGCAAATTTTCCAGTTTTTGGCTAGTTTCCAACAAATCAAACTTAAAATTTTTGCAAACAACCGGAAAATTTGTGAATTTTCATCTGGAAAACTCTCATTTCTAATATTAAAAACCAATAAATTTGTTGCTAAAATAACAAGTTTTTTCGCGAATTTCCTCGCAAATTTCAACATTTTCCAATAAAGCAAACATTAAACTTTCATAAACAATTGAAGAATTCGAGAATTTTCCACGCCAAATTGCAAATATTTAACAAAACGTGAATCAACAACTTTGTTTACCTTTTAAACTCGCCAATTTCCTTGGATTTTTCTGCTAATTTTCCAGTTTTTTGCACATTTCAAACAAAACAAACTTTAAATTTTTGTAAACAAGCAAAATATTTGCAAATTTCCAACTGGAAAACTCCCATTTTTAACATTAAAAATCCAATAAATTTGTTGTTAAAATATCAGGTTTTTTTCGCGAAGTTCCCCGCAAATTTCAACGTTTGCAAATAAAACAAACATTAAGCTCTCATAAACAATTGAATAATTCGCGAATTTTTCTCGCGAAATAGTAAATATTTAGCAAAACGTAAATCAACAACTTTGTTTACATTTTAAACTCGCCAATTTCTTCGGATTTTTCTGCAAATTTCCTACAAAACAAACATTCAATTTTTGCAATTAACCGTAAAATTTGCGAATTTTCACCTGAAAAACTCCCATTTTATCATTAAAAAAACAACAAATTTGTTGCTAAAATATCAGCTTTTTTCGCGAGTTTCCTCGCAAATTTTAACATTTTTTAATAAAACAAACATCATTACACTTTCATAAACAATTGAAAAATCCGCAAATTTTCTTCGCGAAATTGCAAATATTTAGCAAGACGTAATTCAACAACTTTGTTTACCTTTTAAACTCGCCAATTTCCTTGGATTTTCTGCAAATTTTCCAGGTATTTGCAAATTTCTAACAAAACAAACTATAAATTTTTGCAAACAACCGGAAAATTTGCGAATTTCCGCCTGTAAAACACCCATTTCTAACATTAAAAAACCAACAAATTTGTTGCTAAAATATCAGGTTTTTTCGCGAATTTCCTCGCAAATTTCAACATTTTCCAATAAAATAAACATTAAGCTTTCATAAACAATTGAAAAATCCGCGAATTTTCGTCGTGAAATTGCAAATATTTAGCAAAACGTAAATCAATAACTTTGTTTACCTTTTAAACTCGCCAATTTCCTTGGATATTTATGCAAATTTTCCGGTTTTTTGCAAATCTCCAACAAAACAAACTTTAAATTTTTGCAAACAACCGGAAAATTTGCGAATTTCCACCTGGAAAACTCCCATTTTTAACATTAAAAAACCAACAGATTTGTTGCAAACATATCAAGTTTTTTTGCGAATTTCCTCGCACTTTTCGACATTTTTCAATAAAACAAACATTAAACTTTAATAAACAATTGAAGAATCCGCGAATTTTCCGCGCGAAATTGCAAATATTTAGCACAACGTAAATCAACAACTTTGTTTACCTTTTAAACTCGGCAATTTCCTTGGATATTTAAGCAAATTTTCCAGTTTTTTGCAAATTTCCAACAAAACAAATTTAAAATTTTTGCAAACAACCGGAAAATTTGCGAATTTCCACCTGGAAAACTCCCATTTCTAACATTAAAAACCAACAAATTTGTTGCTAAAATATCAGGTTTTTTCGCGAATTTCCTCGCAAAATTTAACATTTTTCAATAAAACAAACATTAAACTTTCATGAACAATTGAAAAATTCGCAAATTTTCCTCACGATATTGCAAATATTTAGCAAAACGTAAATCAACAACTTTGTTTACCTTTTAAACTTGCCAACTTCCTTGGATTTTTCTACAAATTTTCCATTTTTTGCAAATTTCCAAGAAAACAAACTTAAGATTTTTGCAATCAACCGGAAAATTTGCGAATTTCCACCTGGAAACCTCCCATTTCTAACATTAAAAAATCAACAAATTTGTTGCTAAAATATCAGGTTTTTGCGCAAATATCCTCGCAAATTGCAACATTTTGTAATAAAACAAACATTAAACTTTCATAAACAATTGAAGAATCCGCGATTTTCCACGCGAAATTGCAAATATTTAACAAAACGTAAATCAACAACTTTGTTTACCTTTTAAACTCGCCAATTTCTTGGGATTTTTCTGCAAATTTTCCAGTTTTTTGCAAATTCCCAACAAAACAAACTTTAAATTTGTACAAACATCCGGAAAATTTGCGCAAAATTTCGCATTTCTTTCATTAAAAAACCAATAAATTCGTTGCTTAAATATCAGATTTTTTCGCGAATTTCCTCGCAAATTTAACATGGCATGGCATGAGCTGTCTCGACATGACATTAGATAACATGACACCCACTCAAATTTGGGGTGAAAGTTCAAGGACATATCGTTCCCAATAAATTAACGATTTCAGCATTCAAACTGTCAATACTATCTTTGTATCTATCCACGACGACTTTAAAATATCGATCGGAATCTAACGAATTGAACCAACTTTTGGAGCTCGTTCTTCTCTGCGTTTAGTTTCTCCAGTTCAGCTTCGAACGCGTGCTTTCTCGCAGTAGTTTCATTCAGCTGCGCTTCAACGCCTGAGATTTTGTCCTCCCTAAGTTTCAAATCCGAGCCGATTTTTAGCAATTGGTCTTCGAAGCCTTTGATAGCCTCGTCTCGGATTTTAAATTTTTCGTTCAGCTGTTGGCGAAAAGCACCGAATCCTCTTCTAAAACGGTATTAAATTATTGTCTGCAACTTGTCATTCTTACTTTTTAAACCTTAGATTTCTCCGCTCAATTTACTCAAGCCATCAAATTTAATCAAGCCGTTGAAATCCTCCACTTCGCTGTTAAGATTCGTTTTTTCTTCCTCAAACTTTTCCAATTCACCACTCGAATCGTTTAATTTACTCCGCAAACGCTCGATCTCCAAATTGATTTTACCCATTCCTCCACTTGCTCTTTAACCAACACTTATTTTATCCAAGTCGTTTTGAAGCTTCACCCTTCGAATCGCGCAACTTATTCCCCAACTCCTTCATCTTCAAACCGTTACCACTTAACATCCGTTTATTATTTTCAAAACAGGTTTTCAGCAGATCAATGTCCTTATTCTTCAGCAACAAATTCTGATGCAAATTCGCGTTACTCTGCTCCAGTTGATTCTTCTGATTCTGCATAACAGCCAGCTTATAACCAGCATCGATTCTTAAACTTTCCATTTTATTGTTATCTTCAAACACGAACAACACGTTATATTCTCCTGAAATTCTGTGCGAAGGATAAACGTCGATTTTAGTAACTCTCTTATTCTCTGTGCCTTGCACTAACGCGGCAGCGTTGCTGCCGCGGTTTACGGAATACGCCTCGTTTGAAGAACCAAGTAATCAACCTGCCCCAAGTTGTGTATGCACATTAATACCGCGTCTGGAGGTAAACCAATGGCATGTCTTTTAACTCTTGACGAATTCGCTTCATTTCGCAACATTTTCCAATAAAACAAACATTATATTTTCATAAACAATTGAAGAATTCGCGAATTTTCCTCGCGAAATTACAAATATTTAACAAAACTCAAATCAACAACTTTGTCTACATTTTAAACTCGCCAATTTCCTTGGATATTTCTCCAAATTTTCCAGTTTTTTTTGCAAATTTTCAACAAAACAAACTTTCAATTTTTGCAAACAACCGGAAAATTTGCGAATTTCTACCTGGAAAACTCTCATTTCTAACATTGGGTATAGTCGGTTTTACGGGTCTGTCTTGAAAATATGTTTGTGTACTTTTTACCTGTTGTAACTGTTGTTAATCGTCTTTGGCTGTCTTTTATTAAGCTCCGCAAGCAAAAATTAAGCCTTTACGTTGTTTTTGTTGAAATTTTTTTTTGACATTTTGAAGATTGCAGACAGTATATGTGAACGCAATTATTTGGATGTTGCCACGTTTATTCTTGCCCGCTTATATCAAAGAGGATCCGATCCTCTTTGCTTTTATATGAAAAACTGTAACTATGGCAACATAGATATTATTTTAAGCGTCTTATTGAATTTGCATTCATATTTCAACCAGATTTCAATGAACAGCTACGGTAGAATGTCTCGTGTGGATTTTATTGGTGGTTTTACCTTGGTTAGATTAGGTTGTCCTCCGCGAAGCGGGAAGATAAATCAAGACAACATACGCGCGGCAGCGCGAAATCTCGGTCCAATGTAAAATCCGCGAATTTTCCTCGCGAAATTGCAAATATTTAGCAAAACGTAAATCAACAACTTTGTTTACGTTTTAAACTCGCCAATTTCCTTGTATTTTGTTGCAAATTTTCTAGTTTTTTGCAAACTTCCAACTAAACAAACTTTAAATTTTTGCAAACAATTGAAAAATTTGCGAATTTCCACCTGGAAAACTCCCATTTTTAACATTAAAAAACCAACAGATTTGTTGCTAAAATATCAAGTTTTTTTGCGAATTTCCTCGCAAATTTCAACATTTTTCAATAAAACAAACATTGAACTTTCATAAACAATTGAAGAATGCGCGAATTTTTCACGCGAAATTGCAAATATTTAATAAAACGTAAATCAACAACTTTGTTTACCTTTTAAACTCGCCAATTTCCTTGTATTTTGTTGCAAATTTTCCAGTTCTTTTGCAAACTTCCAACAAAACAAACTTTAAATTTTTGCAAACAACCTGAAAATTTGCGAATTTCCGCGTGGAAAACTCCCATTTTTAACATTAAAAAACCAACAGATTTGTTGCTAAAATATCAAGTTTTTTCGCGAATTTCCTCGCAAATTTCAACATTTTCCAAAAAACAAACATTAAACTTTCATAAACAATGGAAGAATCCGTGAATTTTTTTCACGAAATTGCAAATATTTAGCAAAACGAAAATCGGCAACTTTGTTTACCTTTTAAACTTGTCAATTTCCTTGGATTTTTCTGCAAATTTTCCAGTTTTTAGCAAGTTACCAACAAAACAAACTTAAAATATTTGCAAACAACCGGAAAATTTGCAAATTTCCACCTGGAAAACTCTAATTTCTAACATTAAAAAACCAACAAATTCGTTGCTAAAATATCAAGTATTTGCGCGAATTTCCTGGCAAATTTCAACATTTTCCAATAAAACAAACATTGAACTTGCATAAACAATTGGAGAAACCGCGAATTTTCTTCGCGAAATTGCAAATATTTAGCAAAACGTAAATCAACAACTTTGTTTACGTTTTAAACTCGCCAATTTTCTTGGATATTTATGCAAATTTTCCGTTTTTTTGCAAATTTCCAACAAAACGAACTTTTAATTTTTGCAAAAAACCGGAAAATTTGCGAATTTCCGCCTGGAAAACTCCCATTTTTAACATTAAAAAACCAACAGATTTGTTGCTAAAATATCAAGTTTTTTCGCGAATTTCCTGGCAAATTTCAACATTTTCCAATAAAACAAACATTAAACTTTCATAAACAATTGAAGAATTCGCGAATTTTCTACGCGAAATTGTAAATATTTAGCAAAACGTAAATCAACAACTTTGTTTACGTTTTAAACTCGCCAATTTGCTTGGATATTTATGCAAATTTTCCGGTTTTTTTGCAAATTTCCAACAAAACGAACTTTAAATTTTTGCAAACAACTGGAAAATTTGCGAATTTCCACCTGGAAAACTCCCATTTCTAAAATTAAAAAAACAATAAATTTGTTGCTAAAATATCAGGTTTTTTTTTTGCAAATTTCAACATTTTTTAATAAAACAAACATTGAACTTTCATAAACAATTGAAGAATTCGCGAATTTTCTTCGCGAAATTGTAAATATTTAGCAAAACGTAAATCAACAACTTTGTTTACGTTTTAAACTCTCCAATTTCCTTGTCTTTTGTTGCAAATTTTCTAGTTTTTTGCAAATTTCCAACTAAACATACTTTAAATTTTTGCAAACAATTGGAAAATTTGCGAATTTCCACCTGGAAAACTCCCATTTTTAACATTAAAAAACCAACAGATTTGTTGCTAAAATATCATGTTTTTTTGCGAATTTCCTCGCAAATTTCCACATTTTTCAATAAACTTGTTTAAACTTTCATAAACAATTGAAGGATCCCCGAATTTTCCACGCGAAATTGCAAATATTTAATAAAACGTAAATCAACAACTTTGTTTATCTTTTAAACTCGCCAATTTACTTGTATTTTTTTGCAAATTTTCCAGTTTTTTGCAAATTTCCAACAAAACGAACTTTTAATTTTTGCAAACAACCGGAAAATTTGCGAATTTCCGCCTGGAAAACTCCCATTTTTAACATTAAAAAACCAACAGATTTGTTGCTTAAATATCAAGTTTTTTTGAGAATTTCCTCGCAAATTTCAACATTTTTTAATAAAACAAGCATTGAACTTTCATAAACAATTGAAGAATCCGCGAATTTTCCACGCGAAATTGCAAATATCTAATAAAACGTAAATCAACAACTTTGTTTACCTTTTAAACTCGCCAATTTACCTGTATTTTTTTGCAAATTTTCCAGTTTTTTGCAAACTTCCAACAAAACAAACTTTAAATTTTTGCAAACAACCTGAAAATTTTTGAATTTCCGCCTGGAAAACTCCCATTTTTAACATTAAAAAACCAACAGATTTGTTGCTAAAATATCAAGTTTTTTCGCGAATTTCCTGGCAAATTTCAACATTTTCCAATAAAACAAACATTAAACTTCCATAAACAATTGGAGAAACCGCGAATTTTCTTCGCGAAATTGCAAATATTTAGCAAAACGTAAATCAACAACTTTGTTTACGTTTTAAACTCGCCAATTTTCTTGGATATTTATGCAAATTTTCCGTTTTTTTGCAAATTTCCAACAAAACGAACTTTTAATTTTTGCAAAAAACCGGAAAATTTGCGAATTTCCGCCTGGAAAACTCCCATTTTTAACATTAAAAAACCAACAGATTTGTTGCTAAAATATCAAGTTTTTTCGCGAATTTCCTGGCAAATTTCAACATTTTCCAATAAAACAAACATTAAACTTTCATAAACAATTGAAGAATTCGCGAATTTTCTACGCGAAATTGTAAATATTTAGCAAAACGTAAATCAACAACTTTGTTTACGTTTTAAACTCGCCAATTTGCTTGGATATTTATGCAAATTTTCCGGTTTTTTTGCAAATTTCCAACAAAACGAACTTTAAATTTTTGCAAACAACTGGAAAATTTGCGAATTTCCACCTGGAAAACTCCCATTTCTAAAATTAAAAAAACAATAAATTTGTTGCTAAAATATCAGGTTTTTTTTTTGCAAATTTCAACATTTTTTAATAAAACAAACATTGAACTTTCATAAACAATTGAAGAATTCGCGAATTTTCTTCGCGAAATTGTAAATATTTAGCAAAACGTAAATCAACAACTTTGTTTACGTTTTAAACTCTCCAATTTCCTTGTCTTTTGTTGCAAATTTTCTAGTTTTTTGCAAATTTCCAACTAAACAAACTTTAAATTTTTGCAAACAATTGGAAAATTTGCGAATTTCCACCTGGAAAACTCCCATTTTTAACATTAAAAAACCAACAGATTTGTTGCTAAAATATCATGTTTTTTTGCGAATTTCCTCGCAAATTTCCACATTTTTCAATAAACTTGTTTAAACTTTCATAAACAATTGAAGGATCCCCGAATTTTCCACGCGAAATTGCAAATATTTAATAAAACGTAAATCAACAACTTTGTTTATCTTTTAAACTCGCCAATTTACTTGTATTTTTTTGCAAATTTTCCAGTTTTTTGCAAATTTCCAACAAAACGAACTTTTAATTTTTGCAAACAACCGGAAAATTTGCGAATTTCCGCCTGGAAAACTCCCATTTTTAACATTAAAAAACCAACAGATTTGTTGCTTAAATATCAAGTTTTTTTGAGAATTTCCTCGCAAATTTCAACATTTTTTAATAAAACAAGCATTGAACTTTCATAAACAATTGAAGAATCCGCGAATTTTCCACGCGAAATTGCAAATATCTAATAAAACGTAAATCAACAACTTTGTTTACCTTTTAAACTCGCCAATTTACCTGTATTTTTTTGCAAATTTTCCAGTTTTTTGCAAACTTCCAACAAAACAAACTTTAAATTTTTGCAAACAACCGGAAAATTTGCGAATTTCTACCTTGAAAACTCCCATTTCTAACATTAAAAAACCAACAAATTTGTCGCTAAAATATCATGTTTTTTCGCGAATTTCCTCGCACACTTCAACATTTTCCAATAAAACAAACATTAAACTTTCATAAACAATTGAAGAATCCGCAAATTTTCCTCGCGAAATTTTAA
The DNA here is from genome assembly GCA_944588485.1 of Phosphuga atrata. Taxonomy (NCBI): domain Eukaryota; kingdom Metazoa; phylum Arthropoda; class Insecta; order Coleoptera; family Silphidae; genus Phosphuga; species Phosphuga atrata. The sequence continues at coordinate 29,461,286 of OX155906.1, forward strand.
ATATTTAGCAAAAGGTAAATCAACAACTTTGTATTCCTTGTAAACTCGACGTCGAATTTCCTTGGATTTTCCTTGGGTTTGTTGCAGCATCTTCCCCATAGCAGTTTCTGGCATTGTTATAAAAGCCTGCTTAAGGCCCCTCTTGTTCATGCTTCCCGTTATTCTTGTCTCTATGGTTGCGTTTTCACCAGTTATTATTTTAACAGCTTTTTCTAGTTCATCTTGTTCCAAATCTGGATCTAGGTCTCTAATTACGATGGTTCCTGTCTTTTCTATTACCTGAGTTTTGCCAGATTCTCCTATCTTACTTGCCACTTATTGTTCGAAAGATTGTATGTTATCATCTTCCTTGCAGGTAAATTGTATTTGTATCTTCCTGTTTTCGGGAGATGTATGTACTCTGTGCACTTGAACGCCGATCTTTCTGACTTCAATGTCTTTTTTTTAAGCCCTTAAGCATTCCAGCATAGCTTAAATTGGGCTCCTTTGGTGTAATCGTCATGGTCTTTATCTTTCTCTTCCTAGTCCGTTGGACTTCCCATTTTAGTGGATTATCGGTTTTCATCTCGGGAGTATTTTCCCTGTGTCGTGAAGGCTCATCTTCCTTGGACTATTTTGCCTTCTACGATCCCTGTTTCGGGAAACTTTTAGCGTAAACTTAGTGTCCGTTTTATGTCCAAAATATTCCGGATTGGAGTTTCCAGGTTTTGGTGGGGTGTTCCAAACCAAGTACAAACACTCATTTTCGTCCAGAAAAATTTCACCGGTCGTGTCGAAGAGTTTCTAGATAACACTTAGGGTTTCTTTTGTGACATTTATTTTATCCTTCAATCCATCAATTCCCACTATATACGTGTGGACGTGGCGCTCCCATTCTATGTTATCTTCTGTGCTTGACTGCACTCTTAAGATGTCACCAGGTTTAATTTGTTTGTCCTTGCATAAATAGCTGTGTCTGTTTAAGAAGTTATTAGTATTTCATTCTCGGCTTCGGATGGCACATCTACTATCACTACTGTATTTTCCTGCTGTGCCTGGACGAGAATATCTTCTTTCTTTGTTTCGGTTTTTCCGGAAACATACGTTTCTCCGGGCCAGTTATTGATTAGCACCTGTATTAGGTTTTCTTGATTATCTTCTTTGTTAAGTATCTCGTGCATATATCGAGACTTTTCAATTATATCTGTTTGTGTACTGGCGTCCTGTGGCTGTCTTGTACTGTTTTTCCCGCACCGTTTCCCTTATTTATCCCCGCATTTTCATCTGGTTGTGACTTCTGGCTCGTTTCCTGTAGACATGTGTGTTTGAGTCGTAGAGTTGCGTGTCTCCAGCGGAGTAGCCACATCTAGGGCAGTTATTTTATCTATTTCCTTGCGAGACGAAATGGTTTCTTAGGGCGGCACTAATGCCCCTTATCTCCTTTTTAATGTTTGAACTGTCGTCAACGCTTTTACACAGTTTTACACAGACAATGCTGAAAAACCACCTGCAAAGAGTACGTGCGTCGAGGACACTCTTCTTAAGGTAAAACGAATGGTGGCTATTCGTTTTACCTTAAGAAGAGTGTCCTCGACGCACGTACTCTTTGCAGGTAGTTTTTCAGCATTGTCTTCTCCTTGTCGTATCCTCTTGTTCTGATAGGTATCTGGGGTGTATGAGATGTCCCTTACTGATGCCGATCTTCTAGGTGAACTGTTTATGATAGTGCTTCTTTTAAATGGATCTGCCTTTAACTAGGATCATCCAGCATCCTGTCCAATTTTCTACCAGTAGCTTTTGAGCATACCCGGGCCTGGTTACTCGCCACAGGTGTAGCAGCGTTGCATGCTGACGACCCAAGTAAACACGCTCCCGAGCTACAAGTGCCGGTTCTGGGGTTACCGAATGTCCCCTGTCCCGTAGATTTCGTCTCCTTTCCTTCATTCATTTCGCATCTTTGTTTAATAGGCGAGAGGATTGTTCTCTCCGCCTCCTATTCTGCGGGTTTGCTGTAGAGGTTAGCCTTTGTATGCCCAAATCCTCACTGCAAGGCAGCAGTTGCTAATTTTGGTCCACCCCGAGTATTTTATTTCCTCGGTACCCACCACATCTGGTGAGAATTCCCCGATCCGCCACCTGGGGAGGCGCTCGTTGGGAGATCAGCAACTCCTCACGAGTATATACGACTATACTTGAAGAAAGTGCCCGACTTTCTTCGACGTCCGAGCAGTTCCCAGTTTCAATTTCTACTGGGGTTCGGTATAAATTTGAATCGACAGTAGAGTCGACTTTTTGAGTCTTCCACATGAAGTGATGAGTTTGAAATTTATTGGAAACGATTAAAATGAGAGCTAAGTAAGGTGCTTAATTGTTCCAGGTGTGAGAAGCTAGCTGGTGAGTGCAAAAACTAACTGCAAGTAATGTCCTTCTCGTGGTGCTCCTGTTTAAACCGCAAACAGCGGATCTAGAGGACACAACCCACCGCTCACAGCGGATTAATGCGGGTCGCGAGTGCTAGGTAAAGTCGGGAGTGTTAGCTTCGCGTAAAGTCAAATCGTTTATAGCCGAAAGCTTTTGTAGTGCGCGAGTGTAAAGTCGGGAGTGTTAGTTCCGCGCGAAATAAATTGTTTAGGGAAAGTTTCCGTAAAAATTTGCAAATCAAATTGTGCCGTAAACAAAGACACAGTGTTAGATTCGCGAGTAAACAAACAAAAACCGTGGTGTTAGGGCAGTGATGGATCCGTTCAATGGCTGGTGGATATGGTTGGGGGAGCGGCGCAGACTGCAGGAGACGCCTGTAGGGCAGGGAGGACGCCTGCTGCTCGGGGTCTCAGAAAAGTGCAGGCTATCGTCCACTGCACAAAGGTAGGTTTTTAGGTACCTGCAAGAGACTGAGCGCCAAGATGCCAAGTAGTGAGTGATTTTTGAAGCTTATTAATCGCGGTCGCGAGTGCTCTTAGGGCTTTGCCGCTCAAGATTCGGATTGGGTTTTGAGTGGCAAGTTCTCGAACGTCCGCGCAGGATTTAAATGGCTGTTTAGGGCGATCTGGAATATGGAGCTTGAAGCGGTCATATTGGTTGAATACGTTAATTTTAAAATATCCTCTTCCAGAGTCTAACAGGCATCGTCATCAAAGTTTCTTGAGACTATGCAGATTTGAGCTAAAAATCGCGTCTGATTAGTTGCTTAGTCGCCTTCTGCTTTGTCGTTTAGCAGAAACCGAACGATCCGGATCGTTCGGCGCGTGTGTCAAGAAAGAAGAAGTGAAAACACAGAAGACCAGGTTGGTAACTTTGAGGTTTGTTTAGTTTGTAAGTCAAAATATTTCGATTAATATTTTGCTTTTAAGCAATTTTCAGTTTTAAAATTATCAATTTCCGAGAGTGAAATGGTGCGGGTCGCGAGTGAATTAAATGACAATTAAAACAGGGTGTTAAGTAACGTCGGGAGTGTTAGCTTCGCGGAAAGTCAAAGCGTTATTTGCCGAAAACTTTTGTAGTGCGCGAGTGTAAAGTCGGGAGTGTTAGTTCCGCGCGAAATAAATTGTTTAGGGAAAATTTCCGTAAAAATTTGCAAATCAAATTGTGCCGAAAACAAAGACACAGTGTTAGATCCGCGAGTAAATAAACAAAAACCGTGGTGTTAGGGCAGTGATGGATCCGTTCAATGGCTGGTGGATATGGTTGGGGGAGCGGCGCAGACTGCAGGAGACGCCTGTAGGGCAGGGAGGACGCCTGTTGCTCAGGGTCTCAGAAAAGTGCAGGCTATCGTCCACTGCACAAAGGTAGGTCTTGTAAGAGATTGAGCGCCAAGATGCCAAGTAGTGAGTGATTTTTGAAGCTTATTAATCGCGGTCGCGAGTGCTCTTAGGGCTTTGCCGCTCAAGATTTGGATTGGGTTTTGAGTGGCAAGTTCTCGAACGTCCGCGGTGGATTTAAATGGCTGTTTAGGGCGATTTGGAATATGGAATTTGCAACGGTCATTTTGGTTGAATACGTTAATTTTAAAATATCCTCTTCCAGAGTCTAACAGACATCGTCATCTAAATTTCTTGAGACTAAGCAGACTCTTTTTAGAAATCGCGTCTGATTAGTTGCTTAATCGCCTTCTGCTTTATCGTTTAGCTGAAACCGAACGATCCGGATCGTTCGGCGCGTGTGTCAAGAAGGAAGAAAGAAGAAGTGAAAACACAGAAGAAAGACCAGGTTGGTAACTTTGAGGTTTGTTTAGTCAAAATATTTAATAGATTTTTTATTAAGATTTTGCTTTTAAGCAATTTTCAGTTTTAAAATTGTTAATTTTTGAGAGCGAGTGAGTGTAATGGTGCGGGTCGCGAGTGAAATAAATGACAATTAAAACATTGTGTTAAGTAACGTCGGGAGTGTTAGCTTCGCGGAAAGTCAAATCGTTTATAGCCGAAAGTTTTTGTAGTGCGCGAGTGTAAAGTCGGGAGTGTTAGTTCCGCGTGAAATTAAATGTTTAGGGAAAGTTTCCGTAAAATTTTGTAAATTAAATTGTGCCGAAAACAAAGACATAGTGTTAGATTCGCTAGTAAATAAACAAAAGCCGTGGTGTTAGGGCAGTGATGGATCCTTTCAATGGCTGGTGGATATGGTTGGGGGAGCGGCGCAGACTGCAGGAGACGCCTGTAGGGCAGGAAGGACGCCTGCCGCTCGGGGTCTCAGAAAAGTGCAGGCTATCGTCCACTGCACAAAGGTAGGTCTTGTAAGAGATTGAGCGCCAAGATGCCAAGTAGTGAGTGATTTTTTAAGTTTATTAAGCCTCTATGGACTATGGCCTTGTTCTTGTTCTAACTTTGTCTTTCTGCCCAGTATCTTCAGTAGTGACTGTTTATGCTCTTCGGACAAAGGTCCAAAGGTTCCATGCCATTTTAAAACCTTAGTGGTTGTTCACCAATCTTTTAAATTTATTCCTATCATGAACGTTTCTCTCTGAGATACCAATCTGCCTAAGATCATTTTCACATTTTTCGAACCATCTCAGCCTTGTCTTCTTGGATTGGATGAAACGCCATATTCCTTTGGTTAGTCTGACATCGTCCATCCTCATGAGATGACCGTAAAATGACAATTGTCTCTTTTTAATGGATGCTGTAATAGGTTGTACAAGTCCTCATTTGCTCTCATTCGACATTGTCCATCAACCCATCTGTTACCTAGGTTTTTCCTCGAATATCCTACCAGTCACTCTTTCCTACCAGCCGCTCTTTCCTACCAGTCGCTCTTTCCTACCAGTCGCTCTTTCCTACCAGCTGCTCTTTCCTACCAGCTGCTCTTTGCTACCAGTCGCTCTTTGCTACCAGTCGCTCTTTGTTACCAGTCGCTCTTTGCTACCAGTCGCTCTTTGCTACCAGTCGCTCTTTGCTACCAGTCGCACTTTCCTACCAGCCGCATTTTTCCAGACGCTCAGCTTGACCTTGCCTATTAATGAAAGTGAAAGGTGAAAGTTTCGGACGTATATAAGCCTTTGGGCTTTAAAGCTATATTATAATTTGCTCCTAACATATGAAAGATATGTTTCTTATCAATTCAATCAATTTTGCTAAATTTTAGAATTTTGGCAATAATTTTGCTCATTTTTGACAACTAAGGCTATCAACCACAGATTTAAGAAGCTTGAAATCTACAGTTTGCGAAGCTGTCTAAAAAGTTGCAAAAATATCTCGCAATTTCCCTGTTTCTTATCAATTTTATCGATTTTGCTAAATTTTCGAATTTTGGCAATAATTCTGCTTATTTTGAACACATAAGGCTATCGATCGTAAATTTATGAAGCTTGAAGTCTACAGTTTGCGAAACTGTCTAAAATGTTGCAAAAATATCTCGCAATTTCCCCGTTTCTTATCAATTTAATAAATTTTGCAAAATTTTCGTATCTTTTCAATAATTCTGCTTATTTTGGACAGATAAGGTTATAGACCGCAGATTTAAGAAGCTTGAAGTCTACAGTTTGTGAAACTATAAAAAAATCTGAAAACTACATTTTTGCAAAATTTTCGAATTTTGGCAATAATTCGGCTTATTTTGGACAGATAAGGCTATCGACCGCAGATTTAAATAGCTTGAAGACTACAGTTTGCGAAACTGCCAAAAAAGTTGCAAAAATATCACGCAATTTCCCTGTTTCTTATTAATTTAATAAATTTTGCAAAATTTTCGAATTTTGGCAATAACTCGGCTTATTTTTGACAGATTAGGCTATCGACCGCAGATTTAAGAAGCTTGAAGTCTACAGTTTGCGAAACTGCCAAAAAAGTTGCAAAAATATCACGCAATTTACCTGTTTCTTATCAATTTAATAAATTTTGCAAAATTTTCGAATTTTGGCAATAACTCGGCTTATTTTTGACAGATTAGGCTATCGACCGCAGATTTAAGAAGTTTGAAGTCTACAGTTTGCGAAACTGCCAAAAAAGTTGCAAAAAATATCGTGCAATTTCCCTGTTTCTTACCAATTGAATCAATTTTGATAAATTTTCGAAATTTGGCAATAATTCTGCTCAATTTGGACAGATAAGGCTATAGACCGCAGATTTAAGAAGCTTAAAGTCTACAGTTTGCGAAACTGTCAAAAAAGTTGCAAAAATATCACGCAATTTCCCTGTTTCTAATCAATTTTGCAAAATCAATTTAATCAATTTTGCAATTTTTTTAACATGCTACATATAGTTGATAAAATTTGCAACAAATTGATGTATTTGTTGCGAATTTTTGACGTAAATTAAGAGAGTTATGTCCAAGTCATTTTTTTTCCAATTTCGCAAACTTGGCATATTTTGCAGGAAAATAAAATTTGCATGTTTATTAAAACGGTTTCTCAACGCAAATTTCCTGCTGAATCTAAATTTGCAAAGTTCACTCTGTTCCGATAAAAGCTAGAAATGTTATCGCGAAATTTCCACAAATTTTCCAATTTTCGCGATAAATTACCTAGCAGGATTGTTTTGTTGCGAAATTTCAAAACCTAGCTTTAAACTAGAACAACTTTGCAACAATTCCACCAATTTTTTGCAAATTTTGAACGAAAACCAAAAAAGTTATCGGTTGGCCAAACTTTGCAAATCTTCAAAAACGCAAACATTTTTGCAGGCAAATCAATAGCAGGATTCTTTTTGTAGAAAAAAATTCAAAACTAGAATAATTTTGAACGATTCGCCTTTGCAAAATTAATCTAAACTCTAAACTTCTTTTTTTTAGCTGTTTTCTGTCCTCTAGTGTCCTCTATGGTCAAAAAAACCTTTTTGACCATTGGCTTCGGTTTTGCGCAACTCGATACCAATTTAAGCCTGCGACCTTTTTTATCTCGTCGTACCAACACTCCTCCTCTCTTCTCAAGGTCTCCATCTGGTGATATACCCGCTGCAGTTTTCTGTATGTCTGTCCACGAATCCTGCCCATTACCATTTTAGGGAACCAATCCTTTTTATGATGTCGAAGCCTTTGGTTTTTTCCCTTATCCATCCTCCTCTCCTTCCAAGGTCCCCATCTGGTGATATACCCGCTCCAGTTTTCTGTATGTCTGCCCAAGTGTTCTTCCCATTGCCGTTTTACGGAAACAATTCTTTTTATTATATCGAATACTTTGCTTTATACAATGTATTTGCTAACTTCCTTATCCTGCCATTAATTGCTTCTTCTTTTAATCCATTCTCCTGGATGACTTCACCGCGATACCTGAAACTCTTGATTTCGCCCAGTTTTTCCCGGATTGGTGATCATACGATGTTCGTCATATATTTTATCTTTTTAATAGAAATCTGGAGTTTAAACTTTTCTGACAGCCTATTGATCTTGTGGATTGCTGTCTCTATGCTATCGGCAACAATCATCTGCAAAGGCCAGGCAGTCAATGTACACCCCTTCGTTCTTAGGACCAAGCGTGAATCGCTCTTCGTTAGTTTCTTCTTGTGCTAACAGCTTTCTCCACTCTCCAATGACCTTTCTTTGCATATTTCTCAGTCTTTGTCAATCGTAGACTCTTTGTTTTGTTTCCCAACTTTCTATAGAGAAGTCTGTTTTATCTTGAATTTAGTATGTGCAGTTGTGTCTTCATAGCATCTAGGTTCAGGCTCTGCAGAATCCACAGGCCTTGGTGCACTCTTAAGAGTGGTAAATTCCCTCAAAGACGTACTAGTGTTCTTTTTATGATTACAACTAGTTCAAACTAGTGTGAAACAAAGCGTTTCCATTAATAGAGGTTGTAAGCCCCGGAGCTAGATAATAAGCCGACAGAATTAGATCAAATTTCATCGAGTAATTTCGCGTAGTTTTAGACAAGTTAGATTAGCCAAATTTTGCACAGACTAAGATAAGGCTTCCAAGTTAATCTGTGCAAAATTTTAGCAAAATCCGTCCGTTGGTTCGCCTGTTCCGCAAGTTTGCAAATCTAACAAAATTAGACAAAAAAATCTAAGTTCTAAATATTAGTGGAGATAGTCAAGTTTGACTAGTCAAATTTAGCACAGACTAAGATAAGGCTTTGAAAAAAATCTGTGCAAAATATTAGCAAAATGCTTTCTTTTTTTCGCCTGTGCCGCAAATTTGTAAATTAACAGAATTCGAGCAAATTTCAACGAATAATTTCGCGTAGTTCTAGACAAGCTAGATTAGCCAAATTTTGCAGAGACTAAGATAAGGCTTCAAAGTTTATCTGTGCAAAATTTTAGCAAAATCCGTCCGTTGGTTCGCATGTTCCACAAGTTTGCAAATCTAACAAAATTAGACAAAAAAATGTAAATTCTAAATATTAGTGGAGGTATTCAAGTTTGACTAGTCAAATTTAGCACAGACTAAGATAAAGCTTCGAAGATAATCTGTGCAAAATTCGAGCTAAATCCGTTCTTTTTTCGCCTGTGCCGCAAATTCGCAAATTAACAAAATTTGACCAAATTTCAACGAATAATTTCGCGTAGTTCTAGACAAGCTAGATTAGCCAAATTTTGCAGAGACTAAGATAAGGCTTCAAAGTTTATCTGTGCAAAATTTTAGCAAAATGCGTCCGTTGGTTCGTCTGTGCCGCAAGTGTGCAAATTTAACAAAATTAGCCAAAAAAAATCTTAATTCTAAATACTAGTTGAGATAGTCAAGTTGGACTAGTCAAATTTAGCACAGACTAAGATAAGGCTACTAAGATAATCTGTACAAAATTTTAGCAAAATCCGTTCTTTTTTTCGCCTGTGCCGCAAATTTGTAAATTGACAGAATTCGACCAAATTTCAACGAATAATTTCGCGTAGTTCTAGACTAGTTAGATTGGCCAAATTTTTCACAAACTAAGATAAGGCTTCAAAGTTAAGCTGTGCAATATTTTAGCAAAATCCGTCCGTTGGTACGCCTGTGCCGCAAGTTTGCAAATCAATCAAAATTAGACAAAATAATCTTAATTCTAAATAAAGAAGTGAAAACACAGAAGAAGAAAGACCAGGTTGGTAACTTTGAGGCTTGTTTAGTCAAAATATTGAATAAATTTTCGATTAATGTTTTGCTTTTAAGCAAAATTTTCAGTTTTAAAATTATTAATTTCTTAGAGCGAATGAGTGAAATGGTGCGGGTCGCGAGTGAAATAAATGACAGTTAAAACAGGGTGTTAAGTAACGTCGGGAGTGTTAGCTTCGCGGAAAGTCAAATCGCTATTTGCCGAAAACTTTTGTAGTGCGCGAGTGTAAAGTCGGGAGTGTTAGTTCCGCGCGAAATAAATTGTTTAGGGAAAGTTTCCGTAAAAATTTGCAAATCAAATTGTGCCGAAAACAAAGACACAGTGTTAGATTCGCGAGTAAATAAACAAAAACCGTGGCGTTAGGGCAGTGATGGATCCGTTCAATGGCTGGTGGATATGGTTGGGGGAGCGGCGCAGACTGCAGGAGACGCCTGTAGGGCAGGAAGGACGCCTGCCGCTCGGGGTCTCAGAAAAGTGCAGGCTATCGTCCACTGCACAAAGGTAGGTCTTGTAAGAGATTGAGCGCCAAGATGCCAAGTAGTGAGTGATTTTTGAAGCTTATTAATCGCGGTCGCGAGTGCTCATAGGGCTTTGCCGCTCAAGATTCGGATTGGGTTTTGAGTGGCAAGTTCTCGAACGTCCGCGGAGGATTTAAATGGCTGTTTAGGGCGATCTGGAATATGGAGCTTGAAGCGGTCATTTTGGTTGAATACGTTAATTTTAAAATATCCTCTTGCAGAGTCTAACAGGCATCGTCATCAAAGTTTCTTGAGACTAAGCAGATTCGAGCTAAAAATCGCGTCTGATTAGTTGCTTAGTCGCCTTCTGCTTTGTCGTTTAGCAGAAACCGAACGATCCGGATTCGTTCGGCGCGTGTGTCAAGAAAGATGAAGTGAAAACAGAAGACCAGGTTGGTAACTTTGAGGTTTGTTTAGTTTGTAAGTCAAAATATTTCGATTAATATTTTGCTTTTAAGCAATTTTCAGTTTTAAAATTATCAATTTCCGAGAGTGAAATGGTTCGGATCGCGAGTGAATTAAATGACAATTAAAACAGGGTGTTAAGTAACGACGGGAGTGTTAGCTTCGCGGAAAGTCAAATCGTTTATTGCCGAAAACTTTTGTAGTGCGCGAGTGTAAAGTCGGGAGTGTTAGTTCCGCGCGAAATAAATTGTTTAGGGAAAGTTTCCGTAAAAATTTGCAAATCAAATTGTGCCGTAAACAAAGACACAGTGTTAGATTCGCGAGTAAATAGCAAAAACCGTGGTGTTAGGGCAGTGATGGATCCGTTCAATGGCTGGTGGATATGGTTGGGGGAGCGGCGCAGACTGCAGGAGACGCCTGTAGGGCAGGGAGGACGCCTGCTGCTCAGGGTCTCAGAAAAGTGCAGGCTATCGTCCACTGCACAAAGGTAGGTCCTGTAAGAGATTGAGCGCCAAGATGTCAAGTAGTGAGTGAATTTTGAAGTTTATTAATCGCGGTCGCGATTGTTCCGATATGACTTTAGCGCTCAAGATTAAATGATAAATTGAGTTAATAACGTTGTTCAAGTAGGTGTTTATTGTTCATTTACATCCACATCATTAAATAGTCTTTCAATATGTGTACATGTAGAGACTTCCCGAGTCCATCAAATAGCTGATGTTCTCTAGCCACAGTTAATTTCACCACCACACACGTTTTCTCTTACTAAGAAGTGCTTTATGTGGATATGCTTAGTCCTCTTGTGTAGCTCTGGCTTTTGAGCTAACTTTTTTTTTAAGTTATGTCCGATGTGGATGCCGGGTTTGCCGACCCAAACACTGCGGCCTATTTGTGGCCTATTGTATTTTGCATTCACATTCACTTATAGGCCGAGAAACCTAGTTGTTAAGCCTAGTGTTGTGATCTCGCGATTTTGGTTTCAAAGAATTTCAGTTTCTCACGAGTCGGCAAAGAAAACTAAGTGGACACCCGATTAGTTTTTGTTTATTTAGGACCATTAGTCTGCTTTATCTAAATCATGCGGGCAGACGCTCGACCTTAGGGATCGTGCCGAGACGCCGAGAGGATTTTGTTTTATGAGTTTTGGAAATTTTCCATAAAGATTAGGGGAGGACTCACACCAAGACCGAGGTGATGAGGTAGAGGGGAAGTTAAAAAGGGGCGGTCAGAATTGAGCTAGCAAGAGAGTAATTTGGGTTTTGAAGACGAACCTCCGTATTTTCGTTGAAGTAAATATCCGGGTTTCGACCATAAGTTTCGTAGAATTAAGTGTATTGTTTATTATTTATTATTTTTAAGTTAGTTAGTAATTATTGTAATAAGTTAGCGATTAGTTGTACATATTGTAAGATATTAGCAGATAAGTAATATTTAATTACATATAAAGGACATATTTGCGTGTAATTAATTCATCCATTGTCCTGATCCTGGAGCAGCACCATACCAAATTACCAGTTCGCAACACTAGTTCGCATTAGGCTAGTAATTTAGTAGAGTAGCGAGTAATTTAGTGGCTAAACTACTGGCTACTGTACAGAAACCGTTCGCATTACGGTCTAGTACAGTACACAAGTGTTTTGTAAGATGGACGGGCTGCAACGCAATAGAATGAATAAACTGATATATTTATTGCATTTTCTAAACCCAGATATGCCGATTGTTTCATTTGTTTGTTTTTATAATGCGGGGACTTTATATTCAAAAAGCAGTTATGTTCGACGTATTTGGAAACTAATTTTAAATTAAAATTTTCGGTCCAGCGAAATGACATTTTTGCGGCCACCAATGAACTCGACTAATCTACAGGTTCGGACTTGTTTAGCCGGTGAACCAGTGAGCACCAACGCGTGGTGGGAGGCGCTACTCGCCCGATAAAATAGAGTAAAATGGATCGACTCGACTTAATCATTCACTAAACCACTTGACTAATTGTTCGTGGTTCGCACACATTTAGCCACTAAATTACTCGCTACTCTACTAAATTTCTAGCCTAATGCGAACTAGGCTTTATTGTAAATTGCGCTAATTAATATTTTTCACATTGCCTTCTGATACAAATGCGGCCGGCGCTGGGGATAGAACTCGGTCCCTCTATACTTGTTAGTTAGCGCTGTAACATGAGACCACGAGCGTCACCACTACACCACTCGCGCCGGCTTGAGCTAACTTGATTGCTGCTTCATTGTCAACTCGCAACTCAGGACTTTTTTTGTTATTTGCAACACTGCAACCAGACAACTTTTCTTGTTGCCTCGCTTGCTGCAACTACTTCCGCTTCTGTTGTGCATACAGCTACTGAAGTTTGTCTCCGCCTGAAAAAATTGCAGATAGCCCTTGTTGTGGATCGTCCGGTTGCCTCATCTCACTTAAGCCGGGGTTATATTAGAGCCACGCCGCGTGTCGCAACGCGTGGAATTGCAATCTATTACATACATTTAGTATGAACGTGGTTAAATTAGCTCAGTCCCGCGTGTCGCCGAGCGAGCTAACGCCACGTAAACCACTCGATTTGGATCGGAGTGGCATCGCTGGTGGGGGAAGTAACGCGTTGGCTTGCTCTGTAAGTATAATCACCACGTCGCTACGCGCATTCCGGCGCAGTGTGTTGAGGAGCAAGCAAGCAGACGTCTACCACATTTCAGTACGCGCGCAAGATGTCCGCCGACGAATTTCTTGAGCTAGTAAGAGAGTATAAATTGCTTTTGTCTACTCTTGTCTGAAATTCTTGTCTTGTTATAGATGGTAACTACGCTTCGAAATAATCATTAAACTTTGTTGAAATCCGCAATAGTGAAAAGCCGCAATAATTATGCCCTAAAGCAAGGAAATGATATGCCCTGAAGCCCTAATCTATGGACTTTGTAGCAATGACATTAATATTTTCTGTATGCAAATATTTCATGAAGAAAATTGAGAGCCTTATACCCAATTGGTAACAGGCTAAGATATTTTAAACAATTATTTGAACGAATTTATGAAATTTGCTATAAAAGAGTCGGAAGAGAACTTTGCAAATAGGTGTGGACGTTTCCGCGGTCGCCACTGAACTGACACAAAAATTAATCAGCACGCTCGGCGACGCGACACTGTAGTATAATCATCAGCCCGTTGCGTTAGGCAACGTTGCGACACGCGGCGCGGCTCTAACATAACCCCGGCTTTACGGTCTTCATCACTACTTGTAGCTGGTCTGAATTGCCTGTTGCATTATAGGTGATCCCACAGTCCACTGGTCCTTGAAGATATCTCAATATTCTCTTTACTGCAACAATGTCTTCTTGATGCATCCCCAACTGCGTAAACTAAGGCGTACCTTATGCCAGTCATCAGGTACATCAAAGCAACAACTACAGATCTATATGGATAATTTTTATTAGATTTTGCATCTACCTTCCCTGTTTTGACTATTGGAGTTTTTAATGCTCTGCAAATCGTTTAAACACCCTTGCGGCTTAACCGCTTTACAAATAAACAAGTTTTATATATTTTTTCGCTTTACATCATCTCGCATTTCCGACTGATTTAACGCTGTCATAACTTTTGAACGGTTCACCTCAGAGACTTCTAATCTTCACCAATCGATTCAGCGTCCCAAAATTAGTCTGAAAACGTGTATAATATTCCCTAGAAACCTTTCAGTTCAGAAATACCAACGACACGAGGAGCCTAGACCGCGGAAACGACAAAATACGAGGAAATCGATTTTTTCAAAATCTTTATTTTTTGAGTTGCAGCAAAATTTAAAAACGTTATCTGAAAGCATTTTTCCTGCAGATTACAGATATTCAAATTATATTTCGCTAGCTCTTTCCGTTCACTATCGCCTGCAAGAATTGAAGACATTTTTAAGAAATTTCGGCGCTCGAGTAGAGATCTCGGAAAGTCGTGAATTCCCCGCGGACAATTTTAGTGTATCAATAGGAAAATGGCCTTCTGAAAACGATGCCGCAATCAGTTTTTGATTATCTGCAACCGTTTCCGAGATATCTACTTAGCAAATCGAGAATCTGGTAAATTTCAGTTTGAAATTACTGGATTAATTATTGATTCTTTCCAGAAAATTTACACATCGACTTGTTCGTCTTGTCGTGTAGTTTCTGTGTGCCGAAAATGATTTCGCTGCTTTTTACCGTTCGTGAAAAAATCGAAAAAAACTGAAAAAGCACATATTTTTCGAACGAAATGATGGAAAATTTTTGTTGAAAAATTTTTTGAAATTTTTTTCTTTATTTTTTTTTTGGTTACCCGAAGGAAATCGAAGTGCAGAAAACGGTTTTCCAGTTTTTTTCGCTCTAAAGTTACAAATAAACAAGTTTTATATATATTTTCGCTATACATCATCTCGCATTTCCGACTGATTTCACGTTGTCATAACTTTTAAACGGCTCATCACCGATTCTTCTAGTCTTCACCAATCGATTCAGCGTCCCAAAATTAGTCCGAAAACGTATATAATATTCGCTATGAAGCTTTCAGTTAAGAAATACCAACGACACGGAGAGTCTCGACCGTGGAAACGACGAAATGCGAGAAAAACGATTTTGTCAAAATCGTTATATTTTGAGTTACAGCAAAATTTAAAAACGTTTCTGAAAGCATTTTGGCTGCTGATTACAAATATACAAATTATATTTCGCTAGCTCTTTCCGTTCACTATCGCCTGCAAGAATTGGAGAAATTTTTAAGAAATTTCAGCTCTCGAGTAAAGATCTCGGAAAGTCGTGAATTTCCAGCTGACAATCTTAGTGTATTAATAGGAAAATGACTTTCTGAAAACGATGCCGCAATCAGTTTTTGATTATCTGCAACCGTTTCCGAGATATCTACTTAACAAATCGAGAATCTGGTAAATTTCAGTTTGAAATTACTCGATGAATTATTGATTCTTTCCAGACAATTTACACATCGACTTGTTCGTCTTGTCGTGGAGTTTCTACATACCGAAAATGATTTTGCTGCTTTTTAACGTTCTCGAGAAAATTAAAAAAAACCGAAAAAGCGCATATTTTTCGAACGAAATGATGTAAAATTTGTGTTGAATTTTTTTTTTTAAATTTGTTCGTGATTTTTTCTCGGTTACCCAAAGGAAATTGAAGTGCTGAAAACGGTTTTCCACTTTATTTCGCTCTAAAGTTACAAATAAACAAGTTTTATATATTTTTGCGCTTTACACCATCTCACATTTCCGACTGATTTCACGCTGTCATAACTTTTAAACGTCTCATCGCAGAGACTTGTAGTCTTCACCAATCGATTCAGCGTCCCAAAATAAGTCTGAAAACGTGAATAATATCCCCTAGGAACCTTTCAATTAAGAAATACCAACGACACGGGGAGTCTAGACCGCGGAAACGACCAAATGCGAGAAAATTGATTTTGTCAAAATCGTTATTTTTTGAGGCACAGCAAAATTTAAAAACGTTTCTGAAAGCATTTTTGCTGCTGATTAAAGATATGCAAATTATATTTCGCTACCTCTTTCCGTTCACTATCGCCTGCAAGAATTGAAGAAATTTTTAAGAAATTTCGGCGCTCGAGTAGAGATCTCGGAAAGTCGAGAATTGCCAGTGGATAATCTGAGTCTATTAATAGGAAAATGTCCTTCTGAAAACGATGCCGCAATCCGTTTTTGATTAACTGCAACCGTTTCCGAGATATCTACTTAGCATATCGAGAATCGGGTAAATTTCAATTTGAAATTACTCGATGAATTATCGAGTCTTCCGGACAATTTACACATCGACTTGTTCGTCTTGTCGTGTAGTTTCTGTGTGTCCAAAATGGTTTCGCTGCTTTTTACCGTTCTCGAAAAAATCGAGAAAAACTGAAAAAGCGCATATTTTCCGAACGAAATAATGGAAAATTTTTGTTGAAATTTTTTTTGGAAAATTTGTTCGTGTTTTTTTTTTGGTTACCCCAAGGAAATCGAAGTGCTGAAAACGGTTTTCCAGTTTATTTCGCTCTAAAGTTACAAATAAACGAGTTTTTTTATATGTTTTCGCTGTACACCATCGCGCAAGTGCAAATGTCCGGCGACCGAAATCTCGAGCCGAGTGGAACTTGAGAATTGCGCGCCGAAATAACTCGCCGTGAACGCGAAAGTCTTGCGTTTCTCAGTAGAAAAACGCGCCAATTTACCGATTCTCGCGGAATTCTCAGCAAATAATGAAAATTTCTGTGCAAAAACTTACTTTTACTCCAAGCGTAAACACAACTGACAGCTTTCAAACATTTTAACACAGAGTAACATGAACGTGGCAACAAGCTGTGTAAAGCTTCCTCGCTTTGCCACTGAGCGGCGCCACCTAACAAACGATACAAAGTTAAATGAAAATGTTTCTCCTGTCTGTCTAGATTTGTTTGTCTAATCTTATCTACCTTGTTGAAACTGTCTCAACCTCCCTAAAACTATCGAATCTATAATAGGCGTATTTAGGGTTCCGTGCCGAAAACGGAACCCTTATAGGATCACTTTGTTGTCCGTCTGTCTGTCTGTCCGTCTGTCTGTCTGTCCGTCTGTCTGTCCTTATGCCTGTCTGTCTGTCCGTCTGTCAAGACCATTTTTCTCAGGAACGCGTAGAGGTAACAAGTTGAAATTTGTATCAAATACTCGGGTCTGCGGTCTCTTTCAGCTGTGAAAAAATCAAACTTGTAAGTCAACGCGATCAAAAGATATGACCGTTTATGTCGCATATTTTGCGATTTCACAAGGGAATCAAAACCTATAGGGTACTTCCCGTCGACCTAGAATCATGAAATTTGGCAAGAAGCGGTGTCTTACAGCACATGTAAAGGGAAAAATCTGAAAACCGTAAATATGTAGTTTAATTACAAGAAAAATGCGAATTTACTATTAGAAACTTATGAAAATACACTAATGTTGTCGTAGTGGTATTGTCAGGCACCAGAAGCATATGGGTTGCATACTTCTAAAGATACCTTTCTTACAAGTTTGTACGGAAGCCTAGGTGCGCTTGGCCGATTTTTTTTTTAATGGCGTATGGTTAGTTTGAAGTCGTTAATATGCCGTACTGAACGACCTCATTCACAATCAACTTCACGTTGTACATGCAATCGACCTTCACGGTTAGATAAGCGCATGCGCGTCCGCAGTTGGGAAATATGATGCGTTCTGGACCCACCGCCACTGCATTTGGTGAGTGTGAGGTCTATGTAAACCCACGCTAAACAGGGTGTAAGGTATATGTAGCTCCATACACGTAGGGTTACATAGACCTCGCAACCTATTTAGCGTGGGGCTACATAGACCTCACACCTTGTTTAGCGTGGGGCTACATAGACGTCACACCCTGACGCGTGGGGCTAAATAGCGTGGGGGGCCTAACTAGACGCGTGGGGGTTTTTAGCGTGGGGCTAGATAGACCTCACACCCTGTTTAGCGTGGGGCTACATATACCTCACACCCTATTTAGCGTGAGTCTACATATACCTCACACCCTGTTTAGCCTGGGGTTACATAGACCTCGCACCCTGTTTAACTTGGGATTACATAGACCTCGCACCCTGTTTAACTTGGGATTACGAAATGCGGTGGCGGTGGGTCCAGATTGCATCATCTTTCCCTACTGTCCGCCAAGTTTAAAAGGCGGGAATATGAAAGTTTCGGACACATTTTGTTATTTTCACTGGTTATATACGTCAAGAAGTGCCCGAAAAACATGACGGAAATTGACGTATAGTCACAAAAAAAATCAACTATGGAAAGATATATTGATTTGATTACTTAAAAAATTGTTTGTCAAAAATTTTACACTAAAAAATTCAACTATGGAAAGATATATTGTTTTGATTACGTAAAAATTGTTTGTCAAAAATTTGACATTTACATAGTTATAACTGTCAAAAATGTAATATGTCATATTTTATAGGTTATGATAGATTGTCAAAAAATGAAAATGAGATGAAATTTTGCAAAAATGTCATAAATTAAATCTGTCAAACGTCACATTTTACTTACTTTAATATACTTTGAGGTAAATCTCAAAAATTTGAAAAAAAACTATGAAAAGGTCTGTTGTGTTTTGTTTTCGTAAAAATTGTGTTTATGTCAAAAATTTGACATTTAAATGGTTATAACTGTCAAACAATGCAATCATAAATTGTCATTTTTATAGGTTATAATAGATTGTCAAAAAAATGAAAATGAGATAAAATTTTGCAAAAATGTCATAAATTAAATCTGTTAAACGTCACATTTTACTTTTATATACTTTGAGATAAATGTCAAAAATTAAAAAAAAACTATGAAAGTATGTTATGTTTTTTTGGTTAAAATTGTGTTTTTGTCGAAAATTTGACATTTACATGGTTATAACTGTCAAAAAAGTCATAAATTGTCATATTTTATACAAATATGTCAAATTCAATTTTCTTTTTATAAATTATCAAAATTTTGGGCAAAAAATTTGACAGTTTGATCAAAAATTATCCAAAATTTGACAGTTATTTGACAGGTAATAAAAAAATTTGACAGTTTTATCAAAAATTATTCAAAATTTGACAGTTTACATGACAAAAAATTTGACAGTTTGATCAAAAATTTTCCAAAATTTGACAGTTATATGACACATAATCCAAAAATTTCCAAAAAATTTGACAGTTTGATAAAAAAATTTCCAAAATTTGACAGTTATATAACAGATAATAAAAAAATTGACAGTTATATGACAGATAATAAAAAAAATTGACAGTTTGATAAAAAATTATTCCAAATTTGACGGTTATATGACAAAAAACTAAAAAAAATTGACAGTTTGATCAAAAATTATCCAAAATTTGAGAGTTATATGACAGATAATCCAAAAATTTCCAAAAAAATTGACAGTTTGTTAAAAAAATATCCAAAATTTGACAGTTATATGACAGACAATCAAAAAAATTCGAAAAAATTTGACAGTTTGAACAAAAATTATCCAAAATTTGACAGTTATATGACAGATAATAAAAAAAATTGACAGTTTGATCAAAAATTATCCAAAATTCAACAGTTATATGACAGATAATCATAAAAAATATCCAAAATTTGACAGTTATATGGCAGTTAATCAAATAATTTGACAGTTTGATACAAAAATTATCTAAAATTTGACGGTTATATGACAGATAATTAAAAAAAATCGACAGTTGGATTAAAAATTATCCAAAATTTAACAGTTATATGACAGATAATCAAAAAAATTTCAACAAATTTTACAGTTTGATCAAAAGTCATGCAAAATTTGACAGTTATATGACAGTTAATCAAAAAATTTGACAGTTTGATAAAAAAATTATCCAAAATTTGACAAAAGTTGTCAAAAATGTCAAAAATTTGAAAAAAACTATGAAAAAGTCTATGTTTTTTTTCGTTAAAATTGTGTTTCAAAAATTTGACATTTACATGGTTATAACTGTCGAAAAAATGTCATAAATTGTCATATTTTATAGGTTATGATAGATTGTCAAATAACCTTTGTCTGAAACTTAACAGCTATATAGTTTAACGAATTTATAAACAAAATCCTGGTCCGTTTGGGGGTTGAGCTGGAATGCCCCTGTGGTTCATCCTGCAGGCGTGCTCTTCCAACCTGCGCGCGGCTTCGTTGTAGCTCGAGGCGTTTTGCCGCGACCAAAGTTTCTCAGCGGTAGCGCTGGCCCTGGGCCAGATCCTCTGTTGCACGTTAAACTCGTTGACGGTTTCGGCCCACATGCAGGCTTCGCCCCCCAACAACAGTTTCGCGCGTGCGGGGCTTTGCAAAGCCTGCTGCGGGTCGCACATGTAGAAGTCGTACCAATCCCCGCCGGGTTTCAAGTGGTCCAGGTACCAGCAGGAGGAGAAGATGGCCGATTTGCCGGCTTGCAGGACGCGTTGCAGGACGTCGAGACCGTCGTCTTTCCACACGTGTACGATGGTCGCGGGCGGTAGGGCCACCCCGTTCGTGAACACCTCCTCCCAGACCACGTGCTCCCGCCGCGGGTGCTCGCGCAGCAGCATCTTCTGCAAACGCTGCACGAAGTAGCCCTCCAACGCCGCGTAATCTCCGCTGATGTTCATCATTTTCATAAACTCTTTCACCTCAGCGTTACTATCCCTACAAAACAATATTATGATATTAATGTCAAAAATTTGACAATTATAACTGTCAAAGTTGCTGTCAAATTTAAACTTATTTTATAGGTTATGTCAGATTATAGTCAAATTCAATCTTCTTTTTATAAATTATCAAAAATTTGACAGTTTGATCAAAAATTATCCAAAATTTGACAGTTTGATCAAAAATTATCCAAAATTTGACAGTTATATGACAGTTAATCAAAAAAATTGACAGTTTGTTCAAAAATTATCCAAAATTTGATAGTTATTTGACAGAAAATAAAAAAATTTGACAGTTTGATCAAAGATTATCCAAAATTTGACAGTTATATGACAGATAATCCAAAAATTTCTAAATAATTTGATCAAAAAATATCCAAAATTTGACAGTTATATGACAGATAATCCAAAAATTTCTAAAAAATTTGATAAAAAATTATCCAAAATTTGACAGTTATGTGACAGATAATCAAAAAATTTCCAAAAAATTTGACGGTTTGATCAAAAATTATTCAAAATTTGACAGTTATATGACAGATAATAAAAAAATTTGACAGTTTGATCAAATGTTATCCAAATTTTTACAGTTATATGACAGCTAATCAAAAAAATTGACAGTTTGTTAAAAAATTATCCAAAATTTGATAGTTATTTGACAGAAAATAAAAAAATTTGACAGTTTGATCAAAAATTATCCAAAATTTGACAGTTATTATATGACAAATAATCCAAAAATTTCTAAATAATTTGATAATTTTTTTTTCCAAAATTTGACAGTTATATGACATAATAAAAAAATTCCAAAAAAATTGACGGTTTGATCAAAAATTATCCAAAATTTGACAGTTATATGACAGATAAACAAAAAAATTCCAAAAAATTTGACAGTTTGATCAAAAATTATCCAAAATATAACAGTTATATGACAGACAATCAAAAAATTTCCAAAAATTGATCAAATTGACAGAATGACAGTTTGATCAAAAATAATCCAAAATTTGACAGTTATATGACAGTTAATCAAAAATTTGACAGTTTAATAAAAACATTATCTAAAATTTGACGGTTATATGACAGATAATCAAAAAAATTCAAAAAAATTCGTCAGTTTGATCAAAAATTATCCAAAATTTGACAGTTATATGACAGATAATCAAAACATTTTCAAAAAAATTGATCAAGTTGACAGAATGACAGTTTAATCAAAAATTATCCAAAATTTGACAGTTATATGACAGTTAATCAAAAAATTTGACAGTTTGATAAAAAAATTATCCAAAATTTGATAGTTATTTGACAGAAAATAAAAAAAATTTCAAAAACTTTGACAGTTTGATAAAAAATTGTCCAAAATTTGACAGTTATATGGCAGATAATCAAAAAATTTGACAGTTTGGTAAAAAATTATCCAAAATTTGACAGTTATATGACAGATAATCAAAAAATTTTCAAGAAATTTGAAAACTAAGAATTTAAACAGTCAAATGTCAAATGTTTTTGATTGACGTTTATTACCAGCATTCGAATTCGACTTCGTCGCCGCCTAGGTGTAGGTATTTGTCCTGGAAAACAGCAGCGATTTCTGCGTAGAATATCCGCAGGACTTGGTAGAGTTGCTCTCTGGCAGGATTCATGGGGCCGTATTTGCCCGTCGGTCTGTTATTTGTGTCGTAGCACTCCGTCAATATCTCCTTTAAACCCTCACCCCACGATCTAGTATGCCCTGTCAACAACAACAAAAAACTGTCATATTTGACGTGTGTCAAAATTAGGTGACATGTGTCAAAATTATTTGGCGTGTGTCAAAATTAAGTGACATGTGTCCAAATTATTTGACGTGTGTCAAAATTAAGTGACCACACACATTACTTAATTTTGACAAAACCTTCACTCCACGATCTAGTATGCCCTGTCAACAACAACAAAAAAACTGTCATATTTGATGTTCAAAATTAAGTGACTTGTTAAAATTAACTGACAAGTGTCAAAATTTTTTGACGTGTGTCAAAATTAAATGACATGTGTTAAAATTATTTGACGTGTCAAAATTAAGTTACATGTGTCCAAATTATTTGGCGTGTGTCAAAATTAAGTGACATGTGTCCAAATTATTTGACGTTTGTCAAAATTAAGTGACCACACACATTACTTAATTTTGACAAAACCTTCACTCCACGATCTAGTATGCCCTGTCAACAACAACAAAAAAACTGTCATATTTGATGTTCAAAATTAAGTGACTTGTTAAAATTAACTGACAAGTGTCAAAATTATTTGACGTGTGTCAAAATTAAATGACATGTGTTAAAATTATTTGACGTGTCAAAATTAAGTTACATGTGTCCAAATTATTTGGCGTGTGTCAAAATTAAGTGACATGTGTCCAAATTATTTGACGTTTGTCAAAATTAAGTGACCACACACATTACTTAATTTTGACAAAACCTTCACTCCACGATCTAGTATGCCCTGTCAACAACAACAAAAAAACTGTCATATTTGATGTTCAAAATTAAGTGACTTGTTAAAATTAACTGACAAGTGTCAAAATTATTTGACGTGTGTCAAAATTAAATGACATGTGTTAAAATTATTTGACGTGTCAAAATTAAGTTACATGTGTCCAAATTATTTGGCGTGTGTCAAAATTAAGTGACATGTGTCCAAATTATTTGACGTTTGTCAAAATTAAGTGACCACACACATTACTTAATTTTGACAAAACCTTCACTCCACGATCTAGTATGCCCTGTCAACAACAACAAAAAAACTGTCATATTTGATGTTCAAAATTAAGTGACTTGTTAAAATTAACTGACAAGTGTCAAAATTATTTGACGTGTGTCAAAATTAAATGACATGTGTTAAAATTATTTGACGTGTCAAAATTAAGTTACATGTGTCCAAATTATTTGGCGTGTGTCAAAATTAAGTGACATGTGTCCAAATTATTTGACGTTTGTCAAAATTAAGTGACCACACACATTACTTAATTTTGACAAAACCTTCACTCCACGATCTAGTATGCCCTGTCAACAACAACAAAAAAACTGTCATATTTGATGTTCAAAATTAAGTGACTTGTTAAAATTAACTGACAAGTGTCAAAATTATTTGACGTGTGTCAAAATTAAATGACATGTGTTAAAATTATTTGACGTGTCAAAATTAAGTTACATGTGTCCAAATTATTTGGCGTGTGTCAAAATTAAGTGACATGTGTCCAAATTATTTGACGTTTGTCAAAATTAAGTGACCACACACATGTCACTTTATTTTGACAAAACCTTCACCCCACGATCTAGTATGCCCTGTCAACAACAACAAAAAAACTGTCATATTTAATGTTCAAAATTAAGTGACATGTGTTAAAATTAAGTGACAAATGTCAAAATTATTTGACGTGTGTCAAAATTAAATGGCATGTGTTAAAATTATTTGACGTGTCAAAATTAAGTGACATGTGTCCAAATTATTTGACGTGTGTCAAAATTAAGTGACATGTGTACAAATTATTTGACGTTTGTCAAAATTAAGTGACCACATGTCACTTAATTTTGACAAAACCTTCACCCCACGATCTAGTATGCCCTGTGACAACAAAAAAACTGTCATATTTGACGTCGTTCAAAATTAAGTGACGTGTCGAAATTATTTGACGTGTCAAAATTAAGTGACATGTGTCAAAATTATTTGACGCGTGTCAAAATTAAGTGACATGTGTCAAAATTATTTGACGTGTGTCAAAATTAAGTGACCTATGTCAACATTATTTGACGTGTGTCAATATTATGACACACATCAAATTTGACATTTCTAATAACATATCAAATTGGGAGTTTGCATTTTGACATTTGGAATTTGTCAATGGAATGTGTCAAAATTAAGAGACCAGTGTCAATTTTTTTGACGTGTATCAATATTATGACACACATCAAATTTGATATTTCCCATAACATATCAAATTTGACATTTCCAATGACATATCAAATGTGACATTTTTAATTTGACATTTCCTATGATATATCACATTTTACGTTTGAAACTTGTCATTTCCAATGACATATCAAATATGGCATTTGTAATTTGACATTTCCAATGACACATTTGATATATAAAATTTGATATTTCCTATGATATATCACATTTTACGTTAGAAACTTGACATTTCGATGACATATCAAATTTGAAATTTATAAATTGACATTTTCATTGACATATTTGATATTTAAAAAATGTCATTTTTTATGATATATAACATTTTACGTTTGAAACTTGACATTTCCAATGACATATCAAAAGTGACATTTGTAATTTGACATTTGCAATGACACAAAATTTGACATTTCCTATGATATATCATTGTTTGACGTTTGGACGTTTGATACTTGACATTTCCAATGACATATCAAATATGACATTTGTAATTTGACACTTCCATTGACTCATTTGGTATTTCAAATTTTACATTTCCTATGATATATCACATTTTACATTTGAAACTTGAAATTTCCAATGACATATCAAATGTGACATTTATAATTTGACATTTCCAATGACATATCAAATGTGACATTTGTAATTTGACATTTCCAATGACACATTTGATATTTAAAATTCGACATTCGTTATGATATATCACATTTTACTTTGGAAACTTGACATTTCGAATGACATCAAATTTGACATTTTTAATTTGACATTTATAATTTGACATTTATAATTTGGCATTTTCATTGACATTACCTGGCGTGTCAAATTCGGGGATGACACGTATTCCACGCATTCTTGCTTGCTCGATAACGCGTCTGACGTCCAACTGACTGTAGATTCGAGAGATTGGATGATAGGCGCCTTTTTTGCTAAAAAAAATTTTGCAATTAAAATTTGACAAGCGTCAGTTAATCTTGACATTTAAGACAAAAATGTCAAATCTGTCATTTAGTTAGACATATATCAAATTTTGTCACTTATTTTGACATCTCTCATAGTTTGCTGTCATCTTTGTCATTTAGTTTTGACACATATCAAATTTTGTTTCATATTTGTCATTTAGTTTTGACATATATCAAATTTTGTTGTCATATTTGTCATTTAGTTTTGACATATATCAAATTTTGTTGTCATCTTTGTCATTTAGTTTTGAAATATATCAAATTTTGTTGTCATCTTTGTCATTTAGTTTTGACATATGTCAAATTTTGTTGTCATTTAATTCTGACAAATATCAAATTTTGTTGTCATTTAATTTTGAAATATATCTAATTTTGTTGTCATCTTTGTCATTTAGTTTTGACATATGTCAAATTTTGTTGTCATCTTTGTCATTTAGTTTTGACATATATCAAAATTTGTTGTCGTCTTTATCATTTAGTTTAAACATATATCAAATTTTCTTGTCATCTTTGTCATTTAGTTTTGACATATATCAAATTTTGTTGTCATCTTTGTCATTTAGTTTTGACATATATCAAATTTTGTTGTCATCTTTGTCATTTAGTTTTGACATATATCAAATTTTGTTGTCATCTTTGTTATCTTTGTGATTTAGTTTTGACATATATCAATTTGACAATTTTGTTGTCATCTTTGTCATTTATTTTTGACATATATCAAATTTTGTTGTCATCTTTGTCATCTTTGTCATATTTGTCATCTTTGTCATTTAGTTTTGACATATATAAAATTTTGTTGTCATCTTTGTCATTTAGTTTTGAAATATATCAAATTTTGTTGTCATCTTTGTTATCTTTGTCATTTAGTTTTGACATATATCAAATTTTGTTGTCATCTTTGTCATTTATTTTTGACATATATCAAATTTTGTTGTCATCTTTGTCATATTTGTCATCTTTGTCATCTTTGTCATTTAGTTTTGACATATATAAAATTTTGTTGTCATCTTTGTCATTTAGTTTTGACATATATCAAATTTTTTTGTCATCCTTGTCATTTAGTTTTGACATATGTCAATTTTTTTTTGTCATCTTTGTCATTTAGTTTTGACATTTATCAAATTTCGTCAATTAGCTTAACTTATGTCAAATTAGGTTGTCATTTGGTTTGACATGTTACCTCAGCTCGGGGAAGTTGCTGCTCTGATAGGGAAAACTCTGGTCGTCTACGATGTGCCAGTGGAAGACGTTCATCTTGTTGTATGACATGGCGTCCAACGTCTGCAGGATGATGTGCAGCGGCATGAAATGTCGCGCCGTGTCCAGCAGAAGCCCCCGGTGCGAAAAGCGCGGGAAATCATTGATAGATGTCACATTGACAATTACCTACAAAAATAGTCAAATCTCGCATTTGTAAATTGATATTTCCAATGACAAATTTGTTGTTTGAAATTTGACATTTCTTATGACATATGACATTTTACGTTTGAAATTTTGACATTTCAATTTTGACGTTTGAGATTTGATTTTTCCAACGACAAATTTGATGTTTGAAATTTGACTTTTTCGATGACATATCAAATTTGACGTTTGACATTTCCAATGGCCTATCAAATTTGACATTTCCAATGACAATTTTATGTTTGGAAGTTGACATATCGCATTTTACGTTTGAAATTTGACATTTCCAATGACATATCAATTTTGACGTTTGAGATTTGACATTTCCAACGACATATTAAATGTTTGAAATTTGACTTTTCCGATGACATATCAAATTTGACGTTTGACATTTCCAATGATATGTCAAATTTGACATTTCCTATGACATATGACATTTTACGTTTGAAATTTTGATATTTTCAATGACATCAATTTTGACGTTTGAGATTTGACATTTCCAACGACAAATTTGATGTTTGAAATTTAACTTTTGCGATAACATATCAAATTTGACGTTTGACATTTCCAATGGCCTATCAAATTTGATGTTTGAAAGTTGATATATCGCATTTTACGTTTGAAATTTGACATTTCCAATGACATATTAATTTTGACGTTTGAGATTTGACATTTCCAACGACAAATTTAATGTTTGAAATTTGACTTTTCCGATGACATATCAAATTTGACGTTTGACATTTCCAATGGCATATCAACTTTGACATTTCCAATGGCAAATTTGATGTTTGAAAGTTGACATCACATTTTACGTTTGAAATTTGACATTTCCAATGACATATCAATTTTGACGTTTGAGATTTGACATTTCCAAAGACAAATTTGATGTTTGAAATTGGACTTTTCCGATGACATATCAAATTTGACGTTTGACATTTCCAATGGCATATCAAATTTGACATTTCCAATGACAAATTTGATATTTGAAAGTTGACACAATTACATTTTACGTTTGAAATTTGACATTTCCAATGACATATCAATTTTGACGTTTGAGATTTGACATTTACAACGACAAATTTGATGTTTGAAATTAAATTTTTCCGATGAAATATCAAATTTGACGTTTGACATTTCCAATGACATATCGAATTTGACTTTTTCAATGACAAATTTGATGTTTGAAAGTTGACATATTACATTTTACGTTTGAAATTTGACATTTCCAATGACATATCAATTTTGACGTTTGAGATTTGACATTTACAACGACAAATTTGA
The DNA here is from genome assembly GCA_944588485.1 of Phosphuga atrata. Classification (NCBI taxonomy): domain Eukaryota; kingdom Metazoa; phylum Arthropoda; class Insecta; order Coleoptera; family Silphidae; genus Phosphuga; species Phosphuga atrata. The sequence continues at coordinate 29,489,375 of OX155906.1, forward strand.
TGTTTTAAATTTAATTTTTCCGATGAAATATCAAATTTGACGTTTGACATTTCCAATGGCATATCAAATTTGACTTTTTCAATGGCAAATTTGACGTTTGAAAGTTGACATTTCCTATGACATATCAATTTCGACGTTTGAGATTTGACATTTCCAACGACAAATTTGATGTTTGAAATTTGACTTTTCCGATGACATATCAAATTTGACGTTTAACATTTCCAATGGCATATCAAATTTGACATTTCAACGTTGACATTTCCTATGACAAAGCACATTTTAGGTTTGAAATTTGACATTTCCAACGACAAATTTGATGTTTGAAATTTGACTTTTCCGATGTCATATCAAATTTGACATTTCCAATGACAAATTTGATGTTTGAAAGTTGACATTTACTATGATATATCACATTTTACGTTTGAAATTTGACTTTTCCAATGACATTTGATGTTGGAAATTTGACATTTCCAATGACACATCATATTTGACGTTTCTACTTTGACATACTAAATTTGACATGTGTGTTATATTTACTGTTTTGTCGTCGGTGGCTAGATGTATGAGTTGTGCGAAGGTTTCCAACCCCCGCAGGATTCCCCAAACCGTCTCAGCTGTCAAAGTCGACTTCAATTGTTTCTCCTGCATGATATTCAAGTCGTCTGGAAAATGTCAAAAACGTCATTACAAAAGCAACTGCAGGTTTCTTTGCGTTACATTGCTCGTCCATGTCGGGTGGAGGGACCTCCTCCTGCTGGCAGGAACGCCTGACATCCACGTAAAGGGTGTCCAAAGTGCCCAAGCAATTGACGTCCTCCAATAGACGCGTCGGCTCTTGGACGCCAAGGGTCTCTAAATAACGGCCGCGACGTTCCAGATGATTGGACCGGTCGATGATTCGCGAATATCTGATCACCGCGTCGTCCAAAATTTGGCAATCTTTTCCAATCACCTAAAATTGCAAAACAAAAAGTTTTAGCAAAATTCGTTTGTTCGTTCGTTAGAACAAATTTCAACGAATAATTTCGCATAGATCTAGAAAAGCTAGATTAACCAAATTTTGCACAGACTAAGATAAGGCTTCAAAGTCCATCTGTGCAAAATTTTAGCAAAATCCGTTCGTTGGTTTGCCTGTGCCGCAAATTTGCAAATTTAACGGAATAAGATCAAATTTCAACGAGTAGTTTCGCATAGTTTTAGACAAGTCAGCTTAGCCATATTTTGCACAAACTACGATAAGGCTTCAAAGTTAAGCTTTGCAAAATTTTAGCAAAATCCGTCCGTTGGTTCGCCTCTGCCACAAATTTGCAAAACTGACAGAATTTGATAACAAAATCTTAATTCAAAATATTAGTGGTAATAGTCAAGCTGGACTAGTCAAATTTAGCAAAGACTAAGATAAGGCCTCAAAGATAATCTGTGCAATTTTTTAGCAAAATCCGTTCGTTTTTTCGCCTGTGCCGAAAATTTGCAAATTAACAGAATTAGACCAAATTTTAAGGAGTAATTTCGCATAGTTCTGGAAAACTTAGATTAGCCAAATTTTGCACAGGCTAAGATAAGGCTTCAATGTTAATCTGTGCAAAATTTTAGCAAAATCCGTCCGTTGGTTCGCCTGTGCCGAAAATTTGCAAATTTAACAGAATTAGACAAAAAAATCTTAATTCAAAATATTAGTGGTGATAGTCAAGTTTTACTAGTCAAATTTAGCACAGACTAAGATAAGCCCTCAAAGATAATCTGTGCAATTTTTTAGCAAAATCCGTTTGTTTTTTCGCCTGTGCCGCAAATTTGAAAATTAACAGAATTAGACCAAATATCAACGAATAATTTCGCATAGTTCTAGACATGTTAGCTTAGCCAAATTTTGCACAGACTAAGATAAGGCTTCAAAGTTAATCTGTGCAAAATTTTAGCAAGATCCGTCCATTGGTTCGCCTGTGCCGCAAATTTGCAAATCTAACAGAATTCGATAAAAAAATCTTATTTCTAAATATTAGTGGAGATAGTCAAGTTGGACTAGTCAAATTTAGCACAGACTAAGATAAGGCCTCAAAGATAATCTGTGCAAAATTTTAGCTAAATCCGTTCGTTTTTTCGCCTGTGCCGCAAATTTGCAAATTAACAGAATTAGACCAAATTTCAACGAGTAATTTCGCATAGTTCTAGATAAGTTAGATTGCCCAAATTTTGCACAGACTAAGATAAGGCTTCATAGTTAATCTGCGCTAAATTTTAGCAAAATCCGTCCGTTGGTTCGCCTGTGCCGCAAATTTGCAAATCTAACAGAATTGGACAAAAAAATCTTAATTCTAACTATAAGTGGAGATAGTCAAGTTGGACTAGTCAAATTTAGTTCAGACTAAGATAAGGCTTCGAAGATAATCTGTGCAAAATATTAGCAAAATCCGTTAGTTTCTTCGCCTGTGCCGCAAATTTGCAAATTAACAGAATTAGATCAAATTTCAACGAGTAATTTCGCATAGTTTTAGACAAGTTAGCTTAGCCAAATTTTGCACAAACTACGATAAGGCTTCAAAGTTAAGCTGTGCAAAATTTTAGCAAAATCCGTCCGTTGGTTCGCCTGTGCCGCAAATTTGTAAATCTAACAGAATTCGATAAAAAAATCTTATTTCTAAATATTAGTGGAGATAGTCAAGTTGGACTAGTCAAATTTAGCATAGACTAAGATAAGGCTTCGAAGATAATCTGTGCAAAATTTTAGCAAAATCCGTTCGTTTTTTCGCCTGTGCCGCAAATTTGCAAATTAACAGAATTAGACCAAATTTCAACGAGTAATTTCGCAGAGTTCTAGACAAGTTAGCTTAGCCAGATTTTGCACAGACTAAGATAAGGCTTCAAAGTTTATCTGTGCAAAATTTTAGCAAAATCCATACATTGGTTCGCCTGTGCCACAAATTTGCAAATCTAACTGATTTCTCTTACCTTAAACTCCAAAATCTCTTACCTTAAACTGCAGTTGTTTCGTGTCGACGACGTAAAACGTGTCGCTGTAGATGTGCGTCTGGGGCTTGGGCCACACGCCCCCTTTCGTGGCCCTGACTTGTGGCCCCGGATCCACGATGTAAGCCCTGCACAGCCCCAGAAACAAAACACAACACAATCCTACAAGCCGCGCCATCATTGCAACGCAGGAAATGACAAATGATGAGAGGTCAAAGCACAGCAACTTATTTATCTGCGAGGTTATCAAATTGATTTGTAAATAAAAGACAAGCGCACAATGGAAATACAAACAGTTTTATCGATTTAGGTCGAGAGCGCTGTGAAAAATCTTCAGCTGTCATTTTGACGATTATTTCATGACAGCTGTCAAATTTTAAAATCTGTAACTGTCATTGTGACGTTTATTTCATGACAGCTCTCAAATTTTTTTTGGTTGAAATTTTTGTTGTGTCTTGTAGATTTCGAGGTTGCGAATTCAAATCTGCGAACGGAAACTCGCGCCGATTTTCGTTTTTCGAGTTATCGCGACAAGTTTCGACCGGCGATAACTTTGGAATTGACGGTGCAAAAATCACGCCCTATCCGTCATTTTGAAGCGCGTCAAATCTACTTTCAGAATTTCGCAACCGGAAATCGCTATTGTTTCAACTTCCGGAAATATCTAGATTTTCATAACAAAAAGTTTGACATAACCTTTGCAATTTCTAAGGCGGTTTTTTTTTGGGTGAAATTTTCGTTGTAACTTGTAGATTTTGTGGTTGCGAATTCAAATCTGCGAACGGAAACTCTCGTCGATTTTCGTTTTTCGAGTTATCGCGACAACTTTCGACCGGCGATAAATTTGGAATTGGCGGTGCAAAAATCACGCCAGACCCGTCATTTTGAAACGCGTCCAATCTACTTTCAGAATTTCGCAACCGGAAATCGCCATTGTTTCAACTTCCGGAAATATCTAGATTTTCATAGCAAAAAATTTGACGTAACCTTTGCAATTTCTAAGGCGAGGTTTTTTTTTGGTGAAATTTAATTTGGTCTTGTAGATTTCGAGGTTGCGAATTCAAATCTGCGAACGGAAACTCGCGCCGATTTTCGTTTTTCGAGTTATCGCGACAACTTTCGACCGGCGATAAATTTGGAATTGGCGGTGCAAAAATCACGCCAGACCCGTCATTTTGAAACGCGTCCAATCTACTTTCAGAATTTCGCAACCGGAAATCGCCATTGTTTCAACTTCCGGAAATATCTAGATTTTCATAGCAAAAAATTTGACGTAACCTTTGCAATTTCTAAGGCGAGGTTTTTTTTTGGTGAAATTTAATTTGGTCTTGTAGATTTCGAGGTTGCGAATTCAAATCTGCGAACGGAAACTTGCGCCGATTTTTGTTTTTCGAGTTATCGCGACAACTTTCGACCGGCGATAAATTTGGAAGTGGCGGTGCAAAAATCACGCGCGACCCGTCATTTTGAAGCGCGTCCAATCTACTTTCAGAATTTCGCAACCGGAAATCGCCATTGTTTCAACTTCCGGAAATATCTAGATTTTCATAACAAAAAATTTGACTTAACTTTTGCAATTCATAGGGAGGTTTTTTTTTGTTGAAATTTTCGTTGGGTCTTGTAGATTTCGAGGTTGCGAATTTAAATCTGCGAACGGAAACTCGAGCCGATTTTCATTTTTCGAGTTATCGCGACAACTTTCGACCGGCGATAACTTTTTAATTGGCGGTGCCAAAGTCACGCCCGACCCGTCATTTTGAAGCGCGTCCAATCTACTTTCAGAATTTCGCAACCGGAAATCGCCAGTGTTTCAACTTCCGGAAATATCTTGATTTTCATGACAAAAAAAGTTGTGATGTATTTTTAGTGCGAGGCGATTACCTGTCCGTCTATATTTGGTTTTTGGTGTGCGGTCAACGACCAAAACCAACACGTAAAAAAAGTGAAAAGCGGGGCGCAGGACTGAGAAGGGTGTCGGAAAGAATTCGCAGAAATCCGTCCGCCTGTCACAGTGTGTCCAAGATTGGATCTTTGTTAATTGCTTCAAGGCAGGTAGTTTTAGTAAAGGTGGCGCGGTCAAAATCAGCGAAGAGGTAGTTAAGACTTCAAAGTTAGTCTGTGCCAAATTTCAGTGAAATCTGTGCGTGCGAAATATTAGTAATCCGTTGGTCTGTTTGTCAGTGATATCTTTGAGTTGCAATTTAAACATAACTTTGAAAATTTATTTCGGATAGTTCCAGTAGAGTTAGACTACACAAATTTCGCGTGGACTTAGTCAAGGCTTCATAGTTAGTCTGTGTCAAATTTCAGCGAAATCCGTCCGTGCGAAATATTCGCAATCCGGCGGTCTGTATGTCAGTGATAACTTTGAGTTGCAATTTAAACATAATTTTGAAAATTGATTTCGGATAGTTCTAGTAGAGTTAGACTACACAAATTTGGCGTGGACTTACTCAAGGCTTCAAAGTTAGTCTGTGCCAAATTTCAGCGAAATCCGTACTTGCGAAATATTAGCAATCCGGCGGACTGTTTGTCAGTGATAACTTTGAGTTGCAATTTAAACATAATTTTGAAAATTGATTTCGGCTAGTTCCAGTAGAGTTAGACTACACAAATTTCGCGTGGACTTAGTCAAGGCTTCAAAGTTAGTATGTGCCAAATTTCAGCGAAATCCGTCCGTGCGAAATATTAGCAATCTGCCGGTCTGTTTGTCAGTGATAACTTTGAGTTGCAATTTAAACATAATTTTGAAAATTGATTTCGGCTAGTTCCAGTAGAGTTAGACTACACAAATTTTGCGTGAACTTAGCCAAGGCTTCAAAGTTAGTCTGTGCCAAATTTCAGTCAAATCCGTGCATGCGAAATATTTGCAATCTGGCGGTCTGTTTGTCAGTGATAACTTTGAGTTTCAATTTAAATATAACTTTGAAAATTGATTTCGGCTAGTTCCAGTAGAGTTAGACTACACAAATTTCGCGTGGACTTAGTCAAGGCTTCAAAGTTAGTCTGTGCCAAATTTCAGCGAAAGCCGTCAGTGCGAAATATTAGCAATCCGGCAGTTTGTATGTCAGTGATAACTTTGAGTTGTAATTTAAACATAATTTTGAAAATTGATTTCGGCTAGATCCAGTAGAGTTAGACTACACAAATTTCGCGTGGACTTAGTCAAGGCTTCAAACTTAGTCTGTGCCAAATTTCAGCGAAAGCCGTCCGTGCGAAATATTCGCAATCCGGCGGTCTGTATGTCAGTGATAACTTTGAGTTGCAATTTAAACATAATTTTGAAAATTGATTTCGGCTAGATCCAGTAGAGCTAGACTACACAAATTTCGCGTGGACTTAGTCAAGGCTTCAAACTTAGTCTGTGCCAAATTTCAGCGAAAGCCGTCCGTGCGAAATATTCGCAATCCGGCGGTCTGTATGTCAGTGATAACTTTGAGTTGCAATTTAAACATAACTTTGAAAATTGATTTCGGCTAGTTCCAGTAGAGTTAGACTACACAAATTTCGCGCGGACTTAGTCAAGGCTTCAAAGTTAGTATGTGCCAAATTTCAGCGAAATCCGTGCTTGCGAACTATTAGCAATCCGGCGGTCTGTTTATCAGTGATAACTTTGAGTTGCAATTTAAACGTAACTTTGAAAATGGATTTCGGCTAGTACCAGTAGAGTTAGACTACACAAACTTCGCGTGGACTTAGTCAAGGCTTCAAAGATAGTCTGCGCAAAATTTCAGCGAAATCCGTCCGTGCGAAATATTAGCAATCCGGCAGTTTGCTTGTCAGTAATAATTTTGAGTTGCAATTTAAACATAATTTTGAAAATTGATTTCGGCTAGTACCAGTAGAGTTAGACTACACAAATTTCGCGTGGACTTAGTCAAGGCTTCAAAGTTAGTCTGTGCCAAATTTCAGCGAAATCCGTCCGTGCGAAATATTAGCAATCCGGCAGTTTGCTTGTCAGTGATAACTTTGAGTTGCAATTTAAACATAACCTTGAAAATTGATTTCGGCTAGTTCCAGTAGAGTTAGACTACACAAATTTCGCGTGGACTTAGTCAAGGTTTCAAAGTTAGTCTGTGCCAAATTTCAGCGAAATCCGTCCTTGCGAAATATTAGCAATCCGGCAGTTTGCTTGTCAGTGATAACTTTGAGTTGCAATTTAAACATAACTTTGAAAATTGATTTCGGCTAGTTCCAGTAGAGTTAAACTACACAAATTTCGCGTGGACTTATTCAAGGCTTCAAAGTTAATCTGTGCAAAATTTCAGCGAAATCCGTCGGTCCGTTCGTCTGTCATGTGCAAAAAACGGAACTTAATTACGGAACCTTGAGGGAACCCAAACACACAAAAATGAACATCGTTGAAAATTCGTTATTTATTAACTCTTTTGTTTCTTTTTTATTCACCTTCTCTCTCTCGCTCTATTTTTCTTTTCTAAATATAATAGAATATAATTTGTTCAAATGTTTCTTCTTCTTTTGTTTAACTAACAACGTTCTTTTGTTTTAAATATATTTATACTTTTACAAAACAAATCAAAGGCGCATCGGGACGAAAACAATTGAATATACTAAAGCGTGGAGCTAAAATTACTGTTTTTACTTTTTTAAAAAAAAAATTTTTTTTTAATTTTGAAACAATTTTTTTTGTTGAAAATTTTGAATAACAAGAAATAAAAGGCGGGTTATAATAGGTCACTATATGTATAAGTTATATAAAAGACGTACATCAATTTGCAATCTTAATACTTCCGGTTTGGATTCTCATTTGTTTAAGAGCTTGGATTTTTTGTTTGGAAAATAAGTGAGATTCTTAGGTTCTAAGACGTCGGGGTCGCGAATCGCTCCAACTTTGCGAAAACCGTTTGCAAAAATCTCGCGGAACAACCGAGCTATCTCGCTCTTTGGTTTTGACGTAGTTGGCTGTGGCAGCAAGACGCAGCTTCTTTTTGGTGAGGAATGCGAGCGGTTCCAGTCGAGGTAGATTTGCCAAAATTTTTGCAAAGACCCAATTGGGGCCTCAGAGATTCTCTGTCTACCAAAATCCCTTTGCCAAAACCAAACCTTTTTTGCGACCCCGACGAGACAACAAAATTTGAAACTTCCTCAACTCCACTCTTAAACTAAATTTGCACACTAGATAAAAACTAGAAACTAACGCCGCAGTCCCCACGAAAACAAAACACAAACGGCTCTAGAGGCAGATGTTGTTGTGTCCCTGCTGCTTCCTGCCGTCCACCCCGATGAACCTGCTGTAGTCCAAAATCTCGAACCCCAACTTCTTGAACATCGCCTGGCTGGGCGAGTTGTTCACCAGCACCGTGCCCAGCGGATTGTGCCCCTCCTCCGCGATCTCCCTGCTCAGCGCCGTCGTCACCAGACTCCCATACCCCTTCCTCTTGTACTCGTGCAGCGTCTGCAGCACCACCAACGTCCCCAGCTGGTTCTTCAGCACCCACGCCACCAGCTTATCATTCGTCTTCAAAAACACCCCTCTTCCACCGTTCATCTTGATAAACGTAGTTATGTAACCCTCCGAGCCTGGGAACCGGTGCGGCCAAATCGAGTTGATCAGCGACGCGTGCGAAGGCTTCAACGGCCCTATATACACCTCCGAAGGACAACTGCAACAAAAATTGATTTTTGCAAACATTTCGCCAAAAAATTAATTAACAAAAAAGTTATTGCGCTTTTTGACAGCTAACTCAAATTTTGCACAGACTTTTAATCGCTGCAAAAAATCGATTTGTACAAAAATTTCGCAAAAAACTCCACAAACAAAGAAATTATTAAGCGTTAAGTCAAATTTTTGACAGCTAACTCAAATTTTGCACAAATCTTTTAATCGCTGCAAAAAATCGATTCGTGCAAAAATTTCGCAAAAAACAAAGTTATTAAGTAAAATTTTTGACAGGTAAGTCAAAATAGAGTTAGGCTACTCAAACTTTGCATAGACTTAGCGACAGCTACAACTTTTTCCGTGCCAAAATTTCGCAAAAATCTCTCCATCCATTCACCAGCAACAACGTATCGAACTTTCAAATTCGCACAAACTTATCCTGTTTTGCACTCACTCGACTTGGAACTGGAGCGCTTTCTCCCTGGGAATCCACCACAAGTCCGTTTTAGTGTCGTATTTGATCGGCAGATGGAGCTCCTTGATGACCTTGTAGATGATGGGACAGTGTTCGCGATGCACGAAGTAGAACTGGATCAGGTTGTTCCAGTCGATCTGCTTGGTCTCTTTCAGCGACTTGTACAGCATTTCGCACTTGTTGTCCAGCGTGAACATGAACAGGTCGTAACAGCTTCCCTGCGCAAAAAATCTAAATTTACTGGATCGTTTCGCGAAAAGAAAAACGCAAAATCTCAATAAATAAACGAGTTATTGAGCTTTGAAGTTTTTTGGTTGCAGTAGGCCGTGGAATTTTCGTTTTTCAGCGATAACTCGAAAACGGTGGGGAATTTCGCGAAAATTTATTTGGATAATTCGCAGGGAATTTAATTCTGCACAAAAAATCTTGCATGTAAATTTTCGTACAGCGATTCTTTCCACAAGAAAATCGCAATTAAAGCTCAACTTCTAACTTTCGGTTTTCTAAATTGCATTCACGTAACGTCTTTTTTCACACTTGTTTTGCAATTAAAAAAAAAACGCGAAATTGTCGATAAATCTTCGTAAAAACTTCGTTGCGCAAAAAATAAAACATTGCAAATTCAAATGGACGTTTCGTTGAATAGTTTTGCGAAAAAAAATCTCGAAAAACTCAATAAATAAGCGAGTTATTAAGCTTTGAAGTTTTTGGTTGCAGTAGGCCTTGGAATTTTCGTTTTTCGGCGATAACTCGAAAACGGTGAGGAATTTCGCGAAAATTTATTTGGATAATTCACAGGGAATTTAATTCTGCACAAAAATCTTCCATGCAAATTTTCGTACGGCGATTGTTTTCACAAGAAAATCGCAACAAAATCTCAATTTCTAACTTTCAGTTTTGTAAATTGCTTTCGTGTAACGCCTTTCGTTTTCGCACGTGTTTTACAACTAAAAAAAAAACGCGAAATTCTCGATAAATGGATCGTAACAACTTCGTTGCGCAAAAAATAAAACATTGCGAATTCAAGAGGACGTTTCGTTGGATATTTTTGCGAAAAAAAAATCGCGAAAAACAATGAATAAGCGAGTTATTAAGCTTTGAAGTTTTTAGTTGCAGTAGGCCGTGGAATTTTCGTTTTTCAGCGATAACTCGAAAACGGTTGGGAATTTCGCGAAAATTTATTCGGATAATTCGCAGGGAATTTAATTCTGCACAAAAAATCTTCCTTGCAAATTTTCGTACGGCGATTGATTCCACAAGAAAATCGCAACAAAAGCTCAATTTCTAACTTTCTGTCTTGTAAATTGCATTCGCGTAACGTCTTTTTTTTCTCGTACGTGTTTTGCAACTAAAAAAAAAATCGCGAAATTCTCGATAAATGGATCGTAACAACATCGTTGCGCAAAAAATAAAACATTGCGAATTCAAGAGGACATATCGTTGGATAGTTTTGCGAAAAAAAAATGCGAAAAACTCAATAAACAAGCGAGTTATTAAGCTTTGAAGTTTTTAGTTGCAGTAGGCCGTGGAATTTTCGTTTTTCAGCGATAACTCGAAAACGGTTGGGAATTTCGCGAAAATTTATTCGGATAATTCGCAGGGAATTTATTTCTGCACAAAAAATCTTCCTTGCAAATTTTCGTACGGCGATTGATTCCACAAGAAAATCGCAACAAAAGCTCAATTTCTAACTTTCAGTTTTGTAAATTGCATTCGCCTAACGCCTTTCTTTTTCGCACGTGTTTTACAACTAAAAAAACGCGAAATTCTCGATAAATGATCAAAAAATAGAACATTGCGAATTCAAAAGGACGTTTCGTTGAATAGTTTTGCGAAAAAAAATCTCGAAAAACTCAATAAATTAGCGAGTTATTAAGTTTTGAAGTTTTTAGTTGCAGTAGGCCGTGGAATTTTCGTTTTTCAGCGATAACTCGAAAACGGCGGGGAATTTCGCGAAAATTTATTTGGATAATTCGCAGGGAATTTAATTCTGCGGAAAAAATCTTGCATGCAAATTTTCGTACGGCGATTGTTTCTACAAGAAAATCGCAACAAAAGCTCAATTTCTAACTTTCGGTTTTGTAAATTGCATTCGCGTAACGTCTTTTTTTTGCACGTGTTTTACAACTAAAAAAAAATCGCGAAATTCTCGATAAATAATCGTAACAACTTCGTTGCGCAAAAAATAAAACAATGCTTATTCAAAAGGACGTTTCGTTGAATACTTTTGCGAAAAAAAATCTTTAAAAACTAAATAAACAAGCGAGTTATTAAGCTTTTAGTTGTAGTAGGCCGTGGAATTTTCGTTTTTCAGCGATAACTCGAAAACGCTGGGGAATTTCGCGAAAATTTATTTGGATAACTCGCAGGGAATTTAATTCTGCACAAAAAACCTTGCATGCAAATTTTCGTACGGCGATTGTTTCCACAAGAAAATCGCAATTAAATCTCAATTTCTAACTTTCAGTTTTGTAAATTGCATTCGCGTAACGGTTTGTCTTTCCCACGTGTTTTCCGTGTATTTTAAAAATAAATCGCACCAGGAATTTGCCAAAAAAAAAATCGCGAATATCCGTCGACCTTGTCCCCCAAGAGCGCGCAAAACCCAAGGTCGCGGCGTGCGTTAATGTTTGCACACCGCAGACAAAAATTCGCAAAACAATTGACAGCCGGCCAAGAAAAATTACCCACGAAAAAAACGGCACGTGTCACTTGTGCCGGGTTAATTAAAGCGTGAATTATGAAACAAACGAAGGGGTTGTGTAAACGTCGTCACTTGTTTTTTATGTTTTCGCGATCGATATCGAAGCCAGAAAAATGGGTAGTTTAAATGGACTAGCGGAGCAAAGTCAAGGTTATACGAAATTTCACGAGGAATTTGAATTTGCAAAAATTTTGCTGATAGCTTGAAGGGTTCGCGAGATTTTGTGAAAAATGTGAATGCATGGCCTACTGCCCCGAAAATGTTTATGGGCGAAAAAATGATGATTTAAAAGGCTGAAGGACAAGCGAGGCTAGTCAAGGTTATGCAAAATTTCGCGAGGAATTTGAATATGCAAAAATTTTGCTGATAGCTTGAAGGGTTCGCGAGATTTTGCGGAAAATGTGAAGGCATGATCTACTGCGTCTGAATTGTTTAGGGGTGAAAAATGGATGAACTAGGAGGCTAAAGAACAAGTGGGGGAAGTCAAGGTTATGCAAAATTTCGCGTGGAATTTGTTTTTACAAAAAATTTTCGGATCGATTGAAGCGTTCGCGAGATTTCGCGGAAAATGTGGGAAATGCATAGCCTACTGCGCCTAAATTGTTTATGAGTGAAAAATGGATGGTCCAAAAGGCTAAAGGACAAGCGGGGGTAGTCAAGTTTATGCAAAATTTCGCGAAGAATTTGAATTTGCAAAAATTTCGCGGATTGCTTAAAGCGTTCGCGAGATTTCGAGGAAAATGTGGGAAATGCATGGCCTACTGCGCCTAAATTGTTTAGGGGTGAAAAATGGATGGTCCTAAAGGCTAAAGGACAAGCGGGGGTAGTCAACTTTATGCGAAATTTCGCAAGGAATTCGAATCTGCGAAAAGTTCGCGGGTCGCTTCAAGCGTTCGCGAGATTTCGATGAAAATGTGGAAAATGCATGGCCTACTGCGCCTAAATAGTTTAAGGATGAAAAATGGATGATCTAGAAGGCTAAAGAACATGCGGAAGTTGTCAGTTTTATGCGAAATTTCGCAAGGAATTCGAATCTGCAAAAATTTCGCGGATAGCCTGAAGGATTCGCGAGATTTCGCAGAAAATGTGAAATTAAATTTGTAAATTTAAAATTTTCGAACAGAAATAATTGACGTACGAAAATTAGCAATAACGATTTTCGGCGCAGAACTAAATTCCCTACAAATAATCTAAATAGGTTTTTGCAAAAATTTCGCGAATTCATCCGCAAAATCCTTTAAATCTGACAACAATTTACTTTTTCACATTTTTGACACAGAACCGCTTGCGTTGCAAAAATCTTCAATTAAGATTTTTCGCGCAGAATCAAATTCTCTGCAAAACATCTTAACAATTTTTCGCAAACCGACGGTAAACAAACGAATTATGACAGCTTTTCGTATATTCCTGCGGGATTTCCTGCTGCATGCACGCGACTGTACCCCGGCGCCAAAATCGATACCAAAACAACCGCGTCCGTCCGTCCGCCTACTCGAAAATCAATCGTCGCGTCCAGCAGGAGCTCTGACCTGCAGGATGACGACGAAGGTGCCATCCTTGCGCCAATCGCCGTGCGGCGCTAGGAAGGTCATGTACTTCTCCTCCGGCCGCGAGCGGATCCACTTCATGCTCGTGTTGAAGAAGCTGAACACGTGCGTCGCGAACGGCAGGTGATCCTTGTACAAATCCCGCAGCTTCGGCAGGTCCTCGTGCAGGATCGGCTGCAGGATATCCTCATCAAACGCCATCCTCTCCTCCTAAAATCACAAATCACATCAACTACTTTAAATCTTGCATCAAGTTTTAACAAAATCCGCTGGTGCATAAATTAACACCCGATTTCATCAAATTATTTCGCATAGTTCTACTCAATTTAGACCGCTCAAATTTTGCAGAGACTTACTCAGAACTCCAAAGTTTATCTGTGCCTAATTCTGTTGCAAAATCTGTTAGCTCCTTGTTATTGCAAATTTAGATATAATTGCAACAGGCTATTTCGCGTAGTTCCAGTCGAGTTGGATTAACCAAATTTTGCGGAGAGCAAACTAAAAACTCAGAGTTAGTCTGAGCCAAATTTTAGCAAAATCCGTTGAGTCGTGCGTCTTTAACAATTGTTATTGCAAATTTAGATTTTATTGCAACAAGCTATTTCGCGTAGTTCCAGTCGAGTTAGATTAACCAAATTTAGCGGAGAGCAAACTAAGGGCTCAGAGTTAGTCTGTGCCAAATTTTAGCAAAATCCGTTGGGTCGTGCGTCTTTAACAATTGTTATTGCAAATTTAGATTTTATTGCAAGAAGCTATTTCGCATAGTTCCAATCGAGTTAGATTAACCAAATTTAGCGGAGAGCAAACTAAGGACTCAGAGTTAGTCTGTGCCAAATTTTAGCAAAATCCGTAGGGTCGTGCGTCTTTAACAATTGTTATTGCAAATTTAGATTTTATTGCAAGAAGCTATTTCGTATAGTTCCAATCGAGTTAGATTAACCAAATTTAGCGGAGAGCAAACTAAGGGCTCAGAGTAAGTCTGTGCCAAATTTTAGCAAAAACAGTTGAGTCGTGCGTCTTTAACAATTGTTATTGCAAATTTAGATTTTATTGCAAGAAGCTATTTCGCATAGTTCCAATTGAGTTAGATTAACCAAATTTAGCGGAGAGCAAACTAAGGGCTCAGAGTTAGTCTGTGCCAAATTTTAGCAAAATCCGTTGGGTCGTGCGTCTTTAACAATTGTTATTGCAAATTTAGATTTTATTGCAAGAAGCTATTTCGCATAGTTCCAATCGAGTTAGATTACCAAAATTTAGCTGAGAGCAAACTAAGGGCTCAGAGTTAGTCTGTGCCAAATTTTAGCAAAAACAGTTGAGTCGTGCGTCTTTAACAATTGTTATTGCAAATTTAGATTTTATTGCAAGAAGCTATTTCGCATAGTTCCAATCGAGTTAGATTAACCAAATTTAGCGGAGAGCAAACTAAGGGCTCAGAGTAAGTCTGTGCCAAATTTTAGCAAAAACAGTTGAGTCGTGCGTCCTTAACAATTGTTATTGCAAATTTAGATTTTATTGCAAGAAGCTATTTTGCATAGTTCCAATCGAGTCAGATTAACCAAATTTAGCGGAGAGCAAACTAAGGGCTCAGAGTTAGTCTGTGCCAAATTTTAGCAAAAACAGTTGAGTCGTGCGTCTTTAACAATTGTTATTGCAAATTAGGATTTTATTGCAAGAAGCTATTTCGCGTAGTGCCAATCGAGTTAGATTAACCAAATTTTTTGGAGAGCAAACTAAGGGTTCAGAGTAAGTCTGTGCCAAATTTTAGCAAAAACAGTTGAGTCGTGCGTTTTTAACAATTGTTATTGCAAATTTAGATTTTATTGCAACTAGCTATTTCTCATAGTTCCAGTCGAGTTAGATTAACCAAATTTTGCGGAGAGCAAACTAAGGGCTCAGAGTTAGTCTGTGCCAAATTTTAGCAAAATCCGTTGGGTCGCGCGTCTTTAACAATTGTTATTGCAAATTTAGATTTTATTGCAAGAAGCTATTTCGCGTAGTGCCAATCGAGTTAGATAAACCAAATTTTGCGGAGAGCAAACTCAAAGCTCAGAGTTAGCCTGTGCCAAATTTTAGCATAAACAGTTGAGTCGTGAGTCTTTAACAATTGTTATTGCAAATTTAGATTTTATTGCAACTAGCTATTTCTCATAGTTCCAATCGAGTTAGATTACCCAAATTTAGCGGAGAGCAAACTAAGGGCTCAGAGTTAGTCTGTGCCAAATTTTAGCAAAATCCGTTGGGTCGTGCGTCTTTAACAATTGTTATTGCAAATTTAGGTGTTATTGCAAGAAGCAATTTCGCGTAGTGCCAATCGAGTTAGATTAACCAAATTTTGCGGAGAGCAAAATCAAAGCTCAGAGTTAGTCTGTGCCAAATTTTAGCAAAATCCGTTGAGTCGTGCGTCTTTAACAATTGTTATTGCAAATTTAGGTGTTATTGCAAGAAGCTATTTCGCGTAGTGCCAATCGAGTTAGATTAACCAAATTTTGCGGAGAGCAAAATCAAAGCTCAGAGTTAGTCTGTGCCAAATTTTAGCAAAATCCGTTGAGTCGTGCGTCTTTAACAATTGTTATTGCAAATTTAGGTGTTATTGCAAGAAGCTATTTCGCGTAGTGCCAATCGAGTTAGATTAACCAAATTTTGCGGAGAGCAAAATCAAAGCTCAGAGTTAGTCTGTGCCAAATTTTAGCAAAATCCGTTGAGTCGTGCGTCTTTAACAATTGTTATTGCAAATTTAGATTTTATTGCAAGAAGCTATTTCGCGTAGTGCCAATCGAGTTAGATTAACCAAATTTTGCGGAGAGCAAACTCAAAGCTCAGAGTTAGTCTGTGCCAAATGTTAGCAAAAACAGTTGAGTCGTGCGTCTTTAACAATTGTTATTGCAAATTTAGATTTTATTGCAAGAAGCTATTTCGTGTAGTGCCAATCGAGTTAGATTAACCAAATTTTGCGGAGAGCAAACTCAAAGCTCAGAGTTAGTCTGTGCCTAATTTTAGCAAAATCCGTTGGGTCGTGCGTCTTTAACAATTGTTATTCCAAATTTAGATTTTATTGCAAGAAGCTATTTCGCGTAGTGCCAATCTAGTTAGATTTACCAAATTTTGCGGAGAGCAAACTCAAAGCTCAGAGTTAGTCTGTGCCAAATTTTAGCAAAATCCGTTGGGTCGTGCGTCTTTAACAATTGTTATTGCAAATTTAGATTTTATTGCAAGAAGCTATTTCGCATAGTTCCAATCGAGTTAGATTAACCAAATTTAGCGGAGAGCAAACTAAGGGCTCAGAGTTAGTCTGTGCCAAATTTTAGCAAAATCCGTTGGGTCGTGCGTCTTTAACAATTGTTATTGCAAATTTAGGTGTTATTGCAAGAAGCTATTTCGCGTAGTGCCAATCGAGTTAGATTAACCAAATTTTGCGGAGAGCAAAATCAAAGCTCAGAGTTAGTCTGTGCCAAATTTTAGCAAAATCCGTTGAGTCGTGCGTCTTTAACAATTGTTATTGCAAATTTAGATTTTATTGCAAGAAGCTATTTCGCGTAGTGCCAATCGAGTTAGATTAACCAAATTTTGCGGAGAGCAAACTCAAAGCTCAGAGTTAGTTTGTGCCAAATTTTAGCAGAATCCGTTGGGTCGTGCGTCTTTAACAATTGTTATTCCAAATTTAGATTTTATTGCAAGAAGCTATTTCGCGTAGTGCCAATCGAGTTAGATTTACCAAATTTTGCGGAGAGCAAACTAAGAGCCCAGAGTTTGTGCCAAATTTTAGCAAAATCTGTTGACTCATGCGTCTTTAACAATTGTTATTGCAAATTTAGATTTTATTGCAACAAGCTATTTTGCATAGTTCCAATCGAGTTAGATTAACCAAATTTAGCGGAGAGCAAACTAAGGGCTCAGAGTTAGTCTGTGCCAAATTTTAGCAAAATCCGTTGGGTCGTGCGTCTTTAACAATTGTTATTGCAAATTTAGATTTTATTGCAACAAGCTATTTCGCGTAGTTCCAGTCGAGCTAGATTTACCAAATTTTGCGGAGAGCAAACTAAGAGCCCAGAGTTTGTGCCAAATTTTAGCAAAATCTGTTGACTCATGCGTCTTTAACAATTGTTATTGCAAATTTAGATTTTATTGCAACAAGCTATTTCGCATAGTTCCAATCGAGTTAGATTAACCAAATTTAGCGGAGAGCAAACTAAGGGCTCAGAGTTAGTCTGTGCCAAATTTTAGCAAAATCCGTTGGGTCGTGCGTCTTTAACAATTGTTATTGCAAATTTAGATTTTATTGCAACAAGCTATTTTGCATAGTTCCAATCGAGTTAGATTAACCAAATTTAGCGGAGAGCAAACTAAGGGCTCAGAGTTAGTCTGTGCCAAATTTTAGCAAAATCCGTTGGGTCGTGCGTCTTTAACAATTGTTATTGCAAATTTAGATTTTATTGCAACAAGCTATTTCGCATAGTTCCAATCGAGTTAGATTAACCAAATTTAGCGGAGAGCAAACTAAGGGCTCAGAGTTAGTCTGTGCCAAATTTTAGCAAAATCCGTTGGGGCGTGCGTCTTTAACAATTGTTATTGCAAATTTAGATTTTATTGCAAGAAGTTATTTCGCGTAGTTCCAGTCGAGTTAGATTAACGAAATTTTGCGGAGGGCAAGGTAAGAAATCAAAGTTAATCTGTGCACATTTTTAGCAAAATCCGTGTGTTCGGTCGTTAGTGAGGGCTAGTTAAAGTGAGTTTGCAAATTTAGAAAACAAAAGAAAATCGATGCGGTTTTCACCCTCACCTGACAATATTCACAGCACACTCACACAAAAAAATTCCACACGCACCGCCCGAAGATTAAACAAAAGAACAAATTATTCAAGGCACAGCATTTGTTTAAATATTTGTTTAAAACAAACAAAAAATTTGCGAAAAATCCGCGCGCTCCGGCGATTTATTTTCGAAATAAACAAACGAAAACGTGCACAGTTTTAGCGGAAAAACAGCCGAAACGCGGTGGTGAAACAAAAGACGGCGGCGACGTCGACGCCGTGCATTTTGCGAATAAAATGTTAGTGCGACGTTTGTGTTTTTTTTTTCTTCCCCGGTCGGTCGGGTGGCCCTAGCCCTCTTTGATCACTCGCATGCCACAAATCTATAAAATCAAGGCGGCCGTGCGCCGAATCCGATCTACAGAAACCTGCACACTTCCGAACCTCACGTCTCGACCAATCCGCTCCCTCCGCCGCGACACCTTCCACCAATCAACGTCCGTCTTCCTCTTTTCTGCGGCCCGAGGGACATCTGGCGTTTGCCTTTTGTTCTCCGACCTTCCAAGAAGTCGACCCTTCGCACCGATGCTTCCAAAACAAATTTCACAATACAAAAGAAATTCAATTCGCAACCTAGGTTATAGATTTAGATTCAATATCAAGTTAGTTAGTTATCAAGGTTTCAAGTGTCAAGTCGAAATTTGCTAAGTTTGGTAATTGTGCAAAAACTAGTTGGAGTAATTAATTTTCGCAAAAATATATGCAAACTAGATTAAATTGACTTTAATTCGGAAACCTAGCTTGTAGATTTAGACTTAATATTGAGTTAGTTATTAAGGTTTAAAGTGTAAAGTTGAAATTTGCAAAGTAAGTTTGGTTTTTAAATTATTGTGCAAAAACTAGTTGACGTAATTGATTTTTGCTAAAATATTTGCAAACTAGATTTAATTGGCTTTAATTCGCGACCTAGGTTGTAGATTTATACTTAATATTAAGTTAGTTATCAAGGTTTAAAGTGTGAAGTCGGAATTTGCAAAGTAAGTTTGGTTTATAAATCACTGTGCAAAAACTAGTTGGCGTAATTAATTTTTGCAAAAATATTTGCAAACTAGATAAAAGTTACTTTAATTCGCAACCTAGCTTGTAGATTTAGACTTAATATTAAGTTAGTTATCTAGGTTTAAATTGTGAAGTCGGAATTTGCAAAGTAAGTTTGGTTTAAAAATCACTGTGCAAAAACTAGTTGGAGTATTTGATTTTTTGCAAAAATATTTGCAAACTACATTAAATTGGCTTTAATTCGCGACCTAGGTTGTGGATTTAGACTTAATATTAAGTTAGTTATCAAGGTTTAAAGTGTGAAGTCGGAATTTGCAAAGTAAGTTTGGTTTATAAATCACTGTGCAAAAACTAGTTGGCGTAATTAATTTTTGCAAAAATATTTGCAAACTAGATAAAATTTACTTTAATTCGCAACCTAGCTTGTAGATTTAAACTTAATATTAAGTTAGTTATCAAGGTTTAAAGTGTGAAGTCGGAATTTGCAAAGTAAGTTGGGTTTATAAATCACTGTGCAAAAACTAGTTGGAGTATTTGATTTTTGCAAAAACATTTGCAAACTACATTAAATTGGCTTTAATTCGCGACCTAGGCTGTGGATTTAGATTTAATATTAAGTTAGTTATCTAGGTTTAAAGTGTGGACTTGAAATTTGCAAAGTAAGTTTGGTTTTTAAATTACTGTGCAAAAACTAGTTGACGTAATTGATTTTTGAAAAAATATTTGCAAACTAGATTTAGGCTTCAATTCGCGACCTAGGTTGTTGATTTAGACTTAATATTAAGTTAGTTACCAAGGTTTAAAGTGTGAAGTCGGAATTTGCAAAGTAAGTTTGGTTTATAAATCACTGTGCAAAACCTAGTTGGCGTAATTAATTTTTGCAAAAATATTTGCAAACTAGATAAAATTTACTTTAATTCGCAACCTAGCTTGTAGATTTAGACTTAATATTAAGTTAGTTATCAAGGTTTAAAGTGTGAAGTCGGAATTTGCAAAGTAAGTTTGGTTTATAAATCACTGTGCAAAAACTAGTTGGAGTATTTGATTTTTGCAAAAATATTTGCAAACTACATTAAATTGGCTTTAATTCGCGACCTAGGTTGTGGATTTAGATTTAATATTAAGTAAGTTATCAAGGTTTAAAGTGTGGACTTGAAATTTGCAAAGTAAGTTTGGTTTTTAAATTACTGTGCAAAAACTAGTTGACGTAATTGATTTTTGAAAAAATATTTACAAACCAGATTTAATTGGCTTTAATTCGCGACCTAGGTTGTAGATTTAGACTTAATATTAAGTTAGTTATTAAGGTTTAAAGTGTGAAGTCGGAATTTGCAAAGTAAGTTTGGTTTATAAATCACTGTGCAAAAACTAGTTGGCGTAATTAATTTTTGCAAAAATATTTGCAAACTAGATAAAATTTACTTTAATTCGCAACCTAGCTTGTAGATTTAGACTTAATATTAAGTTAGTTATCAAGGTTTAAGTTGTGAAGTCGAAATTTGCAAAGTAAGTTTGGTTTAAAAATCACTGTGCAAAAACTAGTTTGAGTATTTAATTTTTGCAAAAATATTTGTAAACTACATTAAATTGGCTTTAATTCGCGACCTAGGTTGTGGATTTAGACTTAATATTAAGTTAGTTATCAAGGTTTAAAGTGTGGACTTGAAATTTGCAAAGTAAGTTTGGTTTTTAAATTACTGTGCAAAAACTAGTTGACGTAATTGATTTTTGAAAAAATATTTGCAAACTAGATTTAATTGGCTTTAATTCGCGACCTAGGTTGTAGATTTAGACTTAATATTAAGTTAGTTATCAAGGTTTAAAATGTGAAGTCGGAATTTGCAAAGTAAGTTGGGTTTATAAATCACTGTGCAAAAACTAGTTGGCGCAATTAATTTTTGCAAAAATATTTGCAAACTAGATTAAGTTTACTTTATTTCGCAACCTAGCTTGTAGATTTAGACTTAATATTAAGTTAGTTATCAAGGTTTAAAATGTGAAGTCGGAATTTGCAAAGTAAGTTTGGTTTAAAAATCACTGTGCAAAAACTAGTTGCAGTATTTGATTTTTTCAAAAATATTTGCAAACTACATTAAATTGGCTTTAATTCGCGACCTAGGTTGTGGATTTAGACTAAATGTTAAGTTAGTTATCAAGGTTTAAAGTATGACATCGAAAATTCTCAGTAGCCATCTGAAGTTTAAGATATAATTTGCGACCATACTATGCGATCAAAACTACATAGAGTAGACTATATACTAGACTAGTCCACATAACCTATCTAGACTAGATTGACATTCATTTGTTTCACAAGTTATCAAGATTGAACAAATCCTGTTGAAACAATCGAGGAGAGAAGCCGGGTCTCCTGCTGAAACAAACGAACGGCGGAGCGGCTGCCTCCTGCTGAGTTCCTGCTGTCTATTTCTCGTCACCGCCGGTCCGTTTTTTTGCCGCAGCGGCCGAAAAATAGCTTAATTAGAGAGCGGCGGGAAAGTAAAAAATCCTGCAGTCCTGCGAGACGTATTTTTAGTGATGGACCAACGACCTCTAGACAAACCTAAAATTAGAGAAAAATTCATGGCCAACTAGGATCGAAACGAAATTAATCCAGTGGCCTCTGTCCGGTCGCCAGAAATAAACGACGATCCAACCCCCACGCCCGCTAAGTTTTTAAATAATTAGTCGAGTAATACACGCGCACTTGACCTAATTAGTCCACTAAAGTATTTAGAAAACACAATCGATTCAAGGAATTCCGTCGTCTCTTGTTATCTGATGGCAGACTAGATCGAAATCTAACGGCACACACGCGCTTCGCTCGTCAGCTGTTTCTTTTGCCGCGATGGTCTAGAAGGCTAAAGGACAAGCGGGGAAGGTCAAGGTTATGCAAAATTTCGCAAAGAATTTGAATTTGCAAAAATTTTGCGGATAGCTTGCAGGGTTCGCGAGATTTTGTGGAAAATGTGAAGGCATAATCTACTACATCCAAATTGTTTAGGGGTGAAAATTGGCTGATCTAATAGGCTACAGGAGAAGCGGGGAAGTCAGGGTTGTGCAAAATTTCGCGAGGAATTTGAATTTGCAAAAATTTCTCGGATAGCTTGCAGGATTCGCGAGATTTTGCGAAAAATATGAAGACATGAACTACTACATCCCAATTGTTTAGGGGTGAAAAATTGATGATCTAGAAGGCTAAAGGACAAGCGGGGACGTGTCAAGGTTATGCAAAATTTTGCCAGGAATTTAAATTTGCAAAAATTTTGCGGATAGCTTGCAGGGTCCACGAGATTTCGCGAAAAATGTGAAGGCGCACGATCTACTACATCCGAATTGTTTAGGGGTGAAAAGTGGATGATCTAGAAGGCTAAAGGACAAACGGGGAAGTCGAGGTTATGAAAAATTTCCCGAAAAATTTGAATTTGCAACAAATTTGCGGATAGCTAGCAGGGTTCGCGAAATTTCGCGGAAAATGTGAAGGCATGATCTACTACAACCAAATTGTTTAGGGATGAAAAATGGATGGTCTAGGAGGCTAAATGACAAGTGGGGAAGTCAAGGTTATGCAAAATTTTGCAAAGAATTTGAATTGGCAAAAATTTCGCGGATAGCTTGCACGGTTCGCGAGAATTTGCAGGAAATATGAAGGCATGATCTACTACATCCGAATTGTTTAGAGGTGAAAAATGGATGATCTAGAAGACGAAATGACAATCGGGGGAAGTCAAGGTTATGCAAAATTACGCGAGGAATTTGAATTTGCAAAAAATTCGCGGATACCTTGCAAGGTTCGCGAGATTTTTGCAGAAAATGTGAAGGCATGATCTAATACATCCGAATTGCTTAGAGGTGAAAAATGACTGTTCTAGAAGGCTAAAGGACCAGCGGGGGAAGTCAAGATTATGCGAAATTTAGCGAAGAAATTGAATTTGCAAAAATTTCGCGGATAGCTTGCAGGGTTCACGAGATTTTGCGGAAAATGTGAAGGCGCACGATCTACTACATCCGATTTGTTTAGGGGTGAAAAATGGGTGATCTAGAAGGCTAAAGGGCAAGCGGGGGAAGTCAGGGTTATGCAAAATTTTGCGAGGAATTAAAATTCGCAAAAATTTCGCTGATAGCTTGAAGGGTTTGTGAGATTTTACAGAAAATATGAAGGCACGATCTACTACATCCGAATTGTTTAGAGGTGAAAAATGGATGATCTAGAAGGCTAAATCACATGTACTACTCAATCTAGTAGGCTATATATAGTAGTAGGCTATGTTCAATCCAATAGGCTATATACTACCCCGTCTAATAGGCTATACTATTCAAAACTACTCAATCTAGTAGGCTATATACTACACAATCTAGTAGGCTATATACTACTCAATCTAGTAAGACATATACTACCCCGTATAATAGGCTATATACTACTCAATCCAGTAGGCTATATACTACTCAATCTAGTAGGCTATATATTGCTCAGTCTAATAGACTATATCCTACTCAATCTAGTAGGCTATGTACTACCCCGTCTAATAGGCTATAAACTACTCAATCTAGTAGGCTATATACTACTCAATCTAGTAGGCTATATACTACTCCGTCTAATAGGCTATTTACTACTCAATCTAATAGGCTGTATACTTCTCAATCTAGAAGGCTATTTACTACTCAGTCTATTAGGCTTTATACTATACTCAATCTAGTAGGCTATAAACTACTTAATCTAGTAGGCTATATACTACCCCGTCTAATAGGCTATAAACTACTCAATCTAGTTGGCTATATACTACTCAATCTAGTAGACTATACACTAACCAGTCTAATGGGCTATATACTATTCAATCTAGTAGGCTATATACTACTCAATCTAGTAGGTTATATACTACACTGTCTAATGGGCTATAAACTACTCAATCTAGTAGGCTATATACAACTCAATCTAGTAGGCTATGTACTACTCAGTCTAATAGACTATATACTACTCAATCTAGTAACCTATATACTACTCCGTCTAATAGGCTATATACTACTCAATCTAGTAGGCTATATACTACTCAATCTAGTAGACTATATACTACTCAGTCTAATGCTATATCCTACTCAATCTAATAGGCTATATACTACCCCGTCTAATAGGCTATAAACTACTCAATCTAGTAGGCTATATACTACTCAATCTAATAGGCTATATACTAATCAGTCTAATAAGCTATATACTATTCAATCTAGTAGGCTATATACTACTTAATCTAGTAGGTTATAAACTACACCGTCTAATAGGCTATAAACTACTCAATCTAGTAGGCTGTATACAACTCAATCTAGTAGGCTATGTACTACTCAGTCTAATAGACTATATACTACTCAATCTAGTAACCTATATACTACTCCGTCTAATAGGCTATATACTACTCAATCTAGTAGGCTATATACTACTCAATCTAGTAGGCTATATACTACTCAGTCTAATGCTATATCCTACTCAATCTAATAGGCTATATACTACCCCGTCTAATAGGCTATAAACTACTCAATCTAGAAGGCTATATACTACTCAATCTAGTAGGCTATATACTAATCAGTCTAATAAGCTATATACTATTCAATCTAGTAGGCTATATACTACTTAATCTAGTAGGTTATAAACTACACCGTCTAATAGGCTATAAACTACTCAATCTAGTAGGCTATATACAACTCAATCTAGTAGGCTATGTACTACTCAGTCTAATAGACTATATACTACTCAATCTAGTAACCTATATACTACTCCGTCTAATAGGCTATATACTACTCAATCTAGTAGGCTCTGTACTACTCAGTCTATTGCTATATCCTACTCAATCTTGTAGGCTATATACTACCCAGTCTAATAGGCTATAAACTACTAAATCTAGTAGGCTATATACTACGCAATCTAGTAGGCTATATACTAATCAGTCTAATAGGCTATATACCATTCAATCTAGTAGGCTCTGTACTACTCAATCTAGTAGGTTATATACTACACCGTCTAATAGGCTATAAACTACTCAATCTAGTAGGCTATATACAACTCAATCTTGTAGGCTATGTACTACTTAGTCTAATAGACTATATACTACTCAATCTAGTAACCTATATATTACTCCGTCTAATAGGCTATATACTACTCAATCTAGTAGGCTATATACTACTCAATCTAGAAGGCGATATACTACTCAGTCTAATAGGCTATATACTATTCAATTTAGTAGGCTAGTATACATATATATATATATATATATATATATATATATATATATATATATATATATATATATATATATACTACTCAGTCTAATAGGCAATATACTACTCAATCTAGTAGGCTATATACTACTCAGTCTAATAGGCTATACACTACTCAATCTAGTAGGCTAGTATATATATATATATATACTACTCAATCTAGTAGGCTATATACTACTCAGTCTAATAGGCTATACACTACTCAATCTAGTAGGCTATATTCTACTCAATCTATTAGGCTATATACTACTCAATCTAGTAGGCTATATACTACTTAGTCTAATAGGCTATATACTATACTAAATCTAGTAGGCTATATACTACTCAATCTAATAGGCTATATACTACTCAGTCTAATAGGCTATATACTACTCAATCTAGTAGGCTATATACTACTCAGTCTAATAGGCTATACACTACTCAATCTAGTAGGCTATATACTACTCAACTCAGTAGGCTATATACTACTCAATCTAGTAGGTTATATACTACACTGTCTAAGAGGCTATAAACTACTCAATCTAGTAGGCTATATACAACTCAATCTTGTAGGCTATGTACTACTCAGTCTAATAGACTATATACTACTCAATCTAGTAACCTATATACTACTCCGTCTAATAGGCTATATACTACTCAATCTAGTAGGCTATATACTACTCAATCTAGAAGGCGATATACTACTCAGTCTAATAGGCTGTATACTATACTAAATCTAGTAGGCTATATACTACTCAATCTAGTAGGCTATATACTACTCAGTCTAATAGGCTATATACTACTCAGTCTAATAGGCTATATACTACTCAGTCTAATAGGCTCTATACTACTCAATCTAGTAGGCTATATACTACTCAGTCTAATAGGATTTTACTATTCAATCTAGTAGGCTAGTATATATATATATATACTACTCAATGTAGTAGGCTATATACTACTCAGTCTAATAGGCTATATACTATACTCAATCTAGTAGGCTATATTCTACTTAATCTAGTAGGCTATATACTACTTAATCTAGTAGGCTATATACTACTTAGTCTAATAGGCTATACACTACTCAATCTAGAAGGCTATATACTACTCAATCTAATAGGCTATATACTACTCAGTCTTATAGGCTATATACTACTCAATCTATTAGGCTATATACTACTCAGTCTAATAGGCTATACACTACTCAATCTAGTAGGCTATATACTACTCCATCTAGTAGGCTATATACTACTTAATATAGTAGGCTATATAATACCCTGTATAATAGGCTATATACTACGCAATCTAGTAGGCTATATACTCTTCACTGTAATAGGATATATTCTAATAGACTATGTACAACGCAATCTAGTAGGCTAATACTACTCAGTTTAATAGGTTATATGCTATTCAACCCAGTAGGTTATATATTTGTCAAACTAGTAGGCTATATGCTAGTTGTTTGACAAGAATGTCAATTGTCTGACAAGAAATTGACGTTGGTTTGATAATTACGAGAAAAAGAATCAGAATTTTGACATTATTGTGATAAAAATGACAGTTGCTTGACAAGAACGTCAAAACTTTGACAGGAATGTTGTTTGATGAGAATGACAGTTGACTTTTTGTCTAAATGATTTTTTTTATTCAAAATGGCAGGTTATTCAACTTTAGTTTGACAAGGATAACAAAATTTTGATAAAAATTGGGACGTTAGTTTGACAAGAATATCAGTGGTTTGACAATAAATTGACGTTAGTTTGATAATAACGAGCAGAATTCAACAAAATGACGTTACTTTGATAAAAATGACAATTACTTGACTAGAACGTCAAAAGTTTGATAAGAACGCCAGTTTTTTTGTCAAAAATGGCAAAAGTTATTCAACTTTAGTTTGACAAAGACAACAAAAGTTTGATAAAAATTGGAACGTTAGTTTGACAAGAATGTTATGTTAGTAGGCTATATACTACTTAGTCTAATAGGCTATATACTATACTAAATCTAGTAGGCTATATACTACTCAATCTAATAGGCTATATACTACTCAGTCTAATAGGCTATATACTACTCAATCTAGTAGGCTATATACTACTCAGTCTAATAGGCTATACACTACTCAATCTAGTAGGCTATATACTACTCAACTCAGTAGGCTATATACTACTCAATCTAGTAGGTTATATACTACACTGTCTAAGAGGCTATAAACTACTCAATCTAGTAGGCTATATACAACTCAATCTTGTAGGCTATGTACTACTCAGTCTAATAGACTATATACTACTCAATCTAGTAACCTATATACTACTCCGTCTAATAGGCTATATACTACTCAATCTAGTAGGCTATATACTACTCAATCTAGAAGGCGATATACTACTCAGTCTAATAGGCTGTATACTATACTAAATCTAGTAGGCTATATACTACTCAATCTAGTAGGCTATATACTACTCAGTCTAATAGGCTATATACTACTCAGTCTAATAGGCTATATACTACTCAGTCTAATAGGCTCTATACTACTCAATCTAGTAGGCTATATACTACTCAGTCTAATAGGATTTTACTATTCAATCTAGTAGGCTAGTATATATATATATATACTACTCAATGTAGTAGGCTATATACTACTCAGTCTAATAGGCTATATACTATACTCAATCTAGTAGGCTATATTCTACTTAATCTAGTAGGCTATATACTACTTAATCTAGTAGGCTATATACTACTTAGTCTAATAGGCTATACACTACTCAATCTAGAAGGCTATATACTACTCAATCTAATAGGCTATATACTACTCAGTCTTATAGGCTATATACTACTCAATCTATTAGGCTATATACTACTCAGTCTAATAGGCTATACACTACTCAATCTAGTAGGCTATATACTACTCCATCTAGTAGGCTATATACTACTTAATATAGTAGGCTATATAATACCCTGTATAATAGGCTATATACTACGCAATCTAGTAGGCTATATACTCTTCACTGTAATAGGATATATTCTAATAGACTATGTACAACGCAATCTAGTAGGCTAATACTACTCAGTTTAATAGGTTATATGCTATTCAACCCAGTAGGTTATATATTTGTCAAACTAGTAGGCTATATGCTAGTTGTTTGACAAGAATGTCAATTGTCTGACAAGAAATTGACGTTGGTTTGATAATTACGAGAAAAAGAATCAGAATTTTGACATTATTGTGATAAAAATGACAGTTGCTTGACAAGAACGTCAAAACTTTGACAGGAATGTTGTTTGATGAGAATGACAGTTGACTTTTTGTCTAAATGATTTTTTTTATTCAAAATGGCAGGTTATTCAACTTTAGTTTGACAAGGATAACAAAATTTTGATAAAAATTGGGACGTTAGTTTGACAAGAATATCAGTGGTTTGACAATAAATTGACGTTAGTTTGATAATAACGAGCAGAATTCAACAAAATGACGTTACTTTGATAAAAATGACAATTACTTGACTAGAACGTCAAAAGTTTGATAAGAACGCCAGTTTTTTTGTCAAAAATGGCAAAAGTTATTCAACTTTAGTTTGACAAAGACAACAAAAGTTTGATAAAAATTGGAACGTTAGTTTGACAAGAATGTTAGCCGCTTGACAAGAAATTGAGGTTAGTTTGATAATAATGAGAAGTATGTCAAAAAAATGACGTTACTTTGATAAAAATGACAATTGCTTGACAAGAACGTTACAAGTTTGACAAGAATGACAGTTGTTTGATAAGAATGGCAGTTGTTAAAAAAAATTACAGTTTTTTGTCAAAAATGACCAGTTATTTAACTTTAGTTTGACAAGGATAACAAAAGTTTGTTAAAAATTAGGACGTTAGTTTGACAAGAATGGCAGTTGTTTGACAAGAAATTGAAGTTATTTTGATAATAAAGAGAAGAATGTCAAAACTATGACGCTACTTTGATAAAAATGACAATTGCTTGACAAACAAGAACGTCAAAAGTTTAAGAAAAATGACAGTTGTTTGATAAGAATGACAGTTGTTAAAAAAATGACAGTTTTTTGTCAAAAATGACAAATAGTTGTTCAACTTTAGTTTGACAATGATAACAAAAGTTTGATAAAAATTGGGACGTTAGTTTGACAAGAATGTCAGTGGTTTGACAATAAATTGAAGCTACTTTGATAATAACGAGAAGAATGTCAATAAATGACGTTACTTTGTTAAAAATGACAATTGCTTGAGAAAAACGTCAAAAGTTTGACAAGAAGGACAATTGTTTGATAAGAATGGCAGTTGTTTAAAAAAATGACAGTTTTTTTGTCAAAAATGAAATTGAAAAACAAAAAGTCAAAAGTTATTTAACTTTAGTTTGACAAAGATAAAAAATGTTTGATAAAAATTGGGACGTTAGTTTGACAAGAATGTTAGCCGTTTGACAAGAAATTGAGGTTAGTTTGATAATACCGAGAACAATGTGAAAAAAATGACGTTACTTTGATAAAAATAACAGTTGCTTGACAAGAACGTCAAAAGTTTGACAATAATGACAATCACATTGCTTTGATAAAAATGACAATTGCTTGATAATAACGTCTAAAGTTTTGAATTGTTTGACAAGAATGACATTTGTATGATAAGAATGACAGTTGTGAGAATAATGGAGGCAGTTTTTTTTGTCAAAATTGACAGGTTATTCAACTTTAGTTTGACTAGAATATCAAAAATTTGACAAGAATTTGACATTGGTTGGTTTGACAAAAGTGACTGTTTATAGACAAGAAACTGACGTTAGTTAGATAAGAATGACAATTGTTTAACTTTAGTTTGACAAAGATTTCAAAAATTTAACGTTGATTTGACAAAAGTGATAGTTTAATGACGAGAAACTGCCGTTGATTTGATAAAAATGACAATTGTTTAACTTTAGTTTGACAAGGATTACAAAAATTTGACGTTGATTTGACAAACGTGACAGTTTATAGACAAGAAACTGAACTTAGTTTGGTAAGAATGACAATTGTCAAACTTTAGTTTGACAAGAATTACCAAAATTTGACGTTGATTTGACAAAAGTGACAGTTTATTGACGAGAAACTGACGTTGGTTTGATAAGAATGACAGTTGTTTAACTGTAGTTTGACAAAAATTTGACGTTGATTTGACAAAAGTGACAGTTTATTCCCGAGAAATTATTCCCGTTGATTTGATAAAAATGACAATTGCTTAACTTTAGTTGGACAAGGATTTCAAAAATTTGACGTTGATTTGACAAAAGTGACAGTTTATTGACGAGAAACTGACGTTGGTTTGATAAAAGTGACAATTGTTTAACTTTAATTTGACAAAAATTTCACGTTGATTTGACAAAATGACAGTTTATTGAAGAGAAACTGACGTTATTGTGATAAGAATGACAATTGTTTAACTTTAGTTTGACAAGGATTACAAAACTTTGACGTTGGTTTGACAAACGTGACTTTTGTTTGACATTACCTTTGACAGCACCAATGACAGATTTTTGACATTAGCTTTGACAACATCAATGCAATTTTTTGACAATAGCTTTGACAGCATCTATGAATTTTTTGACATTACTCCACTTTTTTGACATAAGTTTTGTCAAATTTGACTGTAATTAGTTTAGAAATGGAACAAAAAGGCTATGACACAAGAAAATATTGTCGTTTACTTGATGTGCTTGACGGTTGTCGTTTGTTTCAAGGATTACAAAACTTTGACGTTGGTTTGTCAAACGTGACAGTTGTTTGACGTTACCTTTGACAGCACCAATGACAGTTTTTTAACATTAGCTTTGACAATATCAATGAGTTTTTTGACAATAGCTTTGACAGCATCAATGAGTTTTTTGACATTAAGTTTTGTCAAATTTGACTGTTATTTGTTTAGAAATGGAACAAAAAGGCTATGAAACATAAAAATAACGTTTATTTGATGCGCTTGACGGTTGCCGTTTGTTTCTCGCAACTTTTGTAGCAAATCTGCAACGAGAAAAATTAGCAATAATTGCGTTCTGTTTTTTTTGTTTTGTTTGGTTGGCATTACCTCCACGTCACACGTGACGTACAGCGAGTCCGTTTCCGGAAACCGGAAGGCGAGGAACGTGCCGTGTCGCAAAACCGTCGACGCATTCGCCAACTTTTCCCGTCTCCATTCCGAAATTTGCGCACCTTTGCCCCTACAACATTCGCAAATTTATAACAACATTTTCAAATTTATCACAACAACATTTGCAAATGTATAACAACATTTGAAAATTTATTTACAACATTTTCAAATTTATTACAACAACCATTGCGAATTTACAACATTTGCAAATGTATAACAACATTTGCGAATATATTTACAACATTTGCAAATTTATCACAATAACTTTTGCGAATTAACAACATTTGCAAATTTATTTACGACATTTGCGAATTTATTTACAACATTTGCAAATGTATAACAACATTTGTAAATTTATAACAACATTTGCAAATTTAACTCAACAACATTTGCAAATGTATAACAAAATTTGCGAATTTATTTACAACATTTGCAAATTTATCACAATAACTCTTGCGAATTATCAACATTTGCAAATGTGTAACAGCAACATTTGCAAATTTATAACAAGATTTGCAAATTTATTTACAACATTTGCAAATGTATAACAACAACATTTGCAAATTTATAACAACATTTGCAAATTTATAACAACATTTGCAAATTTAACACAACAACATTTGCGAATTTATTTACAACATTTGCAAATTTATCACAACTTTTGCGAATTAACAACATTTGCAAATGTATAACAACATTTGCAAATTTATAACAACATTTGCAAATTTATTTACAACATTTGCAAATGTTTAACAACAACATTTGCAAATGTATAACAATATTTGCAAATTTATAACAACAACATTTGCAAATGTATAACAACAACATTTGCAAATTTATAACAACATTTGCAAATTTATAACAACATTTGCAAATTTAACACAACAACATTTGCGAATTTATTTACAACATTTGCAAATTTATCACAACAACTCTTGCGAATTATCAACATTTGCAAATGTTTAACAACAACATTTGCAAATGTATAACAATATTTGCAAATTTATAACAACAACATTTGCAAATGTATAACAACAACATTTGCAAATTTATAACAACATTTGCAAATTTATTTACAACATTTGCAAATGTTTAACAACAACATTTGCAAATGTATAACAATATTTGCAAATTTATAACAACATTTGCAAATGTATAACAACAACATTTGCAAATTTATTTACAACATTTGCAAATTTATAACAAGATTTGCAAATTTATTTACAACATTTGCAAATGTATAACAACAACATTTGCAAATGTATAACAATATTTGCAAATTTATAACAACAACATTTGCAAATGTATAACAACAACATTTGCAAATTTATAACAACATTTGCAAATTTATAACAACATTTGCAAATTTAACACAACAACATTTGCGAATTTATTTACAACATTTGCAAATTTATCACAACTTTTGCGAATTAACAACATTTGCTAATGTATAACAACAACATTTGCAAATTTATAACAATAACATTTGCAAATTTAACACAACAACATTTGCAAATTTATTTACAACATTTGCAAATGTATAACAACAACATTTGTAAATTTATAACAACATTTGCAAATTTAACTCAACAACATTTGCAAATGTATAACAACATTTGCAAATTTATAACAACATTTGCAAATTTATTTACAACATTTGCAAATGTATAACAACAACATTTGCAAGTTTATAACAACATTTGCAAATTTATCACAACTTTTGCGAATTAACAACATTTGCAAATGTCTAACAACATTTGCAAATTTATAACAACATTTCCAAATTTATTTACAACATTTGCAAATGTATAACAACAACATTTGCAAGTTTATAACAACATTTGCAAATTTATCACAACTTTTGCGAATTAACAATATTTGCAAATGTATAACAACATTTGCAAATTTATAACAACATTTGCAAATTTATTTACAACATTTGCAAATGTATAACAACAACATTTGTAAATTTATAACAACATTTGCAAATTTAACTCAACAACATTTGCAAATGTATAACAACATTTGCGAATTTATTTACAACATTTGCAAATTTATCACAACAACTCTTGCGAATTAACAACATTTGCAAATGTATAACAACATTTGCGAATTTATTTACAACATTTGCAAATGTATAACAACATTTGCAAGTTTATAACAACATTTGCAAATTTATCACAAATTTTGCGAATTAACAACATTTGCAAATGTATAACAACATTTGCAAATTTATTTAGAACATTTACAAATGTATAACAACAACATTTGCAAATTTATAACAACATTTGAAAATTTAACACAACAACATTTGCGAATTTATTTACAACATTATCAAATTTATCACAACTTTTGCGAATTAACAACATTTGCAAATGTATAACAACATTTGCAAATTTATAACAACATTTGCAAATTTATTTACAACATTTGCAAATGTATAACAACAACATTTGTAAATTTATAACAACATTTGCAAATTTAACTCAACAACATTTGCAAATGTATAACAACATTTGCGAATTTATTTACAACATTTGCAAATTTATCACAACAACTCTTGCGAATTAACAACATTTGCAAATGTATAACAACATTTGCGAATTTATTTACAACATTTGCAAATGTATAACAACATTTGCAAGTTTATAACAACATTTGCAAATTTATCACAAATTTTGCGAATTAACAACATTTGCAAATGTATAACAACATTTGCAAATTTATTTAGAACATTTACAAATGTATAACAACAACATTTGCAAATTTATAACAACATTTGAAAATTTAACACAACAACATTTGCGAATTTATTTACAACATTATCAAATTTATCACAACTTTTGCGAATTAACAACATTTGCAAATGTATAACAACATTTGCAAATTTATAACAACATTTGCAAATTTATTTACAACATTTGCAAATGTATAACAACATTTACAAATTTATAACAACATTTGCAAATTTAACACAAAAACATTTGCGAATTTATTTACAACATTTGCAAATTTATCACAACTTTTGCGAATTAACAACATTTGCAAATGTATAACAACATTTGCAAATTTATAACAACATTTCCAAATTTATTTACAACATTTGCATATGTATAACAACAACATTTGCAAATGTACAACAACTTTTGCGAATTAACAACATTTGCAAATGTATAACAACAACATTTGCAAGTTTATAACAAGATTTGCAAATTTATTTACAACATTTGCAAATGTGTAACAACATTTGCAAATTTATAACAATATTTGCAAATTTAACACAACAACATTTGCGAATTTATTTACAACATTTGCAAATTTATCAGAACTTTTGCGAATTAACAACATTTGCAAATATATAACAATATTTGCAAATTTATAACAACAACATTTGCAAATGTATAACAACAACATTTGCAAATTTATAACAACATTTTCAAATTTAACTCAACAACATTTGCAAATGTATAACAACTTTTGCGAATTTATTTACAACATTTGCAAATTTATCACAACAACTCTTGCGAATTAACAACATTTGCAAATGTATAACAACATTTGCCAATTTATTTACAACATTTGCAAATTTATCACAACAACTCTTGCGAATTAACAACATTTGCAAATGTATAACAACATTTGCGAATTTATTTACAACATTTGCAAATTTATCACAACAACTCTTGCGAATTAACAACATTTGCAAATGTATAACAACAACATTTGCGAATTTATTTACAACATTTGCAAATTTAACACAACATTTGCAAATATATAACAACATTTGCAAATTTAAAACAACAACCATTGCGAATTTACAACACTTGCGAATTTATTTACAACATTTGCAAATGTATAGCAACAACGTTTGCAAATTTATAACAACATTTGCAAATTTATCTCAACAACATTTGCGAATTAGAAAATGTTGTTAATTCAGAAATGTTTAACAACATTTGCAAATGTATAACAACAACATTTGCAAATTTATAACAACAACCATTGCGAATTTACAACATTTGTAAAATGTATAACAACATTTGCAAATTTATCACAACAACATTTACGAATTAACAACATTTGCAAATGTATAACAACATTTGCAAATTTATAACAACAACGTTTGCGAATTTACAACAACATTAGCGAATATATTTACAACATTTGCAAATGTACAACAACAGCATTTGCAAATTTATCACGACAACATTTGCGGATTAACAACATTTGCAAATGTATAACAACATTTGCAAATGTATAACAACATTTGCAAATTTATAACAACAACGTTTGCGAATTTACAACAACATTTGCGAATTTATTTACAAAATTTGCAAATGTAACAACATTTGCAAATTTATAGCAACATTTGCGAATTTTTCACAGGAACTTTTGCGAATTAACAACATTTGCAAATGTATGACAACACTTGCGAATTTATTTACAACATTTTCAAATGTATAACAACAACATTTGCAAATTTATAACAACAGCCGTTGCGAGTTTCCAACATTTGCGAATTTATTTACAACATTTGCAAAAGTATAACAACAATATTTGCAAATTTATAACAACAATTGCAAATTTATCTCAACAACATTTGCGAATTAGAAAATGTTGTTAATTCACAAATGTATAACAACATTTGCGAATTTATATACAACATTTGCAAATGCATAAAAACAACATTTGCAAATTTATGACAACAACCACTGCAAATTTGCGAATTTATTTAAAACATTTGCAAATCTATAACAACACCGTTTGCGAATTTATAACCACATTTGTAAATTT
The DNA here is from genome assembly GCA_944588485.1 of Phosphuga atrata. Taxonomy (NCBI): domain Eukaryota; kingdom Metazoa; phylum Arthropoda; class Insecta; order Coleoptera; family Silphidae; genus Phosphuga; species Phosphuga atrata. The sequence continues at coordinate 29,525,643 of OX155906.1, forward strand.
ATTTACAACATTTGCAAATGTATAACAACAACATTTGCAAATTTATTAATAACAAGAATATTTGCAAATGTATCCCTCTCGAGCGAATGTGCGCACTCAATACATTCGTGCACCCAATTCCGCTCGCGTGCCCAATTGACAACTTACCGCCCTAGTTGCAAAATGCACTATCATCAATTTATAGCATTTGCGAATTTACCTTTTGTTTTTTTGCGCGGGATAGAGCGCCACCCGCCGCTCCGATCCCCCCGCCGCCTGCGAATCGTACGCGAAACAATCGACGACTCGCAGATCGTAAAACCCGCTGCGATCCCTCAACGCCACGACCACCGACAAACGCTCACCCACAGCCACCTCCCCAACAATCGGCAACAACTGTCACAAAAAGACAAAACGTCAAAAATTAACTATTTCAGTTGTCAAGAAACAATGACATATGTCAAAAATGACAGCTGTCAAGAATAATGATCGTTAAACAATGACATATATCAAGAACAGTGATCGTCAAGAATGACAGTTGTCAAGAATAATGATCGATTAAAATGACATAAGTCAAAAATAAAGATCGTTGTCAAGAATGATAGCTGACAAGAATAATGATCATTAACAATGACATATGTCAAGAAAAACAGCTGTCAAGAATAATGTTTGTGAAAAATAAATTATGTCAGGAACAATGATCGTCAAGAATGACAGCTGTCAAGAATAATGATCGTTAATAATGACATATGTCAAGAAAAATGATGTCAAGAATGACAGCTGTCAAGACTAATAATTGTTAAAAATGACATTTGTAAAGAACAATGATCGTCGTCAAGAATGACACCTGTCAAGAATAATGATCGTTAATAATGACATGTGTTAAGAATAATGATCGTTAATAATGACATGGGTCAAAAATAATGATCGTTAATAATGACATGTGTCAAGAATAATGATCTCAAGAATGACAGTTGTCAAGAATAATGATCGTTAAAAATGACACATGTCAAAAAAAAATGATCGTCAAGAATGACAATTGTCAAGACTAATAATTGTTAAAAATGACATATGCAAAGAACAATGATCGTCGTCAAGAATGACACCTGTCAAGAATAATCATCTTTAACAATGACATATGTCAAGAAAGAAAGCTGTCAAGAATGTATGTCATATTCATAGATGTCATAAATTATAGACGTCAAGAGTGATGAGTTGTCAAGAATGATCAATGTCAAAAATTATGAATATCAAGCTTGATAGACGTCAAAAATGATAAATGTCAAAATTCATAGATGTCAAGAATGATAAATATCAAGCTTCATGAATGTTAAGAATCACAGATGTCAACAAATTACTTTAGTCAAGAATGACAAATATCAAAAAATTACGGAACATATGAACATATGTCAAGAAAAATGATCGTCAAGAATGACAGCTGTCAAGACAAATAATTGTTAAAAATGACATATGTAAAGAACAATGATCGTCGTCAAGAATGACACCTGTCAAGAATAATGATCGTTAATAATGACATGTGTCAAGAATGATGATCGTCAAGAATGACAGTTGTCAAGAATGATGATCGTTAAAAATGACATATGTGAAGAAAAATGATCGTCAAGAATGAGAGTTGTCAAGACTAATAATTGTTAAAAATGACATATGTAAAGAACAATGATCGTCGTCAAGAATGACACCTGTCAAGAATAATGATCATTAACAATGACATATGTCAAGAAAGAAAGCTGTCAAGATTGTATGTCACATTCATAGATGTCATAAATTATGACGTCAAGAGTGATGAGTTGTCAAGAACGATAGATGTCAAAAATTATGAATATCAAGCTTGATAGACGTCAAAAATGATAAATGTCAAAATTCATAGATGTCAAGAATGATAAATATCAAGCTTTATAGATGTTAAGAATGACATATGTCAACAAATTACTGTAGTCAAGAATGACGAATGCCAAAAAATTACGGAAGTCAAGATTGACAGATGTCAGGAATAATAAGTATCAAGCTTGACAAATATCAAGATTCATAGATGTCAAAATGATAGATGTCAAAAATAATAAAATGTCAAGAATGATAAGATGTCAAAAATGATTGCTGTCAAAAATGATATATATTAAGCTTGATAGACGTCAAGAATGATAAATATCAAGCTTCATAGATGCTAAAAATGACAGATGTAAACAAATTACGGTAGTCAAAAATGACAGATATAAAAAAATGACGGTAGTCAAGAATGACAAATGTAAAAAACTTGCGATAATTAAGAATGAAAGATATCAAAAAATGACGGTAGTGAAAAATGACATATCAATAAATGACGGTATTCAAGAATAACAAATGTACAAAAAATACGTTAGTCAAGAATGATAGATGTCAAAAAATTATGGTAGTCAAGAATGACAGACGTCAAGAAAGTCAGATGTCAAAAAAAATACGGTAGTCAAAAATGACAGATATCAAAAAATGACGGTAGTCAAAGTCAAAAATGACATATCAATAAATGACGGTAGTTAAGAATGACAAATGTACAAAAAATACGGTAGTCAAGAATGACTAATGTACAAAAAATACGGTAGTCAAGAGTGACAAATGTTAATTATTAGGGTAGTCAAGCCTGACAGAAGTAAAGAAAGACAGATGTTAAAAAAATGACGGTAGTCAAAAATGACAGATATCAAAAAATGACGGTAGTCAAAAATGACAAATGTAAAAAAAATACGGTAGTCAAGAATGACAGATGTCAAAAAATTATGGTAGTCAAGAATGACAGACGTCAAGAAAGACAGATGTCAAAAAATATTTAATTGTAAAAAATGACAGATATCAAAAAATGACTGTAGTCAAAAATGACATATCATAAAATGACGGTAGTCAAGAATGACAAATCTAAAAAAAATTCGATAGTCAAGAATAACAGATGTCAAAAAATTATGGTAGTCAAGAATGACAGAAGTCAAGAAAGGCAGATGTTTAAAAAAATACGGTAGTCAAAAATGACAGATATAAAAAAATGACGGTAGTCAAAAATAATGACATTTCAAAAAATGACGGTAGTCAAGAATGACAAATGTAAAAAAAATACGGTAGTTAAGAATGACAGATACAACAAATAACGGTAGTCAAAAATGACATATAAAATGACGGTAGTCAAGAATGACAAATGTAAAAAACATACAGTAGTCAAGAATAACAGATGTCAAAAAATTACGGTAGTCAGGAATGACAGATGTCAAAAAATTATGGTAGTCAAGAATGATAGAAGTCAAGACAGATGTTAAAAAAAATACGGTAGTAAAACATGACAGATATCAAAAAATGGCGGTAGTCAAAAATGACATCAAAAAAATGATCTTAGTCAAGAATGACAAATGTAAAAAAAATTACGGTAGTCAAGAATGACAGATGTCAAAAAATTATGGTAGGCAAGAATGACAGACGTCAAGAAAGACAGATGTCAAAAAACTGCGGTAGTCAAAAATGACAGATGTCGAGCATGATAAAGAGCAAGATTGATCAATGTTAAGATTGACAGATATCAGTGTGGACAGGAATGACAAGAATATTTTATAGCTATTGTCAAAATAAAATGTTTTGGTTGTTTTCTTGATAGAAAACAACTGTCAGGATTGTCATTGTTGATACAATGACAACCCTGACAGTTGATATATGACAAACGTAAATCCACTGTCAAAACTATTTCTCCAATAAAAAACAAACAAATGTCAAAATAACATTAGTCATTTTAACGTTCTCTTACACAACGATCTTATACAATGACTATCCTGACAGTTGATATATGACAAACATAAATCAACTGTCAAAACTATTTCTCTATTAAAAAACAAAGCAATGTTAAAATGACATCAGTCATTTTGACGTTCTCTTAAACAATGATCTTATACAATGACAATCCTGACACTTGATATATGACAAACATAAATCAACTGTCAAAACTATTTCTCCATTAAAAAACAAAGCAATGTCAAAATGACATCAGTCATTTTGACGTTCTCTTACACAATGATCTTATATAATGACAATCCTGACACTTGATATATGACAAACATAAATCAACTGTCAAAACTATTTCTCCATTAAAAAACAAAGTAATGTCAAAATGACATCAGTCATTATGACGTTCTCTTACGTTTGGATATTGTCCGAGTTGTATGTCCATCCAACAAGCGATGGGCGTTTTGGAGAGCGGCACATTGAAGCTTTGATAGTTCCTGTCAGCTGTCACTCTGACAGTCGCCGGACTGTCACTTTGAACATACTAGAAAAAGTGTCATATTAATTTTACAAAATGACAAAAACAGATAAATTACAGCAGGAAGCCTCAGCTTTAAACGAGTGTCAAAGTCATTTCGATTCCTGCTGGATAAAAAGTGTCAAATTATTTTTGCGAAATGACAACGGATTTTCCTGCGGGTTTTGTTAAATTACAGCAGGAAGTCTTAGCTTTAAATAAGTGTCAAAGGCAATCCGATTCCTGCTGGATAAAAAGTGTCAAATTAGTTTTGTGAAATGACAACGGATATTCCTGCGGTTTTCGTTAAATTACAGTAGGAAGTCTCAGCGTGAAATGAGTGTCAAAGGCATTCCGATTCCTGCTGCATAAAAAGTGTCAATTTAGTTTTGCGAATTGACCACGGATTTATTTTCTGTTTTCGTTAAACTTCGGCAGGAAGTCTCAGGTTTACACGAGTGTCAACGTCGTTTCGATTCCTGCTGAGTAAAAAGTGTCAAATTAGTTTTGCGAATTGACAACGGATTTTCCTGCGGTTTTCGTTAAGTTACAGCAGGAAGTCTTAGTCTTAGATGAGTGTCAAATTAGTTTCGATTCCTGCTGCATAAATAGTGTCAAATTAGTTCCTGCTGATTAAAAAGTGTCAATTTAGTTTTGCGAATTGACAACGGATTTTCCTGCTGTTTTTGTTAAATTACTGCAGGAAGTCTTAGCTTTAAATGAGTGTCAAAGACATTCCAATTCCTGCTGGATAAAAAGTGTCAAATTTGTTTAGCGAATTGACAACGGATTTTCCTGCGGTTTTCGTTAAACTACGGCAGGAAGTCTCAGGTTTACAGGAGTGTCAACGTCGTTTCGATTCCTGCTAGATAAAAAGTGACAAATTAGTTTTGCGAAATGACAACGGAATTTCCTGCGGTTTTCGTTATATTACAGTAGGAAGTCTCAGCGTTAAATGAGTGTCAAAGGCATTCCGATTCCTACTGGATAAAAAGTGTCAAATTAGATTTATGAAATGACAAAGGATTTTCCTGCGGTTAAACTACAACAGGAAGTCTCAGGTTTATACGAGTGTCAAAGTTATTTAGATTCCTGCTGGATAAAAAGTGTCAAATTAGTTTTGCGAATTGACAACGGACTTTCCTGCGGTTTTTGTTAAATTACAGCAGGAAATCTCAGCTTTAAATGAGTGTCAAAGTCCTTTCGATTCCTGCTGGAAAAAAGAGACAAATTAGTTTTATAAAATGACAACGGATATTCCTGCGGTTTTCGTTAAATTACAGTAGGAAGTCTCGGCGTTAAATGAGTGTCAAAGGCATTTAGATTCCTGGTGGATAAAAATGTCAAATTAGTTTTGCGAAATGACAACGGATTTTCCTGCGGTTTTCGTTAAATTCCAGCAGGAAGTCTCAACTTTAGACGAGTGTCATAGGCATTCCTGCTGGACAAAAAGTGTCAAATTAGTTTTGTGAAATGATAACGGATTTTCCTGCGGTTTTCGTTAAATTCCAGCAGGAAGTCTCAGCTTTCAACGAGTGTCAAAGTCATTTCGATTCCTGCTAGATAAAAAGTGTCAAATTAGTTTTATGAAATGACAACGGATTTTCCTGCGGTTTACGTTAAATTTTAGCAGGAAGTTTCGGATTTTAGTGAGTGCCAAGGTCGTTTCGATTCCTGCTGAATAAATAGCAGGATTATGCGTGGAAAGTTCAAACAAAAGCGCGTTTCTTGCAAATTATAGAGCGTGGGGCAGTTAAGTTTAAACGAGTGTAGGTTTGAAACAAACGAAGGCAGAAAGTTGGAACAAGTTGCCATCAGCAGAAATTGTTTTGTATTTCTTACCGAAATCAGCAGGAGCAGCAGCGTCCACCTCACGTCCATGTTTGAACAACTCTAGGTTTACTAATAAAGTTAATTAGCTCTCGCGGTTTTGTTCAATTGTTCCTCAATACCGCACAGCAAACAACCTTGCAATTTGTTTTCGCACACTTGAGATTTAGCAGAAACCGTGTCAATACGAACCAAATCGGAGCGGCGACATTGCACGCATCTAAATCGATGTGTGCGACACTAAACCGTCTTTATTTGTTTTCCCAGATTTCACTTTTTTGAGAAAGTTCCTATTTTTTGTTTGACTGTGTCAAATCTGACGGTCAGATTATTATGTCAAATGTGGCAGGTAATTTAAGATAAACTGTCAAATTTGACTTATCTGTCCTATTTAATATATCTATTTAATGTGGCATATCTATTTGTCTAATTTGACTTATCTGTCTAATTTGACAGATCTGTCGGTGTTATTTGTATCTGCCTAATCTGACATATCTTAGATTAGAGAGACAGATATGTCGGTTTTGGCAGATATGTCAGATTGGGAAGATAAGTCAGATTAAAGAGGCAGATATGTCAGTTTTGGCAGATATGTCATATTAGGCAGATAAGTCATATTAGACAGACAGATAAGTCAAATTGGGCAGATATGTCAGATTAGGCAGATATGTCAGATTAGGTAGATATGTTAGATTAGGCAGATATATCAGATTCGACAGATATGCTAGTGTAGGCAGATACGTCAGATTAGGTAAATATGTCAGATTGGGCAGATATGTCAGATTAGACAGACAGGTATGTCAAATTAGACAGATATGCCAGTTTGGGCAGTTATATCAGATTGGGCAGATAAGTCAGATTAAAGAGACAGATGATATGTCAGTTTTGGCAGATATGTCAGATTAGGCAGATAAGTCATATTAGACAGACAGATAAGTCAAATTGGGTAGATATGTCAGATTAGGTCGATATGTTAGATTAGGCAGATATATCAGATTCGACAGATATGTTAGTGTAGGCAGATATATCAGATTAGGTAGATATGTCAGATTAGGCAGATATGTCAGATTAGACAGACAGGTATGTCAAATTAGACAGATATGCCAGTTTGGGCAGTTATATCAGATTGGGCAGATAAGTCAGATTAAAGAGACAGATGATATGTCAGTTTTGGCAGATATGTCAGATTAGGCAGATAAGTCATATTAGACAGACAGATAAGTCAAATTGGGTAGATATGTCAGATTAGGTCGATATGTTAGATTAGGCAGATATATCAGATTCGACAGATATGTTAGTGTAGGCAGATATATCAGATTAGGTAGATATGTCAGATTAGGCAGATATGTCAGATTAGACAGACAGGTATGTCAAATTAGACAGATATGCCAGTTTGGGCAGTTATGTCAGATTGGGCAGATAAGTCAGATTAAAGAGACAAATATGTCAGTTTTGGCAGATATATCAGATTAGGCAGATAAGTCATATTAGACAGACAGATAAGTCAAATTGGGCAGATATGTCAGATTAGGTAGATATGTAAGATTAGGCAGATATATCAGATTCGACAGATATGCTAGTGTAGGCAGATACGTCAGATTAGGTAAATATGTCAGATTGGGCAGATATGTCAGATTAGACAGACAGGTATGTCAAATTAGACAGATATGCCAGTTTGGGCAGTTATGTCAGATTGGGCAGATAAGTCAGATTAAAGAGACAGATATGTCAGTTTTGGCAGATATATCAGATTAGGCAGATAAGTCATATTAGACAGACAGATAAGTCAAATTTGGCAGATATGTCAGATTAGGTAGATATGTTAGATTAGGCAAATATATCAGATTCGACAGATATGGCAGTGTAGGCAGATATGTCACATTAGGCAGATAAGTCAGATTAAAGAGACAGATATGTTAGTTTAGATAGATATGTCAGATTAGACAGATAGATATGGAAAATTAGACAGATATGTCAGATTAAGCAGATATGTCACATTAGGCAGATAAGTCAGAAAACACAGATATGTCGGATTAGGTTAGGCAAAAATTGTTTTTATCCTGTACCTAACCTAATCCGACACATCTGTCTAATTTGACATAGCTGTCTTTTCTGACTTATCTGCCTAATGTGACATATCTGCGTAATCTGACATATCTGTCTAATTTGCTATATCTCTCTGTGTAATTTGACATATCTATCTAAACTAACATATCTGTCTCTTTAATCTGACTTATCTGCCTATTCTGACATATCTGCCTACACTGCCATATCTGTCTAATTTGATATATCTGCCTTACCTAATCTGACATATCTGCCTTATCTGGCTTATCTGTCTGTCTAATCTGACCTATCTGACATATCTGCCAAAACTGAAATATCTGTCTCTTTAATCTGACTTATCTGCTAAAACTTGCATTTGTCTAATTTGCCATATTTGTCTGTAAAATCTTACATATGTGCCTAATCTGACATAGCTACCTAATCTGACATATCTGTCTAATTTGATTTATCTGTCTGTCCAATCTGACTTATCTGCCTAATCTGACATATCTGCGAAAACTGACATCTGTCTCTTTAAACTGACTTATCTGCCTAAACTGGCATATCTGTCTAATTTGTCATACCTGTCTGCTAATATTACATATCTGCCTAATCTGACATATCAACTTAATTTGACATATCTAATTCGATTTATCTGTCTGTCTAATCTGACTTATCTGCCTAATCTGAAATATACCTGATTATCTGTATTGATACCTGATTATCTGACATCTGTAATATACCTGATTAGACATACCTCTGTCTGTCTAATCTTACATATCTGCCTAATCTGACATATCTACTTAATATGACATATCTGTCTAATTAGATTTATCCTTCTGTCTAATCTGACTTATCTGCCTAATCTAAAACTGGCAAATCTGTCTAACTGTCCGTCTAATCTTACATATCGGCCTAATCTGACATATCTACCTAATCTGACATATCTGTCTGTCTAATCTGACTTATCTGCCTAATCTGATATATCTGCCTAATTTGACATATCTGCCAAAACTGGCATGTCTGTCTCTCTAATCTGACTTATATGCCTAATCTGACATATCTGCCAAAACTGATATACTTGTCTGTCTAATCTGACATATCTGCCAAAACTGGCATATCTGTCTCTCTAATCTGACTTATATACCTAATCTGACAAATCTGCCAAAACTTACATATGTCAGTCTAATCTTACATATCTGCCTAATCTGACATATCTACCTAATCTGACATATCTGTCCAATTCGATTTATCTGTCTGTCTAATCTGACTTATCTGCCTAATCTGAAATATACCTGATTATCTGTATTGATACCTGATTATCTGACATATCTGTAATATACCTGATTAGACGTACATGTCTGTCTAATCATACATATCTGCCTAATCTGACATATCTACTTAATCTGACATATCTGTCTAATTAGATTTATCCTTCTGTCTAATCTGACATCTGCCTAATCTGACATATATGCCAAAACTGGCAAATCTGTCTAACTGTCTGTCTATTCTTACATATCTGCCTAATCTGATATATCTGTCTGTCTAATCTGCCTAATCTGACATATCTGCCAAAACTGGCATGTCTGTCTCTCTAATCTGACTTATATGCCTAATCTAACATATCTGCCAAAACTGGCATGTCTGTCTCTCTAATCTGACTTATATGCCTAATCTGACATATCTGCCAAAACTGACATATCTGTTCCTTTAATCTGACTTATATGCCTAATCTGACATATCTGCCAAAACTGATATACTTGTCTGTCTAATCTGCCTTATCTGACATATCTGCCAAAACTGGCATATCTGTCTCTCTAATCTGACTTATTTGCCTAATCTGACAAATCTGCCAAAACTTACATATCTGTCAGTCTAATCTTACTTATCTGCCTAATCTGACATATCTACCTAATCTGACATATCTGTCCAATTCGATTTATCTGTCTGTCTAATTTGACTTATCTGCCTAATCTGAAATATACCTGATTATCTGTATTGATACCTGATTATCTGACAAATCTGTAATATACCTGATTAGACGTACATGTCTGTCTAATGATACATATCTGCCTAATCTGATATATCTACTTAATCTGACATATCTATCTAATTAGATTTATCCTTCTGTCTAATCTGACATCTGCCTAATCTGACATATATGCCAAAACTGGCAAATCTGTCTAACTGTCTGTCTATTCTTACATATCTGCCTAATCTGACATATCTACCTAATCTGACATATCTGTCTGTCTAATCTGCCTAATCTGACATATCTGCCAAAACTGGCATGTCTGTCTCTCTAATCTGACTTATATGCCTAATCTCACATATCTGCCAAAACTGATATATCTGTCCCTTTAATTTGACTTATATGCCTAATCTCACATATCTGCCAAAACTGGCATATCTGTCTCTCTAATCTGACTTATATGCCTAATCTGACATATCTGCCAAAACTGACATATCTGTCTTTTTAATCTGACTTATATGCCTAATCTGACATATCTGCCAAAGCTGACATATCTGTCAGTCTAATCTTACATATCTGCCTAATCTTACATATCTACCTAATCTGACATATCCGTCCAATTCGATTTATCTGTGTGTCAAATCTGACTTATCTGCATAATCTGACATATCTGCCAAAACTGGCATATCCGTCTCTGTAATCTGACATATACGACTAATCTGATAGTCTGCCAAAACTAAGATATCTGTCTCTTTATTCTGACTTATCTGCGCAATCTGACAATTCTGCTTAAACTAGCATATCTGTCTAATTTGCCATACCTGTCTGTCTAATATTACATGTCTGGCTAATCTAATCTGACATATTTGTCTAATTTGATATATCTGTCTGTCTAATGTGACTTATCTGCATAATCTGACATATCTGCCAAAACTATCATATCTGTCTCTCTAATCTGACATATCTGCCAAAACTGACATGTCTATCTCTTTAATCTGAGTTATATGCCTAATCTGACATATCTGCCAAAACTGACATATCTGTCAGTCTAATCTTACATATCTGCTTAATCTGACATATCTACCTAATCTGACATATCTGTCCAATTCGATTTATCTGTCTGTCTAATCTGACATCTGCATAATCTGACATATCTGCCAAAACTGACTTATCTGTCTCTTTAGTCTGACTTACCTGCCCAATCTGACAATTCTGCTTAAACTGGCATATCTGCCCAATCTGACAATTCTGATTAAACTGGCATATCTGTCTGTCTAATCTTACATATCTGCCTAATCTGACATATCTACCTAATCTGTCTAATTTGATTTATCTGTCTGTCTTATCTGACTTGTCTGCATAATCTGACAAATCTGTCAAAACTGGCATATCTGTCTCTCTAATCTGACTTATATGCCTAATCTGACATATCTGCCAAAACTGGCATATCTGTCTCTCTAATCTGACATAATACATAACTGTCAAAACTGACATGTCTATCTCTTTAATCTGACTTATATGCTTTGCCAATGCCATTGGCCTATGCCAATCTGACATATTTTCCAAAACTGACATATATGTCAGTCTAATCTTACATATCTGCCAAAACTGGCATATTTGTCAGTCTAATCTTACATATCTGCCTAATCTGACATATTTACCTAATCTGACATATCTGTCTAATTCGATTTATCTGTCTGTCTAATCTGACTTATCTGCCTAATCTGACATATCTGTCAAAACTGGCATATCTGTCTCTCTAATCTGACTTATATGCCTAATCTGACATATCTGCCAAAACTGACATATCTGTCTCTTTAATCTCACTTATATGCCTACCTGTCACTCTAATATGCCTAATCTGACATATCTGCCTAAACTGGCATTTCTATCAAATTTGACATACCTGTCTGTCTAAGTGGTTTAGGGGAAGCTTTCACTAAACCCCCTATTCCACTTTGGCTTTTCTTAGTATGCCCCACTCCGGTATTTTGCATTCAGTCAGGATGGGCAACCCGGACTGTTAGTGAAAACCGCCCTAGTTGTCGCTTCTCCTACCAGGATTCAAACCCGGGTCTCCCTCATTGAAAGGAGGGTGTGTTCTCAACTACACTACCGAGGAGGACAATACCTGTTTGTCTAATCTGACATATCTGCTTAATCTGACATATCTACCTAATCTGACATATCTGTCTAATTTGACATATCTTTTGCTACTTATTTGCCTAATCTGATATATCTGCCCAAACTAATATATCTGTCTAATTTGACATATCTGTCTGTCTAATCTGACATATCTGCCTAATCTACCATATCTGTCTAATTTGACATATCTGCCTAATTTGACAGATATGCCAAATCAGTCATATCTGCATAATTTGACCGATATGCAAAATCTGTCATATCTGTCTAATTTGACAGATACGTAAAATCTGCAATATCCGCCTAATTTGACAGATATGCTAAATCTGTCATGTCTGCATAATTTGACAGATATGCAAAATCTGTCATATCTTCCTAATTTGACAGATATGTCAAATCTGTCACATCTGTCTAATTTGACAGATATGCCAAATTTGTCACATCTACCTAATTTGACAGATATGTCAAATCTGCCACATCTACCTAATTTGACAGATATGCCAAACCTGCCACATCTGCCTAATTTGACAGATATGCCAAATCTGTCACCTGGTTTGCACCTAATTTGGCACCTGGATAAATAAAACAAAACACGCATCTAACTATGAACCCTTGTCTATATTTCTGCATAAATTATAATTTTTTTTGCGAATGTCTACTTGGTGGAAGAGCGCGTCCTTTTGTTCCACGAGTAAATCTCCGCGTAGCTTTTGTGGCGCATGGGCTTGGCCGTGGCCTCCTGCACGAACCATTGCCACCCGTTCTTCTCGCAGAAGGCGATGGCCTCCTCTTTGCTCGAAAACTGAACCGACATGCACGACAACGGATCCCCACTAAAAAAAAAAACTATTTCTAAACGGCGTTTCGAAATTATTTTTTGTGCAAGAACGAGTACGAATGAACAAATTTTAAAAAGATATACCCAAAATAGATTCAATTATCTTTAATTTAAGACCAAGTTTATATTTCTAGACTTAATACTAAGTTAGTTATCGAGGTTTAAAGTTTGAAGACGCACTTTTAAACTTCAGCTGAATAAGCAACTTTTAAACCTCGATAACTCGCTTAATACTAAATCGAAGCTACCCAAACAAGTCTCAAATTAAGCTTGGCTTCAACTAGTTTACTAATCCGTTTCAAGCTTTTAAATCGGTCAAGCAATCTTTGAGGTATTAACGTTTAAGTGAAACTACTTTTTTTTCCAAGGCCAACTTGTTTACTAGCTCAATATTAGGCCCAAATCTACAAACTGGGTTGCGAATTAAAACCAATTTAATCTAGTTTGCGAAACTTTTTGCAAAAATTAATTCGCACCACTAGTTTTCGCACGGTTATCAAAAAACCAAACCTAGTTTTCAAATTTCTACTGCATATTTTAAACCTTGATGACTAAGTCCTCACCTCGAAGTCCATCCCATTAAGGGATTCTCCCAACGCTCCCTGTTATCGAACTCCATTTCCCAGTGGGATATGTTATCCGTGCCACTTTGCATGGCATTCTTGGGAGGAATGAAAATCCTGACCCTCCTGCCTTTTATATGCTCCTCGGGAACTCCTGTGATTGGAGAGATATCCGACTAAAACCAAAGTTTAAACCTTGAAAACTCACTTTTGATACTATCAATCTAAACGTCTTATCCCCGCCCTACACGCTACAGTCTACTGACTTTCGAAGTGGTTCAGGGGAAACTCTCACTAAACCCCCTATCCACCTTGGCTTTAAGTATGCGCCACCCTGGTATCACCACCCTTTGCATTCATTCAGGGTGGGCAGCCCAGACGGTTAATGAAAATCGCCCTAGTTTTTGTCTCCCCGACCAGGATTCGAACCCGGGTCTCTCGCATTGATGCTACAGTCTACCAGAGAGGTTGCATGTGCAGGTCAACCGTACCCAAGAAACTGCACAGGTCAATTCCTACACACGCTCTGGTCTACCTGCACAGGTCAATTCCTACACACGCTCTGGTCTACCTGCACAGGTAGACCTCTCCGTTGGACCGTTATGTGTATGGTGGGCAATAAATTAACATCAAGTCTAAATCTATAAGTGAGGGCTTAAATTAAAGCGAGTTTAATCTATCCGGGAAATTACGCTCTTTCGCACGGTTTTACTTACAGGTCCTTCGATGGTGATGTAGCCTTGCAGCTTTGTACGCTGGTCTGCTTCCTCTGGCTCGAGCAGGGCAACGTCGTTCTTGATCGGGGCATTGCGAAAACCTTTCGCCAATGACCTGGAAAATTGGCAAAGAGCTAAGTTATTACGGATTTAAGATCAAGCTCGTCGTGATAGCAACAAACGACGAGGACAAGCTGCAACAAACGCCAACTTTCCTGTTGGGAAACAGAAAAGTTATTCGGTTACATAACCTATAAGTTATATAAGCCAATTTCTTCTGAATTTGTTTGTAATTAGGTTTGACTCACCAATTCGCGCTGGCTCTACTCGCCAAAGCTCGCGATTTCAGCAACAACGAAGCCATTTCAGGCTCTTAAACACTCGCAATAATATTCGCAAGAATTTTTTGACGTTTCAACCAAATGTCAAAATTCAGCTTCATAGGCAACCAAACAAGCAGAGGTCTAATACTATAAGAATATTTTTATTTTTTTTTGTGCACTAAAGGGGCCTACAAACGATCAACATGGTTGTTCAAATGCAGTGCTGAAGTTTTTGTTGAACGAAGTTCATCCAAATGTCAAAATTCAATAGGCAACCAAACAAGCAGAGCTGTAATAATATAAGAATATTTTTGTTTTTATGTTCAAATTTAAAGGGGCCTACAGACGATCAAATTGGTTGGTCAAAGATTTTGTTTTTGAAAACCTACAGACGTTCAACAAACACTTCAACCCTGCATGTTGATCGTCTGTAGGCCCCTTAACAGAATTAAATTGCAATTTTGCAAAGATATTCGCAAACTAGTTTATATAATCTTTAATTTAAGACGGAGTTTGTATATTTCCACTAAATATTAAGTAAACCAAGGTTTAAAATGTGCGGTTAGAAATTTGAAAACCAGGTTTGGTTTTTTGATAACTGTGCGAAAACTAGTTGTGCAAATTAATTTTTGCAAAAATATTCGCAAACTAGATTAAATTGGTTTTAATTCGCGACATTGTTTGTAGATTTGGACCTAATATTAAGCTAGTAAACAAGGTTTGAAATTTCAAGTCTAAGTTGGCCATGGAAAAAAAAGTAGTTCCACTTAATCGTTAATAACTCAAACATTACTTGACCGATTTCAAAGCTTGATACGGATTAGTAAACTAGATGAAGTCAAGCTTAATTCGAGACTTGTTTGTGTAGCTTGGATTTAGTATTAAGCGAGTTGTTGTGGTTTAAAAGTTGCCTATTCAGCTGAAGTTTAAAAGTGCGTCTTCAGACTTTAAACCTTGATAACTAACTTAATATTTAGTCTAGAAATATAAGCCAGGTCTTAAATTAAAGATAATTGCATCTAGTTTGAGAATATCTTTGCAAAATTTGTTTACTTCTACTAGTTTTTGCACAAAAAAGAAAACAAAAAAATTTTCTGAAACCGGAAAAATGAGAATTTGAAAAACTGTGTTAATTTGTGAATTTGGATTTAATATTACGTTAGTTATCAAGGTGTAAAGTCTGCGGCAGAACTTTGAAAACTTAGTTTGGTTTTTTGATAACTGTGCGAAAACTAGTTGTGCAAATTATTTTTTGCAAAAAGATTCACAAACTAGATTAAATTGGTTTTAATTCGCGACATAGTTTGTAGATTTGCGCCTAATATTAATCTAGTAAACAAGGTTTAAAGTTTCAAGTCTAAGTTGGCTTTGGAAAAAAAGTAGTTTCACTTAAACGTTAATAACTCAAAGATTACTTGACCGATTTCAAAGCTTGAAACGGATTAGTAAATCCAAAATAACCAAGCTTAATTTGCGACTTGTTTTGGTAGCTTGGATTTAGTATTAAGCGAGTTATTGAGGTTTAAAGGTTGCCTATTCAGCTGAAGTTTAAAAGTGAGTCAGACTTTAAACCTTCAGACTTGTTTGGTGTGCTTGGAATTAGTATTAGGTGAGTTATCGAGGTTTAAAATGAGGCAATGGAATAACAATTTCAATATTTTTTTATTTATATACACAATAAACAAAAGGAGAATAGAAAACAAACGAGCAACAATAAAAATGGATAAAAGAAGAACGTTTTTCGTATCGATTTTGTTTCCAACTTGAGTTAAAAACAGAACAACAAAAATAAAGTTGGAAACAAAAGGTGGAAAAACAAGCGAATTCTACAAATTTTGGTTTGTAGCGTTAAATATTATATTTGTTTTGATTTTTTATATATATTTTATATGATAATTATTGCGATTTTTTGCAAAATTTAGTTTTTTCTTGCGAAATTTCTTGCGAAAATTTTCTGCGAATTTTAATTTTTTTGTAGCAAAATTCAAGTTTTTTTTTGTGAATTTTGTTTTAATTTTTGCGAATTTAGTTTTTTTTTTCCAAAATTAATTGTTATTGTTCTTTGCCAAATTTAGTTTTTTTGCGATATTTATTTTGTTTTGCAAAATTAAGTTTTTTGTGAATTTAATTATTCGCGAATTTAGTTTTTTTTTTTTACAAAATTAATTTTCTCTGCAAAATTTAGTTTTTTCTTGCAAAATTTTGCAAAATTCAGTTTTTTAGGAATTCAATTATTCGCGAATTTTGTTTTTTTTTGCAAAAAAAAAATCATAAAAAACTGAATTTTCCAAAATTTTGCAAAAAAAAAAACATAAATTTGCAAAGGAAATTAATTTTACAAAAAAAACAAATTCGCGAATAATTCAATTCATAAAAAACGAATTTTGCAAAATTTTGCAAAAAAAACTAAATTTTGTAGAGAAAATTAATTTTGTGAAAAAAACTATATTCGCGAATAATTAAATTCACAAAAAAAACTTAATTTTGCAAAAAAAAAAAAATATCGCAAAAAACTAAATTTGACAAAAAAAACACAATAAAAATTAATTTTGGAAAAAAAAACTAAATTCGCAAAAAAAACTAAATTCGCAAAAAAAACTAAATTTACAAAAAAAAAATTCGCGAATTAGTTTTTTTTGCAAAATTAATTTCCTTAGCGAAATTTTTTTTTTTTTTGCAAAATTCAGTTTTTTATGAATTCAATTATTCGCGAATTTGGTTTTTTGATTTTTGCAAAAAAAAACTAAATTCGCGAATAATCGAATTCATAAAAAACTGAATTTTGCAAAAAAAAACTAAATTTTGGAAAAAAAACTAAATTCGCGAATAATTGAATTCGTAACAATTGAATTTTGTAAAATTTTGCACAAAAAAAACAAAATTTCGCAAAGGAAATTAATTTTGAAAAACCAAACTAAATTTGCGATTAATTTTGTTACTTAATTTTTTTGTAGCAAAATTCGTTTTTTTTTTGTGAATTTTGTTTCTTTTTTCCAAAATTAATTTTTATTGTGGTGTGTTTTTTGTCAAATTTATTTTTTGCGATATTTGTTTTGTTTTGCAAAATTTAGTTTTTTTTTGTAAATTTAATTATTCGCGAATTTAATTTAATTTTTTTTAAGTTAATTTTCTCTGCAAAAATTAGTTTTTTTGTGCAAAATTTTGCAAAAATCATTTTTTATGAATTCAATCATTCGCGAATTTCGTTTTGTTTTGTTTTTTTTTGCAAAAAAATAAATTCGCGAATAATCGAATTCATAAAAAACTGAATTTTGTAAAATTTTGCAAAAAAAAAACTAAATTCGCGAATAATTGAATTTAAAAAAATGAATTTTGTATAATTTTGCACAAAAAAAACAAAATTTTGCAAAGGAAATTTATTTTGAAAAACAAAACTAAATTTGCGATTAATTGAATTTTGGCTGAATTTTGCAACTTAATTTTGTTGTAGCAAAAAATCCAAGTTTTTTTTTGTGAATTTTGTTTTTTTTTTGCTTATTTAGTTTTTTTTTTCCAAAATTAATTTATATTGTGAAGTTTTTTTGGCAAATTTAGTTTTTTTTTGCGATATTAAATGCGAATTTAATTATTCGCGAATTTAGTTTTTTTTACAAAATCAATTTTCTCTGCAAAATTTTTTTTTTTGCAAAATTTTGCAAAATTCAGTTTTTTATGAATACAAATTAGCGAATTTAGTTTTGTTTTGCTCTTTTTTGCAAAAAAAAACTAAATTCGCGAATAATTGAATTCATAAAAAACTGAATTTTGCAAAATTTTGCAACGGAAATCAATTTTGCAAAAAAAAAACTAAATTCGCGAATAATTGAATTCATAAAAAAATGAATTTTGTAAAATTTTGCACAAAAAAACAAAATTTCGCAAAGGAAATTAAGTTTGAAAAACAAAATTAAATTTGCGAATAATTGAATTTTGACTGAATTTTGCAAATTAATATTTTTTTAGCAAAATTCAATTTTTTTTGCCAAATTTAGTTTTTTTTGCCATATTTATTTTGTTTTGCAAAATTAAGTTTTTTTGTGAATTTAATTATTCGCGATTTTAGTTTTTTTTACAAAATTTATTTCCTCTGCAAAATTAATTTTTTTTTCAAAATTCAGTTTTTTATGAATTCAATTATTCGCGAATTTAGTTTTTTTTTGCAATAAAAAAACTAAATTCGCGAATAATTGAATTTAAAAAAACAGAATTTTGCAAAATTTTGCACAAAAAAAAATTTCGCAAAGGAAATTAATTATGAAAAACAAAACTAATTTTGCGATTAATTGAATTTTGACCGAATTTTGCAACTTCATGTTTTTGAAGCAGAAGGCAGAAAAGTGTTTTTTGCCAAATTTAAATTTTTTGCAATATTTATTTTGTTTTGCAAAATTAAGTTTTTTTGTGAATTTAATTATTCGCGAATTTAATTTTTACAAAATTTTAATTTTTACAAAATTAATTTTCTCTGCAAAATTTAGTTTTTTTGCAAAATTTTGCAAAATTTAGTTTTTTGAGAATTCAATTATTCGCGAATTTACTTTGTTTTTTGCAAACAAACTAAATTCGCGAATAATTGAATTCATAAAAACTGAATTTTGCAATATTTTGCAAAAAAAACTAAATTTTGCAAAAAAAAACTAAATTCGCCAATAATTGAATTCATAAAGAATGATTTTCGTAAAATTTTGCACCAAAAAAAAAAACAAAACTTCGCGCCAAAAAAATAAAAATTTCGCAAAGGAAATTAATTTTGAAAAAAAAAACTAAATTTGCGATTAATTGAATTTTGACTGAATTTTGCTGAATTTTGTTGTTTTTTTTGCGAATTTAGTTTTTTTTTTACAAAATGAATTTTTATTGTGAAGTGTGTTTTTTTGCCAAATTTAGTTTTTTGCGATATTTGTTTTGTTTTGCAATATTAAGTTTTTTTTTTAATTTAATTTTTCGCGAATTTAGTTTTTTTTACAAAATTATTTTTTTCTGCAAAATTTAGTTATTTTTGCAAAATTCAGTTTTTTATGAATTAAATTATTCGCGAATTTAGTTTTTTTTGCAAAAAACAAAATTTTGCAAAGGAAATTAATTTTGCAAAAAAAACTAAATTTGAGATTAATTGAATTTTGACTGAATTTTGCAACTTAATTTTTTGTAGCAATTCGATTTTTTTTTGCGAATTTTTTTTGGCGAATTTAGTTTTTTTTTGCGATTATTTTGTTTTGCAAAATTAATTTTTTTTGTGATTCTAATTATTCGCGAATTTAGTTTTTTTTACAAAATTAATTTTCTCTGGAAAATATAGTTTTTTTTGCAAAATTTTGCAAAATTCAGTTTTTTATTAATTCAATTGTTCGCGAATTTAGTTTTTTGTTTTTTTCTGCAAAAAAAAAACTAAATTCGCGAATAATTGAATTCATAAAAAACTGAATTTTGCAAAATTTTTCTAAAAAAACTAAATTTTGCAGAGAAAATTAATTTTGGAAAAAAAACAAAATTCGCAAAAAAAAACAAAATTCACAAAAAAACCTTTAATTTTGCTACAAAAAAAATAAGTTGCAAAATTCAGTTTTTTTATGAATTCAATTATTCGCGAATTTTGTTTTGTTTTGCAAAATAAATTTTCTTTGCGAAATTTCGTTTTTTTTTTGCAAAATTTTGCACAATTCAGTTTTTTATGAACACAATTTTTAACTTAATTTAGTTTGTTTTTGCAAAATTATTTTTTTCTGCAAATTTTAGTGCAAAATTTTGCAAAATTCGGTTTTTTATGAATTCAATTATTCCCGAATTTAGTTCTTTTTAGCAAAATTAATTTTCTCTGCAAAATTTAGTTTTTTTTTGTGCAAAATTTTACAAAATTCAGTATTTTATGAATTCAATTATTCGTGAATTTAGTTTTGTTTTGCAAAATTAATTTCCTTAGCGATTTTTTTTTGCAAAATTCAGTTTTTTATGAATTCAATTATTCCCAAATTTAGTTCTTTTTTGCAAAATTAATTTTCTCTGCAAATTTTTTTTTGTGAAAATTTTTGCAAAATTCAGTTTTTATGAATTCAATTATTCGCGAATTTAGTTCTGTTTTGCAAAATTAATTTCCTTTACGAAATTTTTTGTGTGCAAAATTTTGCAAAATTCAGTTTTTATGAATTCAATTATTCGCGAATTTAGTTTAGTTTTGCAAAATCAATTTCCTTCGCGAAATTTACTTTTTTTGGTGCAAAATTTTGCTAAATTCAGTTTTTATGAAATCAATTATTCGCAAATTTAGTTTTTTTTTTATGCAAAATTTATTTTCTCTGCAAAATTTAGTTTTTTTGTGAAAAATTTTGCAAAATTCAGTTTTTTATGAATTTAATTATTCGCGAATTTAGTTTTGTTTTGCAAAATTAATTTCCTTTGCAAAATTTAGTTTTTTTTGTGCAAAATTTTGCAAAATTCAGTTTTTTTTGTGCAAAATTTTGCAAAATTCAGTTTTTTAATCCAATTTTTCGCGAATTTAGTTTTGTTTAGTTAAAAATTTTGCAAAATTCAGTTTTCTTGAGAATGTATTTTTTGGCAAATTTTTTTTTGCTAAATTAATTATTTTTGCGAATTATGATTTTTTTTTCCAAATTTAATTTTCTTGCAATTTTTTTTTTTTTTTGCAAAATTATTATTTTTTTGTGAATTTATTTATTAATTCGCAAATTTAGTTTTTTTTTTCAAAAATTATTTTTTTTGTCGATTTTTATTTTTTTGTGTGCAAAATTTAGTTTTTTTTTTGTTGCTGCAAAATTCACTTCTTTTCGCAAAATAACAGAAGACGAACTAAAAGCCGTCTAGATTTAAACTGGCCCCTATAAGAACCGCAAAAACAAATGACAAACCACAACAAAATCCTGCAACACACATTTTCCTGCTGTAAACAAAAGACAAGCAAAAACGTTAAAACAAAAACTTGTTCTTACTGTAGACAAAAGACAACCAAAAACTGCTAAAAACGTTTTCCTGCTACTAAGAAAAAACAAAAGACAAGCATTCGCACAATTTTCTGCACTCAAGGAAACAATTGAAAACTCGTTATGTTAATTTTTATTAAAGAAAACTCCTTAAATCTGTTCTCATCTAAAAGCTAAACTTTATCCAGTAGGCCATTATTTATTCCCTTGTTATAATATTGTCAATATATTCTTTTGTTTCATTTATTATTATCGTAGCTAAAGAACCAATAACAATCGAACAGCGCACGAAAAACAGAAACGAATCGATATATTCGTTATCTATATCTTAAACTCGAGCAGAGTCGAAAAGAAGCAAGTTATTGCGAATTTCACCAATTGGACTTTTTGCTGAGCAAAACTGCGCAAAAATTTCACCAAAATTCCCAAAAATAAAAAAGTTATCGCAGAAAATCGTAATTATTCGCAGTAAGCCATGGATTGACCTTGTCGGGTATTTTCCGCGATAACTTTGGAACTCGTTAAGTTTTCGCGAAGATTTTTTTTGCGTTTTAATCTGAAAAAAATTCCGCAAATTTTGACATATAACACCTCGCCCAAAAACCTCGCAAATTTCGAATTGCAAAAACTTGTTGAGAATAATTTTGCCGAGTAAAAACACGCAAAAATATCGCGAAAATTCCCAAAAATAAAAAAGTTATCCCAGAAAAAAGTAATTATTCTCAGTAAGCCATGGATTGACCTTGTCGGTTATTTTCCGCGATAACTTTGGAACGCGTTAAGTTTTTGCGAAGATTTTTTTTGCGTTTTAATTAGCAAAAACTTACGCAAATTTTGATGTATTACACCTCGTGCAAAATCCTCGCAAATTTTGAATTGCGAAAACTGGTTGAGAATTTTTTGCCGAGCAAGATTGCGCAAAAATCTCACGAAAATTCCCAAAAATAAAAAAGTTATCGCAGAAAAACGTAATTATTCTTAGTAAGCCATGGATTGACCTTGTCGGGCATTTTCCGCGATAACTTGGGAACGCTTTAAGTTTTTGCGAAGATTTTTTTTGTGTTTTAATCAGCAAAAAAATCCGCAAATTTTTACATATTACACCTCGCCCAAAATCCACGAAAATTTTGAATTGCGAAAACTTGTAGAGAGTAAGAATGCGCAAAAATTTCGCGAAAATTCCCAAAAATAAAAAAGTTATCGCAGAAAAATCGTAATTATTCCCAGCAAGCCATGGATTGACCTTAATCTGACCTTGTCGGATATTTTCCGCGATAACTTTGGAATGCGTTAAGTTTTAGCAAAGATTTTTTTGCGTTTTAATCGGCAAAAAAATCCGCAAATTTTGACATATTACACCTCGCCCAAAATCCTCCCAAATTTTGAATTGCGAAAACTTGTTGAGATTTTTTTGCCGAGTAAAAACGCGCAAAAATTTCGTGAAAATTCCCAGAAATAAAAAAGTTATCGCAAAAAAGCGTAATTATTCTCAGTAAGCCATGGATTGACCTTGTCAGTTATTTTCCGCGATAACTTTGGAACGCGCTGAGTTATTGCGAAGATTTTTTTTGCGTTTTAATCAGCAAAAAAATCTGCAAATTTTGACATATTACACCTCGCCCAAAATCCTCGAATATTTTGAATTGCGAAAACTAGTTGAGAATTTTTTGTCAAGCAAGAATGCGCAAAAATTTCACCAAAATTCCCAAAAATAAAAAAGTTATTGCAGAAAAACAGAAATTATTCTCAGCAAGCCATGGATTGACTTTAATCTGACCTTGTCGTACATTTTCTGCGATAACTTTTGAACGCGTGAAGTTTTTGCGAAGATTTTTTTTGCGTTTTAATCAGCAAACAATTCCGCAAATTTCGATCCATCACAACTCGCCAAAATCCTGCTGAATTAGCAGGAAAACTTGCGTCTTTCCTCCCCAGCGTCTACTAAGCCTACTTAAATTTTTATTAAAACTTTTTTTTGTTGTTTTTTCAAATTTTTCGATAAAAACAAACGACTAACCTTTTCAAATTTAATATGTATTTTTCTTTTGTTTTGAGCAATTCAGGCACAGAAAACGACAACGACAAAAACAAAAATCGCTTTTTCTCTACACTTTTTTTTTTGGACCCTTAACAATTATTTGTTTCAACAAAACGCTAAACTTTCATTTTTCTTTTGTCTTAAATTCAATTCCCTTAAAATTTCATTGTCATTCGCAATTTACTAAAAAAATTTCAACAGACAGACGAAAATTCCACACGAGCAAAACGGCACATTCCGCAAAAACTAGTGCGTAGAATTGATTTTTGCGAACATATTTGCAAACTGCGCTAAATTACCTTTAATTTCACACCTTGCTCGTAGTTTTAGACTTAATATTAAATTAGTTATCAAGGTTTAAAGTTTCAAGGTTAAATTTGCTAATTCAAATGAACGTTTAATGATTTGTCGATTGCACATAAATTAATCACACGGCATATTTTTCGCAATTTTTTGCAAGCTAGAATAAATTAGCTTCAATTCGCAACCTAGTCTGTAGATGTAGACCTAATATTAAATAAGTTATCAAGGTTTAAACCTCAAACTTAACTTTGCCGTAACTCCCGCAATTTTACACCGATTTTCGCGAAATTTGCAAAAAACCTCCCTTCCACTCCCCTCTAAACCCCTTGCAAATTTCAGCTTTGTAACTGGCTTAGTTCGTGAGAAATCCGCCTGTTTGTCTGTGTTCAGGTAGTTAGACTAGGTTTTGAGGATACATATTAATGTAAAAACGAGTTAGTCGAGTTAGTTTTAGTGTGTGAAACCGAGAGAATATATAAAAATAAGACCTAGTTTTCTTTTGTTTTAAAGTTAATTATCTTTAGAATTAATGATATTCTTTTGTTTTATTATTTAAATTTTTTAAATATTGATTGTACGTTGTCTCCTAGTTTACAAACAAACGAAAAACGCGAAACAAAACGCGAAAACAAACGCGAAATAGAAAAAAACAATTGAAACCCTATCTAGTTATTTTTTTTTTTTTGTTAATTTTTCATTTTTTTTTTGGAGATGATGATAATTGACTTCGAATTAGAAACAAAACACTATCTCAAATATTTACAAACCTCATTTTTGTTTCTTATTTTAAACCTGTGGGTTCTCTAAATTTCGCGAATCGCATTCGCAAATGTCCCAGATTTCCTGTCCTCTTAGATTTCTGCAAAAATTCAACAATAAACTGTCAAACACAACAACCGCAAACCTTGTAGGCAATTTTCTGCCGAGCAAGAATGTGAAAAAATTTCGGAAAAACTCGCAAAAATAACGAAGTTATCGAACAAAAACTTTTGCTTTCTCAGTGTGCCATGGCGCGACCTTCATTTAACCTTCACACAATTTTCGCGATAACTCGCCAACGCGACGAGCTTTCGCAAAAATTCTTTCTCAGCTGCAACCAGCAGGAAATCACCTACAATCCCACGCCAAACAAAACTAAAACAAACGAAGATTAACTTGCTTATTCCTCGAGATAGAAACAAATTTCTTTTGCAGGTTTCCTAACCAGTTGTAAAGTGTTTGACATACGGTTTCGATGTTCATTTTTTTCTGTTTTTCTAAATTACTTAACAAAACTGTTCTTGCAAATATTTACGTGCTAATTATTTACAAATAAAACTCTTCGTTACGTCGCATCAGCTGTCGCGTCTGGTTTCCTGCGAGGCAAAGTCCGCAGAACTTTCGCCGATCAAGTCGACACTGGATTTTGAGATCGGCATGGTCGAGGTCTCCTCCTCGTCCTTGTATTCCTCGCTTTCTCGATGGACCAAGACTTGGACGACCGTTTCACTTTTCCTGCGGATTCCTGCTAGGGGCGTTTCCGGCGACGCTTCGGTCACCAAGATGCTGACGTCGGCGTCGAGGCGCTCGTTATCGAGATTCAAATGTTTTTTCACTTTGACGGAGGCACGTTTCCTGCGGATCACCGAACCTCGCTTGTTTTTGTCCTCCGCCATGAACGGATGCAGGTGTTTGGGAGTCGAAGTCTCCTGCTGAGGTTTCTGTTTTTGAGGCGTTTCAGGATTCTTGGCCTGATCCGTGTCGGAGAGGCTCTCAACGGCGTCCTGGTGCCGCAGGAAAAACGGGAAATTGTACATGCTTTTCCTGCGGGGCTGCAGGAGCGTGCCATCGGCGGATTCGCGCGTCACTCCCAAATCCTCAGAGTCCTTGTGGTTGTTCTCTCCTGCTGGCTGTATGTTCGATGAGAGCAGCAGGAGCGGCAAGTTCAGCCACGGACCACCCAATTCACTCAGGTCGCTCGCGTCTGAGGCTCTGGAGGACTTGCGAGAGGAGGCGCGACTCCCTCGATGCACGTGCAGGAACGCCGACAGCCGACCCTTCCAATCTCCCACTCCCGGCGACGACGTCTGCGTCTGCGAATCCTCCAGATCCATATCCGGATCGTGATTCAACGCTTCTTGCTTACGCCTAAAACAACAAAAACAAAACTAAAATTACTCAAAAACTAACAAACTCACACGCTTAAAACTATTCCGACTCATCGATTCTCATCTCAATCAATCGATTCCCACTTAAACCTTGTCTTATCATATCAAATTTCAACCCTCTACCGCAATTCGTTACCGAGTTGTAGCTGTTCCAGCAGGACAGCAGAAAAAATAAAAACCTGTCGAATCAATCCCCAGAGTCTCTGCTTTAATTCCCTACAAGAATTTTTGAAAAATCTCGATTCGTTCCTGAGTTATTCGCCAAATGAAACGCAGCAGGAAAAAACAAATGCCAAACGCGTTGCAATAACTCGGTGGTTTTTCGTCCGATTTCGACGCGGTTTTTTGCAGGATACGCAGCAGGAAATCAAGATTGGTTTAGTGTTATTGTCGCAGCGGTCGATAGCCTTATACTTGTGAAAATCGATAAAAATCAAAATGCTGACAGGTGTTTACGTTTTATGGAAATACTGCAAGATACAAAATTTAAATAAAACAAAACCGACAGATTTTCGAAATTTTCTCGCAGGAATTTGCAGAAATTTAGAAATTTAACAACAAACTTAAATTACTCGAAAACTAACAAACTCTCATGCTTAAAACTAATCTCAATCGATTCACACTTAAATCTTGTCTTATCGTCCCAATTTTCAACCCTCTACCTAAATCCGTTACCGAGTTATAGCTGTTACGGCAGGACAGCAGCGAAAAACAAAAACCTGTCGTATCAATCCCCAGAGCCTCTGCATTAATTCCCTGCAAGAATTTTTGAAAAATCTCAGCTCGATCCTGAGTTTTTCGCTAAATTAAACGCAGCAGGAAAAAACAAACGACAAACGCATTATTTCAACTTGCAATAACTCGGTGGTTTTTTGTCCGATTTCGACGCGGTTTTTTGCATGATACGCAGCAGGAAATCAATATGCAGCGGTCGATAGGCTTATAGTTGTGTAAATCGATTAAAATCAAAATGCTGGCATGTGTTTACGTTTTATAAAAATACTGCAAGATACAAAATTTAAATAAAACAAAACTCGAACGCTTCTTTTTAAAACCTGCGATAACTTTCTTATTTGCCGGCAAATTTTCGAAATTTTCTCGCAGGAATTTGCAGAAATTTAGCAACAAACAAAAATTACTCGGAAGCTAACAAACTCACACGCTTAAAATTAATCTCAATCGATTTCCACTTAAATCTTGTCTTATCGTCCCAATTTTCAACCCTCTACCTAAATCCGTTACCGAGTTATAGCTGTTACAGCAGGACAGCAGCAAAAAACAAAAACCTGTCGAATCAATCCCCAGAGCCTCTGCTTTAATTCCCTGCAAGAATTTTTGATAAATTTCGACTCGTTCCTGAGTTATTCACAAAATTAAACTCAGCAGGAAAAAACAAATAGCAAACGCAATATTGCAACTTGCAATAACTCGGTGGTTTTTCGTCCGATTTAAACGCGGTTTTTTGCAGCATACGCAGCAGGAAATCAAGATTGTTTTAGTGTTATTTTCGCAGCGGTCGATAGCCTTATACTTGTGTAAATCGATAAAAACCAAAATGCTGACAGGCGTTTACGTTTCATGAAAATACTGCAAGGTACAAAATTTAAATAAAACAAAACTCGAACGCTTCTTTTTAAAACCTGCGATAATTTTCATATTTGCCGGCAGATTTTCTCGCAGGAATTTGCAGAAATTTGGCAACAAACTAAAATTTCTCCAAAACTAACAAACTCACACGTTTAAAACTAATTTCAATCGATTCACACTTAAATTTAGTCTTATCGTCCCAATTTTCAACCATCTACCTCAATTCGTTAGCGAGTTATAGCTGTTACAGCAGGACAGCACCAAGAAACAAAAACATGTCGAATCAATCCCCAGAGCCTCTGCTTTAATTCCCTGCAAGAATTTTTTTAAAATAACGATTCGTTCCTGAGTTATTTGCCAAATTAAACGCAGCAGGAAAAAACAAATGACAAACGAATTATTTCAATTTGCAATAACTCGGTGGTTTATGGTCCGATTTCAACTCTTTTTTTTGCAGGATACGCAGCAGGAAATCAGGTTAATTTTTTTTTTTTTCGCAGCGGTCGATAGCCTTATACTTGTGTAAATCTATAAAAACCAAAATGCTGGAAGGTGTTTACGTTTTATGAAAATACTGCAAGAGACAAAATTTAAATAAAAGAAAACTCGAACGCTTCTTTTTGAAACCTGCGATAACTTTCTCATTTGCCGGCAGATTTTCGAAATTGCCTCGCAGGAATTTAGAAATTTAGCAACAAACTAAAATTACTCGAAAACTAACAAGCTCACACGCTTAAAACTAATCTCAATCGATTCACACTTAAATCTTGTCTTATCGCTCCAATTTTCAACCCTCTACCTCAATCCGTTACCGAGTTATAGCTGTTACAGCAGGAGAGCAGCAAAAAACAAAAACCTGTCGAATCAATCCCCAGAGCCTCCGCTTTAATTCCCTGCAAGAATTTTTGAAATATCTCGATTTGTTCCTGAGTTATTCGCCAAATTAAACGTAGCAGGAAAAAACAAATGCCAAACGCATTGTTTCAAGTTGCAATAACTCGGTGGTTTTTCGTCCGATTTCGACGCGGTTTTTTGCAGGATACGCAGCAGAAAATCAAGATTGGTTTAGTGTTATTTTCGCAGCAGTCGATAGCCTTATACTTGTGAAAATCGATAAATATCAAAATACTGACAGGTGTTAACGTTTTATGAAAATACTGCAAGATACAAAATTTAAATAAAACAAAACTCGAACGGTTGCGATAACTTTCTTATTTGCCGGTAAATTTTTGAAATTTTCTCGCAGGAATTTGCAGAAATTTAGAAATTTATCAACAAACTAAAATTACTCGAAAACTAACAAACTCACACGCTTAAAACTAACCTCAATCGATTCCTACTTAAATCTAGTCGTATCGTCCCAATTTTCATCCCTCTACCTAAATCCGTAACCGCGTTATAGCCGTTACAACAGGACAGCAGAAAAAAACAAAAACCTGTCCAATCAATCCCAAGAGCCTCTGTTTTAATTCCCTGCAAGAATTTTTGAAAAATCTCGATTCGTTCCTGAGTTATTCGCCAAATTAAACGCAGCAGGAAAAAAACAAACGACAAACGCATTATTTCAACTTGCAATAACTCGGTGGTTTTTCGTCCGATTTCAACGAGGTCTTTTGCAGGATACGCAGCAGGAGATCAAGAACATTTTCGCGTTATTATTCCTAGCGGTCGATAGCCTTATAGCTGTGTTTTTTTTTAATTTGCATTACCTGATGTAGTCTCGCAGTGCTTTCTGCAGAACCCTCGCCGCCTTGTCTTGGCGCTTCCAGATCCGCGTCGACGACACGATCTCCAGTTCCTTGCGCGTCGGGAACTGCTTCTTGAACTTAATGTCCATCTGGTCTTGCAACTGGAACAAAAACCGATTTGCAAAAGCTTCGATATCTCGCAAACTAAACGAGCCAGCTGCACCAAACCTTCACTGGCTTGTAGGAAAAGCTTCAACGAGCCCAAATCTGTTTTTACTATTCACCTAGCCTAATTACTTACTCAGCTATAACACCTTAAACCCAAAACTTTAAACGTGTATATCTCTGAAACGAATTAGTCTAGCTGCTTGAAACTTTCACCGAAGCAAAGAAAAAACTTAAGTCTACAAAAAGTCTTCACAAAATTTTGATCTAAATCGCGTAGTTTACTAAAAACCTAACCTAATCTAACCTAAAAAATATTTTGCGTATACTTCAAATGCTTGTATCTTCTAAACTAATAATGCGGGCTGAACAAAACCTTCACTACCTTATAGAGAAAACCTCAAACAACAAAACCCTTCCATTGTTTTCCTGCTGGGACGTTCAAAACAAAAGTTACATGCAAACAATGTTATTCCTGCTGGCGCTTCGTTCACCTGTCGGAAATTGTCGGTTTCCTCGACGTGTCCGAGCACGTGTTTGACGAGGGAGTGCAGGATGTCGAGGCAGTGGATCTTGTTGCCTTTGGCGATGGGCAGATTGAAGCTGACCAGGGCGACGGTGTTGGGCTTGGAGATGCCCAGCGGCGGATCCAGCGAGGCTATGAAGTCGGAGAGTTGCGAGAATCTGATGAACTGCGTCGCGTGCGGGTCGTACCTGCAAAATACCAACAGTTTTCTTTCCTGCGGAGCCTGCAGGATTTGTTTATTGCGAGATCGCGTTGGTTTTTTCCCGATAACTCCGAGGGGGTTTCAAGTAGATGCATGCGGTTTGGGGTAGGTTATTGCAGGAAGTTGCAGGAATCCTGCGGTGGATGATTTGTTAAAATTGAGCGTCAATGCTTTGAGTTATCGCAGTTTTTGCTTTCAAGATTGGAAACGATTTATTTGGTTTGGTTTAACTCGGAGAGAGTTTAAGGCAAACGGGTGCGGTTGAGGATAGCTTATTTCTGAAACTTGCAGGAATCCTGCGGTGGATGATTTGTTAAAATCGAGCCTCAATTGTTTGAGTTATCGCGATTTTTGTTTTCAAGATTGGAAACGATTTGTTTCATTGGGTTTAACTCAGAAGAGGTTTAAGGTAAACGGGTGGGATTTAGCGGAGGTTATTCCTGAGACTTGCAGGAATCCTGCGGAGGATGATTTGTTAAAATCGAGCCCCAATTGTTTGAGTTATCGCGATTTTTGTTCTCAAGATTGGAAACGATTTGTTTGGTTAAGTTTAACTCACAGGGGGTTTAAGGCAAACGAGTGGGGTTTAGAGGAGGTTATTCCTGAGACTTGCAGGAATCCTGCGGAGGATGATTTGTTAAAATCGAGCGTCAATTGTTTGAGTTATCGCGATTTTTGTTTTCAAGATTGTAAACGATTTGTTTGGCAAGCTTTAACTCAGAGGGGCTTTAAGGCAAACGGGTGGGATTTAGCGGAGGTTATTCCTGAAACTTGCAGGAATCCTGCGGTAGATAATTTGTTAAAATCGAGCCTCAATTGTTTGAGTTATCGCGATTTCTGTTTCAAGGTTAGAAATTAGTTGTGTGATTTATGATTGATATTTTGCGAAGTGTTCGCGATATGAAGATAAGCAAGGCAGGAAATTAATCCTAAAACTCGCAGGAATCCAAAACCGTTGAAATTACTAAATTTGACCGTCAAATTTTCAAGTTATCGTCATTTTAATCTGAAAATGTGATTAGGTTATATGACCTTGAATATCTCGGCAACCAGTGTTACAAATAAAACAAAAGCGCGTTTTCAAGTTATCTTACTTGGACCATCGGATGTAAAACATTTCGAGATCGTCCTCGACGATGCCGATCTCCTCCTCCTGGTGGGCCTGGTTGAAGTTCTCCAGGATGATGGCTATGTACATGTTGATGACGATCATGTAGTTGATGATGATGAAGCTGCTGAAGTAGATGATGGAGAGCAGGGGGTAGCCGCAGTCGCCGTTGGACTGGCCCCTGAAGGTGGGGTCGCAGTTGGGCGGGCCGACCATCAGCGACTCCAGCACGTCGTTCCAGCCGGCGGAGGTGATCAGCCGGAAGAGCAGGTGCATGGAGCGCCCGAACGTCTGGAAGTTGACCATGTCGTCGAGGGCGCCTTGCTGCCGCACGTGTCCGAAGAGGAACATGCCGATGATGGCGTAGATGAAGGTGATCAGTGCCAGCAAGGCTCCGATGTTGAACAGCGCGGGCAGCGAGACTACCAGCGCGAACAGCAGTTTGCGAATTCCTTTCGCCGCCTGCAAAAAATTGCAATTTTTTGAAAATTGCATCAGGAAGACGTAGATGAAAGAATTTTTGGAAAATGTTGAGGGATAAGGAAGTTACAGCTACTAGCTAGCTTTTGTTTTGTGGTTTTTTGTTCTAACTTGGAACGGGTTGGGGTTTTTGGAAAGTTTTTTCAGGGTTTCGTTCGTTGTGGGGCGAGGAATTCATTGTTGTACAAAAATTCGCAAAATTTGCAATTTTCGAAAAAAACAAAATTTTGCAATTTTCTTAATTTTCGCTCATCAAACACGTCGTTCCGATGAAAACTGTGAAAAAATTTCAAAAAAAAATTGAAAAACAACTAAATTACAGCCGTTTCCGTCCCAATCTAGCAACCCTTGACTTCGTTTTTCCCCAATAACTTCCAAACCGTTCAATATTTTTCAAAAATTCCTTCACCACCAGTTTCCTTACAACCACCCCCTAATTCTCCCCAAAAATGTTTTTGTTCAATAACCAAAATTAAATTTTGACCAACTCCTGATATCTCAAAATACGCAAATAAATTTCGCATTTTTCTTCATTTTCGCTCATCAAACTTGCCTTTGCGATAAAAACTGTGAAAAAAAAAAAAAAAAATAACAACTGAATTACAGCCCTTTATTTCTTAATCTAGCAACCCTTGACTTCGTTTTTCCACAATAACTTCCAAACCGTTCAATATTTTCCAAAAATTCCTTCACCACTAATTTCCCTATAACCACCCCTTAATTCACCCCAATTTGTTTTGTTCAAAAACCAAAATTAAATTTTGACCAACTCTTGATATCTCAAAATACGCTCAGGCTGTGGAAATATACGCGGTAGGAAATTAATCCGGAAATACGCAGGAATCCGAAACTATCAAAATTATTAAGCCTAACCCTCAAATTTTCGTTTCATCAACGTTTTAATAAAAAGCAACAACTTTGGTTTTAATTGCATATCTCAGGAATTCCTGCCAGCAATTAAACGAATGATACGTAGAAATGTTACTGGAACTCGCAGGAATACAAAAATCATTGAAATCAATAAAGCGGTTTTAAAGTTATTGAATTACTAACCTTGATCAATCGGAGGATTCTTCCGATCCTGAAAACCCTTACGACTCGGAGGAGAGTTGGGGAGACGGGGAAGTCTATCATGATGTCTTCCATGAGGATGCCAAAGATCGAGGCGAGGACCAGCAGGAAGTCGAAGACGTTCCAGGGAACGGTGAAGTAGTGATACCGCAATCCGATGATCTTCACGATGGCTTCTGCAGGAAGAAAGGTTGTGATATCGCGTTGGAGGCGGTTTTTTGTTTACCTAAGCTGAAGACGGTGGTGAAGAAGGCGTTGCTGACCTCGAGGATGAAGAAAACCGCGTGCGGCTGGTCGTAGTGCTCAATGCCCATGCTCAGCATGTTGAGGAAGATGAGGACGAAGATCGCGATTTCAAACCTCCGGCTGTTGGACAAGTCGTAGAACATCGCCAGAAACGGATTCAACGGTCGTTTAATGACCTTCTGCGGCTTTTTCCTGCCCAGTTTCTTCATGGCCGTGTAGTAATGCTTCTGGCTTTCGGTCAGAAACATCTCCAAAACACCTCCCTCGTACTGCAAACACACTTTAGCGACAAAATCCTGCAAGCGTTGTTCGTTTTACCTTCTTCTTGAGCATGTTGAAGTTGTCGATGATGACTCCGATGAAGAGGTTGAGCGTGAAAAACGACCCGCACACGATGAAGATCACGAAGTAGATGTAGGCGTAGAGGTTCGCCTCGCGTTGCGGCTGCAAATTAACGCCCCGAGCATCCACCGCGTCCGCCATCACCTCCATCCAACCCTCGAAAGTCGCCTGAAACCAACAGTGAAATCGGTTTTAAAATCCCCCAAACCGTTCAAAAGTTATTCAAGAAAAACCAAAATTTCCAAGGCCTACTTAGAACGAAATGGTTTTTTTGATGTAGTTCGTTGATTTTTAATTTTTTTTTGGGGAATTTAAGCGAAAATTTGGTTATTTATTGATTGCGGTTGTTATAGTTGCGAAATTTTGGAAATTTGGTCGTTAGCTTAGCTCGATTCGAAAGTTTCTAAATGCATTGCTGCACGTGTTTCTGCAAAAATTTTGCAAAAATCTTGATTGGTTCGAAAGTTATCGCGAAAAAAACAAATTCCTGCTGAAATAGTTTACTTCAATAACTTTTTTATCCTTGGAGCGATTTCGCTTAACTTTTTTGCAATCGATGCAGAATTGTGTAATTTTGCCAATTATTATTTGTCTGTTTACTTACCACTTGAAATAAGGCTAAATAAGCGATGCCGACGTGATCGAACGAAATCTTCGAATTGATCCACGTGAAGTTCTGCTCGTAGCACTCCCATTTCGTATTTACAATCTGAAACAAACGAAGGAAACAACTCGCAAAAACTTGCCGACTTTGTCCTTACATTTATCGGAAGGATTTCGCCCTCGTCGTCGATGCACTTGAAGAACTTGCCGCTGAAGAACTGCACGCCCATGATGGAGAAGATCAGCCAAAACACGAGGCACACCAGCAGGACGTTGAAGATGCTGGGGATGGCGTACATCAGCGCGTTCACGACGATCCGCATCCCCTGCCACCTGCTGATGGCCCGCAGCGGCCGCAACGCCCGCAGCGTTCGCAGCGAACGCAAAACTTTCAGGTTTTCGTTCTCTTCGATCAACAGACTGAACAAGGAAACCTAAAGCAAAAATTATGCAGTAAAATTTGCAAAATTCGTTATATCTCAAAAATTATTCAAGCTATGAAAACAAATGAGGTAGGAGATTAATCCTGAAACTTGCAGGAATACAAAACCGTTTCGTTCATTAAATTTGAAGGTCAAGTTTTTGTTTTATCGGCGTTAAACGCAAAAATTAGTTTAAATTTGGGTAAAACAACGCGAAATCTTAGCAGGATTTGCAGGAAAGCAAGACAGTTTATGCAGAATTTCAAGCGGAATCTTCTGCAGTTAAAATTTCGGTGAAATTCGCACGCGTTCAAAAGTTATCGCCGAAAAACGTTTTTTCACGGCCTACTACCCCAAATTTACAAAAACTTGCGTAACTTCATCGTTTGTTAAGGTTTTTGCGATTTTTTTTGGCTAAAATATTTCTGTTTGTAATCGTACTCACAAAAACGATGAGGAAATCGAGGAGGGTCCAGAAACTGGTGAAGTATTTGTGGAAACCTAGCGCGATCCATTTCAAGACCATCTCGATAACGAAGATCATGGAGAAGCCGAGGTTGGTCCAGTAGAGGACGGCCTTGAGCCTGGGGTTCTCGTCGAGGTGGATGTCCTCGAAGCAGAGGGTCACGCTGGAGGCGAAGATGAGGACGAGGATGAACCATTCGAAGGCGGGCGTGTCGACGACGGAGAGGACGGACGTCCGTCCGTACGTCCATTTCCTGCCGAGGTTCGTCTTCAAGCAGCGATTCCAGCAGCTACACCTTTAAACAAACGGTCAAACCCCGCTGGAATACCCCAAATGTTTCTATTACTTCTGGTAGCAGTGCTGGGGGAAGCAGTCGGCAGGAGCCTTCGCTTTCTTGTTCCTGCCGAAGTACGGAAAGTTGCCCATTCCGTCGATGTATTGTCCTTTGGAATTTCTGCGACCACCCACCGTTAATTCATCCACGTACGACACCAACGCCTGCCACGGCTTCTCCTCCCCTTCCTCCAGCTTCTCCTGCTTACACAACGCCGATTCCTCGTCGTGCTCCGTCTCCCCAGAAACGCCTCGATTCAGATTCTTCAACTCAACACTCTCCACACTCTCTTCTAAAAACAACAAAATCAAATTAAAACTAAATTAAAGGTTTTGTCTCAGGAATATTTTCCTGCAAAAATTTTGAAAATCGGACTGCCGGTTCAAAAGTTATCGCGAAAAAACGAAAATCACAGCTTGCTAGATCAAAGTTAAAGGGCTGTAACTCGCTTAGTTTTCGATGGATTTTCGAAATGTTTACGCAGAAATGTTCAGAATCAACCGCAGGAAATAATAAAAATGTCGTTTTAAGGTTAGGAATAATATTTTAGTTTAACAGTAGCTTAATAAAAATTGCAGGATTTTGTTTGCGGTACAAGAATCTGAAAGAATTTTTCAAATCGGAGTTGCCGTTGCTTAGTTATGATGAAGAATTTCTTTTGCTTTTTTTTCCTGAGAGAGCTTTTAATTCCTACTGGTGCTGCCCATGTAATTCCGGATTTCCACAGGAAGATTTTCCTGCAAAAACTTTTAAAATCGGACTGCCGGTTCAAAAGTTATCGCGAAAAAACGAAAATCACAGCTTGCTAGATAAAAGTTAAAGAGCCGTAACTCGCTTAGTTTTCAATGGATTTTGAAAATTTTTGCGCAAAACTGTTCAGAATCACCCGCAGGAAAAAATAAAAATGTCGTTTTAAGGTTTGGAATAATATTTTGGTTTAACAGTAGCTCAATAGAAATTGTAGCATTTTGTTTCCGGAACAAGAATCTGAAAGAATTTTTCAAATCGGAGTTACCGTTGCTTAGTTATGATGAAGAATTTCTTTTGCTTTTTTTTCCTGCGACAGCTTTTAATTCCTGCTGATACGGCTCATGTAATTCCGGATTACCTCAGGAATATTTCCCTGCAAAATTTTTGAAAATCCGACCACCGGTTTAAAAGTTATCGCGAAAAAACGAAAATCACAGCTTGCTAGATAAAAGTTAAAGAGCCGTAACTCGCTTAGTTTTCAATGGATTTTGAAAATTTTTGCGCAAAACTGTTCAGAATCACCCGCAGGAAAAAATAAAAATGTCGTTTTAAGGTTTGGAATAATATTTTGGTTCAACAGTAGCTCAATAGAAATTGTAGCATTTTGTTTGCATAACAAGAATCTGAAAGAATTTTTCAAATCGAAGTTACCGTTGCTTAGTTATGATGAAGAATTTCTTTTGAATTTTTTTCCTGCGACAGATTTTAATTCCTGCTGGTGCGGCTCATTTAATGCCATATTGCCTCAGGAATATTTTCCTGCAACATTTTTGAAAATCCCCCCGCCGGTTCAAAAGTTATCGCGAAAAAACGAAAATCACAGCTTGCTAGATCAAAGTTAAAGAGCTGTAACTCGCTTAGTTTTCGATGGATTTTAGAAATTTTTGCGCAGAACTGTTCAGAAGCACCCGCAGGAAAAAATAAAAATGTCGTTTTAAGGTTTGGAACGGCATTTTAGTTTAACGGTAGCTCTATAGAAATTGCAGGAATTTGTTTACGGGACAAGAACCTGAACGAATTTCTCAAATCGGAGTTACCGCTGCTTAGTTATGATGAAGAGTTTATTTTATTTTTTTTTCCTGTGACAGCTTTCAATTCCTGCTGATGCGTCTTATGTAATTCCGGATTACCTCAGGAATATTTTCCTGCAAAAATTTTAAAAATCCGACCGCCTGTTTAAAAGTTATCGCGAAAAAACGAAAATCACGGCTTGCTAGATTAAAGTTAAAGGGCGGTAACTCGCTTAGTTTTCAATGGATTTTGAAAATTTTTGCGCAGAACTGTTCAGAATCAGCTGCAGGAAAAAATGAAAATGTCGTTTTAAGGTTTGGAATAATATTTTGCTTTAACAGTAGCTGAATAGAAATTGTGGCATTTTGTTTCCGGAACAAGAATCTGAAAGAATTTTTCAAATCGGAGTTACCGTTGCTTAGTTATGATGAATTTCTTTAGATTTTTTTTCCTGCGACAGATTTGAATTGCTGCTGATACGGCTCTTTTAACTCCAGTTTGCCTCAGGAATATTTTCCTGCAAACATTTTGAAAATCCCGCCGCCGGTTCAAAAGTTATCGCGAAAAAAACGAAAATCACAGCTTGCTAGATTAAACTTAAAGCGCTGTAACTCGCTTAGTTTTCGATGGATTTTGAAAATTTTCGCGCAGAAATGTTCAAAATCAACTGCAGGAAAAAATAAAAATGTCATTTTAAGGCTTGGAATGATATTTTGGTTTAATGACATTTGCAGAATTTTGAAAAACCTGCGATATTTTGACCTTTGCTAGTTTTTGCTGTGCCGCGTCCGGACGACGGCACCTTCATCCTGCCTGCAACAGGACGAGTATTCCCCATCAGCGGCGTCTTTTCAGCGTCGGCGTCCTCCGACGTCCCGTTGATCAGCGTCGAGTACCCTTTGTTCTTGGAATCGACCTCCTCACTCTCCTGCAAAACCTCCTGCAACAACAACAAAGACAAATGCCGCTTTCCTGCGCGCGGTTCTCACTTGTTTTACTTGGTATTCCGGCGGGTCGTAACTGATGATGCTGATTGGTCGGTTCATAGCCTCCTGATAACTCCGCTTGTCCCGCGGAAACGCCACCACGGTCTGCTGGATAGCCTTCGTTGTCAAACCAACTGCAGGAAAACAAAAGATATAACAATAATGACAAACACTGCAAGAAACAAACGCTATCGATATGTAATTTCCACAGCGATTTTCTACTCAGGATTTCCTGCTTAGAATTTGCTGCTCAGGATTTCCTGCTTAGAATATTCTGCTCAGGATTTTCTGCTTAAAATTTCATACTCAGGATTTCCTGCTTAGAATTCTCTGCTCAGGATGTCCTGCGTACAATATTCTGCTCAGGATTTTCTGCTTAAATTTTCAAACTCAGGATTTTCTGTTTAAATTTTCATACTCAGGATTTCTTGCTTAAATTTTCATACTCAGAATTTCCTGCTTATAATTTGCTGATCAGGATTTCCTGCTTATAATTTCCTGATCAGGATTTCCTGCTTAGAATATTCTGCCCAGGATTTCCTGCTTAACATTTTATGCTCAGGGTTTCCTGCGTAGAATATTCTGCCCAGGATTTCCTGCTTATAAATTCATACTCAGGATTTCCTGCTTACAATTTTCTGCTTAGAATATTCCGCCCAGGATTTCCTTCTTGAAATTTAATGCTCAGGATTTCCTCCTTAGAATATTCTGCCCAGGATTTCCTGCTTAAAAATTCAGACTCAGGATTTCCTGCTTAGAATTTCCTGCTCATGATTTCCTGCTTAGAATATTCCGTCCAGGATTTCCTGGTTCAAATTTTATGCTCAGGGTTTCCTGCGTAGAATATTCTGCCCAGGATTTCCTGCTTAAAATTTGATGCTTAGGGTTTCCTGCGTAGAATATTCTGCCCAGGATTTCCTGCGTAGAATATTCCGCCCAGGATTTTCTGCTTAAAATTTAATGCTCAGGATTTCCTGCTTAGAATATTCTGTCCAGGATTTTCTGCTTAAAATTTCATACTCAGGATTTCCTGCTTAGAATATCCTGCTCAGTATTTCCTGCTTAGATCATTCTGCCCAGGATTTCCTGCTTAAAATTTTATTCTCAGGGTTTCCTGCGTAGAATATTCTGCCCAGGATTTCCTGCGTAGAATATTCCGCCCAGGATTTTCTGCTTAAAATTTAATGCTCAGGATTTCCTGCTTAGAATATTCTGTCCAGGATTTTCTGCTTAAAATTTCATACTCAGGATTTCCTGCTTAGAATATCCTGCTCAGTATTTCCTGCTTAGAATATTCTGCGCAGGATTTCCTACTTAAAATTTTATGATCAGAAATTCCTGCTTAGAATTTCTAACTCAGGATTTCCTGCTGATTTTCCTTTGTTACCTTTGGCAAAGGCTTCTTCCTCGGCGTGTCGTTGCATGACCTCCCGGACGATCTGCTCCAGTCGCGAATTGTCCTCGTTCTGGTTCTGTTCGCGGATGCGCTGTTGCCGTTTTTTCCGCACTAATTCGCGAATGCGCTCGAAGCTCTGCGCCAGCTTGGACTCGTCGCCGACTTCCTGTGGTTTCGAGAAAACTTTATTCGTCGCGGGCTTTCGCAGACGCGGCTACAGAACATGCAGCAGGAAGATTTGAAGCGAAAACAGTTGACATCCGGCGTTTTTGCTATGCGGAAACGGCGTTTCGTTTCAGCAGGAATAATTTCATTGGAAAGAGCAGCCGAAATTATGCAAAACCCCGAAAGAATTTCCAAAAAATTTCCGAAAACACAAAAGTTATGAAGCTTTTTCTAAAAATCCAGTTGGCTATGTATTTAGTTTTTCTGCCATATCTCGCAAAGTAATCATTTTTTCGTGGAGATTTTTCGCAGGGATATTTCTGCGGGGCTACTCGGCTTATGGCCGTAAAATAATTGTTTTTATTTCTGCGAAAACAGGCAACTTTTGTCATGCAGAAATGACGTTTGCGTTGCTTTTTCTTTAAGAGGAATAATTTTATCGGAAAGACGAGCCAACATTACGCAAGACCCCGCAAAAATTTCCGAAAAATATTCATAAACAAAAGAGTTATGAAGCTTTTTCTAAAAATCAAGTTGGCTCTGCGTTTGGTTTTTCTGCGATATTTCGCAAACTAGCCGTGTTTTCGGGGCGATTTTTCGCTGGAATATTCCTGCGGAGGTGCTCGCCGTGCGGCCGTAAAATAATTGCAATTGTTTTTATTTTTGCGGCAGCAGCAGGAGAAACCCGCAGGGGAGACGGAGGGGTGTTATAAAACGAAAACGAATGTGTATTTTGCAGGATAATTCAATTGTTTCGGGATTTATGACACGTCCCGCGAGACGCGACCGCAGGGATGAAATATCTACCGCGGGATGAAACAAAAAAAATGTTGGGAAAAATGTGCGTTGTTGTTGCAGGAGTTGAGTGGTGGTGGAATTTTGAAAATCCGTTGGGCCGTTCCAAAGTTATTGCAGAAAAACTAAAAATTTCCATGGCCAACTCCAACGAAAAACTAAATTTGCACATAATTTCTTTATTTTTTTAGTTTTTTTAAATTTTTTTCGGCTAAATTTGCTGCAGAAAATTGTAAATTATTTTCCTGCTGAAAACACAACTCGTGCAAGAGAACACGGACAGACAGACAGACAGACAAACAGACAAAAGAGAAACAACGGGGCGTTTCTTTGTTTGTTTTGTTTAGTAAAACTTACCAGCAGACACTCTAAATAGTACCTTGCTTTTGTTTTGTTTTTTTTGTGTTCTCTCTGGCTCTCTCTCGACAATCAAACGATAATCAAAATCAATATTTACAGCAAAACATAGAAAAAAACTAAATTCTCGTTCGCTAAAAACTATAAACAAATTTATATTGAAAATGGACTTTGGTTTCCTGCTACTGGTTCTAATTCATGCTGGTACGGCTCATGTAATTCCGGGTGGTCTCAGGAATATTCTCCTGCAAACATTTTGAAAATCCCGCCGCGCGTTCAAAAGTTATCGCGAAAACACGAAAACCACAGCTTTCTAGATCAAAGTTAAAGAGCTGTAACTCGCTTAGATTTCGATGGATTTTGAACATTTTTACGCAGAACTGTTCAGAATAAACTGCAGGAAAAAATAAAAAAATCATTTTTAGATTTGGAACAAAATTTTGGTTTAACGGTAGCTCGATCAAAAATGCAGGATTTTGTTTGCGGAACAAGAATCTGAAAGAATTTTTCAAATCGGAGTTACCGTTGCTTAGTTATGATGCGGAATATCTTTGGTTTTTTTTTCCTGCTACTGGTTAAAATTCGTGTTGGTATGGTTAATTTTCTCAGGTAAAATTTCCTGCAAAAATTTTGAAAATCCCGCCGCCGGTTCAAAAGTTATCGCGAAAAAACGAAAACCACGGCTTACTAGATCAAAGTTAAAGCGCTGTAACTCGCTTAGTTTTCGATGGATTTTGAAAATTTTTACGCAGAACTGTTCAGAATAAACTGCAGGAAAAAATAAAAAAATCATTTTTAGATTTGGAACGAAATTTTGGTTTAACGGTAGCTCGATCAAAAATGCAGGATTTTGTTTGCGGAACAAGAATCTGAAAGAATTTTTCAAATCGAAGTTACCGTTGATTAGTTATGATGCGAAATATCTTTTGTTTTTTTTCCTGCTACGAGTTATAATTTGTGCTGGTATGGTTAATTCTCAGGTAAATATTCCTGCAAAAATTTTGAAAATACCGCCGCGCGTTCAAAAGTTATCGCGAAAAAACGAAAACCACAGCTTACTAGATTTACAAGCTTACTGGATTTTGAAATTTTTTACGCAGAACTGTTCAGATTAAGCCGCAGGAGAGAATAAAAATGTCATTTTAAGGTTTGGAATGATTTTTTCGTATAACGGCAGCTCTATATAAATTGCAGTATTTCGTGTGCGGGATAAGAATCTGAAAGAATTTTTCAAATCGGAACCACCGTCGCTGAGTTATAATCAAAACTGTGTTTTCCTGCAAAATTTCCACGGCCTGCTTTAGCAGAAACACAAAAATGCGCATAACTCGCTCATTTTTTGTTCTGTCCCGGTGATTTTTTCGCGACGCTGTTCGGAATTTTGCGGGGAATCGCACGAGCCGCACCCGAAAAACCTAACCTAACAATTTCCCAAAAACACCTCCACGTTTCTTGGTTGTTTTTGGTCTTTGGGCTCAAAGTACTACCGCGTGTCGAATGGTAAGTCGTTAAAAAACACTCCCCTTGATGAATACCTCCTTGCGGGTCTTCAGCTCCTCGGAATTGAAGCTGTTGAGCAACAGCGCCAAGAACAGATTGAGCACCATGAAGTTGCCCATGACCAGCGTCGGCAGAAAAATCGCCAAACAAATCCCAGGTCCCTTAAAAAAAGTTTGTTTAAAGTCCTGTGGGATTGCTGAAGAGTTTGGTGGAAGAATTATCGTGATCGGAGCAAGGATTCAGGAGTTATGCCTAAAAAACCTATTAAACAAACGAAATACGAATTTGGTTTTTTGGCGATAACTTTGTTATTTTTGGGAATTTTTCGATAATTTTTGCACCAATCTCTTCAGTATGAAAAGGCGCTTTTAGCGGTGAAGTTACTTCTCGGCTTTCGGCACGCATACAGTCCCACAGCGGTTCAATCCACTCCCCGCAAAGGATCCGGAAAATCATCATGAACGAATGAAAAAAGTCCGTGAAGTTCCACCTGGAACGGGGGATTAATATTAGTTTTTGTGTTTTGTTGCGTTGTTCCGTTGTTTTTGCCTGGGCACCGGGTCGGGGTAGAATTTGTCGGGGGTGTAATCCTTGGAAAACAGCTGCATGCCGATGACGGCGAAGATGTAGATCACGATGACGAGCACGAAGGTCAGATTCCCCAGAGCGCCGATCGTGCTGATGATAATGCTCAGCAGCACCTTCATCGTTATCCAACTTTGCGCCAACTTTAACACTCGCAACTGAAAATAAAAGATTCCTGATCAAAATTTCCTGCTGAAAATCCGGCTGAAAAAACATGCTGAAAATCCTGCTGAAAATCCTGCTGGTTTTCGAGTTATAAACAAAAATGTGATAAGAAACTTTTTGAGTTATCCCATGAATTATTCGTCGCAGGAATTTTATGCATACAGCAAATTGTTACCGAGACTTGCAGGAATCCTGCAATGCTAAATGTATTGAAATCGGATATCTAGTTTTTGAGTTATCGTCGTTTTAACTTCTTCGAAAACGAATTCGAAAATTTTGACGAGGTTTAGGTTTTTGCTTAATATCTCGAAAACCCTTCAAGTTATCGAAACGTTTCAAGCAGGAACTTAATCCTGAAACTCGCAGGAATCTAAAACTGCAAACAAAATTAAATTTGAACATTAAGTCAGCAAGTTATCTTAAGTTAAATTCAAAGTTGCTTAGTCTCACATTTCCGTTAATATCGAAGCAACCAATGGCAATTACAAAACAAGTGATACCTCAAATTGTTCCTAAAACTCGCAGGAATCTAAAACCGTTGAAATAATTGCGTTTGTTTATCAAGTTTTTGAGTTTCTGCAAGTTTTCAACTTACCAAACGGAGTCCTCTAAGGACACTAAGGCCATCGACCAGCTCGAAGATCAAGTCTAGAAGACTCGCCGAGACGATGATGAGGTCGAAGATGTTCCAGCCGCACTGGAAAAACTCTTTGCTGAGCGCCATCAGCTTCAAGCAACACTCTAACGTAAAAATGGAAGTAAAAACCTGCAAAAGAGACGTTTTTCAAAAATTTGTTGCGGAAATTTGCAGGTCGTGCCTTATTGCCAATGTCTAGCGCCCGGAGGACGTTTTCGCTCATGCCGTGGTGTTCCATCGCCAGAAACATGGTGTTGAGCACGATGCAGATCGTGATGGCTAGTTCGAAGAGAGGGTCGCGAACGATGCCGTAGAGCATCTGCTGGAACTGCAGCCAGCCGGTGTAGTCCATGCAGCATTGCTCGCATCCCGGGCAGTTTCTGTCTGGAAGATCGTCTGCAAAACAGTTTACATTTCGCAAATCGGACCATCCGTTCAAAAGTTATTGCAAAAAAACGAGAATTTATAAAGCACACTAGATTACAATCCTTCGCTCTCATCTTGCGTAGATTTTCTTGCTGAATTCAAAACCGTTTAAATTTTTCTAATCGGCCCATACGTTCAAAAGTTATCCACAAAATTCGAAAATTTCCAAGGCACACTAGAATGCAATTCTTTAAAAGCCTATAACTTCGTTAATTATGAAAATTTTGTTAAAATTTTTCCACTAATCCAATCGTAATATCACCTAGATTATTTTCAGCCAAAAACAAAATTTATTTTAAACCAATCCTACAATTTTATTGATTTGTTTTTAATGTTCGTTTAAACTGAATCTAGCGTAGATTTTCTTGCTGAATCCGAAACCGTTTGAATTTTCAAAATCCGTCCATGCGTTCAAAAGTTATCAACAAAAATTCGAAAAATTCCAAGGCACACTAGATTGCAATTCTTTAAAAGCTTATAATTTGGTTATTTATGAAAATTTTGTTAAAATTTTTGCACTAATCCAATTTAAATATCACCTAGATTATTTTCAGCCAAAAACAAAATTTATTTTAAACCAATCCTACAATTTTATTGATTTGTTTTTAATGTTCGTTTAAACGGAATCTTGCGTAGATTTTCTTGCTGAATCCGAAACCGTTTGAATT
The DNA here is from genome assembly GCA_944588485.1 of Phosphuga atrata. Lineage (NCBI taxonomy): Eukaryota > Metazoa > Arthropoda > Insecta > Coleoptera > Silphidae > Phosphuga > Phosphuga atrata. The sequence goes on from OX155906.1 coordinate 29,570,423, forward strand.
TTCAAAATCCGTCCATGCGTTCAAAAGTTATCAACAAAAATTCGAAAAATTCCAAGGCACACTAGAATGCAATTCTTTAAAAGCTTATAACTTCGGTATTTATTGAGATTTTGTTAAAATTTTTGCACTAATCCAATTGAAATATCACCTAGATTATTTTCAACCAAAAACAAGATTTATTTTAAACCTAAGCCTAATAAAAGTTTTATTTACTTGTTTTTAATGTTCGTTTAAACGAAATCTAGCGAATTTTCGAAAAATTCGAAAAATTCCAAGACACACTAGAATGCAATTCTTTAAAAGCTTATAACTTCGGTATATATGGAGATTTTGTTAAAATTTTTGCGCTAATCCAATCGAAATATCACCTAGATTATTTTCAGCCGAAAACAAAATTTACTTCAAACCAATCCTACAATTTTAGTTATCTGTTTTTAATGTTCGTTCAATCGGAATCTTGCAAAGATTTTCTTGTTGAATCCGACACCGTTTAAATTTTTAAAATCCGCCCATGCGTTCAAAAGTTATGCTCAAAATTTCGAAAATTTCCAAGGCACACTACAATTCTAAGCTTTAAAGGCTTATAACTTCGTAATTTATGAAGATTTTGTTAAAATTTTTGCACTAATCCAATCGAAATATCACCTAGATTATTTTCAACCAAAAACAAAATTTATTTTAAACCAATCCTACAATTTTATTTATTTGTTTCTAATGTTCGTTTAAACGGAATCCTGCGTAGATTTTCTTGCTGAATCCAAAACCGTTTTGAACCGTTTGAATTTTCAAAATCCGTCCATGCGTTCAAAAGTTATCACCAAAAATTCGAAATTTTCCAAGGCACACTAGAATGCAATTGTTTCATAGCTTATTACTTCCTTATTTATGAAAATTTTGTTAAAATTTTTGCACTAAACCAATATAAATGTCACCTAGATTATTTTCAGCAAAAAACAAAATTTAATTTAAACCAATACTACAATTTTATTAATCCCTTTTTAATGTTGGTTTAAACGGAATCCAGCGTGGAAATTCTTGCTGAATCCAAAACCGTTTAAATTTTCAAAATCCGTCCACGCGTTCAAAAGATATCACCAAAAATTCGAAAAATTCCAAGGCACACTAGAATGCCATTATTTAAACGCTTATAACTTCGTTATTTATGAAAATTTGGTTAAAATTTTAGCACTGATCCAATCTAAATACCACCTAGATTATTTTCAGCCCAAAACAAAATTTATTTTAAACCAATCCTACAAATTAATTGATTTGTTTTTAATGTTCGCTTAAACGGAATCTTGAGTAGATTTTCTTGATCAATCCAAAACCGTTAAAATTATCATAATCCGCCCACGCGTTCAAAAGTTATTAACAAAAGTTCGAAAATTTCCAAGGTGCACTAGAATGCAATTTTTTAAAGCTTATAACTTCGTTATTTATGAAAATCTTGTTAAAATTTTTGCACTAATCCAGTCGAAATATCACCTAGATTATTTTCAGCCAAAAACAAAATTTATTTTAAACCTATCCTACAGTTTTATTTATTTGTTTTTAATGTTCGTTCAATCGGAATCTTGCGTAGATTTTCTTACTGAATCCGACATCCTTTAAATTTTGAAAATCGGCCCATGCGTTCAAAAGTTATGCTCAAAATTTCGAAAATTTCCAAGGCACACTAGAATTCTATGCTTATAACGGCTATATAAAGGCTTATAACTTCGTTATTTATGAAAATTTTGTAAAAATTTTTGCACTATTCCAATTTAAATATCAACTAGATTATTTTCAGAGCAAAACAAAATTTATTTTAAGCCTAAGCCACAATTTTATTTATTGTTTTTAATGTTTAAACGGAACGGATCTTGCGTAGATTTTCTTGTTGAATCCAAAGCCGTTTAAATTTTTAAAATCCGTCCACGCGTTCAAAAGTTATCAACAAAAATTCGAAAAATTCCAAGGCACACTAGAATGGCGTTCTTTAAACGCTTACAACTTCGTTATTTATAAAAATTTTGATAAAATTTTAGCACTGATCCAATCTAAATATCACCTAGATTATTTTCAGGTAAAAACAAAATTTATTTTAAACATTACCCACAGTTTCATTTATTTGTTTTTAATGTTCGTCGGTATATTTAAGGTTCGTCGGTATATTATAACTTCGGTATTTATGAAAATGTTGTTAACATTTTTGCACTAATCCAATCTAAATACCACCTAGATTATTTTCAGCCAAAAACAAAATTTATTTTAAACCAATCCTACAATTTTATTTATTTGTTCTTAATGTTCGTTTAAACAGAGTCTCACGTAGATTTTCTTGCTGAATCCAAAATCGTTTACATTTTTTAAATCCGCCCATGCGTTCAAAAGTTATCCCCAAAATTCGAAAATTTCCAAGGCACACTAGAATGCAATTCTTTAACAGCTTATAACTTCGTTATTTATGAAAATGTTGTTAAAATTTTTGCACTAATCCAATCGAAATATCATCTAGATTATTTTCAGCAAAAACAAAATTTAGTTTAAACCTATCCTGCAAATGTATTGGTTAGTTTTTAATATTCGTTTAGACGGAATCTTGCGCAGATTTTCTTGATGATTCCAAAACCGTTAAAATTATCAAAATCCGCACACGCGTTCAAAAGTTATCATCAAAATTAGAAAACTTCCATGGCACACTAGAGAGCAGCTCTTTTAAAGCTTATAACTTCGTTATTTATGAAAATTTTGTTAAAATTTTTGCACTAATCCAAACGAAATATCACCTAAATTATTTTCAGTCAAAAACAAAATTTATTTTAAACCAATCCTACAATTTTATTTATCTGTTTTTAATGTTCGTTTAAGCGGAATCTCACGTAGATTTTCTTGCTGATTCCAAATCCGTTTAAATTTTTAAAATTCACCCATGCGTTGCAAAGTTATGCTCGAAATTTCGAAAATTTCCAAGGCACCCCAGGACCAATACATTCAAACCTTCATAACTCGGCCATTATTGCAAATTTTTGCGATTTTTTTTGCGGAATTAGCGTATATATACGTATTTTAATTAAATGTGCCTCCTGCAGGAAACACAAAAGCGGTCCTGCAATCCTGCCGAGGACTTCTATGCGGCGTTCCGGTAGGATTACAGCGGGAATTACAAAGGGGGATTTGCGCGAAATTTATTGCGAAAACATAAATTGGGTTCGACAACCAAAGATTTTTCCGCCGTAACTAATTAGTTAGACTAGCTAGAATAACCAAACTTAACACAGTGAAACTCAATTAGATTACAAGGAGATTGCAAAAAGATTTTTGTAAAAAACTGCATTAGTTTTTGAGATATTCGCAAAAAACGTTGAACACAGCCTACTAGATCAAACTTTAAACTGTGATAACTCAATTTCGCCGATTTTTTTTTACTCACCAATTACGACAATGTGTGAGAGGTAGTCGGCAGGCAGGGAATAGACGTTGTGCTTCTTCTTCTTGCAGCTTCCCACGCCGTTGCACTTGATCACCTTGATCTCTTTCGGACTGACCGCCAACGTCACTGGCGTCACTTCCACCCTCTGCATAACAGAAACAAATGAACAAAAATCTGCCGAGGAGGCAAACTGTGTGTTTTACTCGAATCACTTGCGGCACGTTTGTGTCCTCTGAGGTGAGGTAGCCGTCTTCGTGGTCGTCCACCACCCCGGAATCGTCGAGTGAGGATTCCCGGTTGCCCTCACTGTTACTGCTGGTCTGTCGGCTATGCGACCCCAACCTATTCGGAGCTTGAATCAAAGAATTTAAAATTAGTTAAATACCAAGATTTGTTTTATTGTGCTAGTTAAAATTGTGCAAAATTTTTTGCAAAAAACGTGTTTTTTAACAAAGTTATCGCGAAAAAACACTGTCATGGCACACTTAGCCAAAAGAAAAACCGTTGTAACTTTTTTATTTTTGACTATTTTTGCGTAATTTCTGCGGAATTATCGTCTAAACGCCTTTGTGAATTCGCGATCAAATTTTCGCGCAGAAATTCGCATATTTGCGAATTGCGCTAGTTGCGTCAAAAAGCTTCAATTCTCACTGTCGGTTCGTTTTCCGTTTGAATTTCTCAAATAACTTCAAAAACGGATGAGTTATGAGCAAAACAAAATTAAACAAACGAAGAACGTTTCCTGCTGAAGCTTTACAGGTGAATAACTCGCTTATTTCAGCTTCGATTTCAAAAATCTTTTCACCGAAATAAACAGCAACGAACACTTAATGAATTTTGCGCATTACTTTCTGTTTTCCTGCAAAATTGCGGAAATTTTCGCAAAAGGTCGCGTCGATTAAAAATGTTCGTTTTTCATTGCAGATACGTTTCCCGTTCGAAATACTCAAATATCTTCAAAAGTGAATGAGTTACGCACGAAACAAAGTTAAACAAACGGAGAACGTTTCCTGCTGGAAACTTTACACTTGAATAACTCGCTTATTTAAGCTTCGATTTCAAAAATCTTTTCACTAAAACAAACAGAAACGAACACTTGGTTAATTTAGCGCGATATTTTTTATTTTCATGCAAAATTGCAGAAATTTTTGCAATACGTCGCTTCGATAAGAAATTTTCGTTTTTGATTGCAGATTCGTTTCCCGTTCGAATTACTCAAATATCTTCAAAAACGACTGAGTTACGTACGATACAATCTTAAATAAACGAAGAACGTTTCCTGCTGGAAACTTTGCACTGGAAAATAACTCGCATATTTCAGCTCCGATTTCAAAAATCTTTTCAGCAATTCCAACAGCAACTAATACTAAATGAATTTGGTGCAATATTTTTGGTTTTCCTGCAAAATTGCTGAAATTTTCGCAATACGTTCCTTAGGTAAGAAATGTTCGTTTTTTATTGCAGATTCGTTTCCAGTTCTCAAATATCTTCAAAAACGATCGAGTTACGCGCGAAACAAACTTAAACAGACGAAGATCGTTTCCTGCTGGAAATTTTACAGTTAAATAACTCGCTTATTTCAGCTCCGATTTTAAAAAAAATTTTACCAAAATGCACAGAAACGAACATTTAACAAACTTAGCGCGATATTTTTTGTTTTCCTGCAAAATTTCGGAAATTTTCGCAATACGTTTCTGCGATAAGAAATGTTCGTTTTTGATTGCAGATGAGTTTCCCGTTCGAATTCTTCAAATATCTTCAAAAACGACTGAGTTACGCAAGAAACAAACGAAGACCCTTTCCTGCTGGAAACTTTGCACTTTAATAACTCGCTTATTTCAGCTCCGATTTCAAAAATCTTTTCACCAAAACAAACAGCAATTAACCCTTAATAAATTGCGTACGATATTTTTTGCTTTCCTGCAAAATTGCAGAATTTTTCGCAATACGTCGCAGCGATTAGAAATGTTCGTTTTTAATTGCAGATTCGTTTACAACGAATTCCTCAGATATCTTCAAAAACAACCGAGTTATGCGCGAAATAAAGTTAAACAAACAAAGAACGTTTCCTGCTGGAAAGTTTAAACTTGTATAACTCGCTTATTTCAGCTCCGATTTCAAAAATCTTTTCACCAAAAGAAACAGCAACGAACATTTAATAAATTTAGAGCGATATTTTTTGTTTCCCTGCAAAATTGCATAAATTTTCGCAATACGTCACTTAGATAATAAATGTTCGTTTTTCATTGTAGATACGTTTCCCGTTCGAATTCCTCAAATATCTTCGAAAACGAATGAGTTACGCACGAAACAAACTTAAATGAACGAAGAACGTTTCCTGCTGGAAGCTTTACACTTGAATAACTCGCTTATTTGAGCTTCGATTTAAAAAATCTTTTCACCAAAACGCACAGCAACGAACACTTAATAATTTTAGCTCGGTATTTTTCCTGCAAAATTGCAGAAATTTTTCAATACGTCGCTTCGATTAGAAATGTTCGTTTTTAATTGCAGATTCGTCTCCCGTTCGAATTCCTCAAATATCTTCAAAAACAACTGAGTTACGCACGAAACAAACTGAAACAAACGAAGAAAGTTTCCTGCTGGAAACTTCCCTTTGAATAACTCGCTTATTTCAGCTCCGATTTCAAAACTCTTTTCACCAAAACCAACAGAAACGAATACTTAATGAATTTGGTGCAATATTTTTGATTTTCCTGCAAAATTGCTGAAATTTTCGCAATACGTCCCTTCGATAAGAAATGTTCGTTTTTGATTGCAGATGAGTTTATCGTTCGAATTCTTCAAATATCTTCAAAAACGAATGGGTTACGCACGAAACAAACTTAAACAAACGAGGAACGTTTCCTGCTGGAAACTTTCCCCTTGAATAACTCGCTTATTTCAGCTCCGATTTCAAAAATCTTTTCACCAAAACAAACATAAGCGAACACTTAATGAATTTAACGCCATATTTTTTGTTTTTCCTGCAAAATCGCGGAAATTTTTGCAATACGTCTCTTCGATTAGAAATGTTCGTTTTTCCTTGCAGATGCGTTTCCCGTTCGAATTCCTAAAATATCTTCAAAGTTACGCCTGAAACAATTGACAAAGGGCTTCCTGCTGGAAACTTTAAACTGTCATAACTCGTTTATTTCTGCACCGATTTCAAAAATGTTTGCTGCAAATTAATCAGGAGTTCTTACCTAACGTATTTTGAGGGTTCAGCGTTTCCGGACACTTAGGATCACTGAGCTGCACGTGTCTGGGGGCTGGTAAGGGTAAGGGAAGTGCTTGCGGCCTCGGGGAGCAGCTGTTCCTGGGACTCGGGGTGGGACTGGGCGTGACGCTCCGGCTCCTCTGTTTCGGCGGCGACTTCGAGGGCGATTCCTTGGGGTCGTCGGGGCGCGACGCGGCGTTCGAGGATGGCGGACTGGTGATGGCATTGCTCCGGCCGCGTTTTCTTCTCCTTGTGCGCTTGCGTGTGTACGAGGAGAGCAGCACGCCCTTGCGGGCGTCGATCTTCTTGATCTTGTGCTTCGAAAGCTTCTTCACGTGGATGTTCGTCGGATCGAAGCTGAACGTCGAATCCTCTCGATGATCCACCAGCTCCTTCTTCCTCTCCTAATTTAAAAAACAGATAGAATAAAATCTAGACTAGATACGACATTCTAGTTTTCACCATTATCTAACTAAATTAGTTACCTAATAACATACAAAATTTAAAGTATCTAGCTAGTCTAGTTCCTAAGATATAGACTGTTTAAAGCAGACCAGTTTTCTAAACAAAGTTTGAGACTGTCTGCAGCAAAATCTAAACTAGCTAGAATACTCTAGTTTTCGCTGTTACTTAACTAAATCAATTATAAATGCAACGCCATCAAATTTATCCAGAAAAAACTTCTGAGACGAAAGCAATCGCAAAAATAGCAAAACCTCGCCAAATCCAAACTTGAAGCCGTAGCTCGTTAGTTACAGCAAATTGCGAGAAAAGTTGCGCACGAAATCCGTTCAGAAATTGCTGTTCTTACCTCCTGCGTGATTTCCGCCTCCTCTTCGTAGCTTAGAGCCACCACAGCCAGCATCAAGTTGATCAGGTAAAACGACCCGAAGAACACGACCACTGTGAAGAAGGAGACGCTTATCGGCCCACAAGCCGACAACACCTTGAAAACGGAAGAATAAAATTAGCTTTCATTTGATGTACGGCAAGTTGCACAAGGTAGTGTCGTTCGGGAGATATAGCTAAGTGAAGTTAGTGGTTTTTTGTGTATAACTATGTAGTTAGACTACGTGGCGTAGTCAAATTAAGAATGATGAAAGCTAGTTAGATTATGTAGTTAGTGATTTGAGTTAGGTTATTGTATCTAGTCTAATGTAATAGATATGTAGCTTTGAAGGTTCATTCTAGTTATAGTGCCTTACTTTAAGCTCTATAACTAAATGGTTAGAGTAAGAGCCGCAGTCAAATTTGGTTTAGTGAAAGCTATTTAGGTTAGGTAGTTAGTGGTTTGAGTTATATTACTGTATCTAGTCTAGTTCTCTAGTTATAGACGTTTGAAACAAGATGTTAGTTAGTGCTTTAGTTTTTGCTTAATAACTCGGGATTCTGACTAGATACGAAGTTGATATTTGGCGTAGTTATAGCTGATCAAGTTATCTACGAGTTGCTGTTAGATGGGTCTACGTAGTTCAATTAGTTTTCAAGATATTGACTAAATAGCGTTCAGACCATGTTGTAGACGTTCTCCCAGTAGTCGAGCGTGATGAGTTGGAAGGTGGTGAGCATGGACCAGAGGAAATTGTCGAAGCTGGTGTAGCCGTGGTTGGGGTTCTCGCCCACGCAGAGGCAGGTGTGCGTCAACGGACAGTGCCGGCTTCCCGTCACGTTCCCGCACAGAAGAGGCTCCTCCGTCTCGTTCTTCAACAGCCAGTTGTCTGGATTGGTCGTCCAACTGAAAGAAACGGCAGAAATTAGCGGAAGTAATCGCGTTATAAATTTAAAACAGGCTGATTCTTGCGGGGGATTCGGCGAGGAATCTGGAACCGTTTGAATCTCGCAAATCCGCCGATTCGTTCAAAAGTTATCGCGGGAAAACCAAATTCGTCTAGGCCAACTGCGATGGTTTCACTAAACTCGCGGTAACTCGCTTGTTTTTCAAGCTTTCATAACGCTGCTTTCACAGTTTCCCTTGAAATCAACGCCATTTTAAAACTCAATTGTTTATTTAGTGGTCTTTTGTTTTTTCAGTTTTTTGCGAATATTTCGCTTGATTGTCAAGATGTTGCAACAAAATTTCCCACAATAATAAATACTTAGATTCTACACAGGCCAGTGCAAACCTCACGTTTCTAACTAATTTAGTTAACTAGTTATTGAAGCTTTAGGCTTGATATGCCTTTTGTTCTATAACTAATTAACTAGACTAGGTAGAAGATTCAAATTTAAAATGATAAATTATAGTTAAACTAGGTAGTTAGTGCTTTTAGTTAGAACACTGCATCTAGTCTATTTTCTTAGTTATAGACATTTGAAATTGAGGTTAAATTCCCACAGCTAGTTTTAACTCGATAACTAAGTAGTTAAACTATGTAGACTAGTCAAATTTGCTACATTAATAACTATTTATATTCTACACAGCGCTGTGTAAATCTTACGTTTCTAGCCAATTCAGTTAACTAGTTATTGAAGCCTTTGACTGGATATGCCTTTTCTTCTATAACTAATTAATTAGACTAGGCAGAAGATCCAAATTTGAGCTCGTGGATTATAGTTAAACTAGGTAGTTAGTGCCTTTAGTTAGAACACTGCATCTAGTCTATTTTCTTAGTTACAGACATTTGAAATTAAGGTTCAATCTAGTTAATTTCCCACAGCTAGTTTTAACTCGATAACTAATTAGTTAGACTATGTAAACTAGTAAAATTTGTTACAGTAATAACTATTTAGATTCTACTTAGCGCAGTGCAAACTTTACTCTTCTAACTAATTCAGTTAACTAGTTATTTAAGCTTTAGACTTGAAATGCGTTTTCTTCTGTTACTGATTAATTAGACAAGGTAGAAGATCCAAATTTGAGACGGTTAATGTTAGTTAAACTAGGTAGCTAGCGCTTTTAGTTAGAATACTGTAGCTGCTCTATTTTCTTAGTTATAGACATTTGAAATTTAGGTTCAATCTAGTTAGTTTCCCACATCTAGTTTTAACTCGATAACTAAGTAACTAGACTAATTAGACTACTCAAATTTGGTACAGTAATAACTACTTAGTTTCTACACAGCGCAGTGCAAACCTTACGTTTCTAACTAATTCAGTTAACTAGTTATTGAAGCTTTAGACTTGATCTGCGTTTTCTTCTATAACTAATTAATTAGACTAGGTAAAAGGTCCGAATTGAGATTGTGAATTATAGTTAAACTAGGTAGCTAGCGCTTTTAGTTAGAACACTGTAGCTAGTCGATTTTCGTAGTTATAGACATTTGAAGTTGAGGTGTAATTTAGTTAGTTTCTCACAGGTAGTTTTAACCCGATAACTAAGTGGTTAGACTAGCTGGACTAGTAAAGTTTGCTACAGTAATAACTATTTAGATTCTACACAGTGCGCTATAAACTTTACGTTTCTAGCTAATTCAGTTAACTAGTTATAGAAGCTTTAGACTTGATATGTCTTTTCTTCTATAACTAATTAATTATACTAGGTAGTATAGCCAAATTTGCGATGGTGGATTGTAGTTAAACTAGGTAGCTTGCGCTTTTAGTTAGAACACTGTAGCTACTCTATTTTCTTAGTTATAGACATTTGAAATTGAGGTTCAATCTAGTTAGTTTCCCACAGCTAGTTTTAACTCGACAACTAAGTAGTTAGACTAGCTAGACTAGTGAAATTTGCTGCAGTAATAACTAATTATATTCTACACAACACAGTGCAAACCTTACGTATCTAACTAATTCAGTTAACTAGTTATTGAAGCTTTAGACTTGTGATGGCTTTTCTTCTATAACTAATTAATTAGACTAGACAGAAGAGTCAAATTTGAAATGATGAATTATAGTTAAACTAGGTAGTTAGTGCTTTTAGTTAAAACACTGCATCTGGTCTATTTTTTTAGTTATAGACATTTGAAATTGAGGCTAATTTCCTACAGCTAGTTCTAACTCGATAACTAAGTAGTTAGACTAAGTAGACTAATAATATTTGCTACAGTAATAACTATGTTGATTCTGCACAACGTATTGCAAACCTTACGTTTCTAACTAATTCAGTTAACTAGTTATTGAAGCTTTAGACTTGCTATGCCTTTTCTTTTATAACTAATTAATTAAACTAGGTAGAAGATCCAAATTTGAGATGGTGTATTGTAGTTAAACTAGGTAGCTAGCGCTTTTAGTTAGAACACTGTAACTAGTCTATTTTCTTAGTTATAGACATTTGAAATTGAGGTTCAATCTACTTAATTTCCAACAGCTAGATTTAACTAGATAACTAAGTAGTTAGACTATGTATACTAGTCAAATTTGCTACAGTAATAACTATTTAGATTCTACACAGCGCGGTGAAAACTTTACGTTATTAGCTAATTCAGTTAACTAGTTATTGAAGCTTTAGACTTGATATGCCTTTTCTTCTATAACTAATTAACTAGAACAGGTAGAAGACTCAAATTTGAGACGCTGGATTGTAGTTAAACTAGGTAGCTAGCGCTTTTAGTTAAAGCACTGTAGCTAGTCTATTTTCATAGTTATAGACATTTGAAATTGAGGTTTAATCTAGGTAATTTCCCACAGCTAGTTTTAACTCGATAACTAAGTAGTTAGACCAGTTATACTAGTCATATTTGCTACAGTAATAACCATTTAGATTCTGCACAGCGCGGTGCAAACCTTACGTTTCTAACTAATTCAGTTAACTAGTTATTGAAGTTTTAGACTTGATATGCATTTTCTTCTATAAATAATTAACTAGACTAGGCAATAGATCCAAATTTGAGATGGTGGATTGTAGTTAAACTAAGTAGCTAGCGATTTTAGTTAGAACACTGTAACTAGTCTAGTTTCTTAGTTATAGACATTTGAAATTGAGGTTCAATCTAGGTAATTTCCCACAGCTAGTTTTAACTCGATAACTAAGTAGTTAGACTAGGTAGACTAGCCAAATTTGCTACAGTAATAACTACTTCAATTCTAAACAACGCAATGTAAACTTTACGTTTCTAAATAATTCAGTTAACTAGTTATTGAAGCTTTAGACTTGATTAGCCTTTTCTTCTATAACTAATTAACTAGAATAGGTAGAAGATCCAAATTTGAGATTGTGGATTTTATTTAAACTAGGTAGTTAGTGCTTTTAGTCAGAACACTGTAACTAGTCAACTTTCTTAGTTATAGACATTTGAAATTGAGCTTCAATCTACTTAATTTCCCACAGCTAGTTTTAACTCCATAACTAAGTAGTTAGACTAGGTAGACTAGTCAAATTTGCTACAGTAATAACTATTTAGGTTATACACAGCGCGGTGCAAACTTTATGTTTCTAACTAATTCAGTTAACTAGTTATTGAAGCTTTAGACTTGATATGCGTTTTCATCTATAACTAATTAATTACACTAGGCAGAAGATCTAAATTTGAGATGGTGGATTGTAGTTTAACTAGGTAGCTAGCACTTTTAGTTAGAACGCTGTAACTAGCCCACTTTCTTAGTTATAGACATTTGAAAAAGAGTTTCAATCTACTTAATTTCCCACAGCTAGTTTTAACTCGATAACTAAGCAGTAAGACTAGCTAGACTAGTCAAATTTCACACCCTGAAACCTGGTTAGACTAGATAGTTACAACTTTAACTTAAATCCCTGCACCTACTCTACTTGCCTAGTTATAAACGAGTTAGTTAGAACCAAAATAACTCGCTTAGTATAACAGCTAGCGACGCGTCTAATACCTCAAATTAAACCTGAAAATGCCTAGTTTTTAGCAACGTTCAATTTTTCGTTCAATTTCCATTTAGTGTTAGCATACAGTGTGGAATTAAGGACGGAAACGAGTTATCGGTGTACTAACTTGTACCAGACGTCGTAGGTGGCGTTGTGGTCGTCCATTTTAAGGACGCACTTGTTGCGCAGCTCCCCCTTGTAGACCTGCAGGGCAAACAGGGCGAAGACCATCAGGCAGAAGATCGTCAGCGTCATCACCTCCGCCAGCTGCTTGAACGAATGCAACAGCGCGTTTATTATAGTCTTCAGACCTGAAACAAACGACAATTCAGTATGAGAGCCTTAGTTTAGATCTTGTAGAACACGACGCTGAAAACCGCAAGGTTCTAGCTAGCTCCATTCACGCGTAATCGAATGGAATGGACTATGCTAACTTTAAAGCCTTTTTTGAGTTTGGCGACTAAGTTCGAGTAGTTAGATTAGGTTAACAGTCTAAATCTTGTTATGTGTTGTTAGTGTGGACTATCTAGTTTTAGTTAGTGTAGAGTGCATGTTTCTAGTTGCTCTAAATCGGGTGTAATCGAGGCAAGTGGATAAGAGCTCCAGTTTGAGTTTTAGAAAAGGATAGACTAATGCGTTTTAGTCTATAATTTAGATTCTGGAACCGATAGAATAAGTAAATTTGGTTGGGAGTCAGATAATGAAATTAGCTAGACGACCTTGAAAACTAGACGTTGATATATTGTCTGCAAGTCTAGTTATGTAGCCTCAAAGTCACTACTAGTTTTGGAACAAATTAGTTCGTTAAGTCTTAGGATATAGATTTAGCTAGACTAACTAAATTTGGTGCAGAGTTAGCTAATCAAGTCAGCTAGTGAGCATTGAAGACTAAACGTTCATATCTAGTCTGCAAGTCAAGTTTTGCGAACTCAAACTATTTGTGAAAAAAGTAGACTCTTACGTTTAAGTCTAAATCTAGGAAACTAGAAGATGTAGATTAACTAAATTTGGTTTGGAGTGAAGTAACGAAATTACCTAGACGACCTTAGAAACTAGACGTTGACATCTAGTCTGCAAGTCTAGTTATGTAGCCTCAAAGTCACTACTAGTTTTGGAACAAATTAGTTCGTTAAGTCTTAGGATATAGATTTAGCTAGACTAACTAAATTTGGTGCAGAGTTAGATAATGAAGTCAGCTAGTGAGCACTGAAGACTAAACGCCGATATCTAGTCTAAAAGTCAAGTTTTGCGAACTCAAACGTTTTGTGAAAAAAGTAGACTTTTACGTTTAAGTCTAAATCTTGGAAACTAGAAGACGTAGATTAACTAAATTTGGTTGGGAGTGAGGCAATGAAATTACCTGGACAAGCTTGAAGACTAGACGTTGATATTTAGTCTGCAAGTCAAGTTATGTAGCCTCAAAGTCACTACTAGTTTTGGAGCAAATTAGTTCGTTAAGTCTTAGGATATAGATTTAGCTAGACTAACTAAATTTAGTGCTGAGTTAGCTTATCAAGTAAGCTAGTGAGGAATGAAGACTAAACGTTGATATCTAGTCTGCAAGTCAAGTTTTGCGAACTCAAACTATTTGTGAAAAAAGTAGAAGTTTACGTTTAAGTCTAAATCTTGGAAACTAGAAGATGTAGATTAACTAAATTTGGTTTTGAGTGAGGTGACGAAATTACCTAGACGTCCTTGAAAACTAGACGTTGATATCTAGTCTGCAAGTCTAGTTATGTAGCTTCAAAGTCACTACTAGTTTTGGAACAAATTAGATCGTTAAGTCTTAGGATATAGATTTAGCTAGACTAACTAAATTTGGTGCAGAGTTAGCTAATCTAGTTAGCTAGTGAGCATTGAAGACTAAACGTTCATATCTAGTCTGCAAGTCAAGTTTTGCGAACTCAAACTATTTGTGAAAAACGTAGACTCTTAAGTTTAAGTCTATATCTTGGAAACTAGAGGATTTAGACTAACTAAATTTGGTTGTGAGTGAGGTAACGAAATTACCTAGACGACCTTGAAAACTAGAAGTTGATATATTTTCTGCAAGTCTAGTTATGTAGCCTCAAAGTCACTACTAGTTTTGGAACAAATTAGATCGTTAAGTCTTAGGATATAGATTTAGCTAGACTAACTAAATTTGGTGCAGAGTTAGCTAATCAAGTCAGCTAGTGAGCATTGAAGACTAAACGTTGATACCTATTCTACAAGTCAAATTTTGCGAACTCAAACGTTTTGTGAAAAAAGTAGACTTTTACATTTAAGTCTAAATCTTGAAAACTGGAAGATGTAGATTAACTAAATTTGGTTGGGAGTGAGGCAATAAAATTACCTAGACGACCTTGAAAACTAGATGTTGATATCTAGTCTGCAAGTCTAGTTATGTACCCTCAAAATCACTACTAGTTTTGGAACAAATTAGATCGTTAAGTCTTCGGATATGGATTTAGCTAGACTAACTAAATTTGGTGCAGAGTTAGCTAATGAAGTCAGCTAGTCAGCATTGGAGACTAAACGTTGATATCTAGTCTGCAAGTTAAGTTTTGCGAATTCAGACTATTTGTGATAAGAGTAGACTTTTACGTTTAAGTCTAAATCTTGGAAACTAGGCGATACAAATTGACTAAATTTGGTTGGGAGTGAGGTAACGAAATTACCTAGACGTCCTTGAAAACTAGACGTTGATATCTAGTCTGCAAGTCTAGTTATGTAGCCTCAAAGTCACTACTAGTTTTGGAACAAATTAGCTCGTTAAGTCTTAGGATATAGATTTAGCTAGACTAACTAAATTTGGTGCAGAGTTAGCTAATCAAGTCAGCTAGTGAGCATTGAAGACTAAACGTTCATATCTAGTCTGCAAGTCAAGTTTTGCGAACTCAAACTATTTGTGAAAAAAGTAGACTCTTACGTTTAAGTCTAAATCTTGGAAACTAGAAGATGTAGATTAACTAAATTTGGTTTTGAGTGAGGTGACGAAATTACCTAGACGCCCTTGAAAACTAGACGTTGATATCTAGTCTGCAAGTCTAGTTATGTAGCCTCAAAGTCACTACTAGTTTTGGAACAAATTAGTTCGCTAAGTCTTAGGATTTAGATTTATCTAGACTAACTAAATTTGGTAGTATGTGAGCTAAATAAGTCAGCTAGCGAGCATTGAAGACTAAACGTTGATATCTAGTCTACAAGTCAAGTTTTGCTAATTCAAGCAATTTGTGAAAAAAATAGACTTCTACATTTCAGTCTAAATCTTGGAAACTACACGATATAGATGAACTAAATTTGGTTTGGAGTGAGATAATGAAATTATCTAGATGACCTTGAAAACAAGATGTTGATATCTAGTCTGCAAGTCTAGTTATGTAGCCTCAAAGTCACTACTAGTTTTGGAACAAATTAGATCGTTAAGCCTTCGGGTATGGATTTAGCTAGACTAACTAAATTTTGCAGTGAGTTAGTTAATGAAGTCAGCTAGTAAGCATTGAAAACTAAACGTTGATACCTAGTCTACAAGTCAAGTTTAGCGAACTCAAACGTTTTGTAAAAAAAGTAGACTTTTACGTTTAAGTCTAAATCTTGGAAACTAGAAGATGCAGATTAACTAAGTTTGGTTTGGAGTGAAGTAACGAAATTACCTAGACGACCTTGAAAACTGAACGTCGATATCTAGTCTGCAAGTCTAGTTATGTAGCCTCAAAGTCACCACTAGTTTTGGAACAAATTAGTTCGTTAAGTTTTAGGATATAGATTTAGCTAGACTAACTAAATTTAGTGCAGAGTTAGTTAATGACGTCAGCTAGTGAGCATTGAAAACTAAACGTTGATATCTAGTCTACAAGTCATGTTTTGCGAATTCAAGCTATTTATGAAAAAAGTATACTTTTACGTTTAAGTCTAAATCTTGGAAACTAGGTTTTGTAGATTGACCAAAATTGGTGTGCTCAAAGAGTAAAGGAATTTCTGAACTTTCAGAAAAACGAAACCGGAAGTTGCTACCTCATCTCTAGCCAAAGTTACTTGAGATCAAACTTTTCACTAAATTGTAGTGTACTTACCAGGCAGTATGGAGATAGTTTTGAGGGCCCTGAGCACCCGGAACGTCCGCAGCCCCGCCAGGTTGCCCACGTCCATCCCGATGGTGGCGTAGCCGCTCGTGATCACGACGAAATCCAGCCAATTCCAGGGGTTCCTCAAGTACGTGTACTTGTTCAGGATGAACCCCTTCGCCACACTCTTGATTATCATTTCCGCCGTGTAAATCGCCAAAAAAACAAACCTGCAACGAGAAGTACACTCAGTCGGGTCGATAGCCTTGATTGCCTCGAACAATCATAAAGCTGGATGGAAACAATCATGGAAATCGTGGTATTGATTTCGAGCCGGCGAGGACGAGTCGCCGTTGTCTATAGTTTAAATCTATACATACTAAATTGTAAAGCGGTTCATTGTGAAGACACGCGTGCAAGAAATATCGAAATGTACCTATAAATAACCGAGTTATCAAGCTTTAACTGAAAGTCTACGAAATCTCAACTAGCGTTTACAACTATCAAACTAGACTAGATGGAACAGTATGACTCAAATCAACATTTGTCTAGTCTAATTAGTTTTCACCAACTCAAATTTGACTGCTCCAACTAGTCTAACTATTTAGTTATCGCGCTAAAACTGAGATATTAGATTAAGAAAGCGATTGGATTCTACAACGGTAACTTCAAAAGGCTATAACTAGAGAACTAGACTAGGTATAGCAATTTAAACTAAAACCACTAATTACCTAGTCTAACTATTTTCTAGAATTGCAAGTTACAGCTCCCTATCTACTTTAACTAATTAGTTATTGAATAAAAATTAAGTCAAGGTCAATTAGATTAGTTTTATTTTTAGTGTCTATTTTGGAGTAGTTAGACTAGTTTTAGATTTACTAATTTTAGACTACAATTAGATTAGACTATGTAGGATTAGTTAGTGAAGATTAGGAGTTTGTAGCTGTGCTGGTTTGGTGGAATTTCGTTTTGTACTTACTCGGCTTCTTCGATGGTTTCAGTCATGGCGAGGAAGACGCAATTGAGCAAAATGGTTGCCATGACCATGTAATCGAAGAACTGATTGGTGGAGAGGTAGATGCAGGCTTTCCTGTACCTGCTCCACGGACTGAACATGAAGAACGAGCTGGTGGCGGTGAAGCGGTGGATGTAGTTCTTCCTGAAGCGCTTCGAGACCACACAGAACGTCTGCAACAACAGGAAACACATAACGAGCGGTTCTCGAGAAGTGTGGCGTAAGGAAACTATCTACTGCTACTAGCCTAGGCGCCTTTGTTTCCAGCAAAGTAAAAAAATCCTGATCAACTAGTTTTCTCAAGGTTTTAACGTGCCGTGCAACTGTTTCCTGCGCGAGTTCGACGCGAAATTTCCTGCTGAAAACGACATCGAAAAAATTTTAAAAATCGGACGACGCGTTCAAAAGTTATGCGCGAAAAACGGAAAATTCCACGGCCAACTACCACAAAAACACACTTTAAACTATAACTGCGTTAATAATCGATTTTTTTCAATTTTTTTTTACAGATTAGCTAGAGATTGATTCCAGAAGTATATCCGCGCAAAATTTCGCGGAATTTTGAAAATTTTCGCGTTACGCTCCTGCGATCGGAAACGTAGATTTTGCTCCCGTGAACAATCTCCCGCAAAAAATTCGCGAAAATTCAAATTACAACGCAAGTTACGGCCAGAAAAACGTTTTCTTGCAAAATTTTAAATCCGCGATAACTCTGCCGTCCCTCAACAAATTGTAATTTTTCAATTTTTTTCACAGATTAGCTTGAGATTGATTCCAGAAGTATATCCGCGCAAAATTTCGCGGAATTTTGAAAATTTTCGCGTTACGCTCCTGCGATCGGAAACGTAGATTTTGCTCCCGCAAAAATTTCGCGAAACTTCAAATTACAACGCAAGTTACGGCCGGAAAAACGTTTTCCTGCAAAATTTTAAAACTGCGGTAACTCTGCCATCCCTCAACCGATTGTAATTTTTTCTGCAGACATATTTTCAGCAGGAATTTCTGTGCTTTAGAATCTACGCAGGAAACCAAAGTACCTTTTTGTTTTGCTTGTCAACTAGGGTTTTGTTTTTAAGTCAACTAAGTGGGCTAAGAGTTAAGTGGGAGAGATCCTGCTGAATGGATTCCTGCAAGAATTTTGAAAATATTTCAATTACTTTCCGAGTTATGTAAGAAAATGTGAATTCAAGGCTTGCTTAGATTGAAAAAGTGTGTTTGGAAAACGGACTGTAGCTCGGTTATTCGTGGTCGTATTTTCAAAATTCTTGCAGGTCTGTGTTCAGCGGGAAATGGTCCGGCGGGTGAGTTTAGCGGATTTAAGTGAAAGTAGGTTAGTCAGCGCTTAAAGTGCTGGAAACTAGCTCTAGTTAGTGGTAGACTCAAGCCAGAGTAAGACAGAACGAAAAGAATTCTACTGAGCGAGATATAGAAAGAGAGAGAGAGAGAGAGAAAAAAATTAAAAACTGAGAGAGACTTTCAACTGTTTCTTCTTCGGCTTTCAACTGTTTAATTTCTACAAAATTTAGTTTAAAACAAAATTTGGTGTTTCATGTTGTCATGGAGAACATGCCTGAGCCGAACAGCGCCCTCTCTACAAAGAAAAAAAGAGCATTAAAAGGCAACGAAACACACACAGGTGCATACAAAATTGCCTAACCACGACGAAGAACCCCTTGAATGTATGCAACACATATTACAACATTAAGATGTTTGTGATGAACGTTCGGGTTCCTGATTTTTTCACGTGTCGTTAATTAACTTGTGTTTTGCGAGGTTTGTGTTGATTTTGTGGGAAATTTGCGAATGAAAATTTTTCTCAGAAAACCAGCAGGAATCAACGTTTTTTGCCTTAAAAACTCGTTTTTGCCACCAAAACCAAATTTTCCTGCGTTTCCTGCAAACCGTCCGCGGCAATCGATACCTTCCTGCCTGCTAAACACCCGACAATAGCCTTTTTACTGAAGGCTAGATTTATGACGTTCATTGTTGCAGGATCCTGCTGCGGTCTTCTGCCTCGGTGCGTTCTCTTGATTAATTAGTTTACTAATTATCCACCGAGTTTCACTAATCTACATAGTCTAGATGCCGAGATAACGACCGCTAAAGATAAACTAGTTTACTAGCTAATTTTACAACAAGTTTAAAGCTCGATAGAATAAGATCTAGACTAGATAGAACGATCTAGTTTTCGGCGATATCTAGATAAATTAGTTGACTATTTATGTGCCAAATTTCAGGTGTCTAGCTAGTCTAGTTTGCGAGATTAATCTACATAGTCTAGATGCCGAGATAACGACCGCTCCAGATAAGCTAGTTCACTAGATAATTTTCTCAACAAGTTTAAAGCTCGATAGAATAAGAACTAGACTAGATAGAACAATCTAGTTTTCGGCGCTATCTACCTAAGCTAGTCAGCTATTTTTGTCCAAAATTTCGGGTATCTAGCTAGTCTAGTTTACGAGATATAGATTGCTTAAGCCAAGTTAATTTTAAAATTTTCTTGAATACGATCTAGACTAGATAGAATGTTCTAGTTTTCTGCACAGTCTAGATAAACTAGTTAACTAATTATGAATCAAGTTTCATGTATCTAGGTAGTCTATTTCGTAAGATCTAGACTTATTACTCCAAGCTATTACTCTCCTTTAAGTTTTAAGGCTACCTGACAGTCTAACTAGACTAGCTAGATCGGTGCATTGCCTTGATTAATTAGTTTACTAATTATCTCACGAGTTTCACTAATCAACATAGTCTAGATGCCGAAGTAACGATCGCAAAAGATAAGCTAGTTTACTAGCTAATTTTACAACAAGTTTAAATCTCGATGGAATACGATCTAGACTAGATAGAACGATCTAGTTTTCGGCGCTATCTACCTAAGCTAGTCAGCTATTTTTGTGCCAAATTTCGGGTATCTAGCTAGTCTAGTTTACGAGATATAGATTGCTTAAACCAAGTTAACTTTAAAATTTTCTTGAATACGATCTAGACTAGATAGAATCTTCTAGTTTTCTGCGAAGTCTAGATAAACTAGTTACCTAATAATGTGTCAAGTTTCATGTATCTAGGTGGTCTATTTCGTGAGATCTAGACTTATTAATCCAAGCTATTACTCGCCTTTAAGTTTTAAGGCTATCTGACAGTCTAACTAGACTGGGTAGATCGGTGCATTGCCTTGACTAATTAGTTTACTAATTATCCCCCCGAGTTTCATTAATCTACATAGTATAGATGCCGAGATAACGACCGCAAAAGATAAGCTAGTTTACTAGCTAATTTTACTACAAGTTTAAAGCTCGATAGAATAAGATCTGAACTAGATAGAACGATCTAGTTTTCGGCATTATCTAGATAAATTAGTTGACTATTTATGTGGAAAATTTCACGTATCTGGCTAGTCTAGTTTGCGAGATTAATCTACATAGTCTAGATGCCGAGATAACGACCGCTCAAGATAAGCTAGTTTACTAGCTAATTTTCTCAACAAGTTTAAAGCTCTATAGAATAAGAACTAGACTAGATAGAACAATCTAGTTTTCGGCGCTCTCTACCTAAACTAGTCAGCTATTTTTGTGCCAAATTTCGGGTATGTAGCTAGTCTAGTTTACGAGATATAGATTGCTTAAGCCAAGTTTACTTTAAAATTTTCTTGAATACGATCTAGACTAGATAGAATCTTCTACTTTTCTGCATAGTCTAGATAAACTAGTTAACTAATCATGTGTCAAGTTTCATGTATCTAGATAGTCTATTTCGTAAAATCTAGACTTATTAATCCAAGCTATTACTCTCCTTTAAGTTTTAAGGCTATCTGACAGTCTAACTAGACTAGCTAGATCGGTGCATTGCCTTGATTAATTAGTTTACTAATTATCCCTCGAGTTTCATTAATCTAGATAGTCTAGATGCCAAGATAACGACCGCTCAAAATAAACTAGTTAACTAGCTAATTTTAAAACAAGTTTAAAGCTCGAGGGAATAAGATCTAGACTAGATAGAACAATCTAGTTTCCGGCGTTATCTATCCAAATTAGTCAACTATTTTTGTGCCAAATTTCATGTATCTACCTAGTCTAGTTTACGAGATCTAGATTGCTTAAACTAAGTTATCTATCTATAAAGTTTAAAGTTTCGTTGCATAAGATCTAGACTAGATAAAATCTTCTAGTTTTCTGCGTAGTCTAGATAAGCTACTTAACTAATCATGTGTCGAGTTTCATGTATCTAGATAGTCTATTTCATGAGATCTAGACTTATTAACACAAGCTATTTTCAACCATCTAACTTTGTAGCTATCTGACAGTTTAACTAGACTAGTTACAGCATTCTAATTTTCACCGTTGGCTAGCTGCGTCTATAAGCTACAAGTATGCTAATTTGGTTGCAGCTGTCGTGTCAAGAAGTGCTCGAAACCGGCAGGGAAACAAAACACGGGCGCGCTAATAAAAAAGGACGATCGATGTCTGGAAACAAAAGCCGGCGCGGTTATCTAGTCCTTCCGGGCGATTACCCCGCCCGGAAGCTACTAATTCCAACTACATTTAGTGTTCAGTGTGGATATGTAGATTCCGATAAGGAAACGCCAGGGCGAATTAGTGTCTGTTGCTCGGTGAGTTTACGTGATGGAAGGGTGGGAATTTATGCGTAGCTAGTTTAATAAATTTGGAAGAACGTCGTGAAAACTAGATTTGTCTAGTTAGTCTAGTTAGACTGTCACGGAGCTTCAAACTTCAACTAGTTTTTGTCGTGTAACTAGTTTAGTTAGGTAGATGAAATTTGTTACAGGTATAGCTAATTACTCTAGGTAGATAATACCAAAAACCGGAGTTGTCTATCTAGTCTAGATCTTATTCTAGAACGTTTCAAACTTTGTGCAAAGCTGTACTGAAAACTAAACAGTGTATATCTCATGAAGTTTACTAGATACTCGCGTGAAATTTTACACAAAATTAGTCAAGCATTCCATCTAGATAACAGTGAAAACTAGAATGTTCTATCTAGTCTAGTTCAGTTTCTACAAAATAGTTTAGTTTCTAAAAACTAGTTCAGCTTTAATCGTTTGTATATGGCTTAGTAAACAAAGCCGCTTCGTAAAAAATTGAACCGTTTAGCAGGTAAGACGCGTCTAGTGTTTAAGCCTGCAGGATTCCTGCTGCAAGGATCTCCCGGCCTCTTTCCTTTGTCGTCTTGTACGAGTCCGTTTGTGGATTAATTTAAAGTGTTCCGGCGGCACTGGCTGGGAAATCGATGGGGGTTTCTTAAAGGGCGGAAAATTTGCTAGGAAAAATGTGCGGAACTTTTTGCCACATCGGCTCGAATTGCGACACTATAGCCTTGCGAAAAAACAACCGTTTTTTTCGATTTATCTCAATTTATTAGTTAATTAGTCGACTTAGCTAAATCGCTTTGATATCTTCTTGAACTAGATTTAGCTCGTTGCGAAATTCTGCAAAAATTAGTCTAATACCTCAACTAGTTTCCAAGTTGCAGCCTAACAAACTTGACTAACTTAAATCTTAACTAACTCAAACGCGTTTTTTGTTTACCATCCAATTCCTTGCATTTCCGCAAATTTTTTCGCACAAATTCTTACACGCACTAATACTACAATTAATTCCCCACCAAATCCAACTCGGTGTGTTTCCATACCCACTCACTACCATATCTACAGCTGTATGGAACATACCCTCAAACTGCAATGAGCGTTCCACTCTAACCTAATTTCCTCCGAATCTATAAAAGCTGCGGAGGAACAAAAGCCGGCGGTTTAAAGCCAATGAAATTCAGCAGGATTCTCCATTTTCGGTTTCCTGCTGCATCGCTTCGCGCCAAAGTTATGACGGTTTGAAGTTGGTATCGTGAAAACATGACAAATCCATTATACACACTTATCGCGATGTCCTTGCAAAAAAAAACAGAGTTTATTCGCAAAACCGTCACTTTGCCAAAAGCGGAAACTTGAACGAATCTAACCGTGACATCTGCATCTCGCTACCTAGTTTAGTTCCTGAGATAAACGCGTCTAAATTCGAACTAGTTTTCTAAGTAGATTTAGTCAGTTTGAAACAAGGTATAATAAAGAATCGACTAGATACGATGGTTTAGTTATCCGGCGTTATCTAGCTACATTAGTTATCTAATTACATGCCAAGTTTCATAACGCTAGCTAGTCTAGTTAATGAGATATTAGACATTTAGTAAAGTCATAATTTCTTAAGTTAAAAACTAGTTTGTCTTAAAATGTCTATATAGCTGGAATTAAATTAGTTAAAAGCTTTAAATTTGGTGTGCTTATAGCTAACTAATTTATCTAAACAACAGTAAAAACTAGAACTTTCTACCTAGTCTAGAACCCGAGTTATCGTTAGTTTAATCCGCCCAACTTTTTCTTTTAATAATTTCCTGCAGTATCTGCCAATTTCCTGCAGTTTCTTCCATTTTCCTGCGAGCGCTCGGAGCATCTGACTGTCGGCGATTTACGACCGCCTTGAATTATTCACTTTTCAATTAGTCCCTAAATTTCGGCGTTCTTCAATTGCGCCGTCTCGCTCGCGCTCGCTAAACCGCCGTCGCGCCGTCTCTCTCGCCCGAGCACGCTTAACACTAACACTAGGCGGTAAGTCCGCAGCGAATTACACACTATCTGCATGCGGATTAACTCGGTCCGCTCTAATATTTAGTGTGCGAGCTAGCGCCGGATTCTTCTGCAGGAGCTGCCGCAGGAAAACAAACTTGGATTAAAGTGGGAGAGTGTAAGTATTCAGTGGTGAAAACCGCAAGTCTCTAGCTAGTCTAGTTCTCGTGTTAAAACACTTTAAAGTTTTTCAGCAGGAACACGTTTTTTGGTTGTTTTTCTTGGATTGGTTTATTCTAGGCGGAGATATGAGTAGACGTGTGGAAGAATTTTCCAAAAAAGTTGAAAAACAAGGGAGTTATTCAAGTTTTTCGGTTTGTCTAGTTGGCCTTGGAACAGTTTTTCCGCGATAACTTTTGAACGGATTGACGGATGCGAAATATTTTAGCACTTTCGGCTTCAGCGAAAAAAAATACACGAAATCCATGCAAAATTTTTGCATTTATTCCAGAAAAAATCTTATATTTTAAGCGCTTGTAGCTGGAAAACGCGATTAGTTAGAACCGCCTAGTTTTCGCCAAAGCGTTTGCGAATTCATAATCTAATGTTGTTTCAATTTGCGAGTGCCTGTGTGGTTCGTGGACCGAGTTATCGACGTTGCAATGTGTGGGTTTTGACCCCCGCTCAAAAAACGCAATTTCCGGCAAAACCGGAAGTATTATGCCTGCGGTAATTAATCGATTCACGCATAAAAAGCGCAAATTGCTAAAAAAATTTGCGCATATAAAACGCAAAAAACAAATTGCTAGTTTAGCGCCTCGCAGCGGACAAACCAATAAACGGAGGCTAATTATTTTTGCAGGAAATAAACATTTGGAGTTTTTGCTATTAATCCTGTTAATTTCAATTCTAAATTCGCACTAGAAATAACCGAGAAATAAGATTTTAAAAATGTCTTAATTACAAACAAACGGTTGGACAGATCCTGCTGAAATTCCTGCTGCTCAAACTCTGAACCTTCTTCTATAAACCCTACAAATTTCAAACCTGAAATCGAGTTGGAAACACCCACAATCTTAACTCGCTTTCTAGTCTAGACTAACTAAACCTTAGATAACGCTTGAACAAATTCCTGCTACCGATTTAGGATCGTGGGATCTGCAAATTTTCGCATTAATTTCCTGCGAATATTCCCGGGAAATATAATGGGTAGTTGAAATGATTTTAATGCACTGCGGGGTAGTTGGACTGGGTGGTGGGGGTACGGCAGCTCCTCACCTTAAACTCCTAAATACTTGGCTCAAACACGTTCCGTGTTTGCGCTGTGCAAATTTAACGCCGTTTTAAGATTAAAGGCAAATTTCGCCGCAGGAAACAAACGAGGGTAGATGGGTTAGAATATTGTACGTGCGGTGAAAGGGGATGGAATTTCGAACGGGCTGGTGAAAAAATCTCGCAAAAATGTCAACAAATAAGCGAGTTATCAGGGTTTAGAGTTTTTGCAGGAAATTTAAATCGTAGCAAGCCATGATTTTTTTGGTTTTTTCTTGATAACATTGGAACGGATAGACCGATTTGAAACATTTTTGCACCAAAACAAACTAGAATCTCTGCTACAAATTCTGATGTATAATTTACTATCCTGCTAGATCCTGCTGCGGAGTTATTTCAACTTTTATTCGAGCAATATACAAGTTTTATTCGAACAAATTCGTTTTTCCTGCATTAACATAACGTCTCCTACATAATCAGTTCAGCAGGAAACAAAACAAAAAAACGCAAAAACGTCGATAAATAGATATTTAAAGTTTTGCAGAAATTTTAAATCGTAGCAAGCCTTGATTTCTTTAGTTTTTTCTTGATAACTTTGGAACGGATAGACCGATTTGAAAAATTCTTGCACTGCAACAAACTAGAATCTCTCCTGCAAATTGTGATGTATAATGCACTTTCCTGCTGTATCCCGCTGCGGAGTTATTTCAACTTTTATTCGAACAAAATCGTTTTTACTGTAATGTCATAACGTCTCCTACTTAATCAGTTCAGCAGGAAATCAAAAGAAACGCCAAAAAGTCGATAAATGAACAATTAAAGTTTTGCAGGAAATTTAAATCGTAGCAAGCCATGATTTCTTTAGTTTTTTCTTGATAACTTTTGAACGGATATACTGATTTGAAAAATTCTTGAACCTAAACAAACTACAGTCTTTCCTGCAAATTCTGATGTATAATGCACTTTCCTGCTATATCCCGCTGCGGAGTTATTTTAACTTTTATTCGAACAAAATCGTTTTTTCTGTACTGTCATAACGTCTCCTATATAATTAGTTCAGCAGGAAACCAAAAGAAACGCCAAAAAGTCGATAAGTGAACAATTAAAGTTTTGCAGGAAATTTAAATCGTAGCAAGCCATGATTTCTTTAGTTTTTTCTTGATTACTTTGGAACGGATAGACCGATTTAAAAAATTCATGAACCCAAACAAACTACATTCTCTCCTGCAAATTCTGATGTATATTTCACTTTCCTGCTGTATACTGCTGCGGATTTATTTTAACTTTTATTCGAACAAATTCGTTTTTACTTTAATAAGATAACGTCTCTTAGATAATCAGTTCAGCAGGAAACAAAAAAAATCGCAAAAACGCCGATAAATAAACATTTGAAATTTTGCAGGAAATTTAAATCGTAGAAAGCCATAATTTTTTTGGATTTTTCTCAATAACTTTGGAACAAATAGACCGATTTGAAAAATTCTTGCAACGAAACAAACTAGAATCTCTCCTGCAAATGCTGATGTATAACTGACTTTCCTGCTGTATCCAGCTGCGGAGTTATTTCAACTTTTATTCGAACAAATTCGTTTTTACTGTAATTACATAACGTCTCCTACATAATCAGTTGAGCAGGAAACAAAAAAAAACGCAAAAACGTCGATAAATAAACATGTTAAGTTGTGCAGGAAATTTAAATCGTAGCAAGCTATGGTCTCTTTAGTTTTTTCTTGATAACTTTGGAACGGATAGACCGATTTGAAAAATTCTTGCACCTAACCAAACTAGGATCTCTCTTGCAAATTCTGATGTATAACTCACTTTCCTGCTGTTTCCTGCTGCGGAGTTATTTCAAACAAATTCTTTTATTCGAACAAATTCGTTTTTACTGCATTAACA
Organism: Phosphuga atrata; assembly: GCA_944588485.1. Lineage (NCBI taxonomy): Eukaryota > Metazoa > Arthropoda > Insecta > Coleoptera > Silphidae > Phosphuga > Phosphuga atrata. Next base: position 29,597,571 of record OX155906.1, read on the forward strand.
TAATTAGCTTAGCAGGAAACAACAAAAAAATCTCAAAAATGTCGATAAATAAACATTCAAAATTTTGCAGGAATTTTAAATCGTGTTAAGCCATGATTTTTTTAGTTTTTTCTTAATAACTTTGGAACAGATAGGCCGATTTAAAAAACTCTTGCATCGCAACAAACTAGAATCTCTCCTGCAAATTCTGATTTATAACTCACTTTCCTGCTGTATCCTGCTGCGGAGTTAGTACAACTTTTATTCGAACAAATTAGTTTTTACTTTAATAACATAACGTCTCTTACATAATCAGTTCAGCGGGAAACAAAAAAATCGCAAAAATGTCGATAAACAAACATTCAAAGTTTTGCAGGAATTTTAAATCGTAGCAAGTCATGATTTCTTTAGTTTTTTCTTGATAACTTTGGAACGGATTGACCGATTTGAAAATTTCTTGCATCCAAACAAACTAGAATCTCTCCTGCAAATTCTGTTGTATAATTCACTTTCCTGCTGTATACCGCTGCGGAGTTATTTCAACTTTTATTCGAACAAATTCGTTTTTTACTTTAATAAGATAACGTCTCTTACATAATCAGTTCAGCAGGAAACAAAAAAAATCGCAAAAATATAACATTTATAAATAAACATATAAAGTTTTGCAGGAAATTTAAATCGTAGTAAGCCATGATTTTTTACTTTTTCCTTGATAACTCTTGAACGGTTAAACCGATTTCAAAAATCCATGCACTGAAACAAACCAGAAACATTCCTGCAAATTTTGGTGTATAACTCGCTTTCCTGCTGTATCCTGCTGCGGAGTTATTTCAACTTTTATTCGAACAAATTCGTTTTTACTGTAATGTCATAACTTCTCCTAATTAATCAGTTCAGCAGGAATCCAAAATTAAAATTTAAAGTTTTGCAGGAAATTTAAATCGTAGCAAGCCATGATTTCTTTAGTTTTTTCTTGATAACTTTGGAACGGATAGACCGATTTGAAAAATTCCTGCACCGAAACAAACTTTCTCTCCTGCAAATTCTGATGTATAACTCATTTTCCTGCTGCATCCCGGTACGGAGTTATTTCAACTTTTATTAAAACAAATTCGTTTTTGCTGTAATAACATAACGTCTCCTACATAATCAGTTCAGCAGGAAACAAAAAAAATCGCAAAAACGTCGATAAATAAACATTTAAAGTTTTTCAGAAATTTTAAATCGTAGTAAGCCATAATTTCTTTAGTTTTTTCTTGATAACTTTGGAACGGAGAGACCGATTTGAAAAATTCTTGCACCGAAGCAAACTAGAATCTCTCCCGCAAATTCTGATGTATAATTTACTTTCCTGCTGTATCCTGCTGCGGAGTTATTTCAACTTTTATTCGAACAATTTCGTTTTTACTTTAATAACATAACGTCTCTTATATAATCAGTTCAGCAGGAAACCAAGAAAATCGCAAAAACTTCGATAAATAAACATTTAAAGTTTTGCAGGAATTTTAAATCTTAGCAAGCCTTGATTTTTTTAGTTTTTTCTTGATAACTTTGGAACTGATACACTGATGTGAAAAATTCTTGAACTGAAACAAACAAGAATCTCTCCTGCAAATTCTGATGTATAACTCAAAATCCTGCTGCATCCCGCTCTGGAGTTATTTCAACTTTAATTGGAACAAATTTATTTTAATAACATAACCTCTCTTACATAATCAGTTTAGCAGAAAACCAAAATTTTCGCAAAAAGTCGATAAATAAACATTTAAAGTTTTGCAGGAAATTTAAATCGTAGCAAGCCATGATTTTTTGAGTTTTTTCTTGATAACTTTTGAACGGATAGACCGATTTGAAAAATTCTTGCACCGAAACAAACTAGAATCTCTCCTGCAAATTCCGATGTATAATTCACTTTCCTGCTGCATCCCGCTGCGGAGTCATTTCAACTTTTATTCGAACAAATTCGTTTTTACTGTTTTTACTTCTCTTACATAATCAGTTCAGCAGGAAACAAAAAAAAAACGCAAGAACGTCGATAAATTAATATTTGCAGTTTTGCAGGAATTTTAAATCGTAGTAAGCCATGATTTTTTTCGTTTTTCTTGATAACTTTGGAACGGATGGACGGAAACTAGACTCTCTCCTGCAAATTCTGATATATATTTGACTCTCCTGATGTTTCCTGCTGCGAAGTTATTTTAACTTTTATTCGAACAAATTTGTTTTTGCTGTAGTGTCATAACGTCTCCTACTTAATCAGTTCAGCACGAAACAAAAAAAATCGCAAAACCGTCGATAAATAAACATTTTAAGTTTTGCAGGAAATTTAAATCGTAGTAAGCCATGATTTCTTTGCTTTTTTCTTGATAACTTTGGAACGGATACACCGATTTGAAAAATTCCTGCACCGAAACAAACTAGAATCTCTCCTGCAAATTCTGATGTATAATTCACTTTCCTGCTGTATCCCGCTGCGGAGTAATTTTAACTTTTATTGGAACAAATTAGTTTTTAATTTAATAACATAACGTCTGCTACATAATCAGTTCAGCAGGAAACAGAAAAACGCAAAAACGTCGATAAATTAACATTTGCAGTTTTGCAGGAAATTTAAATCGTAGTAAGCCATGATTTTTTTAGTTTTCTCTTGATAACTTTTGAACGGATAGACCGATTTGAAAAATTCTTGCACCCAAACAAACTAGAATGTCTGCTGCAAATTCTGATGTATATTTGACTTTCCTGCTGTTTCCTGCTGCGGAATTATTTCAACTTTTATTCGTCTCCCACCTAATCAGTTCAGCAGGAAATAAAAAAATCGCAAAAATGTCGATAAATAAACATTTAAAGTTTTGCAGGAAATTTAAATCGTAGCAAGCCATGATTTCATTAGTTTTTTCTTGATAACTTTGGAACGGATAGACCGATTTGAAAAATTTCTGCACCGAAACAAACTACGATCTCTCCTGAAAGTTCTGATGTATAACTCACTTTCCTGCTGCATACCGCTACGGAGTTATTTCAACTTTTATTAAAACAAATTCGTTTTTGCTGTAATAACATAACGTCTCCTACATAATCAGTTCAGCAGGAAACAAAAAAAATCGCAAAAACGTCGATAAATAAACATTTAAAGTTTTGCAGGAATTTTAAATCGTAGTAAGCCATGATTTCATTAGTTGTTTCTTGATAACTTTGGAACTGATACACCGATTTCAAAAATTCTTAAACTGAAACAAACAAGAATCTCTCCTGCAAATTCTGATGTATAACTCAAAATCCTGCTGCATGCCGCTCTGGAGTTATTTCAACTTTTATTGGAACAAATTTGTTTTTGTTTTAATAACATAACGTCTCTTACATAATCAGTTTAGCAGGAAACCAAAAAGTTCGCAAAAAGTCGATAAATAAACATTTATAGTTTTGCAGGAAATATAAATCGTAGCATGCCATGAGTTTTTTCGTTTTTTCTTGATAACTTTGGAACGGATAGACCGATTTGAAAAATTCTTGCACCCAAACAAACTACGATCTCTCCTAAAAGTTCTGATGTATAACTCACTTTCCTGCTGTATCCTGCTGCGGAGTTATTTCTACTTTTATTTCATCAAATTCGTTTTTGATGTAATAACATAACGTCTCTTACATAGCCAGTTCAGCAGGAAACAAGAAAGATTGCAAAAACCTCGATGAATTAACATTTAAAGTTTTGCAGGAAATTTAAATCGTAGCAAGCTATGATTTCTATAGTTTTTTCTTGATAACTTTGGAACGGATAGACCGATTTGAAAAATTCATGCAGCAGATCAAACTAAAATCTCTCCTGCAAATTCTGATGTATAACTCACTTTCCTGCTGTGTCCCGCTGCGTAGTTATTTCAACTTTTAATCGAACAAATTCGTTTTTACTTTAATAACATAACGTCTCTTATATAATCAGTTCAGCAGGAAACCAAGAAAATCGCAAAAACGTCGATAAATAAACATTTAAAGTTTTGCAGGAATTTTAAATCTTAGCAAGCCTTGATTTTTTTAGTTTTTTCTTGATAACTTTGGAACTGATACACCGATTTGAAAAATTCTTGCACCCAAACAAACTACGATTTCTCCTGAAAGTTCTGATGTATAACTCACTTTCCTGCTGTATCCTGCTGCGGAGTTATTTCAACTTTTATTTCAACAAATTCGTTTTTGCTGTAATAACATAATTCTCTCACATAACCAGTTCAGCAGGAAACAAGAAAGATTGCAAAAACCTCGATGAATTAACATTTAAAGTTTTGCAGGAAATTTAAATCGTAGTAAGCCATGATTTCTTTAGTTTTTTCTTGATAACTTTGGAACGGATAGACCGATTTGAAAAATTCTGGCACCTGAACAAACTAGAATCTCTCCTGCAAATTCTGATGTATAATTCACTTTCCTGCTGCATCCCGCTGCGGAGTTATTTCAATTTTCTTTTATTTGAGCAAATTAGTTTTTACTTTAATAACATAACGTCTCTTACATAATCAGTTCAGCAGGAAACCAAAAGAATCGCAAAAACGTCGATAAATAAACATTAAAAGTTTTGCAGGAAATTTAAATCGTAGTAAGCCATGTTTTTTTCTTAGTTTTTTCTTGATAACTTTGGAACGGATGAACCGATTTGAAAATATCTTGCACCGAAACAAACTAGAAACTCTCCTGCAAATTCTTATGTATAATTAACTTTCCTGCTGCATCCTGCTACTGAGTTATTTCAACTTTTATTCGAGCAAATTCGTTTTTACTGTAACGTCATAATTCTCTTACATAATCAGTTCAGCAGGAAACAAAAAAATCGCAAAAACGTCGATAAATAAACATTTAAAGTTTTGCAGGAAATTTAAATCGCAGCAAGCCATGATTTTTTAGTTTTTCTTTAATAACTCTTGAACGGATGAACCGATTTCAAAAATCCATACACCGAAACAAACCAGAAACCTTCCTGCAAATTCTGATGTATAACCCGCTTTCCTGCTGTATCCCGCCGCGGAGTTATTTCAACTTTTATTAAAACAAATTCGTTTTTACTTTAATAACTTCTAAACCCGCAGTCCAATTTTAAAAACGTCAACGGCGACGCAAAGCTTAATATTTCCTGCAAATTTTGATGTAGAACACGTATTTATTTTCCTGCTGGCGCTCCTAAATTTCTTATATAATCGGTTCAGCAGGACAAATGTCGGTTAGGCAACACGCATAGCATGAGTCAATTTACGGGCAGGATTGCCGCATCGCATAATTCATTATTCATCTGTTTCATGAATCCAGCAGGATTTCCTGCTGATTGTTGCGCCGAATTTTTTTGAGTGCATACATTTTGCTCGATAACTCGGGAACTTCACTAGCTAGATTAATAATTCTTACAGCAAATTAATCTAGAAGAATCAAGCTTTTAAGAATTGGCAAGTTTATGGCAATATCTCAGCCCGTTTGTCTGTGAGAGCTCTGCAAACTTTGCTGCTAATTTTAGCAGCAAGTCAAGATAAGTGAGCTTACATTTTAGTCTATAACTAGAGGACTAGATAAGTTAGATTACTAGATTTTGCAGAAAATTAAGAGCGAAGAAACAGCTTTTCAAGAATTGCAAAGTTTGTGCCAATATCTCTGTCGGTTTCTTTTTGACAGATCTGCAAACTTTGCTGCGAATTTTCAAGCAAGTCGAGGTAAGTGAGCTTACATTTAAATCTATAACTAGAGAACTAGACAATGTAGATTACTAACTTTTGCATAAAATTAAGAGCGAAGAAACGGCTTTTCAAGAATTGCAAAGTTTGTGCCAATATCTCTGTCGGTTTGTTTTTGACAGCTCTGCAAACTTTGCTAATTTTACCAAACACATCAAGATAAGTGTGCTTACATTTTAGTCTATAAATAGAGTACTAGATAAGTGAGATTACTAAATTTTGCATGGAATTAACAGCGAAGAAACAGCTTTTCAAGAACTGGAAAATTTGGGCCAAAATCTCTGTCCGTTTGTTTTTGACAGCTCTGCAAACTTTGCTAATTTTACAAACACATCAAGAATAAGTGTGTTTACATTTTAGTCTATAATTAAAGAACTAGATAAGGTAGTTTACTAACTTTTGCAGAAAATTAACAGCGAAGAAACAGCTTTTCAAGAATTGGAAAGTTTGAGCCAATATCTCTGTCCGTTTGTTTGTGACAGCTCTGCAAACTTTGCTAATTTTACCAACACATCAAGATAAGTCTGCTTACATTTTAGTCTATAACTAGGGGACTAGATAAGTTAGATTACTAGGTTTTGCAGAAAATTAACGGCGAAGAAACAGCTTTTCAAGAATTGGACAGTTTGTGCCAATTTCTCAGTCCGTCTGTTTGTAACAGCTTTGCAAACTTTGCTAATTTTACAAACACATCTAGATAAGTGTGCTTACATTTTAATCTATAACTAGAGAACTAGATAAGCTAGATTTCTAACTTTTACAGAAAATTAACGCCAAAGCATCAAATTTTTAAGGATTGCAAAATTTGTGCCAATACCACCGTCCGTGTACCAACTATGTCAATTCATCAAATATTTGTAGACTTTTACTGCGCGCTCGATAACTTCCAAACCAGTTGCGCTAATTCGCTGAAATTTGGCACACACATAGCAATTTGAATTCGCTACAAGATGCCGTTGTCACTTTTCCCCGATTCGCACTTGTTGTGCCAATTCGCAGCCTTCAAACTGGCTCCCATCGGAAATCTTCCAGCCCAGCCACAGGTAGTTAGACTACACGGAACAATCGATAATCGCCGTTGCTAACGTAACTAACTCAATCAACTTTCATTCCTGACACACGGAAACAAAACACAAACGAAACCCGCAGCAGGATTGACAGTGGAATTCAATTGGTCGTAGCTCGCTTGTTTTTCGAGATTTTTCAAAAACACAATGTAGGCTAACTAGGTGGGTTAGTATAGATTGTAATTACGAAATTTAATGATGGTAGCGTAATTAGTTTGAGAGATATTGGAGTTTTTTCGAGTGTTTGAGGTTTAGGGGTTAGGTGGGGGCGAACTGAAAATAGCAACGAGATGGGGTTTAAACAGTTGGATAGAGATTGTATTGTAGTATATACCACGAAAATTCTGACTAAGTAGTCTAAGTAGTTTCCAAGTTATTCAACGTTTAATAAAGCTTGGAAAAACAGTCAAATTTTAGTTGAACTTTTGACGCTATTTCCGGATAAACCGGAAGTAGTTTAAAACGTTGCTCACTATCACTTTATAGATAATTTATTTGAGATATTCGCGCATTGAATTACAACGCCGTACGTCAATTACTTTAAAAGTTATTTAAGAATAAGTGAGGCTAGTGCGGATTCGGTAGCCTTCCACGTTTGCCTCCACATCTACGTAGCCTTACTAGCTAGCGGCTAGTGTGATACATCAAATTAATCCCAAAACCCTGGGCTATAAACCAGTACCAACCGCCTATAAATAAAACCGAGTTTCACAAAATGTATACAAAAAAAAGAAATCATATTTTATGTTCATATCGCATGCTTACAGTTTATCGATCACTCGCTCGCGCCTACATCTAGTTGACTTATTCCAGCGAATTCCGAACCTGCGACCGACCCGGACAAACATCCAGACAATAATTCGGCAAATAAGACGGAAGGATTCACTCCAACGAGTATAACTAAAAAAATAGCACACTGCGCGGAATTAGATTACTATTTCCTTAAAGCTTGTTAAATTACGAAGAATTTGATGTATTAATGAAGGTTGTGCGTGGATTAGAAGCTGAGTTATAAGGGTTTAAAGTTTTTGTTTTTAGGTGAGGTTAGGTTTGGTTAGGTTGGATTAGTCTAAGCTTTAAGAGTTGATATCTCGAGTATTAGATTAAATTGGATGGTGAAACTTGGTAGATACCTAGTTTACTAAATTATCTAGACAATGGAGAAAACTAGAAGTCGCTAGCTAGTCTAGAACAAAAGCTATCGGGATTAAAGTTCTTGCAAGTTTTTTGTCGAAATAGACTAACTTTGAGACTCTATATCTCAGGTATTAGACTAGGCAGGATAACAAAACTTGGTAGGCATCTAGTTTGTTAAATTATATAGACGAGAGTCAAAACTAGAAGTAGCTACCTAGTCTAGAACAGAAGCTATCGGGATTAAATTCCATGGAAGTTTTTAGTCGAAATGGACTAAGTTTTGAGACTCTATACTTCAGGTATTAGACTAGGCAGGATAACAAAACTTGCTAGACATCTAGTCTATTAAATTATCTAGACGAAGGTGAAAACTAGAAGTCGCTACCTAGTCTAGAACAGGAGCTATCGGGATTAAAATTAATGTAAGTTTTTAGTCTAAATAGAGTAAGTTTTGAGACTACATATCTTAGGTATTAGACTAGGCAGGGTAACAAAACTTGGTGGACGCCTAGTCTGTTAGATTGTCTAGACGAAGGTGAAAACTAGATGTCGCTACCTAGTCTAGAACAAAAGCTATCGGGATTAAACTTTCTGTAAGTTTTTAGTCTAAATAGACTAAGTTTTGAGACTCTATACGTCAGGTATTAGACTAGTCAGGATAACAAAACTTGGTAGGCGTCTAGATTGCTTAATTATCTAGACGACGGTGAAAACTAGTAGTCGCTATCTAGTCTAGAACAAAATCTATCGGGATTAAAGTTCTTGCAAGTTTTTTGTCGAAATAGAATAACTTTTGAGACTCTATATCTCAGGTATTAGACTAGGCAGGATAACAAAACTTGGTAGGCATCTAGTTTGTTAAATTATCTAGATGAGAGTCAAAACTAGAAGTTGCTACCTAGTCCAGAACAGAAGCTATCGGGATTAAATTCCATGGAAGTTTTTAGTCGAAATGGACAAAGTTTTAAGACTCTATACTTCAGGTATTAGACTAGGCAGGATAACAAAACATGGGTGACGCCTAGTCTGTTAAATTATCTAGACGTAGGTGAAAACTAGAAGTCGCTACTTAGTTGAGAACAAAAGCTATCGGGATTAAAATTCATGTAAGTTTTTAGTCCAAATAGACTAGGTTTTGAGACTCTATACCTCAGGTATTAGACTAGGCAGGATAACAAAACTTGGTAGACATCTAGATTGCTTAATTATCTAGACGATGGTGAAAACTAGTAGTCGCTATCTAGTCTAGAACAAAAGCTATCAGGATTTAACTTCTAGTAAATTTCTAGTCTAAATAGACCAAGTTTTGAGACTCTATACCTCAAGTATTAGACTAGGCAGGATAACAAAACTTGGTAGGCGTCTAGTCAGTTAAATTATCCATGCGATGGTTTAAACTAGAAGTCGCTACCTAGTCTGGAACAAAAGCTATCGGGATTAAAATTCATGTAAGTTTTTAGTTGAAATAGACTAAGTTTGAGGCTTTATACCTCAGGTATTAGACTAGGCAGGATAATAAAATTTGGTAGACATCTAGTTTGCTTTCTTATCTAGACGATGGTGAAAACTAGTAGTCGCTACCTAGTCTAGAACAAAAGCTATCAGGATTAAAATTCATGTAAATTTTTAGTCCAAATAGACTAAGTTTTGAGACCCTATACCTCAAGTATTAGACTAGGCAGGATAACAAAACTTGGTAGACCTCTAGTTTGCTTAATTATCTAGGCGAAGGTAAATACTAGAAGTCGCTATCTAGTCTAGAACAAAAGCTATGGGGATTAAAATTCATGTAAGTGTTTAGTCGAAATAGACTAAGATTTGAGACTCTATATCTCAGGCATTAGACTAGTCAAGATAACGAAACTTGGTGAACGGCTAGTCTGTTAAATTATCTAGACGAAGGTGAAGACTAGAAATCGCTACCTAGTCGATAACAAAAGCTATCGGGATTAAAACTCACGTAAGTTTTTACGCTAAATAGACTAAGTTTTGAGACTCTGTTCCTCAGGTATTGGACTAGGCAGAATAACAAAACTTGGTAGAAGTCTAATCTGTTAAATTATCTAGACGAAACTGGAAACTAGAATTCGCTACCTAGTCTAGAACAAAAGCTATCCGGATTAAAATGCATGTAAGTTTTTAGTCCAAATAGACTAAGTTTTGAGACTCTATATCTTAGGTATTAGACTAGGCAGGGTAACAAAACTCGGTGCACTCCTAGTATGTTAAATTATCTAGACGAAGGTGAAAACTAGAAGTCACTACCTAGTCTAGAACAAAAGCTATCGGGATTAAACTTTCTGTAAGTTTTTAATCGAAATAGACTAAGTTTTGAGACTCTATATCTTAGGTATTAGACTAGGCAATGTAAAAAAATTTGGTGGACGTCTAGTCTGTTAAATTGTCTAGACGAAGGTGAAGACTAGAAATCGCTACCTAGTCGATAACAAAAGCTATCGGGATTAAAACTCACGTAAGTTTTTACGCTAAATAGACTAAGTTTTGAGACTCTGTTCCTCAGGTATTAGACTAGGCAGAATAACAAACCTTGGTAGACGTCTAATCTGTTAAATTATCTAGACGAAACTGGAAACTAGAATTCGCTACCTAGTCTAGAACAAAAGCTATCGGGATTAAAATGCGTGTAAGTTTTCAGTCTAAATAGACTAAGTTTTGAGACTCTATATCTTAGGTATTAGACTAGGCAAGGTAACAAAACTCAGTGCACGCCTAGTCTGTTCAATTATCTAGACGAAGGTGAAAACTAGAAGTCACTACATAGTCTAGAACAAAAGCTATCGAAGCTATCGTCGAAGTAGACTAAGTTTTGAGACTCTATATCTTAGGTATTAGACTAGGCAGGGTAACAAAACTCAGTACACGCCTAGTATGTTAAATTATCTAGACGAAGGTGAAAACTAGAAGTCACTACCTAGTCTAGAACAAAAGCTATCGGGATTAAACTTTCTGTAAGTTTTTAGTCGAAATAGACTAAGTTTTGAGACTCTATATCTTAGGTATTAGACTAGGCAATGTAAAAAAATTTGATGGACGTCCAGTCTGTTAAATTATCTAGACGAAGGTGACGACTAGAAATCGCTACCTAGTCGATAACAAAAGCTATCGGGATTAAAACTTACGTAAGTTTTTACGCTAAATAGACTAAGTTTTGAGACTCTCTTCCTCAGGTATTAGACTAGGCAGGATAACAAAACTCAGTATACGCCTAGTCTGTTAAATTATCTAGACGATGGTGAAAACTAGTAGTCGCTGCCTAGTCTAGAACAAAAGCTATCGGGATTAAAATTCTTCAAAGTTTTAAGTCGAAACAGACTAAGTTTTGAGTCTCTATACCTCAGGTATTAGACTAGGCAGGATAACAAAACGTGGTAGACGCCTAGTTTATCAAGTCATTTAGTCGCAGCTGAAAACCAGACGTCGCTGCCTATTCCCGAACAAAAGCTATCGCGCTTAATCCAATTCTCGAAATTCCTGCTGGACCGTCTTTAATTGTCGGTGACGCGCCACAGCAGGATTTCTGGGACATCTCACTCCGTGCAGCAGGACAACTGTTTCCCCTGCCGCAGCAGGAATTCCATTGTCCCGTCCGTCAACAATAATTGGTTATTTTGTTGGAGAGCAGCAGATCGATTTCCTGCTGGATCCGCAGGAGCAAAACACGCCCGTCAACGATAACCATAACGCGGCAGGAATTAGCTAACTTGTTGGGGGGGGGGCATAGCAGGAATTAGCAAATTCCGTGCGTTTTAAAGAAAAACAGATGAGTTTCCTGCGGGTAGCAGGATCCGCAATGCAGACGCAATTATCCTGACACCATTGCGACGTCAACAGGTGCCAGCCATACTGGGAAAAAACAAATGGCAGCAGGAAAACAAAATAAGTTCAGCAGGAATACACAAATACGTTCAGCAGGAATACACAAATAAGTTCAGCAGGAAGACCGTCTTCAATTGTCGGTGACGCGATGCGGCAGGATCTCTAGGATGTCTCACTCTATGCAGAAGGACAACTGTTTCCTCCTGTCGCAGCAGGAAATCCTTTGTCCCGTCCATCAACAATGAAATGGTTAGGGTGGTATTTTGGTCAGCAGGAAAACAAAGCAAGTCCAGCAGGAAGGCAATAGAAGTCAACAATAATTGGTTATTTTGTCGGAGAGCTGAAGATCGATTTCCTGCTGGATCTGCAGGAGCAAACACGTCCGGCAATGATAACGCGGCAGGAATTAACAAATGGGTTGGGAGGCCATAGCAGGAATTAGCGAATCCCGCGTGTTTTAAAGAAAAACAGATGAGTTTCCTGCGGGTAGCAGGATCCGCAATGCAGACGAGATAATCCTGATACCGTTGCGGCGTCAACAGGTGCCAACCATACTGGGAAAAACAAATGTCAGCAGCAAGTCCAGCAGAAAGAGATAATGAGCCCAGCAGGAGGAATAATGTGACAAGCAAGAAAACAAAATGTCAGGAATATCAGCAGGAAGACAAAGGAATATAAGCAGGAATATAAATGAAGTCCAGCAGGAAGACAACGGAAGCCCAGCAGCAGGCAATGGAAGTCCAGCAGGAAGACAAAGCAAGTCCATCAGGGCGACAAAATAGCCCAGCAGGAAGACTTAGTGAGTTCTGGGAGGAATAATGTGCCAAAGAAGGAAACAAAATGTCCGGAATATCTGCAGGAAGACAGAGGAATATAAGCAGGAAGACAAAGTAAGTCCAGCAGGAAGACAAAAGAAGTCCAGCAGGAAGACAATCTGTCCATCAGCAGAAATAATTAGTCAATCAAGAAAACAAAATGTCAGGAATATCAGCAGGAAGACAAGGGAATATAAGCAGAAAGACGAAGGAAGTCCAGCAGGAAGTCTGAAGAAGTCCAGCAGGAAGACATAATGAGTCAAGCATAGTGGGAAGACATAATGAGTTCAGCACGAGGAATAATGTGCCGAGCAACAAATTCAGTAGCAGGAAGACAAAGGAATGTAAGCAGGAAGACAAAGTAAGTCCAGCAGGAAAACAAAACAAGTCCAAGCAGGAAGATAAAATGGGCCCAGCAGGAGAAATAATGAGCCAAGCAAGAAAACAAAATGTTAGGAAGATAAAGGAATTTAAGCAGGAAGACAAAGGAAGCCCAGCAGGAAGACAAAAGAAGTGCAGCAGGAAGACAAAAGAAACGCAGCAGGAAGACAAAACGAGTTCAGTATGTGTGCCAAGCAGGAATGTGCGCCAAGCAGGAAAACAAAATGTCTTGAATATCAGCAGGAATACAAAGGACTATATGCAGGTAGACATTGTTTGTCCAGCAGGAATATAAAAGAAGTCCAGCATGGAAACATAATGAGCCCAGCAGGAAGACTAATGTGCTAAGCAAGAAAACAAAATGTCATGGATATCAGCAGGAAGACAAAGTAAGTCCAATAGGAAGACAAAGTAAGTCCAGCAAGAAGACAAAGTAAGTCCTTCAGCAAGACAAAGTAAGTCCAGCAGGAAGACAAAGTAAGTCCAGCAGGACGACAAAGTAAGTCCTGCAGCAAGACAAAGTAAGTCCAGCAGGAAGACAAAGTAAGCCCAGCAGGAAGACAAAGTCAGTCCAGCAGGAAGACAAAGTAAGTCCAGCAGGAAGACAAAGTAAGTCCAGCAGGAAGACAAAGTAAGTCCAGCAGGAAGGCAAAGTCAGTCCAGCAGGAAGACAAAGTAAGTCCAGCATAAAGACAAAATAAATCTAACAGGAAGACAAAGTAAGTCCAGCATGAAGACAAAGTAAGTCCAGCAGGAAGACAAAGTAAGTCCAACATGAAGACAAAGTAATAAAAAAGACAAAGTAAGTCCAGCAGGAAGACAAAGTAAGCCCAGCAGGAAGACAAAGTCAGTCCAGCAGGAAGACAAAGTCAGCCCAGCAGGAAGACAAAGTAAGTCCAGCATGAAGACAAAGTAAGTCCAGCAGGAAGACAAAGTAAGTCCAACATGAAGACAAAGTAATAAAGAAGACAAAGTAAGTCCAGCAGGAAGACAAAGTCAGTCCAGCAGGAAGACAAAGTAAGTCCAGCAGGAAGACAAAGTAAGTCCAACATGAAGACAAAGTAATAAAGAAGACAAAGTAAGTCCAGCAGGAAGACAAAGTAAGTCCTGCAGGAAGACAACATTAGCTCAGCAGGAAGACAAAGTAAGTCCTGCTGGAAGACAAAGCAAATCCAGCAGGAAGACAAAGTGAGTCCAGCAGGGAAACAAATGAAGTCCAGCAGGAACACCAAACTTTTTTTAATGTTTTTATTTCTTCTAACGATTTTCTTTTGTTTCGATCGCGGTGGGCGTCGGATCGACCGGAAATGACGTCACGGTGACGTCGCGTGCGTGAATGCACGCAAAGCTCGAATTTCTGTTTTTAGTTTTCGTTCGATACCTGCGCTCACACACCACCCAGACTAGTCCGACCGCCACCGATTCAAAGCCAACTAAATTCCCCACAACCCCGTCCAAACCCCGACATCCCACCCCCCTCGCACCCCAATCCACAACCCCTCAAAGTTAACACTTCTTATTCCGACCTTAACTTAGTTTTCATCAAGCATCTCCACTAATACCAAAACTAAACTCCATACAGACAAACTACATTAAATTCTCAACCGAACGCAAAAAACTAAAACTTCTTAACTTTAATACTTCACTTGCTGCGACGCTCCAAACTTCAACAAACTTTCAGCAACCCCAAACATATTAAATCTAAATATCTCCACTAATACTTAACACAAATCGACAAGATAAACAGTTTCTAAAACTAGATGAAATTACACATCAAGCAGTGAAGACTAGAACTTCGCAACTAGTCTAACAACAGAGTTAGCAAAGCTCAAACTTCACTAATTTATAGACGTGGACTAATTCCTAAATATCTCCACTAATACTTAATACAAGTCGACAGGCTAAACAGTTTGTAAAACTAGATGAAATTATATATCAAGCAGTGAAGACTAGAACTTCGAAGCTAGTCCAACAACAGAGTTAGCAGACCTTAAACTTCACTTAAGCTTTATAGACGTTGACTAATTCCCAAATATCTCCAATTATAGTAAATACGAGTCGACAAACTAAACAGTTTCTAAAACTAGATGAAATTGTACTTCAAGCAGTGAAGACTAGAACTTCACAGCTAGTCTAACAACAGAGTTAGCAAAGCTCAAACTTCACTAATATATAGACGTTGACTAATTCCCAAATATCTCCACTAATACTTAATACAAGTCGACAAACTATACAGTTTCTAAAACTAGATGAAATTATACATCAAGCAGTCAAGACTAGAATTTCGCAGCTAGTGTAACAACAGAGTTAGCAAACCTTAAACTTCACTTAAGCTTTATAGACGTTGACTAATTCTCAAATATCTCCATTAATACTAAATTTAAGTCGACAAACTAAACAGTTTCTGAAACTAGATGAAATTGTACATTAAGCAGTGGAGACTGGAACTTCACAGCTAGTCCAACAACAGAGTTAGCAAAGCTCAAACTTCACTAATTTATAGACGTTGACTAATTCCCAAATATCTCCACTAATACTTAATACAAGTCGACAAACTAAACAGTTTCTAAAACTAGATGAAATTATACATCAAGCAGTGAAGACTAGAACTTCGCAGCTAGCCCAACAACAGAGTTAGCAAACCTTAAACTTCACTTAAGCTTTAGAGACGTTGACTAATTCCCAAATATCTCTACTAATACTAAATACAAGTCGACAAACTAAACAGTTTCTAAAACTAGATGAAGTTATACATCAAGAAGTGAAGGCTAGAACTTCACAGCTAGTCTAACAACAGAGTTAGCATAACTAAAATTTCACTAATTTATCGACGTTGACTAATTCCCAAATATCTCCACTAATACTAAATGCAAGTCAACAAGCTAAACAGTTTCTAAAACTAGATGAAATTATACATCAAGAAGTGAAGACTAGAACTTCGCAGCTAGTCCAGCAACAGAGTTAGCAAACCTTAAACTTCACTTAAGCTTTATAGACGTTGACTAATTCCCAAATATCTCCAGTAATACTAAATACAAGTCAAAAAACTAAACAGTTTCTAAAACTAGATGAAATTATACATCAAGAAGTAAAGACTAGAACTTCGCAGGTAGTCCAACAACAGAGTTAGCAAAGCTTAAACTTCACTAATTTATAGACGTTGACTAATTCCCAAATATCACCACTAATACTTAATACAAGTCGACAAACTATACAGTTTCTAAAACTAGATGAAATTATACATCAAGCAGTGAAGACTAGAATTTCGCAGCTAGTGTAACAACAGAGTTAGCAAACCTTAAACTTCACTTAAGCTTTATAGACGTTGACTAATTCTCAAATATCTCCACTAATACTAAATTTAAGTCGACAAACTAAACAGTTTCTGAAACTAGATGAAATTGTACATTAAGCAGTGGAGACTGGAACTTCACAGCTAGTCCAACAACAGAGTTAGCAAAGCTCAAACTTCACTAATTTATAGACGTTGACTAATTCCCAAATATCTCCACTAATACTTAATGCAAGTCGACAAACTAAACAGTTTCTAAAACTAGATGAAATTATACATCAAGCAGTGAAGACTAGAACTTCGCAGCTAGCCCAACAACAGAGTTAGCAAACCTTAAACTTCACTTAAGCTTTATAGACGTTGACTAATTCCCAAATATCTCTACTAATACTAAATACAAGTCGACAAACTAAACAGTTTCTAAAACTAGATGAAGTTATACATCAAGAAGTGAAGGCTAGAACTTCACAGCTAGTCTAACAACAGAGTTAGCATAACTAAAATTTCACTAATTTATCGACGTTGACTAATTCCCAAATATCTCCACTAATACTAAATGCAAGTCAACAAGCTAAACAGTTTCTAAAACTAGATGAAATTATACATCAAGCAGTGACGACTAGAACTTCGCAGCTAGTCCAACAACAGAGTTAGCTAACCTTAAACTTCACTTAAGCTTTATAGACGTTGACTAATTCCCAAATATCTCTACTAATACTAAATACAAGTCAAAAAACTAAACAGTTTCTAAAACTAGATGAAATTATACATCAAGAAGTAAAGACTAGAACTTCGCAGGTAGTCCAACAACAGAGTTAGCAAAGCTTAAACTTCACTAATTTATAGACGTTGACTAATTCCCAAATATCTCCACTAATACTAAATACAAGTCAACAAACTAAACAGTTTCTAAAACTAGATGAAATTATACATCAAGAAGTGAAGACTAGAACCTCCGAGCTAGTCTAACAACATAGTTAGCAAAGATCAAACTTCACTAATTTATAGACGTTGACTAATTCCTAAATATCTCCACTAATACTTAATACAAGTCGACAGGCTAAACAGTTTATAAAACTAGATGAAATTATATATCAAGCAGTGAAAACTAGAGCTTCGCAGCTAGTCTAACAAGAGAGTTAGCACATCTTAAACTTGGCTTAAGCTTTATAGTCGTTGACTAATTTCCAAATATCTCCACTAATACTAAATACAAATCGACAAACTAAACAGTTTCTAAAACTAGATGAAATTATACATCAATTGTTGTAGGCTAGAACTTCCCAGCTAGTCTACCAACAGAGTTAGCAAAGCTCAAACTTCACTAATTTATAGACGTTGACTAATTCCAAAATATCTCCACTAATACTTAATAAAAGTCGACAAGCTAAACAGTTTCTAAAACTAGATGAAATTATACATCAAGCAGTGAAGACTAGAACTTCGCACCTAGTCTAACAATAGAGTTAGCAAACCTTAAACTTTACTTAAGTTTTCTAGACGTTGACTAGTTCCCAAATATCTCCACTAATACTAAATACAAGTCGACAAACTAAACAGTTCCTAAAATTAGATGAAATTATACTTCAAGCAGTGAAGACTATAACTTCACAGCTAGGCTAACAACAGAGTTAGCATTACTCAAATTTCACTAATTTATCGACGTTGACTAATTCCCAAATATCTCCACTAATACTTAATACAAGTCAACAAGCTAAAGAGTTTCTAAAACTAGATGAAATTATACATCAAGCAGTGAAGATTAGAACTTCGCAGCTAGTCTAATAACAAAGTTAGCAAACCTTAAACTTCACTTAAGCTTTATAGACGTTGACTAATTCTCAAATATCTCCACTAATACTAAATATAAGTCGACAAACTAAACAGTTTCTAAAACTAGATGAAATTGTACATCAAGCAGTGAAGACTAGAACTTCCCAGCTAGTCTAACAACAGAGTTAGCAAAGCTCAAACTTCACGAATTTATAGACGTTGACTAATTCCCAAATATCTCCACTAATACTTAATGCAAGTCGACAAGCTAAACAGTTTCTAAAACTAGATACAATTATACATCAAGCAGTGAAGACTAGAACTTCGCACCTAGTCTAACAATAGAGTTAGCAAACCTTAAACTTTACTTAAGTTTTCTAGACGTTGACTAGTTCCCAAATATCTCCACTAATACTAAATACAAGTCGACAAACTAAACAGTTTCTAAAATTAGATGAAATTATACTTCAAGCAGTGAAGACTAGAACTTCGCAGCTAGTCTAACAACAGAGTTAGCAAAGCTCAAACTTCACTAGTTTATAGACGTTAACTAATTACCAAATATCTCCATTACTAATCAACGTAGACTAACACATGAAACCATTTAGCATTCAGCGCGAATCAAGCTTCGCAATTCCTGCAAAGTATCGCGAATAAATCCCCGCGGAACGTGTTTGTTTAAGCGGGAGTCCTGCGAGTGACGAGCGAATTAGTTAAAACCGTAAACGGCGTCCGTCTGTTGGCGGAACGTGTCTAACGGATCCTGCGGCCTTTCCTGCCGCACACACGAATCACGCGCTACGTGATTCCATTCATCCCATTAAATATTCACTGCGGAACGACCAGCAAAAGAAAACAAAACTTCCGAAAAAGCTATTAATCATGCGCCGCAGGAAATCAGCAGGAATTTGAAAACGCGATCACTTTGTGGATAATTCAATTATCTACAAGTTTCCGTTTCAATTTTTGCACTACCTGCTCAATTAACCGAGATATTCGTTAAAAACTAAAATAGTTAACTAACAAGTTTAAAGACATACAGCATCTAAACTAATTAAGCTAAGATATTATAATTAACACCATTCTATTCTGTATTTAATCTAGTTTAGGCAAGTCAAATTTAGTTTGATGTAGTTGGTCAATAGCTGAGATAACTAGGTTTAACTAAAACCAAATTTTCGTTCTCATTGAGTGCCTTTGGTTTTTAACGTTTCCTGCGGATGCGGGAATTCCTGCTGGAGATAACCCGGTGGCAATCTGTTGAATGGACCTGTGTGCGTCGCAGGATGGATCGCGTCCTGCAGCAGCGTTCACTTGTTTGCGTTTTCTTGACGATTTGCCAGAAAAACGAGGAGTTTCGGATACATCCCGCAGGAATCCTGCTACAGGTCGCATTGTGTCACAAAGTAGGTTCAATTGTCTCGCCGGCTTAAAAAACCGCAACACGATATCTCAAACCGTTCCGGAATTATCCAACATTTAGTTTAAAACTAAAATTCCTGCTGGGGTTCTTAGCGCATTTAAATACGAATATCTACATAAGTAATTAAACTACGTAGTTTTAGTTAGCATCGTTGGATTCGTAATTAAATTTCCTGTAAAATGCTGCTAATTCCAGTTCGCTAGCTTCATTTGTTTTTGAGTTGTCTCTTGTTAAAGTAAGCTAGTTACGGTTTTAGAAAAACCCAATTATCTCGGTAATTATTGAGTCTGTGTTAACAAAGCGAACATATTCGTAATCGGCATAAAATTGCCTACGAGGCCCAAAAAATCGTGTTAATCAATCTTCGTATGTTTGCGAGTTATGAGCGATAAAACCCAAACGGCAATTCCAAAGCCAATTACGGCGCGACCGCGCCGCCGATTGACCGGAACGGAATCGAATCGGCAATTAAACGATTCGATTTTGTTGCGGTGATCGCGTCGCGGCGCCCCAAAAAATTGAAACGCGACCGTAAAAACTCGCAGGTTTATGGAGATGAGCGAGCGGGCAAAGTGGATCAGCAGGAATTGACAATAAAAACGGCTCGCAGTAACATCTCCTGAACACATCAGTGCCAGAAGTTTCGAATTCGCTCCACGCATAACGGAAATATGCAAGGTTTTCTAAAACGCAGTCGGAAAATAGTTAGTCTACTTCGTTGTTCACTAACTAAGGAACTAGACTAACTATGAGATTCTAGCTTCGATTAAGATTTAGAGAATTTAATTGGGTATGGCCACAACAAATTTCAACTTTCTAACTAGTCCAAAAGTTGAGATATTTGAGAATTAGTCAAACAAGTCCATATAAAAGTTAGTTTTGTTTCAAGGCTTGTAGCAAACTAACTAGACTAGTTAAGTCATTCTAGTTTTCAAAATTATTTAAGGAATTTAGTTAACTAAAACTGTGTCAAGTTTTAACTTTCTAACTAGTCCACAAGCTAAGTTATTTAAGAATTAGTGAACAATTAGACAAATTAGTCGCTATAAAAGTTAGTTAAGTTTCAAGACTTGTAGCAGACTAACTAGGCTAGTTAAACTATCCTAGTTTTCAGCAAAATTTAAGGAATTTAGTTATCTAAAACGCTGTTAAGTTTAAACTTTCTATCTAGTCCACAAGCTAAAGTATTTAAGAATTAGTCAAACAAGTCCATATAAAAGTTAGTTAAGTTTCAAGACTTGTACCAGACTAACTAGGCTGGTTAAACTATTCTAGTTTTCAACAAAATTTAAAGAATTTAGTTAGTTAAAATGCTGTTAAGTTTCAACGTTGTAGCTAGTCCACAAGCTGAGATATTTAAGAATTAGTGCAACAAGTTCGTCCAGCAGGAAATTTTCTCGCAGGATTCATAAAGTATTCAGAGACGTTTCGGTGGTTTATTCCTGCGGAACTTTCCCGCACAGGTGCGCTCGGCATAAAAACAATTGCAGCGTCGCTGCGGCAATTTCGAATTCCTGCGGATGCTAACAACATTGAGCGTCGGTTTTTGCGTGAATTCGTGGAGATTTCGCCGAAATTCCGACGCGACGTTGTGGATTGACTCATCAGGAATTCTGCGGCGTAACATTTGTCAAAATCCGATAACAATTGACGTCGCTGCGGGCGATTTTGTAACTGCGCTTCATTTGTTCCTGCTGTCCTGCCGCGGGCGCGACTTGAATACTACATGAAATGCCTTCCGAGCGTGATTAAGCTTCCTGAAATATTAATTTTTTTCAGCAGGAATCCACAATTTTCGCTGTAACTTCCGTTCGGGTGGAGATTTTTCAAAAATTTTCACGGCATCGTCCGCAGGAGAGAATCCTGCAAGTTTTTGACCGAAGGAGCGTAACTCGAATTAAAACAAAACTCGGCCGCGATTAGCCTAATTGATTGCTCGATGCGATGCCTAATGCAACCGCTCACGCACCAATCAATATTCAATTGTTTTAATACAAACAAAACCTAAATTTCTTCCTGGTAAAATCCTGCTGGCGCTGTTGGAACTCAAAAAAGCATGGATTCGATAGGGAATTTTCCCAGTAACACGAATCAGAAAGAATTTTGCAAAAATCTTCAAAATTGAAAAAGTTATTCAAGAAAAACTAGTTTCCAAGGGTAACTAGATAAAATTCGATTTGTGTCTAACTTTGTTATTCCTTGCGCGATTTTGGAAATTGAAACGGTTTTGGAAAGGAGCCGTCGTCAAGATTGCAGAATAATTATTAAAATTTCCTTTTGTTGCAAGATATTGCAGGATTTGTTTTTTGTTTTATTGTATGTAATTGTGATTAAAATAGTTGGTATCGTGGAGGTCGCGGGAACGGGTGGCGCGAGCGCAGGACAAAAATGTGACGCAGGGGCGCAATCGTTTCCAACTATCAACACGCAATCTTTTTCGCCCGCAATGCAGCCTTCGTTCCTTCGTTCCATCATTCCTGCCTTAACGAAAACCGCCGTTAAATTACCCGTGAAATTCATTAACCGCTCCGCTTTTTCCTGCTGAACATCGCGTCGAACAAAAGACAATCGCCGCTTCGATTTTGTCTCGCTGACCTTAACCCGATACGGCGCCCCGTATTTTTCATATCGAGCTCGTCTATTATTCAAACGACGTTAATTTTTCATTCGGCTGATTGTTGGGAAGTGGAGAGTGTGCGTTACCTGCAGGATCGACCCGCCGTTCTCAAACCGAAAGAATTCCCCAAATCCGACACCCACAACGAAACTTATCCAACAACAAATAAAAAAAAAACGAAATATTTCAGTATTCCTGCAAAATAACGTAATATTGATTCGGAGGAGTTTTTAGTAAATTTCAGCAGGAATTTAGAATTGAAAGAATTTTTAAAATCCGTCCATCCGTTCCAAAGTTATCCGCAAAAAACGAAACCTCTACCACAGCCTACTATGTTCTTGCAGAAATCGCTGTAACTTCTTTGTTTTCCGCAGGATTTAGGAAATTCTTTCACTGAAACGTTCTAAATCAGACCGCAAATATGCTAAAATTACCAAAAATACTGCCGGAGTCAAAACGTCCAATTACAGCCCTTCCGTTGGAAACCTGCAGCTTTTCCTGTTGCACATTCTCCTGCAAGATTTTTTGATAAATTTCGTCCCGTTCAATAATTATCCGTTAAAATTACCAAGAATCCTGCAGGAAACAAAACATCCAATTACAGCCCTTCCGTTGGAAACCTGCAGCTTTTCCTGTTGTACACCCTCCTGCAAGATGTTTTGATAAATCTCGCCCTGTTCAAGAATTATCACCGAAAAACTAAACCCTAAAATTCCTGCAACAAAACTTATTCAACTAAATCTTGTTTATCTCAGCTTCTAGACTAAGTAGCAAGATGAGATTTGGTATCGGTATAGGAAATTTCAGCAGGAATCAAAAACTGAAAGCATTTTTAAAATCCGTCAATCCTTTCCAGAGTTATCCGCAAAAAACGAAGCCTCTACCACAGCCTACTATCTTCTTGCAGAAATCGCTGTAACTTTTTTGTTTTCCGCAGGATTTAGGAAATTCTTTCACTGAAACGTTCTAAATCAAACCGCAAATATGATAAAATTACCAAAAATACTGCCGGAGTCAAAACGTCCAATTACAGCCCTTCCGTTGGAAACCTGCAGCTTTTCCTGTTGCACATTCTCCTGCAAGATTTTTTGATAAATCAAGATCAAGATGAGATTTGAGATCGCCCCGTTCAATAATTATCCGTTAAAATTACCAAGAATCCTGCAGGAAACAAAACATCCAATTACAGCCCTTCCATTGGAAACCTGCAGCTTTTCCTGTTGTACACCCTCCTGCAAGATTTTTTGATAAATCTCGCCCTGTTCAAGAATTATCACCGAAAAACTAAACCCTAAAATTCCTGCAACAAAACTTATTCAACTAAATCTTGTTTATCTCAGCTTCTAGACTAAGTAGCAAGATGAGATTTGGTATCGGTATAGGAAATTTCAGCAGGAATCAAAAACTGAAAGCATTTTTAAAATCCGTCAATCCTTTCCAGAGTTATCCGCAAAAAACGAAGCCTTTACTACAGCCTACTATCTTCTTGCAGAAATAGCTGTAACTTCTTTGTTTTCCGCAGGATTTTGAAAATTCTTTCACTAAAACGTTTTAAGTCAAACCGCAAATCCGCAAAAAATTACCAAAAATCCGGCAGGAAACAAAACGTCCATTACAGCCCTTCCATTGAAAACCTGCAGCTTTTCCTGTTTGCACATTCTCCTGCAGGATTTTTCAATAAATCTCGCCCCGTTTAAGAATTATTACCAAAAAACTAAACGCACAAAATCCTGCTGAATTCCTGCAACGAATCTTATTCCACTAAATCTTGTTCATCTCAGCTTCTAGACTAGATAGTGAGTTTCTGCAGGAGTGTAGGAAGAGAGTATAGGAAGTTTCTGCAGGAATCCAAAACTGAAAGAAGTTTTAAAATCCATCCATCCGTTCCAAAGTTATTCGCAGAAATCGCTTTAATTTCTTTGTTTTTTGCAGGATTTTAGAAATTCTTTCACTGAAACGTTCTAAATCAAATTGCAAATCCGTTAAATTTACCAACAATCCTGCAGGAAACAAAATGTTCAATTACAGTCCTTCCGTTTGAAACCTGCAGCTTTTCCTGTTGCACACTCTCCTGCAATTTTTTTTGATAAATCAAGATCAAGATGAGATTTGGTATCCGTATAGGAAATTTCAGCAGGAATCCAAAACTGAAAGAATTTTTAAAATCCGTCCATCCGTTCCAAAGTTACCTGCCAAACAAGAAACCTCCAGCCTACTATGTTCTTGCAGAAATCGCTGTAACTTCTTTGTTTTCTGCAGGATTTTGAAAATTCTTTCACTAAAACGTTCTAAATCAAACCGCGAATCCGTTAAAATTGCCAAAAAATCCTACAGGAAACAAAAACCCAATTACAGCCCTTTCGTTGGAAACCTGCAGTTTTTACTTTTGCACACTCTCCTGCAAGATTTTTTGATAAATCGCCCACCAAATTTTTTTGATAAATCGCCCGTTCAAGAATTATCACAGAAAAACTAAACGCACAAAATCCTGCTGAATTCCTGCAACGAATCTTCAACTAACTCTTGTTCATCTCAGCTTCTGGACTAGGTAGCAAAATGAGATTCGGTGCCGGTATAGGAAATATCAGCAGGAATCCAGGACTGAAAGAATTTTTAAAATCCGTCCATCCGTTCCAAAGTTATACGCAAAAAACGAAACCTACACCACAGCCTACTATGTTCTAGTAGAAATCGCTGTAATTTCTTTGTTTTCCGCAGGATTTTGAAAATTCTTTCGCTGAAACATTCTAAATCAAACCGCAAATCCGCTAAAATTACCAAAAATTCTTCACGAAAGAAAATGTCCTGCAGGAAACAAAAAACTAGTACCAAGATGATTATCGGTATCGGTATAGTAAATTTCAGCAGGAATCCGAGACTAAAAGAATTTTTAAAATCCGTTCATCCGTTCCAAAGTTATCCGCAGAAAACGAAACCTCCACCACAGCCTACTAATTTCTAGCAGAAATCGCTGTAACTTCCTTGTTTTCCGCAGGATTTTGAACATTCTTTCACTGAAACGTTTTAAATCAAACCGCAAATCTATTAAAATTATTAAAAATCCTGCAAGGAGCAAAATTTCCAATTACAGCCCTTCCGTTGGAAACCTGCAGATTTTCCTGTTGCACACTCTCCTGCAACATTTTTTGATAAATCTCGCCCCGTTCAAGAATTATCACCGAAAAACTAAACGCCCTAAAATTCCTGCAACGAGTCTTATTCAAGTAAATCTTGTTTATCTCAGCTTCTAGCCTAGGTAGCTAGATGAGATTAAGTGTCGTGATATGAAATTTCAGCAGGAATCCAAAACTAAAAGACTTTTTAAAATCCGTCCATCCGTTCTAAAGTTATCCGCAAAAACCGAAACCTCCACCGCAGCCTTCTATGTTCTTGCAGAAATCGCTGTAACTTCTTTGTTTTCTGCAGGATTTTGAAAATTCTTTCACTGAAACGTTCTAAATCAAACCGCAAATCCGTTAAAATTATCAATAATCCTGCAGGTAATAAAAACTCAATACAGCCCTTCCGTTGGAAACCTGCAGCTTTCCCTATTGCTCACTCTCCTGCAAGATTTTTTGATAAATCTCGCACCGTTCAAGAATTATCACCGAAAAACTAAACGCCCTAAATCCTGCTGAATTCCTGCAACGAATTTTGTTCCACTAAATCTTATTCATCTCAGCTTGTAGACTAGATAGCAAGATGAGATTTGGTATCGGTATAGGAAATTTCAGCAAGAATCCAAAATTGAAAGAATTTTTGTAATCCGTCAATCCATTCCAAAGTTATCCGCAAAAAAACGAAATTTCCACAGCCTACTATGATCTTTGCAGAAATCGCTGTAACTTCTTTGTTTTCAGCTGGATTTTTAAAATTCTTTCACTAAAACGGTTCTAAAGTAAACTGCAAATCCTTTAAAATTACCAAAAATCCTGCAGGAAACAAAATGTCCAATTAAAGCCCTTCCGTTGGAAACCTGCAGCTTTTCCTGTTGCACACTCCTACAATTTTTTTTATAAATCTCGCCCTGTTCAAGAATTATCACCGAGCAACTAAATCCTGCTGAATTCCTGCAATGAATCTTGATTCCACTAAATCTTGTTTATCTCGGCTTCTAGACTATATAGCTAGATGAGATTTGGTATAGGTTTAAGAAATTTCAGCAGGAATCTAAACCTGCAAAAAATATTAAAATCTGTCAATCCGTTCCAAAGTTATCCGCAAAAAACGAAATCTCCACCACAGCCTACTATGTTCATGGCGAAATCGCTGTAACTTCTTCGTTTTACGCAGGATTTTGAAAATTCTTTCACTGAATCGTTCTAAATCAAACCGCAAATACGTTAAAATTACCAAAAATCATGCAGGAAACAAAACGTCCAATTAGAGTCCTTCCGTTGGAAACCTGCAGCTTGTCCTGTTGCACACTTTCCTGCAAGATTTTTTGATAAATCTCGCCCTGTCCGAGAATTATCACAAAAAAACTAAATCCTGATGAATTCCTGCAATAGATCTTATTCCACTAAATCTTGTTCATCTCAGCTTCTAGAATAGGTATCAAGATGAGATTCGGTATCGGTATAGGAAATTTCAGCAGGAATCCCAGACTGAAAGAATTTTTAAAATCCGTCCATCCGTTCCAAAGTTATCCGCAAAAAAACGAAACCTCCACAGCCTACTATGTTCTAGCAGAAATCGCTGTAACTTCTTTGTTTTCTGCAGGATTTTGAAAATTCTTTTACTGAAACGTTCTAAATAAATCGCAAATCGGATAAAATTATCAAAAATCCTGCAGGAAACAAAACGTCCAATAACAACCCTTCCGTTGGAAACCTGCAGCTTTCCATGTTGCACACTCTCCTGCAAGATTTTTTGATAAATCTCGCCCCGTCCAAGAATTATCAGGCCTTAAATCCTGCTGAATTCCTGCAACGGATCTAATTCCACTAAATCTCGTTCTTCTCAGCTTTTAGACTAGATAGCAATATGAGATATTTTATTGGTATCGGTAGAGGAAACTTCAGCAGGAATCCAAAACTGAAAGAATTTTTAAAATACGTCTATCCGTTCCAAAGTTATCCGCAAAACAAAATTTCCACCACAGCCGCCTACTATGTTCTTGCCGAAATCGTTGTAACTTTTTTGTTTCCAGCAGGATTTTGAAAATTCTTTCGGTGAAACGTTCTAAATCAAACCGCAAATGCGTTAAAATTACTAAAAATCCTGCAGGAAACAAAACGTTCAGTACAGCCCTTCCGTTGGAAACCTGCAGCTTGTCCTGTTGCATACTCTCCTGCAAGAATTTTTGGTAAATCGCGCACCGTTCAAGAATTATCACCGAAAAACTAAACACGCAAAATCCTGCTGAATTCCTGCAACGGATCTTATTCAACTTAATCTTCTTTATCTCGGCTTCTAGACTAGATAGCAAGTTGAAATTTCGTATGGCAACAACTGAATAGCTTCCCTAAATCCTGCTGAAAATTACAATACTCTAGTTAGTTTAGTTAAGGTGTTATGTCGCTTTAAAAATGTCTAACTTTTTCATTTGAAACGTGTTTTATCTACATTGACTTGTTGGACGAATTTATAAATATCTCAACTTGTGGACTAGGTAGCAAGATGAAATTTGGTACCGCCACAAACGAATAGATTCCCTAAATCCTGCTAGAAATTAGAATAGTCTAGTTAGTCTAGTTATCGTGTTAGGTCGACTTAAAAATGTCTAACTTTTTCATTTGAAACTTGTTTTATCTACATTGATTTGTTGGACTAATTCATAAATATCTCAGCTTGTGGTCTAGCTAGGAAGATCAAATTTGGTGTCGCGACAAATGAATAGATTCCCTAAATCGTGCTGGAAACTAGAATAGTCTAGTTAGTCTAGTTATCGTGTTATGTCGCCTTAAAAATGTCTTTTTAATCTCAAACTTGTTTTATCCACATTGACTTGTTGGACTAATTCTTAAATATCTCAGCTTGTGGACTAGCTAGCAAATTGAAATTTGGTGTGGTTATAGCTGATCGAATCCTCCAAAACACGCACGGAACTAGAACAGTCTATTTAGTCTAGTTAGTGCACTAGCGAGCTACGAACTTAACTTTTGCGGGAAAGCTCTGCGTTCGTGGTCTTTCCGATCGATTAAGTAATGCATAATCGATACGCACACATAAAAATAGATGTCGCGCACTACACACACACACACACTCGATGAAATATTCAACGTCGCCTACATACTAACCGCCGAAACTAATAAGCGCTTAAAGCTAAAGTTTGCGAGTCTGTAGCGACTAGACTAGACTAGATATAACGTTCTAGTTTTTGGATTAGTAAAGCTTATTTAGACTAGATTGTATATCTTCAAGTATCATGGAGCTAGTTAGTCCACGAGCTGAGATATCGACGAAAACATTTTTTTCTTCTGTTGGAAAGTTGTCGAGTTTGGGGTCGCGGTTTGAGGGGTTGGGGTGCGTGAGGGTGGGGGGGAATTGAGGTGGATGTTCTTTGGACTTTCGGGTTTGAGGTTGAAGAAGCGCGGTGCGAGTCTGCCGGTCCATTCGTGCGCGATAGCGATTGTTCGAAGTGTCTGCAGGAAGCCGGCCGTGCTCTGGTGTGCGATCGCACGCCGGAAATTAAATTTTAGATCGGCGAGGGCTGGCGTCGCAGCGGGCGATGGCGAGATGTCGTTTGTTTCTTGTAGATGGCGTTTGTTCGTCGGTCAGAGCCGTTTGAAATTTTTATATGACGGACGAACGGAGCGACGGATTCGGACCCAATTTGGTTTGGGGTTAGTTTGCAGTGTTCGGAATCGCTGTGCGAATTTTGAACGCGATCGGAAATTCGCAAGATTAGATTATAATTTTTTTAGAAAATTGGTTTAACAGACGAACGGACGGACGGATTTTGCCAAAAATTTTTTTTTCGCAAATCTCACTGTTTTACCCCCACCCCGCTTTTGTTTTAGACGCAAGACTCGCTTGTTCCCGTTTGGCTTTTGTTTTGTTTTCCTCTCATCGATTGTCTGAGGAAGCTCGCAGCTAATTGGACGAGATTTTCCTCGCCTGCTGCGATGTTTCAAAACAATGCAATTAGACCGAGTCGGACTGCGTAGTGCTCGCGATAAAACTCGAACGCTCTTTGCGCCCGATTTGGCACACTCTCGAGTTGCTTTGCTAATTCGCCGCTAACGCGCCTGGTAGGTAGACTACCTCGACGCAAATTGGCGCACTTCATCTTGAACCTTCCAGCTCTTCATCGCTGAAGACTGCAAGTCGATAACTCGTCTAGACTCGCTGTTACAACCCATCAAAGTTTTTGCAAAAATTAACAGTTTACAATTCAATCAGTAACTCAGCTTGTAGAGTAACTAGCAAGATGAAACTTGGCAAACATAATCTAGACTAACCGGGTTTTACTATTCTGAAAACTAGAACTTCCTACCTAGTCTAATATAGGTTCTACGAACTCGCAAACTTAACGCAACTTTTAGCCAAAATTGGCAGTCTACGTTTCGATCAGTAACTCAGCTTGTAGACTAACTAACGAGGTCAAACTTGACAAGCGTAATCTAGACTAACCGAGTTATACAAATCTGAAGAATAGAACTTCCTACTTAGTCTAGTCTAGCTTCCACAAACTCGTAAACTTAACTCAATTCTTAGCCCAAATTTGCAGTCTACTTTTCCATAAGTTACTCAGCTTGTAGACTAACTAACAACATGAAGCTTGGCAAACATAATCTAGTCTAACCGGGTTTTACTACTCTGAAGACTAGAACGTCCTACCTAGTCTAATATAGGTTCTACGAACTCGCAAACTTAACACAACTTTTAGCCAAATTTGGCAGTCTACGTTTCGATCAGTAACTCAGCTTTTTGACTAACTAACGAGATGAAACTTGACAAGCGTAATCTAGACTAACCGAGTATTACAAATCTGGAGACTAGAACTTCCTACCTAGTCTAATGTAGCTTCCACAAACTTGTAAACTGAACTCAATTCTTAGCACAAATTGGCAGTCTATATTTCCATCAGTTACTCAGCTTGTAGACTAACAAACAAGATGAAGCTTGGCAAACGTAATCTAGACTAACCAGGCTTTGCTAATCTAAAGACTAGAACTTCCTACCTAGTCTAGTCTAGCTTCTACAGTCTCGTAAACTCAACTCAACTTTTAGCCAAAATTGGCAGACTACATTTCGAATAGTAAGTCAGCTTATAGACTAATACGATGGAACTTGGCAAACATAATTTAGACTAACCGGGTTTTACTAATCTGAAAACTAGAACTTCCCACTTAGTCTAATTTAGCTTCAACAAAGTCGCAAACTTAACTAAACTTTAGTGCGAATTAACAGTCTACATTTTCATCAATAACTTGACTTCTAGACTATCTAACAAGATGAAACTTGGCAAACGTAATCTAGACTAACAGAGTTTTAGTTCTAATCTGAAGACTAGAACTTCCTACCTAGTCTAATATAGGTTCTACGAACTCGCAAACTTAACACAACTTTTAGCCAAAATTGGCAGTCTACGTTTCGATCAGTAACTCAGCTTGTAGACTAACTAACGAGGTGAAACTTGACAAGCGTAATCTAGACTAACCGAGTTTTACTAATCTGAAGACTAGAACTTCCTACCTAGTCTTATCTAGCTTCCACAAACTCGTAAACTTAACTCAATTCTTAGTCCAAATTAGCGGTCTACTTTTCCATCAGTTACTCAGCTTGTAGACTAACTAACAAGATGAAACTTGGCAAACATAATCTAGACTAACCGGGATTTACTATTCTGAAGACTAGAATTTCCTACCTAGTCTATTCTAGGTTCTACGAACTCGCAAACTTAACGCAACTTTTAGCCAAAATTGGCAGTCTATGCTTCGATCAGTGAGTCAGCTTGTAGACTATCTAACGAGATGAAACTTGACAAACGTAATCTAGACTAACCGGGTTTTACAAATCTGAAGACTAGAACTTCCTACCTAGTCTAATCTAGCTTCCACAAACTCGTAAACTTAACTCAATTCTTAGCCAAAATTAGCAGTCTACTTTTCCATCAGTTACTCAGCTTGTAGACTAACTAACAAGATCAAACTTGGCAAACATAATCTAGACTAGCCGCGTTTTACTATTCTGAAAACTAGAACTTCCTACCTAGTCTATTCTAGGTTCTACGAACTCGCAAACTTAACGCAACTTTTAACCAAAATTGGCAGTCTACGTTTCGATCAGTATCTCAGCTTGTAGACTAACTAACGAGGTGAAACTTGACAAGCGTAATCTAGACTAACCGAGTTCTACTAATCTGAAGACTAGAACTTCCTACCTAGTCTAGTCTAGCTTCCACAAACTCGTAAACTTAACTCAATTCTTAGTCCAAATTAGCAGTCTACATTTATATTAGTTACTCAGCTTGTAGACTAACTAACAAGATGAAACTTTGCAAACATAATCTAGACTAACCGGGTTTTAGTAATACAAAGACTAGAACTTGCTACCTAGTCTAATCTAGCTTCTACAAACTCGCAAACTCAACTCAACTTTTAGCCAAAATTGGCAGACTACATTTCGATCAATAAGTCAGCTTGTAGACTAACTAACACGATGAAACTTGACAAACGTAATTTAGACTAACCGGGTTTTACTATTCTGAAGACTAGAACTTCCTACCTAGTCTAGTATAGGTTCTACGAACTCGCAAACTTTACGCAACTTTAAGCCAAATTTGGCAGTCTACGTTTCGATCAGTAGCTCAGCTTGTAGACTAACTAACGAGGTGAAACTTGACAAACGTAATCTAGACTAACCGAGTTTTACAAATCTGAAGACTAGAACTTCCTACCTAGTCTAATCTGGCTTCCACAAACTCGTAAACTTAACTCAATTCTTTGTCCAAATTAGCGGTCTACTTTTCCATCAGTTACTCAGCTTGTAGACTAACTAACAAGATGAAACTTGGCAAACATAATCTAGACTAACCGGGTTTTACTATTCTGAAGACTAGAACTTTCTACCTTGTCTAATCTAGGTTCTACGAACTCGCACACTTAACGCAACTTTTAGCCAAAATTGGCAGTCTACATTTCGATCAGTAACTCAGCTTGTAGACTAACTAACGAGGTGAAACTTGACAAGCGTAATCTAGACTAACCGGGTTCTACTAATCTGAAGACTAGAACTTCCTACCTAGTCTAGTCTAGCTTCCACAAACTCGTAAACTTAACTCAATTCTTAGTCCAAATTAGCGGTCTACTTTTCCATCAGTTACTCAGCCTGCAGACTAACTAACAAGATGAAACTTGGCAAACGTAATCTAGACTAACCAAGTTTTACTAATATAAAGACTAGAACTCTCTATCTAGTCTAATCTAGCTTCCACAAACTTCTAAACTTGACTCAATTCTTAGCCCAAATTAGCAGTCTACATTTTCACCAGTAACTCAGCTTCTAGACTAACCAACAAGTTGAAACTTGGCAAACATAATCTAGACTAACCCAGTTTTACTAATCTGAAGACTAGAACTTGCTACCTAGTCTAATCTAGCTTCTACACACGCGCAAACTGAACTAAAACTTTTGGCACAAATTAGCAATCTACATTTCCGTCCACAACTCATCTCGTGGACTAGTTATCCGCACTAAAATTACACCATACATAGTTAACCAAATTATCTTTAAGTGCGCACCAACCGCTACACGCTATCAAGTCGTGTTTTGTTTTAATCGAGCTTCAAAGTCGCAGGGAATTTCTTAACCTAATTTAAACTAACCTGACCTAACCTGATCTAATCCTAACCTAATCTGACCTAATCTTAACCTAATCTGACCTAACCTAGTCCATCTAGGTTGTTGGTTTAGTTGAAGACGCGAAGTCGGGATGCAGATTACCGCCCGAAAATAAATTTTCCGAGGGAATAAATATTCCTGCTGCCGTCTCGGTTTTCCTGCTGGGAGTAGACTAGGGCTGTCGGCGGGTACATCTAAGCCTGCCGACGGGGATTTGCAACCGTCATCTCGGTTTATTACCCGCTGTCGCGGATTTACGCAAAGAACGAAACTCAATTTCAACCCGCTGCAACAAACAAAAGACACGCGACTCCGACCGCAGCAACGTCGCATCTCGTACAGATTTTCTTCCAGTACAACCACACCGAATCTCAACGCTCTAGCTAGTATAGTTCCCAAGTTACAACCGAAAAACCAAACCTAGTCAAGTAAATAAGACGTCATCTTTAATCCACGATATCTCAGAAACTAGACTAGATAACAAGTTCTAAGTTTCAATGATAAGTAACCCTATTAACTACCTTTCAAACACACTAAACATAACTAGTCTCCTTATTGAATTATAAGCAAGAAAATGGAAGTTAATAAGTTACTTATTTATGCCACTTAATCTACATTCCATATACATCAATAACTCAGCTTGTAGACCAACTACCTGGATGAAACTTGGCATATGTAATATAGACTAACCAAGTTTTACTAATACGAAGACTAGAGAACTCCACCTAGTCTAGTCTAGCTTCGACGGACTAGTAAATTAGTTGTCTACTTAATCTACATTTCTATCATTAACTCAGCTTATAGACCAACTACGTAGTTGAAACTTGGCATACGTAATTTGGACTAACCAAGGTTTACTAATATGAAAACTAGAGCGCTCCACCTAGTCTAGTCTAGCTTCGAACGACTAGCAATCTTATTGTCGACTTAATCTACATTTCTAGCTTGTGGACCAAGTAGATAGATGAAACTTGGCATACGCAATCTGAACTAACCAACTTTTACTAATATGAAGATTAGAGCACCCCACCTAGTCTAGTCTAGCTTCGACGGACTAGCAAACTAGTTGTCTACTTAATCTACATTTCTATCAGTAACTCAGCTTGTAGACCAACTACGTAGTTGAAACTTGGCATCCCTAATCTAGACTAACCAAGTTTTACTAATATGAAGACTAGAGCGCCCCGCTTAGTCTAGTCTAGCTTAGAACGACTACCAATCTTATTGTCGACGTAATCTACATTTCTAGCTGTTAGACCAAGTAGATAGATGAAACTTGGCATACGTAATCTAGACTAACCAAGTTTTACTAATACGAAGACTAGGGCACCCGACCTAGTCTAGTTTAGCTTCGACGGACTAGCAAACACGTTGTCTACTTAATCTACATTTCCATCAGTAACTCAGCTTGTAGACTAACTACGTAGATGAAACTTGGCATACGCAATATAGACTAACCAAGTTTTACTAATACGAAGACTAGAGCGCCCCACCTAGTCTAGTCTAGCTTCAACGGACTAGCAAACTCTCTACTCTGAATGCAGTCTACTCTGTCGCTTATATCTCAACTTGTTGCCGGTCTGAAGTGGTGAAACTCGTTGAGCGAACTTAAGAAACAATCCTCGTTGATATTGAATAGCGAGTTCAGCAGGAAAAGTCGCGAGGTGTCGCAGGAAGTGTTATCTCATCCAGCAGGAGTTTGTCCTGCTGACGGTCCAATTATAACGCTGTCACAATAGTTTTGCAACGAGGGACGTTTGTGTTTGGGACAGCAGGAGAGGTGGAGATAATTTAATTCCTGCTGGGTTTCGGCAGGAATATTGTTTTTGAGTTATTGTGGGGAGCGTGAGGCGGGAAGTATCGTTTTCGAGCGCCGTTTCCGGGCGCGGGCACGCGACTTCCGGCGGAATAAATTTAGTTTTCTTAACGGAAATTTCGTCTAGTTTCTAAAAGTGTTCGAGTTGTCGCGCTTGGTTACGCAGTTTTGGAGATATTTTGAGAAACGTGACAACCGGGCAAAAATGTTTTAAACTCGCTTTAAAAATATTTGCAACAAGCTTTTGCAACGTTTTAAAATGTTATTAGCTGGCGGGTTGTTTGAACTTTCTAATTTTGAAGGAATTTTGGGAATTGGATGCGAAGTTTTCGAGTTATTTGCGATAAATCGGCGACGTTAAAAACAAGTTGGTTTGTAATTAACCGCACAGCGTCTAAAAGCTAAATAAACAAAACAAAACTAAATAAACTTAATCGAGGAATTCCCGCTGATTCCAAAACTGTTTTCGTTTGCTTCATACGTTCATTTGTTTTCGAGTTATCAAGGTTACACTGGCCAGACAATTTTCAAACGCAATTTCCGGTTTGTTAACAACAACTTCCGGTTGAACGAAACCAGGTGCTCGGTGGGGAATTTCGCGGGGTTTTCAAATCTGTAACGGGGTTTAAAATTGATCGCCTAGTTTTCGAGTTATCGCAGTTATTGCGGATATAACATTTCCAAATGCAAATTGAAAACGTGACAAGTTTATTTTGAATACGCACTACGTCTTAGAAACAAAAGACAACGAAACAAACTTAAGTTCGTCTTATAGAGAATTTCCTGACGTTTCCAAAACTGTTTTCACTTGTTTCGTACGTTCATTCCTTTTCGAGTTATCGAAGTAAAACCACGCAGGCAATTTTCAAACGCAATTTCCGGTTTGATAACTACAACATCCGGTTGAACGAAACGGGGTGTTCGGTGGAGAATTTCGCGGGGTTTTTAAATCTGTAACGGGTTTTTAGATTGATCGCGTAGTTTTCGAGTTATCGCAGTTTTTTCGGATATAACATTTTCAAACGCAAATTGAAAACGTGACAAGTTTATTTTGAATACCCACTACGTCTTAAAAACACAAGGCAACGATACAAGCTTAACTTTGTCTTATAGAGAATTTCCTGTTGTTTCCAAAACTGTTTTCATTTGTTTCGTACGTTCGTTTGTTTTCGAGTTATCGATTTAAAACCAAACAGGCAATTTTCAAACGCAATTTCCGGTTTATTAACAACAACATCCGGTTGAATGAAACGGGGTTTTCAGTGGAGAATTTCGCGGGGTTTTCAAATCTGTAACGGGTTTTAAGATTGATCGTTTAGTTTTCGAGTTATTGAAGTTTATGCGGATATAAAATTTCCAAACGCAAATTGAAAACGTGACAAGTTTATTTTGAATACGCACTACGTCTTAAAAACAAAAGATAGCGAAACAAACTTAAGTTTCTCTTATAGGCAATTTCCTTCTGTTTCCAAAACGGTTTTCACTTATTTCGTACGTTCATTTGTTTTCGAGTTATCGAGGTAAAACCACGCAGGCAATTTTCAAACGCAATTTCCGGTTTGTTGAGAGCGACTTCCGGTTGAACGAAACGGGTTGTTTGGTGGGGAATTTCGCGGGGTTTTCAGATATGTGACGGGTTTTGAGATTGCTCGCGTATTTTTCGAGTTATCGCAGTTTTTGCGGATATAACATTTCCAAACGAAAAATTGAAAATGTGACAAGTTTATTTTGAATACGCACTACGTCTTAGAAACGAAGGACAACGAAACAAGCTTAAGTTTGTCTTATAGAGAATTTCCTGTTGTTTCCAAAACTATTCTCAGTTGTTTCGTACGTTCGTTCGTTTTCGAGTTATCGAGGTAAAACCACGCAAGTAATTTTCAAACGCAATTTCCGGTTTGTTAACAACAACATCTGGTTGAACGAAACGAGGTGTTCGGTGGAGAATTTCGCGGGGTTTTGAAATCTGCAACGGGCTTTGAGATTGATCGCGTAATTTTCGAGTTATCGCAGTTATTGCGGATATAACATTTCCAAACGCAAATTGAAAACGTGACAAGTTTATTTTCAATACGCACTACGTCTTAAAAACAAAAGGCAGCGAAACAAGCTTAAGTTTCTCTAATAGAGAATTTCCTGCTGTTTCCAAAACTGTTTTCAGTTGTTTCGTACGTTCGTTTGTTTTCGAGTTATCGAGGTAAAACCACGCAGCTAATTTTCAAACGCAATTTCCGGTTTGTTAAGAGCGACTTCCGGTTGAACGAAACTGGGTTTTCGGTGGGGAATTTCGCGGGGTTTTCAAATCTGTAACGGGTTTTTAGATTGATCGCTTAGTTCACGAGTTATCGCAGTTTTTGCGGATATAACAATTCCAATCGCAAATTGAAAACTTGACAAGTTTGTTTTGAATAGGCACGACGTCTTAAAAACAAAAGACAACGAAACAAACTTAAGTTTATCTTATAGAAAATTTCCTGCGGTTTCCAAAACTGTTTTCATTTGTTTCTTACGTTCTTTTGTTTTCGAGTTGTCGAGGTAAAACCACGCAGGTAGTTTTCAAACGCAATTTCCGGTTTGTTAAGAACGACTTCCGGTTAAACGAAACGGGGTTTTCGGTGGGGAATTTCGCGGGGTTTTCAAATCTGTAACGGGTTTTAAAATTGATCGCGTAGTTTTCGAGTTATCGCAGTTTTTGCTTATATAACATTTCCAAACGCAAATTGAAAACGTGACAAGTTTATTTTGAATACGCACTACGTCTTAAAAACAAAAGACAACGAAACAAACTTAAGTTGGTCTTATAGAGAATTCCCTGCCGTTTCCAAAACTGCTTTCACTTGTTTCGTTCGTTCATTTGTTTTCGAGTTATCGAGGTAAAATCACGCAGGCAATTTTCAAACGCAATATCCTGTTTGTTAAGAGCGACTTCCGGTTGAATGAAACGGGGTTTTCCGTGGGGAATTTCGCGGGGTTTTCAAATCTGTAACAGATTTTGAGATTGATCGCGTAGTTTTCGAGTTATCGCAGTTTTTGCGGATATCACATTTCCAATCCCAAATCGAAACTTGACAGGTTTTTGTTGAATACGAACTACGTCTTAAAAACAAAAGGCAACGAAACAAACTTAAGTTTGCCTTATAGAGAATTGCCTGCTGTTTCCAAAACTGTTTTCATTTGTTTCTACGTTCGTTTGTTTTCGAGTTATCGAGGTAAAACCAAACAGGCAATTTTCACACGCAATTTCCGGTTTGTTAGCAACAACTTCCGGTTGAATGAAACGGGGTTTTCGATGGGAAATTTCGCGGCGTTTTCAAATCTGTAACGGGTTTTAAGATTGATCGCGTAGTTTTCGAGTTATCGCAGTTTTTGCGGATATAACATTTCCAATCGCAAATTGAAAACTTGACAAGTTTATTTTGAATACAAACTACGTCTTAAAAACAAAAGACAACGAAACAGACTTAAGTGTGTCTTATAGAGAATTTCCTGCGGTTTCCAAACATTTGTCCAAACAAATTCCAAACATTTGTTTCGTACGTTCATTTGTTTTCGAGTTATCGAGGTAAAACCAAACAGGCACTTTTCAAACGCAATTTCCGGTTTGTTGAAAGCGACATCCGGTTGAATGAAACGGTGCGTTTGGTTGGGAATTTCACGGGGTTTTTAAATCTGTGCCGGGTTTTGAGATCGGTCGTGCAGTTTTCGAGATATCGCAGTTATTCCAATAACCGATCGATAACCCAAGCGATAACCCAAAAACAAGTTTATTTTGAATAACGCACTACGTCTTAAAAACAAAAGACAACGAAACAAACTTAAACTTGTCTTATAGAGAATTTCCTGCCGTTTTCAAAACTGTTCTCAGTTGTTTCGTGCGTTCATTTGTTTTCGAGTTATCGAGGTAAAACCGCGCAGGAAATTTTCAAACGCAATTTCCGGTTTGTTAGGAGCGACATCCGGTTGAATGAAACGGGGTGTTTGGTGGGGAATTTCGCGGGGTTTTTAAATCTGTGCCGGGTTTTGAGTTTGGTGAAGTAGTTTTCGAGTTTTTGAGGTTAAGAAATTTTCAAACGCAATTTCCGGTCGGTTAGAGTCGATTAAACGTCGTAAATTGTTTATTGTAGGAAATTTCGTGTAGCTTCCGTTTCCGCTTGACCCGTTGCGTTTGTTGTTGTGTTATTACCGGAAGTGTTGTTGTTTTGTTTTTTTGGGGGGATTACGGCGTAGTGTTTTGTTTGTGAAGTTACCTCGTCGTAGATGAAGCTGTCGATCTCCTCCAGGGGTCTGCCGTAGAGTCGCTTGGGGAAAGGTTCGTATTTGGCAGGTAGTCGAGCTCCATCCTCGACGCTTAGTTTCCTGCGGGGTTGGAAGCCGTACTCCTTGACCAGCTGCACGGTTTTCCGTTCGAGCCGTTCGAGGCTCTCCTTGGTGAAGGGCTTGACCTGGACCTTCCTGCTGCCAGGCCGGCTGCGAGCGGAAACCTCCGGCTCGGAGCTCCTCAGCTTCTCGCCAAAGCGGAAGGCCTCCTCGTCCGGAAACTCGACTTTGCACTCGGGGCCCCATGGATACGAGACCGGCCGTTTACTCGTCACATCCGGTTTGCGAATCTGCACACTCTCCGCGATACTCTCCGCCGACATGTTTCGAATTCGCAAGGTTTTACTTCTTCGGTCGACTCTTGGCCGGGCGGCCGGGAACGCGATGCGGCATGGTGAAGGTCTCGGCGTCGACTGGACGCCGCAGGCTCGCCAGGATTTCTTCCTGCGGCGGCGCCGACACAGTGGCGTACCCGCCGAAGACACGCGCTCAATCGATAAGTTTCGACGTTTTTCACGAATTTCGCAAACCACTCGCTCGATTTTCGCGAACCATACACCAACCGAATCCTCAAACCTCAAGTTACAACACCTGCAAATTTCAAGTCTTCAACTCAAAAACCGACAAAGTTACATAAATTTAAACACAAGTTCAAATTTATGTTCACAGTTTTTGCAATAACCTGCGAAATACGCAACCGATTTGCAAAATGTTTGCAGCGACGCATTCATAAAACCCCAATTTATAATTTTATTGCGGCGCTTCAAGTATTTATAATGTTACAACGGTTTAAACTCAACCGTACTTTTTTGCAAATTTTCAAAGCTTCGAAAACCACTAAAATTCTTGCAAAAATTCGCAACAATCTACAAATGCAAACTCAAAAAACTCTAAATTTTAAATTCCTGCTGCGTTCCTGCCGACAACTTGCCTATCCTCAGTTTTATGCAAAGTTTAAATTTGTGTTCACAGTTTTTACAATAACTTGCGAAATACACAACCGATTTGCAAAAAGTTTGCAGCAACACGTTCAGAAAACCCCAGTTTATAATTTCTGCAAATTTCATTGCGCTGCTGCAAGTATTTATAATGATACGACAGTTTAAACTAGAGCGTACTTTTTTGCAAATTTACAAAGCTTAAAAAAAACCAATAAAATTTTTGCAAAAATCCAGCAAAATATGCAGACTCAAAAACAAAAAACTCAAAATTTTAAAATCCTGCTGCGTTCCTGCCGACAACTCGCCTATTCTCAGTTTTGTGCAAATTTCAAAGTTGTGTTCACAGTTTTTGCAATAACTTGCGAAATACACAATCGATTTGCAAAAAGTTTACAGCGGCTCGTTCAGAAAACCCAAATTTATAATTCCTGCAAATTTCATCGTACTGCTGCAAGTATTTATAATGTTACGACAGTTTAAACTCGACCGTACTTTTTTGCAAATTGTCAAAGCTTCAAAAACCACTAAAATGCTTGCAAAATTCCGCAAAAATGTGCAAATATAAACTAAAAAAACTCCATATTTTTAAATCCTGCTGCGTTCCTGCCAACAACTCGCCTATTCTCAGTTTTATGCAAAGTTCAAATTTGTGTTCACAGTTTTTGCAATAACTTGCGAAATACACAACCGATTTGCAAAAAGTTTGAAGGGATACGTTCAGAAAGCTCTAGTTTATAAATCCTGCAAATTTCATTGCGCTGCATCAAGTAATTTTAATAACACGACGGTTTAAACTCGACCGTACTTTTTTGCAAATTTTCAAAGCTTCGAAAACTACTAAAATTATTGCAAAAAAACCGCAACAATGTACAAATACAAACTAAAAAAACTCCAAATATTAAAATCCTGCTGCGTTTCTGCCGACAACTCACCTTTCCTCTGTTTTATGCATACTTTAAATTTAGTTTTCACAGTTTTTGCAATAACTTGCGAAATACACAACCGATTGGCAAAAAGATTGCAGCGACGCGTTCAGAAAACCCCAATTTATAACTCCTGCAAATTTTATTACGCTGCTGCAAGTATTTATAATGATACGACAGTTTAAACTCGACTGTACTTTTTTGCAAATTTTCAAAGTTTTGAGAACCACTAACATTTTTGCAAAAATCCGCAGCAATGTGCAAATACAAACTCAAAAAACTCAAAATTTTAAAATCCTGCTGCGTTCCTGCCAACAACTCGCCTATTCTCAGTTTTATGCAAAGTTTAAATTTGTGTTCACAGTTTTTGCAATAACTTGCGAAATACACAACGGATTTGCAAAAAGTTTGCAGCGGCGCGTTCAGAAAACCCCAATTTATATTTCCTGCAAATTTGATTGCGCTGCTTCAAGTATTTATAATGATACGACGGTTTAAACTCGACCATACTTTTTTGCAA
This sequence comes from Phosphuga atrata, assembly GCA_944588485.1. Classification (NCBI taxonomy): domain Eukaryota; kingdom Metazoa; phylum Arthropoda; class Insecta; order Coleoptera; family Silphidae; genus Phosphuga; species Phosphuga atrata. The sequence continues at coordinate 29,638,911 of OX155906.1, forward strand.
ATTTTCAAAGCTTTGAAAACCACTAAAATTTTTGCAAAAATCCACAAAAATGTACAAATGCAAATTAAGAAAACTCCAAATTTTAAAATCCTGCTGCACTCCTGCCGACAACTCGCCTATTCTCAGCTTTATGCAAAGTTCAAATTTGTGTTTACAGTTTTTGCAATAACTTGCGAAATACACAACCGATTTTCAAAAAGTTTGCAGCGACGCGTTCAGAAAACCCCAATCTATAAGTCCTGCAAATTTGATTACGCTGCTGCAAGTATTTATAATGATACGACAGTTTAAACTCGAATGTACTTTTTTGCAAATTTTCAAAGCGTTGAAAATCAATAAATTTTTTGCAAAAATCCGCAAGAATGTACAAATACAAACTTAAAAAACTCTAAATTTTAAAATTCTGCAGCGTTTTTGCAGACAACTCGGCTATTCTCAGTTTTATGCAAAGTTTAAATTTGTGTTCACAGTTTTTGCAATAACTTGCGAAATGCACGGATTTGCAAAAAGTTTACAGCGGCGCCTTCAGAAAACCCCAGTTTATAATTCCTGCAAATTTCATTGCGCTGCTGCTAGTATTTATAATGATACGACAGTTTAAACTCGACCGTACTTTTTTGCATATTTTCAAAGCTTCAAAAACCACTAAATTTTTTGCAAAAATCCACAAAAATGCAAACACAAACTAAAAAAACTCCAAATTTTAAAATCCTGCGGCATTCCTGCCGACGACTCATCTATTCTCAGTTTTATGCAAAGTTCAAATTTGTGTTCACAGTTTTTGCAATAACTTGCGAAAGCCACAACCGATTTGCAAAAAGTTTGCAGCGACGCGTTCACAAAACTCCAGTTTATAATGCCTGCAAATTTTATTGCGCTGCTTAAAGTATTTATAATAATACGACAGTTTAAACTCGACCGTACTTTTTTGAAAATTTTCAAAGCTTTGAAAACCAATAAATTTTTTGCAAAAACCTACAACAATGTGCAAATACAAATTCAAAAAACTCAAAATTTTAAAATCCTGCTGCGTTCCTGCCAACAACTCGCCTATCCTCAGTTTTATGCAAAGTTTAAATTTGTGTTCACAGTTTTTGCAATAACTTGCGAAATACACAACCGTTTTGCAAAAACTTTGCAACGCGGCGTTTAGAAAACCCCAGTTTATAATTCCTGCAAATTTTATTGCGCTGCTGCAAGTATTTGTTATAATACGACAGTTTAAACTCGACCGCACTTTTTTGCAAATTTTCAAAGCTTCGAAAACCACTAAAGTTTTTGCAAAAAGCCAGAAAAATATGCAAACACAAACTCAAAAAACTCCAAGTTTTAAAATCCTGCAGCATTCCTGCCGACAACTAGTCTATTCTCAGTTTTATGCAAAGTTTAAATTTGTTTTCACAGTTTTTGCAATAACTTGCGAAAAACACAACCGATTTGCAAAACGTTTGCAGCGACGCGTTCAGAAAACCCCAATCTATAATTGCTGCAAATTTGGTTACGCTGCTGCAAGTATTTATAATGATACGACAGTTTAAACTCGAATGTACTTTTTTGCAAATTTTCAAAGCTTTGAAAATCAATAAAATTTTTGCAAAAATCCACAAAAATATGCAAACACAAACTCAAAAAACTCCAAATTTTAAAATCCTGCAGCATTCCTGCCGACAACTAGTCTATTCTCAGTTTTATGCAAAGTTTAAATTTGTTTTCACAGTTTTTGCAATAACTTGCGAAAGCCGCAACCGATTTGCAAAAAGTTTGCAGCGACGCGTTGAGAAAACCCCAGTCTATAATTCCTGCAAATTTTATTACGCTGCTGCAAGTATTTATAATGATACGACAGTTTAAACTCGAACGTACTTTTTTGCAAATTTTCAAAGCTTTAAAAATCAATAAAATTTTTGCAAAAATCCGCAACAATGTACAAATACAAACTCAAAAAACTCCAAATTTTAAAATCCTGCGGCAATCCTGCCGACGACTCGTCTATTCTCAGTTTTATGCAAAGTTCAAATTTGTGTTCACATTTTTTGCAATAACTTGCGAAATACACAACCGATTTGCAAAAAGTTTGCAACGCCACGTTTAGAAAACCCCAGTTTATAATTCCTGCAAATTTCATTGCGCTGCATCAAGTATTTATAATGATACGACGGTTTAAACTCGACCGTACTTTTTTGCAAAATATCAAAGCTTCGAAAACCACTAAAGTTTTTGCAAAAATCCACAAAAATATGCAAACGCAAACTCAAAAAACTCCAAATTTTAAAATCCTGCTGCGTTCCTACCGACAACTCGCATATTCTCAGTTTTATGCAAAGTTCAAATTTGTGTTTACAGTTTTTGCAATAACTTGCGAAAGCCACAACCGATTTGCAAAAAGTTTGCAGCGACGCGTTCAGAAAACCCCAATTTATAATTCCTAAAAATTTCATTGCGCTGCTGCAAGTATTTGTTATAATACGACAGTTTAAACTCGACCGTACTTTTTTGCAAATTTTTAAAGCTTTGAAAACCATTAAAGTTTTTACAAAAATCCGCAACAATGTGCAAATACAAACTCAAAAAACTTCAAATTTTAAAATCTTGCTGCGTTCCTGCCGACAACTCGCCTATCCTCAGTTTTATGCAAAGTTCAAATTTGTGTTCACAGTTTTTGCAATAACTTGCGAAATACACAACCGATTTGCAAAAAGTTTGCAACGCCACGTTTAGAAAACCCCAGTTTATAATTCCTGCAAATTTCATTGCGCTGCATCAAGTATTTATAATGATACGACGGTTTAAACTCGACCGTACTTTTTTGCAAAATATCAAAGCTTCGAAAACCACTAAAGTTTTTGCAAAAATCCACAAAAATATGCAAACGCAAACTCAAAAAACTCCAAATTTTAAAATCCTGCTGCGTTCCTACCGACAACTCGCATATTCTCAGTTTTATGCAAAGTTCAAATTTGTGTTTACAATTTTTGCAATAACTTGCGAAAGCCACAACCGATTTGCAAAAAGTTTGCAGCGGCGCGTTCAGAAAACCCCAATCTATAATTCCTGCAAATTTGATTACGCTGCTGCAAGTATATATAATGATACGACAGTTTAAACTCGAATGTACTTCGAAAACCACTAAAGTTTTTGCAAAAATCCACAAAAATATGCAAACGCAAACTCAAAAAACTGCAAATTTTAAAATCCTGCTGCGTTCCTGGCGACAACTCGCATATTCTCAGTTTTATGCAAAGTTCAAATTTGTGTTCACAGTTTTTGCAATAACTTGCGAAAGCCTCAACCGATTTGCAAAAAGTTTGCAGCGACGCGTTAAGAAAACCCCAATATATAATTCCTGCAAATTTGATTACGCTGCTGCAAGTATTTATAATAATACGACAGTTAAACTCTACCGTACTTTTTGGCAAATTTTCAACGCTTCGAAAACCACTATTTTTTTGCAAAAATCCACAATAATGTGCAAATACAAACTCAAAAAACAAAATTTTAAAATCCTGCTGCGTTTTTGCCGACGACTCGTCTATTCTCAGTTTTATGCAAAGTTCAAATTTGTGTTCACAGTTTTTGCAATAACTTGCGAAAGCCACAACCGATTTGCAAAAAGTTTGCAGCGACGCGTTCAGAAAACCCCAATCTATAATTCCTGCAAATTTGATTACGCTGCTGCAAGTATTTATAATGATACGACAGTTTAAACTCGAATGTTCTTTTTTGCAAATTTTCAAAGCTTTGAAAATCAATAAATTTTTGCAAAAATCCGCAACAATGTACAAATACAAACTCAAAAAACTCCAAATTTTAAAATCCTGCGGCATTCCTGCCGACGACTCGTCTATTCTCAGTTTTATGCAAAGTTCAAATTTGTGATCACGGTTTTTGCAATAACTTGCGAAAGCCACAACCGATTTACAAAAAGTTTACAGCGACGCGTTCAGAAAACCCTAATCTATAATTCCTGCAAATTTGATTACGCTGCTGCAAGTATTTATAATGATACGACAGTTTAAACTCGAATGTTCTTTTTTGCAAATTTTCAAAGCTTTGAAAATCAATAAAATTTTTGCAAAAATCCGCAACAATGTACAAATACAAACTCAAAAAACTCCAAATTTTAAAATCCTGCGGCATTCCTGCCGACGACTCGTCTATTCTCAGTTTTATGCAAAGTTCAAATTTGTGTTCACAGTTTTTGCAATAACTTGCGAAAGCCACAAATGATTTGCAAAAAGTTTGCAGCGACACGTTCAGAAAACCCCAATCTATAATTCCTGCAAATTTGATTACGCTGCTACAAGTATTTATAATGATACGACAGTTTAAACTCGAACGTACTTTTTTGCAAATTTTCAAAGCTTCGAAAACCACTAAAATTCTTGCAAAAATTCGCAACAATCTACAAATGCAAACTCAAAAAACTCCAAATTATAAAATCCTGCTGCGTTCCTGCCGATAACTCGCCTATCCTCAGTTTTATGCAAAGTTCAAATTTGTGTTCACAGTTTTTGCAATAACTTGCGAAAAACACAACCGATTTGCAAAAAGTTTGCAGCGACGCGTTCAGAAAACCCCAATCTATAATTACTGCAAATTTGATTACGCTGCTGCAAGTATTTATAATGATACGACAGTTTAAACTCGAATGTACTTTTTTGCAAAATTTCAAAGCTTCGAAAACCACTAAAGTTTTTGCAAAAATCCACAAAAATATGCAAACGCAAACTCAAAAAACTCCAAATTTTAAAATCCTGCGGCATTCCTGCCGACGACTCGTCTATTCTCAGTTTTATGCAAAGTTCAAATTTGTGTTCACAGTTTTTGCAATAACTTGCGAAATACAGAACCGATTTGCAAAAAGTTTGCAGGGATGCGTTCAGGAAACTCTAGTTTATAATTCCTGCAAATTTCATTGCGCTGCTGCAAGTATTTAAAATGATACGACAGTTTAAACTCGACCGTACTTTTTTGCATATTTTCAAAGCTTCGAAAACCACTAAAATTCTTGCAAAAATTCGCAACAATCTACAAATGCAAACTCAAAAAACTCCAAATTTTAAAATCCTGCGGCATTCCTGCCGACGACTCGTCTATTCTCAGTTTTATGCAAAGTTTAAATTTGTGTTCACAGTTTTTGCAATAACTTGCGAAATACAAAACCAATTTGCAAATAGTTTGCAGCGACGCGTTCAGAAAACCCCAATTTATAATGCCTGCAAACTTGGTTGTGCTACTGCAAGTAGTTATAATAATACAGCAGTTTAAACTCGACTTTAATTATAGCAAGCTTTTACCCTGTGCCAGTTTCTTTGATCCTGCTGTGATTCCTGCACATTTTCACTCAAAAAATCGCGCAAGGATTTCGAAAAACTGTTAGTTTTATCATCCTGCAGGTATCCTGCTGAAACCTTTACAGCCTTTGCTGCCGCAGCCTGTTGAAGTTATGGTCAGGTTTTGGCAATGGATCAGTTTTTGAAAATCCTGCAGCCTCGATTTTGAAACCCAAGGTAACTTAACCTAATCTAACCTAAGATAACCTAAGGTCTTAATAACGTAACGTAACGTAACATAATGTAACGTAACGTAATCTTAAGGCAAAAACTCTTCGCTAATTATATGACAAATCTAAATTCCTGCAGAGCTTTCATTTATCTCTCTCTCTCTATCTCATCAGAAACTCATTACCGTTGAAATTCCTGCTGAACAATTGCCTGCCGCCCGTGCAAACAAAACACTCTCTCGCAGGCGCAAAACAAAACAGAAGAAAACCTCGGTTTATACAAATGCGAATCGAATAAATATTTTGTTGTTTTCGCGCGTTGAGACTTTATAAATAGACGTCGACTCTCCGCCGAAACTAAATCTAATTGTCAGGATTCCTGCAAGCACTAAAATATTTCAACAAAAAAAAAATCGCGTTGTTTTCGCGATTACAGACAGACGGGTGGAGCGATTCTCAGGAAAATTGCAGGAAAATATTCCTGAGACTCGTGCCAATAAATCGAGACTAAACAACCCCGCAGGATTTCGTTCTAAACCGCTTGAAACCTTGTTTTAAACAATTTAGAATCGGGCTAGTTTTCGCGTTGTGACAGACGGACGAAGCGACAGATTTTTGCGAAAAATTTGTATGTGATTGCTGAATCTTCTGCAAATAATTTTCAGTGAAAATCTTTTACAAATTCCTGCTACTTTTCCTGCTATCACGATTTAAATATCAAGTTTGGTAACAATTTAGAATCGGTTTAGTTTTCTCCTTGTGACAGACAGACGAAACGCCGGATTTTCGCACAAGACTTTATGTATGATTCCTGAATATTCCTCAAATAATTTGCAGTGAAAACTGTTGACAAATTCCTGCTAGTTTTGCTGCTATCAACATTTAAATATCAAGTTTGGTTTTTACCTTCTAACACAAGATTACTTATCATTTTTCGCGATAACACGCAGACGTACGGACGGATTTCGCTAAAAATTGGAACAAGTATTCCTGAAACTCCAGCAAACGTTTTGCTGAAATGTTTTGCAACAATCGATGCTAAAACGTTTTGCAACAATCGGTTTTGCAAAATTTCGAGTGGTTTAAGCTCGAGCAGTTAGTAGGTCAGATCGCGTATTTATAGCCTCACCAGTCTTCCGCCGTGTTTGTTATTCCGCTTTCTGTTTGCTGTTTTTAGCCGGAAATCGATAAAGTCTGCGCGAATTTATTCGCGAAATAAATAAAGCTTTTGTTTTTGGAAACTTAGCTGGAACTGCGATCAGCTTTGGACCGTCGTAACTTCCAGCAGGAAATTGGCAACAGCAGGATTTTTGCAGGAAAATATTGCGAGGATATCTGCGAATAGATTTGGTAATTTTGGTTGAAATCCGTTGTGTTGTTTAGACAGGGTGAGGTTAGGTTAAACTGAGGTAAAATTTGCAGCAACTTTGACGCGTTGTAACTCCCAGCAGGAAATTAGCAACAGCAGGATTCTTGCAGCAAAATATTTCTTGGAGTTTCAAGAATGCATTTCGTGATTTTGGTTGAAATCCATCGTGTCGTTTCGGCAGGGTTAGGTTAAGTTAAGCGAGGTAAAACCGTGATCAATTTGAACCGTCGTAACTTCCAGCAGGAAACTGCCATCAACAGGATTTTTGCAGAGAAATAATTCTAGTAGTTCTGAGAAAGAATTTGGTTGTTTTGGTTGAAATCGGTCGCGTGGTTTCGACAGGGTGAGGTTAAGTTAAACTGAGGTGAAATTTGGAGCAACTTTGACCCGTTGTAACTCCCAGCAGGAAATTAGCAACAACAAAATTTTTGCAGCAGAATATTGCCTAGGGTTTCAAGAAAGTATTTGGTGATTTTGGTTAAAATCCATTGAGTCGTTTGCGCAGGGTTAGGATAAGTTAAGCGAGGTGAAACTCCGATCAATTTGAACCGTCGTAACTTCCAGCAGGAAACTTCCATCAACAGGATTTTTGCAGGAAAATATTTCCAGAAGTTCTGAGAATGAATTTGGTTGTTTTGGTTGAAATCGGTGGTGTCGTTTCGACAGGGTGAGGTTAAGTTAAATCGAGGTGAAATTTGGAACAACTTTAACCCGTTCTAACTCCCAGCAGGAAAATAACAACAGCATTATTTTTGCAGGAAAACATTGCTAGGAGTTCCAAGAATGCATTAGGTGATTTTGGTTGAAATCCATTGAGTCGTTTGCGCAGAGTTAGGTTAAGTTAAGCGAGGTGAAACTCCGATCAATTTGAACCGTCGTAACTTCCAGCAGGAAACTTCCATCAACAGGATTTTTGCAGGAAAATATTTCCAAACGCTCTGAGAATGAATTTAGTTGTTTTGGTTGAAATCGGTCGTGTCGTTTCGACAGGGTGAGGTTAAGTTAAACCGAGGTGAAATTTGGAACAACTTTAACCCGTTGTAACTCCCAGCAGGAAAATAGCAACAGCATTATTTTTGCAGGAAAACATTGCTAGGAGTTCCAAGAATGCATTTGGTGATTTTGGTTGAAATCCATTGAGTCGTTTGCGCAGGGTTGGGTTAAGTTAAGCGAGGTGAAACTGTGATCAATTTGAACCGTCGTAACTTCCAGCAGGAAACTTCCATCAACAGGATTTTTGCAGGAAAATATTTCCAGAAGTTCTGAGAATGAATTTGGTTGTTTTGGTTGAAATCGGTCGTGTCGTTTCGACAGGGTGAGGTTAAGTTAAACCGAGGTGAAATTAGGAACAACTTTAACCCGTTGTAACTGCCAGCAGGAAAATAGCAACAGCATTATTTTTGCAGGAAAACATTGCTAGGAGTTCCAAGAATGCATTTGGTGATTTTGGTTCAAATCCATTGAGTCGTTTGCGCAGCGTTAGGTTAAGTTAAGCGAGGTGAAACTGTGATCAATTTGAACCGTCGTAACTTCCAGCAGGAAACTTCCATTAACAGGATTTTTGCAGGAAAATATTTCCAGAAGTTCTGAGAATGAATTTGGTTGTTTTCGTTGAAATCGGTCGTGTCGTTTCGACAGGGTGAGGTTAAGTTAAACCGAGGTGAAATTTGGAACAACTTTAACCCGTTGTAACTCCCAGCAGGAAAATAGCAACAGCATTATTTTTGCAGGAAAACATTGCTAGGAGTTCCAAGAATGCATTTGGTGATTTTGGTTGAAATCCATTGAGTCGTTGGCGCAGGGTTAGGTTAAGTTAAGCGAGATGAAACTCCGATCAATTTGAACAGTCGTAACTTCCAGCAGGAAACTGTCATCAACAGGATTTTTGCAGGGAAATAATTCTAGTAGTTCTGAGAATGAATTTGGTTGTTTTGGTTGAAATCGGTCGTGTCGTTTAGACAGGGTGAGGTTAGGTCAAACTGAGGTGAAATTTGCATCAACTTTGACTCGTTGTAACTTCGAGCAGGAAATTAGCAACAACAAGATTTTTGCAGCAAAATATTGCTTAGAGTATCAAGAATGTATTTGGTGATTTTGGTTGAAATCCATCGTGTCGTTCGGGCAGTGTTAGGTTAAGTTAAGCGAAGTGAAACTGTGATCAATTTGAACAGTCGTAACTTCCAGCAGGAAAATTCCATCAACAGGATTTTTGCAGGGAAATATTTCTAGAAGGTCTGAGAATAAATTTGGTTGTTTTGGTTGGAATTAGTCGTGTCGTTTAGACAGGATGAGGTTAGGTCAAACTGAAATGAAATTTGCATCAACTTTGACTCGTTATAACTTCCAGCAGGAAATTAGCAACAACAATATTTTTGCAGAAAAATATTGCTTATAGTTTCAAGAATGTATTTGGTAATTTTGGTTGAAATCCACCGTGTCGTTTGGGCAGTTTTAGGTTGGGTTAAGCAAGATGAAACTGTGATCAATTTGAACCGTCGTAACTTCCTGCAGGAAAATTCCATCAACAGAATTTTTGCAGGAAAATATTTCCAGAAGTTCTGAGAATGTATTTGGTTGTTTTGGTTGAAATCGGTCTTGTGGTTTGGACAGGATGAGTTTAAGTTAAACTGAGGTGAAATTTGGAGCAACTTTAACCCGTTGTAACTCTCAGCAGGAAAATAGCAACACCAGTATTTTTGCAGGAAAACATTGCTAGGAGTTCCAAGAATACATTTGGTGATTTTGGTTGAAATCCACGGTGTCGTTCGGGCAGGGTTAGGTTAAGTTAAGCGGGGTGTAACTGCGTTCAATTTGAACCGTCGTAACTTCAAGCAGGAAACTGCCATCAACAGGATTGTTGCAGGAAAATATTTCCACAAGTTCTGAGAATTAATTTGGTTGTTTTGGTTGAAATCGGTCGTGTCGTTTCGACAGGGTGAGGTTAGGTCAAACTGAGGTGAAATTTGCATCAACTTTGACGCGTTGTAACCTCCAGCAGGAAATTAACAACAGCAGGATTTTTGCAGGAAAATATTGCTTGAAGCTTCAAGAATGTGTTTGCTGATTTTGGTTTAAATCCATCGTGTTGTTTGGACAGGGTTAGGTTAAATCAAGCGAGGTGAAACTACGATCAATTTAAACCGTCGTAACTTCTAGCAGGAAACTGCCATCAACAGGATTTTTGCAGGAAAATATTTCCAGAAGTTCTGAGAATGAATTTGGTTGTTTTGGTTGAAATCGGTCGTGTGGTTTGCACAGGGTGAGGTTAGACTAAACTGAGGTGAAATTTGGATCAACTTTGACACGTTGTAACTTCCTGCAGGAAAGTAGCACCCGCAGGATTTTTGCAGGAAAATACTGCTGGGTGCTTCAAGAATGCATTTGGTGATTTTAATTGAAATCCATCGAGTTGTTTGGGCAGGGTTAGGTTAAGTTAGCATCAGCAGGATTATTGTAGCAGCAGGATTCTTGAACGTTGAAGTTCATCGTGTTATTATCCTTCAACTGAGGTTAAATCGCGATCAACTATAAAAGTGCGAATACGTAAATGTCATCGCATCTCTAAATCCAGCAGGAACTTCAAAGCCCATTTTCCTGCTGCTCGCAGGATCGGCAAAACAAAAGAAAACCGGTATGCAGGCGCCGTCGACCTTTTCTCAATGAACCGATTTGAGCGTCGTGACGTCACGTGACGCAACAAGCGCCGCAGGAAATCGATAGCGTGTGTTTTACGCGGGGCTGCCTCACCTGCGGCCACCTGCTGACCCCAAAGCGGAAACATCGACAACCGACGCAATAACAAATCATATTTTAACACCAAAAATTATCATAGTTTGACAGATAATACGTCATACGTCAAAGTTTGACAAAGTTAATGTCAAAGTTTGACAAGTTAATGTCAAAGTTTGACAAGTTAATGTCAAAGTTTGACAGGTTAGACGTCATAGTTTGACAGGTAATAACTCATAGCTTGACATGTAATACGTTAAAGTGTTATAGGTAGTAGTCTATTAGGTAATACGTCCTAGTTTGACGGGTAATACGTCAAAGTTTGGCAGGTAATAAGTCATAGTTTGACGGGTAACACATCAAGGTTTGACATATAATGCGTCATAGTTTGACAGGTAATGCCTCATAGTTTGATAGGTAATACGTCAAAGTTTGGCAGGTAATAAGTCATAGTTTGTCGGATAACACATCAAGGTTTGGCATGTAATACGTAATAGTTTGACAGGTAATGACTCATAGTTTGATAGCTAATACGTCAAAGTTTGGCAGGTAATAAGTCATATTTTGACGAGTAATACATCAAGTTTTGGCATGTAATACGTCATAGTTTGACAGGTAATGCCTCATAATTTGACAGGTAATACATTAGAGTTTAACAAGTAATACGTCATAATTTGACAGGTAATACGTCAGAGTTTGACAGGTAACACGTCATAGTTTGACATGTAACACGTCAAACTTTGACAGGTAATACGTCATAGTTTGACAGGTAATACTTCACAGTTTGCTAGGTAATACGTCATAGTTTGACAGGCAATACGTCATAATTTGACAGGTAATACGTCATAGTTTGACAGGTAATGCGTTATAGTATGACAGGCAATGCCTCATAGTTTGATAATACGTCAAAGTTTGACAGGTAATACGTCGAAGTTTGGCAGGTAATAAGTCATAGTTTGACAGGTAACACATCACGGTTTGACATTTAATACGTCATAGTTTCACAGGTAATACCTCATAGTTTGATAGGTAATACGTCAAAGTTCGGCAACTAATAAGTCATAGTTTGACGGGTAATGCATCACGGTTTGACATGTAATGCGTCATATTTTGAGAGTTAATGCCTCATAGTTTGATAGGTAATACGCCCAAGTTTTGACATGTAATGCGTCATAGTTTGACAGGTAATGCGTCATAGTTTGACAGGTAATGCCTTATAGTTTGATAGGTAATACGTCAAAGTTTGGCAGGTAATAAGTCATAATTTGATGGGTAACACATCCAGTTTTGACATGTAAAACGTCATAGTTTGACAGGTAATGCCTTATTTTTTGATAGGTAATACGTCAAAGTTTGACAGGTAATACGTCAAAGTTTAACAGGTAATACTTAATAATTTAACAGGTAATATGTCAAAGTTGACAGGTAATACGTCATAGTTAGACATGTAATTCGTCATAGTTTGACAGGTAATGCCTCATAGTTTGATAGGTAGTACCAAAGTTTGGCAGGTAATATGTCAAAGTTTGAGAGGTAATAAGTCATACTTTGACGGGTAACGCATCAAGGTTTGACATGTAATACGTCATAGTTTGTTAGGTAATACGTCAAAGTTTGGCAAGTAATAAGTCATAGTTTGACGGGTAATACATCAAGGTTTAACATGTAATGCCTCATAGTTTGTCAGTTAATACATCATAGTTTGATAGGTAATACGTCAAAGTTTGGCAGATAATGCGTCATAGTTTGACAGGTAATGCCGCATAGTTTAAAATGTAATACGTCAGAGTGTGACTAGTAATGCTTCATAATTTGACAGCTAATACGTCGAAGTTTATCAAGTAATACGTCATAATTTTATAGGTAATATGTCAAAGTTTGACAGGTAATACGTCATAGTTTGACATGTAATACGTCAAACTTTGACAGGTAATACGTCATAGTTTGACAAGTAATACGTCATAATTTGACAAGTAATACGTCATGGTTTGACAGGTGATACGTCATAATTTGACAGGTAATACGTCAAACATTGACAGGTAATACGTCATAGTTTGACAGGTAATACGTCATAATTTGAGATAATACGTCAAAGTTTGACAGGTAATACGTCATAGTTTGGCAAGTAGTGCGTCATAGTTTGGTATGTAGTACGTCATAGTTTGGTATGTAATATGTCAAAGTTTGACAGGTAATACGCCATAGTTTGACAGGTAATACGTCATAGTTTGACAGGTAATACGTCACAGTTTGACAGGTAATACGTCATAGTTTAACAGGCAATACGTCAAACTTTGACAGGCAATACGTCATAGTTTGACAAGTAATACGTCACAATTTGACAGGTAATACGTCATGGTTTGACAGGTGATACGTCATAATTTGACAGGTAATACGTCAAAGTTTGACAGGTAATACGTCATAGTTTGACGGGTAATACGTCATAATTTGAGATATTACGTCAGTTTGACAGGTAATACGTCATAGTTTGGCAAGTAGTGCGTCATAGTTTGGTATATAGTACGTCATAGTTTGGTATGTACTACGTCATAGTTTGACAGGTAATACGCCATAGTTTGACAGGTTATACGTCATAGTTTGACAGGTAATACGCCATAGTTTGACAGGCAATACGTCATAGTTTGACAGGTAATACGTCATAGTTTAACAGGCAATACGTCAAACTTTGACAGGTAATACGTCATAGTTTGACAAGTAATACGTCACAATTTGACAGGTAATACGTCATGGTTTGACAGGTGATACGTCATAACTTGACAGGTAATACGTCAAAGTTTGACAGGTAATACGTCATAGTTTGACAGGTAATACGTCATAATTTGAGATAATACGTCAAAGTTTGACAGGTAATACGTCATAGTTTGGCAAGTAGTGCGTCATAGTTTGGTATGTAGTACGTCATAGTTTGGTCTGTAATACGTCATAGTTTGACAGGTAATACGCCATAGTTTGACAGGTAATACGTCATAGTTTGACAGGTAATACGTCACAGTTTGACAGGTAATACGTCATAGTTTGAGAGGTAATACCGCAAAGTTTGACAGATAATACAACAATTCAGATTTCTCAACTGTATTCCTTAAAGCATAATCTGATACTTCAACGATTTCTTCACTCTGGAAATGAGGAGACGTCCGTCGTAGGACAAGGAGGCGAAGACCCAGGGCTCGGCGGGGGACCACTCGGCGCAGTAGACGCTGTCCTCGTGCTCGGACCACTGCAGTGGCCCGTCCTGCAACCTGCACAACAACATCAACGCGCGAACACAACAAGCGACTGTCTTACGTCTGTCTCGGCTCGACGGCGGCGTCGTAATCCGCCACGTTGGTTTCTCCGCTCGACTCCGAGCTCACGCTCCCTGCACACGAGATCAACACCCGCGCGTCCGAACTCGCAGACAGCAGCAATTGATCGTGGAACGGATTGAAGCGAACACACCAAACCCTTCAATAAAAATGTCAATATTTTAACGTCAAATTTGACGTTAAAACTCAACTCTCAAATCTAAAATATCTGTCAAAATTTGACAGTTTAAACGTCAAATATGACATAGCGTCAGAATTTGACATTTTAACTGTCAAATTTTTGACATCAAAATTAGAGGTTAAAACCCAACTGTCAAATTGGAAATATCGTTCCAAATTTGACGTTTTGAAGTCAACTGTCGAATCCAAAATATCTGTTTAAACGTCAAATATTTAAATGACAGTTAAAACGTCAAATTTTGGACATTACATCCAAATTTGAGTTTTAAATCCAACTGTCAAATCTGTCAAAATTTGACAATTTAACTGCCAAATTTTTGACATATAAAAATTAAACGTTGAAACCCAACTGTCAAATTAGAAATATCGGTCAAAATTTGACGTTTTGACGTCAACTGTCAAATCCGAAATATCTTTTTAAACGTCAAAAAATTTAAATGACAGTTAAAATGTCAAATTTTTGACAACATCAAAATTTGAGTTTTAAATCCAACTGTCAAATCTGAAAAATCTGTCAAAATTTGACTTTTTAATTGTCAAATTTTTGACATATCAAAACTAGACGTTGAAACCCAACTGTCAAATTGGAAATATGAATCAAAATTTGACGTTTTGACGTCAACTGTCAAATCCGAAATATCTGTTTAAACGTCAAATATTTAAATGACAGTTAGAACGTCAAATTTTTGACATAACATCAAAATTTGAGTTTTAAATCAAACTGTCAAATCTGAAAAATCTGTCAAAATTTGACATTTTAACCGACAAATTTTTGACATATCAAAATTAGAGGTCAAAACCCAACTGTCAAATTGGAAATATCAGTTAAAATTTGACGTTTTGACGTCAACTGTCAAATCCGAAATATCTGTTTAAACGTCAAATATTTAAATGACAGTTAAAACGTCAAATTTTTGACATAATATCAAAATTTGAGTTTTAAATCCAACTGTCAAATCTGTAAAAATCTGTCAAAATTTTACATTTTAACTGTCAAATTTTTGACATATCAAAATTAGACTTTGAAACCCAACTGTCAAATTGGAAATATCGGTCAAAATTTGATGTTTTGACGTCAACTGTCAAATCCGAAATATCTGTTTAAACGTCAAATATTTAAATGACAGTTAAAACGTCAAATTTTTGACATAATATCAAAATTTGAGTTTTAAATCCAACTGTCAAATCTGAAAAATCTGTCAAAATTTGACATTTTAACCGACAAATTTTTGACATCAAAATTAGAAGTCAAAACCCAACTGTCAAATAGGAAATATCGGTTAAAATTTGACGTTTTGAACTCAACTGTCAAATCCGAAATATCTGTTTAAACGTCAAATATTGAAATGACCGTTAAAACGTCAAATTTTTTACATAACATCAAAATTTGACGTTTAAATTCAACTGTCAAATCTGAAAAATCTGTCAAAATTTGACATTTTAACTGTCAAATGTTTGACATATCAAAATTAGATATTGAAACCCAACTGTCAAATTGGAAATATCGGTCGAAATTTGATGTTTTGACGTCAACTGTCAAATCCGAAATATCTGTTTAAACGTCAAATATTTAAATGACAGTTAAAACGTCAAATTTTTGACATAATATCAAAATTTGAGTTTTAAATCAAACTATCAAATCTGAAAAATCTGTCAAAATTTGACATTTTAACTGTCAAATTTATTACATATCAAAATTAGACTTTGAAACCCAACTGTCAAATTGGAAATATCGGACAAAATTTGATGTTTTGACGTCAACTCTCGAATCCGAAATATCTATTTAAACGTCAAATATTTAAATGACAGTTAAAACGTCAAATTTTTGACATAACATCAAAATTATAGGTTTAAATCAAACTGTCAAATCTGAAAAATCTGTCAAAATTTGACATTTTAACTGTCAAATTTTTGACAAATCAAAATTAGACGTTAAACCCCAACTGTCAAATTGGAAATATCGGTCAAAATTTGACGTTTTGACGTCAACTGTCAAATCCGAAATATCTGTTTAAATGTCAAATATTTAAATGACAGTTATAACGTCAAATTTTTGATATTACATCAAAATTTGAGTTTTAAATCCAACTGTCAAATCTGTCAAAATTTGACATTTTACCTGTCAAATTTTTCACATATCAAAATTAGTCTTTGAAACCCAACTGTCAAATTGGAAATATCGGTCGAAATTTGACGTTTTAACGTCAACTGTCAAATCCGAAATATCTGTTTAAACATCAAATATTTAAATGACAGTTATAACGTAAAATTTTTGACATTACATCAAAATTTGAGTTTTAAATCCAACTGTCAAACCTGAAAAATCTGTCAAAATTTGGCAATTTAACTGTCAAATTTTTGACATATCAAAATTAGACGTTGAAACTCGACTGTCAAATAGGAAATATCGGTCAAAATTTGAAGTTTTGACGTCAACTGTCGAATCCGAAATCTGTTTACACGTCAAATATTTAAATGACAGTTAAAACGTTAAATCAAACTGTCAAATCTGAAAAAGCTGTCAAAATTTGACATTTTAACATCAAAATTTGAGTTTTAAATCCACCTGTCAAATCTGAAAAATCTGTCAAAATTTGACATTTTAACTGTCAAATTTTTGACAAATCAAAATTAGACGTTGAAACCCAACTGTCAAATTGGAAATATCGGTCAAAATTTGACGTTTTGACGTCAACTGTCAAATCCGAAATATCTGTTTAAACGTCAAATATATAAATGACAGTTAAAACGTCAAATTTTTGACATAACATCAAAATTTGAGTGTTAAATCCAACTGAAAAATCTGTCAAAATTTGACGTTTTAACTGTCAAATGTCAAACGTCATAACATCTCAATCATAACCTACAAATTTGACATTTAACCTTCAAAAATGTGATTGTGTTACCAATGGGAGTGATCGCTTCGACTGTAAACCGGCTGATTGGTCTGTCGGAAGTCCCAGATTTTGACAGATCCATCATCACCGCAAGTCGCTAGATGATACTGCTTATTCAAATTGAAATCCAGATCCCGTAACAGTTGCGTGTGCAAGCTGTCGATGTGCCAGGCAAGTTGACCGCTGCGGACGTCATAGGTCTTCAGATGCGTCTCCGTCGCGGCGGTGAACTAAAATTTATGACAGTTGACGTTTCATGTTTTGACGGATTTTTGCTTGTCAAACTTGGTTGCAGTTCTGGTGCGGGTTCCACTTGCCCGTCGTATACTTCGAGTTGCTCTTCGTCTCCAGGCTCACGTTCAAAATCTGCTTGGACTTCGACTCCGAAGTGTCCCACAGTATCACCTGTCACATATATGTGACAATTAGAAATTTGCGAATAACTTAAAAACTAGCAGTCTTAGCAAAAAAATCCATTTAGATAAAATGTAGCCTAGACTATATAGTTTAACTACCTGCAAGAATTTCGAAAACCGGACTAGTATTAAGCGAGTTACAACTAGATTAAACTGATTCGATTAAAAATTCGCTTAGTCAAAACTTTGAGACTAAATAACTCAAAAACTAGCAATCTCAGCAAAACATTCCATTAAGATAAAACGTAGCCTAGTCCATCTAGTTTAACTAGCTGCAAGAATTTCAAAAATCAGACTAGTATTAACCGAGTTACAACTAGATTAAGTTCGTCAAGTCATTCCAACTTGTTTTAAACACGCAGTCTAAACATTTACTTGGTTCCCTGTGACGGTGACACTTTTGTTGGGATCGGTCGGATGGAACTCGTTGGTGATAATATCCTCAGCTATACCATCTGTGTCGAAGGAGTTGTGAACCTCCAAACTCCTGATCTGATCCTCGTCATCGATCTCAGGGATTTTCAGAATGGCAGTCTGCTTCGAACACGTGAGCCCATCGTTCTCGACTGAGTTGTAGCAACTCGATATGAGACTCTTGTTGAGGGGGCTTGCGTTCAGCTTCCAGATCTCACCGTAGGAATGGTAGAACACTGAGGTCTTCAGCGTGGAGTTCTCTTCATCGAACTCGACCAGGTGCACTTGGTTCTTAGATTGTTTCAGCGATTGGGTCCCGATAAGGAACCGGATCTTCTCGGTCTCAGCCCATTGCGGGGTCAAAACTCTAGCCTGCAAGAACGCCTGGTTTGGGTGGACTCACCGCTTGAAATCTAACGGACTCACCTGAAACTCCAAACCGTAAATCACTGAGTTTTCCTGATCCATTATCACACAAACTAACTTGACTGAGCTGTCAAACTCAAATATGTAAATAACAGTGAAGTTGGTTTCTATAAAATCAGTGCTGGCAACAAACTTAGGTTAGGTTTTAATTAAATCGCGATAACTTTGGAACGGCGCAACTTTCTCAATTTCCGTTTAAAGTTTTAGAAACGCAACAAAATTATCTTTAATTTAAAGCATCAGTTGCAATAAGCCATTGCGTTTTTCGTCAAATCAAGCTTGAAAGATAACTAAACAAACAATGTTGGTAGCCCTGTTCCATAACCTTTGCCTAATTTCACTGTCAATAAACAGTTTGACATGTGTCACTTTAACCTGTGACATATAAACAGCTTTGAAATGTCAAAGCATTACCGCTATCTGCTGTTCCTCGTGTGGTTTTCGTTTGTGTCTGTGACTCAAATCCTCCTCTTCACCAACGGTTTCTTGTTATCGCGAGTCGCCCAAACCACGAACGCCTCTTGCGTAACCTCAAAGCCCACTCAATCCGAACAGATCTGTGGAGATGGGGCCCAGACGAAGGTGGTGCTCTTAATCGTCGACGCCCTCCGCCACGACTTTGCAGTGTTTGATGGATCACTAGACGTCGTGCCTCCCTACCGCAACAAGCTACGGACGGTGCATGAGCTCGTCTCCGCTGATCAGAACACGAGCAGACTGTTTAAGTTCGTTGCGGACCCACCCACGACTACAATGCAACGCCTGAAGGCATTAACGACAGGCAGTCTGCCAACGTTCATCGATGCTGGCTCCAACTTCGCCACACACGAAATCGAGGAAGACAACATCATAGATCAAGTGAGATTGATTGCTTAATAATCTCGTTTATCTAGTTTCACTAGCTCGAAGGGTTTTGGAAATCGGAGTCGTATTAACCGAGTTACAACTAGTTAAGCTTGTTATAGCGAGCTTTCCAAAATTAGGCTCTACTAGATTTTCAGACTAAATAACTCGTAAACTGACGGTCACAGCAAAACATTCCATTTAGATAAATTGTAGCCTAGTCTATCTAGTTTAACCACCTGAAAGAATTTCGAAAATCGGACTAGTATTAAGCAAGTTACAACTAGATTAAGCTTGGTTAGTCAAGTTGTTCCAGTGAGTTTTCCAAAGCTCGGCTAGTCTAAACTTTCAGACTAAATAACTCAAATACTAGTAGTCTCAGCAAAACATTCCATTTAGATAAAACTTAGCCTAGTCTATCTAGTTTAACCGCCTGGAAGAATTTCGAAAATCGGACTAGTATTAAGCGAGTTACAACTAGATTAATCTTTGTTAGTCAAGTTGTTCGAGTGAGTTTTCCAAAGCTCGCCTAGTCTAAACTTTCAGACTAAATAACTCAAATACTAGTAGTCTCAGCAAAATATTCCATTTAGATAAAACTTAGCCTAGTCTATCTAGTTTAACCACCTGAAAGAAGCTCCAAAGTCGGATTAGTATTAAGCGAGTTACAACTAGATTAAACATTGTTAGTCATGAGTTTTCCAAATTTCGCCCAGTCTAAACTTTAAGACTAAATAACTTAAAAACCAGCAGTCTCAGCAAAACATTCTATTTAGATAAAACTTAGCCTAGTCTATCTAGTTTAACTACCTGAAAGAATTTCAAAAATCTGACTAGTATTAAGCGAGTTACAACTAGATTAAACCTTGTTAGTCAAGTTATTCCAATAAGTTTTCCAAAGCTCGCCTAGTCTAAACTTTCAGACTAAATAACTCAAATACTAGTAGTCTCAGCAAAACATTCCATTTAGATAAAACGTAGCCTAGTCTATCTAGTTTAACCACCTCAAAGCATTTCTAAAATCGGATTCGTATTAAGCGAGTTA
The DNA here is from genome assembly GCA_944588485.1 of Phosphuga atrata. Classification (NCBI taxonomy): domain Eukaryota; kingdom Metazoa; phylum Arthropoda; class Insecta; order Coleoptera; family Silphidae; genus Phosphuga; species Phosphuga atrata. Next base: position 29,659,059 of record OX155906.1, read on the forward strand.
CAACTAGATTATGCTTGGTTAATCAAGTTGTTCCAGAGAGTTTTCCAAAGCTCGGCTAGTCTAAACTTTCAGACTAAATAACTCAAATACTAGTAGTCTTGGCAAAACATTCCATTTAGATAAAACGTAGCCTAGTCTCTCTGGTTTAACCACCTGAAAGAATTTCTGAAATCGGACTAGTATTAATCGAGTTATATCTAGTTTAACTTTGACCTTGTCAATGTCATTTCATAACAAAATGTCACTTTTTTACAGTTGGTGAAGAATAACAAAAACGTCATCTTCATGGGGGATGACACGTGGACGGGTCTGTATCCGAACCGTTTTCTGCGCTCGTATCCGTTTCCGTCGTTCGACGTGTGGGACCTGGATACGGTTGACGCGGGCGTGGCGTCAGTGATCTTCGACGAGCTGCGTCGCGACGACTGGAAGCTGCTGATCGGTCACTTCCTCGGCGTGGATCATTGCGGTCACCGATACGGCCCCGATCATCCGGAAATGGCGAGGAAACTGACGGAAATCGATGAGGTTATTAGGTAAAGAAGGGAAGATGATTCTGTAAAATTTGGTACATAATTGGCAAATTTGGCGCGGAATTTACAAATTTTTCGCGGATTTAACAAATTTGGCGCGACATTGATAAATTTATCGCAAATTTGGCACAGAATTGGCAAATTTGGCAAATTTATCTCAAATTTGGCTCGGAGATTGGCAAATTTGGCGGAGAATTAGATAATTTGGAACAGAATTGGCAAATTTGGCACAGAATTGGCCAATTTCGTGCGGAATTTGGCGTAGAATTAGCTAATTTGGTTCAGAATTGGCAAATTAGGCACAGGGTTGACAAATTTCGCGTTGAACTATCAAATTTCACGCAGAATTTGCAAATTTGGCGCAAAATTGGCACATTTATCGCAAATTTGACATAGAATTGACAATTTTGGCGAAGAATTGGCTAATTTGGTACAGAATTGGCAAATTTGGCACAGAATTGGCAAATTTATCCAAATTTGACACAGAATCGGAAATTTTGGCGAGGAATTAGCTAATTTGCTAAAGAATTGGCAAATTTGGCTCAGAATTTGCAAATTTTGAACAGAATTGGCAAATTTGTCGCAGAATTGGCAAATTTACCGCAAGTTTCACACAGAATTGGCAATTTTGGCGTAGAATTAGCTAATTTGGTACAGACTTGTCAAATTTGGCACATAATTAGCAATTTTGAAACAGAATTGGCAAATTTTTCGCAGAACTGGCAAATTTTTCGCAGAATTGGCAAATTTTTCGCAGAATTGGCAAATTTATCGCAAATTTGACACAGAATTGCCAATTTTGGCCAAGAATTAGTTAATTTGATACAGAATTGTCAAATTTGGCACAGAATTGGCAAATTTGTCACAGCAGTGGTAAATTTATCGCAAATTTGACACAGAATTGTCAAATTTGGCACAGAATTGGCAAATTTGTCACAGCAGTGGTAAATTTATCACAAATTTGACAAAGAATTGTCAAATTTGGCACAGAATTAGCAAATTTGTCACAGCAGTGGTAAATTTGTCGCAAATTTGACACAGAATTGTCAAATTTGGCTCAGAATTAACAAATTTGGAACAGAATTGGCAAATTTGTCGCAGAATTGGTAAATTTATCGCAAATTTGATACAGAATTGGCAAATTTGGCACAGAATTGACAAATTTGGCACAGAATTGGCAAATTTATCGCAAATTTCACACACAATTTGCAATTTTGGCCAAGAATTAGTTAATTTGATACAGAATTGTCAAATTTGGCACAGAATTGGCAAATTTGTCACAGCAGTTGTAAATTTATCGCAAATTTGACACAGAATTGTCAAATTTGGCACAGAATTAGCAAATTTGGAACAGAATTGGCAAATTTGTCACAGCAGTGGTAAATTTATCGCAAATTTGATACAGAATTGGCAAATTTGGCACAGAATTGACAAATTTGGCGCAGAATGTGCAAATTTATCGCAAATTTCACACACAATTTGCAATTTTGGCGTAGAATTTGGTACAGAATTTGCAAATTTGGTACAGACTTTGCAAATTTGGCACAGAATAAGCAAATTTGTCGCAGAATTGGCAAATTTATCGCAAATTTGACACAGAATTGGCAATTTTGGCCAAGAATTAGTTAATTTGATACAGAATTGTCAAATTTGGCACATAATTAGCAAATTTGTTATAGAATTGGCAAATTTGGCACAGAATTAGCAAATTTAGAACAGAATTAGCAAATTTGGAACAGAATTTACCAATTTTTCACAAAATTGGCATTTTCGCAAAATTAGCGGAATTAGCCAATTTATCGCAAATTTGACACAGAATTGTCAATTTTGGCGCAGAATTATCTAATTTGGTACCAGAAGTGCCAAATTTGACACAGAATTGGCCCTAATTTTTAAAATTTGGCAAAGAATTGGCAAATTTGGCATAGAATAGAGAAACTTGACGTGGATGACCTACGCCAAATTTGTCAATTCTAAGCCAAAATTTAACAATGCGTCAAATTTGTCACAGAATTGGGGCTGAATTTTAAAATTTGGCAAAGAATAGGGAAATTAGGCATAGAATTTACAAACTTGACGTGGATGACCTGCGCCAAATTTGACAATTCTAAGCCAAAATTTTACAATGCGTCAAATTTGACAATTATGCGTCAAATTCTGAGGCAAATATGACAACTCTGCACTAAATTTAACAATTCTGATAAATTTGATAATTAAGCATGAAATTATAAAATTCTTTGCCAAATTTGACAATTCTGTGACAAATTTGTTGCTTAATTGTCAAATTTATCACAGAATCGTGAGATTTCGTGCAGAATTGTCATATTTGACTCAGAATTGCTACATTTGACGCACAATTTTAATTTTGGCGCAGAATTGTCAAATTTGACAGAATTTTCATTTTGACAGATTTGTCATTTTGACAACCCATCTGGTTTTTCACGGAGTGGTTTTTGTTGCAGGAAGATTGTTGATGTCATGGATGATGATACTTTGTTGTACATCGTCGGGGATCACGGAATGACGTCCACTGGTGAGACAATTTTGACAGATGTCAAGGATTGTCAAAATAACGATAACTTGAACTGTCTAAACTTTGACAGCTGTAAAAATAATAACAACTGTCAAAACTGTGATAACGTTAAAAAATTGACGTCAATCAAAATTTAGACAACTGTCAAAATAATGATAACTTTAACTGTCCAAACTTTGACAGCTGTCATAATAATAACAACTGTCAAAACTGTAATAACGATCAAAAATTGACGTCAATCAAAATTTAGACAACTGTCAAAATAACGATAACTTTAACTGTCTAAACTGTTATAGCTGTCAAAATAATAACAACTGTGATAACGATAAAAAATTGACGTCAATCAAAATTTATTCAACTGTCAAAATAATGATAACTTTAACTGTGTAAACTTTGACAGCTGTGAAAATAATAACAACTGTCTAAACTGTAATAACGATCAAAAATTGACGTCAATCAAAATTTAGACAACTGTCAAAATAACGATAACTTTAACTGTCGAAACTTTGACAGCTGTCAAAATAATAATAACTATCAAAACTGTCATAACGATCAAAAATTGACGTCAATCAAAATTTGGACAGCTGTCAAATTAATGATAACTTTAACTGTCTAAACTTTGACAGCTGTCATAATAATAACAACCGTCAAGACTGTGATATCGATCAAGCATTGACGTCAATCAAAATTTGGACAACTGTCAAAATAACGATAACTTTAACTGTCTCAACTTTGACAGCTGTCAAAATAATAACAATTGTCAAAACTGTGATAACGATGAAATATTGACGTCAATCAAAATTTAGCCAACTTTCAAAATAATGGTAACTTTAACTGTCTAAACTTTGACAGCTGTCAAAATAATAATAACTCTCAAAACTGTAATAACGATCAAACATTGACGTCAATCAAAATTTAGACAACTGTCAAAATAATGATAACTTTAACTGTTTAAACTTTGACAGCTGTGAAAATTATAACAACTGTCAAAACTGTGATAACGATCAAACATTGACGTGAATCAAAATTTAGACAACTGTCAAAATAACGATAACTTTAACTGTCTAAACTTTGACAGCTGTCAAAATAATAACAACTGTCAAAACTGTGATAACGAACAAAAATTGACGTGAATCAAAATTTAGACAACTGTCAAAATAACGATAACTTTAACTGTCTAAACTTTGACAGCTGTCAAAATAATAACAACTGTCAAAACTGTGATAACGATCAAACATTGACGTCAATCAAAATTTAGACAACTGTCAGAATAATGATAACTTTAACTGGTTAAACTTTGACAGCTGTCAAAATAATCAACAACTGTCAAAACTGTGATAACGATAAAAAATTGACGTCAATAAAAATTTAGACAACTGTCAAAATAACGATAACTGTAACTGTCTAAACTTTGACAGCTGTGAAAATAATAAAAACTGTCAAAACTGTGATAACGATAAAAAATTGACGTCAATCAAAATTTAGACAACTGTCAAAATAATGATAACTTTAACTGTCTAAACTGTCACAGCTGTCAAAATAATGACTTAACTGTCATGACTTTGACAACGATCAAACATTGACGTCAATCAAAATTTAGACAACTGTCAAATTAATGATAACTTTAACTGTCTAAACTTTGACAGCTGTCAAAATAATAACAACTGTCAAAACTGTGATAACGATCAAACAATGATTTCAACCAAAATGTAGACAACTTTCAAAATAATGATAACTTTATCTGTCTAAACTTTGACAGCTGTCAAAATAATAACAACTGTCAAAACTGTGATAACGATCAAACATTGATTTCAACCAAAATTTAGACAACTGTCAAAATAACGATAACTTTAACTGTCTAAACTTTGACAGCTGTCAAAATAATGGCAACTGTCAAAACTGTGATAACGTTAAAAAATTGACGTCAATCAAAATTTAGAAAGCTGTCAAAATAACGATAACTTTAAATGTGTAAACTTTGACAGCTGTCAAAATAATAGCAACTGTCAAAACTGTGATAACGATCAAACATTGACGTCAATCAAAATTAAGACAACTGTGAAAATAATGATAATTTTAACTGTCTAAACTTGGACAGCTGTGAAAATAATAACAACTGTCAAACCTATGATAACCATCAAACATTGACGTCAATCAAAATTTAGACAAGTGTCAAAATAATGATAACTTTGACTGTCTAAACTTTGAAAGCTGTCAAAATAATAACAACTGTCAAACCTGTGATAACCATCAAACATTGACCTCAATAAAAATTTAGACAAGTGTCAAAATAATGATAACTAACTGTCTAAACTTTGACAGCTGTCAAAATAATATCAACTGGCAAAACTGTGATAACGATCAAACATTGACGTCAATCAAAATTTAGACAACTGTCAAAATAATGATAACTTTAACTGTCTAAACTTTGTCAGCTGTCAAAATAATAACAACTGTCAAAAGTGTGATAACGATCAAACATTGACGTCAATCAAAAATTGGACAACTGTCAAAATAACGATAACTTTAACTGTCGAAACTTTGACAGCTGTCAAAATAATAGCAACTGTCAAAACTGTGATAACGATCAAACATTGACGTCAATCAAAATTTAGACAACTGTCAATATAATGATAACATTATCTGTCTAAACTTTGACAGCTGTCAAAATAATGGCAACTGTCAAAACTGTGATAACGTTAAAAAATTGACGTCAATCAAAATTTTGACAGCTGTTAAAATAACGATAACTTTAAAAGTGTAAACTTTGACAGCTGTCAAAATAATAATAACTCTCAAAACTGTAATAACGATCAAACATTGACGTCAATCAAAATTTAGACAACTGTCCAAATAATGATAGCTTTAACTGTCTAAACTTTGACAGCTGTTAAAATAATAACAACTGTCAAAACTGTGATAACTATTAAAAATTGACGTCAATCAAAATTTAGACAACTGTCAAAATAATGATAACTTTAACTGTCTAAACTTTGACAGCTGTCAAAATAATAACAACTGTCAAAAGTGTGATAACGATCAAAGATTGACGTCAATCAAAATTTAGACAACTATCAAAATAACGTTAACTTTGACAGCTGTGAAAATAATAACAACTGTCAAAACTGTGATAGCAATCAAATATTGACCTCAATCAAAATGCAGAAAAAACCTGTCAAAATAATGATAACTTTAACTGTCTAAACTGTCACAGCTGTCAAAATAATGACTTAACTGTCATGACTTTGACAACGATCAAATATTGACGTTAATTAAAATTTAGACAACTCTCAAAATAATGATAACTTTAACTGTCGAAACTTTGACAGCTGTCAAAATAATAGCAACTGTCAAAACTGTGATAACGATCAAACATTGACGTCAATCAAAATTAAGACAACTGTGAAAATAATGATAATTTTAACTGTCTAAACTTGGACAGTTGTGAAAATAATAACAACTGTCAAACCTATGATAACCATCAAACATTGACGTCAATCAAAATTTAGACAAGTGTCAAAATAATGATAACTTGTGACTGTCTAAACTTTGACAGCTGTCAAAATAATAACAACTGTCAAACCTGTGATAACCATCAAACATTGACCTCAATCAAAATTTAGACAAGTGTCAAAATAATGATAACTTTAACTGTCACAGCTGTCAAAATATTGACTTAACTGTCATGACTTTGACAACGATCAAACATTGACGTCAATCAAAATTTAGACAACTGCCTTTAACTGTATAAACTTTGACAACTGTGAAAATGACCTGTCAAAATATTGACAGTGCTAATAATTGATGACGTTTGTTTAGGTGATCACGGCGGAGAAACCGAGAATGAGGTGTCAGCGGCGTGGTTCGTGCACTCGAAACGTCACAAGTTAGGTTGTGCTGTTTCCGCGCATAATGACAGCCTGAAGCAGGTTGACTTGGTTCCGACCATCGCGACCGCCTTGGGCGTGCCCATCCCCTTCTCGAACCTAGGTTTCGTCGCGCTGGACGCGCTTCCAATTATGGACGAGGAATCCGCACGAGCTGCAGTGTGGTCCAACGGGGTTCAAATCAACGAGTACCTCAAAGAATACTCGACCACCTCGAACGATACGTTTAAATCTGACGATTTGGCGCGAATTTCGCAGGAATTTGGCGAAGTTTACGGTGAGGGAGAGAATTTCGCGAAAGGGGTTCAGAATTTCGCAAGGAACGTGCGGGTGATTTGCGAGGAGGTTTGGGTGAAATTCGAGGGGTTTTACATGGCGCGAGCCCTGCTCGTCCTCTCACACTGCGTGATCGTCGTCTTCCTCCTCCTGACCAACCCCAACTTCGACGATAACTTCAGCTCTAATTTACCCGCTTGGCTATTGTTCGCTCCCTTGGTGGGCGCAGCAATTTCTTACGCCATCTATTGCTTGGGAATCGTGTCCGAGTTAAAAAACACTGTTTATTTCGCGTCAGGGCTGTGCGGATTGCTTCCAGTGGTGGTTGTAGTCGTGCGGGAGTTTGGCAACATCGCGGAACAACTTCACGTCGGTAATAAAAGCCGCGGTTTCAGCGACGTGTTGGCGCGGATGCTGGTGAGTTTCTCGGCGGTGATGTTGGTGGCGAACAGTTTCATCCTGCAGGAGAACAAAGTGAGTTTGTTCTTCGCGCTCACGATTTTATTCGGAATCGGGTTGGAGTTTGCGCAAATCAAACTGAAATCGGCGAATAAACGGAAAATCGCGGCTTTGATAGTTTGCGCCGCGATTCTCTTGCGCTTCACCGTTTATTTCTGGCGGTGCAGGGAAGAGCAGCCCTGTCCCGATTATTTCCCCGCGAAAAATTCAAACAATTGGGTGTTAGCTGCCATTTCGTTAGGTTTATTCGTGACGCTGACGCGAAGTTGGTTGCGGAGTTGTGGCAATTTAAACGGCTTCTCACCGACGGTTATCTCAGCCAAATTTTCGCCGACGATAACCGTCGTTTGCTCGATAGGCTTCTGGATTTTGCACAAACTGCCCAAAGAAACGAAAGTTAAACTGATCGGGCCGTGGCAAAGCGACGGGTTGGCGTGGGTTGCGTATCTTACGATTTTTTGGGGGATTTTCGTTTCTGCGCTAAGACCACTTTGCGTTTATCGCTTGAAACCAAAGCACGGGATTGAGATTAGTCCCTACGCGGAGAACTTCATACCGGAAATGGCGAAATACGTGGCTAACAACCGCGACGGCAAAACTCCCCAAGTTCCTTTAATCTACGGTTTGGCAACGGCGTACAGTTCCAGTTTTTTAGTAATCGCGGTTAACTTCACGTTGCTTTATAACTTGCTGCTAGGAGACGTTTTAATGCCGTCTTGCGTGGCTTTAGCGCTGCTGCTGGGGATTTTCTTGTGTTTGACTTCGGTTTTTCGGTGGGAAAAGGCGGGGAAACTGGAAGATTTGTTTGAAATTCCCGCGGTTTTCGTCGTTTTTTGGTTTGTCGTTTCGATTTATTTTTTCTACGCCACTGGGCATCAGCCCACGTTCGCCAACATAATGTGGGAGTCGGCCTTTGTGGGTTCTGGGGGAGTTTTGGACTACACCGTTGTGCCCACTGCTCTGGTGACTGTCAACACCTTCGGGTCGTATTTCCTGCTCGGATTTTGCCTACCTTTGCTTTTAATCGCCCCGTTTTCAATCCAACTAATGTTGCCAACCTTGTTCAACAAAAACCCTACAATCGATGTGTCTAGGGGAGATTTAACCATCTACGACAACAGCGCCTTGATTTTCAAAAACCTTTTCAAAATCTCCGCGAATTATTTGCTATGTCACGCGTTAAGGGTGAGTTTTAGCAACATTTTTTTTTGCAATTTTTGTTTAGGTGTTTTTTGTTATGTTGGCAGCGACGATCCACTGTCGCCACCTGATGGTGTGGAACATTTTTGCGCCGAAATTGATTTTCGAATTTCTGGGGTTCTTCGCGTCGTTGGCAGGCGTGGGGCTGGGCTACGCCTACTTTGGGCGAGTCAATGGACAAGTCGACCGCCTCATGAAGACACTCGACAAAGAAAATTGAAACGTGAAGCTTGCAATTTTTTTGCAATCACTGCCAAATTCGTTTTACTAGTTTAACTGTAATTTATTATGTAAATTGTTTAAAATAAAATCATTTTTGTGTATTTTTTTTTCTATAGGTTTTTTTTTAAACTTGACAACGCCGCATTTTCTTTAGTTTTTTCGCGATAACTTAGAAACTAACGGTAATTTTGGAAATTCGTTCGGATGAAAGTTGTTCAGAATGCGAAATTCTATTTTTGGCGTATTTTTAATCCTTTAGGATTTTTTTTTTGGAAACTTGACAACGTCGCATTTTCTTTAGTTTTTTTGCGATAACTTGGAAACTAGCTCGAATTTTAGAAATTCCTTTGAATGAAAGTTGTGCAGAACGCTAAATTATATTTCGGGAAGTTTTCGTTTTGCAAAAATGTTTTTGGAGTTGCGAAAATTTCAGATTTTGTGCATTTTTTTTGCGGTTTTTCGCGAATAATTCGAAAACCAACTGAATTTTTCAAAAACTTTTCAAACAGAACTTATTCCTTGTGAAATTTGCTACAAAAAACGTAGTAAGATTTTTTTTGTCAAAAAGGCTATAGTGCGTGAAAATCCAACGAAAACTTTTTTCTGAAAAAAAATTCGTTCGGATGAAAGTTCTTCGGAATGCGAAATTATATTTTTGCATATTTTTGTCCTCTAGGATTTTTTTTGTAAACTTGACAACACCGCATTTTCTTTAGTTTTTTCGCGATAACATGGAAACTAGCGCGAATTTTAGAAATTTGTTCCGATGAAAGTTGTTCAGATTGCGAAATTCTATTTTTTGTCCTGTAGGATTTTGTTTGTAAACTTTACAACGCCGCATTTTCTTAATTTTTTTCGCGATAACTTCGAAACTAGTGCGAATTTTAGAAATTTGTTCGGATGAAAATGGTTCGGAATGCGAAATTTTATTTTTTGCTTATTTTTTGTCTTCTAGAATTTTTTTTTTGTATACTTGACAACGCCGCATTTTCATTAGTTTTTTCGCGATAACTTGGAAACTAACGCGAATTTTGGAAATTCGTTCGAATGAAAGTTGTGCAGCACGCTAACTTCTATTTCGGAAAGTTTTTATTTTGCAAAAATGTTTGGTGCTAGTTGCGAAAATTTCAGATTTTATGCGAATTTTTGCGGTTTTTCGCGTATAATTCGAAAACCAACTGAATTTTTCAAAAACTTTTCAAACAAAACTTATTCCTTGTGAAATTTTCTACAAAAAACGTTCACGGATTTTTTTGTCAAAAAGGCTATAGTGCGTGAAAATCCAACGAAAACTTTTTTCTGAAAAAAATTCGTTCGGATGAAAGTTCTTCGGAATACGAAATTCTACTTTTTTCGTTTTTTTGTCTTCTAGGATTTTTTTTGTAAACTTGACAACACCGAATTTTCTTCAAATTTTTCGCGATAACTTGGAAACTAGTGCAAATTTTAGAAATTCGTATGGATGAAAATTGTTCGGAATGCGAAATTCTATTTTTGCGTATTTATTGTCCTTTGGGATTTTTTTGGAAACTTGACAACGCCGCATTTTCTTTAGTTTTTTTGCGATAACTTGGAAACTAACGTGAATTTTGGAAATTCGTTCGAATGAAAGTTGTGCAGAACGCTAACTTCTATTTCGGGAAGTTTTTATTTTGCAAAAATGTTTGGTGCTAGTTGCGAAAATTTCAGATTTTGTGCGATTTTTAGCGGTTTTTCGCGTATAATTCGAAAAGCAACTGAATTTTTCAAAAACGTTTCAAACAAAACTTATTCCTTGTGAAATTTGCTACTAAAAACTGTAAGATTTTTTTTGTCAAAAAGGCTATAGTGCGTGAAAATCCAACGAAAACTTTTTTCTGAAAAAAAAATTTGTTCGGATGAAAGTTTTTCGGAATACGAAATTCTACTATTTGCGTTTTTTTGTCCTCTAGGATTTTTTTTGTAAACTTGACAACGCCGCATTTTCTTTAGTTTTTCGCGATAACTTGGAAACTAACGTGAATTTTGAAAATTTGTTCGAATGAAAGTTGTGCAGAACGCTAACTTCTATTTCGGTAAGTTTTTGTTTTGCAAAAATGTTTGGTGCTAGTGGCAAAAATTTCAGATTTTGTGCGATTTTTTGCGGTTTTTCGCGAATAATTGGAAAACCAACTGAGTTTTACAAAAACTTTTCGAATAAAACTCATTCTTTGTAAAATTTGCTACTAAAAACGTTGTAAGATTTTTATGTCTTAAAGGCTGTAGTGCGTGAAAATCCAACGAAAACTTTTTTCTGAAAAAAAATTTGTTCGGATGAAAGTACTTCGGAATGCGAAATTATATTTTTTGCGTTTTTTTGTCTTCTAGGATTTTTTTTTGTAAACTTGACAACGCAGCATTTTCTTAAAAATTTTCGCGATAACTTTGAAACTAGTGCAAATTTTAGAAATTCGTATGGATGAAAATTGTTCGGAATGCGAAACTCTATTTTTTGCGTATTTATTGTCCTTTAGGATTTTTTTTGGAAACTTGACAACGTCGCATTTTCTATAGTTTTTTCGCGATAACTTAGAAACTAGCGCGAATTTTAGAAATTCATTCCAATGAAAGTTGTGCAGAACGCTAAATTTTGTTTCGGGAAGTTTTTGTTTTGCAAAAATGTTTGGTGCTAGTTGCGAAAATTTCAGATTTTGTGCGATTTTTAGCGGTTTTTCGCGTATAATTCGAAAAGCAACTGAATTGTTCAAAAACTTTTCCAACAAAACTTATTCCTTGTGAAATTTGCTACAAAAAACGTTTGAAGTTCTTTTTTGTCAAAAAGGCTATAGTGCGTGAAAATCCAACGAAAACTTTTTTCTGAGAAATAATTCGTATGGATGAAAGTTCTTCGGAATACGAAATTAAGTTTTTGCATATTTTTGTCCTCTAGGATTTTTGTTGTAAACTTGACAACACCACATTTTCTTTAGTTTTTTCGCGATAACTTGGAAACTAGTGCGAATTTTAGAAATTTGTTCGGATGAAAATTGTTCGGAATGCGAAATTTTATTTTTTGCGTATTTTTTGTCCTCTAGGATTTTTTTTTGTAAACTTGACAACGCCGCATTTTCTTTAGTTTTTTCGCGATAACTTGGAAACTAACGCGAATTTTGGAAATTCGTTCGAATGAAAGTTGTGCAGAACGCTAACTTCTATTTCGGGAAGTTTTTATTTTGCAAAAATGTTTGGTGCTAGTTGCGAAAATTTCAGATTTTGTGCGACTTTTAGCAGTTTTTTGCGTATAATTCGAAAAGCAACTGAATTTTTCAAAAACTTTTCAAACAAAACTTATTCCTTGTGAAGTTTTCTACAAAAAACGTTCAAAGATTTTTTTTGTCAAAAAGGCTATAGTGCGTGAAAATCCAACGAAAACTTTTTTCTGAAAAAACTTTCGTTCGGATGAAAGTTCTTCGGAATACGAAATTCTACTTTTTGCGTTTTTTGTCTAGGTTTTTTTTTGTAAACTTGACAACACCGCATTTTCTTAAAATTTTTCGCGATAACTTGGAAACTAGTGCAAATTTTAGAAATTCGTATGGATGAAAATTGTTCGGAATGCGAAATTCTATTTTTTGCTTATTATTATTGTCCTTTAGGATTTTTTTGGAAACTTGACAACGTCGCATTTTCTATAGTTTTTTCGCGATAACTTAGAAACTAGCGCGAATTTTAGAAATTCGTTCCAATGAAAATTGTGCAGAACGCTAAATTCTGTTTTGGGAAGTTTTTATTTGCAAAAATGTTTGGTGCTAGTTGCGAAAATTTCAGATTTTGTGCAATTTGTTTGCGGTTTTTCGCGAATAATTCGAAAAGCAACTGAATTTTTCAAAAACGTTTCGAACAAAACTTATTCCTTGTGAAATTTGCTACAAAAAACGTTGTAAGTTTTTTTTTGTCAAAAAGGCTATAGTGCGTGAAAATCCAACGAAAACTTTTTTCTAAAAAAAAATTCGTTCGGATGAAAGTTCTTCGGAATGCGAAATTATATTTTTTGCATATTTTTGTCCTCTAGGATTTTTTTTTGTAAACTTGACAACACCGCATTTTCTTTAGTTTTTTCGCTATAACTTGGAAACTAGCGCGAATTTTAGAAATTTGTTCCGATGAAAGTTGTTCAGAATGCGAAATTCTATTTTTTGTCCTATAGGAATTTTTTTTGTAAACTTTACAACGCCGCATTTTCTTAATTTTTTTCGCGATAACTTGGAAACTAGTGCGAATTTTAGAAATTTGTTCGGATGAAAATTGTTCGGAATGCGAAATTTTATTTTTTGCGTATTTTTTGTCCTCTAGGATTTTTTTTTGTAAACTTGACAACGCCGCATTTTCTTTAGTTTTTTCGCGATAACTTGGAAACTAACGCGAATTTTGGAAATTCGTTCGAATGAAAGTTGTGCAGAACGCTAACTTCTATTTCGGGAAGTTTTTATTTTGCAAAAATGTTTGGTGCTAGTTGCGAAAATTTCAGATTTTGTGCGATTTTTAGCGGTTTTTTGCGTATAATTCGAAAAGCAACTGAATTTTTCAAAAACTTTTCAAACAAAACTTATTCCTTGTGAAATTTTCTACGAAAAATGCTCAAAGATTTTTTTTGTCAAAAAGGCTATAGTGCGTGAAAATCCAACGAAAACTTTTTTCTGAAAAAAAGTTCTTCGGAATACGAAATTCTACTTTTTGCCTTTTTTTGTCCTCTAGGATTTTTTTGGAAACTTGACAACGTCGCATTTTCTATAGTTTTTTCGCGTTAACTTAGAAACTAGCGCGAATTTTAGAAATTCGTTCCAATGAATATTGTGCAGAACGCTAAATTCTGTTTCGGGAAGTTTTTGTTTTGCAAAAATGTTTGGTGCTACTTGCGAAATTTTCAGATTTTGTGCAATTTTTTTTCGGTTTTTCGCGTATAATTCGAAAAGCAACTGAATTTTTCAAAAACTTTTCAAACAAAACTTATTCCTTGTGAAATTTGCTACAAAAAACGTTGTAAGATTTTTTTGTGAAAATGGCTATAGTGCGTGAAAATCCAAAGAAAACTTTTTTCTGAAAGGAAAATTTGTTCGGATGAAAGTTCTTCGGAATGCAAAATTATATTTTTTGCATATTTTTGTCCTCTAGGATTTTTTTTGTAAACTTGACAACACCGCATTTTCTTTAGTTTTTTCGCGATAACTTGGAAACTAGCTCAAATTTTAGAAATTTGTTCCGATGAAAGTTGTTCAGAATGCGAAATTCTATTTTTTGTCCTCTAGGGTTTTTTTTGTAAACTTTACAACGCCGCATTTTTATAATTTTTTTCGCGATAACTTGGAAACTAGTGCAAATTTTAGAAATTTGTTCGGAATGCGAAATTCTATTTTTTTGCGTATTTATTGTCCTTTAGGATTTTTTGGAAACTTGTCAACGTCGCATTTTCTATAGTTTTTTCGCGATAACTTAGAAACTAGCGCGAATTTTAGAAATTCGTTTCAATGAAACTTGTGCAGAACGCTAAATTCTGTTTCGGGAAGTTTTTGTTTTGCAAAAATGTTTGGTGCTAGTTGCGAAAATTTCAGGTTTTGTGCAATTTTTTTGCGGTTTTTCGCGTATAATTCGAAAAGCAACTGAATTTTTCAAAAACTTTTCAAACAAAACTTATTCCTTGTGAAATTTGCTACAAAAAACGTTCTAAGATTTTTTTGTCAAAAAGGCTATAGTGCATGAAAATCCAACGAAAACTTTTTTCTGAAAAAAAATTCGTTCGGATGAAAGTTTTTCGGAATACGAAATTCTACTTTTTGCGTTTTTTGTCCTCTAGGATTTTTTTTGTAAACTTGACAACACCGCATTTTCTTTAGTTTTTTTCGCGATAACTTGGAAACTAACGCGAATTTTGGAAATTCGTTCGAATGAGAGTTGTGCAGAACGCTAAATTCTATTTCGGGAAGTTTTTATTTTGCAAAAATGTTTGGTGCTAGTTGCGAAAATTTCAGATTTTGTGCGGTTTTTCGCGAATAATTCGAAAACCAACTGAATTTTCAAAAACTTTTCAAACAAAACTTATTCCTTGTGAAATTTGGTACAAAAAAGTTCTAAGATTTTTTTTGTCAAAAAGGCTATAGTGCGTGAAAGTCCAACGAAAACTTTTTCTGAAAAAAATTCGTTGGATGAAAGTTCTTCGGAATGCGAAATTTTATTTTTTGTGTTTTCTTTTTCTAGGATTATTTTTGTAAACTTGACGCCGCATTTTCTTAATTTTTTTCGCGATAATTTTGAAACTAGCGCGAATTTTAGAAATTCGTTCTGTTGAAAGTTGTTCGGAATGCGAAATAAACTTGACAACGCCGCATTTTCATTAGTTTTTTCGCGATAACTTAGAAACTAGCGCGAATTTTAGAAATTCCTTTGAATGAAAGTTGTGCAGAACGCTAAATTCTATTTCAGGAAGTTTTTGTTTTGCAAAGATGTTTGGTGCTAGTTGCGAAATTTCAGATTTTGTGCGATTTTTTGCTGTTTTTCGCGAATAATTCGAAAACCAACTGAATTTTTCAAAAACTTTTCAAACAAAACTTATTCCTTGTGAAATTTGCTACAAAAAACGTTATAAGATTTTTTTTGTCAAAAAGGCTATAGTGCGTGAAAATCCAACGAAAACATTTTTTTCTGAAACTCGTTTTTCTTTTGCTATTATTTGCAAAACTAAGCAAAATTTCGAAAAATGTTTCGAATAAAACTCGTCCAGAATACAAAACTCTTCAAGGAAAACGCACAATTTCCTGAAAGAAAACACAAACACGTCCAGTTAGTTCACAGTCCACACAAGAAATTCCAAAGCAACAACAAAATACTGGATCATTACTTGTGAAATTTGGTGGTCGGTCTCTTCCTTCTGCAAGCAGAGCGTCATAAGCTCCTGATTCTTGTTGTGCTCGAAGCTCTGCAGCTGCATCATCAACTTGTTGTTGGTCTTTTTGATCTCTTCCGCTTCTTTCGCCAAGGCGTTATAGATATCCTGAAATTAGGCGGATTTTTAAAATGTGATTTTGTTTTGGTATAAAACGCAGAAAGAATTTTTGGAATCGGTCGCGGATTAAGCGAGTTATAAGCGTTTGAAGTCAAAGTTTGACGTTTCTAAATTTGACAGCTGGGAGTCATCGAAAAGGTATCTATTAAACAAAATTGACACAAGTTTGACAGATATTGTAATATAAGTCGTGTTTGATAGACATTGTTATTGATTAGATATACCACAATATCTGTCAAATGTGACATTGAAGCGTCAAGGTCCTTTGATAGGGTAATAAATGTCAAAAATTTGTAAAACTGTCAAAGTTATTAAACACTTTGACAGATCTGTCAAAACTAACAATTTGACAACGTGTCAAATCAAACGAATTATTCTTATAACTCTTGAACACGTAGACCGATTTGCAAAATTCTTTCGGTTTCTCTAATCGAAATCGCATTTTCTAACTCGAATCGCATTTTTTTACAACCACTACCAAATTTGTTAGTTTTACAAGTCTAACGTTAACTCAACAAATAAATTGTTTGAAATCGACTTGTTTTTGTGAAAAAAAAAATTATCTAAGATTTTTTTGTAAACATGACAACGCCGCATTTTCTTTAGTTTTTTCGCAATAACTTCGAAACTACTGCGAATTTTAAAAATTCGATCGAATGAAAGTTGTTCAGAATGCGAAATTCTATTAGGGGCTGCTTTTGTTTTGCAAAAATATTTGTTGCTTGTTGAGAAAATTTGCGATTATATTCATTTTTTGCGGTTTTTCGCGAATAATTTGAAAACCAACTGAATTTTTCAAAAACTTTTCCAATAAAAGTTATTCCTTGTGAAATTTGCTACAAAAAACGTTGTAAGATTTTTTTTGTCATATAATATAGTGCGCGAAAATTAGAAAACGAAAATATTTTTTTCTGAAACTTGTTTTTCTTTTGCTATTATTTCCAAAACGAAGCAAAATTTCGAAAAATGTTTCAAATAAAACTCGCCCAGAATACAAAACTCTTCAAGGAAAACGCAAAATTTCCAGTAAGAAAACACAAACAAGTCCAGTTCACAGTCCACACAAGTTGAACTCGAATCGCAATTTTTTACAATAATTGCCAAATTTGTTAGTGTGACAAGTCTAACGTTAAATCATTAAATAAATTGTTTGAAATCGACTCGTTTTTGCGAAAACAAATCCTCTAAGATTTTTTTGTAAACTTGACAACGCCGCATTTTCCTTAGTTTTTTAGCGATAACTTTGAAACTACTGCGAAATTTAAAAATTCGTTCGAATGAAAGTTCTTCAGGATACGAAACTCGATTAGGGGATGCGTTTGTTTTAGAAAAATATTTGTTGCTTGTCGAAAAAAACAGATTTTTTGTGGTTTTTCGCGGATAATTGGAAAACCAACTAAAATTATTAAAAACTTTTCAAATAAAACTTATTCCTTGTGAAATTTGCTACAAAAAACGTCCTAAGATTTTTTTTGTAAAAAAAACTATAGTGCGTGAAAATCCAACGAAAACATTTTTTTCTGAAATTTGTTTTTTTGCCATTATTTCTAAAACTATCCAAAATTTCGAAAAATGTTTCAAGTAAAAGTCGTCCAGAATACAAAACTCTTCAAGGCAAACGCAAAATTTCCTGCAAGAAAACACAAACAAGTCCAGTTCACAGTCGAAGTTGAACTCGAATCGCATTTTTTTACCAAATTTGTAAGTTTTATAAGTCTTACGTTAACTCATTAAATAAATTGTTTGAAATCGACTCGTTTTTGCGAAAAAAAAATTAGTTGTGTAAACTTGACAACGCCGCATTTTCCTTAGTTTTTTCGCGATAACTTTGAAACTACTGCGAATTTTAAAAATTCGTTCGAATGAAAGTTGTTCAGAATGCGAAATTCTATTGGGGGATGCTTTTCTTTTGGAAAAATATTTGTTGCTTGTTGAAAAAAAGCAGATATTGTGCGATTTTTTGCGGTTTTTCGTTAATAATTCGAAAACCAACTGAATTTTTAAAAAACTTTTCAAACAAAACTTATTCCTTGTGAAATTTGCTACAAAAAACGTTTTAATATTTTTTTTGTTAAAAAGGCTATAGTGCGTGAAAATCCAGCGAAAATATATATTTTTTTTAAATTGGTTATTATTTCCGAAACTAAGCGAATTTTCAAAAAATGTTGGGAATTAAGGGAAATTCGGAAAAAAGTTTTCGGGGAAAGTTGTGGAGAATTAAATTTTGAACAAGTCAGTGCGATTTCCAACCCTTAAATGTTTGTGGAAATCCGGAAAAATTAACCGCAAAGTCAAAATTTTTTTTTAAATCCGTGAAGGTTTTAAATATTTCAGGTGTAAAGTTGGTTTTCCTGAAATATCTTGAAAACCAAAGATAATTTGGAAAAAAGTTTCGAATAAACCTTGTGGAGGGTGAAATTACGAACGTAAAAATGTTTGCATCCAAATGGAAATTCGCAGGGAAAGTAGAGAAAATTGAGGTTGAAGTTGGAAGTTTTTGAAGGTTTTTTAAGTGAAAATCTTGGGAATTATGGGAAAATTTTTGGTGGAAAGTTGTGGAGAATTAAATTTTGAATAAGTCTGTTAAATAAAACTCGTCCAGAATGCAAAACTCTTCAAGGAAAACGCAAATTTTCTCGCAGAAAAACACGTCTAGTCCACAGTCCAGAAAATCAGAGCAACTATAAAAATTGCCTTTTCACGCAGAAAAAACGCATTTTATGAGCTCGAGCTTTAACGCATTTTGGTAGGAGAAAAAACACCGGGCATATAAACCGTCTTCGCCTCCGTCTATCCAACCTTTGTTAACATTCCCAGCTGCAGACAAAAATCGAATAAAACCAGTTTTCACGTATAAATCGCACAGATGGACCTGTCGAGGATCTTCCTAATCTGCTGCTGGCTCACACTTGTCCACCCCAAACCCCTAAAGGTCTTCAACAATGTCACAGGCAAGTCAAACAATCAATAAGAAAATTAACGTTTTACGATAATTTCGCGAAATATTAAGCTTGTGTTGCATAGTTTTTCAAATCCTCCGCAAGTTTTATTTGAAACATTTTTCGATTCCGTTCGCTGTTTTCGAGTTATTCGCGAAAAACGGTTGAGTGTTTAAAATCAAGACTTAAATTGAAACTTTGGCTTTGAACGGTTCTAGAGAAGTTTCGCACAAAAATTCGCGAAAATATCAAGAAAACTTTTTTGCAGTGTTTTCAATTCTCTGCAAGTTTTATTTGAAACTTTTTTGATTCCGTGCGCAGTTTTCGAGTTATTCGCGGAAAACGACAAGGTGGTTCAAATCAAGATTAAAATCGAAATTTTGGATTTGGTCGGTCCTAGCGAAGTTTCGCACAAAAATTCGCAAAAAGACAAAGAGAACTTTTTTGCAGACATTGCAATTCTCTGTTCAACTTTTTTTGATACCGTTCGCCGTTTTCGAGTTATTTTCGAAAAACGTCTAGGTGGTTCAAATCGAAAATTTGCCTTTGATCGGTCTAAATGAAGTTTCGCACAAAAATTCGCAAAAAACACTATTTTGTAACGTTTTCAATTCTCTGCAAGTTTTATTAGAAACTTTTTTTGATCCCGTTCGCCGTTTTTGAGTTATTCGCGAAAAACCGCAAAGTGTTCAAATCAAGACTTAAATCGAAACTTTGGCTTTGAAGGCTCGCAGTGGAGTTACGCACAAAAATTCGCAAAAACATCAAAATAACTTTTTGACAGATTTTTCAATTCTCTGCAAGTTTTATTTGAAACTTTTTTTGATCCCGTTCGCCGTTTTCGAGTTATTCGCGAAAAACCACAAAGTCTTCAAATCAAGACTGGAATCGAAACTTTGGCTTTGAAGGCTCGCAGTGCAGTTACGCACTAAAATTCGCAAAAACACTTAAATAACTTTTTGATTGTTTTTTCGATTCTCTGCAAGTTTTATTTGAAACTTTTTTTGATTCCGTTCGTTGTTTTCGAGTTATTTGCGAAAAAAGACAAGGTGGTTCAAATCAAGACATAAAACGCAACTTTGAACTTTAACGCTCACAGTAGACTTATGCACAAAAATACACAAAAACACCAAAATAACTTTTTGATAGTTTTTTCGATTCTCTGCAAGTTTTATTCGAAACTTTTTTTGATACCATTCGCATTTTTCGAGTTATGCGCGAAAAAAGACAAGGTGTTTCAAATCAAGACATAAAATGTAACTTTGACTTTAAACGCTCGCAGTGGAGTTACGCATAAAAATTCGCAAAAACACTAAGATAACTTTTTTGTAGATTTTTCAATTCTCTGCAAGTTTTATTGGAGAAATTTTCACGAATTCCTTTAAATAATCAAGTTATAGCAAAAAAGGCGAAAGCCAAATTTGGCCCAGCAAAAATTCGCGAATTTCCCCGCTGAATCTCCGCACGCAAAACGATTTTTCTTCGCAGTAAAATTGCTAAACAGCAGTCGGGGTCGTTCAAAAACTCGTAATTGCGAACGATTTCGCGAAAAAAAAAATCGAATTTGAAGTTTCGCATGAAAAATCGCAAAAACACGACGAACTTTTTGTAGCATTTTTAATTCTCTGCATGTTTTATTTGAAAACTTTTTTGATCCCGTTCGCCGTTTTCGAGTTATTCTGGAAAAACCGCAAAGTGTTCAAATCAAGAATTAAATCGAGACTTTGGTTTTGAAGGCTCGCAGTGGACTTACGCACAAAAATTCGCAAAAACACCAAAATAACTTTTTGATAGTTTTTTCAATTCTCTGCAAGTTTTATTCAAAACTTTTTTTGATACCATTCGCGATTTTCAAGTTATACGCGAAAAAAGACAATGTATTCAAATCAAGACATAAAATGTAACTTTGACTTTGAGCGCTCGCAGTGGAGTTACGCACAAAAATTCGCAAAAACACCAAAATAACTTTTTGATAGTTTTTTTAATTTTCTGCAAGTTTTAATTGAAACTTTTTTTGATACCATTCGCGATTTTTGAGTTATACGCGAAAAAAGACAAGGTGTTTCAAATCAAGACATAAAACGTAACTTTGACTTTGAACGCTCGCAGTGGAGTTACGCACAAAAATTCGCAAAACACAAAAATAACTTTTTGATAGTTTTTTTAATTTTCTGCAAGTTTTATTTCAAACTTTTTTTGATACCACTCGTGATTTTCGAGTTATACGCGAAAAAAGACAAAAGGTGTTTCAAATCAAGACATAAAATGTAACTTTGACTTTAAACGCTCGCAGTGGAGTTACGCACAAAAATTCGCAAAAACGCTAATATAACTTTTTTATAGATTGTTCAATTCTCTGCAAGTTTTATTCGAGAAATTTTCGCGAATTCCTTTAAATAATCAAGTTATAGCAAAAAAGGCGAAAGCCAAATTTGGCCCAGCTAAATTCGCGAATTTCCCCGCTGAATCTCCGCACGCGAAACGATTTTTCTTCGCAGTAAAATTGCGAAAGAGCGGTCGGGGTCGTTCGAAAACTCGTAATTGCGTAAACGATTACGCGAGAAAAAAAATCGCGAATGAAAACTGGAACTGTTTTTACGGCAATTATTCGCGATGACAGTGCTTCATCAATTGCAAATTAATTAAAATCAATTACAAAAAAAATTATAAATTTGCAAAACTGTTAATTAAGCCGATTCCAAATCTTTGAAGTTTGAGCTTTTTTGCTCAGAAGTTTGAGAAATTTTCGTGCAGAAAATTACAGAGATTTGTTAAAGACAGATTGGGTTTTGTGATGTTGAAAGAATTTTGCGAAAATTTATTGCCGTTTTTGAGTTATTGCAGTTTTTGCAAAAACGTGTTTTTGCTAAATTTCCAAAGCGATTTTTTAGCAAAAAATATATGCAATGCATAGCGGTAGGAGCTTTAGGTAATTGCCAAATCCAAAAAATTGCGAAATTCGCAAAAAACTGAGTTATCTCTTATGAAAGTTGTTCTTGAAGCTTTTGTTAAACCAATCGAACAGTAACAACAAAACTGGCTATAATTTTGGTATTTCCAGTCAGATTTTGATAAACCAAACGTTAGATTAATCACAAAACTCCAACGAACCAAATTGTGTGAAAACATTGTGAAATCGCGCATTTGTTTTCCAGACATTCGGCTCCAAAGTCGAGCGTCTTGTTGACATCAGAAAACCAGTTTGCCATCAAAACTCGTTACGCGTAATTGTTGTTTTCCGAAATCCATATAGTCTATCCGGTCTAGTCGTCTACATTTATCTACGCCGCACTTGCATTAGATAAAACGGTTAAAAAGCAGCGCAATTGTTAAAATTTGCATTTATTTCTAATTTTATTCTGTGTTTCCGTACAACGAGCACGAATTGAGTATGTAAGGCGTGTAGGCAATTTAGTAAACTAGGTCTGAGTGAACTCTCAAGGATCTAGTGCAAGTCGTTTAGATGTTATCAAGCTAAATCTCAAATTTTGATTTTTGGCAAAGTAGGTGATTTAGGAAATATTTTCGAAAGCTGTCGTCCAGGTAATTCAGTAGACTTGGTTTAAGCCAAATTTGAAACGGGTAGTGCTAGCGGTTTAGATTTTATCGTGGTAAACGTTGACTAACTATTTTTCGACTGAATGTTGCAAAACTTGAAACTCGCAGCTCAATTCCAAACAAACCTGGCGATTTAAACAAATTTCGCAAAGGTTATCGTCCAGGTAATTTAGTCAGCTAGGTTCGAACCAAATTTCAAGGTCGTAGTCCAAGTAGTTATCAAGTTATAACTTAATTAGTAGAATTAGATTAAGTTTGATTGAGAATGCGAAATTCTATTTTTTGCGTATCTTTTGTCCTCTAGGATTTTTTTGTAAACTTGACAACGCCGCATTTTCTTTAGTTTTTTCGCGATAACTTGAAAACTAGCGTGAATTTTAGAAATTTGTTCGAATGAAAGTTGTGCGGAACGCTAAATTCTATGTCGGGAAGTTTTTGTTTTGCAAAAATGTTTGGTGCTAGTTGCGAAAATTTCAGATTTTGTGCGATTTTTTGCGTTTTTTCGCGAATAATTCGAAAACCAACGGAATTTTTCAAAAACTTTTCAAACAAAACTTATTCCTTGTGAAATTTGCTACAAAAAACGTTCTAAGATTTTTTTTGTCAAAAAGGCTATAGTGCGTGAAAATCCAAAGTTGGTTGGTTTGATTAAGACAAATTCTGTGCGAACTAAAAGAGCCATTTCCGAGCTTTAAACGGAAATTTCTGCAAAAATTTTGCGCGAAAATTAGTGACTTGCAACTTGTGTTTAGATCTGGAGTACAACTCGATGCCGCCGCTGTTCCACTTGGACAACTACGACCACTGCCTGGCAGCGAGAACAAACGAGAGTCTGTACTGCTACGCCACCTTCCAGTTGAGCCCTCTATCTCCCCAAACTCCCAGCAAAATTTGGCAAACAATAACCGTAAGCATTTTATTTGCAAATTGAACTTTGCTTATGCCTTCGCGATTTTTTGGCAGGAAGTCATCAGTTTGGAGCGGAACTATCGTCATGATTGGCTGCGGCACGGAGTTTGCGTGCAGAAAACGTGTCCGGAAATCGCGGCCAGCGAATTCGCGACCGGAAACGGAAGCGAGCGGCTCTGGCGCGCACTGTCCAACTGCTACAGCCGGAAGTACAAGGAAGACGGATTGGTTGCCAAAGTGACGAAGCTCCATTGCGAGACTAGCGACCCCTATTATGAAATCGACACAATAGATGTTATTTACGCGTAAGGTTTTTTGCAACCAAAAGTTTGAAGCTCAATTGCAAACTAACTAGGCGATTTAGAGTGATTTTGCAAAGGCTATCGTCTAGGGACTTTAGTCAACTAGGTTTGAGTCAAAATTCGTTGAAGTAGTGCGAGTGGTTTAGATTTTATCGAGGTAAACGTAGATTAACTACGTTTTGATTGTATGTTGCAAAACTTGAAATTCGCAGCTCATTTCCAAACAAACCAAACTATTTAAACAAATTTCGCGGAGACTATCGTCTAGGTAATTTAATCAACTAGGTTTGAGTCAAATTTCATTAATGTATTGCGAGTGGTTTAGATGTTATCAAGGTAAACGTAGCCTGCAGCCAATTCAAAAACACCTTCGTTTAGGGAATTTAATACTCCAGCAGTTATTCTCTTATAGCGCTTTCATCCTGGCTGTGGTGGCCGTCGTTGTCATTGGAACCATCCGCGACATCTTCATGCGCTGCTGCGGCGAAACCACCTCAAACAGCATACAATCCACAGGTAATAACCAGCATAAGAACTAGCACATGCTTGAGCTGTGTTTCTGTTGAAGGTGGCCGCGTCTTGGACTCCTTTTCCATCGTCAAAAACATGGAACGACTGCGCAGCGAGGTGACTTCCGACGACGGCAAGGCTCTCTTACCCATCCAAGGCGTACGCGTCGTCAACTTGTTCTTCGTGGTGATGACCCACACCGTCATGGTCGAGTTCCTCGGCCCCATCCACAACACTAAATACACGGAAGAAGTAATAACCTCTACAAAGAGCAGACCTGCGCATAACAATCGTTTTGTTTCCAGACAACGTTGCGGCTCGCGAACGCGTTTTTGACGAACGGCAGCCTCATCTGCCAGACGTTCCTCATCATCTCCGGCTGGCTGCTCAGCTACAACCTGTGCCTCATATTCGAAGGAAAGCGACTCAAAGTCAAACATCTCTTCCTAGCCTTCATCAATCGATATCTCAGGTTATTTTACACAAATAATATTAGTTTGGATTTTATGCAGTTAATTGTAGATGGAGTCGAAAGTTTGAAGCATATCTTCAGATAAAATAAGCTGTGAAGGTAGTTTTTGCAAAAGCTATTTTCTAGGTAATTTAGTTAGCTAGGTATGTGCCAAATTTCAGTGATGTAGTGCAAGTGGTTTAGATGTTATCAAGGTAAATGTAGACTAACTACTTTTTTGGTGAATGTTGCAAAACTTGAAATTGGCAGTTAATTTCCAAACAAAACACGCAATTTAGACAAATTTTGCAAAGGCCATCGTCTAGGTAATTTCGTCAACTAAGTTTAAGCCAAATTTAAATAATCTAGTCCAAGTGGTTTAGATGTTAGCAAAGTAAATCTAGAATAACTTTTATTGGATTAGCCCAAGCGGTTAAGCAGTTATTAGCGAGAAGCTAGTTTTTGCAATTTGTAGATTGTTGCCGATTTTGCTGCTGAGCATAGGATTCAGCACCACTTGGCTCCGACACGCGGGACGAGGCCCAGTATGGAACCTTGTGGTCGGTGACGAATTCGCCAACTGTCGTAAGAACGGATGGTTGAACCTCCTCTTCCTCAACAACTACATCGATCCGGGACACATGGTTAAATTACCGAAATTATTTTACCCAAAATGTTTTGAATTTGCAATTTTTGCAGTGTTTGCAACAGACCTGGTACATGGCGTCCGATAGCCAGACCTTCGTCTTGGGTCTGTTCATCATGTATTTCGTGGTGAACCGTCCGGAATTGGCGAAGAAACTTTTCGCGTTCTTCATCGTTTTCGGCATGTCCGTCACTTTCGCGGAAGTCTACTACAACGACTACGACATCGTGTTCCGCAGTTACCCGGAGTAAATCTGCAAAAAACTTTGCCAGGAATTCGCAATGACTTTGTTTTTTTTTTTGGCAGGACCTGCTACACCATGTACTTGGAGATGGAGCAGTGGCTGAGAATCTTCTCGCCTGGACACCATCACATCTCTTGCTACGTGCAAGGACTCGCATGCGGGTTCTACTTCTACAAATTCCGCAAGGAAAATCGCGAATTTCTCACCACCAAGGTGAATTCTTACAAAAGCTTTCTCAATTCTTAACGGATTAACAATCAAAATTTCTCAGCATTCCCACAAGGTTTCATCATATAACCTTTAATACAAAAAAACTCTAAAGATTTGCTAATTTCTCGAGACCCAGAGATATTTTAACGAATTTTTCAAAAATTTTAACCTAACCTACGGTAATTTTGTTCAAAATTTCCTCTATTTGCAAAATTTGAAAACCGCAAGCTTCTGCGATTCCTGGTTCTTGAATTATCGGTGAAAAACCAACGACGTTTTGCAAATCTTGATTTTAGCAAAAATTGCAACTTTGTTTCCCTGCGCCGAAATTTTGCTAAATCAAGGTTTTCCAGATCGAAATTTTCTTAGCTTTCAAGATTTTCAAACCGCAATCCTCCACGATTTATACTTTGCGATTAATCGAGCAATTTCCAGTTTACGAGTCATCGTCCAAAAAAAAAACTTGCGGCGATTGTTTTAGGTTTAACCTAACATATGTTTAGTTTAGAATTTCCTCAATTTGCGAAATTTGAAAACCGCAAGCTTCTACGATTCCTGGTTCTTGAATTATCGGTGAAAAACCAACGACGTTTTGCAAATCTTGATTTTAGTAAAAATTGCAACTTTGTTTCCCTGCGCCAAAATTTTACCAAATCAAGGTTTTCTAGACCGAAATTTCCTCAGCTCTCCAGAATTGCAAACCGCAATCCTCCACGATTTATACTTTTCGATAAATCGAGCAATTTACAGTTTACGAGTCATCGTCCAAACAAAAACTTGCGGCGATTGTTTCAGATTTAACCTAACCCAACTAGAACTCTTCCAAATCTAAATGATCTAATTTTGTTACGTTATATAACCTACTTCCAATTTTATCGGGTTATAACTCATTTTGTGCATCAACCTCCATTTCAGACAAACCAAGCTAGGAAGACAATCTTTGCAAAGGCTATCGTACAAGTAACTTAACGAGCTGGGTTTTTGTAAAATTTCAGCGATCTACTCCAAGCGGTTTAGATGCTATCGACCCAAATCTAGACTATCTACTTTTTTGGGCAGAAGATTGCGAAATTCGCACCTTAATTCCAGACAAACCACGCAATTTTTATAAATTTTGCAAACGCAGTTGTCTACATAATTTAGTTAACCAACGATTGCCACTAGATATCATTCGGGGTTCCCACAGGTTTTCACACTGTCACCAATTAAACCCAAAACTTTCCAGGTGCTAAAGCCTAAACATCCCATAGCCTAAACGCCTCAACCTAACCTAACCCTCTATCCAAGGTCTAACACCCACAAATAATCTCAATTTCAGTTCACTACAGCTCTTTGGCTCGTCTACGTCTGGGTCGCACCGATCTTCACCGTCCTGATAGCCGCCGCATTCTACCAAGAAGGCTTTGAAACGACCAGGTAGATCTATCACAATCTTCTAGCCCGATAGCCTTGTTTGTCGTATGTTTCCAGATTCTGGGCGGCGTTTTACCACGCGATTTCCCGCTACAGTTTCGGGCTGCCGATCAGTATTGCCCTCTTCGCCTTCACCATGGGTAAAGGAGGTAAGTGGACTAAAGCCGGACTAGACTTACTCAAACTAGATTAGATTAGCTCAAAATTAGTGAAAACTGCGTTTAATTAGCCGCGGTAATAAGCTAGTTATACCCATTTAAACTTAATCCTAGCGGCTATGGACTAACTACACTAATACCTCGGCTACAAACGGATTAGCGGATAGAAATAAACGAACTTGGTCTTAGTCTAATCGCAACTAATCTAGACTTGATACCAATTTAGAATTGTTCCCCTAACTTCACTAATTATTACGTTGCAGACAGATGAAGTTACAACACATATAAATTTAATCAACAAGCCATTTTTCGTTCTGGATTAGCGATAAATTGAAGATAATAGATTAAGTATTAGACTTTCACTAATAAGCCTAGTCTTAGATTAAAGCTAAATAAACGCGGAATCAAATAAGATTAACCAATTTATTGCAGCTAGTACAGTTTGTAAGATATATGCTTGTAAAGTTATCATTAACGTTTTTAGACTAGTTTTACTAATATTAAGCTTGCGACTAAATTATTAGATTTAGCAATAAACATTTAGCTTTATATTACAGCTAAGATATCTTGGAACAAAACGAGACTAATCCCATTAATAAGTCTAGCGCGGTTTTCGAGATATTAAGGCTTGGAGATACAAACCTTAACATCTTAAAAAGACAGATTTTTTTTGTTGCGCTTGCGACTAAATTTATGATTGCGGTTGAAGCATTAGACGCAGATGCGTCAAAGTAGTTTAGTATTAAAGCTGAATAAACGTGGAATCGGCTGAAATTAACTCGCTTGGATTAACTTGTCGCGTTCGCGAGATATCGACTTGTAAAATAAGCAGTAGCGTTTCTAAACTAGTCCGAGTAAAAAGCGAGAATTCGACTGAACTACTAGACTTAGGAAACAATAATTAGGCTTAAATCAAAGCTAAAATATCAAGGATTAGGAGAGGATTAATTATGTTAATCTAATTAGTCCAGTTCTTGAAATGGCAAGGTTTGAACTTGTGTTTTCGTTTCAGGCGTGTTGCGGGAGTTTTGTATGTGGGCGCCGTTCCAGGTGCTGGGAAGGCTGTCGTTCAGCGTCTATCTAACACACGTAGCCTCGATGAGGATTCGACGAGGCGCCGCTCGATTGCCCTCATACGTCTCCGATTACAATTTTGTAAGACACAGAAATGTTAAAGTTGACAAAGAAATGTGATATCTGTCAAATTTGATAAACAAAAGTGATATCTGTCAAATTTGACAAACAAAAGTGATATCTGTCAAATTTGACAAACAAATGCGATATCTGTCAAATTTGACAAATAAATGTGATATCTGTCAAATTTGACAAACAAATGTGATATCTGTCAAATTTGACAAACAAATGAGATATCTGTCAATTTTGATCAGCGCCGTCGTTTGGATTTGGAGGCCCCGGGCATATATATTGAGGTGGGGCCCCCAGTAAATAAAATACGGCGAGTTTGGGCGGGCGTCGCGACGGTTGCAAACGACGCAGCGCGATGCCGCTTGCAGTAAAAGATGAAACGTTCAATTCCCTGCGGGAAACGCGCGAAACCGTTCCCGCAGAGCTCAAGTTGGCGGTTCCGTGGGACTTTTTCTGGATGTCCAAAAAACGTCGTTTTATCTTGCGCGCAACCGGGATTAAACTCCCAAACAAACTAAAGGGTTCTATGGCCGATCGAACGGCACGGGTCCGGTTCCGATCCGTCAATTGGTTCCGAAGTTCTATATACCCCCGCAAAACGCCTCTGGTTTTTCTCACTTTTTGCGCATTTTTCTCTTCAAACTGCCGCAGATCCGCAACAAGTCATCGCAGTTTAAAAATTCTTCCGGAATGGTTGCGCGCGAGTGTTCTGAAGAGAACGAACCCATCCGGCGACCTGGAGCCCTTCAAATAAGTCCTGGGCGTCCGTGGAAGTGATTGCAAAATCGGCAAAAAAAATAATTTATTTGCTCTTGCACCAGGTGAACGGGACGTCGCAGTACGGCAAGCGAGGGCTCTAAAAACGTGGCGCGACGGCGGCTAGAGGATTCAGGGAAAAAAATTGGATCCCACCAAAAATGCGCCTGAAAAGTAAAATATCGTGATTTTAGTTTTCGGTCTGATGCGTCCGAACCTGGGGGAGTTGAGTCGCGAAAATGGCACCGCTCGACGGGGATCTCGGTTCTACACCGGAAAAATGTACATTCCCGTTTTGCACCGCCGCCGTCGCTTCCGTCGGGCCGTTTCCGCAAAAACCACGATTTTAGGGTGGATTTTGGAACCCCGGCGGGGCGCGGCAGGACGGGGATGCGCAAGACGAAACTTGGGGATGCGCAACGTGCGGACGGACATTAACAGTTAAGTCATCGAAGACACGCGGTTAAAATACTCAAAATCTGCCGCCTCCGACGACATAAAAATGTCAAATTTGAGCCTTTTTAAAACCCACGTGGTGCGGTCCCCCATGTGAAATTCGCCAAACGCCACACGTCAGTGGTCTCAGAATCGATCTGCAGCTACTGTGGGGGCCCCCTAGTCCGTGGGTCCCGGGCATTCGCCCGATTGACCGACGCCAGTGACGCTACTGAATTTGATAAACAAATGATATATCTGTCAAATTTGATAAACAAATGAGATATCTGTCAAATTTGACAAACAAATATGATATCTGTCAAATGTGACAAACAAATATGATATCTGTCAAATTTGACAAACAAATATGATATCTGTCAAATTTGACAAACAAATGTGATATCTGTCAAATTTGACAAACAAATGTGATATCTGTCAAATTTGATAGATACTTGGTAATTTTTTTACAAGTGTATTATTTATTGTCTTTTTTTTTGACAGATTGTTGCAGTGGCAGGTGACATTTGCGTGAGTTTTGTGATCGGTCTGTTCGTCTGTTTATCGGTGGAGATGCCGACGTCGGCGTTGCAGAAGATCTTGCTGGCGCCCACCAACAAGATGGAGGAGAAGGCCAAGGAGAAAGTCAAGTAGTGTCAAACCAGTTTGACAGCCAAGGTGTGTG
The DNA here is from genome assembly GCA_944588485.1 of Phosphuga atrata. Lineage (NCBI taxonomy): Eukaryota > Metazoa > Arthropoda > Insecta > Coleoptera > Silphidae > Phosphuga > Phosphuga atrata. The sequence continues at coordinate 29,689,543 of OX155906.1, forward strand.
GGGTGTATGGCAATTAGCAGCAGTTGTCATATATCATATTTGACAGCGAACGAGTTGTCAACTTTGACAAATGGAGGTTTAAATTGAGGTTTAGTTTAGAATAAATTACAGAGAGGTTTGACAATAAAATGTATTTGTCAAATTTGTGCGGTTAATTATTTGTTAAATATGACAGTGGATTGTCAGATTTGACGGTTCTTTGTAAATTTGACAGATGGAATAAAGAAATTTTTTAGTGACCGTTTAATTTTGATGTTTTTCAGAATTGACTGTCGGCTGTTGTCAAGTCTGACAGTTGAAAGCCAGATTTGAAAGTTAATTGAGACGGACAGTAGATCTTTAGTTTAGTTATGACAGTTAACTAAACTCAGACTTATGTTGTTTGACAACTAATCATTGTAAAATTTAAACCATTAATTGCCAAATTTGAACCAGGTGCCTATTGTTAAATAGAATAATTACAGAGAGATTTGACAGCGAACGAGCTGTTAACTTTGACAAATTGAGGTTTAGTTTAGAATAATCACAGAGAGGTTTGACAATAAATTGTTGTCAAAATGAATTTATCAAATTTGTGCGGATAATTATTGTTAAATATGACAGTGGAGTGTCAAATTTGACGGTTATTTGTAAGTAGGACAGATGGAATAAACAAACGACGGCGTTTGACAACCAATGTGTGTGGGGTGTATGGTAATAAGCAGCAGCTGTCATGTGTCATATTTGACAGCGAACGAGTTGTCAACCTTCAACCTCCACAAATGGAGTTTTAGATTGAGGTTTAGTTTAGGATAATTGCAGAGAGATTTGAGACGTTTGACAATAAATTGTCAAAATTCACGCAAGTATTTGTCAAATTTGTGCGGTTAATTATTGTTAAATTTGACAGTAGATTGTCAGATTTGACAGTTAAATATCAATAGAAGTTTGAAAGTTAAAATTTGCGATATAAAGCATTCGTCATACTCTTTAAACGTCGATTGTTATCTAAGTATTAAACCTACATAGACGTATGATATATCATTTTAAAGCTAATTTAATCTAGTTTAAACACGTTTTTAATTCTTTCAAATATTTTTAATACTTTCGAAGTTATAAAGCATTTTGAATACTCAATCTTCAAACGTCGATTGTCATCTAAGCATTAAAACAAAATATTTTCAAACCATTTAATGCTGCCAATATTGTTCAATAAAAACCCTAGAATCGATCTGTCTAGGGGAGATTTAACCATCTACGACCACGACGACATGATTTCCAAAAACCTATTCAAAATCTCTTTGCTTATGCGTTACGGGCGAGTTTTAGCAAAGTTTTTTTTTCTGTTAAGTTGGCAGCGACGATTTACTGTTGCCACCTGATGGTGTGGAACATTTTCGCGCCAAAACTGATTTTCGAATTTCTGGTTTTTTCGTAGGCCTGGGCTACGCCTACTTGGGGCGTATCAATAAATAAGTCGAGAGCCTGACGAAGACACTCAACAAAGAAAATTGAAACAAAAAACACTCGCAATTTGTTCGCAATCAGTGCCAAATTCGTTTTACTAGTCTAACTGTCATTTATTATATAAATTGTTTGAAATAAACTCGTTATTGCGTTTTTTTTTTCATCTAGAATTTGTTTTTGTAAACTTGACAACGCCGCATTTTCTTTAGTTTTTTCGCGATAACTTGCAAACTAGTGCGAATTTTAGAAATTTGTTCGGATGAAAGTTGTTCGGAATGCGATATTCTATTTTTTGCCTTCTATGATTTTTTTTGTAAACTTGACATCTCCGCATTTTCTTTAGGTTTTTCGCGATAACTTGGAAATTAGCGCGAATTTTAGAAATTCGTTTGAATGAAAGTTGCTTAGAGTGCGAAATAATATTTTTTGCGTATTTTTAATCTTCTAGGATTTTTTTTGTAAACTTGACAACGCCGCATTTTACTTAGTTTTCTCGCGATAACTTGGAAACTAGCGCGAATTTTAGAAATTCGTTTGAATGAAAGTTGTTCAGAATGCTAAATTCTATTTCAGTAAGCTTTTGTTTTGCCAAAATGTTTGTTGCTAGTTGCGAAAATTTGAGATTTTGTGCGTTTTTTTGCGTTTTTCGCAAATAATTCGAAAACCAACTAAATTTTCCAAAAACTTTTCAAATAAAACTAATTCCTTGTTAAATTTTCTACAAAAAACGTTGTAAGATTTTTTTTGTCAAATAGGTTATAGTGCGCGAAAATCCAACGAAAACATTTTTTTTTTAAACTTGTTTTTCTTGTGCTATTATTTCCAAAACTAAGCAAAATTTCGAAAAATGTTTCAAATAAAACTCGTTCAGAATACAAAACTTTTCAAGGAAAACGCAAAATTTCCTGTAAGAAAACACAAACACGTCCAGTTCACAGACCACAAAAGTTGAACTCGAATTGAGTTTTTTTACAACCACTACCAAATTTGTTAGTTTTACAAGTCCAACGTTAACTCATTAAATAAATTGTTTGAAATCGACTTGATTTTGCGAAAAAAAAAATTATCTAGGATTTTTTTGAAAACTTGACAACGCCGCATTTTCTTCAGTTTTCTCGTTTTTTTTTGCATTTTCTTCAAAATTCGTTCGAATGAAAGTTGTTCAGAATTTTCAGTTTGTTCAGAATGCAAAATTCTATTAGGGGATGCTTTTGTTCTGAAAAGATATTTGTCGCTTGTTGAAAAAAAAACAGATTTGGTGCAATTTTTTGCGGTTTTTCGCGAATAATTCGAAAACCAACCGAATTTTTCAGAAACGTTTCAAATAAAACTTATTCCTTTTGAAATTTACTACAAAAAACGTTTTAAGTTTTTTTTGTCAAATAGGCTATAGTGCGCGAAAATCCAACGAAAACATTTTTTTCTGAAACTTGTTTTTCTTTTGCTATTATTTCCAAAACCATGCAAAATTTCGAAAAATGTTTGAAGTAAAACTCGTCCAGAATACAAAACTCTTCGGGGAAAACGCAAAATTTCCTGTAAAAAAACACAAACACGTCCAGTTCACAGTCCACACAAGTTGAACTCGAATCGCATTCTTTTACAACCACTACCAAATTTGTTAGTTTTACAAGTTTAACGTTAACTCATTAAATAAATTGTTTGAAATCGACTCGATTTTGCCAAAAAAAAAAATATCTAGGATTTTTTTGAAAACTTGACAACGCCGAATTTGCATCAGTATTTTCGCGATAACTTCGAAACTACTGCGAATTTTAAAAATTCGTTCGAATAAAAGTTGTTCAGAATGCAAAATTCTATTAGGGGATGCTTTTGTATTGGAAAAATATTTGTTGCTTGTTGAAGAAAAACAAACATTGTGCCATTTTTTGCGGTTTTTCGGGAATAATTCAAAAACCAATTGAATTTTTCAAAAACTTTTCAAACAAAACTTATTCCTTGTGAAATTTACTACAAAAAACGTTCTAAGATTTTTTTTTGTCAAAAAGTCTATACTGCGTGAAAATCCAACGAAAACATTTTTTCCTGAAATTTCTTTTTTTGCCATTATTTCCAAAACTAAGCGAAATTTCGAAAAATTTTCAAAATATAACTCGTCCAGAATACAAATCTCTTCAAGGAAAACGCAAACACGTCGAATTCACAGTCCAGACAAGTTGAACCCGAATCGCAATTTTTTACAATAACTGCCAAATTTGTTTGTTTTGCAACACATTATTCATTAAATAAATTGTTTGAATTCAACTCGGTTTTGCGAATTTTTTTTCCTCTAGGATTTTTTTGAAAACTTGACAACGCCGCATTTTCTTTAGTTTTTTCGCGATAACTTAGAAACTAACGCAAATTTTAGAAATTCGTTCAAATGAAAGTTGTTCAGAACGCGAAATTCTATTTAGGGAAGTTTTTGTTTTGCAAAAATATTCGTTGCTTGTTATGAAAATTTCAAATTTTGTGCGTTTTTTGCGTTTTTTCGCGAATAATTCGAAAACTAGCTGAATTTTGCAAAAACTTTTCAAATAAAACTTATGCCTTGTGAAATTTGCTACTAAAAACTTTGGAAGTTTTTTTTTTACAAAAGGCTATAGTGCGTGAAAATGCAACGAAAACATTTTTTTCTTAAATTTTAATTTTTTTTGCCAATTATTTCGAAAACTAAGCAAAATTTCGAAAAATGTTTCAAATAAAACTTGTCCAGAATAAAAAAATCTTCAAGGAAAATGCGCAAAAAAATTCCACACAAAATTACAAACACGTCCAGTCCACAGTTCAGGACACCAGAGCGACTACAAAAAAATTGTTTTTTTTATGCACAAAACGCATTTGATGCTTTGAACCCAATTTGGTAGGAGATGACCGACATATAAGCCGCCTTCACCTCCGTTTATCGAGACTTTTTTAACATTTCCCAGCCGCAAATAAAAATCGATTAAAAACAATTTTCGCGGAATAAATCGCGCAGATGGACCTGTCGAGCATCTTCCTAATCAGCTCCTGCCTCACACTTGTCTACACCAAACCCTTAAAGGTCTTCAACAATGTCACAGGCAAGTCAAACTATCAATAAGAAAACTAGCGTTTTACGGTAATTTGGCGAAAATTTCGCGAATATTAAGGTTGTCTTGCATAGTTTTTCAAATTCTCTGCAAGTATTATTTGAAACGTTTTTCGATTCCGTTCGTTGTTTTCGAGTTATATGTGAAAAACGACATGGTGGTTCAAACCAAAATTAAAATCGGAATTTTGACTTTGGTCGGTTCCAGCGAAGTTTCGCACAAAAATACGCAAAAAGACGAAGACCACTTTTTTGCAGCGTTTTCAATTCTCTGCAAGTTTTATTTGAAACTTTTTTTGATTCCGTCCGCCGTTTTCGAGTTATTTTCGAAAAACATCTAGGTGGTTCAAATTAAAATAGAAATTTTAATTTTGATCGGTCTCAACGAAGTTTCGCACAAAAATTCGCAGAAAGACAAAGACACCTTTTTTGCAGTCCTTGCAATTATCTGCAAGTTTTATTTGAAACACTTTTTGAACCTATCCGCCGTTTTCGAGTTATTTTCGATAAACGTCTAGGAGGTTCAAATCAAAATCGAAATTTTGCCTTTGATCGGTCTTAACGAAGTTTCGCACAAAAATTCGCAAAAACGCCGAAACAACTTTTTGTAGAATTTTTAATTCTCTGCAAGTTTTATTTGAAACTTTTTTTGATCCCGTCCGCCGTTTTCGAGTTATTTCTGAAAAACGTCTAGGTGGTTTAAATCAAAATCTAAATTTTGCCTTTGATCGTTCTTAATGAAGTGTCGCACAAAAATTCGCATAAACACCGAGACAACTTTTTTGTAGCATTTTCAATTCTCTGCAAGTTTTATTTGAAAACTTTTTTGATGCCGTTCGCCGTTTTCGAGTTATTCGCAAAAAAACGCAGAGTGTTCAAATCAAGACTTAAATCGAAACTTTGGCTTTGAAGGCTTACAGTGGAGTTACACACAAAAATTCGCAAAAATACCAAAATAACTTTTTGATAGTTTTTTCAATTCTCTGCAAGTTTTATTTGAAACTTTTTTTGATACCATTCGCAATTTTCGAGTTATTCGCGAAAAACCGTAAAGTGTTCAAATCAAGGCTTAAATCGAAACTTAGGCTTTGAAGACTCGTAGTGGAGTTATGCACAAAAATTCGGAAAAACACCAAAATACCTTTTTATAGTATTTTCAATTCTCTGCAAGTTTTATTTGAAACTTTTTTTGATACGATTAGCAATTTTAGAGTTATTTGCGGGATTTTGGCTTTGAAGGCTCGCAGTGGAGTTACGCACGACAATTCGCAGAAACACCAAAATAACGTTTTATAGTTTTTGCAATTCTCTGTAAATTTTATTTGAAACTTTTTTTGTTACCATTTGCAATTTTCGAGTTATTTGCGGAAAACCGCAGTGTTCAAATCAGGACTTAAATCGAAATTTTCGCTTTGAAGGCTCGCACTGGAGTTACGCACAAAAATTCGCAGAAACACCAAAATAACTTTTTGATAGTTTTTTCAATTCTCTGCAAATTTTATTTGAAACTTTTTTTGATAGCATTCGCAATTTTCAAGTTATTTGCGAAAAACCGCAAAGTGTTCAAATCAAGACTTAAATCGAAACTTTGGATTTGAAGGCTCGCAGTGCAGTTACGCACAAAAATTCGCAAAAACACCAAAATAACTTTTTATAGTTTTTTTAATTCTCTGCAAATTTTATTTGAAACTTTTTTTTATACCATTAGCAATTTTCTAGTTATTCGCGAAAATCCGCAAAGTGTTAAAATCATGGCTTAAATCGAAACTTTGGCTTTGAAGGCTCGCAGTGGAGTTACGCACAAAAATTCGCAAAAACAGCTAAATAACTTTTTGATAGTTTTTTCAATTCTGTGCAAATTTTATTTGAAACTTTCTTTGATACCATTAGCAATTTTCGAGTTATTCGCGAAAAAGCGCAGTGTTCAAATCAAGACTTAAATCGAAATTTTGGCTTTGAAGGCTCGCAGTGGAGTTACACACAAAAATTCGCAAAAACACCACAACAACTTTTTATAGTTTTTTCAATTCTCTGCAAGTTTTATTTGAAAATTTTTTTGATACCATTAGCAATTTTCGAGTTATTCGCGAAAAACCACAAAGTGTTCAAATCATGGCTTAAATCGAAACTTTGGCTTTGAAGACTCGCAGTGGAGTTATGCACAAAAATTCGGAAAAACACAAAATACCTTTATATAGTATTTTCAATTCTCTGCAAGTTTTATTTGAAACTTTTTTTGTTACCATTCGCAATTTTCGAGTTATTTGCGGAAAACCGCGAAGTGTTCAAATCAGGACTTAAATCGAAATTTTCGATTTGAAGGCTCGCACTGGAGTTACGCACGAAAATTCGCAGAAACACCAAAATAACTTTTTATAGTTTTTTCAATTCTCTGCAAGTTTTATTTAAAAAAAATTTTGATAGCATTCGCAATTTTCGAGTTATTCGCGAAAAACCGCAAAGTGTTCAAATCAAGGCTTAAATCGAAATTTTGGCTTTGAAGGCTCGCAGTGGAGTTACACACAAAAATTCGCAAAAACACCACAACAACTTTTTATAGTTTTTTCAATTCTCTGCAAGTTTTATTTGAAAATTTTTTTGATACCATTAGCAATTTTCGAGTTATTCGCGAAAAACCACAAAGTGTTCAAATCATGGCTTAAATCGAAACTTTGGCTTTGAAGACTCGCAGTGGAGTTATGCACAAAAATTCGGAAAAACACAAAATACCTTTATATAGTATTTTCAATTCTCTGCAAGTTTTATTTGAAACTTTTTTTGTTACCATTCGCAATTTTCGAGTTATTTGCGGAAAACCGCGAAGTGTTCAAATCAGGACTTAAATCGAAATTTTCGATTTGAAGGCTCGCACTGGAGTTACGCACGAAAATTCGCAGAAACACCAAAATAACTTTTTATAGTTTTTTCAATTCTCTGCAAGTTTTATTTAAAAAAAATTTTGATAGCATTCGCAATTTTCGAGTTATTCGCGAAAAACCGCAAAGTGTTCAAATCAAGGCTTAAATCGAAACTTTGGCTTTGAAGGCTCGCAGTGGCGTTACGCACAAAAAATCGCAAAAACATCTAAATAATTTTTTATAGTCTTTTCAATTATCTGTAAGTTTTATTTGAAACTTTTTTTGATAGCATTAGCGATTTTCGAGTTATTCGCGAAAAACCGTAAAGTGTTCAAATCAAGACTTAAATAGAAACTTTTGCTTTGAAGGCTCGCAGTGCAGTTATGCACAAAAATTCGCAAAAACACCTCAATAACTTTTTATACTTTTTTTAATTCTCTGCAAGTTTTATTTGAAACTTTTTTTAGTACCATTCGCGGTTTTAGAGTTATTCGCGAAAAATTACAAAGTGTTTCAAAGCAAGACTTAAATCGAAACATTGACTTTGGACGGTCCTAGTGGAGTTACGCACAACAATTCGCGAAAACCCCAAGACAACTTTTTTGTAGATTTTTCAATTCTCTGCAAGTTTTATTCGCGAAATTTTCGCGGTTTGCTTTAAATAATCAAGTTTTGCAATTATCCGCGATGATGTTGCTTCATTAATTGCGGGCTATTTTTTTTTGTTGCAATAAGTAATTAATGAATCATAATTAATAATTAAGCCGGTTCCAAATTGAAGTTTGAGCTCGGAAAATCGTCGCGGAAATATTCGCTATGCAAATTTTCGCGCAGAAAATTGGCGAGATTTGTTAAAGAACAATTGAGTTTTGTGGCGTTGAAAGAATTTTGTGAAAATTTAATGCCGTTTTTGAGTTGTTGCAGTTTTTGCAAAAACGTGTTTTTGCTAAATTTTGGAAATTTCCAAAGCGATTTTTTAACCAAAAATGCATTCAATGCATAGAGGAAGGAGCTTTAAGTAATTGCCAAAGCCAACAATTTGCGAAATTCGCATAAAACTCTGCGTTATCTCTTATCCAAGTTGTTCTTGAAAGTTTCGCAAAACCAATCGGACAGTACCCAGAAAACTGCTCATAATTTTGGTATTTCCTGTGCGATTTTGATAAACCGAACGTTGTGTTAATCACGAAACTCTAATGGACCAAAATGTGTGAAAATATTGGGAAATCGCGCGCTTGTTTTCCAGCTGTTCGGGTCGAAAGTCGAGCGTCTTGTTTACATTGCAATAAACCCGTTTGCCCTCAACACTCGTTACACGTAATTGTGGCTTTCTTTCGAAATCGGTGTAATCTATGCGGTCTAGTCGTCTACACTTATCTAGGTCGCACTTACATCGGATAAAACCATTAACAATCAGCGCAATTGTAAAATATTGAATTCATTTCTAACTTTACTCCGTGTTTTTGTACAACGCGCACGAATTGAGTATGCAAGGCGGGTAGGCAATTTAGTAAACTAGGTCTGAGTGAAATCTCAACGATATAGTGCAAGTCGTTTAGATGTTATCAAGCTAAATCTCAAATTTTGATTTTTCGCAAAGTAGGTGATTTAGACGATATTTTCGAAGGCTATCGTCCAGTTAATTTAGTAGACTTGGTTTAAGCCAAATTTGAAACGGGTAGTGCTAGCGGTTTAGATTTTATCGAGATAAACGCAGACTAACTATTTTTCGACTGAATGTTGCAAAATTTGAAATTCGCAGCTCAATTCTAAACAAACCAGGCGATTTAAACAAATTTTGCAAAGGCTATCGTACAGGTAATTTAGTCAGCTAGGTTCCAACCAAATTTCAACGACGTAGTCCAAGTAGTTATCAAGTTATAACTTAATTAGTAGAATTAGATTAAGTTTGAAGATAAATTCTGTGCGAACCAGACGAGCCATTTCCGAGCTTTAAACGGAAATTTGTGCAAAAATTTGTGATTTGCAACTTGTGTTTAGATCTGGAGTACAACTCGATGCCGCCGCTGTTCCACTTGGACGATTACGACCACTGCCTGACAGCGAGAACAAACGAGAGTCTGTACTGCTACGCCACCTTCCAGTTGAGCCCTCTATCTCCCCAAACTCCCAGCAAAATTTGGCAAACAATAACCGTAAGCATTTTATTTGCAAATTGAACTTTGCTTATGCCTTCGTGATTTTTTGGCAGGAAGTGATCAGTTTGGAGCGGAACTATCGTCATGATTGGCTGCGGCACGGAATCTGCGTGCAGAAAACGTGTCCGGAAATCGCGGCCGGCGAATTCGCGACCGGAAATGGAAGCGAAAGGCTTTGGCGCGCACTCTCCAAATGCTACAGCCGGAAGTACAAGGAAGACGGATTGGTTGCCAAAGTGACGAAGCTCCATTGCGAGACTAGCGACCCCTATTATGAAATCGACTCACTTGACGTTATTTACGCGTAAGATTTTTTGCAACCAAAATTTTGCCAAAAGTTTGAAGCTCAATTGCAAACGAACTAAGCGATTTAAAGTGATTTTGCAAAGGCTATCGTCTAGGGAATTTAGTCAAATAGGTTTGAGTCAAAATTCGATGAAGTAGTGCGAGTGGTTTAGATTTTATCGAGGTAAACGTAGATTAACTACGTTTTGATTGTATGTTGCAAAACTTGAAATTCTCAGCTCATTTCCAAACAAACCTAGCAATTTAAATAAATTTCGCGAAGGCTATCGTCTAGGTAATTTAGTCAACTAGGTTTGTGTCAAATTTCATTAATTTATTGCTAGTGGTTTAGATGTTATCAAGGTAAACGTAGCCTGCAGCCGATTCAATTTAATTTAATTTAATAATCCAGCGGTTATTCTTTTATAGCGCTTTCATCTTTGCTGTGGTGGTCGCCGTCGTCATCGGAACCATCCACGACATCTTCATCCGCTGCTGCGGCGAAACCACCTCATCCACCAAACAAACCACAGGTATTAACCACCATAAGAGCTAGCACATTCTTGAGCTGTGTTTCTGTTGAAGGTGGTCGCGTCTTGGAAGCCTTCTCCATCATCAAAAACATGGAACGACTGCGCAGCGAGGTGACTGCCGACGACGGCAAGGCTCTCCTGCCCATCCAAGGCGTCCGCGTCATCAACATATTCTTCGTGGTGATGACTCACACCGTCATGGTCGAGCTGCTCGGTCCTGTCCACAACCCCAAATACTCGGAAGATGTAACGACCTCGCCAAAGAACAAACCCGCGAATAACAACCGTTTCATTTCCAGATAACGTTGCGAGGCGCGAATATGTTTTTATCGAACGGCAGCCTCATCTGCCAGACGTTCCTCGTCATCTCCGGCTGGCTGCTCAGCTACAACCTGTGCCTCATCTTCGAGGGGAAGCGACTCAAGCCCAAACATCTCTTCCTAGCCTTCGTCAATCGATATCTGAGGTTATTTTACGCAAATTATATTACTTCGCGAAGTTTGGATTTTTTGCAGTTAATTCTAGATGAAGTCGTTTCTAGCGAAAATTTGAAGCTTAACTTCTGATAAAATAAGCTGTGAAGCTAGTTTTTGTAAAGGCTATTGTCTAGGGCAGAGGTCGGCAAAGTATAGCCACATGTGGCTCTTTTGATGTGAGCTTATGGCTCTTCAGAAATGAATTGAAATATAATGGTTTTAATAGAAAATTAAATTCTCTACAACTTTTATTTGAAACTTTTTTCAAAATTTTCGCCGGTTTGGAAGAAATTGTTAGATGAATGCAACTGAAGTAAAATCTGCGGTTGACGCGACGCCACTTTTCTTTTCGCTCGTTTTAACGCTCAAACAAACAAAAAATGCCAAAAACAAAAAAACGGTTTTTATTCAAAATTAAATTCTCTACGATTTTTATTTGCAACAAATTTCAAAATTTTCTCCACTTCCAAAGATATCGACAGTTGAAACAACGCAAACAAAACACAAGTTTGCTGTGATTGAGCCACGACACTGCGGCAGTTTTTCGCATGTTTTATACGCAAATCCAAACGAATTTTCGCAAACCGAACGTGAATTTCATAGCAAATTAAATTCTCTACAACTTTTGTTTCAAACTTTTTTCAAAAAAATTTCTAATTTCCAAGATATTGGAAACCAACTGTTTCGCCGAAATCTCGCTGATGCAATCTAGTAAACGAGCCTTATGCAGAATTCAAACGGCATTTCTTGCAACGAATGCGAGGCGCACACACACCGACAAACAGATTACTGATTAAAGTTTGGATTACGAGGGCGTGACGGACTAATTAAAAAGACGGATAATGAATGGCTTAATTGGAGCCGGAGGCGTTCGTTAAAGTTGTCTTAAAACTTAACGCGAGGTGTCTTATCAAACGGAAACACTGTCAGCTAATAAACCCGGCGCAGTTTCTAACGCTAACTGCACACTGCCAGTAAAACTGCTGCCATAACAAAATTTCAGATTCACAACCGGAATTAGACTAGTTATACTCGATTTACCAGCGAATAACTATGAGTGTCTTCTAGAAAATTTAATTTATTACAAGTTTAATCTAAAACTTATTTCGATACATAGTCTAGTTCTCGAGTTATAGCTTAACTTAACGTTTTGTATGCACTGACAGAATTAGGCTAAACCACCAACTAACTATGAGTATTAGCTGAAATTAGCATACTAGACTTATGCAGAATTTAATCCTCTACAAGTTTTATCTAAAACTTTTTTTGATGCTTAGTCTAGTTCCCGAGTTGTAGCTTAAATTAACGCAAACAAATGTTTCAAAACACCCAAACAAATTTTTGTTTTCACAGCCCAGATTAGACTAGTTAGTCGTAATCCGAGGACAAACTATTACCAGCGTCTTATAGAAAATTTAGTCCTCTACAGGTTTTATCTAAAACTATTTTCGATACCTAGTCTAGTTCTCGAGTTATAACTTAACTAAGCATCGACTAACGTTTTGTATCCACAGACGAAATTAGACTAATTCCCCGAACTACCTATGAGTATTATGCGGAATTAGTAAACTAGACTTATGCAGAATTTAATCCTCTACAAGTTTTATCTAAAACTTTTTTTGATGCTTAGTCTAGTTCCCGAGTTGTAGCTTAAATTAACGCAAACAAATGTTTCAAAACACCCAAACAAATTTTTGTTTTCACAGCCCAGATTAGACTAGTTAGTCGTAATCCGAGGACTAACTATTACCAGCGTCTTATAGAAAATTTAGTCCTCTACAGGTTTTGACTAAAACTTTTTTCGATACCTAGTCTAGTTCTCGAGTTATAACTTAACTAAGCATCGACTAACGTTTTGTATCCACAGACGAAATTAGACTAATTCCCCGAACTAGCTATGAGTATTAGGCGGAATTAGTGAACTAGACTTATGCAGAATTTAATTTTCTACAAGTTTTATCTAAAACTTTTTTTGATGCTTAGTCTAGTTCCCGAGTTGTAGCTTAAATTAACGCAAACAAATGTTTCAAAACACCCAAACAAATTTTTGTATTCACCGCCCGGATTAGACTAGTTAGTCGTAATCCACTGACTAACTATTACCAGCGTCTTATATCAAATTTAGTCCTCTACAGGTTTTATCTAAAACTTTTTTCGATACCTAGTCTAGTTCTCGAGTTATAACTTAACTAAGCATCGACTAACGTTTTTTATCCACAGACGAAATTAGACTAATTCCCCAATCTAGCTATGAGTATTAGGCGGAATTAGTGAACTAGACTTTTGCAGAATTTAATCCTCTACAAGTTTTATCTAAAACTTTTTTTGATGCCTAGTCTAGTTCCCGAGTTTAGCTTAAATTAACGCAAACAAATTTTTCAAAACACCCAAACAAATTTTTATATTCACAGCCTGGATTAGACTAGTTACTCGTAATCCACGGACTAACTAATACCAGCGTCTTATAGCAAGTTGAGTCCTGTACAGGTTTTATCTAAAACTTTTTTCAATACCTAGTCTAGTTCTCGAGTTTTAACTTAACTAAGCATCGACTAACGTTTTGTATCCACAGACGAAATTAGACTAATTCCCCGAACTAGCTATGAGTATTAGGCGGAATTAGTGAACTAGACTTATGCAGAATTTAATCCTCTACAAGTTTTATCTAAAACTTTTTTTGATGCTTAGTCTAGTTCCCGAGTTGTAGCTTAAATTAACGCAAACAAATGTTTCAAAACACCCAAACAAATTTTTGTTTTCACAGCCCGGATTAGACTAGTTAGTCGTAATCCACGGACCAACTATTACCAGCATCTTGTAGCAAATTTAGTGCTCTACAGGTTTTATTTAAAACTTTTTTCGATACCTAGTCTAGTTCTCGAGTTATAACTTAACTAAGCATCGACTAACGTTTTGTATCCACAGACGGAATTAGACTAATTCCATGAACTAGCTATGAGTATTAGCTTGAATTAGCGAAATAGACTTATGCAGAATTTAATCCTCTACAAATTTTATTCAAAACTTTTTTTGATGCCTAGTCTAGTTCCCGAGTTTAGCTTAAATTAACGCAAACAAATTTTTCAAAACACCCAAACAAATTTTTGTTTTCACAGCCCGGATTAGACTAGTTAGTCGTAATCCACGGACTAACTATTACCAGCATCTTGTAGCAAATTTAGTCCTCTACAGGTTTTATTTAAAACTTTTTTCGATACCTAGTCTAGTTCTCGAGTTATAACTTAACTAAGCATCGACTAACGTTTTGTATCCACAGACGGAATTAGACTAATTCCATGAACTAGCTATGAGTATTAGCTTGAGTTAGCAAAATAGACTTATGCAGAATTTAATCGTCTACAAATTTTATTCAAAACTTTTTTTGATGCCTAGTCTAGTTCCCGAGTTTAGCTTAAATTAACGCAAACAAATGTTTCAAAACACCCAAACAAATTTTTGTTTTCACAGCCTGGATTAGACTAGTTAGTCGTAATCCACGGACTAACTATTACCAGCGTCTTAAAGCAAATTTAGTCCTCTATAGGTTTTATCTAAAACTTTTTTCGATACCTAGTCTAGTTCTCGAGTTATAACTTAACTAAGCATCGACTAACGTTTTGTATCCACAGACGAAATTAGACTAATTCCATGAACTAGCTATGAGTATTAGGCGGATTTAGCGAAATAGACTTATGCAGAATTTAATCCTCTACAAATTTTATTCAAAACTTTTTTTGGTGCCTAGTCTAGTTCCCGAATTTAGCTTAAATTAACGCAAACAAATGTTTCAAAACACCCAAACAAATTTTTGTTTTCACAGCCCGGATTAGACTAGTTAGTCGTAATCCACGGACTAACTATTTCCAGCGTCTTATAGCAAATTTAGTCCTCTACAGGTTTTATCTAAAACTTTTTTCGATACCTAGTCTAGTTCTCGAGTTATAACTTAACTAAGCATCGACTAACGTTTTGTATCCACAGACGAAATTTGACTAATTCCCCGAACTAGCTATGAGTATTAGGTGGAATTAGTGAACTAGACTTATGCAGAATTTAATCCTCTAGAAGTTTTATCTAAAACTTTTTTTGATGCTTAGTCTAGTTCCCGAGTTGTAGCTTAAATTAACGCAAACAAATGTTTCAAAACACCCAGACAAATTTTTGTTTTCACAGCCCGGATTAGACTAGTTAGTCGTAATCCACGGACTAACTATTACAAGCGTCTTATAGCAAATTTAGTCCTCTACACGTTTTATCTAAAACTTTTTTCGATACCTAGTCTAGTTCTCGAGTTATAACTTAACTAAGCATCGACTAACGTTTTGTATCCACAGACGAAATTAGACTAATTCCCCGAACTATCTATGAGTATTAGGCGGAATTAGTGAACTAGACTTATGCAGAATTTAATCCTCTACAAGTTTTATCTAAAACTTGTTTTGATGCTTAGTCTAGTTCCAGAGTTGTAGCTTAAATTAACGCAAACAAATGTTTCAAAACAACCAAACAAATTTTTGTTTTCACAGCCCGGATTAGACTAGTTAGTCGTAATCCACGGACTAACTATTACCAGCGTCTTGTAGCAAATTTAGTCCTCTACAGGTTTTATGTAAAACTTTTTTCGATACCTAATCTAGTTCTCGAGTTATAACTTAACTAAGCATCGACTAACGTTTTGTATCCACAGACGGAATTAGACTAATTCCATGAACTAGCTATGGGTATTAGCTTGAATTAGCGAAATAGACTTATGCAGAATTTAATCCTCTACAAATTTTATTCAAAATTTTTTTTGATGCCTAGTCTAGTTCCTGAGATTAGCTTAAATTAACGCAAACATATTTTTCAAAACACCCAAACAAATTTTTGTTTTCACAGCCTGGATTAGACTAGTTACTCGTATTCCATGAACTAACTATTACCAGAATCTTATAGAAAATTTAGTCCTCTACAGGTTTTATTTGAAACTTTTTTTCGATACCTAGTCTAGTTCTCGAGTTATCGCTTAACTAAGCGTCGACTAACGTTTTGTATCCACAGACGGAATTAGACTAATTCCCCGAACTAGCTATGAGTATTAGGCGGAATTAGTGAACTAGACTTATGCAGAATTTAAACCTCTACAAGTTTTATGTAAAACTTTTTTTGATGCTTAGTCTAGTTCCCGAGTTGTAGCTTAAATTAACGCAAACAAATGTTTCAAAATACCCAAACAAATTTTTGTTTTCACAGCCCGGATTAGACTAGTTAGTCGTAATCCACGGACTAACTATTACCAGCGTCTTGTAGCAAATTTAGTGCTCTACAGGTTTTATCTAAAACTTTTTTCGATACCTAGTCTAGTTCTCGAGTTATAGCTTAACTAAGCGTCGACTAACGTTTTGTATCCACAGACGCAATTAGACTAATTCCACGAACTAGCTATGAGTATTAGCTGGAATTAGCGAACTAAACTTATGCAGAATTTAATCCTCTACATGTTTTATCAAAAAAAAATTTTTATGCTTAGTCTAGTTCCCGAGTTGTAGCTTAAGGAGGAACTCCACTAGGAAGACCGTGACTACGGTGGAGAGGCAACATAGCATCAGATCTTAGATCCCTGAATATCATGGAAGCGGAGGAACTAATGATGGACAGAGTCCAATGGAGGAGAGTTGTTGAGTCAGTCAAGACCCACCATGGGTTGTAAGAGCTACAGAGAGCGGGAGAGAGAATTGATAATACAAGGGCAGATTATGGGAAGAAAGAATATTGTTAGACGTGGCTTAATGTTCGGATGTCGTGGCTTAATAACCTACGGGGGCTTAGAATGCGTGTGCCAATGATTATTCCGCGAACAATGACGTGTTATCTTTCCATTGCATAATAATTCACCAGGAAGAACTTTGCGCACAAACCTTTCCAGAAGATATTGGTAAAGTTGAATGGATTTGGTAGTCCAGGCCACCAATAATATTATCGCAAATCATCTTCAATTGTGAAGAAAATACAAAAATATGACTTTGAAAAAAAAATCATCCGTGGCTTTTGAAATAATTTTAAATAAAAATTTGGCTCTTAAGTTTATAGAGTTTGCCGACCCCTGGTCTAGGGAATTTAGTTAGCTAGGTATGTGCCAAATTTCAATGATCTAGTGCAAGTGGTTTAGATGTTATCAGGGTAAATGTAGAGTAACTGCTTTTTTTAGTGGAAGTTGCATAACTTGCAATTCGCAGTTAAACACGCAATTTAGACAAATTCCGCAAAGGCTATCATCTAGGTAATTTAGTCAATTAAGTTTAAGCCAAATTTAGATAATTTAGTCCAAGTGGTTTCGTTGTTAACACGGTAAATGTAAACTAACTGCTTTTGCTTTCCTTGGATTAGCCCAAGCGGTTAAGCAGTTATTAACCAAACGCTATTTTTTGCAATTTGTATCGATTTGCAGATTGTTGCCGATTTTGCTGCTGAGCGTGGGATTCAGCGCCACTTGGCTCCGGCACGCCGGACGGGGCCCAGTATGGAACCATGTGGTCGGTGACGAATTCGCCAACTGTCGTAAGAACGGATGGTTGAACCTCCTCTTCCTCAACAACTACATCGATCCGGGACACATGGTTAAATTACCGAAATTATTTTACCCAAAATGTTTTGAATTTGCAAATTTTGCAGTGTTTGCAACAGACCTGGTACATGGCGTCCGATAGCCAGACCTTCGTCCTGGGTCTGTTCATCATGTACTTCGTGGTGAACCGTCCGGAATTGGCGAAGAAACTTTTTGCGTTCTTCATCGTTTTCGGCATGACCGTCACTTTCGCGGAAGTCTACTACATGGACTACGACATCGTCTTCCGCAGCTACTCCGAGTAAATGCGCTAAAAAACTTTTTGCCAAAAATTCGCAATGACTTTGTTTTTGGCAGAACCTTCTACACCGTTTACTTGGAGCTGGAGGAGTGGCTGAGAATCTACTCGCCTGGACACCACCACATCTCCTGCTACGTACAAGGACTCGCCTGCGGGTTCTACTTCTACAAATTTCGCAAGGAAAATCGCGAATTTCTCACCACCAAGGTGAATTCTTACAAAAGCTTTCTCAATTCTTAACGGATTAACAATCAAAATTTCTCAGCATTCCCACAAGGTTTCATCATATAACCTTTAATACAAAAAACTAAAGATTTGCTAATTTCTCGAGACCCAGAGATATTTTAACGAATTTTTAAAAAATTTTAACCTAACCTACGGTAATTTTGTTCAGAATTTCCTCTATTTGCAAAATTTGAAAACCGCAAGATTCTACGATTCCTGGTTCTTGAATTATCGGTGAAAAACCAACGACGTTTTGCAAATCTTGATTTTAACAAAAATTGCAACTTTGTTTCCCTGCTCCGAAAGTTTGCTAAATCAAGGTTTTCCAGATCGAAATTTTCTTAGCTTTCAAGATTTTCAAACCGCAATCCTCCACGATTTATACTTTTCGATTAATCGAGCAATTTACAGTTTACGAGTCATCGTCCAAAAAAAAAACTTGCGGCGATTGTTTTAGGTTTAACCTAACATATGTTTAGTTTAGAATTTCCTCAATTTGCGAAATTTGAAAACCGCAAGATTCTACGATTCCTGGTTCTTGAATTATCGGTGAAAAACCAACGACGTTTTGCAAATCTTGATTTTAGCAAAAATTGCAACTTTGTTTCCCTGCGCCAAAATTTTACCAAATCAAGGTTTTCTAGACCGAAATTTCCTCAGCTCTCCAGAATTGCAAACCGCTATCCTCCACGATTTATACTTTTCGATTATTCGAGCAATTTACAGTTTACGAGTCATCGTCCAAACAAAAACTTGCGGCGATTGTTTCAGCTTTAACCTAACCCAGCTAGAACTCTTCCAAATCTAAATGATCTAATTTTGTTACGTTATCTAATCTACTTCCAATTTGATCGGGTTATAACTCATTTTGTGCATCAACCTCCATTTCAGACAAACCAAGCTAGGAAGACAATTTTTGCAAAGGCTATCGTACAAGTAACTTAACGAGCTAGGTTTTTGTAAAATTTCAGCAATCTACTCCAAGTGGTTTAGATGCTATCGACCTAAATCTAGACTATCTACTTTTTTGGGCAGAAGATTGCGAAATTCGCACCTTAATTCCAGACAAATCACGCAATTTTTATAAATTTTGCAAACGCAGTTGTCTACATAATTTAGTTAACCAACGATTGCCACTAGATATCATTCGGGGTTCCCACAGGTTTTCACACTGTCACCAATTAAACCCAAAACTTTCCAGGTGCTAAAGCCTAAACCTCCCATAGCCTAAACGCCTCAACCTAACCTAACCCTCTATCCAAGGTCTAACACCCACAAATAATCTCAATTTCAGTTCACTACAGCTCTTTGGCTCGTCTACGTCTGGGTCGCACCGATCTTCACCGTCCTGATAGCCGCCGCATTCTACCAAGAAGGCTTTGAAACAACCAGGTAGATCTATCACAATCTTCTAGCCCGATAGCCTTGTTTGTCGTATGTTTCCAGATTCTGGGCGGCGTTTTACCACGCGATTTCCCGCTACAGTTTCGGGCTGCCGATCAGTATTGCCCTCTTCGCCTTCACCATGGGTAAAGGAGGTAAGTGGACTAAATCCGGACTAGACTTACTCAAACTAGATTAGATTAGCTCAAAATTAGTGAAAACCGCGTTTAATTAGCCGCGGTAATAAGCTAGTTATACCCATTTAAACTTAATCCTAGCGGCTATGGACTAACTACACTAATACCTCGGCTACAAACGGATTAGCGGATAGAAATAAACGAACTTGGTCTTAGTCTAATCGCAACTAATCTAGACTTGATACCAATTTAGAATTGTTCCCCTAACTTCACTAATTATTAAGTTGCAGACAGATGAAGTTACAACACATATAAACTTAATCAACAAACCATTTTTCGTTCTGGATTAACGATAAATTGAAGATAATAGATTAAGTATTAGACCTTCACTAATAAGCCTAGTCTTAGATTAAAGCTAAATAAACGCGAAATCAAATAAGACTAACCAATTTATCGCAGCTAGTACAGTTTGTAAGATATATGCTTGTAAAGTTATCATTAACGTTTTTAGACTAGTTTTACTAATATTAAGCTTGCGACTAAATTCTTAAATTTAGCAATAAACATTTAGTTTTATATTACAGCTAAGATATCTTGGAACAAAACTAGACTAATCCCATTAATAAGTCTAGCGCGGTTTTCGAGATATTAAGGCTTGAAGATACAAACCTTAACATCTTAAAAAGACAGATTTTTTTGTTGCGCTTGCCACTAAATTTGTGATTGCGGTTGAAGCATTAGACGCAGATGCGTCAAAGTAGTTTAGTATTAAAGCTGAATAAACGTGGAATCGCCTGAAATTAACTCGCTTGGATTAACTTGTCGCGTTCGCGAGATATCGACTTGTAAAATAAGCAGTAGCGTTTCTAGACTAGTCCGAGTAAAAAGCGAGAATTCGACTGAACTACTAGACTTAGGAAACAATAATTAGGCTTAAATCAAAGCTAAAATATCAAGGATTAGGAGAGGATTAATTATGTTAATCTAATTAGTCCAGTTCTTGAAATGGCAAGGTTTGAACTTGTGTTTTCGTTTCAGGCGTGTTGCGGGAGTTTTGTATGTGGGCGCCGTTCCAGGTGCTGGGAAGGCTGTCGTTCAGCGTCTATCTAACACACGTAGCCTCGATGAGGATTCGACGAGGCGCCGCTCGATTGCCCTCATACATCTCCGATTACAATTTTGTAAGACACAGAAATGTTAAAGTTGACAAAGAAATGTGATATCTGTCAAATTTGATAAACAAAAGTGATATCTGTCAAATTTGACAAACAAAAGTGATATCTGTCAAATTTGACAAACAAATGTGATATCTGTCAAATTTGACAAACAAATGTGATATCTGTCAAATTTGACAAACATATGTGATATCTGACAAATTTAACAAACAAATGTAATATCTGTCAAATTTGACAAATAAAAGTGATATCTGTCAAATTTGATAAACAAATGTGATATCTGTCAAATTTGACAAACAAATGAGATATCTGTCAATTTTGATCAGCGCCGTCGTTTGGATTTGGAGGCCCCGGGCATATATATTAAGGTGGGGCCCCCAGTAAATAAAATACGGCGAGTTTGGGCGGGCGTCGCGACGGTTGCAAACGACGCAGCGCGATGCCGCTTGCAGTAAAAGATGAAACGTTCAATTCCCTGCGGGAATCGCGCGAAACCGTTCCCGCAGAGCTCAAGTTGGCGGTTCCGTGGGACTTTTCCAGGATGTCAAAAAAACGTCGTTTTATCTTGTGCTCAATCGGGATTAAACTCCCAAACAAACTAAAGGGTTCTATGGCCGATCGAACGGCACCGGTCCGGTTCCGATCCGTCAATTGGTTCCGAAGTTCTATGTACCCCCGCAAAACGCCTCTGGTTTTTCTCACTTTCTGCGCATTTTTCTCTTCAAACTGCCGCAGATCCGCAAAAAGTCATCGCAGTTTAAAAATTCTTGTCGGAATGCTTGCGCGCGAGTGTTCTGAAGAGAACGAACCCATCCGGCGACCTGGAGCCCATCAAATAAGTCCTGGGCGTCCGTGGAAGTGATTGCAAAATCGGCAAAAAAATAATTTATTTGCTCTTGCACCAGGTGAACGGAACGTCGCAGGACGGCGAGCAAGGGCTCTAAAAACGTGGCGCGACGACGGCTAGAGGATTCGGTAAAAAAATGGGATCCCACCAAAAATGCGCCTCAAAAGTAAAATATCGTGATTTTAGTTTTCGGTCTGATGCGTCCGAACCTGGGGGAGTTGAGTCGCGAAAACGGCACCGCTCGACGGGGATCTCGGTTCTACACCGGAAAAATGTAGATTCCCGTTTTGCACCGCCGCCGTCGCTTTCGTCGGGCCGTTTCCGCAAAAACCACGATTTTAAGGTGGGTTTTGGAACCCCGGAGGGGCGCGGCAGGACGGAAGACGAAACTTGGGGATGCGCAACGTGCGGACGGACGTTAACAGTTAAGTCATCGAAGACGCGCGGTTAAAATACCCAAGATCTGCCGCCTCCGACGACATAAAAATGTCAAATTTGAGCCTTTTTAAAACCCACGTGGTGCGGTCCCCCATGTGAAATTCGCCAAACGCCACACGTCAGTCGTCTCAGAATCGATCTGCAGCCACTGTGGGGGCCCCCTAGTCCGTGGGTCCTGGGCATTCGCCCGATTGACCGACGCTAGTAACGCTACTGAATTTGATAAACAAATGATATATCTGTCAAATTTGATAAACAAATGAGATATCTGTCAAATTTGACAAACAAATATGATATCTGTCAAATTTGACAAACAAATGTGATATCTGTCAAATTTGACAAACAAATATGATATCTGTCAAATTTGACAAACAAATGTGTTATCTGTCAAATTTGACAAACAAATGTGATATCTGTCAAATTTGACAAACAAATGTGATATCTGTCAAATTTGACAAACAAATGTAATATCTGTCAAATTTGACAAACAAATATGTTATCTGTCAAATTTCATAGATACATGATAATTTTTTTACAAGTGTATTATTTATTGTCATTTTTTTGACAGATTGTTGCAGTGGCAGGTGACATTTGCGTGAGTTTTGTGATCGGTCTGTTCGTCTGTTTGTCGGTGGAAATGCCGACGTCGGCGTTGCAGAAGATCTTGCTGGCGCCCACCAGGAAAATGGAGGAGAAGGCCAAGGAGAAAGTCAAGTAGTGTCAAACCAGTTTGACAGCCAAGGTGTGTGGGGTGTATGGCAATTAGCAGCAGTCATATATCATATTTGACAGCGAACGAGTTGTCAACTTTGATAAATGGATTTTTAAATTGAGGTTTAGTTTAGAATAATTACAGAGAGGTTTGACAATAAAATGTATTTGTCAAATTTGAGCGGTTAATTATTGTTAAATATGACAGTGGATTGTCAGATTTAACGGTTATTTGTAAGTTTGACAGATGGAATAAACAAATTTGATTTATTGTTTTAATGACTGGTTTTGATGTTTTATTAGTCAGAATTGACTGTCGGCTGTTTGGTCAAGTCTGACAGTTGAAAGTCAGATTTGAAAGTTAGTTGAGGCGGACAGTAGATCTTTAGTTTAGTTATGACTGTTAACTAAACTGAGACTTATGTTGTTTGACAACCAATCATTGTCAAATTTAAACCAGTAATTCCCAAATTTGTACCAGGTGCCTATTATTAAATAAAATAATTACAGAGTGATTTGACATCGAACGAGTTGTCAACTTTGACAAATTGAGGTTTAGTTTAGAATAATTACAGAGAGGTTTGACAATAAATTGTTGTCAAAATGTATTTGTCAAATTTGTGCGGTTAATTATTGTTAAATATGACAGTGGATTGTCAGATTTTACGGTTATTTGTAAGTTTGACAGATGGAATAAACAAACGACGGCGTTTGACAACCAATATGTGTGAGGTGTATAGCAATTAGCACCAGCTGTCATGTGCCATATTTGACGAGTTATCAACTTTGACAAATGGAGGTTTAAATTGAGGTTTAGTTTAAAATAAATTACAGAGAGGTTTGACAATAAATTGTTGTCCAAATGTATTTGTCAAATTTGTGCGGTTAATTATTGTTAAATATCACAGTAGATTGTCAGGTTTGACAGTTGATTATTAATAGAAGTTTGAAAGTTAATATTTGCGAAGATCGTCATACTCAATCTTTAAACATCGATTGTTGTCTAAGTATTAATCTAACTTAAAGTATAAGTCTAAGTATTAAGTATGTTGTCTAAGTAGGATTAATAGATTATACGTCTATTAATCCTACATAGACGTATTATATATCATTTTAAAGCTAATTTCATGTAGTTTAAATACGTTTTTAATTCTTTCAAATATTGTTAATACTTTTGAAGTTATAAAGCCTTTTTGCGTACTCAATCTTCAAACATCGATTATCATCTAAGCATTAAAACTACATGTTTTCAAACGATTTAATGCTGCCAACCTTGTTCAATAAAAATCCTAGAATGGATCTGTCTAGGGGAAATTTAACCATCTACGACCACGACGATATGATTTCCAAAAACCTTTTCAAAATCTACGCGAATTCTTTGCGTTCTTTGCGTTACAGGCGAGTTTTAGCAAAGTTTCTTTCTCGGTGTTTTTTTGTTATGTTGGCAGTGACGATCCACTGTTGCCAACTGTGTGGAACATTTTCGCGCCAAAACTGATTTTCGAATTTCTAGGGTTTTTCGAGTCGTTGGCAGGCGTGGGGCTGGGCTACGCTTACTTGGGGCGTGGGGCTGGGCTACGCTTACTTGGGGCGTATCAATGGACAAGACGAGAAGAAGACACTCGACAAAGAAAATTGAAACAAAAAACACTCGTAATTTTTTCGCAATCAGTACCAAATTCGATTTACTAGTCTAACTGTCATTTATTATATAAATTCTTTGAAATAAACTCGATTTTGCGTTTTTTTTGTTCTCTAAGATCTTTTTGAAAACTTGACAACGTCGCATTTTCTTTAGTTTTTTTGCAATAACTTGGAAACTAGCGCGAATTTTAGAAATTCGTTCGGATGAAAGTTGTTCAGAATGCGAAATTCAATTTTTTTGCGTATTTTTAATCCTCTAGGTTCTTTTTGTAAACTTGAAAACGCCGCATTTTCTTTAGTTTTTTTGCGATAACTTGGAAACTAGCGCGAATTTTAAAAATTCGTTCGGATGAAAGTTGTTCGAAATAGGAAATTCTATTTTCTGCCCTCTAGGATGTTTTTGTTAACTTGACAACACCGCAGTTTCCTTAGTTTATTCGCGATAACTTGGAAACTAGCACGAATTTTAGAAATTTGTTCGGATGAAAGTTGTTCGAAATGCGAAATCCTATTTTCTGTCCTCTAGAATTTTTTTTTAAACTTGACAACGCCGCATTTTCGCAAGTTTTTTCACGATAACTTTGAAACTAACGCAAATTTTAGAAATTTGTTCGGATGAAAGTTGTTAAAACGAACGAAATTCTATTTTTTACGTACTTTTTGTCCTTTAGAAATTTTTTTTGTAAACTTGACAACGTCGCATTTTCTTTAGTTTTTTCTCAATAACTTGGTAACTAGCACGAATTTTGAAAATTCGTTAGAATAAAAGTTGTTCAGAACGCTAAATTCTATTTCGGGAATTTTTTGTTTTGCAAAAATATTTGTTGCTAGTTGTGAAAATTTCAGATTTATTGCGATTTTTTGTTTTTTTCACGAATAATTGGAAAACCAACTGAATTTTGCAAAAACTTTTCAAACAAAACTTATTCCTTGTAAAATTTACTACAAAAAACGTTCTAAGATTTTTTTTGTCAAAAAGGCTATAGTGCGTGAAAATCCAACAAAAACATTTTTTCCTGAAATTTGTTTTTTTGCTATTTCCAAAACTAAACGAAATTTAGAAAAAAAAATTCAAATAAAACTCGTCCAGAATACAAAACTTTTCAAGGAAAACCCAAAAACGTCCAATTCACAGTCCAGACAAGTTAAACCCGAATCGAAATTTTTTACAATAACTGCCAAATTTGTTTGTTCTGCAACTCTAGCGTTAGTTCATTAAATAAATTCTTTGAAACCATTCGTTTTTGCGAAATTTTTTTCCTTTAGGACTTTTTTGAAACTTGACAACGCCGCATTTTCTTTAGTTTTTTTGCGATAACTTGGAAACTAGCGCGAATTTTAGAAATTCGTTCGAATGAAAGTTGTTCAAAATGCGAAATTCTATTTCGGGAAGTTTTTGTTTTGCAAAAATATTCGTTGCTTGTTGCGAATATTTCAGATTTTGTGCATTTTTTTACGTTTTTTCGCGAATAATTCAAAAACCAACTGAATTTTTCAAACAGTTCTCAAATAAAACTTATTCCGTGTGAAATTTGCTACAAAAAACGTTCTAAGATTTTTTTTGTCAAAAACGCTATAGTGCGTGAAAATCTAACGAAAACATTTTTTCCTGAAATTTGTTTTTTTTTGCTATTATTTCCAAAACTAAGCGAAATTTAGAAAAAATTTCCAAATAAAAGTCGTCCAGAATACAAAACTCTTCAAGGAAAACGCAAACTCGTCCAATTCACAGTCCAGACAAGTTGGACCCGAATCGCAATTTTTTACAATTACTGCCAAATTTGTTTGTTTGACAACTCTCACGTTAATTCATTAAATAAATTGTTTAAAACCAACTCGTTTTTGCGATTTTTTTTTTCCTCTAGGATTTTTTTGAAAACTTGACAACACCGCAATTTCTTTAGTTTTTTCGCCATAACTTGGAAACTAGCTCGAATTTTAGAAATTCGTTCGAATGAAAGTTGTTCAGAACGCTATATTCTATTTCGGAAAGTTTTTGTTTTGCAAAAATATTCGTTGCTTGTTACGAAAATTTCAAATTTTGTGCGATTTTTTGCGTTTTTTCACGAATAATTCGAAAACCAACTGAATTTTTTAAAAACTTTTCAAATAAAACTTACTCCTTGTGAAATTTGCTACAAAAAATGTTTTACATTTTTTTTGTCTAAAAGGCTATAGTGCGTGAAAATGCAACGAAAACATTTTTTTCTTAAATTTTTATTTTTTTTGCCAATTATTTCGAAAACTAAGCAAAATCTCAAAAAATGTTTCAAATAAAACTTGTCCAGAATAAAAAAATCTTCAAGGAAAACGCGCAAAAATTTCCCGCAGAAAAATACAAACACGTCCAGTCCACAGTTCAGAAAACCAGAGCGACTACAAAAAATTGGTTTTTTTATGCACAAAACGCATTTGATGCACTCGAGCTTTTACGCAATTTGGTAGGAGAAGAGATGACCGACATATAAACCGCCTTCACCTCCGTATATCGAGCCTTTTTTAACATTTCCCAGCCGCAAATAAAATTCGAATAAAAACAGTTTTCGCGGAACAAATCGCGAAGATGGACCTGTCGAGCATCTTCCTAATCTGCTCCTGCCTCACACTTGTCTACACCAAACCCCTAAAGGTCTTCAACAATGTTACAGGCAAGTCAAACCATCAATAAGAAAACTAGCGTTTTACGATAATTTGGCGAAATATTAAGGGTGCGCTGCATAGTTTTTCAAAATTTCTGCAAGTTTTATTTGAAACGTTTTTCGATTCCGTTCGCTGTTTTCGAGTTATATGTGAAAAACGACAAGGTGCTTCAAAACAAAATTAAAAGCGAAATTTTGACTTTGGTCGGTCCTAGCGAAATTTCGCACAAAAATATGCAAAAAAACAAAGATAACTTTTTTGCAGCGCTTTTAATTCTCTGCATTTTTTATTTGAAACATTTTTTGATCCCGTTCGCTGTTTTCGAGTGATTCGCGAGAAACGTCTAGGTGGTTCAAATCAAAATCGAAATTTTGCCTTTGATCGGTTTCGATGAAGTTTCGCACAAAAATTCGCAACAACACTGAGAAAACTTTTTGTAGCATTTTCAATTCTCTGCAAGTTTTGTTTGAAAACTTTTGTGGTCCCGTTCGCCGTTTTCGAGTTATTCACGAAAAACCGCAGAGTGTCCAAATCAAGACTTAAATCGAAACTTTGACTTTGAAGGCTCGCAGTGGAGTTACGCTCAAAAATTCGCAAAAACACCAAAATAACTTTTTATAGTTTTTTCAATTCTCTGCAAGTTTTGTTTCAAAACTTTTGTGATCCCGTTCGCCGTTTTCGAGTTATTCGCGAAAAACCGCAAAGTGTTTAAATCAAGACTTAAATCGAAACTTTTGACTTTAAACTCTCGCAGTGGAGTTACGCACAAAAATTCGCAAAAACACCAGCAAGGCTTTTTGATAGTTTTTTCAATTCTCTGCAAATTTTATTTGAAACATTTTTTGATACCGTTCGTGATTTTCGAGTTATTCGCGAAAAACCGCAAAGTGTTCTAATCAAGACTTAAATCGAAACTTTGTTTTTGAAGGCTCGCAGTGGAGTTACGCACAAAAATTCGCAAAAACACCTAAATAATTTTTGATAGTTTTTGCAATTCTCTGCAAATTTTATTTAAAACTTTTTTTGATAGCATTCGCAATTTTCGAGTTATTCGCGAAAAACCACAGAGTGATCACATCAAGACTTAAATCTAAACTTGTGACTTTGAACTCTCGCAGTGGAGTTACGCTCAAAAATTTGCAAAAACACTAAAATAACTTTTTATAGATTTTTCAATTTTCTGCAAGTTTTATTTGAAATTTTTTTTGATATCATTCGCGATTTTAGAGTTATTCGCAAAATTTACAAAGTGTTTCAAAGCAAGACTTAAATCGAAACATTGACTTTTTACGGTCCTAGTGGAGTTACGCACAACAATTCGCGAAAACCCCAAGACAACTTTTTTGTAGATTTTTCAATTCTCTGCAAGTTTTATTCGTGAAATTTTTGCGGTTTACTTTAAATAATCAAGTTATAGTAAGAAAGGCGAGAGCCAAATTTGGCCCAGCTAAAATTCGCGAATTTGCTCACGCGAAACGATTTTTATTCGCAGTAAAATTGCATAAGAGCGGTCATAGTTTCGCGAAAGTTGCGTAAATGATCGCGCGAAAATAAAAATCGCGAAGGAAAACTGGAACTAATTGTATTGCAATTATCCGCGATAGTATTGCTTCATTAATTGCGAGCTAATTTTTTCGCAACACTTTGTTGCAATAAGTAATTAATTAATGATAATTAATAGTTAAGCCGGTTCCAAATTGAAGTTTGAGCTCGGAAAATCGTCGCGGAAATTTTCGCTATGCAAATTTTCGTGCAGAAAAATGCCGAGATTTATTAAAGAACGATTGAGTTTTGTGGCGTTGAAAGAATTTTGCGAAAATTTAATGCCGTTTTTGCAGTTTTTGCAAAAACGTGTTTTTGCTAAATTTTGAAAATTTCCAAAGCGATTTTTTAACCAAAAATGCATTCAATGCTTAGAGGAAGGAGCTTTAAGTAATTGCCAAAGCCAACAATTTGCGAAATTCGCATAAAACTCTGCGTTATCTCTTATCAAAGTTGTTCTTGAAACTTTCGCAAAACCAATTGAACAGTACCCAGAAAACGTCATAATTTTGGTATTTCCGGTGCGATTTTGATAAACCGAACGTTGTGTTAATCACGAAACTCTAATGGACCAAAATGTGAAAAAGTTGAAAGTGAAAGTTGTTCGGAATACGAAATTCTATTTTTTACGTATTTTTTGTCCTTTAAAAAATTTTTTGTAAACTTGACAACGTCGCGTTTTCTTTAGTTTTTTCGCAATAACTTGGTAACTAGCACGAATTTTAAAAATTCGTTCGAATGAAAGTTGTTCAGAACGCTAAATTCTATTTCGGGAATTTTTTGTTTTGCAAAAATATTTGTTGCTAGTTGTGAAAATTTCAGATTTATTGCGATTTTTTGGTTTTTTCACGAATAATTGGAAACCCAACTGAATTTTGCAAAAACTTTTCAAACAAAACTTATTCCTTGTAAAATTTACTACAAAAAACGTTCCAAGATTTTTTTTGTCAAAAAGGCTATAGTGCGTGAAAATCCAACAAAAACATTTTTTCCTGAAATTTGTTTTTTTGCTATTTCCAAAACTAAACGAAATTTAGAAAAAAAATTCAAATAAAACTCGTCCAGAATACAAAACTCTTCAAGGAAAACGCAAACACGTCCAATTCACAGTCCAGACAAGTTCAACCCGAATCGAAATTTTTCACAATAACTGCCAAATTTGTTTGTTTTGCAACTCTAACGTTAATTCATTAAATAAATTCTTTGAAACCAACTCGTTTTTGCGATTTTTTTTTCCTCTAGGACTTTTTTAAAACTTGACAACGCCGCATTTTCTTTAGTTTTTTTTGCGATAACTTGGAAACTAGCGCGAATTTTAGAAATTCGTTCGAATGAAAGTTGTTCGAAATGCGAAATTCTATTTCGGGAAGTTTTTGTTTTGCAAAAATATTCGTTGATTGTTGCGAATATTTCAGATTTTGTGCATTTTTTTTACGTTTTTTCGCGAATAATTGAAAAACCAACTGAATTTTTCAAAAAGTTTTCAAATAAAACTTATTCCTTGTGAAATTTGCTACTAAAAACGTTGTAAGATTTTTTTTTGTCAAAAACACTATAGTGCGTGAAAATCCAACGAAAACATTTTTTCCTGAAATTTGTTTTTTTTGCTATTATTTCCAAAACTAAGCGAAATTTAGAAAAAAATTTCAAATAAAAGTCGTCCAGAATACAAAACTCTTCAAGGAAAACGCAAACACGTCCAATTCACAGTCCAGACAAGTTGAACCCGAATCGCAATTTTTTACAATTACTGCCAAATTTGTTTGTTTTACAACTCTAACGTTATTTCATTAAATAAATTGTTTAAAACCAACTCGTTTTTGCGATTTTTTTTCCCTCTGGGATTTTTTTGAAAACTTGACAACGCCGCAATTTCTTTAGTTTTTTCGCCATAACTTGGAAACTAGCTCGAATTTTAGAAATTCGTTCGAATGAAAGTTGTTCAGAACGCTATATTCTATTTCGGAAAGTTTTTGTTTTGCAAAAATATTCGTTGCTTGTTACGAAAATTTCAAATTTTGTGCGATTTTTTGCGTTTTTTCACGAATAATTCGAAAACCAACTGAATTTTTTAAAAACTTTTCAAATAAAACTTACTCCTTGCGAAATTTTCTACAAAAAATGTTCTACATTTTTGTTTGTCTAAAAGGCTATAGTGCGTGAAAATGCAACGAAAACATTTTTTTCTTAAATTTTAATTTTTTTTGCCAATTATTTCGAAAACTAAGCAAAATCTCAAAAAATGTTTCAAATAAAACTTGTCCAGAATAAAAAAATCTTCAAGGAAAACGCGCAAAAATTTCCCGCAGAAAAATACAAACACGTCCAGTCCACAGTTCAGAAAACCAGAGCGACTACAAAAAATTGGTTTTTTTTATGCACAAAACGCATTTGATGCACTCGAGCTTTTACGCAATTTGGTAGGAGAAGAGATGACCGACATATAAACCGCCTTCACCTCCGTATATGGAGCCTTTTCAACATTTCCCAGCCGCAAATAAAATTCGAATAAAAACAGTTTTCGCGGAACAAATCGCGAAGATGGACCTGTCGAGCATCTTCCTAATCTGCTCCTGCCTCACACTTGTCTACACCAAACCCCTAAAGGTCTTCAACAATGTTACAGGTAAGTCAAACCATCAATAAGAAAACTAGCGTTTTACGATAATTTGGCGAAATATTAAGGGTGCGCTGCATAGTTTTTCAAAATTTCTGCAAGTTTTATTTGAAACGTTTTTCGATTCCGTTCGCTGTTTTCGAGTTATATGTGAAAAACGACAAGGTGCTTCAAAACAAAATTAAAAGCGAAATTTTGACTTTGGTCGGTCCTAGCGAAATTTCGCACAAAAATATGCAAAAAGACAAAGATAACTTTTTTGCAGCGCTTTTAATTCTCTGCATTTTTTATTTGAAACTTTTTTTGATCCCGTTCGCTGTTTTCGAGTGATTCGCGAGAAACGTCTAGGTGGTTCAAATCAAAATCGAAATTTTGCCTTTGATCGGTTTCGATGAAGTTTCGCACAAAAATTCGCAACAACACTGAGAAAACTTTTTGTAGCATTTTCAATTCTCTGCAAGTTTTGTTTGAAAACTTTTGTGATCCCGTTCGCCGTTTTCGAGTTATTCACGAAAAACCGCAGAGTGTCCAAATCAAGACTTAAATCGAAACTTTGACTTTGAAGGCTCGCAGTGGAGTTACGCTCAAAAATTCGCAAAAACACCAAAATAACTTTTTATAGTTTTTTCAATTCTCTGCAAGTTTTGTTTCAAAACTTTTGTGATCCCGTTCGCCGTTTTCGAGTTATTCGCGAAAAACCGCAAAGTGTTTAAATCAAGACTTAAATCGAAACTTTTGACTTTAAACTCTCGCAGTGGAGTTACGCACAAAAATTCGCAAAAACAACAGCAAGGCTTTTTGATAGTTTTTTCAATTCTCTGCAAATTTTATTTGAAACATTTTTTGATACCGTTCGTGATTTTCGAGTTATTCGCGAAAAACCGCAAAGTGTTCTAATCAAGACTTAAATCGAAACTTTGTTTTTGAAGGCTCGCAGTGGAGTTACGCACAAAAATTCGCAAAAACACCTAAATAATTTTTGATAGTTTTTGCAATTCTCTGCAAATTTTATTTAAAACTTTTTTTGATAGCATTCGCAATTTTCGAGTTATTCGCGAAAAACCACAGAGTGATCACATCAAGACTTAAATCTAAACTTGTGACTTTGAACTCTCGCAGTGGAGTTACGCTCAAAAATTTGCAAAAACACTAAAATAACTTTTTATAGATTTTTCAATTTTCTGCAAGTTTTATTTGAAATTTTTTTTGATATCATTCGCGATTTTAGAGTTATTCGCAAAATTTACAAAGTGTTTCAAAGCAAGACTTAAATCGAAACATTGACTTTTTACGGTCCTAGTGGAGTTACGCACAACAATTCGCGAAAACCCCAAGACAACTTTTTTGTAGATTTTTCAATTCTCTGCAAGTTTTATTCGCGAAATTTTCGCGGTTTACTTTAAATAATCAAGTTATAGTAAGAAAGGCGAGAGCCAAATTTGGCCCAGCTAAAATTCGCGAATTTGCTCACGCGAAACGATTTTTATTCGCAGTAAAATTGCATAAGAGCGGTCATAGTTGCGCGAAAATTGCGTAAATGATCGCGCGAAAATAAAAATCGCGAAGGAAAACTGGAACTAATTGTATTGCAATTATCCGCGATAGTATTGCTTCATTAATTGCGAGCTAATTTTTTCGCAACACTTTGTTGCAATAAGTAATTAATTAATGATAATTAATAATTAAGCCGGTTCCAAATTGAAGTTTGAGCTCGGAAAATCGTCGCGGAAATTTTCGCTATGCAAATTTTCGCGCAGAAAATTGGCGAGATTTGTTAAAGAACGATTGAGTTTTGTGGCGTTGAAAGAATTTTGTGAAAATTTAATGCCGTTTTTGAGTTGTTGCAGTTTTTGCAAAAACGTGTTTTTGCTAAATTTTGCAAATTTCCAAAGCGATTTTTTAACCAAAAATGCATTCAATGCATAGAGCAAGGAGCCTTAAGTAATTGCCAAAGCCAAAAATTTGCGAAATTCGCATGAAACTCTGCGTTATCTCTTATCAAAGTTGTTCTTGAAAGTTTCGCAAAACCAATCGGACAGTAACCAGAAAACTGGTCATAATTTTGGTATTTCCGGTGCGATTTTGATAAACCGAACGTTGTTTTAATCACGAAACTCTAATGAACCAAAATGTGCGAAAATATTGGGAAATCACGCGCTTGTTTTCCAGCCGTTCGGGTCGAAAGTCGAGCGTCTTGTTTACACTGCAATAAACCCGTTTGCCCTCAACACTCGTTACACGTAATTGTGGTTTTCCTTCGAAATCGGTGTAATCTATGCGGTCTAGTCGTCTACACTTATCTAGGTCGCACTTACATCGGATAAAACCATTAACAATCAGCGCAATTGTAAAAAATTGAATTCATTTCTAACTTTACTCCGTGTTTCTGTATAACCCGCACTAATTGAGTATGCAAGGCGGGTAGGCAATTTAGTAAACTAGGTCTGAGTGAAATCTCAACGATATAGTGCAAGTCGTTTAGATGTTATCAAGCTAAATCTCAAATTTTGATTTTTCGCAAAGTAGGTGATTTAGACGATATTTTCGAAGGCTATCGTCCAGTTAATTTAGTAAACTTGGTTTAAGCCAAATTTGAAACGGGTAGTGCTAGCGGTTTAGATTTTATCTAGGTAAACGTAGACTAACTATTTTTCGACTGAGTGTTGCAAAATTTGGCATTCGCAGCTCAATTATAAACAAACCAGGCGATTTAAACAAATTTTGCAAAGGCTATCGTACAGGTAATTTAGTCAGCTAGGTTTCAACCAAATTTCAACGATGTAGTCCAAGTAGTTATCAAGTTATAACTTAATTACTAGAATTAGATTAAGTTTGAAGATAAATTCTGTGCGAACCAGACGAGCCATTTCCGAGCTTTAAACGGAAATTTGTGCAAAAATTTGTGATTTGCAACTTGTGTTTAGATCTGGAGTACAACTCGATGCCGCCGCTGTTCCACTTGGACGATTACGACCACTGCCTGGCAGCGAGAACAAACGAGAGTCTGTACTGCTACGCCACCTTCCAGTTGAGCCCTCTATCTCCCCAAACTCCCAGCAAAATTTGGCAAACAATAACCGTAAGCATTTTATTTGCAAATTGAACTTTGCTTATACCTTCGCGATTTTTTGGCAGGAAGTCATCAGTTTGGAGCGGAACTATCGTCATGATTGGCTGCGGCACGGAATCTGCGTGCAGAAAACGTGTCCGGAAATCGCGGCCGGCGAATTCGCGGCCGGAAATGGAAGCGAAAGGCTTTGGCGCGCACTCTCCAAATGCTACAGCCGGAAGTACCAGGAAGACGGATTGGTTGCCAAAGTGAGGAAGCTCCATTGCGAGACTAGCGACCCCTATTATGAAATCGACACACTTGACGTTATTTACGCGTAAGATTTCTTGCAACCAAAATTTTGCCAAAAGTTTGAAGCTCAATTGCAAACGAACTAGGCGATTTAGAGTGATTTTGCAAAGGCTATCGTCTAGGGAATTTAGTCAACTAGGTTAGAGTCAAAATTCGTTAAAGTAGTGCGAGTGGTTTAGATTTTATCGAGGTAAACGTAGATTAACTACGTTTTGATTGTATGTTGCAAAACTTGAAATTCGCAGCTCATTTCCAAACAAATCTAGCAATTTAAACAAATTTTGCGAAGGCTATCGTCTAGGGAATTTAGTCAACTAGGTTTATGTCAAATTTCATTAATTTATTGCTAGTGGTTTAGATGTTATCAAGGTAAACGTAGCCTGCAGCCGATTCAATTTAATTTAATTTAATAATCCAGCGGTTATTATTTTATAGCGCTTTCATCTTTGCTGTGGTGGTCGCCGTCGTCATCGGAACTATCCACGACATCTTCATTCGCTGCTGCGGCGAAACCACCTCATCCACCAAACAAACCACAGGTAATAACCACCATAGGAGCTAGCACATTCTTGAGCTGTGTTTCTGTTGAAGGTGGTCGCGTCTTGGAAGCCTTCTCCATCATCAAAAACATGGAACGACTGCGCAGCGAGGTGACTGCCGACGACGGCAAGGCTCTCCTGCCCATCCAAGGCGTCCGCGTCATCAACATATTCTTCGTGGTGATGACCCACACCGTCCTGGTCGAGCTGGCCGGTCCCGTCCACAACCCCAAATACACGGAAGATGTAACGACCTCGCCAAAGAACAAACCCGCGATTAACAACCTTTTCATTTCCAGATAACTTTGCGAGGCGCGAATATGTTTTTGGCGAACGGCAGCCTCATCTGCCAGACGTTCCTCATCATCTCCGGCTGGCTGCTCAGCTACAACCTGTGCCTCATCTTCGAGGGGAAGCGACTCAAGCCCAAACATCTCTTCCTAGCCTTCGTCAATCGATATCTAAGGTTATTTTACGCAAATTATATTACTTCGCGATTTTATGCAGTTAATTATAGATGAAGTCGTTTCTAGCGAAAGTTTGCAAATTTCGTCTGTAAAGTGTTCTTAGTTAGAGAGTTAAATCTCGCTTAGTTTGAACCAAAACTGAATTTGCTTTGGAATATTTGCGACGATTTCATTTGTTTGTGAAAGACAGACGGACGTAGTTTTTCGGCTGAAAATTTGCGAGATTGATCCTTAATGCGTAGTGTGAACTTGCTATTAGAAAACTTATTAGCGGATCCTTGCAAATTTCAGTTTCGTTTTAGATTGATGTTTTCCTGGAAGCAATAGTTGGGAGGTTTTTAAAGGAACAAACCGAGGCAGATGAATTACGTAAGGGATCGAATGTGGGAAATCTATTCGGGGCCCGCGTCGTCTCCCTCGCACACACGCGCCGCCCCATCCCGTCGCCCTCTTCGCTCGCGCGACGACTTTCTCCTCTTCATCATATAATCGGGAGAACCAGAAAAAACATTCAAACTATTTATTTACTCGACGATATATATATTCGGCCCGAGTCAGACGTCGAAGGGCGACACAAAACCCACGAGTTTTTCATCTCCCCGGGAAGTTTGCACAGAAAATTGTCAACTCTCAACTCTCATCCGAAGAAAAGTCGGATGAGAGTTGAGAAAAGTCAACTCTCATCCGAAACTACATCATATATAGTAAGTTGAATAAACGACGCTTTAAGGATGAATCCTGCAAATTTTCAGCGCGAAATCTCCGTCCGTCTGTCTGTTACAAAAAGATGAAATAGAGAGACTAGACTAGCTATCGTTAATCCAAAATACGTGAAAATTAGTGGACTAATAAAGGATACCTTACGGAATAAATCTGCAAATTTTTAGCGAAAAATCTCTGTTCGTCTGTCTGTTGTAAGCGATTTTGCTTATGTTGTGTAGTTAGTTTTAGTATGTAGGGTGGACGGTAATGGGGTGTAATAATCAAGAAATTGCGTTTGGGATGAAGTTGGGAATGGTGCTTAGGATTATGTCTAGTTTTGGAGTTACTGGTCATATTTGGTCGTCTACAAATGGGGAATTGACTCGTGTTTGCTATATACTAATTGTGAGATTGTTGGGTAAGGTTGAGGGGATTTACATTTGCGAAATTAAGAAAAGAAACTTTTTGCAAAAATCTGCAAAATTTCAAACTTGAATTTCTCTGAAAATAATTGACGGATTTTGCTAAATATTTCTTGATTTCATTTGGAAAGTGTTTGCGAAAATTTGCTGAAATTTTGAACGAATTTGCATCGACAGTTTCCAAAATATTTGCCAAAATATTTTCCAAAAACTTTGACAAATTTTCGATCCTGCAAGAAAATTGCAAAAGTTTAAACTCCAATTCTACAAAAACAAATCCGCGAATTTTGCTGAAACTTTCTTAAGACGATTTGCAAAACGTCTGCAAACATTTTCTCACATTTGACCAAATTTGCACAGACAGTTTCCAAAATATTGCAAATTTTCCAAAACTTTAACTAAAATTGCAAAATTGATTTGAAAAAATTGAATTTAAAAAAATTGCAAAACCAAAATTCGAAAACCATTTTGCCAATTTCATTACAATTTTAGAAAAATTTGCATCGACATTTTCAAAATATCGCGAATTTTCCAAAACTATTTCGCAAAAACCAATCAACCAATTTTCGCTTCCAACCTTGATTATTGGCCGAAATTTGCAAAACCCTCGAATCGCGTGAACGTGCTACCCGTCGCCTCGCCGCAAATCTCGCCAACGTGCGGCGAAATCTTCGCCGAATTCGCAACGTCTATCGCGTAATCCATCGTGAAGTTCTCCCGCCCCCTGCCTTCCTCCGGAGTCCGGACTGTGCCCGGATTCTTCTGCCGGAGTTTAGACATCGCGTCCGACGAGATGAACGCGTCCTTCGGGAAGTGGAACACAACACACATCACCTGGTATTGGCTCTGATCCCGCTCCTCTTCACCCAGGACCAAAGCCTTCAATATCTGAACTTCCTGCAAAAAATGAGAAAAAAATATGGATTAATAAGATGTGGCAATATTTGCAAAACTGGTTTTTGCAAGTTGATTGCTTTTTCAGTTATTGAGGTATCTACAGATTAACACCTAACCACTTGACATACGTCTCTCAGACCCAAAGTAGCAGTAATTTGCTCACCTGAGACGTATGGCAAGTGGTTCAGGGTAAACTTGGAGCAGGTTAAAGTTTTGGTCAAAATTTGGCTGTAATTGTAAAATTAGTTTTTTAGACGCCTCAAAACTCAATATTTCTCGAGAATGGACTGAGATATCAACTTGAGATTTTAAGTACGTATAGATTGAACATTCTGGAGGATTGTTGCCAATTTTCGCAAAAATCGGTCGAATAGTTTTTGAGATATACTCAATCATCTTTTGTTACTACCGTTGTAAAAAGTTTTTAGACGCCTCAAAACTCAATATTTCTCAAGAACGAATTGAGCTATCCACTTGAAATTTTAGGTACGGATAGATTGAACCTTGGGGAGAATTATTGCCAATTTTCGCCCAAATCGGTCGAATAGTTTGTGAGATATTCACTTGTTAGTGAGACAACTCATTTTTGAAGCTTATTTTTCGCAACTACCGACTACACGCAATATTTCTCGAGAACGAACTAAGGTATCAACTTGGTATTTTAAGCTCGGATAGATTGAATATTTGATAGGATTGCAGCCAACTTTCGCGAAAATCGGTCGTATAGTTTTTGAGATATTCACTTGTTAGTGAGACAACTCATTTATAAGCTTAGCTTTGGCTACCATCGGTATAAAAAGTTTTTAGACGCCTCAAAACAATATTTCTCGAGACAGGACTGAGATATCAACTTGAGATTTTAAGTACGTATAGATTGAACATTCTGGAGGATTGTTGCCAATTTTCGCAAAAATCGGTGGAATAATTTTTGATATATTCACTCGTTTGTGCAATAACTCATTTATGAAGCTTATCTTTGGCTACTACCGTTGTAAAAAGTTTTTAGACGCCTCAAAACTCAATATTTCTCAAGAACGAACTGAAGTATTAACTTGAGATTTTAGGTACGGATAGATTGAACATTGGGGAGAATTGTTACCAATTTTCGCCAAAATCGGTCAAATAGTTTTTGAGATATACACTAATCATCTTTTGTTACTACCGTTGTAAAAAGTTTTTAGACGCCTCAAAACTTAAGATATCTCAAGAACGAATTGAGCAATCAACTTGAGATTTTAAGAACGAATAGATTTAACATTCTGGAGAATTGTTGCCAATTTTCGCGAAAAACGGTCGAAGAGTTTTTGAGATATTTATAGACAAAGTAGGAACAGTTCAATACTTCGGTTCAAAATTTGAGTTTGAAGAGTTTTTTTGACTGTAATTTCAAAATTATGCAAAGCAGGATTTTCAAAATTTGCACGAATATTTTGCAAAGTTGCAGAAATGTGAAATTATTAATTGCAAGTTTCTATCTTGTTTAATTTTTGAGATATTAAAGTCAAACTTGAAACAGACTAAAACTTAGGTCCAAAGTTTGAGTTTGAAGAGTTTTTTGACTGGAACATCAAAATTAGGGCAAGCAGAACTTTCGTGAAAATCGGTCGAATAGCTTTGACTAGTGAAACTTATCTTTGGCTGCTACTGTTGTAAAAAGTTTTTAGACGCTTCAAAACTCAATATTTCTCAAGAACGAACTGAGGTATCAACTTGAGATTTTAGGCACGTATAGATTGAACATTGGAGAGAATTGTTGCCAATTTTCGCCAAAATCGGTGGAATAGTTTTTGAGATATACTCAGTTATCTTTTGTTACTACAGTTGTAAAAAGTTTTTAGACGCCTCAAAACTCAATATTTCTCAAGAACTAACTGAGCCAACAACTTGAGATTTGAAGTACGATTAGATTGAGCATTCCGGAGGATTGTTGCCAATTTTCGCGAAAAACGCTCGAAGAGTTTTTGAGATATTTATAGACAAAGTTGGAACAGTTCAATGCTTCGGTTCAAAATTTGAGTTTGAGAGATTTCTGGCTGTAATTTCAAAATTAGGCGAAGCAGGATTTTCAAAATTTGCACGAATATTTTGCAAAGTTGCAGAAATGTGAAATTATTAATTGCAAGTTTCTATCTTGTTTAATTTTAGAGATATTTAAAGTCAAAGTTGGAATAGAGTAAAACTTAGGTCCAAAGTTTGAGTTTGAAGAGTTTTTTGACTGTAACATCAAAATTAGGCCAAGCAGAACTTTCGTGAAAATCGGTCGAATAGCTTTGACTAGTGAAACTTATCCTTGGCTGCTACTGCTGTAAAAAGTTTTTAGACGCCTCAAAACTCAATATTTCTCAAGAACGAACTGAGTTATCAACTTAAAATTTTAGGTACGGATAGAGTGAGCATTGTGGAGAATTGTTGCCAATTTTCGCCAAAATCGGTCAAATAGTTTTTGAGATATACTCAGTTATCTTTTGTTACTACCGTTGTAAAAAGTTTTTAGACGCCTCAAAACTCAATATTTCTCGAGAACGAACTGAGATATCAACTTGGTATTTTAAGTTCGGATAGATTGAATATTTGGGAGGATTGTTGCCAATTTTCGCGAAAATCGGTCGAATAATTTTTGATATATTCACTCGTTTGTGCAATAACTCATTTATGAAGCTTATCTTGTTGCCAATTTTCGCAAAAATCTGTCGAATAGTTTTTGAGATATACTCAATCATGTTTTGTTACTACCGTTGTAAAAAGTTTTTAGACGCCTCAAAACTCAATATTTCTGAAGAACTAACTGAACCATCAACTTGAGATTTGAAGTACGAATAGATTGAGCATTGTGGAAAATTGTTGCCAATTTTCGCGAAAAACAGTCGAAGAGTTTTTGAGATATTTATAGACAAAGTTGGAACAGACTAAAACTTAGGTCCAAAGTTTGAGTTTGAAGAGCTTTTTGACTGTAACATCAAAATTAGGTCAAGCAGTACTTTCGTGAAAATCGGTCGAATAGCTTTGACTAGTGAAACTTATCTTTGGCTACTACTGTTGTAAAAAGTTTTTAGACGCCTCAAAACTCAATATTTCTCAAGAACGAACTGAGGTATCAACTTGAGATTTTGGGTACGGATAGATTTAACATTCTGGAGAATTGTTGCCAATTTTCGCGAAAAACGGTCGAGGAGTTTTTGAGATATTTATAGACAAAGTTGGAACAATTCAATACCTCGGTTCAAAATTTAAGTTTGAAGAGTTTTTTGGCTATAATTTCAAAATTAGGCAAAGCAGGATTTTCAAAATTTGCACGAATATTTTGCAAAGTTGCAGAAATGTGAAATTATTAATTGCAAGTTTCTATCTTGTTTAATTTTTGAGATATTTAAAGTCAAAGTTGGAACAGACTAAAATTTAGGTCCAAAGTTTGAGTTTTAAGAGTTTTTTGACTCTAACATCAAAATTAGGTCAAGCAGTACTTTCGTGAAAATCGGTCGAATAGCTTTGACTAGTGAAACTTATCTTTGGCTACTACTGTTGTAAAAAGTTTTTAGACGCCTCAAAACTCAATATTTCTCAAGAAGGAACTGAGGTATCAACTTGAGATTTTAGGTACAGGTAGATTGAACATTGCGGAGAATTGTTGCCAATTTTCGCCAAAATCGGTCGAATATTTTTTTAAATATTCACTTGTTAGTGAGACAACTCATTTTTGAATCTTATCTTTCGCAACTACCGACTACACGCATTATTTCTCGAGACAGAAATGAGGTATCAACTTGGTATTTTAAGTTAGCATAGATTGAATATTCGGCAGGATTGTTGCCAATTTTCGCGAAAATCTTTGGCTGTTTTTTTTTAAAATTAGCTTTGACTAATGAAACTTATCTTTGGCTGCTACTGTTGTAAAAAGTTTTTAGAAGCCTCAAAACTCAATATTTCTCAAGAACGAACTGAGGTATCAACTTGAGATTTTAAGCTTGGATAGATTGAATATTTGGGAGGATAGTTGCCAACTTTCGCGAAAATCGGTCGAATAGTTTTTGAGATATTCACTTGTTAGTGAGACAACTCATTTATAAAGCTTAGCTTTGGCTACCACCGTTATAAAAAGTTTTTAGACGCCTCAAAACAATATTTCTCGAGACAGGACTGAGATATCAACTTGAGATTTTAAGTACGTATAGATAGAACATTCTGGAGGATTGTTGCCAATTTTCGCAAAAATCTGACGAATAGTTTTTGAGGTATACTCAGTTATCTTTGGCTACTACCGTTGTAAAACGTTTTTAGACGCCTCAAAACTTAATATTTCTCGAGAACGAAGTGAGATATCAACTTGGAATTTTAAGTTCGGATAGATTGAATTTTTGGGAGGATTGTTGCCAATTTTCGCGAAAATCTGTCGAATAATTTTTGATATATTCACTCGTTTGTGCAATAACTCATTTATGAAGCTTATCTTTGGCTACTACCGTTGTAAAAAGTTTTTAGACGCCTCAAAACTTAATATTTCTCTAGAACTAACTGAGCAATCAACTTGAGATTTAAAGTACGAATAGATTGAACATTCTGGAAATTTGTTGCCAATTTTCGCAAAAATCGGTCGAATACTGTTTGAGATATACTCAGTCATCTTAAGATATCTCAAGAACGAATTGAGCCATCAACTTGAGATTTTAAGTACGAATAGATTTAACATTCCGGAGGATTGTTGCCAATTTTCGCAAAAATCGGTCAAATATTTTTTGAGATATACTCAATCATCTTTTGTTACTACCGTTGTAAATAGTTTTTAGACGCCTCAAAACTTAAGATATCTCAAGAACGAATTGAGCAATCAACTTGAGATTTGAAGTACGAATAGATTGAACATTCTGGAAATTTGTTGCCAATTTTCGCAAAAATCGGTCAAATACTGTTTGAGATATACTCAGTCATCTTTGGTTACTACCGTTGTAAAAAGTTTTTAGACGCCTCAAAACTTAAGATATCTCAAGAACGAATTGAGCAATCAACTTGAGATTTTAAGTACAAATAGATTTAACATTCTGGAGGATTGTTGCCAATTTTCGCAACAATCGGTCAAATATTTTTTGAGATATACTCAATCATCTTTTGTTACTACCGTTGTAAAAAGTTTTTAGACGCCTCAAAAATCAATATTTCTCAAGAACGAACTGAGGTATCAACTTGAGATTTTGGGTACGGATAGATTGAACATTGGGGAGAATTGCTGCCAATTTTCGCCCAAATCGGTCGAATAGTTTGTGAGATATTCACTTGTTAGTGAGACAACTCATTTTTGAAGCTTAACTTTCGCAACAACCGACTACACGCACTATTTCTCGAGAACAAACTAAGATATCAACTTGGTATTTTAAGTTCGGATAGATTGAATATTTGGGAGGATTGTTGCCAATTTTCGCAAAAATCGGTAGAATAATTTTTGAGATATAATCAGTCATCTCTGGTTACTAGCGTTGTAAAACGTTTTTAGACGCCCCAAAACTCAATATTTCTCGAGAACGAACTGAGATATCAACTTGGGATTTTAAGTACAGATAGATTGAATATTCGGGAGGATTGTTGCCAATTTTCGCGAAAATCAGTGAAATAATTTTTGATATATTTACTCGTTTGTGCAATAACTCATTTATAAAGCTTATCTTTGGCTACTACCGTTGTAAAAAGTTTTTAGACGCCTCAAAACTCAATATTTCTCAAGAACTAACTGGGCCATCAACTTGAGATTTGAAGTACGAATAGATTGAGCATTCTGGAGAATTGTTGCCAATTTTCGCGAAAAAACGGGCGAAGAGTTTTTGAGATATTTATAGACAAAGTTGGAACAGTTCAATACTTCGGTTCAAAATTTGAGTTTGTAGAGTTTTTTGGCTGTAATATCAAAATTAGGCAAAGCAGGATTTTCAAAATTTGTACGAATATTTTGCAAAGTTGCAGAAATGTGAAATTATTAATTGAAAGTTTCTATCTTGTTTAATTTTTGAGATATTTAAAGTCAAA
The DNA here is from genome assembly GCA_944588485.1 of Phosphuga atrata. NCBI lineage: Eukaryota > Metazoa > Arthropoda > Insecta > Coleoptera > Silphidae > Phosphuga > Phosphuga atrata. Next base: position 29,732,974 of record OX155906.1, read on the forward strand.
GTTGGAACATACTAAAACTTAGGTCCAAAGTTTGAGTTCGAAGAGTTTTTTCACTGTAACATTAAAATTAGGCCAAGCAGAACTTTCGTGAAAATCGGTCGAATAGCTTTGACTAGTGAAACTTATCTTTGGCTACTACTATTGTAAAAAGTTTTTAGTCGCCTCAAAACTCAATATTTCTCAAGAACGAAATGAGGTATCAACTTGAGATTTTCGGTACGGATAGATTGAACATTGGGGAGAATTGTTGCCAAGTTTCGCCAAAATCAGTCAAATAGTTTTTGAGATATTCACTTGTTAGTGAGACAACTCATTTTTGAAGCTTATCTTTCGCAACTACCGACTACACGCAATATTTCTCGAGAACGAACTGAGGTATCAACTTGGTATTTTAAGTTCGGATAGATTGAATATTCGGCAGGATTGTTGCCAATTTTCGCGAAAATCGGTCGAATAGTTTTTGAGATATTCACTTGTTAGTGAACCAACTCATTTTTTAAGCTTATTTTTCGCAACTACCGACTACACGCATTATTTCTCGAGAACGAACTGAGGTATCAACTTGGTATTTTAAGATCGCATAGATTGAATATTCGGCAGGATTGTTGCCAATTTTCGCGAAAATCCGTCGAATAGTTTTTGATATATTCACTTGTTAGTGAGACAACTCATTTATGAAGCTTATCTTTGGCCAACATCGTTATAAAAAGTTTTTAGACGCCTCAAAACTCAATATTTCTCAAGAACGAACTGAGGTATCAACTTGAGATTTTAGGTGCAGATAGATTGAACATTGGGGAGAATTGTTGCCAATTTTCGCCAAAATCGGTCAAATAGTTTTTGAGATATTCACTTGTTAGTGAGACAACTCATTTTTGAAGCTTATCTTTCGCAACTACCGACTACACGCAATATTTCTCGAGAACGAACTGAGGTATCAACTTGGTATTTTAAGTTCGGATAGATTGAATATTCGGCAGGATTGTTGCCAATTTTCGCGAAAATCCGTCGAATAGTTTCTGATATATTCACTTGTTAGTGAGACAACTCATTTATGAAGCTTATCTTTGGCCAACATCGTTATAAAAAGTTTTTAGACGCCTCAAAACTCAATATTTCTCAAGAACGAACTGAGGTATCAACTTGAGATTTTAGGTGCAGATAGATTGAACATTGAGGAGAATTGTTGCCAATTTTTGCGAAAATCGGTCGAATAGTTTTTGAGATATTCAGTTGTTAGTGAGACAACTCATTTATGAAGCTTATCTTTGGCTATCACCACTTTAGCTAGGTTTTTGCTTTTATTGAATTAGCGCAAGCGGTTAAGCAGTTATTAGCGACAACTAATTTTTTGCAAATTGTTTCGGTTTGCAGATTGTTGCCGATTATGCTGCTGAGCATAGGATTTAGCGCCACTTGGCTCCGGCACGCCGGACGGGGCCCAGTATGGAACCATGTGGTCGGTGACGAATTCGCCAACTGTCGTAAGAACGGATGGTTGAACCTCCTCTTCCTCAACAACTACATCGATCCCGGACACATGGTTAGATTAGCAAAGTTATTTTGCGCAAAGTGTTTTGCAATTTGCAATGTTTGCAGTGTTTGCAACAGACCTGGTACATGGCGTCCGATAGCCAGACCTTCATCTTGGGTCTGTTCATCATGTACTTCGTGGTGAACCGTCCGGAATTGGCGAAGAAACTTTTTGCGTTCTTCATCGTTTTCGGCATGACCGTCACTTTCGCGGAAGTCTACTACATGGACTACGACATCGTCTTCCGCAGCTACTCCGAGTAAATGCGCTAAAAAACTTTTTGCCAAAATTTCGCAATGACTTTGTTTTTTTTGCAGAACCTTCTACACCGTTTACTTGGAGCTGGAGGAGTGGCTGAGAATCTTCTCGCCTGGACACCACCACATCTCCTGCTACGTCCAAGGACTCGCCTGCGGATTCTTCTTCTACAAATTCCGCAAGGAAAATCGCGAGTTTCTCACCACCAAGGTGAACTTTTGCAAAACTTGCTCAATTCTGAACAGATTCGTAATCAAAGTTTCTCAGGATTCCCACAAGGTTCCACCATATAACCTTTAATACAAAGACTTGCTTGTTGTAGATTTGCTAATTTCTCGAGACCCAGAGATATTTTAACGAATCTTTCAAAATTTGCAAGTCTTCCAAACCCTAAATGACCAAATTTTGTTACGTTATCTAGCCTGCTTTCAATTTTATCAGGTTATTACTCATTTTGTGCATCAACCTCCATTTCAGACAAACCAAGCTAGGAAGACAATTTTTGCAAAGGCTATCGTACAAATAACTTAACGAGCTAGGTTTTTGTAAAATTTCAGCGATCTACTCCAAGTGGTTTAGATGTTATCGACCCAAATCTAGACTATCTAATTTTTAGGGCAGAATTTTGCGAAATTCGCACCTTAATTCCACACAAACCACGCAATTTTTATAAAATTTTGAAAAGGCAGTTGTCTACATAATTTAATTAACCAGCGATTGCCACTAGATATAATGCGAGGTTCCCACAGGTTTTCACACTGTCACCAATTAAACCCAAAACTTTACAGGACCTAAAGCCTAAACCTCCCACAGCCATTGTAAACGCCTCAACCTAATCTAACCCTCCACCTAAGCTAACGCCCCCAAATATTCTCAATTTCAGTTCGCTACAGCTCTATGGTTCGTCTACATCTGGGTCGTACCGATCTTCACCATCCTGATAGCCACCGCATTCTACCAAGAAGGCTTTGAAACCACCAGGTAAATCCGTCACAATCTTCTGGGTCGATAGCCTTGATTGTCGCATGTTTCCAGATTCTGGGCGGCGTTCTACCACGCGATTTCCCGCTACAGTTTCGGGCTGCCGATCAGTGTAGCCCTCTTCGCCTTCTCCATGGGCAAAGGAGGTCAGTAGAGTAAAGCCGTACTAGACTAACTCAAACTAGATTAGATTAGCTCAAAATTAGCGAAAACCGCGTTTAATTAGCCGCAGTAATAAGCTAGTTATAACCATTTAAACTTATTCCTAGCGGTTATGGACTAGCTACACTAATACCTCAGCTACAAAACGGATTAGCGAATAGAAATAAACGAACTTGGTCTTAGTCTAACTGCAACTAATCTAGACATGATACCAATTTAGAATTGTTCCCCTAATTGCACTAATTATTAAGTTGCAGACAGACAAAGTTACAACACATCTAAACTTAATCAACAACCCATTTTTTGTTCTGGATGAGCGATAAATTGAAGATATTAGATTAAGTATTAGACTTCGACTAACAAACCTAGTCATAAATTAAAGATAAATAAACGCGGAATCAAATAAGACGAACTAAATTATTGCAGCTAGTACAGTTTGTAAGATATATGCTTGTAAAGTTATCATTAGCGTTTTTAGACTAGTTTTAGTAATATTAAGTTTGCGACTAAATTATTAGATTTAGCAATAAACAGTTAGCTTTATATTAAAGCTAAGATATCTTGGAACAAAACGAGATTAATCCCATTAATAAGTCTAGCGCGGTTTTGGAGATATCAAGGCTTGAAGGTACAAACAATAACATTTCGAAAAACAGATTTTTTTTGTTGCGTTTGCGACTAAATTTATGATTTTGCGGTTGAAGCATTAGACCTAGAAGCGTTCAAGTAGGTTTGTATTAAAGCTGAATAAACGTGGAATCGCGTGAAACTAACTCGCTTGGATTAACTTGTCGCGTTCGTGAGATATCGACTTGTAAAATAAGCAGTAGCGTTTTTAGACTAGTCCGAGTAAAAAGCGATAATTCGACTGAACTAGTAGATTTAGGAAACTGTAATTAGGCTTAAATCAAAGCTAAAATATCAAGGATTAGGAGAAGATCAATTATATTAATCTAGTTAGTCTAGTTCTTGAAATGACAAGGTTTGAACTTGTGTTTTCGTTTCAGGCGTGTTGCGGGAGTTTTGTATGTGGGCGCCGTTCCAGGTGCTGGGAAGGCTGTCGTTCAGCGTCTATCTAACACACGTAGCCTCGATGAGGATTCGACGAGGCGCCGCTCGATTGCCCTCATACGTCTCCGATTACAATTTTGTAAGACACAGAAATGTTAAATTTGACAAACAAATGTGATATCTATCAAATTTGACAGACAAATGTGATATCTGTCAAATTTGATAAACTGATGTGATATCTGTCAAATTTGATAAACTAATGTGATATCTGTCAAATTTGACAAACAAATGTGATGTCTGTCAAATTTGACAAACAAATGTGATATCTGTCAAATTTGGCAAACAAAGGTGATATCTGTCAAATTTAACAAACAAATGTGATATCTGTCAAATTTGACAAACAAATGAGATATCTGTCAAATTTGATCAGCGCCGTTGTTTGGATTTGGAGGCCCCGGGCATATATATTGAGGTGGGGCCCCCAGTAAATAAAATACGGCGAGTTTGGGCGGGCGTCGCGACGGTTGCAAACGACGCAGCGCGATGCCGCTTGCAGTAGAAGATGAAACGTTCAATTCCCTGCGGGAATCGTGCGAAACCGTTCCCGCAGAGCGCAAGTTGGCGGTTCCGTGGGACTTTTCCTGGATGTCCAAAAAACGTCATTTTATCTTGGCCGCAATCGAGATTAAACTCCCAAACAAACTAAAAGGTTCTATGGCCGATCGAACGGCACCGGTCCGGTTCCGATCCGTCAATTGGTTCCGAAGTGCTATGTACCCCCGCAAAACGCCTCTGGTTTTTCTCACTTTTTGCGCATTTTTCTCTTCAAACTGCCGCAGATTCGCAAAAAGTCATCGCAGTTTAAAAGTTTCTTGCCGGAATGGTTGCGCGCGAGTGTTCTGAAGAGAACGAACCCAACCGGCGACCTGGAGCCCATCAAATAAGTCCTGGGCGTCCGTGGAAGTGATTGCAGAATCGGCAAAAAAATAATTTATTTGCTCATGCACCAGGTAAGCGGGACGTCTCAGGACGGCGAGCGAGAGCTCTAAAAACGTGGCCCGGTGGCGGCTAGAGTATTCGGGAAAAAAATTGGGTTCCGACCAAAAATGCGCCTCAAAAGTAAAATATCGTGATTTTAGTTTTCGGTCTGGTGCGTCCGAACCTGGGGGAGTTGAGTCGCGAGAACGGCACCGCTCGACGGGGATCTCGGTTCTACACCGGAAAAATGTACATTCCCGTTTTGCACCGCCGCCGTCGCTTCCGTCGGGCCGTTTCCGCAAAAACCACGATTTTAGGGTGTGTTTTGGATCCCCGGAGGGGCGCGGCAGGACGGAAGAAGAAACTTGGGGACGCACAACGTGCGGACGGACATTCACAGTTAAGTCATCGAAGACGCGCGGTTAAAATACCCAAGATCTGCCGCCTCCGACGGCATTAAAATGTCAAATTTGAGCTTTTTAAAACCCACGTGGTACGGTCACCCCTTGTGAAATTCGCGAAACGCCACACGTCAGTCATCTCAGTATCGAGCTGCAGCCACTGTGGGGGCCCCCTAGTCCGTGGGCCCCGGGCATTCGCCCGATTGACCGACGCTAGGACGCTACTGAAATTGATAAACAAATGATATATCTTTCAAATTTGATAAACAAATGAGATATCTGTCAAATTTGACAAACAAATGTGATATCTGTCAAATTTGTCAAACAAATGTGATGTTTGTCAAATTTGATAAACAAATGTGATATCTGTCAAATTTGTCAAACAAATGTGATGTTTGTCAAATTTTACAAACAAATGTGATATCTGTCAAATTTGATAAACAAATGAGATATCTATCAAATTTGATAGATACTTGTTTTTTACAAGTGTATTAATTATTGTCATTTTTTTTTTGGCAGATTGTTGCAATAGTAGGTGACATTTGCGTGAGTTTTGTGATCGGTCTGTTCGTCTGTTTGTTGGTGGAGATGCCGACGACGGCGTTGCAGAAGATCTTGCTGACGCCCACCAACAAGATGGAAGAGAGGGCCAAGGAAAAAGTCAAGTAGTGTCAAACCGGGTTGATAGCCAAGGTGTGTGGGGTGTATCGCAATTAGCAGCAGTGTCATCTATCATATTTGACAGTGCACGAGTTGTCAACTTTGACAGATGGAGGTTTAAATTGAGGTTTAGTTTAGAATAATTTCAGAGAGGTTTGACAATAAATTGTTGTCAAAATGTATTTGTCAAATTTGTGCGGTTAATTATTGTTAGATATAACAGTGGATTGTCAGATTTGACGGTTATTACTAAATTTGACAGGTGGAATAAAGAAATTTGATTTATTGTTTTAATGATTTTGTTGTTTTATTAAAGTCGGAATTGACTGTCGGCTGTTGTCACGTCTGACAATGAAAATTCAGATTTGACAGTTAATTGAGGTGGACAGATATGTTTAGTTTAGTTATGATGATAGTTAATTAAACTCTGACTTGTTGTTTGACAACTAATCATTGTTAAATTTAAACCAGCAATTGTCAAATTTTTACCAGTTGCCTATTGTTAACTATGACAGTAGATTGTCAAGTTTGACAGTTAATTATTAATAGAAGTTTGAAGGTTAATATATACGAAGATATAACAGCATTCGTCATACTCAATCTTGAAACGTCGATTGTTATCTAAGTGTTAATCCTACATAGACGTATTATATATCATTTTAAAGCTAATTTAATCTAGTTTAAGTACGTTTTTAATTCATTCAAATATTGTTAATACTTTCGAAGTTATAAAGCATTTGGTATACTCAATCTTCAAACGGCGATTGTCATTTAAGCATTAAAACTACATATTTTCAATCCATTTAATGCTGCCAACCTTGTTCAATAAAAACCCTAGAATCGATCTGTCTAGGCGAGATTTATCCATCTGCGACTACGACTATATGATTTCCAAAAAGCTTTTCAAAATCTCTTTGCTCACGCGTTACGGGCGAGTTTTAGCGAGTGAGTTTTAGTTTCAGAGAGAAAAAAAGTTTTTTTTTCTCTCTGTTTTTTATTATGTTTTTTTTTTGTTGCCACCTGCTGGTGTGGAACATTTTCGCGCCAAAACTGATTTTCGAATTTCTGGGGTTTTTCGCGTAGTTGGCAGGCGTGGGGCTGGGCTACGCCTACTTTGCGCGTGTCAATGGACCTCAATAAAGACACTCCGCAAGGAAAATTGAAACATAAAAAACTCGCAATTTTTTTGCAATCAGTGCCAAATTTGTTTTACTAGTCTAACTGTAATTTAATATATAAATTATTTGAAATAAATTCTATTCCTGTCTTGTCTATTTAATCTTCTCCAGCTTGGTTTAGTCTTGTTCAAGTTAGCTCCCTCTTGCCAAACTTGTCTAGTCTTGTCCAAAATCGTCCAGTCTTGTCCAACTTGGTTGAGTCTTGCTGAATCCATCTCAGTATTGTCCAGTCTTGCCCAAACTCGTTCAGTGTTATCACAAATCGGCCAGTCTTGTCCAATCTTGTTGAGCTTTGTCCAAACTTGTCTAGTGTTGTCCAACTTGGTCCAGTCTTGTTCAATCTAGCTCAGTGTTGTCCAAACTTGTCTCGTCTTGTCCAAAATCATCCAGTCTTGTCTATTTAGTCTTGTCCAGCTTGGTTCAGTCTTGTTCAAGATAGCTCAGTCTGCCAAACTTGTCTGGGCTTGTCCAAAATCGTCCAGTCTTGTCCAACTTGGTTCAGTCTTGCTGAATTCATCTCAGTCTTGTCCAAATTCGTTCAGTGTTATCCCAAGTCGTCCAGTCTTGTCCAATCTTGTCGAGCCTTCTCCAAACTTGTCTAGTGTTATCCAACTTGGTTCAGTCTTGTTCAATCTTTTCTTGCTCAGTCTTGTCCAAACTTGTCTCGTCTTGTCCAAAATCATCCAGTCTTGTCTATTTAGTCTTGTCCAGCTTGGTTCAGTCTTGTTCAAGATAGCTCAGTCTGCCAAACTTGTCTGGGCTTGTCCAAAATCGTCCAGTCTTGTCCAACTTGGTTCAGTCTTGCTGAATTTATCTCAGTCTTGTCCAAATTCGTTCAGTGTTATCCCAAGTCGTCCAGTCTTGTCCAATCTTGTCGAGCCTTCTCCAAACTTGTCTAGTGTTATCCAACTTGGTCCAGTCTTGTTCAATCTAGCTCAGTGTTGTCCAAACTTGTCTCGTCTTGTCCAAAATCATCCAGTCTTGTCTATCTAGTCTTGTCCAGCTTGGTTCAGTCTTGTTCAAGATAGCTCAGTCTGCCAAACTTGTCTGGGCTTGTCCAAAATCGTCCAGTCTTGTCCAACTTGGTTCAGTCTTGCTGAATTTATCTCAGTCTTGTCCAAATTCGTTCAGTGTTATCCCAAGTCGTCCAGTCTTGTCCAATCTTGTCGAGCCTTCTCCAAACTTGTCTAGTGTTATCCAACTTGGTTTAGTCTTGTTCAATCTAGCTCAGTCTTGTCCAAACGTGTCTCGTCTTGTCCAAAATCATCCAGTCTTGTCTATTTAGTCTTGTCCAGCTTGGTTCAGTCTTGTTCAAGATAGCTCAGTCTGCCAAACTTGTCTGGGCTTGTCCAAAATCGCCCAGTCTTGTCCAACTTGGTTCAGTCTTGCTGAATTTATCTCAGTCTTGTCCAAATTCGTTCAGTGTTATCCCAAGTCGTTCAGTCTTGTCCAATCTTGTCGAGCTTTGTCCAAACTTGTCTAGTGTTGTCCAACTTGGTCCAGTCTTGTTCAATCTAGCTCAGTCTTGTCCAAACGTGTCTCGTCTTGTCCAAAATCATCCAGTCTTGTCTATCTAGTCTTGTCCAACTTGGTTCAGTCTTGTTCAAGATAGCTCAGTCTGCCAAACTTGTCTGGGCTTGTCCAAAATCGTCCAGTCTTGTCCAACTTGGTTCAGTCTTGCTGAATTTATCTCAGTCTTGTCCAAATTCGTTCAGTGTTATCCCAAGTCGTCCAGTCTTGTCCAATCTTGTCGAGCCTTCTCCAAACTTGTCTAGTGTTATCCAACTTGGTTCAGTCTTGTTCAATCTAGCTCAGTCTTGTCCAAACGTGTCTCGTCTTGTCCAAAATCATCCAGTCTTGTCTATTTAGTCTTGTCCAGCTTGGTTCAGTCTTGTTCAAGATAGCTCAGTCTGCCAAATTTGTCTGGGCTTGTCCAAAATTGTCCAGTCTTGTCCAACTTGGTTCAGTCTTGCTGAATTTATCTCAGTCTTTTCCAAATTCGTTCAGTGTTATCCCAAGTCGTCCAGTCTTGTCCAATCTTGTCGAGCCTTCTCCAAACTTGTCTAGTGTTATCCAACTTGGTCCAGTCTTGTTCAATCTAGCTCAGTGTTGTCCAAACTTGTCTCGTCTTGTCCAAAATCATCCAGTCTTGTCTATTTAGTCTTGTCCAGCTTGGTTCAGTCTTGTTCAAGATAGCTCAGTCTGCCAAACTTGTCTGGGCTTGTCCAAAATCGTCCAGTCTTGTCCAACTTGGTTCAGTCTTGCTGAATTTATCTCAGTCTTGTCCAAATTCGTCCAGTGTTATCCCAAGTCGTCCAGTTTTATCGAGCCTTCTCCAAACTTGTCTAGTGTTGTCCAACTTGGTTCAGTCTTGTTCAATCTAGCTCAGTCTTGTCCAAACTTGTCTCGTCTTGTCCAAAATCATCCAGTCTTGTCTATTTAGTCTTGTCCAGCTTGGTTCAGTCTTGTTCAAGATAGCTCAGACTGCCAAACTTGTCTGGGCTTATCCAAAATCGTCCAGTCTTGTCCAACTTGGTTCAGTCTTGCTGAATTTATCTCAGTCTTGTCCAAATTCGTCCAGTGTTATCCCAAGTCGTCCAGTTTTATCGAGCCTTCTCCAAACTTGTCTAGTGTTGTCCAACTTGGTTCAGTCTTGTTCAATCTAGCTCAGTCTTGTCCAAACTTGTCTCGTCTTGTCCAAAATCATCCAGTCTTGTCTATTTAGTCTTGTCCAGCTTGGTTCAGTCTTGTTCAAGATAGCTCAGTCTGCCAAACTTGTCTGGGCTTGTCCAAAATCGTCCAGTCTTGTCCAACTTGGTTCAGTCTTGCTGAATTTATCTCAGTCTTGTCCAAATTCGTTCAGTGTTATCCCAAGTCCTCCAGTCTTGTCCAATCTTGTCGAGCCTTCTCCAAACTTGTCTAGTGTTATCCAACTTGGTTCAGTCTTGTTCATTCTAGCTCAGTCTTATCCAAACTTGTCTCGTCTTGTCCAAAATCATCCAGTCTTGTCTATTTAGTCTTGTCCAGCTTGGTTCAGTCTTGTTCAAGATAGCTCAGTCTGCCAAACTTGTCTGGGCTTGTCCAAAATCGTCCAGTCTTGTCCAACTTGGTTCAGTCTTGCTGAATTTATCTCAGTCTTGTCCAAATTCGTTCAGTGTTATCCCAAGTCGTCCAGTCTTGTCCAATCTTGACGAGCCTTCTCCAAACTTGTCTAGTGTTATCCAACTTGGTTCAGTCTTGTTTAATCTAGCTCAGTCTTGTCCAAACGTGTCTCGTCTTGTCCAAAATCATCCAGTCTTGTCCAACTTGGTTCAGTCTTGTTCAAGTTAGCTCAGTCTTGCCACACTTGTCTAGTTTTGTCCAAAATCATACAGTCTTGTCCAACTTGGCACAGTCTTGCTGTATCTATCTCAGTCTTGTCCAAACTTGTCCAAAATCGTCCAGTCTTGTCTATCTAGTTTTGTTCAACTTGGTTCAGCCATGTTCAATCAAGCGCCTTGTCCAAACTTGTCTAGTCTTGTCCAAAATCGTTAAGTCTTGTCCAACTTGGTCCTCCAAACGTGTCTAGAGTTATCTAGTCTTGTCTAACTTGGTTTAATCTTGCTCAATTTGGCTCACACTTGTCCAATCTTGTCCAAGCTATTCTTGTTGAATCTAGCTAAGTCTTGTCCAGTTGTCTCTGATCCTGTGTAGTCTTATCTAGCCGTGGCTAGTCTTATCTATAGCTAGTCTAGTCCAGTCCCTGTTTATTCTAGCCTTGTCTAGTCTTGTTAAGTCTTGTATAATCTTGTCTTGATATAGAATTATAGATAACATCCAAAATACATTAATTTGCGTAATTTTTGTCCTCTAGGATTTTTTTTTGTAAACTTGACAACGCCGCATTTTTCCTTAGTTTTTTCGCGATAACTTGGAAACTAATGCGAATTTTAGAAATTCGCTCGGATAAAAGTTGTTCGGAATGCGAAATCCTATTTTTTGTGTATTTTTAATCTTCTAGGTTTTTCTATGTAAACTTGACAACGCCGCATTTTCCCTTAGTTTTTTCGCGATAACTTGGAAACTAGTGCGAATTTTAGAAATTCGTTCGGATGAAAGTTGTTCGGAATGCGAATTTCGACAAGGCAAGACATTCAACAAGGAAAATTGAAACAAAAAAAAGTCGCAATTGTTTTTGGCAATCAGCGCCAAATTTGTTTTATTAGTCTAACTATAATTTAATATATAAATTATTTGAAATAAACTCGTTTTTGCGTATTTTTAATCCTCTAGGATTTTTTTTGTAAACTTGACAACGCCGCATTTCTCTTTAGTTTTTTCGTGATAACTTGGAAACTAGTGCGAATTTTAGAAATTCGTTAGGATGAGAGTTGTTCGGAATGCCAAATTCTATTTTGTGCGTATTTTAAATCCTCTAGGATTTTTTTTTGTAAACTTGACAATGCCGCGTTTTCTTTCGTTTTTTCGCGATAACTTGGAAAGTAGTGCGAATTTTAGAAATTCGTTCGGATGCAAGTTGTTCGGAATACGAAATTCTATTTTTTGTGTATTTTTTGTTCTCTTGGAATTTTTTTTTGTAAACTTGACAACGTCGCATTTTCTTTAGATTTTTCTCGATAACTTTTAAACTAGTGCGAATTTTAAAAATTCGTTCGAATGAAAGTTGTGCGGAATACGAAAATCTATTAGGGCATGTTTTTATTTTGCAAAAATGTTTGCTGTTTATTGTGAAAATTTAAGATATCGTGCGTTTTTTTTGTGTTTTTTCGCCAATAACTCGAAAACTAACTAGATTCTTTAAAAACTTTTCAAATACAACTTATTCCTTGTGAAATTTGCTACGAAAACACGTTGTAAGATTTTTTTTGTCAAAAAGGCTATAGTGCGTGAAAATGCAACGGAAACATTTTTTTTTTTTGGCAATTATTTCGAAAACTAAGCAAAATTTCGAAAAACGTTTTGAACAAAACTTGTTCCAGAATACGAAAATGTACGAGGAAATTTCCCACAAGAAACGTTCAGTCCACAGATCAAGAAAAAACAAAACAACTACAAAACTTACTTTTGCACGCAAATATTGCGAATTTATGCTCTTTGTGCATTTTGGTAGGAGAAGAGATGCCGAGCATATAAAACTGCCGCCGTCTCCGTTTATCCAATCTCATTTAATCCAGCAGCAAACAAAAATTAAAAACCAGTTTTCGCGGAAAATTCGCACAGATGGACCTGTCGAGGATCTTCCTAATCTGCTCCTGGCTCACTTTTGTCCACACCAAACCCCTAAAGGTCTTCAACAATGTCACAGGCAAGTCAAACTACCTACAAGAAAACTTGCGTTTTAGAATAATTTGCAAATAATATTCGCTAAATATTAAAAGTGTTTTGCGTAGGTTTTTGCATCCTCTACAAGTTTTATTTGCAACTTTTTTTGATCCCATCCGTCGTTTTCGTGTAATTCGCGAAAAACAACAAGATGTTTAAAAAATTTAAACTGACTTTGCTCGAACGCATTAGAGTTTTGCAACAAAATACGCGAAAACACTTTTTAGCTCTTTCAATTCTTTGCAAGTTTTATTTGAAACTTTTTTTGATTGCGTTCGCCGATTTCGAGTTATTAGCCAAAAACGACACGGTGTTTCAAATCACAATTAAAATCGAAATTTTGACTTTGGTCGGTCCTAGCGAAGTTTCGCACAAAAATTCGCAAAAATGCCGAGATAACTTTTTTGCAGGATTTTCAATTCTCTGCAAGTTTTGTATGAAACTTTTTTTAATCGCGTCCGTAGCTTTTGACTTATTCGCGAAAAACGATAAGGTGGTTCAAACTGAAATCTAAATTTTGTCTTTGCTCAGTCGCAGTCAAGTTTCCCACAAAAATTCGCAAAAATACCAAGACAACTTTTTTGTAGCTCTTTCAATTCTTTGCAAGTTTTATTTAAAACTTTTTTGGATTGCATTCGCCGATTTCGAGTTATTAGCCAAAAACGGCAAGGTGTTTCAAATCACAATTAAAATCGAAATTTTGACTTTGGTCGGTCCTAGCGAAGTTTCGCACAAAAATTCGCACAAATGCCGAGATAACTTTTTTGCAGGATTTTCAATTCTCTGCAAGTTTTCTATGAAACTTTTTTTAATGGCGGCCGTAGCTTTTGAGTTATTCGCGAAAAATGATAAGGTGGTTCTAACTTAAATTAAAATCGAAATTTCGACTTTGCTCGGTCGCAGTGGCGTTACGCACAAAAATTCGCAAAAACACCAAGTAAACTTTTTAGTAGCTTTTTCAATTCTCTGCAAGTTTCATTTGAAACTTTTTTTCATCCCATTCGCGATTTTTGAGTTATTCGCGAAAAATTACAAAGCGTTTCAAAGCAAGACTTAAATCGAAACTTTGACTTTGAATGCTTGCAGTGAAGTTACGCACACAAATTCGCAAAAACGCTTACATACATTTTTGGTAGATTTTCAATTCTCTGCAAGTTTTATTTGAAACTTTTTTTTATTGCGTTCGCCGATTTCGAGTTATTAGCCAAAAACGACAAGGCGTTTCAAATCAAAATTAAAATCGAAATTTTGACTTTGAACGCTCGCAGTGGCGTTACGCACAAAAATTCGCAAAAACACCAAGTAAACTTTTTAGTAGCTTTTTCAATTCTCTGCAAGTTTTATTTGAAACTTTTTTTCATCCCATTCGCGATTTTCGAGTTATTCGCGAAAAATTACAAAGCGTTTCAAAGCAAGACTTAAATCGAAACTTTGACTTTGAATGGCTTGCAGTGAAGTTACGCACACAAATTCGCAAAAACGCTTACTTACATTTTTGGTAGTTTTTCAATTCTCTGCAAGTTTTATTTGAAACTTTTTTTTATCCCATTCGAAATTTTCGAGTTATTCGCGAAAAACTACAAGGCGTTTCAAAACAGGAGTTAAATCGAAACTTTGACTTTGAACGCTCTCAGTGCAGTTACGCACAAAAATTCGCAAAAACACCAAGATAACTTTTTGGTAGTTTTTTCAATTTTCTGCAAGTTTTATTTGAAACTTTTTTCGATCCCATTTGCGATTTTCGAGTTATTCGCCAAAAATTACAAGACGTTTCAAAGCAAGACTCAAACCGAAACTTTGACTTTGAACGCTCGCAGCGAGGTTACGCACAAAAATTCGCAAAAACGCTAAGATAACTATTTGGTAGATTTTTCAATTCTCTGCAAGTTTTATTTGAAACTTTTTTTAATTCCATGCGCGACTTTCGAGTTATTCGCGAAAAATTACAAAGCGTTTCAAAGCAAGACTTAAATCAAAACTTTGATTTTGAAAGCTCGCAGCAAAGTTACGCAGAAAAATTCGCAAAAACACCAAGACAACTTTTTGGTAGTTTTTTCAATTCTCTGCAAGTTATATTTGAAACATTTTTTGATTCCATTCGCAATTTTTGAGTTATTCGCGAAAAATTACAAGGTGTTTCAAAGCAAGACTTAAATCGATACTTTGACTTTGAACGCTCGCAGCAAAGTTACGCACAAAAATTCGCAAAAACACTAAGACAACTTTTTGGTAGTTTTTTCAATTCTCTGCAAGTTTTATTTGAAACATTTTTTGATTCCATTCGCAATTTTCGAGTTATTCGCGAAAAATTACAAGGCGCCCAAAGCATGACTTAAATCGAAACTTTGAACGCTCCTAGTGGAGTTACGCACAAAAATTCGCAAAAACACCAAAATCACTTTTTGGTAGACTTTTCAATTCTCTACAAGTTTTATTGGAAACTTTTTTTGATTCCATTCGCAATTTCCGAGTTATACGCAAAAAATTACAAGGCGTTTCAAAGCAAGACTTAAATCGAAACTTTGACTTTGAACGCCTCTAGTGGAGTTACGCACAAAAATTCGCAAAAACACTAAGATAAATTTTTGGTAGATTTTTGAATTCTCTGCAGTTTTATTTAAAACTTTTTTTGATCCCATTCGCGATTTTTGAGTTATTCGCGAAAAATTACAAGGCGTTTCAAAGCAAGACTTAAATCGAAACTTTGACTTTGAACGCCTCTAGTGGAGTTACGCACAAAAATTCGCAAAAACACCAAGATAAATTTTTGGTAGATTTTTAAATTCTCTGCAAGTTTTATTTAAAACTTTTTTTGATCCCATTCGCGATTTTGGAGTTATTCGCGAAAAATTACAAGGCGTTTCAAAGCAAGACTTAAATCGAAACTTTGACTTTGAACGCCTCTAGTGGAGTTACGCACAAAAATTCGCAAAAACACCAAGATAAATTTTTGGTAGATTTTTAAATTCTCTGCAAGTTTTATTTAAAACTTTTTTTGATCCCATTCGCGATTTTTGAGTTATTCGCGAAAAATTACGAGGCGTTTCAAAGCAAGACTTAACCGAAACTTTGACTTTGAATGCTCGCAGCGAAGTTACGCACAAAAATTCGCAAAAACGCTAAGATAACTTTTTGGTAGATTTTTCAATTCTCTACAAGTTTTGTGTGAAACTTTTTTTAAGCGCGTCCGTAGCTTTTGAGTTATTCGCGAAAAATGATGAGGTGGTTCTAACTTAAATTAAAATCGAAATTTCGACTTTCGAACGCTCGCAGCGAAGTTACGCATAAAAATTCGCAAAAATACCAAGACAACTTTTTTGTAGCTCCTTCAATTCTTTGCAAGTTCTATTTGAAACTTTTTTTGATTGCGTTCGCCGATTTCGAGTTATTAGCCAAAAACAACAAGGCGTTTCAAATCAAAATTAAAATCGAAATTTTGACTTTGAACGCTCGCAGTGGCGTTACGCACAAAAATTCGCAAAAACACCAAGTAAACTTTTTAGTAGCTTTTTCAATTCTCTGCAAGTTTTATTTGAAACTTTTTTTTATCCCATTCGCGATTTTCGAGTTATTTGCGAAAAATTACAAGGCGTTTCAAAGCAAGACTTAAATCGAAACATTTACTTTGAACGCTCGCAGCGAAGTTACGCACAAAAATTCGCAAAAACGCTGGGATAAATTTTTGGTAGATTTTTCAATTCTCTGCAAGTTTTATTTGAAACTTTTTTTGATCCCATTCGCGATTTTCGAGTTATTCGCGAAAATCTACAAGGCGTTCAAAACAAGACATAAATCGAAACTTTGAACGCTCGCAGTGCAGTTTCGCACAAAAATTCGCAAAAAGACCAAGACAACTTTTTTGTAGGATTTTCAATTCTCTGCAACTTTTGTATGAAATTTTTTTAAATCCCGTCCGTAGCTTTTGAGTTATTCGCGAAAAATTATAAGGTGGTTCAAACTAAAATTAAAATCGAAATACTGACTTTGGTCGCTCGTAGTCAAGTTTCGCACAAAAATTCGCAAAAATACCAAGACAACTTTTTGTAGCTCTTTCAATTCTTTGCAAGTTTTATTTGAAACTTTTTTTGATTTCGTTAGCCGATTTCGAGTTATTAGCCAAAAACGACAAGGTGTTTCAAATCAAAATTAAAATCTAAATTTTGACTTTGGTCGGTCCCTGCGAAGTTTCGCACAAAAATACAAAGACAACTTTTTGCATGATTTTCAATTCTCTGCAAGTTTTGTATGAAACTTTTTTTAATATCACGTTATTCGCGAAAAACGACAAATAAAACTAAAATTAAAATATGTAAATTAAAATATGCATTTCAATTTCACAAAAACATCGAGACAATTTTTTTGTAGATTTTTCAATTCTCTGCAAGTTTTATTTGAAACTTTTTTTGATCCCATTCGCGATTTTCGAGCTATTCGCGAAAAATTACAAGGCGTTTCAAAGCAAGACTTAAATCGAAACTTTTACTTTGAACGCTCGCAGCGAAGTTACGCACAAAAATTCTCAAAAACGCTAAGATAACTTTTTTGTAGTATTTTAAATTCTCTGCAAGTTGTATTTGAAACTTTTTTTGATACCATTCGCGATTTTCGAGTTATTCGCGAAAAACTATAAGGCGTTTCAAATCAAGACTTTAATCAAAACTTTGATTTTTGAACGCTCGCAGCGAGGTTACGCACAAAAATTCTCAAAAAAGCTAAGAAAACTTTTTGGTAGTTTTTTCAATTCTCTGCAAATTTTATTTGAAACTTTTTTTGATCCCATTTGCAATTTTCGAGTTATTCGCGGAAAACTACAAGGCGTTTCAAAGCAAGACTTTAATCGGAACTTTGACTTTGAATGCTCGCAGCGAAGTTACACACAAAAATTCGCAAAACGCTAAGATAACTTTTTGGTAGTTTTTTCAATTCTCTGCAAATTTTATTTAAAACTTTTTTTGATCCCATTCGTGATTTTCGAGTTATTCGCGAAAATCTACAAGGCGTTCAAAACAAGACATAAATCGAAACTTTGAACGCTCGCAGTGCAGTTTCGCACAAAAATTCGCAAAAAGGCCAAGACAACTTTTTTGTAGGATTTTCAATTCTCTGCAACTTTTGTATGAAACTTTTTTTAATCCCGTCGGTAGCTTTTGAGTTATTCGCGAAAAATGCTAAGGTGGTTCAAACTAAAATTAAAATCGAAATACTGACTTTGGTCGGTCGTAGTCAAGTTTCGCATAAAAATTCGCAAAAATACCAAGACAACTTTTTTGTAGCTCCTTCAATTCTTTGCAAGTTTTATTTGAAACTTTTTTTGATTTTGTTCGCCGATTTCGAGTTATTGACGAAAAACGGCAAGGCGTTTCAAATCAAAATTAAAATCGAAATTTTGACTTTGGTCGGTCCCAGCGAAGTTTTGCACAAAAATTCGCAAAAACACAAAGATAATTTTTTCGTAGCTCTTTCAATTCTTTGCAAGTTTTATTTGAAACTTGTTTTGATTTTGTTCGCCAATTTCGAGTTATTAGTGAAAAACCACAAGGCGCTTCAAATCAAAATTAAAATCGAAATTTTGACTTTGAGCGCTCGCAGTGAAGTTACGCACAAAAATTCGCAAAAACACCAAGATAACTTTTTGGTAGTTTTTTCAATTCTCTGCAAGTTTTATTTGAAACTTTTTTTGATCTTATTCGCGATTTTCGAGTTATTTGGAAAAACTACAAGGCGTTTCAAAGCAAGACTTAAATCGGAACTTTGACTTTAAACACTTGCAGTGGAGTTACACATAAAAATTCGCAAAAACACCAAGATAACTTTTTGGTAGTTTTTTCAATTCTCTGCAAGTTTTATTTGAAACTTTTTTTGATCCCATTCGCGATTTTCGAGTTATTCGCCAAAAATTACAAGACGTTTCAAAGCAAGACTTAAACCGAAACTTTGATTTTGATCGCTCGCAGCGACGTTACGCACAAAAATTTGCAAAAATACCAAGATAAATTTTTGGTAGATTTTTCAATTCTCTGCAAGTTTTAGTTGAAACGATTTTTGATTCCATTCGCGATTTTCTAGTTATTCGCGAAAAATTGCAAGCTGTTTTAAAGCAAGACTTAAACCGAAACTTTGAATTTGAACGCTCGCAGCGAAGTTACGCACAAAAATTCGCAAAAACGGTAAGATAACTTTTTGGTAGTTTTTTCAATTCTCTGCAAGTTTTATTTGAAACTTTTTTTGATCCCATTCGCGATTTTCGAGTTATTCGCCAAAAATTACAAGACGTTTCAAAGCAAGACTTAAAACGAAACTTTGATTTTGATCGCTCGCAGCGACGTTACGCACAACAATTTGCAAAAACACCAAGATAACTTTTTGGTAGTTTTTTCAATTCTCTGCAAGTTTTATTTGAAACTTTTTTTGATCTTATTCGCGATTTTCGAGTTATTCGCGAAAAGCTACAAGGCGTTTCAAAGCAAGACTTAAATCGAAACTTTGACTTTGAACGCTCGCAGCGAAGTTACGCACAAAAATTCGCAAAAACACCAAGATAACTTTTTGATATATTTTTCAATTCTCTGCAAATCTTATTTGAAACTTTTTTTGATTCCATTTGTAATTTTCGAGTTATTCGCGAGAAATTACAAGGCGTTCAAAGCAAGACTTAAATCGAAACTTTGACTTTGAACGCTCGCAGCAAAGTTACGAACAAAAATTCGCAAAAACACCAAGACAACTTTTTGGTAGTTTTTTCAATTCTCTGCAAGTTTTATTTGAAACATTTTTTGATTCCATTAGCAACTTTCAAGTTATTGGCGAAAAATTACAAGGCGTTTCAAAGCAAGACTTAAATCAAAACATTGACTTTGAACGCTCGCAGCGAAGTTACGCACAAAAATTCGCAAAAACACCAAGACAACTTTTTGGTAGTTTTTTCAATTGTCTGCAAGTTTTGTTTGAAACTTTTTTTGATCCCATCCGCGATTTTCGAGTTATTCGCGAAAAATTACAAAGCGTTTCAAAGCAAGACTTAAACCGGAACTTTGACTTTGAACGCTCGCAGCGAAGTTACGCAGAAAATTTCACAAAAACACCAAGATAACTTTTTGATAGTTTTTTCAATTTTCTGCAAATTTTATTTGAAACTTTTTTTGATTCCATTAGTAATTTTCGAGTTATTCGCGAAAAATTACAAGGCGTTCAAAGCAAGACTTAAATCGAAACTTTGAACGCTCCTAGTGGAGTTACGCACAAAAATTCGCAAAAACACCAAGATACCTTTTTTATAGAGTTTTGAATCCTCTGCAAGTTTTATTCGAGAAATTTTCGCGGTTTCCTTTAAATAACCGAGTTATAGCGTTTATAGTTATTGCGTAAGAGCGGCACGGGTCGTGCAAAAACCCATAATTGCGTAAACGATCGCGCGAAAAAAAAACGCGAAAGAAAACTATTATTATTGCAATTAATGGCGACAGCGTTTCATTACTTGCGAATTAAATGTTTGCAAAACGAAAGTAATTGAGCCGATTCCAAATTGGAGTTTGAGCTCGGAAAACCGTCGCTGAAATTTTCGCAAATTTTCGAAAAAATTTTTAGAAAATTTTTAGAAAATTTTTAGAAAATTGGCAAGATTTGTTAAAGAACGTTTGAGTTTTGTGGCGTTGAAAGAATTTTGCGAAAATATAATTCCGGTTTTGAGTTATTGCAGTTTTTGAAAAAAAGTTTTTTTTTTTTGGTAAATACTTATTGCAAATTTTTTAGCGAAAAATGTATTCACTACATAGAGGAAGTAGCTGTAATTAATTGCCAAAGCAATTTTGCGAAAATTTAATGCCGTTTTTGAGTTGTTGCAGTTTTTGCAAAAACGTGTTTTTGCAAAATTTTGCAAATTTCCAAAGCGATTTTTTAACCAAAAATGCATTCAATACATAGAGGAAGGAGCTGTAATTAATTGCCAAAGCCAAAAATTTGCGAAATTCGCAAAAAACTCTGCGTTATCTCTCATCAAAGTTGTTCTTGAAACTTTCGCAAAACCAATCGATAAGTACCCACAAAACTGGCCATAATTTTGGTATTTCCGGTGCGATTTTGATAAACCGAACGTTAGATTAATCACAAAACTCCAACGAATCAAAATCTGCGAAAATATTGCGAAATCACGCACGCGTTTTCCACCCGGAATTTTTTTTTTCCATTCGGATCCAAAGTCGAGCGTCTTGTTTACACGGAAAGAAAACCAGTTTGACGCATCAAGTCGTACTCGTTACACGCAATTATTTTTTGAAATCCGTATATAGTCTAGTCATCTACACTTATCTAGTTTGGGTTATTAGATAAATCCGTTAAAAACAGCGCAATTATAAGAATTTGAATTTATTTCTAATATTACTCCGTGTTTCTGCTTAGCCCGCACTAATTGAGTATGCAAGGCGGGTAGGCAATTTAGTAAGCTAGGTGTGAGTGAAATCTCAAAGATCTAGTGCAAGTCGTTTAGATGTTATCAAGCTAAATCTCTAATTTGGATTTTTGTCAAAGTAGGTGATTTAGACCAGTGGTGCGCAAACTTTTTTCATTGGGGACCCCCCATTTTGTGTAAAATTTTGTCGCGATCCCTGGATCGAAATCTGGTACCCCTGGATAATAGACGTTTTTTAATTGTTAACATAGGTAAAGTGAAATTGTGAAATTTAAGTATTTACACTTATTCACTAACTTATATTAAGATCTAACTATTACTAGATCTAATATAAACTAATATATTAACTATTTCTAGATCTATTTCGATACTCTTAACATTCAGTTGTTCAATTGACTGCTTTTTGGGTAATTGACTACCAAAAAATATAGGGCGAACGTGATTTAAGTATAATATACTTAAATCATATTATCTACAACATATTATGTAGATTATAGTCATAGGTGGGCACAGTTAATCCAAAAGTTAACTTCGTTAATCGTTAACTCGTTAATACAAAACTTAACTTCGTTAATGGTTAAAGCGTTAAAATTTCGGTAATTTAACGCAAGTTAAAGTTAACCGTTAAAAGTTAAGCATCCTTTTGGGATAGGATACATTGGTAAATAAAACAAAAACAAGTAGATAGATTAATTGAATTAATTATTACAAGCGTCAGTAGCGACCAATAGCAGATACAAGCATCAATAGCATATACCTACTATGGAAGAACCCCGATTAACGGGGAACTCTTAACCCTTACCCCGATTAAAGGGTTCCTCTTGTGTTTCACTTTTAGAAAGTAATTTGGTGCATTTCTTCAAAAAAAAATTCGCTCAAAATTTCGTTCGCAAGTACGTGATTGGTGGGAACTGTTTACAAAAAAAGATTAAGTTTTGTCAAGTAGAAAATGAGCTGATGATCATTAAATACCCGAACAGATCTTCATAAACTATAGCTAAGAACCTTCGCGATCGGTTTTGATTCCCTTGTGAAATCGCAAAATCTGCGACATAAACGGTCATATCTTTTGATCGCGTTGACTTACAAGTTTGATTTTTTCACAGCTGAAAGAGACCGCAGACCCGAGTATTTGATACAAATTTCAACTTGTTACCTCTACGCGTTCCTGAGAAAAATGGTCTTGACAGACAGACAGACAGACGGACAACAAAGTGATCCTATAAGGGTTCCGTTTTCGGTACGGAACCCTAAAAATAACGTTACTTTGTTAAAAATGACAATTGCTTGACAAGAACGTCAAAAGTTTGCCAAGAAAATTGACAATTGTTTGTTCAAAATGACATTTGTTTAAAAAAAATGACAGTTTTTTTTTGTCAAAAATGACAAGTTATTCAACTTTGATTTGACAAGGATAACAAAAGTTTGATAAAAATTGGGACGTTAGTTTGACAAGCATGTCAACTGTTTGACAAGAAATTGAGGTTACTTTGATAATAACGAGAAGAATGCAAAAAATGACGTTACTTTGATAAAAATGACAATTGCTTGATAAGAACGTCGAAAGTGTGGCAAGAAAATTGACAATTGTATGTTAAGAATGACATATGTTTAAAAAAATGAATTTTTTTTGCCAAAAATGACAGTTATTCAACTTTAGTTTGACAAAAATAAAAAAAGTTTGATAAAAATTGGGACGTTAGTTTGACAAGAACGTTAGCTGTTTGACAAGAAATTGAGGTTAGTTTGATAATAACGAGAAATGACGTTACTTTGATAAAAATGACAATTACTTGACAAGAACGTCAAAACAGTTTATTGACGAGCAACTGATGTTAGTTTGATAAGAATGACTATATAATTTTAGTTTGACAACGATTACAAAAATTTGACTTTGATTTGACAAAAGTGACAGTTTATTGACAAGATATTGACGTTAGTTTGATAAGAATGACGGTAGTTTAACTTAATTTGACAAAAATTTGACGTTGATTTGACAAAAGTGACAGTTTATTGACGAGAAACTGTCGTTAGTTTGATAAGAATAACAGTTCTCTGTCGGTCGTAACTCTGACTCTCTTAATCTGACTTCGGTATGTTGCAAAACTTGAAATTCGCAGCTCAATTCCAAACAAACCAGGCAATTTAAACAAATTTCGCAAAAGCTATCGTCCAGGTAATTTAGCCAGCTATTATTTAGTTAGCTATTTAGTAGTTTTCGCAAAGGCTATTGTCTAGCTAATTTAGTCAGCTAAGTTTAAGCCAAATTTAAATAATCTAGTCCAAGTGGTTTAGATGTTAGCAAAGTAAATGTAGACTAAGCTAACCTAACCTAACCTAATGGAAACGTAGGTGAGCTAACCTAAGGGCAGCGGAAGTGATCTGACCTAAGGGCAACTCAAGTTCGGCGGCATCTGACTTCGGTATGTTGCAAAACTTGAAATTCGCAGCTCAATTCCAAACAAATCAGGCAATTTAAACAAATTTCGCAAAGGCTATCGTCCAGGTAATTTAGTCAGCTAGGTTCCAACCAAATTTCAACGACGTAGTCCAAGTAGTTATCAAGTTATAACTTAATTAGTAGAATTAGATTAAGTTTGAAGACAAATTCTGTACGAACTAGAAGTGCTATTTCCGAGCTTTAAACGGCGATTTGTGCAAAAATTTGCGATAATTTGTGCTTTGCAATTTGTGTTTAGATCTGGAGTACAACTCGATGCCGCCGCTGTTCCACTTAGACGACTACGACCACTGCCTGGCAGCGAAAACAAACGAGAGTCTGTACTGCTACGCCACCTTCCAGTTGAGTCCTCTATCTCCCCAAACTCCCAGCAAAATTTGGCAAATAATAATCGTAAGCATTGTATTTGCAAATTGAACTTTGCTTAATACCTCCGCAATTTTTGGCAGGAAGTCATCAGCTTGGAGCGGAGCTATCGTCACGATTGGCTGCGGCACGGAATCTGCGTGCAAAAAACCTGTCCGGAAATCGCGGCCAGCGAATTCGCGACCGGAAACGGAAGCAAACAGCTCTGGCGCGCACTCTCCAACTGCTACAGCCGGAAGTACCACGAAGACGGATTGGTTGCCAAGGTGACGAAGCTCCATTGCGAGACTAGCGACCCCTATTATGAAATCGACACAATAGACGTGATTTACGCGTAAGGTTTTTTGCAACAAAAATTTAACCAAAGTTCGTAGCGCAATTGCAAACGAACTAGGCGATTTAGACTAATTTTGCAAAGGCTATCGTCTATAGAATTTACTCAGCTAGGTTTGAGTCAAAATTCGATGAAGTAGTGCGAGTGGTTTAGATTTTATCGAGTTAAACGTAGATTAACTACGTTTTGATTGTAAGTTGCAAAACTTGAAATTCGAACCTCATTTTCACACAAACCAAGCAATTTGAACAAATTTCGCAAAGGCTATCGTCTAGGTAATTTAGTCAACTAGGTTTGAGTCAAATTTCATTAATGTACTGCGAGTGGTTTAGATGTTATCAAGCTAAACGTAGCCTGCAGACAATTCAACAACACCTTCGTTTGGGGAATTTAATAATCCAGCAGTTTTTCTTTTATAGCGCTTTCATCTTGGCTGCGGTGATCCTCGTCGTCATCGGAACCATCCACGACGTCTTCATCCGCTGCTGCGGCGAAACCACCTCATCCACAAAACAAACCACAGGTAATAAACCAGCATAAGATTTCTTGAGCTGTGTTTCTGTTGAAGGTGCTCGCGTCTTGGAAGCCTTCTCCATCATCAAAAACATGGAACGACTACGAAGCGAGGTGACTTCCGACGACGGCAAGGCTCTCCTGCCCATCCAAGGCGTCCGCGTCGTCAACATGTTCTTCGTGGTGATGACCCACAGCGTCATGGTCGAGTTCATCGGCCCCGTCCACAACCCCAAATACACGGAAGATGTAAGGAACTCGCGGGATAAAAGACCCGCGACTAACCACCGTCTCGTTTCCAGACGACGTTGCGAGTCGTGAACATGTTTTTGACGAACGGCAGCATCATCAACCAGACGTTCCTCATGATCTCCGCGTGGCTGCTCAGCTACAACCTGTGCCGCATCTTCGAGGGGAAGCGCATCAAGGTCACACATCTCTTCCTAGCCTTCGTCAATCGATATCTGAGGTGATTTTGCACAAATTGTTTTAACTCGCGAATTTTATCAAATTTATCGAAGATGCAGCTTAAAGTTTGAAGCTTAGTTTCGGGTAAAATAAGTTGTGAAGGTAGTTTTCGCAAAGGCTATTGTCTAGGTAATTTAGTTAGCTAGGTCTGTGCCAAATTTCGATGATCTAGTACACGTGGTTTAAATGTTATCAAGGTAAATGTAGACAAACTACTTTTTTGATGGATGTTGCAAAACTTGAAATTCGCAGTTAATTTCCAAACAAAACACGCAATTTAGACAAATTTCGCAAAGGCTATCGTCTAGGTAATTTAGTCAACTAAGCTTAACCCAAATTTATATAATCTAGTCCAAGTGGTTTAGATGTTAGCAAAGTAAATGTAGACTAAGCTAACCTAACCTAACCTAATGGAAACGTAGGTGAGCTAACCTAAGGGCAGCGGAAGTGATCTGACCTAAGGGCAACTCAAGTGATCTAACCTGAGGGGGCATCAGGACGCATCAGGGCTCATGTGGGAGCATCAGGGCGCATAAAGGCGCATCAGAGGGACATCGGGGCGCATCAGGGCGGATAAGGCTGCATCAGAGAGGCATCTAAGCTAAGGGCAACTCAAGTGATCTAACCTGAGGGGGCATCAGGAAGCATCAGGGCTCATCTGGGAGCATCAGGGCGCATAAAGGCGCATCAGAGGGACATCGGGGCGGATAAGAGCGCATCAGAGGAGCATCGGAGCGCATCAGGGCGCATCACAGTGCGTCGGGCTACATCTGGGCGCATCAGGAGCGTAACTGGGGGCATCCGCGCGTATCAGGGCACATCAGTGCGCATCAGTCAAGCCGCATCGATGCGCATCGGGGTGCATCTGGTCGTATAAGGACGCATCAGTGCGCATAGGGACGCATAGGGACGCATCATGACGCATCCGGGCGCGCTAGGACTCATCAGGGCGTATTATTCGGAGCGCATCAGGAGGCATCTGGTCGCATCAGGACGCATCGCGCCGCATCAGGGCGCATCTGGGCACATCAGGTTGCGTCCATGCGCATCAGAACGCATCACGACACACCAGGTCGCATCAATCAGGGCGCTTCAGGACGCATCAGGGCACATTTGGGCGCATCAGCACGCATCAGGGCGCATCAGGACACATATATTCGCCGGTTTTCAAGAATAATCTTGCTTTCACGTCGTGTTTCATAAAATCTTTAATATCTTCGCCAATTTTCAAGATAAACGAAAGTGCGATACCTCATTTTAAAGATAATTAAACGCGCTATAAATAACATTCTAACAATTTTTCGAAATTCGTCACGGTTTGGCAATTGTGTTAAATCGAAAATTTCGATAAAACTTTCGACATTTCGACCAGTTTTCGAGATAAATTCGCGAGTGTTATCTCATTTTGCGGAGAATTTGTTGCGGTTTAAATCAGTCAAAACAGAATTTAAAAAATCGCAACTGTTTGGAAGTTATTGCGACTTGAACAAAACTAGATTTCTAAATCAAGAATAATCTTGCTTTCCACGTCGTGTTTCATAAAATCTTCCATATCTTCGCCAGTTTTCAAGATCATCTAAAGAACAATACCTCATTTTAAAGACAATTAAACGCACTATAAATAACATTTCAACATTTTTTTGAATTTCGTCACGGTTTAGAAATTGTGTCAAATCGAAAATTTCGATAAAACTCGCGATATTTCAACGAGTTTTCGAGACAGATTCGCGAATGTTATCTCATTTTGCGGAGAATTTGTTGCGGTTTAAATTAGTCGAAACAGAATTTAAAAATTCGCAACAGTTGGGAAGTTATTGCGATTTGAACAAAACTTGATTTCCTAATCAAGGATAATCTAGCTTTCCACGTCGAGTTTCATAAAATCTTCCATATCTTCGCCAGTTTTCAAGATTATCTAAACAGCAATACCTCATTTTAAAGATAATTAAACGCGCACTATAAATAATATTGCAACTATTTTTCGAATTTCGTCACGGTTTGGCAATTGTTTCAAATCGAAAATTTCGATAAAACTCTCGACATTTCGACCAGTTTTCGAGATAAATTCGCGAGTGTTATCTCATTTTTCGGAGAATTTGTTGCGGTTTAAATCAGTCAAAATAGAATTTAAAAAATCGCAACTATTTGGAAGTTATTGCGACTTGAACAAAACTAGATTTCTAAATCAAGAATAATCTTGATTTCTACGTCGTATTTCATAAAATCTTCCATATCTTTGCGAATTTTGAAGATAAACGAAAGTGCAATACCTCATTTTAAAGATAATGAAACACACTATAAATACTATTTAAATAATTTTTCGAATTTCGTCACGGTTTGGCAATTGTTTCAAATCGAACATTTCGATAAAACTCGCGCTATTTCAACGAATTTTCGAGGCAAACTTGCGAATGTTATCTCATATTGCAGATAATTTGTTGCGGTTTAAATAAGTCGAAACAGAATTAAAAAATTCGCAACAGTTGAAAAGTTATTGCGATTTGAACCAAACTAGATTTCTAAATCAAGAATAATCTTGATTTCCACGTCGTGTTTCATAAAATCTTCCATATCTTTGCCAGTTTTCAAGATAATCTAAAAACCAATATCTCATTTTAAAGATAATTAAACGCACTATAAATAATATTGCAACAATTTTTCGAATTTCGTGACGGTTTGGCAATTGTGTCGAATCGAAAATATCGGTAAAACTCTCGACACTTCAACGAGATTTTCGAGATAAATTTGAAAGTGATATCTCATTTTACGGAGAATTTGTTTCGGTTTAAATCAGTCAAAACAGAATTTAAAAATTCGCAACAGTTCGGAAGTTATTGCGATTTTAACAAAACTAGATCTCTAAATCAAGAATAATCTGATTTCCACGTCGTGTTTCAAAGAATCTTTCATATCTTCGCCAGTTTTCAAGATAATCTAAAGTGCAATACCTCATATTAAAGATAATTAAACGCACTATAAATAATATTTGAACAATTTTTCGAAATTCGTCACGGTTTGGCAATTGTTTCAAATCGAAAGTTTCGATAAAATTCGCGATATTTCAGCGAGTTTTCGAGACACATTCGCGAATGTTATCTCATTTTACGGAGGATTTGTTGCAGTTTAAATCAGTCGAAACAGAATTTAAAAATTCGCAACAGTTCGGAAGTTATTGCGATTTTAACAAAACTAGATCTCTAAATCAAGAATAATCTGATTTCCACGTCGTGTTTCAAAGAATCTTTCATATCTTCGCCAGTTTTCAAGAAAATCTAAAGTGCAATACCTCATATTAAAGATAATTAAACGCACTATAAATAATATTTGAACAATTTTTCGAAATTCGTCACGGTTTGGAAATTGTTTCAAATCGAAAGTTTCGATAAAATTCGCGATATTTCAGCGAGTTTTCGAGACACATTCGCGAATGTTATCTCATTTTGCGGAGGATTTGTTGCAGTTTAAATCAGTCGAAACAGAATTTAAAAATTCGCAACTGTTGAAAAGTTATTGCGATTTGAACCAAACTAGATTTCTAAATCAAGAATAATCTTGATTTTCACGTCGTATTTCATAAAATCTTCCATATCTTCGCGAATTTTGAAGATAAATGAAAGATCAATATCTCATTTTAAAGATAATTAAACGTTCTAGAAATAATGTTTAAACAATGTTTCGAAATTTGTCACGGTTTGGCAATTGTTTCGAATTGAAAAATTACTCAAATTAAGTCGATTTTGACTGTTTATAACAGACAGACGGACGTATGAAATTTCAAAATGCTTCGATATTTGGAAAATTCACTCATTTTTAGGTAGAATTACCAATTCCCATTTGTTTTCCTAAACTAGAAGTTCCAGAAATTGTAGCCTTAAAATCACTCAAATTGTGTCCAAATTTGGGTCGATTTTAACAGCTTATAACAGACAGAGGGCTGGACAGATTTACAAAATTCTTGCGGTTAATCTAAATTTTAAGTATTCTGAACGAAACAGCACTTTGAAATTTATTCTTTTCTAACCGGAAGTTGCAGAAATTGGAGCTTTAAAATCACTCAAATTGTGTCCAAATTTGGGTCGATTTTAACAGCTTGTAACAGACAGACGGTTGAACAGATTTACAAAATTCTTGCGGTTAATCTAAATTTGAAGTATTCTGAATGAAACAAAACTTTGAAATTTGTTCTTTTTTAACCGGAAGTTGCAGAAAGTGCGTTTAAAAAAATAACTCATTTTCCAAATTTTCGCAAATTAACTATTACAGACCGACGGATCGACGAAATTCGAATTTCCAAAATAGATTACGTATTCAGATTCGTTGATGTGGCTGACGTTCTCGGTATCAGAGCCTATCATCTCGTATCAGTATCTCATATCAGATCCTCGCCAACAATAAAAAACTCGAATTGCGCAGAAAACACTGAAATGGCGGAAAACAAAATAAGCTGCGACATCTCGATTACCTTACAGCCAATCCAATTGATTTAGATCCGAAAATTCAGTCCAATTCCACCGAATAAGTCCAAAACTAGTTTACTGAGTTTAAGACTAAATAACTCCACTTCTAGACTAGGTAGAACCTTCTAGTTTACAGATATTACTAGACTATTTCATGGACGATAGCCTTACCAAATTTGGTTAATCTATCTACTCTAATACTTGAGTTATAGACTAAAATCTAACAGTCTAATTTGTTACCAAAAAATGCCTTAACTTTGAAGCTAGATAACTAGACTTCTTGACTAGACAGAATCTTGTAGTTTTCAGCTATGACTAGATGACTCCTTGCACGATAGTCTTACCAAATTTGGTTAGTCTAATTAATCTAATACCTGAGCTAAAATTGTTCCAAAGAAGACGCAACTTTGAATCTATATAAATAGACTTGTGCACTAGATACAACCTTGTAGTTTTCAGCTGTGACTAGATGACTCCTTGCACGATAGCCTTACCAAATTTAGCTAGTCTTGTTAGTCTAATACCAGAGCTACAGACCAATATTTAACAGTCTAATTTGTCCAAAAAACGTTACCAAATTTAGTTAGTCACAAAAAAAGTCGCAATTTTAAATCTAGATAACTAGACTTGTAGACAAGATAGAAACTTGTAGTTTTCAGCTGTAAGTAGATGACTCCTTGCACGATAGCCTTACCAAATTTAGCTAGTCTTATTTGTCTAATACCAGAGCTACAGGCAAATATTTATCAGTCTAATTTGTCCCAAAAAGGTCGAAACTTTAAATCAAGATAACTAGACTTGTAGACAAGATATAAGCTTGTAGTTTTCAGCTGTGAATAAAAGACTCCTTGCGCGATAGCCCTACCAAATTTAGCTAGTCTTGTTCGTCTAATACCAGAGCTACAGACCAATATTTAACAGTCTAATTTGTCCCAAAAAAGTAGCAACTTAAAATCTAGATAACGAGACTTGTAGACAAGATAGAAACTTGTAGTTTTCAGCTTTGAATAGATGACTCCTTGCACGATAGTCTTACCAACTTTAGCTAGTCTTTTTTGTCTAATACCAGAGCTACAGACCAATATTTAACAGTCTAATTTGTCCCAAAAAAGTCGCAACTTAAAATCTAGATAACTAGACTTGTAGACAAGATAGAAACTTGTAGTTTTCAGCTTTGAATAGATGACTCCTTGCAAGATAGCCTTATTAATTTTAGCTAGTCTTTTTATTCTAATACCAGAGTTACAGACCAATATTTAACAGCCAAATTTGCCCCAAAAAAGTCGAAACTTTAAATGTAGATAACTAGAATTGTAGACAAGATAGAAACTTGTAGTTTTCAGTTTTGAATAGATGACTCCTTGCACGATGGCCCTACCAAATTTAGCTAGTCTTATTAGTCTAATACCAGAGCTACAGACCAATATTTAACAGTCTAATTTGTCAAAAAAAAGTCGCATCTTTAAATCTAGATAACTAGACTTGTAGACAAGATAGAAACTTGTAGTTTTCAGCTGTGAATAGATGACTCCTTGCGCGATAGCCTTACCAAATTTAGCTAGTCTTGTTCGTCTAATACCAGAGCTACAGACCAATATTTAACAGCCTAATTTGTCACAAAATAGTCGCAAACGTAAATCTAGATAACTAGACTTGTAGGCAAGATAGAAACTTGTAGTTTTCAGCTGTGACTAGATGACTCCTCGCAAAATAGCCTTGCCAAATTTAGCTAGTCTTTTTAGTCTAATACCGGAGCTACAGACCAATATTTAACAGTCTAATTTGTCCCAAAAAAGTTGCAACTTAAAATCTAGATAACTAGACTTGTAGACAAGATAGGAACTTGTAGTTTTCAGCTTTGAATAGATGACTCCTTGCAAGATAGCCTTTTCAATTTTAGCTAGTCTTTTTATTCTAATACCGGAGTTACAGACCAATAATTAAAAGCCTAATTTGCCCCAAAAAAGTCGAAACTTTAAATCTAGATAACTAGAATTGTAGACAAGATAGAAACTTGTAGTTTTCAGCTTTGAATAGATGACTCCTTGCGCGATAGCCTTACCAAATTTAGCTAGTCTTGTTCGTCTAATACCAGAGCTACAGACCAATTTTTAACAGTATAATTTGTTCCAAAAAAGGTCGCAATTAGACCAAGCGGTTAAACAATTTTTGCAATTTATTTCGGTTTGCAGATTGTTGCCGATTTTGTTGCTGAGCATAGGATTCAGCGCCACTTGGCTCCGGCACGCCGGACGGGGCCCAGTATGGAACCTTGTGGTCGGAGATGAATTCGCCAACTGCCGCAAGAACGGATGGTTGAATCTCCTCTTCCTCAACAACTATATCGACCGCGGACACATGGTTGAATGCGCGCAATTATTTTGCCCAAAACGTTTTGAATTTGCAACTTTTGCAGTGTTTGCACCAGACCTGGTACATGGCGTCCGATACCCAGGCCTTCATCTTGGGCCTGTCCATCATGTACTTCGTGGTGAACCGTCCGGAATTCGCGAAGAAGATTTTCGCGTTCTTCATCGTTCTAGGCATGTGCGTCACTTTCGCGGAAGTCTACTACAACGACTACGACATCGTGTTCCGCGCTTACCCCGAGTAAATCCGCAACAAAGTTTGCCAAAATTTGCAATGACTTTGTTTTTTTGGCAGGACCTTGTACACCATGTTCTTGGAGCTGGAGCAGTGGCTGAGGACCTTCACGCCTGGACACCACCAGATCTCCTGCTCCGTCCACGGACTCGCCTGCGGATTCTTCTTCTACAAATTCCGCAAGGAAAATCGCGAATTCCTTACCACCAAGGTGAATCTTTGCAAAGCTTGCTCAATTCTTAACGGATTAGTAATCAAAGTTTCTCAGCGTTCCCGCAGGGTTCCAACAAGTAGCCGTTTTTACAAAAATTTAAACGAAGATTTGCCAATTTTTCGAAACTCAGATGAGATATTTTAACAGATCTTTCAAAATTTGCAAGCTACAAGTCTGCCAAAGCTAAATGATCTAATTTTGTTGCGTTATCTTACCTACTTCCATTTTTATCGGGTTATTATTCATTTTGTATATCTACCTTCATTTTGGACAAACCAAGTTAGGAAGACAATTTTTGCAAAGGCTATCGTCCAAATAACTTAACGAACTAGGTTTTTGTAAAATTTCAGCGATCTACTCCAAGTGGTTTAGATGCTATCGACCTAAATCTAGACTATCTACTTTTTGGGAAGAACATTGCAAAATTCGCAGCTTAATTCCAGACAAACCACGCAATTTTTATAAATTTTGCAAAGGCAGTTATCTACATAATTTAGTTAACCAGCGATTACTACTAGATATTATGCGGGGTTTCCACAGGTTTTCACACTGTCACCACTTAAACGCAAAACTTTTTACATACAAAATCCCAAATCTCCCACAGCCATCCAAAACGTCTCAACCTAACGTACTCTAACCCTTCACCTAAGCTAACGCCCCCGAAATATTCTCAATTTCAGTTCACTACAGCTCTATGGCTCATCTACGTCTGGATCGCACCGAACCTCACCATCCTAATAGCCGGCGCATTCTACCAAGAAGGCTTTGAAACGACCAGGTAAATCTATCACAAGCTTATATGCCGATAGCCTTCTTTGTAATACGTTTCCAGATTCTGGGCGGCGTTCTACCAGGCGATTCACCGCTACAGCTTCGGGCTGCCGATCAGCGTAGTCCTGTTCGCGTTCAGCATGGGCAAAGGAGGTCAGTGGACTAAAGCCGCACTAGACTAACTCAAACTTGATTAGATAAGCTTGAAATTAGCGAAAACCGCGTTCAATTATCTGCTGTAATAAGCTAGTTATGACCATTTAAACCAGTTATTCACTAATAGCTTTAATCAGCTTTTAATCAGCATTAATCAGCTTTAATACACTGCAAGAGTGTGGGATTTATGTAACCCCACGCTAAACAAGACGTGAGGTCTATGTAGCCCCACGCTACAGGTTTAATCAGGTTTTAATCAGCTTTAATCAGCTTTAAATCAGGATTTTCAGCATTAATTCACGATAAGAGTGTGAGGTCTATGTAACCCCACGCTAAACAAGGTGCGAGGTCTATGTAGTCTACATAATTTAATCAGCTTTAATCAGGTTTTAATCAGCTTTAATCAGCTTTCAATTAGCACTAATCAGCTTTAATATACTACAAAAATTTGAGGTCTATGTAATTCCACGCTAAACAAGGTGTGAGGTCTATGTAGCCCCACGCTACAGGTTTAATCAGCTTTAATTAGGTTTTAGTCAGCTTTAATCAGCTTTCAATCAGTATTAATTAGCTTTAATACATTACAAGAGTTTGAGGTCTATGTAACCCCACGCTAAACAGGATGTGAGGTCTATGTAGCCGCACGCTACAGGTTTAATCAGATTTAATCAGGTTTTCATCAGGTTTCAATCAGTATTAATCAGTTTTATTTCACTACAAGAGTGTGAGGTCTATGTGACCGCACGTTAAACAGAGTGTCAGGTCTATGTAGCCCCACGCTACAGGTTTAATCAGCTTTAATCAGGTTTTAATTAACTTTAATCAGCTTTTAATCGACATTAATCGAGTTTTATTATAAGAGTTTGAGCTCTATGTAACTCAACGATAAACAGGATGTGAGGTCTATTTAGCCCCACGCTACAGATTTATTCAGCTTTAATCAGGTTTTAATCAGCTTTAATCAGCTTTCAATCATCATTAATCAGATTTATTTCACTATAAGAGTGTGAGGTCTATGCAACTCTACGCTAAACAAGGTGTGAGGTCTATGTAGTTCCACGCTACAGGTTTAATCAGCGTTAATCAGGTTTTAATTAGCTTTGAATCATCATTTATCAGCTTTAATACACTACAAGAGTTTAAGGTCTATGTAACCCCACACTAAACAGGATGTGAGGTCTATGTAGCCGCACGGTACAGGTTTAATCAGCTTTAATCAGGTTTTAATTAGCTTTCAATCATCAGTAATCAGCTTTAATTCACTGCAAGAGTGTGGGATCTATATAACGCCAATCAAAACAGGACGCGAGGACTATGTAGCTCCACGCTACAGGTTTAATCAACTTCAATCAGGTTTTAAGCAGCTTTAATCAGCTTTCAATCAGCATTAATTAGCTTTAATACACTACGAGAGTTTGAGGTCTATGTAACCCCACGCTAAACCTGTTGTGAAGTCTATGTAGCCCCGCGCTACAGGTTTAATCAGCTTTAATCAGGTTTTAATCAGGTTTTAAAAACAATAGCACGGGGTTGAGGACTGAGGAGGTTCCAGAAGGAAGGATGTTTGTGATTCTTATGATCAAAATAAAAGAACTTGGCGTCGTGTTATTTCTACTTTTACTGTCAAATAATGTTGAGCGTCTTAACTGATTGGAGAGTCTCTGTCGAATGCCGCCTTTCAACTCTAGTGGCTCTGGGTGCCGTCTGAGGTTGGTAGCATTGCCAAGCCATGGTTAGTTGGTAACAACAACAGGAAGGAAGTTGGCAGCTATGAAAAAAGAAAGAGAGGGGTAGAGCTCTGTATATAGTGCCGTCTGAGGTTGGTAGCAATGCCAAGCCATGTGTAGTTGGTAAAAACAACAGAAAGGAAGTTGACAGCAATGAAAAAACAAAGTGAGCTCTACCCCTCTCTTTCTGTTTTATTGCTGCCAACTTCGTTTCTGTTGTTGTTACCAACTACACATGACTTGGCATTGCTACCAACCTCAGACGGCACTCAGAGCCACTAGAGTTGAAAGTCGGCATGATGGCGGCATTCAAATGGTTTGAACAAAGGATCTTTGCCTGCTTCCGTCCAAGACTCGGTCCTTGGACGGAAGCAGGGAAAGATCATTTGTTCCTGAAAGATCCTGAGGCTATCGATTTCGTAGAAGCCTGCATTTCCTTCAAACAATTCACCAACGTGTTCCCATTCCCATCGCTGCTTCTTTTATCCGCGAACATCACGTCTAGAGTAATCGCTAAGATTTGAACTTGTGGTTTGTTTCAGGCGCGATGAGGGATTTTTGCGCGTGGGCACCGTTGCAGGTGCTGGGGAGGCTATCGTTCAGTGTCTATTTGACACACGCCGCCTCGATGAGGATTCGACGAGGTCTCGCTCGATTGCCCACATACCTCTCCGATTACCATTTAGTAAGCCACATAAATGTTAAAATTGACAAGCAAATATGACATACGAGAATATGCATGATATATGTCAAATTTGACAATCTAGTGCGACAATCAAATTTGACAAACTAGTGTGACAATTAAATTTGACAATATAATGTGATAATCACATTTTATAATCAAGTGTGATGTCTGTCAAATTTGACAGATACTTGACAGTTTTATACAAGTGTATTAATTATTGTCATTTTTATATATCATATGTATGACATATGGCAAATTTAACAATCTAGTGTGACAATCAAATTTGACAATCTAGTATGACAATCAAATTTGACAATCTAGTGTGAGAATCAAATTTGAAAATCTAGTGTGACAATTAAATTTGACAATCTAATGTGACACATTTTATAATCAAGTGTGATATATGTCAAATTTGACAGATACTTGACAGTTTAATACAAGGTTATTAATTATTGTCATTTTTATGTCATATGTATGACATATGTCAAATTTAACAATCTAGTGTGACAATCAAATTTGACAATCTAGTATGACAATTAAATTTGACAATCTAATGGGACAATCACATTTTATAATCAAGTGTGATATCTGTCAAATTTGACAGATACTTGACAGTTTTATACAAGTGTATTAATTTTTGTCATTTTTATATGTCATATGTCTGACATATGTCAAGTTTAACAATCTAGTGTGACAATCAAATTTGACAATCTAGTATGACATTCATATTTGACAATCTAGTGTTACAATGACATTTTATAATCAAGTGTGATATCTGTCAAATTTGAGAGATATTTAACGGTTTTATAGAAGTGTATTAATTATTGTCATTTTTTGACAGATTGTTGCAATATCTATGACATATGCCATATTTAACAAGCTAGTGTGACATCAGTAACATTTGAAAATCATGTGTGATATTTGGAAAATTTGACAAACACAATGTTAAAATTGACTAGCAAGTAGAATATACGACAATATGTATGACATATGCCATATGCCATATTTGACAAGCTAGTGTGACATCATTCACATTTGAAAATGATGTGTGATATTTAGAAAATTTGACAGATACCACGTTAAAATTGACAAGCAAATAGAATTTACGACAATATGTATGACGTATGACATATGCCATATTTGACAAGCTAGTGTGACATCAGTCACATTTGAAAATCATGTGTGATATTTAGAAAATTTGACTGATACAATGTTAAAATTGACAAGCAAGTAGAATATACGGCAATATGTATGACATTGTCATATGCCATATTTGACAAGCTAGTGTGATATCAGTGAAATTTGAAGATCGTGTGTGATATTTGGAAAAGTTGACAGATACAATGTTAAAATTGACAAACAAGTAGAATTTACGACAATATGTATGACATATGCCATATTTGACAAGCTAGTATGACAATCACATGTGATGTCTGTTAAATTTGACAGATGTCCTGGATCCATACACCATCATCTAATGGTGTTACAGCCCTGTGTAGGTTACGTTAGGTTAGGGAAAAGCAAGTAGAATAATATAAGCAAGTAGAAGACAATATGTATGACATATGCCATCAAAACATATGTCATATTTGACAACCTAGTGTGTCTATGACATGTGATGTCTGTTAAATTTGACAGATGACCTGGATCCATACACCATTATCTATTGGTGCTACAGCCCTGTGTAAGCCCTGGGACCTCCTCCCACAGCAAGAAATTTGACAGATACTTGACAGTTTTATACAAGTGTATTAATTATTGTCATTTTTTGACAGATTGTTGCTGTGGCGGGTGATATTTGCATCAGTTATGTGATCGGTCTGTTCGTGTGTTTATTGGTGGAGATGCCGACGACGGCGTTGCAGAAGATCTTGTTGACGCCCACCAACAAGATGGAGGAAAGGGCCAAGGACAAAGACAAGTAATGTCAAACCGATTTGACAGCCAAGGGGAGACAAAAGACGAACGGGTTTGGCTGTTGTTTCGTAATTAGTTGCCAAGTTTGACAGCGAGTTTTCAACTTTGACAGATGGATATCAAGGTTTAGTTTAGTCGCGATGGGTAATTACAGGCAGATTTTAGGTAGATTCCCATATCCGCGACACTCAGCTACGCGACGCCGTGCGACTTCGCCTATCAAATGATGATTACATTGTTGTTAAATGGACACGTCGCGTTGCGCAAGTTAGAACATGCCCATTTAAAAGAATGTAATCATTATTTGACAGGCGATGTCGCGTGACGTCGCGTAGCTGAGTGTCGCGTATATGAGAATCGGCCTTAAAGGTCGATTCCCATATGCGCGACACTTATCTACGCGAAGTCGTGCGACATCGCGTGTTAAATAATGATTACATTATTTTAAATGGGCACGTCGCGTAGCTGTCGCGTAGCCACAGTGAGAACGTGCACATTTAAAACAATGTATTCGTTATTTGACATGCGATGTGGCGTGACGTCGCGTAGCTTAGTGTCGCGTATATGAGAATCGGTCTTCAAGGTCGATTCACATATGCCCGACCCTCAGCTACGCTACGTCGTGCGACCTTGCCTGTCAAATAATGATTATATTGTTTTAAATGGGCACGTTCTCACTATAGCGACGCGACGTTCCAAATAAAACAATGTAATCATTATTTGACAGGCGATGTCGCGCGACGTCGCGTAGCTGAGTGTTGCGTATATGAGTATCGGGCTTTATGTTGTTTAACAGTTAATTGTTGTCAAGATTGTGCGGTTAGTTGTTATTAAATATAACAGGGGATTGTCAGTTTTGACAGTTATTTGTAAATAGTATTTTGATAGATGAAATAAACAAATTTATTGGTTGTTAGATATTGGCGGTTTATTAGAATTATTTCAGCAATTTTTGCAAACTTCGCAACAGTTTTCAAGATAAACGCAATCAAAGAATTTTCGAGATTTGTTGAGATTTTGTTAATTTTCTTAAAGAAACAATTGAAACACGCAAAATTGTTGTTAACATTTTTTACGCAAAATTCAATTCTTTATAAAAATTATTTCAGCAATTTTTGCAAAATTCGCAGCAGTTTTCAAGATAATCGCAAGCAAACAATTTTCGGTATTTGTTAATATTTTGTTAATTTTCTTAAAGAAACAATTGAAATACGTAAAATTATTGTTAACATTTTTTACGCAAAATTGAATTCTCTGCAAAAATTATTTCAACAATTTTTACAAAATTCGCAACAGTTTCAAGATAATCGCAATTAAAGAATTTTCGAAATTTGTTAAGATAGTTGTTTTTATAACCTCGAGCTTTTATTGGAAACTTGGCAACGGTGCATTTTCTCGGTTTTTTTCGCGATAACTTGGAAACTAATGCGAATTTTTGAAATTCGTTTGAATGAAAGTTATTCGGAATGCGAAATCCTATTTAGCGATGTTTTTGTTTTGCAAAATTTTTTGTCCGTTGTTGAGGAAATTTGAGGTTATATACGTTTTTTGCGTTTTTTTCCCGAATAACTCGAAAATTAACGATTTTTTTAAAAAACTTTTTCAACAAAATTTATTCCTTGTAAAATACGCTACAAGCAGCGTTATGTGTTTTTTTGCGTCGAAAAAGCTAAAACTTTTGCGGATTTCCGCGAATAACTCGAAAATTATCGGATTTTTTTTTTAAACTTTTCCAACAAAACTTATTCCTTGTAAAATACGCTACAAGCAACGTTATGTTTTTTTTGCGTCGAAAAAGCTACAACTTTTCTTTAAAATCCGTTTTTTTTTTCTTTAATTTTTAATTAAATTATTATTTCGCAATTTACGCATTTTTTTCGAAAACTAAGCGAAATTTTGAGAAACGTTTCAAATAAAACTTGTCCAGAAAACGAAAATCTACGATGAAATTTCCCACAACAAAACACAAACACGTTCAGAAAAAAACGGAACAACTACGCAAAAAACGCAAGTTTCGTGAACGCTCTTTATACATTTTGGTAGGAGAAGAAATGCCGCGCATATAAAACTGCCCGCGTCTTCGTATGTGCAATCTCTTTTAGCCCAGCAGCAAACATAAATCGAATAAAACCAGTTATCGCGGAATCAATCGCGCAGATGGACCTGTCGAGGATATTCCTGATCTGCTCCTGGCTGACTATCGTCCACACCAAACCCCTAAAGGTCTTCAACAATGTCACAGGCAAGTCAAACTATCAACAATAAAATTAGC
The DNA here is from genome assembly GCA_944588485.1 of Phosphuga atrata. Taxonomy (NCBI): domain Eukaryota; kingdom Metazoa; phylum Arthropoda; class Insecta; order Coleoptera; family Silphidae; genus Phosphuga; species Phosphuga atrata. The sequence continues at coordinate 29,772,808 of OX155906.1, forward strand.
GTTTTGCGAAAAATTTCAAACAAAATTCGCGAAATATTAAGAGTGTGCTGCATAGTATTTTGCATTCTCTGCACGTTTTAGTTGAAACTTTTATCACCGTTTTCGTGATATCCGCGAAAAAATTGTAAGATGGTTTTCAAAAAAAAAAACAAAATTGAAACTTTGATGTTCTTATTAAATAGCAACATTTGTATCATTTGTTTCATTTGCGTCATTTGTATCATTAGCATCATTTGTATCATTTATATCATTTGTATTATTTGCATCATTCGCATCATTTGTATCATTTATATCATTTGTATCATTTGCATCATTCGCATCATTTGTATCATTTGTATCATTTATATCATTTGTATTATTTGCATCATTCGCATAATTTGTATCATTTGTATCATTTATATCATTTGTATTATTTGCATCATTCGCATCATTTGTATCATTTGTATCAATTATATCATTTGTATCATTTGCATCATTCGCATCATTTGTATCATTTGTATCATTTATATCATTTGTATCATTTGCATCATTCGCATCATTTGTATCATTTGTATCATTTGTATTATTTGCATCATTCGCATCATTTGTATCATTTGCATCATTCGCATCATTTGTATCATTTGTATCATTTATATCATTTGTATCATTTGCATCATTCGCATCATTTGTATCATTTGTATAATTTATATCAATTGTATCATTTGCATCATTCGCATCATTCGCATCATTTGTATCATTTATATCATTTGCATCATTCGCATCATTTGTATCATTTGTATCATTTATATCATTTGTATTATTTGCATCATTCGCATCATTTGTATCATTTGTATCATTTGCATCATTCGCATCATTTGTATAATTTGTATCATTTATATCATTTGTATCATTTGCATCATTCGCATCATTCGCATCATTTGTATCATTTATATCATTTGTATCATTTGCATCATTCGCATCATTTGTATCATTTGTATCATTTGTAACATTTGCATCATTCGAATCATTTGTATTATTTGTATCATTTGCATCATTCGCATCATTTGTATAATTTGTATCAGTTATATCATTTGTATTATTTGCATCATTCGCATCATTTGTATCATGCTTTAATCAGCCCATTTAAAAATGCAATTTTCCCCAAATTTTTAATATTTATTTAAGCAAATATTTTAGTTTTTTTCAAAATTCCGCCTAGAAAATTGGATTTGTAAACATTGAAATTTTCAAACTTAATTTTCTTAAAAACTTTTTTCAAACAATTTTTTTCATTTGTATCATAGAAATGATACAAATTATATTTATATCATTTGTAACATTTGTATCATTTATCATGTATCATTTCTAACATCTTTTCTTTGTAGCTAATCAAAGTATCATTTGTAACATCAAAGATTATCGATCCTGCAATCGTCGATTGCATTAGAGTTTCGCATTAAAATTCGCAAAAACACCATTTTTCAAGCCTTTATCAATTCTCCGCAAGTTTTATTTGAAACTTGTTGCGATCCCGTCCGTCGTTTTCGTGCAAATCGTGAAAATTTAAGCAAAAATTATCAAACTTTTTTGTAGAATTTTTCAGTCCGAGTGTTGTTTACCTTCGATATCCGTGCAGTCTATGCGGCCCAGTCGTCCAATATCTCATTTGCATAGATGAAATTAATAACTAATTATAGGTATGTTTAGTAAACCAGGTGAAGGTGAAATTTCGAAACCATCTAGTCCCAAACTTGTTTAAATGCCATCAAACTTAATCTCAAAGTTTAAATTATTTTGGCAAACTAGAAAATAAACTCGAAAGTTATCGTCTAAATCAGTGGTCACAGCTGACACGTAAGAAAATCGAATTGGCACGCGAACTATTTGTCTAACGTGCCTCGTTCTTAAAGAAAGTTTTAAAAAAGTTTTCTCTATCTGCTTTTTAACATCTTAGGTGTAAAATATAAAATATGTAAAATATGCAACACGTGTTATATTCAGGCTAATACTGATTCCCACAATCAGAAACGTTTATTCATTGTAAAACGTTCACGTCAGCATTTCAAAATGGGATTTGAATAAAAATTGGCACGCGGCTGGAAAAGGTTCGCCACCCCTGGTCTATTACTTTATAAAACATTAGATAAGTCTATATCAGTGGTGGCGAAGCTATGGCACGCGTGTCACATCTGACACTTAGCAAACAAAATCGTATTGGCACGCGAACTATTTGTCTCGCGTGCCTCGTTCTAAAAGAAATTTTTGAGAAAATTTTCTCCATCTACTTTTGTACAACGTCTAAGGGTAAAATATAATACGTGTTACATTCAGGCTAATACTGATTGTCACAATACGAATCATTAATTCTTTGTAAAAGCTACCTGACACGTCAGCATTTCAAAATGGGATTTGAAAAAAAATCGGCACGCGGCTGGAAAAAGGTTCGGCACCCCTGGTCTATTACTTTATAAAACATTAGATAAGTCTATATCAGTGGTAGCGGACCTATGGCACGCGTGTCACATCTGACACTTAGCAAAATCGTATTGGCACGCGAACTATTTGACTCGCGTGCCTCGTTCTAAAAGAAATGTTTGAAAAAGTTTTCTCAATCTGCTGTCGTGCAACAACTTAGGTGTAAAATACAATACGTGTTATATTCAGGCTAATACTGATTCCCACAATCAGAAACGTTTATTCATTGTAAAAGTTACCTGGCACGTCAGCATTTCAAAATGGGAACATTTGAAAAAAAATTGGCACGCGGCTGGAAAAAGGTTCGCCACCCCTGGTATAGATAGTTTATTAAACTTGGTTTAAGACAAATATAAATGATCTGGTACCCGCGGCTTAGATTTTATCGAGGCATACGTAGACTAATTACTTTAAGATCGAATGTTGCAACACATGTTCGCAGTTCCATTCTAAACAAATCAAGCGATTTAGACAAATCTCGCAAAGGCTATCGGTCTAGATAGTTTATTAAACTTGGTTTAAGACAAATATAAATGATTTGGTACCCGCGGCTTAGATTTTATCGAGGCATACGTAGACTAATTACTTTAAGATCGAATGTTGCAACACATGTTCGCAGTTCCATTCTAAACAAATCAAGCGATTTAGACAAATCTCGCAAAGGCTATCGTCCAGATAATTTAGGCAGCTAGGTTTGGAAACTGGCGAAGGTATAACTTCAAGAAGACTAATTGGCCCAAGTTCTCCAGAATGTTGGATGTAAAATTTCAAACAATTTCATCTGGGGCGGAAACCTATGAACCTTTTATTAAACTCTGCTCATTGCGAGGAGCCTCGCTGTACTTCAAGAGGCTGTATCTTCAAGGTGTGACCTCAGCAACAACCTGAAAGTGAAGGCCAAGAAGGAAATTGCGAAAGAACAATCTGGTGTTGATGAAGTCAAGGCTACCGACCATTCGAAAACAGTCGGAGATCAAGGTGCAGTGGTAACTGATGGTTTGAAGAAAGCTGGAGAAGATTTGAAGGAATAACCTGAAGGCGAGAAAGAAATTGCGAAAGAACAATCTGGTGTTGATGAAGTCAAGGCTGTAGACCATTTAAAAACAGTCGGAGATCAAGGTGCAGTGGTACCTGATGGTTTGAAGAAAATCTGGAGAAGATTTGAAGGAATCACCTGAAGGCGAGGAAAAAATTGCGAAAGAACAATCAGGTGTTGATGAAGGCAAGGCTATCGACCATTTGAAAACAGTCGCAGATCAAGGTGCAGTGGTAACTGATGGTTTGAAGAAAAGCTGGAGAAGATTTGAAGGAATCACCTGAAGGCGAGGAAAAAATTGCGAAAGAACAATCTGGTGTTGATGCAGTCAAGGCTGTCGACCATTTAAAAACAGTCGGAGATCAAGGTGCAGTGGTAACTGATGGTTTGAAGAAAAGCTGGAGAAGATTTGAAGGAATCACCTGAAGGCGAGGAAAAAATTGCGAAAGAACAATCTGGTGTTGATGAAGGCAAGGCTATCGATCATTTGAAAACAGTCGCAGATCAAGGTGCAGTGTTAACTGAAGGTTTGAAGAAAGCTGGAGAAGATTTGAAGGAATCACCTGCAGGCGAGGAAGAAATTGCGAAAGAACAATCTGGTGTTGATGAAGGCAAGGCTATCGACCATTTGAAAACAGTCGCAGATCAAGGTGCAGTGGTAACTGATGGTTTGAAGAAAAGCTGGAGAAGATTTGAAGGAATCACCTGAAGGCGAGGAAAAAATTGCGAAAGAACAATCTGGTGTTGATGAAGGCAAGGCTATCGACCATTTGAAAACAGTCTCAGATCAAGATGCAGTGTTAACTGAAGGTTTGAAGAAAGCTGGAGAAGATTTGAAGGAATCACCTGCAGGCGAGGAAAAAATTGCTAAAGAACAATCTGGTGTTGATGAAGTCAAGGCTATCGATCATTTGAAAACAGTCGCAGATCAAGGTGCAGTGTTAACTGAAGGTTTGAAGAAAGCTGGAGAAGATTTGAAGGAATCACCTACAGGCGAGGAAGAAATTGCGAAAGAACAATCTGGTGTTCATGAAGTCAAGGCTACCGACCATTAGAAAACAGTCGAAAATCAAGGTGCATTACTAATTGATGGCTTGAAGGAAACTGGAGAAGATGTGAAGGCATCACCTGAAGACGAGGTAAAGTTAGAAGAAGAATAATCTGTCGTCGATGGTGAAAAGGCCAACGTCCATCCAGAAACAGTCGAGGATCAAAGTGCGCAGCTAACTGAAGGTTCGAAGAAACTTGGACACGAATTGAACAAACCGCCAGAAGTTGAGGTAAAAAGTTCCATCCGGAGACAGTTGAGGACCAAGGCGTAATGGTAACTGATGGATTGAAGAAACCTAGAGAAGATTTGCAGAAAGCACCAGCAGATAAGGAGAAAATTGAAGAATAGTCTGTCGCTGATGAAGTCAAGGCTATTGACTCCCCCGAAACAAATGAAGATTTAAAGAATGCTACTGAATTTAAGATGAGAAGATTGATGATATGGCCCTCGACCTAAAAGGATCGAAGAAAACGGGTATCGAAGAATACATCGAGTCGTTGCAGAAACCGGTTAAACCGAAGCCGACGCTCGAGCAGTTCTTCAAGGCTCCCGCTGGTCGCAAAAATTTGAAGGGAAATGGAGAACGATCAGAAGAAAATGAGGACCTCGAGAGGACAACAACAGAAGACGACGAAGCCTTAAAGAAGAACGACGATTCCATGAACCAGAAGAATGTAAGAACAAAATCCGTTGAAGGAGCTTTGAAGAAGAACGAAGATTCCATGAATCAGCTGGTCCCACAAGTTTGAAGGGAAATGGAAAACGAGGACCTAAGAGGAGAGCAACAGAAGACGACGTAGCCTTAAAGAAAAACGACGATTCCTCGAATACGATGAATGTTAGAACAAAATCCGTTGAAGGAGCTTTGAAGAAGAAGAAGATTTCATGAATCAGCTGGTCTCGCTGGTCCCACAAGTTTGAAGGGAAATGGAAAACGAGGACCTAAAAGGAGAGCAACAGAAGACGATGAAGCCCTAAAGAAAAACGACGATTCCACGAATACGATGAATGTTAGAACAAAATCCGTGGAAGGAGCTTTGAAGAAGAAGAAGATTTCATGAATCAGCTGGTCTCGCTAGTTCCACATGTTTTGAAAGGACAGGTAAAACGAGGACCTAATAGGCGAACAACAGAAGACGACAAAGCTTTAAAGAAAAACGGCGATTCCACGAATACGATGAATGTTAGAACAAAATCTGTTGAAGGAGCTTTGAAGAAGAAGAAGATTTCATGAATCAGCTGGTCTCGCTGGTCCCACAAGTTTGAAGGGAAATGGAAAACGAGGACCTAAGAGGAGAGCAACAGAAGACGACGAAGCCTTAAAGAAAAACGGCGATTCCACGAATACGATGAATGTTAGAACAAAATCCGTTGAAGGAGCTTTGAAGAAGAAGAAGATTTCATGAATCAGCTGGTCTCGCTAGTTCCACATGTTTTGAAGGGACAGGTAAAACGAGGACCTAATAGGCGAACAACAGAAGACGACGAAGCTTTAAAGAAAAACGACGATTCCACGAATACGATGAATGTTAGAACAAAATCCGTTGAAGGAGCTTTGAAGAAGAAGAAGATTTCATGAATCAGCTGGTCTCGCTGGTCCCACAAGTTTGAAGGGAAATGGAAAACAAGGACCTAAGAGGAGAGCAACAGAAGACGACGTAGCCTTAAAGAAAAACGACGATTCCACGAATACGATGAATGTTAGAACTAAATCCGTGGAAGGAGCTTTGAAGAAGAAAAAGATTCCATGAATCAGCTGGTCTCGCTGGTCCCACAAAATTGAAGGAAAATGGGCAACGATCAGAAGAAAACGAGGACCCAAGAGGAGAACAACTGAAGACGAAGAAGCCTTAAAGAAGAACGAGGATTCCACCAACAAGAAGAATGTAAGAACAAAATCCGAGCTTTGAAGAAGAACGAAGATTGCATGAATCAGAGGAACGAAGAAAGCAAAGAAGGATCAAGGATTCAATGATGAAGATGCATTGGAGAAAAAGAAGGCTATAACGTCTGAAACACACCCTCTGTGGATATCAGCCAACAAATTAACGACTCAAATCAAGAATAGTGAGTTTCGCCGGGACACAAAAACAATTACGTGTGGATTTGTGGCGAGCAAGGTTTAATCGAGGGGAAGAGGTCACAGGGAAGACGACGGATCTCCTGGTTGAAGAATCTGCGACAATGGACCGGAAGAACATCGGTTGACTTGTTCAGATCGGCTGTGGATCGAATCCGATGGGCCATATTGATCGCCAACGTCCACTGAGGATATGGCACAATAAGAAGAAGAAGAAAGGTTTAATAGCTCTGAAGACTACAGATGGGCTACAGGCTACAGAGAGAAATGGAGTACATAGAGATCACTCAACAGACTACAGTCAGGAGTAGCAAGATCTAAAATCACCTTGCTAAAATGGGGTTGGACAAGTAGAGTCCTTGTTATTATCGCCATCGAAGAAATTTTGGATATACTTTGTCCACTCTTGTTCCATTTCGTTGGAAGTTGGTTGTCCTCATTTACTAATCTGGATGGTAGGTGGCTTCTGGTACATCCAGCTATTTCTTCCACCTTTCTGTGGACGTTGAACAGATCGTGTTTCTCTTGTAGTTCTTCAAGTTCTTGGCATCTTTCTTCCAATCAGTTTTCTTTGACTAATGTTTCTTCTTAAGTTTCAGTTTAGTTCATTATATTTCTGCTGGTCCACATTTTTGTATTTCCTGCGTTCATCCATTAAATTCATGATTTCTTCCATCATGGTCTGTTAGAAAAGTATCCGACCTTTAACCGGTCAAAAAAAAACTGGCATACCTGGAGCGTTGGAAACCTAATCGCCCTCAAAGTAGTCTCCTTGGGACTCCACACACTTCTCCTAGCGGTGCCACCATTGTTGCAAGCATTCCGAAAAAGCCTCTTTCGGAATCGACTTTAGCTCGCCTGTCGTTGCAGCCATAATATCCTTTCTTGTCTGAAATCGCGTTCCTTTCAATGTCCTCTTGACTTTGGAGAATAGCCAGAAGTTGCAGGGGACCATATTAGGAGAGTAAGGAGCCTGTCGAACCAAAGGAGTCTGGTTTTTAGCAAAAAAAAATTTGAACCAATGTTCTGGAGCATTCTCGTGATGGAGTTGCCAATTTCACACAACTCCATTCGCTTGCGCCGCACAGACGTAGGACATCCGTAGGACTCTTTGGTAATTTTTACTTGCATTGAAAAACCGACGAGAGCGCTACAGACTACGTCAGAGCTGCTCGAAACCAACTGACGCTATCTACAGGCGGGAAAAAAAACAGGCATGCGCAAGAGGGTTCAAGGTCGGCTCAAGCAAGGGAGCTTGATTCAAATCCATCAGGTTTTCAAAATAAAAAATAAGGTCGGGTACTTTTCTAACAGACCACGTATGTCCTAGGTACGCTGTCTTACGTTTCTTCACAATAACTAATAAGTTTCTGTACATCCACGAAGAAAAAAACTAAGAGTAACACAAAGGCGAATGTAGAGATCTATGCTTGGCCCGACCCTAAGGGATCGAGTGAGAAATGAAGAGATACACCGAAGTATTGGAGTAGATGATATTGTACAACGAATCACTACACGAAAATTGCTAGAATGGAGGACGGGCGATGGATAAAAAATATGTTGGAATAGAGACCAAGAGCTGACAAGCGTAGCCGAGGCTGACCTCCCACTCGATGGACGGATGACCTAAAGAGGATAGTGACAAATTGAATTGCAACAGCCAGGGACAGAGAAAACTGGAGACGTTTGGAGGCGGCCTTTGTCCAACAATGGACGTGAAAGGGACTGCATGATGATTATTGATCTTTAACGTCCTCAACACCATACAACACTACGGAGTGAATGTAGCACTCAGCGAACCGGTATCTTAGTTTAAGGTTTTGGGTTCTCGCAAAATACGTTTCTCAACTTAAGGAACGTTGTTCTGGCTATTTCGATGCGTGTTCTTACTGCCAGGTCTTTGGTGATCCGAATTCCTTTAAAGCGAGACAAAAAACCGACAACCCTATGGCCAGCCGCCAATGCATATGCCAACCTTCACCAGCCCCTTCACAAGCGCCAACTTCTTCTTCCACACATTGGCCATGTGACGTATATGCCACATCACATGGCCAATGTGTGGAGCCGGCTTTAGTTGTCGTGCAACTTAGTTGGTCGGAATTGTCGTGCGAAAATTTGTGACTGCAATTTGTTTTTAGATGCGGAGTATTACTCGATGCCGCCGCTGTTCCACCTGGACGACTACGACCACTGCATGGCAGCGAAATCAAACGAGAGTCTGTACTGCTACGCCACGTTCCAGTTGAGCCCTTCAGATCCCCAAACTCCTAGCAAAATTTGGCAAATAATCACAGTAAGCAGAATATCTTTTGCAAAATTTTGCCCAACTCTGCCTGTTTTTTTCGGTAGGAAGTCATCAGTTTGGAGCGGAGCTATCGCCACGACTGGCTACGGCACGGAGTTTGCGTGCAGAAAACGTGTCCGGAAATCACGCCCGGCGAATTCGCGACTGGAAATGGAAGCGAACGGCTCTGGCGTGCACTGTCCAACTGCTACAGCCGGAAGTACCAGGAAGACGGCTTGGTCGCCAAAGTGACGAAACTCCATTGCGAGACTAGCGACCCGTATTATGAAATCGACACACCAGACGTGATTTACGCGTAAGATTTTTTAAATTTTGCACAAAAAGATAAACTAGGTAAGTTAAAAAAAATTTGCGCAATATCCAGCAAGTAAGCTAGTCAACTAGGTTTGCACAAAAATTAAATTGCAGACAAACTAGGTAAGTTAGACAAATTTCGCAAAGGCTATCGAGCAAGTGAATTAGTCAACTAGGTTTGTGTCAAATTTCAATGAACTAGTGTTAGTGGTTCAGATTTTATAGAGATATCCTACTTTTTGACTGAATGTTGCAAAGCTTGAAATTCGCAGCTCATTTCCACACAAACCAAGCAATTTAACCAAATTTCGCAAAGGCTATTGTCTAGGTAATTTAGTCAACTAGTTTTGAGTTAAATTTCAATGATCTTCTGCTAGTGGTTCAGATTTTATAGACGTTTGGACCGTGTCTCACGAAAATTAATTTCTTTTCTAATTTAAATTAGGATGGTCCCGTGATTTGCCTTTAGGATTGCTCGCGTCTCCGCCCCGTGTGGACCGTCCTTCCGTCGCCTATTTCAAGAAAATGGGAAAACAATAAATATCGGGATATATGTGGGGAGGGCTACCTTAACGTGGGTCAGTCCGGACGTTGAATGCCGCTGCAGCGCTTCGGCTCGTGATCACAACACCCTGGTTAAACTTAACTTGAAACGATAAACTTAGATATGTGCACCTGTCGGTCGAACTTGGTTCACGCTTCGATTTTGGTCTTCACGCTTCTCACACTCGAAGCGTACTACCGGAAATATATAAATTCGCGATGTAAATCGCGCGATTTCTGCCCATCTGTCTCCTTTTAATCGATGCCGAAATCGATTTAAATTTTGAATTAAAATATAGATTTATTAAAATTGGCGCTAACAATGTCCCTGGCTGCTTCCGTGAGGAGAGTGTACGCTTCGTCTGCTGCGGCTTTGGTTAGACTCATGAAGTTGGTGTCGTCGGCATATGCCACTACCTGAACAGTTTTGTTAGAAAGTAAGTTGTTTCTGCCATTGCCGGTTTTTCGGACTACCCGTTCTAGCGACAGGTTGTAGAGGGTCGGTGCTAATCCATCTCCCTGCTTCAGCCCCTGCGCGTATTTGAATTCTTCGGTTAGTTGTCCTTTTCCATGGGCACAACACTTTTCCATTTGCATGCGATCAAGTTTTCCCTGGTATTCCTTATGCTTGATTTCCAAGCAATTTAGTGAAACTTTAGGTTTCTGCATAATTTCACCACGACGAATCCAACGCCGAGAACCGCAAGTCGCCACGACACAGCGTTCAAAAGATAGCTGATCTTAGGCTCAAACAATCTGATATCAATTTTAAGCGAATTCATGAAACTTGACATAGTTTCTGTCTAATTTCACCTCGCCGAATCCAACGGTGAGAACCGCAAGTCGCTACGACGCACCGTTCAAAAGATAACTGATCTTAGACTCAAACAATCTGATATCAATTTTAAGCGAATTAATGAAACTTGACATAGTATCTGTCTAATTTCACCTCGCCGAATCCAACGGTGAGAACCGCAAGTCGCTACAACACCGTTCAAAAGATAGCTGATCTTAGACTCAAACAATCTGATATCAATTTTAAGCGAATTAATGAAACTTGGCATAGTTTCTGTCTAATTTCACCTCGCCGAATCCAACGGTGAGAACCGCAAGTCGCTACGATGCACCGTTCAAAAGATAACTGATCTTAGGCTCAACTAATCTGATATCAATTTTAAGCGAATTAGTAAAACGTGACATGGTTTCCGATTAATTTTACCACGCCGAATCCATTGATGAAACCCGCAAGGCGCCCCGATGCACTGTTCAAAAGTTAACTAATGGCAGACACCACATATCTGATTTCAATTTCAAGCGATTTGGTGAAACTTGACATGGTTCTCGACTAATTTCACCAAGCCGAATCCATTGGTGAGAACCGCAAGTCGCTACGACGCACCGTTCAAAAGATAACTGATCTTAGGTTCAAAAAATCTGATATTAATTTCAAGCGATTTGGTAAAACTTGACACGGTTTCTGACTAATTTCACCACGCAGAATCCAATGATGACACCCGCAAGTCGCTCCGACGCACTGTTCAAAAGTTAAATAATGGCAGGCACCAAAAATCTGATTACAAAATCAAGCGATTTAGTGATACTTAACATGGTTTCTGCCTAATTGCACCACGCCGAATCCAACGGTGTGAACGGCAAGTCGCCAAGACGCACCGTTCAAAAGATAACTGATCTTAGGCTCAAATAATCTGATATCAATTTTAAGCGATTTAGTAAAACTTGACATGGTTTCCGATTAATTTTACCACGCCGAATCCATTGATGAAACCCGCAAGGCGCCCCGATGCACTGTTCAAAAGTTAACTAATGGCAGGCACCACATATCTGATTTCAATTTCAAGCGATTTGGTGAAACTTGACATGGTTTTCGACTAATTTCACCACGCCGAATCCAACGGTGAGAACCGCAAGTCGCTACGACGCACCGTTCAAAAGATAACTGATCTTAGGCTCAAAAAATCTGATATTAATTTCAAGCGATTTGGTAAAACTTGACACGGTTTCTGACTAATTTCACCACGCCGAATCCAATGATGACACCCGCAAGTCTCTCCGACGCACTGTTCAAAAGTTAAATTATGGCAGGAACCAAAAATCTGATTACAAAATCAAGCGATTTAGTGAAACTTAACATGGTTTCTGCCTAATTTTACCACACCGAATCCAAGGGTGAGAACCGCCAGTCGCCAAGACGCACCGTCCAAATGATAACTGATCTTAGGCTCAAATAATCTGATATCAATTTTAAGCGATTTAGTAAAACTTGACATGGTTTCCGATTAATTTCACCACGCCGAATCCATTGCTGAAACTCGCAAGGCGCCCCGATGCACTGTTCAAAAGTTAACTAATGGCAGGCACCACATATCTGATTTCAATTTCAAGCGATTTGGTGAAACTTGACATGGTTTTTGACTAATTTCACCACGCCGAATCCAACGGTGAGAACCGCAAGTCGCTACGACGCACCGTTCAAAAGATAACTGATCTTAGGCTCAAAAAATCTGATATTAATTTCAAGCGCTTTGGTAAAACTTGACACGGTTTCTGACTAATTTCACCACGCCGAATCCAATGATGACACCCGCAAGTCGCTCCGACGCACTGTTTAAAAGTTAGGTTAGGTCAGGCACAAAAAATCTGATTACAAAATCAAGCGATTTAGTGAAACTTAACATGGTTTCTGCGTAATTTCACCACGCCGAATCCAACGGTGTGAACGGCAAGTCGCTACGGCGCACCGTTCAAAAGATAACTGCTTTTTGACTGAATTTTGCAAAACTTGAAAATCGCAGCTCATTTCCACAAAAACCACGCAATTTAAACAAATTTCGCAAAGGCTATCGACCAGGTAATTTAGTCAATTAGCTTTGAGTCAAATTTCAATAATCTAGTGCTAGTGGTTCAGCCACTTATTTTATAGAGGTATCCTACTTTTTGACTAAAGGTTGCAAAGCTTGAAATTCGCAGAAAACAAACCAAGCAATTTACACAAATTTCGCAAAGGCTATTGGCTGGGTCAGCGATGGCGAACCTTTTTGAATATTACCTCCCCCTCCTCCCCTTCAAAACCAAAAAAAAGTTGGGATGGTAGGGATGTTTGATGTAATCACATCACTAGCTTAGGATGCGTTTGGTTGGATAAGATTGATAAGGTTGATAAGATTGAGAAGGTAAGGCTCAAGTTGGATTCGGTTAGCTCAGGTTACGTTATTATAGGTCAGCTCAGGCTTTGTTTTTCGTACTAGCTCGTGGGTCACCATGTCAGTGGCATGATTTGGAACAGAGGAGGAAGGTCAAAGACTACTTTTCTGTTCTCTTTCACAAAATTCAAGTTTCCTACCTCCCTAGGCTTTACATCATGTATTTCATCTCCCTGTCGCTCTTTGTCACCACTACCACATCATCCACGAACGCCAGACTCCATACTTCCTACCTATTACACACTCTCCTACTTGCTCCCTCTTAAACATTCTTGCGATATCTGTCACATAAATTCTTCTTCTGTTGGCTTTATAACCCGCGGTGGGTTTTTGCCTCTAAAACAATTTTCTTCCATTCTGTTCTTCCACCGGCTTTCTCTCTCCAATACCTTACTCCCATCTTTCTAAGACTTTCCTCCACGTCTTCCATCCATTTTTTCCTTGGCCTGCCTCTTTTCCTTCTTCCTACTGGCCGCCAGTTGTACATTTTCTTGGCTTGTCTGTCGTCATGCATTCTGAACAGGTCACATCCGATTGATTAGCTCCACCAGCATCTCAATCACTCTCTTCGTCCCATACATCCACACTTCGTTCTGCATAGCATAGCTTTTTTCTTTTTCAGCTTCTTCGCCTGCATCTCTACCTCTTCTAATGTGATTTCTAAGCCCTCTGGAGCTGCTTACGTCTTCCCCATTGCTGTTTCTGCTTCCTCGTCTTTCTTTCTCCCTTCCAGGTTTTCAATTTTGGTTTCTCCATTTTCTCCATTTCCTCCATTTTCTTGGAACCAATTTTCTCTCTCCATTTTGTAAATCGGGCATATTACCTTCTCCCCAGTCTGTCGGGAATCCCTGTCCTCTTCACACCCCATCCATTAGCTCCACCAGCCTTTCTTCTCACTCCCTTCGTCCCGTACATCCACACTTCGTTGTGCATTCCATTTCTTCCCGCTGCTTCTCTTCTTTTTCAGCTTCTTCGCGTGCTTCTCTACCTCTTCTAATGTGGTTTCTGTACCTGTCTATTCTTCCCGATTGCTGTTTCTGCTCCCTCGCCTTCGTTTCTCCCTTCCAGGAGTCTCATGAAACGTTCTTCCCACTCTCTCATCTCTATCTCCTCGCTCACGAATTAAATCGATTTCGGCCTCCTCGATTTTCCGACCTGGGCCTAAATATCGCGATTATTTATCAATCACGTCGCGAATTTATATTTCGGGCAGTATGCGTAGAGCGCTGAAAGCGAGACCACGACAAGAAAAGTGCGAACAACGTCGACCGACATTTTCACGTATTGTTAATTTAAAAATGGCAAGTTAAGTTCTATAGCAAATGGCTGCATCGGCTTTTCACGTCCGGAGCGACACAAACCACTCTTACTTGATTTCTTTCTTCTCCACTCCTTTTGCGCATCCGATGCTTCCTTTTTCAATTCTTATACGCCTCTTAATCATGTCTTTGTCGTGCAACTATCAAGCATCGGCTTTTCTCGTCCGGAGCGACAAAAGCCACTCTTACTTGATTTCTTTCTTCTCCAATCCTTTTGCGCATTAGATGCTTCCTTTTTCAATTCTTATACGCCTCTTAATCATGTCTTTGTCGTGCAACTATCAAGCATCGGCTTTTCTCGTCCGGAGCGACAAAAGCCACTCTTACTTGATTTCTTTCTTCTCCACTTCTTTTGCGCATCAGATGATTCCTTTTTCAATTCTTATACGCCTCTTAATCAAGTCTTTGTCGTGCAACTATCAAGCATCGGCTTTTCGCGTCCGGAGCGACACAAGCCACTCTTACTTGGTTTCTTTCTTCTCCACATCTTTTGCGCATCAGATGATTCCTTTTTCAATTCTTATACGCCTCTTAATCAAGTCTTTGTCGTGCAACTATCAAGCATCGGCTTTTCGCGTCCGGAGCGACACAAGCCACTCTTACTTGGTTTCTTTCTTCTCCACTTCTTTTGCGCATCAGATGATTCCTTTTTCAATTCTTATACGCCTCTTAATCAAGTCTTTGTCGTGCAACTATCAAGCATCGGCTTTTCTCGTCCGGAGCGACACAAGCCACTCTTACTTGATTTCTTTCTTCTCCACTCCTTTTGCGCATCGGATGCTTCCTTTTTCAATTCTTATACGCCTCTTAATCAAGTCTTTGTCGTGCAACTATCAAGCATCGGCTTTTCTCGTCCGGAGCGACACAAGCCACTCTTACTTGATTTCTTTCTTCTCCACTCCTTTTGCGCATTAGATGCTTCCTTTTTCAATTCTTATACGCCTCTTAATCAAGTCTTTGTCGTGCAACTATCAAGCATCGGCTTTTCGCGTCCGGAGCGACACAATTTAAGGGTATCCCTCCATCTATATTCCGATATCTATTGTGTTTCCTATTTCCCTTTAAATAGGCGACAGCAGGACGTTCCACCACGGGTCGGAGACGAGAGCAGCCCTAAGGTAAGTGACGGGACTACTCCAATTTGACCGCAAATATTTTCGTTAAATACAGTCCAATCGTTCAACACAGTTAAATATAGCCATTTGCAGACGCGTTTCGATATCTATCTCTCATCAGTGCAGCTTTGCTCTTATGAATTACGAAATGGAAACCACTTACATTAGTTTGGAACCATCGTTCAATCAATCAATCAATCGCAAATAGGTTATGTTTTGACATGTGTGTGGAAAATACTTTTGTGGTTGAAACACTTTAATGAGAAAATAGATAGATAGATAGATGAGAGATAGAAGTGTTGCGTCATCGGACATTTCTAAAATCAAAGCATGGGTCACTTAAAAAGCCTGTGTGGGTCAGTGTCTGACCCGCGGGTCGTAGGTTCGCCATCACTGGTCTAGGTAATTTAGTCAACTAGGTTTGAGTTAAATTTCAATGATCTAGTGCTAGTGGTTCAGATTTTATGGAGGTAACTACTTTTTGACTGAATGTTGCAAAACTTGAAATTCGCAGCTAATTTCCACACAAACCAAGCAATTTAACCAAATTTCGCAAAGGCTATCCTATAGGTAATTTAGTCAACTAGGTTTGAGTCAAATTTCAATGATCTAGTGCTAGTGGTTCAGATTTTATGCAGGTAACTACTTTTTGACTGAATGTTGCAAAACTTGTAATTCGCAGCTAATTTCCACACAAACCAAGCAATTTAACCAAATTTTTCAAAGGCTATTGTCTAGGTACTTTAGTCAACTAGGCTTGAGTCTAATTCGAATTATCTATTGCGAGTGGTTTAGATGTTATCAAGCTAAACCAATTTAAAAACATCTGCGTTTAGGGAGTTTAATAATCCAAAAGGTAGTAGCATTTATTCCTTTGTAGCGTTTTCGTCTTCGCTGTGCTGTTCTTCGTCGTCATCGGCACCATCCGCGACGTCTTCTTCCGCTGCTGCGGCGCAACCACCGCACCCAACAAACAAACCACAGGTAATACCCAGCGAAAGACCTCTCCCATTCTTGAGCTGTGTTTCTGTTGAAGCTGGTCGTGTTTTGGAAGCCTTCTCCGTCGTCAAAAACATGGAACGACTGCGCAGCGAGGTGACTTCCGACGACGGCAAGGCTCTGCAGCCCATCCAAGGCGTCCGCGTCATCAACATGTTCTTCGTGGTGATGAGCCACACCGTCATGATCTAGTTCCTCGGTCCCATCCAGAACCCTAAATTCACGGAAGAAGTAACAGCCTCGCCAAAGAATAGACCCGCGAATAACAAACGTTTCGTTTCCAGACGACGTTGAAGGTCGCGAATATGTTTTTGGCGAACGGTAGCCTCACCTGCCAGACGTTCCTCATCATCTCCGCGTGGCTGCTCAGCTACAACCTGTACCTCATCTTCGAAGGGAAGCGACTCAAAGTCAAACACCTCATCCAGGCGTTCTTTAATCGATATCTCAGGTTATTTTGCACACATTGCAGTTATATCTTCCAAGAGAATTAGTTTTAGCAAAATTTTCAAGGATCTTAGTCCAAAACGTTTTTAGCAAAAGTTTTCAGACAAACAAGAAATTTCTGTATAAAAATTAGGAAAAATGTTTGTTGGGTTTTAGGTTGTTGCCAATTTTGCTGCTGAGCATAGGATTCAGCGCAACTTGGCTCCGGCACGCCGGACGAGGACCAGTATGGAACCAAATAGTCGGCGACGAATTCGCCAATTGTCGTAAGAACGGATGGTTGAACCTCCTCTTCCTCAACAACTACGTCGATCCCGGGCACATGGTTAAATTAGCAAAGTTATTTTGCACAAAATGTTCTGCAATTTGCGATTTTTGCAGTGTTTGCAACAGACCTGGTACGTGGCGTCCGATAGCCAGACTTTCATCCTGGGCCTGATCATCATGTACTTCGTGGTGAACCGTCCTGAATTGACCAAGAAATTGTTCGCGTTCTTCATCGTTCTGGGCATGTCCATCACTTTCGCGGAAGTCTACTACAACGACTTCGACATCGTCTTCCGCGCTTACCCCGAGTAAATCCGCAAAAACTTTCGCACAAATTTGCCATAACTTTGTTTTTATTTTTGGCAGAACCTTCTACACCATGTACTTGGAGCTGGAGCAGTGGCTGAGAGCCTTCTCGCCAGGACACCACCACATCTCCTGCTACGTCCAAGGCCTCGCCTGCGGGTTCTTCTTCTACAAATTCCGCAAGGAAAATCGCGAATTCCTCAAAACCAAGGTGAGCTTTTGCAAAACTTGCTCAATTCTGAACGGAATCAAAGCTTCGCAGCATTCCCACAGGGTTCCATCATATAGCCTTCACTACAAAAATTTTCAGGATTTGCTAATTTTTCGAGAACCTGATAACTTCGGAAATTTGCAAATCTACCTAATCTAAATGATCCAATGTTTCGTTATCTTACCTACTTGCTATTTTATCTTACCTACTTGCTATTTTATCTTACCTACTTGCTATTTTATCTTACCTACTTGCTATTTTATCTTACTTACTTGCTAGTTTATCTTACCTACTTGCTAGTTTATCTTACCTACTTGCTATTTTATCGCGTTGTTACTTATTTTACACATCAACCTCTATTTTAGACAAACTTATCTAGTTTTTTTTGCAAAGGCTATCGTGCACGTAATTCAATCAGCTAAGTGTGTGCAAAATTTCAGCGATCTAGTCCAAGTGGTTTAGATGTTATAGACCTAAACCTAACTTTGCCAAAATATTGTGCAGCTCAATTCTAGACAAACCACGCAATTTTTATAAATTTTGCAAAGGCAGTTGTCTATATAATTTAGTTAACTAGCGATTGCCAGTAGATGTTATGCGGGGTTCCCACAGGTTTTCACACTGTCACCAATTAACCCCTTGACATACAATGACGTCTCTAAGACGTCATGTGTATCTGATAAGATCACATGTATGGACACGTCAACGTCATTTTATTCGTATGTCAAGGGCTTAAACCCTAAATAACCTGGGAGGCGAATGTGGCTTGGGGCCAGTCCAAGACGGCGGCTGTCATTCGAGCGGTTTGGTTCGAATCGTCGTCGATGGCCCAAATGACAATCAACATTTAAAAATCACACTCAATTTGTCAAATAAAAGATTGTCAGTACAAACGTCACAGTTAAAAAATGACAGGCAAAGTATAAAAATGACAGTTGGAGTTTCAAAATGACAATCAAAGTGTCAAAATGACAATTAAAGTATCAAAATGACACAGAAAGTATCAGCCAAAGTATAAAAATGACAATTAAAGTTTCAAAATGACAATTAAAATGACAATTAAAGTATCAAAATGACACAGAAAGTATCAGCCAAAGTATAAAAATGACAATTAAAGTTTCAAAATGACAATTAAAATGACAATTAAAGTATCAAAATGACACAGAAAGTATCAGCCAAAGTATAAAAATGACAATTAAAGTTTCAAAATGACAATCAAAATAACAATTAAAGTATCAAAATGACACAGAAAGTATCAGCCAAAGTATAAAAATGACAATTAAAGTTTCAAAATGACAATCAAAATGACAATTAAAGTATCAAATTGACACAGAAAGTATCAGCCAAAGTATAAAAATGACAATTAAAGTTTCAAAATGACAATCAAAATGACAATTAAAGTATCAAAATGACACTGAAAGTATCCAAATGACAGAGTTAGAGACAGCATCAGAGTTATCAAATAATTTAAAATGCCAAGCAAAATATCAAAATGACAGTTAATGTATTAAAATGACATTTAAAGTATCAAAATAACTATTAACCCCTTGACATACAATGACGTCTCTAAGACGTCATGTATATGTGATAAGATCACATGTATAGAGACACGTCATTTATTATTCGTATGTCAAGGGGTTAAACTGTCAAAATGACACTCAAATTATCAAAATGACACAGTTAAAGACAACATCAGAGTTATCAAATAATTTAAAATGACAGACAAAGTATCAAAATGACAATGAATGTATTAAAATGACACTCAAAGTATCAAAATGACAGTTAATGTATCAAAATGACACTCAAAGTATCAAATTGACACAATTTAAGACAACATCAGAGTTATCAAATAATTCAAAATGACAGACAAAGTATCAAAATGACAGTTATTGTATCAAAATGACACCCCAAGTTACAAAATGACACAATTAGAGACAACTTAAGAGTTATCAAATGATTCAAAATGACACTCAAAGTATCAAAATGACAGTTAATGTATCAAAATGACACTCAAAGTATCAAAATGACAGTTATTGTATCAAAATGACACTCAACGTATCAAAATGACACAATTAGAGACATCTTCAGAGTTATCAAATAATTCAAAATGACAGACAAAGTATCAAAATGACAGTTACTGTATCAAAATGACACCCCAAGTTACAAAATGACAAAATTAGAGACAACTTAAGAGTTATCAAATGATTCAAAATGACAGGAAAAGTATCAAAATGACAGTTAATGTATCAAAATGACACTCAAAGTATCAAAATGACAGTTACTGTATCAAAATGACACTCAAAGTATCAAAATGACACAATTAGAGACAACATCAGAGTTATCAAATAATTCAAATTGACAGGCAAAGTATCAAAATGACAGTTATTGTATCAAAATGACACTCAAAGTATCAAAATGACACAATTAGAGACAACTTCAGAGTTATCAAATAATTCAAAATGACAGGAAAAGTATCAAAATGACAGTTAATGTATCAAAATGACACTCAAAGTATCAAAATGACAGTTACTGTATCAAAATGACACTCAAAGTATCAAAATGACACAATTAGAGACAACATCAGAGTTATCAAATAATTCAAAATGACAGACAAAGTATCAAAATGACAGTTATTGTATCAAAATGACACTCAAAGTATCAAAATGACACAATTAGAGACAACATCAGAGTTATCAAATAATTCAAAATGACAGACAAAGTATCAAAATGACAGTTATTGTATCAAAATGACACTCAAAGTATCAAAATGACACAATTAGAGACAACATCAGAGTTATCAAATAATTCAAAATGACAGACAAAGTATCAAAATGACAGTTACTGTATCAAAATGACACTCAAAGTATCAAAATGACACAATTAGAGACAACATCAGAGTTATCAAATAATTCAAAATGACAGACAAAGTATCAAAATGACAGTTACTGTATCAAAATGACACTCAAAGTATCAAAATGACACAATTAGAGACAACATCAGAGTTATCAAATAATTCAAATTGTCAGGCGAAGTATCAAAATGACAGTTACTGTATCAAAATGACACTCAAAGTATCAAAATGACACAATTAGAGACCAGAGATCAGAGTTATCAAATAATTCAAATTGACAGGCAAAGTATCAAAATGACAGTTAATGTATCAAAATGGCACTCAAAGTATCAGAATGACACAATTAGAGACCAGAGATCAGAGTTATCAAATAATTCAAATTGACAGGCAAAGTATCAAAATGACAGTTAATGTATCAAAATGACACTCAAAGTATCAAAATGACAGTTACTGTATCAAAATGACACTCAAAGTATCAAAATGACACAATTAGAGACAACTTCAGAGTTATCAAATAATTCAAAATGACAGGAAAAGTATCATAATGACAGTTAATGTATCAAAATGACACTCAAAGTATCAACATGACAGTTACTGTATCAAAATGACACTCAAAGTATCAAAATGACACAATTAGAGACAACTTCAGAGTTATCAAATAATTCAAAATGACAGGAAAAGTATCAAAATGACAGTTAATGTATCAAAATGACACTTAAAGTATCAAAATGATACAATTAGAGAAAATATCAGAGTTATCAAATAATTCAAAATGACAGGTGAAATATCAAAATGACAATTAAAGTATCAAAATGACACTCAAAATATCAAAATGACACAGTTAGAGACAACATCAGAGTTATCAAATAATTCAAAATGACAGGCAAAGTATCAAAATGACAGTTAATGTATCAAAATGACACTCAAAGTATAAGAATGACACAATTAGAGACCAGAGATCAGAGTTATCAAATAATTCAAATTGACAGGCAAAGTATCAAAATGACAGTTAATGTATCAAAATGACACTCAAAGTATCAAAATGACAGTTACGGTATCAAAATGACACTCAAAGTATCCAAATGACACAATTAGAGACAACTTCAGAGTTATCAAATAATTCAAAATGACAGGAAAAGTATCAAAATGACAGTTAATGTATCAAAATGACACTCAAAGTATCAAAATAACAGTTACTGTATCAAAATGACACTCAAAGTATCAAAATGACACAATTAGAAACAACTTCAGAGTTATCAAATAATTCAAAATGACACTCAAAGTATCAAAATGACAGTTACTGTATCAAAATGACACTCAAAGTATCAAAATGACACAATTAGAGACAACTTCAGAGTTATCAAATAATTCAAAATGACAGGAAAAGTATCAAAATGACAGTTAATGTATCAAAATGACACTTAAGGTATCAAAATGATACAATTAGAGACAATATCAGAGTTATAAAATAATTCAAAATGACAGGTGAAATATCAAAATGACAATTAAAGTATCAAAATGACACTCAAAATATCAAAATGACACAGTTAGAGACAACATCAGAGTTATCAAATAATTCAAAATGACAGGCAAAGTATCAAAATGACAGTTAATGTATCAAAATGGCACTCAAAGTATCAGAATGACACAATTAGAGACAACATCAGAGTTATCATATAATTAAAATTTACAGGCAAAATATCAAAATGACAGTTAATGTATCATAATGACAATCAAAGTATCAAAATGACAGAGTTAAGGTGGACTTCCGAGCAACGCGGCTCTGGCGTCAATAACGCAGCGATACTGACGCGGCGACATAGCGATAGTATCATGCACTATGGAAACGTATGAGGCGGAATTCGAGCGCAGCGACACTGACGCATTGACGCTGTGCGCGTCAGTGTCGCTGTGCTCGAATGGCGCCTCATACGTCTCCCTTGTGCATAATACTGCCACTATGTCGCCGCGTCAGTATCGTTGCGTTAGTGACGCCAGAGCCGCTCTGCTCGGAAGTCTACCTTTAGAGACAACTTTAGAGTTATCAAATAATTCAAAAGTGTCCTGGCACAAAACCCTAAACCTCCCACGGTCATCGAAAACACCTCAACCTAACCCCAACCCTCCACCTAAGCTAACGCCCCTCAAATATTCTCAATTTCAGTTCACTACAGCTCTATGGTTCGTCTACGTCTGGGTCGTACCGATCTTCACCATCCTGATAGCCGCCGCCTTCTACAAAGAAGGCTTTGAAACGACCAGGTAAATCTGTCACAACCTTCTGGGCCGATAGCCTTGATTGTCGTATGTTTCCAGGTTCTGGGCGGCGTTCTACCAGGCGATTAGCCGCTACAGCTTTGGTCTTCCAGTCAGTCTATTCCTGTTCGGCATGATCATGGGCAAAGGAGGTCAGTGGACTAAAGCCCGACTAGACTAAACCCAACCAGATTAGATTAACTCAAAAAAAAATGTCTCGCAAAAATGTTCGTCTGTTGTTGAGGAAATTTGAGGTTATACGCGTTTTTTGCGTTTTTTCTCGAAAATTTTTGTTTGATTTTGCGATTTTTGCGATTGCGCTTGAAGTATTAGACGTAGATGTGTGATAGTAGTCTTGTATTGAAGCTGAATAAACGTGAAATCGAGTGAAACTAACTCGGTTGGATTAGCTGGTCGCGTTCGCGAGATATCGTCTTCTAACATAAGCAGTTGCGTTTTCTGGACTGGTCCTAGCAAAAAGCGACATTGTGACTGAACTACTAGACTTACGAAACAATAACTAGGCTTAAGTCAAAGTTTAAACGTCACGGGTTAATTGGTGTAATATAGTTCTTGAAATGACAAGGTTTAAACTTGTCTTTTGTTTCAGGCGCGATGAGGGATTTTAGTGCGTGGGCGCCGTTCCAGGTGCTGGGCAGGCTATCTTTCAGCATCTTTCTAACCCACGTCTCCGCGATCAGGATTCGACGAGGCCCCGCTCGATTGCCGTCATATGTCTCCGATTACAATTTGGTGAGACACAGAAATATTTTAATTGACAAACACGTGTGATATATGTCAAATTTGACATATGATATAAGTGTGACATATGTTAAATTTAAAAATCAAGTGTGATATATGTCACTTTTGTCAATCAAATGTAATATAGGTCACATTTGACAATCAAGTGTGATATATGTCTTTGACAATCAAGAGTAATATTTAACAATCATGTGTGATATATGTCACATTTGTCAATCAAATGTAATATATGTAACATTTGACAATCAAGTGTGATATCAGTCAAATTTGACAATCAAGTGTGATATAGGTCATATTTGACAATCAAATGTAATATATCTCCCATTTGACAATCAAGTGTGATATCAGTCAAATTTGACAATCAAGTGTAACATCTGTTAAATTTAACAATCAAGTGTGATATATGTCACATTTGTCAATCAACTGTGATATCAGTCAAATTTGATAATCAAGTGGGATATATGTCACATTTGTCAATCAAATGTAATATATGTCATATTTGACAATCAAGTGTGATATCAGTCAAATTTGACAATCAAGTGTGATATATGTCATATTTGACAATCAAATGTAATATATCTCGCATTTGACAATCAAGTGTGATATCAGTCAAATTTGACAATCAAGTGTAACATCTGTTAAATTTAACAATCAAGTGTGATATATGTCACATTTGTCAATCAAGTGTGATATCAGTCAAATTTGATAATCAAGTGGGATATATGTCACATTTGTCAATCAAATGTAATATATGTCATATTTGACAATCAAGTGTGATATCAGTCAAATTTGACAATCAAGTGTAACATCTGTTAAATTTAACAATCAAGTGTGATATATGTCACATTTGTCAATCAAGTGTGATATCAGTCAAATTTGATAATCAAGTGGGATATATGTCACATTTGTCAATCAAATGTAATATATGTAATATTTGATAATCAAGTGTGATATCAGTCAAATTTGACAATCAAGTGTAACATCTGTCAAATTTAACAATCAAGTGTGCTATATGTCACATTTGTCAATAGAATGTAATATATGTCACATTTGACATTCAAGTGTGATATCTGTCAAATTTGACAATCAAGTGTGACATCTGTTAAATCTAACTATCAAGTGTAATATCTATCTGATTTGACAGTTTGACTGTATTAATTATTGTCATTTTTTTAACAGATTGTTGCTATGGCAGGTGATATTTGTGTGAGTTATGTGATCGGTCTGTTCGTGTGTTTAATGGTGGAGATGCCGACGTCGGCGTTGCAGAAGATCTTGATGAGGCCCGCCAGCGAGAAGGAGGAGAGGGCCAAGGATAAAGTCAAGTAGTGTCAAACAGATTTGACTGGATTGTCAGATTTGGCACTTATTTATAAATAGAATTTTGACAAATGGAATAAACAAATTTGATTTCTTGTTTTAATGGATGTTTTGATGTCTATGTTTTATGAGTCATATCTGACTGTCGGCAGTTGCCAAGTCTGACAGTGGAAAATCAGATTTGACTGTTAATTGGGTTTTTATTAAGATTTTGTTAATTTTCTTAAAGAAACAATTGAAACACGCAAAATTGTTGTTAACATTTTTTATGCAAAATTTAATTCTCTATAAAAATTATTTTAGTAATTTTTGCAAAATTCGCAACATTTTTCAAAATAATCGCAATCAAAGAATTTTCGAAATTAGTTGAGATTTTGTTAATTTTCTTAAAGAAACAATTGAAACACGTAAAATTGTTGTTAACATTTTTTATGCAAAATTTAATTCTCTAAAAATTATTTCAGCAATTTTTGCAAAATTCGCAATATTTTTCAAGATAATCGCAATAAAATAATTTTCGACATTTGTTAAGATTTTGTTAATTTTCTTAAAGAAACAATTGAAACACGTAAAATTGTTGTAAACATTTTTTAAGCAAAATTTAATTCTCAATAAAAACTATTTCAGCAATTTTTGCAAAATTCGCAACAGTTTTCAAGATAATCGCAATCAAAGAATTTTCGAAGTTTGTTAAGATTTTGTTAATTTTCTTAAAGATACAACTGAAACATGTAAAATTGTTGTTAACATTTTTTACGCAAAATTTAATTCTCTACAAAAATTATTTCATCAATTTTTGCAAAATTCGCAACGGTTTTCAAGATAATCGCAATAAAATAATTTTCGAAATTTGTTAAGATTTTGTTAATTTTCTTAAAGAAACAATTGAAATACGTAAAATTGTTTTTAACGTTTTTTACGCAAAATTTAATTCTCTATAAAAATTATTTCAGCAATTTTTGCAAAATTCTCAACACTTTTCAAGATAATCGCAAACAAAGAATTTTCGAAATTTGTTAAGATTTTGTTAATTTTCTGAAAGAAACAATTGAAACACGTAAAATTGTTGTTAACATTTTTTACGCAAAATTTAATTCTCTATAAAAATTATTTCAGCAATTTTTGCAAAATTCTCAACAGTTTTCAAGATAATCGCAAACAAATAATTTTAGAAATTTGTTAAGATTTTGTTAATTTTCTTAAAGAAACAATTGAAACAGATAAAATTGCTAATATTTTTTACGCAAAATTTAATTCTTGATAAAAATTATTTCAGCAATTTTTGTAAAATTCGCAACAGTTTTCAAAATAATCACAATCAAATAATTTTCGAAATTTGTTAAAATTTTGTTAATTTTTTTAAAGAAACAAAAATTATTTCAGCAATTTTTGCAAAATTCTCAACAGTTTTCAAGATAATCGCAAACAAAGAATTTTCGAAATTTGTTAAGATTTTGTTAATTTTCTTAAAGAAACAATTGAAATACGTAAAATTGTTGTTAACGTTTTTTACGCAAAATTTAATTCTCTATAAAAATTATTTCAGCCATTTTTTGCAAAATTCGCAACAGTTATCAAGATAATCGCAATCAAAGAATTTTTTAAATTTGTTAAGATTTTGTTAATTTTCTTAAAGAAACAACTGAAACATGTAAAATTGTTGTTTACATTTTTAACGCAAAATTTAATTCTCTATAAAAATTGTTTCAGCAATTTTCGCAACAATTTACAAGATAATCGCAATTAAAGAATTTTCGAAATTTGTTAAGATTTTGTTAATTTTCTTAAAGAAACAATTGAAACACGTAAAATTGTAGTTAACATTTTTTACGCAAAATTTAATTCTCTATAAAAATTATTTTAGCAATTTTTGCAAAATTCTCAACAGTTTTCAAGATAATCGCAATCAAAGAATTTTCGAAGTTTGTTAAGATTTTGTTAATTTTCTTAAAGATACAACTGAAACATGTAAAATTGTTGTTAACATTTTTTACGCAAAATTTAATTCTCTATAAAAATTATTTCAGCAATTTTTGCAAAATTCTCAACAGTTTTCAAGATAATCGCAATCAAAGAATTTTCGACGTTTGTTAAGATTTTGTTAATTTTCTTAAAGATACAACTGAAACATGTAAAATTATTGTTAACATTTTTTACGCAAAATTTAATTTTCTACAAAAATTATTTTAGCAATTTTTGCAAAATTCGCAACGGTTTTCAAGATAATCGCAATAAAATGATTTTCGACAATCGTTAAGATTTTGTTAATTTTCTTAAAGAAAAAATTGAAACACGTAAAATTGTTGTTAACATTTTTTACGCAAAATTTAATTTTTGATAAAAATTATTTCAGCAATTTTTGCAAAATTCGGAACAGTTTTCAACATAATCGCAATCAAAGAATTTTCGAAATTTGTTAAGATTTTGTTAATTTTCTTAAAGAAACAATTGAAACAGATAAAATTGTTAATATTTTTTACGCAAAATTTAATTCTCTGTAAAAATTATTTCAGCAATTTTTGCAAAATTCGCAACAGTTTTCAAGATAATCGCAATCAAATAATTTTCGAAATTTGTTAAAATTTTGTTAATTTTCTCAAAGAAACAATTGAAACACGTAAAATTATTGTTAACATTTTTTATGCAAAATTTAATTCTCTATAACAAAGCTGCCGAACCTTTTTCCGGCCTCGTGCCATTTATGGCACGTGCCTTACGAATACTACCACACAACAAAGAAAACGACGATTTGAGTGCTACATCCGTCCTTAAGTCTCAACGTCGGTTGTAGAGCTCTCAAGCCTACCCATCAACGAATAACTTGCTTAAACTAGACAGATAATACCTGATACCTTATGACCTTTTATTGGCATATATACATTACAATACAAGCCATCATAAATTACAAATTATCGGAACAGGTTCATCCTTATTACTGTTTACACTTTCCACTTTTTCACCCTCCATAACAATTCCAATCCTTTCCTCCTTTCATCTCCAATCCAATGTTTCGATCTATCCCCGCCTCTCCCACTTACTCTACACTTTCTACATTCTTCGCTCATCCAGTATTTCTTACCACGCACGACCATGATTTGCGCGCTTGACTGTTTACTTGTGTTTAGGTAGCGAAGCCGCTAGCTAGTCTCAAACTATTGGATCCTTGTTTGTCGAGCCCTGGTCTAGACTCGATTGCGCTTTTAGCGCTTGGAGCAAGAAAGCCTTAAACCTCAAAAAGTTGAGATGTTAGAGATGCTAAAATGAAATGGTAAACTAAGCTTAGCTAGTTTTAAAGTGTTGAATCTTTGTTTATCGACCCCTGGTCTAGACTTGATTGCGTGTTTAGCGCTTGGAGCAAAAAAACTTTATGTCTCAAATAGTGGAGATGTTAGAGATGTGAAGATTAAATGTAATGGTATAGCTAGTTTCAAACTATTGTATCCTTGTTTGTCGACCCCTGGTCTAGACTTGATTGCGTTTTTAGCGCTTGGAGCAAGAAAGTCTTAAACCTGAAAAAGTGGAGATGTTAGAGATGCGAAAATTAAATGGTAAACTTGGCTGACCTGAATTGATTTGAGTGATCCATGCGAGATAAACCGCGGGCTAAAGCTAATTTCAAACTATTGGATCTTTGTTTGTCGACCCCTGGTCTACACTGGATTGCGTTCTTAGCGCTTGTAGGAAGAAAGCCAGAGCAAACATTAGTTTGAGTTTGGCTTCCAGTGACATTTATTTAATTTTTTTTTTAATTTCAGATTTTGAAATGCTAACTTTTCAAGTAACTTTTACAATGACTGAACATTTCTGATAGTGAAAATCAGTTACCGTATTAGCCTGAATATAACACGTCTTATATTTCACACTTTTGATGTTGCACAAAAGTGGATTGAGAAACTTAAAAATTGCTTTTAGAAAGGTAGAAGGTTTGAGTTTAAGAATTTACGCGTGAGAAATTGTTCGCGTGCCAATACAATTTTCCTACGTGCCAGTCGTGAGACGCGTGCCACAACTGGCACGCGTGTTAAGATTCAAGTTTGTTAAGTTTAGTTAATTTTCGTAAAGAAACTATTGAAATACGTAAAATTGTTGTTAACGTTTCTTAAGCAAAATTTAATTCTCTATAAAAATTATTTCAGCAATGTTTGCAAAATTCGCAACAGTTTTTAAGATAATCGCAATCAAAGAATTTTCGATTTTTTTTAAGATTTTCTTAATCTTCTTAAAGAAAAAATTGAAACATGTAAAATTGTTGTTAACATTTTTTACGCAAAATTGAATTCTCTGCAAAAATTATTTCAGCAATTTTTGCAAAATTCGCGACAGTTTTCAAGATAAATGCAAACACAGAATTTTCGAAATTTTTCAAGGTTTTGTTAATTTTCTTAAAGAAACAATTGAAACACGCAAAATTCTTGTTAACATTTTTTTCGCAAAATTCAATTCTCTATAAAAATTATTTCAGCAATTTTTCCAAAAATCGCAACAGTTTTCAAGATAATCGCAATTAAAGAATTTTCGAACTTCGTTAAGATTTTGTTAATTTTCTTAAAGAAACAATTGAAATATGTAAAATTGTTGTTAATATTTTTTACGCAAAATTTAATTCTCTATAAAAATTATTTCAGCAATTTTTGCAAAATTCGCAACAGTTTTCAAGATAAATGCAAACACAGAATTTTCGAAATTTTTCAAGGTTTTGTTAATTTTCTTAAAGAAACAATTGAAACACGCAAAATTCTTGTTAACATTTTTTTCGGAAAATTCAATTCTCTATAAAAATTATTTCAGCAATTTTTCCAAAAATCGCAACAGTTTTCAAGATAATCGCAATTAAAGAATTTTCGAACTTTGTTAAGATTTTGTTAATTTTCTTAAAGAAAAAATTAAAATATGTAAAATTGTTGTTAATATTTTTTACGCAAAATTTAATTCTCTATAAAAATTATTTCAGCAATTTTTGCAAAATTCGCGACAGTTTTCAAGATAAATGCAAACACAGAATTTTCGAAATTTTTCAAGGTTTTGTTAATTTTCTTAAAGAAACAATTGAAACACGCAAAATTCTTGTTAACATTTTTTTCGCAAAATTCAATTCTCTATAAAAATTATTTCAGCAATTTTTCCAAAAATCGCAACAGTTTTCAAGATAATCGCAATTAAAGAATTTTCGAACTTTGTTAAGATTTTGTTAATTTTCTTAAAGAAACAATTGAAATATGTAAAATTATTGTTAATATTTTTTACGCAAAATTTAATTCTCTATAAAAATTATTTCAGCAAATTTTTGCAAAATTCGCAACAGTTTTCAAGATAAATGCAAACACAGAATTTTAGAAATTTTTCAAGGTTTTGTTAATTTTCTTAAAGAAACAATTGAAACACGCAAAATTCTTGTTAACATTTTTTTCGCAAAATTCAATTCTCTATAAAAATTATTTCAGCAATTTTTCCAAAAATCGCAACAGTTTTCAAGATAATCGCAATTAAAGAATTTTCGAACTTTGTTAAGATTTTGTTAATTTTCTTAAAGAAACAATTGAAATATGTAAAATTATTGTTAATATTTTTTACGCAAAATTTAATTCTCTATAAAAATTATTTCAGCAATTTTTGCAAAATTCGCAACAGTTTTCAAGATAAATGCAAACACAGAATTTTAGAAATTTTTCAAGGTTTTGTTAATTTTCTTAAAGAAACAATTGAAACACGCAAAATTCTTGTTAACATTTTTTTCGCAAAATTCAATTCTCTATAAAAATTATTTCAGCAATTTTTCCAAAAATCGCAACAGTTTTCAAGATAATCGCAATTAAAGAATTTTCGAACTTTGTTAAGATTTTGTTAATTTTCTTAAAGAAACAATTGAAATATGTAAAATTGTTGTTAATATTTTTTACGCAAAATTTAATTCTCTATAAAAATTATTTCAACAATTTTTGCAAAATTCGCAACAGTTTTCAAGATAAATGCAAACACAGAATTTTCGAAATTTTTGAAGGTTTTGTTAATTTTCTTAAAGAAACAATTGAAACACGCAAAATTCTTGTTAACATTTTTTTTCGCAAAATTCAATTCTCTATAAAATTATTTCAGCAATTTTTCCAAAAATCGCAACAGTTTTCAAGATAATCGCAATTAAAGAATTTTCGAACTTTGTTAAGATTTTGTTAATTTTCTTAAAGAAACAATTGAAATACGTAAAATTGTTGTTAACATTTTTTACGCAAAATTCAAGTTTCTGCAAAAAATATTTCAGCAATTTTTGCAAAATTCGCAACAGTTTTCAAGTTAATCGCAATCAAATAACGTGCAAAATAT
Source organism: Phosphuga atrata (assembly GCA_944588485.1). NCBI lineage: Eukaryota > Metazoa > Arthropoda > Insecta > Coleoptera > Silphidae > Phosphuga > Phosphuga atrata. The sequence goes on from OX155906.1 coordinate 29,803,963, forward strand.
GTTAAGATTTTGTTAATTTTCTTTATGAAACAATTGAAACATGTAAAATTGTTGTTAACATTTTTTACGCAAAATTTAATTCTCTATAAAAAATATTTTAGCAATTTTTGCAACAATTTTCAAGATAATCGCAAACAAAGAATTTTCGAAATTTCTTAAGATTTTGTTAATTTTCTTAAAGAAACAATTGAAATATGTAAAATTGTTGTTAATATTTTTTACGCAAAATTTAATTCTCTATAAAAATTATTTCAGCAATTTTTGCAAAATTCGCAACAGCTTTCAAGATAATCGCATTCAAAAAAAATTCGAAACTTTTATTATAAACTTGGCAACGGTGCATTTTTCTCCAGTTTTTTTAGCGATATCTTGAAAACTAATGCGAATTTTTGAAATTCGTTCGAATGAAAGTTGTTCGGAATACGAAATTCTATTTAGAGATGTTTTTGTTTTGCAAAAATTTTCGTCCATTGTTGAGGAAATTTGAGGTTATTGCTTTTTTTTGCGGTTTTTCGCGAATAACTCGAAAATTAACGAATTTTTTTAAAAACTTTTCCAACAAAACTTATTCTTTGTGAAATACGCTACAAGAAGCGAAAACTAAAGCTAAAACTTTTCCCTAAAATCCGTTTTTTTTTGCAATTATTTCGAAAACTAAATCAAATTTCGAAACATGTTTCTAATAAAACTTGTCCAGAATACGAAAATCTATTAGGAAATTTCCCACAGGAAAACACACGTAGTTGTCTGTCATAACTGTCATTGGTTTTATCAACTATATGACATAACTGTCATTGATGACATAACTGTCAATTATCAAATTTTTGACATAACTGTCATCGGTTTGTAGGTTATGTAAAATATTTGACACAATTGTCATTGGGTTTATCAACTAAATGACATAACTGTCATTGAAATTATCAAATTTCTAACATAACTGTCATCGGGTTGTAAGTTATGTCATTTATTTGACACAAGTGTCATTGGGTTTATCAACTATATGACATAACTGTCATTGAAATTATCAAATGTTTGACATAATTGTCATCGGCTTGTAAGTTATGTCAAATATTTGACACAATTGTCATTGGGTTTATCAAGTATATGACATAACTGTCATTGAAATTATCAAATTTTTGACACAACTGTCATCGGTTTGTAGGTTATGTCAAATATTTGACACAATTGTCATTGGGTTTATCAACTATATGATATAACTGTCATTGAAATTATCAAATTTCTGACATAACTGTCATCGGGTTGTAAGTTATGTCATATATTTGACATATTTGTCATTAGGTTTATCAACTATATGACATAACTGTCATTGAAATTATCAAATTTTTGACATAACTGTCATCGGGTTGTAAGTTTTTTAACAATGTCAAATATTTGACACAATTGTCATTGGGTTTATCAACTATATGACATAACTGTCATTGAAATTATCAAATTTTTGACATAACTGTCATCGGTTTGTAGGTTATGTCAAATATTTGACACAATTGTCATTGGGTTTATCAACTATATGACATAACTCTCATTGAAATTATCAAATTTTTGACATAATTGTCATCGGTTTGTAGGTTTTTTAACAATGTCAAATATTTGACACAATTGTCATTGGGTTTATCAACTATATGACATAACTGTCATTGAAATTATCAAATTTTTGACATAACTGTCATCGGTTTGTAGGTTATGTCAAATATTTGACACAATTGTCATTGGGTTTATCAACTATATGACATAACTGTCATTGAAATTATCAAATTTTTGACATAATTGTCATCGGTTTGTAGGTTTTTTAACAATGTCAAATATTTGACACAATTGTCATTGGGTTTATCAACTATATGACATAACTGTCATTGAAATTATCAAATTTTTGACATAACTGTCATCGGTTTGTAGGTTATGTCAAATATTTGACACAATTGTCATTGGGTTTATCAACTATATGACATAACTGTCATTGAAATTATCAAATTTTTGACATAACTGTCTTCGGTTTGTAGGTTATGTCAAATATTTGACACAATTGTCATTGAGTTTATCAACTATATGACATAACTGTCATTGAAATTATCAAATTTTTGACATAACTGTCATCGGGTTGTAGGTTATGTAATATTTGACACAATTCTCATTGGGTTTATCAACTATATGACATAACTGTCATTGAAATTATCAAATTTTTGACATAACTGTCATCGGTTTGTAGGTTATGTCAAATATTTGACACAATTGTCATTGGTTTTATCAACTATATGACATAACTCGCATTGAAATTATCAAATTTTTGACAAAACTGTCATCGGTTTGTAGGTTATGTCAAATGTTTGACACAAGTGTCAATGGGTTTATCAACTATATGGCATAACTGTCATTGAAATTATCAAATTTTTGACATAACTGTCATCGGTTTGTAGGTTACGTCAAATATTTGACACAATTGTCATTCGATTTATCAACTATATGACATAACTGTCATTGAAATTATCAAATTTTTGACATAACTGTCATCGGGTTGTAAGTTATGTCATATATTTGACACAATTGTCATTGGGTTTATCAACTATATGACAAAACTGTCATTAAAATTATCAAATTTTTGACATAACTGTCATCAGGTTGTAGGTTATGTCAAATATTTAACACAATTGCCATTGGGTTTATCAACTATATGACATAATTGTAAATAAAAAAATCAATTTTTTGACATAACTGTCATCGGGTTGTAGGTTATGTCAAATATTTGAGACAATTTAATTTGGGTTTATCACCTATATGACATAACTGTCATTGGTTTTATCAACCATAATTTTTGTAGTTAAACTGTGGAATGGACGTGTTCCATTCCAGAGTTTAACTACAAAAAATGCTTTTTCACGCAAAAAACCCATAAATGTCGTGAACGTATGATCTTTAAACATTCTGGTAGGAGAAGAAATGCGCGCTTATAAAACTGCCTCCGTCTTCGTTTGTCCAATCTCTTTTAGCCCAGCAGCAAACAAAAATCTAACCAGTTTTCGCGGAATCAATCGCGCAGATGGACCTGTCGAGGATCTTCCTGATCTGCTCCTGGCTCACTCTTGTCCACACCAAACCCCTAAAAGTTTTCAACAATGTCACAGGCAAGTCAAATAATCTACAATAAAATTTGCTAAAGTTAATAAAGACGGAACAAAGCTTGAATTTGTAAATATACTCAACCTTTCCGCAGCTTTATAATACTAATGAGCTTTTTAGGACTACTAAAAAGACGCATTAGTATTATAGAGCTCCGGAAAGGTTGAGTATTGAGTATAGTATTGATTTCCAGAGCTCTTTATAGATTATATATTATGAGTACTGTATTATAGAGCTCCGGAAAGGTTGAGTATTGATTTCCGGGGCTCTATAATACTAATGAGTTTTTTTAGGACTACTAAAGAGCCTCATTAGTATTATAGAGCTCCGGAAAGGTTGAGTATTGGGTATAGTATTGATTTCCGGAGCTCTATAATACTAATGAGTCTCTTTAGGACTACTAAAAAGGTTCATTAGTATTATAGAGCTCCAGAAAGGTTGAGTATTCTGTATAGTATTGAATTTCGGAGCTCTATAATACTAATGAGTCTTTTTAGTAGTCCTAAAAAGACTCATTAGTATTATAGAGCTCCGGAAAGTTTGAGTATTGGGTATAGTATTGATTTCCGGAGCTCTATAATACTAATGAGTCTTCTTAGGACTACTAAAGAGACTCATTAGTATTATAGAGCTCCAGAAAGGTTGAGTATTCTGTATAGTATTGAATTTCGGAGCTCTATAATACTAATGAGTTTTTTTAGTAGTCCTAAAAAGACTCAGATTAGTATTATAGAGCTCCGGAATTCAATACTATACATAATACTCAACCTTTCTGGAGCTCTATAATACTAATAAATCTTTTTAGTAGTCCTAAAGAGCCTCATTAGTATTATAGAGCTCCGGAAAGGTTGAGTATTGGGTATAGTATTGATTTCCGGAGCTCTATAATACTAATGAGTCTCTTTAGGACTACTAAAAAGGTTCATTAGTATTATAGAGCTCCAGAAAGGTTGAGTATTCTGTATATTATTGAATTTCGGAGCTCTATAATACTAATGAGTCTTTTTAGTAGTCCTAAAAAGACTCATTAGTATTATAGAGCTCTGGAAATCAATACTATACCCAATACTCAACCTTTCCGGAGCTCTATACTACTAATGAGGCTCTTTAGTAGTCCTAAAACAACTCATTAGTATTATTGAGCCCCGGAAGTCAATACTATACTCAATACTCAACCTTTCCCGAGCTCTATAATACTAATGAGTTTTTTTAGGACTACTAAAAATACTCCTATAAAGACAAAAGAAGATAAGTGTTATAGAGCTTTGAAAAGGATTGAGTATAATATTGATTTCCGGTACTCTATAATACTAATGAGCTCTATAATAAGCTCCGGAAAGTTTGAGTATTATGTATAATATTGATTTCCGGAGCTCTATAATACTAATGAGTCTTCTTAGGACTACTAAAGAGACTCATTTGTATTATAGAGCTCCGGAAAGGTTGAGTATTGTGTATAGTATTGATTTCCAGAGCTCTATAATACTAATGAGTATTTTTAGGACTGCTATAAAGAAGCATAAAAATTATAGAGCTCCGGAAAGGTTGAGTATTGAATATAGTATTGATTTTCAAAGCTCAATAATACTAATGAGTCTTTTTAGGACTACTAAAAAGGTTCATTAGTATTATAGAGCTCCAGAAAGGTTGAGTATTCTGTATAGTATTGAATTTCGGAGCTCTATAATACTAATGAGTCTATTTAGTAGTCCTAAAAAGACTCATTAGTATTATAGAGCTCCGGAATTCAATACTATACAGAATACTCAACCTTTCTGGAGCTCTATAATACTAATGAACCTTTTTAGTAGTCCTAAAGAGACTCATTATTATTATAGAGTCTTTTTAGTAGTCCTAAAAAGACTCCTAAAAAGACAAAAGAAGATAAATATTATAGAGCTTAGGAAAGGATTGAGTATAATATTGATTTCCGGAGCTCTATAATACTAATGAGCTCTATAATAAGCTCCGGAAAGTTTGAGTATTGTGTATAATATTGATTTCCGGAGCTCTATAATACTAATGAGTCTTCTTAGGACTACTAAAGAGATTCATTAGTATTATAGAGCTCCGGAAAGGTTGAGTATTGTGTATAGTATTGATTTCCAGAGCTCTATAATACTAATGAGTATTTTTAGGACTGCTAAAAAGAAGCATTAGAATTATAGAGCTCCGGAGAGGTTGAGTATTGAATATAGTATTGATTTTCGGAGCTCTATAATACTAATGAGTCTTTTTAGGACAACTAAAAAGACTCATTAGTATTATAGAGCTCCTGAACGGTTGAGTATTGAGTATAGTATCGATTTCAAGAGCTCTATACTACTAATGAGTCTTCTTATGACTACTAAAAAGACGAGGGTTAGTATTATAGAGTTCCGGAAAGGTTGAGTATTGGGTATAGTATTGATTTCCGGAGCTCTATAATACTAATGAGTCTCTTTAGGACTACTAAAAAGGTTCATTAGTATTATAGAGCTCCAGAAAGGTTGAGTATTATGTATAGTATTGAATTTCGGAGCTCTATAATACTAATCAGTCTTTTTAGTAGTCATAAAAAGACTCATTAGTAGTATAGAGCTCTTGAAATCGATATTATACTCAATACTCAACCGTTCAGGAGCTCTATAATACTAATGAGTCTTTTTAGTAGTCCTAAAAAGACTCATTAGTATTATAGAGCTCCGAAAATCAATACTATATTCAATACTCAACCTTTCCGGAGCTCTATAATTCTAATGCTTCTTTTTAGCAGTCCTAAAAAGACTCATTAAAGAGACTTATTAGTAGTACTCACAATACTATACTCAATACTCAACCTTTCCGGAGCTCTATAATACTAATGAGTCTTTTTAGGACTTCTAAAAAGACTCATTAGTATTATAGAGCTCCGAAAAGGTTGAGTATATTTATATATTCAAGCTTTGTTCCGTCTTTATTAAGTTTATCTGATTATCTATAATGTTGTATGGTTTTAGCAATTTAAAAAAAAAAATAATTTTGCGAAAATTAGCAAACAAAATTCGCGAAACAATAAGTGTTTTTCATTTTTTAATTGAAATTTTGATCGTTTTTTTCGTGATATCCGCGAAAAACGACAAAATGGTTTTAAAAAAAAAAAAAAAAAAAAAAAAGCAAAATTTAAATATTGATATTCGTCGGCCGCATAGGAGTTTCGCGTTAAAATTTCGCAAACGTTTTAGTTTCTATTTTACCTTTTTCCAGCGTTTTGCAATTCTTTGCCTTAAAAGTCTTCCAACAGTCTTTCGATAAAATATTAAGCTTAAGTTTTATTTGAAACTTGTATCGAGCCCGTGCGCCGTTTGCGTGCTAATTAAAATAAAAAATTAGGAAAAACAATTTTTTTATCGAATTTTTCAATCCGAGTGTTGTTCACCTTCACCATGTGCATGCAATCTATGCCGTGCAGTCGTCCAATGTCGAATTTATCTCATTTGCATCTGATAAAACGAATAACTAATTATAGGTAAATTTAGTAAACTAGGCGAAGGTGAAATTTCAACTATCTAGTCCCAAACTCGTTTAATTGTCTTCAAACTAAATCTCGAAGTTTAGATTATTTTGGCAAACTAGAAAATAATCTCGTAAGTTATCGTCTAGATCAGGGATTCCCAAAGTTTTTAACAATATTCATTTTTAACACTTGAGCTATAAGATTTTCCTGGTGAATATTAATGATAATGATTTATCGGTATACTCTGACAATACCGATTACATCATCTTTCAACTTGTTTTTCAAAAAATGTAATAACCCTTATTTGTGGCCCATCTTAGATGGAGCATCGTTACTCCTACCAAATTGTTCCAATTAATATTTTGCGAATCGTAAGCATGCTCCAAAAATCATAAAATTCAGTCCAACTCCACGAATAAATATTAAGAGTTGTGCCGAATCGATACTTTCGTTCAAAGCAATGGAAAAAGCAGTAAACGACTTTCAAATTTCTGTTGTAAAACATCGCCATCAATATCTTCTATATTTACGGGAAGTGGTCATTTTCGAGCAACAAATGTCTTTGAATAAAAACTTTTTATCTGGGCACACTACGTGGTCTGTTAGAAAAGTATCCGACCTTATTTTTTATTTTGAAAACCTGGTGGATTTGAATCAAGCGCGCTTGCATGAGCCGACCTTGAACCTTCTTGCGCATGCGTGAATTTTTTCCCGCCTGTAGATAGCGTCAGTTGCTGTTGAGCAGTGTTCGAATGACGTAGCGTGTAGTGCTTTCGTCGGTTCTTCAATGCAAGTAAAATGACGACAAGTGCAATGAGGGATGTCGTGATGCTGTGCGACGCAAGCGACTGAAGTTGTGGTCATCAGGAAATTGGCGACTCCACCATGCTCCAGCACATTCTTCGCACTTGGTTCACAATGTTTTGACTCCTCTGGTTCGACAGGCTCCTTACTCTCCTGATAGGCCGCCCTGCGACTTCTGGCTATTCCCCAAAGTCAAGAGGCCATTGAAAGGAACGCGATTTCTGACAAGAGAGAACATTATGGCTGCAACATTAAAGTCGATTCCGAAAGAGGTTTTTTCGGAATGCTTCCAACAATGGGGGCACCGCTGGGAGAAGTGTGTGGAGTCCCAAGGAGACTACTTTGAGGGTGATTAGGTTTCCAACGCTCCAGGTATGCCAGTTTTTTTTACCGGCTAAAGGTCGGATACTTTTCTAACAGATCACGTATGTCGAATTTTAACAAACCATTTAAAACAAAATCTGCTTTTAAAAATGCTTTACTCTGTTTGGCAATTTCTTGCGCAATAACATATCTAGCCAACACGGAGTATTCATTGTGTTTAATCAGATTTTTCAACATCAATTTCTGACCACTGAAGGAATTTCTTTGTTCGTAGTATCTGTATCAGTGGGAAACACTTTTCTACCGTTATGACAAGTTAAAGGGCTGAAACATTGCACCCACATTTTATTGTATTTTATTCGTAATATTTTCAATTGTTTTTTTTTCTAATCTATTTTACTGTTTATTTATTTTTTATTATTTTAATAAAAATATAAATCATGGCATCGACATCGCGGGCCACATTCACAAAGTTCGCGGGCCGCATTTTGCCCGCGGGCCGTACTTTGGGAAACCCTGGTATAGATAGTTTAGTAAAAATTGGTTTAAGTCAAATTTAAATGCAATTTAAAAAAAAACACCTAGTTATACTCGTCTTAGCAGCAATAGATTCGACCTTGAAGCATAAAATCTAGATATGAGAGATGTCTAGATATAATTGAATAGATAACTACCTCCTTTAGTGTGGGGTTACATAGACCTCACACCTCCTTTAGCGTGGGGTTACATAGACCTCACACTTCCTTTAGCGCGGGGTTACATAAACCCTACACCCCACGTTTATGTGGTGGCGGTGGGAATAGAACATAGGATCTTTCCCTACTCTCTTCCTTGACTAGTCCTCTATAACTCCACCAAATTTCACAATTCTATCTATTTCAGACAACTAGTTATACTCGTCTTAGCAGCAACAGATTCGACCTTGAAACATAAAATCTAGATATGAGGGATGTCTAAATATCATTGAATAGATAACTACCTCCTTTAACGTGGGGTTACATAGACCTCACAGCACCTTTAGCGTGGGGTTACATAGACCTCACACTTCCTTTAGCGTGGGGTTACATAGACCCTACACCCCACGTTTATGTGGTGGCGGTGGGAATAGAACATAGGATCTTTCCCTACTCTCTTCCTTGACTAGTCCTCTATAACTCCACCAAATTTCACTATTCTATCTATTCCAGACAACTAGTTATACTCGTCTTAGCAGCAACAGATTCGACCTTGAAACATAAAATCTAGATATGAGGGATGTCTAGATATCATTGAATAGATAACTATCTCCTTTAGCGAGGGGTTATATAGACCTCACACCACCTTTAGCGTGGGATTACATAGACCTCACACTACCTTTAGCGTGGGGTTACATAGACCTTACACCCCCCGTTTATGTGGTGGCGGTGGGAATAGAACATAGGATCTTTCCCTACTCTCTTCCTTGACTAGTCCTCTATAACTCCACCAAATTTCGCAATTCTATCTATTCCAGACAACTAGTTATACTCGTCTTAGCAGCACCAGATTCGACCTTGAAACATAAAATCTAGATATGAGGGATGTCTAGATATAATTGAATAGATAACTACCTTCTTTAGCGTGGGGTTAAATAGACCTCACACCTCCTTTAGCGTGGGGTTACATAGACCTCACACTTCCTTTAACGTGGGGTTACATAGACCTTACACCCCCCGTTTATGTGGTGGCGGTGGGAATAGAACATAGGATCTTTCCCTACTCTCTTCCTTGACTAGTCCTCTATAACTCCACCAAATTTCACAATTCTATCTATTCCAGGGAACTAGTTATACTCGTCTTAGTAGCAACAGATTCGACCTTGAAACATAAAATCTTCATATGAGGGATGTCTAGATATCATTGAATAGATAACTACCTCCTTTATCGTAAGGTTAAATAGACCTCACACCTCCTCTAGCGTGGGGTTACATAGACCTCACACTTCCTTTAGCGTGGGGTTACATAGACCTCACACCCCCCGTTCATGTGTTGGCGGTGGGAATAGAACATAGGATCTTTCCCTACTCTCTTCCTCGACTAGTCCTCTATAACTCCACCAAATTTCGCAATTCTATCTATTCCAGACAACTAGTTATACTCGTCTTAGCAGCAACAGATTCGACCTTGAAACATAAAATCTAGATATGAGGGATGTCTAAATATCATTGAATAGATAACTACCTCCTTTAACGTGGGGTTACATAGACATCACAGCACCTTTAGCGTGGGGTTACATAGACCTAACACTTCCTTTAGCGTGGGGTTACATAGACCTTACACCCCCCGTTTATGTGGTGGCGGTGGGAATAGAACATAGGATCTTTCCCTACTCTCTTCCTTGACTAGTCCTCTATAACTCCACCAAATTTCGCAATTCTATCTATTCCAGACAACTAGTTATACTCGTCTTAGCAGCAACAGATTCGACCTTGAAACATAAAATCTAGATATGAGGGATGTCTAGATATCATTGAATAGATAACTGCCTCCTTTAGCATGGGGTTATATAGACCTCACACCTCCTTTAGCGTGGGGTTACATAGACCTCACACTACCTTTAGCGTGGGGTTACATAGACCTTACACCCCCCGTTTATGTGGTGGCGGTGGGAATAGAACATAGGATCTTTCCCTACTCTCTTCCTTGACTAGTCCTCTATAACTCCACCAAATTTCGCTATTCTATCTATTCCAGACAACTAGTTATACTCGTCTTAGCAGCAACAGATTCGACCTTGAAACATAAAATCTAGATATGAGGGATGTCTAAATATCATTGAATAGATAACTACCTCCTTTAACGTGGGGTTACATAGACCTCACAGCACCTTTAGCGTGGGGTTACATAGACCTCACACTTCCTTTAGCGTGGGGTTACATAGACCTTACACCCCCCGTTTATGTGGTGGCGGTGGGAATAGAACATAGGATCTTTCCCTACTCTCTTCCTTGACTAGTCCTCTATAACTCCACCAAATTTCGCAATTCTATCTATTCCAGACAACTAGTTATACTCGTCTTAGCAGCAACAGATTCGACCTTGAAACATAAAATCTAGATATGAGGGATGTCTAGATATCATTGAATAGATAACTACCTCCTTTAGCGTCGGGTTATATAGACCTCACACCTCCTTTAGCGTGGGGTTACATAGACCTTACACTTCCTTTAACGTGGGGTTACATAGACCTTACACTCCCCGTTCATGTGCTGGCGGTGGGAATAGAACATAGGGTCTTTCCCTACTCTCTTCCTTGACTAGTCCTCTATAACTCCACCAAATTTCACAATTCTATCTATTCCAGACAACTAGTTATACTCGCCTTAGTAGCAACAGATTCGACCTTGAAACATAAAATCTAGATATGAGGGATGTCTAAATATAATTGAATAGATAACTACCTCCTTTAACGTGGGGTTACATAGACCTCACAGCACCTTTAGCGTGGGGTTACATAGACCTCACACTTCCTTTAGCGTGGGGTTACATAGACCTTATACCCCCCGTTTATGGGGTGGCGGTGGGAATAGAACATAGGATCTTTCCCTACTCTCTTCCTTGACTAGTCCTCTATAACTCCACCAAATTTCACAATTCTATCTATTCCAGACAACTAGTTATACTCGTCTTAGCAGCAACAGATTCGACCTTGAAACATAAAATATAGATATGAGGGATGTCTAGATATCATTGAATAGATAACTACCTCCTTTAGCGTGGGGTTATATAGACCTCACACCTCCTTTAGCGTGGGGTTACATAGACCTCACATTTCCTTTAGCGTGGGGTTACATAGACCTTACACCTCCCGTTCATGTGGTGGCGGTGGGAATAGAACATAGGATCTTTCCCTAATCTCTTCCTTGACTAGTCCTCTATAACTCTACCAAATTTCACTATTCTATCTATTCCAGGGAACTAGTTATACTCGTCTTAGCAGCAACAGATTCGACCTTGAAACATAAAATCTAGATATGAGGGTTGTCTAGATATCATTGAATAGATAACTACCTCCTTTAGCGTGGAGTTACATAGACCTCACACCACCTTTAGCATGGGGTTACATAGACCTCACACTTCCTTTAGTAGTTTTAGTAGTCCGAAAAAGACTCAATAATTGTTATAGAGCTCCGGAAAGGCTGAATATATTTATATATGCATTCTGTGTTTCGCTTGTTTTAAGTTTGTATGCAGAAAGTATTTACTTCGTGTCTTGCTGCTCGCTTCTCCAAGTTGGGTGTGAGCCCAACAATATCCTGTCACATGGACACAAAAAGGGTTTTGGCGCAAGGGGTGCTTTCACCACAATTTTCAGTTGCATCCATGATAATGTGCGTAGGAAGAACAAGAGGGCGGTCGTCGCTTGGCTGGACTTACCAAAATGCTTTCTTTCATTCATTTCAAGCATTTTCGCGAAACTTGCTATGTTTTGCGACTAATTTTGGTATAATAATGGAATGGCAAAAACCACAAGTCTATACGACAAACCGTTCAAAAGTTGGGTGATCACTGCTTCGAAAAATCTGATAATAATTTCAAGCGATTTTGTGAAACTTGACATGGTTTTCGACTAATTTCGCGACGACGAAACTAACGGTGAAAACCGCAAATGGCCCCGACGCACCGTTCAAAAGTTAACTGATCGCAGCTTCAAAAAATCTGATATTATTTTCAAGCGATTTAGTAAAACTTGACATGGTTTCTAACTAACTTCACCACGATGAATCTAACAGTGACAACCGCAAGTCGCCACGAGGCACCGTTTAAAAGTTAACTGATCAGAGCTTCAAAAAATCTGATATTAATTACAAGCGATTTAATAAAACTTGACATGGTTTCTGACTAATTTCACCACGCCGAATCTAACGTTGAAAACCGCAAGTCGCCATGACGCACCGTTCAAAAGATAACTGATCTTATGCTCAAACAATCTGATATCAATTTTAAGTGATTTAGTATAACTTGACAGGGTTTCCGACTAATTTCGCCACACGGAATCCATTGATGAAAACTGCAAATCGCCCCGACGCACTGTTCAAAAATTAACGAATGGCAGGCACCAAAAATCTGATTTCAATATCAAGCGATTTAGTGAAACTTAACATGGTTTCTGCCTAATTTCACCACGACGAATCCAACGGTGAAAACCGCAAATCGCCACGACGCACCGTTCAAAAGATAACTGATCTTAGGCTCAAAAAATCTGATATCAATTTCAAGCGATTTAGTAAAACTTGACATGGTTTCTGACTAATTTCAGTACGCTGAATCTAATGATAAAACCCGCAAGTCGCCCCAACGCACTGTTCAAAAGGTAACTAATGGCAAGCAGCAAAAAACTGATTTCAATATCAAGCAATTTAGTGAAACTTAATATGGTTTCTGCCTAATTTCACCACGACGAATCCAACGGTGAAAACCGCAAATCGCCACGACGCACCGTTCAAAAGATAACTGATCTTAGGCTCAAAAAATCTGATATCAATTTCAAGCGATTTAGTAAAACTTGACATGGTTTCTGACTAATTTCAGTACGCTGAATCTAATGATAAAACCCGCAAGTCGCCCCAACGCACTGTTCAAAAGGTAACTAATGGCAAGCAGCAAAAAACTGATTTCAATATCAAGCAATTTAGTGAAACTTAATATGGTTTCTGCCTAATTTCACCACGACGAATCCAACGGTGAAAACCGCAAATCGCCACGACGCACCGTTCAAAAGATAACTGATCTTAGGCTCAAAAAATCTGATATCAATTTCAAGCGATTTAGTAAAACTTGACATGGTTTCTGACTAATTTCAGTACGCTGAATCTAATGATAAAACCCGCAAGTCGCCCCAACGCACTGTTCAAAAGGTAACTAATGGCAAGCAGCAAAAAACTGATTTCAATATCAAGCAATTTAGTGAAACTTAATATGGTTTCTGCCTAATTTCAGCACGACGAATCCAACGGCGAAAACCGCAAATCGCCACGACGCACCGTTCAAAAGATAACTGATCTTAGGGTCAAAAAATCTGATATCAATTTCAAGCGATTTAGTAAAACTTGACATGGTTTTCGACTCATTTCACCACGACGAATCCAACGGTGAAATCCGCAAGTCGCCACGACGCGCTGTTCCCACATGACCATATCGTAGACACCATGCTTCATGCGGGGATAAACCCAAATACGATTGAAATCATCAGCGAACTATACGAAGACTGCTCCGCAACATAAGAACAAACCCCTTGCCCGTTCAAGCCGTTCATTGCTAAGGGCCCTTACACAAAGAAATGGCAGATATCCACTGCCGGGTCATCAAATATCAGCTCTCGCCCATGCAGACGATATCGTATTAATCTCAACAAACCCAACCGAACTCCAGGACACCCTTAGCGCAGTTGGTGAAACTGTCCAGCGCTGCGGAATATCATTTAATGCCTCAAAATGTGCGACCTAGACTGCTCAACTAAGCAAGCAGTTACGCATCACCGCATGAACATGCAAGCTGGTGTAATGAAAAGCCTGAAAGAGTAGCAACTGAAGGAGGCAGTGGATCAAATGGAAATTGCAAAATACCTCAGCGGATGTCTGACCTAGTTGACTAAATTACCTTAGTATCGGATGGGGATTACGGGGTTGACATAGGCTCGCTGTGGACACAAGTTAGAAACGGAAGCAGGCGACTTAATAAAGCCATTGGTCTTGAGTGGAATTACTCAAACGCCTGGAATTAGTTTTGTGTGCAGGTCGAAACGGAGGTAATTGATCGAACATCGATACCACCAAAAGCCAGAGGAACCTAGAGGTCGCTCTACGTAATCACTATTGTAAACGTCTATCCGCAAAACCGGACCAGGGCAAAGTTTCCGGATGCAATTCCAGATGGTCTTTCCCATTTCCTGGAAGGATGACCTAAGGAACCTAATGGAACCTTTTCCTTAGGTCAGGGCTAGTGACCAGATTCTGTGACTGGAATTTCATTCAGCTCGATTGCGTCTCTTTAAACGCCACTCGTAGATTTGGCAACGGAAGTAAAAAATGCCGGCGCTGTGGGCATTATGATGAAACCCTTCCACTGCTCCATGCATTTCAATGCATGGCAAAGACGCCACAATGTAGTACAAGATCGTTAATGAAAGCCATACAACACAAGAGATGTGGGGATATCCGAATCAACAGAGTAGTTGAAAACACAACATCAACTTTGCGACCAGATCTAGCGGTGAAGGCGAATGAAGCAACAGTTTTAGACGTAGCGGTCCCATTTGAAAATGAGAGCAAATGAGCCGAGCACGAAAGCTCCAAAAATATGTACCAATTGCGGATGACCTCCGCTCCCAATAGACTCCGGTCCCAATAGACTCTTTCATAGATGAAATTTTTTTGTGCGCATGTGTCAATTTCCGCCATGTTATACGTCAAAAAGTGCCCGAAATTTTTGAATACATCAAAAAGTTCGGGCACCAAACTAAGGGGAGTTGTGTGAAAATTTGTGTTGGCAATTTGTGTTTAGATGCGGAGTATTACTCGATGCCGCCGCTGTTCCACCTGGACGACTACGACCACTGCCTGGCAGCGAGAACGAGCGAGAGTCTGTACTGCTACGCCACGTTCCAGTTGAGCCCTCTATCTCCCGAAAACCCCAGCAAAATTTGGAAAATAATCACAGTAAGCAGATTAAGCTTTGCAAAACTTTGCCCAACTCTGCCCTGTTTTTTTGTTAGGAAGTCATCAGTTTGGAGCGGAGCTACCGGCACGATTGGCTGCGGCACGGAGTTTGCGTGCACAAAACCTGTCCGGAAATCGCGGTCGGAGAATTCGCGACCGGAAACGGAAGCGAACAGCTCTGGCACGCACTCTCCAACTGCTACAGCCGGAAGTACCAGGAAGACGGGTTGCTTGCCAAAGTGACAAAACTCCATTGCGAGACTAGCGACCCGTATTATGAAATCGACACACCAGACGTGATTTTCGCGTAAGATTTTTAAAATTTTGCACAAAAATTAAATTAGCAGACAAAGTAGGTAAGTTAGACAAATTTTGCAAAGGCTATCGAGCAGGTAATTTAGTCAACTACGTTTGAGTCAAATTTCAATGATCTAGTGCTAGTGGTTCAGATTTTACTGAACTTTACTTTTTGACTGAATGTTGCAAAACTTGAAATTCACAGCTCATTTCCACACAAACCAAGCAATTTAACCAAATTTCACAAAGGCTATTGTCTAGGTAATTTAGTCAACTAGTTTTGAGTTAAATTTCAATGATCTAGTGCTAGTGGTTCAGATTTTATAGATGTTTGGACCGTGTCTCACGAAAATTAATTTCTTTTCTAATTTAAATTGGGATGGTCCCGTCACTTAGCTTTAGGGTTGCTCGCGTCTCCGCCCCGTGTGGACCGTCCTTTCGTCGCCTATTTCAAGAAAATGGGAAAACAATAAATATCGGGATATATGTGGGGAGGGATACCTTAACATGGATCAGTCCGGACGTTGAATGCCGCTGCAGCCCTTCGGCTCGTGATCACAACACCCTGGTTAAACTTAACTTGAAACGATAAACTTAAAAATGCGTGCTAAATACTTGAAAGTGCGTCCCGTCACTTACCTTTAGGGTTGCTCGCATCTCCGCCCCGTGTGGACCGTCCTTCCGTCGCCTATTTCAACGGAGGAAAATGGGAAAACAATAAATATCGGGATATATGAGGGGAGGGATACCTTAACATAGGTCAGTCCGGACGTTGAATGCCGTTGCAGTCCTTCGGCACGTGATACCACCCCGGTTAAACTTGAAACGATAAACTTAGATGCGTGCACGTGTCGGTCGAACTTGGTTCGCGCTTCGATTTTGGTCTTCACGCTTCTCACACTCGAAGCTTACTACCGGAAATATATAAATTCGCGAGGTAAATCGCGCGATTTCTGCCCATCTGTCTCCTTTTAATCGATGCCGAAATCGATTTAAATTTAGAATTAAAATATAGATTTATTAAAATTGGCGCTAACAATGTCCCTGGCTGCTTCCGTGAGGAGAGTGTACGCTTCGTCTGCTGCGGCTTTGGTTCGACTCATGAAGTTGGTGTCGTCGGCATATGCCACTACCTGAACAGTTTTGTTAGTAAGTAAGTTGTTTCTGCCGATGCCGGTTTTTCGGACTACCCGTTCTAGCGACAGGTTGAAGAGGGTCGGTGCTAATCCATCTCCCTGCTTCAGTCTCTGCGCGTATTTGAATTATTCGGTTAGTTGTCCTTTTCCATGGGCACAACACTTTTCCATGGGCATGCGATCAAGTTTTCCCTGGTATTCCTTATGCTTGATTTCCAAGCGATTTAGTGAAACTTTAGGTTTTTGTCTAATTTTACCACGACGAATTTAACGCCGAGAACCGCAAGTCACCACGACACACCGTTCAAAAGATAACTGATCCTAGGCTCAAACAATCTGATATCAATTTTAAGCGAATTCATGAAACTTGACATAGTTTCTGCCTAATTTCACCTCGCCGAATCCAACGGTGAGAACCGCAAGTCGCTACGATGCACCGTTCAAAAGATAACTGATTTTAGGCTCAAACAATCTGATATCAATTTTAAGCGAATTAATGCAACTTGACATAGTTTCTGCCTAATTTCACCTCGCCGAATCCAACGGTGACAACCGCAAGTCGCCACGACACACCGTTCAAAAGATAACTGATCCTAGGCTCAAACAATCTGATATCAATTTTAAGCGAATTAATGAAACTTGACATAGTTTCTGAATAATTTCACCTCGTCGAACCCAACGGTGAGAACCGCAAGTCGCCAAGACGCACCGTTCAAAAGATAACTGATCTTAGGCTCAAAAAATCTGATATTAATTTTAAGCGATTTAGTAAAACTTGACAAGGTTTCCGACTAATTTAACCACGCCGAATCCAACGGTGAGAACCGCAAGTTGCTACGGCGCACCGTTCAAAAGATAACTGATCTTAGGCTCAAATAATCTGATATCAATTTTAAGCGATTTAGTAAAACTTGACATGGTTTCCGAATAATTTTACCTTGCCAAATCCAATGATGAAACCCGCAAGGCGCCCCGAGGCACTGTTCAAAAGTTAACTAATGGCAAGCACTACAAATCTGATTTCAATATCAAGCGATTTGGTGAAACTTGACATGGTTTTCGATAAATTTCACCAGGCCAAATCCAACGGTGAGAACCGCAAGTCGCCAAGACGCACCGTTCAAAAGATAACTGATCTTAGGCTTAAATAATCTGATATCAATTTTAAGCGATTTAGTAAAATTTGACATGGTTTCCGACTAATTTTTTCACGTCGAATCCAATGATGAAACCCGCAAGGCGCCCCGATGCACTGTTCAAAAGTTAACTAATGGCAGGCACCACAAATCTGATTTCAATTTCAAGCGATTTGGTGAAACTTGACATGGTTTTCGATTAATTTCACCACGTCGAATCCAACGGTAAAAACCGCAAGTCGCTACGACGCACCGTTCAAAAGATAACTTATCTTAGGCTCAAAAAATCTGATATTAATTTCAAGCGATTTTGTAAAACTTGACACGGTTTCTGACTAATTTCACCACGCCGAATCCAATGATGAAACCCGCAAGTCGCTCCGACGCACTGTCCAAAAGTTAAATAATGGCAGGCACCACAAATCTGATTTCAATTTCAAGCGATTTGGTGAAACTTGACATGGTTTTCGACTAATTTCACCACGCCGAATCCAACGGTGAGAACCGCAAGTCGCTACAACGCACCGTTCAAGAGATAACTGATCTTAGGCTCAAAAAATCTGATATTAATTTCAAGCGATTTAGTAAAACTTGACACGGTTTCTGACTAATTTCACCACGCCAAATCCAATGATGAAACCCGCAAGTCGCTCCGATGCAATGTTCAAAAGTTAACTAATGGCAGGCACCACAAATCTGATTTCAATTTCAAGCGATTTAGTGATACTTGACATGGTTTTCGAGTAATTTCACCACGCCGAATCCAACGGTGAGAACCGCAAGTCGCTACAACGCACCGTTCAAAAGATAACTTATCTTAAGCTCAAAAAATCTGATATTAATTTCAAGCGATTTAGTAAAACTTGACACGGTTTCTGACTAATTTCACCACGCCGAACCCGATGATGAAACCCGCAAGTCGCTCTGATGCACTGTTCAAAAGTTAACTAATGGCAGGCACCATATATCTGATTTCGATTTCAAGCGATTTAATAAAACTTGACACGGTTTTTGACTAATTTCACTACGCCGAATCCAATGATGAAACCCGCAAGTCGCTCTGATGCACTGTCCAAAAGTTAACTAATGGCAGGCACCACAAATCTGATTTCAATTTCAAGCGATTGGGTGAAACTTGACATCGTTTTCGACTAATTTCACCACGCCAAATCCAACTGTAAAAACCGCAAGTCGCTACGACGCACCGTTCAAAAGATAACTGATCTTAGGCTCAAAAAATCTGATATTAATTTCAAGCGATTTAGTAAAACTTGACACGGTTTCTGACTAATTTCACCACGCCAAATCCAATGATGAAACCCGCAAGCCGCCCCGATGCACTGTTCAAAAGTTAACTACTGGAAAAACCGAAAATCTGATTACAAAATCAAGCGATTTTGTGAAACTTAACATGGTTTCAGCCTAATTTCACCACGCCGAATCCAACGGTGTGAACGGCAAGTCGCTACGGCGCACTGTTCAAAAGATAACTGCTTTTTGACTGAATGTTGAAAAACTTGAAATTCGCGACTCATTTTCACAAAAACCACGCAATTTAAACAAATTTCGCAAAGCTATCGAGCAGGTAATTTAGTCAATTAGGTTTGAGTCAAATTTCAATGATCTAGTGCTAGTGGTATAGATTTTATAGAGGTAACTTACTTTTTGACTAAATATTGCAAAACTTGCAACTCATTTCCACAAAAAACCAAGCAATTTAAACAAATTTCGCAAAGGCTATTGTCTAGGTAATTTACTCAACTAGGCTTTAGTCAAATTCGAATTATATATTGCTAGTGGTTTAGAAGGTAAACCAATTTAAAAAATATGCGTTTAGGGAATTTAATAATCCAAAAGGCAGTAGCATTTATTCCTTTCTAGCGCTTTCATCTTGGCTGTGCTGGTCTTCGTCGTCATCGGCACCATCCGCGACGTCTTCATCCGCTGCTGCGGCGCAAGCACTTCACCCGCCCAACAAAGCACGGGTAATACCCAGCGAAAGACCTCGACCATTCTTGAGCTGTGTTTCTGTTGAAGGTGCTCGTGTCTTGGACGCCTTTTCCATCGTCAAAAACATGGAACGACTGCGCAGCGAGGTGACTGCCGAGGACGGCAAGGCGCTCCTGCCCATCCAAGGCGTCCGCGTCATCAACATATTCTTCGTGGTGATGACCCACACCGTCATGATCGAGCTGCTCGGTCCCGTTCACAACCCCAAATACACGGAAGATGTAAGAACCTCGCCAAAGAACAGACCCGCGAATAACCACCGTTTCGTTTCCAGACCTCGTTGAAAGTCGCGAATATGTATTTGGCGAACGGCGGCCTCAGCTGCCAGACATTCCTCATCATCTCCGCGTGGCTGCTCAGCTACAACCTGTGCCTCATCTTCGAAGGGAAGCGGCTCAAGGCCAAACATCTCTTCCTGGCGTTCGTTAATCGATATCTCAGGTTATTTTGCACAAATTGTTATATCTTCCAGGAGAATTAGTTCGCAATTTTTTTTTTGCAAAAATCATCGCACAAAATTTGTTGTGTTGTAGGTTGTTGCCAATTTTGCTGCTGGGCATAGGATTCAGCGCTACTTGGCTCCGGCACGCGGGACGAGGTCCAGTATGGAACCTTGTGGTCGACGACGAATTCGTCAACTGCCGTAAGAACGGATGGTTGAACTTCCTCTTCCTCAACAACTACGTCAATCCCGGACGCATGGTTGAGTTAGCGAAATTATTTTGCCCAAAATGTTTTGCAATTTGCGATTTTTGCAGTGTTTGCAACAGGCCTGGTACGTGGCGGCCGATAGCCAGACCTTCGTCCTGGGGCTGATCATCATGTACTTCGTCTTGAACCGTCCGGAATTGGCCAAGAAACTGTTCGCGTTCTTCATCGTTCTGGGCATGTGCGTCACTTTCGCGGAAGTCTACTACATGGACTACGACATCGTGATCCGCGCTTACCCCGAGTAAAGCCGCAGAAACTTTTGCAAAGATTCGCCATAACTTTGTTTTCTTGACAGAACCTTCTACACCATGTACTTGGAGCTGGAGCACTGGCTGAGAATCTACTCGCCTGGACACCACCACATCTCCTGCTACGTCCAAGGCCTCGCCTGCGGGTTCTTCTTCTACAAATACCGGAAGGAAAATCGCGAATTCCTCAAAACCAAGGTGAATTTGAATCTGAAAAAAACGGAATCAAAGCATTTCGCAGCATTTCCGCAAGGGTTCCATCATGTAGCCTTTACTACAAAATTTTTAAAGATTTGCTAATTTCTCCCGAACTAGACGCGATATTTTAACGAATCTTTCAAAATTTGCAAGTCTGCCCAATCTAAATGATCCATTGCTTCGTTATCTTACCTACTCGCTATTTTATCCTGTTATTACTCATTTTATACATCAACCTCCATTTCAGACAAACTTATCTAGTTTTTTTGCAAAGGCTATCGTGCACGTAATTCAATCAACTTGATCTGTGCAAAATTTCAGCGATCTAATCCAAGTGGTTTAGATGTTATCGACCTAAACCTAACCCAACTACTTTGCCAAAATATTTTGCAGCTCAATTCTACACAAACCACGCAATTTTTATAAATCTTCCAAAGGCAGTTGTCTATATAATTTAGTTAACTAGCGATTACCATTAGATGTTATACGGGGTTCCCACAGGTTTCCACACCGTCACCAATTAAACACAAAACGTTTCTGGCACAAAAACCTGAAGCTCGCACAGCCATCGAAAACACCTCAACCTAACCCTAACCCTCCACCTGAACCTAATCTTCGCAAATATTCGCAATCCAAAAATATTCAAAATTTCAGTTCACTACAGCTCTATGGTTCGTCTACGTCTGGGTCCTACCGAACTTCACCATCCTGATAGCCGCCGCATTCTACCAAGACGGCTTCGAAACGACCAGGTAAAACGTTCACAAACTTCTGGGCCGATAGCCTTCATTGTCGCATGTTTCCAGGTTCTGGGCGGCGTTCTACCAGGCGATTTGCCGCTACAGTTTCGGCCTTCCTGTCAGTCTATTCCTGTTCGCCATGACCATGGGCAAAGGAGGTCAGTGGACTGAGTAGTCGCAATAATTTTACGATTACAGACGAACGGACGGATATAGATAACTCAATCTAGTTTTAGTCAGTAGCGGCAATATGTAGTTCCAAACTGCCTTTAGTTTGGTTGAGCTAGTTAGACTGGTTTAGAAGTTATAAGGCGGTGAAGTTAGTTATCTAGGTCGTGACTAGTAATTTGTGTCTCTACAGATGAGCTAAATTAAAACATCGATTTTTGTGCCAAATCTAGATAGTTTTAGAAAATTCAAAGCATGTTATTTGGTAGACAATTTATTAGAATATATGTAGTCAAAATTTAGTGCGTCCACCACAACTAGTCTAGTAATTACATAGGAAAGTCTAGATAAAGAACTTTTTTGGAAGTAGTTGCAATAAATTCGCGATTACAGGCGAACGGGCGGATATAAATAACTCAATTTAGTTTCAGTTGGTAGCGGAAATATGTAGTTCCAAAATGCCTTTAGCTTGGTTGAGCTAGTTAGACTGGTTTAGAAGTTATAAGGCGTTGAAGTTAGTAACCTAGGTCGTGACTAGTAATTTGTGTTTCTACAGACGAGCTAAATTAAAACATCGATTGTTGTACCAAATCTAGATGGTTTTAGAAAATTCGAAGCATATTATCTGGTAGATAATTTAATAGACTATACATAGTCCAAATTTAGTGCGTCCACCACAACTAGTCTAGAAATTATAAAGGAAAGTCTTAATAAAGAACTTTTATTGGGAGTAGTCGCAATAATTTCGAGATTACAGACGAACGGACGAATATAGATAACTTAATCTAGTTTCAGTTAGTAGTTGAAAGATGTAGTTCCAAACTGCCTTTGGTTTGGTTGAGCTAGTTAGACTGGTTTAGAAGTTATAACGCTGTGAAGTAAGTTATCTAGGTCGTGACTAGTAATTTGTGTCTCAACAGACGAGCTAAATTAAAACATGAATTTTTCTACCAAATCTAGATAGTTTTAGAAAATTCGATGCATGTTATCTGGTAGATAATTTAATAGACAATATATAGTCAAAATTTAGTGCATCCACCACAACTAGTCTAGTAATTACATAGGAAATTCTAGATAAAGAACGTTTTTGGGAGTAGTCGCAATAATTTCGCGATTACAGACGAACGGACTGATATAGATAACTCAATCTAGTTTCAGTTAGTAGCTGCAAGATGTAGTTCCAAACTGACTTTAGCTTGGTTTCGCTAGTTAAACTGGATTAGAAGTTATAAAGCGGTGAAGTTTGTTTTCTAGGTCGTGACTAGTAATTTGTGTCTCTACATACGAGCTAAATTAAAACATCGATTTTTGTGGCAAATCTAGATAGTTTTAGAAAATTCAAAGCATGTTATCTGGTAGATAATTTAATAGACTATATATAGTCCAAATTTAGTGCATCTACCACAACTAGTCTAGAAATTATAAAGGAAAGTCTTGATAAAGAACTTTTTTGGGAGTATTCGCAATAATTTCGCGATAACAGACGAACGGACGGATATAGATAACTCATTCTAGTTTCAGTTAGTAGCGGAAAGATGTAGTTCCAAACTGCCTTTAGTTTGGTTGAGCTAGTTAGACTGGTTTAGACGTTCTAAGGCGGTGAAGTTAGTTATCTAGGTCGTGACTAGTAATGTGTGTCTCTACAAACAAACTAAATTAAAACAACGACTTTTGTGCCAAACCTAGATGGTTTTAGAAAATTCGAAGCTTGTTATCTGGTAGATAATTTAATAGACTATATAGAGTCCAAATTTAGTACGTCCACCACAACTAGTCTAGTAATTACATAGGAAACTCTAGATAAGAACTTTTTTTGGAGTAGTCGCAATAATTTCGCGATTACAGACGAACGGACTGATATAGATAACTCAATCTAGTTTCAGTTAGTAGCTGAAAGATGTAGTTCCAAACTAACTTTAGCTTGGTTTAGCTAGTTAAACTGGATTAGAAGTTATAAAGCGGTGAAGTTTGTTATCTAGGTCGTGACTAGTAATTTGTGTCTCTACACACGAGCTAAATCAAAACATCGATTTTTGTGCCAAATATAGATAGTTTTAGAAAATTCGAAGCAAGTTATCTGGTAGATAATTTAATAGACTATATATTGTACAAATTTAGTGCGTCCACCACAACTAGTCTAGTAATTATATAGAAAAGCCTAAATAAAGAACTTTTTTGAGAGTAGTCGCAATAATTTCGAGATAACAGACGAACGGACGGATATAGATAACTCATTCTAGTTTCAATTAGTAGCGGAAAGATGTAGTTCCAAACTGCCTTTAGTTTGGTTGAGCTAGTTATACTGGTTTAGAAGTTATAAGGCTGTGAAGTTAGTTACCTAGGTCGTGACTAGTAATTTGTGTCTCTACAGACGAGCAAAATTAAAACATCGGTTTTTGTGCCAAATCTAGATAGTTTGAGAAAATTCGAAGCATGTTATCTGGTAGATAATTTAATAGTCTATATATAGTCAAAATTTAGTGCGTCCACCACAAATAGTCTAGTAATAACATAGGAAAGTGTAGATAAATAACTTTTTTTGGGAGTAGTCGCAATAATTTCGCGATTACGGACGAACGGACGGATATAGATAATTCAATTTAGTTTCAGTTAGTAGCCGAAAGATGTAGTTCCAAACTGCCTTTAGTTTGGTTGAGCTAGTTAGACTGGTTTAGAAGTTCTAAGGCGGTGAAGTTAGTTATCTAGGTCGTGACTAGTAATTTGTGTCCTCTACAAACAAACTAAATAAAAACAACGATTTTTGTGCCAAATCTAGATGGTTTTAGAAAATTCGAAGCATGTTATCTGGTAGATAATTTAATAGACTATATATAGTCCAAATTTAGTGCGTCCACCGCAACTAGTCTAGTAATTACATAGGAAAGTCTAAATAAAGAACGTTTTTGGGAGTAGTTGCAATAACTTCGCGATTACAGACGAACTGACGGATACAGGTAATTCAATCTAGTTTCAGTTAGTAGCGGAAAGATGTAGTTCCAAAATGCCTTTAGTTTGGTTGAGCTAGTTAGACTGGTTTAGAAGTTATAAGGCTGTGAAGTTAGTTATCTGGGTCGTGACTAGTAATTTGTGTCTCTACAGACGAGCAAAATTAAATCATCGATTTTTTTACCTAATCTAGATAGTTTTAGAACATTCGAAGCACGCTATCTGGTAGATAATTTAATAGACTAAATATAGTCCAAATTTAGTGCGACCACCACAACTAGTCTAGTAATTACATAGGAAAGTCTAGATAAAGAACTTTTTTTGGGAGTAGTCGCAATAATTTCGCGATAACAGACGAACGGACGGATACAGATAACTCAATCTAATTTCAGTTAGTAGCGGAAAGATGTAGTTCCAAACTGCCTTTAGTTTGGTTGAGCTAGTTAGACTGGTTTAGAAGTTATAACGCTGTGAAGTAAGTTATCTAGGTCGTGACTAGTAATTTGTGTCTCTACTGACGAACTAAATCATTAAAATGTCACGGATTAATTAGTGGAATCTAGTTCTTGCAATGACAAGGTTTATACTAGTCTTTTGTTTCAGGAGCGATGAAGGATTTTAGTGCGTGGGCGCCGTTCCAGGTGCTGGGGAGGCTATCGTTCAGCGTCTATCTAACCCACGTCGCCGCGATCAGGATTCGACGAGGCGCCGCTCGAATGCCCTCATACGTCTCCGATCACAATTTTGTGAGACACAGAAATAGTCAAATTGACAATCAAGTGTCATATATGTCATATTTGACAATCAAGTGTAACATCTGTTGAATTTAGCAAACAAGTGTGATATATGTCACATTTGTCAATTGAATGTAATATATGACATATTTGGCAATCAAGTGTGATATCTGTCAAATTTGACAATCAAGTGTTACATCTGTTAAATTCGACAATCAAGTGTTATATATGTTACATATGTTAATCGAATGTAATATTTGTCACATTTGACAATAAAGTGTGATATCTGTCAAATTTGACAATTAGATGTCATCACCTATTAAATTTAACAATCAAGTGTGGTATATGTCACATTTGTCAAACGAATGTAATATGTATCACATTTGACAATCTAGTGTGATATCTGTCAAATTTGACAATCAAGTGTGACATCTGTTAAATTCGACAATCAAGTGTTATGTATGTTACATCTGTCAATCAAATGTAATATTTGTCACATTTGACAATAAAGTGTGATATCTGTCAAATTTGACAATTAGGTGTCATCATCTATTAAATTTAACAATCAAGTGTGGTATATGTCAGATTTGTCAAACGAATGTAATATATATCACATTTGACAATTAAGTGTGATATCTGTCAAATTTGACAATCAAGTGTGACATCTGCTAAATTCGACAATCAAGTGTGATATTGTAAAATTTGACAATCAAGTGTGACATCGTTAAATTTAAGAATCAAGTGTGATATATGTCACATTTGTCAATCGAATGTAATATATGTCACATTTGACAATCAAGTGTGATATCTGTCAAATTTGACAATCAAGTGTGACATCTGTTAAATTTTACAATCAAGTGTTACATTGTCAACTTTGACAATCAAGTGTGATATATGTCACATTTGTCAATCGAATGTAATATATGTCACATTTGACAATCAAGTGTGATATCTGTCAAATTTGACAATCAAGTGTGACATCTGTTAAATTTTACAATCAAGTGTTACATTGTCAAATTTGACAATCAAATGTGATATATGTCACATTTGTCAATCGAATGTAATATATGTCATATTTGTCAATCGAATATAAGATATATATCACATTTGACAATCAAGTGTGATATCTGTCAAATTTGACAATCAGGTGTGACATCTGTTTTAACAATCAAGTATGATATATGTGACAATCAAGTCTGATCAAGAATTCAAATTCGACATTTTTTTTGTATTAATTATTGTCATTTTTGTCAACAGGTTCTTGCTGTGGCAGGTGACATTTGCATGAGTTACGTGATCGGTCTGTTCGTCTGTTTAATGGTGGAGATGCCGACATCGGCGTTGCAGAAGATTTTGATTTCGCCTGCCAGCAAGATGGAGGAGAAGGCTAAGGACAAAGTCAACTAGTGTCAAACCGGTTTGACAGTCAAGAAAGGGATAAATTTATAGATTACAATTAGAACGGGTGTGGTTTTTGTCTCGTCGGTGTTTGTGGGGTCTAAGGTAATTAGCAGCAGTTGTCATGTGTCATATTTGACACCGAACGAGTTGTCAATTTTGACAGATGGCGAGTTTTAGCAAAGCATTGTTGCACAAATTTGATTGTTATGGCAGTGGAGACGGTTAAGTTAGGTTGCGACATTAAGGTTAATGGACGTTTAGGTCATGTGTCATATTTGACAGCGAACGAATTGTCAACTTTGACTGATGGGGAGTTTTAGCAAAGCATTGTTGCGCAGATTTTATTGTTATGGCGGCAGTGACGGTTAGGTTGCGACGTTAAGGTTGATGGACGTTTTTGGACGTTAAGGTCATGTGTCATATTTGACAGCCAACGAGTTGTCAATTTTGACAGATGGCGAGTTTTAGCAAAGCATTGTTGCACAAATTTGATTGTTATGGCAGTGGAGACGGTTAAGTTAGGTTGCGACATTAAGGTTAATGGACGTTTAGGTCATGTGTCATATTTGACAGCGAACGAATTGTCAACTTTGACTGATGGGGAGTTTTAGCAAAGCATTGTTGCGCAGATTTTATTGTTATGGCGGCGGTGACGGTTAGGTTAGGTTGCGACGTTAAGGTTGATGGACGTTTTTGGACGTTAAGGTCATGTGTTATATTTGACAGCAAACGAGTTGTCAACTTTGACAGATGGTGAGCTTTAGCAAAGCATTGTTGCACAAATTTGATTGTTATGGCGGTAGAGACGGTTAACTTAGGTTGCGACATTAAGATTGATGAACTTTTAGGTCATGTGTCATATTTGACAGCGAACGAATTGTCAACTCTGACTGATGGGGAGTTTTAGCAAAGCATTGTTGCGCAGATTTTATTGTTATGGCGGCAGTGACGGTTAGGTTAGGTTGCGACGTTAAGGTTGATGGACGCTTTTGGACGTTAAGGTCATGTGTCATATTTGACAGCCAACGAGTTGTCAATTTTGACAGATGGCGAGGTTTAGCAAAGCATTGTTGCACAAATTTGATTGTTATGGCGGTAGAGACGGTTAACTTAGGTTGCGACATTAAGGTTGATGGACGTTTAGGTCATGTGTCATATTTGACAGCGAACGAATTGTCAACTTTGACTGATGGGCAGTTTTAGCAAAGCATTGTTGCGCAGATTTTATTGTTATGGCGGCAGTGACGGTTAGGTAAGGTTGCGACGTTAAGGTTGATGGACGCTTTTGGACGTTAAGGTCATGTGTCATATTTGACAGCCAACGAGCTGTCAATTTTGACAGATGGCGAGTTTTAGCAAAGCATTGTTGCACAAATTTGATTGTTATGGTGGTAGAGACGGTTAAGATAGGTTGCGACGTTAAGGTCATGTGTCATATTTGACAGCGAACGAATTGTCAACTTTGACAGATGGGGAGTTTTAACAAAGCCTTTTTATTGTTATAGCGGCAGTGACGGTTAGGTTAAGTTGCGACGTTAAGGTTGATGGACGTTTTTGGACGTTAAGGTCATGTGTCATATTTGACAGCGAACGAGTTGTGAACTTTGACACGATGGGGAGTTTTAGCAAAGCATTGTCGCGCATATTTTATTGTTATGGCGGCAGTGACGGTTAGGTTAGGTTGCGACGTTAATGTTGGCAACGTCCACTGTCGCCACCTGATGGTGTGGAACATTTTCGCGCCAAAACTGATTTTCTGGGGTTTTTTTGCGTCGTTGGCAGCCCTGTGGCTGGGCTACGTCTACTTTGGACATATCAATGGAGTATCAAGTTTCTCGCCTCATGAACACACTCGACAAGGAAAATTGAAACAAAAAAACTCGCCATTTTTTGCAATCAATGCCAAATTTGTTTTACTAGTCTGACTGTCATTTATTATATAAATTATTTGAAATAAACTCGCTTTTGCGTATTTTTTTGTCCTCTAGGATTTTTTTTGTAAACGTGACAACGCTGCATTTTTCTCAGTTTTTTGGCGATAACTTGGAAACTAGCGTGAATTTTAGAAATTTGTTCGGATGCAAGTTGTTTGGAACGCGAAGTTTTATTTTTTGCGTATTTTTGTCCTTTAGGGTTTTTTTTGTAAACGTGACAACGCCGCGTTTTTTTTAGTTTTTTTGCGATAACTTGGAAACTAGCGCAAATTTTAGAAATTCGTTCGGATGAAAGTTGTTCAGAACGCGAAATTCTATTTAAGGATGTTTTTGTTTTGCAAAAATGTTTGTTGCTTGTTGCGAAAATTACATATTTTATGCGATTTTTTGTGGTTTTTCGCGAATAATTCGAAAACCAACTGAATTTTTGAAAAACTTTTCAAATAAAACTTATTCGTTGTGAAATTTTCTACAAAAAACGTTTTAAGATTTTTTTTTTTCAAAAAGGCTATAGCGCGTGAAAATCCAACGAAAACATTTTTTGGCAGATTTTTTTTTTGCAATTATTTCCAAAACTAAACGAAATTTCGAAAAATGTTTCGAATAAAACTCGTCCAGAATACAAAACTCTTCAAGGAAAATACAAAATTTCCTGCAATACGTCCAGACAATTTGAACCAGAATCGCATTTTTTTTTGCAATCACTGCCAAATTTGTTTGTTTTACAAGTCTAATGATAATTCATTAAATAAATTATTTGAAATTAACTCTTTTTAGGGTATTTTTTGTCCTCTAGGATTTTTTGGTAAAGTTGACAACGCCGCATTTTTTTAGTTTTTTGGCGATAACTTGGAAACTAGCGCGAATTTTAGAAATTCTTTCGGATAAAAGTTGTTCTGAATGCGAAATTCTATTTAGGAATGTTTTTGTTTTGCAAAAATCTTCGTCAGTTATTGAAGAAATTTGAGGTTATATGCGTTTTTTAGCGGATTTTCTCGAATAACTCGAAAATTAACGAATTTTTTAAAAAACTTTTCCAACAAAACTTATTCCTTGTGAAATACGCTACATGAAGCGGTTGAGAAAATTTGAGGTTTTGAGCGATTTTTTGCGATATTCCGCGAATAATTCGAAAACTAATTGAATTTCAAATAAAACTTATTCCTAGTGAAATTTGCTATAAAAAAGGTTCCAAGATATTTTTTCCAAAAAGGCTATAGTGCGATAAAACGCAACAAAAACAATTTTTTGCTGAAATTTTTGGTCCTTACGTATTAACGCCACCACCGCTGTATATTGGATCCAGAGTTCGCGCTGCCGCGTGTATGTGGTCTTGATATATCTGTCCGCTTCGCGGCGGGCAACCTAATCTAACCGGGGTTAAACCAACGGTCCTTGCCACATTTTCCTTAAATAAAATGTTTTATTTTATGATTTATCAAAAAATTTTTAGGTGTAGATAGGCGACATTTGAAAATGCAGCGGTGGTGGCGTTAATACGTAAGTACCAACTTTTTTTTGGTCAATTATTTCGAAAACTAAGCGAAATTAAAAAAAACGTTTCGAATAAAACTTGTCCGGAATAGGGAAATCTACGCGGAAATTTCCCACGGGAAAACACATACACGTCCACAAGTCCACAGTTCAGAAAAATACTATAAAAACTTTTTCACGCAAAATGTATGCTTTTTATACATTCTGGTAGGAGAAAAAATGCCGCGCATATAAAACTGCCTCCGACTGCGTTTGTCCAATCTCTTTTAGCCCAGCAGCTAACAAAAATCTAATAGAACCAGTTTTCGTGGAACCAATCGCGCAGATGGACCTGTCGAGGATCTTCCTCATCTGCTCCTGGCTCACCCTTGTCCACACCAAACGCCTAAAAGTCTTCAACAATGTCACAGGCAAGTCAAACAATTCACAATAAAAGTAGCGTTTTGTGATAATTATAAGTGTCCTGCATAGTTTTTTCAATTCTCTGCAAATTTTGTTTGAAACTATTTTTGATACCGTGCGCTGTTTTCATGCTATCCGCGAAAAAGGACAAGATGGACAAAGCAACTTTGAAACAAAATCGCAACTTTGAACGGTCCCATTAAAATTTTGCACAAACATTTGCAAAAACACCAGGACAAGTTTTTTTCTAGCTTTTTATAATTATGTGCGAGTTTTGTTTTTAATTTGTTTATAAGACGTTTTATTCGCAAGAAACAACAAGGTGATTGAAACAGAGCAAAAACTTTCTTGTGTGAAGTTACGCACAAAGATTCGCAAAAACACCAAGATAATTTTTCGGTAGTGTTTTCAATTCTCTGCAAGTTTTATTTGAAACTTTTTTTGATTCCATTCGCGATTTTCGAGTTATCCGCGAAAAATTACAAGGTGTATCAAAGCAAGACTTAAATCGAAACTTTGACTTGGAACGCTCGCAGCGAGGTTACGCACAAAAATTCGCAAAAACAGTAAGATAACTTTTCGGTAGTGTTTTCAATTCTCTGCAAGTTTTATTTAAAACTTTTTTTTATCCCATCCGCCGTTTTCCTGTTAAAACGACCAAAATCAAAACTTTGACTTTGAACGGTCCCACCAGGAAAACTTTTTTTTTTTAACATTTCTCAATCTGAGTGTTGTTTACCTTCGATGTGCGTGTAGTTTATGCGGTCCAGTCGGTCTTTATCTCTTTTACATCAGATAAAAGCAATAACAAATTATAGACAAATTTAGTAAACTAGGCGAAGGTGAAATTTCAACCATCTAGCCCCAAACTCGTTTAGATGTAATTAAACAAAATCTTAAAAGTTTAAATTATTGACAAACTATAAAATAATAATTCACTGCTTTTTACAGGATGGAAACTTGTAGAGTATTAAATTCTGCATAAGGCTAGTTTGGTGGTTCCACCCAATACTCATAGCTAGTTCGTGCATTTAGTCTAATTCCGTCTGTGGATACAAAATGTTAGTCGACGCTTATTTAAGCCATAACTCGAGAACTAGACTAGGCAGCAAAAAAAGTTTTAGATAAAACTTGTAGCGGATTAAATTCTTAATAAGTCTAGTTCGGTCTAATTCCAGCTAATACTCATAGCTAATTCGTGGAATTACTCTAATTCCGTCTTTGGATACAAAATGTTAGTCGACGCTTAGTTAAGCTATAACTCGAGAACTAGACTAGGTATCGAAAAAAGTTTTAGATAAAACCTGTAGAGGACAAAATTTGTTGTAAGACGCTGGTAATAGTTAGACCGTCGATTATGACTAACTAGTCTAATCCGCGCTGTGAAAACAAAAATTTGTTCGGATGTTTTGAAAAATTTGTTTGCGTTAATTTAAACTACACTCAGGAACTAGACTAGGCATCAAAAAGAGCTTTAGATAAAACTTGTAGAGCATTAAATTCTGCATAAGTCAAAATTGCTAATTCCAGCTAATACTCATAGCTAATTCATGGAATTACTCTAATTCCGTCTTTGGATACAAAATGTTAGTCGACGTTTAGTTAAGCGATAACTCGAGAACTAGACTAGGTATCGAAAAAAGTTTTAGATAAAACCTGTAGAGGACGAAATTTGCTGCAAGACGCTGTTAATAGATAGACCGTGGATTACGACTAACTAGTCTAATCCGCGCTGTGAAAACAAAAATTTGTTCGGGTGTTTTGAAAAATTTGTTTGCGTTAATTTAAACTAAACTCAGGAACTAGACTAGGCATCAAAAAAAGTTTTAGATAAAACTTGTAGAGCATTAAATTCTGCATAAGTCTAGTTTGCTAATTCTCGCTAATACTCATAGCTAGTTTGTGGAATTAGTCTAAGTCCGTCTGTGGATACAAAACGTTAGTCGACGCTTAGTTAAACTATAACTCGAGAACTAGACTAGGAATCAAAAAAAGTTTTAGATAAAACCTGTAGAGGACCAAATTTGCTATAAGACGCTGGTAATAGTTAGTCCGTGGATTGCGACTAACTAGTCTAATCCGTCCAGTGAAAACAAAAATTTGTCTGGGCGTTTTGAAAAATTTGTTTGCGTTAATTTAAACTAAACTCAGGAACTAGACTAGGCATCAAAAAAAGTTTTAGATAAAACTTGTAGAGCATTAAATTCTGCATAAGTCTAGTTTGCTAATTCTCGCTAATACTCATAGCTAGTTTGTGGAATTAGTCTAAGTCCGTCTGTGGATACAAAACGTTAGTCGACGCTTAGTTAAACTATAACTCGAGAACTAGACTAGGAATCAAAAAAAGTTTTAGATAAAACCTGTAGAGGACCAAATTTGCTATAAGACGCTGGTAATAGTTAGTCCGTGGATTGCGACTAACTAGTCTAATCCGGCCAGTGAAAACAAAAATTTGTCTGGGCGTTTTGAAAAATTTGTTTGCGTTAATTTAAACTAAACTCAGGAACTAGACTAGGCATCTAAAAAAGTTTTAGATAAAACTTGTAGAGCATTAAATTCTGCATAAGTCTAGTTTGCTAATTCCAGCTAATACTCGTAGCTAATTCGTGGAATTACTCTAATTCCGTCTTTGGATACAAAATGTTAGTCGACGCTTAGTTAAGCGATAACTCGAGAACTAGACTAGGTATCGAAAAAAGTATTAGATAAAACCTGTAGAGGACCAAATTTGTTATAAGACGCTGGTAATAGTTAGTCCGTGGATTACGACTAACTAATCTAATCCGGGCTGTGAAAACAAAAATTTGTTTGGGTCTTTTGAAAAATTTGTTTGCGTTAATTTAAGCTAAACTCGGGAACTAGACTAGGCATCAAAAAAAGTTTTAGATAAAACTTGTAGAGCATTAAATTCTGCATAAGTCTAGTTTGCTAATTCTCGCTAATACTCATAGCTAGTTTGTGGAATTAGTCTAAGTCCGTCTGTGGATACAAAACGTTAGTCGACGCTTAGTTAAACTATAACTCGAGAACTAGACTAGGAATCAAAAAAAGTTTTAGATAAAACCTGTAGAGGACCAAATTTGCTATAAGACGCTGGTAATAGTTAGTCCGTGGATTGCGACTAACTAGTCTAATCCGGCCAGTGAAAACAAAAATTTGTCTGGGCGTTTTGAAAAATTTGTTTGCGTTAATTTAAACTAAACTCAGGAACTAGACTAGGCATCTAAAAAAGTTTTAGATAAAACTTGTAGAGCATTAAATTCTGCATAAGTCTAGTTTGCTAATTCCAGCTAATACTCGTAGCTAATTCGTGGAATTACTCTAATTCCGTCTTTGGATACAAAATGTTAGTCGACGCTTAGTTAAGCGATAACTCGAGAACTAGACTAGGTATCGAAAAAAGTTTTAGATAAAACCTGTAGAGGACCAAATTTGATATAAGACGCTGGTAATAGTTAGTCCGTGGATTACGACTAACTAGTCTAATCCGGGCTGTAAAAACAGAAATTTGTTTGGATCTTTTGAAAAATTTGTTTGCGTTAATTTAAGCTAAACTCGGGAACTAGACTAGGCATCAAAAAAAGTTTTAGATAAAACTTGTAGAACATTAAATTCTGCATAAGTCTAGTTTGCTAATTTTTGCTAATACTCATAGAAAATTCGTGGAATTACTCTAATTACGTCTTTGGATACAAAATGTTAGTCGACTCTTAGTTAAGCGATAACTCGAGAACTAGACTAGGTATCGAAAAAAAATTGAAATAAAACCTGTAGAGGACCAACTTTGCTATAAGACGCTTGTAATAGTTAGTCAGT
This sequence comes from Phosphuga atrata, assembly GCA_944588485.1. Taxonomy (NCBI): domain Eukaryota; kingdom Metazoa; phylum Arthropoda; class Insecta; order Coleoptera; family Silphidae; genus Phosphuga; species Phosphuga atrata. The sequence continues at coordinate 29,838,745 of OX155906.1, forward strand.
GGATTACGACTAACTGGTCTAATCCGGGCTGTAAAAACAGAAATTTGTTTGGGTCTTTTGAAAAATTTGTTTGCGTTAATTTAAGCTAAACTCGGGAACTAGACTGGGCATCAAAAAAAGTTTTAGATAAAACTTGTGGAGGACCAAATTTGCTATAAGACGCTGGTTTTAGTTAGTCCGTGGATTACGAATAACTAGTCTAATCCGGGCTGTGATAACAAAAATTTGTTTGGGTGTTTTGAAAAATTTGTTTGCGTTAATTTAAGCTAAACGCGGGAACTAGACTAGGTAGCAAAAAAAGTTTTAGATAAAACTTGTAGAGGATTAAAGTCTGCATAAGTCTAGTTTGCTACTTCCAGCTAATACTCTTAGCTAGTTCGTGGAATTAGTCTAATTCCGTCTTTGGATACAAAATGTTAGTCGACGCTTAGTTAAGCTATAACTGGAGAACTAGATTAGGTATCGAAAAAAGTTTTAGATAAAACTTGTAGAGGACTAAATTTGCTATAAGACGCTGGTAATAGTTAGTCCGTGAATTACAACTAACTAGTCTAATCCAGCCTGTGAAAACAAAAATTTGTTCGGGTGTTTTGAAAAATTTGTTTGCGTTAATTTAAACTAAACTCAGGAACTAGACTAGGCATCAAAAAAAGTTTTAGCTAAAACTTGTAGAGCATTAAATTCTGCATAAGTCTAGTTGGCTAATTCCAGCTAATACTCATAGCTAATTCGTTGAATTACTTTAATTCCGTCTTTGGATACAAAATGTTAGTCGACGCTTAGTTAAGCTTTAACTCGAGAACTAGACTAGGTATCGAAAAAAGTTTTTGATAAAACCTGTAGAGGACCAAATTTGCTATAAGACGCTGGTAAAAGTTAGTCCGTGGATTACGACTAACTAGTCTAATCCGGGCTGTAAAAACAAAAATTTGTTTGGGTCTTTTGAAAAATTTGTTTGCGTTAATTTAAGCTAAACTCGGGAACTAGACTAGGCATCAAAAAAAGTTTTAGATAAAACTTGTAGAGAATTAAATTCTGCATAAGTCTTGTTTGCTAATTCCAGCTAATACTCATAGCTAATTCGTGGAATTAGTCTAATTCCGTCTTTGGATACAAAACGTTAGTCGACGCTTAGTTAAGCTATAATTCGAGAAATAGACTAGGTATCGAAAAAAGTTGTAGATAAAACCTTTATAGGAGCAAATTTGGTATAAGAAGCTGGTAATAGTTAGTCCATGGATTACAACTAACTAGTCTAATCCAGCCTGTGAAAACAAAAATTTGTTCGGGTGTTCTGAAAAATTTGTTTGCGTTAATTTAAACTAAACTCAGGAACTAGACTAGGCATCAAAAAAAGTTTTAGATAAAACTTGTAGAGCATTAAATTCTGCATAAGTCTAATTTGCTAATTCCGGCTAATACTCTTATCTAATTCGTGGAATTAGTCTAATTCCGTTTTTGGATACAAAATGTTAGTCGACGCTTAGTTAAGCTATAACTCGAGAACTAGACTAGGTATCGAAAAAAGTTTTAAATAAAACCTGTAGAGGACCAAATTTGTTGTAAGACGCTGGTAATAGTTAGTTCGTGGATTACAACTAACTAGTCTAATCCAGCCTGTGAAAACAAAAATTTGTTCGGGTGTTTTGAAAAATTTGTTTGCGTTAATTTAAACTAAACTCAGGAACTAGACTAGGCATCAAAAAAAGTTTTAGATAAAACTTGTGGAGGACCAAATTTGCTATAAGACGCTGGTAATAGTTAGTCAGTGGGTTACGACTAACTAGTGTAATCCGGGCTGTGAAAACAAAAATTTGTTTGGGTGTTTTGAAAAATTTGTTTGCGTTAATTTAAACTAAACTCAGGAACTAGACTAGCCATCAAAAAAAGTTTTAGATAAAACTTGTGGAGGACCAAATTTGCTATAAGACGCTGGTAATAGTTAGTCAGTGGGTTACGACTAACTAGTGTAATCCGGGCTGTGAAAACAAAAATTTGTTTGGGTGTTTTGAAAAATTTGTTTGCGTTAATTTAAACTAAACTCAGGAACTAGACTAGGCATCAAAAAAAGTTTTAGATAAAACTTGTGGAGGACCAAATTTGCTATAAGACGCTGGTAATAGTTAGTCAGTGGGTTACGACTAACTAGTGTAATCCGGGCTGTGAAAACAAAAATTTGTTTGGGTGTTTTGAAAAATTTGTTTGCGTTAATTTAAACTAAACTCAGGAACTAGACTAGGCATCAAAAAAAGTTTTAGATAAAACTTGTGGAGGACCAAATTTGCTATAAGACGCTGGTAATAGTTAGTCAGTGGGTTACGACTAACTAGTGTAATCCGGGCTGTGAAAACAAAAATTTGTTTGGGTGTTTTGAAAAATTTGTTTGCGTTAATTTAAGCTAAACGCGGGAACTAGACTAGGTAGCAAAAAAAGTTTTAGATAAAACTTGTAGAGGATTAAAGTCTGCATAAGTCTAGTTTGCTACTTCCAGCTAATACTCTTAGCTAGTTCGTGGAATTAGTCCAATTCCGTCTTTGGATACAAAATGTTAGTCGACGCTTAGTTAAGCTATAACTGGAGAACTAGACTAGGTATCGAAAAAAGTTTTAGATAAAACTTGTAAAGGACTAAATTTGCTATAAGACGCTGGTAATAGTTAATCCGCGGATTACGACTGACTAATCTAATCCGGGCTGTGAAAACAAAAATTTGTTTGGGTGTTTTGAAAAATTTGTTTGCGTTAATTTAAACTAAACTCAGGAACTAGACTAGGCATCAAAAAAAGTTTTAGATAAAACTTGTAGAGCATTAAATTCTGCATAAGTCTAGTTTGCTAGTTTCAGCTAATACTCATAGCTAGTTGGTCGTTTAGCCTAATTCTCTCCAGTGCATATAAGACGTTAAGTTAAACTATAACTCGAGAACTAGACTATGTATCGAAAAAAGTTTTAGATCGAACTTGTAGTAAATTAAATTTCCTACAAGACAATCATATTTATTCGCTGGTAAATCGAGTATAAGTAGTCTAATTCCGGTTGTGAAACTGAAACTTTGTTATAGCAGCAGTGTTACTAGCAGTGTGCATTTAGTATTGCGAACTGCGCCGGTTTTATTAGCTGACAGTTTCCGATAAGACACCTCGCGTTTAGATTTAAGACAACTTTAACGAACGCTTCCGGTTCCAATTAAGCCATTTTTTAATTAGTCCGTCACGCCCTCGTTATCCAAACTTTAATTAATCGCTGCATTGTAATCTGTTTTTCGGGTTGTCTGCTTCACATTCGTTGCAAGAACTGCCGTTTGAATTCTACATAAGCCTCGTTTATTAGATTGCATCAGCGAGATTTCGGCGAAAAAGTTGGTTCAATTCAACTATCTTAAATTTCCAATATCTTGGAAATTACAGAAAAAAATCAAAAAAGTATCAAATGAAAGTTGTAGAGAATTTAATTTGGTATGAAAGTCACGTTTAGTTTCCGAAAATACGTTTAGATTTGCGCGTTTAGATTTAAACTGACGCCGTGTCGTGGCTCAATCACAGCAAACTTGTGTTTTGTTTGCGTTGTTTTAACTGTCGATATCTTTGGAAGTGAAGAAAATTTTGAAATTTGTTGCAAATAAAAGTCGTAGAGGATTTAATTTTGAATAAAAAGCGTTTTTTATTTTTCGCAATTTTTTGTGTGTTTTGAGCGTTAAAACGAGAGAAAAGCAAATGGCGTCGCGTCAAGTGCAGATTTTGCTTGAGTTGCATTCATCTGTCAATATCTTCCAAGCCGGCGAGAATTTTGAAAAAAGTTTCAAATGAAAGTTGTAGAAAATTTAATTTTCTATAAAAATCACGCTTAGTTTGCGAAAATACGTTTAGATTTGCGTATAAAACATGCGAAAAACTGACGCCGTGTCGTGGCTATTTCACAGCAAATTTGTTTTTTGTTTGCGTTGTTTTAACTGTCGATATCTTTGGAAGTAAAGAAAATTTTGAAATTTGTGGCAAATAAAAGTCGTAGAGAATTTAATTTTAAATAAAAACCGTTTTTTCGTTTCTTGCATTTTTGTTTTGTTTTGAGCGTTAAAACGAGCGAAAAGCAAATAGCGTCGCGTCAATTGCGGATTTTGCTTGAGTTGCATTCATATCTCAATATCTTACAAACCAGCGAAAATTTTGAAAAAAGTTTGAAATAAATGTTGTAGGGAATTTAATTTTCTAGTAAAAACACGTTTAGTTTGCGAAAATACGATTAGATTTGCGTATAAAACATCCTAATCCAGTCCAGTCCAGTTCACATCAATTTTTTCTTTTAAAATTGTGACAAGTCCTTTTTTATTAACCACCATACTTTTATCTCATCTGTTGCAATTGCGACAATTTTAGTAATGGGATGTAATTTTTCTTACATCCCATATAAGCAAATCCACAACAACATTAAAAAAAAGATCAAAGAAGCCAAAGAAAACTGGTGGAAAGAACAATGCTCTGAAATAGAAGAACTAGACAGAAAACATGACGTTTTAAATACACATAAAAAAAATAAAGGATGCAGCTGGAATAAACAAACCACGACAGAATAACATAATTACCGACAAAAACGGGACTGCACTACTGAACGTGAATGACAAAGTAACAAGATGGCAACAATACATACAGACTCTTTATGCTGACGATAGCCGAACAGTTTCTAACACAAATAGCCCAGCACAAACAGGACCTTCTATAACTCATCAAGAAGTTCTTAAGGCAATTGGAAGACTCAAAAACAACAAGTCCCCCGGCCCAGATGAAGTTCTTGGCAATATGTTAAAGCTCATTGAAGAAGAATACCTAGACCTAATCACGGACTTATTTAACAACATATATGAATCGGGAGATATACCCGAGAAATGGCTAGTCTCTACGTTTATACCGATTCCTAAAAAAATCACAGCTAAACAATGCGAAGACTATAGAACTATCTGTCTCACAAGTCACTTCATGAAGGTCTTTCTTAAGATTATTTACGAACGAATATATCAAAAACTAGAAGAAGACATTAGCGAGACGCAATTTGGGTTTAGGAGTGGATTGGGGACTAGAGATGCCCTTTTTGGTCTGAGTGTTCTGATTCAGAGAGCAAGAGACGTGAATTGCGATGTTTTCACGTGTTTTATCGACTTCGAAAAGGCATTCGATAGGGTTAACCATGATTTGCTAACAGAAACCATAAAGCAATCAGGAATAGATGACAGAGATGCACGAATAATCAACAATCTGTACAGACAACAAACAGCATGTGTTCGTGTGGAAAATATAATGTCAAAGGAATTTCCAGTTGAACAAGGTGTCAGACAGGGCTGCGTACTATCCACGCTACTGTTTAACCGATACGCAGAAAACCTTTTTAAGAATGCACTCGAAGAAGAACAGATTGGGATAAAGATAAACGGGGAAATAATTAATAACTTAAGGTATGCAGACGACTCTGTACTAATTGCGGACAGTGCCGAAGGACCACAGAGACTGATTGATAAAGTAGTAGAGGCATGCGAACCACTTAATATGCGATTGAATGTGGCAAAGACAAAAATTCTAATCGTCAGCAAAAATGCGTCTAATGCCCAATTCCTGGTAAATGGGGCCCAACTACAGAGAGTACCATCAATATCGTACTTGGGTGTAAACCTCAATGACCAATGGGATCATAGTCGTGAAGTAAAGATCAACATAGAGAAGGCACGTTCTACATTTAACCAAATGAAGAATGTTTTGTGTAACATGCGCTTGAACATCCATCTTCGAACACGCATATTTAGATGCTACGTCTTCTCTAAGCTTTTGTATGGAGTGGAGGCATGGACACTCTCCGAGGCAACTAGTAAGCGACTGGAGGCCTTCGAAGCATGGTGCTATCGTCGAATGCTTCGCGTTTCCTGGACCCACCATGTTAGCAACGAAACCATACTCCTACGCATGCAGAAGGACAGAGAACTGCTCACAACAGTCAAACACAGAAAACTGTCATACTTTGGCCATATCATGAGAAACAGCAACAGATATAGGCTACTTCAACTCATCATGCAGGGAAAAATCGAGGGGAAGAGGTCACAGGGAAGACGACGGATCTCCTGGTTGAAGAATCTGCGACAATGGACCGGAAGAACATCGGTTGACTTGTTCAGATCGGCTGTGGATCGAATCCGATGGGCCATATTGATCGCCAACGTCCACTGAGGATATGGCACAATAAGAAGAAGAAGATGTAATTTTTCTTCAGACTTCTTATCATCGCTTAACACATACGATGTAAGTAGATTTATAGGATGTAAGCAAATTTCCGCACTATGCGAGACTTGACTGCGAGACACAATAACTAAAATAACCGAAATCTGATAACAGGGCCGCGCGGTGACTATGAGTTGTGAAGTTGTGAACGGCGGCGCCGGTCGTAAGACTATTGTTTATAGCGGAATTATCTTCATCCTCTGAATCTAAGATTATTCTTCTGTTTATTTGAGCTTTATTTCTGTAAGAATTTATTTAAAATTACATAAAATAAATATTTAATATTGAGTTACCATTCGTTCTTACCTATATCACTCATGTGATGTATGAAGTTATCTATTGTAGGAAAAAAATAGAATATGTAACCTAAACTAGTAACTTTTGCCACGTAATATGACGCGTAATATAAAACAAATGTAAAATAACAGGCTTCTGATCGGCAATCATCTGCGAAGCCACCTCTGTCTAATGGACTTACACCACTTTCATAATCGATGATTAAGCAATTTCATTTACCGACCAATTTAAAATTGTACAAAACATGGGATTTTTTTATAAATTAAACACGGACTATTTATACATAAAAAAGTTGCATTTAATTAAGCATGCAATTACGTGATATCTCTTTTTTTTTAAATTGACTTACACCACTTTCAAAATAAACGGTCCATATTTTATCGCTGCACACCATCTCGCATTTCCGACTGATATCACGCTGTCATAACTTTTGAACGGCTCACCTCAGAGATTCCTAGTCTTCACCAATCGATTCAGCGTCACAAATTTAGTCCGAAAACGTATATAATATTCCATAGGAGGCTTTCAGTTAAGAAATACCATCGACACGGGTAGTCGATATCGCGAAAACGCCGAAATGAGAGAAAATCGATTTTTTCAAAATTGTTATTTTTTGAGTCACAGCAAAATTTAAAAACGTTTCTGAAAGCATTTCTGCTGCTGATTACAAATATGCAAATTACATTTCGCTAGCTCTTTCCGTTCACTATCGTTTGCAAAAATTGAAGAAATTTTTAAGAAATTTCGGCGCTCTAGTAGAGATCTCGGAAAGTCGTGAATTTCTCGCGGACAATCTTAGTGTACCAACAGGAGAATGACCTTCTGAAAACGATGCCGTAATCCGTTTTTGATTATCTGCAACCGTTTCTAAGATATCTACTTAGCAAGTCGACAATCGCGTAAATTTCAGTTTGAAATTTCTTGAAGAATTATTGAATCTTTTTGGACAATTTATACATCGATTTGGTCGTCTTGTCGAGTAGTTTCTATGTGGCGAAAATGATCTCGCTGCTTTTTACCGTTCTCGAGAAAATCGAAAAAAACTGAAAAAGCACATATTTTTCGAACGAAATGATGAAAAATTTTTGGCGAAAATTTTTTTGGAAATTTTTTTCGTGATTTTTTTCTTGGTTACCCGATGGTAATCGAAGTGCTAAAAACGGTTTTCCAGTTTATTTAGCTCTAAAGGTACAAATAAACAAGTTTTAAATAATTTTTGCTGTACACCGTCTCGCATTTCCGATTGATTTGACGCTGTCATAACTTTTGAATGGCTCACCATAGAGACTTCTAGTCTTCACCAATCGATTCAGCGTCCCAAAATTAGTTCGAACACGTATATAATATAGTCTGGTAAGCTACGAAAATAACGTGTTGGAAAGAGATTAAGACAATAACAGGATACTAGTGTTATCAAGTGTATGGAACTAATCAACATAATTAGTTGAGTCTAAAATGGTTGTAAGAGAACCTAAGGTGAATCTCAGTTTAATCTAGTGATCGGATAATTTGATAATGTCAACTTTTGTCACAAAAAAATTGTCAACTGTCATTCTGTGTTCAAAATTGTTTTATCCTAATTCAAAATAATGCATTTTCATAGTTGTATTTTTTAGTCTCAGTTTTTGTAAGTACGATATTCCAACTTTTATTGTTTAATACCAGTAAGTACTTACGGGTCACAAACTTGGACCTTCACGAAAGCTATACTTGACAAACTTAAAGTAAACCAGAGAGCTATTGAGAGGAGAATACTTGGGATATCATTAAGAGATAGGAAAACAAATGAATGGATCAGGAGAAGAACAAAGGTTCATGATGTCGTGCGACGCGCCGCCGCTCAGAAATGGGACTGGGAGGGACACGTAGCAAGAGACCAGGATAAGTGGAGTGGCAAACTAATTCGATGGAGACCATGGAGCAACAAAAGGAGCATAGGAAGACCACAAATGAGATGGAGCGACGACTTGAAACGAGCGGCAGGACTGAACTGGTCCCAGGAGGCACAAAATCGTGGCAACTGGCAAAATAAGACGGAGGCTTATACCCAAAGGGTAGAAAACAGCTGAATTAAAAAAAAAAAATTGTTTAATGAATGTCGTTTTATATTCATAGTATTCCTGAAGAAGAGAAAATTAAACATTCTCGAAAGCTCGAATTCAAGAAAAAAGCGTCTAATTTATTATTATACCTGACTGCAATCCCGCAAAAATAATCCAGTATATACAGTATATATCCAGTATAATTCAGTATATACAAAACAGTCAAAGAATCTACCTTGTTTATATATATATATATATATATATATATATATATATATATATATATATATAACATTTAAAATACGTTACTTAATACGTAAAATACGTTTACTATCGATCAGAAAATCAGTACGATAAAGGTTAAAGTACTCGTAATAATAGACCTGTTCACGGTTAGTTAAACGCATGCGCGTCTACCCTGTTTAAAAGGCTTGTTGCCTGGTTTAAAATATGAAAGTTTCGGGCACATTTTGTTATTTTCAGTGGTTATATGTCAAAACGTGCCCGAAAACATGGCGGAAATTGACGCATGCGCATAAAAAATTTCAAGTATGAAAAGGTCTATTAACAACAACTAGCAAAACCAAAGTGCAAAACGAATTGAAATTAATTGTTAATGTAATATTTTGTACTTTTTGTACAAATGTACATTTGCACATATTGTACAATTATTGCACAAGTAGTAACTTAATAACGAGTATGTGCTCCCATAGCACGAATAACGGCATACCGTCTTGACATGCTTTGCAAAAGTATTCGAAGGTCTTGTGGTATAGCTTCCCATTCTTCAAAAGAGCCGTCTTTAGCTGCTGGATGGTCTGAGAAGGATGCGGGCGACCACAAACACGTCTGTCGAGCATATCCCATATGCTCTATAGGGTTTAAAGCAGGACGCAGGCCACACCATTGTTTGAACTTTCAGTTCTTGTAGGAAGTCTTAAAGTGATTCCACGCAGTATGTGGTCTTGCGTTATCCTGCATTAACAAAAAATCTGGACCTATTCCATATAACACAGGGACGACGTTTTCTCCTAACACAATATCAACAGAGATATTAGCGTTAAGATTTCTTGGAATTACAACAAGGTCGGTTCTATTATCGATACTAATACCATCCCAAACCATAACTGAATCACCTCCAAATCTTTCAACTTCCTGGACAGTAGCAGCATTCTCTTGAACATCTGTAAACACGTACTCGGCCATCGCAACGAGTAATACGGAACCTTGATTCATCCGTGGAGAGCACAGACTTCCATTGTCGAAGTTGTCCTGCGACACGTTCACGAGTAAAATGCATCCTTGCTATTCTCTGGCGTCGTCTCAAGGAAGGTTTTAAGGACGGGTCGTCTTGTATTCATCGTCTGTATTGATAATTGTCTGGTCTGATACAGTGACCCTATGCGTCGCCCTGGGCAAAGGTAGGGTCTTAAGAGGTCTTTCGCCGCAGAAACTCAATCGAGAAGACTCGAAATCAGTAAAAATCTTGATATTGAGTTGTTTTTCTTTTGCGACAGTGCCCACCGCGCCTTGTATATTAACCTGTATACAAGGACATGTTTTACAATTGCTGAATAATAGACAGGCTTATGTTAAAGTCTCTTGAAACTTGTCGAAGGCTTTCGCCGTTTTCAATTAATGTTATAGCACGAACAACTTCCACTTCGTCGAGATGCCTCAGTTTCACTTAAATTAAGTCAAACTGTCGTGTTGCAAACATTTTCGTCTGTATATTGATCTGAACAAGGTTCAGATCTTGTAGGTCCTTCCTAGCTCTTTGAATCAAATTTGGGATACTTTAGTTTTGGTAGTTCTTGTTAATTATTACGGATACTTCGGAAGTATGCGATGGTGATAATTCCTTATGTGTCAATTAAAACAATTAAATAGAGAGTCATTCAGATGATCTTAGAGGTCTCCCTCGGTATTTATTTATTTATTTTTGATTTTTTTTTTTAAATTAGCGGAAATAAAGAAATTTTAACGCCATAATTTCAATAGACCTCTTCATAGTTGATTTTTTTTGTGCGCATGTGTCAATTTCCGCCATGTTATACGTCAAAAAGTGTCCGAACTTTTTGACGTGTAACTAAATATGTGCCCGAAAATTTCATATTCCCGCCTTTCAAACTTGGCGGATACGCATGTGCTTAACTAACAGTAAAAAGGTGTATTAACTTTTAACGTTTGTCTTACAGAATTGACTTCACTATCAAGTCGATTCTGTAAGACGTTAAAAGTTGTTACCCATCAAAAAATAGAATTAATTTTTTCACAGAAATTATCACAGGAAATGAATGGAATCCTTGATAAGCAGAATTAAGTAGTATGATGTTTTATCAAATATGGGCCAAACCTTTTGTGCAACTGAACGAAATAATATCCCGAAATATAAAAGTTTTAACTATTTTTGTGTAGCTATTATTAAATAATAGTGTGTACCACTTACTGATTGACTAAAATCTTCTAACATAATAACAGAATCTTTAGAATGAACCGAAGAATTGGTGTAGTCATCATAATGTCCCGAATCGGTATACGACCCAGTCATATCATTCGTTGGATTGATAGCCGGAATATCTTCATCGAGATGATTCTCGCGCACTGTGACGGCATCCGAAGAGTTTGAACGCTCCTCCGGGGAACTCAAGGCCGCTTTGCACAGTCTCAGTTCGACAACTTCTTTGGTTAACTTCACAATATCGCTGTCCTTCTGCTCCAGGTCTTGTCGCAGCAAGTTCTTTAACCGTTTGACTTGTCTGTGAGCTCTCTGCATGGGCGTGAGGTAATCCTCGCCACTGGCACCAGCATGTTGACTACAATGGAAAACATATCTAAAAATCAAATTTAAAAAACAATTAACATTTAAAATGATTCCATAATAATGTGTGTTGTGTGGAAGAATCTGAAAAATTTAATATTTGTGATTTGACGCTGTCATAACTTTTGAATGGCTCACCATAGAGACTTCTAGTCTTCACAAATCGATTCAGCGTCCCAAAATTAGTCGGAAGACGTATATAATATTCCCTAGGAAGCTTTCAGTTAAGAAATACCATCGTCAAGGGGAGCCTAGACCGCGGAAACGACGAAATGCGAGAAATTCGATTTTTTTAAAATCGTTATTTTTTTAGTTACAGCAATATTTAAAAACGTTTCTGAAAGCATTTCTGCTGCTGATTACAGAAATGCAAACTATTTTTCGCTAGCTCTTTCCGTTCACTATCGCCTGCAAGAATTGAAGAAATTTTTAAGAAATTTCGGCGCTCGACTAGAGATCTCGGAAGGTCGTGAATTTCTTGGAGACAAGATTAGTGTATTAATAGGAAAATGACCTTCTTAAAACGATGCCGCAATCAGTTTTTGATTATCTGCAACCGTTTCCGAGACATTTGCTTAGCAAATCGAGAATCGGGTGAATTTCACTTTGAAATTTCGCGACGAATTATTGAATTTTTATGGACAATTTACACATCGACTTGTTCGTCTTGTCGTGTAGTTTTCTTGTGCCAAAAATGATTTCGCTGTCTTTTACCGTTCTCAAGAAACTCGAAAAAACCGAAAAAGCACATATTTTTTCAACTGAAATGATGGAAAATTTTTGTAGTAAAATTTTTTGGAAATTTTTTTCGTGATTTTTTATCGGTTACCCGAAGGAAATCGAAGCGCTGGAAACTGTTTTCCAGTTTATTTCGCTCTAAAGTTACAAATAAACAAGTTTTATATAATTTTTAGCTGTACACCAATTTGCATTTCCGACTGATTTCACGCTGTCATAACTTTTGAACAGCTCATCACAGAGACTTATAATCTTCACTAATCGATCCAGCGTCCCAAAATTAGTCTGAAAACGTATCTAATATTCCCTAGGAAGCTTTCAGTTACGAAATACCAGCGACACGAGGAATCTAGACCGCGGAAACGCCGAAATGCGAGAAAATCGATTTTGTTAAAATCGTTAATTTTTGAGGTACAGCAAAATTTAAAAACGTTTCTGAAAGCATTTCTGCTACTGATTACAAATATGCAAATGATAATTTGCTAGCTCTTTCCGTTCACTTTCGCCTGCAAGAATTGAAGAAATTTTTAAGAAATTTCAACGCTCGAGTAGAGATCTCGGAAAGTTGTGAATTTCCCACGGACAATCTTAGTGTATCAATAGGAAAATGAGCTTCTGAAAATGATGCCGCAATCCGTTTTTGATTATCTGCAACCGTTTCCGAGGCATCTACTTAGAAATTCGCGAATCTGGTAAATTTCAGTTTGAAATTACTGAACGAATTATTTAATCTTTCCGGACAATTTATACATCGACTTGTTCGCCTTGTCGTGTAGTTGCTGTGTGCCAAAAATTAATTCGCTGCGTTTTACCGTTCTTGAGAAAATCGACAAAAACCGAAAAAGCCTACATTTTTCGACCGAAATGAAGAAAAATTTTTGTTGAAAATTTTTTGGAAATTTGTTTCGTGATTTTTTTTCTGTTAAAAAAGAGGTAATTGTTAAATTTTGACTGTTTTGTCAAACTGTTTTGTCAAAGGTTACCGCGAACTGGTGTAACATTGGCTCACTTTTTACAAGTTTTTGTTAAGGAGGTTCGAGCGAATCCCATGTTAAATATTTTTTTCAAGTTTCAGCTTTGAAACTTTTTATACATGAAGATCAACACTTTATTTATGTCCTCTCAAAATTTGAAAGTGAGCCTGCGTTTAGTTTATCCGGAAAAAAAAATAAAAAATGATGATTTTTCGCATCTAATACACAGGGCCTATGGCACACAAACTTCCGTCACGTCTTTATTTATTTTTTTCGATATTAATTTCCCAATTTTAGGGTATAAAAAACTATATAAAATGCAAAAATTGGTCATGATATATCTCTTGAGCTTTGATTTAAATAAAACTTTAACATTGCATTCTGTACTTTGATTTTGTTAGTCTGCTATGCCAAAAATTTTTTTTTTAAAAATGGGTTAAAGTTACCCACTTTTTGGGTAACTTTGTCCTGACTGATAAAACTCATAGAAAGAGAGGTATTTTATGACTTAGGTCAATATTATCCGAAGTTATAAAAACTAATTACGTACAAGAATTTTCCTGAGAATGATCTTTTAGGTCAAAAAAATATGAAAACGTTCAAAAGTTAAACATCTACTACTTTTCTTTGCAAGTAGTTAACAATATTAAAAAGTAAAAGCAACGTCTACAGGTGTTAAGTTTGTTAGGTTGGCGTAAATGTTCAAGGTAGTTGATAGACAAGGACAAGGTAGTTTGCTCTTCTAGGCCAGAAAATGTATCGATGACTGTATCTGATTCTAAGGGCACATCCAAGTCTTCATCAGAGAAAGTCATCAAGTTGCTGTTTCTGTAGAGACGTTTTCGTAGGTTTGGATTCCGAAGGCGCAGGAGTATTTCTTGCTGCTTACAAATCAGCAGCAGAAAAGCTTTTTCTTGCAGGAACCTGCAGCTTTCTTCCTCCCTTTCTTCGGATTGCAAGCGCTAACATAATCTACCCTTTTTTGTCTAATTGCTCCAAAAAAGCTAATAAGATGGAATAATAAGAAAAGTATGTAAGTAGGTACCGTTGCACACCTAATAGCGGTAACTTTGCCCTGGGCTAAATAAGCATTAAACCAGTAACTTAAAAGGAACCACATAAACTTGGAACGAAGTTACCCCACACTAAGTAACAGTTGCAATGGAAACTAGTAAGGGAGAAATCATAATTCAATGTTTATATTCTATTTGCATATTGATGTAAACGTTAAAACAATTACTCACTGGTATAATGGAGCATTCCAAACTTGTAATACACACAGAAGTTGATGGATCTTGAACAATGGCACGATTAGCTGACTTGGTATTTGAATCGTACTGAGAAGTGGTCAAAAGATGAACCACCACAACAGCCGGCTGAAAGTATTACTAGTGCTGCCATTTATCGTTTCTATAAGTAATTAATGAAAGTTTCCTTTAAACAGGAGTTTTACCCTGATAAATCTTTTTTTGCATATGGGCCAAAGTTACCTTCAAAGGGACAATGTTACCCCAATGGACGGTACCCAAAGGAAATCGAAGCGCTGAAAAAGGTTTTCCAATTTATTTCGTTCTAAAGTTACAAATAAACAAGTTTTATATATTTTTACACCATCTCGCATTTCCGACTGATTTCACGCTATCATAACTTTTGAACGGCTCACCACAGAGACTTCTAGTCTTCACCAATCGATTCAGCGTCCCAAAATTAGTCAGAACACGTATATAATATTCCCTAGGAAGCTTTCAGTTAAGAAATACTATCGACACGTGCAGTCTAGACCGCGGAATCGAAGAAATGCGAGAAAATTGATTTTGTCAAAATCGTTATTTTTGGAGTTACAGCAAAATTTAAAAACGTTTCTGAAAGCATTTCTGCTGCGGATTACAGATATGCAAATTATATGTCGCTAGCTCTTTCGGTTGACTTTCGCCTGCAAAAATTGGAGAAATTTTTAAGAAATTTCGGCGCTCAAGTAGTGATCTCGGTAGGTCGTGAATTTTCAGCGGTCAATTTTAGTGTATTAACAGGAAAATGACCTTCTGAAAACGATGCCGCAATGCGTTTTTGATTATCTACAACCGTTTCCGAGATATCTACTTAGCAAGTCGAGAATCGGGTAAATTTCAGTTTGAAATTTCGCAACGAATTATTGAATCTTTGCGGACAATTTACACATCGACTTGTTCGTCTTGTCATGTAGTTTCTGTGTGCCGAAAATGATTTCGCTGCGTTTCACCGTTCTCGAAAAAATCGAAAAAAACTAAAAAAGCACATATTTTTTGAACGAAATGATGGAAAATTTTTTTTGAAACATTTTTTGGAATTTTTTTTCGTGGTTTTTTTTCAGTTACCCGAAGGAAATCGAAGTGCCGAAAACGGGTTTCCAGTTTATTTCGCTCTAAAGTTACAAATAAACAAGTTTCAAATGAAAACTGATGATAAAACTGATTTCACGCTGTTATAACTTTTGAACGGCTCACCATAGAGACTTCTAGTCTTCACCAATCGATTCAGCGTCCCAATATTAGTCGGAACACGTATATAATATTCCCTAGGAAGCTTTCAGTTAAGAAATACCATCGACACGGTGAATCGATACCGCGAAAACGCCAAAATGCAAGAAAATCGATTTTATCAAAATCATTATTTTTTGAGTAACAACGAAATTTAAAAACGTTTCTGAAAGCATTTTTACTGCTGATTACAGATATGCAAATTATATTCCGCTAGCTCTTTCCGTTCACTATCGCCTGCAGAAATTGAAGAAATTTCGGCGCCCGAGTAGAGATCTCGGAAAGTTGTGAATTTTCCACGGACAATCTTAGTGTATTATAGGAAAATGAGCTTCTGAAAACGATGCCGCAATCCGTTTTTGATTATCGGCAACCGTTTCCAATTAATATACTTAGCAAATTGAGAATCGGGTAAATTTCAGTTTGAAATTTATTACCGGATTTTAAAAACCTAAAAAACCTAAAAAAACCTAAAAAAACCTAAAAAACCTAAATAAGCAAAAAAACCTAAAAAACAAAAAAACTAAAAAACCTTAAAAACCTTTAAAACATAAAAAACCTTTAAAACTTTTAAAAAATGAGAATCGGGTAAATTTCAGTTTGAAATTTATTTCCGGATTATAAAAACCTAAAAAACCTAATAAAACCTAAAAAAACCTAAAAACCTAAATAAGCAAAAAAAACTAAAAAAAAATAAAAACCTCTAAAACTTAAAAAATCTGTAAAACCTTAAAAAACATAAAAACCTTAAAAACCCTAAAAAACGTAAATAACCTAAAAAACCTAAATAACCAAAAAAACCTAAAAAACCTAAAAAAACTAAAAAACCTTAAAAACACCAAAAAAACCTTAAAAACTTTAAAAAACTTAAAAACCTAAAAAACTTAAAAAACCTAACAAACATTAAAACCCTAAAAAACTAAATAACCAAAAAAGCGCCCGAGTAGAGATCTCGAAAAGTTGTGAATTTTCCACGGACAATCTTAGTGTATCAATAGAAAAATGAGCTTCTGAAAACGATGCCGCAATCCGTTTTTGATTATCGGCAACCGTTTCCGATTCATTTACTTAGCAAATTGAGAATCGGGTAAATTTCAGTTTGAAATTTATTTCCGGATTATAAAAACCGAAAAAACCTAAAAAAACCTAAAAAACCTAAATAAGCAAAAAACCTAAAAAACCTAAAAAAACTAAAAAACCTTAAAAACCTTTAAAACTTAAAAAACCTTAAAAAAACATAAAAACCTTAAAAACCCTGAAAAACCTAAAAAACGTAAATAACTTAAAAAACCTAAATAACCGAAAAAACCTAAAAAACCTTAAAAACACTAAAAAAACCTTAAAAAAACCTTTAAAAACCTTAAAAAACCGTAAAAACCTTAAAAACTTTAAAAAACTTAAAAAACCCTAAAAAATCTTAAAAACCTAAATAACCAAAAAACCTAAAAAAACTAAAAAACCTAAAAAACATTAAAAACTTAAAAAACCTTAAAAACTTTAAAAACCTAAAAAAACCTAAAAAACCTTAAAAGCCTAAAAAACCTAAAAATACCTAAATAACCTTAAAAACCTTTCCGGACAATTTACACATCGATTTGTTCGTCTTAACGCGTAGTTTCTGTGTGCCGAAAATGATTTCGCTGCGTTTCACCATTCTCGAGAAAATCGAAAAAAACCGAAAAAGCACATATTTTTTTGAGCGAAATGATGAGGAATTTCTGTTGAATTTTTGTTGAAAATTTTTTTGGAATTTTTTTTCGAGATTTTCTTTCGGTTACCCGCAGGAAATCGAAGTGCTGAAAACGGTTTTCTTATTTATTTCGCTCTAAAGTTACAAATAAACAAAGTTACAAATAAAGTTTTATTTAATTTTTCGCTGCACACCATCTCGCATTTCCGACTGATTTCACGCTGTTATAACTTTTGAACGGCTCATCACACAGACTTCTAGTCTTCACCAATCGATTCAGCGTCCAAAAATTAGTCGGAACACGTATCTAATATTTCCTACGAAGCTTTCAGTTAAGAAATACCATCGACACAGGGAGTCTAGACCGCGAAAACGCCGAAATACGAGAAAATCGATTTTTTCAAAATCGTAATTTTTTGAGTTAAACCAAATTTTAAAAACGTGTCTGAAAGCATTTTTGCTGCTGATTATAGATATGCAAATTATATTTCGCTAGCTCTTTCCGTTCACTATTGCCTGCAAGAAATGAAGAAATTTTTAAGAAATTTCGGCGCTCGAGTAGAGATCTCGGAAAGTCGTGAATTTTACGCGGACAATCTTTGTGTATTAACAGGAAAATGATCTTCTGAAAACGATACCGCAATCCGTGTTTGATTATCTGCAGCCGTTTCCGAGTTTCCGAGACAATTTCCGAGAATCGGGTGAATTTCAGTTTTAAATTTCGCGACGAATTATTGAATCTTTCCAGACAATTTACACATCGACTTGTTCGTCTTGTCGCGTAGTTTCTGTGTGGTAAAAATTATTTTGCTGCTTTCTACATTTCTCGAGAAAATCGAAAAAAAACGAAAAAGCATATATTTCTTGAGCGAAATGATGGAAAATTTTTGTTGAAAAATTGTTTGGAAATTTTTTTCGTGGTTTTTTTCGGTACCCGAAGGAAATCGACGCTATGAAAAAGGTTTTCCAGTTTATTTCCCTTTAAAGTTACAAATAAGCAAGTTTTATATATTTTTTCGCTGTAGACCAATTCGCATTTCCGACTGATTTCACGCTGTCATAACTTTTGAACGGCTTACCACAGGGACTTCTACTCTTCACCAGTCGATTCAGCGTCCCAAAATTAGTCAGTGAGCGGCTACAATATTCCCTGGGAAGCTTCCAGTTATGAAATAGCATCGCCACGGGGAGTCGATATCTCGAAAACGCCGAAATGCGAGAAAATAGATTTTTTCAAAATATTTATTTTTGGAGTTGCAGCAAAATTTAAAAACGTTTCTGAAAGCATTTCTGTTGCTGATTATAGATATGCAAATTATATTTCGCTAGCTCTCTACAAACCTCTCTGAAACTACAAATCCCAACGAAACTGTTCTCGGCAGGCTGAAACTAGACTACAAGACGAACAAAACGATGTGTAAATTGTTTGGAAAGATTAAATTTTTGAATACGAAATTCTGAATTCAAATCATCGCTAATTTGGATGTCACAAGCCCGTTAAGCGAGAACTGTTGCAGATAATTAAAAACGGATTGGAGCATCGTTTTCAGGAGATGCTGCTGCACTTAGATTTCTTTATAAATATTGATAGATCTCTGCCCGGGCGAACAAATTTCGCGTAATTTCGTGCAATTTTGCTAATTTTATGAAGTCAGATGACGCGAACGCAAACTGCAAATTACATTTTCAAAACCACCAGCGAAAACACTTTCAAACATACTTTGATTTCAACAATTTTCTTATCACTTGATAAATAATTGATTTTGAGGACGTATATTTTCTCGCATTTTTCGCAAATTTCATACATTTAAATGATTTGAATACATTTTAATGTTTCAGACAAGTCGAAACTGATAACGCAGCGTTTCTTATCTATTATTTCACAATTCAGACATCCTATACTTGCACGTGTTCTATGACCAAATTTATCAGAATCACCCAAAAAGTTCAAACAAGTTCGCACACAGGAAATCATTATATCCGTGGTAAATTTCTGTTTCAAAATCAGACACTCAATCCGCGGGTCAGACACTGACCCACACAGGCTTTTTAAGTGACCCAGTCATTGATTTTAGAACTTTTAGATATATTAAATAAGTTCATACATGAAATATATTTGAAGTGACGTGTTCAAATCTCACGCATGCGCAGATCTACAAACTACCCATTTGAATCAACCCCTAATATATATGCCGACACCGCAACCCAGTTTGAATTTAACCGCCTGCCTAGTCTTGTCCAATCTTGACCGGTTTAAATCCCATAATCCCCTGTGGACGGTACCCATCCCCTCGCGGCATCTACACATACAGTCTAGGACACGCTGAGAACTATTTAGTACCGCATATCCCATAAGGCGGCGGGGGGCTAGATTTACATGTAATTTCCCACAAGAAAAGTGGATCTAGATTTTACATGTAAATCTCCATATTTGAACGGCTTATCGCAGAGGCTTCTAACTAGAACCCAATAATTACAGTTGACCTTGTCCCTCAATTTATATCTAACGGACGAGGTTAGACAGACGAGGCTAGATACATAAGACTAGACAGACGAGTCTAAATACACGCGACTAGATAAGACTGATCTAAAATATATAAGAGATTGTTTTGCGTTTAATTTAATAAACATATTAAGATTTTAATTTATGAATAGTCGGTTAAGCGTTGTGGTATGTTTGGCAGTCATAACAACTCCCTGTTACCTTATCAGCTGCACGCGAGTGGAGAAATAATAGATTATGAAATGCGGTCTAATCAATTTCTTGGGATTCTTTTGCGTTTAATTTAATAAACAAATTAAGATTTTGATTTATGACTAGTCGGTTAAGCGTTGTCGTATGTCTGGCAGTCATAACAACTCCTTATTATCTTATCAGCAGCACGCGAGTGGAGAAATAATAAATTATGAAACGCGGTCTAATCAATATCTTAGGATTCTCTTGCGTTTAATTTAATAAACAAATTAAGATTTTGATTTATCAGTAGTCGGTTAGGCGTTGTGGTATGTTTGGCAGTCATAACAACTCCCGGTTATCTTATCAGCTGCACGCGATTGGAGAAATAAGAAATTAGAAATATTTCTTAGGATTCTTTTGCGTTTAATTTAATAAACATATTAAGATTTTGATTTATCGGTAGTGGATTAGGCGCGACAGGACGTCTAGTGCTGATAACACCAGGCAAGAATAGAGGGACGAGACTAACAAGGGGACCCCCCGGACGCGTCACCACCGATTTGGCCCAAATTTACAGTATATGTAGGGCTTGACTATAAATGAAAGTGACGCAAGCGGGAGGGCCAGATGGCCAAGCGTTAAAAAAATAACTCACTTTTTACACGTACCGATAAGTTACCGACAACTCATAAGCCCGCTATGTTAACGTAAATTTCAATGGCCGGTTAGCGCAACGGTAAGAGCTCGGCTTTATAGTGCGAGGATCGCTGGTTGGATTCCCGTGATTTAGTGGTGGTAGTGGTGGTGAGTGAGGAGGGTCCAGAACGCATCATCTCTCCCTACTAATTTGCAATTGCGATTTATGTTTAGATCTGGAGTATTACTCGATGCCGGCGCTGTTCCACTTGGACGACTACGACCACTGCCTGGCAGCGAGAACAAACGAGAGTCTGTACTGCTACGCCACCTTCCATTTGAGCCCTCTAGCGCCCCAAAACCCCAGCAAAATTTGGCAAATAATCACAGTGAGCCGATTACGTTTTGCAAAACCAATTGTGCCAAACTCTGCCTGTTTTTTGGTAGGAAGTCGGCAGTTTGGAGCGCAGCTACCGTCATGACTGGCTGCGGCACGGAGTTTGCGTGCAGAAAACGTGTCCGGAAATCGCGCCCGGAGAATTCGCGGCAGGAAACGGAAGCGAACGGCTCTGGCGCGCACTGTCCAACTGCTACAGCCGGAAGTACAAGGAACACGGCTTGGCTGCCAAAGTGACGAAGCTCCATTGCGAGACTAGCGACCCGTATTATGCAATCGACACACTAGACGTGATTTACGCGTAAGATTTTTGAAATTTTGCACAAAAATTAAATTAACAGACAAACAGGTAAGTTAGACAAATTTCGTAAGGGCTATCGAGCAGGTAATTTAGTCAACTAGGTTTGAGTCAAAATTCGATGAATTAGAGCGCGTGGTTTAGATTTTATCGAGGTAAACGTAGATTAACTACGTTTTGATGGTATATTGCAAAACTTGAAATTCGCAGCTCATTTTCACACAAACCAAGCAATTTAAACAAATTTCGCAAAGGCTATCGTCTAAGTAATTTAGTCAACTAGGTTTGAGTCAAATTTCAATGATTTAGTGCTAGTGGTTCAGATTTTATAGAGGTAAAACTACTTTTTGAATGAATGTTGCAAAACTTGAAATTCGCAGCTTTTTTTCCACACAAACCAAGCAATTTAAACAAACTTCGCAAAAGGCTATCCCCTAGGTAATTTAGTCAACTAGGTTTGGGTCAAATTTCAATGATCTAGTGCAAGAGGTTCAGATTTTAAGAGGTAATTACTTTTTGACTAAATGTTGCAAAAAATGAAATTCGCAGCTCATTTTCACACAAACCACGCAATTCAAACAAATTTCGTGTTTTCTATGTTCTGGCGTCTCCTCTCTCCTGAACTCCTGAACAGCCGTTGTACGAGAAGTCGCATTCTATCCATAAACTTTTCATCCACTTTCCATTCACTCCATCCACATTTCATACAATTTCCATCCACTTTCCATTCACTTTCCATCCACATTCCATCTACTTTCCATTCACTCTGGCGCCTCCTCACTCCTGAACTCCTGAACAGCCGTTGTACGAGAAGCCGCATTCTATCCATCCACTTTTCATCCACTTTCCATCCACTCCATCCACATTCCATACACTTTCCATCCACTTTCCATTCACTTTCCATCCACATTCCATCCACATTCCATTCACTCTGGCACCTCCTCACTCCTGAACTCCTGAACAGCCGTTGTACGAGAAGCCGCATTCTATCCATCCACTTTTCATCCACTTTCCATCCACTCCATCCACATTCCATACACTTTCCATCCACTTTCCATTCACTTTCCATACACTTTCCATCCACTTTCCATTCACTTTCCATCCACATTCCATCCACTTTCCATTCACTCTGGCGCCTCCTCACTCCTGAACTCCTGAACAGCCGTTGTACGAGAAGCCGCATTCTATCCATCCACTTTTCATCCACTTTCCATCCACTCCATCCACATTCCATACACGTTTCATCCACTTTCCATTCTCTTTCCATCCACATTCCATCCACTTTCCATTCACTTTCCATCCACATTCCATCCACTTTCCATTTACTCTGGCGCCTCCTCACTCCTGAACTCCTGAACAGCCGTTGTACGAGAAGCCGCATTCTATCCATCCACTTTTCATCCACTTTCCATCCACTCCATCCACATTCCATACACTTTTCATCCACTTTCCATTCTCTTTCCATCCACATTCCATCGACTTTCCATTCACTCTGGCGCCTCCTCACTCCTGAACTCCTGAACAGCCGTTGTACGAGAAGCCGCATTCTATCCATCCACTTTTCATCCACTTTCCATCCACTCCATCCACATTCCATACACTTTTCATCCACTTTCCATTCTCTTTCCATCCACATTCCATCGACTTTCCATTCACTCTGGCGCCTCCTCACTCCTGAACTCCTGAACAGCCGTTGTACGAGAAGCCGCATTCTATCCATCCACTTTTCATCCACTTTCCATCCACTCCATCCACATTCCATACACTTTCCATCCACTTTCCATTCACTTTCCATCCACATTCCATCCACTTTCCATTCACTCTGGCGCCTCCTCACTCCTGAACTCCTGAACAGCCGTTGTACGAGAAGCCGCATTCTATCCATCCACTTTTCATCCACTTTCCATCCACTCCATCCACATTCCATACACTTTCCATCCACTTTCCATTCACTTTCCATCCACATTCCATCCACTTTCCATTCACTCTGGCGCCTCCTCACTCCTGAACTCCTGAACAGCCGTTGTACGAGAAGCCGCATTCTATCCATCCACTTTTCATCCACTTTCCATCCACTCCATCCACATTCCATACACTTTCCATCCACTTTCCATTCTCTTTCCATCCACATTCCATCCACTTTCCATTCACTCTGGCGCCTCCTCACTCCTGAACTCCTGAACAGCCGTTGTACGAGAAGCCGCATTCTATCCATCCACTTTTCATCCACTTTCCATCCACTCCATCCACATTCCATACACTTTCCATCCACTTTCCATTCACTTTCCATCCACATTCCATCCACATTCCATTCACTCTGGCGCCTCCTCACTCCTGAACTCCTGAACAGCCGTTGTACGAGAAGCCGCATTCTATCCATCCACTTTTCATCCACTTTCCATCCACTCCATCCACATTCCATACACTTTCCATCCACTTTCCATTCTCTTTCCATCCACATTCCATCCACTTTCCATTCACTCTGGCGCCTCCTCACTCCTGAACTCCTGAACAGCCGTTGTACGAGAAGCCGCATTCTATCCATCCACTTTTCATCCACTTTCCATCCACTCCATCCACATTCCATACACTTTCCATCCACTTTCCATTCACTTTCCATCCACATTCCATCCACATTCCATTCACTCTGGCGCCTCCTCACTCCTGAACTCCTGAACAGCCGTTGTACGAGAAGCCGCATTCTATCCATCCACTTTTCATCCACTTTCCATCCACTCCATCCACATTCCATACACTTTCCATCCACTTTCCATTCACTTTCCATCCACATTCCATCCACATTCCATTCACTCTGGCGCCTCCTCACTCCTGAACTCCTGAACAGCCGTTGTACGAGAAGCCGCATTCTATCCATCCACTTTTCATCCACTTTCCATCCACTCCATCCACATTCCATACACTTTCCATCCACTTTCCATTCTCTTTCCATCCACTTTCCATTCTCTTTCCATCCACATTCCATCCACTTTCAATTCAAACAAATTTCGCAAAGGCTATCCTCTAGGTAATTTAGTCAACTAGGTTTGAGCCAAATTTCAATAATTTATTGCGAGTGGTTTAGATGTTATTAAGCTAAACGTAGCCTGCAGCAAATTTAAAAAATCTTCGTTTAGGGAATTTGAAAATCCAAAAGGCAGTATCAGTTATTTTTTTGTAGCGCTTTCATCTTGGCAGTGGTGGTTATGGTCGTCATCGGCACCACCCGCGACATCTTCGTCCGTTGCTGCGGCCAAACCAAACAAACCACAGGTAATAAGCACCATAAGACCATTCTTGATCTGTGTTTCGGTTCAAGGTGGGCGCGTCTTGGAAGCCTTCTCCGTCGTCAAAAACATGGAGCGACTGCGGGGCGAGGTGACCTCCGACGACGGCAAGGCTCTCCTGCCCATCCAAGGCGTCCGCGTCATCAACATGTGCTTCATGGTGATGACCCACACCGTCATGATCGAGTTCCTCGGTCCCGTCCACAATCCCAAATACACGGAAGATGTAACGACCTCGTCAAAGAACAGATCCGCAAATAACGACCGTTTCGTTTCCAGACCACGTTGAAAGTCGCGAATATGTATTTGGTGAACGGAAGCCTCAGCTGTCAGACGTTCTTCATTATCTCCGCGTGGCTGCTCAGCTACAACCTGTGCCTCATCTTCGAGGGGAAGCGGCTCCAGGTCAAACATCTCTTCCTGGCGTTCGTTAATCGATATCTCAGGTTATTTTGCACAAATTGCAGTTATAGTTATAGTTCGCAAAATTTGGATTTTATCCAGTTAATCATAGATGAAACCATTCTTAACTAAGTTTGAGCGGTTAAGCATTTTTTTGCAAAAAGTTAGGATGTTTGTTGGGTTTTAGGTTGTTGCCAATTTTGTTGCTGAGCATAGGATTCAGCGCTACTTGGCTCCGGCACGCCGGACGAGGCCCGGTATGGAACCAAGTGGTCGACGACGAATTCGCAAACTGTCGTAAGAACGGATGGTTGAACTTCCTCTTCCTGAACAACTACGTCGATCCCGGACACATGGTTAAATCGCGAGAATATTTTGCCCAAAATGTTTTGCAATTTGTGATGTTTGCAGTGTTTGCAACAGAGCTGGTACCTCGCGTCCGATAGCCAGACCTTCATCTTGGGCCTGTTCATCATGTACTTCGTCTTGAAGCGTCCGGACTCGGCCAAGAAAATTTTCGCGTTCTTCATCGTTCTGGGCATGTCCATCACTTTCGCGGAAGTCTACTACATGAACTTCGAAATTGTGTTCCGCGCTTACCCCGAGTAAATCCACAGAAACTTTTGCAAGAATTCGCCATAACTTTGTTGTTTCGCAGAATCTTCTACACCATGTTCTTGGAGCTGGAGCAGTGGCTGAGAATCTACGTGACTGCCCACCACCACATCTCCTGCTACGTCCAAGGACTCGCCTGCGGGTTCTTCTTCTACAAATTCCGCAAGGAAAATCGCGACTTCCTCACCACTAAGGTGATTTTTAATTTTTTCATTTTTCAAAAAATTTTGGGAGGCTTAGACTATTGTATCTGAAAAGTTTAGGATTTAATTGGCGACAGTATGAAAACCTGTGGGAATACCGCATGATATCTACTGGCAATCGCTAGTTAACTAAATTATGTAGATAACTGCATTTGCAAAATTTATAAAAATTGCGTGGTTTGTCTAGAATTAAGGTGCGAATTTCGCAAAATTCTGCCCAAAAAGTAGATTTAGGTCGATAACATCTAAACCACTTGGAGAAGATCGCTCAAATTTTACAAAAATTTAGCTCATTAAGTTATCTGTACGATAGCCTTTGCAAAAATTGTCTTCCTAGCTTGGTTTGTTTGAAATGGAGGTTGATGCACAAAATGACTAATAACCCGATAAAAACGGAATTGGGTAAGATAACGAAACAAAGTTATATAAGTTTGGTTTGGCAGACTTGTAGCTTGCGAATTTTGAAAGATTCGTTGAAATACGCCGTCTGGTTCTCGAGTTTTAAGCAAATTTCCACAAGTTTTGTAGTAAAGGCCAAAAATGTTCGAACCCTGAAGAATCAACAGTATTCCTGCACCTATACCACAAAACTTGTGGAAATTTGTTTAAAACTCGAGAACCAGACGGCGTATTTCAACGAATCTTTCAAAATTCGCAAGCTACAAGTCTGCCAAACCAAACTTATATAACTTTGTTTCGTTATCTTACCTACTTCCGTTTTTATGGAGCTATTGCTCATTTTGTGCATCAACCTCAATTTCAGACAAACCAAGCTAGGAAGACAATTTTCGCAAAGGCTATCGTACAGATAACTTAATGAGCTAGGTTTTTGTAAAATTTCAGCGATCTACTCCAAGTAGTTTAGATGCTATCGACCTAAATCTACTTTTTGGGCAGAATATTGCGAAATTCGCACCTTAATTCTAGACAAACCACGCAATTTTTATAAATTTTGCAAAGGCAGTTATCTACATAATTTAGTTAACTAGCGATTGCCAGTAGATATCGTGCGGGGTTCCCACAGGTTTTCATACTGTCGCCAATTAAATCCTAAACTTTTCAGATACAAAAGCCTAAGCCTCCCAAAACGCCTTAACCCTTAGTTGCCCAGGCCTGTCAAAAGCTGACTGTACTTTCCGTGAACTTTAAAGTACCGTCGGTCAACAAAGGGTTAAACAAACCTTCCACCTAAACTAACACCCCCAAATATTCTCAATTTCAGTTCACTAGAGCTCTATGGCTCGTTTACGTCTGGATCGCACCGAACTTCACCATCCTGATAGCCATCGTATTCTACCAAGAAGGCTTTGAAGCGACCAGGTGAATCTATCACAACCTTCTGTGTCGATAGCCTTCTTTGTCGAATGATTCCAGGTTCTGGGCGGCGTTCTACCAGGCGATTCGCCGCTACAGCTTCGGCCTTCCAATCAGTATAGTGCTGTTCGCCTTCAGCATGGGCAAAGGAGGTCAGTAGACTAAAGCCGGGGTAGACTAACTCAAACCGAATTAGGTTGGCCCCATGGATACGAGACCGGCCGTTTACTCGTCACATCCGGTTTGCGAATCTGCACACTCTCCGCGATACTCTCCGCCGACATGTTTCGATATCGCAGGTTTAGAAGGTTTTACTTCTTCGGTAGAATCTTGGCCGCGATGCGACATGCTGAAGGTTTTGGCGTCGACTGGACGCCGCAGACTCGCCAGGATTTCTTCCTGCGGCGGCGCCGACACAGTGGCGTACCCGCCGAAGACACGCGCTCAATCGATATGTTTCGACGTTTTAAATCCTCAAACATCAAATTGTAGAGCAACAGATTATCTGTAATTTAAGACTAAAACTAATTCTCTAACTCTATGCAGTCTATTAGAATATTAGTCTAAACCTCAAAGATTTTTCATTTCGAAATTTGGATTTTTTCTCAATTTTTCGATAATCAGTTTTTTTTTTTTTTTTTTTTTTAGAGAGAGAGAAAGAATATATTCATTGTATACTTTGTCTACCATATGGTCCTTCTGCCCGCATCTTTGGTTTTCTCTTAATTCCTTGAAAACTAGTAAGGCTAGCGCACTAAATTTAGTCTCAAATTGTAGAACGTTAAATTTTCCATGAAAAATATACTAACCGTTTCATCATTTCCGCTCAAAGTCCGGTGGTTATGCAAAGAATTCTGAAAAAAAAAACTGTTTTGATTTTTCTGCAATAACTCGTGAATTAGTTCACTAATTGCGAAATTCTTTCCAATTTTTTTTACAAAACTAAATTATCTAAAAGGCTATCGTCCATAGGCTATTTCCGGCGTTAAAATTTAAAATTTGTGTAAAATAATAATTCTCGTGCCGGGTAACTTTTGCGCGACAATTAGCTCGAATGACCGAAAGTATATTTAGTTTTTTCTCAATTCCTTGAAAACTAGTAACGCTAGCGCACTAAATTTAGTCTCAAATTGTAGAACGTTAAATTTTCCATGAAAAATATACTAACCGTTTCGTCATTACCGCTCAAACACGGGACATATGAACAGAAATCTGAAAAAACCTTGTTTTTGATTTTTCTGCAATAACTCGTGAACTAGTTCACTAATTTCAAAATTCCTTCCAATTTTGTTTACAAAACTAAATTATCTAAAAGGCTATCGTCCATCTCCGGCGTTAAAATTTAAAATTTGTGTAAAATAATAATTCTCGTGCCAGGTAACTTTTGCGCGACAATTAGCTCGAATGACCGAAAGTATATTTACTTTTTTCTCAATTCCTTGGAAACTAGTAACGCTAGCGCACTAAATTTAGTCTCAAATTGTAGAACGTTAAATTTTCCATGAAAAACATACGAACCGTTTCGTCATTACCACTCAAACACGGGACATATGAACAGAAATCTGAAAAAACCTTGTTTTAGATTTTTCTGCAATAACTCGTGAACTAGTTCACTAATTTCGAAATTCCTTTCACTTTTGTTTACATAACTAAATTATCTAAAAGGCTATCGTCCATTTCCGGCGTTAAAATTTAAAATTTGTGCAAAATAAGAATTCTCGTGCAGGGTAAATTTTGCGCGACAATTAGCTCGAATGACCGAAAGTATATTTACTTTTTTCAAAATTCCTTGAAAACTAGTAAAGCTAGCGCAATAAATTTAGTCTCAAATTGTAGACCGTTAAATTTTCCACGAAAAACATACGAACCGTTTCGTCATTTCCGCTCAAACACCGGACATATGAACAGAAATCTGAAAAAACCTTGTTTTTGTTTTTTCTGCAATAACTCGCGGACTAGTTCACTAATTTAGAAATTCTTTTCACTTTTGTTTACGAAACACAATTATCTATAAGTCTATCGTCCAATTCCGGCATTAAAATTTAAGATGTGTGCAAAATAATAATTCTCGCGCCAGGTGAATTTTGCGCGACAATTAACTCGAATGACCGAAAGCATATTTACTTTTTTCTCAATTCCTTGAAAACTAGTAACGCTAGCGCACTAAGTTTAGTCTCAAATTGTAGATCGTTAAATTTTCCACGAAAAATATACGAACCGTTTCGTTATTTCCGCTCAAACACCGGACATATGAACAGAAATCTGAAAAAACCTTGTTTTTTTTTTCTGCAATAACTCGCGAACTAGTTCACTAATTTCGAAATTCTTTTCACTTTTGTTTACGAAACACAAATCTCTATGAGTCTATCGTCCATTTCCGGCATTAAAATTTAAAATGTGTGCAAAATAATAATTCCCGCGCGAGGTGAATTTTGCGCGACAATTAACTAGAATGACCGAAAGTACATTTACTTTTTTCTCAATTCCTTGAAAACTAGTAACGCTAGCGCACTAAATTTAGTCTCAAATTGTAGACCGTTAAATTTTCCACGAAAAAGATACGAACCGTTTCGTTATTTCCGCTCAAACATCGGACATATGAACAGAAATCTGAAAAAACCTTGTTTTTGTTTTTTCTGCAATAACACGCGAAATAGTTCACTAATTTCGAAATTCTTTTCACTTTTGTTTACGAAACACGATTATCTATAAGCCTATCGTCCATTTCCGGCATTAAAATTTAAAATTTGTGCAAAATAATAATTCTCGCGCGAGGTGAATTTTGCGCGACAATTAACTCGAATGACCGAAAGTATATTTACTTTTTTCTCAATTCCTTGAAAACTAATAAAGCTAGCGCACTAAATTTAGTCTCAAATTGTAGACCGTTAAATTTTCCATGAAAAACATAAAAACTGTTTCGTCATTTCCGCTCAAACACCGGACATATGAACAGAAATCTGAAAAAAACCTTGTTTTTGTTTTTTCTGCAATAACACGCGAAATAGTTCACTAATTTCGAAATTCTTTTCACTTTTGTTTACGAAACACGATTATCTATAAGCCTATCGTTTATTTCCGGCATTAAAATTTAAAATTTGTGCAAAATAATAATTCTCGCGCGAGGTGAATTTTGCGCGACAATTAACTCGAATGACCGAAAGTATATTTACTTTTTTCTCAATTCCTTGAAAACTAATAAAGCTAGCGCACTAAATTTAGTCTCAAATTGTAGACCGTTAAATTTTCCATGAAAAACATAAAAACTGTTTCGTCATTTCCGCTCAAACACCGGACATATGAACAGAAATCTGAAAAAAACCTTGTTTTTGTTTTTTCTGCAATAACACGCGAAATAGTTCACTAATTTCGAAATTCTTTTCACTTTTGTTTACGAAACACGATTATATATAAGTCTATCGTCCATTTCCGGCATTAAAATTTAAAATGTGTGCAAAATAATAATTCTCGCGCGAGGTGAATTTTGCGCGACAATTAACTCGAATGACCGAAAGTACATTTACTTTTTTCTCAATTCCTTGAAAACTAGTAACGCTAGCGAACTAAATTTAGTCATAAATTGTAGACCGTTAAATTTTCCATGAAAAACATACGAACCGTTTTGTCATTTCCGCTCAAACACCGGACATATGAACAGAAATCTGAAAAAACCTTGTTTTGTTTTTTCTGCAATAACACGTGAACTAGTTCAACAATTTCGAAAATCTTTTCACTTTTGTTTATAAAACTAAATTATCTGCAAGGCTATCGTCCACTTCTGGCATTAAAATTTAAAATTTGTGCAAAATAAGAATTCTCGCGCAGGATAACTTTTGTGCAACAATTAGCTCGAATGACCGAAAGTATTTTTGGTTTTTTCCCAATTCCTTGAAAACTAGCAACGCTAGCACACTAAATTTAGCCTTAAATTGTAGACCGTTAAATTTTCCACTAAAAACATACGAACCGTTTTGTCATTTCCGCTCAACCACCGGACATATGAACAGAAATCTGAAAAAAACCTTGTTTTGAATTTTCTGCAATAACTCATGAACTAGTTCACTAATTTCGAAATTCCTTTTACTTTTGGTTACAAAACTAAATTATCTAAAAGGCTATCGTCCATTTCTGGCGTTAAAATTTAAAATTTGTGCAAAATAAAAATTCTCGTGCAGGGTAAATTTGCGACAATTAGCTCGAATGACCGAAAGTATCTTTGGTTTTTTCCCAATTCCTTGAAAACTAGTAACGCTAGCGCACTAAATTTAGTCTCAAATTGTAGACCGTTAAATTTTCCACGAAAAATATACGAACCGTTTCGTTATTTCCGCTCAAACATCGGACAATATGAACAGAAATCTGAAAACACCTTGTTTTTGATTTTTCTGCAATAACTCGTGAACTAGTTCACTTGTTTCGAAATTCTTTCCAATTTTGTTTACAAAACTAAATTATCTGAAAGGCTATCGTTCATTTCCGGCATTAAAATTTAAAATTTGTGTAAAATAAGAAATCTCGTGCAGGTTTTTTTGACCGAAAGTATCTTTGGTTTTTTCTCAATTCCTTGAAAACTGGTAACGCTAGCGCACTAAATTTAGTCTCAAATTGTAGACCGTTAAATTTTCCACGAAAAATATTCGAGCCGTTTCGTCATTTCCGCTGAAACACCGGACTTATGCAAAGAAATCTGAAAAAAACCTTGTTTTGATTTTTCTGCAATAACTCGCGAACTAGTTCACTAATTTCGAACTTCTTTCCAATTTTGTTTACAAAACGAAATTATCTAAAAGGCTATAAGCAGTTATAATAATACAGCAGCTTAAACTCGATCTTAGTTATAACAAATTTTCAATCTGTTTTATTTGTTTTATTCCTGCTGCGGTCCTGCACATTCTCACACAGAAATTCGCTCAAAGAATTCCAAAACCATTGCGGTTTATCGCCCTGCAAGAATCCTGCTGATATCTTTAGAGCTTTTGGTGTACTAGCTCTTGAAGTCGAGGTAAAAATTGATCTAATCTAAGTTTATTAATTATAAGTCTTGAAAACAAAAGACAAAGAAACAAGCGCAGAGTTGTCTTATGGAGGATTTCCTGCCGTTTCCAAAACTGTGCTCATTTGTTTCGTGCGTTCATTTGTTTTGGAGTTATCGAGGTGAAACCGAGCAGGTAATTTTCAAACGCAATTTCCGGTTTGTTAGGGACGACATCCGGTTAGATGCAACGGGGTTTTCGGTGAGGAATTTCGCGGGGTTTCTAAATCTGTGACGGGTTTTGAGATTGGTCGCGTAGTTTTCGAGATATCGTAGTGTGAATCGGTTTTTAAAAATCCTGCGAGCAGGTAATTTTCAAACGCAAATTCCGGTTTGTTAAGGACGACATCCGGTTAGATGCAACGGGGTTTTCGGTGAGGAATTTCGCGGGGTTTCTAAATCTGTGACGGGTTTTGAGATTGGTCGCGTAGTTTTCGAGATATCGTAGTGTGAATCGGTTTTTATAAATCCTGCGAGCAGGTAATTTTCAAACGCACTTTCCGGTTTGTTAGGGACGACATCCGGTTAGATGCAACGGGGTTTTCGGTGAGGAATTTCGCGGGGTTTCTAAATCTGTGACGGGTTTTGAGATTGGTCGCGTAGTTTTCGAGATATCGTAGTGTGAATCGGTTTTTATAAATCTTGCAGGCACAATTTTCAAAGCTAACCTAACCTAACCTCCAAAAATTCTTGCGGAGCTTTGGTAGTTCTTTCTGCCTTTCCCTGATTGGCCATTACCGTCGAAATTCCTGCTGAACAATTGCCTGCTGTTCAAACACTCTCGCAGGAGAAAACAAAACAGAACTCGGTTTATACAATTGCGAATCGAATACATATTTTGTTGTTTTCGCGCGTTGAAACTTTATAAATAGACGTCGACTCTCCGCCGAAATTAAATCTAATTGTCAGGATTCCTGCAAAAACTAAAAACATTTCAAGATTTTTTTTTTTTCAATTTTTTCGCGATTGCAGACAGACGGATGGAGAGATTTGCAGGAAAACCGCAGGAAAATATTCCTGACACTCATACCGATAAATCAAGACCAAATAACTCCGCACGATTTCGTTCTAGACACTCTGAAAGCTTGTCTTACAATTAATACTGCGATCAATTTGAACCGTCGTAACTTCTAGCAGGAAACTGCCATCAACAGGATTTTTGCAGGAAAATATTTCCAGAAGTTCTGAGAATGAATTTGGTTGTTTTGGTTTAAATCGGTCGTGTGGTTTGGACAGGGTGAGGTTATATTAAACTGAGGTGAAATTTGGATCCACTTTGACGCGTTGTAACTTCCTGCAGCAAATCACAACCCGCAGGATTTTTGCATGAAACTATTGCTGGGAGTCTCGAGAATGTATTTGGTGATGTTGGTTGAAATCCATCGTGTTGTTTGGGCAGGGTTAGGTTAAGTTAGCGTCAGCAGGATTTTTGTAGCAGCAGGATTATAGAACGTTGAAGTTCATCGTGTTATTGTCCTTCAACTGAGGTTAAATCGCGATCAACTTTAAAATAAAAAGGCTCAAGTCAAAGATAAAATGTCACGGATTAATTGGTGTAATCTACTTCTTGAAATGACAAGGTTTAAACTTGTCTATTGTTTCAGGTCCGATGAGGGACTTTAGTGCGTGGGCGCCGTTCCAGGTGCTGGGGAGGCTATCGTTCAGCGTCTATCTAACCCACGTCGCCGCGATCCGGATTCGACGAGGCCAGGCCCGATTGCCCTCGTACCTCACCGATTACAATTTAGTGAGACAGAAATATTCATATTGACAATCAAGTGTGATATATGTCAAATTTGACAATCAAGTGTGACCTCTGTTAAATTTGACAATCAAGTGCGATATAACACATTTGTCAATCGAATGTAATATATGTCACATTTGACAATCAAGTGTGATATTTGTCAAATTTGACAATCAAGTGTGACATCTATTGTATCTGTCACATTTGTCAATCGAATTTAATATATGTCACATTTGACAATCAAGTGTGATATCTGTCAAATTTGACAATCAAGTGTGACATCTATTGTATCTGTCACATTTGTCAATCGAATGTAATATATGTCACATTTGACAATCAAGTGTGATATGTCAAATTTGACAATCAAGTGTGACATCTGTTAAATTTAACAATCAAGTGTGATATAACACATTTGTCAATCGAATGTAATATATGTCACATTTGACAATCAAGTGTAATATGTCAAATTTGACAATCAATTGTGACATCTGTTGAATTTAACAATCAAGTGTGATATAACACATTTGTCAATCGAATGTAATATATGTCACATTTGACAATCAAGTGTGATATGTCAAATTTGACAATCAAGTGTGACATCTGTTAAATTTAACAATCAAGTGTGATATAACACATTTGTCAATCGAATGTAATATATGTCACATTTGACAATCAAGTATGATATCTGTCAAATTTGACAATCAAGTGTGACATCTATTGTATCTGTCACATTTGTCAATCGAATGTAATATATGTCACATTTGACAATTAAGTGTGATCTCTGTTAAATTTAACAATCATGTGTGATATAACACATTTGTCAATCGAATGTAATATATGTCACATTTGACAATCAAGTGTGATATCTGTCAAATTTGACAATCAAGTGTGACATTTATTGTATCTGTCACATTTGTCAATCGAATGTAATATATGTCACATTTGACAATCAAGTGTGATATACAAATTTGACAATCAAGTGTGACATCTGTTAAATTTAACAATCAAGTGTGATATAACACATTTGTCAATCGAATGTAATATATGTCACATTTGACAATCAAGTATGATATCTGTCAAATTTGACAATCAAGTGTGACATCTATTGTATCTGTCACATTTGTCAATCGAATGTAATATATGTCACATTTGACAATTAAGTGTGATATATGTCAAATTGGACAATCAAGTGTGACATCTAACAATCATGTGTAACAATCACATTTGTCAATCGAAAGTAATATATGTCACATTTGACAATCAAGTATAATCTCTGTGAAATTTGACACTCAAGTGTGACATCTGTTAATTCTAACTATCATGTGTCATATATGTCAATCTAATGTAATATATGTCACATTTGTCAATAGAATGTAATATATGTCACATTTGACAATCAAGTGTGATATATGTCAAATTGGACAATCAAGTGTGACATCTAACAATCATGTGTAACAATCACATTTGTCAATCGAAAGTAATATATGTCACATTTGACAATCAAGTATAATATCTGTGAAATTTCACACTCAAGTGTGACATCTGTTAAATCTAACTATCATGTGTCATATATGTCAATCTAATGTAATATATGTCACATTTGTCAATCAAATGTATTATATGTCACATCTTTCAAATTTTACAGTTTTTTTGTGTATTAATTATTGTCATTTTTCTTTGACAGATTGTTGCTGTGGTAGGTGACATTTGCATGAGTTATGTGATCGGTCTGTTCGTGTGTTTAATGGTGGAGATGCCGACGTCGGCGTTGCAGAAGATTTTGCTGAGGCGCGACAGCGAGGTGGAGGAGAGGGCCAAGGACAAAGTCGAGTAGTGTCAAACGGGTTTGACAGCCAAGGGCAGACAAAAGAGATAAATTTCTAGAGTAAAATTAAATCGGGTGTGGTTTCTGTTTGGTCGGGGTTTCTGGGGTTTATCATAATTAGCAGCAGTTGTCATATGTCATAAATGACAGCAAACGAGTTGTCAACTTTGACTGATGTATATCAAGCTTTAGCTTAGAATAAACACAGTCAGTTTTATGGCGTTTGACAGTTGTTTGTTGTCAAATTTGCGCCGAAATTGTAAAATTTGTGCCATTATTTATTGTCAAATGACTGGATTGTCAGATTTGACAGTTATTTGTAAATAGGATTTTGACAAATGGAATAAAAAAATTTATTGTTGCAATGGATGTTTGATTTTGACGTTTTATTGGAGTCATACTTGACTGTCGGCAGTTGTCAAGTCTGACAGTGGAAACTCAGATTTGACAGTTAATTGAGACGGACAGTGTATCTTAGGCCTAGGCCGCACTACGGCTACTAAACCGCCGCGGTTTTTAATCTCGTGACTTTGTGACTCAAGTAAGCTAATAACAAGTGGCTCACTTGCGGTTTTTCCCGCGACTTATTTTTCCCATAGCGTACTGTGTGTTTCTAAAGTGATTTCGCGGTTATAGCGGTTACCGCTCGCGGGTAAAAACCGTAGTGCGGCCTCGGTCTAAGTTTAGTTTAGACAACCGTCATATATATATATATATATATATATATATATATATATATATATATATATATATATATATATATATATTTATATATATATATATATATATATATATATAAAGCCAACTCAAGTGAGGTTGAGCTTTGTGCTATCAGCGGGGTCCACGGGTGGCAGATAGTGGAAAGGCCTTTAGATATAAAGGTTAGCTGCGAATACCCACTATGCAATCCCCGACAATAAAGCGGTGTTACTATCAGGATGCAGAGGGGTAGCCAGCGGGTACGACTACCATGAGTATATACTGCAGAAATCCGGCGAAGGTAACATGACATTGCGAATAGTGCCGCCATTAAATAAGCACACCCCTGGAATCTCTCACTGAACATCAAGATGAGACATATTAGACGCTATATTTTCTGCATACTTTTATATGGTGTTGAGTCGTGGACCTTAACTGAAGCATCCTGCATGAAATTAGAGGCATTTGAAACATGGCTTTATACACGCTTGCTAAATATTTATTGGACGGATAAAGTTGCGAACATCGAGGTACTAAGAAAAAGGAAGAAGAAACCTGAGTTACTGTTTACCATCAAAAAACGTAAACTAGAATACTTTGCTCATATAATGAGAAACGGAGAACGATATCGATATGATATAACACATTTGTCAATCGAATGTAATATATGTCACATTTGACAATCAAGTGTGATATCTGTCAAATTTGACAATCAAGTGTGACATCTATTGAATCTGTCACATTTGTCAATCGAATGTAATATATGTCACATTTGACAATCAAGTGTGATATCTGTCAAATTTGACAATCAAGTATGAGATCTATTGTATCTGTCACATTTGTCAATCGAATGTAATATATGTCACATTTGACAATCAAATGTGATATCTGTCAAATTTGACATTCAAGTGTGACATCTATTGTATCTGTCACATTTGTCAATCGAATGTAATATATGTCACATTTGACAATCAAGTGTGATATATGTCAAATTGGACAATCAAGTGTGACATCTAACAATCATGTGTAACAATCGCATTTGTCAATCGAAAGTAATATATGTCACATTTGACAATCAAGTATAATCTCTGTGAAATTTGACACTCAAGTGTGACATCTGTTAAATCTAACTATCATGTGTCATATATGTCAATCTAATGTAATATATGTCACATTTGTCAATAGAATGTAATATATGTCACATTTGACAATCAAGTGTGTTATATGTCAAATTTGACAATCAAGTGTGACATCTAACATACATGTGTAACAATCACATTTGTCAATCGAAAGTAATATATGTCTCATTTGACAATCAAGTACAATATCTGTGAAATTTGACACTCAAGTGTGACATCTGTTAAATCTAACTATCATGTGTCATATATGTCAATCTAATGTAATATATGTCACATTTGTCAATCAAATGTATTATATGTCACATCTGTCAAATTTTACAGTTTTTTGTGTATTAAATATTGTCATTTTTTTTGACAGATTGTTGCTGTGGTAGGTGACATTTGCTTGAGTTATGTGATCGGTCTGTTCGTGTGTTTAATGGTGGAGATGCCGACGTCGGCGTTGCAGAAGATTTTGCTGAGGCGCGACAGCGAGGTGGAGGAGAGGGCCAAGGACAAAGTCGAGTAGTGTCAAACGGGTTTGACAGCCAAGGGCAGACAAAAGAGATAAATTTCTAGAGTAAAATTAAATCGGGTGTGGTTTCTGTTTGGTCGGGGTTTCTGGGGTTTATCATAATTAGCAGCAGTTGTCATATGTCATAAATGACAGCAAACGAGTTGTCAACTTTGACTGATGTATATCAAGCTTTAGCTTAGAATAAACACAGTCAGTTTTATGGCGTTTGACAGTTGTTTGTTGTTAAATTTGCGCCGAAATTGTCAAATTTGTGCCATTATTTATTGTCAAATGACTGGATTGTCAGATTTGACAGTTATTTGTAAATAGGATTTTGACAAATGGAATAAACAAATTTATTGTTTCAATGGATGTTTGATTTTGACGTTTTATTGGAGTCATACTTGACTGTCGGCAGTTGTCAAGTCTGACAGTGGAAACTCAGTTTTGACAGTTAATTGAGACGGACAGTGTATCTTAGGCCTAGGCCGCACTACGGCTAAACCGCCGCGGTTTTTAATCGCGTGACTTTGTGACTCAAGTAAGCTAATACAAGCGGCCTTACTTGCGGTTTTTCCCGCGACTTATTTTTCCCATAGCGTACTGTGTGTTTCTAAAGTGATTTCGCGGTTATAGCGGTTACCGCTCGCGGGTAAAAACCGTAGTGCGGCCTCGGTCTAAGTTTAGTTTAGACAACCGTCATATATATATATATATATATATATATATATATATATATATATATATATATATATATATATATATATGTATATATATATATATATATATATATATATATATAAAGCCAACTCAAGTGAGGTTGAGCTTTGTGCTCAGCGGGGTCCACGGGTGGCAGATAGTGGAAAGGCCTTTAGATATAAAGGTTAGCTGCGAATACCCACTATGCAATCCCCGACAATAAAGCGGTGTTACTATCAGGATGCAGAGGGGTAGCCAGCGGGTACGACTACCATGAGTATATGCTGCAGAAATCCGGCGACGGTAACATGACATGGCGAATAGTGCCGCCATTAAATAAGCACACCCCTGGAATCTCTCACTGAACATCAAGATGAGACATATTAGACGCTATATTTTCTCCATACTTTTATATGGTGTTGAGTCGTGGACCTTAACTGAAGCATCCTGCAAGAAATTAGAGGCATTTGAAATATGGCTTTATAGACGCTTGCTAAATATTTATTGGACGGATAAAGTTGCGAACATAGAGGTACTAAGAAAAATGAAGAAGAAACCTGAGTTACTGTTTACCATCAAAAAACGTAAACTAGAATACTTCGCTCATATAATGAGAAACGGAGAACGATATCGACTGCTGCAGCTCATACTGCAGGGCAAAGTAATGGGACGCAGAGGAGTCAAGTAATGTTGGCAATTGTTGGCAAACAGCAGAAGGATATCTTGAGGCAATGATTCAATTCCACAACAACGGAATTATTTAGAACAGCCGCAAATAAAATCCAGATTGCAATGATGATCGCCAACATTCGAACCGGATAGGCACCCGCAGAAGATTAACTACGGTCAGATTTTTTAAAGTTCTTTGAATGATGTTTGCTGGATTTTGCAAAAACTGTTAAGAATTTTGAAAATTTGTTCGAATAAAATATGTAGGTACTGAAGTTAGCTACGAAACAGCTGCACAAGTTTTTTCGGTATTTTCGATATTTGTATGCGAAAACTTCGATAATAAATTGAGAAACCAAACGAAAAACCAAATTTGAGTTTCATTGGCGAATATTTCAAAAACAGTGCAGAATTCGGAAAAATTTGCAAGAATAAATCTTGTTGGCAATTTAATTCTCTATGAAATATGTTCACAAGAAAATTCTGTATTTTCGCGATTTATAGCGAAAATTGGCAGAAAACCAAACAAAACTCCAAATTTTTCAAATACCTAACCTAACCTGACTTAAAATTGTATTAACATAAAATTGTTGTTAACATTGTTAACATTTTACGCAAAATTTAATTCTCTATAAAAATTATTTCAGCAATTTTTGCAAAATTCGCCACAGTTTTCAAGATAATCGCAATAAAAGAATTTTCGATTTTTTTCAAGATTTTGTTAATTTTCTTAAAGAAACAATTGAAACACGTAAAATTGTTCCTAAGATTTTTTACGCAAAATTCAATTCTCTATAAAAATTATTTCAGCAATTTTTGCAAAATTCGCGACTGTTTTCAAGATAATCGCAATCAAAAAAATTTCAAATTTTGTTAAGATTTTGTTAATTTTCTTAAATAAACAATTGAAACATGTAAATTTGTTGTTAACATTTTTTACGCAAAATTTAATTCTCTGTAAAAAATATTTCAGCAATTTTTGCAAAATTCGCAATAGTTTTCAAGATAATTACAATAAGAAAAATTTAGAAATTCGTTAAGATTTTGTTAATTTTCCTAAAAAAACAATTGAAACACGTAAAATTGTTGTTAACATATTTTCCGCAAAATTTAATTATCTTTAAAAATTATTTCAGCTATTTTTGCAAAATTCGCAACAGTTTTCAAGATAATCGCAATAAGAGAATTTTCGAAATTTGTTAAGATTTTCTTAATTTTCTTAAAGAAACAATTGAAACATTTAAAATTGTTGTTAATATTTTTTACGTAAAATTTAATTCTTTATAAAAATTATTTCAGCAATTTTTGCAAAATTCGCAACAGTTTTCAAGATAATTGCATTCAAAAAATTATTGAAGTTTGTTAAAATTTTCTTAATTTTCTTAAAGAAACAATTGAAACACCTAAAATTGTTCTGAACATTTTTTACGCAAAATTGAATTCTCTATAAAAATTATTTCAGCAATTTTTGCATAAATCGCAACAGTTTTCAAGCCAATCGCAAACAAATAATTTTCGAAATTTGTTTAAATTTTGCTAATTTTCTTAATGAAACAATTGAAACACGTAAAATTATTGTTAACATTTTTTACGCAAAATTTAATTCTCTATAAAAACTATTTGAGCAGTCTTTGCAAAAATCGCAACAGTTTTCAAGATAATCGCTATCAAAGAATTTTCGAAATTTGTTAAGATTTTGTTAATTTTCTTATAGAAACAATTGAAGCACGTAAAATTGTTGTTAACATTTTTTACGCAAATTTTAATTCTCTATAAAAATTATTTGAGCAGTCTTTGCAAAAATCGCAACAGTTTTCAAGATAATCGCAATAAAAGAATTTTCGAAATTTGTTAAGATTTTGTTAATTTTCTTAAAGAAACAATTGAAACATGTAAAATTGTTTTTAACATTTTTTACCCAAAATTTGATTTTCTATAAAAATTATTTCGCCAATTTTTGCAAAATTCGCAACAGTTTTCAAAACAATCGCAAACAAATCATTTTTGAAATTTGTTTAAATTTGGTTAATTTTCTTAAAGAAACAATTGAAACACGTAAAATTGTTGTTAACATTTTTTACCCAAAATTCAATTTTCTATTAAAATTATTTCACCAATTTTTGCCAAAAATGCAACAGTTTTCAAGATAATCGCAATTAAAGAATTCTCGACATTTGTTAAGATTTTGTTAATTTTCTTAAAGAAAAAATTGAAAAACGTAAAATAGTTGTTAACATTTTTTACGCAGAATTTAATTCTCTATACAAATTATTACAGCAATTTTTGCAAAATTTGCAGCAGTTTTCAAGATAATCGCAATCAGAGAATTTTCGAAATTTGTTAAGATATTGCTAATTTTCTTAAAGAAACAATTGAAACATGTAAGATTGTTGTTAACATTTTTTACGCAAAATTTAATTCTCTATAAAAATTATTTCACCAATTTTTGCAAAATTCGCAGTAGTTTTCAAGATAATCGCAATCAAAAATTTTTCGAAATTTGTTAAAATTTTGTTAATTTTCTTAGTTTCAATGGCGAATATTACAAAAACAGCGCAGAATTTTGTAAAAACTGCAAGAACAATTTTTGTAGCGAATTTAATTTTGATTCTTAAGTACTTAAAAGATTTCCTCGAATTTTGCCGGTTTTCGGGAGATATTTCGCAAAAACTCAAAAAATATTTAAAATTATTTTACAGAAATTCCTAGCTTCGATTTTTTGAGGATTTTCCACAAACTGTTAAGAATTTCGAAAATTTGTTCGGATAAAATATGTAGGCAATGAATTTAGCCACGAAAAATCTGCACAAGTTGTTTCGATATTTGTATGCTAAAACGTTGCTCAACTTTTGGAAAATTTTGTTTGAAGTTGCTCAAAATTTTGGAAAATTTTCTTGAAATTGCTCAACATTTATGAAAATTTTGTTCAAATTGCTCAAAATTTTCTGGAAATTAGTCAAACTTTTGGAAAATTTTGTT
Source organism: Phosphuga atrata (assembly GCA_944588485.1). NCBI lineage: Eukaryota > Metazoa > Arthropoda > Insecta > Coleoptera > Silphidae > Phosphuga > Phosphuga atrata. Next base: position 29,881,187 of record OX155906.1, read on the forward strand.
GAAATTGCTCAATATTTATGAAAATTTTGTTAAAATTGCTCAAAATTTGGTGAAAATTGCTCAACTTTTTAGAAAATTTTGTTGAAATTGCTTGAAATTTTCTTGGAATTGCTCAGCATTTTGAAAAATTTGGTAGATATTGCTCAACAAATTTGGTTGAAATTTCTGGAAATTTTGTTGAAATTGCTCAAAATTTTGAAAAATTTTGTTGAAATTGCACAAACTTTTGGAAAATGTTGTTGACATTGCTCAAACTTATAAAAAATTTTGTTCAAATTGCTCAAAATTTTGAAAAAACTATTGAAATTGCACAGTTAAAAAAAAAATTGTTGAAATTGCACAAACTTTTGAAAATTTTTGAGGAAATCGCTCAAAATTTTCTAAAATTCTGTTGAGATTGCATAAACTTTTGGAAAATTTTGTTGAAATTGCACAAAATTTTTTCGAAATTGTTCAATATTTAAGAAAATTTTGTTAAAAGTTATATGAAAATTGCTCAACATTTTAGAAAAATTCGTTGAAATTGCTTGAAATTTTCTTGGAATTGCTCAGCATTTTGGAAAATTTGGTAGATATTGCAGAACATTTTGGAAAATTTGGTTGAAATTTCTGGAAATTGCTCAAAAAAGTGCTCAATATTTTGGAAAATTTGGTTGAAATTGCGCAAACTTATGGAAAATTTTGTTGAAATTTCCCAAAACTTTGTTGTAATTGCTCAAAATTTTGTTGAAATTGCACAAACTTTTGGAAAATTTTGTTGAAATTGCTCAAACTTTTTGAAAATGTTGTTGAAATTGCTCAAAATTTTGGAAAATCGTGTTCAAATTGCTCCAAATTTTGGAAAATTTGATTGAAATTGCAGTTTTTAAATTTTTTATTAAAATGAAAATAAAATTTTGATGAAATCGCACCAACCTTTAAATTTTTTTGTTGAAATTGCTCAAAATTTTGTTGAAATTGCACAAACTTTTGAAAATTTTTGAGGAAATCGTTCAAAATTTTCTAAAACTTTGTTGAGATTGTATGAACTTTTGGACTATCTTATTGAAATTGCTCAAAATTTTAGAAAATTTTGTTGAAATTGCTCAAACTTTTTGGAAAATTTTATTTAGTTTAGAATAGATTCATCTAGTCTAAACATTCAAGAGTTCAGTTTAATAGATTCATCTAGTCTAGACACTCAAGTCTAGTTTAATAGATTAATCTAGTCTAGTCTAATGAGTGCCTAGTCTAGTCTAATAGATTCATCTAGTCTAGTATGATGACTGTCTACTCTGGTTTAATAGATTTATTTAGTCTAGACACACTTAACTCGAGTTTAATAGATTCATCTAGTGTAGTCTGATGAGTGTCTAGTCTAGTTTAATAGATTCATCTAGTCTATACACTCAAGTCTAGTCTAATAGATTCATCTAGTCTAGTCTGATGACTGTCTAGTCTAGTCTAGTCTAGTAATAGATTTAAGTTAAATAGAAATTGCTCAAACTTTTAAAATATTTTGTTGAAATTGCACAAACTTCTGAAAAATGTTGATATTGCGCTTTATCGGCGAATATTTAAAAAACCGTGCAGAATTCTGAAAAATTTGTAAGAATAAATCTTGTTCGCAATTTAATTCTCTATAAAAAATGTTCACAAGAAAAATCTGTATTATCTCGATTTATAGCGAAAATTGGCAAAAAAACAAAACTCCAAATTTTTCAAATACCTAACCTAACGTGACCTAACCTAAACAATCTCACGGGTAGAAGGTAACACCTTTAACCAAAAAATGCAAATCTGTGACGCATCTAGCTTAATTCAAACCGATTTCTACCTAGAAGAAGCAACGGAAGATAAATCTGAAAGTCTAGCATTGTCAGGTTGAAAGTCTCTGGGAAAAAATTAGGTGATCAAATGGTGTCGGGATAAGTTTAGTGGACGCTGATGGACGTGTATTAGCCCCGTTTTTCCGCCTTTGATGGATGATGGAAATATTAGAAAGATTTTTTTATTTTATCGGGAGGTTTGCTTTTTTAGGGATATCTCCGTTGCTTCTTGTGGGAATTTTATGCGGTTTAGTTTTTCTTGTAGGTTATATGTAGCGCTATAACTTTCATTTGAAGTATTTTGCCAAATTTTAAGCAGTTTTCATTGAATTTCCGATATTTTGCAAAATTTTTATTAAGATTTTGTTAATTTTCTTAAAGAAACAATTTAAACATGTAAAATTGTTGTTAACATTTTTTACGCAAAATTTAATTCTCTATAAAAATTATTAAAGCAATTTTTGCAAAATTCGCAGCAGTTTTCAAGATAATCGCAATCAAAGAATTTTCGAAATTTGTTAAGATTTTGTTAATTTTCTTAGTTTCAATGGCGAATATTACAAAAACAGCGCAGAATTTTGTAAAAACTGCAAGAACAAATTTTGTAGCGAATTTAATTTTGATTCTAAAATACTTGAATGGTTTTCTCAAATTTTGGCGATTTTCGGCAGATATTTCGCAAAAACTTAAAAAATAGTTGAAATGATTTTACAGAATTTCCTAGCTTTGGTTTTTCGAGAATTTCGCAAAAAACTGTTAAGAATTTTGAAAATTTGTTCTGATAAAATATGTAGCCAATGAAGTTAGCTACGAAAAAGCTGCACAAGTTGTTTCGATATTTGTATGCGAAAACGTTAAAAAATTGAGAAACCAAACAAAAACTCAAATTTGGGTTTTATCGGCGATTATTTCAAAAACCGTGCAAAATTCTGAAAAATTTGCAAGAATAAATCTTGTTGGCAATTTAATTCTCTATAAAAAAATGTTTACAAGAAAATTCTGTATTATCGCGATTTATAGAGAAAATTGGCAAAAAACTAAACAAAACTCCAAATTTTTCAAATACATAACCAAACTTGATTTAACCTAAACAATCTCACGGGTAGAAGAGATTGTTTAGGTTAGGTTAAGTCAGGTGTTGTTAGGTTAGGTTAGTTATTATAAAACCATTGACCAAAAACATGCAAATCTGTGACGCATCTAACTTAATCAAACCGATATCTAACAAGAGGAAGCAACAGAAGATAAATCTGAAAGTCTAGTTTCATTAACCATTGTCAGGCGCGTTGGTGAGAAAAATCAAAAAATGCTTTGAATAAAATTTGTAGAGAATTTCATTGTCTATAGAAAACCTTAATAAAGTTTTTGCGAATTTTGAAGCGCTCTACCAAAAAAATTGCAAAAACTAAAAGTACCTTTTTTAAAACCCATTTTTTTTGTGAAAATTTTGAAAAATTCTTCGAATGCATGGAAATAGCTGTAAAAAATCTAAATAAAACTTTTTGATAATTTCGTGTTTTCTGTGTTCGTGAAAAATTGAAATTTGCGTTATAATGGCGATTATTACAAAAACAGCGCAGAATTTTGCAAAAATTGCAAGAACAAATTTTGTAGAGAATTCAATTTTGATTCAAAAATACTTGAAGTGTTTTCTCGAATATTGGCGATTTTCGGCAGTAATATCGCAAAAACTAAAAAAATAGTTAAAATAATTTTTTGGAGGATTTTGCAAAAACTGTTAAGAATTATGAAAATTTGTTCGAACAAAATATGAAGGCAATGAAGTTAGCTGAGAAAAATTATTGTAGCAATGTTTGCAAAAATTGTGACAGTTTTTAAGATAATAGCAATCAAAGAATTTTCGAAATTTGTTAAGATTTTGTTAATTTTCTTAAAGAAACAATTGAAACACGCAAAATTGTTGTTAACATTTTCTACGCAAAATTTAATTCTCTATAAAAATTATTTCAGCAATTTTTGCAAAATTCGTAACAGTTTTCAAGATAATCACAACCACAAAATTTTCGAATTTTTTCAAGATTTTGTTAATTTTCTTAAAGGAACAATTGAAGCACGTTAAATTGTTGTAAGCATTTTTGACGCAAAATTTAATTCTCTATAAAATTTATTTCAGCATTTTTTGCAAAATTCGCAACAGTTTTCAAGATAATCACAATCAAAAAATTTTCGAAATTTGTTAAGATTTTGTTAATTTTCTTAAAGAAAAAATTGAAACACGTAAAATTGTTGTTAACATTTTTTACGCAAAATTCAATTCTCTATAAAAATTATTTCAGCAATTTTTGCAAAATTCGTGACTATTTTCAAGATAATCGCAATAAAACAATTTTCAGACTTTGTAAAGATTTTGTTAATTTTCTTAAAGAAAAAATTGAAACACGTAAAATTGTTGTTAACATTTTTTACGTAAAATTCAATTCTCTATAAAAATTATTACGACAATTTTTGCAAAATTCGCTACGGTTTTCAAGATAATCGCAATAAAAAAATTTCCAAAATTTGTTAAGATTTTGTAAATTTTCTTAAAGAAACAATTGAAACACGTAAAATTGGTGTTAATATTTTTTACGTAAAATTTAATTCTTTATAAAAATTATTTCAGCAATTCTTTCAAAAATCGCAACAGTTTTGAAGATAATCGCAATCAAAGAATTTTCGAATTTTTTCAAGATTCTGTTAATTTTCTTAAAGAAACAATTGTAACACGTAAAATTGTTGTTAACATTTTTTACGCAAAATTTAATTCTCAATAAAAATTATTTCACCAATTTTTGCAAAAATCGCAACAATTTTTAAGATAATAACTATCAAACAATTTTCGATCTTTCTTAAGATTTTGTTAATTTTCTTAAAGAAACAATTGAAACACGTAAAATTGGTGTTAAAATTTTTTACGTAAAATTTAATTCTTTATAAAACTTATTTCAGAAATTCTTGCAAAAATCGCAACAGTTTTGAAGATAATCGCAATCAAAGAATTTTCGAATTTTTTCAAGATTTTGTTAATTTTCTTAAAGAAACAATTGAAACATGTAAAATTGTTGTTAACATTTTATACGCAAAATTTAATTTTCTATAAAATTTATTTCAGCGATTTTTGCAAAATTCGCAACAGTTTTCAAGTTAATCGCAATCAAAGAATTTTCGAAATTTGTTAAGATTTTGTTAATTCCCGTAAAGAAACAATTGAAACACGTAAAATTGTTGTTATCGCAAAATTGTTGTTAACACATTGTTTACGCAAAATTTAATTCTCTATAAAAATTATCTCAGCAATTTTTGCAAAATTCGCAACAGTTTTCGAAATAATCGCAAACAAATAATTTTCGACATTTGTTAAGATTTTGTTAATTTTCTTAAAGAAACAATCGAAACACGTAAAATTGTTGTTAACATTTTTTACACAAAATTCAATTCTCTATAAAAATTATTTCAGCAATTTTTGCAAAATTCGCAACAGTTTTCGAGATAATCGCAATCAAATTATCTTGGATAAATAAACTTGGCAGCAGCGCATTTTTCTACGCTTTTTTGGCGATATCTTGGAAACTAATGCGAATTTTTGAAATTCGTTCGAATGAAAGTTTTTCAGAATACAAAATTCTATTTAGGGATGCTTTCGTTTTGCAAAAATGTTCAGAAATTTTTTTTACGGTTTTTCCCGAATATCACGAATTTTTTTCAAAAACTTTTCAAACAAAACTTATTCTTCGTGAAATATGCTACAAGGAGCGTTTTAGGAATTTTTTTCGGAAAGGCTAAATTTTTCTCTAAAATCCGTGTTTTTTTTGCTATTATTTCGAAAACTAAGCAAAATTTCGAAAAATGTTTCAAATAAAACTTGTCTAGAATACGAAAATCTACGAGGAAATTTCCTACAAGAAAACACCAACACGTCCAGTCCACAGAAAAAAAAAATGGAACAACTGCAAAAATTGCAAACTTTTCCATTGCATTTAATGCAAACCTGATTTTTGTGCATTTTGGTAGGAGAAGAAATGAAATGCATATAAAACTGCCCCCGTCTCCGTTAATCGAATCTCTTATAACACAGCGTCAATCAAAAATCGAACAAAACCAGTTTTCGCGGAATAAATCGCACAGATGGACCTATCGAGGATCATCCTAATCTGCTCTTGGCTCAACTTTGTCCACACCAAACCCCTAAAAGTCTTCAACAATGTCACAGGCAAGTCAAACAATCAACAATAAAACTAGCAATAATTTGCAAACAATTCGCGAAATATTAAGACCGTGCTGCCAGTGTTTTTCCATTCTCTGCAAATTTTATTTTAAACTTTTTTTATCTCGTCCGTTGTTTTCAAGTTATTCGCGAAAAACAACAAGGTGATTCGAATGGTGCAACCACACCAGGACAACTTGTTTACAGCTTTTACGATCCTCTGCAAGTTTTATTTGAAACTTTTTTTAATTCCGTTCGCCGTTTTCGAGTTATTCGCAAAAAACGAGAAGCTGCTTCAAATCAAAACCAAAATCGAAACCTTCACTTTGAATGGTTCCAGTGCTGTTTTCTTTCGAAATCCGTGTTGTATATGCGGTTTATTCGTCCACTCGCATCTTTTCACCTTCGAAAATTGCGATTATCTTGAAAACGGTTGCGAATTTTGCAAAAAATGTTGAAATAATTTTTATAGAGAATTAAATTTTGCGTCAAAAATGTGAACAACAATTTTACGTGTTTCAATTGTTTCTTTAAGAAAATTAACAAAAACTTAAAATTTTTTGATTGCAATTATCTTGAAAATTACTGCGAATTTTGCAAAAATTGCTGAAATATTTTTTATAGAGAAATAAATTTTGCGTAAAAAATGTTAACAACAATTTTACGTGTTTCAAATATGTCTTTAAGAAAATTAACAAAATCTTAAGAAAGTTCGAAAATTGTTTGATTGCGATTATCTTGAAAACTGTTGCAAATTTTGCAAAAATTGCTGAAACAATTTTTATAGAGAATTGAATTTTGCGTAAAAAATGTTAACAACAATTTTACGTCTTTCAATTGTTTCTTTAAAAAAATTAATAATATCTTAACAAATTTCGAAATTTCTTTGATTGCGATTATCTTGAAAATGGTTGCGAATTGTGTAAAAATTGCTGAAACAATTTTTATAGAGAATTAAATTTTACGTCAAAACCGTTAACAACAACTTAACGTGTTTCAATTGTTTCTTTAAGAAAATTAACAAAATCTTAAGAAAGTTAGTAAATTCTTTGATTGCGATTATCTTGAAAACTGTTGCGAATCTTGCAAAAACTACTAAAATAATTTTCATAGAGAATTAAATTTTGCGTAAAAAATGTTAATAACAATTATACGTGTTTCAATTTTTTCTTTGCGAAAATTAAGAAAATCTTAAAAAATTTCGAAAATTCTTTGATTGCGATTATCTTGAAAATTGTTGCGAATTTTGCAAAAATTGCCAAAATGATTTTTGCAGAGAATTGAATTTTGCGTAAAAAATGTTAACAACAATTTAACGTATTTCAATTGTTGTTTTAAGAAAATTAACAAAATCTTAAGAAAGTTCGAAAATTCTTTGATTGCGATTATCTTGAAAACTGTTGCGAATTTTGCAAAAAATGCTGAAATAATTTTTATAGAGAATTAAATTTTGCATAAAAAATGTTAACAACAATTATACGTGTTTCAATTGTTTCTTTACGAAAATTAACAAAATCTTAAGAAAGTTCGAAAATTCTTTGATTGCGATTATCTTGAAAATTGTCGCGAATTTTGCAAAAATTGCTAAAATGATTTTTGCAGAGAATTGAATTTTGCATAAAAAATGTTAACAACAATTTAACTTATTTCAATTGTTGTTTTAAGAAAATTAAAAAAATCTTAAGAAAGTTCGAAAATTCTTTGATTGCGATTATCTTGAAAATTTTGCGAATTATGCAAAAATTGCTGAAATAATTTTTTATAGAGAATTAAATTTTGCGTAAAAAATGTTAACAATAATTTTGCGCTTCAATTGTTTCTTTAAGAAAATTAACAAAATCTTAAGAGTTCGAAAATTCTTTGATTGCGATTATCTTGAAAACTTGCGAATTTTGCAAAAATTGCTAAAATAATTTTTATAGAGAATAATATTTTGCGTAAAAATTGTTAACAACAAATTTACGTGTTTCAATTGTTTCTTTAAGAAAATTAACAAAATCTTAAGAAAGTAAGAAAATTCTTTGATTGCGATTATCTTGAAAACTGTTGCGAATCTTGCAAAAACTACCAAAATAATTTTCGTAGAGAATTAAATTTTGCGTAAAAAATGTTAACAACAATTATACGTGTTTCAGTTGTTTCTTTGCGAAAATTAAGAAAATCTTAACAAATTTCGAAAATTCTTTGATTGCGATTATCTTGAAAATTGTTGCGAACTTTGCAAAAATTGCTGAAATGATTTTTGCAGAGAATTGAATTTTGCGTAAAAAATATTAACAACAATTTAACGTGTTTCAATTGTTGTTTTAAGAAAATTAACAAAATCTTAAGAAAGTTCGAAAATTCTTTGATTGCGATTATCTTGAAAAATATTGCGAATTTTGCAAAAATTGCTGAAATAATTTTTATAGAGAATTAAATATTGCGTAAAAAATGTTAACAACAATTATACGCGTTTCAATTGTTTCTTTACGAAAATTAAGAAAACCTTAACAAATTTCGAAAATTCTTTGATTGCGATTATCTTGAAAATTGTTGCGAATTTTGCAAAAATAGCTGAAATGTTTTTTGCAGAGAATTGAATTTTGCGTAAAAACTGTTAACAACAATTTAACGTATTTAAATTGTTGTTTTAGGAAAATGAACAAAATCTTAAGAAAGTTCGAAAATTCTTTGATTGCGATTATCTTGAAAACTGTTGCGAATTTTGCAAAAAATGCTAAAATAATTTTTATAGAGAATTAAATTTTGCATTAAAAATGTTAACAACAATTATACGCGTTTCAGTTGTTTCTTTACGAAAATTAAGAAAATCTTAACAAATTTCGAAAATTCTTTGATTGCGATTATCTTGAAAATTGTTGCGAATTTTGCAAAAATTGCTAAAATGATTTTTGCAGAGAATTGAATTTTGCGTAAAAAATGTTAACAACAATTTAACGTATTTCAATTGTTGTTTTAAGAAAATTAACAAAATCTTAAGAAAGTTCGAAAATTCTTTGATTGCGATTATCTTGAAAACTGTTGCGAATTTTGCAAAAATTGCTGAAATAATTTTTATAGAGAATTAAATTTTGCATAAAAAATGTTAACAACAATTATACGTGTTTCAATTGTTTCTTTACGAAAATTAATAAAATCTTAACAAATATCGAAAATTCTTTGATTGCGATTATCTTGAAAATTGTCGCGAATTTTGCAAAAATTGCTGAAATGATTTTTGCAGAGAATTGAATTTTGCATAAAAAATGTTAACAACAATTTAACGTATTTCAATTGTTGTTTAAAAAAATTAAAAAAATCTTAAGAAAGTTCGAAAATTCTTTGATTGCGATTATCTTGAAAACTTTGCGAATTTTGCAAAAATTGCTGAAATAATTTTTATAGAGAATTCAATTTTGCGTAAAAACTGTTAACAATAATTTTGCGCTTCAATTGTTTCTTTAAGAAAATTAACAAAATCTTAAGAAAGTTCGAAAATTCTTTGATTGCGATTATCTTGAAAACTTGCGAATTTTGCAAAAATTGCTAAAATAATTTTTATAGAGAATTAAATTTTGCGTAAAAAATGTTAACAACAAATTTACGTGTTTCAATTGTTTCTTTAAGAAAATTAACAAAATCTTAAGAAAGTTAAAAAATTGCTTAAATGATTTTTGCAGAGAATTGAATTTTGCGTAAAAAATATTAACAACAATTTAACGTGTTTCAATTGTTGTTTTAAGAAAATTAAAAAAATCTTAAGAAAGTTCGAAAATTCTTTGATTGCGATTATCTTGAAAAATATTGCGAATTTTGCAAAAATTGTTGAAATAATTTTTATAGAGAATTAAATTTTGCGTAAAAAATGTTAACAACAATTATACGTGTTTCAATTGTTTCTTTACGAAAATTAAGAAAACCTTAACAAATTCCGAAAATTCTTTGATTGCGATTATCTTGAAAATTGTTGCGAATTTTGCAAAAATTGCTGAAATGATTTTTGCAGAGAATTGAATTTTGCGTAAAAAATGTTACCAACAATTTAACGTATTTCAATTGTTGTTTTAAGAAAATTAACAAAATCTTAAGAAAGTTCGAAAATTCTTTGATTGCGTTTATCTTGAAAACTATTGCGAATTTTGCAAAAATTGCTGAAATAATTTTTATAGAGAATTAAATTTTGTATAAAAAATGTTAACAACAATTATACGTGTTTCAATTGTTTCTTTACGAAAATTAAGAAAATATCGAAAATTCCTTGATTGCGATTATCTTGAAAATTGTCGCGAATTTTGCAAAAATTGCTGAAATGATTTTTGCAGAGAATTTAATTTTGCGTAAAAAATGTTAACAACAATTTATCGTATTTCAATTGTTGTTTTAAGAAAATTAACAAAATCTTAAGAAAGTTCGAAAATTCTTTGATTGCGATTATCTTGAAAACTGTTGCGAATTTTGCAAAAATTGCTGAAATAATTTTTATAGAGAATTAAATTTTGCGTAAAAAGTGTTGAAAACAATTTAACGTGTTTCAATTGTTTCTTTACGAAAATTAAGAAAATTGCGATTATCTTGAAAATTGTTGCGAATTTTGCAAAAATTGCTAAAATGATTTTTGCAGAGAATTGAATTTTGCATAAAAAATGTTAACAACAATTTAACGTATTTCAATTGTTGTTTTAAGAAAATTAACAAAATCTTAAGAAAGTTCGAAAATTGTTTGATTGCGATTATCTTGAAAACTATTGCGAAATTTGCAAAAATTGCTAAAATCATTTTTATAGAGAATTAAATTTTGCGTCAAAAATATTAACAACAATTTTACGTGCTTCAATTGTTTCTTTAAGAAAATTAACAAAATCTTAAGAAAGTTCGAAAATTCTTTGATTGCGATTATCTTGAAAACTTGCGAATTTTGCAAAAATTGCTAAAATAATTTTTATAGAGAATAATATTTTGCGTAATAAATGTTAACTACAAATTTACGTGTTTCAATTGTTGTTTTAAGAAAATTAACAAAATCTTAAGAAAGTTAGAAAATTCTTTGATTGCGATTATCTTGAAAACTATTGCGAAATTTGCAAAAATTGCTAAAATAATTTTTATAGAGAATAATATTTTGCGTAATAAATGTTAACTACAAATTTACGTGTTTCAATTGTTTCTTTAAGAAAATTAACAAAATCTTAAGAAAGTTAGAAAATTCTTTGATTGCGATTATCTTGAAAACTGTTGCGAATTTTGCAAAAATTGCTGAAGTAATTTCTATAGAGAATTAAATTTTACGTAAAAAGTGTTAACAATGATTTAACGTGTTTCAATTGCTTCTTTACGAAAATTAACAAAATCTTAAGAGAGTTCGAAAATTATTTGATTGCGATTATCTTGAAAACTGTTGCGAATTTTGTAAAAATTGCTGAAATAATTTTTATAGAGAATTGAATTTTGCGTAAAAAATGTTAATAACAATTTTACGTGTTTCAATTGTTTCTTTAAGAAAATTAACAAAATCTTAGAAAGTTCGAAAATTCTTTGTTTGCGATTATCTTGAAAACTGTTGCGAATTTTGCAAAAAATGTTGAAATAATTTTTATAGAGAATTAAATTTTGCGTAAAAAATGTTAACAACAATTTAACGTGTTTCAATTGTTGCTTTAAGAAAATTAACAAAATCTTAAGAAAGTTCGAAAATTGTTTGATTGCGATTATCTTGAAAAATGTTGCGAATCTTGCAAAAACTACCAAAATAATTTTCGTAGAGAATTAAATTTTGCGTAAAAATTTTTAACAACAATTATACGTGTTTCAGTTGTTTCTTTGCGAAAATTAAGAAAATCTTAACAAATTTCGAAAATTCCTTGATTGCGATTATCTTGAAAATCGTTGCGAATTTTGCAAAAATTGCTGAAATGATTTTTGCAGAGAATTGAATTTTGCGTAAAAAATGTTAACAACAATTTAACGTATTTCAATTGTTGTTTTAATAAAATTAACAAAATATTAAGAAAGTTAGAAAAATCTTTGATTGCGATTATCTTGAAAACTATTGCGAATTTTGCAAAAATTGCTGAAATAATTTTTATAGAGAATTAAAATTTGCATAAAAAATGTTAACAACAATTATACGTGTTTCAATTGTTTCTTTACGAAAATTAATAAAATCTTAACAAATTTCGAAAATTCTTTGATTGCGATTATCTTGAAAATTGTTGCGAATTTTGCAAAAATTGCTGAAATCAATTTTATAGAGAATCGAATTTTGCGTAAAAAGTGTTAACAACAATTTAACGTGTTTCAATTGTTTCTTTACGAAAATTAACAAAATCTTAAGAAAGTTCGAAAATGTTTGATTGCGATTATCTTGAAAACTGTTACGAATTTTGCAAAAATTGCTGAAATAATTTTTGTAGAGAATTAAATTTGCGTAAAAAGTGTTAACAACAATTTTACGTATTTCAATTGTTGCTTTAAAAAAAATAACAAAATCCTAACAAATTTCGAAAATTCTACCAAGAGAACCTCTCAAATAGTGCCGTGTGGAATCGGCGATAAACTGCTAGGTCCCGCATATTAGTGACGATTCGTTCCACAAGTAAGCGCGAGAGGTTGCCTACACTCTCGGAAGAGAGTACGGTACATTAAGATTGAATGTTGCAATACATGAAATTCGCAATTCAATTGCAAACAAACTAGATAATTCACACAAATTTCGCAAAGGCTATCGTCCAGATTATTTAGTCAACAAGCTTTCAGCCAAATTTCAACAACCCAGGCGATGTAGTTATCGAGTTATGATTTAATTAATAGAAACATCGTATAGATTAAGTTTTGACAAATTCTGTGGGAACTAGAAGCGCTGTTTCGGAGCTTTAAACGCGAATTTGTGCAGAATTCGATGCCATTTCAAAATTAGGGGAGTTGCGCGAAAACTTGTGATTGCAATTTGTGTTTAGATCTGGAGTATTACTCGATGCCGCCGCTGTTCCACCTGGACGACTTCGACCACTGTCTGGCAGCGAGAACGAACGAGAGTCTGTACTGCTACGCCACATTCCAGTTGAGCCCTCTAGCACCGCAAAACCCCAGCAAAATTTGGCAAATAATCACAGTAAGCAGATTATGTTTTGCAAAACGAACTCTGCGAAACTCTGCCTGTTTTTTTGGTAGGAAGTCATCAGTTTGGAGCGGAGCTATCGTCATGATTGGCTGCGGCACGGAGTTTGCGTGCAGAAAACGTGTCCGGAAATCGCGACCGGCGAATTCGCGTCCGGAAACGGAAGCGAACGGCTCTGGCGCGCACTGTCTAACTGCTACAGCCGGAAGTACCAGGAAGACGGCTTGGCTGCCAAAGTGACGAAGCTCCATTGCGAGACTAGCGACCCGTATTATGCAATCGATACACCAGACGTGATTTTCGCGTAAGATTTTTTAAATTTTGCACAAAAATTAAATTAGCAGACAAACTGGGTAAGTTAGAGAAATTTTGCAAAGGCTATCGACCAGGTAATTTAGATTTTATACTTTTTGACTGAATGTTGCAAAGATTGAAATTCGCAGCTCATTTCCACACAAACCAAGCAATTTAAACAAATTTCGCAAAGGCTGTTATCTAGGTAATTTAGTCAACTAGGCTTGAGTCAAATTTCATTTATCTATTGCGAGTGGTTTAGATGTTATCAAGGTAAAGCAATTTAAAAACATCTTCATTTAGGAATTTAATAATCCAAAAGGCAGTAGCATTTATTCCTTTGTAGCGTTTTCATCGTGGCTGTGATGGTGTTCGTCGTCATCGGCACCATCCGCGACATCTTCATTCGCTGCTGCGGCGAAACCACCTCACCCACCAAACAAACCACGGGTAATACCCAGCGAAAGACCTTGTCCATTCTTGAGCTGTGTTTCTGTTGAAGGTGGTCGTGTTTTGGAAGCCTTCTCCATCGTCAAAAACATGGAGCGACTGCGATGCGAGGTGACTGCCGACGACGGCAAGGCTCTCCTGCCCATCCAAGGCGTCCGCGTCATCAACATGTTCTTGATGGTGATGACCCACACCATCATGATAGAGTTCCTCGGTCCCGTCCACAACCCCAAATACACGGAAGATGTAACGACCTCGCCAAAGAACAGACCCGCGAATAACAACCGTTTCGTTGCAGACATCGTTGGAAGCCGCGAAAATGTATTTCGCGAACGGCACCCTCAGCTGCCAGACGTTCCTCATCATCTCCGCGTGGATGCTCAGCTACAACCTGTGCCTCATCTTCGAGGGGAAGCGACTCAAGGTCAAACATCTCTTCCTGGCGTTTGTTAATCGATATCTCAGGTGATTTTGCACAAATTGCAGTTACATCTTCCAGGAGAATTAGTTTGCCAAATTTTTATCGTATGGATTTGGATCCAGTTGAAACCGTTCTTAGCTAAAGTTTAGGCGGTTGAGCAGTTATTAAGAAGACTCTGTGTTTTTTTTTTGTTGCAAAAATCATCGTTTGTTGGGTTGTAGGTTGTTGCCAATTTTGCTACTGAGCATAGGATTCAGCGCAACTTGGCTCCGGCACGCCGGACGAGGCCCGGTATGGAACCAAGTGGTCGACGACGAATTCGCCAACTGTCGTAAGAACGGATGGTTGAACTTCCTCTTCCTTAACAACTACGTCGATCCCGGACACATGGTTGAATCGCAAGAATATTTTGCCCAAAATGTTTTGCAATTTGCGATTTTTGCAGTGTTTGCAACAGAGCTGGTACCTCGCGTCCGATAGCCAGACCTTCATCTTGGGCCTGTTCATCATGTACTTCGTCTTGAAGCGTCCGGACTCGGCCAAGAAAATTTTCGCGTTCTTCATCGTTCTGGGCATGTCCATCACTTTCGCGGAAGTCTACTACATGGACTACGACATCGTGTTCCGCGCTTACCCCGAGTAAATCCGCAGAAACTTTTGCAAAGATTCGCCATAACTTTGTTTTCTTGGCAGAACCTTCTACACCATGTACTTGGAGCTGGAGCAGTGGCTGAGAATCTACTCGCCTGGACACCACCACATCTCCTGCTACGTCCAAGGACTCGCATGCGGGTTCTTCTTCTACAAATTCCGCAAGGAAAATCGCGAATTCCTCAAAACCAAGGTGAATTTTTGCAAAGCTTGCTCAATTCTGAACGGAATCAAAGTATCGCAGCATTCCCACAAGGTTCCATCATATAGCCTTTACTACAAGAATTGCTAATTTCTCGCAAACTAGACGAGATATTTTAACGAATCTTTCAAAATTTGCAAGTCTGCCCAATCTAAATGATCCATTGCTTCGTTATCTTACCTACTCGCTATTTTATCCTGTTGTTACTCATTTTATACATCAACCTCCATATCAGACAAACTTATCTAGTTTTTTGCAAAGGCTATCGTGCACGTAATTCAATCAGCTAGCTCTGTGCAAAATTTCAGCGATCTAATCCAAGTGGTTTAGATGTTATCAACCTAAACCTAACCCAACTATTGCCAAAGTATTTTGCAGCTCAATTCTAGGCAAATCACGTAATTTTTATAAATTTTGCAAAGGCAGTTGTCTATATACTTTAGTTAACTAGCGATTGCCAGTAGATGTTATGCGGGGTTCCCACAGGTTTTCACACTGTCACCAATTAAACCCAAAACTTTCCTGGCACAAAAGCCAGAACCTCCCAGTCATCCAAAATGCCTCAACCTACCCTAACCCTCCACCTAAGCTAACGCCCCCCAAATATTCTCAATTTCAGTTCACTACAGCTCTATGGTTCGTCTACGTCTGGGTCCTACCGAACTTCACCGTCTTGTTAGGCGCCGCATTCTACCAAGACGGCTTCGAAACGACCAGGTAAATCTGTCACAAACTTTTGTGCCGATAGCCTTAATTTTCGTATGTTTTCAGGTTCTGGGCGGCGTTCTACCAGGCGATTTGCCGCTACAGCTTCGGCCTTCCAGTCAGTCTATTCCTGTTCGCCATGACCATGGGCAAAGGAGGTCAGTGGACTAACACCGGACTAGACTAAATTCAACCGGATTAGATTAACTCCAAAAAAGTTAGACTCGTTAAGAAGCTAAAAAACAGTAAAGTTAGGTTAGGTTAGGTAGCGAATAGTAATTTGTGCCTCTGCAGATGAGCTAAATTAAAACATCGATTTTTGTACCAAATCTAGATAGTTTTAGAAAATTTGAAGCATGCTATCTGGTAGATAATTTAATAAACTATATATAGTCCAAATTTAGTGAGTCCACCACAACTAGTCTAGTAGTTACATAGGAAAGTCTACACAAAGAACTTTTTTTGGTAGTAGTCGCAATAATTTCGCGATTACAGACGAACGGACGGATGTAGATAACGCAATCTTGTTTCAGTTAGTAGTCGAAAGATGTAGTTCCAAACTGGCTTTAGTTTGGTTGAGCTAGTTAGACTGGCTTAGAAGTGATAAGGCAGTGAAGTTAGTTATCTAGGTCGTGACTAGTAATTTGTGGCTCTACACACGAGCTAAATTAAAACATCGATTTTTGTGCCAAATCTAGATAGTTTTAGAAAATCCGAAGCATGCTATCTGCTAGATAATTTAATAGGCAATATATAGTCCAAATTTAGTGCGTCCACTACAACTAGTCTAGTAATTACATAGGAAAGTCTAGAAAAAAAACTTTTTTTGGTAGTAGTCGCAATAACTTCGCGATTACAGACGAATGGACGGATATAGATAACTCAATCTAGTTTCAGTTAGTAGTCGAAAGATGTAGTTCCAAACTGCCTTTAGTTTGGTTGAGCTAGTTAGACTGGCTTAGAAGTTATAAGGCAGTGAAGTTAGTTATCTAGGTCGTGACTAGTAATTTGAGGCTCTACACACGAGCTAAATTAAAACATTGATTTTTGTGCCAAATCTAGATAGTTTTAGAAAATCCGAAGCCTGCTATCTGCTAGATAAATTAATAGGCAATATATAGTCCAAATTTAGTGCGTCCACCACAACTAGTCTAGTAAATACATAGGAAAGTCTAGAAAAAGAATTTTTTTGGGAGTAACGCAATAACTTCGCGATTACAGACGAACGGACGGATGTAGATTACTCAATCTAGTTTCAGTTAGTAGTCGAAAGATGTAGTTCCAAACTGCCTTTAGTTTGGTTGAGCTAGTTAGACTGGCTTAGAAGTTATAAGGCAGTGAAATTAGTTATCTAGGTCGTGACTAGTAATGTGTGGCTCTACACACGAGGTAAATTAAAACATCGATTTTTGTGCCAAATCTAGATAGTTTTAGAAAATCCGAAGCATGCTATCTGCTAGATAATTTAATAGGCAATATATAGTCCAAATTTAGTGCGTCCACCACAACTAGTCTAGTAAATACATAGGAAAGTCTAGAAAAAGAACTTTTTTTGGGAGTAGTCGCAATAACTTCGCGATAACAGGCGCATGGACGGATATAGATAACTCAATCTAGTTTCAGTTAGTAGTCGAAAGATGTAGTTCCAAACTGCCTTTAGTTTGGTTGAGCTAGTTAGACTGGCTTAGAAGTTATAAGGCAGTGAAGTTAGTTATCTAGGTCGTGACTAGTAATTTGTGGCTCTACACACGAGCTAAATTAAAACATCGATTTTTGTGCCAAATCTAGATAGTTTTAGAAAATCCGAAGCATGCTATCTGCTAGATAATTCAATAGGCAATATATAGTCCAAATTTAGTGCGTCCACTACAACTAGTCTAGTAATTACGTAGGAAAGTCTAGAAAAAGAACTTTTTTTGGGAGTTGTCGCAATAACTTCGCGATTACAGACGAACGGACGGATGTAGATAACTCAATCTAGTTTCAGTTAGTAGTCGAAAGATGTAGTTCCAAACTGCCTTTAGTTTGGTTGAGCTAGTTAGACTGGCTTAGAAGTTATAAGGCAGTGAAGTTAGTTATCTAGGTCGTGACTAGTAATTTGTGGCTCTACACACGAGCTAAATTAAAACATCGATTTTTGTGCCAAATCTAGATGGTTTTAGAAAATCCGAAGCATGCTATGTGCTAGATAATTTAATAGACAAT
The DNA here is from genome assembly GCA_944588485.1 of Phosphuga atrata. NCBI lineage: Eukaryota > Metazoa > Arthropoda > Insecta > Coleoptera > Silphidae > Phosphuga > Phosphuga atrata. Next base: position 29,899,223 of record OX155906.1, read on the forward strand.
ATATAGTCCAAATTTAGTGCGTCCACTACAACTAGTCTAGTAATTACATAGGAAAGTCTAGAAAAAACTTTTTTTTGGAGTAGTCGCAATAACTTCGCGATAACAGACGAATGGACGGATATAGATCACACAATCTAGTTTCAGTTAATAGCGGAAAGATGTAGTTCCAAACTGTCTTTGGTTTGGTTGAGCTAGTTAGACTGGTTTAGAAGTTATAAGGCGGTGAAGTTTGTTATCTAGGTCGTGACTAGTAATGTGTGTCTCTACAGACGAGCTAAATTAAAACATCGATTTTTGTACCAAATCAAGACAGTTCTAGAAAATTCGAAGCATGCTATCTGGTAGATAATTTAATAGATTATATATAGGGTTTTTCGGGTCCGAGTACCCGGACCCGGACTCGACGAATCCAAGGGTAAATACCCGGTACCCGATACCCGATCTAATGCCCGCCATACACACAACGGTCCACATGACAGGTCTACCTGTGCAGGTTTGCCTGCGCAGGTAGACCGGAGCGTGTGTGGGAATAGACCTGTGCAGTTTCTTGTGTACGGTTGACCTGCGCATACAAACCAGCGCATGTAACCTGTACGGTAGACCGTTTGCTAGATTCTTCCACTAGTATTAGCCTAGATTCTTCCACTAGTATTTGCTTCGAGTCTATTACTAGTTTTTGCCTAGAGTCTACCACTAGTTTTTGTCTAGGCTGTTCCAATAATATTTGCCTAGACTCGTCCACTAGTATTTGTCTAGGCTGTTCCAATAGTTTTTGTCTAGGCTGTTCTACTAGTTTATGTCTAGCCTGCTCCACTAATAATTGCCTTGACTCTTCCACTAGTTTTCGTCTAGGCTGTTCCGCCACTTTCTGTCTAAGCTGTTCGAATAGGCAAATAGACTCTGATAAGATAACAGGAAGTTGTTATTGCTAGCAAACATCCAGTCGAACCTAATCAACAAGTCAGAGTAGTAATCAAAATTAAAACGTAGATTATTAAGTTGAATTAAACAATCCCTTATATATTTTAGTTCAGTCTCTCTAGTCTCTTTCTAACTAGTCTAATGTATGTACCCCCGTCTGTCTAGTCTCATGTATCTAGCCCCATGTATCTAGTCTCATGTATCTAATCCCGTCTATCTAGCCTCATATATTTAGCCCCGTTGATGTATGCAACCAACTTCACACCTCATTTGTCTCAACAGGATCTAATTTTGAATTTCCTTGCCTCGCGTCTATTTTTTGAATTTTCCCGCGAATCTGGAAGTTCCGAAAATGGCGACCGGAAGTCATAACCGGAAATAGGAAGTCAAAACCGGAAGTCGAAACCGGATGTCGAAACCGGAAGTTCCAAGGTCAAGGTTAGGTTAGGGGTCAAGGTTAGGTTAGGGGGTCAAAGGTCATCGCGCATGCGCATGACAGTGGAGGTGGAGGCGCCAGAACATATCATCTTTCCCTACTCTGCGGCACCCCAGACATACTCGAGGCACCCCAGCATGCTGCGGCACCCAGTTTGAGAATCACTGGTGTAGATGGTATTGAAGACGATCAAAATGAAAATTATTATTCTGACGAGAGCGTCTATGATGTCGAAGAATACGGACAAGTTGAATTAACTTTAGACAATTTAGAAGCGAATTCATCCATTTGCATCCCGCTCTTAGCCTCTTGTGGAGTTTTGTTTTATTTACCTATTTACCATAACATTCTCCAAATCCCTTGTTTATCTAAGTCCCACTTATCTTAATCGGCAAGTTCGCACAGTATCGCTTGCTTTACCATATGCGTGAACATGAAAAATTCTTTCGTGTTTTTGTTTAAATTGCGAGACAGATTAGACCCGGACCCGAAAAATCGGACTCGGACTCGACTCGGACTCGCCGAGTCTAAAACGACCGGGTATTCCCAAACCCTAATTACATATAGTTCAAATTTAGTGCGTCTACCACAACTAGTCTAGTAATTATATTAATCTAGTAACTAGTCTAGTAAATATATACAAGTATTAGACGTAGATGTGTGATAGTAGTCTTGTATTAAAGCTGAATAAACGTAGAATCGAGTGAAACTAACTCGGTTGGATTAGGTGGTCGCGTTCGTGAGATATCGTCTTGTAACATAAGCAGTAACGTTTTTTGGACTGGTCCTAGTATTGTGACTGATCTATTAGATCTAGGAAACAATAACTAGCCTTAAATTAAAAATAAAATGTCACGGATTAATTAGTGTAATCTAGACAAGGTTTAAACTTGTCTTTTGTTTCAGGAGCGATGAAGGATTTTAGTGCGTGGGCGCCGTTCCAGGTGCTGGGGAGGTTATCGTTCAGCGTCTATCTAACCCACGTCGCCTCGATCAGGATTCGACGAGGCGCCGCTCGAGTGCCCTCATACGTCTCCGATTACAATTTGGTGAGCTACAGAAATATTCAAATTGACAATCAAGTGTCATATATGTGACATTTGACAATCAAGTGTGACATCTGTTAAATCTAACAATCAAGTGTGATATATGTCACATTTGTCAATCGAATGTAACATATGTCACATTTGACAAACAAGTGTGATATCTGGCAAATTTGACAAATACGTGTGACATCTGTTAAATTTAACAATCGAATGTGATATATGTCACATTTGTCAATCGACTGTGAAATACATTTGACAATCAAGTGTGATATCTGTAAAATCTGACAATCAAGTATGACTTTTGTTAAATTTGACAATCAAGTGTGATATATGTCAAATTTGATAATCAAGTGTGACATCTGTTAAATCTAACAATCATGTGTGTCTCATTTGTCGAAATATATGTCACATTTGACAATCAAGTGTAATATCTGTCAAATTTGACAATCAAATGTGATATCTGTTAAATCTAACTATCATCTATGATATATGTCACATTTGTCCATCAAATGTAATATATGTCACATTTGTCAATCAAATGTAATATATGTCACATTTGACAATTAAGTGTGATATATGTCAAATTTGACAATCAAGTATAATATCTGTTATATCTAACTATCATGTGTGATATATGTCACATTTGTCAATCAAATGTAATATATGTCACATTTTTCCATCAAATGTAATATATGTCAAATTTGACAATCAAGTGTGATATCTGTTACATCTAACTATCATGTGTGATATATGTCACATTTGTCAATCAAATGTAATATATGTCACATTTGACAATCAAGTGTAATATATGTCAAATTTGACAATCAAGTGTGATATCTGTTATATCTAACTATCATGAGTGATATATGTCACATTTGTCAATCAAATGTAATATGTCACATTTGACAATCAAGTGTAATATATGTCAAATTTGACAATCAAGTGTGATATTTGTTATATCTAACTATCATGTGTGATATATGTCACATTTGTCAATCAAATGTAATATATGTCACATTTTTCCATCAAATGTAATATATGTCACATTTGTCAATCAAATCTAATATATGTCACATTTGACAATCAAGTGTGATATATGTCAAATTTGACAATCAAGTATAATATCTGTTATATCTATCATGTGTGATATATGTCACATTTGTCAATCAAATGTAATATATGTCACATTTGACAATCAAGTGTAATATATGTCACATTTTTCCATCAAATGTAATATATGTCACATTTGTCAATCAAATCTAATATATGTCACATTTGACAATCAAGTGTGATATATGTCAAATTTGACAAACAAGTATAATATCTGTTATATCTAACTATCATGTGTGATATATGTCACATTTGTCAATCAAATGTAATATATGTCACATTTGACAATCAAGTGTAATATATGTCACATTTTTCCATCAAATGTAATATATGTCACATTTGTCAATCAAATCTAATATATGTCACATTTGACAATCAAGTGTGATATATGTCAAATTTGACAAACAAGTATAATATCTGTTATATCTAACTATCATGTGTGATATATGTCACATTTGTCAATCAAATGTAATATATGTCACATTTGACAATCAAGTGTAATATATGTCACATTTTTCCATCAAATGTAATATATGTCACATTTGTCAATCAAATCTAATATATGTCACATTTGACAATCAAGTGTGATATATGTCAAATTTGACAAGCAAGTATAATATCTGTTATATCTATCATGTGTGATATATGTCACATTTGTCAATCAAATGTAAAAATTTGATTGTGTCAATTAAATATGTCTCATTTGACTATCAAGTGTGATATCTGTCAAATTTTACAGTTTTTTTTTTGTTTATTAATTATTGTCATTTTTTTGACAGATTGTTGCTGTGGTAGGTGACATTTGCATGAGTTATGTGATCGGTCTGTTCGTGTGTTTATTGGTGGAGATGCCGACGTCGGCGTTGCAGAAGATCTTGATGCGGCCGGCCAGCGAGATGGAGGAGAGGGCCAAGGACAAAGTCAAGTAGTGTCAAACTGGTTTGACAGCCAAAAAGAAATAAAAGGGATCAATTTATCGATTATAATTAGAACGGTTGTGGGTTTTGTTTCGTTGAGGTTTGTGGGGTTTATCGTAATTAGCAGCAGTTGTTATATGTCATATTTAGACAGCTTAGATGTATATATAGACAGCCAACGAGTTGTCAATTTTGACAGATGTATATTAAGCTTTAGTTTAGAATAAACACAGTCAGTTTAATGGCGTTTGACAGTTATTTGTTGTCAAATTTGCGCCATAATTGTCAAATTTAGTGCCATTATTTATTGTTAAATGACTGGATTGTCAGATTTGACAGTTATTTGTAAATAGTATTTTAACAGATTGAATAAAAAAATTGATTTATTGTTTAATACTCGTTTTTTAGGGTTCCGTACCGAAAACGGAACCCTTATAGGATCACTTTGTTGTCCGTCTGTCTGTCTGTCAAGACCATTCTTCTCAGGAACGCGTAGAGGTAACACGTTGAAATTTGTATCAAATACTCGGGTCTGCGGTCTCTTTCAGCTGTGAAAAAATCAAACGTATAAGTCAACGCGATCAAAAGATATGACCGTTTATGTCGCATATTTTGCGATTTCACAAGGGAATCAAAACCTATAGGGTACTTCCCGTTGACCTAGAATCATGAAATTTGGCAAGAAGCGGTGTCTTACAGCACATGTAAAGGGAAAAATCTGAAAACAGTAAATATGTAGTTTAATTACAAGAAAAATGCGAATTTACTATTAGAAACTTATGAAAATACACTAATGTTGTCGGAGTGGTATTTCCAGGCACCAGAAGCATATGGGTTGCATACAGTTAGGTCCTCCTAAAGATACCTTACTTACAAGTTTGTACGGAACCCTCGGTGCGCGAGTCACAACTCGCACTTGGCCGGTTTTTAGTCAAGTTTGACAAATTGACAGTTGTTGACAATTTGGCAGTTTTCAAGAGAAAATTTACAGTTTTTCAAACCAATTTGACAATTTTTTAAGGCAAATTTGACGGTTTTTAAGACAAATTTGACAATTTTTTTAAACAAATTTGACATTTTTTAAACTAATTTGACATTTTTTTAAACAAATTTGACGGTATTAGGCAAATTTGACAATTTTTTAGAAAAGTTTGACAAGTTGACAATTGTCAAGACAAATTTGACAATTTTTAAGACTAATTGGACGAATCTGACAGTTTAATTTGACGGTTTTCAAGATTAATTTGACAGTTTTTCACACCAATTTGACAATTTTTGAAGGCAAATTTGACGGTTTTTAAGACAAATTTGACATTTTTTAAACAAATTAGACAGTTTTCCATTCAAATTCTGTCCAGTAAATATTCACGATGAATTTGACAGTTTTCATAGATAGCATTTTATAAATTTGAAAGTTTCTAAAACCAATTTAATAATTTTTTAAGACAAATTTGACAATTTTTTAGACAAATTTGACAGTTTTTCAAACCAATTTAACAATTTTTTATGGCAAATTTGACGGTTTTTCAGACTAATTTGACTCTTTCTTAAGAAATTTGAATTGTTTTTTTTAAATTTGACAGTTTTCTAGGCAAATTTGACATTTTTTAGACAAGTTTGACAGTTTTCAAGACAAATTTGACAATTTTTTAAGACCCATTGGACGAATCTGACAATTTGATTTAACGGTTTGACAAATTTGACAAGTTGACAGTTGTCAAGACAAATTTGACAATTTTTTAAGACCAATTGGACGAATCTGACAGTTTAATTTGACGGTTTTCAAGCTAAATTTGACAGTTTTACAAACCAATTTGACAATTTTTTAAGGAAAATTTGACGGTTTTTAAGACAAATTTGACATTTTTTAAACAAATTTGACAGTTTTCATAGATAGCATTTTATAAATTTGACAGTTTCTAAAACCAATTTGATAATTTTTAAGACAAATTTGACAATTTTTTAGACAAATTTGACAGTTTTTCAAACAAATTTGACGATTTTTTAAGCCAAATTTGACGGTTTTTCAGACAAATTTTACTTTTTTTTTAAGAAATTTCACATTTTTTTTAACAAATTTTACAGTTTTCTAGGCAAATTTAACATTTTTTAGACAAGTTTGACAGTTTTCAAGACAAATTTGACAATTTTTTAAGACCAATTGGACGAATCTGACAATTTGATTTGACGGTTTGACAAATTTGACAAGTTGACAGTTGTCAAGACAAATTAGACAATTCTTTAAGACCAATTAGACGAATCTGACAGTTTCATTTGACGGTTTTCGAGATAAATTTTACAGTTTTTCAAACCAATTCGACAATTTTTTAAGGCAAATTTGACGCTTTTTCAGACAAATTTTACTTTTTTTTAAGAAATTTGACAGTTTTCTAGGCAAATTTTACATTTTTTAGACAAGTTTGACAGTTTTCAAGACAAATTTGACAATTTTTTAAGACCAATTGGACGAATCTGAAAATTTCATTTGACAGTTTGACAAATTTGACAAGTTGACAGTTGTCAAGACCAATTTGGCAATTTTTTAAGACTAATCGGACGAATCTGACAGTTTGACCAATTGGACGAATCTGAAAATTTGATTTAACGGTTTGACAAATTTGACAAGTTGACAGTTGTCAAGACCAATTTGACAATTTTTTAAGACCAATTGGACGAATCTGAAAATTTCATTTGACGGTTTGACAAGTTGACAGTTGTCAAGACCAATTTGACAATTTTTTATGACTAATTGGACGAATCTGACAGTTTGATTTGACGGTTTTTAAGATAAATTTGACAGTTTTTCAAACCAATTTGACAAATTTTAAGGCAATTTTGACGGTTTTTAACACAAATTTGAAATTTTTTTAAACAAATTTGACAGTTTTCTAGTCAAATTCTGTCTAGTAAATATTCACGATGCATTTAACAGTTTTCTAAATAGATTTGACAGTTTTCAAGAGAAATTTGACATTTTTATGACCAATTTGCCAATTTTCAAGACGAATTTGACAGTTCGGTTTTTTTGACGGTTTTCGAAATAAATTCGACAGTTTCTAAAACCAAGTTGATAATTTTTTAAGGCAAATTTGACAAATTTTTACACAAATTTGAAATTTTTTTAGACAAATTTGACAAGTTGACAGTTGTCAAGACAAATTTGACAATTTTTTAAGACGAATTGGACGAATCTGACAGTTTAGTTTGACGGTTTTTAAGATAAATTTGACCGTTTTTCAAACCAATTTGACAATTTTTAAAGCCAAATTTGACGGTTTTTTCAGACAAATTTTACTTTTCTTTGAGAAATTTGACATTTTTTTAAACAAATTTGACAGTTTTCTAGGCAAATTTAACATTTTTTAGACAATTTTGACAGTTTTCAAGACAAATTTGACAATTTTTTAAGATCAATTGTACGAATCGGACAATTTGATTTAACGGTTTGACAAATTTGACAAGTTGACAGTTGTCAAGACAAATTTGACAATTTTTTAAGACCAATTGGACGAATCTGACAGTTTAATTTGACGGTTTTCAAGCTAAATTTGACAGTTTTACAAACCAATTTGACAATTTTTTAACGAAAATTGGACGGTTTTTAAGACAAATTTGACATTTTTTAAACAAATTTGACAGTTTTCATAGATAGCATTTTATAAATTTGACAGTTTCTAAAACCAATTTGATAATTTTTAAGACAAATTTGACAATTTTTTAGACAAATTTGACAGTTTTTCAAACAAATTTGACGATTTTTTAAGCCAAATTTGACGGTTTTTTCAGACAAATTTTACTTTTCTTTGAGAAATTTGAAATTTTTTTTAACAAATTTGACAGTTTTCTAGGCAAATTTAACATTTTTTAGACAAGTTTGACAGTTTTCAAGACAAATTTGACAATTTTTTAAGACCAATTGGACGAATCTGACAATTTGATTTGACGGTTTGACAAATTTGACAAGTTGACCGTTGTCAAGACAAATTTGACAATTCTTTAAGACCAATTAGACGAATCTGACAGTTTCATTTGACGGTTTTCAAGATAAATTTGACAGTTTTTCAAACCAATTCCACAATTTTTTAAGGCAAATTTGACGGTTTTTCAGACAAATTTGACTTTTTTTAGGAAATTTGACATTTTTTTAAACAAATTTGACAGTTTTCTAGGCAAACTTGACATTTTTTAGACAAGTTTGACAGTTTTCAAGACAAATTTGACAATTTTTTAAGACCAATTGGACGAATCTGACAATTTGATTTGACGGTTTGACAAATTTGACAAGTTGACAGTTGTCAAGACCAATTTGACAATTTTTTAAGACTAATTGGACGAATCTGACAGTTTAATTTGACTGTTTTTAAGATAAATTTGACAGTTTTTCAAACCAATTTGACAAATTTTAAGGCAATTCTGACGGTTTTTAAGACAAATTTGACATTTTTTTAAACAAATTTGACAGTTTTCTAGTCAAATTCTGTCTAGTAAATATTTACGATGCATTTGACAGTTTTCTAAATAGATTTGACAGTTTTCAAGAGAAATTTGACATTTTTAGGACCAATTTGCCAATTTTCAAGACGAATTTGACAGTTCGCTTTTTTTGCCGTTTTTCAAGATAAATTTGACAATTTTTAAAACCGATTTGATAATTTTTCAAGGCAAATTTGACAATTTTAGTATAATCTCGATAATCCGACACATATGGGAACAGACAACCGCCGGATTATCAAAAGCGCGAGCGGTCTCCAGTCCGCCGGGTTATCAAAAGCGCGAGCGATCTCCAGGCCGCCGGATTATTAAGAGCGCGAGCGTTCTCTAGACCGCCGGATTATCAGAAGCGCGAGCGGTCTCCAGGCCGCCGGATTATCGGAAAATTCAAGATGTATTTGACATTTTTCTAAACAAATTGGCAGTTTTCAATACAAATTTGACATTTTTAGGACAAATTTGCCAATTTCCAAGACGAATTTAAGTATTTTTGATTGTTTTCAAGATAAACTTGACAGTTTCTAAAACCAATTTGACAATTTTTTAAGACTAATTGGACGAATCTGACAGTTTAATTTGACTGTTTTTAAGATAAATTTGACAGTTTTTCAAACCAATTTGACAAATTTTAAGGCAATTCTGACGGTTTTTAAGACAAATTTGACATTTTTTTAAACAAATTTGACAGTTTTCTAGTCAAATTCTGTCTAGTAAATATTTACGATGCATTTGACAGTTTTCTAAATAGATTTGACAGTTTTCAAGAGAAATTTGACATTTTTAGGACCAATTTGCCAATTTTCAAGACGAATTTGACAGTTCGCTTTTTTTGCCGTTTTTCAAGATAAATTTGACAATTTTTAAAACCGATTTGATAATTTTTCAAGGCAAATTTGACAATTTTAGTATAATCTCGATAATCCGAACCATATGGGACCAGACAACCGCCGGATCTTGACCGCCGGATTATCAAAAACGCGAGCGGTTTCCAGACCGCTGGATTATCAAAAGCGCGAGCGGTCTCCAGACCGCCGGATTATTAAGAGCGCGAACGGTCTTAAGATCGCCGGATTATCAGAAGCGCGAGCGGTCTCCAGACCGCCGGATTACTGAACGTGTGGTCCGATTAACCAACGGCCTTTATTTAATTTTAAAGCTAATTTAATCTAATTTGCAACGGCGACTAGTTACTTGATTAGACTTGCGCTGGAGTAAATCGGCTGTTGCGTTAAATCCCAATTTCTCACAACAAAATTAGTCGACGTAGAAGCTTCGTTTTACCTTTCCGGGCTTACTGACACCCAACAGAAGAGATTACCAGCAGTCAGCAACCCGTAAACCTCAAAAATCGAGATTGGTTACATTCTGTCACCTGTTGCGAATTCGAAAATTTCGCAACGAAAAATTGATTTTTTGCAAACAACTTACATTGTCTAGTCTTGTCGCCTAGTTTCAGTGTGCCAAACATGATTTCGCTCAAAACCGCGAAATACTAATCGTAACAGGATATCCTTCAGCTAACCTGAAAGCAACGGTAGAAATTGTAGGAGCGAGTGATTGGTTTGAAAGAAACTACCGGTTTTCAACGTAGGGCATATAAAAAGAGTCGTTTAATAACACGGGCGCTACATGTCGACCGAGCTGTCCTCCTTGCTGTCCACATCCGTGGGGTTGACGTACTTGTCGTGCAGCGTCCGCAGATGCCTCAGCAGGTTGCTCTTGACGTTGAAGCCCTTGCAGCAGTAGTCGCACATGTACGGCCGCTCCCCCGTGTGCGTGCGCTTGTGGATGAGCATGGAGGCGTGCGAGGGGAACGCCTTGTGGCACACCGAGCACGTCTTCACCGTTTGGCTGTAGAATTTGGAAGCTTTCGCCGGTTTCGTCGGCGGCGACGAGTGCTGGTGGTTCGACACGCGCATCTCCTGCACCGTGTGCGCGCTGTGAATGTGCTGCACCCACTTCGCAGGAGTCGGGAAGTACTGCTGGCACATGTCGCACTGCAACGGCGGAAACGTACCTGTATCCTCATCCTGAAAACAACAAATTTAAACTTTAAGTACTTCAGGAAACTTTTCTCACCGATGAAGGTCTGCCTCGTTTCTGTCGTTTGGCGGGCATCATATCGGTGTGTGTCTGCACGTGTTTGACCCAATCAGCGGGAATGGTGAAGGTTTCGGAACAAAGCTCGCAGGTCAACGGCGTGTAAAGATTCTCGCAGGAATTCTCATCGGTGTCGTCCTCCAGCTGTATTTCGGGCTTGATGGTCATTTCCGCCTGGAAGATATCCTCCTGCTCCACCAGCTCCATCTCCTGCTGATCCACATCCGCCCACTCGATCGGCTCCTCTTTAATCACAAGAATTTGCATAACGTCCTTCTTCTCCTCGCCGCAGGAAGAATCCTGCGCGGGTTTCTCGCGCGGCTTGGCCGCGGATTGTTTGGCAGGAACCGCGGGCGATTTCTCCGCGGGCGCTGCCTGCGACTTCACCTGCTTTTCTTCCTGTCGCGGCCGCCAAAGCCCTTTGACCTTGAGGAGATCGCCGCCGCGCAACACCGCCTCCAGGATTTCCTGCGAGACGGTCGTCTCCCCGCTGTACATGTACTGGATCAACACCTTAAGCGTCTTGTACGTGATCTCCGGCGGCAGGATGATGATGAGCGGAGCGTGCGGGCTGCTCGTTTTAGACGCCTGCAGCTGTAAAATCTCCTGCAGGTACTGGCTGCACGCCGACAGGATGAAGCGATGCGCTAAAATCTGCCTCCCGTCGATCGTCAGCAAGGCGACGTCGGTGAAACAATCGCCGTTCAACGCCGCCGCGACGCATCCGTGCAGGTGATTCCCAAACGAATCCCACTTCAACTGGTACTTCTCAGCAGTACCTGCGGCTGTTTCCTGCTCCATCACAATAATGAATCACCTTGAAACAGGAAGAAAAACGCGTTTAAAAGGCTATAGGGCCTAAAGTATCAACAGCAGGAAAATAAGTTTAGTGTGGGTTTAAAGCGAGTTTAATGCTCTTTAAGACAAGACTAAACATTAAAAAATCGGTTTGTTTGTTTGTCTGTGCCAGATGAAAAAGAGTAATGGGGTTATGTTTCTTAACGCGTTGAAAGTTGCAAGTTTAAAAGGCTATAGTACCCAAAGTATTGACAACAGGGAAATAAGTTTAGTGCGGGTTTAAAGCGAGTTTAATGCTCTTTAAGACTAGACCAAACATTCTAAGCTCGGTTTGTTTGTTTGTCAGTGCCAGAGGAAAAGGATTAATGGGGCTATATTTGATAACGCGTTGAAAGTTGCAAGTTTAAAAGGCTATAGAACCTGAAGTATTAACAGCAGGAAAATAAGTTTAATGTGGGTTTAAAGCGAGTTTAATGCTCTTTAAGATTAGACTAAACATTAAAAGATCAGTTTGTTTGTTTGTCTGTGCCAGAGGAAAAAGATTAATGGGGTTATGTTTGTTAACGCGTTGAAAGTTGCAAGTTTACAAGGCTATAGAAGCTAAAGTATTAATAGCAGGAAAATAAGTTTAGTGTGGGTTTAAAGCGAGTTTAATGCTCTTTAAAACGAGACTAAACATTCAAAGATCGGTTTGTTTGTTTGTCTGTGCCAGAGGAAAAGGATTAATGGGGTTATGTTTATTAACGCGTTGAAAGTTGCAGGTTTAAAAGGCTGTAGAACCCAAAGTATTAACAGCAGGGAAATAAGTTTAATGTGGGTTTAAAGCGAGTTTAATGCTCTTTAAAACGAGACTAAACATTCAAAGATCGGTTTGTTTGTTTGTCTGTGCCAGAGGAAAAGGATTAATGGGGTTATGTTTATTAACGCGTTGAAAGTTGCAGGTTTAAAAGGCTGTAGAACCCAAAGTATTAACAGCAAGGAAATAAGTTTAATGTGGGTTTAAAGCGAGTTTAATGCTCTTTAAGACAAGACTAAACATTAAAAAATCGGTTTGTTTGTTTGTCTGTGCCAGAGGAAAAAGATTAATGGGGTTATGTTTTTTAACGCGTTAAAAGTTTTAACTTTAAAAGGCTATAGAACCTTAAGTATTAACAGCAGGGAAATAACTTTAATGTGGGTTTAAAGCGACTTTAATGCTCTTTAAGACTAGACTAAACATTCAAAGATCGGTTTGTTTGTTTGTCTGTGCCAGAGGAAAAAGATTAATGTTTGTTAACGCATTGAAAGTTTAAAGGCTATAGAGCCCAAAGTATTAACCGCAGGAAAATAAGTTTAGTGTGGGTTTAAAGCGAGTTTAATGCTCTTTAAAACGAGACTAAACATTCAAAGATCAGTTTGTTTGTTTGTCAGTGCCAGAGGAAAAAGATTAATGGGGTTATGTTTCTTAACGCGTTGAAAGTTTTATGTTTAAAAGGCTATAGAACCCAAGGCATTAACAGCAGGAAAATAAGTTTAGGGTGAGTTTAAAGCGAGTTTAACGCTCTTTAAGACTAAACTAAACATTCAAAGATCGGTTGGTTTGTTTGTCTGTGCCAGAGGAAAAAAAATAATGTTTGTTCACGCATTGAAAATTTTAAGTTTAAAAGGTTATAGAACCCAAAGTATTAACAGCATGAAAATAAGTTTAGTGTGGGTTTAAAGCGAGTTTAGTGCTCTTTAAGACTAGACTAAACATTCAAAGATCGGTTTGTTTGTTTGTCTGTGCCAGAGGAAAAAGAATAATGGGGTTATGTTTGTTAACGCGTTGAAAGTTTTAAGTTTAAAAGGCTATAGAACCTGAAGCATTAACAGCACGAAAATAAGTTTAGTGTGGGTTTAAAGTGAGTTTTATGCTCTTTAAGACTAGACTAAACATTCAAACATCGGTTTGTTTGTTTGTCTGTGCCAGAGGAAAAAGGTTAATGGAGTTATGTTTGTTAACGCGTTGAAAGTTTTAAGTTTAAAGGGCTATAGAACCTGAAGTATTAAATGCAGGAAAATAAGTTTAGTGTGGGTTTAAAGCGAGTTTAATGCTCTTTAAGACTAGACTAAACATTCAAAGATCGGTTTGTTTGTTTGTCTGTTCCAGAGGAAAAAGTTTAATGGGGTTATGTTTATTAACGCGTTGAAAGTTGCAAGTTTAAAAGGCTATAGAACCTGAAGTATTAACAGCAGGAAAATAAGTTTAGTGCGATTTTAAAGCGAGTTTAATGCTCTTTAAGACTAGACTAAACATTCAAAGATAGCTTTGTGTGTTTGTCTGTACCAGAGGAAAAAGATTAATGGGGTTATGTTTTTTAACGCGTTGAAAGTTTTAAGTTTAAAAGGCTATAGAACCCAAAGTATTAACAGCAGGAAAATTAGTTTAGTGTGAGTTTTAAGCGAGTTTAATGCTCTTTAAGACTAGACTAAACATTCAAACATCGGTTTGTTTGTTTGTCTGTGCCAGAGGAAAAAGATTTATGGGGTTATGTTTGTTACCGCGTTGAAAGTTGCGAGTTTAAAAGGCTATAGAACCCAAAGTATTAACAGCTGGAAAATAAGTTTAGTGTGGGTTTAAAGCGAGTTTAATGATCTTTAAGACTAGATCAAACATTCAAAAATCGGTTTGTTTGTTTGTCTGCGCCAGAGGAAAAAGATTAATGGGGTTATGTTTTTTAACGCGTTGCAAGTTTTAAATTTAAAAGGCTATAGAACCCAAAGTATTAACAGCAGGAAAATAAGTTTAATGTGGGTTTAAAGCTAGTTTAATGCTCTTTAAGACTAGACTAAACATTCAAAGATCGGTTGGTTTGTTTGTCTGTGCCAGAGGAAAAAAAATAATGTTTGTTCACGCATTGAAAATTTTAAGTTTAAAAGGTTATAGAACCCAAAGTATTAACAGCATGAAAATAAGTTTAGTGCGGGTTTAAAGCGAGTTTAATGATCTTTAACACTAGACCAAACATTCAAAGATCGGTTTGTTTGTTTGTCTGTGCCAGAGGAAAAAGATTAATAGGGTTATGTTTCTTAACGCGTTGAAAGTTTAAAAGGCTATAGTACCCAAAGTATTAACAGCAGGAACATAAGTTTAGTGTGGGTTAAAAGCGAGTTTAATCCTCTTTAAGACTAGACTAAACATTCAAAGATCGGTTTGTTTGTTTGTCTGTGCCAGAGGAAAAAGATTAATGGGGTTATGTTTGTTAACGCGTTGAAAGTTTTAAGTTTAAAAGGCTATAGAACCTGAAGTATTAACAGCATGAAAATAAGTTTAGTGTGGGTTTAAAGCGAGTTTAATGCTCTTTAAGACTAGACTAAACATTCAAACATCGGTTTGTGTGTTTGTTTGTGCCAGAGGAAAAGGATTAATGGGGTTATGTTTATTAACGCGTTGAAAGTTGCAGGTTTAAAAGGCTATAGAACCCAAAGTATTAACAGCATGAAAATAAGTTTAGTGTGGGTTTAAAGCGAGTTTAATGCTCTTTAAGACTAGACTAAACATTAAAACATCGGTTTGTTTGTTTGTCTGTGCCAGAGGAAAAAGATTAATGGGGTTATGTTTGTTAACGCGTTAAAAATATTAAGTTTAAAAAGCTATAGAACCTAAAATATTAACAGCAGGAAAATAAGTTTAGTGTGGGTTTAAAGCTAGTTTAATGCTCTTTAAGACTAGACTAAACATTCAAAGATCGGTTTGTTTGTTTATCTGTGCCGGAGGAAAAAGCTTAATGGAGTTATGTTTGTTAACGCGTTGAAAGCTACAAGTTTAAAAGGCTATAGATCCTAAAGTATTAATTGCAGGAAACTAAGTTTAGTGTGGGTTTAAAGCGAGTTTAATGCTCTTTAAGACTAGACTAAACATTAAAAAATCGGTAGGTTTGTATGTCTGTGCCAGAGGAAAAAGATTAATGGGGTTATGTTTCTTAACGCTTTGAAAGTTGCATGTTTAAAAGGCTATAAAACCTAAAGTATTAACAGCAGGGAAATAAGTTTAATGTGGGTTTAAAGCGAGTTTAATGCTCTTTAAGACTAGACTAAACATTCAAAGATCGGTTTGTTTGTTTGTCTGTGCCAGAGGAAAAAGATTAATAGGGTTATGTTTCTTAACGCGTTGAAAGTTGCAAGTTTAAAAGGCTATAGAACCTGAAGTATTAACAGCAGGGAAATAAGTTTAGTGTGGGTTAAAAGCGAGTTTAATGCTCTTTAAGACTAGACTAAACATTCAAAGATTGGTTTGTTTGTTTGTTTGTGCCAGAGGAAAAAGATTAATGGGGTTATGTTTCTTAACGCGTTGAAAGTTTTAAGTTTAAAAGGCTATAGAACCCAAGGCATTAATTAACAGCAGGAAAATAAGTTTAGGGTGAGTTTAAAGCGAGTTTAATGCTCTTTAAGACTAGACTAAACATTCAAAGATCGATTGGTTTGTTTGTCTGTGCCAGAGGAAAAAAAATAATGTTTGTTCACGTATTGAAAATTTTAAGTTTAAAAGGCTATAGAACCTAAAATATTAACAGCAGGAGAATAAGTTTAGTGTGGGTTTAAAGCTAGTTTAATGCTCTTTAAGACTAGACTAAACATTCAAAGATCGGTTTGTTTGTTTGTCTGTGCCAGAGGAAAAAGATTAATAGGGTTATGTTTCTTAACGCGTTGAAAGTTGCAAGTTTAAAAGGCTATAGTACCCAAAGTATTAACAGCAGGAAAATAAGTTTAGTGTGGGTTAAAAGCGAGTTTAATGCTCTTTAAGACTAGACTAAACATTCAAAGATTGGTTTGTTTGTTTGTTTGTGCCAGAGGAAAAAGATTAATGGGGTTATGTTTCTTAACGCGTTGAAAGTTTTAAGTTTAAAAGGCTATAGAACCCAAGGCATTAACAGCAGGAAAATAAGTTTAGGGTGAGTTTAAAGCGAGTTTAATGCTCTTTAAGACTAGACTAAACATTCAATGATCGGTTGGTTTGTTTGTCTGTGCCAGAGGAAAAAAAATAATGTTTGTTCA
The DNA here is from genome assembly GCA_944588485.1 of Phosphuga atrata. Taxonomy (NCBI): domain Eukaryota; kingdom Metazoa; phylum Arthropoda; class Insecta; order Coleoptera; family Silphidae; genus Phosphuga; species Phosphuga atrata. The sequence goes on from OX155906.1 coordinate 29,916,055, forward strand.
CGCATTGAAAATTTTAAGTTTAAAAGGCTATAGAACCTAAAATATTAACAGCAGGAGAAAAAGTTTAGGGTGGGTTTAAAGCGAGTTTAATGCTCTTTAAGACTAGACTAAACATTCAAAGATCGGTTTGTTTGTTTGTCTGTGCCAGAGGAAAAAGATTAATGGGGTTATGTTTGTTAACGCGTTGAAAGTTTTAAGTTTAAAAGGCTATAGAACCTGAAGTATTAACAGCAGGAAAATAAGTGTAGTGCGTTTTTAAAGCGAGTTTAATGCTCTTTAAGACTAGACTAAACATTCAAACATCGGTTTGTTTGTTCGTCTGTGCCAGAGGAAAAAGATTAATGGGGTTATGTTTTTTAACGTGTTGCAAGTTTTAAATTTAAAAGGCTATAGAACCCAAAGTATTAACAGCAGGAAAATAAGTTTAATGTGGGTTTAAAACGAGTTTAATGCTCTTTAAGAGTAGACTAAACATTCAAAGATCGGTTTGTTTGTTTATCTGTGCCGGAGGAAAAGCTTAATGGAGTTATGTTTGTTAACGCGTTGAAAGCTACAAGTTTAAAAGGCTATAGATCCTAAAGTATTAATTGCAGGAAAATAAGTTTAGTGTGGGTTTGAAGCGAGTTTAATACTCTTTAAGACTAAACTAAACATTAAAAAACCGATTTGTGTGTTTGTCTGTGCCGGAGGAAAAACCTTGACGAGGTTATGTTTACAAAGAGCTTGAAGCGTTTATAAGGCTATCGGACGGAAAGCAGAGTTTGGTATGTGTTCAAATCATTCTTTAATTTGGGATTAATTAGTTGAAAATCTTTGGAGGAATCTGCGTGTGATTTGGGAAAAAGTCTGGGAGATCAGTGGCGCACTTGTCCAAGGGGGCAGAGACCAGACACGAAAATAATAAAAGAAAAACGGATTGCGAATCTTAAGTTTATGAGCTTACCTCGTTTATGTTGTAGCGTGCGATCGGACGTGGACATCGAGTCGGAGGCCGACTGGGAACTGAGATCGATAAAATCGGTCTGCCTCTATTGATTTGCCGCAGCCAATCCGAAAAAAAATGAAACGCGATTCGCGCCGCTCGCTCTCGCACGCCGAATATCGATCACTAGCGCGCGCGCATTCACTCAATAGAATAAGGATTCATCGATTTGTTACGATCCGTCTGAAAACAAAACTCAACCAACTACACACTAAATCTACTCTAATACACTACATAAACTAACCATTAGCACTATACGAACTACTATACAGTAAATCTTAATGCACTATATACTACACACTACTACAATATACTATACTATACTATATATACTATACTATATATACTATACTATATATACTATACTATATATACTATACTATAACTACTACACTGTACCATAACTACTTACTACACACTAAATCTATCCTAATAGTATGACAGGAACTATCTATTAATACAACTTTATCTATTAGCAATACATGAACTAAAATCTAACTACACTCGATATATCGTTTTTGCGCCATCTTCGATGTTTCAAACAGTCGTATTGATTCTAAAACGAAGGCATTCGGGCATCAGATTGGTGCGGTCCAGGTGTTCTCGTCGCTGACGAACGGGCCGTTGTGGACGACGTGGATCCGCATCGAATTCGTGTACTTGAGGTTCGGGATCAACTGCGAACAACGAAATCCTGGATAAGCTCGGCGCTTTCTCTTCAAGGGGTTGTCAAATGTTTAATAAACTAACATAACCTAAGCTTGCATAATTTTGTTTATTTGTCATTGTGCTGTCATTTTTGACAAGCTTGCAGGATTTGGTTCACTTGTCATTGTCGAATTTCAATGAATGTCATTTTCGACAAGCATGCAGGATTTTGTTCAGTTGTCATTGTCAAATTTCAATGATTGTCAGTTTTGACATGCTGGCATAATTTGGTTCACTTGTCATTGTACTGTCATTTTTGACAAGCTTGCAGGATTTTGTTCACTTGTCATTGTCAAATTTCAATGACTGTCAGTTTTGACATGCTGGCATAATTTGGTTCACTTGTCATTGTACTGTCATTTTTGACAAGCTTGCAGGATTTTGTTCACTTGTCATTGTCAAATTTCAATGACTGTCAGTTTTGACAAGCTTGCAGAGTTTTGTTCACTTATCATTGTACTGTCATTTTCGACAAGCTTGCAGATTTTTGTTCACTTGTCATTGTCAAATATCAATGAATGTCAGTTTTGACATGCTAGCAAGATTTTGTTCACTTGTCATTGTACTGTCATTTTCGACAAGTTTGCAGAATAGACCTTTTTATAGTTGAAATTTTGTTGTGCGCATGCGTCTATTTCTGCCTGTTATACGTCAAAATTGCCCGAACTTTTTAACGTATAACCTTAATATTGGCCCGAAACTTTCATATTCCCGCCTTTCAAACTTGACAGATGCGCATGCGCTTAACTTACCGTAAAAGGTCTATTTTGTTCACTTGTCTTTGTCAAATTTCAATGAATGTCAGTTTTGACATGCTCGAATAATTTTGTTCACTTGTCATTGTATCAGTCATTTTGTACAAGTTTGCAGGATTTTGTTCATTCGTCATTGTCAAATTTCAATGAATGTCAGTTTTGACAAGCTTGCATAATTTTGTTCACTTGTCATTGTGCTGTCATTTTTGACAAGCTTGCAGGATTTTGTTCACTTGTCATTGTCAAATATCAATAACTGTCAGTTTTGACAAGCTTGTAGAATTTTGTTTACTTGTCTTTGTACTGTCATTTTCGACAAGCTTGCAGTATTTTGTTCACTTGGCATTGTCAAATATCAATAACTGTCAGTTTTGACAAGCTTGCAGAACTATGTTCACTTGTCATTGTACTGTCATTTTCGACAAGCTTGCAGGATTTTGTTCACTTGTCATTGTCAAATATCAATAACTGTCAGTTTTGACAAGCTTGTAGAATTTTGTTTACTTGTCTTTGTACTGTCATTTTCGACAAGCTTGCAGTATTTTGTTCACTTGGCATTGTCAAATATCAATAACTGTCAGTTTTGACAAGCTTGCAGAACTATGTTCACTTGTCATTGTACTGTCATTTTCGACAAGCTTGCAGGATTTTGTTCACTTGTCATTGTCAAATATCAATAACTGTCAGTTTTGACAAGCTTGTAGAATTTTGTTTACTTGTCTTTGTACTGTCATTTTCGACAAGCTTGCAGTATTTTGTTCACTTGGCATTGTCAAATATCAATAACTGTCAGTTTTGACAAGCATGCAGAACTATGTTCACTTGTCATTGTACTGTCATTTTCGACAAGCTTGCAGGATTTTGTTCACTTGTCATTGTCAAATATCAATAACTGTCAGTTTTGACAAGCTTGTAGAATTTTGTTTACTTGTCTTTGTACTGTCATTTTCGACAAGCTTGCAGTATTTTGTTCACTTGGCATTGTCAAATATCAATAACTGTCAGTTTTGACAAGCTTGCAAAATTATGTTCACTTGTCATTGTACTGTCATTTTCGACAAGCTTGCAGGATTTTATTCACTTGGCATTGTCAATTATCAATAACTGTCAGTTTTGACAAGCTTGCAGAATTATGTTTACTTGTCATTGTACTGTCATTTTCGACAAGCTTGCAGGATTTTATTCACTTGGCATTGTCAAATATCAATAACTGTCAGTTTTGACAAGCTTGCAGAATTATGTTTACTTGTCATTGTGCTGTCATTTTTGACAAGCTTGCAGGATTTTGTTCACTTGTCATTGTCAAATATCAATAACTGTCAGTTTTGACAAGCTTGCAGAATTATGTTCACTTGTCTTTGTACTGTCATTTTCGACAAGCTTGCAGGATTTTGTTCACTTGGCATTGTTAACTATCAATACCTGTCAGTTTTGACAAGCTTGCAGAATTTTGTTTACTTGTCATTGTATTATCGTTTTCGACAAGCTTACAGAATTTTGTTCTGCAAGCTTGTCATTGTCAAATATCAATAACTGTCATTTTTGACAATTTTTATTTGGACGTTTTGACGTTTTATAATTCGAGATTTGTTCTTTTGGAAGATTTTTAGTGCTGCAAGTCATCTCCTATTTTGTACATGCTCTTATTAAAACGTTGTCATTTGATATTCAAGGAGAAAATGGAAATTATTTTGTGTCCAAAATTTAGTCAAAATCAAATCGTCGTTGAACATCGTCGTAGTCAAATTGACTATCATTTATATCAAATTGACATTTATGTCATATTATTATCATTACTTGACATTTATTATCATGTATCTCATATATTTTGATATATTAACAAATATTATCATTTATGTCATATATAATATATAATATATAACATATATTATCATCTCTCATATATTATCATTTATCATATATTAACTTTTATGTCATATATTATCATTTATATCAAATTTTATCATGCATGTCAATATTACCATTTATATCACATAATATCATTTGTGTGATATATTATCACTTGTTTCATATATTATCATGTATGTCATATATTACTATTTATGTCACATATTATCAATTATGTCATATATTATCATGTATGTCATTTATTATCATTTGTCATATATTAACTTTTATGACATATATTATCATTTATATCATATATTATCATTTATATCATACATTATCATGTATTTCATATATTACCATTTATGTCACATATTAGGATTTGTGTGATATATTATCATTTGTTTAATATATTATCATGTATGTCATATATTACCATTTCTCTCTCATATTATCATTTATGTCATATATTATCATTTGTCATATATTAACTTTTATGTCATATATTATCATTAATATCATATATTATCATCATACATGTCATATATTACCATCTATGTCACATATTATCTTTTGTGTGATATATTATCATTTGTTTCATATATTATCATGTATGTCATATATTATCATGTATGTCATATATTATCATTTCTGTGACATATTATCATGTATGTCATATATTATCATGTATGTCATATATTATCATGTATGTCATATATTATCATTTCTGTGACATATTATCATGTATATCATATATTATCATTTGTCATATATTAAATTTTATGTCATATATTATCATTAATATAACATATTATCATCATACATGTCATATATTACCATTTATGTTATTATCATTTGTGTGATATATTATCATTTATGTCATATATTATCATTTATATCATATATTATCATGCATGTCATATATTACCATTTATGTCACATATTATAATTTGTGTCATATATTATCATTTGTTTCATATATTATCTTGTATGTCATATATTACCATTTATGTCACATATTATCACTTATGTCATTTTATCTTACGTAAACGAATGTTTTGTTTTAAACAATTTTGACATTTCTTATCGTTCCTTTATTTAGGTCTCTAGGTTATCGATCTTTCATAATTGTTGTTTGCAAAATTTACATTGATCAATTGTGTCAATTATGACAATATGACATATTGAATTTAAGATCACATTTGAAATATGTCATCTTGAATCTCAAACCATATTTGACACATGTCAACTTGAATTTTACATCTTATTACTAGACAGACAAGACCAGGCAGACAAGACTAGGCAGACAAAACTAGACAAGACAAGACAAGACAAGAAAGACAAGACAAGAAAGACAAGACAAGACAAGAAAGACAAGACAAGACAGACAAGACAGACAAGACAGACAAGACAGACAAGACAGACAAGCCAGACAAGACAGACAAGACAGACAAGACAGGCAAGACAGACAAGACAGACAAGGCAGACAAGACAGACAAGACAGACAAGACAGACAAGACAGACAAGACAGACAAGACAGACAAGACAGACAAGACAGACAAGACAGACAAGACAGACAAGACAGACAAGACAGACAAGACAGACAAGACAGACAAGACAGACAAGACAGACAAGACAGACAAGACAGACAAGACATACAAGACAGACAAGACAGACAAGACAGACAAGACAGACAAGACAGACAAGACAGACAAGACAGAAAAGACAGACAAGACAGACAAGACAGACAAGACAGACAAGACAGACAAGACAGACAAGACAGACAAGACAGACAAGACAGACAAGACAGACAAGACAGACAAGACAGACAAGACAGACAAGACAGACAAGACAGACAAGACAGACAAGACAGACAAGACAGACAAGACAGACAAGACAGACAAGACAGACAAGACAGACAAGACAGACAAGACAGACAAGACAGACAAGACAGACAAGACAGACAAGACAGACAAGACAGACAAGACAGACAAGACAGACAAGACAGACAAGACAGACAAGACAGACAAGACAGACAAGACAGACAAGACAGACAAGACAGACAAGACAGACAAAACAGACAAGACAGACGAGACAAACAAGACAGACAAGACAGACAAGACAGACAAGACAGACAAGACAGACAAGACAGACTAGATTAGACAGACAAGATTAGAGAAACAAGATTAGACAGAAAAGACTAGACAGACAAGACTAGACAGACAAGACTAGACAGACAAGACTAGACAGACAAGATTAGACAGACAAGATAAGACAGACAAAACTAGACAGACAAGACAAGACTAGACAGACAAGATTAGACAGACAAGATTAGACAGACAAGATAAGACAGACAAGACAAGACTAGACAGACAAGACTAGACAGACAAGATTAGACAGACAAGATAAGACAGACAAGACTAGACAGACAAGACAAGACAGACAAGACTAGACAGACAAGAGCAGACAGACAAGATTAGACAGACAAGATAAGACAGACAAGACTAGACAGACAAGACAAGACAGACAAGACTAGACAGACAAGAGCAGACAAACAAGACTAGACGGACAAGACTAGACAGACAAGATTAGACAGACAAGAGCAGTCAGACAGGACTAGACAGACAAGACTAGGCAGAGAAGACTAGACAGATATGACTAGACGGGCAAGACTGCTCTTGTCGTCTGTGTCTGGCCCTTCCAGGCGTTTAGACATCATACCATACAACGAACAAAGTTATGGGAAGGCGATGGAGGACACGAGGGCGATGCTACAGGTGTTGAACCACCATCTGTGCACCAAGACGTTCCTGGCCGGCGAGCGAATGACGCTACCCGACATCAATACACTACACTCAACCTGTACCTGAAGACGATGGTCCTCGAGTTACGCAATGCGTCCCTGGTACCTGACCTTCGTCAAGGTCGACGCCAAGAAATACCACGAGCAAGAAGGTAAGGGCGGTAAGGATAGCAAGAAGGAGCAGCCTAAAGAGGAGAAGAAGGAGCACGCGAAGAAGGAGAAGCCGAAGAAGGAGAAGAAGGAGCAGGCCAAGAAAGATCAGCTGAAGGAGGGAAAGAAGGATCAGGCGAAGAAGGAGAACCCGAAGAAGAAGGAGAAGCCGAAGGAGAAGGAGCAGGTCAAGAAGGGGAAGGCGAAGAAGGAGCAGGACAATAAGGAGAAGAAGTAGCAGGCGAAGAATGAGAAGAAGGAGCAGGCGAAGAAGGAGAAGAAGGAGCAGGACAAGAAAGATCAGCTGAAGAAGTATGAGATGAAAGAACAGGCCAAGAAGGAGAAGAAGGAGCAGGCGAAGAATCAGAAGGAGCAGGCGAAGAAGGAGAAGAAGGAGCAGGCCAAGAAGGAGAAGAAGTAGCAGGCGAAGAATGAGAAGAAGGAGCATGCGAAGAAGGAGAAGAAGGAGCAATCCAAGAAAGATCAGCTGAAGGAGGAGAAGAAGGAACAGGCAAAGAAGGAGAAGCCGAAGAAGAAGGAGAAGCCGAAGGAGAAGGAGCAGGCCAAGAAGGAGCAAGCCAAGAAGGAGAAGAAGGAGCAGGCGATGAAGGAGAAGAAGGAGCAGGACAAGAAAGATCAGCTGAAGAAGGATGAGAAGAAGGAGCAGGCCAAGAAGGAGAAGAAGGAGCAGCCGAAGAATCAGGAGCAGGCGAAGAAGGAGCAGGCCAAGAAAGAACATTTGAAGAAGAATGAGAAAAAGGAGCAGGCGAAGAAGGAGAAGAAGGAGCAGGCCAAGAAGGAGAAGAAGTAGCAGGCGAAGAATGAGAAGAAGGAGCAGGCGAAGAAGGAGCTGGCCAAGGAAAATCAGCTGAAGGAGGAGAAAAAGGAGCAGGCGAAGAAGGAGAAGTCGAAGAAGAAGGAGAAGCCGAAGGAGAAGGAGCAGGCCAAGAAGGAGAAGAAGGAGCAGGCGATGAAGGAGAAGAAGGAGCAAGACAAGAAAGATCAGCTGAAGAAGGATGAGAAGAAGGAGCAGGCCAAGAAGGAGAAGAAGGAGCAGCCGAAGAATCAGGAGCAGGCGAAGAAGGAGCAGGCCAAGAAAGAACATCTGAAGAAGAATGAGAAAAAGGAGCAGGCGAAGAAGGAGAAGAAGGAGCAGGCCAAGAGAGAGCAAAGAAAGATCAGCTGAAGAAGGGCCTTTTCACACTACACGACACGACTCCGACACGGCTCCGGCACGACAACTGTTTAGTTTTATCGGGGCGATACGAGTGGGAAGATTGCTCCTTGACGACAGCCGGCGACGGCACCGGCACGGCACCGATATGTCGTCTAGTGTGAAACCATCCCACTTATTTCAATGTAAATTCCATCCCACCGGCATCGTTAACTCTGCCGTGCCGGGGCCGTGTCGGAGTCGCGGAGTAGTGTGAAAACGCCCGAAGGATGAGAAGAAGTAGCAGGCGAAGAAGGAGAAGCCGAAGGAGCAGAGAAGAAGGAGCAGGCGAAGAAGGGGCAAACGAAGAAGGATCAGCTGGAGAAGGAGAAAAAGCACATATTTTTCGAACGAAATGATGGAAAATTTTTGTTGAAAAATTTTTTGGTAAATTTTTCCGTGAACTTTTTTTGGTTACCCGAAGGAAATCGAAGCGCTGAAAACGGTTTTCCAGTTTATTTCGCTCTAAAGTTACAAATAAACAAGTTTTATATATTTTTTCGCTGGACACCATCTCGCATTTCCGAGTGATTTGACGCTATCATAACTTTTGAACAGCTCATTACAGAGACTTCTGGTCTTCATCAATCGATTCAGCGTCCCAAAATTAGTCCGAAAACATATAAAATATTCCCTAGGAAGCTTTCAGTTAAGAAATACCATCCACACGGGGAGTCTAGACCGTGGAAACGACAAAATGCGAGAAAACCGATTTTGTCAAAATCTTTATTTTTTGAGTTACAGCAAATTTTAAAAAAGTTTCTGAAAGCATTTTTGCTGCTGATTACAGATATGCAAATTATATTTCGCTAGCTCTTTCCGTTCACTATCGCCTGCAAGAATTGCAGAAATTTTTAAGAAATTTCAGCGCTCGAGTAGAAATCTCGGAAAGTCGTGAATTACTTGCAGACTAGCTTAGTGTATTAATAGGAGAATGACCTTCTGAAAACGATGCCGCAATCCGTTTTTGATTATCTGCAACCGTTTCCGAGATATCTACTTAGTAAATCGAGAATCTGGTAAATTTCAGTTTGAAATATCTCGACGAATTTTTGAATCTTTCCAGACAATTTACACATCGATTTGTTCGTCTTGTCGTGTAGTTTATGTGTGCTGAAAATGATTTCGCTGCGTCCTACCGTTCTCGAGAAAATCGAAAAAAACTGAAAAAACGCATATTTTTCGAACGAAATGATGGAAAATTTTTGTTGAAAAATTTTTTTAAATTTTTTTTCGAGATTTTTTTTCGGTTACCCGAAAGAAATTGAAGTGCTGAAAACGGTTTTCCAGTTTATTTCGCTCTAAATTTACAAATAAACAAGTTTCATATATTTTTCCACTGTACACCATCTGGCATTTCCGAGTGATTTGACGCTGTCATAACTTTTGAACGGCTCACCACAGAGACTTGTAGTCTTCACCAATCGATTCAGCGTCCCAAAATTAGTCCGAAAACGTATATAATATTCAATAGGAAGCTTTCAGTTAAAAAATACCATCGACACGGGGAGTCTAGACCGCGGAAACGACGAAATGCAAGAAAATCGATTTTGCCAAAATCGTTATTTTTGGAGTTACAGCAAAATTTAAAAACGTTTGTGAAAGCATTTTTGCTGCTGATTACAGACATGCAAATTATATTTCGCTAGCTCTTTCCGTTCACTATCGGCTGCAAGAATTGAAGAAATTTTTAAGAAATTTCAGCGCTCGAGTAGAGATCTAGAAAGTCTAGAATTTCTAGCAGATAATCTTTGTGTATCAATAGGAAAATGACCTTCTGAAAACGTTGCCGCAATCCGTTTTTGATTATCTGCAACCGTTTTCGAGACATCCACTTAGCAAATCGAGAATCTGGTAAATTTCAGTTTGAAATATCTCGACGAATTTTGAATCTTTCCAGACAATTTACACATCCATGTGTTCGTCTTGTCGTGTAGTTTTTGTGTGCCGAAAATGATTTCGCTGGCTTTTGCCGTTCTCAAGAAAATCGAAAAAAACCGAAAAAGCGCATATTTTTCAAACGAAATGATGGAAAAATTTATTGAAAAAATTTTTGGAAATTTTTTTCGGGTTTTTTTTTGGGCTAACCCAGGGGTCGGCAAAGTGTGGCTCGCGAGCCACATGTGGCTCTTTTGGTGTGAGCTCATGGCTCTTCTGAAACATAACGAAACAAAAAAATCACAAAAAAAAGAAACTGAAAAGAACTGCCCTTTTAGGGAGTCTTACGACCGCCGGCGCCGCCGCCAAGTTGACAACTCACAGTCACTCTTTTTCATAATTTTAACAATAAACCAGATATTGTGAATAAAATCAAAAGTTTACCATTGTATGCTAAAACTACAACAGATAGGACAAGTCGTTAAATGTATGCCAACAAGTTGACGAAGTTAAATTAGCATCAGTCATATCAATAGCGGTCGATGAGACTCGTGACATAAAGGATACGGCACAAGTTGTCCATTTTGCTCGCCATATATCATCAGTTAGTTCCAAAGAAGAACTCCTGGGATTAATGCCACTCAAGGGTCAAACACAAGGAGAAGATGTAGAAAATGCAGTGAACGAATGTCTGAATAAAAATCACATCGATCTTATTAAAATAGTGTCAATTGCAACAGATGAAGCTAAAAGTATGGTGGGCAGTAAAAAAGGATTTGTCACAATTTTAAAACAAAAAATTGATCATAACGTGCATGGGCATAGCCAGGGTGGGGTTTTGGGGGTTCAACCCCTTCGATGAACTTAACGTAACCGGACGCGAAGGGACGTGACGTGACCTATAACTTAAAAACGTTCTTTTATATGCGACTGATTACGCCTGACGTTACGTACATATCAGAACTTAACGTAACGTAAAAGCTGCCAAAGTTCAATCTTCACTTCCCGTTATGTTAGCTGATTCACATGAATCTTTTTGCCAATCAACGCTCTCGATTCTTGCTCCCATGCAATCGAATTCAAGAGTGACTTATTGATGTGTTGTGATTGGTGGTATTGTGTTGTGATTTATATTGTGCAATAGCCAGCAACTACAACAACAGAAAGAAAAGAAAATGTCGATGGACCTTTCACAAACATACCGTTAGTTAAATTCACGTCAAATCACTTTACGCCGCGTCGCGTCCCGTCACGTTAAGTTCATCGTAAACCCGGCATTAACCATACAAAGTTCTGCATATAAAGGAATGATAATGTCATTTTTGACAGTTATTATCAGCTATTATCATTTTTATAGTAATTGCCATTTTTAACAGTTATTAAAATTTTTGACAATTATGAACTACTTTACCATTATTAGCACTTTGGACAGATTAAAATAATAAATGTAGCGGCAGGCCCCGCAAGCCAGACCTTCAGGGGGTCGCGTAGGATAGCGCCCGGCTGGAAAACGCCACCTCAACTATATGGCGAGTCCGACGCTAGATTTGGTAGTCAAAGCCACCAATAATATTATAGCAAAGGTGCTTAAACACCGCCAATTATGAAGAAAATTCAAAAATATGACTTTATGAACAAAATTATCCGTGGCTCTTCATCCGGTTTAAAATCATTCTAAATAAAAAATTGGCTCTTAAGTTTATAGAGTTTGCCGACCCCTGGGCTAACCGAAGGAAATCGAAGCGCCGAAAACAGTTTTCCAGTTTATTTCGCTCTAAAATTACAAATAAACAAGTTTTGTAAATTTTTTCGCTGTACACCATCTCGCATTTCCGAGTGATTTGACGCTGCAATAACTTTTGAACGGCTCAATACAAAGACTTCTAGTCTTCACCAAACGATTCAGCGCCCCAAAATTAGTCGGATAACGTATATAATATTCTCTAGGAAGCTTTAAGTTAAGAAGTACCACCGATACGGGGTGCCTAGACCGCGGAAACGACAAAATGCGAGAAAATCGATTTTGTCAAAATCTTTATTTTTTGAGTTACAGCAAATTTAAAAAAAGTTTCTGAAAGCATTTTTGCTGCTGACTACAGATATGCAAGTTATATTTCACTAGCTCTCTCCGTTCACTATCGACTGCAAGAATTGAAGAAATTTTTAAGAAATTTCAGCGCTCGAGTAGAGATGTGGGAAAGTCGTGAATATCCCTCGGACAATCTTAGTGTTCAATAGGAATATGATCTTCTGAAAACGATGACGCAATGCGTTTTTGACTATCTGCAACCGTTTCCGAGATATCTACTTAGCAAATCGAGAATCGGGTAAATTTCAGTTTGAAATATCTAGACGAATTATTGAATCTTTCCAGACAATTTATACATCGATTTGTTCGTCTTGTCGTGTAGTTTCTGTGTGCCAAAACTGATTTCTTCGCTGGGTTTTACCGTTCTCCAGAAAATCGAAAAAAGCTGAAAAAGCGCATATTTTTGGAACGAAATGATGGAAAAATTTTTGGAATTTTTTTTCGTGATTTTTTTTATTGGCTATCCGAAGGAAATCGAAGCGCTGAAAACGGGTTTCCAGTTTATTTTGCTTTAAAGTTACAAATAAACAAGTTATATAAATTTTTTCGCTGTACACCATCTCGCATTTCCGAGTGATTTCACGCTGCCATAACTTTTGAACGGCATATCACAGAGACTTCTAGTCTTCACCAATCGATTCAGCGCCCCAAAATTAGTCCGAAAACGTATATAATATTCCCTAGGAAGCTTTCAGTTAAGAAATACCATCGACACGGGGAGTCTAGACCGCGGAAACGACGAAATGCGAGAAAATCGATTTTGTCAAAATCGTTATTTTTTGAGTTACAGCAAAATTTAAAAACCTTTCTGAAAGTATTTTTGCTGCTGATTACAGATATGCAAATTATATTTCGCTAGCTCTTTCCGTTCACTATCGCCTGCAAGAATTAAAGAAATTTTTAAGAAATTTCAGCGCTTGAGTAGATATCTCGGAAAGTCGTGATTTTCCCACGGACAATCTTAGTGTATGAATACGAAAATGACCTTCTGAAAACGATGCCGCAATCCGTTTTTGTTTATCTGCAACCGTTTCCGAGATATCTACTTAGCAAATCCAGAATCGGGTAAATTTCAGTTTAAAATATCTCGACGAATTATTTAATCTTTCTGGATAATTTATACATCGACTTGTTTGTGTTGTCGTGCAGTTTCTGTGTGCCGAAAATGATTTCGATGCGTTTTACCGTTCTCGAGAAAATCGAAAAAAACTGAAAAAGCGCATATTTTTCGAACGAAGTGATGGAAAATTTTTGTTGAAAAATTTTTTGGAAAATTTTTTCGTGATTTTTTTTCGGTTACCCGAAGGAAATCGAAGCGCTGAAAACGATTTTCCAGTTTATTTCGCTCTAGAGTTACAAATATACAAGTTTCATATCTTTTTTCGCTGTACACCATCTCGCATTTCCGAGTGATTTGACGCTGCAATAACTTTTGAACGGCTCACTACAGAGACTAATCTTCACCAATCAATTCAGCGTCCCAAAATTAGACGGAAGACATATATAATATGTAGACAGACAAGACTAGACAGACAAGACTAGACAGACAAGACTAGACAGACAAGACTAGACAGACAAGACTAGACAGACAAGACTAGACAGACAAGACTAGACAGACAAGACTAGACAGACAAGACTAGACAGACAAGACTAGACAGACAAGACTAGACAGACAAGACTAGACAGACAAGACTAGACAGACAAGACTAGACAGACAAGACTAGACAGACAAGACTAGACAGACAAGACTAGACAGACAAGACTAGACAGACAAGACTAGACAGACAAGACTAGACAGACAAGACTAGACAGACAAGACTAGACAGACAAGACTAGACAGACAAGACTAGACAGACAAGACTAGACAGACAAGACTAGACAGACAAGACTAGACAGACAAGACTAGACAGACAAGACTAGACAGACAAGACTAGACAGACAAGACTAGACAGACAAGACTAGACAGACAAGACTAGACAGACAAGACTAGACAGACAAGACTAGACAGACAAGACTAGACAGACAAGACTAGACAGACAAGACTAGACAGACAAGACTAGACAGACAAGACTAGACAGACAAGACTAGACAGACAAGACTAGACAGACAAGACTAGACAGACAAGACTAGACAGACAAGACTAGACAGACAAGACTAGACAGACAAGACTAGACAGACAAGACTAGACAGACAAGACTAGACAGACAAGACTAGACAGACAAGACTAGACAGACAAGACTAGACAGACAAGACTAGACAGACAAGACTAGACAGACAAGACTAGACAGACAAGACTAGACAGACAAGACTAGACAGACAAGACTAGACAGACAAGACTAGACAGACAAGACTAGACAGACAAGACTAGACAGACAAGACTAGACAGACAAGACTAGACAGACAAGACTAGACAGACAAGACTAGACAGACAAGACTAGACAGACAAGACTAGACAGACAAGACTAGACAGACAAGACTAGACAGACAAGACTAGACAGACAAGACTAGACAGACAAGACTAGACAGACAAGACTAGACAGACAAGACTAGACAGACAAGACTAGACAGACAAGACTAGACAGACAAGACTAGACAGACAAGACTAGACAGACAAGACTAGACAGACAAGACTAGACAGACAAGACTAGACAGACAAGACTAGACAGACAAGACTAGACAGACAAGACTAGACAGACAAGACTAGACAGACAAGACTAGACAGACAAGACTAGACAGACAAGACTAGACAGACAAGACTAGACAGACAAGACTAGACAGACAAGACTAGACAGACAAGACTAGACAGACAAGACTAGACAGACAAGACTAGACAGACAAGACTAGACAGACAAGACTAGACAGACAAGACTAGACAGACAAGACTAGACAGACAAGACTAGACAGACAAGACTAGACAGACAAGACTAGACAGACAAGACTAGACAGACAAGACTAGACAGACAAGACTAGACAGACAAGACTAGACAGACAAGACTAGACAGACAAGACTAGACAGACAAGACTAGACAGACAAGACTAGACAGACAAGACTAGACAGACAAGACTAGACAGACAAGACTAGACAGACAAGACTAGACAGACAAGACTAGACAGACAAGACTAGACAGACAAGACTAGACAGACAAGACTAGACAGACAAGACTAGACAGACAAGACTAGACAGACAAGACTAGACAGACAAGACTAGACAGACAAGACTAGACAGACAAGACTAGACAGACAAGACTAGACAGACAAGACTAGACAGACAAGACTAGACAGACAAGACTAGACAGACAAGACTAGACAGACAAGACTAGACAGACAAGACTAGACAGACAAGACTAGACAGACAAGACTAGACAGACAAGACTAGACAGACAAGACTAGACAGACAAGACTAGACAGACAAGACTAGACAGACAAGACTAGACAGACAAGACTAGACAGACAAGACTAGACAGACAAGACTAGACAGACAAGACTAGACAGACAAGACTAGACAGACAAGACTAGACAGACAAGACTAGACAGACAAGACTAGACAGACAAGACTAGACAGACAAGACTAGACAGACAAGACTAGACAGACAAGACTAGACAGACAAGACTAGACAGACAAGACTAGACAGACAAGACTAGACAGACAAGACTAGACAGACAAGACTAGACAGACAAGACTAGACAGACAAGACTAGACAGACAAGACTAGACAGACAAGACTAGACAGACAAGACTAGACAGACAAGACTAGACAGACAAGACTAGACAGACAAGACTAGACAGACAAGACTAGACAGACAAGACTAGACAGACAAGACTAGACAGACAAGACTAGACAGACAAGACTAGACAGACAAGACTAGACAGACAAGACTAGACAGACAAGACTAGACAGACAAGACTAGACAGACAAGACTAGACAGACAAGACTAGACAGACAAGACTAGACAGACAAGACTAGACAGACAAGACTAGACAGACAAGACTAGACAGACAAGACTAGACAGACAAGACTAGACAGACAAGACTAGACAGACAAGACTAGACAGACAAGACTAGACAGACAAGACTAGACAGACAAGACTAGACAGACAAGACTAGACAGACAAGACTAGACAGACAAGACTAGACAGACAAGACTAGACAGACAAGACTAGACAGACAAGACTAGACAGACAAGACTAGACAGACAAGACTAGACAGACAAGACTAGACAGACAAGACTAGACAGACAAGACTAGACAGACAAGACTAGACAGACAAGACTAGACAGACAAGACTAGACAGACAAGACTAGACAGACAAGACTAGACAGACAAGACTAGACAGACAAGACTAGACAGACAAGACTAGACAGACAAGACTAGACAGACAAGACTAGACAGACAAGACTAGACAGACAAGACTAGACAGACAAGACTAGACAGACAAGACTAGACAGACAAGACTAGACAGACAAGACTAGACAGACAAGACTAGACAGACAAGACTAGACAGACAAGACTAGACAGACAAGACTAGACAGACAAGACTAGACAGACAAGACTAGACAGACAAGACTAGACAGACAAGACTAGACAGACAAGACTAGACAGACAAGACTAGACAGACAAGACTAGACAGACAAGACTAGACAGACAAGACTAGACAGACAAGACTAGACAGACAAGACTAGACAGACAAGACTAGACAGACAAGACTAGACAGACAAGACTAGACAGACAAGACTAGACAGACAAGACTAGACAGACAAGACTAGACAGACAAGACTAGACAGACAAGACTAGACAGACAAGACTAGACAGACAAGACTAGACAGACAAGACTAGACAGACAAGACTAGACAGACAAGACTAGACAGACAAGACTAGACAGACAAGACTAGACAGACAAGACTAGACAGACAAGACTAGACAGACAAGACTAGACAGACAAGACTAGACAGACAAGACTAGACAGACAAGACTAGACAGACAAGACTAGACAGACAAGACTAGACAGACAAGACTAGACAGACAAGACTAGACAGACAAGACTAGACAGACAAGACTAGACAGACAAGACTAGACAGACAAGACTAGACAGACAAGACTAGACAGACAAGACTAGACAGACAAGACTAGACAGACAAGACTAGACAGACAAGACTAGACAGACAAGACTAGACAGACAAGACTAGACAGACAAGACTAGACAGACAAGACTAGACAGACAAGACTAGACAGACAAGACTAGACAGACAAGACTAGACAGATAAGACTAGACAGACAAGACTAGACAGACAAGACTAGACAGACAAGACTAGACAGACAAGACTAGACAGACAAGACTAGACAGACAAGACTAGACAGACAAGACTAGACAGACAAGACTAGACAGACACTACTAGACAGACAAGACAAGACCAAACAGACAAGACTAGACAGACAAGACTGTATGGACTGGATATATATAAATATATTCAAGCTTTCCGTAGCTATATAATATTATTAAGTCTTTTTGAGGCTATGAAAATAAATCTCATGTTGGAACGCAAAATGGTGTTTTTTTTTCACATTTTTGTGCGCAAAAATTACCACAGAAAGAACCGCTCTTTCTGTGGTAATTTTTGCAAATTTTTCACGTTTTTTAAATTGTAATATGTGTAGAAAAATTGTAAAAATTTGCAAAATGCATAGAAAAAAATGGAAAAAAAGGCGGAAAAATTTGCAAAATGTGTGGAAAAAATTGCAAAAAGTTTGAAAAGTTGAGAAAATTGTGCAAAAAAATGCAAAATGGGTTGAAAACATTTTCAACCCATTTTGCATTTTTTGCACAATTTTCTCAACTTTTCAAACTTTTTGCAATTTTTTCCACACATTTTGGTTGAAAATTTTTTCAACCCATTTTGCATTTTTTTGCACAATTTTCTCAACTTTTCAAAGTTTTTGCAATTTTTTCCACACATTTTGCAAATTTTTCCGCCCTTTTTTCCATTTTTTTTCTATGCATTTTACAAATTTTTAATTTTGCAAGCAAAATTATATCTATTTTTTTTGCAAAATGAGTAATTGTTTATTTTGATCAAAAAAAGAAAGAAAGGATAGGAATTTTGTATTGTTTTGCACACTTTTTCACATTTTCACAACTTTGCAAAATTGTATTTTTTTGACATTTTTGTTTGATTCCTTCTGTAGCATTTTTTGTAAATATTTCACATTTTTGAAAATTGTAAAATGTGTAGAAAAATTGTAAAAAATTTGCAAAAAGCATAGAAAAATGGGCGGAAAATATTCAAAATGTGTGCTATTAATTACAAAATGTGTAGAAAAAATTGTGGAAAAATTTGCAAGAAAAATTGTATATACTCAGTCAAAATATGCCGCCTAAGGCGAATACAACTTTCGCCGCCCCAATTTGTAATTCGTTAGACAAATTTAAAGGTTCTATATCGTCTGTTAGGTACATGTGTAAATCCTGACAAATTTTTAAGAATTTTGTCTGAATTTTTTTTGCGCTATTGATGAAATATCGTATAAAATTCAAAAATTTTATTATGATTTTCCAATTGTATAAATCTTTCTGTAACAGAATTAGAACAAATATTTAAGAGATAATGAAAAACTTTGTTTACGTGTTCAACAGCAGGTGTTGTTTTAGCAAAATAATTTCAGGCAATCTTCTCCGGTATAAGTGATGAATTTACTCAATAAATCATCAAATGTACATTTTATATTATAGGCAAAACGGTACGGTACGTGTATATGTGTTTGGTTGGTATAGCTATTGTCGGGGTTTGGTGAGCATGTATCAATCGGTTTTAACATTGATTCAAAATCTGCGTATACAACAACGCATTTTTCTATCGTAATTTTGGAATTTTAATATATCGCCCGGGACCATATCACCTCTCTTGTCTTTAACAATGTCTTTTGTCGCAATAATAGTGTATATATTGTTGCAGTCATTCAATTTATGTTGATTGAAAGACGACTCGGTTGAAAAAAAAAGGTTAGACAGCCATCACATAAATATTTTTTATCGTGATGCGATGATATTTGACTTCTTACAAGTCGTCAAATATCTTTAATATATACATAATGACCTTTAACCCCCTCTTCCAAATATAATAAATTTACATGTCTTTCCCAAGTGTCAAATTTTTTAGACAGATTTTCTATTTGTTTATCTGTTCCTTCATGAATTAATAATTTGCTTTTATATCTAATTCTAATTGAAAGCCTGCTTTCAAAATCTGCATTTTTTCCATTTCATTAGCTATTTCTTTAGCTTTTACAAATTATTTGCCCAAAACTATTTATACGAAATTCCATCAAAAGGAAAAGAATAGAAACAATTTTTGAAGAATTGAAAAAAATTACTTAGTTCACCAGATTTTTTGGCTGCGTCGTTTACAACTAAGTTTAAAGAATGGGGGATTCTAAAGAATAGGATTCTTATCTAAGATTCGTTTTTGCACACCAGAATGCATACCTTTCAAGTTTGGACCATTGTCGTATACCTGGCCACGTATATTTTTCATTTTGAGACCTAATTTATCTAATTCTTGCAAAATAAAATCTCCCCACTCTTATTAAACTCTCCCCAGTTGATGATTCTACAGGTAAAAATTTGATGAAATATTCTTTAGGAAAATTCTTCACTATCTTTATTTAGAACGCGAATAACAAGATACATATGTTCAATTCTACTAACATATTTGGGAAATAATATTGGAAATAATAGTAACACGTACTTTGGCTCATGGCCATGGCCACATTGCAAGATTGCCTCCAAACCGACTAACCAACCGTCTGTTCACCTTCTGGCAAAACAAGAAGCTTCGTACCACTTGGTTGACAGAGACCGAGAAGGATTTTAAAGAACTGGGAATAACAGATCTCAATAACAGACAGTGTAAGAGACGCACCCTAAAGGAAGTCCGTGGATTTCAGGAAAAACCTCGAAGGAAAGGTACCCCCTGGACAGAAGAGAGAAACGAATTACACCGGCAGAAGATGCGACAATACTGGGCAAAGGTCAAAGCCCAACAGTTGAACAAGCGTGGTCCAAAGTAGGCCTATTCGAAAGAAGAAGAAGAAGTAACACGTACTTTTTCTCCCAATAAATTTATTATGTTATTTTGAATTTCTTTGCTCAAATAATGAGAATTGGGATTTTTTGAAAAAAATTTCTTTGATCTCATCTTTTGTGATTTTGGAATTTCTTTTGATGACATCTTTTATATAGAAGTAGAAGGTAGAACTAAGAAGCGGTGGAAACTCACGAAAAAATCGCTGCTACAAAAATATGCCGCCCTAAAAATATGGCGCTGTAAGGCGATCGCCTGTCCGACCAGGCGCACGTGCCGGCACTGTAGTTACTTATTATATTTTTTTACTTTGACAATTTTGCTGCAATTTCTCCGCAATTGTTAGAATTTTGTTTACACATTTTGCAATCTTTTGCAGAATTTTTATAATTTTTTCTACACTTTTCTTTCACTGTTTTTGCAATTTTTTTCCGCCCGTTTTCCAATTTTTTTCTACGCGTCTTGCAAATTTTTGCAATTTTTTTTTCCCTCATTTTGCTATTTTTTTAAACCCTGTTTATAATTTATTCTACTAATTTTGCAATTTTTTCCATAATTTTTTTCTACAGATATGCAAATTATATTTCGCTAGCTCTTTCCGTTCACTATCGCCTGCAAGAATTGCAGAAATTTTTAAGAAATTTCATCGCTCGAGTAGAGATCTCGGACAATCTTATTGTGTTATTAAATATTTGATAACTGAAGAGACTTACCTTTGGCGTGATGAGGAAGAATTGTGCGGATTGGGACCGGCTGGCGGCGTCGAGGAGCAGTTCGAACATGCGGCGCTCGTTGTGGGCGTCCATGCCCTGGTTGATCTCGTCGACGCAGCGGAACGGCACCGGGGTCATCTCCTGCAGCGCGAGGATGTACGTCGCGGTGGCGACGGCGCGCTCCCCGCCGCTCTGCGTGACCGTGTTCAGCTCCTGCAGCGGCTCCCCGCTCCTATACGTCACCTTAATCGACACACCGTACTTCCCAAAATCGTTCTCATCATCACCTAACGAAAACAACGGTAGCTGAAATCACTCAATCACTCTCATTTAAGTTAGACTTACGAGCAAAGCGGCTCTAGCGTCACTAACGCAGCGATACTGACGCGGCGACATAGTGCACTACGGAAATGTATGAGGCGCCAATCGAGCGCAGCGACACTGTCGCTGTAAGTGCGTTTTACTTTGTTCCCTTTTTCCTCAAAAACGCCATTCCTCCTGCGCGTAGAAACGGGAAATTGTTATTTTCTGTTGTAAAACTGTGACCCGTGTCCGTCTGCCGCTCGCAAGTCCCACACGGCGTCCTCCAGCTGCCAAAAACAGGAGATCGTTTCTAGCACCCTTGAGGGAGCAATTTTGGTCCGCGGCTCGATTTTTTTACTGCGTCATCTTGTCGTGTCGATTTCACGTTTTTTGACGACTTGCGGAAAAGTACGCGACCGTCGGTTCACCCGGTGCGGCGAAAAACGGTTTTTCCATCACATCTATGGACGCCATTCTCATGATTGAAGAGCGACGTGTCTCCAAACCAGTTCGTTCGATGCGAGATGTTTACCCGCAACGAAGAATTTGGGACCTGCAGTATCCTATTCCCGCTCTGGGTCAATTTTAACACAAAAATCGGAAAAACGCGGTGTTTTTTTTTTCACCTAATTTGCGGGGATCCCTCTCCTGGAATAACCAACAGTCGGATCGGGACCGGACAGGCACCAATCGATTCGGCATAGTGCCTTTTAGTTTGTTTTGGAGTTTAATTGCGATAGGGCGCCGGATGGCGCCGGGACGCCTGAAAAACCATGTTTTGCAGACGCCCGCGAGAATCCTCCGGGATTCGCTAAATCAAAGAGCAGGGCGTCGCAGTGGCGGTTTCTAAATAGAAAACAAAAGGGTCTATAAGGCGATAGGAGTGAAGCACCGCCAGATCGCGTTTGGGGGCCGCGACGCCCATCCAACCTCGAAACGAATTTTTCAAAATTGAGCAGATTGAAACTTTCAATATTCGGTAAAATGTGTTAGATTAGATAGTTTTGTGCACTATATCGCCGCGTCAGTATCGCTGCGTTACGGACGCCAGAGCCGCTTTGCTGGAAGTCTAGCTTGATAGTATTAGGCACTATATCGCCGCGTCAGTATCGTTGCGTTAGTGAGTCTACCTTAAGGTACACTTCCGAGCAACGCTGCTCTGGCGTCACTAACGCAGCGATACTGACGCGGCGACATAGTGATAGTATTATGCACTATGGAAACATATGAACCGCTATTCGAGCACAGCGACACGGACGCGCTCAGCGTCAATGCGTCAGTGTCGCTGCGCTCGAATGGCGCCTCATACATTTCCATAGTGCATAATACTATCGTTATGTCGCCGCGTCAGTATCGATGCGTTAGTGACGCCAGAACCGCGTCGCTCGGAAGTCTAGCTTTAATAGTATTATCCACTATATCGCTGCGTTAGTATCGCTGCGTTAGTGACGCCAGAGCCGCTTTGCTCGGAAGTCTACCTTGATAATATTATGCACTATATCGCCGCGTCAGTATCGCTGCGTTAGTGAGTCTACCTTGATAGTATTATGCACTATATCGCCGCGTCAGTATCGCTGCGTTAGTGACGCCAGAGCCGCGTTGCTCGGAAGTCTAGCTTTAATAGTATTATCCACTATATCGCTGCGTTAGTGACGCCAGAGCCGCTTTGCTCGGAAGTCTACCTTGATAATATTATGCACTATATCGCCGCTTCAGTATCGCTGCGTTAGTGAGTCTACCTTGATAGTATTATGCACTATATCGCCGCGTCAGTATCGCTGCGTTAGTGACGCCAGAGCCGCGTTGCTCGGAAGTGTAGCTTTAATAGTATTATCCACTATATCGCTGCGTTAGTATCGCTGCGTTAGTGACGCCAGAGCCGCTTTGCTCGGAAGTCTACTTTGATAATATTATGCACTATATCGCCGCTTCAGTATCGCTGCGTTAGTGAGTCTACCTTGATAGTATTATGCACTATATCGCCGCGTCAGTATCGCTGCGTTAGTGACGCCAGAGCCGCTTTGCTCGGAAGTCTAACTTGAGAGTATTATGCACTATATCGCCGCGTCAGTATCTCTGCGTTAGTGAGTCTACCTTGATAGTATTATGCACTATATCGCCGCGTCAGTATCGCTGCGTTAGTGACGCCAGAGCCGCGTTGCTCGGAAGTCTAGCTTTAATAGTATTATCCACTATATTGCTGCGTTAGTATCGCTGCGTTAGTGACGCCAGAGCCGCTTTGCTCGGAAGTCTAACTTGAGAGTATTATGCACTATATCGCCGCGTCAGTATCGCTGCGTTAGTGAGTCTACCTTGATAGTATTATGCACTATATCGCCGCGTCAGTATCGCAGCGTTAGTGACGCCAGAGCCGCGTTGCTCGGAAGTCTAGCTTTAATAGTATTATCCACTATATCGCTGCGTTAGTATCGCTGCGTTAGTGACGCCAGAGCCGCTTTGCTCGGAAGTCTACCTTGATAATATTATGCACTATATCGCCGCGTCAGTATCGCTGCGTTAGTGAGTCTACCTTAATAGTATTATCCACTATATCGCCGCGTCAGTATCTCTGCGTTAGTGAGTCTACCTTGATAGTATTATGCACTATATCGCCGCGTCAGTATCGCTGCGTTAGTGACGCCAGAGCCGCGTTGCTCGGAAGTCTAGCTTTAATAGTATTATCCACTATATCGCTGCGTTAGTATCGCTGCGTTAGTGACGCCAGAGCCGCTTTGCTCGGAAGTCTACCTTGATAATATTATGCACTATATCGCCGCGTCAGTATCGCTGCGTTAGTGAGTCTACCTTGATAGTATTATCCACTATATCGCTGCGTTAGTATCGCTGCGTTAGTGACGCCAGAGCCGCTTTGCTCGGAAGTTTACCTTGATAGTATTATGCACTATATCGCCGCGTCAGTATCGCTGCGTTAGTGAATCTACCTTAAGCTAGAATTCCGAGCAAAGCGGCTCTTGCGTCACTAACGCAGCGTCAAAGCCGCCGCGACATAGCGATAGTATTATATACTATGGAAATATATGAGGCGCCATTCGAGCGCAGCGACACTGACGCTGAGCGCGTCAATGCCGCTGCGCTCGAATGACGCCTCATACATTTTCATAGTGCATAATACTATCGCTATGTCGCGGCGGCTTTGACGCTGCGTTAGTGACGCAAGAGCCGCTTTGCTCGGAAGTCTACCTTTAATAGTATTATCCACTATATCGCTGCGTTAGTATCGCTGCGTTAGTGACGCCAGAGCCGCTTTGCTCGGAAGTCTACCTTGAGAGTATTAAGCACTATATCGCCGCATCAGTATCGCTGCGTTAGTGAGTCTACCTTGATAGTATTATGCACTATATCGCCGCGTCAGTATCGCTGCGTTAGTGACGCCAGAGCCGCTTTGCTCGAAAGTCTCCCTTGATAGTATTCGCCACTATATCGCCGCGTCAGTATCGCTGCGTTAGTGAGTCTACCTTGATAGTATTATGCACTATATCGCCGCGTCAGTATCGCTGCGTTAGTAGCCGCTTGGCTCGGAAGCCTACTTTTACAATTACCAGTGGAAATGCCGACTTCTCCGGAGCATCCCATGCTGTCGAAAGCGGCGCTGAAGTTGTCGTTGATCTTCCCGACGACTTCCTGCAATCCTTCCAGCCATTGTTCCTTCTTCCGTTGGATTTTCTGGGCGGAGTGCTCGAGCTCCTGGCGTTCGTGCAGAACGGTGCGCTCGCAAACCTCGATGTCCTTGACGCGCTTGGCAAAGTTCTCCATCTCGGCCTCGTCGGCGGCGTTCACCAGACAATCGATCTTGGAGTTGAGGAGCTCGCGCTCGTTGGCCAGCTGCTGCAGGCCGTCGGGGAGCCGCGCGAACTCGCGGCGAAACTTCTCGAAACCAGCGTCGTCGATATCGAAGCCTTCCGAGATCTCCTTGGCCTTGCTCTGCAGAGATCTCGTCTCCGTTCTCGCCCTATCGAGCTCTTCGCGCAGTGACCTCAACGCTTGCTCCGCTTCTTCGACGAGACGCTTCAAATCTTGCGACTTCTCGCGCGATTCCGTGGCTTCGGAATTGTACTCGTCCAGTCTGCTCTGGCACGAGTTGTGGCCCTGCAACGCCCTGCAGTAATTTCCGTAACCGCCCTGGATCTGCTTCATCTCCTTCACCAATTTCCTTATCAAAACCTAAATCACGAATGTTAACAACGTTTGAAAATCAACGCCCAAATTTGCTTTACTTGTAGTTGTTTGCTGTGCGATTGGTGGATGTGGTCTTTAGTTTGGAGCTGCGCCGCTTGCAGATTGGTCAGTTTGCTGGCGACGAGTCGCTTCTTGCTCTCGACGACTTCGACGCGTTGCCGCGACTGCCGGATCTCATGCATCTTCGCCCGGAAGGATTCCATCCTGCCACTCACCTCATTGCTCTAAAACAATGCGAGATGATTTTTGTGATCGCCACAAGGCAAAACTCGTGTTACCTTCTGCTCGATCGTTCTGATCTCTTGATCCTGCTGGTCCTGGTGCCGCTGCAACCTCTCCGTCTCACCGGCGATCTTCTCCAAACGGGCCCTGTCCATCGAAATCGACAACGTCCCGTCCGAACGATACTCGTTCTCCTTCACGATCCTCTCTCCTGAATATCGCGAAACCGACACCGACACCTTAAAGTTCCCTGCAGGAAACAACGCTTTAGCAACAAATCAAAACTTTGGGAGGTTCTTACCAAGGTAGTAAATGTTGATGTCTTTGGGGATGTTCTCGGCGTCTGTGAGTTTGTCGGCGAGGGGGAGTTCGTGGAGGCGGTAGGTGCGGCAAAGGTAGTTCTTGATGGGGTCGGGGGCGGTGAAGAGGGAGAGGACGTAGCAATGGAAGCCGAAGCGTTTCAGGTGCTCGATGGGGTGGCGCGGGCGCGGTGGCGGCTCCTCGGGGTCGGCGTGCACCACGTTGATGGCTACCTGGCGTTCGATGCGCAGGTGCCGGATCAGCAGGTTCATGTCCGCCGTCGACGTGCACATGAACGCGATCTTGTCGCGGAAGCCAATCGAGTTCTCCACGTACTTAGCGTATTTTGGATTTATCACATCTATCTGCAACAACGAATGTCATATGTCAAAAGTATGAAGACAAGATGTCAAATTATGATGACAAGATATTAAAAACCAAACCAAACCAAAATAACAAATTGTCAATTTATGATGACAAACTGTCAAGAGAAGCTGTCAAACTATGATGATAAAATGTCAAACTATGATGATAAAATGTCAAACTATGAGAAAATGTCAAATCTATGACGAGAAAATGTCAAATCTATGATGGTAATCTGTCAAACAATATGGAGAAACGCTCAAACTATGATAGCAAACTGTCAAACTATGACGAACTGTCAAACTATGATGAGAAAATGTCAAATCTATGACGAAAAAATGTCAAATATATGATGGCAATCTGTCAAACATATTCAGAAATGGTCAAACTATGATAACAAACTGTTAAACTATGACGAACTGTCAAACTATGATGAGAAAATGTCAAATCTATGACGAAAAAATGTAAAATATATGATGGCAATCTGTCAAACATATTCAGAAACGGTCAAATCTATGATGAGAAAATGTCAAATCTATGATATCAATCTGTCGAACAATATTAAAAAACGGTCAAACTATGATAACAAACTGTCAAACTATGACGAACTGTCAAACTATGACGACAAAATGTCAAATCTAGAATGAGAAAATGTCAAATGTATGATAGCAATCTGTCAATCAATATTGAGAAACGGTCAAACTATAACAAACTGTCAAACTATGACGAACTCTCAAAATATGATGAGAAAACGTCAAATCTATGATGAGAAAATGTCAAATCTACAATGGCAATCTGTCAAAAATATTGAAAAAAGATCAAACTATAATAAGAAATTACTATGACAAACTGTCAAACTATGATGAGAAAATGTCAAATGTATGACGAGAAAATGTCAAATCTATGATGAGAAAATGTGAAATCTATGATGGCAATCTGTCAAACAACATTGAGAAACGGTCAAACTATGATAACAAACTGTCAAACTATGACGAGCTGCCAAACTATGATGAAAAAATGTAAAATCTATAATGAGAAAATGTCAAATCTATGATAGCAATCTGTCAAACAATATTGAAAAACGGTCAAACTATGATAACAAAACGTCAAAGTATGACAAACTGTCAAACTTTGATGAGAAAATGTCAAATCTATGATGAGAAAATGTCAAATATATGTTAGCAATCTGTCAAACAATATTGAGAAACGGTCAAACTATGATAACAAACTGTCAAACTATGACAAACTGTCAAACTATAATGAGAAAATGTCAAATCTATGATGACAAAATGTCAAATCTTTGATAGCAATTTGTCAAATAATATTAAGAAACGGTCAAACTATGATAACAAACTGTCAAACCATGACGAACTGTCAAGCTATGATGACAAATTGTCAAACTATGATGATAAAATGCCAAACTATGATGAGAAAATATCAAACTGTGATGAGAAAATGTCAAATCTATGATGGCAATCTGTCAAACAATATTGACAAACGGTGAAACTATGATAACAAACTGTCAAACTATGACGAACTGTCAAACTATGATGAGAAAGTGTCAAACTATGATGAGAAAATGTCAAATATATGATGGCAATCTCTCAAAAAATATTGAGAAACAGTCAAACTATGACAACAAACTGTCAAACTATGACAAACTGTCAAACTATGATGAGAAAATGTCAATCTATGATTGGAAAATGTCAAATCTTTGATAGCAATCTTTTAAAAAAATTGAGAAACGGTCAAACCATGATAAAAAACTGTCAAACTATGACGAACTGTCAAACTAAGATGAGAAAACGTCAAATCTATGATGAGAAAATGTCAAATCTATGATGGCAATCTGTCAAACTAGACCGATAATAAATGTCAGTTACTTCTAATAGCAAGGGTTCGAAAACTTGTGACTGGAAGAGGTGTTTGTGTTGTCGTAGCCAGAGAGTGCCGGCGTGGGCGTCGGGGTCGAGGCGCCGCAGGTACTCGAACCGCTGCTCCTTGACGTCCTCGAGGCGGCGGCGTTCTTGCTCGAGCGCTTCCAGCTCGCGAGCGCGGTCGCGCTTCGCCGCCTCGACGTCGCGCCGGCGGTCCTGCAGCGCGTACGAGCGCTTCGATTCCTGCCGCACGGACTCGTTCAGTTCCTGCAGCTTCCTATCCAACCCGCCCTCTAAAAATAATCACATATGTCAAAATAAACTGTCAAACTAAAATGACAAATTGTCAAATAATAATAACAATTTGTCAAATAACAGTGATATACTGTCAAAAAATTATGACAAACTGTCAAATAATAATGATATACTGTCAAAAAATAATGACAAACTGTCAAATAAAAATGAAAAACGGTCAAATTATAATGACAAACTGTCAAATAATGATATACTGTCAAAAAATAATGACAAACTGTCAAATAATAATGATATATTGTCAATAAAGAATGACAAAATGTCAAATAAAAATGACAAACTGTCAAATAATAATGATATACTGTGAAAAAAGAATGACAAAATGTCAAATAAAAATGACAAACTGTCAAATAATAATGACAAACTGTCAAATAATGATATACTGTCAAAAAATAATGACAAACTGTCAAATAATAATGATATATTGTCAATAAAGAATGACAAAATGTCAAATAAAAATGACAAACTGACAAATAATAATGACAAACTGTCAAATAATAATGATATAATGTCAAAAAATTCAAACTGTCAAAACAAACTGTCAAATAATAATGATATAGTCAAAAAATAATGACAAACTGTCAAATAAAAATGACAAACTGTCAAATAATAAGGACAAACTGTCAAATAATAATGATAAACTGTCAAAAAATAATAACAAACTGTCAAATATTATAGACAAACAATCAAATAATAATGACAAACTGTCAAATATCAATGATATACTGTCAAAAAATAATAACAAACTGTCAACTGATGATGATAAACTGTCAAGTAATAATGACAATTTGTCAAATATTAATGACAAATTGTCAAAAAATAATAACAAACTGTCAAATAGTATTGACAAACAGTCAAATAATAATGACAAGTTGTCAAATATTAATGATATACTGTCAAAAAATAATAACGAACTGTCAACTGATGATGATAAACTGTCAAATAATAATGACAATTTGACAAATATTAATGACAAATTGTCAAAAATAATAACAAACTGTCAAATAATAATGATATACTGTGAAAAAAGAATGACAAAATGTAAAATAAAAATGACAAACTGTCAAATAATAATGACAAACTGTCAAATAATAATGATATATTGTCAATAAAGAATGACAAAATGTCAAATAAAAATGACAAACTGACAAATAATAATGACAAACTGTCAAATATCAATGATATACTGTCAAAAAATAATAACAAACTGTCAACGGATGATGATAAACTGTCAAGTAATAATGACAATTTGTCAAATATTAATGACAAATTGTCAAAAAATAATAACACACTGTCAAATAGTATTGACAAACAGTCAAATAATAATGACAAGTTGTCAAATATTAATGATATACTGTCAAAAAATAATAACGAACTGTCAACTGATGATGATAAACTGTCAAATAATGACAATTTGACAAATATTAATGACAAATTGTCAAAAATAATAACAAACTGTCAAATAATGTCGATAAATAGTCAAATAATAATGACAAGCTGTCAAATAACAATGATATACTGTCAAAAAATAATAAACTGTCAACTGATGACGATAAACTGTCAAATAATGACAAATTGTCAAATATTATTGACAAACTGCCAAATAATATTGACAGTCAAATAATGACAAGCTGTCAAATATCAATGATATGCCGTCAAAAAATGATAACAAACTGTCAACTGCTGATGATAAACTGTCAAATAATGACAAATTGTCAAATATTAATGACAAATTGTCAAAAATAATAACAAACTGTCAAATAATGTCGATAAACAGTCAAAAAATAATGACAAGCTGTCAAATAACAATGATATACTGTCAAAAAATAATAAACTGTTAACTGATGATAAACTGTCAAATAATGACAAATTGTCAAATATTAATGACAAACTATCAAATAATATTGACAGTCAAATAATGACAAGCAGTCAAATATCAATGATATACCGTCAAAAAATGATAACAAACTGTTGTCAACTGTTGATGATAAACTGTCAAATAATAATGACAAATTGTCAAATATTAATGACAAACTGACCTGCTTCGACATTTTTCTCAATTTCTGCTTTGTCGACGTCCAATTGGACGATTCTGCGTCGGCACTCCTCGATTTCGGCGTCGCGTTCGTCGATTTCCTGCAGCTGTGCGTCGCGGTTGGCCTGCATGCCGGCGATGCGGCCCCTTTCTGCCGCCACCTGATCATTTCCGGCCGACACGCTCGCCTCCAGACTCTTCAGTCTTCTCACCTAAGAGAAAAAAAAACAGAAAATAATCAAACTATGACAACAAACTGTCAAACTATGACGAACTGTCAAGCTATAAGGAGAAAATGTGGAATCGTTGATGAGAAAATGTCAAAACTATGATTGCAATCTGTCAAACAATATCGAGAAACGTTCAAATTATGATAACAAACTGTCAAACTATGAGAAAATGTCAAACTATGAGAAAAAAATGTCATATCTATGATAAGAAAATGTCAAATCTTTCATGGCAATCTGTCAAACAATATTCAGAAGCGGTCAAACTAAGATAACAAACTGTCAAACTACGACGAACTGTCAATCTATGATGAGAATATCATATTTATGATGAAAAAATGTCAAAACTATGATGACAAACTGTCAAACAATATTGAGAAACGTTCAAACTATGATAACAAATTGTAAAACTATGACGAACTGTCAATCTATGATGAAAAACTGTCAAATCTATGATGAGAAAATTTCAAATCTATGATGAGAAAATGTCAAATGTACGATAGCAATCTGTCAAACTATGTTGAGAAACTGTTAAACTATGACAACAAACTCTCAAACTATGACGAACTGTCAAACTATGATGAGAAAATGTCAAACCTATGATGAGTAAATGTCAAATGTATGATGACAATCTGTCAAACAATATTGAAAAACGGTCAAACTATGATAACAAACTGTCAAACTATGACGAACTGTCAAACTATGATGAGAAAATGTTAAATCTATGATGAGTAAATGTCAAATCTATGATGGCAATCTGTCAAACAATATTAAAAAACGGTCAAATTATGATAACAAACTGTCAAATTATGACGAACTGTCAAACTATGATGAGAAAATGTCAAACTAAAAGGAGAAAATGTCAAATCTATGATGAGAGAATGTCAAATCTATGATGGCAATCTGTCAAACAATATTGACAAACAGTCAAACTATGATAACAAACTGTCAAACTATGACGAACTGTCAAACTATGTTGAGAAAATGTCAAATCTATGATAAGAAAATGTCAAATCTGTGATGGCAATCTGTCAAACAATCTTGAGAAATGGTCAAACTATGATTACAAACTGTCAAACTATGACGAACTGTCAAACTATGATTATTTATAAATGGTCAATTTATTAAGAAACGGTCAAACTATGATAACAAACTGTCAAATTATGACAAACTGTCAATATATGATGAGAAAATATCAAATCTACGGTGGCAATCTGTCAAAAAATATTGAGAAACGGTCAAACTATGATAACAAACTGTCAAATTACGACGAACTGTCAAACTATGATGAGAAAATGTCAAATCTTTGATGAAAAAATGTCAAATCTACGATGGCAATCTGTGAAACAATATTGAAAAGCGTCAAACTATGATAACAAACTGTCAAACTATGATGAGAAAATGTCAAATCTATGATAACAATCTGTCAAACTTAGATAACAGTGTCAAACAATGATAAGAAACTGCCAAAGTAAACTAACAAAGTGTCAATCTACGAAGACAAACTGTCAAACTGAAATGACAGTGTCAATCTACGAAGACAAACTGAAATGACAGTCTGAAATGAAGAAATCCAAGAAAGATAAACTGTCAAACTGAAATGACAGTGTCAATCTACGAAGACAAAATGAAATGACAGTCTGAAATGATGAAATCTACAAAGACAAACTGTCAAACAGAAATGACAGTTTCAATCTACGAAGACAAAATGAAATGACAGTGTCAATGTTATGGTAAAAGTACAAAATCGGCAAATGTAAACATTTACCGGTTTATGTATACATCTATCAATTTCATAGGTAAATGTGTTTAAATCTAAAATCAGCTTTATATATCTACTTTTACCGGAAAATGTGTACTTTTTGTACGTTACAATATCACGTGAGTCTTGTTTGACAGCCCATGTCATTGACACTGTCATTGACACAAATTGACACTGTCATTTCAGTTTGTCTTCATAGATTGACACTGTCATTACAGTTTGTGTTCGTGGATTGACACTGTCATTTTAGTTTGTTTTCGTAGTTTGACACTCATTTCGGTTTGACAGTTGTCTTCGTAAATTGATGTTACGGTAAAAGTTCGTAGTTTGGTAAATGTGCACATTTACTGGTACATGTACACATTTATCTTCTTGGTTGGTAAATGTGAGTTCAACTTACAGTTATCAATTATATCCGGCAAATGTGTAAAAATGACAGAGCAGACCGGAGCGGAGCAGAGCAGAGCCGAGCGGAGAAGAGCAGAGCAGACTAGAGCGGACCAGAGCGGAGTGAATCGGAGCAGAGCAGAGCTGAGCCGAGCCGAGCGGAGTGGAGCAGAGCAGACCAGAGCGGAGCAGAGCAGACCGACTAGATAGACAAGACTAGACAGACAAGACAGGGACAATTGTTGGCAATTTTTAGAGGTTTACATTAACATACACAGCGCCATGTTAATGTAAACCTCTAAAAATTGCCAACAATTGTCACTGTCTTGTCTGTCTAGTCTTGTCTATCTAGTCGGTCTGCTCTGCTCCGCTCTGGTCTGCTCTGCTCCACTCCGCTCGGCTCGGCTCAGCTCTGCTCTGCTCCGATTC
Organism: Phosphuga atrata; assembly: GCA_944588485.1. NCBI lineage: Eukaryota > Metazoa > Arthropoda > Insecta > Coleoptera > Silphidae > Phosphuga > Phosphuga atrata. The sequence goes on from OX155906.1 coordinate 29,949,682, forward strand.
ACTCCGCTCTGGTCCGCTCTAGTCTGCTCTGCTCTTCTCCGCTCGGCTCTGCTCTGCTCCGCTCCGGTCTGCTCTGTCATTTTTACACATTTGCCGGATATAATTGATAACTGTAAGTTGAACTCACATTTACCAACCAAGAAGATAAATGTGTACATGTACCAGTAAATGTGCACATTTACCAAACTACGAACTTTTACCGTAACATCAATTTACGAAGACAACTGTCAAACTGAAATGACAGTGTCAATCTACGAAGACAAACCGAAATGATTGTCAAACTACGAAAACAAACTAAAATGACAGTGTCAATCCACGAAGACAAACTGTAATGACAGTGTCAATCTATGAAGACAAACTGAAATGACAGTGTCAATTTACGAAGACAAACTGAAATGTGTGTCAATCTACGAAGACAAACTGTCAAACCGAAATGACAGTGTCAATATACAAAGACAAACTGAAATGACAGTGTCAATGTACGAAGACAAATTGTCAAACCGAAATGACAGTGTCAATATACAAAGACAAACTAAAATAACAGTGTCAATCTACGATGACAAACTGTTATGACAGTGTCAATCTACAAAGACAAACTGAAATGACAGTGTCAATATACAAAGACAAACTGAAATAACAGTGTCAATCTACGATGACAAACTGTTATGACAGTGTCAATCTACAAAGACAAACTTAAATGACAGTGTCAATCTACGAAGATAAACTGTCAAACTGAAATGACAGCGTCAATCTACGAAGACAAACTGTCAAACTTGAATAACAAAGTTTCAATTTATACAGGCTAAGTGTCAAACAATGGTGAACAACTGTCAAACTATGATAACAATCTGTCAAACTTAGATAAGAAAGTCAAAACTATGACGACAAAGTGTCAAACTAAAATAAAAAAGTGTCAATCTATGAAGACAAACTCTTAAACTACGAAGACAAACGTGTAGACACTAGACAGAGTAGAGTAGACAGACTAGACTAGACCAGACCAGAGCAGAGCAGACTAGAGCAGACCAGATCAGACCAGAGCAGAGCAGAGCAGACCCGAGCAGAGCGGAGCAGAGCAAAGCAGACCAGAGCAGAGCCGAGCAGAGAAGACCCGAGCAAAGCGGAGCAGATCAGAGCAGAACAGAGCCGAGCAGAGCAAAGCAGAGCAGACCCGAGCAGAGCGGAGCAGACCCGAGCAGAGCGGAGCAGAGCAGAACAGAGCCGAGCAGAGCAGAGCGGAACAGTGCGGAACGGAGCACAGCAGAGCAGAGCAGACCCGAGCAGAGCGGAGCAGTGCAGACCCAAGCAGAGCGGAACAGAGCAGAGCAGAGCCGAGCTGAGCGGAACAGAGCAGAGCAGAGCAGAGCAGAGCAGACCCGAGCAGAACAGAGCAGAGCAGACCAGACCAGACCAGACCAGATGGACTAGACATGATGGACTAGACAGACAAGACTAGACAGACAAGACTAGACAGACAAGACTAGACAGACAAGACTAGACAGACAAGACTAGACAGACAAGACTAGACAGACAAGACTAGACAGACAAGACTAGACAGACAAGACTAGACAGACAAGACTAGACAGACAAGACTAGACAGACAAGACTAGACAGACAAGACTAGACAGACAAGACTAGACAGACAAGACTAGACAGACAAGACTAGACAGACAAGACTAGACAGACAAGACTAGACAGACAAGACTAGACAGACAAGACTAGACAGACAAGACTAGACAGACAAGACTAGACAGACAAGACTAGACAGACAAGACTAGACAGACAAGACTAGACAGACAAGACTAGACAGACAAGACTAGACAGACAAGACTAGACAGACAAGACTAGACAGACAAGACTAGACAGACAAGACTAGACAGACAAGACTAGACAGACAAGACTAGACAGACAAGACTAGACAGACAAGACTAGACAGACAAGACTAGACAGACAAGACTAGACAGACAAGACTAGACAGACAAGACTAGACAGACAAGACTAGACAGACAAGACTAGACAGACAAGACTAGACAGACAAGACTAGACAGACAAGACTAGACAGACAAGACTAGACAGACAAGACTAGACAGACAAGACTAGACAGACAAGACTAGACAGACAAGACTAGACAGACAAGACTAGACAGACAAGACTAGACAGACAAGACTAGACAGACAAGACTAGACAGACAAGACTAGACAGACAAGACTAGACAGACAAGACTAGACAGGCAAGACTAGACAGACAAGACTAGACAGACAAGACTAGACAGACAAGACTAGACAGACAAGACTAGACAGACAAGACTAGACAGACAAGACTAGACAGACAAGACTAGACAGACAAGACTAGACAGACAAGACTAGACAGACAAGACTAGACAGACAAGACTAGACAGACAAGACTAGACAGACAAGACTAGACAGACAAGACTAGACAGACAAGACTAGACAGACAAGACTAGACAGACAAGACTAGACAGACAAGACTAGACAGACAAGACTAGACAGACAAGACTAGACAGACAAGACTAGACAGACAAGACTAGACAGACAAGACTAGACAGACAAGACTAGACAGACAAGACTAGACAGACAAGACTAGACAGACAAGACTAGACAGACAAGACTAGACAGACAAGACTAGACAGACAAGACTAGACAGACAAGACTAGACAGACAAGACTAGACAGACAAGACTAGACAGACAAGACTAGACAGACAAGACTAGACAGACAAGACTAGACAGACAAGACTAGACAGACAAGACTAGACAGACAAGACTAGACAGACAAGACTAGACAGACAAGACTAGACAGACAAGACTAGACAGACAAGACTAGACAGACAAGACTAGACAGACAAGACTAGACAGACAAGACTAGACAGACAAGACTAGACAGACAAGACTAGACAGACAAGACTAGACAGACAAGACTAGACAGACAAGACTAGACAGACAAGACTAGACAGACAAGACTAGACAGACAAGACTAGACAGACAAGACTAGACAGACAAGACTAGACAGACAAGACTAGACAGACAAGACTAGACAGACAAGACTAGACAGACAAGACTAGACAGACAAGACTAGACAGACAAGACTAGACAGACAAGACTAGACAGACAAGACTAGACAGACAAGACTAGACAGACAAGACTAGACAGACAAGACTAGACAGACAAGACTAGACAGACAAGACTAGACAGACAAGACTAGACAGACAAGACTAGACAGACAAGACTAGACAGACAAGACTAGACAGACAAGACTAGACAGACAAGACTAGACAGACAAGACTAGACAGACAAGACTAGACAGACAAGACTAGACAGACAAGACTAGACAGACAAGACTAGACAGACAAGACTAGACAGACAAGACTAGACAGACAAGACTAGACAGACAAGACTAGACAGACAAGACTAGACAGACAAGACTAGACAGACAAGACTAGACAGACAAGACTAGACAGACAAGACTAGACAGACAAGACTAGACAGACAAGACTAGACAGACAAGACTAGACAGACAAGACTAGACAGACAAGACTAGACAGACAAGACTAGACAGACAAGACTAGACAGACAAGACTAGACAGACAAGACTAGACAGACAAGACTAGACAGACAAGACTAGACAGACAAGACTAGACAGACAAGACTAGACAGACAAGACTAGACAGACAAGACTAGACAGACAAGACTAGACAGACAAGACTAGACAGACAAGACTAGACAGACAAGACTAGACAGACAAGACTAGACAGACAAGACTAGACAGACAAGACTAGACAGACAAGACTAGACAGACAAGACTAGACAGACAAGACTAGACAGACAAGACTAGACAGACAAGACTAGACAGACAAGACTAGACAGACAAGACTAGACGGACAAGACTAGACAGACAAGACTAGACAGACAAGACTAGACAGACAAGACTAGACAGACAAGACTAGACAGACAAGACTAGACAGACAAGACTAGACAGACAAGACTAGACAGACAAGACTAGACAGACAAGACTAGACAGACAAGACTAGACAGACAAGACTAGACAGACAAGACTAGACAGACAAGACTAGACAGACAAGACTAGACAGACAAGACTAGACAGACAAGACTAGACAGACAAGACTAGACAGGCAAGACTAGACAGACAAGACTAGACAGACAAGACTAGACAGACAATACTAGACAGACAAGACTAGACAGACAAGACTAGACAGACAAGATTAGACAGACAAGATTAGACAGACAAGACTAGACAGACAAGACTAGACAGACAAGACTAGACAAGCAAAATCTGTATTAGTTATAGCAAGTTACTTACAACTTTGATATTTTCCTGTTGTGTTTTTTCCAATTCCTTCTCTAATTTCCTGATGTGTGTCTCGAATGGTTTGATGGCGTCGCGGCGGCGTTTCAGATCGGCGGTGGCCTCCTCGACGCGTTGCGCGAGATCATCGGCTTTGCGTTTAGCCTCCTGGTGCTTCATCCAAAGCTCCTTGCGCTGCAACGCGTCGAACTCGGCCAGATATTCGTTGCGCTTGTTGAAGTTCTTGACGCGCCCCTCCAGCCGCAGGTTCTGCGCTCTCATGTCGTGGATCTTCTTGTCCCAGCGCTCCAACGACGCGATCAGCTCGGCCTTCTTTTCGGTCAGGCCGACGATGCGCTGCTGCTGCTGGATGAGGTCGTGGCGGCAGAGCGCGAGCTGCGTCTGCAGCAGCAGCTCCTGCCGGTTCATCTTCGCGAAGTCGGCGACGCGGTCCTGCGGCAGGCACTGGCACAGGTTATCCACTTGCACGTTCAGCCCGCGCACGAACTCCAGCACCTCCTTCTGCGACCGCTTCGACCCGTTCACCTTCCACGAGCTCTGCTCGCTCCTATTGATGCTCCTCTGCACGTACACCTCCTCCCCCTCCCGCTCCCCTTGCAAGTAAATATTGATGAACGCCACATCCTTACCATGCTTCACATATTCAGACACCTAATACAACAAAAATTATTTTCAAATTATTTTGTGCCTTGATTGCGCACAATGCGTACATTGGGTTGCCTATATCTATGAGCACTCTCACTACATATTTACCAACAACTGCTTTAGCCACATGAACAACTACGTTAACAACACCGAGAGCTACGTTAGCAACATGAATAACTGCTTTAACAACATCAACGACTTTTATATTAAAACTGTTTATTATCGATTTCTCTTACTTTTTCGCCTCTACCGATAGTTTTGGGGCTTCCGCCAAGGCCCAGGATGATGGCAGCTACGATGGAGGACTTTCCGGAGCCATTGGGGCCAAGCACCAGGTTGAAATTAGGGCCGGGGCATATCTCGACGTTGGTGAAGGTTCTGTAAAATTTGCAGTTTGAATAGATGTTACCATTATTCTGCGTATTAAACATTGAAAACAAATGAAAATTATGGAAGTTATGAGTAAAAAACGATTTATTTTCAGAGGAAATTTTAATAATAATTTTTTTTGTGATAACTTTGTTAGTTTTTCTAGCAGAAAATTAGTTGTAACAGTTTCTTAAAGTGGAGGAGATTCTCTTTAATTTGTTGCATGATACAAGAAAATCCAATGGAAAAACAATGAGTTATCAAAGAAAAAAGAATCACGGAATTTGTTAAATCGGAAGACAAAGTTTTTGCTTAATAACTTTCTTGAAACAGCAAAGATTTCAATGTGTCTTACAGAAAATTAAACTGCAAGGAAATTGCAGTTATTCTGTGTATTAAACATTGAAAACAAATGAAAATTTTGCAAGTTATAAGCAAAAAACAATTTATTTTCAGAGGAAATTTTAATTTTTTTGTGATAACCTTGTTAGTTTTTCTAGCAGAAAATTAGTTGTAACAGTCTCTTAAAGTGGAGGAAATTCTCTTTAATTTGATGTATGATACAATAAAATCCAATGGAAAAGCATTGAGTTATCGAAGAAAAAAGAATCACGGAATTTGTTAAATCGGAAGAAAAAGTTTTTGCTTAATAACTTTCTTGAAACAACAAAGATTTCAATGTGTCGTACAGATAATTAAACTGCAAGAAAATTGTAGTTATTCTGTGTATTAAACAAATGAAAATTGTGGAAGTTATGAGCAAAAAACGATTTATTTTTGGAGGAAATTTAAATTTTTTTGTGATAACTTTGTTAGTTTTTCTAGCAGAAAATTAGTTTTAACAGTTTCTTAAAGCGGAGGAGATCCTCTTTAATTTGATGCATGATATAAGAAAATCCAATGGAAAAACAATGAGTTATCGAAGAAAAAAGAATCACGGAATTTGTTAAATCAGAAGAAAATAGATGCTGTTTGTTTTGAATAGATGATGCTTGATATGAATAGATGTTGTTTGATATGAATAGATGCTGTTTGATTTAAATAGATGCTGCTTGATATGAATAGATGTTGTTTGCTTTGAATAGATGTTGTTTGACATGAATAGATGCTGTTTGATTTGAATAGATGTTATATGTCGTTACTTACAGGAAGTTTGTGACTTTCATGCGAATTATCGAGCCCGGTTTCAGCATTTTTCGAGAGATTGCAGGCTCTCGTTTTGCTTGCCAACCTCTTCGTTTGTTTCTGTTTGGTCGCTGTTTGAGCGGGAAATAGATACAGCTGACGTGCATACAGAGTTGCCTATATTAATGCCATTCCAATGTAATGACAAACCACCTGCACCGTATATACAGGGTGATTGATAAAACAAATTTTCTAAATATACGAAATAGGTATATATTTCACAAACTGTCAAATTACCGTTAATAAATTGACAATTATGTAAAACAATAATATTATTGACAGTCTTAATAATAAGTGTTTGAAAGCATAACAGTTTCACAATTTTAACCTCCTATATCTCCTAATCCCCTTAGCGGATTAAGCTAAGTCTTGCGGAATGTTAATCCAAATTTTATCTAATTTTTTAAAATATTTGCAAATCTTGAAAATTTTAAACAGTTTTTGAGCTATTGCCAAAAAACTAAAACATTTGCCAAAAAGTAGCTGTTTGCTTTGTGGCTTAATACCGAGGGAACTAGACTAAGCACAGGGATGGTATTAGCATCGTTATTTAAAAAATCAAATTTCCTTTGGAAAAATGATTCGTTTCTTTACACAGGTTTTTTAATAGCTTTCCCTAGCTATTGTTTCAGAGGGTTGAAAAGGAAACCTTTTGTTTGTCGCCTATTAAGCCAAGTTTGATGAGTGTTTGGGGGGCAGGTGCGGCCGAAAATCGCCGCCCCCATTATCCCATTGGCTTCTTTTGTTCCCCGCAGGAATTCACCCCCTTGGAAAACATCGCGACTCCTGCGACGTGTTCGTCTGTGTAAGACCCAGAGTTAAATTTACCGCAGTCAAAGTCTTATGTGACAGTTGTGAATTTTTTGCCAGTCAAATATGACAACTGTTCGTTTTAAATTTGATAAATCCTCAATGGAATTATACAATTGTTGACTAGTTTGAGTTTTTAATTTCTTGATTGTCAAATTTGACAGTTGTGTATTGTTTTCGACAAAATATTACAGTCAAATATGACAACTCTCCGTTTTAAATTTGATAAATTCTCATTGGAATAGCTCTATTTCTGACTAGTTTGCAGTTTCTTGCTTGTCAAATGGGACAGTTGTGATTTGTTATCTGTTTTTCAAATTATTAGTCAAATATGACAACTGTCCATTATAAATTTGATAAATTTTCATTGGAATAGCTCGATTTCTGGCTAGTTTGTAATTTCTTGCTTGTCATTTATGACAGTTACAATTTGTTTCTGTCAAATTTTGACAAATTATTAAATTCAAATATGACAACTGTCAACTCTAGTTTGACAAATTCTCATTGAAATAACTCCACTAGTTTTTAATTTCTTCCTTGTTAAATGTGACAGTTCTCTTCCGCCAGGTTTTTTCAAATTTCTGCAGTCAAATATGACAATTGTCCATGTGACAGTAGTGGATTTGTTTTTTCTCAAGTTTTGTCAAATTATAACAGTCAAGTTTGACAACTGTCCGTTGTGAAATAGTTATAGTGATAAATTTGACAGATCATTATAGAATTTCAGTTAAGTTTGACAGTAATATTTTATTTGTCAAATTTGACAGTCATTTGTCAAATTTTATTTATTTTGTCGTTATGTTTTTAATCTGTCATTATTTTTAGGAATCTCCAATGAAATCGAAGAATCTTAACCATAACCAGCTATAACAACGCTACCTTTGACAACAACGACTGTCAAAGCGGTTGTCAAATTGACAAAGAATGGGAACTTGGGGTGTCCAAAAAGTGACGTCAATTGAGTGCCAATCTTCAGTCTGCCTTGTGTCAAAAACGCGGATTGCGACACTTTTGGCACCGGGATCGTCTTCCGAGTCGTCTTCCAACCTCAACAAGAAGTCAAACTTTAACGTACGTCATCTTTCTTGTCATTGTAACACTGTCTAAAAATATTTCAAATTGATGTCATAATGACCGAAATCTTGCCCTAAATTAGTACTTTCTAGTAGTTGTTTATGACACTATATGAAACAATTGGACTGAACCAAAAATCGTTAGTTTTTGACATGACAAAGTGACAAAACAATTGGACCGAACCAAAAATTGTTAGTTTTTGACATATGACAAAGTGACAGTCAATAATTACTAATAATTGGTTTACCTCAAACTGTCAAATGTCAAACAGTCAAGCTTTGTCTTGTACACACTTTTTATTAAGACTGTCAATAATATTATTGTTTGACATAATTGTCAAAAATTATTGTCTAAGAAAAATAATGACGTATTAATTATGACAATTGTCAAATTTAGATCAATTTATTTGACAATCTGATGTTGAAATGACAATTTTAGTGACAGTTTTTGGCGTGGGTTTGGAGGCGGTCGGGGAAAAAAGTGCGGCCGCAGCGATCGCAGGGCACCAAACCGTTCAAATGGTTCTCCCAGATCCTTTCAAACGTCCCTTGACAATCCACATCGCCGTCCGCTAAAAACAAATGACACATGTCAAATTTGCTTGACACAACTAGTTAGTTACTTGTTGATTAAATCAAATTAAATGTCACTTAATAATTACAGTAAATGTCAAATTGGTATCACCGTCCAAAAACAAATGACATAAATCAAATTCGTTTGACACTATTAGTTGCTTAGTAATTAAATTAAATGTCAAATTTGACAGTAAAAATTTATATCACCATCCGCTATAAATAAATGACACATGTCAACTACATTTGACACTTTTAGTTACCTGGTGCTTAAATCAAGTTAAATGTCAAACTTGACAGTTACAATCTACTTCACCGTCCGCTAAAAATAAATAACATAAATCAAATTCGTTTGACACTATTAGTTACTTAGTAATTAAATTAAATGTCAAATTTGACAGTCAAAATTTATATCACCGTCCGCAGAAAATAAATTACACATGTCAAATGCGTTTGACACTATTAGTAACGCGGTGATTAAACCAAGTTAAATGTCAAATTTGACAGTCAAATCTACATCACCGTCCGCTAAAAAGAAATGACATAAATCAAATTCGTTTGACAATATTAGTTACTTAGTGATGAAAGTAAATGTCAAAGCTGACAATCAAAATTTATATAACCGTCCACTAAAAATAAATGACACATGTCAAATACGTTTGACACTATTAGTATCCCGGTGATTAAACCAAGTTAAATGTCAAATTTGACATTCAAAATCTACATCACCGTCCGCTAAAAATAAATGACATATATCAAATTCGTTTGACACTATTAGTTACTTAGTGATTAAAGTAATGTCAAATTTGACAATCAAAATTTATATCAGCCTTCGCTAAAAATAAATGACACATGTCAAATAAGTTTGACACTCTTAGTAACCCTGTGATTAAACCAAGTTAAATGTCAAATTTGACCGTCAAAATCTACATCACCGTCCTCTAAAAATAAATGACAAATCAAATTCGTTTGACACTACTAGTTACCTAATGATTATAGTAATGTCAAATTTGACAGTCAAAATTTATATCACCGTCCGCTAAAAATAAATGACACATGTCAAATACGTTTGACACTATTAGTAACTCGGTGATTAAACCAAGTTAAATGTCAAATTTGACATTCAAAATCTACATCACCGTCCGCTAAAAATAAATGACATATATCAAATTCGTTTGACACTATTAGTTACTTAGTGATTAAAGTAATGTCAAATTTGACAATCAAAATTTATATCAGCCTTCGCTAAAAATAATACCTAATGATTATAGTAATGTCAAATTTGACAGTCAAAATTTATATCACCGTCCGCTAAAAATAAATGACACATGTCAAATAAGTTTGACACTCTTAGTAACCCTGTGATTAAACCAAGTTAAATGTCAAATTTGACCGTCAAAAACTACATCACCGTCCTCTAAAAATAAATGACAAATCAGATTCGTTTGACACTACTAGTTACATAATGATTATAGTAATGTCAAATGTGACAGTCAAAATTTATATCACTGTCCGCTAAAAATAAATGACACATCTCAACTACGTCTGACACTACTAGTTACTCGGTGATTAAACCAAGTTAAATGTCAAATTTGACATTCAAAATCTACATCACCGTCCGCTAAAAATAAATGACATATATCAAATTCGTTTGACACTATTAGTTACTTAGTGATTAAAGTAAATGTCAAATTTGACAGTCAAAATGTATATCACCGTCCGCTAAAAACAAATGACATTTGTCAAACACGTTTGACACTATTAGTGTGAACTCAGGTGATAGTATACCTAGGTGACCTAGTATACCTGGAGATTAAATCAAGTTAAATGTCAAACTTGACAGTCAAAATCTACATCACCGTCTGCTAAAAATAAATGACATAAATCAAATTCGTTTGACACTATTAGTCACTTGGTGATTAAAGTAAATGTAAAATTTGACAGTTAAAAATTATATTACCGTCCGCTTAAAATAAATGACACATGTCAAATTCGTTTGACAAAAGCAGTTAGGTTAGGTTAGTTAGTTACTTGGTGTTTAAATCAAGTTATATGTCAAATTTGACGGTCAAAGTCATATCGCCCTCCGCTAAAAATAAATGACACAAGACGAATTCGTTTGACACAAGAGGTTAGTTACTTGGTGATTAAAGTCCATATCGCCGTCCGCTAAAAATAAATGACATTAGTCAAATTCGTTTGACACAAGCAGTTAGTGATTAAATTAAGTAAAATGTCAAATTTGACAGTGGAAATTCACATCAGCGTTAGCTGACAATAAATGACACATGTCAAATTCATTTGACACAAGCTGTTAGTGATTAAATTAAGTTTAATGTCAAATTTGACGGTCAAAGTCCATATCGCCGTCCGCTAAAAATAAATGACACATGTCAAATTCTTTTGACACAAGCAGTTGGTGATTAAATCACGTTAAATGTCAAATTTGACAGGCGAAATCCACATCAACGTTTGCTAAAAATAAATGACACATGTCAAATTCGTTTGACACAAGCAGTTAATGAATAAATTAAGTTAAATGTCAAATATGACAGTCAAAATCCAAAGTCAGCGTTCGCTAAAAATAAATGACACATGTCAAATTCGTTTGACACAAGCAGTTGATGATTAAATCACGTTAAATGTCAAATTTGACAGTCGAAATCCACATCAACGTTAGCTAACAATAAATGACACTTGTCAAATTTGTTTGACACAATCAGTTGGTGATGAAATCACGTTAAATGTCAAATTTGACGGTAAAAATCCAATTCAGCGTTCGCTAAAAATAAATGACACATGTCAAATTCGTTTGACACAAGCAGTTGATGATTAAATGACGTTAAATGTCAAATTTGACAGTCGAAATCCATATCGGCGTTCGCTAAAAATAAATGACACATGTCAAATTTGTTTGACACAAGCAGCTGGTGATGAAATCACGTTAAATGTCAAATTTGACAGTCAAAATCCAAAGTCAGCGTTCGCTAAAAATAAATGACACATGTCAAATTCGTTTGACACAAGCAGTTGATGATTAAATCACGTTAAATGTCAAATTTGACAGTCGAAATCTACATCAACGTTAGCTAACAATAAATGACACTTGTCAAATTCGTTTGACACAATCAGTTGGTGATCAAATCACTTTAAATGTCAAATTTGACTGTCGAAATCCACATCAACGTTAGCTAAAAATAAATCACACATGTCAAATTCGTTTGACACAAGCAGCTGGTGATAAAATCAAGTTAAATGTCAAATTTGAAGGTCAAAATCCGCTTCAGCGTTCGCTAAAAATAAATGACACAAGTCAAATTCGTTTGACACAAGCAGTTAGTGATTACATTAAGTTATATGTCAAATTTGACAGTCGGAATCCACATCAGCGTTCGCTAAAAATAAATGACACATGTCAAATTCGTTTGACACAAATAGTTACTTAGTGATTAAATCGAGTTAAATGTTAAATTTGACAAATTCTGTCATTCTGTCATTCATTTGACAAGAAGTTAGTTACTTGGGGATTAAATCAAGTAATATGACAAATTTGACGGTCAAAGTCCATATCGCCGTCCGCTAAAAATAAATGACACATGTCAAATTCGTTTGACACAAGCAGTTGGTGATTAAATTAAGTTAAATATCAAATTTGACAGTCAAAATCCACATCAGCGTTGGCTAAAAATAAATGACACATGTCAAATTGGCTTGACACAAGCAGTTGCTGATTAAATCACTTTAAATGTCAAATTTGACTGTCGAAATCCACATCAGCATTCTCTAAAAATAAATGACACATGTCAAATTCGTTTGATACAAGCAGTTGGTGATTAAATCACGTTAAATGTCAAATTTGACGGAAAAAATCCAATTCAGCATTCGCTAAAAGTAAATGACACGTGTCAAATTCGTTTGACACAAGCAGTTGATGATTAAATTAAGTTAAATGTCAAATTTGACAGTCGAAATCCACATCAGCCTTCGCTAAAAATATATGACACAGGAAATTAGTTTGACACAAGCAGTTAGTGATTAAATTAAGTTAAATTTCAAATTTGACAATCAAAATCCACATCAGCGATAGCTAAAAATAAATGACACATGTCAAATTCGTTTGACACAAACAGTTACTTAGTGATTAAAACGAGTTAAATGTTAAATTTGACATCTGTCATATTGTGTCATTTGACATTTGTTGTCAGTTAGGACGGATTAAATCGGGTTAATCAGCGTGCAGTTGTTTTGTGCTTTTGTTTATTAATTGTTCAAAACAACGAAACAACATCCTTGCATTAGTTTTGCTTACAAAAATATACATTAATATCTACATTAATACACAGCATTATCACTCAACTGTCAAAAACTGTCATAATACCGTCATGTCACTGTCACTTGTCAAATTTTATGTAATAACTGTCACTTGTCAAAATCTAATTTATAATTGTCATTTGTCAAAATCTATTGAATAAATGTCACTTGTCAAAATCTATTGAATAACTGTCACTTGTCAAAATCTATTTAATAACTGTCACTTGTCAAAATCAAATTTATAACTGTAATTTGTCAAAATCTATTGAATAAATGTCACTTGTCAAAATATATTTTATAACTGTCATTTGTCAAAATCTAATTAATAACGTCACTTGTCAAAATCTATTTAATAATTGTCATTTGTCAAAATCTATTTTATAACTGTCATTTGTCAAAATCTAATTAATAACAGTCATTTGTCAAAATCTCTTGAATAATTGTCAATTACACAATTTTATTGAATAACTGTCACTTGTCAAAATCATTGTCAACACTGTCATTTGTCAAAATCTCTTAAATAATTGTCAATTGCCAAATTCTATTGTATAACTGTCACTTGTCAAAATCTGTTTAATAACTGTCATTTGTCAAAATCTAATTAATAACTGCCAATTGTCAAAATCTGTTTAATAACTGTCATTTGTCAACATCTAATTAATAACTGTCATTTGTCAAAATCTATTGAATAACTGTCACTTGCCAAAATCTATGGAATAACTGTCACTTGTCAAAATCTATTTAATAACTGTCACTTGTCAAAATCTGTTTAATAACTTCATTTGTCAAAATCTAATTAATAACTGTCATTTGTCAAAATCTATTGAATAACTGTCATTTGTCAAAATCTATTGAATAAACTGTCACTTGCCAAAATCTATTCAACAACTGTCACGTCTCAGAATCTATTTAATAAATGTCATTTGTCAAAATCTAATTAACAACTGTCATTTGTCAAAATCTAATTAATAATTGTCACTTGTCAAAATCTATGTAATAACTGTCACTTGTCAAAATCTATTTAATAACTGTCACTTGTCAAACTCTATTTAAGAACTGTCATTTGTCAAAATCTATTTAATAACTGTCACTTTGTCAAAATCTAAGTGCTGTCACTTATCAAAATCTATTTAAAACATGTCACTTGTCAAATCTTATTTAGTAACTGTCACTTGTCAAGATTTATGTTTAATTAATGTCATTTGTGACGTTTGATTGTCAATTATTTGGTTCCTTTGCAGTGGCGTTCGTGAACGTCGACGCGGTCAGGATTGAAGGTCCTGCCGCAGTGGCGGCAGGCAACCAGCTGACTGAGATGCGACTGCCACATCGCGTCCTCCGTCGAGGCGAAATCTACTTTGCCATCATCTACAAAAACAATTGCCAAATATGACATCTGACACATGTGTCAAATAGCACGACATGGATAATGATGACAGATGATGATTGGTGACAAAATCAATTGACATCTGACGCAAGTGTCAAATAGCACAACTTGGATAGTTATGACAGATGATGATTGGTGCAAAACAATTGCCAAATATGACATCTGCCACATGTGTCAAATAGCACAACATGGATGATGATAAGAGATGATGGATAAGTGAAACTAGACATAGCTTTCAACTTGACACTTTGACAACTGTCAAATCTCACGCTTCCTTTATTGTCACATCGGACGTGTCCTTTAGTTTCAAATCTGTCGTTTGTGTCAAATTTGACTTTTTTTTTACATGACAATGTTTGTGTTGTCAAATTTAACATTTCGAAATTTATTTAATTTGACACCAGCACTATTGTCAAATTGGACTTTTCTGATTTTATTAAACTTAACGTTTAGATTATCACAAAACTTGGCATTGGCCAAATATGACATTTGCTACAAGTGTCAAATAGCACAACTTGGATAATGATGACAGATGATGATTGGTGATAAAAACAATTGCCAAATATGACATCTGCCACATGTGTCAAATGCCACAACATGGATGATGATGAGAGATGATGGACAAGTGTTTAGTGTTTTGTGACATTGCTTTCACCGCCAAACTTGACACTTTGACAACTGTCAAATCTGACGATTCCTTTATTGTCAAATCGGACGTTTCTTTTAGTTTCAAATCGGTCGTTTAATGTGTCAAATTTGACGTTTTTTTTAACATGACAATGTTTGTGTTGTCAAATTTAACATTTCTTACTTTATTTAATTTGACACCACCTCTATTGTCGTTTGACTTTTCTAATTTTATTAAACTTTACGTTTGGATTATCACCAAACTTGGCATTCGTTTCAGCGCCAAACTTGGCATTCGTTGCACTACCAAACTTGGCATTCATTTCACCACCAAACTTGGCATTCGTTAGACAGCCAAACTTGGTATTCGTTTCACTGCCAAACTTGGCATTCGTTTCACAGCCAAATTTGGCATTCGTTTCACCGCCAAACTTGGCATTCGTTCCACAGCCAAACGTGGCATTCGTTTCGCCGCCAAACTTGACAATCTGACAACTGTCAAATCTGACGCTTCCTTTATTGTCAAATCGGACGTTTTTCTTAGTTTCGAATCTGTCGTTTGTGCCAAATTTGACGTTTTTTTTAAACATGACAATGTTTGTGTTGTCAAATTTAGCATTTCTTAATTTATTTAATTTGACACCACCTCTATTGTCAAATTTGCCACATCTAATTTCATTAAACTTAACGTCTGGATTATCACCAAACTTGGCATTCGTTTCACCGGCAAACTTGGCATTCGTTTCACCGCTAAATTTGACAATTTGACAACGGTCAAATCTGAACTTTCCTGTATTATCAAACTTGACACTTCTAATTTTATTAAACTTAACGTTTGGATTCTCACCAAACTTTGCTTTCGTTTCACCGCCAAATTTGACACTTTGACAACTGTCAAATCTGTCGTTTCTTTTAGTGTCAAATCTGAGGCTTGCGCGATTGTTCTTACGTGTGAACTTGATGTCGGGCTTTTGTGGGATGGGTCGTCGCTTCGCCGGCGGCAGTTTGTCGTTCTCGAGCTGCCACTTCTTGAGACACTGGGGCTCGTGGATGTAGATCGAGGTGGGACCGAACAGGCGTCCACACAGGTAGCACGGGAAGGCGGGTGGCGGCTTCTTAACCGCACCCACCTTCTCCACAACCTTAACAGCGGATTCTAAAAAAAACAACATTGTCAGATTTGACATTAACGTTTTCAAATTTGACATTAAATTTAAATTTGTCAATTTTAACATTGCAATGTTTGACGCAATTATGACGGTGTTCAAGTCTATGCGCCAAATTTGACATTCGATTGTATGTCTAGTCTTGTCTGTCTAGTCCAGTCTAGTCTAGTCTAGTCTAGTCTAGTCTAGTCGAGTCTAGTCGAGTCTAGTCGAGTCTAGTCGAGTCCAGTCCGTCCAGTCCGTCCATTTGACAATTTGACATTAAAATTAATGTTTCAATTTTAACATTGCCATATTTTGACGAAATTATGACAATGTTCATATCTGTGTATCAAATTTGTCATTAAATTTAATGTGTCACTTTTAGCATTGCCATATTTGACGCAATTATGACAATGTTCAAATCTTTGTGCCAAATTTGACATTAAATTTAAATGTGTCACTTTTAGCATTCCCATATTTGACGAATTATGACAAATCTGTGTGTCAAATTTGACATAAATTTAAATGTATCAATTTTAACATTGCCATATTTGACGTAATTATGACAACGTTCAAATATGAGTACCAAATTTGGCATTAAATTTAAATTTGCCAATTTTAACATTGCCGTATTTGACGCAATTATGACAATGTTCAAATCTGTGTACCAAATTTGACATAAATTGTAATGTGTCAACTTTGGCATTGCTATATTTGACGCAATTATGATAATGTTTAAATCTGAGTACCAAATTTGGCATTAAATGTAAATGTGCCAATTTTAACATTGCCATATTCGACGCAATAATGGCAAAGTTCAAATCTGTGTACCAAATTTGGCATTAAATTAAAATGTGTCAATTTTAACATTGCCATATTTGACGCAATTATGACAATGTGAGTACCAAATTTGACATAAATTTAACATAAAATTAACATTTAACATAAAATTAACATTGCATATTTGACGCAATTATGGCAAAGTTCAAATCTGTTTACCAAATTTGGCATTAAATTTAAATGTGTCAATTTTAACATTGCCATATTTGACGCAATTATGACAATGTAAGTACCAAATTTGACATAAATTTAAATGTGTCAATTTTAACATTGCCATATTTGACGCAATTATGACAATGTGAGTACCAAATTTGACATAAATTTAAATGTGTCAATATTAACATTGCACATTTGACGCAATTATGGCAAAGTTCAAATCTGTGTAGCAAATTTAGTATTAAATTTAAATGTGTCAAATTTGAATATTACCATATTTGACACAATGTTCAAATCTGTGTATTAAATTTAAATGTTTCAAATTTCACGTTGGATTTATATTTGTCAAATTTGACATTAAATTTCAATGTATAAATTTTATCATATTATGACAGTCTTTTTCCTAAATGTATAACTGTCATATAATGACAGTCTTTTCCCTAAATGTATAAATGTCATATTATGACAGTCTTTTCCCTAAATGTATAAATGTCATATTATGACAGTCTTTTCCCTAAATGTATAAATATGATATTATGACAGTCTTTTCCCTAAATATATAAATGTCATATTTTGACAATCTTTTCCCTAAATGTAAAAATGTGGTATTATGACAGTATTTTCCCTTAATGTATAAATGTCATATTATGACAGTCTTTTCCCTAAATGTATAAATGTCATATAATGACAGTCTTTTCCCTAAATGTATAAATATGATATTATGACAGTCTTTTCCCTAAATATATAAATGTCATATTTTGACAATCTTTTCCCTAAATGTAAAAATGTGGTATTATGACAGTATTTTCCCTTAATGTATAAATGTCATATTATGACAGTCTTTTCCCTAAATGTATAAATGTCATATAATGACAGTCTTTTCCCTAAATGTATAAATATGATATTATGACAGTCTTTTCCCTAAATATATAAATGTCATATTTTGACAATCTTTTCCCTAAATGTAAAAATGTGGTATTATGACAGTATTTTCCCTTAATGTATAAATGTCATATTATGACAGTCTTTTCCCTAAATGTATAAATGTCATATAATGACAGTCTTTTCCCTAAATGTATAAATATGATATTATGACAGTCTTTTCCCTAAATATATAAATGTCATATTTTGACAATCTTTTCCCAAAATGTATAAATGTCTATATTATGACAGTCTTTTCCCTAAAAGTAAAAATGTGGTATTATGACAGTCTTTTCCCTAAATGTATAAATGTCATATTATGACAGTCTTTTCCCTAAATGTATAAATGTCATATTATGACAGTCTTTTCCCTAAATGTATAAATGTCATATTATGACAGTCTTTTCCCTAAATGTATAAATGTCATATTATGACAGTCTTTTCCCTAAATGTATAAATGTCATATTATGACAGTCTTTTCCATAAGTGTATAAATGTCATATTATGACAGTGTTTTCTCTAGTACCTGATTGGCAGTCGACTGCCGTTTGTTTTCGTTTGAGGCACTGGGGTTGGTGGATTCGAATGGACTTCGTGCCGAACAGTTTCCCGCACACGTCGCACTGCACGGTGGTTGGACCAATAGGCGACGACTTCACTAGACTCTCATTGGACGATTTCTACAAAACAAAATAAGTGTCAACTTTGACAATCCTAATTAGCCAAAATTGTTATATTTGTCAAAACTGTCAAAATTTGCCAGTTGACAAAATTAAAACAAAATAAGTGTCAACTTTGACAATCCTAATTAGACAAAATTATTCCATTCGTCAAAACTTTCAAAATAGCTGCTACTTGGCAAAATTAAAACAAAATAACTGTCCACTTTGACAATCCTAATTAGCCGAAATTGTTATATTTGTCAAAACTGTCAAAATAGTTGCTACTTGGCAAAATTAAAAGAAAATAACTGTCAACCTTGACAATGAAATTAGCCAAAATTGTTCCATTTGTCAAAACTGTCAAAATAGTTGCTAGTTGGCAAAGTTAAAACAAAATAATTGTCAACTTTGACAATCCTAATTAGCCAAAATTCTTATATTTGTCAAAACTGTCAAAATAGTTGCCAAAATTGTACCATTTGACAAAACTGTCAAAATTGTTGGTAGTTGGCAAAATTAGAACAAAATAACTGTCAACTTTGACAATCCTAATTAGCCAAAACTGTGCCATTTGTCAAAACTGTCAAACTAGTTGTCAAAATTGACAAT
Source organism: Phosphuga atrata (assembly GCA_944588485.1). Lineage (NCBI taxonomy): Eukaryota > Metazoa > Arthropoda > Insecta > Coleoptera > Silphidae > Phosphuga > Phosphuga atrata. Next base: position 29,969,340 of record OX155906.1, read on the forward strand.
TCCCGCTGTAACTTGTCAATTTTGACAGTTGCAATTAATAATTGTCAAATTTGACATTAAATTTAGATTTAGTTTAAACTGACTAAAGCATAATTGTCAACCTTGACAATCTGTATTATCTCCTCCGTTTGTCAAAACTATCAATTATAGTTGCTAATTAGCAAAATTGAAAAACGTGCCCATTTCAAACAATGTAATCATTATTTGACAGGCGATGTCGCCCAATGTCGAGTTGCTGACTGTCGCTTATATGAAAATCGCTTATAGCCATAATGAGAACGAGCCCATTTAAAACAATGTAATCATTATTTGATAGGCGATGTCGCGTGACGTCGCGTAGCTGACTGTCGCTTATATGAGAGTCAGCCTTTAAATGGGCATGTCGCGTAGCCATAGTGAGAACGTGCCCATTTAAAACAATGTAATCATTATTTGATAGGCGATGTCGCCCGACGTCGCGTAGCTGAGTGTCGCGCATATGGGAATCGACCTTTATTAGTATATATTTCTTCGCTGTACACCATTTCGCATTTCTGACTGATTTCACGCTGTCATAATTTTTGAACGGCTCACCCCAGAGATTTCTAGTTTTCACCAATCGATTCAGCGTCCCAAAATTAGTCGGATAACGTATATAATATTCCCAAGAAAGCTTTATGTTAAGAAATACCATCGACACGGGGAGTCGATACCGCGAAAGCGACGAAATGCGAGAAAATCGATTTTGTCAAAATTGTTATCTTTTGAGTTACAGCAAAATTAAAAAACGTTTCTGAAAGCATTTTTGCTGCTGATTACAGATGTGCAAATTATATTTCGCTAGCTCTTTTCGTTCAATATCGCCTACAAGAATTGAAGAAATTTTTCAGAAATTTCGGCGTTAGAGTAGAGATCCCGGAAAGTCGTGAATCTCCCGCGGAATATCTTTGTGTATTAATAGGAAAATGACCTTCTGAAAACGATGCCGCAATCCGTTTTTGATTATCTGCAACCGTTTCCGAGATATCTACTTAGCAAATCGAGAATCGGGTAAATTTCAATTAGAAATATCTCGACGAATTATTGAATCTTTGCGTACAATTTACACACCGACTTGTTCGTCTTGTCGTATAGTTTCTGTATGCCAAAAATAATTTTGCTGCTTTTTACCGTTTTCATGAAAATCGAAAAAAACTGAAAAAGCACATATTTTTCGAACGAAATGATGGAAAATTTTTGTTGAAAATTTTTTTGGAAATTTTTTTCGTGATTTTTTTCTTGTTGCCCGAAGGCAATCGAAGTGCTAAAAACAGTTTTGCACTTTATTTCGCTCTAATGTTACAAATAAACAGGTTTTATATATTTTTTCGCTGTACACCATCTCGCATTTCCAACTGATATCACGCTGTCATAACTTTTGAACGGCTCACTACAGAGACTTCTAGTCTTCACTAATCGATTCATCGTCTCAAAATTAGTTGGATAACGTATATAATATTCCCAAGGATGCTTTAAGTTAAGAAATACAATCGACACGGGAAGTCTAGACCGCGGAAACGACGAAATGCGAGAAAATCGATTTTGTCAAAATTGTTATTTTTTGAGTTACAGCAAAATTTAAAAACGTTACTCAAAGCATTTTTGCTGCTGATTACAGATATGCAAATTATATTTCGTTAGCTCTTTCCGTTCACTATCGCCTGCAAGAATTGGAGAAATTTTTAAGAAATTTTGGCGCTTAAGTAGAGATCTCGGAAAGTCGTGAATCTCCCGCGGAAAATCTTAGTGTATTAATAGGAAAATGACCTTCTGAAAACGATGCCGCAATCCGTTTTTGATTATCTGCAACCGTTTCCGAGATATCTACTTAGCAAATTGAGAATCTGGTAAATTTCAGTTTGAAATTTCTTGAAGAATTATTGAATCTATCTGGACAATTTACACATCGATTTGTTCGTCTTCTCGTGTAGTTTCTGTGTGCTGAAAATCATTTCGCTGCGTTTTACCGTTCTCGATAAAGTCGAAAAAACCGAAAACGCACATATTTTTCAAACGAAATGATGAAAAATTTTTGGTCAAAATTTTTTTGGATTTTTTTTCATGATTTTTTTTCGGTTACCCGAAGGAAATCGATGTTCTGAAAACGGTTTTGCAGTTTATTTCGCTCTAAAGTTACAAATAAACAAGTTTTATATATTTTCTTGCTGTACACCATCTGGCATTTCCGACTGATTTCACACTGCTATAACTTTTAAACGGCTCATCACAGAGACTTCTAGTCTTCACCAATCGATTCAGTGTCCCAAAATTAGTCGGCAGCCGTATTTAATATTTATAAGGAAGCTTTCAGTTAAGAAATACCAACCACACGGTGAGTCTAGACCGCGAAAACGCCGAAATACGAGAAAATCGATTTTGTCAAAATCTTTATTTTTTGAGTTGCAGCAAAATTTAAAAACGTTTCTTAAAGCATTTTTGCTACTGATTACAGATATGCAAATTATATTTCGCTAGCTCTTTCCGTTCAATATCGCCTACAAGAATTGAAGAAATTTTCCAGAAATTTCGGCGTTAGAGTAGAGATCTCGGAAAGTCTTGAATCTCCCGCGGAAAATCTTAGTGTATTAAAAGGAAAATGACCTTCTGAAAACGATGCCGCAATCCGTTTTTGATTATCTGCAACCGTTTCCGAGATATCTACTTAGCAAATCGAGAATCGGGTAAATTTCGATTTGAAATTTCTTGAAGAATTATTGAATCTTTCTGGACAATTTGCACATCGGTTTATTCGTCTTGTCGCGTAGTTTCTGTGTGCCGAAAATTATTTCGCTGCTTTTTACCGTTCTCGAGAAAATCGAAAAAAATCGAAAAAGCACATATTTTTCGAACGAAATGATGAAAAATTTTTGTTGAAAAATTTTTTGGAAATTTTTTTCGTGATTGTTTTTCGATTAATCGAAGGAAATTGAAGTGCTGAAAACGATTTACCAGTTTATTTCGCTCTAAAGTTACAAATAAACAAGTTTTGTACATTTTTTCGCTGTACACCATCTCGCATTTCCGATTGATTTCACGCTGACATAACTTTTGAACGGCTCACCACAGAGACTTCTAGTCTTCACCAATCGATTCAGCATCCCAAAATTAGCCGTAAAACGTATATAATATTCCTTAGGAAGCTTTCAGTTAAGAAATACCACCGACACGGGGAGTCTAGACCGCGGAAACGACGAAATGCGAGAAAATCGATTTACTCAGAATCGTTATTTTTTTAGTTACAGCAAAATTTAAGAAAGTTTCTGAAAGCACTTTTGCTGCTGATTACAGATATGCAAATTATATTTCGTTAGCTCTTTCCGTTCACTATTGCTTGCAAGAATTGAAGAAATTTTTCAGAAATTTCGGCGTTAGAGTAGAGATCTCGGAAAGTCGTGAATCTCCCGCGGAAAATCTTAGTGTATTAATAGGAAAATGAGCTTCTGAAAACGATTCCGCAATCCGTTTTTGATTATCTGCAACCGTTGCCGAGATATCTACTTAGCAAATCGATAATCGGGTAAATTTCAGTTTGAAACATCTCGACGAATTATTGAATCTTTACGAACAATTTACACACCGACTTGTTCGTCTTGTCGTGTAGTTTCTGTGTGCCAAAAATGATTTCGCTGCTTTTTACCCTTCTCGAAAAAATCGAAAAAATCGAAAAACGAAATGATGAAAAATCTTTGTTGAAAAATTTTTTGGAAATTTTTTTAGTGATTTTTTTTCGGTTACCCGAAGGAAATCGAAGTGCTAAAAACAGTTTTACACTTTATTTCGCTCTAAAGTTACAAATAATATGGTTTTATATTTTTTCGCTGTACACCATCTCGCATTTTCGACTTATTTCACGCTGTCATAACTTTTGAACGGCTTACCGCAGACACTTCTAGTCTTCACCAATCGATTCTTCTTCTTCTTTAATCCATAGCCGGCGCATGGAGAGGTGGTCGACCTCGTAGCCAGTACGCTGCTGTTGGTGCCGCTAGATTCCGTGCTCCATTCACTATACGCTTCCATGCTAATCGATCAGTTGCAACGGTTCTTGCCTCAGCTGTTGTTATTCGCTGGTTTTTTAAATCGTTCTCTACGTGTTTCAACCATGTGGTCTTCGGTGCTGGTTTTTGTGTTCTCCAATCAAGAGGTCGTTTTTTCCATAGGAGTTTGTGCGGTACTCGATTGTCGCCCATCCTACAGATGTGGCCGAACCATCGTAATCGGCGTTTTTGAATTTCCTCAACAATCGGTGTCTGTTGGTCGCACCTTTCTCTGATTGTCTCATTTCGGAGGTGGTTGAGGAGTGAGACGCAGAGAATCTGTCTCAGGCATCGCATTTGGAAGGCTTCGAGCTTGTTAAGGTCTGGTTTGAGTAATGTCCATGTTTCCAATCCATAAAGAAGAATTGGGAGGATCAGCGTCCGGTATAGGCGCATTTTGGTTTTGATGGTAATATTCGTCCGCTTCCATATGCACCACTTGAGTGAAGCAAACGTTGCTGTTGCCTGGCCTATCCGGCTGTGAACTTCGGCTGTCGAAGCTACTTTCTTCTCCACAACCAGTGATCCCAAATATTTGAACTGTGGTACCTGCTCGATTGTGGTTCCATCGAGGTAAACTCTGGCTTCAGATCCATCCGTTGTAAGCACTTTGGTCTTATCCGCATTGATTCTCAGTCCGTATGACTGGGCAATGCGGGAAATGACATACAAGGTGTCTGTTGCTTCGGCATCTGTGTTGGCGAAAACCGCACTGTCATCGGCGAACATCAGATCGGTTAGGAAGTTTTTGTCATCATATCGAACTCCGCGTCGCCCATCAAACGCTTTTCGCATAATCGTGTCGATCACAATGTTAAAAAGGAGCGGCGAGGCCACGTCTCCTTGCCGGACTCCGGTTCGAATCGGGAATTCCTCAGACATGTCGTTTCGGATACGAACATTGCTGGTTGAGCCGTCGTACGATGCTTGAAGAAGTTGAATGATTTTCAGTGGCACGTGTTCGATCTTCAGGGCTTCCCACAAGCTTGTCCAATCGATGCAATCAAAAGCAGATTTGAAATCGATGAAGACGATGATAGTTCGTTTGCCACATCGAATTCTTTCTTCCATTAGCTGACGGAGAGCAAATATCTGATTGATGCATCCTCGATGTGGTCGAAATCCAGCTTGTTCTTCCCGGCTTGTTTGCTCTCGATGTTTCTGTAGTCTTGATTGTATGATTTTCATAAATACTTTGCCGACGATCGAGAGGAGGTTAATACCACGGTAATTCTTGCATTCCCGACTGTCGCCTTTCTTCAAAATAGGCACAACAATCGCTTTCTTCCACACGGATGAAACACAATCTGAATGCCATATATGCACTGTGAGAACGTGAAGTTGATGTAATAAGACGTCTCCCCCGGCTTTGATCATTTCGGCAGTTACTTGATCTCCTCCCGGCGCTTTACCATTTTTCAGGGATTTTATTGCCGTCTTCACCTCTGATTGATTGTTGGTTCAGTATCGGGAAACTGATTTATCGGCTGCTCAATAATCGGCAGTTCGGGTGCTGGACCTACTGGCGGATTGTGGTTGTACAGCTGATGAAAGAATTCTCTCCACCGCTGTAGACGTTCCTGAGGAGAGGTCACGAAAGTTCCATCCAATTTTTTGATATTGTCATTTGTTGATGTTGTTTTGCCACTTAACCGTCGGATTGTCTGGTACAGCGTCCGGTACTCATGCCTTGACGCTGCTTCTTCCATGTCAGCCGCAATGTTATTCCAGTAAGCTTCCCGTTCCAATTTCATTTTCTGTCGAACTTCTTTGTTCAATAGTCGGTATTGTTTGAAATCGACGTGTTTCATTTGCTTCCGCTGGTCGACTAGATTGAGACAGTCGTCCGATATCCATTGCTGCGTCCGTCGGCGGATGGGCGGACACAGCTCCGTTGCACACCCCACAATAGACTCAGAAAGTTGTTTTTCTTCTATGTTGATATCGACTGGTATCGTGAGTGCTGCAAATGTGTTGGATAATGCGATTTGAAATTTTCGGCTGGTTTCAGGGTCTCGCAGACAGGCCCAGTTCCTCTTGGCTGATGGTGGTGCCTTTTTCTTTGCTCTTTGTAATTTCAATTGTAGTTTCACTCGTACAAGATAATGGTCTGATCCACAGTCGGGTCCACGCATCGCACGTACATCTTTGAGCGTCGATCGGAATCTGGGGTTGACCAAAATGTAGTCCAACATCGCCGAATCGTTGCCGGATGGATTTCGCCACGTGAGTTGATGTTTGAGGGGGTGACGAAAGATGCTGTTGCCAATAATCAAGTTGTTTGACGCTGCAAATGATAAGAGGCGTAATCCGTTGTCATTTATTTCCCCGTATCCGAATTTTCCCATCGTTTCTTCCCAACCGGTTCGATCTGCACCCGTATGTGCATTAAAGTCGCCCAAAAGTACGATTAATTCGGTTTGGGGTATTGTATCCAGTGTGTGTTGAAACTGGGCATAAAATTCATCCTTGTTTGTGTCCGGGCTGGTCTCAGTTGGGGCGTAGACGGATACGATATGGGTCTTAATCGTTCCATCAATAGTGATAACCGCCAGACGCTCGGATATCGGTTGGAATGCGATAACACTGGCAGAGGCCCGTCGATCAACCATAAAGCCAACGCCCGCTTCTCGTTTGTCGCCACCAGAATAGAATAGCGTCATCGTCTCGTCGATTGATGGTGGGTCAACCTTCATTGTCCCAGATCCTGTGAGCCGCAGTTCTGATAATGCACAGATCGATATTTTGCATTTCAATAATTCCTTGGCGATAATTTCCTTTTGACCAACGTGATGTCCCGTTCGCACATTCCATGCGGCGATTCGTATTTCTGATTTCGGTGTGATTAACCTGAGTCTTTGGCCAGTAGTCCACTTCTCACCAGCATCCCTGGTTCCCAAAGCTGGCGCATCGGCTGCCCCGGATACGGTAGCATTAATTCGTAAGTGGTTAAGTCGTGTATCCATGCGGTTTCTTGCCTAGTTTCTTCGGTTTCCCGATTCTGGTCGGCGCGGCAGGCCGACCACCCTCCTCCTTTCACACCCTGGGCTTGGGACCAGACGACGGCGGAGACGACGGTGTATTAGGTCGAAAAAGGAGAGAGAGCAAAAAATACGTTTATGTCACTTTGACATTTGCTCTGATCACTATCGCCTACAAGAATTGAAGAAATTTTTCAGAAATTTCGGCACTAGAGTAGAGATCTCGGAAAGTCGTGAATATCCCGCGGAAAATCTTAGTGTATTAAAAGGAAAATGATCTTCTGAAAACGATGGCGCAATCCGTTTTTGATTATCTGCAGCCGTTTCCGAGGCATCTACTTAGCAAATCTAGAATCGGGTAAATTTCGGTTTGAAATATCTCTACGAATTATTGAATCTTACAGGGCAATTTACGCAGACTTGTTCGCCCTGTCGTGTAGTTTCTGTGTGCCAAAAATGATATCGCTGCTTTTTACCGTTCTCGAAAAAATCGAAAAAATCCGAAAAAGGACTTTTGTTGAAAATTTTATTGGAAAAATTTTTCCTGATTTTTTTTTGTAACCCGAAGGAATTCGAAGTGCTGATAACGGTTTTCCAGTTTATTTCGCTCTAAAGTTACAAATAAACAAGTTTTATATATTTTTGCACTGCACACCATCTCGCATTCCCGACTGATTTCAAGCTGTCATAACTTTTGAACGGCTCACCACAGAGACTTCTAGTCTTTACCAATCGATTCAGCGTCTCATTAGTCGTCAAATTAGTCGGATAACGTATATAATATTCCCAAGGAAGCTTTAAGTTAAGAAATACCATCGACACGGGAAGTCTAGACCGCGGAAACGACGAAATGCGAGAAAATCGATTTTGTCAAAATTGTTATTTTTTGAGTTACAGTAAAATTTAAAAACGTTCCTGAAAACATTTTTGCTGCTGATTACAGATATGCAAATTATAATTCGATAGCTCTTTCCGTTCACTATCGCCTGCAAGAATTTTAGAAATTTTTAAGAAATTTTGGCGCTTAAGTAGAGATCTCGGAAAGTCGTGAATATCGCGCGGAAAATCTTAGTGTATTAATAGGAAAATGAGCTTCTGAAAACGATGCCGCTATCTGTTTTTGATTATCTGCAACCGTTGCCGAGATATCTACTTAGCAAATCGATAATCGGGTAAATTTCAGTTTGAAACATCTCGACGAATTATTGAATCTTTGCGAACAATTTACACACCGACTTGTTCGTCTTGTCGTGTAGTTTCTGTGTGCCAAAAATGATTTCGCTGCTTTTTACCCTTCTCGAAAAAATCGAAAAAATCCGAAAAAGGAGTTATTTTTCGAACGAAATGATGGAAAATTTTTGTTGAAAAATTTTTTGGAAATTTTTTACGCGATTGTTTTCCGGTCACCCAAAGGAAATCGAAGTGCTAAAAACGGTTTTGCACTTTATTTCGCTCTAAAGTTACAAATAAACAAGTTTTATATATTTTTTCGCTGTACACCATCTTGCATTTCCGACTGATTTCACGCTGTCATAACTTTGGAACGGCTCACCACAGAGACTTTTAGTCTTCACCAATCGATTCAGCGTCCCAAAATTAGTCCGAAAACGTATATAATATTCTCTAGGAAGCTTTCAGTTAAGAAATACCATCGACACGGGGAGTCTAGCCCGCGGAAACGACGAAGTGCGAGAAAATCGATTTTGTCAATATCGTTATTTTTTGAGTTACAGCAAAATTTAAAAACGTTTCTGAAATCATTTTTGCTGCTGATTCCAGATATGCAAATTATATTTCGCTAGCTCCTTCCGTTCACTATCGCCTGCAAGAATTTAAGAAATTTCGGCGTTAGAGTAGAGATCTCGGAAAGTCGTGAATCTCCCGCGGAAAATCTTAGTGTATTAACAGGAAAACGACCTTCTGAAAACGATGCCGCAATCCGTTTTTGATTATCTGCAACTGTTTCCGAGATATCTACTAAGCTAATCGAGAATTGAGTAAATTTCAGTTTGAAATTTCTTGAAGAATGATTGAATCTTTCTGGATAATTTACACATTGATTTTTTCGTCTTGTCGTGTAGTTTCTGTGTGCCGAAAATGATTTCGCTGCTTTTTACTGTTCTCGAGAAAATCGAAAGAAACCGAAAAAGCACATATTTTTCGAACGAAATGATGGAAAATTTTTGTTTGGCGAAAATTTCTTTGGAAATTTTCTTTGTGATTTTTTTTTGGTTACCCGAAGGAAATCGAAGTGCTAAAAACGGTTTTGCACTTTATTGCGCTCTAAAGTTATAAATAAACAAGTTTTATATATTTTTTCGCTGTACACTATCTCGCATTTCCGACTGATTTTACGCTGTCATAACTTTTGAACGGCTCACCACAGAGACTTCTAGTCTTCACCAATCGATTCAGCGTCTCAAAATTAGTCGGAACACATATATAATATTCCCTAGGAAGCTTTCAGTTAAGAAATACCATCGACATCTTGTCATTTTGTCAAAACTGTCATTTATAGTTCAAGGGCGTACCCAGCGTGTGGCAGGGGGCGGGGGGCGGCTGCCAGAAAAATGACGCACAGAAATACCTATAACATTATTAAAACCTCAACCTGATGTCTTCGGGTGCAAAGAGCACGGCGAAGCAGTTTTGAAATTGTAATTCATTTGTCATTTCATAATCCTCGAAACAAATATGAGCTGCCCCCCAGTTCATATCCTGGGTACGCCCTTGTTATAGTTGCTACTTAGCAACATCGAAAATTCTCATTGTAAGCTGTCAAAATTGACAGTTTATTGAATTTTTCGTATGCTAAATTTGTCAAATCTGACTTAATTCTGCTGTCTGTCAAATCTGACATAAGTATGCTAAATCTGACAAAAGTATACTAACTCTGTAACATCTGACATAAGTATGTTACACCTGTCAAGTAGGGCATTCAAAAAACCGATGAAATTTCAAAAACCGGTTTTCGGTTTTTCGTAAAGTAAAAAACCGGTTAACCGGTTAAAACCAGGTTTTAAGTACAAAAATAAATACACTGCTGCTGTAAACCAAATAAAATAAATATTTATTCATTTGGCGAAATGTAGATATATATTTATTTATCAAAGTACGAAACTAGACTAAAATGTAAGAATGGAGTACAAGTATTTATATTTCTTTAGGATCAAGATTATGCGCACTCTAAATCTGTGAACCTTTATTTCACTACATATTTACTGCTCTTACATTTTTTACCGAATTCTTTTACCGAATACGTGCGTAAATCGTTGTCGCGTATCTCTCTCTCTCTCTCCTAGTTCCTGTTTCCCCCAGTGGGGCATAGGGCTTCTACCAATTGTCGCCATCTAACTCTATTTCGAGCCACGACCTTCAACTCATTCCACAATTTGCCGGTGGAGGTGATTTCGGCTTCAATTGTGCGTCGCCATGTTGTTTTTGGGCCTTCCTCTCTTTCGCTTACTGCCTTGGGGATGCCAGTCCAATGGTTGTTTTGCAATGTTTTGTGGATTAGGGTGTGTCCAATCCAGTTCCACTTTCTTCTCTTTATTTCAACGTCTACTGGAAGCTGGTTTGTAGAACGAAGCAGATCGTGGTTCGATATCACTTCAGGCCATCGGATTCTAAGGATCCAGTTTGCGAAAACTTGCAGTTTGTTTGTGCTGCTTTTAGTTACTTTCCACGTCTGACTGCCGTAGAACAGGATGGACTTGACGTTACTATTATATAGTTTGAGTTTCGTTTTACGGGAAAGTATTGAAGAGCTCCACACGTTATTCAGTTGGGCGAACGCTCCCTTCGCTTTGTTGATTCTTCTGGCGACGTCTAGGTCGGCCCCTCCATCCACTGCTATGATGCTGCCCAAGTAGTAGAACTGTTCGCATCTTTTTACTGTTACACCGTTTACTTGTATGTCCCTGCTAGTGGTAGCGCCAATCCGCATATCCTCTGTTTTTTTTGTGTGTTTATGTGCAGGCCTATCTTTTCAGCTTCTTGTTGTAGCTTAGCTGTTTTGTCCATCATGTCGGTGAGTGTATGGACGTGAGGCAGATATCATCGGCGTAGTCGAGATCTTTTAGCCTGCTTGATAGTCCCCATCGTATTCCTCGAGGCTGTTGTCGCGTATGTTTTGTCTCAAAAAAATGTCTAAACTAGGAGACAGTGCTGGATTTACCAGCAGGCTGAGTAGGCTGGAGCCTAGAGCGGCAAATTTGGGGCCAACATTTTTTGGTCGTACAGAAATTAAAAAGATACATTTTAAAAATCTAAATTCCACTATCTAAAAGATTCATTTTTATATACCTTAATGTAAATGTTATTAGGTCCACACAAACGATTCAACATGTAATATGTTTCACCGCGTATTGTTAAATTATATTTTTCTACAATTTTCCTAGTAGTGGTTGGTCCGAAGCAGGATCGACGGTTCCGAACAGCGTAGTGGCATTGAGTCTGAGAGAGACAGATATAGAGTGGCGATACAAACGAAAAAGCCGCCGAAAAGAAAAGCCGCCTCTGTTGATTGAGTCAGTCATGCATTGTTAAAAAGTTGCTAAAAAACATCGTGTGATTAATGGACGACCCCTTACGTTTTATTTTAGTACAAATAATCTACAATATAATACTTCATGAATAAACATAGTATAAACCAAAATAAAATTATTTTCCACTTGAAGAAAAAAATAAAATAAATCGGTTTCTCGGAAAAAAAAACGGATTTACGGTTTCGTAAATTGTAACAGAAAACCCGGTTAACCGAGTTCGGTTTTAACCGGTATGGATGCCCTACTGTCAAGTCTGATACAATTCTGCTCAATCTATCAAATCTGACATAAGAATGCTAAATTTGTCAAATCTGACATAATTCTGCTAAGTCTGTCAAACCTGACATAACATTGCAGAATCAGTCAAATTTGACACCAGTATACTAAATTTGTCACATCTGACATAAGTATACTACATGTGTAAAATTAATTGTCAAATTTGACATAACTGTTAGGGGCTGTTAGAACTTTAGTTAGAACATAACTGTTAGAACCTAGTTTTAGGTAGTTTAAACTAACTAGCGCATATTAAACTTGACAAGGATGCTCTTTTTTTTTTCTAGTAAAACTATTTGTGACGTTCGTAGTTATTTTTTTTATATTGTTTCGAGTGGAGTTTGACAAGATAAGGGGCAATCTGGAAGCAAACACAGATCGCAGCCAGAAAGAAATGCAAACAAGGCGATAGATTAGGAGCGCGAGCAATTAAAAAAAAAACAAGTGAACTAACAATAATAGATTTGTATTGAAGGTTTTTTTTAAGAAAAAAAAAAGTTCGAAACTCAAATATTTACACGCCAACCGCGTCTACACTCGATCACATAAACTTACTCAAACAATAAGACAGATTTGTTATAGAAATATTGAAAGCAATGTTTGCCTATTTGACAGAAATATTTTACTTATTTAATTGTCAAATCTGACATATCTATGCTAAATATGACATAAGTATGCTAAATTTGTAAAATCTGACATTATAATGCTAAATTTGTCAAAATCTGACATACTTCTGATAAGTCTGTGAAATCTGACATAAGTATGCTAAATTTGTCAAATTTGACATTAGTATGCTAAATTTATCAAATCTGACATAATTCTGCTAAGTCTGTCAAATCTGAAATAAGTATGCTGAATTTGTCAATCTGACTTAATTCTGCTAAGTCTGTCAAATCTGACATAAGTATGCTAAATTAGCCAAATTTGACATCAGTATACTAAATTTGTCACATCTGAAAAAAGTATGTTACACCTGTCAAGTCTGATATAATGCTGCTCAATCTATCAAATCTGACATAAGTAAGCTATATTTGTCAAATCTGACATTAGTATGCTAAATTTATCAAATCTGACATAATTCTGCCAAGTCTGTCAAATCTGACAAAGGTATGCTAAATTTGACAATCTGACTTAAGTCTGCTAAATCTGTCAAATCTGACATAAGTTGCTAAATTAGCCAAATTTGACATCAGTATACTAAATTTGTCACATCTGACATAATTATGTTACACCTGTCAAGTCTGATATAATACTGCTCAAACTATCAAATCTGACATAAGTAAGCTGAATTTGTCAAATCTGACATTAGTATGCTAAATTTATCAAATCTGACATAATTCTCCTGTTTGTCAAATCTGACAAAAGTATGCTAAATTTGTCAATCTGACTTAATTCTGACAAGTCTGTCAAACCTGACATAAGTATGCTAAATTTGTTAATCTCACTTAATTCTGCTAAGTCTGTCAAATCTGACATAAGTATGCTAAATTAGCCAAATTTGACATCAGTATACTAAATTTGTGACATCTGACATAAGTATGTTACACCTGTCAAGTCTGATATAATGCTGCTCAAAATATCAAATCTGACATAAGTCAGCTAATTTTGTCAAATCTGACATTAGTATGCCAAATTTATGAAATCTGACATAATTCTGCCAAGTCTGTCAAATCTGACATAAGTGTGCTAAATTTGTCAATCTGACTTAATTCTGACAAGTCTGTCAAACCTGACATAAGTATGCTAAATTTGTTAATCTGACTTAATTCTGCTAAGTCTGTCAAATCTGACATAAGTATGCTAAATTAGCCAAATTAGACATCAGTATTCTAAATTTGTCGCATCTGACATAAGTATGTTACACCTGTCAAGTCTGATATAATGCTGCTCAATATATCAAATCTGACATAAGTCAGCTAATTTTGTCAAATCTGACATTAGTATGCTAAATTTATGAAATCTGACATAATTCTGCCAAGTCTGTCAAACCTGACATAAGTGTGCTAAATTTGTCAATCTGACTTAATTCTGACAAGTCTGTCAAACCTGACATAAGTATGCAACATTTGTCAATCTGACTTATTTCTGATAAGTCTGTCAAATCTGACATAAGTATGCTAAATCAGCCAAATTTGACATAAGTATACTAAATTTGTGACATCTGACATAAGTATGTTACACCTGTCAAGTCTGATATAATGCTGTTCAATATATCAAATCTGACATAAGTCAGCTAATTTTGTCAAATCCGACATTAGTATGCTAAATTTATGAAATCTGACATAATTCTGCCAAGTCTGTCAAATCTGACATAAGTGTGCTAAATTTGTCAATCTGACTTAATTCTGACAAGTCTGTCAAACCTGACATAAGTATGCAACATTTGTCAATCTGACTTATTTCTGATAAGTCTGTCAAATCTGACATAAGTATGCTAAATCAGCCAAATTTGACATAAATATACTAAATTTGTGACATCTGACATAAGTATGTTTCACCTGTCAAGTCTGATATAATGCTGCTCAATATATCAAATCTGACATAAGTCAGATAATTTTGTCAAATCTGACATTAGTATGCTAAATTTATGAAATCTGACATAATTCTGCCAAGTCTGTCAAATCTGACATAAGTATGCTAAATTTATGAAATCTGACATAATTCTGCCAAGTCTGTCAAAACTGACATAAGTGTGTTAAATTTGTCAATCTGACTTAATTCTGACAAGTCTGTCAAACCTGACATAAGTATGCAACATTTGTCAATCTGATTTATTTCTGCTAAGTCTGTCAAATCTGACATAAGTATGCTAAATTAGCCAAATTTGACATCAGTATACTAAATTTGTCACATCTGACATAAGTATGTTACACCTGTCAAGTCTGATATAATGCTGCTCAATATATCAAATCTGACATAAGTCAACTAATTTTGTCAAATCCGACATTAGTATGCTAAATTTATGAAATCTGACATAATTCTGCCAAGTCTGTCAAATCTGACATAAGTGTGCTAAATTTGTCAATCTGACTTAATTCTGCCAAGTCTGTCAAATCTGACATAAGTATGCTACATTTGTCAATCTGACTTATTTCTGCTAAGTCTGTCAAATCTGACATAAGTATGCTAAATTAGCCAAATTTGACATCAGTATACTAAATTTGTCACATCTGACATAAGTATGTTACACCTGTCAAGTCTGATATAATGCTGCTCAAAATATCAAATCTGACTTAAGTCAGCTAATTTTGTCAAATCTGACATTAGTATGCTAAATTTATGAAATCTGACATAATTCTGCCAAGTCTGTCAAATCTGACATAAGTGTGCTAAATTTGTCAATCTGATTTAATTCTGACAAGTCTGTCAAACCTAACATAAGTATGCAACTTTTGTCAATCTGGCTTATTTCTGCTGTCTGTCAAATCTGACATAAGTATGCTAAATTTGTCAAATCTGACATAAGTATCCCAAATCAGTCAAATTTGACATAAGCATACTAAATATGTCACATCTGACATAAGTATGCTAAATTTGTCGCATCTAACATAATTCGAATAAGTCTGTCAAATATGACATAAATATGCTAAATTTGTCAAATCTGACTTAAGTATGCTAAATCAGTCAAATTTGACATAAGTATACTAAATCTGTCACATCTGACATAAGTATGCCACATCTGTCAAATCTAACATAATTCAGATAAATCTGTCAAATCTGACATTAGCATGCTAAATCTGTCATAAGTATAGCAAATCTGTCAAATTTGACATAAGCTTTGGATAAAATTCATGTCAAATGTTTAAGCTATACGCTGTCAAACGCTCGTGTCAAAGTACTTGCGTTGTCAAAGCTGTGTCAAACCTTGTATTGCTTCCTCGGATTGTTTTACTAAGACTTAGACTGGAAGCCGCCTGCGGGACTTAAGCGCCTCGCGAAACAATTGAAGAATTAGCCGAAACTAAAGCCCTGCTCAAATATTTATGGACGTGTAGTGTGTACACTTAATACTAATTGTCATATCATCGTCTAGTGATAAGTGTACAAACACACGCACCGCGTTTTCATTTGTTTCGCTCCCTTCGACGTCTTATTGAGATTATAGACGACAATCGAACCACACGCGACCACTCAGCCTACATACTATGGATTACTATTCCTAGTCTTACTCTACACATTAATACCGCATACCCCACGTCCCTTCAGATACTGAGGTACGTACTTAGATTAGGTTTTAACATAACTTTATTCTAGTCTTATCTAGTATAGATTGTCTACGCTGTCTAGGCTGTCTAAGCTGCCTAGTCTGTCGAATCTACTAGACAGACTAGGCAGACTAGACAGCCTAGACAGCTTAGGCAGAATAGACAGACTAGACGGCTTAGACAGTCTAGATAGACTAGACAGCCTATACAGCTTATATAGGCTAGACCGCCTAGACAGCTTAGACAGCCCAGACATCCCATGCAACCTAGACAGTCTACAAAGCCTATGTAACCTAGACAGCTTAGACAGTCTAGACAGACTAGGCAGACTAGACAGACTAGACAGACTAGACAGGTTAGACAGATTAGACGGCCTAGACAGCCTAGACAGCCTAGACAGACTAGACAGCCTAGACAGTTTTAGACGGCTTAGACAGCCTAGACAGCTTAGCCAGCCTAGACAGCTTAGACAGCCTAGACAGCTTAGACAGACTAGAGAGACTAGACAGCCTAGAGAGCCTTAAACGCCTTAGAAAGCACTAGGCTGTCTAAGATTTCTAGGCTGTATAGGCTCTCTAAGCTGTCTGGACTGTCTAAGCTACCTAGGCTGTCTAAGCTGTCTAGGCTGTCTAGTGTGCCTGAGCTGTATAGGCTGCCTAGTCTATCTAGGCTGTCTAAGCCATCTAACCTATCTAAGCTGTCTAGGCTGTCTAGTCTGCTTAGTCTATCTAATCTCTCTAGTCTGTCTAAGCTGTCTAGGGTGTCTAGGCTGTCTAAACTGTCTAAGCTGTCTAAGCCGTCTAGGCTGTCTAGTCTGTCTAGTCTACTAGACAGACTGGGCAGACTAGACAGACTAGACAGACTAGACAGACTAGACAGACTAGACAGACTAGACAGACTAGACAGACTAGACAGACTAGACAGACTAGACAGACTAGACAGACTAGACAGACTAGACAGACTAGACAGTTTTAGACGGCTTAGACAGCCTAGACAGCTTAGCCAGCCTAGACAGCTTAGACAGCCTAGACAGCTTAGACAGACTAGAGAGACTAGACAGCCTAGAGAGCCTTAAACACCTTAGAAAGCACTAGGCTGTCTAAGATTTCTAGGCTGTATAGGCTCTCTAAGCTGTCTGGACTGTCTAAGCTATCTAGGCTGTCTAAGCTGTCTAGGCTGTCTAGTGTGCCTGAGCTGTATAGGCTGCCTAGTCTATCTAGGCTGTCTAAGCCATCTAACCTATCTAAGCTGTCTAGGCTGTCTAGTCTGCTTAGTCTATCTAATCTCTCTAGTCTGTCTAAGCTGTCTAGGATGTCTAGGCTGTCTAAACTGTCTAAGCTGTCTAAGCCGTCTAGGCTGTCTAGTCTGTCTAGTCTACTAGACAGACTGGGCAGACTAGACAGACTAGACAGACTAGACAGCCTACACAGCCTAGACAGCTTAGACAGACTAGACGGCTTAGACAGTCTAGATAGATTAGACAGCCTAGACAGTCTATAGAGCTTAGACAGGCTAGATAACCTAGGCAGTTCAGAAAGCCCAGACAGCCTAGACAGACTAGACAGCCTATGTAACATAGACAGCTTAGACAGTCTAGACAGACTCGACAGCCTACACAGCTTAGACCGACTGGACAGACTAGACTACCTAGACAGGCTGTCTTGTCCATAGGCTGGCTAAGCCGTCTAGTCTATCTAAGCTGTCTAGACTGTCTAGTCTGCCTAGTCTCTGTAGTCTGTCTAGGCTGTCTATGCTGTCTCAACTGTCTAGGCTGTATAAGCCGCCTAAGGCTGTCTAGGCTATCTAGTCTGCCTTAGTCTCTCTAGTCTGTTTAAGCTGTCTAGGCTGTCTAGTCTGTCTAAGCTGTCTAGACTGACTACGCTGTCTCGTTTGTCTAGTCTCTCTAGACTGTCTAGGTTACATAGACTGTCTAGTCTGTCTAGGCTGCCAGGGTTGTTTGGGCTGTCTAAGCGGTCTAGGCTGTCTAGGCTGTCTAAACTGTATAGACTGTCTAGGCTGTCTTGTCCATAGGCTGGCTAAGCCGTCTAGTCTATCTAAGCTGTCTAGATTGTCTAGTCTGCCTAGTCTCTGTAGTCTGTCTAGGCTGTCTATGCTGTCTCAACTGTCTAGGCTGTATAAGCCGCCTAAGGCTGTCTAGGCTATCTAGTCTGCCTTAGTCTCTCTAGTCTGTTTAAGCTGTCTAGGCTATCTAGTCTGTCTAAGCTGTCTAGACTGACTAGGCTGTCTCGTTTGTCTAGTCTCTCTAGACTGTCTAGGTTACATAGACTGTCTAGTCTGTCTAGGCTGCCAGGGTTGTTTGGGCTGTCTAAGCGGTCTAGGCTGTCTAGGCTGTCTAAACTGTATAGACTGTGTAGGCTGTCTTGTCCATAGGCTGGCTAAGCCGTCTAGTCTATCTAAGCTGTCTAGACTGTGTAGTCTGCCTAGTCTCTGTAGTCTGTCTAGGCTGTCTATGCTGTATAAGCCGCCTAAGGCTGTCTAGGCTATCTAGTCTGCCTTAGTCTCTCTAGTCTGTTTAAGCTGTCTAGGCTGTCTAGTCTGTCTAAGCTGTCTAGACTGACTAGGCTGTCTCGTTTGTCTAGTCTCTCTAGACTGTCTAGGTTACATAGACTGTCTAGTCTGTCTAGGCTGCCAGGGTTGTTTGGGCTGTCTAAGCGGTCTAGGCTGTCTAGGTTGTCTAAACTGTATAGACTGTGTAGGCTGTCTTGTCCATAGGCTGGCTAAGCCGTCTAGTCTATCTAAGCTGTCTAGACTGTCTAGTCTGCCTAGTCTCTGTAGTCTGTCTAGGCTGTCTCAACTGTCTAGGCTGTATAAGCCGCCTAAGGCTGTCTAGGCTATCTAGTCTGCCTTAATCTCTCTAGTCCGTTTAAGCTGTCTAG
This sequence comes from Phosphuga atrata, assembly GCA_944588485.1. Classification (NCBI taxonomy): domain Eukaryota; kingdom Metazoa; phylum Arthropoda; class Insecta; order Coleoptera; family Silphidae; genus Phosphuga; species Phosphuga atrata. The sequence continues at coordinate 29,988,301 of OX155906.1, forward strand.
GCTGTCTAGTCTGTCTAAGCTGTCTAGACTGACTAGGCTGTCTTGTTTGTCTAGTCTCTCTAGACTGTCTAAGATGTCTAGGTTACATAGACTGTCTAGCCTGTCTAGGTTGCCAGGGTTGTTTGGGCTGACTAAGCGGTCTAGGCTGTCTAGGCTGTCTAAGCTGTATACACTGTCCAGGCTGTCTAATCTATCTAGACTGTCTAATCCGTCTAGTCTGTCTAAGCTGTCTAGTCTGTCTAAACTGTCTAGGCTGCCTAATCTATCTAGGCTGTCTAGTTTGTCTAAGCTGTCTAGTCTGTCTAAACTGTCTAAGCCATCTAAACTGTCTAGGCTTCTAGTCGGTCTAGGCTGTCTAGTCTGTCTAGACTGTATGGGCTGTCTAGGCTGTCTAGTCTGTCTAAGCTGTCTAAGCTCTCTAGACTGTCCACTCTGTCCAGTCTGTCTAGTCTGTCCAATCTGACCAGTCTGTCCAGTCTGTCCAATCTATCCAGTCTGTCCAGTCTGCCCAGTCTGTCCAGTCTGTCCAGTATGTACAATCTGACCAGTCTGTCCAGTCTGTCCAATCTGTCCAGTCTATCCAATCTGTCCAGTCCGTCCAGTCTATCTAGTCTGTCTAGTCAAGACTCCAGTGAAATCTTGTCTTGTCTTATCTAGTTTTAGCAATCGAGCAAAAGATGTCACTGGAGAAGTCGAAGAGTATAGAGGCGGAGCTCCAGGTGGCCTCGGGTCTCGTGGACCAACCCCCGGTCGAGAAACAGTTGACCTTCTGCCAGAAAACCAAGTTGATCTTCACGAACATCTCCGTGGAGCCGCTGATGATCTGTTACACGCTGCCGAGCGTGATGGCGAGCCTGGCGACGCAGAACCTGAACCTGGAGAAGGCGTGCCGGGTGAACCTGGGCTTCAACGAGACGGTGTGCGACGGGCTGAGCGCACGCAACGGCAGCCTGTACGGCGCGGAGGAGGAGGTGGCCGTGCAGAAGCTGGTCGCGACGGCGATGGTCTTCAAGAACGTGATCCAGAGCCTGTTCCCGTCGATGCTGCTGATGTTCCTGGGCAGCTGGAGCGACCGGCACAGCCGCCGCAAGCCGTGCATCATCCTGCCGATCACCGGCGAGATCGTCACCGTCACCGGCTTCCTGATCTGCACGTACTTCTTCTACGAGCTCCCGCTCGAGTTCGTCATCCTGACCGAGGCGGTGCCCCCCGCGCTCACCGGCGGCTGGTTCACCATGTCCATGGGCGTCTTCTCCTACATCTCCAACGTCTCCTCGCTGGCCACGCGCACGCTCCGCATCGGCGCCGTCAACATCTTCTCCAGCGTCAGCGTCACCGTCGGCATCGCCCTCTCCGGCGTCCTCTACAAACACATCGGCTTCTACGGCGTCTTCTCCCTCGCCTTCACCATGTATCTCATCGGCTTACTCTACGGCACTTTCGGCGTCAAAGAGTGTCCCAAAATCAGCGACGAAGACGTCGCGCTGCAGAAAAAAAGCTTCCTCAGCGATTTCTTCGACATGGAGCACTTCAGGGACACCCTACGCGTCGCCTTCAAAGAAGGCGAACGAAACAGGAAACGTAGGATCTGCACCATCATGGTCCTCGTCATGGTCATCATCGGACCCATGCACGGTTCGTATAAATTGAACCAGAACTAAATTAAGGTCGATTCCAATATGCGCGACACTACGCGACGTCGTGCTACATCGCCTGTCAAATAATGAGTACATTGTTTTAAATGGGCAAAGTGAGAACGTGGACCTTTAAAACAATGCAATCGTTATTTGACAGATGATGTCGCGTGACGTCGCGTAGCTGAGTGTCGCTTATTTGAGAATCGGCCTTTAAATGGGCACGTCGCGTAGCTGTTGCGTAGCCATAGTGAGAACGTGCCCATTTAAAATAATGTAATCGTTATTTGACAGGTGATGTCGCGTAACGTCGCGTAGCTGCGTGTCGCGTATATGAGAATCGGCTTTTAATGGGCACGTCGCGTAGCCATAGTGAGAAAGTGCCCATTTAAAACAATGTAATCATTATTTTACAGGCGATGTCGCGTGACGTCGCGTAGCTGAGTGTCGCGTATATAAGAATCGGCCTTTAGACTATAAAAGACTAATTAATAAAAGAATTTGGTGAAGCGCCCTTTTAAAGGTCGATTCTCATATAAGCGACACTCATCTACGCGACGTCACGCGGCATCGCATGTAAAATAATGATTACCATTGTTTTAAATGGGCATTTTGTCACTATGGCTACGCGACGTGTCCATTTAAAACAATGTAATCATTATTTTACAGGCGATGTCGCGTGGCGTCGCGTAGCTGAGTGTCGCGTACTTGAGAATCGACCTTTAATGGGCACGTCGCGTAGCCATAGTGAGAACGTGCCCATTTAAAACAATGTAATCATTATTTGACAGGCGATGTCGCGTGATGTCGCGTAGCGGAATGTCGCTTAGCGGAATGTCGCGTAGCAAAATGTCGCGAATATGAGAATCGGCCTTTATTGGGCACGTCGCGTAGCTGTTGCGTAGCCATAGTGAGAACGTGCCCATTTAAAACAATGTAATTATTATTTGACAGGCGATGTCGCGTGAAGTCGCATAGCTGAGTGTTGCTTATATGAGAATCCTTTAATGGGCACGTCGCGTAGCTATAGTGAGAACGTGCCCCTTTAAAAGAATGCAATCATAATTTGACAGGCGATGTCGCGTGACGTCGCGTAGCTGAGTGTCGTGTATATAAGAATCGGCCTTTAATGAGCACGTCGCGTAGCTGTCGCGTAGACATAGAGAGAACGTGCACATTTAAAACAATGTAATTATTATTTGACAGGCGATGTCGCGTGACGTCGCGTAGCTGAATGTCGCGTATATGAGAATCAGCCTTTAGACTATAGAAGACTATGTTTAGATTCAATTTGGTGACGTGCCCATTAAAAGGCAGATTCTCATATAAGCGACATTCAGCTACGCGACGTCACGCGACATCGCCTGTGAAATATTGATTACGATTGTTTTAAATGGGCATTTTCTCACTATGGCGACTACGCGACGTGCCCATTTAAAACAATGTAATCATTATTTGACAGATGTCGCGTGACGTCGCGTAGCTGAGTGTCGCTTATATGAGAATCGGCCTTTAAATGAGCACGTCACGTAGCTGTCGCATAGCCATAGTGAGAACGTGCCCATTTAAAACAATGTAATTATTATTTGACAGGCGATGTCGCGTGAAGTCGCGTAGCTGAGTGTTGCTTATACGAGAATCCTTTAATGGGCACGTCGCGTAGCTATAGTGAGAACGTGCCCCTTTAAAAGAATGCAATCATTATTTGACAGGCGATGTCGCGTGACGTCGCGTAGCTGAGTGTCGTGTATATAAGAATCGGCCTTTAATGAGCACGTCGCGTAGCTGTCGCGTAGACATAGAGAGAACGTGCACATTTAAAACAATGTAATTATTATTTGACAGGCGATGTCGCGTGACGTCGCGTAGCTGAATGTCGCGTATATGAGAATCAGCCTTTAGACTATAGAAGACTATGTTTAGATTCAATTTGGTGACGTGCCCATTAAAAGGCAGATTCTCATATAAGCGACACTCAGCTACGCGACGTCACGCGACATCGCCTGTGAAATATTGATTACGATTAAATATTGATATATTGATTACGATTGTTTTAAATGGGCATTTTTTCACTATGGCGACTACGCGACGTGCCCATTTAAAACAATGTAATCATTATTTGACAGGAGATGTCGCGTGACGTCGCGTAGCTGAGTGTCGCTTATATGAGAATCGGCCTTTAAATGAGCACGTCACGTAGCTGTCGCGTAGCCATAGTGAGAACGTGCCCATTTAAAACAATGTAATCATTTTTTGAGAGGCGATGTCGCGTGACGTCGCGTCGTGTCGCGTATATGAGAATCGGCCTTTAATGGACACGTCGCGTAGCCATAGTTAGAACGTGTCCATTTAAAACAATGTAATCATTATTTGACAGGCGATGTCGCGTGACGTCGCGTCGTGTCGCGTATATGAGAATCGGCCTTTAGACTACAGAAGACTATGTTTAGATTCAATTTAGTAATAAAACAGAGACAACAAGATTTGACTAGCTATACTAGAAGACTAGACTAAGCCTGCTAGACTAAATAATAGCCTGGATAATTGTTGAGATTTCTGTTTGTGTGTTTTGTTCAATTGACACAGTTAACTAATTGAGGTAGCGCGCATAAAGCAAATATTTGAGCGAGTAAAACTTGAATAAAAAAGACAACGATAATCTCGGCTCGAGTGTTTTTGTTTGCCAGATTTGGTGATCCGCGAGGGTCGTAAATCAGCGCCAAATCCGCAGATTAACTAATAAATAAACTAATCACTGTTTGTCGACGTTTTTTAAATTTCGCAAAAAAAAATCACAAAAATTTACAAATATCGCAAAAATTTGTAAATATCGCAAAAAATCGCAAATTATTTCGACAAATTCGCAAAGTAGATAAAAGTACCTCTCATTTGATGTGCTCTACACGGACGTAGTCTTAATATTAAGCTGACTAGACGACGAAAACGAAAATTTGGACTCAAAATATTAAGCACACAGAAACTTAAATATCGCGAAAAGTTTTGAAATTTTCGCGAAATTCTTTGCAAATTTATAAAGCGGATAGATCTAGGTTTCATTAGCCGAAGACTACATGCAGCTAGTCTTAGCATTAACCGAGTTATTAAGGTTTAAGTGAAGCGATGTTTGAAGGTCAAGCCAAGGTTAAGAATCCGCCCCTCACAAAAAGTCAAATAACTCAAAAACTAGCAAACTTTTCGCAGATTCGTTTGGATATTTGTGTAGTGGACATATTAAGGCTTCAAGTTTAAAGTCGCACAGAAACTTACATATCGCGAAAAGTCTTGAAATTCTCGCAAAATACTTTGCAAATTTATAAACTAGATAGATCTAGGTTTCATTAGCCGAAGTTTACATGCAATTAGTCTTAGTATTAACTGAGTTATTAAGGTTTAAGTGAAGCGATGTTTGAAGGTCAAGCCAAGGTTAAAAATCCGCCTCTCACAAAAAATCAAATATCTCAAAAACTAGCAAACTTTTCGCAGATTCGTTTGGATATTCGTGTAGTGGACATATTAAGGCTTCAAGTTTTAAGTCGCACAGAAACTTAAATATCGCGAAAAGTCTTGAAATTCTCGCAAAATACTTTGCAAATTTATAAACTAGATAGATCTAGGTTTCATTAGCCGAAGACTACATGCAGCTAGTCTTAGTATTAACTGAGTTATTGAGGTTTAAGTTTTGAAGGTCAATTCAAGGTTAAAAATCCGCCCCTCACAAAAAGTCAAATAACTCAAAAACTAGCAAACTTTTCGCAGATTCGTTTGGATATTCGTGTAGTGGACACATCAAGCTTCAACTTAACACCTAATTTATTGTTATCTATCCGGTCAAATCGTTACAAATTTAGTTTTTATTTTCAGGTGAGATGAACGTGATGTATCTTTTTGTTCGCTACAAATTCAAATGGAACGAGATTGACTACAGCTTATACTCGACCTTCAACTTTGTGGTCCACATGGGAGGTATTACAAACTTTAGGTTTTAAGCCTAAAACCCGGCTGAATGTTGCTTTGTCCCGCAGGAACCGTCTTCTCGCTGCTGTTCTTCTCCAAGTTCCTGAAACTGGACGACTCCCTCATCGGCATGATCTCCAGCCTCAGCAAGATCGCGTCCTGTTTCATCTACGCCTTCGCACCCACCCCAACCATCTTCTATCTAGGTAAACCTAACAATAACCTAACCTAACTAATAAGGTTTCAGTTCATTGAGTATTGTTCCAGGTGCCATAATCGAGATGTTGAACGGTACGTCGTTCATCGCCATGCGATCCATTATCTCGAAACTCGTGCCTGCCGATGAACTAGGTATATCAGATCGACGCTGATCTCTTGTCGACTAAAGCCCGATTCTCATATACGCGACACTAAACTACGCGACGTCACGCGACAAGATTACATTTTTTTAAATGGGCACGTTCTCACTATGGCTATGCGACAGCTACGCGACGTGCCCATTTAAAACAATGTAATCATTATTTGACAGGCGATGTCGCACGACGTCGCGTAGCTGAGTGTCGCGCAAATGGGAATCGACCTTTAATGGTTCTCTGCTTTAGGCAAAATCTACTCGTTGTTCGGCGTCAGCGAGGCTCTCATGCCCTTGGTCTACGGCCCCATGTACAGCATCATCTACAGGACCACGATAGACTACCTGCCAGGAGCCTTCTTCCTCGTCGGTGGGGCCCTCACCGTACCCTCTGTCTTAATCTTCTTGTAAGTGTTAATCAACAAAGTTATGCATAGATTAACTAAATAGACTGTGTAGTTAGCATCGGTGAAAACTAGAAGTCACTAACTAGTCTAGTTCAGGCACAACGGCAAGACTGGATGTGTTAGTCAAAGGGAGTTTAGATTGTCTAAATTAGCATAGTTAGACTATACTCATATAGTAGACTAATAATCTGGGTTAATAGACTGTGTAGTTAGCATCAGTGAAAACTAGAAGACGCTAAGTTCTAGTTCCAATTCGTCTTATCTGTTTTGAACGATTGTGACGTAGTTAGACTAGTTAGAACCATCTAGTTTTCAGCAATTGAATCTGCATAGTCAAAACTAACTAGATGTAGTCTGATTTATTATATAATTCTAGTCTAACTGTGTGACTTTAGGCGATGAAATACAAGTAGTTAGACTAGTCTAGTTTTCTGCGATTTAGTCTATTTTCGCTTGTTTTTTTGTTTCAGTTGGTTGTACACGGAGCACAAGAGCGACGAGCGGGCGGACAGGGTCAAGCGGGCCGAGGAGGAGGCGCTGCTGTCGCAGAAACAAATGCCGGGCGAAAAAGCCGTCGGGAGAACAAACGACGTCGACCGTGAAGAGGCGAAGCACGAGACCCACGACGCGGTCTAACTGAACTGAATTAGTTTAATAAATGGACACGTTTAATAAAACTTTGCGTAGTTGAAATTTCCGCCATGTTTTTCGGGCACTTTTTGATTTATAACGCGTGCAAATAACGAAATGTGCCCGAAACTTTCACATTCCCGCCTTTTAAATGTCGTGGACGCGCATGCGCTAAACTAACTGTAAAAAGGTGTATTGAGTCCCGACTAGGTGTAAATGAGGTAAAAAGTATAGGTCGTATAGCCTTACCAATTGAGTGGTGGACTTGCAGCTGCGCTGGTGGACCACCAGACGGTCTGGGTAGAAAGTCCGCCCGCAGTTGCCGCAAGGAGTCAACGCAGACTGAAACAAAAGACAGTGTTGTAGTTGAACTAGGTTAGGTTTGGTTTTGGTTAGTTGAGGTTATGTTGCATAATGTTAAGTTAGGTTAGATTAGTTGTAACTAGACTATTGTAACTAGATAGTTTATGACACATTCACGTATCTAATAATACACTAAGCCTTAGTGTACAGATATCGTTTATACAACCTAGATTTTGTCTATGTTATCTAGACTTAGTACATGTCATTTAGACTTAGTCTATGTTATCTAGACTTAGTCTATGTTATCTAGACATAGTCTTTGTTATCTAAACTTAGTCTATGTTATCTAGACTTAGTCCATCTCATTTAGACTTAGTCTATGTTAGCTAGACTTAGTCTATGTTATCTAAACTTAGTCTAGACTTGGTCTTTGTTATTTAGACTGTTTATGTTATCTAAACTTAGTCTAGACATAGTCTATGTTATGTAGACATAGTCTAGACATAGTCTATGTTATGTAGACTTAGTCAAGTTATCTAAACTTAGTCTAGACTTAGTATATGTTATCAAGACTTCCCCTATGTTATCTAGACTTAGTGTATGTTAACTAGACTTAGTCTATGTTATATAGAGTTAGTCTATGTTATTTAGACTTAGTCTATGTTATCTAAACTTAGTCTAGACTTAGTCTATGTTATCTAAACTTAGTATAGACTTAGCCTATGTTACCTAGACTTAGTCTATGATATCTAGACTTATCTCCAGACTTAGTTTATGTTATTTAGACTTAGTGCATGTTATCTAAACTTAGTCTATGTTATATAGACTTAGTCTATGTTATTTAGACTTAGTCTATGTTATCTAAACTTAGTCTAGACTTAGTCTATGTTATCTAAACTTAGTATAGACTTAGCCTATGTTACCTAGACTTAGTCTATGATATCTAGACTTAGTCTATGTTATCTAGACTTAATCTAAGTCATTTAGACTTAGTCTATATTATCTAGACTTAGTCTATGTTATCTAGACTTAGTCTAGATTTGGTCTATGTTATCTAGACTTAGTCTATATTATCTAGACTTAGTCTATGTCATTTACACTTAGTCTATATTATCTAGACTTAGTGTATGTTATCTAAACTTAGTCTAGATTTGCTCTATGTTATCTAGACTTAGTCCATGTTATCTAAACTTAGCCTAGAGTTAGTCTATAATATCTAGACATAGTCTATGTTATCTAAACTTAGTCTAAACTTAATCTATGTTACCTAAACTTAGACTATGTTATCTAAACTTAGGATAGACTTGATCTATGTTATCTAGATTTAGTCTATGTTGACTTAACTTAGTCTAGACTTGGTCTATGTTATCTAGACTTACTCTATATTATCTAAACTTGGTCTAGACTTGGTCTATGTTATCTAGACTTTGTCTATGTTATCTAAACTTAGTCTATGTTATCTAAACTTACTCTAAGTTATCTAAACTTGGTCTAAACTTGGTCTGTTATCTAGACTTAGTCTATGTTATCTAGACTTAGTCTATGTTATCTAAACTTAGTCTAGACTTAGTCTATGTTATCTAGACTTAGTCTACGTTATCTAGACTTAGTGTATGTTATCTAGACTCAGTCTATGTTATCTAGACTTAGTCTATGTTATCTAAACTTAGTGTAAACTTTATCTATGTTATCTAGACTTAGCCCATGTTATCTAAACTTAGTCTAGACTTGGTCTATGTTATCTAGACTTAGTCTATATCATCTGAACTTAGTCTAGACTTAGTCTATGTTCTCTAAACTTAGTCTAGATTTAGTCTATGTAATCTAGACTTAGTCTATGTTATCTTGACTTAGTCTATATTATCCAAACTTAGTCTAGACTTAGTCTGTGTTATCTAGACTTAGTCTATGTTATCTTAGACTTAATCCATGTTATCGTAGTCTTAGTCTATGTTATCTAGACTTAGACTATGTTCTCTAAACTTAGTCTAGATTTAGTCTATGTAATCTAGACTTAGTCTATGTTATCTAGACTTAGTATATGTTATCTAAACTTAGTCTAGACTTAGTTTGTGTTATCTAGACTTAGTCTATGTTATCTTAGACTTAGTATATGTTATCTAGACTTAGTCTATGATATTTAGACTTAGTCTATGTTATCTTAGACTTAGTCTATGTTATCTAGACTTAGTGTATATTATCTAGACTTAGTCTATGTTATCTAGACTTCGACTATATAATCTAAATTTAGTCTAAATAATCTAAACCTGCACTAGATTGTGCAATGTTATCGTTAGACCGATATCGTTAAACTTGAACTAAACTTAGTCTGAATAAGCTAGACTTGGACTTAGTTTGTGTAATCTAGCTTTAATCAACGTAATTTAGACTAAGACTTGGATCAATCTAATCCGTGGCGTCGTAATCGGCATTTAGTGTGCACTGTGGACGGGGTCATCGTCCCACACATCGTCTATACAGTAACATTGACATGAACGTGAACTACAAACTCGTTCCGATCTCATCAACTATTCATGGACGGAAAGGCAAATACGTTTTTCCGAATCGATTCGCTTCGTCCAAACGAACTTAGTTTAACTAAATCCATATGCTAAACTACCAGTGACGCCTCGCTTGACACGGTCCTGTGGGCACTGCTGGCTCGAATTGCGAGCGTTCTCTGGACCAGCTTGTGCTTGGTGACTTCCACGTTCACGACTCTTGCCCATACTGGGGCAGCATATAACATTGCCGAGTGCGCCACCGTGCAGAGCAAACTGCTTCTACGTCCTGCGACGTTAGGCATTAGCCTTTGCAACGCGCACAGGGTTTTTTGGGCTTTATCGGCTGCTTTTTAACGTGCTCCCCGAATGATAGGTTTGTATCTATTTCAACCCCTAAGTATCTTATGGCACTCTTTGGTGTGATGACAGTGTCCCTCAACTTAAATTGGATGTCCCCAATTTTCCTCTTCGATTTTGTTGTCCATCCACAAGTCAATCAAGAAAATCGCTTTATTGGCCTTGTCTCGGTTTTGTCTCGTACTACAAGTGCGAGATCGTCTGCAAAGCCGACGGATTCTACGCCTTCAGGCATCTCAAGTTTGAGGACTCCGTCATACACTACATCAGGACTACGTGCTATTGCTCACAAGCAAAAACCATGTATTATTCTTATTTGCGAAACTTGGCTACATGAAGAAATCATAGACCCCCTCATCAAGATAGGCAACAGGACGTTTCGGCTGCACAGAGCAAATAAAAGAGGTGGAGGAATCTGCATGTTCTATAGTGTCGGGCCCATCCCTGATCCCTGCGGCACTGCACTGAGGATCTCCATTGATACATACAATGATACATACATTGATACATACATTGATACATACAACAATACAATGGCTGTAGTGCAACCATTGTATGATTCGACGACGATCTCTCTTTCAACTAGGTAGCTGTCTGTATGTTCTATAGTAAGTTAATAATCTGCATGTTCTATAGTGTCGGGCCCATCCCTGATCCCTGCGGCACTTCACTGAGGATCTCCATTGATACATACAATGATACATGCATTGATACATACATTGATACATACAACCCTACAATGGCTGTAGTGCAACCATTGTATGATTCGACGACGATCTCTCTTTCAACTAGGTAGCTGTCTGTATGTTCTATAGTAAGTTAATAATCTGCATGTTCTATAGTGTCGGGCCCATCCCTGATCCCTGCGGCACTTCACTGAGGATCTCCATTGATAAATACAATGATACATGCATTGATACATACATTGATACATACAACCCTACAATGGCTGTAGTGCAGCCATTGTATGATTCGACGACGATCTCTCTTTCAGCTAGGAAAGAGCTAGCTGTCCATCATCGCCAGAAGGTATGATGCGAATCTTCGCAGCGTCGCCTAATCTAGGATGTCCGAGTTGAAGGCGTTGCGCACATCCAGTGTCCATTTTCCTAGTTCCTTTTCGGCGATGGCCACCATTTTCTGGTAAGGCGTCAATGGTTGGTCGGCCTTCCCCAAAGCCGTATTGGTTTCTTGAGAGGTCTTCACCACTGTTTAGTTTCTTTTTCAACCTTTTGAGGAGTAGCTGCTCAAGCAGTTTACCTGCAGTGTCCAGCAGGCATAGAGGTCTGTAGGACGTTGCCTCATTGATCGGCTTGTCGCCTTTTCGTAAGAGTATTAGATGCTGTTTGTTAAATTTCTAATCAGTGACATGTTTTCCTGGTCGGTCGTGTAACTGGGTCTATAGACACATCCCACAACAAAGGGCTACATACTTGCACACTACATATGTAGTGTGAACTAAGAATTGTATGTAACCTAACCCAAGATCCATAGACAAGCTAAACATGTTGCCTACACAGTATATTTAGAATATGAAGCGTATACTACATAGTTTGCTTGGAATATGTAGTCTATTACAACGAGTTTACTACATATTGTATTCTTATTTATTTAAATTTTGAATTGGTAAAACCATACAACATTATAGATAATCAGATAAACTTAATAAAGACGGAACAAAGCTTGAATATATAAATATACTCAACCTTTCCGGAACTCTATAATACTAATGAGTCTTTTTAGGACTACCAAAAACAAATCTCGTATGAAATTTGTCAGTTATTCTATAGCTTTCAGTCCACCTTCGTGGCACTCAACAAAAACCATAAAAATAACATTGATTTTTAAGATCATGTCTTTCCGATACATGGATATCAATAACCTGCTAAGTTCATGTCTCTCTCACAAAATGTCAAAATTAAAAACATCTAACCCTAATCAACACATGGGTTTTCAAGTGAGTGATTTACAAAATATTGTTCATGGAAGCAAAGCTGTGCTGATGAGAGATAAATCTCGAAACGCGTCCACAGATGGCTATCCACTCAAGGTATCGGAAAGACATGATCTTAAAAATCAATGTTATTTTTATGGTTTTTGTTGAGTGCCACGAAGGTGGACTGAAAGCTATAGAATAACTGACAAATTTCATACGAGATTTGTTTTTGGTAGTCCTAAAAAGACTCATTAGTATTATAGAGTTCCGGAAAGGTTGAGTATATTTATATATTCAAGCTTTGTTCCGTCTTTATTAAGTTTATCTGATTATCTATAATGTTGTATGGTTTTACCAATTCAAAATTTATCATTTATATCAATAACCTGCTAAGTTCATGTCTCTCTCACAAAATGTCAAAATTAAAAACATCTAACCCTAATCAACACATGGGATTTTAAGTGAGTGATTTACAAAATATTGTTCATGGAAGCAAAGCTGTGCTGATGAGAGATAAATCTCGAAACGCGTCCACAGATGGCTATCCACTCAAGGTATCGGAAAGACATGATCTTAAAAATCAATGTTATTTTTATGGTTTTTGTTGAGTGCCACGAAGGTGGACTGAAAGCTATAGAATAACTGACAAATTTCATACGAGATTTGTTTTTGGTAGTCCTAAAAAGACTCATTAGTATTATAGAGTTCCGGAAAGGTTGAGTATATTTATATATTCAAGCTTTGTTCCGTCTTTATTAAGTTTATCTTATTTATTTAGTTTACTTGTGTCTATAGCGTGAACTGGCTCTATGTAGTGTACATTCTGTTGTACATATTTAGATTAGTTAGTGTTTTTCCGGCGCTCGATATACGGTTTAGTACGTATAGACGCGGAACCTTTCATGCACTTAATGACTAAATCGATCCGGAAAAAACGAAAAGTACGAGAAACGTAATTCCGATCCAGACTAAAACAAATTTGTACAATTTTAGTCTTTCTCTCATTGTCTGAATTTGATTAGTCAACTAGATACGAAAACTTGAGTGGGTTTACATTCAGATGGTAGTCTAAGTTTGATATAGATAGATACGGTCTAATCTAGTTTAGATAGACTTGGTTTATGACGAAGTAAAAAGTTGGTTTATGACTTAGTTTACAACATTGAATTTACAATAATAAAAATTCACGTTTTTTTTTTTTTTTTTTGAGCTACGCTGCATTTAGTGAATTTTTCAATTCAATGTAAGTTGAATGTAAATTCAATGTAATTACCACGTCGCAACCATCCTATTAATTAAGATGAAACACTTGGGGATCTTAGTAGGGAAAGATCCTGTGTTCTAAACCCACCACCTCCTTATGGGATTTACATGTAATCTAGCCCCTTATGGGGGAATTACATGTAAAATCTAGCACGATGCCCCTTATGGAGATTTACATGTAAATCTAGCACGAAGCCCCTTATGGGGAATCCTATGCAAAATAGTTCTGAACGCGTCCGAGCGAGAATGTCTATGTTAGCATTAGGTTAGGTTACGAGAGGTTGGGAATGAAGCGCACTTCATTCCTAACATCCCCTAACCAAACCTAATGCTAACCTAACCTAATGCTAACCCAACTAACCCAATGCGATTAAAGCTGAAAGAATGAAAAGTGGACGGAAAGTGGATGGGGTGGACGGAAAGTGGACGGAGTTTAGCGTGGGGTTACATAGACCTCACACTCTGTTTAGCGTGGGGTCACATAGACCTCACACCCTGTTTAGCGTGGGGTCACATAGACCTCACACCCTGTTTAGCGTGGGGTCACATAGACCTCACACCCTGTTTAGCGTGGGGTTACATAGACCTCACACCCTGTTTGGTGTGGGGTCACATAGACCTCACACCCTGTTTAGCGCGATGAAAAGTGGATGCAAGTAGATGAAAAGTGGATGCAAGTAAATGAAAAGTGGATGCAAGTAGATGAAAGTGGATGCCAGAAAAATGAACTCTTTGGTATTTATATAAATGAAAAACATTAATACGATCTGGTTCACAGACAAGTTTAAGAAATTTCGCTTACTCATAGGAAATTATTCGGATAAATATAAGGTCTGTATAGTCTTGTCCGTTCTTGTTCGACCTTGTTCGGTATTGTCCGATCTTGTCCGGCCTAAAACCAATAATCTCATTTGAATCAATCCGTAATATGTTTGCAATCAATTATGTATGTATACAGGATTGTCCGCTACCCATCCGCAACTCATTTTGAATTTTCTCCGCTTGTCTGTCTGTCTAATCTAGTCTGTCTAGTCTAGTCCCTCTATTCTTGCCTGGTGTTATGACTGACAAACATCCGGTTGCGTCTAATCAACAAGCCGTAAATCAAAATAAAACGTAGATAACAAAATGAAAGTAATAATATAAACATTATTAACAATTATAAGAAAAACAATCGAAAATATATTTTATTTAAATTAAACAATCCCTTATATATTTTAGTTCAGTCTAATCTAGTTTCATGTATTTAGCTTGGTCTGTCTAATCTCATGTATTTAGCCCCCATCTGTCTAGCTTCATCTAACTAGTCTCGTCTAGTCTTGTCTGTCTAGTCTTGTCTGTTCAGTCTTGTCCATTACATATAAATTGAGGGAAAAGGCCAACTGTAATTATTTATTCGTTAATCAGCCAATCAGCATCGAGGTAATTAGTTTAGCAATATCTGCCGCGGCGGATGACGTCATCAACTGTGGGGTAGGTGGTCGGGCGGTATCTCGCTTAAGGCACATGCTAGAGCCGTTCTGACACCAGATTTGATTTTTCTCATCTAATGGATTAAAATGGTTTAGTCTAGTCTGTCTAGTCTCATGTATTTAGTCCCGTTGATGTATCTAGCCCCGTCTATCTAGTCTTATATATCTAGCCCCGTCTGTCTAGTCTCATGTATTTAGCTTCGTCTGTCTGGCTCCATGTATCTAGTTTCATGTATGTAGTCTCATGTATCTAGCCTCGTCTATCTAGTTTCATGTATTTAGCTTTGTCTGGCTAGTCTTGTCTGTCTAGTCTTATCAATCTAAATCCTCCCTAATCTCAATTGAATCAACCCCTATCTTAATTTTCACCCCTGACCCCTCATTTTAAATTCCCCCCCCCCACTATCCAACGTACACGTATCTTGCAGCGTCATCTAGACATTCTCGCTCGGACGCGTTCAGAACTATTTTGCATAGGATTCCCCATAAGGGGCTTCGTGCTAGATTTACATGTAAATCTCCATAAGGGGCATCGTGCTAGATTTTACATGTAATTCCCCCATAAGGGGCTAGATTACATGTAAATCCCATAAGGAGGTGGTGGGTTTAGAACACAGGATCTTTCCCTACTGATCTTTTCTTCCTTTGAAGAAAAGCCCCAAGTGTTTCATTCTTAACCCCTTAACATAAAACGTCTCTAACACGTCTCTAACACGTCATGTGTATGTGATAAGATCACATGTATATGTGATAAGATCACATGTATATGTGATAAGATAACATGTATATGTGATAAGATCACACGTATATGTGATAAGATCACATGTATATGTGATAAGATCACATGTATATGTGATAAGATCACATGTATATGTGATGAGATCACATCTATATGTGATAAGATCAAATGTACATGTGATAAGATCACATGTATGTGTGATAAGATCACATGTATATGTGATAGGATCACATGTATATGGACATGTCAATGCGCATTTTATTCGTATGTCAAGGGGTTAATAAAAAAATCTTCAAACTCAACAATTCCAAAACATTTACACCCTATTCATGTTTCACCCGATTCAAACTCGAAACTTCCATCCATATAGACTGGATCACGCTGATGTAGTCTACATGCAATTCTAGTCAATCAATACTGTGGTGCGGTGAACTAATCCGCAGTGTAGTTGCAATCTAGACTACGTCGTACGAGACTAACTCATTTAGTATGCAGCGTGGATATAGAATTTACGGTCTAAGCTAGTCTAGATAGACTTGGTTTATGACAAGTAAAAGTCGGTTGTCGAAGTAAAAGTTGGTTTATGACTTAGTTTACAACATTGAATTTACAAGAATGATATTCACGTTTTTTTTTTTTTTTTTTTTTTTTTTTTTTTTTTTTTTTTTTTTTTTTTTTTAATGAGCTACGACGCTACATTGTGTAATAAACAGTGAATTTTACAATTCAATGTAAATTCAATCTAATTACCACGTAGTAACAGCCGCAACCATCCTATTAATTAAGAATTAAACACTTGGATCTTTTCTTCTTTTGAAGAAAAGCCCCACTTAACCCCTTAACATAAAAAAGTACATGGAAACGTGTGGAAGTCTAGATGGGCTTACTTACTAAATCTTAAGGTCAGATTTAGTAACTAAGCCCATCTAGACTTCCATCTAAAACTATCTAGTCCATCTAGATGTAGTCTACATGCCATTCTAGTCAATCAATACTAGTTCGCAATTTAGTTTGCTAGATGCAATCGTCGTTTTGTACATGTAGACAAATTCATTTAGTATGCAGCATGAATATAAAAAAAATAATGCGTGACCTTAAGACATAGTATTTAGATTTGGCAGATAGACATCGAAACCACTGTTCTAACCTTGAACTTAACCGACTCTCAAGGTCAAATTTGTAACGACTAAATCTAAAATGCGTGTCGTAAACTACGTAGTCAACTAAATCAGAATCTACAATTAGATTAGACTTGCTATACCCGAACCACTTTTTACGGAGGTCAAATTAGACTAGACTAGATCAAATTAGATTTGGCTAAATCAGAATACACTAAATCAAATCAGACTAGATTAGACTAGACTAGATCAAATGAAATCAGACTAGATCAAATTAAACTAGACTAGATCAAATTAGACTATATAGATCAAATGAAAGTAGACTAGATTTAATTCAAGCTCTCAAGCAGAGAGCAACCTAGGAGTTATGGAGAAAACTCACTGAATGAAGAAACTCCAGATGGTAGTAGCGGTTTTCCCAAAAAAAAAAAAAAATCTAAGACTACATCAAATTAGACTAAAGTAAATCAACTTAGAAATGAAAATAAGAAGTTGGTGGAGAAAGGCTGTAGATAGAGAGGATTCGAAGGAAGTCATTGAGCAGGCCAAGGTTCTACATGAACCGTAGTGCCGACAGAAGAAGAATATCAACTTAGATTAGGCTAGGTCAGACTACACAAAACAAATTAGACTAGACTAGATCAAAAGAAACCAGCACAGTGATGAAGTAATCCAATTTTGGATCCCAACACGTTTCTCTGATTTTCGGCTGGGGGGTATGAATGGCGGGGGGTTTTTAGTGGATCGCTCACTAGTGGATAGCCCCACACTACCACGGGCCGTGTCTGTTTACAGATTTTCACTTCATAGCCACAAAAAAAAAATAAAAAGACTAGACTAGTATAAAACAGACAAGATTAGTATGCTAGCTTTAATTAAACTAGACTAGATCAATTTAGACTAGACTGAATCATGTTTGCCTACAACAGCCTTAGGGTTGGGATCTGATCTAGGCTTGGCTTAGGGATCACATCTAGGCTACATCAGACTAGAGTCCAAATTAAAAGTCCAAATTTAAAACTGAGTCCAATTAGACTAGACTAGATCAAATGAAATCACACTAGGCCGAATTAGACTACATAGATCAAATAAGACTAGACTAGATAAAATTAGTATAGATTCAAGTTCATCTAAACTAGTCCACATAGAATTCTAATCAACAAATATTGTGTATACGCCAAGGACGTACCCAGCAGGGGACGCTGCCCCCCCCCCCCTAGAACCCACCTTGCCGCATAGAAATATCTTTAACATTATTAAAACCTCACCCTGACGTCTTCGGGTGCAAAGAGTATGGCGATGCAGTTCTGAGATTGTACGACAGATGGATACTTCATTTCATAATGCATAATTCATATCATAATCCCCGAAACAAATATGATCTGCCCCCTGCCCCCCACCCTAGTTCATATCCTGGGTACGCTCTTGGTATACGCTATGTGGTCTAGTTCAGTGGTGCGCAAACTGTTTTTATTTGTGACCCAACATTTTCTGCAAAAATTTTATCCGATAGCCTTGTTAATATCCCCGGTAAAATAATCCCCGGTAATCCCCGGTTTTGCTACTTGTAGAGAATTTCCGAAGGAAGATTTTGGCGCAAAAATTTCACGAAAACCTCCCCCCGTTCAAAAGTTATAGCAAAAAATAATTTCATCAAGTTTTGCCCGATAGCCTTGTTAATATTCCATCTAAAATTTTGCAAAATTTTGCGAGTTGTAGACGCTTCCCAAAGGAGGATTTTGGCGAAAAAAAAATCGATGAAATCTCGACGCGTTCGAAAGTTACGGCGGAAAAACAAAAATTTCCACGGCCTACTAAGACAACAAATATAAATTTGCTGATAACATCTTCGTTTTTAAAGCTTTTTGATAAATTCTTTGGGAGTTATCTTCAGGAGGGAATCCTGGATGGATGCCACCCCTGAATTATCGGGAAATATTTCTGTTGAAATTATTTTTTTGTAGTGCCGGCTAGGGGCTGCAACCCCAGTAGGGGCACTTTTGTCAGCCGGACCCCGAACGTTTAATCCCCGCCGTCTGCATCTACCAGCATAATATTTCAAGACTGTTTTAGCTTTGACTCAGTGTTGCCCGACTCCGCTCTCCATCTCAGAAACAAGAAAACGTTTCACTTTAATTCACTGATTTGAGAGGATTCGAGAAGGGTTTTCGCGGTGAAAATTTTGCTAGCCAAATTTTCGGAAAATTCCAAAGCGTTGGAAAGATATGAAGAAAAATGTGGATTTGCAAACTACTAACAAGGGGGCCCTGTCAACTCGTCATCACCGATTTGGCCCAAATTTACAGTATATGTAGGGCTTGACTATAAATAAAAGTGACGTAAGCGGTAGGGCCAGATTGCCAAGCTTTAAAAATATAACACATAACCGACAACTCATAAGATCTCGGGTTCATAGTATGAGGATCGCTGGTTGGATTCCGCGTGGGGACGTTTTTTTTTTATTTACAATTTTTAAAATGACTTTCTTTTATTATTATTATTTATTACTGTTTATAATTATATAATTATTATTATGTAATTATTATTTATAATCATATAATTATTATTTATAATTGTAAATAAAAAAAAAGCGTCCCCACGGGGAATCAAACCAGTAATCCTCGTACTATGAACCCGAGCTCTTACCGCTGCGCTGACCGGCCATTAAAAGATATGCTAACATAGCGGGCTTATGAGTTGTCGGTTATGAGTTATTTTTTTAACGCTTGGCCATCTGGCTCTCCCGTTTGCGTCACTTTCATTGATAGTCAAGCCCTACATATACTGCAAATTTGGGCCAAATCGGTGATGACGAGTTGACCGGGGTCCCTTGTAAGTAGGCTGTGGATTTGTTGGTATTTTGCTCATAACTTTTGAACGAATCGATTTTTTTTTTAATCTTTCAGTAAAACGTTCTTTGTAAATTCCAAAATCTAATTCCAGAAAAATATTTGCAAAAATGTCAAAGTTTAAACTGGTTTAAGAAAACGCGAATTTGCAAAAAAATCGAATTGTGGTTTATTTCAATTCAAAAATTGAGTGGTTCTGTGAAGATATTTTTCTAAAATCTCCAAAGTACTAATAACCTAACTAAAAGTAACCTAACTAAAAAGTTACGAACCAAAAACGGTTTTGAATCGAGGTGGCTTTGGAAATTTTTGGTTTTTTGGCCATAACTTTTGAACGAATTGAATGTTTTTAAAAAAAATTTCACTAAAACGTTCTTTTTAACTTCCAAAATCTAATTCAAGAAAAATATTTACAAAAATATCAAGTTTAAAAAAGCTTAAAAAACGTGAATTTGGTGAAAATTGAAATTGTGGTCGATTCCAATTCAAGAATTGAGGGGTTCTGTGAAGAAATTTTTTAAAAATCTTCAAAAACTAAAAACTTACGATGCAAAAACAGTTTTGAATCGAGGTGGGCTTTGGAAATTTTTGTTTTTTTGGCCATAACTTTTGAACGAATTGAATGTTTTTAAAAATTCTTTCACAAAAACGTTCTCTGCAAGTTCCAAAATCTAATTCAAGAAGAATATTTGCAAAAATGTCAAGTTTAAAAAAACGCGGTTTTGGCAAAAATTCAAATTGTGGTCTATTCTAATTCAAAAGTTGAGTACTGAGAAAAAAAAGAGAAAAAAAGTTCTGAGAAAAAAAATGTACAAAATCTTCAAAAACTAAGAAGTTATGAGCCAAAAACAGTTTTGAATCGAGGTAGGCTCTGGAATTTTATGGTTTTTCGGTCATAACCTTTTAACGAATTGATTGTTATCAAAAATTCTTCCACTCAAATGTTCTTTGTAAATTCCAAAATCTAATTCAAGAAGAATATTTGCAAAAATGTCAAGTTTAACAAAGTTTAAACAAACGCAAATTTCGCAAAAATTCAAATTGTAGTTTATTCCAATTCAAAAAATGAGTGGCTCTGTGAAGAAAATTTTCAAAAATCTTCAAAAACTAAAAAGTTACGAGTCAAAAACAGTTTTGAATCAAGGTAGGCTTTGGAAATTTTTAGTATTTTGGTCATAACTTTTGAACGAATTGATTTTTTCCAAAAATTCCTTCACAAAAATCTTCTTTATGTACGTTTGAATGCATTTTGAAGATTTTTGCAAAAACCCTGGATAGAAGTAACGTGAACATTATAATTTCCAAACAGTTCTATTTGCTAAAAATTCCGGAACAGTTCTACCAACATCGCCACAAAATTTGAAACAAATCCCCAAATTTGTTTTTGAGAAAATTAAGTTTGAAAATTTCAACGTTTACAAATTCGATTTTCAAGCTGGAATTTACAAAAACTGCAATATTTGCTGAAATAAATATTAAAAAATTGCGAAAATTTGCTCAAAATTCCGGAACAGTTCTACCAACATCTCCACAAAATTTGAAACAAATCCCCAAATTAGTTTTTAAGAAAATTAAGTTTGAAAATTTCAACGTTTACAAATTCGATTTTCAAGGTGGAATTTACAAAAAACTGCAATATTTGCTGAAATAAATATTAAAAAATTGCGAAAATTTGCTCAAAATTCCGGAACAGTTCTAACAACATCTCCACAAAATTTGAAACAAATCCCCAAATTAGTTTTTGAGAAAATTAAGTTTTTTCAAAAAGAGTCTATCGACCCGTTTGGGGCTCGCGACCCATAGTTTGCGCACCACTGGTCTAGTCTATGTAGTTTCAGTCTTACTTGTGCGGTTTCCCAGGCGAACTTATCCCCAAATTAGTTTTTGAGAAAATTAAGTTTTTTCAAAAAGAGTCTATCGACCCGTTTGGGGCTCGCGACCCATAGTTTGCGCACCACTGGTCTAGTCTATGTAGTTTCAGTCTTACTTGTGCGGCTTCCCAGGCGAACTTATCTCCAAATTAGTTTTTGAGAAAATTAAGTTTTTTCAAAAAAAGACTATCGACCCGTTTGGGGCTCGCGACCCATGGTTTGCGCACCACTGGTCTAGTCTATGTAGTTTCAGTCTTACTTGTGCGGCTTCCCAGGCGAACTTATCCCCAAATTAGTTTTTGAGAAAATTAAGTTTTTTCAAAAAGAGTCTATCGACCCGTTTGGGGCTCGCGACCCATAGTTTGCGCACCACTAGTCTAGTCTATGTAGTTTCAGTCTTACATGTGCTGCTTCCCAGGCGAACTTATCCCCAAATTAGTTTTTGAGAAAATTAAGTTTTTTCAAAAAGAGTCTATCGACCCGTTTGGGGCTCGCGACCCATAGTTTGCGCACCGCTGGTCTAGTCTATGTAGTTTCAGTCTTACTTGTGCCGCTTCCCAGGCGAACTTATCCCCAAATTAGTTTTTCAGAAAATTAAGTTTTTTCAAAAAGGTTCTATCGACCCCTTTGGGGCTCGCGACCCATGCTTTACGCACCACTGGTCTAGGCTATGTATTTTCAGTCTTACTTGTGCGGCTTCCCAGGCGAACTTGTTCCACTGCTCCTTGCTCAGGGCCGCTTCCGGCTTGGCGGGCGGCTTGCGCCGAAGATGCACCGGCAGATTCGCGTTTTCCCGCTCCCATTTCTGCAACAAAAACAAAACAAGAAATGACAGCCCACCAATCTCACAAACTTGTGTCATAATGACAAACTTGTAACTGTCATTGAGACAGTTTGAATGTTAAATATGACAGTTTCAATGTAATATATGACAGTTTTAATGTTAAATATGACAGTTTGAATGTTAAATATGACAGTTTGAATGTTAAATATGACAGTTTGAATGTGATATATGACAGTTTGAATGTTAAATATGACAGTTTGAACGTTAAATATGACAGTTTGAACGTTAAATATGACAGTTTGAACGTCAAATATGACAGTTTGAATGTTAAATATGACAGTTTGAATGTTAAATATGACAGTTTGAATGTTAAATGACAGTTTGAATGTTAAATATGATAGTTTAAACGTTAAATATGACAGTTTTAACGTCAAATATGACAGTTTGAATGCTAAATACAACATTTTTAATGTTAAATATGACAGTTTGAATGTTAAATATGACAGTTTGAATGTTAAATATGACAGTCTGAACTGCATTGTTGTCACACAATTATTCACAATCATAACTATTTTTTAAGTGTGTCAATTATGACTATATGTGTTTATGTTTTGTATGACTAGTCTTACTTTATGACTATATGACTATATATCTATATGACTATAAGTCTGTATGGCAATATGTGTTTAAGTCTTCGTAAGCACAGATTGTCATTTTGATTGTCATAACAAACTGTCAATTCGACAACTAAAATTCAAGATTGCGTTTAAAATTTGACAGACATATTGGTTCGTGTAGCGGCAAAGATTATTATGACAAATACCAGTCTGTCAGTGTAATTGTCATTTATGACTATCTGTGTATCTGTACTAGTCTCTCATTGTATCTATTTATGACTAAACCGCGACAGTTTGAATGTCAAATAGGACAGTTTGAATGTTAAATATGACAGTTTGATTGTTAAATATGACACTTTGAATGTAATATATGACAGTTTGAATCTTAAATATGATAGTTTTAACGTTAAATATGAGAGTTTGAACGTCAAATATGACAGTTTGAATGTAATATACGACAGTTTGAATGTTAAATATGTTAGTTTGAATGTTAAATATGACAGTTTGAATGTTAAATATGACAGTCTGAAATGCATTGTTGTCACACAATTATTCACTATCATAACTATTTTTTAAGTGTGTCAATTATGACTATATGTGTTTATGTCTTGTATAACTAGTCTGTCTGTATGACTATATGCCTATATAACTATAACTCTGTATGACAATATGTTTAAGTTTTCGTAAGCACAGATTGTCATTTTGATTGTCATAACAAACTGTCAATTCGACAACTCAAATTCAAGATTGCGTTTAAAATTTGACAGACATATTGGTTCGTGTAGCGGCAACGATTATTATGACAAAAAACAATCTGTCACTGTAATTGTCATTTATGACTATCTGTGTATCTATATGACTATAAGTCTGTATGACAATATGTATTTAAGTCTTCGTAAGCACAGATTGTCATTTTGATTGTTATAACAAACTGTCAATTCGTCAACTAAAATTCAATCATATCATAACTATTTTTTAAGTGTGTCAATTATGACTATGTGTTTATGTCTTGTATAACTAGTCTGTCTGTATGACTATAACTATGTATGACAATATGTGTTTAAGTTTTCGTAAGCACAGATTGTCATTTTGATTGTCATAACAAACTGTCAATTCGTCAACTAAAATGCAAGATTGCGTTTAAAATATGACAGACATATTGGTTCGTGTAGCGGCAACGATTATTATGACAAATAACAGTCTGTCACTGTAGTTTTAATTTATGAATATCCGTGTATCTGTACTAGTCTCTCATTGTATCTAATTATGACTAAACTTATTTTGAAAAATTTGAGAAAAATTCCGTGATAATGTCATAACAAACTGTCAATTTGACAATTTTAAATTCAAGATGGCGTTTAAAATTTGACGTACCTACAGACATCTTGGTTCATGTAGCGGCAACGATTATTATGACAAACACCAGTCTGTTACCATAATTGTCATTTATGACTACCTGTGTATCTGTACTAGTCTCTCATTGAATCTGTTTATGACTAAACATATTTTGAGAAATTTAAGAGAGATTCCGTGAAAATGTCATAACTGTCAAACTGTCAATTTTAAATTCAAGATGGCGTTTATAACTTGACGTACCTGCAAACATATTAGTTCATGCAGCGGCAGCGATTATTATGAAAAATACCAGTTTGTCACTGTAATTGTCATTATTATGACAAATACCAGTCTTTCACTGTAATTGTCATTTATGACTATCCGTGTATTTGTACTACTCTCTCATTGTATCTATTTATGACTAAACTTATTTTGACAATTTTGGGAAAGATACCGTGAAAATGTCATAACAAACTGTCAATTTAACAATTATAAATTCAAGATGGCGTTTAAAACTCGACGTACCTGCAGACATATTGGTTCGTGTAGCGACAACGATTATTATGAAAAATACCAATTTGTCACTGTAATTGTCATTTATGACAATCCGTGTATCTGTACTAGTCTCTCATTGTATCTATTTTTGACTAAAATTATTTTGACAAATTTGAGAAAGTTTCTGTGCAAATTTCATAACTGTCAATTTGACAATTATAAATTCAAGATGGCGTTTGACACTTGACATATTGATTCGTGCAGCGGCAACGATTATTATGACAAATACCAGTCTGTCACTGTAATTGTCATTTATGACTGCCTATCTGTAATAGTCTCTCATTGTATATATTTATGACTAAATTTATTTTGACAAATTTGAGAAAAATTCCGTAAAAATGTCATAACAAACTGTCAATTTGACAATTTTAAATTCAAGATGGCGTTTAAGACTCGACGTACCTACAGACATATTGGTTCATGCAGCGCAACGATTAATATGACAAACACCAGTCTGTCACTGTAATTGTCATTTATGACTATCCGTGTATCTGTACTAGTCTCTCATTGTATCTGTTTGTGACTAAACTTATTATGACAAATTTGAGAAAGATTCCGTGAAAATGTCAGAACTGTCAATTTGACAATTATAAATTCAAGATGGCGTTTAAAACTTGACATATTGATTCTTGCAGCGGCAACGATTATTATGACTATTACCAGGATGTTACTATAATTGTCATTTATGACTCTCCATGTATCTCTACTAGTCTATCATTGTATCTCTAATTTTGACAAATTTGAGTAATATGTGAAAATGTCATAACAAACTGTCAATTTGACAATTAAAAATTCAAGATGGCGTTTAAAACTCTACGTACCTGCAGACATATTGTTCCGTGCAGCGGCAACGATTATTATGACAAATACCAATCT
Source organism: Phosphuga atrata (assembly GCA_944588485.1). Taxonomy (NCBI): domain Eukaryota; kingdom Metazoa; phylum Arthropoda; class Insecta; order Coleoptera; family Silphidae; genus Phosphuga; species Phosphuga atrata. The sequence continues at coordinate 30,013,857 of OX155906.1, forward strand.
GTCACTGTAATTGTCATTTATGACTATCTGTGTATATGTACTAGTCTCTCATTGTATCTATTGTATTTTTATATCATTGTAATTTTGACAAATTTGAGAAAGATTCCGTGAAAATGTCATAACAAACTGTCAATTTGACGATTATAAATTCAAGCTGGCGTTTAAAACTTGACATATCGTTTGGTGCAGCGTCAACGATTATTATGACAAATATCAGTCTGTCACTGCCGTTGTCATTTATGACTATCTGTTTGTGTCATTTATGACTATCTGTGTTGTCAGTCGTTGTAATTGTCATTTATGACTATCTGTATGTCTGTACTAGTCTCTCATTGTATCTCTAATTCTGACAAATTTGAGAAAGATTCCGTGAAAATGTCAAAACTGTCAATTTGACAATTAAAAATTCAAGATGGCGTTTAAAACTCGACGTTCCTGCAGACATATCAGTTAATGCAGCGGCAACGATTATTATGACAAACACCAGTCTATCACTGTAATTGTCATTTATGACTATCTGTCTCTCATTGTATATCTCATATCTTTTTATATCTCATTGTATAATTTTGACAAATTTGAGAAAGGTTCCGTGAAAATACCTTGTTGTCAATTTGACTATCAAAGATGTCGTTTAAAACTTGACGTACCTGCAAACATTTTGGCTCGTGCAGCGGCAACGACAAGCTGCCAAACTCTCTCGCGCACAAATAACACGTCAAGGTTTTCGGTCCTTTCGCAGCCCTCATCGCATTACCCGCTTCCTGTTTATCCTTATCCTGTTTATCCTTCTGTTGTTTATCTGTTTCCTGCTGGGCGATCCTCTGCGATTTGTATTTGATGGCGACGGGTTTCTGCACGGTGCTCTTGACGACTTGGTGCTTCCGGTGGGGTTTGGTGCTGGGGGTGGCGGGGTGACTGTGGAAGCGTTCGGGGAGGTCGGGGCGGCCGCAGGTGCGACAGGGCTCGGGCAGCAGCGCGAGCCGTTTGATCGATGACGACTTCGGTCTCACCTTTGACATTTCCTGCAGGCGACGGTGACGGTTGTTATTGACATCGCCGCCGATCGCCTCCAGCCGTCTGACGGGAGTTTCGAGTGTTTTCACGGCCGGCGCGATCGATTTCAACTTCGGACTTTCGCTTTGAGATTTCCTCGCGTCCAAAGCGGTGATTTTCTTGGGTTTCGGCAGAGCGGACGCCGTTTTCTTCTCGGTTTTCCTGCAGAGGTCTACCAGCGGCAGAAACTCCTTGCGGAATAAAGACATGTCGATCTTGCCGAGCAGGCGGATGTCAAGCATTTGCGGGCGTTCTAACGTCGCAGTCAGCGGTCGCGGAACCTCCTGCTGGGGTTTCTGCCAAGTCTTGGTGAACAATCGCAAACCGGACGTGCGGTTGTCGTCTACTAGGGGTAGCACCAGAAAAGTTTTTCCGTTGGCGCTCGACGCCTTCCTTTTAGTTTTCATCGTCATATTCGAGCTGGGGGTGGAAATAAAAGAACACAAACAAAAAAAACTGGCTGCTGCGAGGTTGATAGAGCGAGGGGTCGCGACCGACTGCCGCTGTTGATCGCGTGCGGCAGGACAAAGCCCACGCGCAACCGTAATAAATGACTAACACCCCTTTATATGGAACTAGACAGGCGGACTAACATGACGTCATGACTGCTGTTTCCATCTTCATCTCACACAAAATTCTGCTAGTCTTTTGGGTACTTACGTATTAACGCCACCACCGCTATATATTGGATCGAGAGTTCGTGCTGCCGCGCGTATGTTGTCTTGATTTGTCTGTCCGCTTTATCTGTCCGAAAATTCCAGTTTCATTTGTTTCGTCAAAAACTCAAAGTTTATCAAAATCATCAAAACTTTCCGGTTTTGTGCAAATCTTTGGAAATGTGGCACATATAGACAAACAGACGATATCAATTCAAATTTCTGTAAGTTTGAGCAATAATTTTGGAAATTTTGAAAATTCCAGTTTCATTTGTTTCGTCAAAAACACAAAGTTTATCAAAATCAACAAAACTTTCCGGTTTTGTGCAAATCTTTGGAAATGTGGCACAGACAGACAAACAGACGATATCAATTCAAATTTCTGTAAGTTTGAGCAATAATTTTGGAAATTTTGAAAATTCCAGTTTCATTTGTTTCGTCAAAAACTCAAAGTTTATCAAAATCAACAAAACTTTCCGGTTTTGTGCAAATCTTTGGAAATGTGGCACAGACAGACAAACAGACGATATCAATTCAAATTTCTGTAAGGTTGAGCAATAATTTTGGAAATTTTGAAAATTCCAGTTTCATTTGTTTCGTCAAAAACTCAGTTTATCAAAATCAACAAAACTTTCCGGTTTTGTGCAAATCTTTAGAAATTTGACACAGGCAGACAAACAGACGACACAAATTCAAATTTCTCAAAGTTTGAGCAAAAATTTTGGAAATTTTGAAAATTCCAGTTTCATTTGTTTCGTCAAAAACTCAAAGTTTATCAAAATCAACAAAACTTTCCGGTTTTGTGCAAATCTTTGGAAATGTGGCACAGACAGACAAACAGACGATATCAATTCAAATTTCTGTAAGTTTGAGCAATAATTTTGGAAATTTTGAAAATTCCAGTTTCATTTGTTTCGTCAAAAACTCAAAGTTTATCAAAATCAACAAAACTTTCCGGTTTTGTGCAAATCTTTAGAAATTTGACACAGGCAGACAAACAGACGACACAAATTCAAATTTCTCAAAGTTTGAGCAGTAATTTTGTAAATTTTGAAAAATTCAGTTTCATTTGTTTCTTCAAAAAAATCAAAACAAAACTTTTCGGTTTTATCTCAAATATCTCGAAATTTGGTACAGACAGACGAACAGCCGAAAACAAACGAACAGACGAAATTAATTTAAATTTCTCAAAGTTTTTGGAATTAAATTTGAAAGAATTGGAAAGAATTTTGGAAATTTTGAAAATTTCAGAGCAACAGTTCCGTTTGCAGTTCCCGGTACAACTCTCAGAGTTCTATCGGAAATCCTTATAACATTTTTCTCTAAACTTTTTTGAATTTTCAAAATTCAAATTTTCTTGCAAAATCTCAATTTCTGCAGACATTTTTGGAAAAATGGGTCAAGAACTCCAAACCTATGATCGAGATGCAGAAATATGTTATAAACACACAGATTTTCTCAAAAGGGGTTGCTAGACTGGATTAGTTGGCCTAGTATAGTCTAGCATATTGTTAGTTAGTCTAGTCTAGTCTGGATTAGTTGCTCGAATCTATTCTGGACTTCTTGGTTTAGTCTCGATTAGTTGGTCTAGTCTAGTCTGTATTAGTTGGTCTAATCTAGTCTGGATTAGTTAGTCTAGTCTAGTCTTTATTAGTTGGTCTAGTCTAGTCTGGATTAGTTGGTCTAGTCTAGTCTGGATTAGTTGCTCTAGTCTAATCTGGATTAGTTGGTCTAGTCTAGTCTGGATTAGTTGCTCTAGTCTATTCGGGATTAGTTGGTCTAGTCTAGTCTGGATTAGTTGCTCCAGGCTAGTCCGGATTAGTTGGTCTAGTCTAATCTGGATTAGTTGGTCCAGTCTAGTCTAGATTAGTTGGTCTAGTCTAGTCTAGATTAGTTAGTCTAGTCTAGATTAGTTGGTCTAGTCTAGTCTGGATTAGTTGGTCTAGTCTAGTCTGGATTAGTTGCGCTAGTCGTCTTTATTAGTTGGTCTAGTCTAGTCTGGATTAGTTGGTCTAGTCTAGTCTGGATAAGTTGCTATAGTCTAATCTGGATTAGTTGGTCTAGTCTAGTCTGGATTAGTTGGTCTAGTCTAGTCTGGATTAGTTGCTCTAGTCTAGTCCGGATTAGTTGGTCTAGTCTAGTGTGGATTAGTTGGTCTAGTCTAGTCTGGATTAGTTGCACTAGTCTAGTCTGGATTAGTTGGTCTAGTCTAGTCTGGAATAGTTGGTCTAGTCTAGTCTGGATTAGTTGCTCTAGTCTAGTCCGGATTAGTTGGTCGTCTAGTCTGAACTAGTTGCTCTAGTCTATTCGGGATTAGTTGGTCTAGTCTAGTCTGCATTAGTTGCTCTAGTCTAGTCTGGATTAGTTGGTCTAGTCTAGTCTGGAATAGTTGGTCTAGTCTAGTCTGGATTAGTTGCTGTAGTCTAGTCCGGATTAGTTGGTCTAGTCTAGTTTGGATTAGTTGCTCTAGTCTATTCGGGATTAGTTGGTCTAGTCTAGTCTGGATTAGTTGCTCCAGGCTAGTCCGGATTAGTTGGTCTAGTCTAATCTGGATTAGTTGGTCCAGTCTAGTCTAGATTAGTTGGTCTAGTCTAGTCTGGATTAGTTGCTCTAGTCTATTCGGGATTAGTTGGTCTAGTCTAGTCTGGATTAGTTGCTCCAGGCTAGTCCGGATTAGTTGGTCAAGTCTAATCTGGATTAGTTGGTCCAGTCTAGTCTAGATTAGTTGGTCTAGTATAGTCTGGATTAGTTGCTCTAGTCTAATCTGGATTAGTTGGTCTACTCTATTCTGGATTAGTTGGTCTAGTCTAGTCTGGATTACTTGCGCTAGTCGCCTTTATTAGTTGGTCTAGTCTAGTCTGGATTAGTTGGTCTAGTCTAGTCTGGATTGGTTGCTCGTCTAATCTGGATTAGTTGGTCTAGTCTAGTCTGGATTAGTTGGTCTAGTCTAGTCTGGATTAGTTGCTCTAGTCTAGTCCGGATTAGTTGGTCTAGTCTAGTGTGGATTAGTTGGTCTAGTCTGGATTAGTTGCTCTAGTCTAGTCTGGATTAGTTGCTCTAGTCTAGTCCGGATTAGTTGGTCTAGTCTAGTCTGGATTAGTTGCTCTAGTCTATTCGGGATTAGTTGGTCTAGTCTAGTCTGGATTACTTGCTCCAGGCTAGTCCGGATTAGTTGGTCTAGTCTAATCTGGATTAGTTGGTCCAGTCTAGTCTAGATTAGTTGGTCTAGTCTAGTCTGGATTAGTTAGTCTAGTCTAGATTAGTTGGTCTAGTCTAGTCTGGATTAGTTGCTCTAGTCTAATCTGGATTAGTTGGTCTACTCTAGTCTGGATTAGTTGGTCTAGTCTAGTCTGGATTAGTTGCCCTAGTCGCCTTTATTAGTTGGTCTAGTCTAGTCTGGATTAGTTGCCCTAGTCTAGTCTGGATTAGTTGCTCCAGGCTAGTCCGGATTAGTTGGTCTAGTCTAATCTGGATTAGTTGGTCCAGTCTAGTCTAGATTAGTTGGTCTAGTCTAGTCTGGATTAGTTGCTCTAGTCTAGATTAGTTGGTCTAGTCTAGTCTGGATTAGTTGCTCTAGTCTAATCTGGATTAGTTGGTCTACTCTAGTCTGGATTAGTTGGTCTAGTCTAGTCTGGATTAGTTGCGCTAGTCGCCTTTATTAGTTGGTCTAATCTAGTCTGGATTAGTTGCTCTAGTCTAGTCTGGATTAGTTGCTCTAGTCTAATCTGGATTAGTTGGTCTAGTCTAGTCTGGATTAGTTGGTCTAGTCTAGTCTGGATTAGTTGCTCTAGTCTAGTCCGGATTAGTTGGTCTAGTCTAGTGTGGATTAGTTGGTCTAGTCTAGTCTGGATTAGTTGCTCTAGTCTAGTCTGGATTAGTTGGTCTACTCTATTCTGGATTAGTTGGTCTAGTCTAATCTGGATTAGTTGCTCTAGTCTAGTCTGGATTAGTTGGTTTGATCTGGTCTGGATTAGTGTTGGTATAGTCTAGTTTGGATCGGTTGGTCTAGTCTAGGCTAGATTACTTGGGCTAGTCTAGTCTGGATTACATGGCCCAGTCTAGTCTGAATTAGTTGGTCTTGTCTAGTCTCAATTAGTTGCTCTAGTTTAGTCTGGTTGAGTTGGCTCATTATTTGTATATTCCGATTTCGAACTCTATCAGGAAATAATATATTTTTGCGAATTCAGTTGCTAACTTCACAACACTCAATTTGGTCATTCATTGTTTATCGCATTAGCTAATTTTGGGTACATTTTGAGAAAAGGATTTTTAAGGAAAACATTAAATTGACAGTTTTGACACAATCATGCCGCCCGGTTTTGGTACAATTTAGGTAGTTTTGTGACAGTTTTGACACATGTCTGACAGTTTTTGTGACAGTTTGCTACATTTGTGACAGTTTTGACGCATTTGTGACAGTTTTCAAGCATTTATTGTCACAGTTTTGACACAATTGTTACAGTTTTGACGCATTTGTGACAGTTTTGACACATTTCTGACAGGTTTTTGTGACAGTTTGGAACATTTGTGACAGTTTTCAAGCATTTATTGTCACAGTTTTCACACAATTTACAGTTTTGACGCATTTGTGACAGTTTTGACACATTTCTGACAGGTTTTTGTGACAGTTTGGAACATTTGTGACAGTTTTCAAGCATTTATTGTCACAGTTTTCACACAATTGTTACAGTTTTGACGCATTTGTGACAGTTTTGACACATTTCTGACAGGTTTTTGTGACAGTTTGGAACATTTGTGACAGTTTTTATATATCTTAGTGACAGTTTTGACACATTTGAGATAGTTTTGACATATTTTTGTGACACATTTTATACATTTGTGACAGTTTTGACAAATTTTTTGTGACAATTTTGACACATTTCTGGCAGTTTTGACACATTTGTGATAGTTTTGACATATCTTTGTGTCTTGATACATTTGTGACAGTTTTGAAATATTTTTGTTAGGGTTTTGACACATTTTTGACAGTTTTGATACATTTGTGACAGTTTTGATATATTTTTGTGACAGCTTTCACACATTTGTGACAGTTTTGACACATTTCTGGCAATTTTTACAGATTTAACAGTTTTGACACATTTGTGACAGTTCTGAAATCAGGTTCGTTTTTTTTGTATGTCAACATTGGAGCAAGACTGTCGTCCCCGGAGATTCTCTAATTAATTGCATTAGCGAATGGTTGATTGCAGCTACCAGCATTCGATTGTTTTGCTCTTAAATTATTACGTTTGTCGCAACGCATGCGGGCCAATTAAAACCATTTCTCAATTCTCCTTCAAGATATCAATTATTATGTCACACTCTTTCAACGAATCACAAAAACATACCCGCCTTTCAATGCCAGAGACCCGGGTTCGAATCCTGGTCAGGGAGACAACTAGGGCGGTTTTCATTAATCGTCTGGGCTGTCCCCCATGAATGAATGCAAAATACGAGATACCAGCGTGGCGCATACTTAAAGCCAAGGTGGAATAGGGAGTTTAGTGAGAGCTTCCCCCGAACCACTTTTTAATAAAAAGGCAGACAAGACAAGACTAAGCAAAATATGCGATAGCGGGGTGGCGCATACTAAAAGCCAAAGTGGAATAGGGGTTTTAGTTAGTTAGTCTTGTCTGTCTAGTCTTGTCTGTCTAGTCTTGTCTGTCTTGTCTTGTCTGTCTGTCCTGTCTGTCCTGTCTGTCCTGTCTGTCCTGTCTGTCCTGTCTGTCCTGTCTGTCCTGTCTGTCCTGTCTGTCCTGTCTGTCCTGTCTGTCCTATCTGTCCTGTCTGTCTTGTCTGTCTTGTCTGTCTTGTCTGTCTTGTCTGTCTTGTCTGTCTTGTCTGTCTTGTCTGTCTTGTCTGTCTTGTCTGTCTTGTCTGTCTTGTCTGTCTTGTCTGTCTTGTCTGTCTTGTCTGTCTTGTCTGTCTTGTCTGTCTTGTCTGTCTTGTCTGTCTTGTCTGTCTTGTCTGTCTTGTCTGTCTTGTCTGTCTTGTCTGTCTTGTCTGTCTTGTCTGTCTTGTCTGTCTTGTCTGTCTTGTCTGTCTTGTCTGTCTTATCTGTCTTATCTGTTTTGACACATTTATGACAGTTTTGACATATTTTTCTGACAGTTTTGACATATTTGTGATAGTTTTGACGTTTTGACATATTTTATTGACAGATTTGACATATATGTGACAGTTTTCACACATTTGTGACAGCTTTGGCATATTTTTTGACACGCTTTTGTGACAGCTTGGTACAGTTGTGACAGTTTTCACAACTGTTTGTTTTAACAATTGTGACAGTTTTGACGTATTTTTTTGTGATAGTTTTGACATTTCTGGCAGTTTTGACACATTTATGACAGTTTTGACACATTTGTGACGGTTTTGACACATTTGTGACAGTTTTGAAATATTTTAGTGACAGTTTAGACATATTTTAGTGACAGTTTTGACATATTTGTGTGAGTATTTACACATTTGTGACAGTATTGACAAATTTCTGACAGTTTTGAAACGCTTTTAAGACAGTTTGATACATTTGTGACAGTTTTCACACAGTGTGACAGTTTTGACGTATTTTTTGTGATAGTTTTGACACATTTTTGGCAGTTTTGACACATTTGTGACAGTTTTGATATATTTTTGTGACAGTTTGGACACATTTGTGACAGTTTTGACATATTTTAGTGACAGTTTTGACACATTTGTGACAATTTGGACATATTTTTGTGACAGTTGTCATAATTTGTGACAGTTGACAGTTGAATGCAAAATATGCGATACTGAGGTGGCGCATACTAAAAGCCAAAGTGGAATAGGGGTTTTAGTTAGTTAGTCTTGTCTGTCTCGTCTGTCTCGTCTGTCTCGTCTGTCTTGTCTGTCTTGTCTGTCTTGTCTGTTTTGTCTGTTTTGTCTGTCTTGTCTGTCTTGTCTGTCTTGTCTGTCTTGTCTGTCTTGTCTGTCTTGTCTGTCTTGTCTGTCTTGTCTGTCTTGTCTGTCTTGTCTGTCTTGTCTGTCTTGCCTGTCTTGTCTGTCTTGTCTGTCTTGTCTGTCTTGTCTGTCTTGTCTGTCTTGTCTGTCTTGTCTGTCTTGTCTGTCTTGTCTGTCTTGTCTGTCTTGTCTGTCTTGTCTGTCTTGTCTGTCTTGTCGGTCTTGTCTGTCTTGTCTGTCTTGTCTGTCTTGTCTGTCTTGTCTGTCTTGTCTGTCTTGTCTGTCTTGTCTGTCTTGTCTGTCTTGTCTGTCTTGTCTGTCTTGTCTGTCTTGTCTGTCTTGTCTGTCTTGTCTGTCTTGTCTGTCTTGTCTATCTTGTCTGTCTTGTCTGTCTTGTCTGTCTTGTCTGTCTTGTCTGTCTTGTCTGTCTTCTCTGTCTTGTCTGTCTTGTCTGTCTTGTTTGTCTTGTCTGTTTTGACACATTTGTGACAGTTTTGACATATTTTTTTGACAGTTTTGACATATTTGTGACAGTTTTGACATATTTGTGACAGTTTTGACATATTTTTGTGAGTTTTCAGACGTATGTGACAGCTTTGGCATATTTTTGTCACAGTTATGACATTTCTGGCAGCTTTGTCTTTGTGACAGTTTTGACACATCTCACAGTTTTGACATATTTTTGTTTTTACACATTTGTGACAGTTTTGACACATTTCTGACAGTTTTCTTCTGTGACAGCTTGGTACATTTGTGTTTTCACACATTGTGACAGTTTTGACCTATTTTTTGTGATAGTTTCGATACATTTCTGGTAGTTTTGACACATTTGTGGCAGTTTGACACATTTGTGACAGCTTTGACATATTTTAGTGACAGTTTTGACATATTTTGTAACAGTCTTGACATATTTTTGAAACAGTTTTGTCACGTTTGTGACAGTTTTGACATATTTTTGTGAGTATTTACACATTTGTGACAGTATTGACACATTTCTGACAGTTTTTGTGACAGTTCTGACGCATGTGTGACAGTTTCGAAGCATTTATGGTCACAGTTGACGCATTTGTCAACTTTAAAACATTTATGACAGTTTTGACGCATTTGTGACAGTTTTGACACATTTCTGACAGTTTTGACACGCTTTTAAGACAGTTTGGTACATTTGTGACAGTTTTCACAGTGTGACAGTTTTGACGTATTTTTTATGATAGTTTTGACACATTTTTGGCAGTTTTGACACATTTGTGACAGTTTTGATAAATTTTTGTGACAGTTTTGACACATTTGTGACAGTTTTGATATATTTTTGTGACAGTTTTGACGCATTTGTCAACTTTAATACATTTATGACAGTTTTGACGCATTTGTGACAGTTTTGACACATCTCTGACAGTTTTGACACGCTTTTGGTACAGTTTGATACATTTGACGGTTTTCACACAGTGTAACAGTTTTGACGTATTTTTTGTGATAGTTTTGAAACATTTTTGGCAGTTTTGACACATTTGTGACAGTTTTGATAAATTTTTGTTAAAGTTTTGACACATTTGTGACAGTTTAGATACATTTTTGTGTTTTGTCACATTTGTCAACTTTAAAACATTTATGACAGTTTTGACGCATTTGTGACAGTTTTGACACATTTCTGACAGTTTTGACACGCTTTTAAGACAGTTTGATACATTTGTGACAGTTTTCACACAGTGTGACAGTTTTGACGTATTTTTTGTGATAGTTTTGACACATTTTTGGCAGTTTTGACACATTTGTGACAGTTTTGATAAATTTTTGTGACAGTTTTGACACATTTGTGACAGTTTTGATATATTTTTGTGACAGTTTTGACACATTTGTGACAATTTGGACATTTTGTGTTTTCACAATTTGTGACAGTTGAATGCAAAATACCGAGGTGGCGCATACTAAAAGCCAAAATGGAATAGAGGTTTTAGTTAGTTAGTCTTGTTAGTCTTGTTAGTCTTGTTTGTCTGTCTGTCTGTCTGTCTGTCTGTCTGTCTGTCTTGTCTGTCTTGTCTGTCTTGTCTGTCTTGTCTGTCTTGTTTGTCTTGTCTGTCTTGTCTGTCTTGTCTGTCTTGTCTGTCTTGTCTGTCTTGTCTGTCTTGTCTGTCTTGTCTGTCTTGTCTGTCTTGTCTGTCTTGTCTGACTTGTCTGTCTTGTCTGTCTTGTCTGTCTTGTCTGTCTTGTCTGTCTTGTCTGTCTTGTCTGTCTTGTCTGTCTTGTCTGTCTTGTCTGTCTTGTCTGTCTTGTCTGTCTTGTCTGTCTTGTCTGTCTTGTCTGTCTTGTCTGTCTTGTCTGTCTTGTCTGTCTTGTCTGTCTTGTCTGTCTTGTCTGTCTTGTCTGTCTTGTCTGTCTTGTCTGTCTCGTCTGTCTCGTCTGTCTAGTCTGTCTTGTCTGTCTGTCCTCCTCGGTGGTGTAGTTGACAACATCCTGGGTTCGAATCCTGGTTGGAGATACAACTAGGGCGGTTTTCATTAACCGTCTGGGCTGCCCACCCTGAATTAATGCAAAATATGCGATACTGGGGTGGCGCATACTAAAAGCCATGGTGGAATAGGGGGTTTAGTGAGAGCTTCCCCGGACTACTTTTTAAATAAAAAAGAGACAGATGCAAGGCAGTTGTCGAAGAAGCCAAGGCTCCTCTACATGGGCCGTAGTGCTGTGTATATACGTCAAAAAGTGCCCGAAAAACATGGCGGAAATTGACACATGCCCACAAAAAAAAAATTAAAAAACTATCAAAAGATCTATTGCTCTTGTCTACTGACAAGCAATCGTCAAATTTGATAGGTACTATTGATTTGTTTAGTTGAAAAATTTAACAATTTTGATCTTTTTTCAAGACAAGTTCAATTCTAATAAAATTGATGGAATTGGTGAAACCATCCGACGTTATAGATAATGACACAAACTTAAAACAAACGGAACACAGCCTGAATATATAAATATATTCAGCCTTTCCGGAGCTCTATAACAATTATTGAATCTTTTTAGGAATACCAAAACACATGTCACATGAAATTTGTAAGTTATTTTACAGCTTTCACTGTGCCTAACCTAACCCAACTTCAAACTTCAACTTTGTTGAGTGTCACCTTCGTAGCACTCAAAGAAAACCATAAAAATAACATTGTTTTTAACATCATGTCTTTCCGATACCTTAAGTGGATAGCCATCTGTGGACGCGTTGACTTAGCGTGGACTTAGCTTTGCTTCCATTAACAATAATTTGTAAACCTAATTTTTTTTTACAAATTATTGCTCATGGAAGCAAAGCTAAGCTGTGCTGATGAGAGATAATTTAGCGATGAAAGCTTCCATTAACAATAATTTGCAAACCTAATATTTTTTTACAAATTATTGTACATGGAAGCAAAGCTGTGCTGATGAGAGATAAATCTCGAAACGCGTCCACATGCTGTAAAATAACTAACAAATTTCATGTGAGATTTATCTTGGTAGTCCTAAAGACTCAATAATTGTTATAGAGCTCCAGTAAGATTGAATATATTTATATAATCAGGCTGTGTTCCGTTTGTTTTAAGTTTGTTTGATTATCTATAACGTAGAATGGTTTCACCAATTCTATTTGAGCATTTTTGTAGTTTTAAATATTTAAAAATTTTCCGGAAAGGCTGAATATATTTACAAAATGCTCAAGATTCTATATACTATTTCGCCCTTACAACTATTCCATCTATACTTTCAATCGTTTTATTCTCATCAACTTTTCCACCCTATTCAACTATTCCATCCGCATGTACTATAGTCCATTTTTTTAAAGAATGCAGTAACTAGAAACCTGATTTACACTATGATAAATGTTCAATCTAGATACAAAATTTGGCGCTAAATTCAAATATGGTTACTTGAATATAAAATTGGTAATTTATTAATGGTTTGATTGAATATCTTAATAATATTGAATAACTTGTACAATACTAACAAATAAATGGAGAAAAACGCAAAAAATCTAAATGAAACAAACAGATCAGATGACAATTGTGAAGTGACACGGCAGCCATTGACAACTAACAGCTGAAAAGAAATAGAGAAAAGAGGTTGAGATGGAGAAGTAAATATCGTTGGTGTGAACTTCTCGTCGATTTAAGCCAATCAGAGAACAAGGTCAAAAAAGCCCTATCTTCCCTGTACTGCATTCTTAAAAAAAATGAAGTATAGTGACATATAAATAAGTAAAAATTTAAAATGGAAAGAAACGTTAGAGGTAGAATTAAAACAATGAATAAATTGGACGTTAAAACCGGTACATAGGTACAGGTAACTCTGTTTACCTGTATAGGCTGCGAGCTGCATGTTGAATAAGTGTCCCCGCCAGGGGTGGCGGGGACGGCTGTTGCAGGAAATGCAATTTACTTTTCAGCCATGGAGGTGGATAGATTTTTTTTTTATGGGTGGGAATCAGCGGATAGCAGCAGTCGGGCGGCAAGTCAGTCAACATCACCTGGGCGGCGCGAGAAAACGTCAGAAGGAGGGGGGCAGTGTTGGTCGGTTCTTTTCGTCTAGGGTCTTGGTGTGTTCTAGTGTTTTGGGGTTATTTAAACATATCAGGGACTGTGTCTAGAATTAGTTCTAGGTTTGGAGAAAGGTCACCTTTCAGTCGGGACAGAAGCACTAGATAGGGGATGGGGAGTTTGTTTTTGGGCTTTCTTCTGTGTATTTCAACAGGAGGGGACTTAAAGATGTCGAAAATTGGGGGTTCTTGGGAGATGATGCGGGAAGCGAGTTTTTCCTGGAGGGTGTGGAGTCGAGTATGGTATAGGTCGAAATTTACTAGTTCTTCGAGTAATATAGTTGGGAACTTGTAGTTTAGACGGTATATCCGTCGAAGGCAGTTTCTTTCAAAACTGAGGAGGGGTTCAATATGATTTTTGTTGCAGAGCGCAAGGGCTGTCATTTGATAGTCGAGGACTGGGCGAACAAAGGTTTTGTACGTGTAGAGTAGGGTGTTTGATGAACAACCCCCTTCTCGGGTGCGGAGGCAGAAGAGAAGGTTTAGCCTGGACCTCATTTTATGGAGACAGTGTCTGATGTTGGGAACTGGGCTTAGGGACTGGGTGAAGATCGTGCCAAGGTACGTTATTGATGGTTGGGGTATCAGGGGTTGGCCGTAGAGGTTTATTGAATATTGCTTTTCGGCAATACGTTTGGAGAAGTTTTTGTGACGGAAATGGATCAGTTGGGATTTTTGGGGATTAATCTGGATGCGCCAGAGGTTCATCCAGATTTCGATTTTGGCAATGAATTTGTTTAGGAGGGTTGCCGAGATTGAGGGGTTTCGGTGGCAGGACCAGATGACGGTGTCATCTGCGAATTGTTGGATGTGGCATCGAGAATTGGTCGGTAAAGGGATGTCGTGACAGAATAGGTTGAATAGCAGGGGTGACAGAGAGGAGCCTTGTGGGACATCCGCTACGGGCGTAAAGGGGAGAGACAGGGAATTGGACACTTTGACGCAGCACGAGCGGTTGGAGAGAAAGCTCTTTACTAGACGGACTAGTGATAGTGGGACCTGTAATTTGTGGAGTTTAGCTATCAGGCCGTCGTGCCACACAGTGTCGAAGGCCCGGTGGATATCAAGGAAGAGGGCTATGGCGGAGTCTCCGGAGTTTAGTGTGATAGAGAGGTTGGACGTGAGGTTGAGAATGGAATGTTGGGTAGACCGTTGATTCATAAACCCACTTTGATGGTCGGGTATAACGTGGTGGTTTTCGCAGAAGGAGCGGAGACGTTGGGAGATGATTTTTTCGAAAGTTTTACCAATCGTGCTGAGGAGGGAGATTGGGCGATAGGAGTCAACGAGTTTCGGATTTTTTTGGGGTTTAGGGATCATTATTGTGTAAGCGGATTTCCAAGGCTGCGGGAAGGAGCCGGACGAGGCAGGCGTTGAATATACCGGCTAGGTATTCAATTGCTGGGTCTGGAAGGTGTTTGAGGACAGTCCATGGAATACGGTCGGGTCCGGCTGCAGAGCCGTTTCGAGTGGTGGAGATGACATTGCGAACCTCTTCGGTGATAATGGGCTGGACTAGGGGTTCATTTTCGATTTGGGTAGACGGGGGGAACTCTGAATACGGAGTTAAAGGTAGGCGGCTAATCTCGATTGTGGTTTTCCTGAAGAATGGTTCGGTAAAGTGTGGGGAGTTTGTTGATTGGTGGACTTTTTCGAGATGGGTCGCGAAAGCCTGGGCTTTTTCTGGGGCATTTGTGAGGATTAGATCATTTACCGAGAGTGGGTGGTTGGGCCGGCGAGACCGGCCGGTAAGAATGTTTAGGGACTTCCAAAACTTACTGCCATCCTTGGGATCGAGTTTAGATGTAGCATCTATCCACGATTTTTCGCGGAAGGCACGCAGTTTTAGTTTGATGAGGGCATTTAGGCGGTTCCACGATGATTTAATCAGAGGATCGTGGGTATTTTTGTAAATCCTATACAATTTACGTTTTTGTTGGATTAGCGAGACAATTTCGGGGGGGACAGAGGGACGCACCGTTGATATGGTGCGTGTTGGTACACAAGCGTGTATTTCTAATTGGAGTCTACTGGTAAATCTTTCGATGGCGGATTCTAGCTTGAAGGTGGTGTTTATGGTCGGGGGTTGGCAAAAGCGACTGTAAGATTCGTTTCGAATGCTTGCCAGTCGGCATTTTTCCATGACAGACGAGTTATTGTAGATGGTGGAGGAATTGGTGGAGGTACGAAAAGCATCTCTGCTATCAATGGGAGATGGTCGCTTGTGACCGAGGGGCCGATGAAGGCTGTGGGGGACAGTAGGTCGGCTGCGTTGTCGGATATTAAGATGTGGTCAATAATAGAATTGCCTTGAGGACCAAAAAAGGTGTAGTCCGTACAGTCAAGGCGGAAGAGGGAATGCGTGTCTAGGATCGAGACGAGTTGACGGCCTTTGCTGTTGGATATTGTGTCTCCGAATACTTGATTGCGGGCGTTCAGGTCGCCCAAAATTATGCAGTTGGGGAGCGAGTTGAAATAGTCGAACAGGTCGACTGAAATGTCAGATTTTGGGGAGAAGTATACGGAGAAGATGTTAATAGTGGACTGTTGGTAGCTTATGGTTATGCCAACAGCTTCAAGGTCTTGGAGATGTGGGGGGAGCGTCACAGGGCGGGCTGGGATTGAGTTGTGATGGGCGATGGCTACGCCACCACCTTGTGTTGGTCTGTCCTTGCGAACAATTGTGTAGTTTCTCAGGCTGGCTTTGGTTTTGGGAGTGAAATATGTTTCTTGTAACGCTAGTATGAGGACATTTTCGGAGACAACTAAATGCTCGATCAGGTCTTTTTTGTTTTTCCAGCCGAGGCTGTTTAAACTTGCTAGGAAAGCCATCCTAACTTAATACGAAATGCTGTAGAGGTTGACTTTTCAGAGGGGGGACAGCGGGGGATTTGGGTCCGAAACAGTAGATTCACGGGGCGCGAGCGGTATAAAGGAACAGTGAACCGAGCTCGT
This sequence comes from Phosphuga atrata, assembly GCA_944588485.1. Lineage (NCBI taxonomy): Eukaryota > Metazoa > Arthropoda > Insecta > Coleoptera > Silphidae > Phosphuga > Phosphuga atrata. The sequence goes on from OX155906.1 coordinate 30,029,994, forward strand.
TTGAATATTTCGTATATAACCAAGCATAGCGCAATGTATATTTCTAGTAAATAAATAAATAAATATTTTCAAAAACGCATCCCCTCCAAAAAAATAAACCTTTAAAAACCCTCTGCATCCCTAAACTGACCTCTTTCCACCATCGCCGACACCGTTAACACCCTAAATCAACAAACAAAAATCGTAAGTTACTTATTAAATCAAAACAATTCATTAAAATAGAACATTTTTTGGCGGGTTCAATTTGAATTGATCCTTGTAGCGCCTCTCCATTGTCGTAAGTTAATTATTAAATCAAATTTAAAGGGGCAGCATAGTTAAAATTAAAATATGTTTTGGCGGGTTCAATTTGAATTCAATCTTGTAGCTTTTCCATTGGTGCATCGGTGAGCTGGTGGGGGTCTGCGCCGACTGGTGGCGGTCTCGAGCGGCTCCGAGCAACCGAAACGTCTCTCTGCCTTTTTGTGGGGAGTGCGCCGTGACTGGCGATCGTGTTTTCACTGTTCTCACCGAAATCCAACATCATCCAAGATGGTAAGTCCACAAATTCACAATAAATACATTAATTAGATAGTTAGTGATGTCGCAGATGCTATCTCGGGGTTATTTCGCGTGAAAAATTACCGGAAATTGGTGAAAATTAGCGGAGATTGTACGATTGCACAACCATTGGCAATCGATGTTTATTTATTGTAAATCACTCGAACTGTGCATTTTAAACACGGATTTGGTTTTAAATAGTTTATTACTCACCTTAAATTGTGTTTTCGCTTCAATTTCGGTGTTTTTTCGCCGAGAAATTCGCGTAGGAAATTACACGTTGACACGGTCAAGTGACGCCAATTGAAAAAAAAACTAACACAAATCACAATTGTTTTTTTGTTTTACAATAACTGAACTCGTAGCTAGCTGCCTTTGATATTAATGCATTTTGTACCTAAAACTCTTGCCAACTTAAAATGCGCCCCAAACATATGTTAGCGAAACTTGGCGCAATGTTTACAAATTTCGCCATGTTTCGCAATTTGTGGAAACAAAACCTTAATTGCTCGCGTTTTCGGAAAAGATTTGCACAAGTTTTGGTTTAATTCAAGTTTTTGGATTTGTTTGTTTCGGGGAAGTTTTTGTTTTTTGGGTGTTGTGTTTTGGCAGCGTTGACAGCGCCGTATGTTTGGTGCGACGCGAGGAGGTTAAGTTTTATTCCGTGCTTTTAATCAAATTTTAAACGAGTTTTTCGCGAAGAAATGGTGAGTTTCTTTACGTTTTCTCTTCGTTATTTTGCAAATTTTGGGAAAATTTAATTGGGAATAGTTGGGGTTTTGTTAGGGCTCGCATTTTATCATCGACACAAATTTCTTGTAAAAATTTGTTAGTTTTTGGTTATAAGATTTGTGTTTTGTTTTAAAGTTAACGAATTGTTGCACAAAGAACGCAATTTTTAATCTTAAATTTGTTGGTCTTACAAATTTACCTCAACATTTTATTTTCGATGATTTGAAAGACAAATTTTCATCAACGTTTTGTTTTTGATGATTTGAATGGCAAATTTTCTCAGCAAATTTTCATCAGTTTTGTTTTCGATGATTTGAATGACAAATTTTCTCAGCAAATTTTCATCAATGTTTTGTTTTCAATGATTTGAATGACAAATTTTCATAAATTTTTTGTTTTCAATGATTTGAATGACAAATTTTCATCAATATTTTGTTTTCGATGGTTTGAATGACAAATTTTCTCAGCAAATTTGTTCGAAAACATTTTCTTCGTTTTCCTTTTTCTTTTCATTTTTGTTTTCGATTGTTTCAGCCACAAATTTTCTATGCAGTTTGGTTGTTTCAACACATTATTTTGGATGTTTTGAGCCCCAAATTTTTTCACCAATTTTGTTTTTATAAACTTGATTTTGCAAATTTTGAGATGATTTAACAGGAAGCACTCGGATTGTTAGGGATTGCTATTATCGAAACAAATTTCTGGTAAAAATTTAGCACAATTAAAACGTAGCTTGGAAAACTTAATAAACTCGATTTTGCAAATTTTTAGACAATGTTGCAGAGAGCAGTTGGTTTTGTTAGGGCATGCATTTTATTCTTCTTCTGGTACCATGACTGTTCAATGATCGTTCGTTATCATGTTGGAAATCTTATGGAGCACATTTAATATACAGAGTAACCCCTGATCCAGAGACTACAAGATTGGTCAATTTTAGTTTCATTAATTAGCATGAAGTGCATGTCGGTGCTGCTCAGGGAAGACAGATGCTCCCCTAATTTATTTCTTATCCCATTTGCATTCCAACTCACTACATTCATTTTACGTTCATACAAAAGAAATCATCTGGAGCTGATCGTCTATTGTTTTACAACAGCGAGGTTAACAATCTGTTGCTCCCAGGCTGCTATCATTTTCGGTAGGTCTAACTTCCCAGGTGTGCTCCATAAGATCTATTGGCATACCACTACCTCAAGTTCTTTAAACACAATGTTCTTCCTTCTTTTATTATCGAAACAAATTTCTGACAAAAAATTTTAAGTTTTGGTTATAAGATTTGTATTTTGTTTCAAAATTACACAAATGTAACCCCAAAAAACTCAATTTTTAACCTTAAATTTGTTGTCCATGTGCATTTTCTTCAATCATTTGTTTTCAATGATTTGAACAACAAATTTTCTTTTCGATGGTTTCAGCCACAAATTTTCTCGGCAATTTGGTTGTTTCAACTTTTAACATTATTTTGGATGTTTCGAGCCCCAAATTTTGTTGTTCCAACACATTTTCTTCAATGTTTTCGTTTATTAGACCTGAAAAAGTATGGCATCTATCCTGAGCGTAACTACCCCACTTGATAGATAGCTTTCCAAATGCAATTTAGTGAATTGCAACATGATTTTTCTTATTTAATGTTTTTATATAAGACTAGACAAGACTAGACAAACAGGACTAGACTAGACAAGACTATACAAGACCAGACAAGACCAGACAAGACTAAACAAGACCAGACAACACCAAACAAGACCAGACAAGACCTTGTCCATCTAGTCTTGTCTGTCTAGCCTTCTCTGTCTAGTTTTGTCTGTCTAGTTTTGTCTTTCTAGTCTTGTCTGTCTAGTCTTGTCTAACTAGTCTTTTCTGTCTAGTCTTGTCTGTCTAGTCTTGTCTGTCTCTAGATCTGTGGGATAAACTATACATATAACTATAGTTCTATGGGATGGCCTGGATGGGATGGGAAGCCTATAGAATAGACTAGACTAGCGTTATAGGATAGACCTATAAACAGACTAAGTCTGTATTATAAACTAGACTAGGTCTGTAAATTTGACTAAACAAGTTCCATAAGATATATGCACTATAGCACAGGCTAGACCGAGACCAAATAGACTAGATTTGGTAGATAGATATATAGATATCTATTTGATATTTTAGAAGTAGATAGAAACTAGACTAGATACTATAAGATAGACTAGACTCATTCTATTAAATAGACTAGATTTGGTCTGAAGGATAAACTAGATTTGATCAATAGGATAGACTAAACTAGGTCTGTAAGATAAACTAGGCTAGTTCTATAAGATACACTAGACTAGATCTGTAGCATAAACCAGACTGTGTCTCGATGTCCATGGAATAGACTACACTAGGTCTATACGATAAACTAATCTTGTCTGTCTAGACTATATCTATAATATGAACTAGACTAGGTCTGTAGAATAGACTAGACTAAGGCTATTAGATAAACAAGACTAGGTTCGTTAGGTAAAATAGACTAGTGAATAGGTAAACTAAACTAGAATGAACTAGACTAGGTCTATAAGATGAGTGAAAATGTCAAAATAGTTTGCAAATATTACCAAATTTTCAAAAACCAAAATCTCATTTTGAAGCAAATTTTGTTTTTTTGTTGATTTGAGTTGTACACACTTTTCAAAATCCCTTAGTTTTATGTCAAAACTGAATGAAAACGACAAAATAATTTGCAAGTCTAGTCTTGTCTGTCTATTCTTGTCTGTCTAGTCTTGTCTGTCTCGTCTGTCTATTGTCTGTCTAGTCGTGTCTGTCTAGTCTAGTCGATTGTTTAAGCCCCAATTTTCTCAGCAATTTTGTTGTTCCGACGCATTTTCTGCAATATTTTTAATTGTTTGAGCTCCATATTTTCTCACTAATTTTGTTGCTCTGACACTTTTTTTTGTTGGTTTGCACTTTCCTTTCCATGTTTTTAATTGTTTGAGACCCAAATTTTCTAACCAGTTTTGTTGTTTACACATTTTCTTCAATGTTTTTGATTGTGTGAGCCCCAAATTTTCTCAGAAATTTTGTTGTCTCGACACATTTTCTTCAATGTTTTTGATTGTTTGAGCTGCAAATTTTCTCAGAATTTTTTTTGTTCCAACACATTTTCTTCAATGTTTTTGTTTGTTTGAGCCCCAAATTTTCTTTGTTCTGATACATTTTTTCCCCAATGTTTCCCATTGTTTGAGCCTCAAACTTTCTCAGAAATGTTGTTGTTCAACACATTTTCTTCAATGTTTTTGTTTGTTTGAGCCCCAAATTTTCTTTGTTCTGACACATTTTTTTCCCCCCAATGTTTCCCATTGTTTGACCCTCAAACTTTCTCAGAAATGTTGTTCCAACACATTTTCTTCAACGTTTTTGATTGTTTGAGGCCCAAATTTTCGCAATTTTGTTCAGACACATTTTCTTCAATGCTCTTGATTGTTTGAGCCCCAAATTTTCTCGGCAATTATGTTGTTCTGACACATTTTTTCCAATGTTTTCGATAGTTTGTGCCCCAAATTTTCTCTGCAATTTTTTTGTTCCGAAACATTTTTTTCCAATGTTTTCGATTGTTTGAGCCACAAATTTTCTCAGCAATTTTTTTGTTCCAACACATTTGCTTCAATGCTTTTGATTGTGTGAGCCCTAAATTTTCTAAACAATTTTGTCATATTTTCGTCAATGTTTTCGATTATTTGAGCCCCAAATTTTCTCAGCAAATTTGTTCTTCCGACACATTTTTGTCCAATGTTTTCAATTGTTTGAGCCTCAAATTTTCTCAACAATTTTGTAGTTTTGACACATTTTTTCGATTGAGCTTCTAATTTTCTCAGAAAATTTGCTCTTCCGACACATTTTCTTCAATTGTTTGAGCCCCAAACTTTCTCAGCAAATTTCTTACGGCACATTTTCTTAAATGCATCGTTTCAGATGGTATAAGCTCCCAAGTTTTCTCAATACATTTGTTATTCGCACAATTTGTTGCCAGATTTTCTTCAATATTTTCTTCTGGAAGGTCTGATTCCCAAAATTTCTCGGTACTATTTTAGTGTTTAGAAAAGATGTGAGGTTTAACATATGAGCTTCTTCTTGGTTCAGCTTCTCCGTTGGAGGTTGCTGATCATTATGACAATTTTTATGGTACAGTTCCGCCGATGACACTCCAAACCAATCTCTCAAATTGCGCAGCCAAGATATGCGGCGTCGACCACCACATTCTTTCCTTCGATTATGAGCTGTTGCAATCTATATTTTTCGTTTTTGAGATGTGGCCTAAGTATTGTAACTTTCGTTTCTTTATGGTGAAGATTAAGTACCTCTATGTTCGTTACTTTGTCCACCCACGGTATTCGCAGCATACGACGGTAGACCCACATTTCGAAGGCCATTATCCTTTTTGTTGTTTCCTGGGTCAAACCCAACCTCCCATCTCTTATAGCAGAATCTTATATACGCGATACTCAGCTACGCGACGTCACGCGACATCGCCTGTCAAATAATGATTGTTTTAAATGGGCATGTTCTCACTATGGCTACGTGACGTGCCCATTTAAAACAATGTAATCATTATTTGACAGGCGATGTCGCGTAGCTGAGTGTCGCGCATATGGGAATCGACCTTTAGCCCCAGTTCTATGCTCAGACCCGGAGAAGTTAGGTTAGATTAGGTTCCTAACCTCAATGTTATGATTTTTAGGTTTCTTGTTTTATGCGAATTATAAATTCAAGATTTATAACTTTTGCAATTTTTTGTCTAGATCGTTGGAACTTTGCAAAAATATTGTTAATAATGCAACTAAGACAACGTTGCAAATATTATAACTTTCTGCTAATTTGTAAAGATTTTACGGACCTCCCAAATTTTGTTTTCTTCAAATTATAAAATCAATAACTTTTGCAATTTTTAGTCTAAATTGTTGAAACTTTGCACATATATTGTTAATATTGCAACTAAGAAACGGTGCAAATTTCATCAATTTTCGTTTTCGCAAATTTGCAAAGATTTTACGGACTTTAAAATTTTGCTTCACACAAATTATAAAATCAAAATTTATAACTTTTGTAATTTTTTGTCTAGATTATCTAAACTTTGCGTAAATATTACTAATAATGCAACTAAGAAACGTTGCAAATTTCATAACTTTATGCAAATTTGCAAAGATTTTACGGACCTCCCAAATTTTGTTTTCCTCGAATTAAAAAATCAAGATTTATAACTTTTGCAATTTTTCGTCTACGAGGTTGAAACTTTGCAGAAATTTTGTTAACAATGCAACTAAGAAATGTAGCAAATTTCATAACTTTTTGCAAATTGGCAAGGATTTTACAGACCTTACAAATTTTGCTCTTTTGCAAAATCAAAATTTCCAAACTTTGCAATTCTTTGCCCAAGCCGTTGAAGCTTTCTGTAACATTGCATTCTGAACATTTCTGCGAAATTCTCTTCAATAAACCAATTTTCTATTTTGCGCCCTTTCATTCCATTTCTAAACAAAAAAATCGCCGATACATATTGAGAAAATTTAATCACACTCGGCGACCCATAACCGCACGCATACGAGTGCTGTTATGAGTCCATTATAGACGCAAAATAGAAAAAATCAATAACAAACGCGATTTCGTTGTCCAGGTGAATTTTACCGTTGATGAAATCCGTCGCATGATGGACAAGAAGCGGAACATCCGCAACATGTCCGTCATCGCCCACGTCGACCACGGCAAGTCCACCCTCACCGACTCCCTCGTCTCCAAGGCCGGCATCATCGCCGGCGCCAAAGCCGGAGAAACCCGCTTCACAGACACCCGCAAGGACGAACAGGAACGATGCATCACCATCAAATCCACGTAAGAATTACAAACAATATCAATCTCTAATAACTATAATAATAAGTTTATTTTTTTAATAATAATATACAACCTTTATCAAGAGTTTTCTCTATACAATCCATTCGAGAATTATCTAGTTTCGATCTAGTTTAAACTAGTTTCGACTAATAGACCTTTTCATAGTTGCGCATGCGTCAACTTCTGTCATGTTTTCGGTCACTTTTTGTACGTATAACGCGTGAAAATAACAAAATGTGCCAGAAACTTTCATTTTGTCGCCTTCTAAACATCACAGGCGCGCATGCGCTTAAAAGACCTTTTATAGTTACGCATGCGTCAACTTCCGCCGTGTTTTCGGTCACTTTTTGTACGTATAACGCGTGAAAATAAACAAAGTGTGCCCGAAAATTTAATATTCTCGCCTTCTAAACATTGCAGACGCGCATGCGCTTAAAAACACCTTTTCATAGTTGCACGTGCGTCAATTTCCGCCATGTTTTCGATCACTTTTTGAACAAATAACGCGTGAAATTAACAAAATGTGCCCGAAACTTTCATATTCTCGTATTCTAAAAATTGCGGACACGCATGCGCTTAACTAACCGTAAAAAGGTCTATTATAGAATCTTTATGAACTCGTCATTTCTAGACTTGTTCATCTTATCTAGACTAATTATGAGACCTTGAGGAATTGCACGTAGCTCTAGCAATATTTGGAGGTGGTTCAAAAAATGTCCCACTGTTAAAATGCTTAAACCATTGCCGAAATGGCTTTAAAATAGCATGACATCAATAAGGTGGGACATTTTTAATACCGCCATGCCACAATCAATGTAAATATCTTGTGATCAATATAAACCTCTGCTAAATTTCAAGGTGGTTCAAAAAATGTCCCACCGTTAAAATGCTTGGACTCTTACTGAAACGGCTTTAAAATGGCATGACGTTTCCGCATCAATAAGGTGGGACATATTTAATACCACCATGCCACAATCAATTTAAAAACTATTTCACTTGCTGCTTGCACTTTTTGCAGTGCCATCTCCATGTACTTCGAGTTGGAGGACAAAGATTTGGTGTTCATCAAGAACATCGACCAGCGCGAGAAGGACGTCAAGGGTTTCTTAATCAACTTGATCGATTCACCCGGACACGTTGACTTCTCCTCCGAGGTCACCGCCGCCCTCCGTGTCACTGACGGCGCTCTCGTCGTCGTCGACTGTGTTTCCGGTAAATATTATTCAAGAACAGCTAAGTTTTAAATTAGTATAGTTTTCCCTCTTTGACTACGAAATGCGTATATACAAATATACGTCCTTACAAATCTACCAATAAATACGAAAGGCGTATATATACGCACTTACAAGTCTATCAATAAATACGAAAGGCGTATATATACGCCGTTACAAGTCTATCATTAGATACGAAAGGCGTATATATATACGCACTTACAAATCTATCAATTAATACAAAAAGCATATATATATATATATACGCACTTACAAGTCTATCATTATTGATATTTGTATTTATCATTAAGTACATATCATTATTGATATCAGTATTGACTTTTGTATTTATATACAAAAGGCGTATATATACGCCCTTACAAGTCTATCAATAAATGCGAAAGGCGTATATATATATATATATATATATATATATATAAATATATTCAAGCTTTCCGTAGCTCTATAATATTATTAAGTCTTTTTGAGGCTATGAAAATAAATCGCATGTTGGAACGCAAAATTGTGTTTTTTTTCACATTTTTGTGCGGTTCGTTCTGTGGTAATTTTTGCAAATTTTTCACGTTTTTTAAATTGAAATATGTGTAGAAAAATTGTAAAAATTTGCAAAATGCATAGAAAAAAAATGGAAAAAAAGGCGGAAAAATTTGCAAAATGTCAGCGCATATATACGCCTTTACAAGTCTATCAATAAATACGAAAGGCGTATATTTACGACTTCAAGATTCTTAATATATACGAGAGGCGTATATTTACGTTTTCATAAGTCGCAATGTATACGGAAGGCGTATATTTACGTCCTCACAAGCCTCTCAATATATATTGAACGACGTATTTACTGTCTGTGTAATATCGCGGCGTCTGTGTTGATTGTTCTCTCCAAGAGGGCGCTACAATTGAAAGCTGTTCTCCAAGAGGGCGCTACAGTCGAAAGCTGTTCTCTCCAAGAGGGCGCTATAGTCGAAAGCTGTTCTCTCCATGAGGGCGCTACAGTACGTCAGCCACGCCTTCTTGTTCTAAAAAGCGAACATTGCTTTACAAATTGCAAGACAATTTTGAGGATTTATCGAGATCTTGTAAGGCTATCGTCAATAAACTGTCCAAATTGCAAATTCTCTGCTCTTTCTCTTAACAATTTTGACAGTTTTTGTCTTGTCAATTTTGACAGTTATAGGTTAATTTTTGACAGATGACTGATTACGTGTCATTATTGACAGGTATTTGACAATTTTCACAGTTTTATTATGTCAATTTTGACATTTATATATATTATGTCAATTTTGACGGTTACGTGTCAATTTTGACAGTTATTTGACAATTTAGGCAGTTTATGTCTACTCAAAGACAGTTATAGCTCTATTTTGACAGCTATATATCAATTTGGACGGTTATTTGACAATTTTGACAGGTTTTGTCTTTTTAATTTTGACAGTTATATTTTTGACAGATATAAGTCAATTTTGACAGTTACGTTTTAATTTTGACAGTTACTTGACAATTTTATCCGTTTTGTCTTGTCAATTTTGACATTTACGTGTCAATTTTGACAGTTATAGGTTTATTTTTTACAGATAAATGTCAAGTTTGACGGTTATGTGTCAATTTTGACAGTTATTTCACAATTTTGACAGTTTTTGCCTTGGGAATTTTGACAGTTATAGGTTAATTTTTGACAGATGACCGATTACGTGTCAATTTTGTCAGGTATTTGACAATTTTGACAGTTTTTGTTTTGTCAATTTTGACAGTTATAGCTTAATTTTTGACATATATGTCAATTTTGACGGTTACATGTCAATTTTGACAGTTGTTTGAGAATTTTTGCAGTTTTTGTGTAATCAATTTTGACAGTTATAGCTTTATTTTGACAGTTTTTGTCATTTTAATTTTGAAAGTTATAGGTATATTTTTGACAGATATATGTCTATTTTGACAGTTACGTGTCAATCTTGACAGTTATTTGACAATTTATCTGTTTTTGTTTTGTTAATTTTGAAGGTTACGTGTCAATTTTGACAGTTATAGGTTTATTTTTTACAGATAAATGTAAATATTGACGGTTGTGTCATTTTTGACAGTTATTTTACTATTCCGACAGTTTTTGCCTTGTGAATTTTGCAGTTATTTCACAATTTTGACAGTTTTTGCCTTGTGAATTTTGACGGGTATAGGTTTATTTTTGACAGATATGTGTCAATTTTGACAGTTATTGACAATTTTGACTGTTTTTGTCTTGTCAATTTTGACAGTTATGGGTTTATTTTTGACAGATATATGTCAATTTTAACAGTTACGTGTCAGTTTTGACAGTTATTTCACAATTTTGACAGTTATAGGTTTATTTTTGACAGATATATGTCAATTTTGACAGTTACGTGACAATTTTAACAGTTTTTGTCTTGTCAATTTTGACAGATATAGGTTTATTTTTAACAATTATTTGTCAATTTTGACGGTTACGTGTCATTTTTGACATATATGTCAATTTTGACAGTTACGTGTCAATTTTGACGGTTATTTAACAATTTTGACTGTTTTTGTTTTGTCAATTTTGACAGATATGTCAATTTTGACAGTTATCTCTCAATTTTGACAGTTTTATGTCAATTTTGAACGTTTTTGCCTGTGAATTTTGACAGTTTACAGGTTTACTTTTGACAGATATATATATAAATTTTGACAGTTAAGTGTCAATTTTGACAGTTACGTGTCAATTTTGACAGTTATTTGACAATTTTATCTGTTTTTGTCTTGTCAATTTTGACAGTTATAGGTTTATTTTTGACAGATATATGTCAATTTTGACAGTTGTGAATTTTGACAGTTTTTTGACAGATTTTGTCTTGTCATTCCTGACATATTTAAGATAAAAATCAGATATATAATAAACCTTTATTTTTAACAGATATGTCAATTTTGACGGTTACGTGTCATTTTTGACATTTATAGCTTTATTTTTGATGTATGTCAATTTTGCCAGTTACGTGTCAATTCTGACGGTTATTAAACAATTTTGACTGTTTTTGTTTTGTCAATGTTGACAGTTATAGGTTTATTTTTGACATATATTTCAATTATGACGGTTTCTTTTGACAGTTACAGGTTTATTTTTTATTAGATAAATGTCAATTTTGCCGGTTACGTGTCAATTTTGACAGTTATTTCACAATTTTAACAGTTTCTTGTCAACAAAAATAAGACGAAAGGTGAATAACAGTAAATAGATCTTTTCATAGTTGACATTTTTTATGTCAATTTCCGCCATGTTTTCGGGCACTTCGTATGACCAGTGAAAATTACAAATTGTGCCCGAAACTTTCATATTCTCGCCTTTGCAACAAGGCGGATGCGCTTGCGCTTAACGAAGCGTAAAAGGGTGTATTGTACACTGTTATTGACGTAGCACTGTTATTGACGTAGCACTGTTATTGACGTAGCACTGTTATTGACGTAGCACTGTTATTGACGGAGCGTCCCCTTGGAGAGAACAGCTTTCGTCTGTAGCACCCTCTTGGAGAGAACAGCTTTCGACTGTAGCGCCCTCTTGGAGAGAACTGCTTTCAAGTGTAGCGTCCCTTTGGTGAGAACAGCTTTCAACTGTAGCGTCCTCTTGGAGAGGGCAGCTTTCAACTGTAGCGTCCTCTTGGAGAGATCAGCTTTCGACTGTAGCGCCCTCTTGGAGAGAATAGCTTTCGACTGTAGCGTCCTTTTGGAGAGATCAGCTTTCAACTGTAGCTCCCTCTTGGAGAGAACAGCTTTCGACTGTAGCGCCCTCTTGGAGAGAACATGTCATTATGTACCTTCCAGCACGTTCGAGTCGCTTTATAGTGCGAGTTGAGGTGGATTCCTTTGAGTCTGTTTGGCTCGCACGTTGACATTGTGACAGTGCACTGAATGGAAGGAGATTATAGATGCGGATTTGTGTTCAAACGCTGCACCGGGACCTCTATCTTTATGTCCGTTCGGCGCACGCTACGGCACAAGTCGAACAGTTTGGTTATGCTTGCGTTTTGCCAGCGCTTTCCTTTATTTGTGGCTGACTTCTCTGCTCTTGTTTTAGGCGTGTGTGTGCAAACTGAGACGGTGTTGCGTCAGGCGATCGCCGAACGCATCAAGCCGATCCTGTTCATGAACAAGATGGATCGCGCCCTCCTCGAGCTCCAGCTGGACTCCGAGGAACTCTACCAGACTTTCCAGCGCATCGTCGAGAACGTCAACGTCATCATCGCCACCTATTCAGATGACAGCGGACCAATGGGAGAAGTTCGCGTGAGTAAACTCCCAGCAACACATTCAACGTATGAGTAGTTTGAGCGTATGCAGTCGAACGTGCATGATTTTAGCGCCGTTCGCTAAGAAAACGCTCATAGATTAAAACGCTGTTTGCCCTGAGATTCGCCGTTATGTGAATTCCAGCTTCCAAAATGCGTTACAAATCCATTCTCCAATTAACTTCAGACTGACTAATATTTTAATTATCAGATTGATCCAAGCAAGGGGTCGGTTAGGTTAGATTCCAGCTTACAAAATGCGTTACAAATCCATGCAAGCAATTTGCTTCAGACTAAAAATAAACTAAAAATATTTAAAATTTCAGGTTGATCCCAGCAAGGGGTCGGTAGGTTTCGGGTCGGGTCTGCACGGCTGGGCGTTCACCCTGAAACAGTTCGCCGAAATGTACGCCGAGAAGTTCAAGATCGACGTCGTCAAGCTCATGAACCGCCTCTGGGGCGAGAACTTCTTCAACCCCAAGACCAAGAAGTGGTCCCAGCAGAAGCTCGAGGACAACAAGCGCTCCTTCTGCATGTACATCCTCGACCCCATCTACAAAGTCTTCGACTCCATCATGAACTACAAGTAAGCTATTTGTCTATTTGAAAAGCGTTACAATGCAGCCCAAATCGGGCCTTGGTCTCCTCCCACAGCCTACAATACGTGTATTCGCCCCTCAAAAATCTATCGATATGTCGCCCTCACAAGTAAATTAAACTAGATATACGCCCTCACGAGTCTTCGATATATACGAAACACGTATATATACGTCCTAGGATGAATGGATGGATTTATACGTCAAAATTTGGCAGAAACTTTTGCCTTGTTTTATAATGATGATTGTTCTAATCACAGACCTGTTCTGAACCTCCCTGATGTTTCTAAAGAACGGCCAACTGACCAAAATTTCCGCTTAAAATCGCCTTGATATCCATATATTCGCCTTTTCGCTTATTGTTTCTTGTTTTATTTAGGAAGGAAGAGTATGAGGCGCTTTTGCCAAAATTGGGCATCAGCCTGAAGCACGAGGATAAAGACAAGGACGGTAAGCAGCTGCTGAAGGTTGTGATGAGGACTTGGTTGCCGGCTGGAGAAGCCCTGCTTCAAATGATTGCCATCCACTTGCCGTCCCCAGTGGTCGCGCAAAAGTACCGTATGGAGATGTTGTACGAAGGCCCGCACGACGACGAGGCCGCCATCGGTGTGAAGACCTGCGATCCAACCGCGCCACTCATGATGTACGTCTCTAAGATGGTGCCCACCTCCGATAAGGGCCGTTTCTACGCCTTCGGGCGTGTGTTCTCCGGCAAGGTGGCCACTGGAATGAAGGCCCGCATCATGGGCCCCAACTACACCCCTGGCAAGAAGGAGGACTTGTATGAGAAAGCCATCCAGCGCACCATCCTCATGATGGGACGTTACGTAGAAGCTATCGAAGACGTGCCATGTGGTAACATTTGCGGTTTAGTCGGCGTCGACCAGTTCTTGGTTAAAACCGGCACCATCACCACCTTCAAGGACGCCCACAACATGAAAGTCATGAAGTTCTCCGTGTCGCCGGTCGTACGTGTCGCTGTTGAACCCAAGAACCCCGCCGATCTTCCAAAACTTGTTGAAGGTAAACTTTCAATAATTTCAGCACAGGCGCGAGTTTTGCAGACAAGTTAAATTGTTTCTGATTTTCCTTGCCAAGAAACGACTCGCAGATTAAAGTTTCGCATTTTGCCCCGGGATTTGCAAATTAATGCAAATTTCGGTTTCCATTTGCGGCACAGAATACAATAAACACATTTAGTATCAATTTTGATACATTTAGTATCAAATTTGACACATTTAGTATCAAATTTGACAGTCCTAGTATCAATTTAGACACATTTAGTAACAATTTTGACACGCTAGTATCAATTTAGACACCTAGTATCAATTTTGACACCTCCAGTATCAATTTTGATACCTCCAGTATCAATTTTGACATCTCCAGTGTCAGTTTTGACATCGTTAGTATCAATTTGGGCACCTTGTATCAATTTTGACACCTCCAGTATCAATTTTGACACCTCCAGTATCAATTTTGACATCGTTAGTATCAATTTGGACACCTAGTATCAATTTTGACAGCTCTAGTATCAATTTTGACACCTCCAGTATCAATTTTGACACCTCCAGTATCAATTTTCACACATCCAGTATCAATTTTGACATCGTTAGTATCAATTTTGACACCTAGTATCAATTTTGACACCTCCAGTATCAATTTTGACATCGTTAGTATCAATTTGGACACCTAGTATCAATTTTGACACCTCCAGTATCAATTTTGGCACCGCCAGTATCAATTTTGACACCGCCAGTATCAATTTTGACATCGTTAGTATCAATTTGGACACCTAGTATCAGTTTAGACACCTCCAGTATCAATTTTGACATCGTTAGTATCAATTTGGAGACCTAGTATCAATTTTGACACCTATCAATATTGACACATTTAGTACCATTTTTGACAACATTTAGTATAAATTTTGGCAAAATTACAAATTTCGCGGTTTATAGGTCTGAAACGTTTGGCTAAATCCGATCCCATGGTGCAATGTATCATCGAAGAGTCCGGCGAGCACATCATCGCCGGCGCCGGCGAGCTCCACTTGGAGATCTGCCTGAAGGATCTCGAGGAGGACCACGCCTGCATTCCCATCAAGAAGTCCGACCCTGTCGTCTCCTACCGTGAAACGGTCACCGAGGAATCCGACCAGATGTGTCTGTCCAAGTCGCCCAACAAGCATAACCGACTCTTCATGAAGGCCTGTCCCATGCCCGACGGCCTCGCCGAGGACATCGACGACGGCAACGTCAATCCCCGCGACGACTTCAAATCGCGCGCTCGCTATCTGGGAGAGAAGTACGACTACGACGTCACCGAGGCCAGGAAGATCTGGTGCTTCGGCCCCGACGGCACCGGACCCAACATCCTCGTCGATTGCACCAAGGGAGTCCAATATCTTAATGAAATCAAGGATTCCGTCGTTGCTGGTTTCCAATGGGCTGCCAAAGAAGTAAGCAAATTATAAATTCAATTTTGGCACATTTAGTATCAATTTTAACACATTTAGTAAGGATTTTAACACAATTTGTATCAATTTTGACACTGCTAGTATCAATTTGGGCACATTTAGTGTCAATTTTGGCACCTAGTATCAATTTTTGCACCTCTAGTATCAACTTTGACAGCTCTAGTATCAATTTTTACACCTGTAGTATCAATTTTTACATGTCTAGTATCATTTTTGACACCTCCACTATCAATTTTTACACCTATAGTATCAATTTTGACACCTAGAATCGATTTTGAAACTTCTTGTCTCAATTTGCACACCTAATATCAATTTTGACATCGTTAGTATCAATTTGGACACCTCTAGTATCAATTTTGACAGCTCTAGTATCAATTTTGACAGATCTAGTATCAATTTTTACACCTCTAGTACAATTTTTACATCTCTAGTATCATTTTTGACACCTCTACTACCAATTTTTACACCTTTAGTATCAATTTTGATACCTAGAATCAATTTTGGAACTTCTGGTCTCAATTTGCACACCTAATATCAATTTTGACATCGTTAGTATCAATTTGGACACCTAGTATCAATTTTCGCACCTCTAGTATCAATTTTGGCAGCTCTAGTATCAATTTTGACAGATTTAGTATCAATTTTTACACCTCTAGTACAATTTTTACATCTCTAGTATCATTTTTGACACCTCTACTACCAATTTGTACACCTTTAGTATCAATTTTGATACCTAGAATCAATTTTGGAACTTCGTGTCTCAAACACCTAGTATCAATTTTGACATCGTTAGTATTAATTTGGACACCTAGTATTAATTTTGGCAACCTCTAGTATCAATTTTGGCACCTAGTATCAATTTTGACAGCTCTAGTATCAATTTTTACACTTCTAGTATCAATTTTTACATCTCTAGTATCATCTTTGACACCTCTACTAATTAATTTTTTCACCTTTAGTATCAATTTTAACACCTAGAATCAATTTTGAAACTTCTTGTCTCAATTAGAACACCTAGTATCATTTTTTACATCGTTAGTATCAAATTGGACACCTAGTATCAATTTTGGCACTTCTAGTATCAATTTTGACAGCTCTAGATCAATTTTTACACCTAGTATCAATTTTGACATCTCTAGTATCATTGTTGACACCTCTACTATCAATTTTGACACATTTAGTATCAATTTTGAAACTCTTAGTATCAATGTGGATACATTTAGGATCAATTTTGACACCACTAGTACCATTTTTGACTCTTAGTATCAAATTTAACAATCCTAGTATCAATTTGGACACATTTAGTATCAATTTTGACTCCACTAGTACCATTTTTGACACATTTAGTACCATTTTTGACAAGTCTACTATCAAATTTGACACCTCCAGTATCAATTTTGACACATTTACTATCAATTTTGACACATTTAGGATCAATTTTGACACTCCTAGTATCAATTTGGACACATTTAGTATCAATTTTGTATTAATTTTGGCAGTTAGTTTCAATTTTAGCACTTCTAGTGTCAATTTTGACACCTCGTATCAATTTTTACACCTCTAGTATCAATTTTTACACCTCAAGTATCATTTTTGACATCTCTACTATCAATTTTTACACCTTTAGTATCAATTTTTACATCTAGTATTAATTTTGACACCCCTAGCATCAATTTTGACATCCCTAGTAGCAATTTTGACACCCTTAGTATCAATTTTGACGACCCTAGTATCAATTTTGACATCTAGTATTAAATTTGACATCACTAGTATCAATTTTGTCTCCTAGTATCTATTTTGACAGCCCTAGTTTCAATTTTGAAATCCCTAGTATCAATTTTGACACCTAGTATCAATTTGGACCCATCTAGTATCAATTTTGACACCTCCAGTATCAATTTTGACACATTTAGTATCATTTGTGAAACACAGTATCAATTTGGACACATTTAGTATCAATTTTGTATTAATTTTGGCACTTAGTTTTAATTTTAGCACTTCTAGTGTCAATTTTGACACCTCAAGTATCATTTTTGACATATCTAGTATCAATTTTTACACCTTTAGTATCAATTTTTACATCTAGTATCAATTTTGACAACCCTAGCATCAATTTTGACATCCCTAGTAGCAATTTCGACACCCTTAGTATAAATTTTGACAACCCTAGTATCAATTTTGACACGCCTAGTATCAATTGTGACACCCCTAGTATTAATTTTGACACCACTATTATCAATTTTGACACCACTAGCAGTGCCGGCACGTGCGCCTGGTCGGACAGGCGATCGCCTTACGGCGCCATATTTTTAGGGCGGCATATTTTTTGTAGCAGCGAATGTTTCGTGAGTTTCCACCGCTTCTTAGTTCTACCTTCTACTTTGTTTCTGATGGAATTTCGTATAAATAGTTTTGGGCAAAGAATTTGTAAAAGCTAAATAAATGGAAATTGAAATGAATGCAGATTTTGAAAGCAGGCTTTCAATTAGAATTAGACCTAAAAACAAATTATGTATTCACGAAGGAACAGATAAACAAATACAGACAGATTTTCCTGTCTAACAAATTTGACACTAGGGAAAGACATGAATTAATTGACATAAATTTATTATATTTGGAAGAGGGGGT
The DNA here is from genome assembly GCA_944588485.1 of Phosphuga atrata. Lineage (NCBI taxonomy): Eukaryota > Metazoa > Arthropoda > Insecta > Coleoptera > Silphidae > Phosphuga > Phosphuga atrata. Next base: position 30,048,310 of record OX155906.1, read on the forward strand.
TAAAGGTTATTATGTATATATTAAAGATATTTGGCGACTTGTAAGAAGTCAAATATCATCGCATCACGATAAAAAATATTTATGTGATGGCTGTCTAACCTTTTTTTCAACTGAGTCTCTTTCAATCAGAATAAATTGAATGACAGCAACAAAATATACACTTATGCCGACAAAAGATAATTGTTAAAAACAAGAGAGGTGATATGGTCCCAGGGGATATATTAAAATTACGATAGAAAAATGCGTATACCCTTTGTTGTAAACGCAGATTTTGAATCAATATTAAAACCGATTGATACATGCTCACTAAACCCCGACAATTGCTATACCAACCAAACACATATACACGTACCGTACAATTTTGCCTATAATATAAAATGTTCATTTGATGATTCATTGAGTAAATTCGTCACTTATACCGGAGAAGATTGCCTAAAATTATTTTGCTAGAACCTCTATGCGGTAACACCTGCTGATAATTTTGACTCCCCTAGTATCAATTTTGACACCTTAGTATCAATTTTGACACCTTAGTATCAATTTTGACACCCCTAGTATCAATTTTGACACCCCTAGTATCAATTTTGACACGCATAGTATCAATTTTGACGCGCCTAGTATCATTTTTGGCACACCTAGTCTCAACTTTGACACCACCTAGTATCAATTTTGACACATCATCATGTCATTTATGATTTATTTATGTGTTTTTTTTAAGGGTGTCTTGTCTGAAGAGAATTTGCGTGGTGTCCGTTTCAACATCTACGACGTGACCCTTCACGCCGACGCCATCCATCGCGGAGGCGGCCAAATCATTCCCACCACGCGTCGTTGTCTGTACGCCTGCCTGCTGACCGCCCAGCCGAGACTCATGGAGCCCGTCTACCAATGCGAAATCCAAGTAAGTCTCCCGAATGTCGTAGACACACCCCACAGCATTAAGCCGGCCTTTTTCGCATCACCAGAGTGGAAAAGGTGTGCTCTTAGTGGGAACAGCAAGCACTCTTTTCTTGTGTATGGTCTAACAAGAGTTCCATTTGTTTTCGACCAAAGGAAGATCAGATACAGAAATATATATAATCAATTGTTTCGACTGCAGCGCCCTTTCGGAGAGAAGCACCAATGCAGTTATTTAGACAATTGTTTTGACCGTAGCACCCTCTCCGAAAGAAGCATCAATGCAGTTAATTAAACAATTATTATGACTGTAGCGCCCTCTCGGAAAGAAGCACCAATGCAGTTATTTAGACAATTGTTTTGACTGTAGCGCCCTCTCGGAGAGAAGCAGCAATGTAGTTATTTAGACAATTGTTTTGACGTAGCGCCAATGCAGTTATTTAGACAACTGTTTTGACTGTAGCGCACTCTCTGAAAGAAGCACCAATGTAGTTAAGAAGTCAAATATCATCGCGTCACGATAAAAAATATTTATGTGATGGCTGTCTAACCTTTTTTTCAAAGAGTCTTCTTTAAATCAAATTGAATAGCTGCAACAAAATATACACTATTATGCCGACAAAAGACATTGTTAAAGACAAGAGAGGTGATATGGTCCCGGGGGATATAATAAAATTCCAAAATTACGATAGAAAAATGCGTATACTCTTTATTGTATACTCAGATTTACTTTAGTTACTTAAACAATTCTTTTGACTGTAGCGCCCTCTCGGAAAGAAGCACCAACGCAGTTATTTAGACAATTGTTTTGACTGTAGCGACCTCAGAGAGAAGCATCAACAGTTATTTAGTTAATTGTTTTTACTGTAGCACCAATGCAGTTATTTAGACAATTGTTTTGACTGTAGCTCCCTCTCGGAGAGAAGCACCATTGCAGTCAAGAGTTTCATTTGCTTTCGATCAAAAGCTCAGATACCGAACTATGTTTAGACGATTGTTTTAACCTATTGACTCTAACGCCCTCTCGGAGAGAACCATCGCGATATTAGAGAACGTATATATACGCCTTGTAACTGCGGTGCTCTCTCGATATTATAAAGAACGTATATATATATATGCCTTGTAACTGCGGTGCTCTCGATATTATAAAGAACGTATATATACGCCTTGTAACTGCGGTGCTCTCTCGATATTATAAAGAACGTATATATACGTCTTGTAACTGCGATGTTCTTGATATTATAAAGAACGTATATATACGCCTTGCAAATGCTGTGCTCCATATTATAAAGAACGTATATATACGCCTTTTAGCTACGGTAGCTACTCTCTCGATATTATATAGAGAGCGTATCTATATGTCTTTCTATATCGTTTATATTCGATAGACTTGTGAGGGCGTATATATACGTTTTTCGTATACGTAGACGTGGGTGTTAACTGCTTATTTTTTTTAGTGTCCTGAAGTAGCTGTTGGTGGTATTTACGGTGTGTTGAATAGAAGACGTGGTCACGTGTTCGAGGAGATGCAAGTGACTGGCACGCCCATGTTCGTCGTGAAGGCGTACTTGCCGGTAAACGAGTCGTTCGGCTTCACCGCGGATTTGCGTTCCAACACCGGAGGACAGGCCTTCCCGCAGTGCGTGTTCGACCATTGGCAAGTCTTGCCCGGGGACCCGTTGGAGCTGGGATCCAGACCGTACGGAATTGTACAAGTAAGTGCGATTTCTTAGCAAACAAAGCCAAAACCAGACAATGGTAACTCCGTTTAACAAGGGTTATCATTCGCGGTTCGTGGCAGATCGATGCAGTCTTTTAAAGTTTCGGTTTTGTGACCCAACTTGTCCTCAACCTGAATAAGGAGACTTACAGTCAGCTTAAGTTATATCTTTTCATGCATCAATGTTTTTCGGGAAGTTTTTAGCGTTTTACCAGTGAAAATAACAAAAACTGCCCGAAACTTTCATATTCCCGCCTTTAATACAGAGTCGGTAAGATGCAGTCAGGCTACGCAAGTGAATACACCGTTTCATGCATCAATGTTTTTCGGACATTTTTTAACGTTTAATCAGTGGACATAACAAGAAGCGCCCGAAACTTTTATATTCCCGCCTTTAAAACAGAGTCGGTAAGATGCAGCCAGGCTACGCAAGTGAATACACCGTTTCATGCATCAATGTTTTTCGGGCACTTTTTAACGTTTAATCAGTGAAAATAACAAAAAGTGTCCGATTTTTTCATATTCCCGCCTTTAAAACAGAGTCGGTAAGATGTAGTCAGGATACGCAAGTGAAATAGACCTTTTCATGCATCAATGTTTTTTGGGCACTTTTTAACGTTTAACCGGTGAAAATAACAAAAAGTGCCCGAAACTTTCATATTCCCGCCTTTAAAACAGAGTCGGTAAGATGTAGTCAGGATACGCAAGTGAAATAGACCTTTTCATGCATCAATGTTTTTTGGGCACTTTTTAACGTTTAACCGGTGAAAATAACAAAAAGTGCCCGAAACTTTCATATTCCCGCCTTTAAAACAGAGTCGGTAAGATGCAGTCAGGCTACGCAAGTGAATACGCTTTTTCATGCATCAATGTTTTTCGGGCACTTTTTAACGTTTAACCGGTGAAAATAAAAAGTGCCCGAAACTTTCAAATTCCCGGCTTTAAAACGTGGCGCATGCGCTTAACTAACCGTGCAAAGGTCTATTCGCTTTCAGAAAGTGTTTCCTAGCAACATAGACTATGCAAGTATCACATTCACAATGTAAACGCTTTCGGTGTTGTAACCGAAACGACATGTCCGAGGAGTTCCCGATTCAAACTGGAGGCCGGAAAGAGGCTCCGCAACGTCGTGATCGACGTGATTAAGCATTCGGTGGACTAAGCGGAATTCGTTGCAAACTTGTTTGCCGATGACAGCGCCGTTTTAGTTCAACTTGTCTAGTCTAGTCTATTCTGGAAGACTTAGTTTAGATTGTCTAGTTGTATCTATTGGCTTAGTTTGACTTGTCTAGTCTACTCTATCCTGGAAGGCTTAGTCTAGACTCTCTAGTCTTGGCTTAGTTCGACTTGTCTAATCTAGTCTAACCTGGAAGGATTAGCTTAGATTGTCTAGTCTAACCTGGAAGGCTTAGTTCGATTTGTCTAGTCTAGTCTACCCTGGAAGGCTTAATCTAGATTGTCTATTCATGACTTACAATTAGTTCGACTTGTCTAGTCTATCCTGGAAGGCTTAGTCTAGATTGTGTAGCCTTGTCTTAGTTCGACTTGTCTAGTCTAGTCCAACCTGGAAGGCTTAGTCTAAATTGACGAATTCTATCAAGTTTTGACTTAGTTTGACTTGTCTAGTTTAGTCTACCATAGAATGCTTAGTCTAGATTGTCTATTCTTGACTTAGTTCGACTTGTCTAGTCTAGTCTATCCTTAAAGATTGTCTAGTTTAGGCTTAGTTTGATTTGTCTAGTCAATTCTGGAAGGTTTAGTCTAGATTGTCTAATTCTATCTATTTTTGACTTAGTTCGACTTGTCTAGTCTACCCTCAATGGCTAAGTCTACATACAGTTTTGTCTTAGTTTGGGTGTTAGATTTGTCTAGTCTTCTCTATCCATGTGTGCTGGTGTGTCCTCGGTGGTTTAGTTGACAACCCGCCTTTCAATGCGGGAGACCCGGGTTCGAATCCTGGTCGGGGAGACAACAACTAGGGCGGTTTTCACTAACCGTCGGGGCTGCCCACCCTTAATGAATGCAAAATATGCGATACCTCGATGATGCATACTAAAAGCAAAGATGGAATATGGAGTTTAGTGGAGAAGTGTGGTGGTGGCTCAGATTAGCTAAGAACTTAGCCTTTGAGTCAGACACCTGGGGTTCAAATCCCCACAGAACCAAAAGCAGCAAAAATTAAAAACCAATGGCTGCAACCCATCACACTCGGCACAATTCGGCTTAGGCAACCGTGGGGTCTTTACTGCCTAACACCTTCTGTGGAAATTTGTCGTAGGATTCGTCGTTAAACTGTAGAACATAGAACATAGTTTCAACACCTAGACCTGGCCATTTAATCTCATGTAAATTTGAAAACAAAAATTTAGCTTTTGCGGCTAAACCGAATGTTTTAACTAAATTTGCAAAGGATACTTTTTTGTAGTCACCGATGGCTTATATAAGACGATCCTGGTTGCAATTTGATATTTTGAAGCGTAGACGAGATATTTGCAAGAAAAACTTTGAAGCAAAAATAATTCCCACGTCGCCCCCATTGGAGACGGTGCGTTCAAATGTGGTCAAAGGGTACTTCTTGCGGATACCCACATTCAGTAAAAGTTTCATTGAAATCCTTCTAGGGTTTTACATTTTCTCGCTATTTTTTAATATTTTGAAATTTTAATGTTTTTGGTCGGAATTCCTGACGTTTTACCTAGACCCGGGTGTTGAAATTAATATATGCTGTTATAGCCCCACAATCTTGCGATGGATTTACAACATGCGGGGCAGTTATGTGGGAAAGTAGAACCAAGCTGGGAAGCTATGGAGAAGCAGCTTGAGAAGATCGGGCATGATCCCAAGCTCCCGTCTTTTAACGTGGGGCGATGGAGTTTTGCTCGACATCGGCAATGGAACTGCTGCTGGCTCTGACTCCATTCCACCTTGTGGTGATGGGGCCGCCAGATCGGCGATTGTAAGCTTCATTAATGAAGGTTTGTACCAGAGGTTCAAATGTTGGACAGGGGTACGTTTCGAAACTGTACACAATTTGGAAGGGTTTCATGGGCTTGAACGGCCGAACAACGGCAGCAGCACAGCGATTGTATGAAGGAGTACTGGAGGTAGAGGAAACTTCAACTAAAATAGTGAAATTGTAGCGTGATCCTCATTGGTCAATTCGCATGTAAAAAAAATGAACGCTTTCTGGAAGCGGCTTGCATAGTCTGATTGACGGCACCTTAAAGGCCGATTCTCATATACGCGACGTCACGCGACACTCAGCTACGCGACACTCAGCTACGCGACGTCACGCGACATTACCTGTCAAATAGAGATTAAATTGTTGAACAACAAAAATGAACGCTTTCTGGAAGCGGCTTGCATAGTCTGACTGACTGCACCTTAAAGGCCGATTCTCATATACGCGACACTCAGCTACGCGACATTACGCGACACTCAGCTACGCGACACTCAGTTACGCGACGTCACGCGACACTCAGCTACGCGACGTCACGCGACATTACCTGTCAAATAGAGATTACATTGTTGAACAACAAAAATGAACGCTTTCTGGAAGCGGCTTGCATAGTCTGACTGACTGCACCTTAAAGGCCGATTCTCATATACGCGACACTCAACTACGCGACGTTACGCGACACTCAGTTACGCGACGTCACGCGACACTCAGTTACGCGACGTCACGCGACACAGCTACGCGACGTCACGCGACATTACCTGTCAAATAGAGATGTCGCGGAGATTAAATTGTTGAACAACAAAAATGAACGCTTTCTGGAAGCGGCTTGCATAGTCTGACTGACTGCACCTTAAAGGCCGATTCTCATATACGCGACACTCAGTTACGCGACGTCACGCGACACTCAGCTACGCGACGTCATGCGACACTCAGCTACGCGACGTCACGCGACATTACCTGTCAAATAGAGATTAAATTGTTGAACAACAAAAATGAACGCTTTCTGGAAGTGGCTTGCATAGTCTGACTGACTGCACCTTAAAGGCCGATTCTCATATACGCGACACTCAGCTACGCGACACTCAGTTACGCGACGTCACGCGACACTCAGATACGCGACGTCATGCGACACTCAGCTACGCGACGTCACGCGACATTACATGTCAAATAGAGATGTCGCGGAGATTAAATTGTTGAACAACAAAAATGAACGCTTTCTGGAAGCGGCTTGCATAGTCTGACTGACTGCACCTTAAAGGCCGATTCTCATATACGCGACACTCAGCTACACGACACTCAGCTACGCGACACTCAGCTACGCGACACTCAGTTACGCGACGTCACGCGACACTCAGCTACGCGACGTCACGCGACATTACCTGTCAAATAGAGATGTCGCGGAGATTAAATTGTTGAACAACAAAAATGAACGCTTTCTGGAAGCGGCTTGCATAGTCTGACTGACTGTACCTTAAAGGCCGATTCTCATATACGCGACACTCAGCTACGCGACACTCAGTTACGCGACACTCAGTTACGCGACGTCACGCGACACTCAGCTACGCGACGTCACGCGACATTACATGTCAAATAGAGATGTCGCGGAGATTAAATTGTTGAACAACAAAAATGAACGCTTTCTGGAAGCGGCTTGCATAGTCTGACTGACTGCACCTTAAAGGCCGATTCTCATATACGCGACACTCAGCTACGCGACACTCAGTTACGCGACGTCACGCGACACTCAGCTACGCGACGTCACGCGACATTACCTGTCAAATAGAGATGTCGCGGAGATTAAATTGTTGAACAACAAAAATGAACGCTTTTTGGTAGCGGCTTGCATAGTCTGACTGACTGCACCTTAAAGGCCGATTCTCATATACGCGACACTCAGTTACGCGACGTCACGCGACACTCAGCTACGCGACGTCATGCGACACTCAGCTACGCGACGTCACGCGACATTACCTGTCAAATAGAGATGTCGCGGAGATTAAATTGTTGAACAACAAAAATGAACGCTTTCTGGAAGTGGCTTGCATAGTCTGACTGACTGCACCTTAAAGGCCGATTCTCATATACGCGACACTCAGCTACGCGACACTCAGTTACGCGACGTCACGCGACACTCAGATACGCGACGTCATGCGACACTCAGCTACGCGACGTCACGCGACATTACATGTCAAATAGAGATGTCGCGGAGATTAAATTGTTGAACAACAAAAATGAACGCTTTCTGGAAGCGGCTTGCATAGTCTGACTGACTGCACCTTAAAGGCCGATTCTCATATACGCGACACTCAGCTACACGACACTCAGCTACGCGACACTCAGCTACGCGACACTCAGTTACGCGACGTCACGCGACACTCAGCTACGCGACGTCACGCGACATTACCTGTCAAATAGAGATGTCGCGGAGATTAAATTGTTGAACAACAAAAATGAACGCTTTCTGGAAGCGGCTTGCATAGTCTGACTGACTGTACCTTAAAGGCCGATTCTCATATACGCGACACTCAGCTACGCGACACTCAGTTACGCGACACTCAGTTACGCGACGTCACGCGACACTCAGCTACGCGACGTCACGCGACATTACATGTCAAATAGAGATGTCGCGGAGATTAAATTGTTGAACAACAAAAATGAACGCTTTCTGGAAGCGGCTTGCATAGTCTGACTGACTGCACCTTAAAGGCCGATTCTCATATACGCGACACTCAGCTACGCGACACTCAGTTACGCGACACTCAGCTACGCGACGTCACGCGACATTACCTGTCAAATAGAGATGTCGCGGAGATAAAATTGTTGAACAACAAAAATGAACGCTTTCTGGAAGCGGCTTGCATAGTCTGACTGACTGCACCTTAAAGGCCGATTCTCATATACGCGACACTCAGCTACGCGACGTCACGCGACACTCAGCTACGCGACGTCACGCGACATTACCTGTCAAATAGAGATGTCGCGGAGATTAAATTGTTGAACAACAAAAATGAACGCTTTCTGGAAGCGGCTTGCATAGTCTGACTGACTGCACCTTAAAGGCCGATTCTCATATACGCGACACTCAGCTACGCGACACTCAGCTACGCGACACCCAGTTACGCGACGTCACGCGACACTCAGCTACGCGACGTCACGCGACATTACCTGTCAAATAGAGATGTCGCGGAGATTAAATTGTTGAACAACAAAAATGAAAGCTTTCTGGAAGCGGCTTGCATAGTCTGACTGACTGCACCTTAAAGGCCGATTCTCATATACGCGACACTCAGCTACGCGACACTCAGCTACGCGACACTCAGCTACGCGACACTCAGCTACGCGACACCCAGTTACGCGACGTCACGCGACACTCAGTTACGGGACGTCACGCGACACTCAGTTACGGGACGTCACGCGACATTACCTGTCAAATAGAGATGTCGCGGAGATTAAATTGTTGAACAACAAAAATGAAAGCTTTCTGGAAGCGGCTTGCATAGTCTGACTGACTGCACCTTAAAGGCCGATTCTCATATACGCGACACTCAGCTACGCGACGTCACGCGACACTCAGCTACGCGACGTCACGCGACATTACCTGTCAAATAGAGATTAAATTGTTGAACAACAAAAATGAACGCTTTCTGGAAGCGGCTTGCATAGTCTAACTAACTGCACCTTAAAGGCCGATTCTCATATACGAGACACTCAGCTACGCGACGTTACGCGACTCAGCTATGCGACGTGACGCAACACAGCTACGCGATGTCACGCAACATCACCTGTCAAATAATGATTACATTGTTTTAAATAGGCACGTTCTCACTATGGCTACGCGACGACGTGCCCATTTAAAACAATGTAATCATTATTTGACAGGTGATGTCGCACGACGTCGCGTATCTGAGTGTGGCGCATATGAAAATCGAGCTTTACAATCATTAATATTAGTAGCAACTTGGTTTTAATGTTTCCTTTGGAGTTTCTTCCTTTTCTGAATGTTTTTTTTTTGTTTTGTTTGTAGGATACGCGTAAGAGGAAGGGATTGAAGGAAGGTCTACCAGATCTTACCCAATATTTGGACAAATTGTAAAGATTCGGGTTGTTTTTGGGATCTGTACAAAGTATTTAAGAGAGAAAGGAAAAAAAAACTATTCAGAGAGAGAGTTTAAAACAAATAAAAGGGGGAGAAAACGCAAAAGGTCGATGAATTTTTTTTTCAAATTAATTTTCTTTTTTGAGCAAAAGGAAAACTTCCCGCACTCTGTTCTTTTGTTGTAATCTTTGTACAGGCGACTGTTATGTTTAATAATATCTTTTTTATTGATTTATCCGCTTTAAACTTGTTTTCTTTTTTGATTATTATTTTGATAAGAAGCGCGGAATCTTAGCTAAATAATTAAAGAAAGGAAAAATATATAATTTATTTTTATTTTTTTATAATTTATTTTCCTCTGCACTCACAGGAAAAATCGTTTCTAGTTTTGATACGTTAGCTCTATTTCTATTATTTAAACGGAAATAAACTTCAAAAATCTACTCCCGTTCTTTTCCATTTAACCGTGAACAAGGAGCAAACTCAAAACCCCCCAGATTTAGATTTTCAGCAGAATTTGTTCGAATTTTGGGCCACAAGCAGAAGAGTTTCAATTTGTCCGGAACAGGTTTAGATCACAAAAACCAGCGTTTGAGTCGACACCACCGAATACATCGTCCACCCCGACTAAAACAGCTTCGCGAACAACGACATGGCCTTGTTCAACTTACGCGAGCCAATCATATTTATCGAAAAAATCATGCCAATCGGACAGTCAGCAGCTTGCCGCAGACAAGCAAGTCACTGTCAGCGGATGGGGAAAGACAAGCGACGGTAAGCAAACTAATTTTTTCATTCTTGTGTTTCTTATAATAATTTGTAATGTTTAGCATCTAACGCTGCAAGCAACACCTTGAACTTGAAGGACAAGCTACAGGCGGTCAACGAGCCAACGCGGTCCCGAGGTGGAGTAATGATCCCAGGGGGGGTTTTAGTGGGTATGCTGGTCACGAACAGCTCGACCAGAGAGCCCCACACTCCACGAAGCCTAGTGGCCCCGTGCGTGCAGAAATGCATTTCCCCTCCACAAAAAAAAAAAAACGGCAAAAGATGTAAAACCGCAAAGCAGAAGACCCCCAGGCCGCCCGCCCAAGAGATGGTAGGAGTCCTGGTCGTCCAGATCGCAAAAGGGGTAGAGCAGCACAATACAGGACAAAGTCCTAAATCAAGAATAAAAAGAGATAAGAGATTAGTCTGGAAGAGATTTGGCCCATAAAAAAGAAAACATGGGTTTGTCCTGAAGAGATAAGAGATTTGGCCCACAAGAAAGAAGACATGGGTTTGTCCTGAAGAGAAAAAGAGATTAGTCGGGAAGAGATTTGGACTACAACACAGAAGACATGGGTTTGTCCTGAAGAGATTTGGCCCACAAGAAAGAAGACATTAATTTGTCCTGAAGAGGTTAGTCTGGAAGAGATTTGGCCCACAAGAAAGAAGACATGGGTTTGTCCTGAGGAGATAAGAGATTAGTCTGGAAGAGATTTGGTCCACAAGGAAGAAAACATGGGTTTATCCTGAGGAGATAGGAGATTAGACTATAAGCGATTTTGTCCACAAGAAGACATGGATTTTTCCTGAAGAGATAAGAAATTAGTCTGGAAGAGATTTGGTCCACAAGAAGGAAGACACAGGTTTGTCCTGAAGAGATTAGTCTGGAAGAGATTTGGCCCATAAGAGAGAAGACATGAAGAGATTTGGCCTACAAGAAAGAAGACATGGGTTTGTCCTGAAGAGATAAGAGATTAGTCTGGAAGCGAATTGGTCCACAAGAAAGAAGACATAGGCTTGTCCTCCAGAGAGTTGGCTCACAAGAAAGAAGACATGGGTTTGTCCTGAAGATATGAGATTTGGTCCACAAGAAAGAAGACAGGTTTATCCTGAAGATATTAGTCTGGAAGAGATTTGGCCCACAAGACAGAAGACATGGATTTGTCCTGAAGAGGTTTGGCCCACAAGATAAATTTTGTCTACTGAACAAGAAGAGTATAGCATTCAAGAAAAAAGATTTCTTTGAGGCAATGATCCATTTCCAATGAAGATTTTGACTACAAGAAATTAACAATTTGAAGAAGATTGAAAAAATGCTCAAAAATTTGGACGGCATGTTAAATGGTAGGCTTGGATCACATAAAGCAACATTCTTGTCTGAAACTGTTTTATAACCCTCAAGAAAGGAGAATTGGATTTGTCTGGAAGAAATGTAACCCTCAAGGAAGAAGAATTCGTTTAGTCTGGAAGAAACGTGGCCCTCAAGAAAGAAGAACCGGTTTAGTCTGGAAGAAATGTGGCCCCCAAAAAAGAAGAATTGGATTAGTCTGGAAGAAATGTAACCCACAAGATAGTAGGTTTGGAAAGGAAATTTTGTGTGGGAAGACGATTATAGCCCACAAGAAAGATGAATTTTATTACTCTGAAAGAGATTTGGCCCATAACAAAGAAGACCTGGATTTGTCCTGAAGAGGTTTGGCCCACAAGAAAGAAGACTATGATGAATGAAGACTTATGGATTTGGCCCACAAGATTTAAATTTGTAAATTTTGTCTGCTGATCAAGAAGAGTTTACCCTTCAAGAAAGAAGATTTCGTTGAGTCGATCCATTTCTACCCTCCCAAGAATGAAGATTTAGTCTACAATAATTTAAAACCTAGAACTGGAGTTATGATAGATTACAAAATGTATGGCATACAAATACTTAGGAACTATCATCTCCGAAGAGGAACAACAACAAGAAGATATAGAAAATAGACTTGGCCAAGGGAAAAAGACTATCTGCTTGTTAAATTCTATGCTGTGATCAAATGAAACTAAAATGAGAGTATACAAATCTATCGTAGAACCAATAACAACTTATGGTTCAGAATGTGGGCAAATTTCAGAAAGGGATAGAAGAAGTAGTAGAAATGGACTTTCTATGAAGAGCATGTCAAACATCCAAACTATAGATCATGTAAGAAATGAATATATAAGAAGAAAGACGAGGAGAGTCTCTAGCACTATAGAAACACAGCAATTAAAATGGTATGAACACATGCAAAGGATGACTGGAGAAAGATGGCCCAAAATGGCATTGCAATATGTACCAAGAGCAAGGAGAAGAAGAAGCAGACCAGCAGTAAAATGGCACTACAGACGGCATAGAAACAACGACACATGCAAAGGATGACTGGAGAAAGATGGCCCAAAATATCATTGCAATATGTACCAAGAGCAAGGAGAAGAAGAAGCAGACCAGCGGTAAAATGGCACTACAGACGGCATAGAAACAACGACACATGCAAAGGATGACTGGAGAAAGATAAAATAGCATTGCAATATGTACCAAAAGCAAGGGGAAGAATAGGCAGATCAGCAGTAAAATGGCACTGTGGTACTACAGACGGCATAGAAACAATGACACATGCAAAGGATGACTGGAGAAAGATGGCCCAAAATAGCATTGCAATATGTACCAAGAGCAAGGAGAAGAAGAAGCAGACCAGCAGTAAAATGGCACTACAGACGGCATAGAAACAACGACACATGCAAAGGATGACTGGAGAAAGATGGCCCAAAATATCATTGCAATATGTACCAAAAGCAAGGGGAAGAAGAGGCAGATCAGCAGTAAAATGGCACTGTGGTACTACAGACGGCATAGAAACAATGACACATGCAAAGGATGACTGGAGAAAGATGGCCCAAAATAGCAATGCAATATGTAGTACCAAGAGCAAGGAGAAGAAGAGACAGTGCACAGCAGTAAAATGGATATATGGTATTATGAAAATCATGAAAGTTGGAGCCATAGAAGAAGAGAGATAAGAAGAGGTGGAAAAAGAAGTGCGGGATGTGGCAAAGGCTGTAGGAACCTCGCTGTATAAAAAAAATGAACAATCTAGGAAGAATCATCTGGAAAATGGAAGGATCTGACCTTCAAAACAAGAATTTAGTCGGTAAGAAAGAACAATTCCCTTGTGAATGAAGGCTTTAGCTTTGGACGAGGAATTGGATTGAATCCACAAAGATGATAGCTTATCCGTCAAGAGAGAGAATAGATCGCCGGAGAAAGCCGCGTCTTGTTTGGGTAAGTTCAACTTTCTATAGTTTGTTCTTTAACGCTTTGAGGCAAAGATTTTTATATAATCATCCCACCGCACGCATTTGCGCATCAAAGGTGGGACACTTTTGATACCACCATACTTCAATTTAGTTTCCACCTTTATTTTTGATTTTTTTGATACACCACCATGCCTCAATTTAGTTTCCACCTAGTACCTTTATGTACAGTATAATCTCGGTAATCCGGCCGTTGGATAATCATACACGTTCCATAGTCCGACGGTCTGAGGACCACACGCGCTCTTCCCTCCCACCACTTTTTCTGATAATCCGGCTGTTTTCTAGTCCCATATGTGTCGGATTATGGAAATTATACTGTAGTGCGGTTTTTGATGGGCGGTCTCCAGACGGATTACTGAACGCGGCCGAATATCCAACGGCCGGATTACCGAGATGATTTCAAAATCATTTACACATGATGCAAAATATAATTACTCTTTATAATCCCATGAAGGAAAGTAAAAGCTCAACAGGTCTGAAGTCACTTTACTCCAACTCTACAACCTAATACTAATCCACACAATCTTAACTCTTCATTTCTTTGGTTCTAGGTGTCTCTGAATGCTGTGCCTTGACGATTACGGATTGCTTTTAAAGTAAGTTAATCTATCCATACTCTGTCCGGCGAGAGATTGTTCTGCGCATACCCCCACTTTATTTCGAGTGCGCGGTGTTTAGTTGAAAAACTGACGCATATTTCTTAATTCTAACTAATCTGCGCGTCCCTTGCCCCTCATACCTCGGCGCAGTGCAGCTGCATTCTCTCGCCGGACAGAATATAGTCTGATAACAGACATTTTAATCCAACTCTACAAACCGATACTAATCTTAAAATATGAATTTCTTCAGTTTTAGATGTCTTCCAGTCTAAAACGACATGAAAAGGGACGCACAAAGGGCTACGCTCCCAATTGCAAGTCTTATATAACCAAAACCATGGCGGCCTGTACAGTAATAATAACAGAGACCACTAAGCGTCACCAATTGCAATGGGAAGTGGCACTAGCAGTTGAAATCTCGCAGCTGTAGCAAGTCTCTTAACGGGGCACAACGCATTAACAGGGCTCCTGCAGAAGATGAACATCTGGACTGATGAACATTCTCTGCAACGAAGAGGACAAAACTACTCGGTATCAGCTTCCAGTGCAAAGCAATCGCGCGCAGGAGAAGCAAACTCGACATCATGGCTGAGGGACGGTAGACACGTAGACTTCTGGAGCTAATCCACAGTCTGGAGCCTTAGACTCTTGCAGAAGATGGGCATCTGATGAACAATTATGCAGACTCTCCAACGAAGAGGAGGACTCATATCAACTTCCATTGCGAAGCAATCGCGCAGGAGAACATTGGCGGGACTATCGCCGTATCACAAGACACGTAGACTTCTGTAGCTAATACACGGTCTTAGGCTGACATCTGAGGAACCATTATGCAGACTCTGCAACGAAGAAGAGGACTCATCTTCCACTGCGAAGCAATCGCGCAGAAGAACATCATGGCTGGGGGACTATCGCCGAATCACAAGACACGTAGACTTCTTGAGCTAATACACGGTCTGGAGCCTTAGGCTCTTGAAGAAGCTGGGCATCTGATGAGCCATTATGCAGACTCTCCAACGAAGAAGAGGACTCATCTTCCACTGCGAAGCAATCGCGCAGAAGAACATCATGGCTGGGGGACTATCGCCGAATCACAAGACACGTAGACTTCTTGAGCTAATACACGGTCTGGAGTCTTAGGCTCTTGCAGAAGAAGGGCAACTGAAGAACCATTATGCAGACTCTCCAACGAAGACGACTCGTCTTCCACTGCGAAGCAATCGCGCATGAGAACATATCTGAGGGACTATTGCCGAATCACAAGACACGTAGACTTCTGGAGCTAATACACGGTCTGGAGCCTTAGGCTCTTACAGAAGATGGGTATCTGATCATCATATACTGGATCATATCTGGACATCATTATGCAGGCAATCACAAAACACTTCTATTACATGATCTAGATCTATTTGTTTGAGTGGAACAGTGTGTGGGAATACAATAGGGCTAAAACCGCAGTGTTTTGAAGGATGCAAATCCCTGGATTCACATTGGGACGAGGAAAAAACGGGGACCGCTTTGTCTTGACGCTTAAGGATTGCTTTTGAGGTGAGTTTGTGATCTTGCCTGGTGTAGTTCTCCAGGTGGTATACTGTACATGATGCAAACTTTGTTTACTCTAATGCACCGTGAAGGAAAGTAAAAGCTCAACAGGTCTGAAGTTGGAGCGGCAAGACCGATCTTTTGGATTTGCAACAGTTTGAAAACTAATTGGAATTCGTGGTTTGCAGATTCTTTAAAAATGGGTTGGGGAAGCTCTCACTAAACTCCATTTTCCACTTTGCCTTTAAGGATTAGTTTGGAACATATACTTATACGCGTGTATATGCGGCACCCCGGTATCGCATATATACGTATACGCGTATATATGCGCCTCCCCGGTATCGCATATTTTACATTCATTCGGGGAGGACGGAGCACTCACGGTTAGTAAAGCCGCCCAGGAGGATTAACTACACCAACGAGGAGGACTCGAGATTCTGTGCAATTTGGCTTGGGATGAGGATATCGAAAGGTAATTGAATTTTGTTTTGCTTACGTTCAGTTTGCTCGTTAACCCCTTGACATACGAATAAAATGCGCGTTGTCGTGTCCATATACATGTGATCTTATCACATATACATGTGATCTTATCACATATACATGTGATCTTATCACATATACATGTGATCTTATCACATATACATGTAATCTCATCACATATACATGTGATCTTATCACATATACATGACGCCATACGTCATTCACATTTCGTCATTGTATGTCAAGGGGTTAAAGGTCCAGACACACACATCTTCCGTTCAATGCATTGCGAACAAACGAATTGAACACATCAACAAACTTTGCCGCGCACAACGATCTCTTCCAAACAGTTTTGATACTCGCCGATATTTTACTGTTTTGTCGGCCGTATTTTTCAACTCACAGGCAAAATGGACGGCGGAGTTGGAGCATCGATAATCCGGCATAATCCCGATAATCCGGCACATTAACGACTGAAAACGGCACGATCGTCCCGACAAAATGTGACCCCTCCCAGGTTCCTATCTCCACCACACAAGATGTACCGTCAAAACCGCACTGCAGTATAATCTCGATAATCCATCACATATGGACCAGACAACCGCCGGATTATCAGAAAGAATGGTGGGAGGGAAAAGCGCGATACTCGGCGATATTTTTCTGTTTTGTCGGCCGCAGTTTTCAACTCACAGAATCGGCCTTAATCCGTGCACGTTGTGGAGAAGTGTACTTTGATGACAAAGATCTCGATCGATAATCCGGCATAATCTCGTTAATCCGGCACATTAATGACTGATATATAAATCTTAAAATCCGCGTTTCTTCATTTTTAGATGTCTTCCAGTCTAAACCGACACAAAAAGGCGGACGCACTTGCTGCCTAGCTTGCAAGTTCCACATAAGTAAAACCATAGCCTGTAAAGTAATAATAACAGAGTGGGCCAATAAGCGTCACCAATTACAATGGGAAGTGGCACAAGCAAACGGATGCTGGGTTCCATATCTAACAGTCGAAATCTTGCAACTGTCTATTCTTCTTCTTAGGACGTCGTCTCCTTACGAAGGTTGGCGATCCAACTGGCTATAATGGTGTGTGAAACCGCACCTCTGAAAATCTATAGATGTCCGTCCGAACCATCGACGCAGATCCTTTAGTCCTGAGTTCTGCCGTCTGCCCACAGATCGTTTGCCCTCGATCTTTCCTTCGATGAGGAGTCGGAGGAACTCGTACCGCTCCCCTCTCATAACGTGTCCGATGTATTAGATGGTTGTTAGCAGTTCTTTACCTTTACCTATTCTCCTTAACACTTCCTCGTTAGTTATCCTGTCTACCCAGGACTGTCTATTAGCGGGGCACTACGCATTAAGAAGGTTCAAGAGTAGTGCATGGGCACCGCACGACAACCGCACCGGAAGAGATAGCCTCTTCTACCCAATTCCGACGCTCACCTCCACGTGGTGAACCCTGGTAACCTAAGTAACCTCGTCGGAGATAATATAATAAATATAGATAATAACCTCGCGGTAACCAATCCATATGGAAGGCGAGGTCAGGGCGAACGAGAGCAGGAGAGGTGGCCCTCCGATAAGGGGTTTTAGCTTGGGGCCAACAACCCCAGCTTAGAAAAGAAAAACCGTTACGAAAAAGTACTGAATCTACGACGACGAATTGGCGAGAAAACGGACAAAGATCTGACCCTACATACATGGAATGTTCGATCACTATACAGGCTCGGAACGCTGTACAATCTACTACATATACTGGACAAATATAAATGAGATGGACCGGCAATAAGATCATCGAGAAACGAAAACATAATATACTATAGCTGTGATTCAAACCAACGTACCTTTAGGACAGGATACCATGGATTGGGACATGATACCTTTGGGACAGTATTCATCATACATAAACCAGTAGGGAAAAGGATACGAGGCAGGCCAAAAACAAGATATCAGGACCAAGTGCAAGAGAATCTAAAAGCAATGAAGGTCCCGGACTTCAGAAGTCTAAGTGTCAATGGAAAACTAAGATTGGAATGGAAAAAAATCCTAGAGGAGGCCAAGACCCATAACGGGTTGTGGAGCCAAAGCTGATGACGCAGGATACTATGCAGGACAAAACTACTTCACATATCAGCTTCCTGCAAAGCAAACTCAACATCATAGCTGAGGGACGGGACTACCGGCGAATCACAAGACACGCAGACTTCTGGAGCTAATACACGGTCTAGAGTCTTCGGCACTTGCAGAAGTTGGGCATCTGATGAACTATTATGCAGAATCTCCAACTAAGAAGAGGACTCGTATTATCTTCCACTGTGAAGAAATCGCGCAGGAGAACAGCATAGCTGAGGGACTATTGCCGAATCACAAGACACGTAGACTTCTGGAGCTCTGGAGCCTCAGGCTCTTCCAGAAGATGGTCATCTGCATCAGATGAATCCGGCATGGGCATCTGATGAATCAATAGACTTCTGGAGCTAATACACGGTCTAGAGCCTCAGGATCCTGCATAAGATGGGCATCTGATGAAGCATTATGCAGACTCTCCAACGAGGAATAGGACTCGTAGCAGCTTCCACTGCGAAGCAATCGCGCAGGAGAACATCATAGCTGAGGGACTATCGCCGAATCGAAAGACACGTAGACTTCTAGAATTAATACACGGTCTGGAGCCTTGGGCTCTTGCAGGAGATGGGCATCTGATGAAGCATTGTGCAGACTCTGCAACGAAGAAGAGGACTCGTATCATCTTCCACTGCAGGAGGACATCATGGCTGAAGGACTATCGCCGAATGACGAGACACATAGACTTCTGGAGCTAATACACGTCTGGAGCTTTAGGCTCTTGCAGAAGATTACTCTCCAACGAAGAAGACGACAACGAAGAGGATCATCTTCCACTGCGAAGCAATCGTGCAAGAGAACATAATAGCTGAGGGACTACTGCAAAATCACAAGACACATAGAATCTGGAGCTAATACACAGTCTGGAGCCTTAGGTGCTTGCTGAAGATGCGCATCTGATGAACCATTATGCAGACTCTCCAAAGAAGAAGAGGACAACGAACAGGACTCATAACATCTTCCACTGTGAAGCAAGAAGATGGGCATTTGATGAACCATTATGCAGACTCTCCAACGAAGAAGACAACTCATTTCATCTTCCACTGCAAAGGAGATCACGGAGGAGAACATAGCTGAGGGACTATCGCCGAATCACAAGACACTTCGATTTCTGGAGCTAATAGAACCTTAGGCTCTTGCAGAAGTTTTGAAGGATCACAGAAGTCACATGGTAATGAGAAAGAAAACCGGGACCGTTTTGCTTTGACGGTTAAGGATTGCTTTTGAGGTGAGTTTGTGATCTTTCCTGGTGTAGTTCTCCAGGTGGTGTAGTGTACATGATGCAAACTTTGTTTACTCTAATGCACCGTGAAGGAAAGTAAAAGCTCAACAGGTCTGAAGTTGGAGCGGCAAATCCGATCTTAATTGAATTTGCAACTGTTTGAAAACTAATTGGAATATTTTGTTTGCAGATTGGACTTTTGGCTGGGAATGGAAATATCGAAAGGTAATTGAATCTCGTTTATTAACACACGACGGCTGATGTGATGCCATTTTAAATTCGTTTCGGCAAAGGTGGGATACTTTTTGAACCACCTTTCGCACATGATGATTGTTCAATCACAGACCTGTACTGAGTCTAATCCGGTGAAGATAGATAAGAACGGCCAACTGATCAACCTAATCAAACTCAATCCAACTGTTATCAGTATTCTGCAGTTATTAATTGTTCTTTGTTTTTTTTTAGGTGGAAGTTACAATGGATGAGGGTACTGAGGTACCATGGTGGAAATTACCATCGATCTTTCTTCCTTTTTGAATGGTGAGTTGTTTGCCTTTGTTCAATTTAGTTCAATAAGTATGATGATTGTTCAATCACAGACCTGTACTGAGTCAAATCCAGTGAAGATTGATAAGAACGGCCAACTGATCAACCTAATCACACTCAATCCAACTGTTAACAGTATTCTACAGTTATTAATTGTACTTTGTTTTTTTAGGTGGAAGTTACAATGGATGAGGGTACTGAGGTACACTGGTGGAAATTACCATCGATCTTTCTTCCTTTTTGAACGGTGAGTTGTTGTTTGCCTTTGTTCGATTTAGTTCAATAACTATGATGATTGTTCAATCACAGACCTGTACTGAGTCTAATCCGGTGAAGATTGATAAGAACGGCCAACTGATATAACCTAACGAAACTCAATCAAGCTGTTATCATAATTCTGCTGTTATTAACTCTTGTTCTTTTTTTTATAGATGGAAGTTACCATGGACAGAAGGAAGAAGGGAAGAGGCTAGAACATCATGGAGAAAAGGAATAGAGGAAACCATGAGGAAAGGGGAAAATAGAAGAGAATGGAGATGGAAGTGCGGGAAGCGGCTGTAGCCATAGGACCCCTGCTATCCCTACCCCCATGGATCAAGAACTTTGTTCCAGTTTGTATTGCAAATGAATGGTGAGTTGTTCTCTGATTTCGTTCGATTTAGTCCACAAAGTATGATGATTGTTCAATCACAGACCTGTACTGAGTCTAATCCGGTGAAGATAGATAAGAACGGCCAACTGATATTACCTAATGAAACTCAACCAAGCTGTTATCATAATTCTGCTGTTATTAACTCTTGTTATTTTTTTTTGGATAGAAGTTACCATGGACAGAATGAAGATGGGAAGAAGCTAGAACATCATGGAGAAAAGGAATAGAGGAAACCATGAGGAAAAGGGGAATAATGGAAGGAGATTGGGAAAATAGAAGAGAATCGAGATTGAAGTGCGGGAAGCGGCAGTAGCCATAGGACCCCCGCTATCCTACTCCCATGGATCAAGAACTTTGTTCCAGTTTAGATTGCAAATGAATGGTGAGTTGTTCTCTGATTTCGTTCGATTTAGTCCACTAAGTATGATGATTGTTCAATCACAGACCTGTACTGAGTGTAAACCAATGCGGATTAAAGAACGTTCGACTGAGAATTATCATTCAATTACATGGCATGGCTTGAGGAGATTATGTCCACTAAATTGTGTTTTCGTTTTAGTGGGAAGGGAGAGCTTCCAATTTCCAAAAGTTTCTGCCAGGAAATGAGAATCAAAATGGTAACTATTTTTTAATCAAATTTTTCCTTTATTTTCTTTCAATTTGGTGATAATATTTTCTTCTTCATTAGTCCTCTCAAATTTGCATAAAATTTTCTTATTTTCCACCCTTCAACAACGAAAATCGTATATATAAGCTATATATGTATCAATATATACGAAATACGTATATATACGCTCTCTGTATAATACCACGCCGTCTGTGTTGATGGTTCTCCTGGAGAGCGCGTCGCAATATAGAGCTTAAATTGAGACATTGGGCACAAAAGCGGACTAACAACACATATACAGGGTGCGTTCATCAGGTTCCAAGACTGATTTTTCCCGAGTAGATGAGAATGCGCAAATTGGTTGAGGGCGTCGCAGTCAAAAGGTTAAATTGAGAATTGGGCAGAAAAGCGGAGTAACACACATATACAGGGTGCGTTCGTTCGACAGGTTCCAAGACTGATTTTTTCCTGAGTAGAGGAGAGGAGTGCGCAAATCGGTTAATGGCGTTGCAGTCATAAGGTTGAATTGAGATATTGGGCAGAAAGGCGGACTAACGGCACATATACAGGGTACATTCATCAAGTTCCAAGACTGCTTTTTCCTGAGTAGAGAGTGCGCAAATCTGTTCCACCGACAGTGTAAAGTAATGCAGCGTGGCCGCTAACCGAGCGCATCAGGGCCGTTGCCTCCAAGACGCTGGAGTGAGTAGATAGCTAATGGCGGTGGAGAGACGATGTAGCGTAATTTGATATAGCACTGACCATCGTCTTAGTGTTAGATTACTGCCGATCAACTAGGATTGGGTCAGATTACGGTCTTCCAGGCTAGTGACCAGATTTGAACCAAAATTTGATAACCAAACTTGTTCCCAATGTTCTGACGGATGAACAGAAGCCACGACTTCAGGCTGTTAGCGAAGAATGCTAGTGACAAGATTTGAAGATGAAAAAAACTATGTGCCAAACTTGTTTCCAAAGTTCTGACGGAGGAACCAGGCTGTTTGCGAGGAATGCTTAACGTTTGCAGGTCTATACCAACTTTTAAGATAAATTGATGAGACCTGGGTCTACGAGTACGATCATGAAACAAAGCGGCGAAGTGGCGCATCGCCTCATTACCAAAGCGCAAGAAAGCTCGCATGAGCAAGTTACGTGTGAAGGCATGCTCATTGTTTTCTTTGATGCCAAAGGAGTGATCCACAAAGAGGGTTCCTTCCGGATAAACTGTCACTGGTCGGTTTTACGCTGCAGTGCTCCGTCGTTCGAAGAATCGGAACCGTCGCGTCCGCGCGAAAATCAAAGACGATTGGGTTCTTCATCACGACAATGCTCCCTCTCACACGTTGTTCGTCGTTTTGTCCAAGTTCAACGTGACAACACTATTGCAATCACCCTACAGCCCCGACTTGTTTTTGTTCCGCCGAATCAATTGAGACCTGAAAGCGAAGCGATTCCAGCGGCCCAGGCAGCTTCGACGAGGTCCGTTGACAGCCTTCCGTGCGAAGAGTTCCACGGAGACTATGTACTTAGACGAAAACGCAACAAATTGGTGCTCGCGGTTCTCTTGTGATGGTTTGGACAAGTTCAACGTGGCAATACTGCCGCAACCACCCTACACCCCCGAACTAGCTCCCAGCGACTTCTTTTAGTTGCTCCTAATCAATTGAGACCTGAAAATGAAGCGATTCGAGTGGCCCAGGCAGCTTCGACGAGGTCCCTTGACACCCTTCCGTGCTAAGAGTTCCAGGGAGACTATGAAGAATGTCAAAAATGCTGGCAGCGGTGTTGTGAGTTTGTGCCCAAGGGTCTTATGTGAAGGTTTGGCCCAGTTTCGACGGGGTCCTTTAACAGCCTTCCATGCGAAAAGTTCCAGGGAAACTATGAGCATTGCCAAAACACTGGCAGCGGTGTTGTGAGTTGATGCCCGCGGGTTCCTACGTGAAGGTTGGGCCAAGGCCAAGTTTAACGTGGCAACACTGCCGCAGCTACCCTTCAGCCCCGACTTAGCTCCCACCGACTTCTTTTTGTTCCCCCGAATCAGTTAAGACCTGAAAGGGAAGCGATTCCAGCGGTCCAGGCAGCTTCGACGAGGGACTTTGAGAGCCTTCTGTGCGAAGAGTTCCAGGGAGAGTATGAACAATGGCAAAAACGCTGGCAGCAGTGTCACAGTGATCACAAATTCAGAAAAGTTGTGGCTTATTGCAACTATGATGATTGTTCAATCACCATACTTCAATCATCATACTTGCATCATCATACTCAATGACAGACCTGTATTGAGTGTGAATCCATGCGGATTGATAGAACAGTTTTGGCCAAGTTCCATGTGGCAACACTGCCGCAATCACCCTACAGCCCCGACCTAGCCGGACAAAAACACAAATCCAGAACCTTGGTAAACATTTGCAGTGGTTCAAGATATTGGCAGAAGATTTGAATGCTGCGTCCACACGCTTTGGCAAACTTACAAATCCAAACGCTTGGTAAACATTTGCATTGATTTGCAAGCGCTTGCAACCGATTCGATCTTATGTGTTGCTTATTCAATTATCGAGCGTTTGTTGCCTTAGCCGGCCAAGTTGCCTAGACCTAAGCTGGATAAAACTCGGAATTATTATTAGTTATTGAGTTTCCAATAGTTCAGCAAATGTTCAAAGCCAGATCGATAAAAATCTATGCCGGATCGATAATAATCGGTTTTTTCTGTTGACAATCGCAGGCCACTTTTCGATTAAAGATTAATTTACTCGATTCAATTGTTCACAGCTAAGATCTGCATCCACCGTTTGTGTTTCAGCACTTGAAAATAAACGAATTCGCGAATATTCCACCAAACACATTAATCGGGACCCAAGCACCAACTCTAATTACTTTCCCAATCTGCAGTAAATGGTTGGTTAAGGGTGTTTGACAGCTCCTCGATTGTCTGACACGGATTGGCTTAAACGTCTTGCCATTTGTTGGTCTTACAGATCGACGAGTCGGAAAGATCAGAATTACCGAATTTAAACTCAGAAAACCACCTTTGGCATTTCCAAATGTCTAATGCTTTTGGTAGCAACTGTTGTGTTACTACCCTTTTGAAACTCATGGCACAGTTTGAGGGATTCTGATTGATATTTTCTTTGCCAGGAAATTGCAACTGACTTTTCCTTTTCTTCAATTTGCTTAAATTTTCTTGCTTTTTTCTTAATTTGTCTTAATTTTAATTAATATTTTCCGTTTCTTTACCAAACTCAAATTTTCTTTCCTTAATTAGTCAAAAATTTTATTTAGCCAAAATTTTTTAATTCTTAAATTTACATAAAATTTTTAATTTAAAACGACCGCCGTATATATACGCCTTCACAAATCTATCAATTATATGCCAAATACGTATATATACGCTCTCTGTATAATATCGCGCCGTTTGTACACATAGTTCTCTACGAGAGTCGCAGTCAACAGTTTAAATTGAGACATTGGGCAGAAATGCGGACTAACAACACATATGCAGTATGCGTTCATCAAGTTCCAAGCCTGATTTTTCCTGAGTAGAGAAGGGTGCGCAAATTGGTTGAGGGCGTCGCAGATCAAAAGGTTAAATTGCGACATTAAGCAGAAAATGGACTAACAGCACGTATACAGTGCGTTCACCAGGTTCCAAGACACAAACGCGGACTAACAGCACATATACACAGCGCCGTCTTTAACCCTTTGGAAACCCTGGGCACATTAGGATAATGGGGCCCCTGAGGTCAAGGCCATATGATCTATTCAGTTTTGTTTTCCTTCAAAAGGTTATGGTTTGGTGATCTGACAGGAACTAGGGGGGCCCAATCGATTTAAATTTGCAACGACTTTTATTAATTTTTCACAAAATTTCTTAATTTTTCACAAAATTTCTTAATTTTTCACAAAATTTCTTAATTTTTCGCAAAATTTCTTAATTTTTCACAAAAAAAATTATTTTATTTTCCTCTTACCCCACAGCATTAAGCCGGCCTTTTCTGCATCCTCAGAGTGGAAAAGGTGTGCTCTTAGTGGGAACATCATTCAGTCTCTTCTTGTGTATGGTCAAACAACAATCATTTGTTACTGACCAAAGGAAGATCAGACACAATTAAACATAAACCAGATGAGTGATAGATTAGATATGTAGAACAACTGGCTATAGTCCGCGGCTTCGCTCGTGTGAATTTTCACTCAAATTAACCATAAACCAGATGAGAGTTGGATTAGTCAACTAACAGTTGAAAATCATTTACATTGTTTGTGTATTTGACCATCGTGAACTTTAATATTTGTGTTCTTCTTCTTGAAGCAAATTAAGTATAAAAAATAAAGCAAAACACAAATATTTTTGGGGTCGTCCATTAATCACTTGATGTTTTTTTAGCAAGTTTTTAAGCTCCCCCTACCCAAAAACACGTGTATTTTTTTGGTACAAGTCGCGCGTTTTTTAGTATTACAGTATAATCTTGATAATCCGACACTTATGGGACCAGACAACCGCCGGATTATCAAAACATTCCAGGAAAAATTATCAGAATTCTACGAAAGCACTGAAAGCACACAATTTTACATATTTTATGTACAATTCTATTTCAGAAACAATAAATCTGTATCTATATAGGTAAACGTGTACATAAAAAATATGTACAAACTCATGTAAAAATATGTAGAACAGATAGTAAGACAATTGTAGAGTGGAGCTTGGTCAGAATCGTCAATCAAGTTTTTAGAGTTAAAAGCAGGGTGTGTTGGCAGCACGATAACACAAGCAACAAGGGAATCCTGGAACAGGGAAAGATGGCGTGATAATATATGAAGGGCGACAGCTAAAGAGTAAACCATAATCACGACCTGAAAAAAGAGAAAACGAAGAATAAGAGTTGTTGGCCAGTACTTTTTCCAAGAACACTGGATGGTGTGGTTTTCGGCTTTATTTATTTTGTGCGCGAGGTCTATGTGCGGCGCGGGGCAGCGTAAAGAAAAGACGTGATTCCTCAGGGCGCCGGATTACTGAACATTTCGAATTAACCAACTGCCGGATTATCAAGATTATACTGTACTTTATTTATAGCTGTTTTTCAAGGTTTATTGTTAAGCCGCTTTTCAGTTAAAAAATCGCGCGTTCAACGAAAAAATAAATACACTTGATATCTCACTACAAAACATTTACATTTACACTCACTCTTAATTGACATTTACATTGTCAAAAAATCTAAACTAAAACCTAACCTAACCATCTGCTAAAAATAACTTTTGTGTTTAGTGTAGTTCCAGAGTTGTGAACTTTAATAACCACAGCTTTTGTACTAAACTAACTATTAAGTTCTAGTTAGCACCAATTTCTACCTTAATTCATTGTTTAAATACCTGCCAAAAATAATTCATGTTTTTTGTTTTGTTATTGCAGATTGAAGGAGAGTTTCAAGATTAGAAGGGAGATTCAATTTGTGAAGGAATTTAGTTTGAAAGGGAGATTTTGCAGAAAGAAATTAGGAATATAATTTGCGGATTGAGGCTCTGGAGTAAGTAAACACTTGAAGAGCAGTTTCTATTTGTTGATTTGTTGAATAAAGTGATGAGACTTATTGTACTTGAAGTAACTCGCAAGAGAAAACGAAACCGAGTTACGCTGTTGCTCAGCCAAAAGGATTCTGAAAACTCATGTCCATTCCGTTGCAATATCTCAACAGTGTCTTGTTATATTAATCCAAAACCTTTTTGTTTTCAGGGATTTTCGTTCGCAGATTTTATCGGTGAGTTCACACAAATTTTTACCAAACAAAGATTTGAAATTCGAAAATGTTGTCTTTAATTTAACACGTCACACGTCTCCTGTTTAAATCCAATCCACGTCTATCCCGTTATTATCGATATATTTAACAGTTTATCGATTAGAAATATTAAGTGGAAAACAGTCGACCACCTGGATCCATACACCAATGGCGCTACAGTCCTGTGTAGGACCTGGATCTCCTCCCACAGGTTACACGTTTGATAACACTCTGTGTTTGGTGTCTTGATCTTAGACACAACTGTAGCGACTGTGCTACAGTCCTGTGTAGGACCTGGGAGCTCCTCCCACAGCCTACACTTGTGACAACACTTTCTGTGCTTGATGTCTTGATCTTAGACACAACTGTAGGGAGCCCTTACAGTTTTTAACCCCTTAACATACAATGACGTCTCTAAGACGTCATATATATGTGATAAGATCACATGTATATGGACATGTCAACGCGCATTCAACATATTTGTATGTCAAGGGGTTAACGTGGTTGGCGACCCACTATGGTATCGTCCATTAATCACGTGATGCTCGATCCGGGAAGAGGGGGCTTGCTAGGGGGTTTGTGAAGAATCGTGAAATATCACATGGTAGGAGAGCATACATTAATTTCAACACCTAGACCCGACCATTTAAACTCTTGTAAAATGAGAAACAAAATGCAGAGGTGAAAAAATAATTTTGCATTTCATATTTTTTGTGTCTTAGAAACTTTTGTGTCTAAACCGAAGGATTTAACTAAATTTGCAAAGAATTCTTTTATGTAGACACCGGCGTCTTACATTGGCAGATCTGGGTTACAATTTTCTATTTTGAATCGTTACGGAGATGTTCGCAAAAAACCTTTAAAGCGAAAGTAATTCCCCACGTCGCCCCCATTGGAGGCAGACCGTTCAAATTTGGTCAAAGGATGCTTCTTGTGGATGCTCGTATTCAGTAAAAGTTTCATTGAAATGCTTCTAGGGTTAATAATACAATTTCTCGCCATTTTTAAATTTTCCGTTCGGTTTTGGTTGGAATTCATGATCTAGGACTGTTCGGGTCTACGTGTTGAAATTAATGTATGCTGGGGAGGCTTAACCTAAAACCTCACCACGTATCACCATGGGGTAGGGGATCTAAAAAGTTGCTAAAAAACATCACATGATTAATGAACGACCCCTATTCGGGGAGATTTAGAGACAGATTTTTACTGTGATGACTTTTCCACAGGCATTTACAGGACATTTACGGTGACTTATTTTTAGCATGACCAGGAGTTAAAAACAACATAGATGTTATTTTAAATGTCATATTAAAAGTTGAAAGCAAAAGGAACGCGGAAATAATTACAGACAGATTCTAAATATGACCTTTTATTTCCTATAAAAATCACAAATTTAACAAAAAAAGAACTAAAAATGTATAAAGGGTGTTGCCCAAAAAGGGGCATCTGATGAAACTGGGCGTGGAAACGCCCCAAATGTAGCTATCTTGCATAAACAAAGCGATTTACGATAGACTTTTAAGCGATAAACATCATGTAATTAATTGACGATCCCTATTCGGGGAGGTTTCGAGGCAATTTTTTACTGTGATGACTTTGCCACAGGCATTTAAAGGAGAACGGTGACTTATTTTTACCATGACCAGGAGTTAAAAACAACATAGTTGTTATTTTACATGTGATATTAAAAGTTGACAGCAATCGAAACGCGGTAATAATTACATACAGATTCTAAATACAACCTTTTATTTCCTATAAAAATCCTAAATTTAACAAAAAAAAGAACTAAAAATATATAAAGGGTGTTGCCCAAAAAGGGGCATCTGATGAAACTGGGCGTGGAAACGCCCCAAATGTAGCTATCTTGCTTAAACACAGCGATTTACCATAGACTTAAACGATAAACATCACGTAATTAATTAACGACCCCTATTCGGGGAGGTTTGGAGGCAAATTTAACATATGTTATATTAAATGTGATATTAAAAGTTGAAAGCAATAGAAACGCGGAAATAATTACATACAGATTCTAAGTAAACCTTTTATTTCCAATAAAAATCCTATATATATAACAAAAAAATTAACTAAAAATGTTAAAGGGTGTTGCCCAAAAAGGGGCATCTGATGAAACTTGGCGTGAAAACGCCCCAAATGTAGCTATATTTCAAAAACAAAGCGACTTACGATAGACCTTTAAGCGATAGACCTTTTTACGGCTAGGCAGGCGCATGCGCAACCGCCAAGTTTGAAAGGAGGCAAAAGCAAAGCGATTTGATAGACCTTTTTACTGTTTGTCAAACGCATTAGATGAATCAAGGGAATATGAAAGTTTAGAGCACAAATTAAGTTATGCGTCAAAAAGTTCGGGCACTTTTTGACGTATAACGGAAATTTATATTTGATATTTCATGTTTGATACATGCGCACAAAACATTTTCAAGTATGAAAAGGTCTATTGGAAATTGCTTAAGACAGACGCTCGCAATTGGAGACATTTCAATTTCTACCTTATTTCTCTTCGGGCACTTTTTGACGTATAACGTGGTGTTTATTTATATAGAGTTATCTAGGTTTAAAGTTAGATTTAGACTTAATATATCTATAAATCTAGATAAACACCGTTATTTTATGTAGATTGCAAGCATAAATTTTGAGTTTTCTTAAAATATTATCTAGACGTGTCTATCTAGAATATTCTAGTTTTTACCACGTTACTACGTATTTAATTATCTATCAATCTAGATTAACAAAAAAAAATCTAAAAATATATAAAGGGTGTTGACCAAAAAGGGGCATCTGATGAGACTGGGCTAAATATTGACACATGCGCACAAAAAAATTTCAACTATGAATAAGTTCATTGGAAATTGTTTCAGCCAGACGCTTGCAATTGGAGACATTTCACATCCGCATTTTGTTTCTCATTGACTGTCGAGGAAGTCGTTCAGCTCCTTGTCGTCCACATCCAGTTGGATCTCTTCGAGTTGGGCTCCGGGTTGGCTCTTCACCTCGATCCCTACAACAACGAGAATTACGCGAAAGCCGTGCAAAATTTGCGCGAAAACTCACTGGGGATCGAGCCCAGCGCCTTGAACGTCTCCATGTCGGTGCGGAACGCCTCTTGGAACACCTGCTGCCGCTCCTGCTGGTCCCTCTCCCGCTTCTTCTCGAACTCTGCAACCTTGCCCGAATGCTTCAAGTCCAATTCTTGTCTGACCAACTCCAGTTTATCTTTAAACAAAATCACAATATTAAAAGATTCTAGAATCATCGCAAATTCAATTCTTGATGAAAGGTGGATCTAGGTCAGTGGTTCTCAAACTTTTTTTTTTTGCCGCGGCACCCTTATCCAGCTAAAAAATATCGCGGCACCCTTGTCAGGCTACAAAAATGTCGGGCTACCCTAAAATCGGTTTGCGGCAAATTGCGACACCCCAGGCATACGCTCGCGGCACCCAGTTTGAGAACCACTGATCTAGGTAGAGACTAGATAGAATAGCAGGAAATTAAAAAAAAAAACGTTTTTTGCGATAATTTTGGTTCTCATTTTGTTCTCATCTAGATAAAACAGATAAGTTAGGTTTGTTTTATAGATAAATCAATGCTAAATCTAACGGTGGAAACTAGAACGTTTTAGCTAGATACATCTAGATGTTTGATTCTAGCTCAAGTCTTCACGATCAAGGACAACTTAATACTAACAGGCGACTTCAATGTTAATTTGGCAGGGAACACAAAAGAAAGTAACTAACCTACAAAACATATTAGCATCCTACGGACTAATACAAAACGTTCATGAATATACCAGAGTGACATCGACATCTAAGACCCGCAACGACAATATTTTTACAAAATCCAAAGAGTCAAAAACTACAATACATGACACAACGCTATCTGACCACCGCTATATATATCTATATGCAAAAAATAACCTAACTGCCAAAAAAAGTTTAGAACACCATAAGATAAGAACTTTCTCAAGAGCAAACAAGGAGAAATTTGCTAAAGCGTTTACTGGAAGAAGAGTGGGATGATATGTATAAAGAAGACTACTGTAATAAAAACCAAACACTCCAATATCACTTTTTCGCAAGCTTCCCTCTAAAAAGGGCGGTAGAACGTAGAAAGGATAAGGGCTGGTTAACAAATGCGGTCAGAAGATCAAGCACAGAGCTGCACGACTTACAACTAAAAAAGAAATATGCATGCCTAAAAGATTTATACATAAGAAAGCGAAAAACACATTTTAAATTAATCTCCAAAGCGATACAAACATATTATAGTAAAAGACTTGAACACTCCTCAAATAAGCAAAAAACACTCTGGTCAATCATATAGGAGGTGACAAATAAGAAGACGACCAAAGAAACCAACGCAATATACATAAAAGAAAACGACCAAAGGCTCATTCAAGACCCAAAATCGATAGCTACAATATTTAACAAACATTTTCAAATAAGCTCACATCAAATTACAAAAAATATTCCGCCTGTGGCAATAATGAATGACCACATAAAGTTAAACATGCAATCGATGTATCTTGAGGACTACACAGAGACTGAAATGCTTAAAATTCTTCTAGCACTGAAAAACAAGCCCACGTCCGGACCAGATGGGCTTCCATGTAAAATTATAAGGATGGCCATAACGAAACTGGTCAAACCAATAACGCATTTAGTTAACCACTCTTTTAACAACGAAGAATTCCCAGAGATTTTGAAAGTAGCGATGCTTATTCCAGTAATGAAAAAAGGAGATGGCAAAAATGTTGCGAACTACCGCCCTATTGCGCTGGTGTCAGTACTATCAAAAATACTGGAATTGAGCATGTTAAATCGGCTAACACCATTTATTGATAAACATGACCTAATTCCGAAGCAACAACATGGATTCAGAAGAAACAAGTCAACACAAACAGCAATAACAGAATTCGTGACAAAAATACTTGAGGAAGTAGATGAGGGAAAGTCACCCGTTGGCATTTTCTGCGATCTGTCAAAGGCGTTTGACTGCGTGGACCATCGTCTCTTACTCAATAAAATTGAAACATATGGAATTAGGGGTAGAACTGCTGCATGGTTAGAAACATATTTAACCAACAGGAAAATATTTGTTAAAATTGTAAACCAGAGAGGAATTGGACAATCAAAACCTCTGAGGACCAACACAGGACTACCACAAGGCAGTATTCTGTCACCAACATTATTTTCGCTATACATCGCAGACATAATTAAGTATATCGACTGCTGTCATTCCACTCTATATGCTGATGATTGCAGCTTCTTAATTTCGGAAAACACAACAAAGAAAATGAGATTAAAGCAAATGCCCTGTTAGAAATGCTATACAAATGGTTTATGGGAAATAATTTATTTCTAAACTCGGAGAAGACCAATTACATGGTATTCCAAACGCATAGACGTGTACGTGAGTGTACCACCTTGAAAATAAATAATGTAGAGTTAGTGAGAACCAAACAGGTAAAATTTCTAGGTATAAACCTAGAAGAAAACCTTAAATGGAATTCCACCATCGAGGCAAAGATAAAGAAATTACATTCCAAAGCATACCTCTTAAGAAGTATTAGAAGTATGGTTACAAGAACAATCCTTTTAAATATATATTATAGTGAGGTACAAGCCACGCTCACATATGTAAAATTACTATTTAAAGCTCAAAAGCGAGTAATAAGAGCCATAACTGGGATCTCTGTTACTACCTCCTGCAAAGCCTATTTTCAGGAATTGGGGATACTTACTCTACCATGTTTATACGTACTTGAGATTGCGTGTCTCATATTTAAAGAAAGGCACAAACTTACACAACATAAATCGCTGCATGACTATGCCACAAGAAGAAACCACCTAATCTATCCGCCAAGGAAGAAGCTCGTGATGTGTGAAGGGCCATACACTAGTGGTATAAATATATTTAACAAACTTCCAACGAAATTCAAAGAAGAAAAAAATCTGAAAACTTTTAGAAAGGCATTAAGAGCATATTTGATAGGGAAAATTTT
Source organism: Phosphuga atrata (assembly GCA_944588485.1). NCBI lineage: Eukaryota > Metazoa > Arthropoda > Insecta > Coleoptera > Silphidae > Phosphuga > Phosphuga atrata. The sequence goes on from OX155906.1 coordinate 30,081,642, forward strand.
TTACAATATAAATGAGATACCAAACCATATGTGACGTAACCCGAACAATTGTAACTTGTTTTGTTTTTAAGGGGAATAAATTATTTTTGATTTGATTTGATACTAGACGAGTTTTTTTGAGAGTGGATTTTCTTCAAAACTCAACTTCTTTTGTTGATAACTTCTGTTCCATTCTAGGCAGATTCACAAGACTAGTCTAGATTGATAAACAATTAAATATGTGATAACGTGCTAAAAACTAGAATATTCTAGATAGACACGTCTAGATAATATTTTAAGAAAACTTAATATTTGTAACATTGGTTGCAATCTAGATAAAATAACGGTGCTTATCTAGATTTATAGATAAATTAAGTCTGAATCTAACTTTAAACCTAGATAACTCTAGATATTACACGAGTTTTACTTTTTGCAAAAACATTTTGGTTTCTAGGTTGTCAGTCTTTTGTTAATAACTTCAGTTATAATCGAGGTAGATACACAAGACTAGTCTGGATTTATAGATAATTAAATATGTGATAACGTAGTAAAATCTAAAAGATTCTAGATAGACACGTCTCGATAATATTTTAAGAAAACTTAAAATTTGTAACTTTGCTTGCAATCTAGATAAAATAAGGCTGCTTATCTAGATTTATAGATAAATTAAGTCTGAATCTAACTTTAAACCTAGATAACTCTAGATATTACACGAATTTTACTTTTTGCAAAAACATTTTGGTTTCTAGATTGTCAGTCTTTTGTTAATAACTTTAGTTCTACTCTAGGTAGATACACAAGACTTGTCTAGATTTATAGATAATAAAATACGTGATAACGTGCTAAAAACTAGATGATTCTAGATAGACACGTTTGGATAATATTAAAAAAAACTTAAAATTTGTAATCTAGATAAAATAACGGTGCGTATCTAGATTTATAGATACATTAAGTCTGAATCTAACTTTAAACCTAGATAACTCTAGATATTACACGAGTTTTACTTTTTGCAAAAAGTTTTGGTTTCTAGATTGTCAGTCTTTTGTTAATAACTTCAGTTCTACTCTAAGTAGATACACAAGACTAGTCTAGATTTATAGATAATTAAATACGTGATAACGTGGTAAGAACTAGAATATTCTAGATAGACACGTCTAGATAAAATTTTAAGAAAACTTAAAATTTGTAACTTTAGTTGCAATCTAGATAAAATAACGGTGCTTATCTAGATTTATAGATAAAGTAAGTCTTAATCTAACTGTAAACCTAGATAACTAGATATTACACGAGTTTTACTTTTTACAAAAAACATTTTGGTTTCTAGGTTGTTAGTCTTTTGTTAATAACTTTAGTTATACTCTAGGTAGATACACAAGACTAGTCTAGATTTATAGATAATTAAATACGTGATAACGTAGTAAAAACTAGAAGATTCTAGATAGACACGTCTAGATATTGTTTTAAGAAAACTTAAATTTTGTAACTTGGTTGCAATCTAGATTAAATAACGGTGCTTATCTAGATTTATAGATAAATTAAGTCTGAATCTAACTGTAAACCCAGATAACTCTAGATATTACACGAGTTTTACTTTTTGCAAAAACATTTTGGTTTCTAATTTGCCAGTCTTTTGTTAATAACTTCATTTATACTCTAGGTAGATACACAAGACTAGTCTAGATTTATAGATAATTAAATACGTGATAACGTGGTAAAAACTAGAAGATTCTAGATAGGTTTTTTTAAAACCTAAAATTTGTTACTTGTTTGCAATGTGGATAAAATAACGGTGCTTATCTAGGTTTATAGATAAATTAAGTCTGAATCTAACTGTAAACCTAGATAACTAGATATTACACGAGTTTTAAATTTTGCAAAAACATTTTGGTTTTTAGATTGTCAGTCTTTTGGTAATAACTTTAGTTATACTCTAGGTAGATACACAAGACTAGTCTGGATTTATAGATAATTAAATACGTGATAACGTAGTAAAAACTAGAAGATTCTAGATAGACACGTCTAGATAATATTTAAGAAAACTTAAAATTTGTAACTTGTTTGCAATCTAGATAAAATAACGGTGCTTATCTAGATTTATAGATAAATTAAGTCTGACCTGTAATCCTAGATAACTAGATATTACACGAGTTTTATTTTTTACAAAAACGTTTTGGTTTTTAGGTTGTCAGTCTTTTGTTTATAACTGCAGTTCTACCGTAGGTAGATACACAAGACTAGTCTAGATTTATAGATAATTAAATACGTGATAACGTGGTAAAAACTAGAAGATTCTAGATAGACACGTCTAGATAATATTTTAAGAAAACTTAAAATTTATAACTTTGGTTGCAATCTAGATAAAACAACGGTGCTTATCTAGATTTATAGACAAATAAAGTCTGAATCTAACTTTAAACCTAGATAACTCTAGATATTACACGAGTTTTACTTTTTGCAAAAACATTTTGTTTTCTAGATTGTCAGTCTTTTGTTAATAACTTCAGTTCTACTCTAAGTAGATACACAAGACTAGTCTAGATTTATAGATAATTAAATACGTGATAACGTAGTAAAAACTTGAAGATTCTATATAGACACGCCTAGATAATATTTAAGAAAAACTTAAAATTTGTAACTTGTTTGCAATCTAGATAAAATAACGGTGCTAGTCTAGATTTATAGATAAATGAAGTCGTAATCTAACTGTAAACCTAGATAACTCTAGATATTACACGAGTTTTACTTTTTGCAAAAATATTTTGTTTTCTAGATTTTCAGTCTTTTGTTAATAACTTCAATTATTCTCTAGGTAGATACACAAGACTAGTCTAGATTTATAGATAATTAAATAGGTGATAACGTGGTAAAAACTATAAGATTCTAGATAGACACGTCTGGATAATATTTAAAAAATAGCTTAAAATTTGTAACTTGTTTGTAATCTGGATTAAATAACGGTGCTTATCTTGATTTATAGATAAATTAAGTCTGAATCTAACTGTAAACCTAGATAACTAGATATTACACGACTTTTGCTTTTTGCAAAAACATTTTGGTTTCTAGATTGTCAGTCTTTTGTTAATAACTTCAGTTATACTCTAAGTAGATACACAATACTAGTCTAGATTTATAGATAATTAAACACGTGATAACGTAGTAAAAACTAGAAGATTCTAGATAGACACGTCTAGATATTGTTTTAAGAAAACTTAAATTTTGTAACTTGGTTGCAATCTAGATTAAATAACGGTGCTTATCTAGATTTATAGATAAAGTAAGTCTTAATCTAACTGTAAACCCAGATAACTCTAGATATTACACGAGTTTTACTTTTTGCAAAAACATTTTGGTTTCTAATTTGCCAGTCTTTTGTTAATAACTTCAGTTATACTCTAGCTAGATACACAAGACTAGTCTAGATTTATAGATAATTAAATACGTGATAACGTGGTAAAAACTATAAGATTCTAGATAGGTTTTTTTAAAACTTAAAATTTGTTACTTGTTTGCAATGTGGATAAAATAACGGTGCTTATCTAGGTTTATAGATAAATTAAGTCTGAATCTAACTGTAAACCTAGATAACTAGATATTACACGAGTTTTAAATTTTGCAAAAACATTTTGGTTTTTAGATTGTCAGTCTTTTGGTAATAACTTTAGTTATACTCTAGGTAGATACACAAGACTAGTCTGGATTTATAGATAATTAAATACGTGATAACGTAGTAAAAACTAGAAGATTCTAGATAGACACGTCTAGATAATATTTAAGAAAACTTAAAATTTGTAACTTGTTTGCAATCTAGATAAAATAACGGTGCTTATCTAGATTTATAGATAAATTAAGTCTGAACTGTAATCCTAGATAACTAGATATTACACGAGTTTTATTTTTTACAAAAACGTTTTGGTTTTTAGGTTGTCAGTCTTTTGTTTATAACTGCAGTTCTACCGTAGGTAGATACACAAGACTAGTCTAGATTTATAGATAATGAAATACGTGATAACGTGGTAAAAACTAGAAGATTCTAGATAGACACGTCTGGATGATATTTTAAGAAAACTTAAAATTTGTAACTTTGCAATCTAGATAAAATAACGGTGCTTATCTAGATTTATAGATAAATAAAGTCTGAATCTAACTTTAAACCTAGATAACTCTAGATATTACACGAGTTTTACTTTTTGCATAAACATTTTGGTTTCTAGATTGTCAGTCTTTTGTTAATAACTTCAGTTATACTCTAGGTAGATACACAAGACTAGTCTAGATTTATAGATAATTAAATACGTGATAGCGTAGTAAAAACTTGAAGATTCTATATAGACACGCCTAGATAATATTTAAGAAAAACTTAAAATTTTTAACTTGTTTGCAATCTAGATAAAATAACGGTGCTAGTCTAGATTTATAGATAAATGAAGTCGTAATCTAACTGTAAACCTAGATAACTCTAGATATTACACGAGTTTTACTTTTTGCAAAAATATTTTGTTGTCTAGATTTTCAGTCTTTTGTTAATAACTTCCATTATTCTCTAGGTAGATACACAAGACTAGTCTAGATTTATAGATAATTAAATAGGTGATAACGTGGTAAAAACTATAAGATTCTAGATAGACACGTCTGGATAATATTTAAAAAATAGCTTAAAATTTGTAACTTGTTTGTAATCTGGATTAAATAACGGTGCTTATCTTGATTTATAGATAAATTAAGTCTGAATCTAACTGTAAACCTAGATAACTAGATATTACAGCAGTTTTACTTTTTGCAAAAACATTTTGGTTTCTAGATTGTCAGTCTATTGTTAATAACTTCAGTTATACTCTAGATAGATACACAAGACTAGTCTAGATTTATAGATAAATAAATATGTGATAACATAGTAAAAACTAGAAGATTCTAGATAGACACGTCTAGATAATATTTTAAGAAAACTTGAAACCGACGTGTAGTCGGATTAACCAACCGCCGAATTACCGAGGTTATACTTTAGATTCAAAATTTGTAATTATTTACTTAATTTGGATTCCTTGTACTGTTGGAGTTTGAGTTTCTGGTTGAGTTTCCTCTTCTCGAGTTCGTTGCGTTCGATGCGGTTCTCGAACTCGATCAGATCGCGCTCGACGATTTCGAAGAGGCGGTGCAGGTCGGAGATTTGTTGCGTGCAGGTCTGCAGCGTCTCGCGGATGCCGCCGGCGGCCAGCAGCCCGTTGACGGCGGCCAAGTTCGAATTTCCCGCCTGGACGTCTCGGCGCAGTGCGGCGATCCGGTCGGAGAGTCGCGCGGCCTCGGCCGCGTTCTCCTCGTTCGTCTTGTGCAGCTGCTCCCAGCCGCGCTGGAAATGCGCCAAAATCTCCGCGCCCGCCTCCCCCAAATCGCCAAAATCCGCGGACTTTTCGACCCCCGGCGACTTCTCCAACGCCGAATTCAGGAAATCTTTCAGATTGTTCAACACTTCCATGCTTTCACTACGCCATACAATCACATGACTACTCACATACGTTATCTACACAACGCTCGAAACAGAACCGGACTCAGACCCAAACAACAAGAGACTTACAATTTAAAGTTTTAACGTTACACTAATGCACTCTAGAATAAATGTTCTAGTGAATAAAAGGAATTAGTGTGTTCTATGTAGAACGCACTACGATTTTTTACCCCCGAGCGGTAAGCGCCATAACCGCGAAACCGCTCGAGAAACACACAGTACGCTATGGGAAAAATCAGTCGCGGGAAAAAACCGCAAGTGAGGCCGCTTGTATTAGCTTAGGCCGAGGCCGCACTACGGTTTTTTTCGCGCGAGCAGTAACCGCTATAACCGCGAAACCGCTCGAGGAAGACACAGTACGCTATGAGAACAATCAGTCGCGGGAAAAAACCGCAAGTGAGGCCGCTTGTATTAGCTTAGGCCGAGGCCACACTACGGTTTTTTTCCCGCCAGCAGTAACCGCTATAACCGCGAAACCGCTCGAGAAAGACACAGTACGCTATGAGAACAATCAGTCGCGGGAAAAAACCGCAAGTGAGGCCGCTTGTATTAGCTTAGGCCGAGGCCACACTACGGTTTTTTTCCCGCCAGCAGTAACCGCTATAACCGCGAAACCGCTCGAGGAAGACACAGTACGCTATGAGAACAATCAGTCGCGGGAAAAAACCGCAAGTGATGCCGCTTATATTAGTTTACTTGAGTCATAAAATCACGCGGTTAAAAACCGCGGCGGTTTAGCCGTAGTGCGGTTTAGGCCTTACAGAGGTTGCAAATATTTGCGATATACGGCTAAATGCTCGAGCTATATTAAATCATCCTACACCAATATAATCTAACAAGAACAAGGTAACAGAACCTAACTAACTAGAATATATGGTTTATGAAAGGGAAGAAACTAGACGGTTCTATCTAGAAGGTTTCAAGAGATACTGAGCGGTTTAAACTTGAAAATATTCGCGATATTAATCTGGGTGTGGTGCTGGCTCAGATAGCTAAACACTTGACATTTGAGTCAGACAGAACCAAAACTGCATGTGATGGCTGCAACCCGTCACACTCAATTCCCCAATATGGGCTAGGCAACCGTGGGGTACTGTCTAACACCTCTGGAAATTTGTCGTTCGATTCGACGTTAAAGCATACATTAATTTCAACACCTAGACCTGACCATTTAAACTCGTGTAAATTTGAAAACAAAAATTTTACTTTTGCGGCTAAACCGAATGATTTAACTAAATTTGCAAAGAATACTTTTTTGTAGTCACCGACGGCTTACATACGACGATCCGGGCTGCAATTTGATATTTTGAAGCGTTGACGAGATATTTGCAAAAAAAACCTTTGAAGCGAAAATAATTCCCCACGCCGCCCCACTTGGAGGCGGAGCGTTCAAATGTGGTCAAAGGGCACTTCTTGCAGATACCCACATTCAGTAAAAGTTTCATTGAAATCCTTCCAGGGTTATTACATTTTCTCGCTATTTTTAAAATGTTGAAATTTTCCTTTCGGTTTTGATCGGAATTCCGGCTTAGGCAACCGTGGGGCCTCTACTGCCTAACACCTCTTCTGAAAATTTGTCGTCGGATTCGACGTTAAACTGTAGAGCATACATTAATTTCAACAGCTAGACTTGCCCATTTAAACTCATGTAAATTTAAAAAAAAAAAATTCTTTTGCGACTAAACCGAATGATTTAACTAAATTAGCAAAGAATACTTTTTTGTAGCCACCGACAGCCTACATACGACGATCCGGGTTGCAATTTGATATTTTGAAGCGTTGAAGAGATATTTGCAAAAAAACATTTCAAGCAAAAATAATTCACCACGCCGCCGCCATTGGAGGCGGAGCGTTCAAATGTGGTCAAAGGGCACTTCTTGCAGATACCCACATTCAGTAAAAGTTTCATTAAAATCCTTCCAGGGTTATTACATTTTCTCGCTATTTTTTAATATTTTGAAATTTTCCTTTCGGTTTTGATCGGAATTCCGGCTTAGGCAACCGTGGGGCCTCTACTGCCTAACACCTTCTCTGGAAATTTGTCGTCGGATTCGACGTTAAACTGTAGAGCATACATTAATTTCAACACCTAGACTTGACCATTTAAACTCATGTAAATTTGAAAACAAAAATTTTACTTTTGCGGCTAAACCGAATGATTTAACTAAATTTGCAAAGAATACTTTTTTGTAGCCACCGACGGCTCAAATACGACGATCTGGGTTGCAATTTGATATTTTGAAGCGTTGACGAGATATTTGCAAAAAAACCTTTGAAGCGAAAATAATTCCCCACGCCGCCCCCATTGGAGGTGGAGCGTTCAAATTTGGTCAAAGGGCACTTCTTGCGGTTACCCACATTCCATAAAAGTTTCATTAAAATCCTTCCAGATTTATTACATTTTCTCGCTATTTTTCTATATTTTTAAATTTTCCTTTCGGTTTTGATCGGAATTCCGGCTTAGGCAACCGTGGGGCCTCTACTGCCTAACACCTTCCCTGAAAATTTGTCGTCGGATTCGACGTTAAACTGTAGAGCATACATTAATTTCAACAGCTAGATCTGCCCATTTAAACATGTAAATTTAAAAAAACAAATTTTACTTTTGCGACTAAACCGAATGATTTAACTAAATTTGCAAAGAATACTTTTTTGTAGCCACCGACAGCCTACATACGACGATCCGGGTTGCAATTTGATATTTTGAAGCGTTGACGAGATATTTGCAAAAAACCTTTGAAGCGAAAATAATTCCTCACGCCGCTCCCATTGGAGGCGGAGCGTTCAAATGTGGTCAAAGGACACTTCTTGCGGTTATCCACATTCAGTAAAAGTTTCATTGAAATCCTTTTAGGGTAAATACATTTTCTCACTATTTTTTAATATTTTGAAATTTTCCTTTCGGTTTTTATGGGAATTCCGGCTTAGGCAACCGTGCGGCCTCTACTTCCTAACACCTTCTCTGGAAATTTGTCGTCGGATTCGACGTTAAACTATTTATTATTGTAATAATTATTGTAGAGCATGCAGTAATTTCAACACCTAGACCTGACAATTTAAACTCATGTAAATTTGAAAACAAAAATTTTACTTTTGCGGCTAAACCGAATGATTTAACTAAATTTGCAAAGAATACATTTTTTTAGCCACCGACGGCTTACATACGACGATCCGGGCTGCAATTTGATATTTTAAAGCGTTGAGGAGATATTTGCAAAAAAAACCTTTGAAGCGAAAATAATTCCCCACGCCGCCCCCATTGGAGGTAGAGCGTTCAAATTTGGTCAAAGGGCACTTCTTGCGGTTACCCACATTCAATAAAAGTTTCATTAAAATCCTTCCAGGGTTATTACATTTTCTCGCTATTTTTTAATATTTTGAAATTTTCCTTTCGGTTTTGATCGGAATTCCGGCTTAGGCAACCGTTGGGCCTCTACTGTCTAACACCTTCCCTGAAAATTTGTCGTCGGATTCGACGTTAAACTGTAGATCATACATTCATTTCAACATCTAGACCTGACCATTTAAACTCATGTAAATTTGAAAAAACAAATTTTACTTTTGCGGCTAAACCGAATGATTTAGCTAAATTTGCAAAGAATACTTTTTTGTAGTAACCGACGGCTTACATACGACGATCCGTGTTGCAATTTGATATTTTGAAGCGTTGACGAGATATTTGCAAAAAACATTTCAGGCAAAAATAATTCACCACGCCGCCGCCATTGCAGGCGGAGCGTTCAAATTTGGTCAAAGGGCACTTCTTGTGGATACCCACATTCAGTAAAAGTTTCATTGAAATCCTTCCAGGGTTTTACTTTTTTTCGCTATTTTTTAATATTTTGAAATTTTTCTGTTCGGAATTCGTGATTTTGAACTGTCTAGGTTTAGGTGTTTAAATTAATGTATGCTAAACTGTAAATCTAGACCTGACCATTTAAACTCATGTAAATTTGAAAACAAAAATTTTACTTTTACGCCCAAACCGAATGATTTAACAAATTTTGCAAAGAATACTTTTTTGTAGACACCGACGGCTTACTTACGACGATCCGGGTTGCAATTTGATATTTTGAAGCCTTGACGAGATATTTGCAAAAAACATTTGAAGCAAAAATAATTCCTCACGCCGCTCCCATTGGACGCGGAGCGTTCAAATGTGGTCAAAGGACACTTCCTGCGGTTACCCACATTCAGTAAAAGTTTCATTGAAATCCTTCCAGGGTTATTACATTTTCTCCCTATTTTTAATATTTTGAAATTTTCCTGTTCGGAATTCGTGATGTTGAACTGGCCGCGTCTGGGTGTTTAAATTAATGTGTGCTAAACTGTAGAGCATACATGAATTTCAACACCCAGACCTGACCATTTAAACTCATGTAAATTTGAAAAAACAAATTTTACTTTTGCGGCTAAACCGAATGATTTATCTAAATTAGCAAAGAATACTTTTTTGTAGCCACCGACAGCCTACATACGACGATCCGTGTTGCAATTTGATATTTTGAAGCGTTGACGAGTTATTTGCAAAAAACATTTGAAGCAAAAATAATTCCTCACGCCGCTCCCATTGCAGGCGGAGCGTTCAAATGTGGTCAAAGGACACTTCTTGCGGTTATCCACATTCAGTAAAAGTTTCAGTGAAATCCTTTTAGGGTAAATACATTTTCTCACTATTTTTTAATATTTTGAAATTTTCCTTTCCGTTTTTATGGGAATTCCGGCTTAGGCAACCGTGCGGCCTCTACTTCCTAACACCTTCTCTGGAAATTCGTCGTCGGATTCGACGTTAAACTGTAGAGCATGCAGTAATTTCAACACCCAGACCTGACCATTTAAACTCATGTAATTTTGAAGAAACAAATTTTACGTTTGCGGCTAAACCGAATGATTTAACTAAATTTGCAAAGAATACTTTTTTGTAGTCACCGACGGCTTACATACGATGATCCGGGTTGCAATTTGATATTTTGAAGCGTTGACGAGATATTTGCAAAAAAAACCTTTGAAGCGAAAATAATTCCCCACGCCGCCCCCATTGGAGGCGGAGCGTTCAAATGTGGTCAAAGGGCACTTCTTGCGGATACCCACATTCAGTAAAAGTTTCATTGAAATCCTTCCAGGGTTATTATATTTTCTCGCTATTTTTTTTAATATTTTGAAATTTTCCTTTCGGTTTTGATCGGAATTCCGGCTTAGGCAACCGTGCGGCCTCTACTTCCTAACACCTTCTCTGGAAATTTGTCGTCGGATTCGACGTTAAACTGTAGAGCATGCAGTAATTTCAACACCTAGACCTGACCATTTAAACTCGTGTAAATTTGAAAAAACAAATTTTACTTTTGCGGCTAAACCGAATGATTTAACTAAATTTGTAAAGAATTCTTTTTTGTAGCCAACGACGGCTCACGTACGACAATCCGGGTTGCAATTTGATATTTTGAAACGTTAACGAGATATTTGCAAAAAACATTTCAAGCAAAAATAATTCCCCACGCCGCCTCCATTGGAGGCGGAGCGTTCAAATTTGGTCAAAGGGCACTTCTTGTGGATACCCACATTCAGTAAAAGTTTCATTGAAATCCTTCCAGGGTTTTACTTTTTTTCGCTATTTTTTAATATTTTGAAATTTTTCTGTTCGGAATTCGTGATGTTGAACTGTCTAGGTTTAGGTGTTTAAATTAATGTATGCTAAACTGTAAATCTAGACCTGACCATTTAAACTCATGTAAATTTGAAAACAAAAATTTTACTTTTGCGGCTAAACCGAATGATTTAACAAAATTTGCAAAGAATACTTTTTTGTAGGCACCGACGGCTTACATACGACGATCCGTGTTGCAATTTGATATTTTGAGGCGTTGACGAGATATTTGCAAAAAATACCTTTGAGCGAAAATAATTCCCCACGCCGTCCCACTTGGAGGCGGAGCGTTCAAATTTGGTCAAAGGGTACTTTTTGCGTTTACCCACATTCAGTAAAAGTTTCATTGAAATCCTTCCAGGGTTATTATATTTTCTCGCTATATTTTTTAATATTTTGAAATTTTCCTGTTCGGAATTCGTGATGTTGAACTGGCCGCGTCTGGGTGTTTAAATTAATGTGTGCTAAACTGTAGAGCATACATGAATTTCAACACCTAGACTTGTCCATTTAAACTCATGTAAATTTGAAAACACAAATTTTACTTTTGCCGCTAAACCGAATGATTTAATTAAATTTGCAAAGAATCCTTTTTTGTAGTCACCGATGGCTTACATACGACGGTCCGGGTTGCAATTTGATATTTTGAAGTGTTGACGAGATATTTGCAAAAAAAACCTTTGAAGCGAAAATAATTCCCCACGCCGCCCCCATTGGAGGTGGAGCGTTCAAATTTGATCAAAGGGCACTTCTTGCGGTTACCCACATTCAGTAAAAGTTTCATTGAAATCCTTTCAGGGTTATTATATTTTCTCGCTATATTTTTTAATATTTTGAAATTTTCCTTTCGGTTTTGATCGGAATTCTGGCTTAGGCAACCGTGCGGCCTCTACTGCCTAACACCTTCCCTGAAAATTTGTCGTCGGATTCGACGTTAAACTGTAGATCATACATTAATTTCAACATCTAGACCTGACCATTTAAACTCATGTAAATTTGAAAAACAAATTTTACTTTTGCGGCTAAACCGAATGATTTAGCTAAATTTGCAAAGAATACTTTTTTGTAGTAACCGACGGCTTACATACGACGACCTGGGTTGCAATTTGATATTTTGAAGCGTTGACGAGATATTTGCAAAATACATTTCAAGAAAAATAATTCACCACGCCGCCGCCATTGGAGGCGGAGCGTTCAAATGTGGTCAAAGGACACTTCTTGCGGTTATCCACATTCAGTAAAAGTTTCATTGAAATCCTTTTAGGGTAAATACATTTTCTCACTATTTTTTAATATTTCGAAGTTTTCCTTTCGGTTTTTATGGGAATTCCGGCTTAGGCAACCGTGCGGCCTCTACTTCCTAACACCTTCTCTGGAAATTTGTCGTCGGATTCGACTTTAAACTGTAGAGCATGCAGTAATTTCAACACCTAGACCTGACCATTTAAACTCATGTAAATTTGAAAAAACAAATTTTACTTTTGCGACTAAACCGAATGATTTAACTAAATTTGCAAAGAATACTTTTTTGTAGTGACCGACGGCTCACATACGACGATCCGGGTTGCAATTCGATATTTTGATGCGTTTACGAGATATTTGCAAAAAACATTTGAAGCAAAAATAATTCCCCACGCCGCCCCCATTGGAGGCGGAGCGTTCAAATGTGGTCAAAGGGCACTTCTTGCGGATACCCACATTCAGAAAAAGTTTCATTGAAATCCTTCTAGCGTTTTACATTTAATCGCTGTTTTGAAATTTTGCTGCTCGGAATTCGTGATGTTGAACTGACCGGGTATACATTGATTCAAACAGCTAGAATCAATGTATGCTAAACTGTGGTCCTCCATATTCTTAGTGCTGAGGTTGAAAATGTGGCAGAGAAGAGGCCCGTGCTCACCAGTCGGACATAAACGGCGATTGATGTTGATGATGATGATGCCTATGAATCTGTAAGAGGGATAGATTGATATGTAAGAGGAAGTGAAGTACATAGATCAGAGATAACATTATCTCTGCATAGATGGTTGTAGATGTGGTGAGTGTGTTAAGTTAGAGATTGTTGTGGTAGTCGGTAAAGTAGTTGTTGCGTGTAGTGTTTCCATCTGTGGGCGTCGAAACAAAACACACAAACAACCGTCGATATGGGTCGAGTATGAAAAGCTTCGCGACGCAGCAGGAGAACCGTTTGATGCCCAGGGACCAGCGCCTCCAGGAAGCCTACCGACAGATCATCTTCATCGCCGACCATGGCTTCAACCAGGACCCGAAGTACAAGCGCGCCAACCAAGTAAACGACGTGGCGATTTTCGCGAGACTTGACTGATCGACAAAAACTTTTGACGTTTGACAGGTGCTGTACGCGCGGATAAAGAGGCTGGAGGAGACGGTGGACTTGGAGCGGCCGCGCCTCGTCACCGACGTCATCCCCGACAGCAACTTGGCCAAGTACGGCAACTACCAATACAACGAGTCGCGGGAGCGCACGTACACCGCCACCAACGACTTCCCCCGGATCCATCTGCCCTGTCCGCGGCAAAACAAACCCGCCAGAAACCATGCCTACAGCGACGTCAACCACGCCTTCCGCAAACACTCGCGCGAGATCTGGATGCTGCCCGAGGTCGAGCAGATCTTCGTCCACATCCTCTTCACCAACTCCTTCAACTTCAACCTGTACGAGGCGGAGCTGGAGCGGTTCGAGGACAAGATCGAGTCGTTCGACGAGTCCGGCGGCGTCGAGGGCTGCTGCAACGGCGACTTCCACCAAGTCACTCCGGTGTTAGGGCACCTCTTCGACCGAACGCCCGGACGCCTCGCCAACTACTCCCGCGAGGACCTGGTCGGCACACTACCCTACTATTTTAACGTGAAGGAGTACGAGGACGTTCTCTTACGCAAACGAATTTTATCAGGTAGATTCCTAATATTCCCAATCCTTCCTCTAGTTTTCTAAATACGCCACCTTCTACCTTTCAAAATCGTCTTCCTTAAACTCCATTTCTACCAGTTTTTTGCAATCTCTCCTTATCTAGTTATCTAGATAGAGACCAAAATTTATCCGAAAACACTTTGTAACTCGGTTTCTAGACTAACTGCAAACTTCTAGTTTACAAATTAATCTTCCTTGTTCCTCAATCTATGTCTGTGCCAATTTTCGCAATCTTACTGTATCTAGACTTTGAGATATTGACCAAAACTTGAAAGTCTACCCAAAAGAAAAGCTCGAGGCGTTAAGCTTCCGTATGTTTGTATGTGTTTGAATTGACTTCTCGACTAGATGGAGACTTCTAGTTCCCAAAACAGTGTTCCCTGTTCCTTAATCTATGTTTGTGCCAATTTTTGTAATCTCGCATTATCTAGTTATCTAGATACAGATCGAAATTTGAAAGTCTAAGTCGTTAGGCTTCCATCACTTTGTAACTCGGATTCTTGACTAGATGATAACTTTTAGTTTCCAAATTAAGCTTCCCTGTTGCTTTATCTATGTTTGTGCAAATTTTCGCAATCTTACTTTATCTAGTCTTTCAGATTTTGACCAAAAATTGAAAGTGTAGCCAAAAGAAAAACTCGAGGCGTTAAGCTTCCGTATGTTTGTATGTGTTTGAATTGACTTCTCGACTAGATGGAGACTTCTAGTTTCCAAAACAGTGTTCCCTGTTCCTTAATCTATGTTTGTGCCAATTTTCGTAATCTCGCATTATCTATTTTTCTAGATACAGATCGAAATTTGAAAGTCTAAGACGTTACGCTTCCATCACTTTGTAACTGGGATTCTTGACTAGATGGTAACTTCTAGTTTCCAAATTAATCTTCCTTGTTCCCCAATCTATGTTTGTGCAAATTTTTGCAATCTTACCTTATCTAGTCTTTGAGATATTGACCAAAACTTGAAAGTCCCAAAAGAAAAACTCGAGGCGTTAAGCTTCCGTATGTTTGTATGTGTTTGAATTGACTTCTCGACTAGATGTAGACTTCTAGTTTTCAAAATAGTCTTCCTTGTTGCTTAATCTATGTTTGTGCCAATTTTCGTAATCTCGCATTATCTAGTTATCTAGATACAGATCGAAATTTGAAAGTCTAAGTCGTTAGGCTTCCATCACTTTGTAACTCGGATTCTTGACTAGATGATAACTTCTAGTTTTCAAATTAATCTTCCTTGTTCCTCAATCTATGTTTGTGCAAATTTTCGCAATCTTAACTTTTCTAGACTTTGAGATATTGACCAAAACTTGAAAGTCCCAAAAGAAAAACTCGAGGCGTTAAGCTTCCGTAAGTTTGTATGTGTTTGAATTGACTTCTCGACTAGATGGAGACTTCTAGTTTTCAAAACAGTCTTCCCTGTTCCTTAATCTATGTTTGTGCCAATTTTCGTAATCTCGCATTATCTAGTTATCTAGATACAGATCGAAATTTGAAAGTCTAAGTCGTTAGGCTTCCATCACTTTGTAACTCGGATTCTTGACTAGATGAAAACTTCTAGTTTTCAAATTAATCTTCCCTGTTCCTCAATCTATGTTTGTGCCAATTTTCGCAATCTCAACTTATCTAGACTTTGAGATATTGACCAAAACTTGAAAGTCAACCCAAAAGAAAAACTCGAGGCGTTAAGCTTCCGTATGTTTGTATGTGTTTGAATTGACTTCTCGACTAGATGGAGACTTCTAGTTTTCAAAACAGTCTTCCCTGTTGCTTAATCTATGTTTGTGCCAATTTTCGTAATCTCGCATTATCTAGTTATCTAGATACAGATCGAAATTTGAAAGTCTAAGTCGTTAGGCTTCCATCACTTTGTAACTCGGATTCTTGACTAGATGATAACTTCTAGTTTCCAAATTAATTTTCCCTGTTGCTTTATCTATGTTTGTGCAAATTTTTGCAATCTTACCTTATCTAGTCTTTGAGATATTGACCAAAACTTGAAAGTCCCAAAAGAAAAACTCGAGGCGTTAAGCTTCCGTATGTTTGTACGTGTTTGAATTGACTTCTCGACTAGATGGAGACTTCTAGTTTTCAAAACAGTGTTCCCCGTTCCTTAATCTATGGTTGTGCCAATTTTCGTAATCTCGCATTATCTAGTTATCTAGATACAGATCGAATTTGAAAGTCTAAGTCGTTAGGCTTCCATCACTTTGTAATTTGGATTCTTGACAACATGATAACTTCTAATTTCCAAATTAATCTTCCCTATTGCTTTATCTATGTTTGTGCCAATTTTCGTAATCTCGCATTATCTAGTTATCTAGATACAGATCGAAATTTGAAAGTCTAAGTCGTTAGGCTTCCATCACTTTGTAACTCGGATTCTTGAGTAGACGATAACTTCTAGTTTCCAAATAAATCTTCCCTGTTGCTTGATCTATGTTTGTGCATATTTTCGCAATCTTACCTTATCTAGACTTTGAGATATTGACCAAAACTTGAAAGTCTACCCAAACGAAAAGCTCGAGGTGTTAAGCTTCCGTATGTTTGTATGTGTTTGAATTGACTTCTCGACTAGATGGAGACTTCTAGTTTTCAAAACAGTGTTCCCTGTTCCTTAATCTATGTTTGTGCCAATTTTCCTAATCTTGCATTATCTAGTTATCTAGATACAGATCGAAATTTGAAAGTCTAAGTCGTTAGGCTTTCATCACTTTGTAACTCGGATTCTTGACTAGATGATAACTTCTAGTTTCTAAATTAATCTTCCCTGTTGCTTTATCTATAATTGTGCCAATTTTCGCAATCTTACCTTATCTAGACTTTGAGATATTGACCTAAACTTGAAAGTCTACCCAAAAGAAAAACTCTAGGCGTTAAGCTTCCGTAAGTTTGTATGTGTTTGAATTGACTTCTAGACTAGATGGAGACTTCTAGTTTTCCAAACAGTCTTCCCCGTTCCCTAATCTACGCTTGTGCCAATTTTTGTAATCTCGAATTATCTAGTTATCTAGATACAGATCGAAATTTGAAAGTCTAAGTCGTTAGGCTTCCATCACTTTGTAACTCGGATTCTTAACTAGATGATAACTACTAGTTTCCAAATTAATCTTCCCTGTTGCTTTATCTATGTTTGTGCCAATTTTCGCAATCTCGCCTTATCTAGACTTTGAGATATTGATCAAAACTTGAAAGTCAACCCAAAAGAAAAACTCGAGGCGTTAAGCTTCCGTATGTTTGTATGTGTTTGAATTGACTTCTCGACTAGATGGAGACTTCTAGTTTTCAAAACAGTCTTCCCTGTTCCTCAGTCTATGTTCCTGCCAATTTTCGTAATCTTGCATTATCTAGTTATCTAGATACAGATCGAAATTTGAAAGTCTAAGTCGTTAGGCTTCCATCACTTTGTAACTCGGATTCTTGACTAGATGATAACTTCTAGTTTCCAAATTAATCTTCCCTGTTGCTTTATCTATGTTTGTGCAAATTTTTGCAATCTTACCTTATCTAGTCTTTGAGATATTGACCAAAACTTGAAAGTCTACCCAAAAGAAAAACTCGAGGCGTTAAGCTTCCGTATGTTTGCATGTGTTTGAATTGACTTCTCGACTAGATGGAGACTTCTAGTTTTCAAAACAGTCTTTCCTGTTCCTTAATCTATATTTGTGCCAATTTTCGTAATCTCGCATTATCTAGTTATCTAGATACACATCGAAATTTGAAAGTCTAATTCGTTAGGTTTCCATCACTTTGTAACTCGGATTCTTGACTAGATGATAACTTCTAGTTTCAAAATTAATCTTCCCTGTTGCTTTATCTATGTTTGTGCTAATTTTCGCAATCTCACCTTATCTAGTCTTTGAGATATTGACCAAAACTTGAAAGTCCACCCAAAAGAAAAACTCGAGGCGTTAAGCCTCCGTATGTTTGTATGTGTTTGAATTAACTTCTCGACTGGATGGTGACTTCTAGTTTTCAAAACAGTCTTCGCTATTCCTTGATCTATGTTTGTGCCAATTTTCGTAATCTCGCATTATCTAGTTATCTAGATACAGATCGAAATTGGAAAGTCTAAGTCGTTAGGCTTCCATCACTTTGTAACTCGGATTCTTGACTAGATGATAACTTCTAGTTTCCAAATTAATCTTCCTTGTTCCTCAATCTATGTCTGTGCCAATTTTCGCAATCTTACCTTATCTAGACTTTGAGATATTGACCAAAACTTGGAAGTCTACCCTAAAGAAAAACTCGAGGCGTTAAGCTTCCGTAAGTTTGTATGTGTTTGAATTGACTTTTCGACTAGATGGAGACTTCTAGTTTTCAAACCAGTCTTCCCTGTTTCTTAATCTATGTTTGTGCCAATTTTCGTAATCTCGCATTATCTAGTTATCTAGATACAGATCGAAATTTGAAAGTCTAAGTCGTTAGGCTTCCATCACTTTGTAACTCGGATTCTTGACTAGATGATAACTTCTAGTTTCCAAATTAATCTTCCCAGTTGCTTTATCTATGTTTGTGCCAATTTTCGCAATCTCGCCTTATCTAGACTTTGAGATATTGATCAAAACTTGAAAGTCAACCCAAAGGAAAAACTCGAGGCGTTAAGCTTCCGTATGTTTGTATGTGTTTGAATTGAATTCTCGACTAGATGGAGACTTCTAGTTTTCAAAACAGCCTTCCTTGTTTCTTAATCTATGTTTGTGCCAATTTTCGCAATCTCGCCTTATCTAGTTATCTAGATACAGACCGGAACTAGGACATCCCTCATTTCACTTCTCGCCATTTTGCTTGCATTGAAAAACCGACGAGAGCACTACACACTACGTGACTCGAACACTGTTCGACAGCAACTGACGCTATATACAGGCGGGAAAAAGTTAACGCATGCGCACGAAGGTTCAAGTTCGGCTCATGCAAACGCGCTCAGGTTTTCAAAATAAAAAATAATGTCGGATACTTTTCTAACAGACCATTATATCGAGCAAACATTGTGAGTTCTAACTTTGTCAGTCAACAATTTAGCAAGTGGATAATGTGGGGCGGTTTAAGCCGCGGCGTAGGTGATGTGGTGTAGACTAAATTTGGTGTCATCTTTTTCTGTAGCGTCGTTAGTTTTCTAGAAATCGTCGAAAAACTGAAACCCCAGTAATTTTAGACGTTGTTAGAGAGCTGTGGAGCCGGCCGAAGCTGGAGAACTACGAGAAGTCGGTGAAGGTGCACAAGTCCTCGCTGGAGAACGTGCTCGTCGAGGAGGAGAACTTCAAGTATCCCAACGCGCTCAAGCTCGTCGACACCGACAAGAGTCTCCAAGTAAAAACAAACAATCGTTGGTTAAAGCTTTGAGGCACGGTGGTATTAAAACTGTCCCACCTTTGATTGCACGGTGGGTTAATTAAAATTCTGTGCCTCAAAGGGTTTAATGGCTTCAATTTGATACGCATGCAAATGAAACGTAATTTCTTGTAGGTTTTAGTGAATTCGATGTGTTTTATGAATGAGAAGATCAAGAAATTGGATGTTGTGACGGTGCAGCAGTTGCAACAGCAACAGCAGCAACCGACTGTCAAAAAGGTGGAGAAGCAGCAGCATCAGCCAGAATTGGTGATACCACCTACCACGAAACGTCTTTACTCCGATGTTGTGCAAGGCAATAACAAAGCGAAGAACAATCTCGTCCATCAAGAACTAGCCGGAAGGTCGGACAGGAGCGTTGCAACGTCCACGCCTTTCGTGTCGTTGGATACATCGACGGCGTCCTCAACGACTTCAGGTGTGTTGGGAGGTGAGAGTTGCGGGGAAGTGGACGTGGAGAAACAAGTGAAGTATTCTTATTCGGACGTGGTGAACGGGAGCGGCGGCAGCGACAGCACCAACCTGGTGTTTTTAAACGAGTTCACGAACGAGCGCAACTTCCAGAACTGCTACACGCCGGTGCAGTACCTGCCGCAGAGCTACAGGTTCGGCGGGTACCAGATCCCCAGGAGCGGAAACATCCCGCTGCCGCAGCCCTGGCTGGTGCCGTCGTACCGCGGCGGCAACCTCTGCGGGAACTACGGCAACTTCCTGGGACAGATCCTCGTCCCGCAGATGCCCACCAAACACCGGTGGAGCACCGGCTACCCCGCCACCAGGACCCAGAACCAAGGCGTCTTCCAAACACCCGTCGTCTTCTCCCCAGCCAGCACCCCGCTCACCGCGAAGAAGAAGAACCTACAGAAGTTCGGCAAGAAGAAGCAACCGGTCAAGCTGTGCAAATCCCAGAGCTCCGACGTCAAGCTGATGAGCAGGAAAAGCTGCGAGAGCAACAACACGAGATGCAACGACGATGATGAAGCGATTCCGGTGAGCTGCAGCGCGTCGGAGGAGCTGGAGCGGATAGCGCTGCGCGAGTACCAGGCGGGCAGCCCCACCTCGGAGGAGATCTTCTTCCGCGAGATCGAGCGGCAGGCGGAGGAGCAGTACGACGGGAATCCGGAAAACTCGCCGCGCCCCCCGATTAGCGCGAAGCTCGGGGGGCTTGCGATTCACTTTTGTTTTTTGTTGCGTTTCATCGACGCGTTCGTCTCGACGTTCTCGGTCAACGTCAGCAGTAGGATTAGACAAAAATTAGATTAATAAATTGCATTTATTCATTTCATACTCACAATTATTTCACAAACAGAAAACAATTTACAAAGTTTGAGTTTGATTAATCACAGCTTGAGAATTAGACTAGCTAGAGGTGCCAAACTAGACTTACCTTGTAGCTGCGTTATTTAGCATTCAGCAAACGTAATGTAATTTAGACTAGGTGAGCTAGTTCATCTGCAAACGTAGAATTAGTGCAACTACTCCCAAAATTACAAATGTAAACACAGCTTGGGAATTAGACTAGCTGGAACAATCTGACTAGTCTTATTTTGTTCCTGCATTATTAAGCTTTAAGAAAACGCGACTTATTCCTGACTACGACGACTACTTCCGCTGTTTAAGGGGAATGAGAGCCAACTACTCCATTAACTTTGGAGGCAACAAAGCCCAATCCCAAGTTTGAGTTTGATTAATCACAGCTTGAGAATTAGACTAGCTCGCGTCGCAAAACTAGACTTAACTTGTAGCT
Organism: Phosphuga atrata; assembly: GCA_944588485.1. Taxonomy (NCBI): domain Eukaryota; kingdom Metazoa; phylum Arthropoda; class Insecta; order Coleoptera; family Silphidae; genus Phosphuga; species Phosphuga atrata. The sequence goes on from OX155906.1 coordinate 30,102,786, forward strand.
GCGTTATTTAGCATTCAGCAAACGTAATGTAATTTAGACTAGGTGAGCTAGTTTATATGCAATCGTAGAATTAGTGGACTTCCACCCTGATCATATTATCTCGGAGCCTCCCGCAGCAGACTCCCAGGTCTAATCCCCGCGTGAACTCCTCCCCCTTCCCCTCTGTCGCACAAAAATGGCCTTCCCTCCACCTCCGTGGCTGGAGGTACAAGGCTTCCTTGGTCCAGCACCTTGTCTCCTCCGAAAACATCCTTATACTCGCCCTCCAAGAAACGTTTTTCACCCCTGCTTCCAATCCCAGGTTACGAAACTTCTCCTTTGTCAGAAAGGACTCCCCCAGTAGCCGCCGTGGTATTGCCATCGCGCACCACGTCTCCGTTCCTGCTCTACCAGTAACCCTGCCTCCCATCCTTGCCAACGAAGGCTCGTTGCCTCGTTGGCATGACAGTTCACTCTGGCCAATCTCCCATCTACTTCTTTTCCATTTACATTCCCCCGTCACAACCAATCTCTACTCTTCTATTCAACTACCTTATCTCTCTCCCAAACTTCATCATCCTCGGCGACTTTAACGCCCGAGACACGTCCTTTGGCGACCGCGTTTTCAATGGAAATGGTCGCCTTCTCACCTCATTCCTAGACAGTTTACCTATTCTTCGCATTCCGTGCCCTGACTACAACTTTTTCTCCCCTATTGGCAATTCCATCATTGACCATATCCTAATATCAGACAAGCTGACCGACCTTGTCTCTGACTCGGCGTTCATTAGCCCATCCGTCACTAGCGACCACCTTCCCCTTATCACCGAAACACATCTGCTCCAGGCCCAGCCCGCGCAAATCCTCCAAGACCGTTCGGTCTTGGAAGAACGCCGACTGTGATTCCTTCCAATCCTCTCTCCAATCTCTTTCTCCCTTCCCTTGACCTATCCTCCGCCATAGACTCCCTCACCTACTCAATCCACTCAGCCATAAATACAAGTGTCCCAACGAAAGTCATCCCTCTCGACCGTCCCCCAATTCCTAGCTTCATAGTCTCCCTTATCAAACAAAAACGCATCCTCTACCGCTCTTACAAAGTCACTCTCGACCCCTCACCAAAGCTTCCTGGAACCGCCTCAACGCCCCCATTAAACTCAAGCTGCGTTCCTTCCGCGAATCCTCCTGGATCGCTGCCACCTCCAACCTCAACCCCAAGGACGGCGGCAAATTCTGGAAAGCTCTAAACACGCTTACTGGCCGCAACCGCCGTCCTAACCACAATCTCCTCGTGGAGGACAAGATCCTCACCTCTTCCCCCGACAAGGCCCAGGCCTTCGCGTCCCAGCTCGAGAAGGTTCACCTTTTCGCTCTTCACCCCTCTTTAATCAACCCTTCTTTGTCGAGACTACCAACCTCATCAAACTCTCTCCCCTTTCTCCCCTACCATGGTCTCACCAAGTCATCCCCATGATAGACCCTGATGAACCGTGCACCACGCCCATAACAACTGACGAAGTCAGATGCGTCCTCGCCAACGCCAAAACAAACTCCGCCCCCGGCCCCGACGGCATCCCCTGGATTGCCCTCAAACACCTCCCTGAGTCAGCCAACGAGTTCCTCTCATCCCTCTACAACGCCTGCCTCTCCTCCGGCACTTTCCCTGCCCAATGGAAATGTGAAATCATGATCCTCAAACCAGGCAAAAACCCCAAATCCCCTATCGACTCCTATCGAACAATTTTCCTCCTCTCTACCATTGGGAAGGCTTTTGAAAGAATCGTCTCCCAACGGCTCCGCTTCTTCTGCTACTCCCACCACCTCATCCACAACCACCAGAACGGCTTCATGCCCAACAGATCCACCCAACACTCCATCCTCAACCTCACCTCCAGTCTAGCTATCTCCCATAACTCTGGTCAGGTTTCTGTCGCCCTCTTCCTCGATATACGCCTTCGACACCGTCTGGCACGACGGCCTGATCAAAAAACTTATCCTCCTCCAATTCCCCTGGCCTCTAATTCGCCTCGTCCACAACTTCCTCAACTTTCGTTCCTGCCGGGTGAAGCACGGCGACTCACTCTCGCTGCCCTTCACTCCTGCCGCGGGTGTCCCCCAGGGCTCTGTCCTGTCTCCCCTCCTTTTCAACCTCTTCTGCCACGACATTCCCACCCCAACCTTGCCCGACTGCCATCTCCAGCAATTCGCTGATGATACCGTGGTCTGGGCCTCAAATCGCCTCCCTAAGGTCGCTGCTTCCCGCCTAAACTCCCACCTAAAAACCCTGGAGGCCTGGATGAGCCTCTGGCGCATCCAGATGAACCCCAAGAAATCCCAACTCGTCTTCTTCCGCCACCCCTAGCTAAGACGCTTCCGCGTTCCCTTCCCCAACATTCGACTCCATGGCGAAATAATCAACCCTTAACCCTCCGCCACCTATCTAGGCACCATCCTCCACAAATCTCTCTCTGCCAACCTACCAACATCTCCCGCTGCATCAACCTAATGCGAAAACGCTTTCGTCTTCTCTTCTGCCTCCGTAGTCGCCTCGACGGCTGCTCCCCCAAAGTCCTCCTCTTCGCCTACAAAACCTTCGTTAGACCAATCCTCGACTATCAAGTCTGCGCTCTTGCCCTCGGCCAAGAATCCCACCTTCTTCGACTTCTGACTTTCGAAAGATACTGCCTCCAATTTTCCATCCTCCCTCCTGCCCGAAATCTCCAACATGGTACCATTCGACGTCCGCCTCTCCCGACTGCAAGGTCGCCTTTCCTCGAAAATTATATCCAATCAACCCCCAGTTCTCTCCATCTTCCAAAACCCCCCCGTCATGATTCGTCACAAAATCCCCAAACGCAAGATCCCCATCCCCTACCTCAAACTCCTTGCACCACCGAACTTCCACTCGAGCTATCTTCCATGCTCAACTCTGCTCCCACTGCCTTCAAATAAAGGACCATCCATAAGAAAATATATATATTTTCAATAAGAAAAAAATAAAAATTAAAAAAAAGGAAAAAAATAAATAATAAGAAAAAAAGAACCGGCCCCAACCAACCATGGGAAAAAAAATAAAAAAAAACAACATAGCATCCCCGAACATTGCAATCGCGTAGAATTAGTGCAACTACTCCAAAAATTATAAATGTAAATACAGCTTGGGAATTAGACTAGCTGGAACAATCTGACTAGTCTTATTTTGTTCCTTCATTATTAAGTTTTAAGACAACGCAACTTAATCCGGACTACGTCGATTACTTCCGCTGTTTGCGGGGAATTAGAGCCAACTACTCCATTAACTTTGGAGGCGACAAAGCCCAATCCAAAGTTTGAGTTTGTTTAGTTGCAGCTTGAGAATTAGACTAGCTAGAGCCGCCAAACTAAACTTGCCTTGTAGCTGCGTTATTTAGCATTTAGCAAGCGTAACGTAATCTAGACTAGGTGAGCTAATTCATCTGCAACGTAGAATTATTGCAACTACTTCCAAAATTACAAATGTAATCAGTGCTTGGGAATTAGACTAGCTGGAACAATCTGACTAGTCTTATTTTGTTCCTGCATTATTAAGCTTTAAGACAACGCTACTTAATCCGGACTACGTCGATTACTTCCGCTGTTTGCGGGGAATTAGAGCCAACTACTCCATTAACTTTGGAGGCGACAAAGCCCAATCCAAAGTTTGAGTTTGTTTAGTTGCAGCTTGAGAATTAGACTAGCTAGAGTCGCCAAACTAGACTTAACTTCTAGCTACGTTATTTAGCATTCAGCAAGCGTAAAGTAATCTAGACTAGGTGAGCTAGTTCATCTATAAACGTAGAATTAGTGTAATTACTCCTAAAATTTTAACGTAAGTTATTGTCAAATTTTGGCTTCACCGTAAAATTTTGACAAAACTGTCAAAATTTGACTTGTCTGTCATATTTTGACATTACTCAACTGTCGATATTGTCAAATTTTGACAGTTTTAAGATAATTTCGGACTAAATTGCGTAGCTTTTGTGCTAAAATTAGTCAAATTTTGACTTTATCCAACTGTCAAATTTTGACTTTTGTGTTAAATTTCGACGTTTTTGAGTTTGATTTTAGCTTAGAAATAGTTAATTGCGTCGTATTTTTGCCGACACAGTTGGTTTTATAAAACTGGAAACTTTCTAAACCTGTCGGCTCAATGACGGTTGAGGCAGACGGGCGTCGGAGGGGGTTTGGAACGTTAGCGTTAATTTACAAACCGAACGAAATTTGGAAACCCTTTTAACCCCTTGACATACAATGACGTCTATAAGACGTCATGTATGTGTGATAAGATCACATGTATATGACACGTCAACGCGCATTTTATTCGTATATCAAGGGTTTAATATCCCAATTTGAGAATATATGACTAGTCTTGACAGTTTCATTCATCTCAAGTGTGACAGTTTATTTTATGTCAAATCCGACAGTTTAAATTTGACATTTGATTGCATGTCAGATTTGACGTATTTAGTATTTGACGTTTAAGTTTGACATTTGATTGATTTTTTTAATTTAATTCGTAACATAGTCAAAATTAGTTTAAACGTCATAACCGTCAAAATATGACATAGGTCATTAAAATAACTTCGTTTATTGTTTGATTCAAGTTTTTTCTGTAGCAAAAAGTGGTTGTAAAGTAGTCAAAACTAACTTCCGCGTCCTCGTTTTTCATGCTCTCTAACAAACTTATGGTCGTGCCAACGAGAGACAGAGACGGCCGTGGAACTTGACACTCGAAGCCCGCGGGCAAACGAGACAGAGAACGTTCGGTCGTTGCGATCGCGATGCTATATAGCCGCTGACGTCATGCTATGTGTGCGCACAGCCTGCTCGGATCGATCCGAACGTTTCAAGGTCGAAGAAGCCTTCCGTCTCACTCTGGCTGTTAGAGTGTGAAGTTTCTAACTTTCCAAATGCCTCCGTCTCGCTCCCGCTCACCGCAGACCCGAGCTCGCTCTCACTCACGTGCTCAATTTGAACAAGCTTAACGACGTAAAAGCTATCGCCGTCCTTGTCCACTTTTTCTGTTGAACCGGTCGCAACGCTGACTCCGATCCTTTTCGTATTCTCTACTTTATACAAAATCAAACCTTAAATAACTAAAACATTATTTACCTTTAAGCAAATGCTAACTAAACCGCACTATCTCAACTATTTCCGTCTCTAATCGAAGCCTCGAATTCAAGGTTTGAGTTTAATTAGTCGCAGCTTGACAATTAGATAAACTAGAACCGCCAAACTAGACTTATGCTGTAGCTGCGTTATTTAGCATTCAGAAGACGTAACGTAATCCGGACTACGTGAACTAGTTCATCTGCAATCGTAGAATTAGTGCAACTAATTACAAATGCAATCACAGCTTGGGAATTAGACTAGTTGGAACAATCTGACTAGTCTGGGTTTGTTCCTGCATTATTAAGCTTTAAGACAACGCGACTTAATCCCGACTATGTTGACTACTACCGCTGTTTACAAGGAATTAGAGCCAACTATTCCTTTAATTTTGGAGGCGACAAAACCCAATCGAAAGTTTGAGTTTGATTAGTCATAACTTGAGAATTAGACTAGCTAGAGCCGCCAAACAAGACTTACCTTGTAACTGCGTTATTTAGCATTCAGTAAACGTAACGTAATCTGAACTAGGTGAACTAGTTCATCTACAAACGTAGAATTAGTGCAACTACTCCCAACATTACAAATGTAATCACAGCTTGGGAGTTAGACTAGTTGCAACAATCTGACTAGTCTTATTTTGTTCCTGCATTATTAAGCTTTAAGACAACGCAACTTAATCCAGACTATGTCGACTACTTCCGCTGTTTACGGGTAATTAGAGCCAACTACTCCATTAATTTTGGAGGCGACAAAGCCCAATCCCAAGTTTGAGTTTAATTAGTCGCAGCTTGAGAATTAGACTAGCTAGAGCCGCCAAACTAGACTTACTTTGTAACTGCGTTATTTAACATTCAGTAAACGTAACGTAATCTGAACTAGGTGAACTAGTTCATCTGCAAACTTAGAATTAGTGCAACTACTCCTAAAATTACAAATGCAAACACAGCTTGGGAATTAGACTAGCTGGAACAATCTGACTAGTCTTATTTTGTTCCTAATTTATTGAGCTTTAAGACAACATGACTTAATCCCGACTATGTCAACTACTTCCGCTGTTTACAAGGAATTAGAGCCAACTACTCCTTTAAGTTAGGACGCGACAAAGCCCAATCCAAAGTTTGAGTTTAATTAGTCGCAGCTTGAGAATTAGACTAGCTAGAGCCGCCAAACTAGACTTATCTTGTAGCTGCGTTATTTAGCATTCAGCAGGCGTAACGTAATCTAAACTAGGCGAACTAGTTCATACGCAAACGTAGAATTAGTGCAACTACTCCCGAAACGGTCTTACTTCCTTTCTTGTGCAGTGGATGGATCAAGCCTGAGGTTCATCCCTCTGTTCTCCAAATATCCTGAATGAATGGGTGATGCTCTGCATGGACTGGTCATCTACGTGCTTCCAAATTTCTGCAACTGTACCATCTTCACCTGGGGCCAGTAGCGTCGGTCAATCGGGCGAATGCCCGGGGCACACGATCTAAGGCCCCCCCACAGGGGCTGTGGGGGGGCCCCCGTTTTGGGACACCCCCCCCCCCCATTTTGCTGAAATTAAAGCAAGGAAAATTAAGTTCAATTTTGTTTTTCTTTATATTATTATATTATATTTCTTTCTTGTATGTATAAAAAATTAAAGAATTCATTTGTTTTTTCACTTTTTTTATTTACTGGGGGCACTTCCTCAATATATATGCCCGTGGCCTCAAAATCCAAACGGCGGCGCTGCCTGGGGCCTTGTTGCTCTTAAGGTCTTTTTATTTACTGGGGCCCCACCTCAATATATATGCCCGTGGCCTCAAAATCCAAACGGCGGCGCTGCCTGGGGCCTTGTTGCCCTTAAGGTCTTTTTATTTACTGGGGCTCCACCTCAATATATATGCCCGTGGCCTCAAAATCCAAACGATGGCCCTGCCTGGGGCCTTGTTGCTCTTAAGGTCTTTTTATTTACTGGGGCCCCACCTGAATATATATGCCCGTGGCCTCAAAATCCAAACGACGGCGCTGCGTGGGGCCTTGTTGCTCTTAAGGTCTTTGATGATCCTCTCTATTTCTTCCCTGTTGGGTGGTACAGAGCCCTGGTTCCTGTCAGCGAGCTCGGCAAAAGCAAGGACTGGTCATCTACGTGCCACAGTCCACATTTCTGCAACTATACCATCTTCACCTGAGGCCTTGTTGCTCTTAAGGTCTTTGATGATCTTCTCTATTTTTTCCCTGTTGGGGGGCGGTGTATGAAGTTGTCATAATCTTGTTATTACGTCTTTTTATTCAAATTTTGGCGATAGGTTCAAAACTTATCGCAAATTCAACTTGTTGACTTCTAACCCCAACCACCAGAAACCAATAAGGCTATCGACGCAAATATTTTATAGCTTCATATCGCAATCAATTGTGAATAATCTAGTAGTCAAGTTTCTGGAAGGTGTTTGTGCAGCCACTGCTATTTATTTGGAGCTTCCCCAATTTGGGTTGGGGCGGTGTATGAATATCTCTTGTCTTATATAAGTCTTCTTCTTATAAGTTATAAGTCTTCTTCTGTTGTAGTTCCTCTTGGTTTTGCGGATGATGCTCGATGTTGTTTTGCGCCATGAATGTCTGATGGTTGGCCTCATCTTTGCACTGATTCCACTTGATTTCCTCTATAGCTTGACCACATTCTGTGGTCTACCAGGGGCTCTTGCCTTTGTTCGATGAAGCAGGAATAGTTTCATGAGCGGCATCCATGAAGATGGCATACTCTTCATGGATGCCGCTCATGAAACTATTCCTGCTTCATCGAACAAAGGCAAGAGCCCCTGGTAGACCACAGAATGTGGTCAAGCTATAGAGGCCTATAGAAGCCTTGTTTCTGTGTGTTCTTCTTGAGGGTGGTCTGGAAGTCGCAATCCTTATGGGTGTTCTCCTCCTCGGTATTCTCTAGACCTTTGGGGTATTGTGTCCTCTTCTCGAGGGTTGTAGATTTGGTGGTGACGATTTGTACCGCGACCTTCATAGATCTATTGTACCCTCTTCCTCTAAACGTTGGTGTACTTACCCAATTAGGGCACCTCCTCTGGTCCCGATTCCTTTAGGGATTACAGGATCTGGGTGGGATTCAAGATTGTAGGTTGGTATTAACAAGGGAGAGCTAAAGGTCTGAGTCGTGGTTTGCTCCCCTCAATACCTTGACGTTTTGTATTTCCTGTCAAAAACCACAGGGTCTAATTGAAATCCACCCAGCATGTGATTTGGATTCCAGATCCTTCCTTGGTAGTCGTTTGAACGCGGATGATTTTATATGCGATGATATTGACTCTTTGACGTTTTATTTTTTGACATCTGTCAATTTTAACAATTTGAGGTTGTAACATCTGTCAAATAGTCAATATGGACAGATGTCAAAACGTCAATATTGACAGATGTTACAAAGTTAAATTTTTAATATTGACAGATGTCAAAAAATAAAACGTCAGAGTCAATATGAACAGATGTCAAAATGTCAATATTTTGACATTCAGACGTTTTGACATCTGTCTATATTAACTCTGACGTTTTATTTTTTTACATCTGTCAATATTAACAATTTGACGTTGTAACATCTGTCAATATTGACGTTTTGACATCTGTCCATATTGAGTCTGACGTTTTATTTTTTGACATCTGTCAATTTTAACAATTTGACGTTGTAACATCTGTCAATATTGACGTTTTGACATCTGTCCATATTGACTTTGACATCTGTCAATATTAACAATTTAACGTTGTAACATCTGTCAATATTGATAATTTGACGTTTTGACATCTGTCCATATTGACTCTGACGTTTTATTTTTTGACATCTGTCAATATCAACAATTTAACGTTGTAACATCTGTCAATATTGACAATTTGACATTTTGGCATCTGTCCATATTGACGTTTTATTTTTTAACATCTGTCAATATTAACAATTTAACGTTCTAACATCTGTCAATATTGACATCTGTTCATATTGACTCTGGCGTTTTATTTTTTGACATCTGTCAATATTAACAATTTAACATTGTAACATCTGTTAATATTGACAATTTGACGTTTTGGCATCTGTCCATATTGACGTTTTATTTTTTAACATCTGTCAATATTAACAATTTAACGTTCTAACATCTGTCAATATTGACATTTTGACATCTGTTCATATTGACTCTGACGTTTTATTTTTTGACATCTGTCAATATTAACAATTTATCGTTGTAACATCTGTCAATATTGACAATTTGACGTTTTGGCATCTGTCCATATTGACGTTTTATTTTTTAACATCTGTCAATATTAACAATTTAACGTTCTAACATCTGTCAATATTGACATTTTGACATCTGTTCATATTGACTCTGACGTTTTATTTTTTGACATCTGTCAATATTAACAATTTAACGTTGTAAAATCTGTCAATATTGACAATTTGACGTTTTGGCATCTGTCCATATTGACGTTTTATTTTTAACATCTGTCAATATTAACAATTTAACGTTCTAACATCTGTCAATATTGACATTTTGACATCTGTTCATATTGACTCTGACGTTTTATTTTTTGATATCTGTCAATATTAACAATTTAACGTTGTAACATTTGTCAATATTGATAATTTGACGTTTTTAGATCTGTCCATATTGACGTTTTATTTTTTGACATCTGTCAATATTAACAATTTAACGTTGTAACATCTGCCAATATTGACGTTTTGACATCTGTCCATATTGACTCTGACGTTTTATTTTTTGAGATCTGTCAATATTAACAAATTAACGTAACATCTGTCAATATTGACATTTTGACATCTGCTCATATTGACTCTGACGTTTTATTTTTTGACATCTGTCAATATTAACAATTTAACGTTGTAACATCTGTCAATATTGACGTTTTGACATCTGTCCATATTGACTCTGACGTTTTATTTTTTGATATCTGTCAATATTAACAAATTAACGTAACATCTGTCAATATTGACATTTTGACATCTGTTCATATTGACTCTGACGTTTTATTTTTTGACATCTGTCAATATTAACAATTTAACGTTGTAACATTTGTCAATATTGATAATTTGACGTTTTTAGATCTGTCCATATTGACGTTTTATTTTTTGACATCTGTCAATATTAACAATTTAACGTTGTAACATCTGCCAATATTGACGTTTTGACATCTGTCCATATTGACTCTGACGTTTTATTTTTTGAGATCTGTCAATATTAACAAATTAACGTAACATCTGTCAATATTGACATTTTGACATCTGCTCATATTGACTCTGACGTTTTATTTTTTGACATCTGTCAATATTAACAATTTAACGTTGTAACATCTGTCAATATTGACGTTTTGACATCTGTCCATATTGACTCTGACGTTTTATTTTTTGATATCTGTCAATATTAACAAATTAACGTAACATCTGTCAATATTGACATTTTGACATCTGTTCATATTGACCCTGACGGTTTATTTTTTGCAAAAAATAAACCATTTTTAAATTAAAAAAAATTAACTTTATAACATCTGTCAATATTGACGTTTTGACATCTGTCCATATTGACTCTGACGTTTTATTTTTTGACATCTGTCAATATTAACAATTTAACGTTGTAACATCTGTCAATATTGACGTTTTAACATCTGTTCATATTGACTCTGGCGTTTTATTTTTTGACATCTGTCAATATTAACAATTTAACGTTGTAACATCTGTCAATATTGACAATTTGACATTTTGACATCTGTCAATATTAACAATGTAACGTTGTAACATCTGTCACTATTGACGTTTTAACATCTGTTTATATTGACTCTGACGTTTCATTTTTCGACACCTGCCAATATTAACAATTTTAAGTTGTAACATTTGTCAATACTAACAATTTGACGTTTTGACATCTGTCCATATTGACTCTGACGTTTTAATTTTTGACATCTGTCAATATTAACAATTTAACGTTGTAACATCTGTCAATATTGACGTTTTAACATCTGTTCATATTGACTCTGACGTTTTATTTTTTGACATCTGTCAATATTAACAATTTAACGTTGTAACATCTGTCAATATTGACAATTTGACATTTTGACATCTGTCAATATTAACAATTTAACGTTGTAACATCTGTCACTATTGACGTTTTAACATCTGTTCATATTGACTCTGACGTTTAATTTTTCGACACCTGTCAATATTAACAATTTAACGTTGTAACATCTGTCAATACTAACAATTTGACGTTTTGACATCTGTCCATATTGACTCTGACGTTTTATTTTTTGACATCTGTCAATATTAACTATTTAACGTTGTAACATCAGTCAATATTGACGTTTTAACATCTGTTCATATTGAATCTGACGTTTTGTTTTTTGACATCTGTCAATATTAACAATTTAACGTTGTAACATCTGTCAATATTGACAATTTGACATTTTGACATCTGTCAATATTAACAATTTAACTTTGTAACATCTGTCACTATTGACGTTTTAACATCTGTTCATATTGACTCTGACTTTTCATTTTTCGACACCTGTCAATATTAACAATTTAACGTTGTAACATCTGTCAATATTAACAATTTGACATTTTGACATCTGTCCATATTGACTGACTTATTTTCTGTTTTATTTTTGACATCTGTCAATATTAACAGTTTAACGTTGTAACATCTGTCAATATTTATAATTTGACGTTTGACATCTGTCCATATTGACTCTGACGTTTTATTTTTTGACATATGTCAATATTAACAATTTAACGTTGTAACATCTGTCACTATTGACGTTTTAACATCTGTTCATATTGACTCTGACGTTTTATTTTTCGACACCTGTCAATATTAACAATCTAACGTTGTAACATCTGTCAATATTAACAATTTGACGTTTTGACATCTGTCCATATTGACTCTGACGTTTTATTTTTTGACATCGTCAATATTAATAATTTAACGTTGTAACATTTGTCAATATTGACAATTTGACGTTTTGACATCTGTCCATATTGACGTTTTATTTTTTGACATCTGTCAATATTAACAATTTAACGTTTTAACATCTGTCAATATTGACGTTTTGATATCTGTTCATATTGATTCTGACGTTTTATTTTTTGACTTCTGTCAATATTAACAATTCAACTTTGTAACATCTGTCAATATTGACAATAAATACTGAAAAATTTTAAACACACCTACAGCCGCCCCCTGTGTGGGCGGAACTTGGTAAGGCTCGTCAAAAAAAACCTAATTTTTTGTTCAATTCACTGGAAAAAAAAATTTGACAATTTTTCTTTATTTTCAAAAAATCTTGATTGTTTTGACCCCTTTCGAGTTCAGGGAAGGTACCTTACTCGATTAGTATATTGTAACCATTACGACATCCACCCGTCGTAATAAAACCCCTTCAAGCCACACGAGATTTTAGGGACATTCCAACCCTCGGTCCCACGCTTAAAAGATTTTAAGTCTTTTAGATGATAATCACGTGCATGAATTTATATCTCCCACGGATATTTTTTACTATCCGAAATGAAATTCTCGGAGAGACAGTTAAAACATAAAAACGTCCCCATCAAAATAATCATGTAGACCAGATTGTTAGTGTCTTTGGGAACCTTTTTAGTTATTTGTGTAAATATATTAAATATGCGCTACTACGACTTACGTCCTAAGCTCAAACGACGCTAAAGTCGCATAGGGGAGGAGTCAAGTAGGACTCAGATTTTTTGTTCAGATCGTTTTGGCCTACTAGGGGCCACGGGGCTCGTGCTAACTCTCAGCTAGGGTCTTCTACTTTTTCTTGGCCCAGTATGCCTCAATCTTCCGGCTGTGAGCCTACTTACTCTCGTCCGTCCATTTAGATCTGGCAGAGCCTGTACACTTCTTGTTTGTGAGAGACAGTGGGAACACTCCCAGCAAGATGGCCTGTCGGTATTGAGTTCGGTTCTTGGTTGGCTGTAATGCGATCTGCAGTGTTTCTCTAAGTCTGATTTAACAGAGGTAACTTGGCTTTGGGCGCCTTTCCCTACTTGTCACTGTGCCGATCCTCTTGATGAGCCCTGATGAGTGATTCAGACGGGTCATGTTTTTTGACATCTGAATATATATTTTGTCATCCATAGAAGGTCCTGCGTCTTTTCCTCATACATCTGACTATGTCTTCCTGATGCTCGTAGAGCTCATTATTTTATTTTTATTTCATTATCAAGTTTTGAAGATGACATCAGAAATATGATGGTCTCCAACAGCGATACATTAAAGTCTATTTCTAAAGTTTTCGGCCGCATTTTGGCACATCCCGACGAGTTTTTTCTTCCCGAATTCGATCCTTGAGTTCTTCCAAGGTGTGAGGTCGGCGTTGAAAAACATTTTCCTTCAGGTAGCCCCACAGGGAGAAGTAGCAAATGCTTAAATCAGATGAGTGTGACCAGAGCAGGAAACCAGTTTCTCGCGATTAAATTACGGTGAGGGACGGTATCACGACGCGTAAGATTGAAGTCGGAACGCTCGACGAAAGAACGGCTATTTTCAATAAACGTGCGGACGGCGAAACCTCTATGTTGTCCGGTATCGACGCAAAACCGCACGATTCTCCCGACACAATGAGAGCACCACACTGGATGTACCGGCCTGTCAAAACTATTATTGTGCCTGATGCTGTAGGTACCATATTCCTCTCATATGGGTCCTAGTATTGCATCTTCCTCTCTTTAAGTTCTAGTTTCCTGAGTGGGCCCTATCGATTCATCCTCATCAATCCATCGATTCGATCCTCAGAGGCATAGAGTGCAGAGAGGCTTAAGGTAGAGTTTCGAGCAAAGCGGCTCTGGCGACACTGACGCAGCGTCAAAGCCGCCACGACATAGCGATAGTATTATGCACTATGGAAATGTATGAAACGCCATTCGAGCGCAGCGACATCAGCGTCTGTGTCGCTAATAATACTGTAGCTATATCGCTGCGGTAGTGACGCCAGAGCCGCTTTGCTGGGAAGTGTACCTTTACTACCGAGTTATAGTGCTTCAGTTTTATCTTCTTGGATATTTATGATAGGCCCTCTCGAACTAGGTACACCTGGCGTCTACGTCCAAGGTTTTGCTCTCGCTTGTTGGAATCCATTCTTCCAAGTACTTGGCAGCTGGAGCTGCCACTGCAGTGGGATTGTAGAAGAAGTCTGCTTGATATTGGAGATGAACTCAGTCTTCTGTATGTTGACCCTCAAACGGGTCAACATTGTAGAGGCTACGTAGTTGATGAAGAGCCTCCTCTATGCTGTTGAGATCATCAGCAAAGGCTAGAAGGGTACATTGAGGTTTTTGTTTCTTGTACCTTTGCTTCTGATGACAATATGGGAGTTCATTTTCTGATGGTTTGCTGCAGAACGCAGTTGAAGAGGATGCACGAGAGGCCATCCCCCTGCCTGACTCCGGTCTGGGCTCCTTGGTCCGGACTATTCCCTTGACTATTCCATTGACTACTTCCCTTGTTTACAAGGAATTAGAGCCAACTCCTTGAACTTAGGACGCGACAAAGCCCAATCCAAAGTTTGAGTTTGATTAGTCACAGCTTGAGAATTAGACTAGCTAGAGCCGCCAAACAAGACTTACCTTGTAGCTGCTTTATTTAGCACTCAACAAACGTAACGTAATCTAGACTAGGTGAACTAGTTCATCTGCAAACGTAAAATTAGTGCAACTACTCCCAAAATTACAAATGCAATCACAGCTTGGGAACTAGACTAGCTGGAACTATCTAACTAGTCTTATTTTATTCCTGCATTATTAATCTTTAAGACAGCGCGATTTATTCCGTACTACATCGACTACTTCCTCTGTTTACAAAGAATTAGAGCCAACTATTCGTTAATCTTTGGACGCGACAAAGCCCAATCCAAAGTTTGAGTTTGATTAGTCGCAGCTTGAGAATTATACTAGCTAGAGCCGCCAAACTAGACTTGCCTTCTAGCTGCGTTATTTAGCACTCAGCAAACGTAACGTAATTTAGACTAGGTGAACTAGTTCATCTGCAAACGTAAAATTAGTGCAACTACTCCCAAATTACAAATGCAATCACAGCTTGGGAACTAGACTAGCTGGAACAATCCGACTAGTCTTATTTTGTTCCTGCATTATTAATCTTTAAGACTACTACTACATCGACTACTTCCGTTGTTTTCAAAGTATTAGAGCCTACTACTACTTTAACTTAGGACTTAAAGCCCAATCCAGTAAACTAGTGCTTTGTTAATTCGTAGATAACTCTGCTAGTTGATTAGATACCAGCGGGAGATTTGGTAAGGACCTAGTTGACTAAATCACCTAGAGGTGGTTTCGAATTAGAAGTTGATACCTAATCTAGTTAACTAGTTATTAACGTTTTGACAAATTGTAAATTAGTGCTTTGTTCTTTCATAGATAACTCGACTAGTTGACTAGATACAAGCGGGGAATTTAGGCAGAGATATATTCGATTAAATTATCTAGAGGTAGGTGGTAGTTAGGCGATGATAACTAGTTTAGTTCGTTAATGCCTGGCGGTTAAAGTTTAACTAGTGTAGATAGTCTGTGAAAAAAATGACTGAGTCTAGAAGCGGCTGTGGAAAAAAAAGAAAAAGAATGTGGGCACGAGGTCGAGGTCCTCGGGTAGCGTCCCCCCCCGCTGCCGCTGCAAATGGTTTAGTCTGAATAGATTAATACTGCCTTTTGCCGCAAACATCCTGTCACCATCTATATAGCACGAACTATAAATACCAACGTCCCTGTTTACGGGCGCCCGCCCCGCTCACCTCCCCCCGCCCTGTTATAGCCTGCCGCGTTATTTGAATATTTCATTTAAATCTAGTGAGCAGAACCGCCGAAACGGAAAGTAGTTTTGATTGTGCCGGCGCGGTGCGCAGCGGCAACCCTGTTCGGCAACTGCCGGTCGTCACTTGTTTTCCAGTTGCGTTAGCATTTTCGTTATTCATTCGCTTGTTTTTTTTTTATGCACGCACTCATTACTATTCTGTTGAGGTTTTTTCGGACGATTGGGTTTCATTCTAGGTCTTTTTCACCTCAAACCCGTTATTCTTTTGTTCAGTCTAATCGGCTTATATTAGCTATAAAGCTTGACAACGCAGCTATAAATTAAAACTAATTACACTGTTACACCTAGTCTAATTACATAGTTATGACTCATTTTGCTGTTTTGTGCCTATGCACACTAATTCTTCGATTACACACTAACTAGTCGAGTTACAACTGATCTATTTTCTCCGTCTGAAAACTAACTTATACAGCTACAAACTAGCACCAGCGCGACTATCCTAACTAGTCTAGTTCTTAAGCTGTGACCAATTAAACTCAAACTCAAGATAAAAGTTTTGGAGTGCATATGCTAATTCTTCAATTACAAACGAACTAGTCGACATAATCCAGATTAGTTTTCGTTGTCTTAAAACTAAATAACACAGCTATAAATTACGTCTAATTGCGATTTTCTACCTAGTCTAGTTCACAAGCAACGACTAATTTTGGAAGTACTTGCAGTAATTCTGCGATAACAAACGAACTAGACTACTTATTCCGGATTAGTTTTCGTAGTCTTAAAACTAGGTAATTCAGCTACAAACTAACACTAGCTGGACTATCCTAACTAGTCTAGTTCTCAAGCTGTGAATAATTAAACTTTGAATTAGACTCAATCAAGATTAAAGTTTCTGGAGTGCATATGCTAATTCTTCAATTACAAACGAACTAGTAGACTTAATTCAGATTAGTTCTCGTTGTCTTAAAGCTAAATAACACAGCTACAAATTACGTCTAATTGCGATTTTCTACCTAGTCTTGTTCTCAAGGTATGACTAATTTTGGAAATAGTTGCACTAATTCTGTGATTACACACGAACTAGACTACTTATTCCAGATTAGTTTTCGTAGTCTTAAAACTAGGTAATACAGCTACAAACTAACACTAGCTGGACTATCCTAACTAGTCTGGTTCTCAAGCTGTGATTAATTAAACTTTGAATTAGACTCAATCAAGATTAAAGTTTCTGGAGTGCATATGCTAATTCTTCAATTACAAACGAACTAGTCGACTTAATTCAGATTAGTTTTCGCTGTCTTAAAGCTAAATAACACAGCAACAAATTACGTCTAATTGCGATTTTCTACCTAGTCTAGTTCTCAAACTACGACTGGAAGTAGTTGTTGCACTAATTCTGCAATTACAGACGAACTAGTCAACTTATTTAGTATTAGCCTTAGTTGTTTTATAACTAGATAATGCAGCTACAAAGTAAGACAAGTTGAACTGCTCTAGCTAGTCTAATTCTCAAGTTGTGAGTAATTAAACCCAACTTTGTTTTAGGCTTAGTCATGAACAAAATTTTTAGGAGTCGTTGCACTAATTCCTCGATTACAGACGAACTAGTCAACTTATTTAGAATTAGTCTTCGCTGTTTTATAACTAGATAATGCAGCTACAAAGTAAGACAAATTGAACTGCTCTAGCTAGTCTGTTTCTCAAGTTGTGAGTAATTAAACTCAAATTTTGTTTTAGGCTTAGTCATGAACAAAATTTTTTGGGACTAGTTGCACTAATTCCTCGATTACAGACGAACTAGTCAAGTTATTTAGAATTAGTCTTCGTTGTTTTATAACTAGATAATGCAGCTACAAAGTAAGACAAGTCGAACTGCTCTAGCTAGTCTAATTCTCAAGTTGTGAGTAATTAAACTCAAATTTTGTTTTAGGCTTAGTCAGGAACAAAATTTTTTGGGACTAGTTGCACTAATTCCTCGATTACAAACGAATTAGTCAACTTATTTAGGATTAGTCTTCGTTGCGTTATAACTAGATAATACAACTACAAATTAAGACAAATTGAACTGCTCTAGCTAGTCTGTTTCTCAAGTTGTGAGTAATTAAACTCAAATTTTGTTTTAGGCTTAGCCATGAATTTTTCTTTTTGGGACTAGTTGCACTAATTCCTTGTTTACAGACGAACTAGTCAACTTATTTCAGATTAGTCTTCGTTGCTTTGTTACTAGATAACACACACTACAAATTGAGACTAGTTAGACGGTTCTAGCTAGTCTAATTCTCAAGTTGTGAGTAATTAAACTCAAATTTTGCTTTAGGCTTAGTCATCAACAAAATTTTTTTGGACTAGTTGCACTAATTCCTCGATTACAGAGAAATTAGGCAACTTATTTAGAATTAGTCTTCGTTGTTTTATAACAAGATAACACAGCTACAAATTAAGACTAGTTAGACGTTTCTAGCTAGTCAAGTTCTCAAGCTGTGAGGATTTAAACTTAGTCGAGATGAAAGCAATGACTGGGCTAGTTTTATCAGCCTGATGTAGGATTTAGTCGAAAGTGGGTCAATTAGCGTTCTAGGCTGTTTGCGCGCGCTAGAACAAGGTGTGGCTATGAATACGGCATATTCAGTCGGAATATCGTAGAATTAATTAAACAGAAATGCTTAATGTCAGAAATGACATCCACGTCAAACTGTCAATATTGACAGAAGTTACAACTTTAATTTTTAATTAATTGATAATATTGATTAATTGTTAATATTGACAGATGTCAAAAAATAAAACGTCAATATGGACAGATGTCAAAACGTCAAACTGTCAGAATAGACAGAAGTTAGAAAGTTAAATTTTTAATATTGGTAGATGTTAAAAAATAAAACGTCAAGATGGACAGATGTCAAAACGTCAAACTGTTAGAATAGACAGAAGTTACAACGTTAAATTGTTAATATTGACAGATGTCAAAAAATAAAACATCAATATGGACAGATGTCAAAACGTCAAACTGTCTGAATAGACAGAAGTTACAAAGTTGAATTTTTAATATTGGCAGATGTCAAAAAATAAAACGTCAATATTGACAGATGTCAAAACGTCAAACTGTTAGAATAGACAGAAGTTACAACGTTCAATTATTAATATTGACAGATGACAAAAAATACTGCGTCATAAAACAGTCAATATGGACAGATGTCAAAACGTCAAACTGTCAGAATAGACAGAAGTTACAACGTTAAATTGTTAACATTGACAGATGTCAAAAAATAAAACGTCAATATGGACATATATCAAAACGTCAAACTGTCAGAATAGACAGAAGTTACAAAATTAAATTTTTAATATTGACAGATGTCAAAAAATAAAACGTCAGAGCTAATATGAACAGATGTCAAAACGTCAAACTGTCAGAATAGACAGAAGTTGCAACGTTAAATTGTTAACATTGACAGATGTCAAAAAATAAAACGTCAATATGGACATATATTAAAACGTCAAACTGTCAGAATAGACAGAAGTTACAAAATTAAATTTTTAATATTGACAGATGTCAAAAAATAAAACGTCAGAGTTAATATGGACAGATGTCAAAACGTCAAACTGTCAGAATAGACAGAAGTTACAACGTTAAATTGTTAACATTGACAGATGTCAAAAAATAAAACGTCAATATGGACATATATCAAAACGTCAAACCGTCAGAATAGACAGAAGTTACAAAATTAAATTTTTAATATTGACAGATGTCAAAAAATAAAACGTCAGAGTTAATATGGACAGATGTCAAAACGTCAAACTGTCAGAATAGACAGAAGTTACAATGTTAAATTCTAATATTGACAGATGCCAAAAAATACAGCGTCATAAAACAGTCAATATGGACAGATGTCAAAACGTCAAACTGTCAGTATTGACAAATGTTACAACGTTTAGTTGTTACTATTGACAGATGTCAAAAAATACAGCGTCATAAAACAGTCAATATGGACAGATGTCAAAACGTCAAACTGTCAGAATAGACAGAAGTTACAACGTTAAATTGTTAATATTGACAGATGTTACAAAATACAGCGTCATAAATACGTCAATATGGACAGATGTCAAACTGTCAGAATAGACAGAAGTTACAACGTTAAATTGTTAATACTGGCAGATGTCAAAAAATGCAGCGTCATTAACCCCTTAACATACAATGACGTTTCTAAGACGTCATGTACATGTGAGAAGATCACATGTACATGGACACGTCAACGCGCATTTTATTCGTATATCAAGGGGTTAAACTGTCAATATGGACAGATGTCAAAACGTCAAACTATCAATATTGACAGTTGTTACAACAACAAGACTATTTCATAGTTGATTTTTTTTTGTGCGCATGCGTCAATTTTCGCCATGTTTTCGGGCACTTTTTTGACGTATAACCAGTGAAAATAACAAAATGTGCCCGAAACAAGGTTTGTTTCAAACAAGGCGGACGCGCATGCGCTGAACTAACCGTAAAAAATTTATGGTTAATATTGACAGATGTCAAAAAATAAAACGTCAGAGTCAATATGGAGAGATGTCAAAACGTCAAACTGTCAGAAAAGACAGAAGTTATAACGTTAAATTGATAATATTGACAGATGTCAAAAAATACAGCGTCATGAAACAGTCAATATGGACAGATGTCAAAACGTCTAACTGGCAGAATAGACAGAAGTTACAACGCTAAATTGTTAATACTGACAGATGTCAAAAAAAGAGCGTCATTAACCCCTTAATATACAATGACATCTCTAAGACGTCAAGTATATTTGATAAGATCACATGTATATGGAGAAGTCAACGCGCATTTTATTCGTATGTCAAGGGGTTAAACAGTCAATATGGACAGATATCAAAACGTTAAACTATTAATATTGACAGATGTTACAACGTTTAATAGACCATTTCATAGTTGAAATTTTTTTGTGCGCCTGCGTCAATTTTCGCCATGTTTCGGGCACTTTTTTGACGTATAACCAGTGAAAATAACAAAATGTGCCCGAAACATTCATATTCCCGCCTTTTAAACAAGGCGGATGCTCATGCGCCTAACTAACCGTAAAAAGGTTTGTGGTTAATATTGACAGATGTCACAAAATAAAACTTGTGTCAATATGGACAGATGTCAAAACGTCAAACTGGCAGAATAGACAGATGTTATAACGTTAAATTGTTAATATTGACAGATTTCAAAAAATAAAGAGTCAGTATGGACGAAAATGTCAATAATATCTGCTAATTATTAGTGACAACTACAACCTGGTCCTAAAATCATCCGCGTCCAAGCGACCACCAAGGAAGAACGACCTGGAAGAATCCAAATCACATGCTAGATGGATTTCAATCTAGCCTTTGCTGATGATCTCACCCTATTAGCTAAGAGCATGCAGGAGGCTATTCATCAACTACAATGCTACGGCAAAAACTGGCCTGAGGGTTAACATACAGAAGACTGAGTTCATCGCCAATATCAAACAGGCCTCTTCTATAATCCCACTGTGATGGCAGTTCCAGCAGTCAAGTACTTGGATCTCAGCAAGCGAGAACGAAACCTTAGACGTAGGTGCACCAAGTTAGAGAAGGCCTATCATAGTACCAATCCAAGAAGATAAAACTGAAGCACTACAACTAGTAACGGTAGACTTCCAAAGCGGCTCTGGCGTCACTAACGCAGCGATACTGACGCGGCGACATAGCGATAGTTTTATGCACTATGAAAATTTATGAGGCGCCATTCGAGCGCAGCGACACTGACGCACTGGTGCATAATACTATCGCTATGTCACGGCGGCTTTGACGCTGCGTCAGTGAAGGCATACTTGGCCAAGAAAAAACAGAAGACCGCCTGAATCACTCCAGGCTCACCAAGGGGATCCTGAAAGGCGTCCAAGGCCAAGTGGTTCACCTCTGTTAAATCAGACTTAGAGGAACCATTACAGACTACTGAGTTAAATACCGACAAGCCATCCTGCAGGGAGTCTTTCCACAGTCTCTCACAAGCAAGAAGTGTACAGACACTGCCAGACCCAAATGGACGGATGAGAGGAAGCAGGCTCACAGCCGGAGTAGAAGAAAAAGCAGAAGACCCTAACTGAGAGTTAGGACGAGCCCCGTAGTCCCTAAGTAGGCCAAAACGATCTAAAAACAACAAATCTGCTAAAAATTACATCTGCCATTAATAACTGTCAAATAATAATAGGCATCAGTTGTAGCGTCTGATCCTTAGTGGGCGGCTACGAACGGCGTCTGTACTCCATGTTAGGTGCGGCCGGATTATATGCTGGCAGCAGCTCTAAAATCCTTTGTGACAAGCCGACAGTAAAACTCAACGTGACGTCCTTATGGAAATGTTGTCGCATAGATGCCGGAAGGCCGTTTACGCTAGTTTGGCTATGTACTGCGTGCAGAAGAACACGCAATAACTAGGTCAGCATACGTGGTCTGTTAGAAAAGTATCCGACCTTTAGCCGATAAAAAAAAACTGGCAAACTTGCGTTGGAAAAAACTGAGCGTTGGAAACCTAAGTAGTCTCCTTGGGACCCCACACACTTCTCCCAGCGATGCCGTCATTGTTGGAAGCATTCCGAAAAAGCCTCTTTCGGAATCGACTTGAGCTCGGCTGTCGTTGCAGCCATAATGTCATCTCTTGTCTAAAATCGCGTATTGACTTTGGGGAATGGCCAGAAGTCGCAGGGGGGCATATCAGGAAAGTAAGGAGCCTGTCGAACCAGAGGAGTCAAAAAATTGTGAACCAAGTGCGAAGAATGTGCTGGAGCATTGTCGCCAGTTTCCTGATGACCACAACTCCAGTCGCAATTTCTTGGATTTGGAGATCACAGCGTTCACTTTGGCAATGATATGGTCATTTCGGCATGTTGATGGCCGACCAGAGCGTGGCTCGCTTTGCACTGATGTGCGACCGGTTGTACCGCTCCTTAATCTGTGTGATGCCCATAGCATCGTCACCGAAAGCCATCTGAATGGTTTCCACCTGCTTGTCGCCCAGTTTCTGGCAAAATTTGATGCATTGATGATTTTACTTGCATTGAAAAACCGACGAGAGCACTACACACTACGTCACTCGAACACTGGCAACTGACGCTATCTACAGGCGGGAAAAAATTTACGCATGCGCACGAAGGTTCTAGGTCGGCTCATGCAAGCGCGCTTGATTCAAATCCTTCAGGTTTTCAAAATAAAAAATAAGGTCGGATACTTTTCTAACAGACCACGTATACCCTGGAAATTACGGGAAAGAGGCCCACGGGACGACCAAGGCAGAGGTGGGTTGATACGATCCATAATGACCTGAAGACTCCACATCTACACCCAGATATAGCTCTCACTAAACCCCCTATTCCACCTTGGCTTTTAGTATGCCCCACCCCGGTATCGCATATTTTGCATTCATTCAGGGTGGGCAGCCCGGACGGTTAGTGAAAACCGCCCTAGTAGTTGTCTCCCCGACCAGGATTCGAATCTGGGTCTTCCGCATTGAAAGGCGGGTAGACCCAGATATGGCTCAAAACCGAAAGAAATGGAGATAACGAATCCTCACAGCGGAACCTGTCATGAGCACAACTCAGCACATCGTTCACTTTGGCAATGACATGGTCATTTCGGCATATTAATGGCCGACCAGAGCGTGGCTCGCTTTGCACCGATGTGCGACCGTCTTTAAACCGGTTGTACCGCTCCTTAATCTGTGTGATGCCCATAGCATCGTCACCGCAAGCCGTCTGAATGGTTTCCATCTGGTTGTCGCCCAGTTTCTGGCAAAATTTGATGCAGTAGCGCTGCTCCAATCTCCTTCCGTCATTTTACTAGCATCGAAAAACCGACGAGAGAACTACGTCACTCGAACACTGGCAACTGACGCTATCTACAGGCGGGAAAAAATTCACGCATGCACACGAAGGTTCAAGGTCGGCTCATGCAAGCGCGCTTGATTCAAATCCTTCAGGTTTTCAAAATAAAAAATAAGGTCGGATACTTTTCTAACAGACCACGTATACCCTGGAAATTACGGGAAAGAGGCCCACGGGACGACCAAGGCAGAGGTGGGTTGATACGATCCATAATGACCTGAAGACTCCACATCTACACCCAGATATAGCTCTCACTAAACCCCCTATTCCACCTTGGCTTTTAGTATGCCCCACCCCGGTATCGCATATTTTGCATTCATTCGGGGTGGGCAGCACTGACGGTTAGTGAAAACCGCTCTAGTTGTTGTCTCCCCGACCAGGATTCGAACCCGGGTCTTCCGCATTGAAAGGCGGGTAGACCCAGATATGGCTCAAAACCGAAAGAAATGGAGACAACGAATCCTCACAGCGGAACCTGTCACCAGGCGGGACAAACGCTAGGAACAAGAAGAAGAGATTAATAACTGTCAGTAATGACTATTAATAATAACGGTCAATATTAATTGTAAATAATAACTGTCAAAAATATCTCAGGATAATAACTGTCAAAAATAGTTTTAAACGTCAAAGGCGACGTTTGTCAGTAATAATTGTCATTTGTGCATAATAAGTGTCGATGATAACTGGAACGTCAAAAATGACATTTGTCAGTAATGATTGACATCAGTGAATAATAACTGTCGATAATAACTGAAACGTCAAAAATGGCGTTTGCCGGTAATAGTAGACATCTTTGAATAATAATTCGATAATAACTGAAATGTCAAAAATGACGTTTCTCAGTAATAATTGACATCTGTGAATAATAACTCGATAATAACTGAAATGTCAAAGATGACGTTTGTCAGTAATAGTTGACATCTGTGAATAATAATTCGATAATAACTGAAATGTCAAAAATGACGTTTGTCAGTAATAATTTACATCTGTGAATAATATCTGTCGATAATAACTGAAACGTCAAAAATGGTATTTGTCCATAATATCTGTTAGTTATATCTGGGAATAATAACTGTCAATAATCAGCAGCGTCGCTAGCGTCGGTCAATCGGGCGAATGCCCGGGGCCCACGTACTAGGGGGCCCCCACAGTGGCTGCAGATCGATTCGGAGACGACTGACGTGTGGCGTTTCGCGAATTTCACATGGGGGACCTCACCACGTGGGTTTTAAAAAGGCTTTTAGTGGGTTTTAAAGTGGGTTTTAAAAGGGTTTAAAAGATCTTGAGTATTTTAACCGCGCGTCTTCGATGACTTAACTGTGAATGTTCGTCCGCACGTTTCCCATCCCCAAGTTTCGTCCTCCGTCCTGCCGCGCCCCTTCGGGGATCCAAAACCCACCCTAAATTCGTGGTTTTTGCGGAAACGGCCCGACGGAAGCGGCGGCGGCGGTGCAAAACGGGAATGTACATTTTTCCGGTGTAGAACCGAGATCTCCGTCCAGCGGTGTCGTTTTCGCGACTCAACTCCCCCAGGTTCGGACGCACCAGACCGAAAACTAAAATCACGATATTTTACTTTTGAGGCGCATTTTTTGTTGGATCACAATTTTTTTCCCGAATCCTCTAGCCGCCGCCGCGCCACGTTTTTAGAGCCCTCACTCGCCGTCCTGCGACGTCCCGTTCACCTGGTGCAAGAGCAAATAATTATTTTTTTTTGCCGATTTTGCAATCACTTCCACGGACGCCCAGGACTTATTTGATGGGCTCCAGGTCGCCAGTTGGGTTCGTTCTCTTCAGAACACTCGCACGCAACCATTCCGGCAATTTGTAAACTGCGACGACTTTTTGCGAATCTGCGGCAGTTTGAAGAGAAAAATGCGCAAAAAGTGAGAAAAACCAGAGGCGTTTTGCGGGGGTATGTAGAACTTCGGAACCAATTGACGGATCGGAACCGGACCGGTGCCGTTCGATCGGCCATCGAACCTTTTAGTTTGTTTGGGAGTTTAATCCCGATTGTGCCCAAGATGGCGTCGCGACGCCATTAAAACGCCGTTTTTTGGGCATCCAGGAAAAGTCCCACGGAACCGCCAACTTGAAATCTGCGGGAACGGTTTCCCGCGATTCCCGCAGGGAATTGAACGTTTCATCTTTTACTGCAAGCGGCATCGCGCTGCGTCGTTTGCAACCGTCGCGACGCCCGCCCAAACTCGCCGTATTTTATTTACTGGGGGCCCCACCTCAATATATATGCCCAGCGCCTCCAAATCCAAACGACGGCGCTGTCAATAATAATAACTGAAACGTCAAGTATGACATTTGTCAATAATATTTGACATCTGTGAATAATAACTGTCGATAATAACTGAAACGTCAAAAATGACATTTGTCAATAATATCTGTTACTTATATCTAGGAATAATAACTGTCAATAATAATAACTGAAACGTCAAGAATGACATTTGTCAATAATATTTGACATCTGTGAATAATAACTGTCGATAATAACTGAAACGTCAAAAATGACATTTGTCAATAATATCTGTTACTTATATCTAGGAATAATAACTGTCAATAAAAATAACTCAAACGTCAAGAATGATATTTGTTAACAATAAATGACCTCTGTGGATAATAGCTGTCGATAATAACTGAAACGTCAAGAATGACATTTGTCAATAATAATTGACATTTGTGAATATTAACTGTCGATAATAACTGAAACGTCAAAAATGGCATTTGTCAGTAATAATTGACATCTGTTAATAATAACTCGATAATAACTGAAACGTCAAAAATGACGTTTGTCAGTAATAATTGACATCTGTGAATAATATATCGATAATAACTGAAACGTCAAAAATAGCGTTTGTCCATAATATCTGTTAGTTATATCTAGGAATAATAACGTCAATAATAATAACTAAAACGTCAAGAATGACATTTGTCAATAATAATTAACATCTGTGAATAATAACTGTAGATAATAACTGAAACGTCAAAATTGACATTTGTCAATAATATCCGTTGATTATATCTGGGAATAGTAACTGTCAATAATAACTGTCAATAATAATTGTCAATAATAACGTCAATATTATTTGTCAATAATAATTGTCAACAATAACTGTCAATATTAATTGTGAATAATAACTGTCAACAATAATTGTCAATAATAACTGTCAATAATAATTGTCAATAATAACAGTCAATATTAATTGTCAATATTAACTGTCAATATTTATTGTCAATAATAACTGCCAATAATAATTGTCAATAATAACTGTCAATATTAATTGTCAATAATAACTGTCAATATTAATTGTCAATAATAACTGACAATAATAATATAATTAACTGGTAATAATAATTGTCAATAATAATTGTCATTTATAACTGTCAATAATACCTGTGAATTATAACGGTCAATAATAACTGAAATGTCAAAAATAATGTTTGGCAATAATATCTGAAAATTATATCTGTGAATAGTAACTGTCAATAATAATTGTCGATAATATTATCAATATATATATTGTATAATAATTGTCAATAATAACTGTCAATATTAATTGTCAATAATAATTGTCAATATTAATTGTCAATAATAACTGTCAATATTAATTGTTAATAATAATTGTCAATAATATTTGTCAATAATAACTGTCAATAATAATTGTCAATAATAACTGTCAATATAAATAGTCTATAATAACTGTCAATATTAATTGTCAATAATAACTGTCAATAATAATTGTCAATAAGAACTGTCAATAATAATTGTAAACAGTAACTGTCAATAATTACTGTCAATAATAATTGTCAATAATAACTGTCTATAATAATTGTCAATAATTAGTATCAATATTAATTGTCAATATTAACTGTCAATAATAATTGTCAATAATAACTGTCAATAATAATTACAGTTAATAATAACTGTCAATAATAATTGTCAATAATAACTGTCAATATTAATTGTCAATAATAATTGTCAATAATAACTGTCAATAATAACTGTCAATATTAATTGTCAATAATAACTGTCAATATTAATTGTCAATAATAACTGTCAATAATAATTGTCAATAATAACTGTCAATAATAATTTTAAATAGTAACTGTCAATAACTGCCAATATTTATTGTCAATAATAACTGTCAATATTAATTATCAATAATAACTCAATAATAATTGTCAATAATAGCTGTCAATATTAATTGTCAATAATAAGTGTCAATAATAATTGTCAATAATAACTGTCAATATTAATTGTCAATAATAACTGACAATAATAATTTAATTAACTGGTAATAATAATTGTCAATAATAATTGTCATTTATAACTGTCAATAATACCTATGAATTGTAACTGTCAATAATAACTGAAATGTCAAAAATAATATTTCGCAATAATATCTGATAATTATATCTGGGAATAGTAACTGTCAATATTAATTGTCAATAATTACTATTAATAATAATTGTCAATAAAAACTGTCAATATTAATTGTCAATAATAACTGTCAATATTGATTGTCAATAATAATTGTCAATAATAATTGTCAATAATAACTGTCAATAATAACTGTCAATATTAAATGTCAATAATAACTGTCAATATTAATTGTCAATAATAACAGTCAATAATAATTGTCAATAATAACTGTCAATAATAATTGTAAATAGTAACTGTCAATAATTACTGTCAATGATAATTGTCAATAATAACTGTCTATAATAATTGTCAATAATTAGTATCAATATTAATTGTCAATATTAACTGTCAATAATGATTGTCAATAATAACTGTCAATAATAATTACAGTTAATAATAACTGTCAATATTAATTGTCAATAATAACTGTCAATATTTATTGTCAATAATAACTGTCAATATTAATTGTCAATATTGTCAATAATAACTGTCAATAATAATTGTCAATAATAACTGTAAATAATAATTGTCAATAATAACTGTCAATATTAATTGTCAATAATACCTGTCGATATCAATTGTCAAAAATAACTGACAATAATAATTGTCAATAATAACTGTCAATAATAATTGTCAATAATAACTGTCAATAATAATTGTCAATAATAACTGTCAATAATAATTGTCAATAATAAACTGCCAATAATAATTGTCAATAATAAATGTAAATAATAATTGTAAATAATAACTGTCAATATTAATTGTCAATAATAACTGTCGATATCAATTGTCTATAATAACTGTCAATAATAATTGTCAATAATAACTGTCAATAATAATTGTCAATAATAAACTGCCAATAATAATTGTCAATAATAAATGTAAATAATAATTGTCAATAATAACTGTCAATATTAATTGTCAATAATAACTGTCAATAATATTTGTCAATAATAACTGTCAATAATAATTGTCAAAAATAAATGTAAATAATAATTGTAAATAATAACTGTCAATATTAATTGTCAATAATAACTGTCGATATCAATTGTCAATAATAACTGTCAATAATAATTGTCAATAATAACTGTCAATAATAAATGTCAATAATAAACTGCCAATAATAATTGTCAATAATAAATGTAAATAATAATTGTCAATAATAACTGTCAATATTAATTGTCAATAATAACTGTCAATATTGTCAATAATAACTGTCAATAATAATTGTCAATAATAACTGTAAATAATAATTGTCAATAATAACTGTCAATATTAATTGTCAATAATACCTGTCGATATCAATTGTCAAAAATAACTGACAATAATAATTGTCAATAATAACTGTCAATAATAATTGTCAATAATAACTGTCAATAATAATTGTCAATAATAACTGTCAATAATAATTGTCAATAATAAACTGCCAATAATAATTGTCAATAATAAATGTAAATAATAATTGTCAATAATAACTGTCAATATTAATTGTCAATAATAACTGTCGATATCAATTGTCTATAATAACTGTCAATAATATTTGTCAATAATAACTGTCAATAATAATTGTCAATAATAAACTGCCAATAATAATTGTCAATAATAAATGTAAATAATAATTGTCAATAATAACTGTCAATATTAATTGTCAATAATAACTGTCAATAATATTTGTCAATAATAACTGTCAATAATAATTGTCAAAAATAAATGTAAATAATAATTGTCAATAATAACTGTCAATATTAATTGTCAATAATAACTGTCGATATGAATTGTC
The DNA here is from genome assembly GCA_944588485.1 of Phosphuga atrata. Taxonomy (NCBI): domain Eukaryota; kingdom Metazoa; phylum Arthropoda; class Insecta; order Coleoptera; family Silphidae; genus Phosphuga; species Phosphuga atrata. Next base: position 30,132,810 of record OX155906.1, read on the forward strand.
AATAATAACTGTCAATAATAATTGTCAATAATAACTGTCAATAATAATTGTCAATAATAAACTGCCAATAATAATTGTCAATAATAAATGTAAATAATAATTGTCAATAATAACTGTCAATATTAATTGTCAATAATTACTGTCAATAATATTTGTCAATTATAACTGTCAATAATAATTGTCAATAATAAATGTAAATAATAATTGTCAATAATAACTGTCAATATTAATTGTCAATAATAACTGTCAATAATATTTGTCAATTATAACTGTCAATACTAATTGTCAATAATAAATGTAAATAATAATTGTCCATATCAATTGTCAATAATAATTGTCAATAATAACTGTCAATATTTATTGTCAAAAATAATTGTCAATAATAACTATCAATAATAATTGTCAATAATAAATGTAAATAATAATTGTCAATATTAACTGTCAATATTAATTGTCAATAATAATTGTCAATATTTATTGTCAATAATAATTGTCAATAATAATTGTCAATAATAATTGTCAATAATAAATGTAAATAATAATTGTTAATAATAACTGTCAATATTAATTGTCAATAATAACTGTCAATAATAATATAATTAACTGGAAATAGTCATTGTCAATAATAATTGTCATTTATAACTGTCAATAATACCTGTGAATTATAACGGTCAATAATAAATAAAATGTCGAAAATAACGTTTGGCAATAATATCTGATAATTATATCCGGGATAGTAACTGTCAATAATAACTGTCAATATTAATTGTCAATAATAACTGTCAATAATAATTGTCAATAAAAACTGTCAATATTAATTGTCAATAATAACTGTCAATATTAATTGTCAATAATAACTGTCAATAATAATTGTCAAAGAATAATAATTATCAATAATAATATTTGTCAATAATAATTGTTTATAATAACTGTCAATATTAATTGTTAATAATAACTGTCAATAATAATATAATTTAATGGTAGTAGAAATTGTCAATGAAAATTGTCATTTAAAACTGTCAATAATACCTGAGAATTATAACGCTCAATAATAACTGAAATGTCAAAAATAACGTTTCGCAGTAATATCTGATAATTATATCTGGGAATAGTAACTGTCAATAATAACTGTCAATTTTAATTGTCAATAATACCTGTCAATAATAACTGTCAATAATAATTGTCAATAATAACTGTCAATAATAATTGTCAATAATAAACTGCCAATAATAATTGTCAATAATAAATGTAAATAATAATTGTCAATAATAACTGTCAATATTAATTGTCAATAATTACTGTCAATAATATTTGTCAATTATAACTGTCAATAATAATTGTCAATAATAAATGTAAATAATAATTGTCAATAATAACTGTCAATATTAATTGTCAATAATAACTGTCAATAATATTTGTCAATTATAACTGTCAATACTAATTGTCAATAATAAATGTAAATAATAATTGTCCATATCAATTGTCAATAATAATTGTCAATAATAACTGTCAATATTTATTGTCAAAAATAATTGTCAATAATAACTATCAATAATAATTGTCAATAATAAATGTAAATAATAATTGTCAATATTAACTGTCAATATTAATTGTCAATAATAATTGTCAATATTTATTGTCAATAATAATTGTCAATAATAATTGTCAATAATAATTGTCAATAATAAATGTAAATAATAATTGTTAATAATAACTGTCAATATTAATTGTCAATAATAACTGTCAATAATAATATAATTAACTGGAAATAGTCATTGTCAATAATAATTGTCATTTATAACTGTCAATAATACCTGTGAATTATAACGGTCAATAATAAATAAAATGTCGAAAATAACGTTTGGCAATAATATCTGATAATTATATCCGGGATAGTAACTGTCAATAATAACTGTCAATATTAATTGTCAATAATAACTGTCAATAATAATTGTCAATAAAAACTGTCAATATTAATTGTCAATAATAACTGTCAATATTAATTGTCAATAATAACTGTCAATAATAATTGTCAAAGAATAATAATTATCAATAATAATATTTGTCAATAATAATTGTTTATAATAACTGTCAATATTAATTGTTAATAATAACTGTCAATAATAATATAATTTAATGGTAGTAGAAATTGTCAATGAAAATTGTCATTTAAAACTGTCAATAATACCTGAGAATTATAACGCTCAATAATAACTGAAATGTCAAAAATAACGTTTCGCAGTAATATCTGATAATTATATCTGGGAATAGTAACTGTCAATAATAACTGTCAATTTTAATTGTCAATAATACCTGTCAATAATAACTGTCAATAATAATTGTCAATAATAACTGTCAATATTAATTGTCAATAATAACTGTCAATAATAATATAATTTAATGGTAATAGAAATTGTCAATAATAATTGTCATTTAAAACTGTCAATAATACATGAGAATTATGATGCTCAATAATAACTGAAATGTCAAAAATCACGTTTGGCAGTAATATCTGATAATTATATCTGGGAATAGTAACTGTCAATAATAATTGTCATTAAAAACAGTCAATATTAATTGTCAATAATAACTGTCAATAATAACTGTCAATAATATTATAATTAAATGGCAATAGGAATTGTCAATAATAATTGTCATTTAAAACTGTCAATAACACATGAGAATTATGACGCTCAATAATAACTGAAATGTCAAAAATAACGTTTGGCAATAATATCTGATAATTATATCTGGGAATAGTAACTGTCAATAATAACTGTCGATAATATTATCAATATATTGTATAATAATTGTCAATAATAACTGTCAATATTAATTGTCAATAATAATTGTCAATAATAATTGTCAATAATAATTGTCAATATTAATTGTCAATAATAATTGTCAATAATAGTCAATAATAATTGTTAATAATATTTGTGAATAAAAATAATATTAATGTCAAAAATGACGTTTGTGAAGGAGAAAATATGTGAGAAATGTTAGAATAGTTGTGAATTTGAGGTATGAAATGAGAGAGTTTGTAGTGAATAGATGTGTGTTGGCGCGGTGTTAGAAGGGAAAAAAATCTATATTTAGGCAAAGCGAAAATAGAATGTTGGAACGGCAACGGGGCGAACAGAGGCGGCAACGTCGGCGCGCGGCCTCGGTCACGTAGACAGCGAGTCAATAGCCTTGCCAGCCGGAACAAATGACACACAAAAGCGGGTTTTGCTATGCGCGGCGTTGCCAAACCGCCGGTGCTATATAGCCGGCGGTTATCGACGCGGCCGAGAACAGTTGCAGCCGCGGCGGCGTTGCCGTTGCCGGAATTAGTCGCAGTTTATGAGCGAGCGCCATAACAGACTCGCGCGTTTCTCTTTCTTCGAACATTGTTGCCGCAAAAATAACAAAAAATCGGAAACGTTTCTTCGCCATTGGTCGAATCACCTATCGATCCAAACGCCCCCCGCCGATCCGTCTTCTTCCTGACTTATCAAACATAAAAACATTTGCCTATCGATCCTTTCCCTCTCACTCACCCTCTCACTCAAACTTATTCCGTTGTTTCCAGCGCATGTCAATTATGACACGCTAATGGTCACAGTTGGCGCCGCGGTGTCAAATTCCACCCAAACAATTGAATATTCATGAGAAATTTATGGAAAAGTTGGCTCCGACAAATCATAATCAACTCCTCATTGTTCCAAACAGACAAACACTCAGAAACCTCCAACTGTTTAAATTCATCGCCTGAACAATTCAGACAAGTTTAAACTGTTTTAACTTTAAACAGCCGATAACTGTCACAGACAAGTTTGAACTGTTCACATCGTTTCTATAAACCGTTCAAACAAGTTTGAACTGTTTATCTGCTTGCAGACATGTTTCAAACTCTTTCAGCGAGTTTAGTTTGTTTCAGTGGACGATTTAGACAAGTTTAAACTGTTCACTTTCACTTTAAACAGTCGATAACTGTCACAGATAAGTTTGAACAGTTTATCTGCTTGCATACATGTTTCGAACTGTTTCAGCAAGTTTAGTTTGTTTCTGTGGACGATTTCGACAAGTTTAAACTGTTCACTTTCACTTTAAACAGCCGATAACTGTCACAGACAAGTTTGAACTGTTTATCTGCTTGCAGACATGTTTCAAACTATTTCAGCGAGTTTAGTTTGTTTCTGTGGACGATTTAGACAAGTTTAAACTGTTCACTTTCACTTTAAACAGCCGATAACTGCCACAGACAAGTTTGAACTGTTCACATTGTTTCTGTAAACCGTTCAGACAAGTTTAAACTGTTTATTTGCTTGCAGACAAGTTTCGAACTGTTTCAGCAAGTTTAGTTTGTTTCTGTGGACGATTTCGACAAGTTTAAACTGTTCACTTTCACTTTAAACAGCCGATAACTGTCACAGACAAGTTTGAACTGTTCACATTGTTTCTATAAACCGTTCAAACAAGTTTGAACTGTTTATCTGCTTGCAGACATGTTTCAAACTTTTTTCAGCAAGTTTAGTTTATTTTTGTGGACAATTTAGACAAGTTTAAACTGTTCAGTTTCGCTTTAAACAGCCGCAAACCCTTACAGACAAGTTTGAACTGTTCAGATTGTTTCTGCGAACCGTTCAGACAAGTTTGAACTGTTGACAGTTTCTGTGAACCGTTCAGACGAGTTTGGACTGTTCAGTTTGTTCCTATAAACCGTTGAGACAAGTTCAATTTGTTTCTGTGAACGGTTCAGACAAGTTCGAACTGATCAGATTGTTTCTCTGAACCGTTCAGACAAGTTTGGACTGTTTAACCGCTTGCAGACATGTTTCAAGCCGTTTAAGCGAGTTTAGTTTGTTTCTTTGTGAACGACAATTGCTTTCAAAATATCAAATTTGACATCTGACGTTTTAATGTTGAAATGTGACGTTTGTGCACTGTCAATTTTGACAGAAATAAAAATGCGCGTTTTTCAAACCAATGTCAAATCTGACATCTGTCGTTTTAATATTGAAATGTGACGTTTACGTGTTGTCAATTTTGACAGAAATAAAAATGCGCGTTTTTCAAACCAATGTCAAATCTGACATCTGATATTTTAATATTGAAATGTGACGTTTGTGTGTTGTCATTTTTGACAGAAATAAAAATGCGCGTTGGAATTGAAGCGGACGCGTTTCGTTATCTCCAAGCCGGTTTTTCGTTTATCTTGAGGTTTCTGAAAGTTGTCGGGTCGAGTCGCAGCGATAAGGTCGGGCTCTCAGCTTCGAAACTCACTTTCAAGCTAGATTAGACGAGGGACAGGCCGACAGAGACCGACTGAGAGACACAAAGCGATAGAGTGAGAGAGACCTTGTGAGATAGATTGAGAGAGACAGTGCGAGAGAGATCTTGACGCGAGTCGTTCCAGCTCAAAACACGAGGAATAGAGTCAAGATAAGATAAGAGCGGAAAAACAACTGCGCCGGCAGATTGTTGTTAAGACCTAATCACCTCTGCTATTAGTCTAAATGGGGTTTCGCTGGAAATCATTAATTATGCAGGCTAACACTAACTAGTCATTCCCCCTGCTTATTGATTCACCAGACCGTGACGCACAGCCTAACCATTCCGCATTTATAACACGCTATTGTCATATTAGACATTTGTCAAAAACATATTGAGCGTTTCTTATATTTAAAACTAATTACATTTTCATAAAAGTGACATTTTTGTCATTGTTATCATTGTCATCGTTGTCTTCGTTGTCATTGTTATCATTGTCATCGTTGTCTTCGTTGTCATTGTTATCATTGTCATCGTTGTCTTCGTTGTCATTGTTATCATTGTCATCGTTGTCTTCGTTGTCATTGTTATCATTGTCATCGTTGTCTTCGTTGTCATTGTTATCATTATCATCATTGTCTTCGTTGTCATTGTTATCATTGTCATTGTTATCATTGTCATCGTTGTCTTCGTTGTCATTGTTATCATTGTCATCGTTGTCTTCGTTGTCAATGTTATTATTGTCATCGTAGCCTTCGTTGTTATTGTTCCCATTGTCATCGTTGTCTTCGTTGTCATTGATATTATTGTTATCTTACATTGACATCGTCGTCTTCGTTGTCATTGTTATCATTGTCATCGTTGTCTTCGTTGTCATTGTTATCATTGTCACCGTTGTCTTCGTTGTTATTGTTATCATTGTCATCGTTATCATTGTCATCGTTGTCTTCGTTGTCATTGTTATCATTATCATCATTGTCTTCGTTGTCATTGTTATCATTGTCATTGTTATCATTGTCATCGTTGTCTTCGTTGTCATTGTTATCATTGTCATCGTTGTCTTCGTTGTTATTGTTATCATTGTCATCGTTGTCTTCGTTGTCATTGTTATCATTGTCACCGTTGTCTTCGTTGTCATTGTTATCATTGTCATCGTTATCATTGTCATCGTTGTCTTCGTTGTCATTGTTATCATTGTCATCGTTTTCTTCGTTGTCATTGTTATCATTGTCATCGTTGTCTTCGTTATTATTGTTATCATTGTCATCGTTGTCTTCGTTTTCATTGTTATCATTGTCATCGTTGTCTTCGTTGTTATTGTTATCATTGTCATTGTTATCATTGTCATCGTTATCTTCGTTGTTATTGTTATCATTGTCATTGTTATCATTGTCATCGTAGTCTTCGTTGTCATTGTCATCGTTGTCTTCGTTGTCATTCTTATCATTGTCATCGTTGTCTTCGTTGTCATTATTATCATTGTAATCGTTGTCTTCGTTGTCATTGTTATCATTGTCATCGTGGTCTATGTTATCATTGTTATCATTGTCATCGTTGTCTTTGTTATCATTGGCTTCGTTGTCATTGTTATCACTGCCATCGTTGTCTTCGTTGTTATTATTATCATTGTCATCGTTGTCATTGTTATCATTGTTATCATTGGCTTCGTTGTCATTGTTATCATTGTCATCGTTGTCTTCGTTGTCATTGTTATCATTGTCATCGTTGTCTTCGTTGTTATTGTTATCATTGTCATTGTTGTTCTTCGTTGTCATTGTTATCATTGTCATCGTTGTCGTCGTTGTCATTGTTATCATTGTCATCGTTGTCTTTGTTGTCATTGTTATCATTGTCATCGTTGTCCATGTTATCATTGTTATCATTGTCATCGTTGTCTTTGTTATCATTGGCTTCGTTGTCATTGTTATCATTGTCATCGTTGTCCATGTTATCATTGTTATCATTGTCATCGTTGTCTTCGTTGTCATTGTTATCATTGTCATCGTTGTCTATGTTATCATTGTTATCATTGTTATCATTGTCATCGTTGTCTTTGTTATCATTGGCTTCGTTGTCATTGTTATCATTGTCATCGTTGTCTATGTTATCATTGTTATCATTGTCATCGTTGTCTTTGTTGTCATTGTTATCATTGTCATCGTTGTCTTCGTTGTCATTGTTATCATTGTCATCATTGTCTTCGTTGTTATTGTTATCATTGTCATCGTTGTCTTTGTTATCATTGGCTTCGTTGTCATTGTTATCATTGTCATCGTTGTCTTCGTTGTCATTGTTATCATTGTCATCGTTGTCTTCGTTGTCATAGTTATCATTGTCATCGTTGTCTTCGTTGTCATTGTTATCATTGTCATCGTTGTCTTCGTTGTCATTGTTATCATTGTCATCGTTGTCTTCGTTGTCATTGTTATCATTGTCATCGTTGTCTTCGTTGTCATAGTTATCATTGTCTTCGTTGTCATTGTTATCATTGTCATCGTTGTCATTGTTATCATTGTCATGGTTGTCTTCATTGTCATTATTATCATTGTCATATTTGTCTTTGCTGTCATTGTTATTATTGTCATCTTACATTGACATCGTGCATTTCGAAAAATAACGCTAAAACCGAGAATTCCTTTCAAAATATCAAATTTGACAATTATTTAATGTTTAACTGTCAAATTTGACGTTTGTTTAATCTTTATTAACTGTCAAATTTGACGTTTCTTTAATCTTTAATATATGTCAATTTTGACGTTTGTTTAGTATTGTATGAGTATCAAATTTTGGCTTAATAAACAGGTAATTGAACGTCAAATTACATCTAATACAGTCACATTTGACACTTAATATATCTTAAGCAATAGAACATAAAAGTTCGTTTTCACATGTCAAATTGATGACGGCTTTATTAAATGTCATATTTGACATCTTTATTAAATGTCAAATATGACGCTGCTTTAATATTTACCAAATATCAAATTTGACATTTTTTTAAATCTTTAATAAATGTAATATTTGCCTTTTTTTTATGCAGTGTCAAATTCGACGTTTCTTTGGTCTTTATTAAGTGTCAAATTTGACGTTTCTTTAATCCCGAATGACTGTCACATTTGACGTTTGTTTAGTCTTTATTAAGTATCAAATTTTACGTATAATAAACGTGTAATTGAACGTCAAATTACGTCTAATACAGTCAGATTTGACACTTAATACATCTTAAGCAATAGAACAAAAAAGTTCGATTTCAGATGTCAAATTTGACGGCTTCATTAAATGTCATATTTGACATCTTTATTAAATTTAAAATATGAAGCTGCTTTAATATTTAATAAATATCAAATTTGACAATTCTTTAATCTTCAATAAATGTCATATTTGACGTTTGACGACATTTCTATAACAGTGCCATTGTTGTCAACCTTACATTGACCTCGCGCGTTTAGAAAAATAACGTTGAAACCGAGAACGACAGATGAATTGCTTTCAAAATATCAAATTTGACAGTTTTTTAATGTTGTGTCAAATTTGACGTTTCCTTAATCTTCAAAGACCGTCATATTTGAAGTTTGTTTAGTCTTTATTAAGTGTCAAATTTCACATTTCTTTAATTTTCATTTTTTCATTTCTATAACAATGACATTGTTGCCAATCTTACATTGCCATCGCGCGTTTGAAAAATAATGTTGAAACCGAGAACGACAGATGAATTGCTTTCAAAATATCAAATTTGACATTTTTTTAATGTTAAGTGTCAAATTTGACGTTTCCTTAATCTTCAATGACCGTCATATTTAACGTTTGTTTAGTCTTTATTAAGTGTCAAATTTGGCGTTGTTTAGTCTATATAAGTGTCAATAGTGTTTCTTTAATTTTTACTGATTGTTATATTTGACGTTTGTTTTGTCTTTATTATGTGTCAAATTGGACATTTCTTTGATCTTTAATGACCGTCATATTTGACGTTTCTTTAGTTTTTATTAAGTGTCAAATTGGACACTTCTTTAATCTTTAATGACCGTCATATTTGACGTTTGTTTAGTCTTTATTAAGTGTCAAATTTGACGTTAGTTTATTCTTTATTGAGTGTCAAATTTGGCGTTTAATAAACAAATTATTGAAGGTCAGATCAAGGACAAGCTATGAATAGACAAGGTTTGTGTTTCCATTGCAAGCAACCACTGCAAAAGCTTTAAACTCGACTAGGCCCGATCCAAAGTTTGAGTTTAATTAGTCACAGCTTGAGAACTAGACTAGCTAGGACAGTCCAGTTGGTCATAATTTAAAGCTGCATTATCTAGTTTTAAGACAACGAAAATTAATCTTGTCTAGCTAGACTAGTTCGTCTGTAATAGCAGAATTAGTGCAACTACTTCAAAAATTGCTAGATTGGTCATAGCTTGAGAACTAGATTAGGTAAAAAATCGCAATTAGATGTAATTTGTAGTTTAGTTATTTAGTTTTAAGACAACGAAAATTAATCTGGAATAAGTCGACTAGTTCGTTTGTAATTGAAGGATTAGTGTATCCACTCCAGAAAGTTTTAATCTTGATTGAGTCTAATTCAAAGTTTAATTAGCCACAACTTGAGAACTAGGCTAGTTAAGATAGTCCAGCTAGTGTTAGTTTGTAACTGTATTATCTAGTTTTAAGACAGCGGAAATTAATCTGGTCTAACTCGACTAGTTCGTCTGTAATCGCAGAATTAGTGCCATTACTTCAAAAATTGCTAGATTAGTCATAGCTTGAGAACTACATTAGGTAAAAAATCGCAATTAGACGTAATTTGTTGTTCTGTTAATTAGTTTTAAGACAACGAAAACTAATCTGGATAAGTCGACTACTTCGTCTATAATTGAGGAGTTAGTGCATCCAGTTCAAAAAGTTTAATCTTAACTGATTTTGCATGTTTTCAAATTTGGTAAATATATAACACGTTTGCTAATTGACAGAATTTAATGAAATTTGCAACGTTTCTTAGTCGCACTATAAACAACAAATTTGCAAAGTTTCAAATTTTTAGATCAACAATTGCCAAAGTTACAAAAATTGTTTTTGCAATGTTTACAAATTTGATAAATCTGTAGATCTTTTGCTAATTAACAGAATTTAATGAAATTTGCAACGTTGCTTAGTTGCACTATAAACAACAAATTAGCAAAGTTTCAAATTTCTACATCAACAATTGCCAAAGTTACAAAAATTGTTTTTGCAATTTTTACAAATTTGATAAATCTGTAGATCTTTTGCTAATTAACAGAATTTAATGAAATTTGCAACGTTGCTTAGTTGCACTATAAGCAACAAATTAGCAAAGTTTCAAATTTTTAGATCAACAATTGCCAAAATTACAAAAATTAAGTTTGCAATGTTTTCAAATTTGATAAATCTGTAGCGCGTTTACTAATTAACAGAATTTAATGAATTTTGCAACCTTTTTTAGTTGCACTATAAACAACAAATTTGCAAAGTTTCAAATTTTTAGATCAACAATTGCCAAAGTTACAAAAATTGTTTTCGCAAAGTTTACAAATTTGATAAATCTGTGGCGCGTTTGCTAATGAACAGAATTTAATGAAATTTGCAACATTTCTTAGTTGCACTATAAACAACAAATTTGCAAAGTTTCAAATTTTTAGATTAACAATTGCCAAAGTTAGCAAATTTTTTTTGCAAAATTTACAAATTTGCATATCTGTAGAACGTTTGCTAATTAACAGAATTTAATGAAATTTGCAACGTTTCTTAGTTGCACTATAAACAACAAATTGGCAAAGTTTCAAATCTTTAGATCAACAATTGCCAAAGTTAGCAAAATTGTTTTTGAAATGTTTAACAAATTTGAAAAATCTGTAGCACGTTTGCTAATCGACAGAATTTAATGAATTTTGCAACGTTTTTTAGTTGCACTATAAACAACAAATTAGCAAAGTTTCAAATTTTTAGATCAACAATTGCTAAAGTCATCAAAATTGTTTTTGCAAAGTTTACAAATTTGATAAATCTGTAGAGCGTTTGGTAATTAACAGAATTTAATGAAATTTGCAACATTTCTTAGTTGCACTATAAACAACAAATTTGCAAAGTTTCAAATTTTTAGATCAACAACTGCCAAAGTTACAAAAATTGATTTTGCAAAGTTTACAAATTTAACAAATCTGTAGCGCGTTTGCTAAATTCCAGAATTTAATGAAATTTGCAACGTTTCTTAGTTGCACTTTAATCAACAAATTAATAAAGTTTCAAATTTTTAGATCAACAATTGCCAAAGTTACTAAAATAATTTTTGCAAAGTTTACAAATTTGACAAATCTGTAGAACGTTTGCTAATGAACAGAATTTAATGAAATTTGCAACATTTCTTAGTTGCACTATAATCAACAAATTAGCCAAGTTTAAAATTTTTAGAACTACAATTGCGAAAGTTACAAAAATTGATTTTGCAATGTTTTCAAATTTGATAAATCTGTAGCGCGTTTGCTAATTAACTGAATTTCACAAAATTTGCAAGGTTTCTTAGTTGCACTATAAACAACAAATTAGCAAAGTTTGAAATTTTTAGATCAAAAATTGCCAAAGTTACTAAAATAGTTTTTGCAAGGTTTACAAATTTGACAAATCTGTAGCTCGTTTGCTAATCGACATAAGTTAATAAAATTTGTAACGTTTATTGGTAGCACAATATGTAAAAAATTAGCAAAGTTTCAAATTTTTAGATCTACAATTGCCAAAGTTACTAAAATTGTTTTTGCAAAGTTTAAAAATTTGACAAATCTGTAGAACGTTTGCTAATTAACAGAATTTAATGAAATTTGCAAAGTTTCTTAGTCGCACTATAAACAACAAATTTGCAAAGTTTCAAATTTTTAGATCAATAATTGCCAAAGTTAGCAAAATTATTTTTGCAAAGTTTACAAATTCGATAAATCTGTAGAGCGTTTGGTAATTAACAGAATTTAATGAAATTTGCAACATTTCTTAGTTGCACTATAAGCAATAAATTAGCAAAATTTCAAATTTTTAGATCAACAATTGCCAAAGTTAGCAAAATATGTTTATGCAAAGTTTACAAATGTGACAAATCTGTAGCGCGTTCCCTAATTAACAGAATTTAATGAAATTTGCAACGTTTCTTAGTTGCACTATAATCAACAAATTAGCAAAGTTTAAAATTTTTAGATCAACAATTGCCAAAGTTACAAAAATTGTTTTTGCAATGTTTACAAATTTAACAAATTTGTAGCGCGTTTGCTAAATAACAGAATTAAATGAAATTTGCAACGTTTCTTAGTTGCACTATAATCAACAAATTAGCAAAGTTTAAAATTTTTAGATCAACAATTGCCAAAGTTACAAAAATTGATTTTGCAATGTTTTCAAATTTGATAAATCTGGAGCGCGTTTGATAATTAACGGAATTTAATGAAATTTGCAACGTTTCTTAGTTGCACTATAATCAACAAATTAGCAAAGTTTCAAATTTTTAGATCAACAATTGCCAAAATTACAAAAATTAAGTTTGCAATGTTTTCAAATTTGATAAATCTGTAGCGCGTTTACTAATTAACAGAATTTAATGAATTTTGCAACCTTTTTTAGTTGCACTATAAACAACAAATTTGCAAAGTTTCAAATTTTTAGATCAACAATTGCCAAAGTTACAAAAATTGTTTTCGCAAAGTTTACAAATTTGATAAATCTGTGGCGCGTTTGCTAATGAACAGAATTTAATGAAATTTGCAACATTTCTTAGTTGCACTATAAACAACAAATTTGCAAAGTTTCAAATTTTTAGATTAACAATTGCCAAAGTTAGCAAAATTGTTTTTGCAAAATTTACAAATTTGCATATCTGTAGAACGTTTGCTAATTAACAGAATTTAATGAAATTTGCAACGTTTCTTAGTCGCACTATAAACAACAAATTTGCAAAGTTTCAAATTTTTAGATTAACAATTGCCAAAGTTACTAAAATTGTTTTTGCAAAGTTTAAAAATTTGACAAATCTGTAGAACGTTTGCTAATTAACAGAATTTAATGAAATTTGCAAAGTTTCTTAGTTGCACTATAAACAACAAATTTGCAAAGTTTCAAATTTTTAGATCAACAATTGCCAAAGTTACCAAAATTGATTTTGCAAAGTTTACAAATTTAACAAATCTGTAGCGCGTTTGCTAATTAACAGAATTTAATGAATTTTGCAACGTTTCTTAGTCGCACTATAAACAACAAATTTGCAAAGTTTCAAATTTTTAGATCAACAATTGCCAAAGTTACCAAAATTGATTTTGCAAAGTTTACAAATTGAACAAATCTGTAGCGCGTTTGCTAATTAACAGAATTTAATGAAATTTGCAACGTTTCTTAGTTGCACTATAAACAACAAATTTGCAAAGTTTCAATTTTTTAGATCAACAATTGCCAAAGTTACCAAAATTGATTTTGCAAAGTTTACAAATTTAACAAATCTGTAGCGCGTTTGCTAATTAACAGAATTTAATGAAATTTGCTACGTTTCTTAGTAGCACTATAAACAACAAATTTGCAAGGTTTCAAATTTTTAGATCAACAATTGCCAAAGTTACTAAAATTGTTTTTGCAATGTTTACAAATTTTACAAATCTGTAGCACGTTTGCTAATTAACAGAATTTAATGAAATTTGCAACGTTTCTTAGTTGCACTATAAACAACAAATTTGCAAAGTTTCAATTTTTTAGATCAACAATTGCCAAAGTTACCAAAATTGATTTTGCAAAGTTTACAAATTGAACAAATCTGTAGCGCGTTTGCTAATTAACAGAATTTAATGAAATTTGCAACGTTTCTTAGTTGCACTATAAACAACAAATTTGCAAGGTTTCAATTTTTTAGATCAACAATTGCCAAAGTTACCAAAATTGATTTTGCAAAGTTTACAAATTGAACAAATCTGTAGCGCGTTTGCTAATTAACAGAATTTAATGAAATTTGCAACGTTTCTTAGTTGCACTATAAACAACAAATTTGCAAAGTTTCAATTTTTTAGATCAACAATTGCCAAAGTTACCAAAATTGATTTTGCAAAGTTTACAAATTGAACAAATCTGTAGCGCGTTTGCTAATTAACAGAATTTAATGAAATTTGCAACGTTTCTCAGTTGCACTATTAGCAACAAATTTGCAGTTTCAAATTTTTAGATCAACAATTGAAAAAGTTACAAAAATTGATTTTGCAAAATTTACAAATTCGACAAATCTTTAGAACGGAATTTGCAACAAATTTGACTTTGACATACAATTGTCAAAAAAATGACATATTTGACATAAGAATAAAATTTGTGTCATTTTGACAACAATATGATTTCAACGCCAAACTGTCAAATTAATAAACGTGACGTTAAGACATAAGCCGTCAGATTTGATATTTAGAAATCATTTGACTTATGTAATGATAGAACTGATGACTTTGCCATAAAAATAACAGATTTGATATAAAAATGAGATTGATATAAAGTTTTGATATTTCGTGTGATAAATTAAGGCTAAAAACCGTGTGAATAATCAAATAAAAGGGAAATAATTGGCTCAAAAATTACGTAAGCGGTCGGAACGGTGTTTAGGCTATGCTGCGACGGCCTTGGAACAAGCGCGCAACGCAAATAGGCAATAATAATAACAAAGAGGGAGGGGTACGGCGAGTAATTACTCGCGAGTGCGAGCGAGAGAAAAAATATGACAATTGCCAGTCGGAGCCAGCAGCCGATGATGATATAATCTTTTGTGTTATATGAATTGGTTTCGGTGCGGGGCGCGCGGGTGGCTATGTAGTCTAGGCTGCGGCAGCCAATCGGCGCGAGGGTTTGGGTCGCTCTGTCTCTGTTGGGCACCCAATCGAGGTTCTCGGGTTCGGGTCGCGTTTTTCCGCCGCCGGGCCCCCCCCACCACGGCCGCCGCGATCACAACAGACGGGGCATTCGAGCCTGGGTTCCCGGCTATTGTGAACGTGTTCGGTCTCTTTTGAACGCACGCTCGCGAAATTTTTTTTTTTTCAGCCAAATTCGCCAAAAACAAATTTAGCTGCGAATTCGTGTTTCGTTTGTTTTGTAAAAACCGGTTGGAACAATTTTAGTGAAGTGGTGTGATTTTGTGCGCGTGTACCAAAAACAACGTGGTGCAATTTTCGAAAAACTTCTTTCGCCATTTTTTTTTTCGCTGCCAAAACTTTTTCGCGCTCAAAACAATTGCGAGCTGACAGTTGCAAAACTGTCCCAACTCTATCATGCATGTAAGTCCAACTCTCGCCGCTCTGCCTACTCTATTTCTGCTTACTCTGCATATTCGTCGCCTAGTTTCGTTTTTGCAACGTTTTCGCGATCTCTGCATTTTGCCGTTTCTGCATCTGTGTACCCTAGTACAGTATTAGTATTTGTTTAGTCTACCTCCGACCCGATTCACTGTAAGTCAGGTTAGTTGAAACTCGTTTAATGCACGTCAGGTTAGTATAGGCTAATTTAGTCTTAGTCAAGCTCAAGCTAGTTTAATGTAAGACAGGTTAGGTTAGGCTAATTGAATATAAGTCAAGACAATATAAGTCTAGACTAGACTTAGTCTAGGAAGTTTAATATGTAAGTTAGGTTAGTTTAAAGTAAGTCAGGTTAGTTTAGACCAGTTTAATGTAAGGCAGGTTAGTCCAAGCTAGTTGAATGTAAGTCAAGCTACTTCAGACTTATTCTAGGAAGTTTAATATGTAAGTCAGGTTAGCCCAGGCTTGTTTTTTGTAAGTCAGGTTAGTTTAGGCCAGTTTAATGTAAGGCAGGTTAGTTTAGGCTAGTTGAATGTAAGTCAAGCTAGTTTAGACTTATTCTACGAAGTTTAATATGTAAATCAGGTTAGTTTAATGTAAGTCAGGTTAGTTCAGGCTATTTTATCGTAAGTCAGGTTGGTTTAGGCCAGTTTAATGTAAGGCAGGTTAGTTTAGGCTAGTTTAATGTAAGTCAAGCTAGCTTAGACTTATTCTAGGAAGTTTAATATGTGAGTCAGGTTAGCTCAGGCTTGTTTAATGTAAGTCAGGTTAGTTTAGGCCAGTTTATTGTAAGGCAGGTTAGGTTAGGTTCAGGCTACTTGAATGTAAGTCAAGCTAGTTTAGACTTATTCTACGAAGTTTAATATGTAAATCAGGTTAGTTTAATGTAAGTCAGGTTAGTTCAGGCTATTTAATTGTAAGTCAGGTTAGTTTAGGCCAGTTTAATGTAAGGCAGGTTAGTTCAGGCTAGTTGAATGTAAGTCAAGCTAGTTTAGACTTATTGTAGGAAGTTTAATAAGTAAGTCAGGTTAGTTCAGACGAGTTTAATGTAAGTCAGGTTAGTTTAGGCCAGTTTAATGTAAGGCAGGTTAGCTCAGGCTAGTTTAATGTAAGTCAAGCTAGTTTAAACTTATTCTAGGAAGTTTAATATGTAAGTCAGGTTAGTCCAGACTAGTTTAATGTAAATCAGGTTAGTTTAAGCCAGTTTAATGTCAGGCAGGTTAGTTCATGCTAGTTTAATGTAAGCCAAGCTAGTTTAGACTTCTTCTAACAAGTTTAATATGTAAGTCAGGTTAATCGAGACTATTTGAATGTAAGTCAAGTTAGTTTAAGCCAGTTTAATGTAAGGCAGGTTATGTTAGGCTAGTTTAATGTAAGTCAAGCTAGTTTAGACTTATTCTAGGAAGTTTGATGTGTTAGACAGGTTAGTTCAGGTTAGTTTAATGTAAGTCAAATTAGTTTAGACTTCTTCTAGGAAGTTTAATATGTAAGTCAGGTTAGTGTAGGCAAGTTTAAAGTAAGTCAGGTTAGTTCAGGCTATTTTATTGTAAGTCAGGTTAGTTTAGACTAGTTTAATGTAAGGCAGGTTAGTTCAGGTTAGTTGAATGTAAGTCAAACTAGTTTAGACTTATTCTAGGAAGTTTATTATGTAAGTCAGGTTAGTTCAGACCAGTTTAATGTAAGTCAGGTTAGTTTGGACTAGCTTAATATAAGTCTGGTTAGTTTAGACTTATTAAGCTCTATTAGGCTTGGATTAGACTTGGTGGGGTTAATATGTAAGTCAGGTTAGTTTAATGTAAGGCAGGTTTAGGTTGGTTTTATTTTGGAAGTCTCTCAAAGTCTGTAGAGCGTTTGCTAATTAACAGAATTTAATGAAATTTGCAACATTTCTTGCTTGCACTATAAACAACAAATTACCAAAGTTTCAAATTTTTAGATCAACAATTGCCAAAGTTACCAAAATTGATTTTGCAATGTTTACAAATTTGATAAATCTGTAGAACGTTTGCTAATTCACAGAATTTACTGAATTTTGCAACGTTTCTTAGTTGCGCTATAAAAAACAAATTTGCAAAGTTTCAAATTTTTAGATCAACAATTGCCAAAGTTACAAAAATTGTTTTTGCAATATTTACAAATTTGATAAATCTGTAGAACGTTTGCTAATTGACAGAATTTAATGAATTTTGCAACGTTTCTTAATTGCACTATAAACAACAAATTAGCAATGTTTCAAATTTTTAGATCAACAATTGCCAAAGTTACAAACATTGTTTTTGCAAAGTTTACAAATTTAACAAATCTGTAGAGCCTTTGCAAATTAACAGAATTTAATGAAATTTGCAACGTTTCTTAGTTGCACTACAAACAACAAATTTGCAAAGTTTCAAATTTTTAGATCAACAATTGCCAAAGTTAGCAACATTGATTTTGCAATGTTTACCAATTAGATAAATCTGTAGCGCTTTTGCCAATTAACAGAATTTAATGAAATTTGCAACGTTTCTTAGTTGCACTATATACAAGAAACTTGCAAAGTTTCAAATTTTTAGATCTTCAATTGTCAAAGTTAGCAAAATTGTTTTTGCAATGTTTACAAATTTAACAAATCTGTAGCGCTTTTACTAATTAACAGAATTTAATGAATTTTGCAGCGTTTCATAGTTGCACTAGAAATAATAAATTAGCAAAGTTTCAATTTTTTAGATCAACAATTGCCAAAGTTACAAAAAATTATTTTGCAATGTTTACAAATCTGTAGCGCGTTTGCTAATTAACAGAATTTAATGAATTTTGCAACGTTTCTTAGTTGCACTATAAGCAACAAATTAGCAAAGTTTCAAATTTTTAGGTCAACAATTGCCAAAGTTACAAAAATTGTTTTTGCAATGTTTACAGATTTGATAAATCTGTAGAACGTTTGCTAATTAACAGAATTTAATTAAATTTGCAACGTTTCTTATTTGCACTACAAACAACAAATTAGCAAAGTTTCAAAATTTTAGATCAACAATTGCAAAAGTTACAAAAAATGATTTTGCAATGTTTACAAATCTGTAGCGCGTTTGGTAATTAACAGAATTTAATGAAATTTGCAACGTTTCTTAGCTGCACTATAAACAACAAATTTGCAAAGTTTCAAATTTTTAGATCAATAATTGCCAAAGTTACAAAAATTGTTTTTGCAATGTTTACAGATTTCATAAACCTGTAGAACGTTTGCTAATTAACATAATTTAATTAAATTTGCAACGTTTCTTATTTGCACTACAAACAACAAATTAGCAAAGTTTCAAAATTTTAGATCAACAATTGCAAAAGTTACAAAAAATGATTTTGCAATGTTTACAAATCTGTAGCGCGTTTGGTAATTAACAGATTTTCATGAAATTTGCAACGTTTCTTAGCTGCGCTATAAACAACAAATTTGCAAAGTTTCAAATTTTTAGATCAACAATTGCCAAAGTTACTAAAATTGTTTTTGCAATGTTTACAAATTTGATAAAGCTATAGAACGTTTGCTAATTAACAGAATTTAATAAAATATGTAACGTTTCTTAGTTGCACTATACACAACAAATTAGCAAAGTTTCAATTTTTTAGATCAACAATTACCAAAGTTACAAAAATTATTTTTGCAATGTTTACAAATTTAACAAATCTGTAGAAAGTTTGCTAATTTACAGAATTTAATGAAATTTGCAACGTTTCTTACTTGCACTATAAGCAACAAATTTGGAAAGTTTCACATTTTTAGATCAACAATTGCCAAAGTTACAAAAATTGTTTTTGCAAAGTTTACAAATCTGACAAATCTGTAGCACGTTTGCTAAAAAACAGAATCTAATGAATTTTGCAACATTTCTTCGTTGCGCTATAAACAACAAATTTGCAAAGTTTCAAATTTTTAGATCAACAATTGCCAAAGTTACAAAAATTGTTTTTGCAATGTTTACAAATTTGATAAATCTGTAGAACGTTTTCTAATTGACAGAATTTAATGAATTTTGCAACGTTTCTTAGTTGTACTATAAACAACATATTAGCAAAGTTTCAAATTTTTAGATCAACAATTGCCAAAGTTACCAAAATTAATTTTGCAATGTTTACAAATTTGATAAATATGTAGAGCCTTTGCTAATTAACAGAATTTAATGAAATTTGCAACGTTTCTTAGTTGCACTACAAACAACAAATTTGCAAAGTTTCAAATTTTTAGATCAACAATTGCCAAAGTTAGCAAAATTTATTTTGCAATGTTTACCAATTAGATAAATCTGTAGCGCTTTTGCTAATTAACAGAATTTAATAAATTTTGCAACGTGTCTTAGTTGCGCTATAAAAAACAAATTTGCAAAGTTTCAAATTTTTAGATCAACAATTGCCAAAGTTACAAAAATTGATTTTGCAAAGTTTACAAATTTGATAAATCTGTAGAACGTTTGCTAATTAACAGAATTTAATGAAATTTGCAACGTTTCTTAGTTGCCCTACAAGCAACAAATTTGCAAAGTTTCAAATTTTTAGATCAACAATTGCCAAAGTTACAAACATTGTTTTTGCAAAGTTTACAAATTTAACTAATCTGTAGAGCCTTTGCTAATTAACAGAATTTATTGAAATTTGCAACGTTTCTTAGTTGCACTACAAACAACAAATTTGCAAAGTTTCAAATTTTTAGATCAAGAATTGCCAAAGTTAGCAAAATTGATTTTGCAATGTTTACCAATTAGATAAATCTGTAGCGCTTTTGCCAATTAACAGAATTTAATGAAATTTGCAACGTTTCTTAGCTGCACTATAAACAACAAATTTGCAAAGTTTCAAAATTTTAGATAAACAATTGCAAAAGTTACAAAAAATGATTTTGCAATGTTTACAAATCTGTAGCGCGTTTGGTAATTAACATAATTTAATGAAATTTGCAACGTTTCTTAGCTGCACTATAAACAACAAATTTGCAAAGTTTCAAATTTTTAGATCAATAATTGCCAAAATTACTAAAATTGTTTTTGCAATGTTTACAAATTTGATAAAGCTATAAAACGTTTGCTAATTAACAGAATTTAATAAAATATGTAACGTTTCTTAGTTGCACTATACACAACAAATTAGCAAAGTTTCAATTTTTTAGATCAACAATTACCAAAGTTACCAAAATTGTTTTTGCAATGTTTACAAATTTAACAAATCTGTAGAAAGTTTGCTAATTAACAGAATTTAATGAATTTTGCAACGTTTCTTAGTTGCACTATAAACAATATATTAGCAAAGTTTTAAATTTTTAGATCAACAATTGCCAAAGTTACCAAAATTGATTTTGCAATGTTTACAAATTTGATAAATCTGTAGAACGTTTGCTAATTAACAGAATTTAATGAAACTTGCAACGTTTCTTAATTGCACTATAAGCAACAAATTTGCAAAGTTTCAAATTTTTAGATCAACAATTGCCAAAGTTAGCAAAATTAATTTTGCAATGTTTACCAATTAGATAAATCTGTAGCGCTTTTGCCAATTAACATAATTTAATGAAATTTGCAACGTTTCTTAGTTGCACTATAAGCAACAAATTAGCAAAGTTTCAAATTTTTAGATCAACAATTGCCAAAGTTACAAAAATTGTTTTTGCAATGTTTACAGATTTGATAAATCTGTAGCGTGTTTCCTAATTAACGGAATTTATTGAAATTTGCAACATTTCTTACTTGCACTATAAGCAACAAATTAGCAAGGTTTCAAATTTTTAGATCAACAATTGCCAAAGTTACAAAAATTGTTTTTGCAATGTTTACAAATTTCATAAACCTGTAGAACGTTTGCTAATTAACAGAATTTAATTAAATTTGCAACGTTTCTTATTTGCACTACAAACAACAAATTAGCAAAGTTTCAAAATTTTAGATCAACAATTGCAAAAGTTACAAAAAATGATTTTGCAATGTTTACAAATCTGTAGCGCGTTTGGTAATTAACAGAATTTTATGAAATTTGCAACGTTTCTTAGCTGCACTATAAACAACAAATTTGCAAAGTTTCAAATTTTTAGATCAACAATTGCCAAAGTTACTAAAATTGTTTTTGCAATGTTTACAAATTTGATAAAGCTATAGAACGTTTGCTAATTAACAGAATTTAATAAAATATGTAACGTTTCTTAGTTGCACTATACACAACAAATTAGCAAAGTTTCAATTTTTTAGATCAACAATTACCAAAGTTACCAAAATTGTTTTTGCAATGTTTACAAATTTAACAAATCTGTAGAAAGTTTGCTAATTTACAGAATTTAATGAAATTTGCAACGTTTCTTACTTGCACTATAAGCAACAAATTTGGAAAGTTTCACATTTTTAGATCAACAATTGCCAAAGTTACAAAAATTGTTTTTGCAAAGTTTACAAATCTGACAAATCTGTAGCACGTTTGCTAAAAAACAGAATCTAATGAATTTTGCAACATTTCTTCGTTGCGCTATAAACAACAAATTTGCAAAGTTTCAAATTTTTAGATCAACAATTGCCGAAGCTACAAAAATTGTTTTTGCAATGTTTACAAATTTGATAAATCTGTAGAACGTTTTCTAATTGACAAAATTTAATGAATTTTGCAACGTTTCTTAGTTGTACTATAAACAACATATTAGCAAAGTTTCAAATTTTTAGATCAACAATTGCCAAAGTTAATCTGTAGAGCCTTTGCTAATTAACAGAATTTAATGAAATTTGCAACGTTTCTTAGTTGCACTACAAACAACAAATTTGCAAAGTTTCAAATTTTTAGATCAACAATTGCCAAAGTTAGCAAAATTGATTTTGCAATGTTTACCAATTAGATAAATCTGTAGCGCTTTTGCCAATTAACAGAATTTAATTAAATTTGCAACGTTTCTTATTTGCACTACAAACAACAAATTAACAAAGTTTCAAAATTTTAGATCAACAATTGCAAAAGTTACAAAAAATGATTTTTCAATGTTTACAAATCTGTAGCGCGTTTGGTAATTAACAGATTTTAATGAAATTTGCAACGTTTCTTAGCTGCACTATAAACAACAAATTTGCAAAGTTTCAAATTTTTAGATCAACAATTGCCAAAGTTACAAACATTGTTTTTGCAATGTTTACAAATTTCATAAACCTGTAGAACGTTTGCTAATTAACAGAATTTAATTAAATTTGCAACGTTTCTTATTTGCACTACCAACAACAAATTAGCAAAGTTTCAAAATTTTAGATCAAAAATTGCAAAAGTTACAAAAAATGATTTTGCAATGTTTACAAATCTGTAGCGCGTTTGGTAATTAACAGATTTTAATGAAATTTGCAACGTTTCTTAGCTGCACTATAAACAACAAATTTAAAAAGTTTCAAATTTTTAGATCAACAATTGCCAAAGTTACAAACATTGTTTTTGCAATGTTTACAAATTTCATAAACCTGTACAACGTTTGCTAATTAACAGAATTTAACAAAATATGTAACGTTTCTTAGTTGCACTATAAACAACAAATTAGCAAGGTTTCAATTTTTTAGATCAGCTATTGCCAAAGTTACCAAAATTGTTTTTGCAAAGTTTACAAATTTGACAAATCTGTAGCACGTTTGCTAAAAAACAGAATTTAATGAATTTTGCAGCATTTCTTCGTTGCGCTATAAGCAACAAATTTGCAAAGTTTGAAATTTTTAGATTTACAATTGCCAAAGTTAGCAAAATCGATTTTGCAATGTTTACAAATTTGTTAAATCTATAGAACGTTTGCTAATTAACGGAATTTCATGAAATTTGCAACGTTTCATACTTGCACTATAAGCAACAAATTAGCAAAGTTTCAAATTTTTAGATCAACAATTGCCAAAGTTACAAAAATTTATTTTGCAAAGTTTACAAATTTGATAAATATGTAGAACGTTTGCTAATTAACTGAATTTAATGAAAGTTGCAACGTTTCTTAGTCGCAATATAGACAACAAATTGCCAAAATTTGTAGGTCAACAATTTCCAAGGTCAGCAAAATTATTTTTGCAATGTTTACAAATTTGATAAATTTAAAACCTGTAATAAATAAACCACACATAGAACGTGTGTTAATTAACAGAATTTAAAGAAATTTTCAACGTTTCTTATTTGCACTATAAACAACAAATTAGCAAAGTTTCAATTTTTTAGATCAACAATTGCCAGAGTTACCAAAATTGTTTTTGCAATGTTTACAAATTTGATAAATATGTAGAGCCTTTGCTAATTAACAGAATTTGATGAAATTTGACAAGTTTCTTAGTTACACTATAAACAACAAATTAGCAAAGTTTCATTTTTTTAGATCAACAATTGCCAAAGTTACAAAAATTGTTTTTACAATTTTTACAAATTTCACAAATATGTAGCTCGTTTGCTAATTAACAAAATTTAATAAAATCGGCAACGTTTCTTAGTTGCACTATAAACAACAAATTAGGAAGATTTCAAATTTTTAGATCAACAATTGCCAAAGTTACAAAAATTGATTTTGCAATGTTTACAAATTTGATAAATCTGTAGCGCGTTTGCTGGTTAACAAAATTTAATGAAATTTTCCAAGTTTCTTACTTGCACTATAAGCAACAAATTAGCAAAGTTTCAAATTTTTAGATCAACAATTGCCAAAGTTACAAAAATTGATTTTGCAATGTTTACAAATTTGATAAATCTGTAGAGCGTTTGCTGTTTGACAGAATTAAATGAATTTTGCGACGTTTCTTAGTTGTACTATAAACAACAACTTTGCAAAGTTTCAAATTTTTAGATCAACAATTGACAAAGTTACCAAAATTTATTTTGCAATGTTTACAAATTTGATAAATCTGTAGTGCATTTTCTAATTAACAGAATTTAATGAATTTTGCAAAGTTTCTTAGTCGCAATATAAACAACAAACTGCCAGTTTTAAATTTTTAGATCAACAATTGCCAAAGTTACCAAAATTGTTTTTGCAATGTTTACAAATTTGTTAAATCTGTAGGGCGTTTGCTAATTAACAGAATTTAATGAAATTTGCAACGTTTCTTATTTGCACTATAAACAACAAATTAGCAAAATTTTCAAATTTTTGGATCAACAATTGCCAAAGTTAGCAAAATTGTTTTTGCAATGTTTACAGATTTGATAAATCTGTAGGGCGTTTGCTAATTAACAGAATTTAATGAAATTTGCAAGGTTTCTTATTTGCACTATAAACAACAAATTAGCAAAGTTTCACATTTATAGATCAACAATTGCCAAAGTTAAAAAAATTCATTTTTTAACTTGCTTAGATCCAATAACGGTTATTTGTCAAGGTCATAAAACCCTCAAAGAAGGCTGACAAAAATAATTACATAGCCGTGCGCTATGGTAAACCCAACATCTGGTTACAGTTTTATTTCAAAGCCTAAGATTTATTGCGGGTTAAACCACGTGGTTGGTTCAAAGGTTTATACCTTTGTCTATATAATTTCGTTTAGTTTGAAATATATTTTAAAGACGTGCATTTCGGCTGAAGTATTAGCTTAGATTAGTTTATTGTAAGTCAGTGCTAGTTCTAAGTGTAGTTTAAGCCACGACTAGAGTGAGTCAGGTTAGTTTTAGTTGTAATTTAACTAAATTAGTTTAGGCGGACAAGACGAGACCGAAAGTCTGTGTGATTTTTCTATTCATTTCCTTTTGTTTTTCATGTTGTGTTATCCAGGCAAGCCATGGTGGATTTCGCAGTTTCTGGGTGTGATTTGGGGCAACCCGACGTTACAAATGGTAGGTTGGACCAACAAGCGCAGCTTAGGTTAGCTCAAATACCCCACAACAACCTCGTAGGTAAATCTGGGATAAGAGGCATGAAATATATAGGCAACCTAATGTACTTGAACAATCTAGACCACATATCGCGCTGCCGCGCGATATGTGGTTGATATTCTTCTAACCTTACCTAATCTAACCATCCATTTTGTACAAAACTGTAGCTACGGTGGCGTTTTTTACGCGCCACTGGAGGTTTTATGTCAATTTCCGTTAGTTTCAATTGTTGCACAGGGGGGCGCTGAACGGTTCATGCCTCATATCCCAGATTAACCCAAACGGTAAACAATAATGATACTTATATAAACATTTACATAACACACACCTGTATAATCAGTTATATAAGATCTATATAATCATTTATATAAGGTCTGTATAATCATTTATATAATGTCTGTATAATCATTTATATAAGGTCTATATAATCATTTATATAAAGTCTATATAATCATTTATATAAGGTCTGTATAATCATTTATATAAGGTTTTTATAATGATTTATTTGTAAATATATATGCAACCATGTAAACAGAGATGTTGTTGTGGTGTACGGTGTTGGGGTTAGATTAATTCAGGTTTGAATTGTTGTCAATGTGTGTAACTACCTAGATGTTGTTGATTGTGTTTTGTTTATTCCCGTACTATGTTTTGTTTTGTTTTGTTTGTGTTTCATTAAAGTAAGTTTTGTTGTCAAAACATTTGACATTATGCAACAAATGTCTAATTTATACGAACGCGTCATACGTTTGACATAACTTAACAACTGTCAAACCGTGACGTTAGGTAATATTTTGACATTTTGTCACAACTGTCAAACGATCTTATGTAATAATGTCAAAATTTGACTTTTTGTTACAAATGTCAACATAAGATCAAGGTTTGACATTTGTTACAGAAAGTCAAATTTTGACAATTATTATATAAGATTGTTTGACAGGTGTTACAAAATGTAAAAATATTCCGCAAGCTTTGACATTTGTTACATAAAATCAAAATTTGAAATTTATTACAAGGGGTGAAGGTTTGACATTTGTTATAGACAGTCAAATCTTGACATTTATTATATAAGATTGTTTGACAGTTGTTACAATATGTCAAAATATTCCGCAAGGTTTGACATTTCTAACATAAAATCAAAATTTGAAATTTATAACATAAGGTCAAGTTTTGACATTTGTTACAGAAATGTCAAATTTTGATTTTATGTAACAAATGTCAAACCTTGTAGAATATTTTGACATTTTGTAACAACTCTCAAACGGCCTTATATAATAAATGTCAAAATTTCACTTTCTGTAACAAATGTCAAAATTTGACCTTATGTTATAAATTTCAAATTTTGAGTTTTTGTAACAAATGCCAAACCTTGTGGAATATTTTGACATTTTGTTACAACTGTCAAGCGATCTTATATAATAAATGTCAAAATTTGACTTTCTGTAACAAATGTCAAACCTTGAGCTTATGTTATAAATTTCAAATTTTGATTTTATGTAAAAAATGTCAAACCTTGCGGAATATTTTGACATTTTGTAACAACTGTCAAACGGCCTTATATAATAAATGTCAAAATTTGACTTTCTATAACAAATGTCAAACCTTGACTTTTTGTAATAATTATCAAATTTTGATTTTATGTAAGAAATGTCAAACCTTGCGGAATATTTTGACATTTTGTAACAACTGTCAAGCGATCTTATATAATAAATGTCAAAATTTGACTTTCTGTAACAAGTATCAAACCTTGATCTTATGGTATAAATTTCAAATTTTGATTTTATCTAAGAACTGTCAAGCCTTGCGGAATATTTTGACATTTTGTAACAACTGTCAAAAGATCTTATACAATAAATGTCAAAATTTGACTTTCGATAACAAATGTCAAACCTTGACTTTTTGTAATAAATGTTAAATTTTGATTTTATGTAACAAATGTCAAACCTTGCAGAATATCTTGACATTTTGTAACAGCTGTCAAACGATCTTATATAATAAATGTCAAAATGCGACTTTCTATAACAAATGTCAAACCTTGATCTTATGTTATAAATTTCAAATTATGATTTTATGTAACAAATGTCAAACCTTGCGGAATATCTTATATAATCTTATATAATAAATGTCAAAATTTGACTTTCTGTAACAAATGTCAAACCTTGACCCTATGTTAAAAATGTCAAATTTTGATTTTATTTAACAAATGTCAAACCTTGTGCAATATTTTGCATTTTGTAACAACTGTCATACGACTTTATATAATAAATATCAAAACTTGACTCTGTTACAAATGTCAAACCTTGAGCTAATCTAATAAATGTCAAAATACACAAATGTCAAAGTTTGACGGATAAACACAAATCACATAGTTTGACAGGAAATCAGGTTTGACAGGTTTGAAAAATGTCAAAATTTGATGAATATACACAAATGTCAAAATTTGACGGATAAATACAAATGACATAGTATGACAGGTAATCAGGTTTGACAGGTTTGAAAAATGTCAAAATTTGATGAATATACACAAATGTCAAAGTTTGATGGATACATACAAATGACATAGTTTGACAAGTTTGAAAAATGTAAAAATTTGATAAATATACACAAATGTCAAAGTTTAACGGATAAATACAAATGACATAGTTTGACAGGTTTCAAAAATGTCAAAATTTGATGAATATACCAAATGTCAAAGTTTGACGAATAAACACAAATGACATAGTTTGACGGGTAATCAGGTTTGACAGGTTTGAAAAATGTCAAAGTTTGATGGATAAATACAAATGACATAGTTTGACAAGTTTGAAAAATGTCATCATTTGATGAAAATATACAAATGTCAACGTTTAACGGATAAATACAAATGACATAGTTTGACAGGTTTCGAAAATGTCAAAATTTGATGAATATAACAGATGTCAAACTTTGATGGATAAACACAAGTGACATAGTTTGACAAGTAATCAGGTTTGACAGGTTTGAAAAATGTCAAAATTTGATGAATACGGACAAATGTCAAAGTTTGGCGGATAAACACAAATTACATAGTTTGACAGACAATCAGGTTTGACAGGTATGAAAAATGTCAAAATTTGATGAATATACACAAATATCAAAGTTTGACGGATAAACACAAATGACATAGTTTGACAGGTAACCAGGTTTGACACTTTTGAAAAATGTCAAAATTTGATGAATATATAAATGCCAAGGTTTGATGGATAAACAAAAAAGACATAGTTTGACAGGTAATCAGGTTTGACAGGTTTGAAAAATGTCAAAATTTGATAAATATACACAAATGTCAAAGTTTGACGGATAAATACAAATGACATAGTTTGACAGGTAATCAGGTTTGAAAAATGTCAAAATTTGATGAACATACACAAATGTCAAAGTTTGACGGATAAACACAAATGACATAGTCTGACAGCTAATCAGGTTTGACAGGTTTGAAAAATGTCAAAATGTGATGAAAGCATAGAAATGTCAAAGTTTGACGGTTAAATACAAATGACATAGTTTGACAGGTAGTCAAATGTCAAAATTGAATAGATAAACAAAAATATCAAAATTTAATAGATAAGCACAAATGTCAAAATTTTGTCAAATGTCAAAATTTTGACAAATGGCAAAATTTTGACAAAATGTAAAAATAATTTTGATTGAAAGTTTAGTTTTTTAAATATGTGAATGTTTGATATTTGTAGAGGATTCATCTGAGGATGAGGGCCCACTGAAATGCCTCGACTGTGACGTGTCATTCAAGGCGAAGCACTACCTGCACAAGCACCTGCTGCACCACGTGCGACAGCCGACGATCGCGGTCAGCCGCGTCGCTCTGGCGCCGATCAAAATCACGCTGAAGAGCCGCAGCAACAACAGCTTCGAGATCGTCACGTCCCCGAAGATTGAGGACACGGAGGACCCGGCCGTCGTCGCGGCCGACGACGTCCTGGAGGAGGAGCCGGAGGAGGAGGCCGTCGTCGCCTTCTCGCCCAACTACGTCCACGAGGACAACCCCCTCGAAGACGATGCCGTCCCCGTCGAGGAGATACCCCGCGTCGAGGAGGTCGACGTCGACAAGCCCCAGCACGACTACGCCGGCATCCCCGGCGCCGAACCCACACCGCCCCCAGAACCCTCCCCCGACTACCCCAAGATACGCATCAAAACCGGACTCCTCAAGGAACCTCTCACCATCACTGAAATCACCGACGATAATCCCAATGGCGAATACAATCAAACAGGTAAAAACAAAATAACTGTCAAATTTGACAGCAACTGTCAAATATGACATCTTAGACCAAATAATTGACAAATTACACAACTGACTTCTTCCTACCACCTCCAAATATGACAGCTTTCGAAAAGTGTCAAATTTGACATCTTCGAACAACCTCCAAATATGACATCTTCCAAGAACTGTAAAATTTGACTTCTTTCTACCACCTCCAAATATGACATCTTTCAAGAACTGTCAAATTTGACTTCTTCCTACCACCTCCAAATATGATATCTTTCAAGAAATGTCAAATTTGACTTCTTCCTATCACCTCCAAATATGACATCTTTCAAGAACTGTCAAATTTGACTTCTTTCTATCACCTCCAAATATGACATCTTTCAAGAACTGTCAAATTTGACTTCTTCCTACCACCTCTAAATATGACATCTTTCGTCAGATTTGACATCTTTGAGCAACCTTCAAATATGACATCTTTCAAGAACTGTCAAATTTGACTTCTTCCTACCACCTCCAAATATTACATATTTCAAGAACTATCAAATTTGACATCTTTCTAGTACCTCCAAATATGACATCTTTGGAGAACTGTCAAATTTGACTTCTTCCTACCACCTCCAAATATGTCATCTTCCAAGAACTGTCAAATTTGACTTCTTCCTAGCACCTCTAAATATGACATCTTTCGTCAAATTTGACATTTTCGAGCAACCTCCAAATATGACATCTTTCAAGAACTGTCAAATTTGACTTCTTTCTACCACCTCCAATTATGACATCTTTCAAGAACTGTCAAATTTGACTTCTTCCTACCACCTCCAAATATTACATATTTCAAGAACTATCAAATTTGACATCTTTCTAGTACCTCCGAATATGACATCTTTGGAGAACTGTCAAATTTGACTTCTTCCTACCACCTCTAAATATGGCATCTTCCAAGAACTGTCAAATTTGACTTCTTCCTACTTCCTCCAAATATGAAATCTTCCATGAACTATCAAATTTGACATCCTCCAACAATCTCCAAATATGACATCTTCCAAGAGCTGTCAACTTTGACATCTTCCAGCAACCGTCCAAACATCAAATTTGATAGTTCTTGGAAGATGTCATATTTGTAGGTTGTTGGAAGATGTCAAATATGACATCTTCCAAGGACTATTAAATTTGACATCTTCCAACAACATCTCTCACATTTCATATTAAGACCAATTGTCAAATTTATGACATTTCTCTTATATTTTATAGCAAAAACAACATTGGAAAATTCATGACATTTCTGTCATATTTCATAGTTAGACGAATTATCAATTTTATGACATTTCTGTCATATTTCATAATTAGATCAATTGTCAATTTTATGGTTTTCGTGTCATATTTCATAGTAAGACCAATTGTCAATTTTATGACATTTCTGTCATATTTCATATTAAGACGAATTGTCAAATTTATGACATTTCTCTCATATTTCATAGCAAAACCAATTGTCAAATTAATGACATTTCTGTCATATTTCATAGTAGACTAATTGTCAAATTTGTGACATTTCTGTCATTTTCCACAATAAGATTAGTTGTCAAATTTATGACATTTCTTGTTGAATTAGTCCATCAAGTTGATTGTCAAACTGTTAGATTTGTCTGTCAAGTTTGACAATAAGACAGTAGTAAAATTTATGACATTTCGCTGTTGAATTAATCTGTCAAATTTGATAGCAACTTGTTTGCCAAACTTTTAAATTTGTCTGTCAAGTTTGACAGTAAGCCAATTGTCAAATATATGATATTTCTCTGTTGAATTATAACAGTCAAATTTGACATATTGGAACAACCTCCAAATATGACATCTTCAAAGGACAATCAAATTTGACATCTTCCAACAACTTCCAAATATGACATCTTCCAAGAACTATCAAATTTGACATCTTCCAAGAACTGTCAAATTTGACATCTTCCAACAACCTCCAAATATGACATATTTCAAGAACTATCAAATTTGACATCTTTCTACAACCCCCAAATATGACTTCTTTCAAGAACTGTCAAATTTGACATCTTCCAACAACCTCCAAAAATGATATCTTCCAAGAACTATCAATTTTGACATCTTCCAACAACTTCCAAATATGACATCTTCCAAGAACTATCAAATTTGACATCCTCCAACAACCCCCAAATATGACATCTTCCAAGAACTATCAAATCTGACATCAAACAACCGTCCAAACATCAAATTTGTTAGTTCTAGGAAGATGTCATATTTGAAGGTTGTTGGAAGATGTCAAATATGACATCTTCCAAGAACTGTCAAATTTGATATCTTCCAACAACCTCCAAAACTGACATCTTCCAAGAACTATCAAGTTTGACATCTTCCAACAACCTCCAAAAATGACACTTTACTAGAACTGTCAAATTTGACATTTTCTAAAAACTGTCAAATTTTAATGTAATTTTTTGTGTAGAGTATCCGAGTCATGACAATTACGGGACGTGGGCGACGCCGTCGTTGGAGGACCCGCTGCGGCTGACGGACGCGTCGCCGGGGGGCGAGAACGACAGCAGCATCCTGTCGAACCTCTTCAGCAACAACAACGACCGCGCCAAGGACCTCGGCTTCACGACCAGCGACACCGACTTCATCAGCCTCGACTCCACCCGCACCAGCACCAGCAACGCCCTCCAAGTGTACAATTCGTCGCCGAGCGGCGGCGCCATGGTCTCGTCCAACAACCCGCTCGACACGCTGTCCAACCTCCCGATGCAACAGCTGGCCCAGCAGGTCTCGCGGCTTCAGCCCAACGGCAGCACCGGCATGCACCAGCAGAACGTGCTCATCAACATCCAGCAGTTCCCGCAGGCGCCGCCCCCGCAAACGCACGGCTACCAACCTCACATGTACCCGCCCCATCCTGCACAACCACCGATGTACCATCAATCTCCTTATCAATACCAGTAAGTTCATCCACCAAAAGTGTCTATTCGTGTTAATTGTAATTTTTACAGGCCGCCAAATCCGATATATTACCCCCAAGCGCCGCCTGCTTACCACATGCCGCCACCCCCTCGGCCCCAAATGTCGCAACAGATGCCTCCGCCTAGTCAGCAGCTGTCGCAACAGCAACAACAGCAGCAGCAACAGCAGCTGTCGAATCAGCAAGCGCAGTACAGGCAGCAAGGACCGCCCCGCCAGCAACAGCCGATGACGGCGCCGCGGCAACCCCTCCAGCGAGGGCAGATGCCGCCGCGGGGGGGCATGCAGTTGGGCCCGCGCGGCTTCAGCGCGCGCGGGCAGCAGATGGCGCCGCGGCAGCGCGCCCCCATGATGCGCGGCCGCGGCAACATGGGCATCCGCGGCGTCCGTCCCCGCATGCCCATGCAGAACGGACACGCTCAGCAGCCCAACGGCCCGCGCATGATCAAGCGCAACTCACAAGAGGCCATGCAGGCCGCCATGGCTGCCAAACGGAAGAAAATGGACGTCCTAGTCCCGGATAAGAACGACGACGGCGACTGTCAAGTCATCGCCGTTCAGCCCAAAAACACAGGCCTACCACAAATACAAAGTATACAGGTCAGTCAAAATAACAACTGTCAATATGACAGGTAGCTGTCTAATTGTTAGGTTAGGTTTTGACAAAATATCTCGAAATTAATAAATAACTATCAAAATTGACAATTGTATTGACAATGATTTGTCAATTTTGACAGTTATTTATCAATTACGAGATATTTTGTCATTTTAATAGTAAACCGTAAAAAGGTCTATTGAGACCTTTTTAGGGTAGTTAAGCGCATGCGCATCCACCAAGTTTTACAGGCGGGAAAATTAAAGTTTCGGGCACATATTTATTTATGCTTCAAAAAGTTCGGGCACATTTTGACGTATAACATGGCGGAAATTGAAATATGAAAAGGGCTTTTTGTCAAACAATTGTCCAACCTTAAATATAAAGTCGTACAAGTCGGTTAAAATGTCAAATGTCGCAAATGACACAAATTTAAAAAATGGTTAAACTGTCAAAATGAAGAGTAGTGAAAATGTTAGGTAGGCATAATCTCGAAATTACTAGGTAACTGTCAAAATTGACAATGAAATGTCAATTTGACAAGCAAATGTCAAATCACAAATTTCAAAAATAGTCAAACTGTCAAAATGAGTAGTTGTCAAAATATTAGGTAACCATAGTCTTGAAATTGCTAAGTAACTGTCAAAATTGACAATGAACTGTCAATTTGACAAGCAAATGTCAAGTTACAAATTTCAAAAATAGTCAAACAGTCAAAATGAGGAGTAGTTGTCAAAATTTTAGGTAACCATAATTTTGAAATTGCTAAGTAACTGTCAAAATTGACAATGAAATGTCAATTTGACAAGAAAATATCAAGTTACAAATTTAAAAAATAGTCAAACTGTCAAAATGAGGAGTAGTTGTCAAAATATTAGGTAACCATAATCTTGAAAGTGCTAAGTAACTGTCAAAATTGAAAATGAAATGTCAATTTGACAAGCAAATGTCAGGTTACAAATTTCAAAAATATTTAAATTGTCAAGATAAGGAGTAGTTGTCAAAATTTTAGGTAACCATAATCTCGAAATTGCTAAGTTACTGTCAAAATTGACAATGAAATGTCAATTTGACAAGCAGATGTCAAGTCACAAATTTCAAAAATAGTCAAACAGTCAAAATGAGGTGTAGTTGTCAAAATATTAGGAAACCATAATCTCGAAATTGCTAAGTTACTGTCAAAATTGACAATGAAATGTCAATTTGACAAGCAAATGTCAAGTCACAAATTTTAAAAATAGTCAAAATGAGGAGTGTTTGTCAAAAAATTAGGTAACCATAATCTTGTAATTGCTAAGTAACTGTCAAAATTGAAAATGAAATGTCAATTTGACAAGCAAATGTCAAGTTATAAATTTCGAAAATAGTCAAATTGTCAAAATGAGGAGTAGTTGTCAAAATTTTAGGTAACCATAATCTCGAAATTGCTAAGTTACTGTCAAAATTGACAATGAAATGTCAATTTGACAAGCAGATGTCAAGTCACAAATTTCAAAAATAGTCAAACAGTCAAAATGAGGTGTAGTTGTCAAAATATTAGGTAACCATAATCTCGAAATTGCTAAGTTACTGTCAAAATTGACAATGAAATGTCAATTTGACAAGCAAATGTCAAGTCACAAATTTTAAAAATAGTCAAACTGTCAAAATGAGGAGTAGTTGTCAAAATATTAGCTAACCATAATCTTGAAATTCCTAAGTAACTGTCAAAATTGTCAATGAAATGTCAATTTGACAAGCAAATGTCAAGTCACAAATTTTAAAAATAGTCAAAATGACGAGTGTTTGTCAAAAAATTAGGTAACCATAATCTTGAAATTGCTAAGTAACTGTCAAAATTGAAAATGAAATGACAATTTGACAAGCAAATGTCAAGTTACAAATTTCAAAAATAGTCAAATTGTCAAAATGAGGAGTAGTTGTCAAAATATTAAGTAACCATAATCTTAAAATTGCTAAGTAACTGTCAACATTGACAATGAAATGTCAATTTGACAAGCAAATGTCAAGTCACAAATTTTAAAAATAGTCAAAATGAGGAGTGTTTGTCAAAAAATTAGGTAACCATAATCTTGAAATTGCTAAGTAACTGTCAAAATTGAAAATGAAATGACAATTTGACAAGCAAATGTCAAGTTACAAATTTCAAAAATAGTCAAATTGTCAAAATGAGGAGTAGTTGTCAAAATATTAAGTAACCATAATCTTAAAATTGCTAAGTAACTGTCAACATTGACAATGAAATGTCAATTTGACAAGCAAATGTCAAGTCACAAATTTTAAAAATAGTCAAAATGAGGAGTGTTTGTCAAAAAATTAGGTAACCATAATCTTGAAATTGCTAAGTAACTGTCAAAATTGAAAATGAAATGTCAATTTGACAAGCAAATGTCAAGTTACAAATTTCAAAAATAGTCAAATTGTCAAAATGAGGAGTAGTTGTCAAAATATTAAGTAACCATAATCTTAAAATTGCTAAGTAACTGTCAACATTGACAATGAAATGTCAATTTGACAAGCAAATGTCAAACAAATGTCATTTTTTTAGGGAAATTGTCCGGAGCCGGCGGATAACAGTATAATGCATCTGTCGGACTCGATAACGTTGTCGGTGAGGAATCCGCCGCCGAAGCCGCCGAGCCCGAAGAAGTCGGACGCGAAGGACGTGGCGAACATCTTGGCGACGCGTGGCATCACGGTGACGGCGACGCCCAAAGCCAAGGAGCTGCAGAAGGCACAGGGCGGCGAGGGCGGCGTCGCCGGCGCCACCCCCGTCGCCATCAACCTCAACAGCTCCGTCTGCATCATTCCCACAAACAAAAACAAGGTAAGAATGACGATGTCAAATTTGTTTGACATTTCTTTGTTGAAGGTTTTTGATTCAAATTTTTGAGTCAAATTTTTGTCATATTTCAAGATCAATTGTCAAATTTATAACGTTTGTGTCATATTTCATAGCAAGACCAATAGTCAAATTTATGACGGTTGTGTTTTATTTCATAGTAAGACCAATTGTCAAATTTATGACGTGCGTGTCATATTTCGTTGATATGACATTTCTCTGTTCAATTATTATGTTGAGTTTGATAGTAGGATGATTGTCAAACTGCTAAATTTGTATGTCAAGTTTGACAGTAAGGTAACAGTCAAATTTATGACATTTCTCTGTCGAATAAGTCTGTCAATTTGATAGCAAAATGATTGTCAAACTTTTAAATTTGTCAAATTTTTGTCATATTTCAAGATCTATTGTCAAATTTATGACGATTGTGTCATATTTCATAGTAAGTCCATTTGTCAAATTTATGACGCTTGTGTCATATTTCATAGTAAGTCTATTTGTCAAATTCATGACGCTTGTCTCATATTTCATAGTAAGTCCATTTGTCAAATTTATGACGCTTGTGTCATATTTCATAATTAGATCAATTGTCAATTTTATGACGTTCGTGTCATATTTCATAGCAAGACCAATTATCAAATTTATGACATTTTTGTCATATTTCATATTAAGACGAATTGTCAAATTTATGACATTTCTCTCATATTTCATAACAAAACCAATTGTCAAATTAATGACATTTCTGTCATATTTCATAGTAGACCAATTGTCAAATTTGTGACATTTCTGTCATTTTCCACAGTAAGATTAATTGTCAAATTTATGACATTTCTTGTTCCGTTAGTCCATCAAGTTGATTGTCAAATTGTTAGATTTGTCTGTCATGTTTGACAGTAAGGCAATTGTCAAATATATGACATTTCTCTGTTGAATTATCATGTCAAGTTTA
This sequence comes from Phosphuga atrata, assembly GCA_944588485.1. Taxonomy (NCBI): domain Eukaryota; kingdom Metazoa; phylum Arthropoda; class Insecta; order Coleoptera; family Silphidae; genus Phosphuga; species Phosphuga atrata. The sequence continues at coordinate 30,169,764 of OX155906.1, forward strand.
ATAGCAAATTGATTGTCAAACTTTTAAATTTGTCTATTAAGTTTGACAGTAAGACAACAGTCAAATATATGACATTTCTCTGTTGAATTAGTCTGTAAAATTTGATAGCAAATTGATTGTCAAACTTTTAAATTTGTCGGTCAAGTTTGACAGTAAGGCAATTGTCAAATATATCACATTTCTCTGTTGAATTAGCATGTCGAGTTTGATAGGTTGATGATTGTCAAACTGTTAAATTTGACTGTCAAGTTTGACAGTAAGGTAACAGTCAAATTTATGACACTTCTTTGATGAATTAATCCGTCAAATTTAATAGCAAATTTATTGTCAAACTTTTAAATTCGTGTGTCAAGTTTGACAGTAAGGCAATATTCAAATATACTGACTAATAGTCAAATTCTCTGTTGAATTATCATGTCGAGTTTGATAGATTGCTGATTGTCAAACTGTTGTCTGTCAAGTTTGACAGTAAGGACAGTAGCAAATAGATTGTCAGAGTTTTAAATTTGTCTGTCAAGTTTGACAGTAAGGCAAAAGTCAAATATATGACATTTCTATGTTGAATTATTATGTCGAGATTGATAAGTTGATGATTGTCAAACTGTTAAATTCGTATGTCAAGTTTGACAGTAAGTTAACAGCCAAATTTATGGCATTTCTTTGATGAATTAGTCTATTAAATTTGATAGCAAGTTGATTGTCAAACTTTTAAATTTGTGTGTCAAGTTTGACAGTAAGGCAATAGTCAAATATTCTGACTAATTAATAGTCAAATTCTCTCTTGAATTATCATGTCGAGTTTGATAGATTGATGATTGTCAAACTGTTTTTGTCTGTCAAGTTTGACAGTAAGGACAGTAGCAAATTGATTGTCAAACTTTTAAATTTGTGTGTCAAGTTTGACAGTAAGACAATTGTTAAATGTATGACATTTCTCTGTTGTATTATTCTGTCGAGTTTGATAGGTTGATGATTGTCAAACTGTTAAATTTGTCTGTCAAGTTTGACAGTAAAGTAACAGTCAAATTTATGACATTTCTCTGATGAATTAATCCGTCAAATTTAATTGCAAATTGATTGTCAAACTTTTAAATTTGTCTGTCAAATTTGACTGTAAGGCAATAATCAAATATATGACATTTCTGTGTTGAATTATTATGTCGGGTTTGATAGGTTGATGATTGTCAAACTGTTTTCGTCTGTCAAGTTTGACAGTAAGGCACTAGTCAAATTTATGACATTTCTCGGTTGGATTAGTCTGTCAAATTTGATAGCAAATTGATTGTCAAACTGTTAAATTTGTATGTCAAGTCTCACAGCAAAGCATAGTCAAATTTATGACATTTCTCCGTAGAATTAGACTGTCGAGTTTGATAGCAGGGTGATAGTCAAACTGTTAATTTTGTCTGTCAAATTTGACAGTAAGGTAATAGTCAAATTTATGACTTTTTTCTGTCGAGTTTGATAGCAAGTTGATTGTCAAACTGCTAAATTTGTATGTCAAGTTTTACACATAAAGCATAGTCAAATTTATGACATTTCTCTGTTGAATTAGACTGCCGAGTTTGATAGCACGATGAGAGTCAAACTGTTAATTTTGTCTGTCAAATATGACAATAAGGTAATAGTCAAATTTATGACATTTCTCTGTCGAGTTTGATAGCAAGTTGATTGTCAAACTGTTAAATTTGTATGTTAAGTTTGACAATAAAGCATAGTCAAATTTATGACATTTCTCTGTTGAAATGGTCTGTCGAGTTTGATATCAGGATGATAGCCAAACTGTTAATTTTGTCTGTCAAATTTGACAATAGGGTAATAGTCAAATTTATGACATTTCCCTGTCGAGTTTGATAGCAAGTTGATTGTCAAACCGTTAAATTTGTATGTCAAGTTTGACAATAAAGCATAGTCAAATTTATGATATTTCTCTGTTGAATTAGCCTGTCGAGTTTAATAGCAGGTTGATAGTCAAACTGTTAATTTTGTCTGTCAAATTTGACAGTAAGGCAATAGTCAAATTTATGACATTTTTCTGTCGAGTTTAATAGCAAGTTGATTGTCAAACTTCTATAATGGTAATAGTCAAATGACAGTAAGGTAATAGTCAAATGACAGTAAGGTAATAGTCAAATGACAGTAAGGTAATAGTCAAATGACAGTAAGGTAATAGTCAAATTTATGACATTTTTCTGTCGAGTTTGATAGCAAATTGATTGTCAAACTTTTAAATTTGTCTATCAAGGTAATAGTCAAATGTCAGTAAGGTAATATTCAAATGACAGAAAGGTAATAGTCAAATTTATGACATTTTTCTGTCGAGTTTAATAGCAAGTTGATTGTCAAACTTCTATCATGGTAATAGTCAAATGACAGTAAGGTAATAGTCAAATGACAGTAACGTAATAGTCAAATTTATGACATTTTTCTGTCGAGTTTAATAGCAAGTTGATTGTCAAACTTGATCATGGTAATAGTCAAATGACAGTAAGGTAGAAGTCAAATTTATGACATTTTTTTGTTGAATTTGATTGTCAAATTTGACAATTAATGAATTGTATTGAATGTTTAGGGTGATAAAATGACAACGGTGGATTTAACGGATGAGAGCGAGGGTCCGCCGGCGTTGCCGAAGCCGCCGCCGCAGCAGCAGCAGCAGCAGGCGAAGCAGCAGGCGGCGACGAGCAAGGTGCTGCCGTTCCAGTGCGACCTCTGTCCGGCCAAGTACCCGAACCTGCTCAGCCTGAACAAGCACCGGCAGTCGTTCCACAAGACGGGCGCCACCTGCGACTACGGCATCCCGCTGATCGACCTGCGGGCCCCCGGCGTCATGCAGCGGCTCGCCACGCTCGGCATCCACAACTACATCCCGCTGCCCGGCGCCAACAGCGAGAGCACCTTCGCGTTGCCCATCATCAACTCCAGCTCCACCAAGAACGGCAACCTCAACGCCATCGGCGCCACCTCCGTACTCACCCTCGGCCCCATCAAAATGTTCCCACGACCACAACAAAACAACGTCAAATAGACATAGTCTTCACTGTCAAAGTGAGTCAGAAACAGGTAACTGTCAAAAGTTATGATTGTCAAAAGTTATGATTGTCAAAAGTAAAAACTGTCAAATGTGGAAACTGTCAAAACTGAAGATTTGTCAAAAGTGGAAACTGTCAAAAGTGAAGATTGTCAAAAGTAGAAACTGTCAAAAGTGAAGATTTGTTAAAAGTGGAAACTGTCAAAAGTGAAGATTGTCAAAAGTGGAAACTGTCAAAAGTGAAGATTGTCAAAAGTGGAAATTGTCAAAATCATAAATTGTCAGAATGACGGAAATATCGCGAGAATAAGTAAGATTTGTTTTGTTATATATTTGTTTAATTGACATAAATGATGTAATCGTGTTGAGAATTGACAATGAAAGAAAATGACATTTGATTGCCAAAAAAGTTGTAAGTTTTTGCAATTTTTTATTGACAGCTGTCAAAATTTGTGACGTTTTTATTCTCCGCTGTCAAAATTTGTGACATTTTTTATTGTCCACTGTTAAAATTTGTGACATTTTTTATTGTCAACTCAAAATTTGTGACATTTTTTATTGACAACTGTCAAAATACGTGACATTTTCGGTTAACTGTCAAAATTTGTTACATTTTTTATTGTCAACTGTCAAAATTTCTGACATTTCTTATTTACAGCTGTTAAAATTTGTGACATTTATTATCGTCAAGCTTCAAATTTGGTGTCATTTTTTATTGGCAGCTGTCAAAATTTGACATTTTTAGTCAACTCGCAAAATTTGTTACATTTTCTATTGTCAACTGTCAAAATTTGTGACATTTTTTATTGACAGTTGTCAAAATTTGTGACATTTGTTATTGTCAACTGTCAAAATTTGCGTCATTTTTATTGCCAGCTGTCAAAATTTGACATTTTTAGTCAACTGTCAAAATTTGTTACATTTTTATTGTCAACTGTCAAAATTTGTGACATTTTTTATTGACACTTGTCAAAATTTGTGACATTTTTTATTGTCAACTGTCAAAATATGTCTCATTTTTTATTGGCAGCTGTCAAAATTTAACATTTTTGGTCAACTGACAAAATTTTTTACATTTTTTTATTGCCAACTGCCAAAATTTGTGACATTTTTTATTGACAGCTGTCAGAATTTGTGACATTTATTATTGTCAACTGTAAAAATTTGTGAGACTTTTTATTGACAGCTGTCAAAATTTGTGACATTTATTATTGTTAACTGTCAAAATTTGAATTATTTTTTATTGGCAGCTGTCAAAATTTGACTTTTTTTTGCGATTTATCAAATTTTTTTATGGAAAGATTTGTGTCGTTTATTTTTTCATTGACAGTTGTCAAAATTGGGGAGATGTTTCATGGACAGATTCGTGAAGTTTTTTTCTGTTGGTTGACACTTGTCAAAATTTGTGACATTTATTGTCAACTGTAAAAATTTGTGACATTTTTTATAGAAAGCTGTCAAGATTTGTGACATTTTGATAGTATCCAGTGTTGTTGTTGCGTTGACAGGTGTCATTTTGTGACGTTTATTTTGAAATTGTTCTATTTTTTGAGAAAAATCTAGAGAGAGACTGATGTAAATATTTCTGTAATTTAAAGGATTTCAATTTTAAGTTATTTAACGAAAAAACGTGCAATTTTGAGTTTTTTTTTTAAGGAAAATTTTTTTTTTTGTTAAGAAAAATTTTCAAAAAAGTTTTCTTTGTAAATATATCAAACCTAGAGAGAGACTATATATATATAACTAGTATATACGGAAAGATCCAACTATGTTAAAAAAAAAAACAGCAACAATACAGTTTTATGTATTTTTGTACAAATTGTGTGAAACATTTTTTTTGAAAGAAAGAGAAAAAAACTATGTGATATACGCTTAAAACGAAGAAGAAGACGCAATCTCTTTGTTTCCTATTTCAACAAAACACTTCTCGATTAATAAAAACTACTAAAATTATTTTAATCACATTTTACCCACCCCTGGTCCAAACATCCAAAGGCACCAGATATCTCAATCTCATAACAAACCAAAATGTCGCTAAATTCCACCTTGTCATTATACAACCCAACATACAAATCACTCATATTATTATATATCTCCATGAGCCATGCAACTCAACATACAATTCACAAATATTATTTATCGCCATGAGCAATGCAACCCAACATACTCTTACTAGACAGACAAGACTAGACGGACAAGACTAGACAGACAAGACTACACAGACAAGACTAGACAGACAAGACTAGACAGACAAGACTAGACAGACAAGACTAGACAGACAAGACTAGACAGACAAGACTAGACAGACAAGACTAGACAGACAAGACTAGACAGACAAGACTAGACAGACAAGACTAGACAGACAAGACTAGACAGACAAGACTAGACAGACAAGACTAGACAGACAAGACTAGACAGACAAGACTAGACAGACAAGACTAGACAGACAAGACTAGACAGACAAGACTAGACAGACAAGACTAGACATACAAGACTAGACAGACAAGACTAGACAGACAAGACTAGACAGACAAGACTAGACAGACAAGACTAGACAGACAAGACTAGACAGACAAGACCAGACAGACAAGACCAGACAGACAAGACCAGACAGACAAGACCAGACAGACAAGACCAGACAGACAAGACCAGACAGACAAGACCAGACAGACAAGACCAGACAGACAAGACCAGACAGACAAGACTAGACCGACAAGACTAGACAGACAAGACTAGACAGACAAGACTAGACAGACAAGACTAGACAGACAAGACTAGACAGACAAGACTAGACAGACAAGACTAGACAGACAAGACTAGACAGACAAGACTAGACAGACAAGACTAGACAGACAAGACTAGACAGACAAGACTAGACAGACAAGACTAGACAGACAAGACTAGACAGACAAGACTAGACAGACAAGACTAGACAGACAAGACTAGACAGACAAGACTAGACAGACAAGACTAGACAGACAAGACTAGACAGACAAGACTAGACAGACAAGACTAGACAGACAAGACTAGGCAGACAAGACTAGACAGACAAGCCTGTGATGTAATCACATCTGTGAAAAAGCGGAAGTCGAAAACCGGAAACGGAATTCGATATTGGATGGTCGAGACCGGAAATGGAAGTCGGAACCAAAACTCACACTCAGCGTGGGGTTACATAGACCTCACATGTGGGACTACGTAGACTTCACACCCAGCGCGAGGTTCCATAGACCTCGCACGTGGTGCTACATAGACCTCACACTCTCATCTGTGAAAAAGCGGAAGTGGGAAACAGGAAACGGAAGTCAAGACTGGAGGTCGAGACCGGAAACGGAATTCGAAATCAGAACTCACACCCAGCGTGGGGTTACATAGACCTCACATCCAGCGCGGGGTTATATAGACCCCGCACGTGGGGCTACATAGACCTCACACTCTCATCTGTGAAAAAACGGATGTGGGAAACGGAAGTTGAAACTGGAGGTCGAGACCGGACACGGAAGTCGAAATCAGAACTCACACCCAGCGTGGGGTAACATAGACCTCACATCCAGCGCGGGATTACATAGACCCCGCACGTGGGGCTATATAGACCTCACACTCTCATCTGTGAGAAAACGGAAGTGGGAAACCGGAAACGGAAGACGAAACTGGAAGTTGAGACCGGAAACGGAAGTTGAAACCAGAACTCACACTCAGCGTGGGGTTACATAAACCTCACATGTCCTGGGGTTACGTAGACGTCACAAAATTCGTCTCGGCCGAACTAAAATCTTTACTCAAACAGGTGACACAAACAACCCTCAAACTCATGTCATTTTAATATCTTTTGACATCTCTTGTCAGTTTTTGACATCTTGTGTCATTTTTTGACATATGTCTTGTCATTTTTTGACATCTTTTCTAATTTTTCGACATCTCGTGGCATTTTTTGACACCTCTTGTCATTTTTTGATTTCTTTTGTTATTTTTTGACATCTCTTGTCATTTTTTGATATCTTTTGTCATTTTTAGACATCTCTAGTCATTTTTTGACATCTCTTGTCATTTGTTTGATATCTCTTGTCAATTCTTGACATCTTTTGTCATTTTTTGACATCTCTTGTCATTTGTTGACATCTCTTGTAATTTTTTGACATCTCTTGTCATTTTTTGACATCTCTTGTCATTTTTTGACATCTCTTGTCATTTTTTGACATCTCTTCTTCATTTTTTGACATATCTTGTCATTTTTTGACATCTCTTTTCACTTTGACATCCCTGTCATCTTGATCAGTTTGACATCTGCTATCATATTGATATCACCTATCATTTTGACATCTCATGTCTTTTTTGACATCTCCTGTTATTATAACAACTCCAATCATTTTGACATTTGCTATCATATTGATGTCTCCTATCATTTTGACATCTCCTGTCATTTTTGACATCCCCTGTCATTATAACATCTCCTATCATTTTGACATTTGCTATCATATTGATATCTCCTATCATTTTGATATCTCCTGTCATTTTTGACATCTCCTGTCATTTTTGACATCTCCTGTTATTATAACATCTTCTATCATTTTGACATATGTTATCATATTGATGTCTCCTATCATTTTGACATCTCCTGTCATTTTTGACATCCCCTGTCATTATAACATCTCCTATCATTTTGACATCTCTTCTCATTTGTACATCTGCTGCCATTTAGACCCCTCGTGTCAGTTTTAGACATCTCATATCATTTTGACATCTCCCGTCATTTTTGACATCTCCTGGTATTATAACATCTCCTATCATTTTGACATCTCTAGTCATTTGTACATCTCTTGCCATTTAGACATCTCGTGTCACTTTTAACCATCTCATATCATTTTGACATCTTCGGTCATTTTTGACATCCCCTGTCATTATAACATCTCCTATCATTCTGACATTTCTTGTCATTTGTACATCTTCTGCCATTTAGACACCTCGTGTGATTTTTAGAGTTCTCATATTATTTTGACATTTCCTGTCATTTTTGACATCCCTCTGTCATTATAACATCTTCTACCATTTTGACATCTCTTGTCATTTGTACATCTCCTGCCATTTAGACACCTCGTGTCATTTTTAGACATCCCATATTATTTTGACATCTCCTGTTATTTTTGACATCCCCTGTCATTATAACATCTCCTATCATTTTGACATCTCTTGTGTGTTGTACATCTCCTGCCATTACACACCTCATGTCAGTTTTAGAAATATCATATCATTTTGACATCTCGTGTCATTTTTGACATCTCCTGTTATTATAACATCTCCTATCATTTTGACATCCCTTGTCATTTGTACATCTTCTGCCATTTAGACACTTCGTGTCATTTTTAGACATCTCATATCCTTTTTACATCTCCTATCATTTTTGACATCTTCTGTCATTATAACATCTCGTATCATTTTGACATCTCTTGTCTTTTGTACATCTCCTGCCATTTAGACACCTCGTGTCAGTTTCAGACATCTCATATCATTTTGACACCTCCTGTCAGTTTTGACATCCCCTGTCATTATAACATCTCTTATCATTTTTGACATCTCCTGTTATTATAACATCTCCTATAATTTTGACATCTCTTGTCTTTTGTACATCTGGCATTTAGACACCTCGTGTCATTTTTAGACATCTCATAACATTTTGACATCTCCTGTCATTTTTGATATCTCCTGATATTATAACATCTCCTATTATATTGACATCTCTTGTCATTTGTACATCTCCTGCCATTTAGACACCTCGTGTCAGTTTTAGACATCTCATATCATTTTGAAATCTCCTGTCATTTTTGACATCCCCTGTCATAATAACATCTATAATTTTGACATCTCTAGTCATTTGTACATCTTTTGCCATTTAGACACCTCGTGTCAGATTTAGACATCTCATATCATTTTGACATCTTCTGTCATTTTTGACATCCCCTATCATTATTACATATCCTATCATTTTGACATCTCTAGTCATTTGTACATCTCTAGCCATTTAGACACCTCGTTTCAGTTTTAGACATCTCATATCATTTTGACATCTCCTGTCATTTTTGACATCCCTTGTAAATATAACATCTATCATTTTGACATCTCTTGTCATTTTTGACATCCCCTGTCATTATAACATCTCCTATAATTTTGACATCTCTTGTCATTTGTACATCTCCTGTCATTTTAAGACCTCTTGTCATTTTTAGACATCTCATGTCAATTCGAAATCTCCTATAATTTTGACATCTCTGTCATTTTGATATCTACTAGCATGAATCTAGCATGGTCTATTCTAATATGTCTATGATTTCTACAGAAAATCTGTAAAAAAATACCAATAACTATCAAAAAAGAAACAATAATAGACCTTTTCATAGTTGAATTTTTTTTGTGCGCATGTGTCAATTTCCGCTATGTTATACATGAAAAAGTGCCCGAACTTTTTGAAGTATAACTAAATATGTGCCAGAAACTTTCATATTCCAAATATTTGAAAAAATTTCAAATATTTGAAACTTTGTTTTTGTTATTTACGACATGAGTCGAAGAAAATTTGACAATCTATCACCCAAACTCTTCAAAACGCGTATTAAATATAACGTGCCCGAACTTTTTGACGTATAACTAAATATGTGCCTGAAACTTTCATATTCCCGCCTTTCAAACTTGGCGGATGCGAATGCGCCTAATTAATTGCAGTGAGAGTCAAAGATTGACGACGAGATCAGAAAAAAGACTTTCGGGTGAAGAACTGCATGTAGTTTGTCCAACTGGTTATACGTCAAAAAGTGCCCGAAAAACATGGCAGAAATTGACGTGTGCGCTTTCATATTGAAACTTTCATATTTCCCGCCTTTTAAACATGGCGGACGCGCATGCGCTTAACTAACCGTAAAAAGGTCTATTGCGCAAATTTCAAATATTTGAAACTTTCTTTTTGTTATTTATGACAGGTGTCAAAGAAAATCTGACAAACTATCACTGCAAACTCTTCAAAACGCGTAGTTTTCAATCTTTCGGTAAGCTGAAGTTATCGGCGAACGTTTAAATTATTACAAAACGCAATAAAAAAAAAAATTGACAGTTTGTATTTATGTCAAAAAATACTGAAATTAAGATAACTAAAAAAAAAATTGTAAAAATTTACAAAAATTGCACAAATTTCAAATATTTTACAGTATCTGTTGTTTATTTCTTAAATAAATTGAAATATTGACAAACAATCATTACAATTGTTCAATGTTTCAGCAAGCTGAAGTTGCCGCGGATGTGTGTAAGTGGGGGAGGCGATCAGCTGGACGAACGTCGAAATGGCTGCTGTCAGTCGGTCAGCAGGTTCGCACAGCAAACGTCAGACGTCCCGTTTTTCCGCGGAGATTCGCAAGTGCCGAGTGGAAATTACTGGAAATCCGGACGAGAAGATGTGAAGGTGAGTCGTGTTTTGTTTTCGTTCGTTTGCGACAACGAAGAACGAACGCGTTCATTTGTTTATTTTGCCTTGCTCCAAATGCCGGGGGCTTCGTTACCAAATTTAGCAACAAAAGCATTTGATGTTTTGCACAAACGTTCGTTTTCTTGCTCAGATTTGTCGATTTTCATTTGTTTTTATTTTTGCTAATCTCGTCATATTAAAAACAAATGAATTTCGTTGTGTTGTCAATTGTATCCTTTCACATTTCTCTTTTTGATTTGAGCTTCATTTGTCTTTTTCTTGGAGCTTCATTTGTCTATTACTTGGAGCTTCATTTGTCTATTTCGTGGAGCTTCATTTGTCTTTTTGGCGGAGCTTCATTTGTCTTTTTCCTGGAACTTCATTTGTCTTTTTCCTGGATCTTCATTTGTCTTTTTTCCGAGAGCTTCATTTGTCTTTTTCCGAGAGCTTCATTTGTCTTTTTCCGAGAGCTTCATTTGTCTTTTTCCGATAGCTTCATTGGTTCTTTTTTGCAAAAAACATGTTTAACGCTTCCAAGAGTATTTAACGCCTCATGACGAGTGTCACAATACAGCCTCGAGGAATATGCTGGGGACTATCAAGCAAGCTAGAAGATCTCGACTACACCGATGATATCTGCCTCATGTCCCATACACTCACCGACATGATGGACAAAACAGCTAAGCTACAACAATAAGCTGAAGTGATAGGCCTGCACATAAACACCAAAAAAACAGAGGATATGGGGATTGGCGCTACCACTAGCAGGGACATACAAGTAAACGGCGTAACAGTAAAAAGATGCAAACAGTTCTGCTACTTCGGCAGCATCATAGCAGTGGATGGATCGCCAGAAGAATCAACAAAGCGAAGGGAGCGTTCGCCCAACTGAATAACATTTGGAGCTCTTCAATACTTTCCCATAAAACGAAACTTAAACTATATAATAGTAACGTCAAATTCATCCTGTTCTATGGCAGTGAGACGTGGAAAGTAACTAAAAGCAGCACAAACAAACTGCAAGTTTTCGCAAACTGGATCCTTAGAATCCGATGGCCTGAAGTGATATCAAACCACAATCTGCTTCGTTCTACAAACCAACTTCCAGTAGACGTTGAAATAAAGAGAAGAAAGTGGAACTGGATTGGACACACCCTACGGCGCAATCCACAAAACATTGCAAAACAAGCATTGGACTGGCATCCCCAAGGCAGTAAGCGAAAGAGAGGAAGGCCAAAAACAACATGGCGATGCACAATTGAATCTGAAATCACCTCCACTGGTAAATTGTGGAATGAGGTGAAGGTTGTGGCTCGAAATAGAGTCAGATGGCGACAATTGGTAGAAGCCCTATGCCCCACTGGGGGAAACAGGAACTAAGAGAGAGAGGGGAACACTTCCAAGCATGGAATTTTATGAAACAAAAAGTCTGTTTTGCACAGAAATTTGTATACACATGGAGCTATTGCGATGGTGGTTCAAAAACTGTCCCACTATTATGCTTGGATCAAACGGTTAATGCTTGGAACGGTTATTGCTTGGGTCAAACGGTTTAAAGATGCGATCAGATTTACATATCAAAAGGGTGGGACGGTTTTGATACCGCCATGCCTCAAATTGTTAACTGCAAATTTTCTGCTAAATTTGTTTTGTTATATAAATGCTAGATATTAACAAATGAAACAATCGAACTCCATTATTCTGCAATTTTTTGCGTAACCAACCCAATCATTTGTTTACATTGAATTGAAAAATTCACTTTGTTTTTTACCACACATATTTTGAAATATAATATGTGTGGTAAAAAACAAAGTGAATTTTTCAATTCAATGTAAGTATGGATTACCACGTAGTAACTGTCGCAACCATCCTATTCATAAAATCATTTGTTTATTTACAAGTTTCGTTGGTTATTTTTTTGCAAATATAAACAATCCGTTTAATTTGCTCTTTTGTCTTATTGCCAATCTTACACGAAAAATAAATGAATTTCGTTGTTGTACTGTTGCTTGTTTGACCATCGCATTTGTTTATTGCTTCGAGTTTCGTTGCTTGATTTTTGCAAATTCCATTCGATCCTCATATCATATTGCAAATTTCACAAAAAAAAAAAAAAATAATTACTTATGTTGCCAATTATCAGTTTTTCAATTGGTCAAGAAACATTTACAGACTGGACAGACCAGACTAGACAAACTTTTTTTTTTTTTTTACATGTTGGATGTGAAAATTTGCACGGTGGTGCAGTAAGGTTTCTGGTTGCGGTCTTTCGCTTTTGCCCTTCTTATCCACATCTCAGGCACAGTTTCTGCCCATCTATCCCATGAAAAAGCCGATGGACTACCACCTGAGGCTATAACAATAGCTGTATCCAGATAAGCCCACAGTTTCTTCTTGAAGTAATAGATAACATAATGATCGACGGAAACTTCCCAGACGTGTGGAAACATGTGCAAACTTAGTACTATTGAAGAAGGGGGACAGGTCAATGAAAGACCTCTCATACTATGCCGCCGATAAGCTGCTGGAGCAACTCCAAAAAGGCTTAAATCTCTGTCAGAAAAGCAGATTGGGTTCAGAGACGGAAGATCGACAGTTGCTGTAATGATAGCCTTGGGACTGGCAGATGAAGCTTCAGAAGGGACACGTATGACTAGAAGATTGGCATTTTAAACGCGATAGATGAGACGTTCAAGGCATGGGAGGGTATCATGCAAGAAGTAACAACGAGAGCCTTTCACCGTATCTACTGAGACTAGTGCACAGCTAATTGCAATGCCGAAGAATCTGTATAGAGTGCGGAACACGAGGTGGTCAGCGGTATCCCACTGGGCTCAATGTGAGTCTCAAAGAGATTGTGGCAAAAGCCAGGATGATTAAAACAGGGGAACTTCTGCTTGAGGTAAACGCTGGCAAGGCAAACGACCTGAGAGAGGAATTTATGAAAAAACTGGCAAGGCTGAAGTAAGGCTTAGGTCCTCAGACGCAGACTACACAGACCACACAGATCATACATACCACACATACCACACAGACCACACAGACCACATAGACTACACATACCACACAGACCAGACAGACTGTGAATGCCGAAAGATCTATATAGACTGCGGAACACGAGATGTTCAGCGGTGTCCCACTGGGTTGTTTTTTTGTTGACCACACAGAGACCACACAAATACCACACAGAGACCACACCGAGACCACACAGAGACCACACAGAGACCACACAGAGACCACACCGGGACCACACAGAGACCACACAGAGACCACACCGAGACCACACAGAGACCACACAGAGACCACACCGAGACCACACAGAGGCCACACTGGGACCACACCGAGACTACACAGAGACCACACATAGACCCCACAGATGTCACACAGATACCACACACATACCAACCATACAGGCCACACATACCACACAGACTCCACAGACCAAACAGACCACACAGACCACATAGACTACACAGACCACACCAGACAAGCAATGTGAACCTCAAAGAGATTGTGACAAAAATCAGAATCTCAAGCCAAATCACAAGCCAGGATTACTAAAACAGGGGAACTTCTGCTTGAGGTAAACGCTAGCAAACGGCCCGAGAAGGATTTATGAAAAAACTGCCAAGGCTGAAGTTAGGCTTAGGTCCTCAGACGCAGACCACACAGACTACACAGATGACATAGACCACACAGACCACACAGACTGTGAATGCCGAAAGATCTGTATAGACTGCGAAACACGAGGTGTTCAGCGGTGTCCCACTGGGCTCTTTTCTGTGGAACATCCCGTAGGATAAGAGTCCTGAGGCTGCAACTGTCATAAATCATTGACTTCGCTGATTTTCTAATACTGATGGTGGCGGCAACAACCTAAAAACATCTAATGAGCGAATGCGGCTATCGCGCAAGGAAATGAGTGAATGGGACAAAAGCGGCTCCACATAAAACGGGAGCGGTACTGCTCAAAAGATTAGGACTAGAAAGATTGGCATTTTAATCACGACAGATGTTCAATACATGGGAGGATATCATGCAAGAAGTAACAACGAGAACCTTCCCCCGTATCTACTGAGGCTAATGCACAGTTATTTGCAGTACCGAAGGATCTTATAGTCTGCGGAACGCAAGGTGTTCCACAGGATTCAGTAATCCGACCTACTCAGTGGAACAACCCGTAGGATAAGGTTCTGAGGCTGCAACTGCCCCACGGAGCATAAATCATTGGCTTCGCTGATAATCTAGCACTGGAGTGGCGGCAACAACCACAAAGGATCTAATGAGGCGAACGAATGCGGCTATCGTACATGGAAATGAGCGGATGGGACAAAAGCTGCTCCACATAAAACGGAAGCGTTGCTGCTCACTGGATTAAGAATAATTGGGTTAAGTTGCAATATAGTGGAGGGCACCAATATTATGCAAAAAGACTATTAGGTACCTGAAACGGCAAGGCATTAATGCCTGAAACGGCACCCTTGCCGTTTGGTACCTAATGCCTGAAACGGCATTAGGTACCAAACGGCGAGTGGCGAAACACGTGAGGCACTTGAAAGACTGTTGCCAAATGTTAGAGCAACAGTAACAAAAGGAAACTGCTGTGCACGGTTGCCCAATGGTTCAACAATGCTGTATGGGGCAACCGGCTGCAGAGGATTATGGCTCTGCGGATCTGCAGCGCCTACAGAATGTCTCTGTCCTTGTGGTCGCAGGAATACTTTTGGCGATGTTACCATGTGATTGCTGGACCTCAGAGAGCAGTCGCACTTAACCTAAGTTAGTTAACCTAACCTAACCTACAGAACAGTGTCGCTGTCCTTGTGGTCGCAGGAATAGTTTAGGCGATGTTCCCATGTGACTGCTGGACCCCAGAGAGAGATAAATGAAATGTATGGTTGAGGATAGGGCTGAACTACTTCGGAACCGTGACAGAAAGCACGACGAAACAAAGCATCAGAGAAGGAAGCAGGTCCGTGCGAGGCTCTAGCACAACTGGCAAAGCCACTGGAGTGCCGCAGACAAGTGCCTGCATCTTTGGTTCCCGGAGCCGTTCGGTTAGCTCATGTATGAGGTATTGATTAGCATTAGCAGAGCCTCTGATGGCCCAGGCGAGTACTACGGTCTCCCAAATTGGTCTGATGTTCCAATGTGTCTGATGGACCCCACAGAGAGACAAATGTACAGGTACGACGAAACTAACAAAGAGAGAAGGAAGCATTGGAGTGCCGCAGACAAGGGATAGTGGACAAAGATGTTAATACCATAACTTGAATCGTGGGTGAAGCACGGGGGGTTTAACCCAAGGGCTCACCGACCACAGATGCTTCCGTGATTAGCATTAGCAGAGCCCCTGATGACCCAGGCGAGTACTGCGGCCTTGTCGACAGCGTCATGCACGCGATGTTCCTATGTGACTGATGAACCCCAGAGAGAGATTAATGGATAGGTACGACAGGTAAGACTAGACAGACAATACTAGACATACAAGACTAGACAGACAAGGACAGTAGGGGGAAACAAACACGGGTGGTGTTTGTTGATCGTACCGAGTGGTAGTGTGGGGCGTCCCACTAAAAAAACTCCCACCATTCAGACCCCCCAGCCAAAACTGGAGAGAACGTGATGGAACTCAACATAACTTGATCACGTTCTCCCCTTTTCAAGTCCAAAGCATTCATCAGCATTCACTCGTTGTGCCGGGCGCGCCGTTAATCGCCGTGCCCCCCCTCACATCAGAGTTTACAATAAATTTGTGCGCCCCCTTCGCATTAAGGGGGGCCCGGCGTTGGCACGCACGACTCGCGCGTAGCAACCCTATTAGTCGCAGTCGAAGCCGTGGTCGGACCCATGGAAGAAAGCGCATATAAACTGAGTGAACTTAGGCCGAATGCAAATGACACGCGTTAACCGCAACGCTAACTATCAATAAAGAAGACGCGAAAAAGCTAACTAACAGAGTCGGCATAGTGGAGTGCTAGGTCGAAAAAAGGATCAAACTGACAAAGTGCTACAAGTGATGGCAGTTCGATCACAACACAGCGGAGTGCACCGGCACTGACAAATCCAGCCTTTGCAGCAGGTGCGGACAAGAGGGACACATGTGTCACAAGTGACACAAATGTCAAAGTGATAGGAGATTTTATAATAACAGATGTTGGAAATGACAGGAGATGTCAAAATAATAGGAGATATCAATATGATAGCAAATGTCAAAATGATAGCACTTGTTATAATATCAGAAGATGTCAAAAATGACAGGAGAGGTCAAAATGATAGGAAATATAATAGCAGATGTCAAACTGTCCTCCTCGGTGGTGTAGTTGACAACATACCCGCCTTTCAATGCGGGAGACCTGGGTTCGATTCCTGGTCGGGGAGACAACAACTAGGGCGGTTTTTCAGTAAACCGTCCGGGCTGCCCACCCTGAATGAATGCAAAATATGCGATGCCAGGGTGGCGCATACTAAAGCCAAGGTGGAATAGGGGGTTTAGATGTCAAACTGATAGGGGATGTCAAGATGACAGGAGATGTCAAAGTGAAAAGAGATTTTAAAAAATGACAAAAGATGTCAAAAAATGACGAGATGTCAAAAAATTACAAGAGATGTCAAAATGGCAAGAGATATTAAAATGACATGAGTTTGAGGGTTGTTTGTGTCACCTGTTTGAGTGGAGATTTTCCTTCGGCCGAGACGAATTTTGTGAGGTCCACGTAACCCCAGGACATGTGAGGTCTATGTAACCCCACGCTGAGTGTGAGTTCTGTTTTCTGTTCCGTTTCCGGTCTCGACCTCCAGTTTCGATTTCCGTTTCCGGTTTCCTACTTACGCTTTTTCACAGATGAGAGTGTGAGGTCTATGTAGGTCTATGTAACCCCGCGCTGGGTGTGAGGTCTGTGTAGTCCCACATGTGAGGTCTATGTAACCTATACCAACGCGGAATACTGCATTGTGTGTAATAAATAGGAACATCAGGCCGGTGGAGGAAAGTGCATGATCTTCAGAAAGGCGCTCTCAGATGCCAGAAAGGGCGCAAGGAACAAAAAAATGACAAACAGGGAGGAGAAGTCCACAACTCCAGTCTTGCACAACACATAGAGATGGCAACACATAGATTGCTATTTAACACCAAAACACAATAAACCTAAACAGAAGTAAATGTGCGTTAGAGCTACTGACTCAAACCATACACGAGAAACACATCGATATCGCAGCGATCGTGGAACCTAACAAAAAGCGGGTACTAAAGGGGAAATGGTACAATCGTAGCAATACAAAATATTAAAAACTCCAATCCTGTTAAACAGCATGGAGTATGGGACGGCTTCGTCTGGATCGAGACCAATAACTCTGTTTTGTATGGATTTTACATCTCCCCAAACTTGGATCTGGATATTTTTGAAAAATACATGGGAAAACTAAGTGGGAACAACGCAACACTAATATAGTTATTATGGGCGACTTTAACGCTAAATCACCTGAATGGGGATCACGAACTACAGATACCAGAGGGAACATAATGTCGAAATGGATTGTGCAAAATGTGGGGGAGAAAACGAGGAGTAAGCACTTCGATCATTGATGTCACCGTAGCCAAGGAACAAATTAAAACAAAAATCACGAACTGGATGGTACTTCAAGAGGAGAGCTTAAGTATATATACTATGAATTCGAAGATACTCCTAACGAGATACATACGGAAAGGATGAAACAGTTGGTCTCTAAAGACATTATGCGTTAAAAAAATCCGCAAACAACTTGGAAAGACGGTCAAAGGAAAAGAAACCGAATTATTTGGAAGTACTTCCTGAAGTACTTCCTGGAAGTACTGAAATACTTCTACCGGAAGTATTTGTTCAAAACATTAAAAAAGCTGGCGAGATAGGCACTCCAAAAATGACGTCATTTTTGGAGTGCCTAACCTAAACCAAACGATGGCATACTGGACCGAGAATATTGCAACCATACATAAAAACTGCCTTAAAGCATGACAAGAGCGAACAAAAGGCTGTCAAGCGAGTACCAGCAAGCCAGGGAAGATTACAAACAGGTGAAAAAGCTGCTGAAACACGCCATCCTCAAGGCAAAAGATGTGCATTTTCCCCCAATTTGTTTCCCCCAGCAAAACAATTCTCAGAAAAAAAGCTAAAAGAATCTCTGAGTAAAATGAAAACTAGGAAAGCGCCAGGACCGGACCTGATCCCTTCAGAGGTAATAAAAATGGTCGCAAAATATATTCTTGGGGTCATGAACACATTGTTGGTACTGCGATCTGAGAAACAGCAAGACAAGACTAGCCTTAATTGAGAAACCACAAAAGGTAGAATTGGTCTCGATCTGTCTCCTGGACAGTGCGGGGAAGCTATTAGAACAACTTATCACCAAAAGGCTAAAGACAGAAATAAAGACTTATCAAACCGACAGGTTGATTTCAGAGAAGGGCGTTAACAATCCGAGCTATTAAGAGAGTATGCGATATTGCAACCGGCAAAATGAAGAAAACACTCAAAACCAGATTCTCATTTTCCAAGATTACAGAAGACTGGGAAGTCTTGTCCGTTCTTTTTTATTGGATCAGATTAGTACCTCGTGGCACAAGGCCAAGGAGAATGTTTGCTTGCCTCATTTTCCAAGATTACATAAGACTGGGAAGTCTTGACCGTTCGGTTCTATTGGACTAGATTAGTACCTTATGGCACAAAGGCAAGGAGAATGTTTGCTTGTCTCATTTGCCAAGATTACAGAAGACTGGGAAGTCTTGTCCGTTCGGTTTTATTGAACCAGATTCGTACCTCGTGGCACAAGGGCAAGGAGAATGTTTACTTGTCTCATTTTCCAAAAAGTCTGGGAATCCTTTTAACTCTAGCAAGAACTACTAGCAAGAAACATCTCAACCTACCTGAAAAAGATTATAGGAAGCTACCTGTCTGGCAGAAAGCAATACCAGTGACCTTGTGAGATACCCCAGGGTTCTGTACTGGGCCCCCATCTTTGGAACCTGCTATACGACACAGTGGCGGATCTAGGGGGGCTAAGGGGCTCAAGCCCCCCCCCCCCCCCCCCCCCCCCCCATTTCGAAACAATCGCATTTTCCGATGACCTGGCAGTGGTCTAAATCGAGAAAAGAGAGAAGACCAATGAGGCGATACATAGGATTTCCATTTGGCTCCAAAGTAACAAACTTCAACTCGCCACGGAAAAAAACAGCAGCGGTCACGCTCTCTGGTAGGTACGGGGAGATACAGTTCGATGTAGAGGGCAATGGTGTGAAATATCTTGGTGTCGTAATGGATAAGAGCCTCACCTTTAGCCACCATACAAAGAGCGGTCCTGTCTCTCTCCATCTCTCCAGACTCATGCCACGCGAAAATGGGCCAACCGAAACGAGAAGAGGATTCCTAGCGACTGTATTTCATCATTCTCTATGCCGCTCCCGTGTGGATGGGGGCTTGTAGATATCAAAAATACAGATGGAAACTGTTACGCGTACAGAGAACTCTCGCAATCCGCATCTGCAGAATCACTGCTTGTCATGGGAAGAGTAATCCCGCTCGATTTACTTGCCAAAGAAAGGAGAGAAACGTACGGCTTGAGCCTGGAGGAGCATAGGAGGGAAGCTAGAGAAGATGGCAGGAAAGGTGGGAGAATGTGATAACAAGCTCATGGGCGCATAGGCCGATACCGAAACTTAAAGACTGGTACCCAAGCCAGCACGGAGAGTTAACATTCCACGTCTCGCAAATGCACACCGGTCATGGCCGCTTTGAGGCCTACAAGAAGAGAATAGGGAAGGGCCAAACAACAGAATGTTACTACTGCGGTGCCGAGGAAGGTTATACCCGTTACCATCAGCCCCTGTTCTGTCTTAGATGCTACTACCAGAGCTAGGTCGTCAGCGAATCCAATAGTCGTTTCTCCCAGCGGAAGTTTCATTCTTAAAACCCCGTCGTATAATACGTTAAAAAGGGTAGGACCCAGTATCGATCCCTGTGGAACACAACTATTAACTTCATGCACTTCAGTCTGCCGTCCAGATTGCAATATTTGTAGTACAGTTAACACTTCTGTGATCTATCGCGCCTTCCGGAATACTGGGCCGTGTTTGTCCTTCTTGTTGCAGAATTCGTCTTCTTTGCAATTTTTGCTATGTGTCCCTCTTTGCCACATCTGAGGCGAAGGTTTTGCCTATCGGGTGCATCACATTCCTTTGCGTGGTGGCCCGTTAGCCAGCATCTGTGCCATTTGAAAACATTTACTCGTTCCCACAGTCTACACTGAATTGTGCCCACTTTTAATCTTCCATTTTGTAGGAGTTTTACTGCAGTTTCCTTGTTTACTGCGATGGTGGTTGGATGGTATCTCCATAGGTCGGTCTCTTAACAACTGTCACATTTTGACAGATAAACCTCAACACCTGTTATAAACCTTGACAACTGTCACATTTTGACAAATAAACTTTTGCGTTTGTAACATTATAAATCTTAACAACCGCGACGTTGTGTAACTCTAAACCTTGACAACCGTCACTTTGACATTTAGGCCGAGGCCGCACTACGGTTTTTCCCGCGAGCGGTAACCGCTATAACCGTGAAACACACAGTACGCTATTGGAAAAGTGAGCCGCGGGAAAAAAACCGCAAGTGAGGCCGCTTGTAGTAACTTACTTGAGTCATAAAATGATGCGGTTGAAAACCGCGGCGGTTTAGCCGTAGTGCGGCCTAGGCCTTAATAATTTAATTCAATCTTTTTTAGTGAATCTGGTGATAAGTGTCAAAGCGACAATGCACAAAGTAGAATTTTAAGGGAGAGAGAATCTGGACGAGAGCCCGCCGCACACCGTCCGCCGACGATGACCACCATGATGTACCCCACGCTGACCAAGTCGCAGAGCATGCGGTCCAAGCGCAAGTCCGCCGTGGAGCTGCTGGCCGAGAGCAAGCCATTCTACGTCAAGTCGGAGATCGTCCGCGACAACACCCAAGTGCTGCCGGTCCGCCCCGCCCCCAACTTCACCATGGGCTATGGCACCTACACCCGCAGCAAATCCGTCAATGTTACTGGACACAGCACCAACTATAGACCCACTACATTACCACAATGTACGTATATAAATACACATCTTAACCCCTTCACATACGAATAAAATGCGCGTTGGTGTGTCCCATATACATGTGATCTTATCACATATACATGATGTCTTAGAGACATCATTGTACGTCAAGGGGTTAATAAAATGTCAGATGTCAGATTTGACAACACAAAGTTTTTTATCAGCAACTGTCTCACATTTCAATCAAATTTTGACTGTTTTTATAAAATTTATTGAGTAAATATTGACAATTGACAACTGTCATATTTGACAGCACAGTCCTTGGCAGTTTTCATAGAATTTATCAAAAAAATATTAACGTCACATTTGATAGGTGACAACATTGACAGCACTATCTTTCAGA
This sequence comes from Phosphuga atrata, assembly GCA_944588485.1. Taxonomy (NCBI): domain Eukaryota; kingdom Metazoa; phylum Arthropoda; class Insecta; order Coleoptera; family Silphidae; genus Phosphuga; species Phosphuga atrata. The sequence goes on from OX155906.1 coordinate 30,191,698, forward strand.
GGCTAGACGACGCTAGATTTATAATATTCAAATTTTGACAGTTCTAGCAACTTTTTCAGATTTCATTCAAACTTTGACTGTTTTCAAAGATTTTATTAAGTGAAAATTAACGTCATATTTGACAGCTGACAACTGTCACATTTGACAGTTGATATCTGTCACATTTGATAGAAAAATCTGACCAAACCTGACATCTGTAAAAATTGACGGCTGCCATATGTCAAATTTGACAGTACACTCCTTGAAAGTCATTGATAACTGTCAAATTTTGATAGTTTTTACTCAGCAACTCTTTCAGATTTCATTCAAACTTAGACAGTTTTCAAAGATTTTATTAATTGAAAATCAACGTCACATAAGTTTTCAAAGATCTTATTAAGTGAAAATCAACGTCACATTTGACAGCTGACAACAGTCACATTTGACATTTGATATCTGTCACATTTGATAGAAAAATCTGACCTAACCTGACATCTGTCAAAATTGACGGCTGTCATATGTCCAATTTGATAGTACAATCCTGGAAAGTCATTGATAACTGTCCAATTTTGATAGTTTTTACTCGGCAACTCTTTGAGATTTCATTCAAACTGACAATTTTTAAAGATTTTATTAAGTGAAAATTAACGTAACATTTGACAGCTGACAACTGTCACATTTGACAGCTGATATATGACATTTGTTAAAAAAATCTGACCTAACCTAACGTGACATCTGTCAAAATTAACGGTTGACATATGACAAATATGACAGCTGACATCTGTCACATTTGACAGCTGATATCTGTTACATTTGATAGAAAAATCTGACCTAACCTAACCTGATATCTGTCAAAATTAACGGCTGACATATGACAAATTTGACAGGTGACATATGACACATTAGATAGAAAAATCTAACCTAACCAGACATTGTCAAAATTGACGGCTGACATGACAAATTTGACATCTGTCACATTTGACAGCGGATATCTGTCACATTTGATAGAAAAATCTTACGTAGTCTAACCTGACATCTGTCAAAATTGACGGCTGACATATAACAAATTTGACAGCTGACATCTTTCACATTTGACAGCGGATGTCTCCAACATTTGATAGAATAATCTGACCTAGCCTAACCAGACATCTGTCAAAATTGACGGCTGACGTATGACAAATTTGACAGCTGACATCTGTGACATTTAACAGCTGTCACATTTATCTGTCACATTTGATAGAAAAATCTGACCTAACCTAACCTGAAATCAGTCAAAATTGACGGCGAACATATGTCAAATTTGATAGTACAATCCTTGAAAGTCATTGATAACTGTCAAATTTTGACAGTTCTATAGAATTGATAGAAGATAGAAAAATTTCACCTATAACTTAATCTGACATCTGTCAAAATTGACGGCTGACATTACAAATTTGACATCTGACATCTGTCACATTTAACAGCGGATATCTGTCACATTTGATAGAAAAATCTGACCTAGCCTAACCAGACATCTGTCAAAATTGACAGCTGACATAAGTCAAATTTGACAGTATAATCCTTAAAAGTCATTGATAACTGTCAAATTTTGACAGTTCTATAGAATTGATAGAAGATCGAAAAATCTAACCTAACCTGACATCTGTCAAAATTGACGGCTGACATATGACAAATTTGACATCTGTCACATTTGACGGCGGATATCTGTCACATTTGATAGAAAAATCTTAACTAGCCTAACCTGACATCTGTCAAAATTGACGGCTGACATATGACAAATTTGACAGCTGACATCTGTCACTTTTGACAACGGATATCTGTCACATTTGATAGAAAATCTGACCTAGCCTAACCTGACATCTGTCAAAATTGACGGCTGACATAAGTCAAATTTGACAGTACAATCCTTGAAAGTCATTGATAACTGTCAAATTTGGACAGTTCTATAGAATTGATAGAAGATAGAAAAATCTAACCTAACCTGACATCTGTCAAAATTGACGGCTGACATATGACAAATTTGACAGCTGACATCTGTCACATTTAACAGCGGATATCTGTCACATTTGATAGAAAAATCGGAGCTATCCTAACCTGACATCTGTCAAAATTGACGGCTGACATATGACAAATTTGACAGCTGACATCTGTCACATTTTATAGAAATATCTGTCCTGGCCTAACCTGACTTCTGCCATAATTGACGACTGACATAAGTCAAATTTGACAATACAATCCTTGAAAGTCTGATAACTGTCAAATTTTGACAGTTCTATAGAATTGATAGAAGATAGAAAAATCTGAGCTAACCTAACCTGACATCTGTCAAAATTGACGGCTGACATATGACAAATTTGACAGCTGACATCTGTCACATTTAACAGCGGATATCTGTCACATTTGATAGAAAAATCTAACCTAACCTGCCATCTGTCAAAATTGACGGCTGACATATGTCAAATTTTACAAAACAATCTTTGAAAGTCATTGATAACTGTCAAATTTTGACAGTTTCTAATCTGCAAGTGGCTCAGATTTCCATAAAACTTTAATAGTAGTATCGTAGTTTTCAAAGACTTAATTGAGTAATAGCAAAGACTTAATAGTGTTAACGCGTGTATAATTAGTTTTACGCTAATTAGCAATTAAGCGAAATAATTAGTGCAGACCGCGTTGTTTTTTTCGGTCTCAATTAGCAAATTTAATTCGCGCGAAAGTCGCTCTCTCCAAAACGTCAATAACCTGCAAAACTTGTCAAATCTGACATTTGACAGCTTATATCTGTCACATTTGATAGAAAAATCTGACCTCACCTGCCACCTGTCAAAATTGACGGCTGACATATGTCAAATTTGGCAGTACAATCCTTGAAAGTCATTGATAACTGTCAAATTTTGACAGTTTTTACTCAGCAACTCTTTCAGATTTCATTCAAACTTTGACAGTTTTCAAAGATTTTATGAAGTGAAAATTAACGTCTCATTTCACAGCCGACATCTGTCACATTTGATAGAAAAATCTGACCTAACCTGACATCTGTCAAAACTGACGGCTGACATATGTCAAATTTGACAGTACAATCATTTGACATATGTCATGTGATGACATATGTCAAAAGTTTGATTTCTTTATAACTTTGTTATTTCTCAACGGATTTTCAAAATTCATGTACCAAAAACTTCAGAACGAATAAAACCTTTCAGATATGGCCTAAGCTAACCTTACAAAAAAACCTTTCAGATATGGCCCAACCTATCAAAACCTTCAGAACGAATAAAACCTTTCAGATATGGCTTAACCTAACCAAAACTTCAGAACGAATAAAACCTTTCATATATGGCCTAACCTAACCTAACCAAAACCTTCAGAACGAATAAAACCTTTCAGATATGGCCCAACCTGACATAACCTAAAAAAAACCTTCAAAACGAGTAAAATCTTTCAGATATGGCGGTGTCGCCGTCGAGATCGCTGCCGCCTCTCTCGCACCGGCGATCGGTGCACTCGGGCACCAGCGACCTCTTGCAGAACAAGCTGCGCCAGCTGCTGGTGTGCGACAGCGCGGAGGAGCTCAGCGTGGAGCAGCTGGGGCCCTTGAGCCCCCCCGCCGAGTACGCACAGCGCTGCCACAAGAGCCTGCCGGACCTGCACTGCCGCGCCGAACCCAGCTCCAACAAGAGCAGCAACAAGAGCCTCTCCAATCGCGACAGCGGGGGCTCCAGCGGACACTACACCCAACGCTCCGAACCACCACCACCCCCAAGACAAGTAAATATTCTATCAGCGGTATCAGCATATAATTTCAGCGGTTTGGAAGTTATTGCTTAGAACAGTGAATTTCGAGGTGGTACAAAAACTACCCCACCGTTGTAACGCTTAGACCGTTGCTGAAATGGTTTTAAAATGAAACCGCTTTAAATTTGCAACTCATTTACTCGTCAAAAAGGTGGGATATTTTTAATACCACCGTGCCTAAAAGGGTCAAAATTGCTGTAACTTGAATTTTTTAAGATTTTAACAACAATTTTTCACTGATTTGATGAAAATAGAGCTTTTCATAGTTGTGCGCATGTGTCAATTTTCGCCATGTTATTCGTCAAAAACTGTCCGAACTTGTTGACGTAAACTAAATATATGCCCGAAATTTTCATATTCCCGCATTTTAAACTTTGCGGATGCGCATGCGCTTAACTAACCGTGTAAAGATAAAATGCGTCGAAAAGGTGGGATATTTTTAATACCACCGTGCCTAAAAGGCTTAAAATTGCTGTAACTTTTTTTTTTTGCGGTGTTTGTCTACATAACATTCCTAGCGTTAATCAAACTTTTTCCGTAGGAAAATCGCATATTTTTAGTGAAATGTCAATTTGACAGATGTGCGAAATTTGCAAATTTTTTGATCGGAAAGTAAAAATGTCGACTTTGCGAGTAAATAATTGCAAACATTTTTAGAATCCGTCGCTCCGTTCTAATGTTATCGAAACAAAATACTAAGTTTGACAGCTCAATTCGCAATAACTCGCTTATTTTTTAAGATTTTAACAATTTTTTTTCACTGATTTGGTGAAAATAGAGCTTTTCAAAGTTGTGCGCATGTGTCAATTTTCGCCATGTTTTACTTCAAAAAGTGCCCGAATTTCTTATGTATAAGTAAATATATCCCCGAAACTTTTATATTCCCGCCTTTCAAACTTGGCGGATGCGCATGCGCTTAAGTAACCGTCAAAAGGTCAAAATTGACATATATGTCAAAAAATTTGACATGTATGTCAAAAAATTGACATATGTAAAAAATTTAGCATAAATGTCAAAAAATTTGGCAGATATGTAAGAAAATTTGACAGATATGTCCAAGAATTTGGCAGATATGTTAAAAAAATTTGAGGTATATGTCAAAAAAATTGACAGATATGTCAAAAAATTTTAGATTTAGGCTAAAAATTTAACATTTATGTCAAAAATTGGACAGATTTATGTCTTTTGCCAAACGTTAATTTGTCATGAATTTAATGTTTATGACAAGAATTTGACATGTGTCTCAAAAATTTTACATATATGTCAAAAAAATGAACATATATCTGAAAAAAAATGACATATGTTAAAAAAATTGACATGTAAAAAATTTGACAGATGTAAGAAAATTTGACAGATATGTCAAAAAATTTGACATATATGTTAAAAAATTTTGAGATATATGTCAAACAAATTGACAGATATGTCAAAAAATTGACATTTATGCTAAAAATTTAACATTTATGTCAAAAATTTGACAGATTTTTGTCTTTTTAGACAGTTTTTTTGCATAAACGTTAATATGTCAAGAATTTTTTGTTTATGACAAGAATTTGACATGTGTCTCAAGAATTTGAACAAGAAGAATCTGACATATTTGTCTTCAAGGTTTTAACACAGTCTTGGTCTTCAAAGTTTTGACACAGTTTTGGTCTTTAAGGTTTTAACACAGTCTTGGTCTTCAAGGTTTTAACATAGTCTTTGTCTTCAAGGTCTTGACAGTCTTGGTCCTCAAGGTTTTAACACAGTCTTTGTCTTCAAGGTTTTAACACAGTCTTTGTCTTCAAGGTTTTGACACAGTTTTGGTCTTCAAGGTTTTAACACAGTCTTGATCTGCAAGGTTTTAACACAGTTTTGGTCTTTAAGGTTTTAAGACAGTCTTCGTCTTTAAGGTTTTAACATAGTTTTGGTCTTCACGGTTTTAACAGTCTTTGTTTTCAAGGTTTTAACACAGTCTTCGTCTTTAAGGTTTTAACACAGTTTTGGTCTTCAAGGGTTTAACAGTCTTCGTCTTTAAGGTTTTAACACAGTTTTGGTCTTCAAGGTTTTAACACGGTCTTTGTCTTCAAGGTTTTAACACAGTTTTGGTCCTCAAGGTTTTGACACGGTCTTGATCTTCAAGGTTTTATCACAGTTTTGGTCTTCGTCTTTAAGGTTTTAACACAGTTTTGGTCTTCACGGTTTTAACACAGTCTTCGTCTTTAAGGTTTTGACACAGTTTTGGTCTTCACGGTTTTAACACAGTCTCTGTCTTCAAGGTTTTAACACAGTCTTCGTCTTAAAGGTTTTAACACAGTCTGGTTCTTCAAGGTTTTAACACAGTCTCTGTCTTCAAGGTTTTAACACAGTCTTGGTCTTCAAGATTTTAACACAGTCTTGGTCTTCATGATTTTAACACAGTCTTTATCTTCAAGGTTTTAACACAGTATTGGTCTTCAAGGTTTTAACACAGTCTTCGTATTTAAGGTTTTGACACAGTTTTGGTCTTCAAGGTTTTAATACAGTCTTTGTCTTCAAGGTTTTAACACAGTCTTCGTCTTTAAGGTTTTAACACAGTTTTGGTCTTTAAGGTTTTAACACAGTCTTCGTCTTTAAGGTTTTAACACAGTTTTGGTCTTCAAGCTTTTAACACAGTTTTTGTCTTCAAGGTTTCGACACAGTCTTGGTCTTCAAGATTTTAACACAGTCTTGGTCTTCAAGGTTTTTCATACATGTCAAAAATTTGACATATATCTCAAAAAAATTGACATATGTCAAAAATTTGACATATATGTAAAAAAATTTACATAAATGTCAAAAAATATGACAGATATGTAAGAAAATTTGACATACATGTCAAAAACTTGACATATATGTAAAAAAAATTGACAGATATGTAAAAAAAAATGACAGATATGTAAAAAAAATTGACAAATATGTAAAAAAATTTGACAGATATGTTAATTTTTTGCGGTGTTTGACTTTAAATAACATTCCTAGCGTTAATCAATTTAATTTTGCAACACATTTACTCGTCAAAAAGGTGGGATATTTTTAATACCACCGTGCCTAAAAGGCTTAAAATTGCTGTAACTTGGAATTTTTTTTGCGGTGTTTGACTAAATAGCATTCCTAACGTTAATCAAACTTTTTTCGTAAGAAAATTGCGTTTTTGTAGTGAAATGTCAAATTTGAAAGATGTGCGAAATTTGCAAATTTTTTGATCGGAAAGTAAAGATGTCGACTTTGCGAGTATATAATTGCAAACATTTTTAAAATCAGACGCTCCGTTCAAAAGTTATCGAAACAAAACACTAAGTTTGACAGCTCAATTCGCAATAACTCGCTTATTTTTGAAGTTTTTCGCAAAATTTTTTCACTGATTTGCTGAAAATCGACCTTTTCATAGTTTGTGCGCATGTGTCAATTTTCGCCATGTTATACGTCAAAAAGTGTCCGAATTTTTTTATGTACAACTAAATATGTGCCCGAAACTTTCATATTCCCGCCTTTTAATCTTTGCGAATGCGCATGCGCTTAACTAACCGTAAAAAGGTCTATTGACACTTACTTGTCAATTTTGACAGTTATTTATTTAACCTAACCTAAAATTTTGACAGCTACCTCTCATATTGACAAATGTTTTTTGTTATAAGGAGACGAGGAGAGATTCTGGGTCGAGTACGCAACATAGCGGAGGCAGTTCGTATTACTGCTGTCAAGAGCCGGAATGTAGGACTCGGCAAGGGTATCCGCCGCCGCCGTCTACGTTCAAACGTCAGAAATGCTTGCGATATAAGCGCGATCGTCCAATCCTGCGCTCGAAATCTGACATAAGCGACAGATACTGGAGGCCTCCGGAGCCCCCGACCAGCCACTTGGAGCAGTTCTTCGAGCATTTGGGCTTGACGAGTGATACCTTCGAGGATATGCTGAGCAACAGCCGGTCGTCGGATAGCCCTGTGTTCTTCTCGGACGTCTCGACGGTCGACTCGAGTCGGCCGATCGACAACCCGGACTACGTCGCCAACTCGACGTTCCGGCCCAGCGAGCCCCCGTCGATCGTCGAACGCAACGCCAGGATCATCAAGTGGCTGTGCAACTGTCGAAAGTCGCAGATGCTGTGAAATCTCGAAACATTCCGTTCGAAATAGGAAACAGTTTGACAACTACTGTCAAAAGTCCCAAGGTGATGAGTATTTTCTTTTTTTAAGCGAAGCTGTCAAATTTTCCAGAAATGACACCTGACAAAAATTGAAGATTTCTCAAGTATTGACAGGTGTCATATTTGACATTTTTAAGTGATACCTGTCAAAAAATCAGATTACTCAAAAATTGTTATATTTTAAGTTATACAAATCGAATCTTTATTGTAAATATATTTATTGAAAACTGTTTTTGGGAACAAGAGTTAAAAAGTCAAATTGACAAACAGAAAAGACAAATTTGATTGTGATTGAGTTATGTAAGTGTCAAAATCTGTCAAAGCCTTGACAGTCTGTTCAAGAATTGACAGTCTGTTCAAGAATTGACAATCCGTTCAAGAATTGACAGTCTGTTCAAGAATTGACAGTCTGTTCAATAATTGACAGTCTGTTCAAGAATTGACAGTCTGTTCAAGAATTGACAGTCTGTTCACGAATTGACAGTCTGTTCAAGAATTGACAGTCCGCTCAAGAATTGACAGTCTGTTCAAGAATTGACAGTCTGTTCAAGAATTGACAGTCTGTTCAAGAATTGACAGTCTGTTCAAGAATTGACAGTCTGTTCAAGAATTGACAGTCTGTTCAAGAATTGACAGTCTGTTCAAGAATTGACAGTCTGTTCAAGAATTGACAGTCTGTTCAAATATTTGACAGTCTGTTCAAGAATTGACAGTCTGTTCAAATATCTGACAGTCTGTTCAATAATTGACAGTCTGTTCAAGAATTGACAGTCTGTTCAAGAATTTGACATCTGTTGTTGCTTTTTTCCAGGTCGTTTATTGATATTTGGTGTCGAATCTTCATGTGTGTGTGTGAGTGTCATGAAATGTCAAATTTGTTAGAAAGTGTGTCATATTTATCGTTCGTTGCGTCAAAATTTTGTTAATTTATTTCAAAGTTTAGAAACTAAAATGTTAAAAATGTAGTGTCATTTCTTTCCTCAAAAAAAAAATGTTTGACAATAGACCTTTTTACAGTTAGTTAAGCGCATGCGCGTCCGCCATGTTTAAATATGAATTTGAAAGTTTCGGGCACTTTTTGTTATTTTCACTGGTTATACGTGAAAAGTGCCCGAAAACATGGCGCAAATTGACGCATAAAAAATTTCAACTATGAAAAGGTCTATTGAACTGTCATTAAGACGTTTCAATAGACCTTTTCATAGTTGAAATTTTTTTATGCGGCAATTTGCGCCATGTTGTCGGGCACTTTTTGACGTATAAACGCGACAAATTGACGCATAAAAATATTTCAACTATGAAAAGGTCTAGTGAACTGTCATTAAGACGTTTCAATAGACTTTTTCATAGTTGAAATTTTTTTATGCGTCAATTTGAGCCATATTTTCGGGCACTTTTAACCTTATTATTTGCCCGAACTTTCATATTCCCGCCTTTCAAACTTGGCGGATGCGCATGCGCTTAACTAACCGTAAAAAGGTCTATTTTTTGGCGTTCGACTGTCAAATATAAATTGTTTGTTGAAACAGGTTCGACATATCTGTAGTTTGTTAAATGGAAGCAGCTGTGTCAAAATTATGTTAATGACATTTTGTGATAACAATAATCGAAATTTGACAGAAATTTCCCAACTGAAAAGGAAAAACAATTGAAATATTATATGTGTTTTGGCAATAATAAACGAAACGTATATACATGTAGCGAATATATTTGTTCCAAACAACTGTCAAAAATGACAACGTGACTGTCAAAAAATAATCGCAAGTAAAATAACACATGTTATGCCATTTGACAAGAGTTTGACGTATGTGCCAACAATTTGACATATGTCCAGAATTTGACATATAAGTCAAAAAATTTGACAGATATGTAAAAAAATTTGACAGATATGTAAAAAAATTTAACAGATATGTCAAAAAATTTAGCAGATATGTCAAAAAATTTAACAGATGTCAAAAAATTTGAGATATATGTCAAAAAAATGGACAGATATGTCAATAAATTTGACATTTATGGTAAAAATTTAACATATATGTCAAAAATTTGACAGATTTTTGTCTTTTTTGACATAAACGTTAATATGTCAAGAATTTAATGTTTATGACAAAATATTTAAAAACAATAATAAAAAATGAATTTGACATGTGTCTCAAGAATTCGAAGAAAAAGAATTTTACATATATGTCAAAAAATTTGACATGTCAAAAAAATTAACATAAATGTCAAAAAAATTGACAGATATGTAAAAAATTTAACAGATATGTCAAAAAATTTGACAGATATGTCAAAAAATTTGACAGATATGTCAAAAAATTTGAGATATGTCAAAAAAATTGACGGATATGTCAAAAAATTAACATTTATGCTAAAAATTTAACATTTATGTCAAAAATTTGACAGATTTTTGTCTTTTTTAACAGATTTTGGACATAAACGTTAATATGTCAATAATTTAATGTTTATGACAAGAATTTGACATGTGTCTCAAGAATTTGAACAAGAAGAATTTGACTTATATGTCAAAAAATTTGACATATATGTCAAAAAAAATAACTTTTTTGTCAAAAAAATTGACATATGTAAAAAAATTGACATAAATGTCAAAAAATTTGACATAAATGTCAAAAAATTTGACATAAATGTCAAAAAATGTGATATGTAAGAAAATTTGACAGATTTTTCAAAAAATTTGAGATACATGTCAAAAAAATTTGACATTTATGCTAAAAATTTTACATTTATGTCAAAAATTTGACAGATTCTTCTTTGACTTCTCTGACGAGTTCTTTTTGACAGTTTTTTCAAATAAACGTTGATATGTCAAGAATTTAATGTTTATGACATGAATTTGACATGTGTGTCAAGAATTTGAACAAGGAAAATTTGACATATATGTCAAAAATTTGACATATATGTCAAAAAATTGACATATATATATAAAAAAATTTGACGTATATGTCAAAAAATTTGACGTGTCAAAAAAATTGACATATATGTAAAAAATATGACACATGTCAAAAAAATTAACTTATATATCAAAAAATTTTACATAAATGTCAAAAAAATTGACATTGACATGTAAAAAATTTGACATAAATGTCAAAAAATTTGACAGATATGTAAGAAAATATGTCAAAAAATTTGACAGATGTTAAAAAATTGGAGATTTATGTCAAAAAAATTGACATTTATGCTAAAAATTTAACAAATATGTCAAAAAAATTAACACATATGTCAAAAAAATTGACATGTAAGAAAATTTGACAAATATGTCAAAAAATTTGAGATACATGTCAAAAAAATTTGACATTTATGCTAAAAATTTAACATGTATGTCAAAAATTTGACAGGTTTTTGTCTTTTTTGACATAAATGTTCATATGTCAAAAATTTAATGTTTGTGACAAGAATTTGACATGTGTGTCAAGAATTTGAACATGAAAAATTTGAGATGTCAAAAAATTTGACAGATATGTCTAAAAAATTGACATATATATAAAAAAATTTGACATATATGTCAAAAAAATTGATATATATTAAAAAATTTGACATAAATGTCAAAAAATTGACATATATGTAAAAAATTTTTCATAAATGTCAAAAAATTTGACAGAAATGTAAGAAAATTTGACAGATATGTAAAAAAATTTGACAGATATGTTAAAAAATTTGAGATATGCCAAAAAAAATGATATTTATGCTAAAATTTAACATTTATGTCTAAAATTGGACAGATTTTTTGACATAAACGTTAATGTCACATAAATGTCAAGAATTTAATGTTTATGACAAGAATTTGACATGTGTCTCAAGAATTTTAACAAGAAAAATTTGACATTTGTCAAAAAATTTGACATATATGTCAAAAAAATTAACATATATGTCAAAAAATTTGATATATATATATATATATATATATATATATATATATGTCAAAATTTTGACATATGTAAAAAAATTTAACATATATGTGAAAAAAATTGACAGATATGTAAAAAAATGACAAATATGTAAAAAAAATAGACAGATATGTCAAAAAATTTGAGATACATGTCAAAAAAATTGACAGATATGTCAAAAAAATTGACATATATGGCAAAAAATTTGACATTTATGCTAAAACTTTAACATTTTTGTCCAAAATTTGACAGATTTTTGTCATTTTTGACAGTTTTTGGGTGACATTTAAGTGTATCCTGAAGAATATCATAATGTAGAAAGAAAGAACTGTAAATATGTGTTTTTCTAGTTGGTAGAAAGAGAACAAGAAATGGTTAATAACCCAATTGCTCCTTCTCTGCTCCTTTCCTTCGTTAAACAATTTATAGGTTAAGACATGAGTAGGAAGCAGACATTCTGGGCTACATATTCCAATTTGATTTGTTAGTGTAGACTGGATGGTTTAGTCTGCATACACAGGAGAACTTGCATGCAAATTGCACAGGAAGTCTTAATGCAGTCGAAGCTAAAACTCAAAAGTTATAGATTAGCTTAAGACATGAATAGGAAGCAGACATTCTGGGCTGCATATCCCAGTTTGATTTGTTAGTGTAGACGCGATGGTTTAGTCTGCATAGACGGGAGAAGTTGCATCCAAACTTTTTTTTTTTTTTTAGGAGATGCATTTGCGCAACCCCCAGAACGTTGTGTTCTGGAGAGTGTGGGACTCACCGCACGGTATTTCCCATGGATACCCCGTGGAACTGACTTTAACACACTGGAGCTGGCGGAGGCGTACGCGTGCCACCTGGGTCGGCCCGTATGCGACCGTCAGGCGTATGTCGCCCAAATGCACCTGCCCCCTGTCAGGGCGGCGAGGGACTGCTGGGCTTCCTCGACTGTGGACAACTCGTCCAGGTCTTTTACCTCCAGTTCTACCATGGGCGTCTCTTCGGTGACAGTAGCCGCCTGGCCCAGTTACATTCTCAGAGCCTCCGCGCATTGACTAGGCGTAGCCGGGAGTTAGTCCAGTCGACTCGCATAGTCCCAGATTTCAGGGCCCTCGCGGACTGGAGCTGAGTGAGGCGTATACGGGCCACCTGGGTCCGCCCGTATGCGACCCTCAGGCGTATGTCGCCCGAATGCACGTGTTCCCAAGTCAGGGCGGCGAGGGATTGCTGGATTTCTTCGACTGTGGACAACTCGTCTAGGTCTTTCACCCCTAGTTCATGGGCATCTTTTTAGTGACAGCATGGGCGTAGCCAGGGGGGGTTGGGGGTTCAAACCCCCCCGAAATATGCAAAATATAACATAAATATTAATTGAAATCAGGAGGCACGAGTGGAGACGACCATCTTCAAGAGAGTAAGGTAGATGTGCAGTTTAGGTCGACCCTTGTGTGTCAGTTTTAGATAGAAAATTGGTGCATCTGCAACCCCCCCCGAAATATTTTCTAAATCCCTCCCGAAACTAAACCCTGGCTACGCCCGTGGATGACAGTAGGCGCTTGGCCCAGTGACATTCTCAGGGCCTCCGCGCATTGCTGCCCCGTGGGACCCTCTTTGCCTCCAAGGGTCAGGAGCAGGTCGCTTTGCCTCCAAGGGTCAGGAGCAGGTCGCCAATTCCGGTTCTCCGAATCTTGGTGACCGCCTTCCCGACCGATGCTAATTCTTGGTCGACCTTAATCGTTCTTAGGATGTCCTCTAGCTGGAGAGGGCTGAGGTGTGCCCAGCCTTCTTAATTATTATTGCATCTGGTAGAGTCTGTTTTTCAGGGCGGGCCGTTTATGAACCTTGGCCGCGACCCTACTCCGGTCACCCCCTGTTTGGGTCTTCTTTCTCCCCCTCTTGGATCCTGGGACTGGAGTTGCTGCTGGTGCAAGAGCTACTTGGAGCCTCGGTGGTTCACCCTGCTTTTTTTTTCTTTTGCACTTCTTGGCAACTAACGTCCAGGGTTCCGGGGTGGTTGGCCCTGTCCGCGTACGCTACCAGCCCCTGATAGGGGCAGCAGTAGGGCAGTCCCCTGGTAGGGGCAGCTTCAGTAGGCCGTTGTACAGGACGTTCCATAAGTCCTGGGCCATGGCTAAGGTCTGCGCTTGGTGGCGCCAGTCGCCCCTTGTGATCGCGTAGTCTTTTGTCCGGCTGCTTATTTGGGACCGTTAAACCCCTACTCCACTTGGCGATATTGTTATTCCACCCCGGAATCATTATTATCTTCAGGGTGGATCGCCCGGGGCTCCTAGGGTGGGCATCTGGGATGTTCGGGCACTATCTCCATGGCGGTGCTGCTCTGTGCTGGGCCGGCGTTCTCCTTAACACCACTAGGAGTAGTCTGTGTGTTACCCCCGCGTGGGTCCGAGCCGGTCGATATCGACCTGTATACCCACGCCATGGCTCGGGATTTCAATATTTTCCCATCTGTGGTCGTCAAGCCATTCCTGCGAGGAGTCCCTGTTGATGGCATCCATCTACCGTTTCATCTTCTCTGACAGAATCTTAATTTCCTTTTTGATATTAGGATTCTCTTCGACTAGCCTGATCCGTGCCGTGCCCAGTCCATCCATCCGTGCCATGTGTGCCGTCATCATATTGAGTGCTTCTACAATGGTGTAGGCTGTTGGGCATTCCTTTTTTGAGTCTCGATCCGCTTTGTTGATTGAGGAATCGCCTTCTTTCTTTCTCCTAGTCGGGCAGGTGCTCAACGAGTTGCACTGACGGGGTTTAGCCTACCGTTCGGAAGTCTGCTGTTGGCTTCCTGGGGTCCTATTGGTTTTCCTATCACTTGTTTGCTGCCCCAGGATCCTTGGAGCGACTCGAGTTCAAACAAATCGTTGTGAGATTCCGGATCATTGGTCCTGCCCATCTGGGGTAATATGATCCTGCCCATCTGGGGTAATATGGTCCTGCCCATCTGGGGTAATATTGCCCTGCCCATCTAGGGTAATATGGTCCTACCCATCTGGGGTAATATAGTCCTGCCCACCTGGTGTTTTTAGCTAATTGACCTAATGGCTTCCTGGGGTGCTATTGGTTTTCCTATCACTTGTTTGCTCCCCCAGGATCCTTGGAGCGACTCGAGTTCGAACAAATCGTTGTGGGATTCCGGACCATTGGTCCTGCCCATCTGGGGTAATATGTTCCTGCCCATCTGGGGTAATATAGTCCTGCCCACCTGGTGTTTTTAGCTAATTGACCTAATGGTTTCCTGGGGTACTATTGGTTTTCCTATCACTTGTTTGCTCCCCCAGGATCCTTGGAGCGACTCGAGTTTAAACAAATCGTTGTGGGATTCCGGACCATTGGTCCTGCCCATCTGGGGTAATATGGTCCTGCCCACCTGAGGTTTTTAGCAAATTCACCTAATGGCTTCCTGGGGTCCTATTGGTTTTCCTATCCCTTGTTTGCTCCCCCAGTATCCTTGGAGCGACCCGAGTTCAACTCGGGGTGGGATTCCGGATCATTGGTCCTGCCCATCTGGGGTAATATGGTCCTGCCCATCTGGGGTAATATGGTTCTGCCCACCTGGGGTTTTTAGCTAATTCACCTAATGGCTTCCTGGGGTAATAATGGCATATTGGTTTTCCTATCACTTGTTTGCTTCCCCAGGATCCTTGGAGCGACCCGAGTTCAAACAAATCGGGGTGGGATTCAGAGACCATTGATCCTGCCCATCTGGGGTATTATGGTCCTACCCATCTGGAGTGATAAAACCCACCTGGGGTTTTTAGCTAATTCGCCTAATGGCTTCCTGGGGTCATAATGGCTTATTGGTTTTCCTGGGGTAATAATGGCTTATTGGTTTTCCTATCACTTGTTTGCTCCCCCAGGATCCTTGGAGCGACCCGAGTTCAAACAAATCGGGGTGGGATTCAGAGACCATTGGTCCTGCCCATCTGGGGTATTATGGTCCTACCCATCTGGAGTGATATGGTCCTGCCCAACTGGGGTAATATGGTCCTGCCCACCTGGGGTTTTTAGCTAATTCACCTAATGGCTTCTTGTGGGGTCCTATTGGTTTTCCTATCGCTTGTTTGCTCCCCCAGGATCCTTGGAGCGACCCGAGTTCAACACGTGGTGGGATTCCGGATCATTGGTCCTGCCCATCTGGGGTAATATGGTCCTACCCATCTGGAGTAATATGGTTCTGCCCATCTGGGGTTTTTAGCTATTTCACCTAATGACTTCCTGGGGTCCTATTGGTTTTCCTATCACTTGTTTGCTCCCCCAGGGTCCTTGGAGCGACCCGAGTTCAACTCGGGGTGGGATTCCGGACCATTGGTCCTGCCCATCTGGGGTAATATGGTCCTGGCCATCTGGGGTAATATGGTCCTGCCCACCTGGGGTTTTTAGCTAATTCACCTAATGGCTTCCTGGGGTCCTATTGGTTTTCCTATCGCTTGTTTGCTCCCCCAGGATCCTTGGAGCGACCCGAGTTCAACTCGGGGTGGGATTCCGGACCATTGGTCCTGCCCATCTGGGGTAATATGGTCCTGCTCATCTGGGGTAATATGGTCCTGCTCATTTGGGGTAATATGGTCCTGCCCACCTGGGGTTTTTAGTTAATTCACCTAATGGCTTCCTGGGGTCCTATTGGTTTTCCTATCACTTGTTTGCTTCCCCAGGATCCTTGGACGGACCCGAGTTCAACTCGCGGTCGCGGTGGGATTACGGACCATTGGTCCTGCCCATCTGGAGTAATATGTCCTGCCCAACTGGGGTAATATGGTCCTGCCCATCTGGGGTAATATGGTCCTGTCCAAATGGGGTAATATGGTCCTGCCCACCTGGGGTTTTTAGATAATTCACCTAATGGCTTCCTGGGGTCCTATTGGTTTTCCTATCGCTTGTTTGCTCCCCCAGGATCCTTGGAGCGACCCGAGTTCAACTCGTGGTGGAATTCCGGACCGTAGGTCCTGCCCATCTGGGGTAATATGGTCCTGCCCATCTGGAGTAATATGTCCTGCCCAACTGGGGTAATATGGTCCTGCCCACCTGGGGTTTTTAGGTAATTCACCTAATGGCTTCCTGGGGTCTTATTGGTTTTCCTATCGCTTGTTTGCTGCCCCAAGATCCTTGGAGCGACCCGAGTTCAACTCGGGGTGGGATACCGGACCATTGGTCCTGCCCACCTGGGGTTTTTAGCTAATTCACCTTAGCCCGCGCCACTGAGAAGGTCATTGATGAAGGTCGCTGGTAGCCCCCGCACACAGAACGAGTGCACTCAGGATCGCATGCGCCTACCGGACTGTATCCGCAGATGGTCATCGCTGGCCTGCCGCCCATAGACTTGCTAGCAAAAGAACGCACGCGACAATACAAAGAGAAGAAGGTGTCGGCTCAGGACGATCCCCAAGAGACGACGACGCGAGCATTGATTCCTACCGGGTAGCAGGTTCCTTCGGTCCCTGCAGAGATAGACCTATTTCAGGGATGAGACCCTGCCCACGCAAGACTTGGTGTCTCTCCCACTCACAAATTCCGGGAGGTAACCACGTCCTAACCTAATCCTACCAAAAACTGAAATGTGTCCTTCCTATACCCCACCCAGGTCTGCCCCAGATTGGGCGGATTGCACAGAGGGTCGGAAGCTCGCACTGAAGCCTTCATGTTCCGTGAGTATTTAGGTGAACTATCACCTCACCGAGAGAGTCAGTTGTCAAATCTTTTGTTTTCTAGTTTGACAGCTTTCGAAGTCGCGTTTGTACTGACGTGACAGGGGACTTTACAAATGATGATAAAAATGACAAGTGACGTTATAAATGACAGGGAACGTTAAAAATAGCAAGTGACGTGAAAATAGAAGGGGACGTTAAAAATTAAAGGTATTGTTAAAAATGACAGATGACGTTATAAAGGACTGGGGACGTTAAAAATGACAGGTGATGTTAAAAATGACAGGTGATATTAAAAAGGACAAATGACGTTAAAAATGACGGGACGTTAAAAATGACAAGTGACGTTAAGAATTGCAGGGGACGTTAAAACTGACAGGTGACGTTAAAAAACGACAGGGGACGTTAAGGATAACATGTGACGATAAGAATGACAGACGATGTTAAAAATAACAGTTGATGTTAAAAAGGACAAGTGACGTTAATAATGACAGGAGGCTTTAAAATGACAGGTGATGTTAAAAATGATAAGGGACAGAGATAAGAATGACAGAGGACGTAAAAAATGACATGTTAGAGGATGTTAAAATTGTGAACAAGTGACGTTAAAAATGACACGTGACGTTAAGAATTGCAGGGGACGTTAAGAATTGCTCTCTTAAGAACCCAAAAGCTGTAGACTAAGGCTTAAGACATGAATAGCAAGCAGACATTCTGGGCTGCATATTCCAGTTTGATTTGTTAGTGTAGACGCGATGGTTTAGTCTGCATGGACGGGAGAAGTTGCATCCAAATTGCGCAGTCTAAGCTAGAACTCAAAGGCTATAGACTAAGGCTTAAGACATGAATAGCAAGCAGAGATTCTGGGCTGCATATTCCTGTTTGATTTGTTAGTGTAAATGCGATGGTTTAGTCTGCATAGACAGGAGAAGTTGCATCCAAATTGCGCAGTCTAAGCTAGAACTCAAAGGCTATAGACTAAGGCTTAAGACATGAATAGCAAGCAGAGATTCTGGGCTGCATATTCCTGTTTGATTTGTTAGTGTAAATGCGATGGTTTAGTCTGCATAGACAGGAGAAGTTGCATCCAAATTGCGCAGTCTAAGCTAGAACTCAAAGGCTATAGACTAAGGCTTAAGACATGAATCGGAAGCAGAGATTCTGGGCTACATATTCCATTTTGATTTGTTAGTGTAGACGCGATGGTTTAGTCTGCATAGACGTGAGAATTTGCATGTAAATTTCGCAGGAAGTCTTGATCTAGTCTAAAACTCAAAGCCTATAGACTAAGGCTTAGGACATGAATAGGAAGCGGAGATTCTGTGCTGCATATTCCAGTTTGATTTGTTAGTGTAGACGCGATGGTTTCGTCTGCATGGGCAGGAGAAGTCTTAATCTAGTCTAAAACTCAAAGGCTATAGACTAAGGCTTAAGACATGAATAGGAAGCAGATATTCTCGGTTAAATATTCGTGTAGACTAATTAATTAATAAAAGTCTTGATGTTTGCTGAGAATGTGATAAACGTGACAACGTTGTGTTTGTGTGTGCGTTGTTCGGGTTGGTTGTTGATGAGGTAGTCGATACCGTCCGACCAATCCCGAGCGGTCCGTCCCGTCTGGTCGTCTGGTCGGACATGTTCAATTCACCTGTCCCGCTGTCAGCACACACGGTGATTGGGGGAGGCGATCGTTGGCGTACCCTTGCAGCATCCCCGAGTGCATCAGCCCCGGGCGGACGGCGTCCACGGCCCGCTTGAGCAGAAGGTGCGTGTTGCCGGAGGTGGCGGCGACGGCTGGCCGAGGCGGCGGCAACGACGGCGACAGGGTGTAGTAGTTGAGGAGGCGCCGCCGGAGAGACGGACGGATCTCCTAGTGCGAGTGTGTGTGTGTGTCGGTGCGATCTGTCTGTCTGCCGCGTGCGGAAACGGCTTTGCGTGGATTATATTTCGCAAATAAAAACAAAAGCGATCGCGGAACGATTTTGTTTCTTGTGTGAGTGATTCGCTTTTTTTTCTGTGTGTGGTTTTTGCATAAGCTGAATGTGTAACAATTTATTTTTGCAATTTGATGAATTTTTCGCAGCAATTTTGCTAAAACAAATGAACAATTCGATTTGTTTTCGCAAAATTAATTTTGTTTGCAATAACAACAAAATTAAATCTCAGTTTTGCAATGTGAACTGTGGCTTACAATTTGTTTTTCGCAAAATCAAAAATTTATTTATTTGCTTCACGCAAATTTGCAAATTGCCAATATTTTGCTCACTTTTGCAATTTCGAGAAAATTTTCTGCCTTCAGGAAATTCGCAAAATGAAATAATCGCGTATTTGCTAAATTAATTTCCAAATTTAATAAGATCTGCCCTAGTTTGCAATTTGCCAATATTTTCTCCATTTTGCAATTTTGAAAAAATTTTCCACTTTTTGCAAATATTTTCTCCATTTTCCAATTTCCAGAATGTTTTCCATTTTTTGTAAATTTGCAAAATAAAAGAATCTCGTAATTGCAAGCTATTTGCCAAATTTAACAAAAATCTTCCACAGTTTACAATTTGCAAATATTTTCTCCATTTTGCAATTTTTAGAATGTTTTCTACTTTTTGCAAATTGTCAAAATAAAATAATCTTGTATTTGCAAACTATTTGCCAAATTTAGCAAAATCTTTCACAGTTTGCAAATTGCCAATATTTTCTCCATTTTGCAATTTTGAGAAAATTTTCCACTTTTTGAAAATATTTTCTCCATTTTGCAATTCCCAGATTGTTTTCTACTTTTTGTAAATTGGCAAAATAAAAGAAACTTGTAATTGCAAACCATTTGCCAAATTTAACAAAATCTTCCATAGTTTGCAAGCCAATATTTCCTCCATTTTGCAATTTGGAGAAAATTTTCCACTTTTTGCAAATTGGCAAAATAAAAGAATCTCGTAATTGCAAACCATTTGCCAAATTTAACAAATTCTTCCACAGTTTGCAAATTGCCAATATTTTCTCCATTCTGCAATTTCCAAAATGTTTTCTACTTTTTGCAAATTGGCAAAATAAAATAATTTTATATTTGCAAACTATTTGCCAAATTTAACAAAATCTTCCACAGTTTGCAAATTGCCAATATTTTCTCCATTTTGCAATTTTGAGAAAATTTTCCACTTTTTGAAAATATTTTCTCCATTTTGCAATTCCCAGATTGTTTTCTACTTTTTGTAAATTGGCAAAATAAAAGAAACTTGTAATTGCAAACCATTTGCCAAATTTAACAAAATCTTCCATAGTTTGCAAGCCAATATTTTCTCCATTTTGCAATTTGGAGAAAATTTTCCACTTTTTGCAAATTGGCAAAATAAAAGAATCTCGTAATTGCAAACCATTTGCCAAATTTAACAAATTCTTCCACAGTTTGCAAATTGCCAATATTTTCTCCATTCTGCAATTTCCAAAATGTTTTCTACTTTTTGCAAATTGGCAAAATAAAATAATTTTATATTTGCAAACTATTTGCCAAATTTAACAAAATCTTCCACAGTTTGCAAATTGCCAATATTTTCTCCATTTTGCAATTTTGAGAAAATTTTCCACTTTTTGAAAATATTTTCTCCATTTTGCAATTTCCAGAATGTTTTCTACTTTTTGCAAATTGGCAAAATAAAAGAAACTAGTAATTGCAAACCATTTTCCAAATTTAACAAAATCTTCCATAGTTTGCAATTCGCAAATATTTTCTCCGTTTTGCAATTTCCAAAATGTTTTCTACTTTTTGCAAATTGGCAAAATAAATCAATCTTGTATTTTCAAACTATTTGCCAAATTTAACAAAATCTTCCACAGTTTGGAAATTGCCAATATTTTCTCCATTTTGCAATTTTGAGAAAATTTTCCACTTTTTCAAAATATTATCTCCATTTCGCTATTTTCAGAATGTTTTCTACTTTTTGCAAATTGGCAAAATAAAAGAATCTCGTAATTGCAAACCATTTGCCAAATTTAACAAAAAATTTCCACAATTTGCAATTTGCCAATATTTTCTCCATTTTGCAATTTTGAGAAAATTTTCCACTTTTTGAAAATATTTTCTCCATTTTGCAATTTCCACAATGTTTTCTACATTTTGCAAATTGGCAAAATAAAATAATCTTGTATTTGCAAACTATTTGCCAAATTTAACAAAATCTTCCACAGTTTGCAAATTGCCAATATTTTCTCCATTTTGCAATTTTGAGAAAATTTTCCACTTTTTGAAAATATTTTTTCCATTTTGCAATTTCCACAATGTTTTATACTTTTTGCAAATTGGCAAAATAAAAGAATCTTTTAATTGCAAACAATTTGCCAAATTTAACAAAATCTTCCACAGTTTTTTTAAGTATTTGCAAATATTTTCTCCATTTTGCAATTTCCATAGTTTTCTACTTTTTGCAAATTGGCAAAATAAAATAATCTTGTATTTGCAAACTATTTGCCAAATTTAACAAAATCTTCCACAGTTTGCAAATTGCCAATATTTTCTCCATTTTGCAATTTTGAGAAAATTTTCCACTTTTTGAAAATATTTTCTCCATTTTGCAATTTCCAGAATGTTTTCTACTTTTTGCAAATTGGCAAAATAAAATAATTTTATATTTGCAAACTATTTGCCAAATTTAACAAAATCTTCCACAATTTGCAAATTGCCAATATTTTCTCCATTTTGCAATTTCCAGATTGTTTTCTACTTTTTGTAAAATTTTCTCCATTTTGCAATTTTGAGAAAAATTTTCACCTTTTGCAAATTGGCAAAATAAAAGAATCTCGTAATTGCAAACCATTTGCCAAATTTAACAAATTCTTCCATAGTTTGCAATTTGCAAATATTTTCTCCATTTTGCAATTTCCAAAATGTTTTCTACTTTTTGCAAATTGGCAAAGTAAAAGAATCGCGTAATTGCAAACCGTTTGCCAAATTTAACAAAAATCTTCGACAGTTTGCAATTTGCCAATATTTTCTCCATTTTGCAATTTTGAGAAAATTTTCCACTTTTTGAAAATATTTTCTCCATTTTGCAATTTCCAGAATGTTTTCTACTTTTTTGCAAATTGTCAAAATAAAAGAAACTCGTAATTGCAAACCATTTGCCAAATTTAACAAAATCTTCCATAGTTTGCAATTTGCCAATATTTTCTACATTTTGCAATTTTGAGAAAATTTTCCACGTTTTGCAAATTGGCAAAATAAAAGAATCTCGTAATTGCAAACCATTTGCCAAATTTAACAAATTCTTCCATAGTTTGCAATTTGCAAATATTTTCTCCATTTTGCAATTTCCAAAATGTTTTCTACTTTTTGCAAATTGGCAAAGTAAAAGAATCGCGTAATTGCAAACCGTTTGCCAAATTTAACAAAAATCTTCCACAGTTTGCAATTTGCCAATATTTTCTCCATTTTGCAATTTTGAGAAAATTTTCCACTTTTTGAAAATATTTTCTCCATTTTGCAATTTTCAAAATGTTTTCTTTTTGCAAATTGGCAAAGTAAAAGAATCGCGTAATTGCAAACCATTTGCCAAATTTAACAAAATCTTCTACAGTTTGCAAATTGCCAATATTTTCTCCATTTTGCAATTTTGAGAAAATTTTCCACTTTTTGAAAATATTTTCTCCATTTTGCAATTTTCAAAATGTTTTCTTTTTGCAAATTGGCAAAGTAAAAGAATCGCGTAATTGCAAACCATTTGCCAAATTTAACAAAATCTTCTACAGTTTGCAAATTGCCAATATTTTCTCCATTTTGCAATTTTGAGAAAATTTTCCACTTTTTGAAAATATTTTCTCCATTTTGCAATTTCCAGAATGTTTTCTACTTTTTGCAAATTGACAAAATAAAAGATTCGCGTATCTGCAAACCATTTGCCAAATTTAACAAAATCTTCCATAGTTTGCAATTCGCAAATATTTTCTAAATTTTGCAATTTTGAGAAAATTTTCTAGTTTTTGCAAATTAGCAAAATAAAAGAAACGTGAAACGTGTAATTGCAAATCATTTGCCAAATTTAACAAAATCTTCCACAGTTTGCAAATTTGCCAATATTTTCGTCATTTTGCAATTTTGACAATTTATTCTACTTTTTTGCAAATTGGCAGAATAAAAGAATCGTGTAATTGCAAACCATTTGCCAAATTAAAAAAAATCTTCCATAGTTTGCAATTTGCAAATATTTTCTAAATTTTGCAATTTTGAGAAAATTTTATACTTTTTGCAAATTTTTAAAATAAAAGAATCGCGTAATTGCAGACCATTTGCCAAATTTAACAAAATCTTCCATAGTTTGCAATTTGCAAATATTTTCTCCATTTTGCAATTTTTAGAAAATTTTCCACTTTTTGAAAATATTTTCTCCATTTTGTAATTTCCAGAATGTTTTATACATTTTGCAAATTGGCAAAATAAAAGAAACTCGTAATTGCAAACCATTTGCCAAATTTAACAAAATCTTCCATAGTTTGCAATTTGCCAATATTTTCTCCATTTTCAAATTTTGAGAAAATTTTCCACTTTTTGCAAATTGGCAAAATAAAAGAATCTCGTAATTGCAAACCATTTGCCAAATTTAACAAAAAATTTCCACAGTTTGCAATTTGCCAATATTTTCTCCATTTTGAAATTTTGAGAAAATTTTCCACTTTTTGAAAATATTTTCTCCATTTTGAAATTTCCCCAATGTTTTATACTTTTTGCAAATTGGCAAAATAAAAGGATCTTGTAATTGTAAACCATTTGCCAAATTTAACAAAAATCTTCCACAGTTTGCAATTTGCAAATATTTTCTCCATTTTGCAATTTCCACAATGTTTTCTACTTTTTGCAAATTGGCAAAATAAAATAATCTTGTATTTGCAAACTATTTGCCAAATTTAACAAAATCTTCCACAGTTTGCAAATTGCTAATATTTTCTCCATTTTGCAATTTTGAGAAAATTTCCACTTTTTGAAAATATTTTCTCCATTTTGCAATTTCCACAATGTTTTATACTTTTTGCAAATTGGCAAAATAAAAAAATCTCGTAATTGCAAACCATTTGCCAAATTTAACAAAAATCTTCCACAGTTTACAATTTGCAAATATTTTTTCCATTTTGCAATTTCCAGAATGTTTTCTGCTTTTTGCAAATTGGCAAAATAAAATAATTTTATATTTGCAAACTATTTGCCAAATTTAACAAAATCTTCCACAGTTTGCAAATTGCCAATATTTTCTCCATTTTGCAATTTTGAGAAAATTTTCCACTTTTTGAAAATATTTTCTCCATTTTGCAATTTCCAGAATGTTTTCTACTTTTTGCAAATTGGCAAAATAAAATAATTTTATATTTGCAAACTATTTGCCAAATTTAACAAAAATCTTCCACAGTTTGCAATTTTCAAATATTTTCTCAATTTTGCAATTTTGAGAAAATTTTCCACTTTTTGCAAATTGACAAAATAAAAGAATCTTGCATTTGCAAACCATTTGCCAAATATAACAAAATCTTCCACAGTTTGCAATTTGCAAATATTTTCTCCATTTTGCGATTTTAAGAATATTTTCTACTTTTTGCAAATATACAAAATAAAATAACCTCGTATTTGCAAACCATTTGTCAAATTTAACAAAATCTTCCACAGTTTGTAAATTGCCAATATTTTCCTAATTTTGCAAATTGCCAATATTTTCCTAATTTTGCAATTTTGACAATATTTTTTATTTTTTGCAAATTTACAATATAAAAAATTCTCGAAATTGCAAACTATTTTCCAAATTCAAGAAAATCTTACCCAGTTTGCAAATTGCCAAAATTTTCCTCATTTTGCAATTTTGAGAATATTTCCTAATTTTTGCAAAATTGCCAAAATAAAAGAATCTCGCATTCGCAAACTATTTTCCAAATTTAGCAAAATCTACCATAATTTCCAATTTGCAATTTTTAGAATATTTTTACAAATTAACGTGATTTTTGCAATTTGGCTAAATTTACCAAAATACCAAAAACTTATTCAACGAATATTTTAGACAAAAATGTGTTAAAATTTTGCTTAAATTTTTGTTTAAATTTTTGTGTTAAATTTTTGCTAATTCACAAATTTGTCTTGTTTTTCAAATTATTGCAAATATTTATTTGGTGTCTCTGTTCTTTCAGTCTATAAATAGGGCGCGCGAGAGAGAGGAGCGCACTGTGTCCTGCGCTAATTTCGGATCATCATAAACTATAAATAACCCGTGAGTATTTCGCCAGATTTTTACCACTTTTCACGCTAAATTTCGCCCAATTCCGACAACGAACGTTCGCAACGCTCCTTTGTTTATTCCTTCCCGCTTTTGTTATTACCGCCGACAGTCACAAACTCGAATCTCTCCCCCATTCGTCTATTTTTGAACTCGTCCGTTTCTTTGCAACACCTTCTTCCAATCAGATCATTTCAAATTCATCTGTTTTATCAACATTTAATGTTTTCATAGTTTCAATTTTTTTTTTTTCAAATGGACAGACATATTTTGATGTTTTGTACAGACAGGCGAACAGATAAATTTTGAGTCTTTGTACAGACGGACGGACTAATTTTGGGTTTTGAAGAACAGGCAAATTTTGAGTTTTTGCACATACAAGATATGTTTTCAGTTTTTGTATAGACGGACAGATTTTGAGTTTTTGTACAGACAGACAGACAAATTTTGTATCTTTGTGCAGACAGACAGTTTGCAAATTGCCTATATTTTCTTCATTTTGCAACTTTGAGAATATTTTCTATATTTTGCAATTTGGCAAAATAAAATAATCGCGCATTTTCCAAATTTAACAAAATCTTCTATAAATTTTGAGTTTTTGTACAGGCAGACAGACAAATTATGTGTCTTTATACAGACTAATATCGAGTTTTTTTTTTCGAACACAGACAGCCAAATTTTGAGTTTTTTTGAATTATTTGGAAGATTTATTTTGAGTCTATACAGACAGACAGGCAAATTTTGGGTTTTTAAAAACAGACAGATATACTAATTTTGGATGTTTAAGAACGGACAGACGGACACATTTTGGGTTTTTAAGAACAGGCAGACACAAAGATAAATTTTCAGTCTTTGTACAGACGGACAGACAGACTAATTTTGGATTTTTAAGAACAGACAGACAGACACATTTTGGGTTTTTAAGAACAGGCAGACTAATTTTGATTTTTTTAAGAACAGACAGACAGATTAATTTTAATTTTTTAAGAACAGACAGATAGACTAATTTTGAGTTTTTTTCAACAGATAGACAAATATTGGGTTTTTCGCAATTGACAGACAAATTTTGGGTTTTTAAGAACAGACAGACAGACAAACTAATTTTGAGTTTTTTGAAACAGTTAGACAGACAGATATATTTTGAGTTTTTATACAGACAGAGAGACGGTTATGTTTTGAGTTTTTATACAGACGGACAGCCAAATTTTGAGTTTTTAAGAACAGACATACAGATACATTTTTAGTCTTTGTACAGACGGAGAGACAGACTAATTTTGGGTTTTGAAGAACAGACAGACAGACAAATTTTGGGTTTTTATGAACAGACATACAGACAGACTAATTTTGGGTTTTTAAGAACAGACAGATTAATTTTAATGTTTTAAGAACAGACAGACGGACAGACAAATTTTGAATTTTAAAAACAGACAGGCAGACAGAATAATTTTGAGTTTTTTGGCACAGATAGACAGACAGACAAATTTTGGGTTCTTCGCAATTGACAGACAGACTAATGTTTGGTTTTTAAGAGCAGACAGACATACACACTAATTTTGAGTTTTTTGAAACAGATAGACAGACAGATATACTTTGAGTTTTTGTACAGATAGAGAGACGGTTATGTTTTGAGTCTTTATACAAACGGATAGACAGACAAATTTTGAGTTTATAAGAACAGACATACAGATACATTTTTAGTCTTTGTACAGACACATAGATAGACTAATTTTGGGTTTTTAAGAACAGACAGACAGACAAATTTTGAATTTTTAAGAACAGACAGACAGGCAAACTAATTTTGGGTTTTTAAAAACAGACAGACAGACAGATTAATTTTAATTTTTTAATAACAGACAGACGGACAGACAAATTTTCAGTTTTAAAAAACAGACAGACTAATTTTGAGTTTTTTGCCACATATAGACAGACAGACAAATTTTGGGTTTTTCGCAATTGACAGACAGACTAATTTTGAGTTTTTAAGAACAGACAGACAGGCAAACTAATTTTGGGTTTTTAAAAACAGACATCCAGACAGATTAATTTTAATTTTTTAAGAACAGACAGACGGACAGACAAATTTTGAATTTTAAAAACAGACAGACAGACAGACTAATTTTGAGTTTTTTTGCACAGATAGACAGACAGACAAATTTTGGGTTTTTCGCAATTGACTGACAGACTAATTTTGGGTTTTTAAGAACAGACAAACAGACACACTAATTTTGAGTTTTTTTAAACAGATAGACAGACAGATATATTTTGAGTTTTTGTACAGACAGAGAGACGATTATGTTTTGAGTCATTCTACAGACGGACAGACAGACAAATTTTGTGTTTTTAAGAACAGACAGACAGACATACAGATACATTTTTACTCTTTGTACAGACGGACAGACTGACTAATTTTGGGTTTTGAAGAACAGACCGACAGACAAATTTTGGGTTTTTAAGAACAGACATACAGATACATTTTTACTCTTTGTACAGACGGACAGACTGACTAATTTTGGGTTTTGAAGAACAGACCGACAGACAAATTTTGGGTTTTTAAGAGCAGACAGACAGGCAGACTAATTTTGTATTTTTAAGAACAGACAGACAGACAGATTAATTTTAATTTTTTAAGAACAGACAGACAAATTTTGAGTTTTAAAAAACAGACAGACAGACTAATTTTGAGTTTTTTGGCACAGATAGACAGACAGACAAATTTTGGGTTTTTCGCAATTGACAGACAGACTAATTTTGGGTTTTTTAAGAACAAACAGACAAATTTTGAGTTTTTAAGAACAGACAGACAGGCAAACTAATTTTGGTTTTTTAAAAACAGACAGACAGACAGATTAATTTTAATTTTTTAAGAACAGACAGACGGACAGACAAATTTTGAATTTTAAAAACAGACAGACAGACAGACTAATTTTGAGTTTTTTTGCACAGATAGACAGACCGACAAATTTTGGGTTTTTCGCAATTGACAGACAGACTAATTTTGGGTTTTTAAGAACAGACAGACACACAAATTTTGAGTGTTTTGAAACAGATAGACAGACAGATATATTTTGAGTTTTTGTACAGACAGAGAGCGGTTATGTTTTGAGTCTTTCTACAGACAGACAGACAGACAAGTTTTGAGTTTTTAAGAACAGACAGACAGACATACAGATACATTTTTACTCTTTGTACAGATGGAGAGACAGACTAATTTTGGGTTTTGAAGAACAGACAGACGGACTAATTTTGTATTTTTAAGAACAGACAGAGAGACAGATTAATTTTAATTTTTTAAGAACAGACAGACGGACAGACAAATTTTGAGTTTTTAAAAACAGACAGACAGACCAATTTTGAGTTTTTTGGCACAGATAGACAGACAGACAAATTTTGGGTTTTTCGCAATTGACAGACAGATTAATTTTGGGTTTTTAAGAACAGACAGATTTTGAGTTTTTAAGAACAGACAGACAGGCAAACTAATTTTGGGTTTTTAAAAAACAGACAGACAGATTAATTTTAATTTTTTAAGAACAGACAGACGGACAGACAAATTTTCAGTTTTAAAAAACAGACAGACTAATTTTTAGTTTTTTGGCACAGATAGACAGACAGACAAATTTTGGGTTTTTCGCAATTCACAGACAGACTAATTTTTGGTTTTTAAGAACAGACAGACAGACACACTAATTTTGAGTGTTTTGAAACGGATAGACAGACAGATATATTTTGAGTTTTTGTACAGACAGAGAGACGGTTATGTTTTGAGTCTTTCTACAGACGGACAGACAGACAAATTTTGTGTTTTTAAGAACAGACAGACAGACATACAGATACATTTTTACTCTTTGTACAGACGGACAGACTGACTAATTTTGGGTTTTGAAGAACAGACAGACAGACAAATTTTGAGTTTTTAAGAACAGACAGACAGGCAAACTAATTTTGGATTTTTAAGAACAGACAAACAGATAAATTTTGAGTTTTTAAGAACAGACAGACAGGCAAACTAATTTTGGGTTTTTAAAAACAGACAGACAGACAGATTAATTTTAATTTTTTAAGAACAGACAGACGGACAGACAAATTTTCAGTTTTAAAAAACAGACAGACTAATTTTGAGTTTTTTGGCACAGATAGACAGACAGACAAATTTTGGGTTTTTCGCAATTGACAGACAGATTAATTTTGGGTTTTTAAGAACAGACAAACAGATAAATTTTGAGTTTTTAAGAACAGACAGACAGGCAAACTAATTTTGGATTTTTAAGAACAGACAAACAGATAAATTTTGAGTTTTTAAGAACAGACAGACAGGCAAACTAATTTTGGATTTTTAAGAACAGACAAACAGATAAATTTTGAGTTTTTAAGAACAGACAGACAGGCAAACTAATTTTGGATTTTTAAGAACAGACAAACAGATAAATTTTGAGTTTTTAAGAACAGACAGACAGGCAAACTAATTTTGGATTTTTAAGAACAGACAAACAGACAAATTTTGAGTTTTTAAGAACAGACAGACAGGCAAACTAATTTTGGATTTTTAAGAACAGACAAACAGATAAATTTTGAGTTTTTAAGAACAGACAGACAGGCAAACTAATTTTGGATTTTTAAGAACAGACAAACAGATAAATTTTGAGTTTTTAAGAACAGACAGACAGGCAAACTAATTTTGGATTTTTAAGAACAGACAGCCAGACAGATTAATTTTAATTTTTTAAGAACAGACAGACGGACAGACAAATTTTCAGTTTTAAAAAACAGACAGACAGACTAATTTTGAGTTTTTTGGCACATATAGACAGACAGACAAATTTTGGGTTTTTCGCAATTGACAGACAGACTAATTTTGGGTTTTTAAGAACAAACAGACAAATTTTGAGTTTTTAAGAACAGACAGACAGGCAAACTAATTATGGATTTTTAAGAACAGACAGCCAGACAGATTAATTTTAATTTTTTAAGAACAGACAGACGGACAGACAGACTTTTGTGTTTTAAAAACAGACAGACTAATTTTGAGTTTTTTTGCACAGATAGACAGACAGACAAATTTTGGATTTTTCGCAATTGACAGACAGACTAATTTTGGGTTTTTAAGAACAGACAGACAGATACACTAATTTTGAGTGTTTTGAAACAGATAGACAGACAGATATATTTTGAGTTTTTATACAGACAGAGAGACGGTTATGTTTTGAGTCTTTCTACAGACGGACAGACAGACAAATTTTGTGTTTTTAAGAACAGACAGACAGACATACAGATACACTTTTACTCTTTGTACAGACGGACAGACTGACTAATTTTGGGTTTTGAAGAACAGACAGACAGACAAATTTTGAGTTTTTAAGAACAGACAGACAGGCAAACTAATTTTGGGTTTTTAAGAACAGACAGCCAGACAGATTAATTTTAATTTTTTAAGAACAGACAGACGGACAGACAAATTTTGAGTTTTAAAAACAGACAGACAGACAGATATAATTTTGAGAACAGATATAATTTTGAGTTTTTTTGCACAGATAAACAGACAGACAAATTTTGGGTTTTTCGCAATTGACAGACAGACTAATTTTGGGTTTTTAAGAACAGACAGACAGACACACTAATTTTGAGTTTTTTTAAACAAATAGACAGACGGATATATTTTGAGTCTTTGTACAGACAGACAGAAAAACTGATTCATTTTGTGATTTTAATAACAGAATTTTAGAACAAATTTTTGAATTTTTGAACAGGCAGATAGATAAATTTTGAATTTTTGTGCGGACAGACGGACAGACTAATTTTGAGTTTTTTTAAACGGACAGACAGACAGACAGATATATTTTCAGTTTTTGTACAGATGGACAAACAGATAGATTTTGAGTTTTTTGGTATAGATAGACAGACAGATAAATTTTGAGTTCTTGTACAGACAGACAGACTAAGTTTGAGTTTTTTGGAACAGACAGACAGTCACACAAATTTAGAATTTTATGAAACAGACGGACAGACTTATTTTGAGTTTTTTGGGACAGACAGGCTAAAAAAATTTTGAGATATTTGGAATAGACAGACTGAGTTTTTTGGGACAGGCAGACAGACAGTCTAATTTTGAGTTTTTTTTTTGAGACAGACTAATTTTCAGTTTTTTGGGACAGGCAGACTAATTTTGAGTTACTTGGAACACACAGACAGAGTTTCATGGGACCAGCAGACAGACAGTCTAACTTTGAATTTTTAGGGATAAATAGACTAATTTTGAGTTTTTTTTGGGACAGAGACTAATTTTGAGTTTTTTGGAACAGACAGACAAATTTTGAGTTTTTGAATATAGAGACAGACAGACTGTTATATTTTGAGTTTTTGTACAGACGGACATACAGATAGATTTTGAGTTTTGGTACAGACTAATTTTGAGGTTTTTTTTTTTTTTTTTTTTGTTTTTCGTACAGACAGACAGATAGACAAATTTTGAGTTTTTGTACAGACAGACATATAGATATATATTTTGAGTCTTCATACAGATGGACTGATTTCGAGTTGTTTTGGGACAGACAGACAAATTTTGAGTCTTTGTACAAACAAACAGACTAATTTTGAGTTTTTTGGGACAAACAGAGAGATAGACAAATTTTGAGTCTTTGTACAAACAAACAGACTAATTTTGAGTTTTTTTGGGACAAACAGACAGATAGACAAATTTTGAGTTTTTGTACAGACAGACAGATAGATATATATATATATTGAGTCTTCATACAGATAGACAGACGGACTAATTTTGAGTTTTTTGGAACAGACAGACAAATTTTGAGTTTTTGAATATACAGACAAACAGACAGTTATATTTTGAGTTTTTGTACAGACGGACATACAGATAGATTTTGAGTTTTGGTACAGACTAATTTTGAGGTTTTTTGTTTTTTTTTTTGTTTTTCGTACAGACAGACAGATAGACAAATTTTGAGTTTTTGTACAGACAGACATATAGATATATATTTTGAGTCTTCATACAGATAGACAGATGGACTGATTTCGAGTTGTTTTGGGACAGACAGACAAATTTTGAGTCTTTGTACAAACAAACAGACTAATTTTGAGTTTTTTGGGACAAACAGACAGATAGACAAATTTTGAGTTTTCTACACACAGGCAGACTAATATCAAGTTCTTTGGAACAGACAGACAAATTTTGAGTCTTTGTACAGACAGAGAGACAAATAAATTTTGAGTTCTTGTTCAGACAGACAGACTAATTCTGAGTTTTTTGGAACAGACAGACAAATTTTGAGTTTTTTTGGGACAGAGAGACAGACTAATTTTTTATTTTTAAGAACAGACAGAGAAATTTTGGGTTTTTAAGAACAGACTAATTTTGAGTTTTTTGGAACGCACAGACAAATTTTGAGTTTTTTTGGGACAGACAGACAGACTCATTTTTTATTTTTAAGAACAGACAGAGAAATTTTCGGTTTTTAAGAACAGACAGACAAATTTTGAGTTTTTTGGAACGCACAGACAAATTTTGAGTTTTTTTGGGACAGACAGACAGACTCATTTTTTATTTTTAAGAACAGACAGACAAATTTTCGGTTTTTAAGAACAGACAGACAAATTTTGAGTTTTTTGGAACGCACAGACAAATTTTGAGTTTTTTTGGGACAGACAGACAGACTCATTTTTTATTTTTAAGAACAGACAGAGAAATTTTCGGTTTTTAAGAACAGACAGACAAATTTTGAGTTTTTTGGAACGCACAGACAAATTTTGAGTTTTTTTGGGACAGACAGACAGACTCATTTTTTATTTTTAAGAACAGACAGAGAAATTTTCGGTTTTTAAGAACAGACAGACAAATTTTGAGTTTTTTGGAACGCACAGACAAATTTTGAGTTTTTGTATAGACAGACAGACAGACATATTTTGCGTTCTTGTACAGACGGACAGACAGATAGATTTTGAGTTTTTTGATACAGATAGACAGACAGATAAATTTTGAGTTTTTATACAGACGAACAGACTAATTTTGAGTTTTTTTGGACAGACAGACTACTTTTGAGTTTTTTTGTACAAGCAGACAGACTAATATCAAATTTTTTGGAACAGACAGACAGACAAATTTTGTACAGATAGACAGACAGATAAATTTGGGGTTTTTGTGCAGACAGACTAATTTTTAATTTTTTGAACAGACAGACATCAGACATATTTTAAATTTTTTGAACAGACGGACAGACTAATTTGGAGTTTTTTGGGACAGATAGACTAATTTTGAATTTTTTTTTTTGGCAAACTAATTTTTTTTTTTTTTTTGATAGACTAATTTTGAGTTTTTTTGGGACAGGCAGTTTTTTTTTATTTATTTTGTTTTGTTTTTTGACAGACTAATTTTGATTTTTTGGGACAGGCAGACTAATTTTGAATTTTTTTTTTTGACAGACTACTTTTGAGTTTGTTTTTTTTGACAGGCAGACTAATTTTGAAATTTTTTTTTTAACAGACTAATTTTTTTTTTGACACTAATTTTTTTTTGACAGACTAATTTTGATTTTTTGGGACAGGCAGACTAATTTTGTTTTTTTTTTTGACAGACTAATTTTGAGTTTTTTTTTTTGGACAGAGACTAATTTTGGGTTTTTTGGGACAGGAAGACTAATTTTGTTTTGTTTTTTTTGGACAGAGACTAATTTTGAGTTATTTGGGACAGACAGACGACTAATTTTGAGTTTTTTTTGGACAGACAGAATAATTTCCAGTTTTTTTGGGCAGACAGACAGACTAATTTTGTGTTTTTAAGAACATACAAATTTTGTGTTTTTTGAAACAGACAGGACAAATTTTATGTTATTTGGAACACACAGACAGAGTTTTTTGGGACCAGCAGACAGACAGTCTAACTTTGAATTTTTTGGGATAGATAGACTAATTTTGAGTTTTTTTGGGACAGACAGACTAATTTTGAGTTTTTTGGAACAGAGAGACAAATTTTGAGTTTTTGTATAGACAGACAGACAGACAGTTATATTTTGAGGTTTTATACAGACGGACATAGAGATAGATTTGGAGTTTTGGTACAAACAGACTAATTTTGAGTTTTTTGGGACAAACAGACAGATAGACAAATTTTGAGTTTTGTACACACAGGCAGACTAATATCAAGTTTTTTGGAACAGACAGACAAATTTTGAGTCTTTGTACAGACAGATAGACAAATAAATTTTGAGTTCTCTGACAAGAACTGACAAACAGACAGAAACATTTTAAATTTGAGTTTTTGTACAGACAAACAGACTAATATCAAGTTTTTTGGAACAGACCAATAAATTTTGGTCGTTATACAGAAAGACAGAAAAATAAATTTTGAGTTCTTGTGCAGACAGACAGATTAGACAGACAAATTTTGAGTCTTTATATGGAAAGACAGACAAATAAATTTTGAGTTCTTGTACAGGCAGACACACCAATACATTTTGAGTCTTTATACAGATAGAGAGACAAATAAATTTTGAGTTCCTGGGCAGACAGATAGATTAGACAGGCAAATTTTGAGTCTTTATATGGACAGAGAGACAAATAAATTTTGAGTTCTTGTACAGGCAGACAGACCAATAAATTTTGAGTCTATACAGATAGAGACACAAATAAATTTTGTGTTCTTGTGCAGACAGACAGACTAGACAGACACATTTTGAGTCTTTAGATGGACAGACAGACAAATAAATTTTGAGTCTTTATACAGATAGAGAAACATATAAATTTTGAGTTCTTGTGCAGACAGACAGACTAGACAGACAAATTTTGAGTCTTTATATGGAAATACAGACAAATAAATTTTGAGTTCTTGTGCAGACAGACAGACTAGACAGACACATTTTGAGTCTTTAGATGGACAGACAGACAAATAAATTTTGAGCCTTTATACAGATAGAGAAACAAATAAATTTTGAGTTCTTGTGCAGACAGACAGACTAGACAGACACATTTTGAGTCTTTAGATGGACAGACAGACAAATAAATTTTGAGTCTTTATACAGATAGAGAAACATATAAATTTTGAGTTCTTGTGCAGACAGACAGACTAGACAGACAAATTTTGAGTCTTTATATGGAAATACAGACAAATAAATTTTGAGTTCTTGTGCAGACAGACAGACTAGACAGACACATTTTGAGTCTTTAGATGGACAGACAGACAAATAAATTTTGAGTCTTTATACAGATAGAGAAACATATAAATTTTGAGTTCTTGTGCAGACAGACAGACTAGACAGACAAATTTTGAGTCTTTATATGGAAATACAGACAAATAAATTTTGAGTTCTTGTGCAGACAGACAGACTAGACAGACACATTTTGAGTCTTTAGATGGACAGACAGACAAATAAATTTTGAGTCTTTATACAGATAGAGAAACATATAAATTTTGAGTTCTTGTGCAGACAGACAGACTAGACAGACAAATTTTGAGTCTTTATATGGAAATACAGACAAATAAATTTTGAGTTCTTGTGCAGACAGACAGACTAGACAGACACATTTTGAGTCTTTAGATGGACAGACAGACAAATAAATTTTGAGTCTTTATACAGATAGAGAAACATATAAATTTTGAGTTCTTGTGCAGACAGACAGACTAGACAGACAAATTTTGAGTCTTTATATGGAAATACAGACAAATAAATTTTGAGTTCTTGTGCAGACAGACAGACTAGACAGACACATTTTGAGTCTTTAGATGGACAGACAGACAAATAAATTTTGAGTCTTTATACAGATAGAGAAACATATAAATTTTGAGTTCTTGTGCAGACAGACAGACTAGACAGACAAATTTTGAGTCTTTATATGGAAATACAGACAAATAAATTTTGAGTTCTTGTGCAGACAGACAGACTAGACAGACACATTTTGAGTCTTTAGATGGACAGACAGACAAATAAATTTTGAGTCTTTATACAGATAGAGAAACATATAAATTTTGAGTTCTTGTGCAGACAGACAGACTAGACAGACAAATTTTGAGTCTTTATATGGAAATACAGACAAATAAATTTTGAGTTCTTGTGCAGACAGACAGACTAGACAGACACATTTTGAGTCTTTAGATGGACAGACAGACAAATAAATTTTGAGTATTTATACAGATAGAGACAAATAAATTTTGAGTTCTTGTGCAGACAGACAGACCAATAAATTTTGAGTCTTTATACAGATAGAGAGACAAATAAATTTTAAGTTCTTGGGCAGACAGATAGACTAGACAGACAAATTTTGAGTCTTTATATGAACGGACAGACAAATAAATTTTTAGTTCTTGTACAGACAGACAGACTAGACCTACAAATTTTGAGTCAATACAGACAGACAGTCAAATAAATTTTGAGTTCTTGTGCAGACAGACAGATTAAACAGACAAATATTGAGTCTTTATATGAACAGACAGACAAATAAATTTTGAGTCTTTATACAGACAGACAAATAAATTTTGAGTTCTCGTACAGACAGACTGATTAGACAGACAAATTTTTAGTCTATATGGACAGACAGACAGAAATTTTGAGTCTAGACAGACAGACAGTCAAATAATTTTTGAGTTCTTGTACAGACAGACAGACAAACAAATTTTGAGTCTTTATATGGACAGGCAGACAAATAAATTTTGAGTTCTTGTACAGACAGACACACTGACAAATTTTGAGTCTTTATACAGACAAGCAGAATAGACAGACAGACAGAAAAAAATTTAGACCTTGTACAGACAGACAGATAGACTAATTTCGAGTGTTTTGGAGCAGACAGACGGACAGACAAATTTTTTACAGACAGAGATTTTGGCTCTTTGAGAACAGACATACGGACAGACAAGTTCTTGAATTTTGTACAGACGGACAGACAGACGGTTTTTGTTTTCAGCAGTTTCTTTTCTGATCTAGTTGTCTTTAATCCGTGATTTTCTTTTGTTTCAGGATGAGATAATCTGTCCGTGCCATGACCAGTGTCTGAATTGACGAATTTGCGAGAAATTTCCAGAAACGAATGCACGTTTAAGGATATCTCGACGAGTAGTCCTGACAAAACGCGCAGAAAGTAAGTTTAATTTATATTTGTATTTAAGTCAAATTTATATTTAAACAACACCTCTAATGCAGTTTCAGGCAAATATAAACACACGCGTGTCGCTTTGATTGCGGTTTTATCACACCGGCAGGCAACTGCATATACACGCTTGCCTTCGTAACACAAATCGATGATTTTCTCTAATAGACCTTTTTACGGTTAGTTAAGCGCATGCGCGTCCGCCTTGTTTCGAAGCCGGGAATTTGAAAGTTTCGGGCACATTTTGTTATTTTCACTGGACATACGTCAAGTGCCCGAAAACATGGCGGAAATTGATGCATAAAAAAATTAAAATATGAAAAGGTCTTGTCTGTTTACCGAGTCTTATTGTTTAGATTTGCACTACTTTAACGAGTTTGCGAAAACTAAACCAAAAATTTGCCGAAATTGAGATTTCTTGGCAATTTGACAAATTGCTAATAATTTGAGAAGAAAATATAATTTGTAAGAGACTAGACAGACAAGACTAAACAGACAAGACTAGACAGACAAGACTAGACAGACAAGACTAGACAGACAAGACTAGACAGACAAGACTAGACAGACAAGACTAGACAGACAAGACTAGACAGACAAGACTAGACAGACAAGACTAGACAGACAAGACTAGACAGACAAGACTAGACAGACAAGACTAGACAGACAAGACTAGACAGACAAGACTAGACAGACAAGACTAGACAGACAAGACTAGACAGACAAGACTAGACAGACAAGACTAGACAGACAAGACTAGACAGACAAGACTAGACAGACAAGACTAGACAGACAAGACTAGACAGACAAGACTAGACAGACAAGATTAGACAGACGAGACTAGACAGTGTTTAGATATTCTTTAAGTCTGTAAATAGTGAACATATTAGGCAACTGTGTTTGCATTGTAGTTATGTAATTAAATATTATTAGGCAATTTTGCGTACATGTTTGTGATGAGAAAGTCTGTTATTGTTGCAGGTAGAATAATTGTTGGATTGAGGAAAGTAAGATTCGTTCGTTGGATGCGTAAATTTGGTTGGGAGATGTTGTGATGCTTGTGCTTGGAGGGGCGCAGTTCTAAATCTTCTTGTGAGTCGCCACGGTGGCGACGGGGGGCCCGGAGTGCGGCCCCGGGGCCGCCGAGAAGGGCGCCGGCTGCTGGTGGTCGTCGCTGGCGGCCATGGGCTGCTTCGGCAACAGGGACGGGCCGGCGGGCGGGGCGGACGATAGCCGGTCGCAGAAGCGGATCAGCGACCAGATCAACCGGCAACTGCAGAAGGACAAGCAGGTGTACAGGGCGACGCACCGGCTGCTGCTGCTGGGCGCCGGCGAGTCGGGCAAGTCGACGATCGTGAAGCAGATGCGGATCCTGCACGTGAACGGGTTCAGCCACACGGAGAAGCACCAGAAAGTTGAGGATATCAAGAAGAATATCAGGGACGCGATCATCACGATATCGGGCGCGATGTCGACGCTGTCGCCGCCGGTGCAGCTGGAGCGGCCGGAGAACCAGGCGAGGGTGGACTGGATCCAGGACTGCGCCACCGGCCAGGACTTCGACTACCCTCCCGAGTTCTACGAGCACACGGAAGCGCTCTGGAAGGACCGCGGCGTGCAGACCACCTACGAGCGCAGCAACGAGTACCAGCTGATCGACTGCGCCAAGTACTTCCTCGACCAGGTCCACATCATCAAACAGCCCGACTACACCCCCACCGAGCAGGACATCCTGCGGTGTCGGGTCCTCACCAGCGGCATCTTCGAGACCCGCTTCCAGGTGGACAAGGTCAACTTCCACATGTTCGACGTCGGCGGGCAGCGCGACGAGCGCCGCAAGTGGATCCAGTGCTTCAACGACGTCACGGCCATCATCTTCGTGACCGCCTGCAGCTCCTACAACATGGTCTTGCGCGAGGATCCCTCCCAGAATCGCCTGCGCGAGAGTCTCGAGCTCTTCAAGTCCATCTGGAACAACCGCTGGCTCCGGACCATCTCCGTCATCCTCTTCCTCAACAAGCAGGATCTCCTCGCCGAAAAGATACTCGCCGGTAAATATCACAATCAATAAATATCAAATTTGACATAATACATCAAATGTGACATAAAAAACTGTCAAATTTGACATAAACCATCAGATTTAATATAAGAATCTGTCAAATTTGACATAATCCATTAGTTTTGACATAACAAGCTGTCAAATTTGGCATAATCTATCAGATTTAACATTAGAATTTGACATAAATCATCAGATTTGACATAAAAATCTGTCAAATTTGACATAATCCATTAGATTTGACACAACAATCTGTCAAATTTGACATAATCTATCAGATTTGACATTAGAATTTGACATAAACCATCAGATTTGACATAAGAATCTTTCAAATTTGACATAATCCATTAGATTTGACATAACAAGCTGTCATATTTGACATAATCTATCAGAATTAAATCATTAGATTTGACATAAGAATCTGTCAAATTTGACATAACAAGCTGTCATATTTGACATAATCTATCAGATTTAACATTAGAATTTGACATAAATCATCAGATTTGACATATGAATCTGTCAAATTTGACAATCCATTAGATTTCACATAGAAAGCTGTCAAATTTGACATAATCTATCAGATTTGACATGAAAATTTGACATAAATCATCAGATTTGACATAAGAATCTGTCAAATTTGACATAATCCATTAGTTTTGACACAACAAGCTGTCAAATTTGACATAATCTATCATATTTAACATTAAAATTTGACATAAATCATCAGATTTGACATAAGAATATCAAATTTGACATAATTCATTAGATTTGACACAACAATCTGTCAAATTTGACATAATCTATCAGATTTAACATTAGAATTTGACATAAATCATCAGATTTGACATAAGAATCTATCAAATTTGACATAATCCATCAGATTTAACATCACAATCTGTCAAATTTGACATAATCCATCAAATTTGATATAACAATCTGTAAAATTTGACATAAAATTACTACTAGGCTGTAAAATTTATAATTTCTGTGATATATTGTCAAACTGAATTGTTGTTGTTTGACAGGCAAGAGCAAGTTGGAGGACTACTTCCCAGACTTCAAGCGGTACCAGACGCCCGTGGACGCGGCGAACGACGCTAACGAGCCGCCCGAGGTCGTCCGAGCCAAATACTTCATCCGCGACGAATTTCTGGTAACAAAAAAAAAATCGAATTCAGTGCCGCAAGAAACGTGGCAACGCTGTCGCGAAAATTGATCGTCCCGAAGGCGTTCGTTACGTTGGTCACACTGTCTTTACAGCGTTGTCGCGTTTACAACCACTCAAACGCTTTGCTAGACAAGTTGCCTATACACTAGTTATACTTCAAATTTGATAAGCAAAACAAACTTATTTAAGTTGCTTATACAATAATTATACGTCAAATTTGACACGAAGAACAACAAACACTAGTTATATAATCTAATTTAATTAGCAGAACAACCAACTGGTTATATAAGTTGCCTAAGTTCCCTAGTTATACGTCAAATTTGACTACTGTTATATAAGTTGCCTATACAATAGTTATAGTCAAATTCGAAGAAGAGAACAAACAACTGTTGTTTATATAAGTTGCCTAAGTTCCCTAGTTATACGTCAAATTTGACAACTGTTATATAAGTTGCCTATACAATTCTTTTACGTCAAATTTTAAGAACAGAACAAACAACTGTTGCCTATATAATTTGCCTATACGCTAGTTATACGTAAAATTTGACAAACACAACAAGCAATTGTTATATAAGTTGCCTATATAATAATGATACGTCAAATTTGAAGTCTATAAGATGTCTATACACTAAGTATATGGTTAATATGATAAGTAGAAGAAACAATTGTTGTCTATGTAAATTGCCTATACATTAGTACGTCAAATTTGACAAGTGCAACTAGCTTTTGTTATATAAGTTGCCTATACAATAATTATGCGTCAAATTTGACAAACAGGACCACCAACTGTTGTACATATAAGTTGCCTATACACTAGTTATACGTCAAGTTTGACAAACACAACAAGCAACTGTTATATAAGTTGCCTATATAATAATGAAACATCAAATTTGAAGTCTATAAGATGTCTATACACTAGTTATATGGTTAATATGATAAGCAGAAGAAACAATTGTTGTCTATATAAATTGCCTATACACTAGTTGTACGTCAAATTTGACAAGTGCAACAACCATTTGTTATATAAGTTGCCTATACAACAATTATACGTCAAATTTGACAAACAGGACAACCAACTGTTGTACATATAAGTTGCCTATACACTAGTTATACGTCAAATTTAATAAATACAACAGGCAATTGTTATATAAGTTGCCTATATAATAATGATACATCAAATTTGAAGTCAATAAGATGTCTATACACTAATTATATGGTTAATATGATAAGCAGAAGAAACAATTGTCTATATAAATTGCCTATACACTAGTTGTACGTCAAATTTGACAAGTGCAACCACTATTTGTTATATAAGTTGCCTATACAATAATTGTACGTCAAATTTGACAAACAGGACAACCAACTGTTGTACATATAAGTTACCTATACACTAGTTATACGTAAAATTTGACAAACACAACAAGCAATTGTTATATAAGTTGCCTATATAATAATTATACGTCAAATTTGACAAACAGGAAAACCAACTGTTGTACATATAAGTTGCCTATACACTACTTATACGTCAAATTGGACAAACACAACAAGCAATTGTTATATAAGTTGCCTATATAATAATTATACGTCAAATTTGACAAACAGGACAACCAACTGTTGTACATATAAGTTGCCTATACACTACTTATATGTCAATTTTTGACAGGCAGAAGTACCAACTGTCGTTAGTTTTTGTTAATATTTGAGTGATTTTGTTGTGGTTTTGTGTTGCAGCGTATAAGTACGGCGACGGGAGAGGGCAAGCACTACTGCTACCCGCACTTTACGTGCGCCGTCGACACGGAGAACATAAAGCGCGTGTTCAACGATTGTCGCGACATCATCCAGCGGATGCACCTGCGCCAGTACGAACTGTTATAACCGCCGTCACCACAGCAAGAGGCCGATGAGGAGGAGGAGGAGGACGATCTGAAAAACAAATCTAAATCTAGCTGCTTCTGTCTCCAGCGCTAATAATTCTATATAAATATTATATATATATATACAAAGAGAGAGGGAGAGAGAGAAATTAATTAATTATGTAATGACGATGAGAGAGGTGGGTGGTTGTGTGAGGGGTTTGTGAGGAGGCCAAGCACGTTCGCCAACCTGCGCAGCGTCAAAGTAACCAGAAAACGTATATAGATGTCTCAGAGAAACGTGTCTAGGGATTTGCCGCGTGAGTTGGTACCACTGCTCTTTCAACTATTTTTCCCCCAAAAAAAAACGCCATTTTGCCTGTCTTTTAGTCTGACAGCCTTCGAAAGTCACGTTATTTCCAATTAAGAATGTCAAGATAAAAATGACATAGGACGTTAAAAACGACAGGGGACGTTAAAAATGACAAGTGACGTTAATACTTGCAGGGGACGTTAAAAATGACAAGTGACGTTAATAATTGCAGGGGACGTTAAAAATGACAAGTGACGTTAATAATTACAGGAGACATTCAAAATGACAGTCGACGTTAAAAAAGACAGAGGACGTTAAGAATAACATGTGGCGTTAAATATGACAGGGGACGTTAAGAATAACAGGGGACATTAAAAATGACAAGTGACGTTAATAATTGCAGGGGACATTAAAAATGACATGTGACGTTAATAAATGCAGGGGACGTTAAAAATGACAAGTGACGTTAATAATTACAGGGGACGTTAAAAATGACAGTTGACGTTAAAAAGGACAGAGGACGTTAAGAATAACATATGGTGTTAAATATGACAGCGGACATTAAGAATGACAGGGTACGTTAAATATGACAAGTGACGTTAATAATTGCAGGGGGCATTAAAAATGACATGTGACGTTAATAAATGCAGGGGACGTTAAAAATGACAAGTGACGTAAATAATTACAGGGGACATTAAAAATGACAGTTGACGTTAAAAAAGACAGAGGACGTTAAGAATAACACGTGGTGTTAAATATGACAGCGGACATTAAGAATGACAGGGTACGTTAAATAAGACAAGTGACGTTAATAATTGCAGGGGACATTAAAAATGACATGTGACGTTAATAAATGGAGGGGCGGTTAAAATGACAAGTGACGTTAATAATTACAGCGGACGTTAAAAATGACAGTTGACGTTAAAAAGGACA
The DNA here is from genome assembly GCA_944588485.1 of Phosphuga atrata. Lineage (NCBI taxonomy): Eukaryota > Metazoa > Arthropoda > Insecta > Coleoptera > Silphidae > Phosphuga > Phosphuga atrata. The sequence continues at coordinate 30,235,804 of OX155906.1, forward strand.
GAGGACGTTAAGAATAACATATGGTGTTAAATATGACGGCGGACATTAAGAATGACAGGGTACGTTAAATATGACAAGTGACGTTAATAATTGCAGGGGACATTAAAAATGACATGTGACGTTAATAAATGCAGGGGACGTTAAAAATGACAAGTGACGTAAATAATTACAGGGGACGTTAAAAATGACAGTTGACGTTAAAAAAGACAGAGGACGTTAAGAATAACGTGGTGTTAAATATGACAGCGGACATTAAGAATGACAGGGTACGTTAAATATGACAAGTGACGTTAATAATTGCAGGGGACATTAAAAATGACATGTGACGTTACTAAATGCAGGAGACGTTAAAAATGACAAGTGACGTTAATAATTGCAGGGGACGTTAAATATGACAGGTGACGTTAAAAAGGACAGGGTACGTTAGAAATGAAAGGTGACGTTAAAAAGGACAAGGGAAGTTAAAAATGAGAGGTGGCGTTACGAATGACAGGGGACGTTAAAAATGACAAGTGACGTTAATAATGGCAGGGGACGTTAAAAACGACAGGTGATTTTCAAAAGTTCAGGGAACGTTAAAAGTGACAGTTGGCGTTAAATATAATACGAGACGTTAGGAATGACAGGGGACATTAAGGAAGACAGGGGACGTTAAAAATATAAAGTGGCGTTAATAATTGCAGGGGGGCGTTAAAAATGACAAGTGACGTTAAAAATGACTGGACACGTGACGTTAAAACTGACACGCGACGTTAAAACTGACACGTGACGTTAAGAATTGCAGGGGACGTTACAAATGACAAGTGACGTTCAAAATGACAGGGGACGTTAATAATTGCAGGGGGCGTTAAAAATGACTGGTGACGTTAAAAAGGACGGGAGACGTTAAGAATAATATGTGGCGTAATAAATATGACAGGGTACGTTAAGAATAACAGAGGACATTAAAAATGACATACAAGTGACATTAATAATTGCAGGGTGACGTAAAAAGGAAAGGGGGCGTTAAAAATGACAGATGGCGTTAAATATGACAGCGAATATTTATAATGACAGGGTACGTTAAATATGACAAGTGACGTTAATTATTGCAGGGGACGTTAAATGTGACAAGTGACGAAATAATTATGAATTGCAGGGGACGTTAAAAATTACAGGTGACGTTAAAAAGGACAGGGGACGTTAGAATTGATAGGTGACGTTAAAAAGGACAGGAGACGTTAGAAATGACAAATGGCGTTACGAATGACAGGGGACGTTAAAAATGACAAGTGACGGTAACAATGGCAGGGGACGTTGAAAATGACAGGTGACGTTAAAAATGACAGGGAACGTTAAAAGTGACAGGTGGCGTTAAATACAACACGACGTTAAAAATGACAGGGGACATTAAGGAAGACAGGGGACGTTAAAAATGTCAAGTGACGTTAATAACTACAAAGGACGTTAAAAATGATAGGCGACGTTAAAAAGGACAGGGGACGTTAAAATTAACAGAGGACGTTAAAAATGACAAGTTCACCGACTAATGTTGTTTAACCGCTCTTAAGTCTATAAAACCTCTACACTATATTTTACACTAAAGGCTATGGTCCCCAAACTCTTGATGCAAAAAATTTGATGTTATTTTCGCGTAAAACCCGCGGTTTAAAAGATACAGACTAATTTGCAAACTTTGTTTTTGATGGTCAAACTTAAAACGCGATAACTCTGAAACGGAAATAGGTATCGACTTCCGGTTGGAAGTTTTGAATTCGTCGATACACAGGCTATGAATAACCTAAATGAAGTTAGTTTGTAAAACGTTTGGTTGAAAAGTTATCGCGGATTGTTTGGACTAAGTGGTGGTTTGGACTAATGGTTAGGTTAGTGATGTTAAAAATGACAAATGACGTTAAAAATGGCAGGGGACGTTAAAAATGACAAGTGACGTTAATAATTGCAGGGGACGTTAATAATTTGTGGGGACGTTAAAAATGACAGATGGCGTTAAAAAGGATAGGGGACTTTAAATATGATAGGTGACGTTAAGAATGACAGAGGACGTTAAAAATGACAAGGGAGGTTTTAAATGACAGGGGGCGTTAAAAGTGATAGGGATGTTAAAAAGCGACAGGGGACGTTAAAAATGTCAGGTGACGTTAATAATTGCAGGGGACGTTAAAAATGACAGGTGGCGTTAAAAAGGATAGGGGACTTTAAATATTATAGGAGACGTTAAGAATGAGAGAGGACGTTAAAAATGACAAGGAAGGTTTTAAATGACAGGAGGCGTTAAAAGTGATAGGGATGTTAAAAAACGACAGGGGACGTTAAAAATGTCAGATGACGTTAATAATTGCAGGGGACGTTAAAAATGACAGGTGCCGTTAAAAAGGATAGGGGACTTTAAATATGATAGGACACAGACGTTAAGAATGACGGAGGAGGCGTTAAAAGTGATGGGGATGTTACAATTGACAGGTGACAGACGTTATCTATGACGGCCAATTTTTTTCCATAAAACAAAAGAAAAGTACAAATTTATTACAATTTAAACAACACCAGTTAGACTTTCTTTTGTTTTCTAGTTTGACAGCTTTCGAAGTCGCGTTTGTACTGACGTTAAAAGTGACAGGGGACTTTACAAATGACGTTAAAAATGAGAAGTGACGTTATAAATGACATGAAACGTTAAAAATGACAAGAGACGTTATAAATGACAGGGAACGTTAAAAATGGCAAGTGACGTGAAAATAGCAGGGGGCGTTAAAAATTAAAGGAGTTGTTAAAAATGACAGATGACGTTAAACAGGACTGGGGACGTTAAAAATGACAGGTGATATTAAAAACGACAAGAGACGTTAAAAATGACGGGACGTTAAAAATGACAAGTGACGTTAAGAATTGCAGGGGATGTTAAAACTGACAGGTGACGTTAAAAAACGACAGGGGACGTTTAAAAGGACATCGAACGTTAAGAATAGCATGTGACGATAAGAATGACAGAGGACGTTAAAAATTTTAGGTAATGTTAAAAAGGACAAACGACGGTAATAATGACAGGGGACTTTAAAAATGACAGGTGATGTTAAATATGATGAATGACGCAAAAAATGATAGGGAACGTTAAAAATGTTAACGTGACGTTAAGAACTGAAGGGGACGTTAAAAATGACAGGCGACGTTAATAAGTACAGGGAACGTTAAGAATAACATGTGACGATAAGAGTAACGTTTAAAAGGACTGGGGACGTTAAAAATGACAGGTGATGTTAAAAATGATAGGTGATATTAAAAAGGACAAGTTACGTTAAAAATGACAAGTGACGTTAAGAATTGCAGGGGACGTTAAAACTGACAAGTGTCGATAAAAAACGACAGGGGACGTAAAAAGGACAGCGGACGTTAGGAATAACATGTGACGATAAGAATGACAGAGGACGTTAAAAATGACGTGAAGTTAAAAACGACAAATGACGTTAAAAATGACAAGGGATGTTTAAAGTGATAGGGGATGTTAAAAATGACAAGTGACGTTAAAAATGACACGTGACGTTAAGAATTGCAGGGGACGTTAAAAATTTCACGGGACGTTAAAAAGGACAGGGGACGTTAAGAATAGCATGTGACGATAAGAATGACAGAGGACGTTAAAAATCACAAGTGCTGTTAAAAATGGCAAGTGACGTTAAAAATGACAGGTGATGTTAAATATGATGAATGACGTTAAAAATGAGAGGGGACGTTAAAAATGACACGTGACGTTAAGAATTGCAGGGGACGTTAAAAATGACAAGCGACGTTAAAAAGGACAGGGGACGTTAAGAATAACATGTGACGATAAGAATGACAGAGGACGTTAAAAGTCACAAGTGATGTAAAAAATGACAAGTGACGTTAAAAAATGACAGGTGATGTTAAATATGATGAATGACGTTAAAAATGATAGGGGACGTTAAAAATGACACGTGACGTTAAGAATTGCAGGGGACGTTAAAAATGACAGGCGACGTTAAAAAGGACAGGAGATGTTGGGAATAACATGTGATGATAAGAATGACAGAGGACGTTAAAGAGTTTACGATGTTAAGAATTTGCAAGAGATGTTAAAAATGACAAGTGACGTTAAAAATTGCAGGGGACGTTAAAAATTAACGGGACGTTAAAAATTAACTGGACGTTAAAAATTATAGTGGACGTTAAAAATGACAAGTGAGGTTAAGAATGACAGGTGACATATAAAATAGCAATTGGCGACGTTCTGTTGTTTTGCGGAAAGAAAGTTGAAGCGAATGGTGGGAAATCGCGCGTTCGAATTTTCGTTTATCGTTTATATATATATAGTTATATTTTTTAAATGTTGATGATTTTTCTTATTCTATTTTATATTTTACGTTTTCGTTTATTCTGTCAAATTTATTTACAAAAAAAATTACATTTTTGGACAAAAAGAAAAGAAACGTCAAAAATTGACAGATGTGTCAAAAAGTAACTGTTGCTGTCAAAAATTGATAGATGTGTCAAAAAATGACAGGTTTGTCAAAAAGTAACTTGCTGTCAAAAATTGCAGATGTGTCAAAAAATTACAGATTTGTCTAAAAGTATATCTGTTGCTGTCAAAAATTGACAGATGTATCAGGAAATGACAGGTTTGTCAAAACGTTACTGTTGCTGTCAAAAATTGACAGATGTGTCAAAAATTGACAGATGTCAAAAATTGACAGATGTAGAAAAAATTGACAGATGTGTCAAAAATTGACAGATGTGTCAAAAATTGACAGATGTTTCAAAAATTAACAGAGGTGTCAAAAATGACGGATGCCAACAAGTGACAGATGTCAAAAATTGTTGGAAATGTCAATTTTACGTTATAAAATTGTTCTTTTTGTTCAAAAAAATGTTTTTTTACGAAAAATGTGAGGAAAGAAGATAAAAAAAATAATTTATTTTATGTTGGATGTAGTGTATAGAGTGAATATAGCACAAAAACAAAATTCAAATTTTTCGAAGAAACTCAAAACAAACTGTCGAATCTGACAACAAAAAGTAAAATCCTTTTCTTTCTTTCGTTCAATTGTTGCAAATTCCACTAATTAAAACAATAAGCAAATGTTTTTATCTTCTTTGGTTTAGGTTGGCAATACGTGCGAAATTTTTAACAGTTGGTCACACTGGAAACAACCAAAATTTGACAGCGATTTCACCAAAATTAACGTTCTGTCAAATTTGACAACACTCAAAAAGTTCATTGGGATTATAAATTAATATTCCAACTACTTTTCCTGCAAGAATTTGAATGCTCTGTCAAATTTTGACACTTTTTATGTCAATAACTAATATGTAATGACAAAGTGTTGTCAAAGACAACAATGACAAAGTCTTAATCTCAAAACAATAAAAAATCTCAAAAAATTAATCTCAAAACAATCAGACATTACAAATTTATCACAAATGACATCTGCCAGTTTATTGTCAATATTTTGTTTCAATAGACCTTTTCATAGTTGAATTTTTTTTGTAAACATGTCAATTTCCGCCATGTTTTTCGGGCACTTTTTCACATTGAAAATAACAAAATGTGCCCGAAATTTTCAAATTCCCGCCATTTAAACATGGCGGATACGCATGCGCTTAACTAGCCGTAAAGAGGTCTATTAAGTAAACATATAATTACTGTCAAAACAATCAGAATTGACATATGTGTCAGTTTAAACTCAATTTTTTGTTTTAATTATTGTCAAAAACAATCAGAAATGACAAATTATTGACAAATGGCATATGTCAGTTTATTGTCAATGTTTTGTTTGGATTAAGTAATTATATAATTAGTGTCAAAACAATCAGAAATGACATATGTCAGTTTAATCTCAATGTTTTGTTTTAATTAATGTCAAAAACAATCAGAAATGACAAATTAGTAACAAATGACATATGTCAGTTCATTATCAATGTTTTGTTTGGATTATGTAATTATATAATTAATGTCATAACAATCAGAAATATCTGAGTGTCAAAGTAATGACAATTCTTGTCAAAGTAATGATAATTCGTGTCAAAGTAATGACAATTTGTCTCAAATTAATGACAATTCTTGTCAAAGCTATGACAATTCTTGTCAACGTAATGAGAATTATTGTCAAAGTAATGACAATTCTTGTCAAAGTAATAAAAATTCTTGTCAAAGTAATGATAATTCTTGTCAAAGTAATGACAATTCTTGTCAAAGTAATGACAATTCTTGTCAAAGTAATGACAATTCTTGTCAAAGTAATGACAATTATTGTCAAGGTAATGACAATTCTTGTCAAGGTAATGACAATTCTTGTCAATGTAATGACAATTCTTGTCAAAATAATGTCAATTCTTGTCAAAGTAATGACAATTCTTGTCAAAGTAATGACAATTCTTGTCAAAATAATGACAAATTGTGTCAAAGTAATGACAATTTTTGTCGAAGTAATGACAATTCTTGTCAAAGTAATGACAATTCTTGTCAAAGTAATGACAATTCGTGTCAAGGTAATGACAATTCTTTTCAAATGACAATTCTTGTCAAAGTAATGACAATTCGTGTCAAGGTAATGACAAGTCTTGTCAAAGTAATGACAATTTGTGTCAAAGTAATGACTATTCGTGTCAAAATAATGACAATTCTTGTCAAAGTAATGACAATTCTTGTCAAAGTAATGACAATTCGAGTTAAAAAATTGACAATTCGTGTCAAAATAATGACAATTCTTGTCAAAGTAATGTCAGTTCGTGTCAAAGTAATGACAATTCTTGTCAAAATAATAACAATTCGTGTCAAAGTAATGACAATTCTTGTCAAAGTTCCTGTAACCAACTGTTGAAAACCAAAACAAATCTTTCACAAGGAAAACTGAAACCAATAATACCAACTTAACAAACATACGTAGGAATGCACAAAGTTTTGCGTGTGAGTGAGATGGAGCGAATGCGGACGTTGGTACCACTGACCAATGCTACCAACGGTCCGAGCGTGCGGGTTGGCAGCAATGAATCCCACCCCTTTTCCCCCAAACAAACCGAATAAATGTGATTTAAATGGAGAGAAAACGCCGACAGTTATTAATTCCCTAGAAGTCACTAACAAGAATTCTTTTTTGGTAATAAAACTAAAATCCCTAGAGGTTACCAACAAACATTTTTTTCTGACAGTTTAGTGACAAAACTAAAATTACTAACAAATGTTTCCGTTATTTTTTTTCTTCTGTTTCTAGTGGAAAAACGAAAATCACTAGCAAAAGTGACGTTTTTTGTTCTTATCGGCCGACTTTGATGCTTTTATTAGTTTTAAAAACGTAGAGAAAAAAAAACAAATGAATTAATATATGTGCTGCTAGTCGTAAGTCTACTGTTTCAGGGCTGCCAACGTCCCCAGCGTAAAAACACAAAAGTCCCTAGCAACAAACAAGTGAATGTCGGGGAAAGTGTTTCGTTTCTGTGTGTGTGTGTGTGGACTAATTGTTGTCTGAAACAAATGAAAAGTAACCAACTGTTTCAATTTCAAAGTCTTTTGTTTCGTTTTGGGTCAATCATACTGTGTACGTGTGCAGGAAACAGAAATGGGGGATTCCCCGCTCTATCTATAAATAAATATTACAAGAAAAGTATGTAAAACTAAATGATCTGTAATAAATATGTCTTATTTACTCGCAATTCCAATTTCTACCCGCATCGCCTGCTTTTCGTTTACTGCACTTGATGCTTCAGGTAGTTTCACCAAACGTGACAACGCCGCCACTCCACACAAATTCAAAATTTCGCGCGGGAAAAATCCAGGCAATAGATTATATTATATAATCGAACTGTAAGGCTTGTTGCAACAGCGAGGTGAAGTTTTAGAATTGCCGTTATAATTGGCTTGAACTGATTTATGTGAATTTGCTGAAGTTTTTGAAATAAGAGTTGTGCAGTTGACAGGTGACTTATGTCATTCAGCTGGCGCAGTTGCCGAGGTTATTTATAAACAAAACTTTAACGCTTCGGTTTGGTTTTGGTTAAAATTTTGTTTGCAAATTTTTTTTAGAAAAAGCGAGTTTTTGCTAAGAAAATTAAATTAGATTCCAAAATTACGGCATTGGTTACGTTAAATAAATGTTTCGGGTTTTGCTTTAATCTTGCAAAAGTTTACAGCTACATACTAAGCTTAATACCCAAGTAATAACTACGAGTAATACCTTGAATTAAAGGTAATTTTATTGTTTTCCCGAAAATGAAAACGGATATCGCAAATATTTACCCGTTTCGCAGTTATCGCGATTTTGCTAAAACGTAACAATAGTTTGTTTACTTATTTTCTAGTCACCATAATTAGCTTAATACACATCGGATCCTGATAACTGACGTCTCAAATTAAAGGTAATTTTGTTGTTTTCCCAAAAATGAAAACAGGTTTAGAAAATATATCCCCGTTTCGAAGTTATGGTGGTTTTGCTGCTGAAACGTAACAATAGTTTGTTTACTAATGTTCTAAACACAATAATTATCTTAATACGCATGCGATTGTTGTAACTGACGCCTCAAATTAAAGGTAATTTTGTTGTTTTCTCAAAAATGAAAACACATTTTGAAAATATATCCCCGTTTCGAAGTTATCGCGGTTTTGCTGCTGAAACGTAACAATAGTTTGTTTACAAATGTTCTAAACACAATAATTATCTTAATACGCATGCGATTGTTGTAACTGATGCCTCAAATTAAAGGTAATTTTGTTGTTTTCTCAAAAATGAAAACACATTTTGAAAATATGTCCCCGTTTCGAAGTTATCGCGATTTTGCTAAAACGTAACAATAGTCTGTTTACAAATGTTCTTATCACAATAATTGGCTCAATACGCATCCGATTGTTGTAATTGACGTCTCAAATTAAAGCTAATTTTGTTGTTTTCCCAAAAGTAGAAATAAATTTCGAAAATATTGCACCGTTTTAAAGTTATCGCGATTTTATTAAAAGGTTGCAACAAGTTGGTTTACTAATTTTCTAATCCACGCCGTTCGTTATAATTGTAAGTCAGCTCTCCTGTTAAGGCACGGAGTCTGCGCAAGACATACCGTGAAAAGCTCGACCGTTCGAATCTTATTAGTATCAGTGGAGAAGCCGAGTAGGGAGTTGTGTTAGTGTTTGTGTAGTGTTTGTGTTTTTGCATCAGAACAGGTGAGTACTTACATAGTTTATTACAATAGATTTATTGTAGATATTCCTAAATAGTTTATCTTCAAAACGCTGAAAACTAGAGCATTCTATCTAGATTACTTCCAGAGTTACAAGCGTTTGAAATTCAATTTCAAAAATTAAATAGATAACTTCGTTTTTTAACGATAACTCCTCCAATTTTAAAGCTACAACCGTGAGTTTTACACAAAAACAAAGGCAATTAAATTATCTACCACAACCTCTTTCATTTGTTTTTTGTTAGCACAGCTGTTTTGTTTTATAACGCCACCAACTTGACTCTCTCACAAATGTATCTATATCTATTTGATTAATGTATATATCTTAATTAAATTCGGCGTAGTTAATTTTGAATAAACACTCTATAAAACGCCGAAAACTAGAACATTCTATCTAGATTACTTCCGGAGTTATAAACTTTTAAAGTTAAATTTCAAAAATTAAATAGATAACTTCGTTTTTTAACGATAACTCCTTTAATTTTAAAGCTACTACCGTGAATTTTCCACAGAAACAAATGCAATTAAATTATCTACTACAATCTCTTTCATTTGTTTTTCGTTACCTCAGCTGTTTTGTTTTATGGCGTCACAAACTTGAATCTCTCACAAATGTATCTATATCTAGATAATTATTGCAGATAATTAAATTAAATTCGCTTTAGATAATCCTGAATAAACACTGTATAAAACGCCGAAAACTATAACATTCTATCTAGATTACTTCCAGAGTTATAAACGTTTAATTTTAAGTTTCAAAAATTAAATAGATAACTTATTTTTTTAACGATAACTCCTTCAATTTTAAAGCTACAACCGTGCGGTTTACACAGAAACAAAGGCAATTAAATTATCTACCACAATCTCTTTCATTTGTTTTTTGTTAGCTCAGCTGTTTTGTCTTATGGCGCCACAAATTTGAATCTCACAAATGTATCTATATCTAGATGATTATTGTAGATATTTTAATTAAATTCGCTGTAGATAATCTTGAATAAACGCTTTATGAAATGCCGAAAACTAGAACATTCTATCTAGATTACTTCCCGAGTTATAAACGTTTAAATTTCAAAAATTATATAGATAACTTCGTTTTTGAACGATAACTCCTGCAATTTTAAAGCAACAACTGTGAATTTTTAACAGAAACAAAGGCAATTAAATTATCTACCAAAATCTCTTTCACTTGTTTTTTGTTAGCTCAGCTGTTTTGTTTTATGGCGCCACAAACTTGAATCTCCCACAAATGTATCTATATCTAGATGATTAATCCAAATTTTGTAATTAAATTCGCTGTAGATAATCCTGAATAAATACTCTATAAAAAGCCGAAAACTAGAACATTCTATCTAGATTACTTCCCGAGTTATAAACCTTTAAATTTCAAAAATTATATAGATAACTTTGTTTTTTAACGATAACTCCTCCAATTTTAAAGCTAAGACCGTGAATGTTACACAAAAATAAAGGCAATGAAATTATCTACCACAATCTGTTTCATTTGTTTTTTGTTAGCTCAGCTGTTTTGTTTTTTAGCTCCACAAACTTGATTCTCTCACAAATGTAGCGATATCAAGATGATTAATGCAGATATTTTAATTAAACTCGCTGCAGATAATCTTGAATAAACACTCTATAAAACGCCGAAAACAAGGACATTCTATCTAGATTACTTCCCGAGTTATAAACGTTTAAATTTCAAAAATTAAATAGATAACTTCGTTTTTGAAAGATAACTCCTCCAATTTTAAAGCTACAACCGTGAATTTTACGCAGAAACAAAGGCATTTAAATTATCTACCACAATTTTTTCATTTGTTTTTTGTTAGCTCAGGTGTTTTGTTTTATGGCGTCACAAACTTGAATCTCTCACAAATATTTCTAGATCTAGATGATTAATGCAGATATTTTAATAAAATTAGACGTAGATAATCTTGAATAAACACTTTATAGAACGCCGAAAACTAGAACATTCTATCTAGATTACTTCCAGAGTTATAAAAGTTTAAGTTTAAATTTCCAAAATAAAATAGATAACTTGGTTTTTTAACGTTAACTCCTCCAATTTTAAAGCTGCAACCGTGAAGTTTACACAGAAACAAAGGCAATTAAATTATCTATCACAATCTCTTTCATTTGTTTTTTGTTAGCTCAGCTGTTTTGTTTTATGGCGCCACAAACTTAAATCTCTCACAAATGTATCTATATCTAGATGATTAATGCAGATATATTAAATAATTTTGATGTAGATAATCCTGAATAAACACTCTATAAAACGCCAAAAACTAGAACATTCTATCTAAATTACTTCCAGAGTTATAAACGTTTAAATTTCAAAAATTATATAGATAACTTTGTTTTTTAACGATAACTCCTCTAATTTTGAAGCTGCAACCGTGAGTTTTACACAAAAACAAAGGCAATTAAATTATCTGCCAGAATCTCTTTCATCTGTTTCTTGTAAGCTCAGCTGTATTTCTCTCACAAATCTCTCACAAATGTATGTATATCTAGAAGATTATTGCAGATATTTTAATTAAATTCGCTGTAGATAATCCTGAATAAACAGTCTATAAAACGCCGAAAACTAGAACATTATATCTAGATTACTTCCCGAGTTATAAACGTTTAATTTTCAAAAATTATATAGATAACTTCGTTTTTTAACGATAACTCCTCCAATTTTAAAGCTAGAACCGTGAATTTTACACAGAAACAATGGCAATTATATTATCTACCACAATCTATTTCGTTTGTTTTTTGTTAGCTCAGCTGTTTTGATTTATGGCGCCACAAACTTGAATCTCTCACAAATGTAGCTGTATCTAGCTGATTAATGCAGATAGTTTAATTAAGTTCGCTGTAGTTAATCCTAAATAAACACTCTATAAAACGCCGATAACTAGAACATTCTATCTAGATTACTTCCCGAGTTATAAACGTTTAATTTAAGAAAATTATAAATATAACTTCGTAAGTTTTGTATCGTAGTTTGAAAGTGGATTGGATTTCGAAGCAAATAGTCAAAAAATTCGAAAATCGGCCGGAGAATAACGAAGTTATGCAGTGTTTTGTGTTTTGGTGGTAGTAGGCCGTGGAAATTTTTGTGTTTTTTTGGGATAACTTTGGAACGGGTTGAGTTTTTTGAAAATGGTTTTCGGAATCTTGTTCCTTGTCGTGTTCGGCACAATTTGACTATAATATCGCATTTCCACAACAATTTCCAAATCTGCAAATTGATAAAAACCATTACTGAGTTTTATGTGGAATTTCTTCTGGGTAATTTCTGTGCGAAAATTGTCTAAAAATCTTCAAAAACAACGGAGTTACAGCGATTTAAACTTTGTTTTCTAAGTGTGCCATGACTTGTGCTTTTTCACGATAACTTTCGAACGACTCAATGGTTTTCGAAAATTTTTCCACAGCGAAATTCCTTAGGCTTTCCTACACAGCCCCAATTTAGTAATTTTGTTTCACTACGTCCATTATTATTTATTTTTCCTAACTTGTCTAGACAGGCTTGGTAAGGTTGTCGATCGACATTTACATGAAACTCGTGACGTAGGACCACAAGAAGTTTTCTAGGCTAAATATAACCAAATTAAAAATAACAAAATACCAATCAAAACAATGGAAATTTAGGTATAAAATTAAAAGTTTTGTATCGTAGTTTGAAAGTGGATTGGATTTCGAGGAAAACAGCGCAAAAATTTCGAAAATCGGCCGGAAAATAACGAAGTTGTGTTGTGTTTTGTGTTTAGGTGATAGTAGGCCTTGGAAATTGTGTTTTTTCGGGATAACCTTGGAACGGGGCGAGTTTTTAAAAAATGGTTTTCGGAATCTTGTTCCTTGTCGTTCTCGGCACAATTTGACTATAATATCGCATTTCCACAAAAATTTCCAAATTTGCAAATTGATAAAAACAAACACTGAGTTTTATGTGGAATTTCTCCCCGGTAATTTCTGTGCGAAAATTGTCAAAAAATCTTGAAAATCAACGGAGTTACAGCGGTTTAAACTTTGTTTTCTAAGTGTTCCATGACAGTTTTTTCGCGATAACTTTGGAATGGTTGAATGGTTTTCGAAAATTTTTGCACAGCGATATTTGTTAGCTTTTCCTCCACAGCCCCAATTTAGTAATTTTGTTGCGTTACGTCCATTACTATTTATTTTTCGTAACATGTCTCGAAAGGCTTGGTGTGGTTTGTTGATCGGTGTTTACCTGAAACGCGTCACGTAGGACCGGAAGAAGCTTTCTAGGTTAAATATAACGAGATTCAAAATAACACAGTTCGAATCAAAACAATAGAAATTTTCGTATGCAATTAAAATGTTTTGTATTGTAGTTTGAAAGTTGGTTTGATATCAAAGAGAATAAGCCAACAATTTTGAAAATCGGGCGGAAAATAACGAAGTTACGCCATGTTTTATGTTTTGGAGGTAGTAGGCCGTTAATTTTTTTTTGTTTTTTCGGAATAACTTTGGAACGGGACGAGATTTTTGAAAATGGTTTTCGGAATCTTGTTTCTTGTCGTTCTCGGCACAATTTGACTATAATATCGCATTGTCACAAAAATTTCCAAATTTGCAAATTGATAAAAACAAAAACTGAGTTTAATGTGGAATTTCTCCCAGGTAATTTCTGTGCAAAAATTGTCAAAAAATATTGAAAAACAACGGAGTTACAGCGGTTTAAACTTTATTTTCCATGTGTGCCATGACTTCAGTTTTTTCGCGATAACTTTGGAACTGCTCAATGGTTTTCAAAAATGTTTGCACTGCGAAATTCCTTAGGTTTTCCTACACAGCCTTAATATAGTAATTTTGTCTCATTACGTCCATTATTATTTATTTTTCGTAACTTGTCTAGAAAGGATTACTGAGGTTGTTGATCGGTGTTTACCTGAAACGCGTCACGTAGGACCGGAAGAGGCTTTCTAGGTTAAATATAACGAGATTCAAAATAACACAGTTGCAATCAAAACAATGGAAATTTTCGTATAAAATTAAAAGTTTTCTATCGTAGTTTGAAAGTGGATTGGATTTCGAGGAAAATAGTCCAAAAATTTCGAAAATCGGCCGGAAAATAACAAAGTTATGCCGTGTTTTGTGTTTTGGTAGTAGTAGGCCGTGAAATTTTTTGTGTTTTTTCGTGATAACTTTGGAACGGGTTGAGATTTTTGAAAATGGTTTTCGGAATCTTGTTCCTTGTCGTACTCGGCACAATTTGACTATAATATCGCATTTCCAAAAAAAATTCCAAATCTGCAAATTGATGAAAACTAAAACTGAGTGTTATCTAGAATTTTCCACCGATAATTTCTGTGCCAAAATTGTCCAAAAATATCAAAAAACAACGGAGTTACAGCGGTTTAAACTTTGTTTTCTAAGTGTGCCATGACTTCAGTTTTTTCGCGATAACTTTGGAACGGCTCAATGGTTTTCGAAAATTTTTCCACAGCGAAATTCCTTAGGTTTTCCTCCACAGCCCCAATTTAGTAATTTTGTTTCACTACGTCCATTATTATTTATTTTTCCTAACTTGTCTAGACAGGCTTGGTAAGGTTGTCGATCGACATTTACATGAAACTCGTGACATAGGACCACAAGAAGTTTTCTAGGCTAAATATAACCAGATTAAAAATAACAAAATACCAATCAAAACAATGGAAATTTAGGTGTAAAATTAAAAGTTTTGTATCGTAGTTTGAAAGTGGATTGGATTTCGAGGAAAACAGTCCAAAAATTTCGAAAATCGGCCGGAAAATAACGAAGTTATGCCGTGTTTTGTGTTTTGGTGGTAGTAGGCCGTGGAAATTTTTGTGTTTTTTTGGGATAACTTTGGAACGGGTCGAGTTTTTTGAAAATGGTCTTCGGAATCTTGTTCCTTGTCGTGCTCGGCACAATTTGACTATAATATCGCATTACCACAAGAATTTCCAAATCTGCAAATTGATAAAAATTAAAACCGATTTTTATGTGGAATTTCTCCCCGGTATTTTCTGTACAAAAATTGCCCCAAAATCTTGAAAATCAACGGAGTTACAGCGGTTTAAACTTTGTTTTCTAAGTGTGCCATGCCTTAAGTTTTTTCGCGATAATTTTGGAACGGCTCAAGGGTCTTCGAAATTTTATTTAATTTAGTAATTTTGTTTCGTTTGACCAAATGACATTCAGCTTTTCGGTTTGTTTGGGTGATTGCCAAAACAGCGTGCGGCTGTTATTAATTAATTCGGCGCTTAACAACAGATGTATCGCGTAAACAGTATATTTACCATTTTCCTCACTTAAATTTCGTTTAAAGTTGGAAAAAAAATGGCTCAATAGTTTTCGAAAAATTTTCCACAGCGAAATTCACATTTTCACAGCCAAATTTTCCACATACAAATGAGTTTGTGAAAGTTTGTGAAATGAGTTTATGAAAGTTGTGGGGGGTGCTGCAATGAAACTGAATCTGTTTAAATTTTTGAAAAAGTTCGATCCGTTCAAAAGTTATGGCCGAAACAAGTTTGTTTGGCCATGGCTTACTAAGACGAGGAACTTTACAACGCCGTAACTTTTTTGTTTATCAAGATTTTTTCGCATTTTTTTCGGATTCGTAATCAGTATCGCAATCTCAACACTTTGCCACCTAAAATTTTGATGTATCTACAAAAACAAAGGAAATTATCTCCTTGCAACTATTTGTTTTATATCTTGGAAACAATAGGAATCTATTGTTATCTATTGTTAGTGTAGATTGGATGGTTTAGTCTGTTACAAGTTACATCCAAATTGCGCAGGAAGTCTCAATCTAGTCGAAGCTATAACTCAAAAGCTATAGACTAGCTTAAGACATGAATAGAAAGCAGACGTCATGGGCTACATTTTTCAATTTGATTTGTTAGCGCAGACTATTTGATGAAAGTCTTGATGTTTGATGAGAGTTTGTGAAACGTGACAACGTTGTGTTTTTGTGTGCGTTGTTCGGGTTGGTTGTTGATGAGGCAGTCGATACCGTCCGACCAATCCCGAGCGGTCGGACATGTTCAATTCACCTGTCGCGCTGTCATCACACACGGTGATTGGGAGAGGCGATTGTTGGCGTACACTTACAGCATCCCCGAGTGCCTAAGCCCCGGGCGGACGGCGTCCACGGCCCGCTTGAGCAGAAGGTGCGAAAATTTTGAATTTTTGTAATTACAGACAGACAGATATATTTTGAGTTTTTGTACAGACGGACACACAGATTTTGAGTTTTTGTACAGGCAAACTAATTTTGAGTTTTTTGGTACAGAGAGACAGACAGACAAATTCTAAGTTTTTGTACAGACAGACAAATAGATATATTTTGAGTCTTTATACAGACGGACAGACAGATTGATTTCGAGTTTTTTTGGAACAAACAGACAAATTTTGAGTCTTTGTACGAGTAGACAAACTAATTTTGAGTTTTTTTTTGTGACAGACAGACAAATTTTTGGAATAACCAACAACTTAGGCAACTGTGTTAGCACTGTATTTACATTATTGAATAATATTAGGCAATTTTGTGTACATGTTTGTGATGAGAAAGTATATTATTGTTCCAGCTAGAATAATTGTTTGAAGTAGGAAATAAAATTCGTTCGTTGGATGCGTATATTTGGTTGAGAGATGTTGTTATGCTTGTGTTTGGAGGGGAGCAGTTCTAAATCTTCTTGTGACGACGGAGAGGCCGGAGTGCGGCCCCAGTGCTGCCGGCTGCTGGTGGTCGTCGCTGGCAGCCATGGGCTGCTTCGGCAACAAGGACGGGCCGGAGGATAGCCGGTCGCAGAAGCGGATCAGTGACCAGATCAACCAGCAGCTGCAGAAGGACAGGCAGCTGTATAGGTCGACGCACCGGCTGCTGCTGCTGGGGGACGGCGAGTCGGGCAAGTCGACGATCGTGAAGCAGATGCGGATCCTGCACGAAAATGGGTTCAGCCACACGGAGATGCACCAGATGGTCGAGGATATCAAGAAGAATATCAAGGACGCGATCGTTACGATAACGGGGGAGATGTCGAGGCTGTCGCCGCCGGTGCAGCTGGAGCGGCCTGAGAACCAGGCGAGGGTGGACTGGATCCAGGACTGCGCCACTGGCCTAGACTTTGACTACCCTCCCGAGTTCTACGAGCACACGGACGCGCTCTGGAAGGACCGCGGCGTGCAGACCACCTACGAGCGCAGCAACGAGTACCAGCTGATCGACTGCGCCAAGTACTTCCTCGACCAGGTCCACATCATCAAGCAGCCCGATTACACCCCCACCGAGCAGGACATCCTGCGGTGTCGGGTCCCCACCACCGGCATCTTCGAGACCCACTTCCAGGTGGACAAGCTCTACTTCCACATGTACGAAATGGGCGAGCAGCCTAACAAGCTCCGCAGGTGGATGCTCGAGCGCATCAACGAACTCACGGGCATCATATTCGTGGCCGCCTGCCACTCCTACAACATGGTCTTACGCGTGGATCCCTCCCAGAATCGCCTGCGCGAGAGTCTCGAGCTCTTCAAGTCCATCTGGAACAACCGCTTTTTCCGGTCCCTCTCCTTCATCCTCTTCCTCAACAAGCAGGATCTTCTCGCCGAAAAGATACTCGCCGGTATATATCACAATCACAAATATCAAATTTAACATAATCCATCAAATTTGACATAAAATATCAGATTTGTCATAACAATCTGTCAAATTTGATATAAACCACCAGATTTGATATAAGAATCTGTCAAATTTGACATAATCCATTAGTTTTGACATAACAGTCTATCAAATTTGACATTAACTATCAGATTTAACATAACAATCTGTCATATTTGACATTAACCATCAGATTTGATATAACAATCTGTCAAATTTGACATAATCCATTAGTTTTGACATAACAATCTATCAAATTTGACATTAACTATCAGATTTAACATAACAATCTGTCATATTTGACATTAACCATCAGATTTGATATAACAATCTGTCAAATTTGACATAATCCATTAGTTTTGACATAACAATCTATCAAATTTGACATTAACTATCAGATTTAACATAACAATCTGTCAAATTTGACATTAACCATCAGATTTGATATAACAATCTGTCAAATTTGACATAATCCATTAGTTTTGACATAAAAATCTATCAAATTTGACATTAACTATCAGATTTAACATAACAATCTGTCATATTTGACATTAACCATCAGATTTGATATAACAATCTGTCAAATTTGACATAATCCATTTTGGACATAACAATCTATCAAATTTGACATTAACTATCAGATTTAACATAACAATCTGTCATATCTGACATTATCCATCAGATTTGATATAACAATCTATCAAATTTGACATTAACTATCAGATTTAACATAACAATCTGTCATATCTGACATTATCCATCAGATTTGATATAACAATCTATCAAATTTGACATTAACTATCAGATTTAACATAACAATCTGTCATATCTGACATTAACCATCAGATTTGATATAACAATCTATCAAATTTGACATTAACTATCAGATTTAACATAACAATCTGTCATATCTGACATTAACCATCAGATTTGATATAACAATCTGTCAAATTTGACATAATCCATTAGTTTTGACATAACAATCTATCAAATTTGACATTAACTATCAGATTTAACATAACAATCTGTCATATTTGACATTAACCATCAGATTTGATATAAGAATCTGTCAAATTTGACATAATCCATTAGTTTTGACATAACAATCTATCAAATTTGACATTAACTATCAGATTTAACATAACAATCTGTCATATTTGACATTAACCATCAGATTTGATATAACAATCTGTCAAATTTGACATAATCCATTAGTTTTGACATAACAATCTATCAAATTTGACATTACCTATCAGATTTAACATAACAATCTGTCATATTTGACATTAACCATCAGATTTGATATAACAATCTATCAAATTTGACATTAACTATCAGATTTAACATAACAATCTGTCATATTTGACATTAACCATCAGATTTGATATAACAATCTGTCAAATTTGACATAATCCATTAGTTTTGACATAACAATCTGTCATATTTGACATTAACCATCAGATTTGATATAACAATCTGTCAAATTTGACATAATCCATTTTGACATAACAATCTATCAAATTTGACATTAACTATCAGATTTAACATAACAATCTGTCATATTTGACATTAACCATCAGATTTGATAAAACAATCTGTCAAATTTGACATAATCCATTAGTTTTGACATAACAATCTATCAAATTTGACATTAACTATCAGATTTAACATAACAATCTGTCATATTTGACATTAACCATCAGATTTGATATAACAATCTGTCAAATTTGACATAATCCATTAGTTTTGACATAACAATCTATCAAATTTGACATTAACTATCAGATTTAACATAACAATCTGTCAAATTTGACATTAACCATCAGATTTGATATAACAATCTGTCAAATTTGACATAATCCATTAGTTTTGACATAAAAATCTATCAAATTTGACATTAACTATCAGATTTAACATAACAATCTGTCATATTTGACATTAACCATCAGATTTGATATAACAATCTGTCAAATTTGACATAATCCATTTTGGACATAACAATCTATCAAATTTGACATTAACTATCAGATTTAACATAACAATCTGTCATATCTGACATTATCCATCAGATTTGATATAACAATCTATCAAATTTGACATTAACTATCAGATTTAACATAACAATCTGTCATATCTGACATTATCCATCAGATTTGATATAACAATCTATCAAATTTGACATTAACTATCAGATTTAACATAACAATCTGTCATATCTGACATTAACCATCAGATTTGATATAACAATCTATCAAATTTGACATTAACTATCAGATTTAACATAACAATCTGTCATATCTGACATTAACCATCAGATTTGATATAACAATCTGTCAAATTTGACATAATCCATTAGTTTTGACATAACAATCTATCAAATTTGACATTAACTATCAGATTTAACATAACAATCTGTCATATTTGACATTAACCATCAGATTTGATATAAGAATCTGTCAAATTTGACATAATCCATTAGTTTTGACATAACAATCTATCAAATTTGACATTAACTATCAGATTTAACATAACAATCTGTCATATTTGACATTAACCATCAGATTTGATATAACAATCTGTCAAATTTGACATAATCCATTAGTTTTGACATAACAATCTATCAAATTTGACATTACCTATCAGATTTAACATAACAATCTGTCATATTTGACATTAACCATCAGATTTGATATAACAATCTATCAAATTTGACATTAACTATCAGATTTAACATAACAATCTGTCATATTTGACATTAACCATCAGATTTGATATAACAATCTGTCAAATTTGACATAATCCATTAGTTTTGACATAACAATCTGTCATATTTGACATTAACCATCAGATTTGATATAACAATCTGTCAAATTTGACATAATCCATTTTGACATAACAATCTATCAAATTTGACATTAACTATCAGATTTAACATAACAATCTGTCATATTTGACATTAACCATCAGATTTGATAAAACAATCTGTCAAATTTGACATAATCCATTAGTTTTGACATAACAATCTATCAAATTTGACATTAACTATCAGATTTAACATAACAATCTGACATATTTGACATTAACCATCAGATTTGATATAACAATCTGTCAAATTTGACATAATCCATTAGTTTTGACATAACAATCTATCAAATTTGACATTAACTATCAGATTTAACATAACAATCTGTCATATTTGACATTAACCATCAGATTTGATATAACAATCTGTCAAATTTGACATAATCCATTAGTTTTGACATAACAATCTATCAAATTTGACATTACCTATCAGATTTAACATAACAATCTGTCATATTTGACATTAACCATCAGATTTGATATAACAATCTATCAAATTTGACATTAACTATCAGATTTAACATAACAATCTGTCATATTTGACATTAACCATCAGATTTGATATAACAATCTGTCAAATTTGACATAATCCATTAGTTTTGACATAACAATCTGTCATATTTGACATTAACCATCAGATTTGATATAACAATCTGTCAAATTTGACATAATCCATTTTGACATAACAATCTATCAAATTTGACATTAACTATCAGATTTAACATAACAATCTGTCATATTTGACATTAACCATCAGATTTGATAAAACAATCTGTCAAATTTGACATAATCCATTAGTTTTGACATAACAATCTATCAAATTTGACATTAACTATCAGATTTAACATAACAATCTGACATATTTGACATTAACCATCAGATTTGATATAACAATCTGTCAAATTTGACATAATCCATTAGTTTTGACATAACAATCTGTCATATTTGACATTAACCATCAGATTTGATATAACAATCTGTCAAATTTGACATAATCCATTTTGACATAACAATCTATCAAATTTGACATTAACTATCAGATTTAACATAACAATCTGTCATATTTGACATTAACCATCAGATTTGATATAACAATCTGTCAAATTTGACATAATCCATTAGTTTTGACATAACAATCTATCAAATTTGACATTACCTATCAGATTTAACATAACAATCTGTCATATTTGACATTAACCATCAGATTTGATATAACAATCTATCAAATTTGACATTAACTATCAGATTTAACATAACAATCTGTCATATTTGACATTAACCATCAGATTTGATATAACAATCTATCAAATTTGACATTAACTATCAGATTTAACATAACAATCTGTCATATTTGACATTAACCATCAGATTTGATAAAACAATCTGTCAAATTTGACATAATCCATTAGTTTTGACATAACAATCTATCAAATTTGACATTAACTATCAGATTTAACATAACAATCTGACATATTTGACATTAACCATCAGATTTGATATAACAATCTGTCAAATTTGACATAATCCATTAGTTTTGACATAACAATCTGTCATATTTGACATTAACCATCAGATTTGATATAACAATCTGTCAAATTTGACATAATCCATTTTGACATAACAATCTATCAAATTTGACATTAACTATCAGATTTAACATAACAATCTGTCATATTTGACATTAACCATCAGATTTGATATAACAATCTGTCAAATTTGACATAATCCATTAGTTTTGACATAACAATCTATCAAATTTGACATTACCTATCAGATTTAACATAACAATCTGTCATATTTGACATTAACCATCAGATTTGATATAACAATCTATAAAATTTGACATTAACTATCAGATTTAACATAACAATCTGTCATATTTGACATTAACCATCAGATTAGATATAACAATCTGTCAAATTTGACATAATCCATTAGTTTTGACATAACAATCTGTCATATTTGACTTTAACCATCAGATTTGATATAACAATCTGTCAAATTTGACATAATCCATTTTGACATAACAATCTATCAAATTTGACATTAACTATCAGATTTAACATAACAATCTGTCATATTTGACATTAACCATCAGATTTGATAAAACAATCTGTCAAATTTGACATAATCCATTAGTTTTGACATAACAATCTATCAAATTTGACATTAACTATCAGATTTAACATAACAATCTGACATATTTGACATTAACCATCAGATTTGATATAACAATCTGTCAAATTTGACATAATCCATTAGTTTTGACATAACAATCTATCAAATTTGACATTAACTATCAGATTTAACATAACAATCTGTCATATTTGACATTAACCATCAGATTTGATATAACAATCTGTCAAATTTGACATAATCCATTAGTTTTGACATAACAATCTATCAAATTTGACATTACCTATCAGATTTAACATAACAATCTGTCATATTTGACATTAACCATCAGATTTGATATAACAATCTATCAAATTTGACATTAACTATCAGATTTAACATAACAATCTGTCATATTTGACATTAACCATCAGATTTGATAAAACAATCTGTCAAATTTGACATAATCCATTAGTTTTGACATAACAATCTATCAAATTTGACATTAACTATCAGATTTAACATAACAATCTGACATATTTGACATTAACCATCAGATTTGATATAACAATCTGTCAAATTTGACATAATCCATTAGTTTTGACATAACAATCTATCAAATTTGACATTAACTATCAGATTTAACATAACAATCTGTCATATTTGACATTAACCATCAGATTTGATATAACAATCTGTCAAATTTGACATAATCCATTAGTTTTGACATAACAATCTATCAAATTTGACATTACCTATCAGATTTAACATAACAATCTGTCATATTTGACATTAACCATCAGAGTTGATATAACAGTCTATCAAATTTGACATTAACTATCAGATTTAACATAACAATCTGTCATATTTGACATTAACCATCAGATTTGATATAACAATCTGTCAAATTTGACATAATCCATTAGTTTTGACATAACAATCTGTCATATTTGACATTAACCATCAGATTTGATATAACAATCTGTCAAATTTGACATAATCCATTTTGACATAACAATCTATCAAATTTGACATTAACTATCAGATTTAACATAACAATCTGTCATATTTGACATTAACCATCAGATTTGATAAAACAATCTGTCAAATTTGACATAATCCATTAGTTTTGACATAACAATCTATCAAATTTGACATTAACTATCAGATTTAACATAACAATCTGACATATTTGACATTAACCATCAGATTTGATATAACAATCTGTCAAATTTGACATAATCCATTAGTTTTGACATAAGAATCTATCAAATTTGACATTAACTATCAGATTTAACATAACAATCTTTAATATTTGACATAAACCATCAGATTTGATATAACAATCTGTCAAATTTGACACAATCCAACAGATTTGACATAACAATCTGTCAAATTTAACATAAAATTACCACTAGACTCTAAAAGTTCTGATTTCTGTAATGTATTGTCAAACTGAGTGATTGAAGTGTTGTTGTTGGACAGGCAAGAGCAAGTTGGAGGACTATTTCCCCGACTTCAAGCAGTACCAGACGCCCGTGGACGCGGCGAATGACGCTAACGAGCCGCGCGAGGTCGTCCGAGCCAAATGCTTCATCCGCGACGAATTTCTGGTAACAAACAAAAATTCGAATTCAGTGCTGCAAGAAACGTGGCAACGCTGTTGTTCGTTCCGAAGGCGTTCGTTGCGTTGTCCACACTGTTTTTACAGCGTTGTCGCGTTTGCAAACACTCAAACGCTTTGCTAGGCAAGTTGCCTATACACTAGTTAAACGTCAAATTTGACAAGCAAAACGAACTTACTTAAGTTGCTTATACAATAGCTATACGTCAAATTTGACACGGAAAACAACTAACACTAGTTATATAACTAATATGATTAGCAGAACAACCAACTGTTTATATAAGTTGCCTAAATTCCCCAGTTATACGTCAAATTTGACAATTGTTATATAAGTTGCCTATACAATAGTTATACGTCAAATTTGAAGAACAGAACAAACAACTGTTGGTTATATAAGTTGCCTAAATTCACTAGTTATCGTTCAAATTTGACAACTGTCATATAAGTTGCCTCTACAATTGTTATACGTCAAATTTTAAGAACAGAACAAACAACTGTTGTTTATATAAGTTGCCTATAAACTAGTTATACGTCAAATTTGACTAACACAACACACAATTGTTATATAAGTTGCCTATACAATATTTAAACGTCAAATTTGAATCTTATAAGGTGCCTATACACTAGTTATATGGTTAATATCATAAGCAGAAGAAACAATTGTTTTCTATACAAATTGCCTATACACTAGTTGTACGTCAAATTTGACAAGTGCAACAACTACTTGTTATATAAGTTGCATATTCAATAATTATACGTCAAATTTGACAAACAGGAGAACCAACTGTTGTACATATAAGTTGCCTATACACTAGTTATTTGTAAAATTTGACAAACGCAACACGCAATTGTTATATAAATTGCCTATACAATAATTATACGTGTAGTTTGAAGTCTATAAGGTGCCTATACACTAGTTATATGGTTAATATGATAAGCAGAAGAAACAATTGTTGTCTATATAAATTGCCTATAAACTAGTTGTACGTCAAATTTGACAAACAGGAGAACCAACTTTTGTATATATAAGTTGCCTATACACTAGTTATACGTCAAATTTGACAAACACAACACGCAATTGTTTTATAAGTTGCCTATATAATACTGATACATCAAATTTGAAGTTTATAAGATGTCTATACATTAGTTATATGGTTAATATGATAAGCAGAAGAAATAATTGTTGTCTATATAAGTTGCCTACACACTAGTTGTACGTAAAATTTGACAAGTGCAACAACCATTTGTTATATAAGTTGCCTATACAATAATAATTCGTCAAATTTGACAAACAGGAGAACCAACTGTTGTACATATAAGTTGCCTATACACTAGTTATACGTCAAATTTGACAGACACAACACGCAATTGTTATATAAGTTGCCTATACAATAATTATACGTCAAATTTAAAATCTATTAGATGTCTATACACTAGTTATATGGTTAATATCATAAGCAGAAGGAACAATTTTTGTCTATACAAATTGCCTATTCACTAGTTGTACATCAAATTTGACAAGTGCAACAACTATTGGTTATATAAGTTGCCTATACAATAATTCTACGTCAAATTTTATAAACACGACAACCAACTGTTGTACAAATAAGTTGCCTAAATTCTACTTATACGTCAATTTTTTGACAAGCAGAACTACCAACGGTTGTTATTTTTCTTAATATTTGAGTGATTTTGATGAGGGTTTTTTGTTGCAGCGTATAACTGCAGAGGCACGAATGGGGATGCACTGCTGCTACCCGCACTTTATGTGCGCCGTCGACACGGAGAACGTAAAGCGCGTGTTCAACGATTGTCGTGTCGAAATCCAGCGGATGCACCTGCTCCGGCACGCACTGTTATAACCGCCGTCGCCACAGCAAGAGGGCGATGAGGAGGAGAAGGCGGATCTGTTTGTGAGGATGTTAACCTGCGCAACGTCAAAGTAGCCAGAAAACGTAGAAAAATCTCGCAGAGTTCCATGGGGTGACGTGTCTAGGGATTCGCGACGTAAGTTGGTACCACTTATCTTTCAAACAATTTCCCCCACAAAATTTAACGCCAATTTGACTTTTATTTGTTTTGCTAGTTTGACAGCTTTCGAAGTTAACGTTTCTAATGACATTTATGTGTGATATTTGTAATGAAGTTAAGAATAACAAATAAAGTTGAGAATGACAGCGGACGTTAAAAATGACAGGTGACGTTAAAATTGATGAGTAACATTCAAAACGACAGGTCACGTTAAAAATGACAGATTATGTTAAAAACTATAGATGACGTTTAAAATGACAGTTGATATTAAAAATGATAGGTGATGTTAAAAATGACAGGTGACGTTAAAAATGATAGGTGACATTCAAAACGACAGGGGACGTTAAAATTGACAGA
The DNA here is from genome assembly GCA_944588485.1 of Phosphuga atrata. Lineage (NCBI taxonomy): Eukaryota > Metazoa > Arthropoda > Insecta > Coleoptera > Silphidae > Phosphuga > Phosphuga atrata. The sequence continues at coordinate 30,262,611 of OX155906.1, forward strand.
TTATGTTAAAAACGATAGGTGACGTTTAAAATGACAGTTGACATTAAAAATGATATATGACGTTAAAAATGATAGGTGTCTTACATCACCTGTCAGTTTTGACGGATAATTATCCACGTTGTAATGACGTTTCTAATGACATGTTAGTTTATGTGTGATATTTGTAATGACGTTAAGAATAACAAGTGACGTTGAGAATGACAGCGGACGTTAAAAATGACAGGTGACGTTAAAAATGATAGGTGACATTCAAAACGACAGGGGACGTTAAAATTGACAGATTATGTTAAAAACGATAGGTGACGTTTAAAATGACAGTTGACATTAAAAATTATATATGACGTTAAAAATGATAGGTGTCTTACATCACCTGTCACTTTTGACGGATAATTATCCACGTTGTAAAGACGTTTCTAATGACATGTTAGTTTATGTGTGATATTTGTAATGACGTTAAGAATAAGTGACGTTGAGAATTACAGCGGACGTTAAAATTGACAGGTGACGTTAAAAATTTTAGGTGACATTCAAAATAACAGGGGACGTTAAAAATGACAGATTATGTTATAAATGATAGGTGACGTTTAAAATGACAGTTGACATTAAAAATGATATATGACGTTAAAAATGATAGGTGTCTTACATCACCTGTCACTTTTGACGGATAATTATCCACGTTGTAATGACTTTTCTAATGACATGTTAGTTTATGTGTGATACTTGTAATGACGTTAAGAATAACAAGTGACGTTGAGAATGACAGCGGACGTTAAAAATGACAGGTGACGTTAAAAATTATAGGTGACGTTCAAAACGACAGGGGACTTAAAAAATTATAGATTATGTTATAAATGATGAGTGACGTTTAAAATGACAGTTGACATTAAAAATGATAGATGACGTTAAAAATGACAGGTGATGTGAAAAATGACGGTGGACGTTAAAACTAACAGGTGACATTAAGTATAACAATTGACAGTAAGAATGACAGTTGATATGTCTAAAGGCAAGTTAGTTGATTCGTGAAATTTATCATGACGTTCAGAATAATAAGTGACGTTAAGAATGACAGGGGTCGTTAAAAATGACAGGGGACGTTAAAAGTGACAGGAGACGTTAAAACTGACAGGGAAGGTTAACATTGACATAGTACGTTAAAATTGATAGGGGACGTTAAAAATGACAGATGACGTTAAAAATGAAAGGTGACGTTAAGCATAATAATTGAAAGTAAGAATGACAGTTGATGTCTAATGTCAAGTTAATTTATTTGTAACATTTGTAATGACGTTATGACTGACATAGAGACGTTAAAATTGACAGGGTACGTTAAAACTGACAGGCAACGTTTAAAAATGACAGGGAACGTTAACATTGACATAGGACGTTAAGTATAATAATTGAAAGTAAGAATGACAGTTGATGTCTAATGACAAGTTAATTTTTTTGTGACATTTGTAATAACGTTATGACTGACATAGGGACGTTAAAATTGGGGGCGTTAAAACTGACAGGTAACGTTTAAAAATGACAGGGAACATTAACATTGTCATAGGACGTTAAGATTGATAGGGGACGTTAAAAATGACAGATGACGTTAAAAATGAATGGTGACGTTAAGTATAATAATTGAAAGTAAGAATGACAGTTGATGTCTAATGACAAGCTAATTTATTTGTGACATTTGTAATAACGTTATGACTGGCCTATGGACGTTAAGATTGACAGGGGACGTTAAAACTGACAGGTAACGTTTAAAAATGACAGGGAACGTTAACAGTGACATAGGACGTTAAGATTGCTAGGGGACGTTAAAAATGATAGATGACGTTAAAAATGAAAGGTAACGTTAAGTACAATAATTGAAAGTAAGAATGACAGTTGATGTCTAATGACAAGTTAATTTATTTGTGACATTTGTAATAACGTTATGACTGACATAGGGACGTTAAAATTGACAGGGGACGTTAAAACTGACAGGTAACGTTTAAAAGTGACAGGGAACGTTAACATTGACATAGGACGTTAAGATTGATAGGGGACGTTAAAAATGACAGATGACGTTAAAAATGAAAGGTGACGTTAAGTATAATAATTGAAAATAAGAATGACAGTTGATGTCTAATGACAAGTTAATTTATTTGTAACATTTGTAATGACGTTATGACTGACATAGAGACGTTAAAATTGACAGGGTACGTTAAAACTGACAGGTAACGTTTAAAAATGACAGGGAACGTTAACAGTGACATAGGACGTTAAGATTGCTAGGGGACGTTAAAAATGACAGATGACGTTAAAAATGAAAGGTAACGTTAAGTACAATAATTGAAAGTAAGAATGACAGTTGATGTCTAATGACAAGTTAATTTATTTGTGACATTTGTAATGACGTTATGACTGACATAGGGACGTTTAAATTGACAGGGGACTTTAAAACTGACAGGTAACGTTTAAAAATGACAGGGAACGTTTAAAAATGACAGGGAACATTAACATTGTCATAGGACGTTAAGATTGATAGGGGACGTTAAAAATGACAGATGACGTTAAAAATGAATGGTGACGTTAAGTATAATAATTGAAAGTAAGAATGACAGTTGATGTCTAATGACAAGCTAATTTATTTGTGACATTTGTAATAACGTTATGACTGGCATATGGACGTTAAGATTGACAGGGGACGTTAAAACTGACAGGTAACGTTTAAAAATGACAGGGAACATTAACATTGACATAGGACGTTAAGATTGATATGGGGACGTTAAAAATGACAGATGACGTTAAAAATGAATGGTGACGTTAAGTATAATAATTGAAAGTAAGAATGACAGTTGATGTCTAATGACAAGCTAATTTATTTGTGACATTTGTAATAACGTTATGACTGGCATATGGACGTTAAGATTGACAGGGGACGTTAAAACTGACAGGTAACGTTTAAAAATGACAGGGAACATTAACATTGACATAGGACGTTAAGATTGATAGGGGACGTTAAAAATGACAGATGACGTTGAAAATGAAAGGTGACGTTAAGTATAATAATTGAAAGTAAGAATGACAGTTGATGTCTAATGAAAAGTTAGTTTATTTGTGACATTTGTAATGACGTTAAGAATAACAAGTGACGTTAAGAATGACAGGGGACGATAAAAATTACAGGTGAGGTTTAATAACAATTGAGAGTAAGAATGACAGTGGATGTCTAATGACCAGTTAGGTTATTTGTGACGTTAAGATTATCAAGAGACGTTAAAATTGACAGGGGACGTTAAAAATGACAGGGGATGTTAAAGATGACAGGTACGTTAAAAATGACAGCTGTCGTTAGGAATAACAAATGAAGTTAAGAATGAAAGAGGACGTTAAAAATTACAGGTGACGTTAAAACAGTTGGGGTTTATTTCAGTTAGGTTATGTTTTAAAATTGACAGGGGACGATAAAAATTACAAGGGATGTTAAAGATAACAGGGGACGTTAAAAGTGACAGCTGTCGTTAGGAATAAGAAATCTCGTTAAGAATGAAAGAGGACGTTAAAAGTGACAAGTGACGTTAAAACAGTTAGGTTTTACTTCAGTTAGGTTATTTTTGTGACATTTGTGACGTTAAGAATAACAAGAGACGTTAAAATTAACAGGAAACGTTAAAAATAACAAGGGATGTTAAAGATGACACGGGATGTTAAAAATGACAGCTGTCGTTAGAAATAACAAATGACGTTAAGAATGAAAGAGGACGTTAAAAATGACAGGTGGCGTTAAAACAGTTAGGTTTTACCTCAGTTAGGTTATTTGTGACATATGTGACGTTAAGAATAACAAGAGACGTTAAAATTGATAGGGAACGTTAAAAATGGCAAGGGATGTTAAATATGACAGGGGACGGTAAAAATGACAGCTGGCGTTAGGAATAACAAATGACGTTACGAATGAAAGAGGACGTTCAAAATAACAGGTGACGTTAAAACAGTTAGGTTTTACCTCAGTTACGTTATTTGTGACGTTAAGAATAACAAGAGACGTTAAGATTGACAAGGACGTTAAAAATGACAAGGGATGTTAAAGATGACAGGGGACGTTAAAAATCTCAGCTGTCGTTAGAAATAACAAATGGCGTTAAGAATGAAAGTGGACGTTAAAATTGACAGGTGACGTTAAAACAGTTAGGTTTTACCTCAGTTAGGTTATTTGTGACGTTAAGAATAACAAGAGACGTTAAAATTGACAGGGGACGTTAAAAATAACAAGGGATGTTAAAGATGACAGTGGACGTTAAAAATGACAGCTGTCGTTAGGAATAACAAATGATGTTAAAAATGAAGGACTACGTTAAAAATGACAGGTGACGTTATAACAGTTAGGTTTTACCTCAGTTGGGTTATTTGTGACATTAAGAATAACAAGAGACGTTAAAATTGATAGGGGACGTTAAAAATGACAAGGGATGTTCAAGATGAAAGAGGACGTTAAAAATGACAGCTCTCCTTAGGAATAACATATGACGTTAAGAATGAAAAAGGACGTTAAAAATGAAAGGTGACGTTAAGACAGTTAGGTTTTACCTCAGTTAGGTTATTTGTAACATTTGTGAAGTTAAGATTAACAAGAGACGTTAAAATTGACAGGGGACGTCAAAAATGGCAAGGGATGTTAAAGATGACAGGTACGTTAAAACAGCTGTCGTTAGGAATAACAAATGACTTTAAGAATGAAAGAGGACGTTAAAAATGATAGGTGACGTTAAAACGGTCAAATGACGTTAAAATTGACAGTGGAGATTAAAAATGATAGTCAATCAGACTATGTACGTGTGGAGGAAACAAAAATTGGTTTATATATAAATATAATATATCGCTTTATCTATAAATAAATGTTACAAGAAAAGTATGTTAAACTAAATGATTTATAATAAATATATTTTATTTACTCGCTCTAAAATTTCTATCTGGCTTTTAATTTGCTTCGCTCAAACTTCCCGCAGTTTTACTAAACGCGACAACGCCGCAACTCCACACACGAATTCAAAATTTCGCGCGAGAAAAATAGATTACATGATATAACCGAACTGTAAGGTTTGTTTCAACAGCGAGGTGAAGTTTTAGAATTGCAATTATGATTTCTTAAACTGATTTATGTAATTTTGCAGAGGTTTTTAAAATAGGAAAGTTAAGGTTTAGGCAGTTGACAGGTCACTTTCATATCATTCAGCTGGCGCAGTTGCCGAGGTTATTTATCGCTTCGGTTTGGTTTTGGTAAAAAATTTGTGTCCAATTGCGAAATTTTCTGGTAAATGCGAGTTTTTGCTAAAAAAAAATTGAATTAGTTTGCAAAATTACGGCATTGGTTAAGTTACGTAAAGGTTTCGCAGTTCCATTGTTTACGCGGTGTTCTTGCAAAAGTTTATAGCTATATAGTAAACTTAATACACAAGCAATGATTACGAGTAATACCTTGAATTAAAGATAATTTTATTGTTTTCCCGAAAGTGAAAACGGATTTCGAAAATATTTGGCCGTTTCGAAGTTATCGCGATTTGGCTAAAACATAACATAAGTTTGTTTACTAATTTTCTAGTCACCGTAATTAGCTTAATACTCATCGGATTGTGACAACTGATGTCTCAAATTAAAGGTAATTTTGTTGTCTTCGCAAAACTGAAAATGGATGTTGAAAATATGTCTCCGTTGCGAAGTTATCGCGATTTTGTTAAAACATAAAAATAGTTAGTTTACTTATTTTCTAGTCAGCATAATTAGCTTAATACTCATCGGATTGTGACAACTGACATCTCAAGTTGAAGGTAATTTTGTTGTTTTCTCAAAACTGAAAACAGATATTGAAAATATTTCCCCGTTTCAAAGTTATCGCGATTTTGTTAAAACATAAAAATAGTTTGTTTACTTATTTTCTAGTCAGCATAATTAGCTTAATACTCATCGGATTGTGACAACTGACGTCTCAAATTAAAGGTAATTTTGTTGTTTTCTCAAAAATGAAAACAGATTTCGAAAATATGTCCCCGTTTCGAAGTTATCGCGATTTTGCTAAAACGTAACCATAGTCTGTTTACTAATGTTCTAATCACAATAATTGGCTTTAATACGCATATGATTGTTGTAACGGATGTCTCAAATTAAAGGTAATTTTGTTGTTTTCTCAAAAATGAAAACAGATTTTGAAAATATGTCCCCGTTTCGAAGTTATCGCGATTTTGCTAAAACGTTATAATTGTTTGTTTACTAATGTTCTAAACACAATAATTAGCTTAATACGCATCCGATTGTTGTAACTGACGTCTCAAATTAAAGCTGATTTTGTTGTTTTCCCAAAACTGGAAATAAATATTGAAAATATTGCCCCGTTTTAAAGTTATCGCGATTTTATTAAAACCTTGCAAAAAGTTTGTTTACTAATTTTCTAATCCACGCCGTTCGTTATAATTGTAAGTCAGCTCTCCTGTTAAGGCACGGAGTCTGCGCAGGACATACTGTGCTAAGCTCGAACGTTCGAATCTTATTAGTATCAGTGCAGCAGCTGAGTAGTGCGTCGTGTTAGTGATTGTGTAGTGTTTGTGTTTTTGCATCAGAACAGGTGAGTACTTACATAGTTTGTTACAATAGATTTATTGTAGATATTCCTAAATAGTTTATCTTCAAAACGCTGAAAACTAGAGCATTCTATCTAGATTACTTCCAGAGTTAGAAGCGTTTGAAATTCAATTTCAAAAATTAAATAGATAACTTCGTTTTTTAACGATAACTCCTCCAATTTTAAAGCTACAACCGTGAGTTTTACACAAAAACAAAGGCAATTAAATTATCTACTACAACCTCTTTCATTTGTTTTTTTTTAGCACAGCTGTTTTGTTTTATAACGCCACAAACTTGACTCTCTCACAAATGTATCTATATCTATGTGATTAATGCATATATTTTAATTAAATTCGGCGCAGTTAATCTTGAATAAACACTCTATAAAACGCCGAAAACTAGAACTTTCTATCTAGATTACTTCCGGAGTTATAAACGTTTAAAGTTAAATTTCAAAAATTAAATAGATAACTTCGTTTTTTAACGATAACTCCTTTAATTTTAAAGCTACAACCGTGAATTTTCCACAGAAACAAATGCAATTAAATTATCTACCACAATATCTTTCATTTGTTTTTCGTTACCTCAGCTGTTTTGTTTTATGGCGTCACAAACTTGAATCTCTCACAAATGTATCTATATCTAGATAATTATTGCAGATAATTTAATTAAATTCGCTTTAGATAATCCTGCATAAACACTCTATAAAACGCCGAAAACTAGAACATTCTATCTAGATTACCTCCAGAGTTATAAACGTTTAATTTTAAGTTTCAAAAATTAAATAGATAACTTATTTTTTTAACGATAACTCCTCCAATTTTAAAGCTACAACCGTGCGGTTTACACAGAATCAAAGGCAATTAAATTATCTACCACAATCTCTTTCATTTGTTTTTTGGTAGCTCAGCTGTTTTGTTTTATGGCGCCACAAATTTGAATCTCTCACAAATGTATCTATATCTAGATAATTATTGTAGATATTTTAATTAAATTCGCTGTAGATAATCTTGAATAAACGCTTTATGAAATGCCGAAAACTAGAACATTCTATCTAGATTACTTCCCGAGTTATAAACGTTTAAATTTCAAAAATTATATAGATAACTTCGTTTTTTAACGATAACTCCTGCATTTTTAAAGCTACAACTGTGAATTTTACACAAAAACAAAGGCAATTAATTTATCTACCACAATCTCTTTTATTTGTTTTTTGTTAGCTCAATTGTTTTGTTTTATGGCGTCACAAACTTGAATCTCTCACAAATGTATCTATATCTAGATGATTAATGCAGATATTTTAATTAAATTCGGTGTAGATAATCTTGAATAAACACTCTATAAAACGCCGAAAACTAGAACATTCTATCTAGATTACTTCCCGAGTTATAATCGTTTAAATTTCAAAAATTATATAGATAATTTTGTTTTTTAACTATAACTCCTCCAATTTTAAAGCTATAATCGTGAATTTTACACAAAAACAAAGGCAATTAAATTATCTACCACAATCTCTTTCATTTGTTTTTTGTTACTTTGGCTGTTTTGTTTTATGGCGGCACAAATTTGAATCTCTGACATATGTAGCTATATCTATATGATTAATGCAGATATTATATTATTATGCAGATTTAATTAAATTTGGTATAGATAATCTAGAATAAACACTCTATAAAATGCTGAAAACTAGAACATTCTTTCTAAATTACTTCCCGAGTTATAAACGTTTAAATTTAAAAAATTATATAGATAACTTCGTTTTTTAGCGATAACTCCTCCAATTTTAAAGCTACAACCATCAATTTTACACAGAAGCAAAGGCATTTAAATTATCTGCCACAATATTTTTCATTTGTTTTTTGTTAGCTCAGCTGTTTTGTTTTATGGCGCCACAAACTTGAATCTCTCACAAATACATGTATATCTAGATGTATGTTTCAGATATTTTAATTAAATTCGCTGCAGATAATCCTGAATAAACACTCTAAAAAGCGCCGAAAACTAAAACATTCTATCTAGATTACTTCTCTAGTTATAAACGTTTAAATTTCAAAAATTAAATAGATAACTTCGTTTTTTAACGATAACTCCTCCAATTTTAAAGCTACAACCGTGAATTTTACAGAAAAACAAAGGCGATTAAATTATCTACCAAAATCTCTTTCATTTGTTTTTTGTTAGTTCAGCTGTTTTGTTTTATGGCGTCACAAACTTGAATGTCTCACAAATGTATCTATATCTAGATGACTATTGCAGATATTTTAATTAAATTCGCTGTAGATAATTCTAAATAAACACTCTATAAAACGCCGAAAACTAGAACATTCTATCTAGATTACTTCCCGAGTTATATACGTTTAATTAAAAAAAATTAAATAGATAACTTCGTTTTTTAACGATAACTCCTCTAATTTTAAAGCTACAACCGTGAATTTTACACAAAAACAAAGGCAATTAAATTATCTACTACAATCTCTTTCATTTGTTTTTTGTTAGTTCAGCTGTTTTGTTTTATGGCGCCACAAACTTGAATCTCTCACAAATACATGTATATCTAGATGTATGTTTCAGATATTTTAATTAAATTCGCTGCAGATAATCCTGAATAAACACTCTAGAAAGCGCCGAAAACTAGAACATTCTATCTAGATTACTTCTCTAGTTATAAACGTTTAAATTTCAAAAATTAAATAGATAACTTCGTTTTTTAACGATAACTCCTCCAATTTTAAAGCTACAACCGTGAATTTTACAGAAAAACAAAGGCGATTAAATTATCTACCACAATCTCTTTCATTTGTTTTTTGTTAGTTCAGCTGTTTTGTTTTATGGCGTCACAAACTTGAATGTCTTACAAATGTATCTATATCTAGATGATTATTGCAGATATTTTAATTAAATTCGCTGTAGATAATCTTGAATAAACACTCTATAAAACGCCGAAAACTAGAACATTCTATCTAGATCACTTCCCGTGTTATAAACGTTTAAATTTCAAAAATTTAATAGATAACTTCGTTTTTTAACGATAACTCCTCCAATTTTAAAGCTACAACCGTGGATTTTACACAGAAACAAAGGCAATTAAATTATCTACCAAAATCTCTTTCATTTGTTTTTTTGTTAGCTCAGCTGTTTTGTTATATGGCGCCACAAACTTGAATCTCTTACAAATGTATCTGTATCTATATGATTATTGCAGATATTTTAATTAAATTCGACGTAGATAATCCTGAATAAACACTCTATAAAACGCCGAAGACTAAAACATTCTATCTAGATTACTTCCAGAGTTATAAACGTTTTTGTGTGTTTCAAAAATTAAGTGAATGTCTATTAAGTAGTTTCGTAAAATCTCAATATCTTTGGAATGGGGCAAGGTTTTTAAGTTCTGTTTTCGCAGTTTGAAGGAGAATGAAATTATCTTTGATTTTAGGTTGCGATGAAGGGAATCGGATGTGTATTAAGTGAGTTGTTGGGGTTTAAAAACAGATTTGTTTGTAGACATCGATTTATTAAAATACTCGTAATACTATCAATAAAATACTATATAGAAAATGAATTCGTTTCCGATAAATAAAAAAAAAGTTATATTTTTCAAAAATAAAAACAATTTTCACAAAAGAAAATTTTGGTCCAAATTTGCGAAAAATTTTTGTTTTTTTTTTCGTCAAAAATTTCTTTTGTTTTGTGAAAATTGTTTTTGTTTTTGGGGTTTAAACAAGTGGAGAAACGTATAAACAAAACACTATCACATGAACGCGTTGCCACGGGTAGAAACGAACGATTTTTTGGCGGAAAATTCGCGCAAAAATTTTCGCAAAACGCAGGGGGGAAAATATATAATAATTGTACAAACTTACACTAAATTCTTGCATTGATATTTTGACTAAATTTGTTTTAGTTCACTTAAAGTCTACGCTTAAAACTAAGTTTCTTTTGTTTTTAGTTTTCTTACTAATTACGCTATTGTCAAAGTTTTCTTAAAAACAAAAGAGGGTTTGAGGTTCTAAAATTTGCAAAAAAAAATTCGAAAAAAAATTCGAAAAAAAATTCAGTCAAAATTTTTGCACAAAAAAATTTCAAAAATTGTGCAAAAAAAGTCAAAAATTTTGCAAAAAAGTCGAATATTTTGCAAAAATTATCAAAAATTTCGTATAAATCAAAGGTCAGAAATTTCACGAAAAAAATTCGCAAAAAAAGTTTAAAAATTTTGGTAAAAAATGTGAAATAATTTTGCAAAAAAATGTCTGCATCTCATGTCTCATCAAAATTCCTGCACAAAAAAATTTAACAAATTTTGCAAAAAAAAGTCAAAATTTTTGCACAAAAAAATGTCAGAAATTTTGCAAAAAAATTAAATATTTTGCAAAAATTGTCAAGAATTTCGTATAAATCAAAGGTGAGAAAATTCGCGAAAAAATGTCAACAATTTCGTTAAAAAGTTTCAAAATTTCGCTGAAAAATGTCAAAAATTTCGCAAAAAATTACAAAAATTTAGCGAAAAAAAACGTCAAAAATCTCACAAAAAAATGTAAAAAAAATCGCGAATTAAATGTCAAAATTTCGCTGAAAAAATGTCAAACATTTCGTAAAAAAATGTCAAAAATTTTCCAAGGGATGACAAAAATAAAAAGAAGCTTGACTATTTTTTGCAAAATTTTTGAAATTTTTTAACGAAATTTTTGACGTCTTTTGGTAAATTTTTTACATTTTTTTAGTGAAATTTTTGACGTTTTTTCTGCGAAAGTTTGCCTTTTTTATAAGACTTTTTTGTAAAATTTTTGCCTTTTATTTTGCAAAATTTTTGACGTTTTTTTTGGTAAATTCTTGACATTTTTTAGCTAAATTTTTGACATTTTTGTACTAAATTTTTGACTCTTTTTCTGCGAAAGTTTGCCTTTTTTATAAAATTTTTCCTTTGAATTTACACAATTTTTGGACAAATTTTTTTTGGTAAATTTTGGATATTTTTTTACGAAATTTTGGACAATTGTTATTAAAATTTGGACAAATTTTTGCAAATTTTTTAACATTTCTTGGAAATTTTTTGACAATTTTTATTTTAATTTTTTGGTTTTTTAATTTCCAAATTTTTTTACTTTTGCTTGCAAAATTTTATAGGTTTTTTTGTAAAATTTTTGTCATTTTTTGGAAAATTGTTGTCATTTTTTTAAGAAATGTTTGACATTTTTCAGTGAAATTTTGACATTTTTTTGTTGAGTTAAAAATTTGGCAGAAAAATGTGCAAAAATTAGCAAATACTGTCAAAAATTTCACAAAACAAATGAAAAAAATTACTAAAAATACGTCAAAAATTTCGCAAATTATATGTCAAAATTTCGCTGAAAAAATGTCAACAATTTCGGAAAAAAGTTTCAAAATTTCGCTGTAAAATGTCAAAAATTTAGCAAAAAAATTACAAAAATTTAGCGAAAAAAAACGCGAATTAAATGTCAAAATTTCGCTGCAAAAATGTCAAACATTTCGTAAAAAAAGTCAAAAATTTTCCAAGAAATGACAAAAATAAAAAGAAATTTGACTATTTTTAGCAAAATTTTTGAAATTTTTTAACGACATTTTTGACGTCTTGGTAAATTTTTTACATTTTTTTTAGTGAAATTTTTAACGTTTTTTCTGCGAAAATTTGACTTTATTGTAAAATTTTTGCCTTTTATTTTAGAAAATTTTTGACGTTTTTTTGGCAAATTCTTGACATTTTTTGCTAAATTTTTGACATTTTTTTGCTAAATTTTTGACATTTTTATGCTAATTTTTTTGTTTGCCTTTTTTTATAAAATTTTTCCTTTTAATTTACAAAATTTTCGACGTTTTTTTGGCAAATTTTTGACATTTTTGTGCTAAATTTTTGACATTTTTATGCTAATTTTTTTGTTTGCCTTTTTTTATAAAATTTTTCCTTTTAATTTACAAAATTTTTGACGTTTATTGGTAAATTTTTGACATTTTTTTACGTAATTTTGGACAATTGTTATTAAAATTTGGACAACTTTTTGCAAAAATTTTGACAATTTTTATTGTAATTTTTTGTTTTTTTAATTTGCAAAATTTTTTACTTTTGCTTGCAAAATTTTATAGGTTTTTTTGTAAAATGTTTGTCATTTTTTGGAAAATTTTGGACATTTTTTTTGCGAAATGTTTGACATTTTTTCAGTGAAATTTTGACATTTTTTTGTTGAGTTAAAAATTTGGCAGAAAAATGTGCAAAATTTAGCAAATACTGTCAAAAAATTCACAAAACAAATGAGAAAAATTTACTAAAAATACGTCAAAAATTTCGCAAATTATGTGTCAAAATTTCGCTTTTTTAAAAATGAAAAAAAAAAATTAAAAATTTTCCTAAAAATGACAAAAGTAAAAAAGTTTCGACATTTTTTTGCAAAATTTGTGACAATTTTTTACAAAATTTTTGACATTTTTTTTAGTGAAATTTTTGACGTTTTTTCTAAATTTTTGACATTTTTTGGAAAATTTTTGCTAAAATTTGAACGTTTTTGCAAAATTTTCGAAATTATTGGATATTTTTTTTTTATTTTTGACTTTTTCCTGCGAAAATTTGGCATTTAATTTGCGAAATTTTTTACTTTTTCTCGCATTTTTTTTTTTTGTGATATTTCCGACTTTTTTGCGAAACTTGAAATTTTATTTTCCAGATTTGTAACAATTTTTTTGCAAATTTTTAAAAAAAATTTGACGTTTTTTGGTAAATTTTTGAAATTTTTTGAGTGACATTTTTCACGTTTTTTGCTAAATTTTGGACATTTTTTGGAAATTTTTGCTAAAATTTGAACGTTTTTGCAAAATTTTCGAAATTTTTTGGAAAATGTTTGGCCTTTTTTTTAATTTTTTAACTCTTTCCAGCGAAAGTTTTTGCTTAAAAAATTCCAAAATTTTCGCAAAAAAACGTCAAAACTTCCGCAAATTCCGCAAGTCGATACTTTTACAAAAAAAAAATTCGCAAAATTTTCGCATGAAAACGTTTTTGCAAAATTTTGGATTTTTTTTTTAATTTTTGACTTTTCCCGCAAAAGTTTGACATTTAATTTGCGAAATTTTACTTTTTCTCGCATTTTTTTTGGGATATTTCAGACTTTTTTTGCGAAACTTGAAATTTTATTTTCCAGATTTCTAACTTTTTTTTTTGCAAATTTTTTTTAAATTTTTTTACAAACTTTTTGACGTTTTTTGGTTAATTTTTGACATTTTTTTAGTGAAATTTTTGACGGTTTTTTCTAAATTTTGGACATTTTTTGGAAATTTTTTGAAAATATTTGCTAAAATTTGAACGTTTTTGCAAAATTTTCGAAATTTTTTGTAAAATTTTTGGCCTTTTTTTTATTTTTTAACTCTTTCCTGCGAAAGTTTGACATTTAATTTGCGAAATTTTTTACTTTTTCTCGCAAAATTTTGCTTAAAAAATCGCAAAATTTTCGCATGAAAACGTAAAAACATTCGCAAAAAAAACGACAAAAATTTCGCAAAGAAAAAATGTTATGCAAAAAAAATACGCGAAAAAAAACTTGATTGTTCGTTTGTTTTTGGCAAATTTTAGCACCTCTTATAAACTAAAACCCGAAAACCTCAATATGAGATTTCCGCACTTTTCGAAACAAAAGAATAATCCGCGAAAATAAACAGCAAATTTTGAGATCCCAAACACATAAAAAAACGCAAAACAAACATTGGCAAAACTCCTAATTGGCGGCCGCTTTGACCAAATTCTCCGTCGGCAGAAAGATTTTCTGCACCTGGTTGATCTCCACGCGACAAATCGGGCAATTCGCACACTTCGCCGCGCACGTTTTGCACGCGATCACGTGGAAACACGGCGAAAACGCCGTGTCGATCGCCTCATCCATGCATATCCTACACGTCAGCGCATCCAGCAACATCGTCAAACGCTCATGGGAGTCCTGAAACAACAACAAAACAAACGTCAAAATTTTTGCAAACTTACTCGTATCTTAAAAACCAGTCTAGCTAGCAAGAAACTAAAAACAGATATGGATTCAAAAATTCAAAATCTATAATAGTTATTACAAGTATTGTTTTGTAATACGTGCAGAAATCGCGAAAAATAAGTTTTAGCAAATTGTGTTTTTTCGGCTACAACTTGAAAACGAATCGAGCTAATGCAAATCTAAAAACAGGTTCGCCAGCTGAAAATCTACTAATTATCTCCAGAAAGTTTGTTTTACAATTCATCGCCAAGTTCACAAATTGCACAAGTTTAATTTGGCAAGTTTTTTTGGTTTTTCTCCAGTTACTTGCAAACTAGACGAGGTAGTTCAAATCTAAAGACAGTTTACGATTTTTCAGCTTAAAATACATAAATTATGTTTTCAATGTTTTCTTGTCACATTTTTAGCAAGTTGTCAAAACGCCAAATTCAATTTTAGCAAATTTTGTTTTTGGTTTTTCCGTCATAACTTAAAAACTAGTCGAGGTAGTGCAAATCTAAAGACAGTTTTCGATTTGTGAGCTCAAAATACATAAATTATGTTTGCAATGTTTTCTTGTCAAAGTTTTAGCAACTTGGCAAAACGCCAAATTCATTTTCAGCAAATTTTGTTTTTGTTTTTTCGGCCGTAACTTAAAAACTAGGCGAGGTAGTGTAAATCTAAAGACAGTTTTCGATTTGTGAGCTCAAAATACATAAATTATATTCGCAATGTTTTCTTGTCAAAGCTTTAGCAACTTGGCAAAACGCCAAAAACCATTTCAGCAAATTTTGTTTTTGCTTTTTCCGTCATAACTTAAAAACTAGTTGAGGTATTGCAAATCTAAAGACAGTTTTCGATTTGTGAGCTCAAAATACATAAATTATGTGTGCAATGTTTTCTTGTCAAATTTTTAGCAACTTGGCACAACGCAAAATTGAATTTCACAAAATTTTTGTTTTAGTTTTTTTCGCCGTAACTTAAAAACTAGACAAGATAGTGCAAATCTAAAGACAGTTTTCGATTTGTGAGCTCAAAATACATATATTATGTTTGCAATGTTTTCTTGTCAAATTTTTAGCAACTTGGCAAAACGCTAAATTCAATTTCAGCAAATTTTGTTTTTGGTTTTTTGTCCGTAACTTACAAACTAGTCGAGGTAGTACAAATCTAAAGACAGTTTTGGATTTGTGAGCTCAAAGTGCATAAATTATATTTGCAATGTTTTCTTGTGAAAGCTTTAACAACTTGGCTAAACGCCAAATTCAATTTCAGCAAATTTTGTTTTTGGTTTTTCGGCTGTAACTTAAAAACTGGTAGAGGTAGTGAGAATCTAAAGACAGTTTTCAATTTGTGAGCTAAAAATGCATAAATTATATTCGCAATGTTTTCTTGTCAAAGCTTTAGCAACTTGGCAAAACGCCAAAAACCATTTCAGCAAATTTTGTTTTTGGTTTTTCCGTCATAACTTAAAAACTAGTTGAGATAGTGCAAATCTAAAAACAGTTTTCAATTTGTGAGCTCAAAATACATAAATTATGTTTGCAATGTTTTCTTGTATAATTTTTAGCAACTTTACGAAACGCCAAATTAAATTTTAGCAAATTTTGTTTTTGGTTTTTCGGCCGTAATTTAAAAACTAGTCGAGGTAGTGCAAATCTAAAGACAGTTTTCGATTTGTGAGCTCAAAATACATAAATTATGTTTGCAATGTTTTCTTGTTAAATTATTAGCAACTTGGCAAAACACCAAATTCAATTTCAGCAAATTTGTGTTTTTGGATTTTCGGTCATAACTTACACACTAGTCGCGGTAGTGCAAATCTAAAGACAGTTTTGGATTTGTAAGCTCAAATTACATAAATTATGTTTGCAATGTTTTCTTGTCAAATTATTAGCAACTTGGCAAAACGCCAAAATCAATTTTAGCAAATTTTGTTTTTGGTTTTTCTGTCATAACTTAAAAACTAGTCGAGGTAGTGCAAATCTAAAGACAGTTTTCGATTTGTGAGCTCAAAATACATAAATTATGTTTGCAATGTTCTCTAGTCAAATTGCTAGCAACTTGGCAAAACGCCAAATTCAATTTCAGCAAATTTTGTTTTTGGTTTTTCGGCCGTAACTTAAAAACAAGGAGAGGTAGTACAAATCTAGACAGTTTTGGATTTGTGAGCTAAAAATACATAAATTATGTCTGCAATATTTTCTTGTCATATTTTTAGCAACTTGGCAAAACGCAAAATTGATTTTCACCAAATTTTTGTTTTTGGTTTTTTGGCCGTAACTAAAAAACTAGTTGAGGTAGTGCAAATCTAAAGACAGTTTTCGATTTGTGAGCTCAAAATACATAAATTATGTTTGCAATGTTCTCTAGTCAAATTGCTAGCAACTTGGCAAAACGCCAAATTCAATTTCAGCAAATTTTGTTTTTGGTTTTTCGGCCGTAACTTAAAAACAAGGAGAGGAAGTACAAATCTAAAGGCAGTTTTCGATTTGTGAGCTCAAAATACATAAATTATGTTTGCAATATTTTCTTGTCAAATTTTTAGCAACTTGGCAAAACGCCAAAATCAATTTCAGCAATTTTTGTTTTGTTTTTTTGGCCGTAACTTAAAAACTAGTCGAGGTATTGCAAATCTAAAGACAGTTTTGGATTTGTGAGCTAAAAATACATAAATTATGTCTGCAATATTTTCTTGTCATATTTTTAGCAACTTGGCAAAACGCAAAATTGATTTTCACCAAATATTTGTTTTTGGTTTTTTGGCCGTAACTAAAAAACTAGTTGAGGTAGTGCAAATCTAAAGACATTTTTGGATTTGTGAACTCAAAATACATAAATTATATTTGCAACGTTTTCTTGTAAAATTTTTAGCAACTTGGCAAAACGCCAAATTCAATTTCAGCAAATTTTGTTTTTGTTTTTTTGGCCGTAACTTAAAAACTAGTTGAGGTAGCGCAAATCTAAAGACAGTTTTGGATTTGTAAACGCAAAATACATAAATTAGGTCTGCGATATTTTCTTGTCAAATTTTTAGCAACTTGTCAAAACGCCAAAATCAATTTCAGCAAATTTTGTTTTTGTTTTTCCGTCATAACTTAAAAACTAGTCGAGGTAGTGCAAATCTAAAGACATTTTTGGATTTGTGAGCTCAAAATACATAAATTATGTCTGCAATGTTTTCTTGTCAAAGCTTTAGCAACTTGGCAAAACGCCAAATTCAATTTCAGAAAATTTTGTATTTGGTTTTTCTGTTCTAACTTAAAAACTAGATGAGGTAGTGCAAATCTAAAGACAGTTTTAGATTTGAAAGCTCAAAATACATAAATTATGTGTGCAATGTTTTCTTGTTAAATTTTTAGCAACTTGGCAAAACGCTAAAATCAATTTCAGCAAATTTTTGTTTTTGGATTTTCGGTCATAACTTAAAAACTAGTCGAGGTAGTACAAATCTAAAGACAGTTTTGGATTTGTGAACGCAAAATACATAAATTAGGTTTGCAATATTTTCTTGTCAAATTTTTAGCAACTTGGCAAATCGCCAAATTCAATTTCAGCAAATTTTGTTTTTGGTTTTTCCCCCGTAACTTAAAAACTAGACAAGATAGTGCAAATCTAAAGACAGTTTTAGATTTGTGAGCTCAAAATACATAAATTATGTTTGCAATGTTTTCTTGTCAAATTTGTAGCAACTTGGTAAAACCCCAAAATCAATTTCGGCAAATTTTTGTTTTTGGATTTTCGACTGTAACTTAAAAACTAGACAAGGCATTGCAAATCTAAAAACACTTTTGGATTTGTAGGCTCGAGATCTATAAATCATCTCCACAAAGTTTTCGCGTAAAATTATTGCCTAGTCCACAAATCGCAAAAAATTAATTTAAGCAAATTCAGCTTTGTCTCAAAAACAGGGCGAGCTATCGAAAAGCCGAAAACAGTTTCAGATTCAGTGTCGCGAAAGCAACAAACCACATACAAATCATTTGAATCGGAAACAATTGTGAAAATTGGAATTGGTTTTTTTGAGCGTAACAATAACCA
This sequence comes from Phosphuga atrata, assembly GCA_944588485.1. Lineage (NCBI taxonomy): Eukaryota > Metazoa > Arthropoda > Insecta > Coleoptera > Silphidae > Phosphuga > Phosphuga atrata. The sequence goes on from OX155906.1 coordinate 30,281,207, forward strand.
GTCGAGATAGTGCAAATCTAAAGACATTTTTGGATTTGTGAGCTCAAAATACATAAATTATGTTTGCAATGTTCTCTAGTCAAATTGCTAGCAACTTGGCAAAACGCCAAATTCAATTTCAGCAAATTTTGTTTTTGGTTTTTCGGCCGTAACTTAAAAACAAGGAGAGGTAGTACAAATCTAAAGGCAGTTTTCGATTTGTGAGCTCAAAATACATAAATTATGTTTGCAATGTTTTCTTGTCAAATTTTTAGCAACTTGGCCAAACGCCAAATTCAATTTCAACAAATTTTTGTTTTTGGTTTTTAGGCCGTAACTTAAAAACTAGGCGAGGCAATGCAAATCTAAAGACAGTTTTCTATTTGTGAGCTCAAAATACATATATTATGTTTGCAATGTTTTCTTGTCAAATTTTTAGCAACTTAGCAAAACGCTAAATTCAATTTCAGCAAATTTTGTTTTTGGTTTTTTGTCCGTAACTTACAAACTAGTCGAGGTAGTACAAATCTAAAGACAGTTTTGGATTTGTGAGCTCAAAGTGCATAAATTATATTTGCAATGTTTTCTTGTGAAAGCTTTAACAACTTGGCTAAACGCCAAATACAATTTCAGCAAATTTTTGTTTTTGGTTTTTCCGTCATAACTTAAAAACTAGTTGAGATAGTGCAAATCTAAAAACAGTTTTCGATTTGTCAGCTCAAAATACATAAATTATGTTTGCAATGTTTTCTTGTCAAATTTTTAGCAACTTGTCAAAACGCCAAAATAAATTTCAGCAAATTTTGTTTTTGTTTTTCCGTCATAACTTAAAAACTAGTCGAGGTAGTGCAAATCTAAAGACAGTTTTAGATTTGAGAGCTCAAAATATATAAATTATGTGTGCAATGTTTTCTTGTCAAATTTTTAGCAACTTGGCAAAACGCTAAAATCAATTTCAGCAAATTTTTGTTTTTGGATTTTCGGTCATAACTTAAAAACTAGTCGAGGTAGTACAAATCTAAAGACAGTTTTGGATTTGTGAACGCAAAATACATAAATTAGGTTTGCAATATTTTCTTGTCAAATTTTTAGCAACTTGGCAAATCGCCAAATTCAATTTCAGCAAATTTTGTTTTTGGTTTTTCCCCCGTAACTTAAAAACTAGACAAGATAGTGCAAATCTAAAGATAGTTTTAGATTTGTGAGCTCAAAATACATAAATTATGTTTGCAATGTTTTCTTGTCAAATTTTTAGCATCTTAGCAAAACGCCAAAATCAATTTCAGCAAATTTTGTTTTTGGTTTTTCTGTCATAACTTAAAAACTAGACGAGGTAGTGCAAATCTATAGACAGTTTTACATTTGTGAGCTCAAAATACATAAATTATGTTTGCAATGCTTTCTTGTAAAATTTTTAGCAACTTGGCAAAACGCCAAAATCAATTTCAGCAAATTTTGTTTTTTGTTTTTCGGCCGCAACTTAAAAACAAGGAGAGGTAGTGCAAATCTAAAAACAGTTTTCGATTTGTGAGCTGAAAATACATAAATTATGTTTGCAATGTTTTCTTGTCAAATTTGTAGCAGCTTGCTAAAACGCCAAAATCAAATTCGGCAAATTTTTGTTTTTGGATTTTCGACTGTAACTTAAAAACTAGACAAGGTATTGCAAATCTAAAAACACTTTTGGATTTGTAGGCTCGAGATCTATAAATCATCTCCACAAAGTTTTCGCGTAAAATTATTGCCTAGTCCACAAATCGCAAAAAAATAATTTAAGCAAATTCAGCTTGGTCTCAAAAACAGGGCGAGCTATCGAAAAGCCGAAAACAGTTTCAGATTCAGTGTCGGGAAAGCAACAAACCACATAAAAATCATTTGAATCGGAAACAATTGCGAAAATTGGAATTGGTTTTTTTGACCGTAACAATAACCAGTCGAGATAGTGCAAATCTAAAGACAGTTTTCGATTTGTGAGCTCAAAATACATAAATAATATTTGCAATGTTTTCTTGTAAAATTTTTAGCAACTTGGCAAAACGCCAAATTCAATTTCAGCAAATTTTGTTTTTGGTTTTTTGGTCATAACTTAAAAACTAGACGAGGTAGTGCAAATCTAAAGACAGTTTTGGATTTGTAAGCTCAAAATACATAAATTATGTTTGCAATGTTTTCTTGTCAAATTATTTGCAACTTGGCAAAACGCAAAATTGAATTTCACCAAATTTTTGTTTTTGTTTTTTTTGGCCATAACTTAGAAACTAGTCGAGGTAGTGCAAATCTAAAGACAGTTTTCGATTTGTAAGCTCAAAATACATAAATTATGTTTGCAATGTTTTCTTGTCAAATTTTTAGGAACTTGGCAAAACGCCAAAATCAATTCAGCAAATCTTGTTTTTGGTTTTTCGGCTCTAATTTATAAACTAGTTGAGGTAGTGCAAATCTAAAAACAGTTTTCGATTTGTGAGCTCAAAATACATAAATTATGTTTGCAATGTTTTCTTGTCAAATTTTTAGGAACTTGCCAAAACGCCAAATTCAATTTCAGCAAAGTTTTGTTTTTTGTTTTTCGGCTGTAACTTAAAAACTAGACAAGCTATTGCAAATCTAAAAACAGTTTTGGATTTGTCGGCTCGAGTTCTATAAATCATCTCCACAAAGTTTTCGCGTAAAATCATTGCCTAGTCCACAAATCGCAAAAAAATAATTTGAACAAATTCACCTTTGTCTCAAAAACAGGGCGAGCTATCGAAAATCCGAAAACAGTTTCACATTGAGCGTCTCGAAAACAACAAACCACATGAAAATCATTTGAATCGGAAATAATTGGGATTGGCAAGATTCTGGTAAAAAGCTTGTAAATTGGTTAGGTTAGGTTAGCTCAAGGTTAGGTTTAGGTTATTGGATCAATTGCAATAAATTTGGTATCAAAATCTTCGCAAAAGTTTAAAGAATGATGACTTGCCTTGCAATTATCTCCGTGACAACCATCCGCCAAATCGTGGATGTTTTGGCCGACGATTCGGTTCTCCTGGTAGAGCGCGCGGCGTGCGTTGTCGTAGACCTCGCGGCACGTCCGCCTGATGTCGAACACGTACTTCTTCCCTAGCGACGAGTCCTCGTTGAAGATGGAGACGATGGTGCCCTTCAGATCGCGAATGAACTGAGCCGTGACCGCGCTCCTCACCGTCTCGCAGCTGTAGAACGCGTGCTTCTCCGTGATGGCGCGATACAGACTACTAGCCGCATGATTCGAGTCGAGCTTAGTCTCCAAAACGGCCAGCTGATTCTCAAGACTCAGGTATTCCAGCCGAAAGACGCGCTTATGCGACGACGCGTTCTGAATCGCTGTGAACGCGATCACCTGCTTGTCCTTCCCGTTCTCGTACACGGTGATCCCGTGCGGCCCCACCCCCAGCAGCCGCGACGGCTTGCTCTGAAAAATCTCCTGCCCGTACCCCTCCAGCGTCGCCACCTCCTTCAGCAGCCAGTATTCCGCCGCCGACGCCTTCATCCCCTTACAATTCTTGTGGTGGCTGATCACCCTCTGCAGCAAATCCTGCGGCTTATCGTCCGGCTCAAACTTTGAAATCGTGGACGCCTGCGTGTAAACGTCATGCGGCGGATGGAAGTGATCGTAATCCCCCGTCTCCGCCTGCGCGATCAACGCTATCAGCTTCGCGACCGTGTCCCAATCAGGCGCAATCAAACGATTGTTGATCAACTCCAAACGGGCGTGTAAATAAAACTGGTGTCTAAAAATATAAAATCTGCATTAAAAACTGAACCAAAAACAATAACAAAGTTTTTTCGTAGCTTCAACCGTTTAGAAGTTACACGCGTTTTAATTTTGTTCGGTTTTTTAACAATAACTCCTAAAGTATCCCTCTGGGCACAAAACCGTTTGCAGCATTGTATTCAGCGACGAAATCCACACAAGAAACCGCAACACTTCCTAAAATTTTGCTTTTGTTTAAAATTTTGGCAAGTTTTCTAAAGCCCTCCTTGGTTTGAGGAAGCTACTCGGCCTTGTATCTCGATAACGGATAGCTTTGATAAAAAACGCGTTGCATATTCGAAATCCTCGCGAAATTTTGCAATTAGCTAATTTTCCACAAATATTTTCATTTGTTTCAAGCAGCTTGTAAACGCGATAGCTTTTAAACCAAAAAAGATAGCGACTTGCGGATTTCAAATTTGGATTCCGCACCACAAAGAACATCTTACCGTCCATTAAATAACTGTTGTTGTATGTTTACCTCGTGTTTTCTTGGAGGAGGAGGTGTGGGGGCACCCAAAACTTGACCCTGAGGGCGAAGCGGAGCGAGCCGTGGCCGTTGATGGGCACTTGTCTGTCGATGGGGTTGCGCAGATTCAGCCACATTTCCCCCTTCTCGCCCTTGTTCTCGTACTTGAGGCCGAAGTAATCGGACTCCTTCGAAATACCCAAGGGCTCACAAACCTAAAACATAACCAAATAGTAATATTTGCGAGAAATCAAGTGGAAAAAAATTGCATAATTTTGGATTGGAGGTTTTTTTTTGTAACAAATTCGTTTGTTTCTGAATCCTTGCAAATTGCTCAATGCACTCGATACATTACTGTTACACCAAGGTTCTTTGTTATTTAGTTTTCGTAACTTCTCTAGAATGGCTTGTCTACATGAAACTCGTCACGTAGGACCGCAAGCAGCTTTCTAGGCTAAATATAACCAGATTAAAAATAACAAAATTCCAATCAAAACAACGGGGATTTACGTATAAAAATAAAAGTTGTGCATTGTAGTTTGAAAGTGGGTTCGATTTCGAGGAAAATAGTCAAAAAATTTTGAAAATCGGGCGGAAAATAACGAAGTTATGCCGTGTTTTGTGTTTTGATGGTAGTAGGCCATGGAAATTTGTGTTTTTCGCGATAACTTTGCAACGGGACGAGATTTTTGAAAATGGTTTTCGGAATCTTGTTCCTTGTCGTACTCGGCACAATTTGACTATAATATCGCATTTTCAAAAAAAAATCCAAATCTACAAATTGATGAAAATAAAAACTGATTTTGTTCTAGAATTTCCCGCCGAAAATTTCTGTGCGAAAATTGTCCAAAAATCTTTAAAAACAACGGAGTTACAGCGGTTTAAACTTTGTTTTCTAAGTGTGCCATGACTAAAGTTTTTTTGCGATAACCTTGGAACGGCTCAACGGTTTTCGAAAATTTTTGCACTACGAAGTTCCTTAGGATTTCCTCCACAGACCCAATTTAGCAATTTTGTTTTATTACGTCCATTATTATTTATTTTTCGTAACTTGTCTAGAAAGGCTTGGTGAGGTTGTTGATCGGTGTTTACCTGAAACGTGTCACGTAAGACCGGAAGAGGCTTTCTAGGTTAAATATAACGAGATTCAAAATAACACAGTTGCAATCAAAACAATGGAAATTTTCGTATGAAATTAAAATGTTTTGTATTGTAGTTTGAAAGTTGGTTGGATATCAAGGAGAATAAGCCAAAAATTTTGAAAATCGGGCTGAAAATAACGAAGTTATGCCGTATTTTGTGTTTTGGAGATAGTAGGCCATGGAATTTTTTATGTTTTTTCGGGATAACTTTGGAACGGGACGAGATTTTTGAAAATGGTTTTCGGAATCTTGTTCCTTGTCGTACTCGGCACAATTTGACTATAATATCGCATTTCCAAAAAAAAATCCAAATCCGCAAATTGATGAAAACTAAAACTGAGTTTTACCAAGAATTTCCCGCCGATAATTTCTGTGCGAAAATTGTCCAAAAATCTTCAAAAACAACGGAGTTACAGCGGTTTAAACTTTGTTTTCTAAGTGTGCCATGACTTCAGTTTTTTCGCGATAACTTTAGAACGGCTCAATGGTTTTCGAAAATTTTTGCACAGCGAAATTCGTCAGGTTTTCCTCCACAGCCCCAATTTAGTAATTTTGTTTCATTACGTCCATTATTATTTATTTTTCGTAACTTGTCTAGAAAGGCTTGGTGAGGTTGTTGATCGGTGTTTACCTGAAACGCGTCACTTTGGACCGGAAGAGGCTTTCTAGGTTAAATATAACGAGATTCAAAATAACACAGTTGCAATCAAAACAATGGAAATTTTCGTATGAAATTAAAATGTTTTGTATTGTACTTTGAAAGTTGGTTTGATATCGAAGAGAATAAGCCAAAAATTTTAAGAATCGGCCGGAAAATAACGAAGTTATGTCGTGTTTTGTGTTTTGGTAGTAGTAGGCCTTGGAAATGTATGTGTTTTTCCGTGATAACTTTGCAACGGGACGAGATTTTTGAAAATGCTTTTCAGAATCCTGTTCCTTGTCGTTCTCGGCACAATTTGACTATAATATCGCATTTCCACAAAAGTTTCTAAATTTGCAAATTGATGAAAACAAAAACTGGGTTTTATCTAGAATTTCCCGCCGATAATTTCTATGCGAAAATTGCCTAAATATCTTGAAAAACAACGGAGTTACAGCGGTTTAAACTTTGTTTTCTAAGTGTGCCATGACTTCAGTTTTTTCGCGATAACTTTAGAACGGCTCAATGGTTTTCGAAAATTTATGCACAGCGAAATTCCTTAGGTTTTCCTCCACAGCCCCAATTTAGTAATTTTGTTTCATTACGTCCATTATTATTTATTTTTCGTAACTTGTCTAGAAAGGCTTGGTGAGGTTGTTGATCGGTGTTTACCTGAAACGCGTCACTTTGGACCGGAAGAGGCTTTCTAGGTTAAATATAACGAGATTCAAAATAACACAGTTGCAATCAAAACAATGGAAATTTTCGTATGAAATTAAAATGTTTTGTATTGTACTTTGAAAGTTGGTTTGATATCAAGGAGAATAAGCCAAAAATTTTGAAAATCGGGCTGAAAATAACGAAGTTATGCCGTGTTTTGTGTTTTGATGGTAGTGGGCCATGGATATTTGTGTTTTTTCGCGATAACTTTGGAACGGAACGAGATTTTTGAAAATGGTTTTCGGAATCTTGTTCCTTGTCGTACTCGGCACAATTTGACTATAATATCGCATTTTCGCAAAAATTTCCATATTAGCAAATTGATGAAAATAAAAACTGATTTTGTTCTAGAATTTCCCGCAGAAAATTTCTGTGCGAAAATTGTCCAAAAATCTTCAAAAACAACGGAGTTACAGCGGTTTAAACTTTGTTTTCCAAGTGTGCCATGACTTCAGTTTTTTCGCGATAACTTTGGAACGGCTCAATGGTTTTCGAAAATTTTTGCACAGCGAAATTCCTTAGGTTTTCCTCCACAGTCCCAATTTAGTTATTTTGTTTCATTATGTCATTATTATTTATTTTTAGTAACTTGTCTAGAACGGCTTGGTAAGATTGTTGATCGACTTTTACATGAAACTCGTCACGTAGGACCACAAGCAGTTTTCTAGGCTAAATATAACCAGATTAAAAATCACAAAATACCAATCAAAACAATGAAAATTTACGTATGAAATTAAAAATTTTGCATTGTAGTTTCAAAGTGAATTTGATTTCGAGGAAAATAGTCCAAAAATTTCGAAAATCGGCCTGAAAATAACGAAGTTACGCAATGTTTTGTGTTTTGGTGGTAGTAGGCCGTGGATATTTTTGTGTTTTTTCGGGATAACTTCGGAACGGGACGAGATTTTTAAAAATGGTTTTCAGAATCTTGTTCCTTGTCGTTCTCTGCACAATTTGACTATAATATCGCATTTTCACAAAAATTTCCAAATCTGCAAATTGATGAAAATAAAAGCTGATTTTGTTCTAGAATTTCCCCCCGGTAATTTCTGTGCGAAAATTGTCAAAAAATCTTGAAAAACAACGGAGTTACAGCGATTTAAACTTCGTTTTCTAAGTGTGCCATGACTTCAGTTTTTTCGCGATAACTTTGGAACGGCTCAATGTTTTTCGAAAATTTTTGCACAGCGATATTCCTTAGGCTTTGCTTTATTTAATTTAATAATTTTGTTTCGTTTGAACAAATGACATTCATATTTTCAGTTTATTTGGGTGTTTGGGTGATCGCCAAAACGGCTGCACGAGTTCGGGCTAAACTAGGTGAATATTTGCAATTTGCCAGAGAAATATTTGCCTTAGCAACAGATGTATCGCGGATGCAGTATATTTGACATTTGAATCAGGGTCATTTAAAATTCGCTTAAAATTGGAAAAAATGGTTAAAAGTTGTGGGCGATGCAAGGAAACCGAATCTGTTTACATTTTTGAAAAAGGTCGATCCGTTCAAAAGTTATGGCCGAAACAAGTTTGACAGTTTGGCCATGGCTTACTAAGACAAGGAACTTTACAACGCCGTAACTTTTTTGTTTATCAAGATTTTTGGGCAATTTTTTCGGATTCGTAATCAGTATCGTAATCTCAACACGTTGCCACTTCAAACTTTGATCTATCTAAAAAAACAAACGAGGAAATTATCTCCTGGCAACTATTTGTTTTATCTTGGAAACAATAGAAATCTATGCATTAATTAAAAACAGTTCCAAAGTCCAAAGTCTGTTCAATCAACTCGTCACCCACATAAAAACAACTGAATTCTGCTTTTTTTTGTTTGCGAAAAACATACATATTTGGCTTTTGTTTTTCTCGCGATTGTTTGTTTTATTGCGCGTGATTTGTTGCGAATTTACTTGTTTGCGCCGTTTCCGCTTGTAAACAATTAGGAATGCGAGAGAAATCGCAAAATTAATATTGGAAAAATGCATTTGGGATGTATATGCAAATTCGCGAAACCGGTTGTTGTTTAAGAAAAATAAATAAATCGCGAAAATTTTCGAGAAATCTTGAAAAACACGGAAGATATGGCGAAAAAACTGAAACCAAAGCCGACTAGATTTCAATAAATCTGCCGTAACTTCGTTGTTTTTGAAGCTTTTTGCGATTTTTTTTCGCAGACTCGTGCAGAATTCAACGCTGAAACTGAGAAAAATAATTTAGTTGCGAAATGTCAATTTTTTGCAAATCGCTCCTTCGATCAAACAAAGGCGCAAACAATGCGAAAACTCTTGCCTGAAATGGCTGCCAACTTTTTTTAGCAAAAACTCGCACCAAAAAAAAGTTATAGCCAAAAATTTGCAAAAGTTTGAAACTTTAATATCTCGCTTATTATTGCACCTTTTTACGAATTTTTTTCACCAACATGTCCTACCAAAAATATATTTTGCAATCCCATTTGTTATTTCGCAAAAAAACTTTACTTTCATATAAAGAATCGATGAAAATCATGTTTTTGGACTTTGACCGCGATTGGCACGTGTTGCCTGCGTGACTAACCGACCGGTTGAGTACCGCTGCGGCCTAGGTAACCGAGCGAGTGGACTTTGGACTGTTTACCTCGCCGTTAATGTTTGCACACATCCACTTGAATAAAACTCTCTTTTTCTCGCGCACTGTGCTGCTTAAATAATCTCAAAACGAAATGTACGAAAACCCAACACAAACAGTTGAAAAATAGACGGTTTTTATTTATTTTGCATACAGCTGTAACCTTCGTCTATTTCCAGACACACTCGAACAAGTCGTTCTAGTTTCAGTTATTTTGCAAAATTGGTTGGAAATTGGCGTGGATTTGTTTGGGGAATTCGGCGGTGAAAGAATTTTTAAAAAATCTCGACTCGTTCAAAAGTTATCGTAAATAAACAAATAAATCACGGCCTGCTTAGCTTGAAACAAACAAAATGATGTAACTTTGTTGTTTTTATAGATTTTTCTGTAATTTTTGCACAATTCGATTGCAAATTCCGTCCGGATTTAAACAAATATTTAGTTTTAGGGAAAAATTGAAACTTGCTGTTTTTGCAAATTTCTGCAAAATTCAAAAACGACTCGATCGGCTCGTTTAAATCAAAATAAACTGCGAAAAAAAATCTAAAAACAATCAACCGCAACGAATGTTATCGCGAAAAAACCAAAATCCACAGCCTACTACAGCTAAACAACTTAAACCTCCATAACTTCTTTATTTCCCATCCAATCTTCAATTTTTTTGCACAAAGCCCTTCAAAATCACCTTCACAACATTTCCCACCTTAAAACCCTGCCCTAACCTAACCCGCAACCCTAACCTAAAAAAAAAAACTTTAAACCCCCATAACTTCGTCAATTTCCGTGCGATTTCCAAAATTCTTTCACCAAACTACTCCCAATTATAATCCCCTTAACTTTCCTTAATAAATTATAAAATTTTGGATCATGTTGCTTTTGTTGAATTAAGCGGCGGAAAAGGTTTTTGAAGTTTACAGAGCTGTAACTTGGAGGCTGTTGGGTTTAGGTGGAAAAGTTTCAGATGAAAGTTGTAGGGAATTTATTTGCCTACAAAAAAGAATTCGTGTCATTTTTCGTTAAAATTAAGGATAAACGAGTTTTTGTGCGAAAAACTAAAACACGTTTTTTTCCCGGTAGAGTTTTATAAATGCGTCGGTATCTCGGAAGGTAATGAATCTGTCGAAAAACGTTTCAGACAAAAGTTGTAGGGCGTAAAATTCCCTAACAGAAACTGCAATCGCCTGCTTTACTGCCAACTGAATCACCCCGGAAACAAACTCCCCAAATCGGCGCTGGTTGAAAACTGCCTGAAACAACCTCCAAACCCATCCAACTCCCGCTATCTTTCAATTTCACACTCCCATATCCGTTAATTTTTAGTTTCCTGTCGTTTACGAGCAATTTTCCAATTCACGTCAATTGCCGCTCTGTACAAGCCCCGCGACGACCCTCGCGTTATTTATCAATTTGCAACGGTTCCAAGCGGCGTGAATTCAAGCCGGCTGACAAAATCGGTTAGGTTTAAGTGCCGGGGAAAGGGTACAGTTCAAAAACCTGAAAAAAGTTGGTTAGTTTCAGAGATATTCAAGTTTTGTTAAGGGAGCTTTAGTAGGCTGTGGTTTGAAAATTGCGCGGAATTTGAAAAAACAATTCGGATGAAAGTTGTGGAGATTTCATTGGTTAATAGATTATTGTTTTGGCTTTGTTTTGTTTCTTTTGTTTTAACGGTCAAATTTTAAAAACAATGGAAGGCGAGAAACAAAGCTGGAATTTTTAATTTAGTTTTTGCGTTTTTCTGGCTTTAATAATTGAAATAGCGAAAATTACAAAGAGACCTTTTTTGTAGACAACTAAATTTTCTATGAGTTTTATTCGAGAAGTTTTTTGAAATTCCGCGCAGTTTCGGAGTTACGACGCTGCAAATTCAAAGTTTCATTTTTATAGGCCGCGGTGTGAAAACCGCGGGAAATTTGAAAAAAATGTTTAAGCAAAAGTTGTTCAGAAACTTCAATTGTTTTAACTTTGTTTTGCTTCTTTTGTTTTAACTGTCATATTTTTGAACAAATGAAAGTCGAGAAATAAGCTGGAATTTAGAATTTATATTTTTTGCGTTTTTCAGGGTTTAACAATTGAAATAGCGAAAATTACAAAGAGACCTTTTTTATAGACTACTAAATTCTCTATAAGTTTTATTCGAGAAGTTTTTTGAAAATCCGCGTAGTTTCGGAGTTATGACGCTGCAAAGTCAAAGTTTCATTTTTATAGGCCACGGTGTGAAAATCGCGGGAAATTTGAAAAAAAATAATAAAGTAAAAGTTTCTGAACACTTCAGTTATTTTTGCTTCTTTTGTTTTAACTGTCATATTTTCGAACAAATGAAATTCGAGAAACAAGCTGGATTTTCGAATTTATATTTTTTGCGTTTTTCAGGGTTTAACAATTGAAATAGCGAAAATTACAAAGAGACCTTTATTGTAGACAACTAAATTTTCTATAAGTTTTGTTCAAGAAGTTTTTTGAAAATCCGCGTAGTTTCTGAGGTACGCCGCTGCAAAATCAAAGTTTCATTTTTATAGGCCGCGGTGTGAAAACCGCGGGAAATTTGAAAGACATGTTCAATTAAAAATTCAATTGTTTTAAACTTGTTTTGTTTTTTTTGTTTGAACAGTCATATTTTGGAACAAATGAAAATTGAGAAACACGCTGGAATTTCGAATTTACTTCATTTACGTTTTTCAGGGTTTAATAATTGAAATAAAGAAAATTACAAAGAGACCTTTTTGGTAGACAACTAAATTTTCTATAAGTTTTATTCGAGAAGTTTTTTTAAAATCCGCGTAGGTTCAGAGTTACAACGCTGCAAAATCAAAGTTTCATTTTTATAGGCCGTGGTGTGAAAACCGCGGGAAATTTAAAAAAAATGTTCAAGTAACAGTTGTTCAGAAACTTCAATTGTTTTAACATTGTTTTGCTTCTTTTGTGTTAACTGTCATATTTTTGGATAAATGAAAGTCGAGAAACAAGCTGGAATTTCGAATTTATATTTTTTGCGTTTTTCAGGGTTTAACAATTGAAATAGCGAAAATTACAAAGAGACCTTAATTGTAGACAACTAAATTTTCTATAAGTTTTGTTCAAGAAGTTTTTTGAAAATCCGCGTAGTTTCCGAGTTACGCCGCTGCAAAATCAAAGTTTCATTTTTAAAGGCCGCGGTGTGAAAACCGCGGGAAATTTAAAAAAATGTTAAAGTAAAAGTTGTTCAGAAACTTCAATTGTTTTTACTTCTTTTGTTTTAACTGTCATATTTTCGAACAAATGAAAGTCGAGAAACAATCTGGAATTTCGAATTTATATTTTTTGCGTTTTTCAGGGTTTAACAATTGAAATAGCGAAAATTACAAAGAGACCTTTTTTGTAGACAACTAAATTTTCTATAAGTTTTAATAAATAAGTTTTTTGAAAATCCGCATAGTTTCTGAGTTATGACGCTGCAAAGTCAAAGTTTCATTTTTATAGGCCGCGGTGTGAAAACCGCGGCAAATTTAAAAAAATTATTCAAGCAAAAGTCGTTCAGAAACTTCAATTGTTTTAACTTTGTTTTGCTTCTTTTGTTTTAACTGTCATATTTTTGAACAAATGAAAGTCGAGAAACAAGCTGGAATTTCGAATTTATATTTTTTGCGTTTTTCAGGGTTTAACAATTGAAATAGCGAAAATTACAAAGAGACCTTTTTGGTAGACAACTAAATTTTCTATAAGTTTTATTCGAGAAGTTTTTTGAAAATCCGCGTAGATTCAGAGTTACAACGCTGCAAAATCAAAGTTTCATTTTTATAGGCCGTGGTGTGAAAAACGCGGGAAATTTGAAAAAAATGTTCAAGTAACAGTTGTTCAGAAACTTCAATTGTTTTAACATTGTTTTGCTTCTTTTGTTTTAACTGTCATACTTTTGGACAAATGAAAGTCGAGAAACAAGCTGGAATTCGAATTTATATTTTTTGCGTTTTTCAGGGTTTAACAATTGAAGTAGCGAAAATTACAAAGAGACCTTTATTGTAGACAACTAAATTTTCTATAAGTTTTGTTCAAGAAGTTTTTTGAAAATCCGCGTAGTTTCTGAGGTACGCCGCTGCAAAATCAAAGTTTCATTTTTAAAGGCCGCGGTGTGAAAACCGCGGGAAATTTCAAAAAATGTTAAAGTAAAAGTTGTTCAGAAACTTCAATTGTTTTTACTTCTCTTGTTTTAACTGTAATATTTTCGAACAAATGAAAGTCGAGAAACAATCTGGAATTTCGAATTTATATTTTTTGCGTTTTTCAGGGTTTAACAATTGAAATAGCGAAAATTACAAAGAGACCTTTTTTGTAGACAACTAAATTTTCTATAAGTTTTAATAAATAAGGTTTTTGAAAATCCGCGTAGTTTCTGAGTTATGACGCTGCAAAGTCAAAGTTTCATTTTTATAGGCCGCGGTGTGAAAACCGCGGCAAATTTAAAAAAATTATTCAAGCAAAAGTTGTTCAGAAACTTCAATTGTTTTAACTTTGTTTTGCTTCTTTTGTTTTAACTGTCATATTTTTGAACAAATGAAAGTCGAGAAACAAGCTGGAATTTCGAATTTATATTTTTTGCGTTTTTCAGGGTTTAACAATTGAAATAGCGAAAATTACAAAGAGATCTTTTTGGTAGACAACTAAATATTCTATGTGTTTTATTCAAGAAGTTTTTTGAAAATCCTCGTAGTTTCTGAGTTACGATGCTGCAAAGTCAAAGTTTCAATTTTATAGGCCGCGGTGTGAAAACCGCGGGAAATTTGAAAGAAATGTTCAAGTAAAAATGCAATTGTTTTAAACTTGTTTTGTTTCTTTTGTTTGAACAGTCATATTTTCGAAAAAATGAAAGTCGAGAAACAAGCTGGAATTTCGAATTTATTTATTTTACGTTTTTCAGGGTTGAACAATTGAAATAGCGAAAATTACAAAGAGACCTTTTTTGTAGACAACTAAATTTTCTATAAGTTTTATTCAAGAAGTTTTTCGAAAATCCGCGCAGTTTCTGAGTTACGATGCTGCAAAGTCAAAGTTTCATTTGTATAGGCCGCGGTGTGAAAACCGCGGGAAATTTCAAAAAAATGTTAAAGTAAAAGTTTTTCCGAAACTTCAATTGTTTTTGCTTCTCTTGTTTTAACTGTAATATTTTCGAACAAATGAACGTCGAGAAACAAGCTGGAATTTCGAATTTATATTTTTTGCGTTTTTCAGGGTTTAACAATTGAAATAGCGAAAATTACAAAGACACGTTTTATATAGACAACTAAATTTTCTATAAGTTTTATTCGAAAAGTTTTTTGAAAATCCGCGTAGTTTTGGAGTTACGACGCTGCAAAGTCAAAGTTTCATTTTTATAGGCCGCGGTTTGAAAACCGCGGGAAATTTGAAAAAAATGTTCAACTAAAAGTTGTTCATAATTCAATTGTTTAAACCTTGTTTTGCTTCTTTTGTTTTAACTGTCATATTTTGAAAACAAAGAAAGTCTAGAAACAAACTGGAATTTCAAATTTACATTTTTGCGTTTTTCAAGGTTTAATAATTGAAATAGCGAAAATTACAAAGAGACCTTTTTTGTAGACAACTAAATTTCCCATAATTTTCATTCGAGCAATTTTTTGAAATTCCGCGTAGTTTCGGAGTTACGACGTTACAAACTCAAATTTTCATTTTCCCCGACTCCTCGTTGATTTCCAAAAAATTTTGGCGATCCAAAATCCCAAATTAAAACCGCCGGCCGTTTCCTCGCCGCCAATACCTTCCTTAACAGGCCGCAATTGCCGTTTATTGAAATCGGCCACGAGCTGAGGCAGTGATCGTTCCGCGTTCACGCAACAATCGACGGCGGCTAATCGAAAGGAGATTTCCAATGACTAAAATACCCGTCGGACTTTGGACCCGCTCGCCCACTTACCGCTAATTATACACGGCCGCGCGCCGCACCGTCACCGACTCTCACAAAATGGAATCTCCAAACAGAAAAAACAAGATCATTTACCCAACAGTAAAAACTTCGCGATCAAAGTCGATTTATTAGATAAAGTATTTCTTGCTGAATCCAATGAGGTATCACATTTGAAATTCACACGGTGGATAGCGTCGCGACGTCCAATCAAAAAACTTTCAAAGTTCAATTTCCGTTTCAAACTTTGATATCTCTGAAACTAGCAGGTATTTCGCAATGAAAATTGCGGAGGTGATAATAGGTCCCGTCAGCTTTGCAACGAGCCGTAATTTATTAAAATCGAACGTCGGGGAGCGTCGCGACGGCTTGTCAAACTCTTAAGGGGCGGCGGTTTCAATTAAGAGTTTCGACCCGCATTATCTCTCGAAGGCAACGGGATGGAAGAAAACTGTTCGGATGAAAGTTGTAGCGGATGGGGTTTTCTATAAGAAAAAGCTAAGTTTCCGTTGGAAAAACGATTAATCGACACGGTAGAAACGGTTTTTCAGTTAGATTGGATGAGTAGCAGTAAATCGCGTTTTTTTGTGATTTAGAGCGGAAATTTGTCATAATTTAAGTTGTTATTATTTGGGGAATTGGTTTCTGTTCTAAAATTGTTTGGGAATTTGCAAAATAAATTTGCAAATGATCCGCAAAAACGCGAATTTTAAAAATTCCGTTTCGTTTTTGCGCCGTAACTTAACAACCGTTAAAAATAGACGAATGCTGTTAACGCTATCTTATAGCCAATTAAATTGGCTACAAGTTTTGTTTCGCTTATTTTTGCGAAAAAAGCTATAGTTTCCGAGTTATCGGGTAAATTAACTCGCCTTGAGGAAAGCACCCCGCCATCTTGCTTTCATCTTCCGGCGGGAAAACGAACGGTTTAAAAAAAAAAAAATTCGCAAGGCGTTAAACTAGTTTGCAGATTCGCCAAACAAATTTGCAAATAATCCTCAAAAACGCGATTTTTAAAAACTCCGTCTAGTTTTTGCGACGTAACTTGGCAACCGTTAAAAACAAACGAACGCCGTTAACGCTGTCTTATAGCCAATTAAATTCCCTACAAGTTTTGTTTCATCGATTTTTGCGAAAAAATCTGTACTTTCCGAGTTATCGGCTAAATTAACTCGCCTTTGAGGAAAGCACCCCGCCATCTTGCTTTCGGCTTCCGGCGGGAAAACGGTCGGATTTAAAAATAATTCGCAAGGCGTTTTTCTTCGCAAAGACTAGTTTGCAAATTCACCAAACAAATTTGCAAAAACGCGATTTTTAAAAACTCGGTCTAGTTTTTGTACCGTAACTTGGCAACCGTTCAAAACAGACGAACACCGTTAACGCTGTCTTATAGGCAATTAAATTCCCTACAAGTTTTGTTTTGCTTATTTTTGCGAAAAAACCTATACTTTCCGAGTTATCGGCTAAATTAACTCGCCTTTGAGGAAAGCACCCCGCCATCTTGATTTCGGCTTCCGGCGGGGAAACGGACGGATTTAAAAAAAAATCGCAGTTTTCACAAACTGTGTGGAAGAATCTACGAATTTCGTACGAAACTTTTTCGCGAATTCCGCTTGGTTTGAATTATCGGCGTTTCGATAAACAAACAAATTGCCAATTAACCAATTTGTCGTGCACAATCGTTTGAACTTCGCAGAGTTCACCGCGTTTGTTTTTATTCCTGCCGTGTTTACATAACATTGCGTCACGTTTATAAATAGGAAACAAAAGACTGGATAAGAAAACAAGAAATGACATAAGTTATGTGGTTTGTTTTATGGCATATAGCTCGTTTATTTTTTTAGATATTTCGTTGGAAAGGTTTTAGTTTTGTAGGAAATTTGATTTGTGATTTAGTGGTGAAAGAATTTTGGAAATCGGTTAGGAAATGGCGAAGTTATCGCGGTTTGAAATTTCGCATCTAGTCGGCTTTGGAATTTTGGTTTTGTGTTGATAACTTTGCAACGGGTGGAGCTATCGCAAAAATTCTTTCGGTTTTTTGTTCTGTATATACGCCCGAATTTTTAGCAACTGCGTTGGATGGAAGTTGCGGATTGTAAAATTTGCGAATTTTGTCTAAAAAATTATTGCCAATAATACAGGTGCACATTCCGAGCCGCTCTGCGCAATTTTTTCCGCAAAATCTTTAAAAACAAAAAAGTTAGCAAGGTTTTTCGCGTGGTCTAGTGTGCTGTGGATTAGTTTTTTCGCAATAACTTTTGAACCGGGTGGATTTTCGCAAAAAAATTTTCACCAAATTTCAAAATTTGCGTTTTCGCATAGAAAAAAGCATCAAAACATTGCGGGAAGTAAACATTGGAGTGATTAGAATTGCAAAATTACTTTTATTGCGGGAAAAAACTGCATAAATTGTTTTGTTTAGTTGCAAAACTGTTGCCTGATTAAAATATTGATTCGTTTGTTTTTCGAACGTGCGCGGAATTCGTAATTCGTAGAATTTCGTCGCAAAATATTTGCAAAGCAGCTGGGCAACGCGTTTATATGATAAGAATAGTTTTCGCCGTGGATCCGTGTTTTCGCAATAACTTTTGACCCAATTGAGATTTTCGCGATTTCCGCAAAGATTAAAAACACTTTCGCGAGCTGATAAACTTTTAGCGTTCAAGGACAAGGAGATAAAATGTTGCTATTTTTGCATTTTTTCGAACTCTGCGATTATCATCCGCGATACGTCTATCAGCTTTTGACCCTTCTCCACGGGTCGCGCAATTACATGATGTGCGAAAATAACGTGATAATGTCGGCGACGAACCAAGCAAAGGTTATCCGAAAAAATTTCGGCGAAAAAATGAATAGGTCAAAAGTTATAACCGAGAAACTGTTGTCGTAGCTCTTTTGTTTCTATAAAAACCTTTATAAATTTTTTGTTTTGCGATGTTTTTGCAAAATTCCAACGGGAATCGCTTTAAAATCAACAAATCTTTCAATCGAAATTAGTTTGGAACCTCAAACCCCAATTTTTGTATTTACCTAATAAGCGACTTGTAACTGAAAAAACTCAATTCTGTGACGTCAAAGAACGATTTTACCGAAAGAATTTTCGAAAAATCACAATCCGTTCAAAAGTTATCGCTAAAAAAACAAAATTCCAAAGCCTACTTGGAACTAAAACTTAAACCCCTAATATCTCACGCGTTTTACCGCCGATGCCAACACAGTTTTCACCAAGCTATTCCACGGGTATTCCAATAATTTTGTTATTTCTCGTTAAAATAAAAATTCGTTCGAGCGGTAGATATTGGACTTTGCACTCCTTTGTTTCTACGAAAACCTTTATAACTTTTTTACTTTACAATTGTTTTGGAAAATCCCAACGATAATCGCTTAAAAATTAACAGCTCTTTCAATCGAAATTAGTTTGGAACCTCAAACCCCAATTTTCGTATTTTCATAAATAGCGACTTGCAACTGAAAAAACTCAATTCTGTGACGTCTACGAAAGATTTTACCGAAAGAATTTGCGAAAAATCTCAATCCGTTCAAAAGTTATCGCAGAAAAACCAAAATTACAAAGCCTACTTGGACCTAAAACTAAAACCCCTAATATCTCCGGCCGATTTTCGCCGATTCCAAAACGGTTTTCGCCAAGCTGTTCCACTGGAAACAAATTTTTTATTTCTCAATAAAATAGAAATTCGTTTCGAGCGGTAGATATTGGACTTTGCACTCCTTTGTTTCAACGAAAACCTTTATAACTTCTCTGTTTTACAATTGTTTTGGAAAATCCCAACGATAATCGCTTAAAAATTAACAGCTCTTTCAATAAAAATTAGTTTGGAACCTCAAACCCCAATTTCAGCGTTTTTAGAAATATCGACTTGCAACTTAAAAGACTCAATTCTGTGACGTGTAAGAACGATTTTACCGAAAGAATTTTCGAAAAATCTCAATCCGTTCGAAAGTTATCGCAAAAAAACAAAATTCCAAAGCCCACTTGGACCTAAAACTAAAACCCCTAATATCTCCGGCCAATTTTCACCGATTCCAAAACGGTTTTCGCCAAGCTATTCCACTGGAAACAAATTTTTTATTTCTCGTAAAAATGGGAATTCGTTCTTGCGGTAGATATTGCAATTTGCACTCCTTTGTTTATACAAAAACCTTTATAACTTTTTTGCTTTACAATTGTTTTGGAAAATCCCAACGATAATCGCTTAAAAATTAACAGCTCTTTCAATCGAAATTAGTTTGGAACCTCAAACCTCAATTTTTGTATTTACTTAAAAAGCGACTGAAAGAATTCCAACTGAAAGAACTCAATTCTGTGACGTCTAAGAACGATTCTACCGAAATAATTTTCAAAAAATCTCAATCCGTTTAAAAGTTATCGCATAAAAACCAAAATTCCAAAGCCTACTTGGACCTAAAACTAAAACCCCTAATATCTCCGGCCGATTTTCGCCGATTCCAAAACGGTTTTCGCCAAGCTGTTCCACTGGAAACAAATGTTTTATTTCTCAATAAAATAGAAATTCGTTCCAGCGGTAGATATTGGACTTTGCACTCCTTTGTTTCTACAAAATCCTTTATAACTTTTTTGCTTTGCAATTGTTTTGGAAAATCCCAACGATAATCGCTTAAAAATTAACAGCTCTTTCAATCGAAATTAGTTTGTAACCTCAAACCTCAATTTTTGTATTTACTTAAAAAGCGACTTGCAACTGAAAGAACTCAATTCTGTGACGTCTAAGAACGATTTTACCGAAAGAATTTTCGAAAAATCTCAATCCGTTCAAAAGTTATCGCATAAAAACCAAAATTCCAAAGCCTACTTGGACCTAAAACTAAAACCCCTAATATCTCCGGCCGATTTTCGCCGATTCCAAAACGGTTTTCGCCAAGCTGTTCCACTGGAAACAAATGTTTTATTTCTCAATAAAATAGAAATTCGTTCCAGCGGTAGATATTGGACTTTGCACTCCTTTGTTTCTACAAAATCCTTTATAACTTCTCTGTTTTACAATTGTTTTGGAAAATCCCAACGATAATCGCTTAAAAATTAACAGCTCTTTCAATAAAAATTAGTTTGGAACCTCAAACCCCAATTTCAGCGTTTTTAGAAATATCGACTTGCAACTGAAACAACTCAATTCTGTGACGTCTAAGAACGATTTTACCGAAAGAATTTTCGAAAAATCTCAATCCGTTCAAAAGTTATCGCATAAAAACCAAAATTCCAAAGCCTACTTGGACCTAAAACTATAACCCCTAATATCTCCGGCCGATTTTCGCCGATTCCAACACGGTTTTCGCCAAGCTGTTCCACTGGAAACATTTTTTTTATTTCTCAATAAAATAGAAATTCGTTCCAGCGGTAGATATTGGACTTTGCACTCCTTTGTTTCTACAAAATCCTTTATAACTTTTTTGCTTTACAATTGTTTTGGAAAATCCCAACGATAATCGCGTAAAAATTAACAGCTCTTTCAATCGAAATTAGTTTGGAACCTCAAACCTCAATTTTTGTATTTACTTAAAAAGCGACTTGCAACTGAAACAACTCAATTCTGTGACGTCTAAGAACGATTTTACCGAAAGAATTTTCGAAAAATCTCAATCCGTTCAAAAGTTATCACAAAAAAAACCAAAATTCCAAAGCCTACTTGAACCTAAAATGAAAACCTCTAATATCTCCGGCGTTTTTCCACCGATTCGAAAACAGTTTTCGCCACGCTGTTCCAGTTCGAACTGCCATGATTCTCGGCGAGAAAAAATGTTTTATTTCTCATTAAAATAGAAATTCGTTCGAGCGGTAACGTTCCGCTTAGACATTGGACTTTGGACTCGCACCTTTCAATTAACCATTCCACGACGACGAACTTTGTACCGTCGGTTTTATTTTTATAATTGGAAACAAAAATTATGAATCGAGCGCTTGCGGAAACTGGATTTTTTTATGGAAAGTCCGGTCGGCGTTGAGGTCATTCCAGGAAAAATTTCGAAAAAATATTCAAAATTGGAGCAATTATAAAGGTTTTAGTTTTGTCTAGTGGGCTGTGGAAATCGTTTTTTTGCTGTAACTTTTGAACCAAAACGGTTTTTCGTAAAATTTTTTCACAAATTTCTAACATTTTCGATGTAAAACAAAGTTCCGCAGAAATTTCGCATTTATCTCGAAAAACAAACAAACGTCACTTTTAAGCTGCAAGATCAATTCCACTCGAATCCGTTTGTATTTCCAAGCAATAATCCGAAAAAACTTCGCGAAAACCTCAAAAACTAACAAAGTTATAAAGCTTTTACCAAAAACTTAGTAGGCTGTGACTTCCGTATTTTGCTCATAACTTTCCAACGACGCAATATTTCCCAAAAATTCTTTCAGATTCGTTTTCTAGAGATTACTCCCGACGCGATAAGCCTCTTTTGTTGCTTATCACCTTCAAAATATTTACCCAGCCAGCACGTTTGTTACCTTATCACAAAACAAAAACGATAGCGCTGGATTATTGTCCGTCCCTAATACGTTCAAAATAAACGGTTTTGAAACAAACGAAATCCAAAAAAAATTTAGGTTATAACCACGTTTTCACCAAATATCTCGCGACCTATTTGAGATGGAGACTAAGCACAGATCTGGATTCAGAATGCTCGATTCTACAGAGAACAGCTTATTTTGGATATATAGCTGGTTTTGAAACAAACAAAACAAAAACAAAAATTTAGGTTATAACCACGTTTTCGCCTAATATCTCGGGACATATTTGAGGAAGACGAAAACTAAGCACAGTTTTGGATTCGGAATACTCGATTCTACAAAGAACTGCTTAGTTTGGTTTGATAACTCTTTTGTTTTGGGAAACATTTGGAAAAAACTAACCGCAAAATTGCTTTGTAAATATCTCGGAGACTAATCGAGCTGGGGTTAAACCAAAAACGGATTTGGTTTCGGAAAAGTCCAATCTGCACAGATCTGTTCTTTTTTGTTTCTAAACCTATTTAAACTAGTCGAAATGTACGTTAGTCTAAATTGCAAATCGCGTTTTGTTGAATATCTCGGAAACTGGACGAGTTATCAAAAATCTGATTGCTGCGTTGGATTCAGCAGACGATACGCCAAAACAAACCATTATTCTTCTTTTCTGTTCCGTTTCAATTGTTTCGGTATCTTAGAGTATTTCAAAGCTTTGACAGCTTGGGAACGCGTTGAAGCATTTAAAAACTAATTTCAGTTTCGGAAACGTTGGAGGGCAGGGAATTAGGAGCGGATTAAATTGCGATTAAATTTGCGTTAGTTTAGGCGATTGGTGGCGTATGGTTTGCACGGGGGAAAGTTTCAGAGCGAAGCAGTCGGGGAACGGGTTTTGATGGAGATTTGCGGTTTTCGGGTTTGGTTTTGGGTGTGTTAGGGGAGTTAGAATATGTTGGGTTTGGAGGTTTTTGCGAAAATTTTGGTTGGGGCTTTGGAACGATGTGCAAGGTGGTTAGGTGGCGGTAACTTTGGAACGATTGGAGCTAGAAGGATGCGGATTGCGGATTCGAATTCTGGGGATGGAAATTGGCAAATTTTGTGAGGAAAAAAAATTGAAAATCGGGCTTGGTGTTTGAGAAATTTCGAGGAAACAATGTTTGTAGGGTGTTTGTAGGCTTGGGAACGACTAGAGTTGGGAGTAAATTGATTGCAGATTCGGATTCAGATTGTTCGATTAGCGGCGTATGGTTTACATGGAGGAAAGTTTCAGGGCGAAGCTGTCGGGGAACGGGTTGTGATGGAAATTTTCGGTTTTCGGGTTTGGTTTTGGATGTGTTAGGGGAGTTAGAAAATTTTGGGTTTGGAGGTTTTTGCGAAAATTTTGGTTGGGGCTTTGGAACGATGTGCAAGGTGGTTAGGTGGCGGTAACTTTGGAATGGTTGGAGCTAGAAGGATGCGGATGGCGGATTCGAATTCCGGGGATGAAAATTAACAAATTTTGTACGAAAAAAAATTTGAAAATCGGGCTTGGTGTTTGGGAAATATTGAGGAATTGATGTTTGTAGGGTGTTTATAGGCTTGGAAACGGTTAGAGTTGGGAATAAATTGATTGCAGATTCGGATTCAGATTGTTCGATTGGTGGCGTATGGTTTGCATGGGGGAAAATTTCAGGGCGAAGCTGTCGGGGAACGGGTTGTGATGGAGATTTGCGGTTTTCGAGTTTGGTTTTCGGGTGTGATAGGGGAGTTAGAAAAAGTTGGGTTTGGAGGTTTTTGCGAAAATTTTGGATAGGGCTTTGGAACGATGTGCAAGGTGGTTAGGTGGCGATAACTTTGGAACGGTTAGAGCTAGAAGGATGCGGATTGCGGATTCGAATTCTGGGGATGGAAATTAGCAAATTTTGTGAGGAAAAAAAATTGAAAATCGGGCTTGGTGTTTGAGAAATTTCGAGGAAACAATGTTTGTAGGGTGTTTATAGCCTTGGAAACGGTTAAAGTTGGGAATAAATGGATTGCAGATTCATATTCCGCGTGCAAAAACGCGAAAAAAAAAATTTATTCGTTTTCAAAAAATTTTGTAAAACATTTATTCATTTGCTTGGAAACGGTTTGAGTTATAACAAAATGG
Organism: Phosphuga atrata; assembly: GCA_944588485.1. Taxonomy (NCBI): domain Eukaryota; kingdom Metazoa; phylum Arthropoda; class Insecta; order Coleoptera; family Silphidae; genus Phosphuga; species Phosphuga atrata. Next base: position 30,305,020 of record OX155906.1, read on the forward strand.
ATTGTAGAATATTAGAGTTGACAATAATGGGGATTGTGATAATTGTGCTTACCCTTTCGAGACATTCTTGTCCGATAGCCTTGGGGTCAATCCTGACCTCGACGATGACGGAATTGGGCTGACTGATGAAACACCACATTTTCCCTCAAAGTTCGACGGACAAAACAAAAGAACGTTTCCCGTTTCGCCCGGAACCAAAAACAAACGAGTCGAATGGAGACTGTGTCCCTTTGTCCCTCACAAGCTCCTCGCCGGTTTCGCTATTTGCACGAGTCGTTTATCTTGTCCCTCTGGTCGAATTTCGCAAAGGTTTTCGCACATTTTTCGCTCACTACCAAGACCAAGTCCATACTAGTTGAGACCGAGTCTGGACGACGATTAAATCGAACGCGAACCTCTGACACGCTTTTCCCACGCGCCCGCTGCTAGCCAAGACCTGCCGCGCTCGCCTCCTCCTCTTCCAACCCACGGCGACATCTGCGGACCACGCGCCTCACTAATCCCCAAACAGCTGTGCGCCACAAAACAATCGATATATTCGCGAATCCGCCGCCGATTTTCACAACAACGAACCCGCCGTTTTTCCGTTGGTTTTCACGGTGGCGGCACAGCGAACGTACGTCTTTGATTAAATCGATGCCAGGTACACGCCACCAGCGCTTCTCAAACGTTTCACACCAAATCATTCGTCACACAACACATCCCAATTTAACACTCGCGAAACTCGCAATATAACTCGCGAAATATCCAAAATTTTGCAACAACACCCGAAATAAAAGTTGTAGAGAATTTCATTGTCTATACGATAGACAAGTTTCATTAATCTAGGTAGTTTAGTATTAGCGTTATAGACTGCACAAGAAAAACTAGTTTCTTAGATCAAAGTTTGAAACTTGCTAGAATAAGATTTAGAATAATCTAGTTTTCATTATTATCTTAGCTAACACTAAGACTACTTAGCTAACACTATGCCGAGTTTCAACTATTTCGCTAGTCTAATTCCTGAGATTTAGACTATTTACTAAATCAAACTTCTATCTTGCATATCTAGACTATTAAGTGAGGTAGAGTCAAAGCAAGTTCAGATTTAGATTCAGAAGGACGTAATCTATGTTAACACCTTTCATATTAGTTTCTAAATCTAAAGCTTTTAGTAGAAATTTTGAAAAATTTGGAAGTGTCAAAATTTGCAAACTAGTTTTTCGCGGATAACTTGGAAACTAAGGAGAGTGTTGCAAATGCGATTGCACTGTTGGATTCGCAAGACGAAAATCTACGTGATGACGTTTTGTTTTCGGCAAAATTTTGGCAAAGCCTTTTAGTTATTTACGGTTTAGTGTTGGGCACTTCAAAGCTGGATATCTTGAAAACTAAGGGGAGTGTTTGAAACGCGATTGCAGCGTTGGATTCGCAAGACGAAAATCTACGCGATAACGTTTTGTTTTTCGCCAAATTTTGGCTTTAGTTATTTGCCGTTTGGTGTTGTGAACTTCAAGGCTTGATAACTTGGAAAGCGGGCGAAAGGATTTAAGATAAGGAATGAGATTTAGACCAGATAGAACATTCTAGTTTTCATTGTTATCTAGCTAGACTACTTAGCTAACACCATGCCGAGTTTCAAATGTTTAGCTAGTCTATGTCCCGAGATCTAGACTATTTAGTAAATCAAATTTCTATCTTGCATATCTAGACTATTAAGTGAGGTAGAGTCAAACCAACTTCAGATTTAGATTCAGAAGGACGTAATCTATGTCGACATGTTTCATCTTAGTTTCTAAATCTAAAGCTTTTAGTAGAAATTTTGAAAAACGTGAAATTGTCAAAATTTGCAAACTTGTTTTTCGCGGATAACTTGGAAACTAAGCGGAGTGTTGCAAATGCGATTGCACCGTTGGATTCGCAAGAGGAAAATCTACGCGATGACGATTTGTTTTTTGCGAAATTTGGGCAAAGCCTTTAGTTATTTGCGGTTTAGTGTTGGGCACTTCAAAGCTGGATATCTTGAAAACTAAGGGTAGTGTTGGAAATGCGATTGCACTGTTGGATTCGCAAGAGGAAAATCTACGTGATAACGTTTTGTTTTTCGCCAAATTTTGGCTTTAGTTATTTGCGGTTTGGTGTTGTGAACTTCAAGGCTTGATAACTTGGAAAGCGGGCGAAAGGATTTAAGATCAGAAATAGGATTTAGACTAGATATAATATTCTAGTTTTCATTGTTATCTAGCTAGACTACTTAGCTAACACCATGCCAAGTTTCAACTATGTAGCTAGTCTAACTCCCGAGATCTAGACTAATAACTGAATCAAACTTCTATCTTGCATATCTAGACTATTGAGTGAGGTAGAGTCAAAGCAAGTTCAGATTTAGATTCAGAAGGACGTAATCTATGTTGACACGTTTCATATTAGTTTCTAAATCTAAAGCTTTTAGTAGAAATTTCGAAAAACTTGGAAGTGTCAAAATTTACAAACTAGTTTTTCGCGTATAACTTGGAAACTAAAGGGAGTGTTGCAAACACGATTGCACCGTTGGATCCGCAAGACGAAAACCTACGCGCTGACGTTTTGTTTTTTGCGAAATTTTGGCAACGGCTTTAGTTATTTGCGGTTTAGTATTGGGCACTTCAAAGCTAGATAACTTGAAAACATAGGGTAGTGTTGGAAATGCGATTGCAGCGTTGCATTCGCAAGACGAAAATCTATGGGATGACGTTTTGTTTTTTTTGCGAAATTTTGACAACGGCTTTAGTTATTTGCGGTTTGGTGTTGTGCACTTCAAAGCTTGATAACTTGGAAAGCGGGCGAAAGGATTTAAGATCAGGAATAAGATTTAGACCAGATAGAACATTCTAGTTTGCGCTGTTATCTAGCTAGACTACTTAGCTAACACCAAGCCGAGTTTCAACTATTTAGCTAGTCTAGTTCCCGAGATCTAGACTACTAACTAAAACAAACTTCTATCTTGCATATCTAGACTATTGAGTGAGGTAGAGTCAAAGCAAGTTCAGATTTAAATTCAGAAGGACGTAATCTATGTTGACACGTTTCATCTTAGTTTCTAAATCTAAAGCTTTTAGTAGAAATTTTGAAAAACGCGGAATTGTCAAGATTTGCAAACTAGTTTTTCGCGTATAACATGGAAACTAAGCGGAGTGTTGCAAATCAGATTGCACCGTTGGATTCGCAAGACGAAAATCTACGCGATGACGTTTTGGTTTTTGCAAAATTTTGGCAAAGCCTTTAGTTAATTGCGGTTTAGTGTTGTGCACTTCAAAGCTGGATATCTTGCAAACTAAAGGGAGTGTTGGAAATGCGATTGCAATGTTGCATTCGCAAGACGAAAATCTATGGGAAGACACTTTATTTTTCGCGAAATTTTGGCAACGGCTTTAGTTATTTACGGTTTGGTGTTGTGCGCTTCAAAGCTTGATTACTTTGAAAGCGGTCGAAAGGATTTAAGATCAGGAATAAGATTTAGACCAGATAGAACATTCTAGTTTGCGCTGTTATCTAGCTAGACTACTTGGCTAACACCGTGCCGAGTTTCAACTATTTAGCTAGTCTAAGTCCCGAAATATAGACTGTTTACTAAATCAAATTTCTTTCTTGCATATCTAGACTATCGAGTGAGGTAGAGTCAAAGCAAGTTCAGATTTAGATTCAGAAGGACGTAATCTATTTAGACACTTTTCATCTTAGTTTCTAAATCTGCAGCTTTTAGTAAAAATTTTGAAAAACTTGGAAGTGTCAAAATTCGCAAACTAGTTTTTCGCAGATAACTTGGAAACTAAAGGGAATGTGGCAAATTCGATTGCACCGTTGGATTCGCAAAACGAAAATCTACGCGATGACATTTAGTTTTTCGCGAAATTTTGGCAAAGGCTTTAGTTATTTGCGGTTTAGTGTGGGGCACTTCAAAGCTAGATATCTTGAAAACTAAGGGGAGTGTTGGAAATGCGATTGCAGCGTTGGATTCGCAAGACGAAAATCTATGCGATAACGTTTTGTTTTTCGCGAAATTTTGGCAGCGGCTTTAGTTATTTGCGTTTTGGTGTTGTGCACTTCAAAGCTTGATAACTTGGAAAGCGGGCGAAAGGATTTAAGATCAGGAATGAGATTTAGACCAGATAGAACATTCTAGTTTTCACTGTTATCTAGCTAGACTACTTGGCTAACACCATGCCGAGTTTCAACTATTTAGCTAGTCTAAGTCCCGAGATATAGACTATTTACTAAATCAAATTTCTATCTTGCATATCTAGACTATTAAGTGAGGTAGAGTCAAACCAAGTTCAGATTTAGATTCAGAAGGACGTAATCTATGTTGGCACGTTTCATATTAGTTTCTAAATCTAAAGCTTTTAGTAGAAATTTTGGAAAACGCGGAAGTGTCAAAATTTGCAAACTTGTTTTTCGCGGATAACTTGGAAACTGAGCGGAGTGTTGCAAATCAGATTGCACCGTTAGATTCGCAAGACGAAAATCTATGCGATGACGTTTTGCTTTTCGCGAGATTTTGAGAATGCTTTTAGTTATTTGCGGTTTAGTGTTGGTCACTTCAAAGCTGGATATCTTACAAACTAAGGGGAGTGTTGGAAATGCGATTGCACCGTTGCATTCGCAAGACGAAAATCTATGGGATGACGTTTTATTTTGCGCGAAATTTTGGCAACGGCTTTAGTTATTTGCGGTTTAGTGCTGTGCACTTCAAAACTTGATAACTTGAAAAGCGGGTGAGAGGATTTAAGATAAGGAATAAGAATTAGACCAGATAGAACATTCTAGTTTTCATTGTTATCTAGCTAGACTACTTGGCTAGCACCTTACCGAGTTTCAACTATTTAGCTAGTCTAAGTCCCGAGATCTAGACTATTTACTTAATCAAACTTCTATCTTGCATATCTAGATTATTGAGTGAGGTAGAATCGAAGCAAGTTCAGATTTGGAATCAGAAAGGCGCAATCTATTTTGAAACATTTGATTTTATTTTCTAAATCAGCGGCTATTAGTAGAAATTTTGAAAAACTTGGAAGTGTCAAAATTCGCAAACTAGTTTTTCGCGCATAACTTGGAAACTAACGAGAGTGTTGCAAATCCGATTACACGGTTGGATTCGCAAGACGAAAATCTACGTGATGACATTTAGTTTTTCGCGAAATTTTGGCAACGGCTTTAGTTATTTGCGGTTTAGTGTTGGGCACTTCAAAGCTGGATATCTTGAAAACTAAGGGGTGTGTTGGAAATGCGATTGCAGCGTTGGATTCGCAAGGCGAAAATCTACGAGAACTCGTTAAGTTTTTTGCAAAATTTTGGCAATAGATTTAGTTATTTGCGGTTTAGTGTTGTTCTGATAACTTTGAAAACAGGTGAAAGCGGATTGTGGACGGCTTGGATTGTTTATTTGTGAGAAAATTTCGCAACAATTCAGCGAAAACCTTTTGTTTTTTGCGTAATTTTCGCAACTTGTTGCTAATTTTTAGAGAAAAGCAACGATAAAAGTTGTGAGAAATGTTAAACAATGCGAATTCTTCCTTTGTTTGTGATTGCGTTCTTATTTAATTGCTTGCGTTGCGAAAATCTGCGATTCCGTGCGAAATTTTGAATCTCGTAGTTTTAGACAGTTGTCAGCACTGTAATAGTTTGGCAATGCTGTAATTGCAGAAACCTTTTCAGGTTAGATTAGTCAGTTGTCAGCACTGTAATAGTTTGGCAATGCTGTAATTGTTGGAACTTGTTTCAGGTGAGTGTTCAAGTGAGGTTTCGCGGATTAATAAATGGAAAATAAGCTCAAAACTCTTGGGATTTGATGAGAAATTTCGCGAAATTTATCAGAATTTGAAAATTAAATCAGAATTTAAAAATTGCAATTAGTTTCACCGCTCGCCGTTGTGCGACAAAGACCGGCAACCATGTAAAGTTTCTTTCAAAGTGACAGTCGACGAGTGGAAACTTGCGGTAAGTTTTTCCTTAATTTAAAATCTTTTTAATGCGCAAATCCGTGCGAAATCGGTGCAGAATTACGCGAATTTTCCAAAATCCGCGACAGTTTTCACCTGGAAAAACAATTTCCAGCCCAAAACAGCAAAAAACCGAAAACTTTGGTAGTTCACATCTGTCAACACCACGCGTCGCCACCATCGAAATTCAAAATTTTTTAGACATTTATTATAAAATTCGGTTTCCCTGCACATTATTCCTGTTATTAATATTAATCTTGACCTGCCGCTTGGCCTCTTCCCTGAAAGCCTCCATGTTCGCCTTCTTCTCAACCCGCCTCTCCCTACGGTAATCCTTCAGCTGCTTCTTCCTCTCCCTCCGCTCCTCAGGGCTCTCGCCCTTTGGCCGCACAGACAAGGTGGAAAGCGTAGAAATTATAGATTGCGCCCCCACAGACTTATTTCCCTCAAACCCCTCGTTCAGTCTGTTCAAGGCTTGTTTCGTGAGTTTCGTGTCGAGCACATTGATCGGCATCCCTGTCTTTGGATGAATCTTAATCCGCGGTTCGGAAATCAATTGCGGGTGGTTGTAAATATTTGAGTAGGTCGACAGTATGCTCTCGCAATCCCATTTCTCCTTTGGCCTAACCTCAATTCGCTTTTCCTCATCATCGTCTTCATCAGACAAGTTTTGGAGCTTCGCTCGGAGCGTGACGTCATTCTTGTCGAGTTTCTCTCGCTGCTGGTCCCGTTGAAAAGCCTCGGCATACTGCAGAAGGATCTCAGAGCTTTCTGGAACGAAACCTTGGATTTCTTCGCAGTCCAAAGCCCCAATTTCGTTCTCATCGTAACCGGCGTACATCTGAAATTATCTGTGAAAAATTTGTCGCAAATTTGTAATCACTCACCTTCTCAAACCGGTCATCCAACAACGTCAATTGCTCGTTTCTCCTCATCACGGAACTGCTCATCGAGTACTCGGTGAATCTCGACTTGGTTTCCTCATCCTTGAATGTAAACTGCCCTCCGTCCAGTGACGCAACTTCATCCAACTCTTCGTCAGCAAAGTTTGAACTGACATCACTGTAATCGTCATCGCAGCTGCCTTCGGCATTTGCAAGGTCCATGAAATTATCTTCGAGTTCGTTGTCGGGGTCATCATAGTTGAAATCTTCGTCCATGGCTGCGACGATATCAGGGTCGAGATCGAGGCGTAGGCCTGATCGAGGCGCAGCCTTGTTTAGCAAACCGACGTCTTCTTCGACAGCCGACGCGAAAACTGAACTTGGTAAGTTTAGCTTCGGGGCTTGTTTGGGTCTTTCCGTCTCCACCCATTCCACGGTTTGACTTGTGTCCCGCAAATGTTGCAAGTAGTTGTATTCATCGTCGAAGAAGATCCCGAACTTGTGTTGCTCTTCGATTTGCTTCTTATCCGGCTAAAAACAAAGGATTTAATTATCATTAATATAATTTGATCGTGGATTCCGTTTACTTTCTTGTTGTCTGTTGTGACGGGCATAAGAACCCGTTGAGGGGCTGTGTCATCAGCGGTGAGTGGATCTTGTTGACTGCGGTGGACTAGGTGGAAGGTCACCGAGTTCTTCTTATCGATAAACTTCTTCTTCGGCTAAAAAAATTTTTAATTATAAATATCTTGTTTAGATTTAAGTTGTGAGTGGAAGATTTAGCCCCCAATAAAAGCAAAAACCTTGTTTTTGAGATTTTACCATTTTTATGTTTCTCTAATTACGTCTTGAAAACATGTGTCAAAGTTTGACAGATGTCAGATATTTGACAGGAAATGATGCCAACATAAAAATGTGAAATGTCGCTAGAAGTTACTGTAAATTTAAGATTCGTTTACATACTTTCAGTACAAATCGCAGAAATTTAAGACTCGTTCACATAGTTTCAGCAGCAAAGTTTTTGCAAATTTTGATAAACAAAAACGTTTTTTTCTATTTTTCTCATATATTTAATCAATATAAATATCAATATGTTCAAATCTCAAAATTTTGATAAACAAAACGTTTTTTTTTTCTCTTTTTACCATTTATTTAAACAATATAAATATCAATATGTTTCCAGAATCAATGTTAAATATAAACTCAACGTTTTTCTCTCCTCATTGCCACATTTAGAATATATTTCCTGCACTTTTCAACGAAAATTAAAAAGAAATAACAGGTTTAAACCTAAAAAATCCTAACCTACAATTAAATAAGTGTTTTTTCAAAAATTCAATATATAAAAAAAGGAGAAGATTTAAAGCCAAGTCCAAACTACCTCAATTAATATAAAAAAAAACTGTAAAAAAGCAGAAATTTCTTTAAAAATAAAATAAATAAACTAAAAGTCTAATAGCTTGTGAGAATCAATCACTGAACAGACACAGCGTCTTCGAAATTACCACCCGTCTCCGCCTTGACCAGCTCCAGCTCCCCGGCATTCGGGCCGAAGTTGGCCTCATGTTGGCTCCTCCCCCGGCCCCTCAGCTCAGGCGGAGGCGGCACTATAGGAATCGCCGCCTTGGGGCGCTTCTGCGGCGCCGCACGCTGCCCCACCTGATCCTGAGCCGAATAGTAAGTTATCCCACCCGGCGGCTGAAATATATCAGTTGGTTGACTCTACAAAAAGAAATAAAATTAAAAAAAAAAATTTAATTAAAAAAAAAACAATTGTTTTCTTACAACTGTATTGAATTGTTGTTGGTATCCTTGATAGGGTTGTTGGTATGCGGGTTGCGGTTGAACGAAGTTGATAATCGGGGGGTTTGGTTGCGGGATGAAGGGTTGAGGTGGGGCTTGGAGGAAGGGCGGCGGGGCTTGCGCAAAGGCGGGCGCGAACTGGGGCGGGATCGGGGTGGTGGTCACGGGGACTGGTTGAGGGAGCCTCGGCAGCGGGGGCGGAGGTAGAAGGGGCCGCGGCGCAGCCCCCTGTTGCGTTTGGGCCTGAGTGTATTCAGCTAAAAGAAAAACAGTTTGAAGTCATTGAAAGCTTTAAGTCATTTCAATTACCGTTGACGTAATAATTGTGTTGTTGATTGAAGGGTGGTGGTTGTTGGGGGGGTTGTTGTTCGGGTAAAGTCCGTTGCCGGATCGAACTGTACCGTTTGCTGCCTTTCTGTTCGGCTTGCATCCGAGGTGGAATATTATTGCCATGCTTTGCTTTGCTGTAGCCTTGTTGGTCTTGCACGCTCAGCTTCCCCATCTCCTTCTCCAAGCCCTCGGGGCTTTGGGTCCTCTTATTCGTGAAGTTCTGCGTTTTGATTTCTCTCTCCTTGTCGCGTTTGGGAGGGAACTGCCGGGGCTTGGTGAAGCCCCGGTAGTCGGAGTCTTGGATCTCGCGGTTGGGCTTAACAACGCGACCCGAACCAGCGCGCGTTTGATTCTTGTTGTTGTTTTGATACTGGCGCTGTTGTTCGCTGTGGGCGGGGTTAGGTCTTGGGGGCGGGGCCAGCTCGCGCCGTACGTACGTGTTTGTTTGATTGCTTTGCTCAGACGTCCTAAAAAACAACGAGGATTAGCTTAATCTTCGAGAAGAACTAGAAGTTTACCTATCATTCTGACTCTCGGAGGATTGACGGTCGCTGGTGTGTTCCTCGACCCCTTCCCCTTGTTGTTGCTGTGGATGTTGTTCGATGATGTTCGTTTGGTTGCTCGGTCTAGGCTTCCTGGGATTGGCTGCCTTTTTGACAACGGCCGCCGGGGGCTTGTTGTACGCGTCCTCGTCCTCCCAATTACGGGTGTACTTGTTAGGACCACGCCTTAATGAACAAATTGAAGTGTTGACATATTATCACCTGAAGGTATTTTTTTGATATGAACTGTCAATTTTTTGATCTGTTACTAAAACTGTCACTTTTTGACATCGAGCTTCATTTTTTTTTTGACATCAACTGTCAATCAAAAAAAAACCCCACTCAAATACTCATCTGGACCACACAATTTAAAATAGAAATTACAGTTATTACATTGAACTGTCAAAGCAATGTCAAATATAAGACACCGGAATGTCATTTTGTCATTAACGGTCAATTTTATCACTGACTGTCATTTCTATCATTGCCACTTGATTTATCTGCCCACAACCTATTCTAACCTGGGTTAAAGCAGCTGTCATTTTTGTCATCAACTGTCATTTTTATCATCAACTGTAATTTTTATCATCAACTGTCATTTTTATCATCAACTGTCATTTTTTATCATCAACTGCCATTTCTATCACCAACTGTCATTTTTATCATCAACTGTCATTTTTTATCATCAACTGCCATTTCTATCACCAACTGTCATTTTTATCATCAACTGTCATTTTTTATCATCAACTGCCATTTCTATCACCAACTGTCATTTTTATCATCAACTGTCATTTTTATCATCAACTGTCATTTTTTATCATCAACTGCCATTTCTATCACCAACTGTCATTTTTATCATCAACTGTCATTTTTATCATCAACTGTCATTTTTTATCATCAACTGTCATTTTTTATCATCAACTGCCATTTCTATCACCAACTGTCATTTTTATCATCAACTGTCATTTTTATCATCAATTGTGATTTTTATCATCAACTGTCATTTTCATCTTTAACTTTCATTTTCATCATTAAATGTCATTTTTTTTGACACCGACTGCCATTATAACCCATTGTCATCAATTTTTGTTACCCATAGCGTCTCCTCCTTCGGGCCCTGGGAGGGCCCTCCTCGTTTCGGATGTCGTACCCGTAGATGGCGATCAGCTCGGCGCGGCTCTTGGGCGACTGGTCGTTATCGTTGAACTTGTCATGGCTCCACTTCTCCTTCTTGTCTGTCCAGATCTTCTTCTTGCCCTCCTTCTCCGCCTTTTCCTTCTCCTCCTCTGCCTCCCCGCCCTCTCTGCAAAACAACAACGGTCATCATTTACAACAATTGTCATCATTGACATCAAACAACAACTGTCATGATTTACATCAAACAATAACTGTCATCATTGACATCTAACAATAACTGTCATCATTGACATCTAACAATAACTGTCATCATTGACATTAAACAACCTCTGTCATCATTTACATCAAACAACAACTGTCACCATTATCATCAAACAACAACTGTCATCATTGACATCAAACAACAACTGTCGTAATTGACATCAAACAACAACTGTCATCATTTACATCAAACAACAACTGTCATCATTTACATCAAACAACAACTGTCATCATTTACATGAAACAACAACAATCATCATTGACATCAAACAACAATTTTCATCATGCACATCAAACAGCAACCGTCATCATTTACATCAAACAACAATTGTCATCATTGACATCAAACAACAACAACTGTCATGATTTACATCAAACAGCAATTTTCATCATTTACACGAAACAACAATTATCATCATTCACATCAAACAACAATTGACATCATTGATATCAAACAACAACTGTCATCATTAATATCAAACAACAATTGTCATTATTTACATCAAACAACAATTGTCATCATTGACATCAAACAATTGTCATTATTGACATCAAACAACAACTGTCATCATTGACGTCAAACAACAACTGTCATCATTGACATTAAACAACAACTATCATCATTTACATCAAACAACAATTGTCATCATTGACATCAAACAACATTTGTCATCATTTACATCAAACAATTGTCATCATTGACATCAAACAACAATTGTCATCATTGACATCAAACAACAACTGTCATCATTGACATCAAACAACAACTGTCATCATTGACATCAAACAACAACTGTCTTCATTTACATCAAACAGCAATTGTCATCATTTACATCAAACAATTGTCATTATTGACATCAAACAACAACTGTCATCATTGACATCAAACAACAACTGTCATCATTGACATCAAACAACAACTGTCATCATTGACATCAAACAACAACTGTCATCATTTACAACAAACAACAATTGTCATCATTTACATCAAACAACAACTATCATCATTAACATCAAACAACAATTGTCATCGTTTACATCAAACAACAACTCATTTACATCAAACAACAATTGTCATCATTTACACCAAACAATTGTCATCAAACAATAACTGTCATCATTTACATCTAACAACAATTGTCATCATTTACATCAAGCAATTGTCATTATTGACATCAAACAACAACTGTCATCATTGACATCAAACAACAACTGTCATCATTAACATCAAACAACAACTGTCATCATTTACAACAAATAATTGTCATCATTTACATCAAACAATTGTAATCATTTACATCAAACAACAACTGTCATCATTAACATCAAAGAACAATTGTCATCATTTACATCAAACAATTGTCATTATTGACATCAAACAACAACTGTCATCATTTACATCAAACAACAGTTGTCATCATTTACATCAAACAATTGTCATTATTGACATCAAACAACAACTGTCATTATTTACAACAAACAACAATTGTCATCATTGACATCAAATAACAACTGTCCTCATTAACAACATCGAACAACAATTGTCATCGTTTACATCAAACAACAACTCATTTACATCAAACAACAATTGTCATCATTTACATCAAACAATTGTCATCATTGGCATCAATCAACAACTGTCATCATTTACATCAAACAACAACTGTCATCATTTACATCAAACAATTGTCATTATTGACATCAAACAACAACTGTCATCATTGACATTAAACAACAACTGTCATCATTGACAACAAACAACAACTGTCATCATTTACAACAAACAACAATTGTCATCATTTACATCAAACAATTGTCATCATTGGCATCAATCAACAACTGTCATCATTTACATCAAACAACAACTGTCATCATTTACATCAAACAATTGTCATTATTGACATCAAACAACAACTGTCATTATTTACAACAAACAACAATTGTCATCATTGACATCAAATAACAACTGTCATCATTAACAACATCGAACAACAATTGTAATCATTTACATCAAACAACAACTGTCATCATTAACATCAAAGAACAATTGTCATCATTTACATCAAAAAACAACTCATTTACATCAAACAACAATTGTCATCATTTACATCAAACAATTGTCATTATTGACATCAAACAACAACTGTCATCATTTACATCAAACAACAGTTGTCATCATTTACATCAAACAATTGTCATTATTGACATCAAACAACAACTGTCATTATTTACAACAAACAACAATTGTCATCATTGACATCAAATAACAACTGTCATCATTAACATCGAACAACAATTGTCATCGTTTACATCAAACAACAACTCATTTACATAAAACAACAATTGTCATCATTTACATCACACAATTGTCGTCATTGGCAGCAAACAACAACTGTCATCATTTACATCAAACAACAACTGTCATCATTTACGACAAACGACGGTCATTATTGACATCAAACAACAACTGTCATCATTGTCATCGAATGATAACTGTCATAATTGATAGATTTACATGTCGTCTGCTGTACGGTCATCGTGCTCGTAGAAGGTGCCGCGTTTGGGGATGTATTGGGGGTTCTTCTTGTCTTCGTCGTCGTCGATCTTCTTGGCGGGGGCGCTCTCCTGGCCGTCGCCCTCCTCGCGCTCGAGGCCGACGCTGCCCTCGGTGTCGGAGCCGTCCTCGTCCTCTAGCTCGCTGTCGTAGTCGGAGGCGGTCTCGTGCGGCTCCGCCTCCACCACCTCCTCGCAACCCTAAATCAATTCACACAAAATCAATTGTCATTTTTATCATCAATTAACATTTTTATCATTAACTGTCGTTTTTATCATCAATTGTCGTTTTTATCAACTGTCATTTTTATCAACTGTCGTTTTTATCATCAACTGTCATTTTTATCATCAACTGTCATTTTTATCATCAATTAACATTTTTATCATCAACTGTCGTTTTATCATGAATTGTCGTTTTTACCATCAACTGTCATTTTTATCATCAACTGTCGTTTTTATCATCAACTGTCATTTTTATCATCAACTGTCATTTTTATCATAAACTGTCGTTTTTATCATCAACTGTCACGTTTATCATCAACTGTCATTTTTATCATCAACTGTCGTTTTAATCATCAACTGTCACTTTTATCATCAACTGTCACTTTTATCATCAACTGTCATTTTTATCATCAACTGTCATTTTTATCATCAAGTGTCATTTTTATTATCAACTGTCATGTTCGTCATTGTAACTTTGTTTTTTGTAACTTTGGCAATTTTTAGACTAAAAATTTGAAACATTGCAAATTTGCTGTTTATAGCGAAACGTTGCAAATTTCATTAAGTTTTGTTAATTAGCAAAAGTTCTAGAGGTTTGTTAAATTTGCAAACATTGCAAAATAAATTTTTGTAACTTTGGCAAATTTGTTGTTTATAGCGAAACTAAGAAACGTTGCAAATTTCATTAAATTCTGTTAATTAGCAAACGTTCTACAGGTCTGCCAAATTTGAAAACATTGCATAATCAATTTTTGTAACTCTGGCAATTGTTTGTCTCAAAATTTGAAACTTTGCAAATTTGTTGTTTATAGCGAACCTAAGAAACGTTGCAAATTTCATTAAGTTTTGTTAATTAGCAAACGTTTTACAGGTTTGTCAAATTTGAAAACATTGCAAAATCAATTTTTGTAACTTTGGCAATTGTTGATATAAAAAGTTGAAACTTTGCAAATTTATTGCTGCTAGTGAAATTAAGCAACGTTGCAAATTTCATTAAATTCTGTTAATTAGCAAACGTTTTACAGGTCTGCCAAATTTGAAAACATTGCAAAATCAATTTTTGTAACTCTGGCAATTGTTGGTCTAAAAATTTGAAACTTTGCTAATTTGTTGTTTATAGCGAAACTAAGAAACGTGGCAAATTTCATTAAATTCTGTTAATTAGCAAACGTTCTACAGGTTTGTTAAATTTGCAAACATTGCAAAATCAATTTTTGTAACTTTGGCAATTGTTGATCTAAACATTTGAAACTTTGCTAATTTGTTGTTTATAGAGCAACTATGAAACGTTGCAAATTTCATTAAATTCTATCAATTAGCAAACGTTCTACACGTCTGTAAAATTTGCAAACATTGCAAAATCAATTTTTGTAACTTTTTCAATTGTTGATCTAAAAATTTGAAACTTTGCAAATATGTTGCTTATAGCGAAACTAAGAAACGTTGCAAATTTCATTAAATTCTGTCAATTAGCAAACGTCTTACAGGTTTGTAAAATTTGCAAAACATTGCAAAATCAATTTTTGTAACTTTGGCAATTGTTGATCTAAAAAGTTGAAACTTTGCGAATTTGTTGTTTATAGCGAAACTAAGAAACGTTGCAAATTTCATTAAATTCTGTTAATTAGCAAACGTTCTACAGGTCTGTCAAATTTGCAAACATTGCAGAATCAATTTTTGTAACTTTGGCAATTGTTGATCTAAAAATTTGAAACTTTGCAAATTTGTTGTTTATAGTGCAGCTAAGAAACGTTGCAAATTTCATTAAAGTCTGTTAATTAGCAAACATTCTACAGGTCTGTCAAATTTGAAAACATTGCAAAATCAATTTTTGTAACTTTGGCAATTGTTGATCTAAAAAATTGAAACTTTGCAAATTTGTTGCTTATGGTGAAACTAAGCAACTTTGCAAATTTCATTAAGTTCTGTTAATTAGCAAACGTTCTGCAGGTCTGTCAAATTTGCAAACATTGCAAAATCAATTTTTGTAACTTTGGCAATTGTTGTTCTAAAAAGTTGAAACATTGCAAATTTGTTGTTTATAGTGCAACTAAGAAACTTTGCAAATTTCATTAAATTCTGTTAATTAGCAAACGCGCTACAGATTTGTTAAATTTGTAAACTTTGCAAAATCAATTTTGGTAACTTTGGCAATTGTTGATCTAAAAATTTGAAACTTTGCAAATTTGTTGTTTATAGTGCAGCTAAGAAACGTTGCAAATTTCATTAAAGTCTGTTAATTAGCAAACATTCTACAGGTCTGTCAAATTTGAAAACATTGCAAAATCAATTTTTGTAACTTTGGCAATTGTTGATCTAAAAAATTGAAACTTTGCAAATTTGTTGTTTATGGTGAAACTAAGCAACGTTGCAAATTTCATTAAGTTCTTGTTAATTAGCAAACGTTCTACAGGTCTGTCAAATTTGCAAACATTGCAAAATCAATTTTTGTAACTTTGGCAATTGTTGATCTAAAAATTTGAAACTTTGCTAATTTGTTGTTTATAGCGAAACTAAGAAACATTGCAAATTTCATTAAGTTCTGTTCATTACTAAACGTTCTACAGGTCTGTCAAATTTGCAAAATCAATTTTTGTAACTTTGGCAATTGTTGGTCTAAAAATTTGAAACTTTGCAAATTTGTTGTTTATAGTGCAGCTAAGAAACGTTGCAAATTTCATTAAATTCTATCAATTAGCAAACGTTCTACAGGTCTGTAAAATTTGCAAACATTGCAAAATTAATTATTGTAACTTTTGCAATTGTTGATCTAAAAATTTAAAACTTTGCAAATTTGTTGTTTATAGCGCAACTAAGAAACGTTGCAAATTTCATTAAATTCTATCAATTAGCAAAAGTTCTACAGGTCTGTAAAATTTGCAAACATTGCAAAATCAATTTTTGTAACTTTGGCAATTGTTGATCTAAAAAGTTGAAACTTTGCAAATCTGATGTTTATAGCGAAACTAAGAAACGTTGCAAATTTCATTAAATTCTATCAATTAGCAAACGTTCTACAGGTCTGTAAAATTTGCAAACATTGCAAAATCAATTTTTAACTTTGGCAATTGTTGGTCTAAAAATTTGAAACTTTGCAAATTTGTTTCTTCTAGCGAAACTAAGAAATTTTGCAAATTTCATTAAATTCTGTTAATTAGCAAACGTTTTACAGGTTTATCAAATTTGCAAACATTGCAAAATTAATTTTTGTAACTTTTGCAATTGTTGATCTTACCATCGGTAACATATGTTCACTGTCAAAGTTTGACAATCAATGACACCGTACAACGATTCCATCGCAACAGATTCTATTTACCTGCGGAGATATTTCCGGGGGTTCTGCCTTCTGGACCATCTCAATAACAACTTCCACCTGAAGCCGAAACAAAACAATTGGTGAAAAACAAAACAATTGTTGGAAAACAAAACACAGAGAAACCTATTTTCCCTTGGGTGAACTTTTGACCCGGATCCAAGCCCCCAGAAACAAAACACTCACCGTTTTCACCTCGTCGATGCCTTCCTTCTGTTCCACATCCTCCATCGTTCCAGAAGCCACAAGTTCTTATTTCCGCAAAATCAACTCAATCTCTAGGCCCAAACAGCCCGAACGGAAACGTCTCAATGGCACGCACGCGGACGCTCCAAGTGTCAACGTACGTTCCACTCACTTCACATCCCAACAAGCAACGCGTGCGAGAGAGATGGAACACCTGACGACGTGTCCGCACCGTCGACGTCGACCTGTCATCCGCATTGAGGTTATAAGAGACTGAAATCGCTTCCCGCCACAAATTTGATTCAATCAATTTCCAAAAGCAAGATTAGATTAATTTTATTAATTATAAATCTATAATTTAATCTAAATATTGTGTTAAAGTGTAACAACGTAAATTAATAATTTCATGGAAATTGAAATTTTTTTCTGACATTGAAGCCGCTCTGGCGTCACTAACGCAGCGATACTGACGCGGTGACATAGCGATAGTTTTATGCACAAGGGAAACGTATTAAGGTAGACTTCCGAGCAAAGCGGCTCTGGCGTCACTAACGCAGCGCCAAAGCCCTCCCGATATAGCGATAGTATTATGCACTATAGAAATGCACGAAGCACAATTGGAGCGCAGCGACATTGACGCGCTCAGCGTCAGTGCGTCAGTGTCGCTGCCCTCGAATGGCGCCTCATACATTTCCATAGTGCATCTATCGCTATATCGGGAGGGCTTTGACGCTGCGTTAGTGACGCCTATCGCTATGAGGCACAATTCGAGCACAGCGACACTGACGCGCTCAGTGTCACTGCGTCAGTGTCGCTGCTTTAGTGACGCCAGAACCGCTCTGCTTGGAAGTCTACCTTTAGGCGTAATTCAAGCGCAGCGACACTGACGCAGTGACACTGAGCGCGTCAGTGTCGCTGTGCTCGAATTGTGCCTCATACGTTTTCATATTGCATAATACTATCGCTATGTCGCCGTGTCAGTATAGCTGCGTTAGTGACGCCAGAGCCGCTTTGCTCGGAACTACCTTTAAGGTCACTAACGTCACTAACGCGGCGATACTGACGCGGCGTCATAGCGATAGTATTACGCACTATGGAAATGTATGAGGTGCCATTCGAGCGCAGCGACATTGACGCGCTCAGCGTGTCGCTATGTCGCCGCGTCAGTATCGCTGCGTTAGTGACGCAAGAGCCGCTTTGCTCGGAAGTCTATCTTTAAAGCAAATTAACAAGTTAAAATGTCAATTTAGATTTCAATTTCATTTTAGATTGTCAATTTCAATTTTTTTTCCAAAAGTAATTTTATGTTAATGTAGGCTTCCCTTCTTGCAAATAAAAGTATTTCAAGAATTGGAACAGCTGACAGATGGTGGGAATGCTCCAGGACTTGCCGACCAGCGTCTGTCGGTCCGTCGCGGTCAACCCCGCGATGTTCGTGAAGTCGCTGTCGAACCCAAACAGCCGCTCGACCTCCTCCGTGCTCAACACGTCCTCGCAATCCTTCCGCACGTCAAACACCGGAAACTTGTCGCCAACACCTGCAAACTCTCGATAACATATCAGGCGAACCAAAATATGACCGAACCTTGCAGCAGCGAGTGGCACTTGGTGGTGACGGTCTGCACGTCGCGGCAGACGGCCCTGCGGTCCGCCGACAGGTACGATTGCAGCTCGGGCCCCTCGTTCTCGAAGTCGCAAAACAGCGACGGACAGTTGCCCCAAAACAAACGCTCTCGACGCTGCGCTGATGTCCATACCGAATTTATCTTTACCGCCTCACATCCCAAAAAACTACAAAAATACCAACTATTAAATTTGACAGTTCCTACATTATTCTATAACAGATTTGACAGTTCCTAGATGATAACATAACAATTTTGACAGTACCTAGGTGGTCGTATGTCAGGTTTGAGAGTTCCTAGATGGTCGCATAACAAATTTGACAGTTCCTAGATGGTCGTATGTCAGGTTTGACAGTTCCTAGATGGTCGTATAACAGATTTGAGAGTTCCTAGATGGTCGTATAACAAATTTGACAGTTCCTAGATGGTAGTATGTCAGGTTTAATAGTTCCTAGATGGTCATATAACAGATTTGACAGATTTGATCGTTGTATAACAGATATGAGATTTCCTAGATGGCCGGAAAACAAATTTGACAGATCCTAGATGGTCGTATGTTAGATTTGACAGTTCCTAGATGGTCCTATATCAGATTTGAGAGTTCCTAGATGGTCGTATAACAGATTTGACAGTTCCTAGATGGTCGTATAACAAATTTGACAGTTCCTAGAGGGTAGTATGTCAGGTTTAATAGTTCCTAGATGGTCATATAACAGATTTGACAGATTTGATCATTGTATAACAGATATGAGATTTCCTAGATGGCCGGAAAACAAATTTGACAGATCCTAGATGATCGTATGTTAGATTTGACAGTTCCTAGATAGTCGTATATCAGATTTGAGAGTTCCTAGATGGTCGTATGTCAGGTTTGACAGTTCCTAGATGATCGTATAACAAATTTGACAGTTCCCAGATGGTAGCATGTCAGGTTTGATAGTTCCTAGATGATTGTATAACAGATTTGACAGTTCCTATATGGTTGTATAACAAATTTGACAGTTCCTAGATGGTCACATAACAAATTTTACAGTTCCTAGCTGGTCGTATGTCAGGTTTGAGAGTTCCTAGATGGTCGCATAACAAATTTGCCAAAGCCTAAATGGTCGTATGTCAGGTTTGACAGTTCCCAGATGGTCGTATAACAAATTTGACAGTTCCTAGATGGTCGCATAACAAATTTGACAGTTCGTAGATGGTCCTATGTCAGGTTTGACAGTTCCTAGATGCTCGTATAACAAATTTGAGTTCCTAGATGGTCGTATAACAGATTTGACAGTTCCTAGATGGTCGAATGTCAGATTTGAGAGTTCCTAGATGGTCGTATAACAAATTTGACATTTCATAGATGGTCGTATGTCAGGTTTGACAGTTCCTAGATGGTAGTATTACAAATTTGACAGTTCATAGATGGTCGTATAACAAATTTGACAGTTCCTAGATGGTCGCATATCAGGTTTGACAGTTCCTAGATGGTCGTATAAGAGATTTGACAGTTCTTAGATGGTCGCATAACAAATTTGACGGTTCGTAGATGGTCGTATGTCAGGTTTGATAGTTCCCAGATGGTCGTATAACAAATTTGACAGTTCGTAGATGGTCGTATGTCAGGTTTGACAGTTTCTAGATGGTCGTATAACAGATTTGACACTTCCTAGATGGTTGC
This sequence comes from Phosphuga atrata, assembly GCA_944588485.1. Classification (NCBI taxonomy): domain Eukaryota; kingdom Metazoa; phylum Arthropoda; class Insecta; order Coleoptera; family Silphidae; genus Phosphuga; species Phosphuga atrata. The sequence continues at coordinate 30,325,496 of OX155906.1, forward strand.
ATAACAAATTTGATGATTCCTAGATGGTCGTATGTCAGGTTTGACAGTTCCCAGATGGTCGTATAACAAATTTTACAGTTCGTAGATGGTCGTATGTCAGGTTTGACGGTTCATAGATCGTCGTATATCAGTTTTGACAGTTCCTATATGGTCGTATAACAAATTTGACAGTTCCTAGATGGTCGTATGTCAAATTTGACAGTTTCTAGATGGTCGTATATCAGATTTGATAGTTCCTAGATGGTCGGATAACAAATTTGACAGTTCCTAGATGGTCGTATGTCAAATTTGACAGTTCCTATATGGTTGTATAACAAATTTGACAGTTCCTAGATGGTCTTATCCCAGGTTTGACAGTTCCTAGATTGTCGTATAACAGATTTGACAGTTCCTAGATGGTAGTATAACAAATTTGAGTTCCTAGATTGCCGTATATCAGACTTGAGAGTTCCTAGATGGTCGTATAACAGATTTGACAGTTCCTAGATGGTCGTATGTCAGATTTGAGAGTTCCTAGATGGTCGGATAACAAATTTGACAGTTCCTAGAGGGTCGTATGTCAAATTTGACAGCTTCTAGATGGTCGTATATCAGATTTGATAGTTCCTAGATGGTCGTGTAACAGATTTGACAGTTCCTAGATGGTTGTATGTCAGGTTTGACAGTTTCTAGATGGTCGTATAACAAATTTGAGAGTTCCTAGATTGTCGTATATCTGATTTGAGAGTTCCTAGATGGTCGTATAACAGATTTAACAGTTCCTAGATGGTCGTATGTCAGATTTGAGAGCACCTAGATGGTCGCATAACAAATTTGACAGTTTCTAGCTGATCGTTTGTCCGGTTTGACAGTTCCTAGATGGTCTTGTAAGAAATTGGACAGTTCCTAGATAGTTGTATCTCAGGTTTGACAGTTCGTAGATGGTCGTATGACAGATTTGACATTCCTAGATGGTCGCATAACAAATTTGACAGTTCCTAGATGGTCGCATAACAAATTTGACGGTTCCTAGATGGTCGTGTAACACATTTGCCAGTTCCTAGATGGTCGTATAACAAATTTAACAGTTCCTAGATGATCGTATGTCAGGTGTGACAGTACCTAGATGGTCGTATAACAGATTTGACAGTTCCTAGATGGTCGCATAACAAATTTGACAGTTCCTAGATGGTCGTATAACAGATTTTCCAGTTCCTAGATGGTTGTATATCAAATTTGACAGTTCCTAGATGGTCGTATGTCAGGTTTGACAGTACCTAGATGGCCGTATGCTAGATTTGACGGTTCCTAGAACGTCATATGTTAGATTTTACAGTTTCTAGATGGTCATGTCAAATTTTGACACCGCCTAGGTAATCGTGTATTAACTTTGATACTTCCTAGGTAGTCGTAAATCAAATTTGATTCTTCCTTGATGGTCTTATATCAATTTGGGCAGTGCTTTTACGATCCCACATCAATTTTGATTAACTCGTGTCACCTTTGACAGTTGTTATGACACTTGCCGTGATATTGTCTCTCTGGACTTCAACGTCATGGAAGCGACGTTCTCGTAGAGCCAGAAGAAGGGCCGTTGGTGGAGCTGCTTCAGCGTCATCAAGATCCTGAAGAACTGGAAGAACAGATTCCCTGATCCTGTGCTTTCTGAAAATACGAACGACAGAAAGATTGTAGTAAATTGATTGAAAAGGATAGCAAATAGGCGAATAAGAGTTTTACAAGCCGCTATCGGCCCTTAACCTCCTGCAGTTTTTGCCGCCGCATGTCCCAGGGCTTAGCTTTTCTCTTCCAACACTCTGCAATTTCTGCATGTCACAGGGCTTAGCTTTTCTCTTCCATCACCCTGCAGTTTCTGTCGCCACATGTCCCAGGGCTTAGCTTCTCTGTTCCAGCACCTAAGTGTAAGTGCAGAGAGCTGGAAGAGAGAAGCTAAGGAGTGGGACATGTGGTGGCAGCAACTGCAGAGTGCTGTAAGAAAGAAGCTAAGGACTGGGACATGTGGCAGCAGAATCTGCAGAGTGCTGGAAGAGAGAAGCTAAAGACTGGGACATGTGGCGGTAGAAACTGCAGAGTGCTGGAAGAGAGAAGCTAAAGACTGGGACATGTGGCGGCAGAAACTGCAGAGTGCTGGAAGAGAGAAGACATGTGGCGGCAGAAACTGCAGGAGGTTAAGGGTCGATAGCGGCTTGTAGAACCAACGAAGATAAAAACAAAGCTGTGTTGACAGTTTGAAATGTTTGACATTTTGCTGGTTTTGTTACCATAAAGTCCTTTTCGGTTTGGGTTGGCAAGACTGAGGTCGTTGCAGGGCGAGCCGGCGAGGAATAAGTCGATGGGTCCGATCTCGGTTAAAGTGTCTCTGGTCACTTTGAAAACGTCGCCGATGTGTCGGACGTTGTCGAAGCGACACTTTGACACTTTCATGGCGCATTCGTCGATTTCCGAGGCGTAGTAAACGTCGACGGACATTCCCAGCTTTGACAACGCCACGGATCCTGAAACTTGACAGTTACAAACGTTTTGATTTTGTGACGTGTCTACCTGAGGAGATTCCGTCGAATAATGACAGCACTCTCATTTTTCGTTTTTCCTGGGGAATTTTTGGGATTTGGTGGAGGTAATTGACGTTGAAGAGTTTGTGTACCTTGGGGAATGTCAAAATTAAAATCGAGTTATATCGGAAAGGTTGGCGTGGCGTACTCTGTCCGTCCAGTCGGTGCGAGGGTTCAGCAATCCGTCCCCGGAGCTCGCGCAAACGAAACATTTCCAGAACTTTTTCTTGACTATCTTCGACGTTCTCACCTCCAAAACGACGAAACACCTGTCACAAAACGACCTGAAAATAATAATTTTGATAGTTTTCAAAATTGAACAATTTTACAAATTTTATCAATTTTGACAGTTTCCAAATTGTCTCCATTTTGACAGTTTCCAAATTTTATAAATTTTGACAGGTTTATGTCAGGTTTGACAGTTCCTAGATGGTCGCATAACAAATTTGACAGTTCCTTGATGGTCATATAACAAATTTGACACTTCCGTGATGGTCATATGTCAAGTTGGACAGATCCTAGATGGTCTTGTAATAAATTTGACAGTTCCTAGATGGTCGTATGTCAGGTTAGACACTTCCTAGATCGTCTTGTAACAGATTTGACATTTCCTAGATGATCGAATAACAGATTTGACAGTTCCTAGATGGTCGTATGTCAGGTTGGACAGTTCCTAGATGATCGTATAGCCCATTTGACAGTTCCTAGATGATCGAATAACAGATTTGACAGTTCCTAGATGGTCGTATAACAAATTTGACACTTCCGTGATGGTCGTATGTCAGGTTGGACAGTTCCTAGATGGTCTTGTAATAAATTTGACAGTTCCTAGATGGTCGTATGTCAGGTTGGACACTTCCTAGATCGTCTTGTAACAAATTTTACAGTTCCTAGATGGTTGTATAACAGATTTGATAGTTCCTAGATGTTCGTATAACAAATTTGACAGTTGCTTGATGGTCGTATAACAGATTTGACAGTTCCTAGATGATCGTATAACCCATTTGACAGTTCCTAGATTATCGAATAATAGATTTGACAGTTCCTAGAGGGTCATATAATAAATTTGAGAGTTCCTAGATGGTCTTGTAACAAATTGGACAGTTCGTAGATGGTCGAATAACAGATTTGACAGTTCCTAGTTGGTCGAATTACAGATTTGACACTTCCTTGTGATGGTCGTATGTCAGGTTGGACAGTTCATAGATGGTCTTGTAACAAATTTGACAGTTCCTAGATGGTCGTATGTCAGAGTTGACAGTTCCTAGATGGCCGTATAACAGATTTGACCGTTCCTAAATGGTCCTATGTCAGATTTGATAGTTCCTAGATGATCGTGTAACAGATTTGACAATTCCTAGATGATCGTTTAACAAATTTGACAGTTCATAGATGGTCGCATATCAGATGTGACAGTTCCTAGATGGTCGTATGTCAAGTTTGACAGATCCTAGATGGTCGTATATGAGATTTGACAATTTTGACAGTTTCCAAATTGTCTCAATTTTGACAGTTTCCAAATTGTCTCAAATTTCACAGTTTCCAAATTGTCTCAATTTTGACAGTTTCCAAATTGTCTGAATTTTGACAGTTTCCAAATTTTATAAATTTTGACAGTTTCCAAGTTTTATCAATTTTGAGAGTTTCCAAATTTCATAAATTTTGACAGTTTCCAAATTGACTCAATTTTGACAGTTTCCAAATTTCATAAATTTTGACAGTTTCAAAATTTTATCAATTTCGAGTTTCCAAATTGTCTCACTTTTGACAGTTTCCTAGTTGTCTCAATTTTGACAGTTATAAAATTTTTTAAATTTTTGACAGTTTCCAAATTTTAAAATTTTATCAACTTTGACAGTTTTCAAATTGTGTTAAATTTGACACTGCAATTTGTATCAATTTAGGCAGTTTTCTAATTATGTCAATTTTGACAGTTTCCAAATTATCGCAATTTTGACAGTTTTAAAATTTTAAAAATTTTGACAGTTTCCAAATTTTATCAACTTTGGCAGTTTTCAAATTGTGTTACATTTGACAGTTTGCAAATTGTATCAATTGAGGCAGTTTTCTAATTATGTCAATTTTGACAGTTTCCAAATTGTCTCAATTTTGAGTTTTCAAATTTTAAAAATTTTGAGTCCAAATTTAAAAAATTTTGAATTCCAAATTTAAAAAATTTTGAATTCCAAATTTAAAAAATTTTGACAGTTTCCAAATTTTATCAACTTTGACAGTTTTCAAATTGTGTTAAATTTGACAGTTTTCAAATTTAAAAAATTTTGAGTTTCCAATTTTAAAAATTTTGACAGTTTCCAAATTTTATCAACTTTGTCAGTTCTCAAATTGTGTTAAATTTGACAGTTTGCAAATTGTATCAATTTAGGCATTTTTCTAATTATGTCAATTTTGACAGTTTCCAAATTGTCTCAATTTGACAGTTTTCAAATTTTAAATATTTTGACAGTTTCCAAATTTTTAAAATTTTGGCAGTTTCCAAATTTTATCAACTTTGACAGTTTTCAAATTGTGTTAAATTTGACTGTTTGCAAATTATACCAATTTAGGCTGTTTTGTAATGATGTCAATTTTGACAGTTTCCAAATTGTCTCAATTTTGACAGTTTTCAACTTTTAAAAATTTTGAGTTTCCGTTTTTAAAAAATTTTGAGTTTCCAAATTTTATCAACTTTGACAGTTTTCAAACTGTTGTTGAGTTTGACAGTTTGCAAATTGTATCAATTTAGGCAGTTTTCAAATTATGTCAATTTTGACAGTTTCCAAATTTTACTAATTTTGAGTTTCCAAATTTTATCAATTTTGACAGTTTTTAAATTATGTCAATTTTGACAGATATTTACCTGCCGCAGATGGCAACACTGCACACGATCATTTTCCCAAAGTTTCCACAAATCGCGCAGCAGTACTGAAATGACAAATTACAGTGTATGTCAAATGACGTTTATTGGTTTTTGCCCCACCTGAATTGCATCGTTTCCATAGAAAAACATCGTTTTGACAACTTTTTCTTGACAGCTCTGGCAGATTTTGCCGTGGAACAAGGGGTGATCACCAAAAATGGATCTTCTTCGACACGACAAACAAACTTTGTCAAATTCCTCTTTGACATTCACAGCTTTCGCTCCTTCTAAAAATAACTCGACAATAAATTATGACAATGACAAATAAAATTATTACAAATTTCAGTTTTATAATTGTGTCAATTTCGATTGTCATTAAAAAATTTTGATAACGATGTCAAAATTGTTTAATAAAAGCTGTTTTTTATTTCAATTTTTGACAGAAAATTTTATGACAAATTTCACTTTTATAATTGTGTCAATTTCGATTGTCATAAAAAAATTTAACAGCGATGTCAAAATTGTTTAATAAAATCTGTTTTTTATCATAATTTTTGACAGAAAATTTTATGACAAATTTCAATTTTACAATTGACAGTGTCAATTTCGATTGTCATTTGAAAATTTGGACAGTGATCTCAAAATTGTTGGGGTCAATAAAAACTGTTTTTGATCTCAATTTTTGACAGAAAATTGATTAAATTATTACATACGATGTCATATTCTGCTTTGACAATCACAGCTTTCGTGGTTTCAACAAATAATTTGACAAGAAATTATAACAATAACAAATCAAATTCTGACAAATTTCGAGAAACCTTGATAATTGTGTCAATTTTGAGTGTCATTTCAAAATATTGATAGCGATCTCAAGATTGTTTAATAAAAGCTGTCATTGATCTCAATTTTTGACAGAAAATGATGAAATTTTTGCATAAGGTGTCAAATTCTACTTTGACATTCACAGCTTTCGTTGTTTATAAAAATAACTTGACAAGAAATTATGACAATAACAAATAAAATTATGAGATATTTTGAAAAACGTTGATAATTGTGTCAATTTTCAATGTGTCATTTGAAAATATTGACGGCGATGTCAAATTTGTTTAATAAAAGCTGTTTTTGATCTCAATTTTTGACAGAAAATTGATGATATTTTTGTATTTGATGTCATATCCTGCTTTGACAAGCACAGCTTTCGTTGTTTAAAAAAATAATTTGACAAGAAATTATGACAATAAAAAATAAAATTGTGATAAATTTCAATAAACCGTTGAATCTTGTGTCAATTTTGAATGTGTCATTTGAAAATATTGACAGCGATGTCAAATTTGTTTAATAAAAGCTGGAAATTTTGGAAATGACAATAAATTTGACTATAAATTTTGACAAAGATGCCAATCTTGACACTCATGTATATTTTGACAACAAACAACTTTGAAATGACTTAAATTTTGACAATAAACTTTGACAATGATGTAAATATTGACACTGATGTATATTTTGACAAAAAAACAACTTTGAAATGATTTAAATTTTGACAATAAACTTTGACAAACATGTAAATATTGACAGTGATGACAAAGATGCCAATCTTGACACTGATGTATATTTTAACAAAAAACAACTGAAATGACTTAAATTTTGACAATAAACTTTGACAAACATGGAAATATTGACAATGATGACAAAGATGCCAATCTTGACACTGATGTATATTTTGACAAAAAAACAACTTTGAAATGACTTAAATTTTGACAATAAACTTTGACAAAGATGTAAATATTGACAGTCATAACAAAGATGCCATTCTTGACACTGATGTATATTTTGACAAAAAAACAACTTTGAAATGACTTAAATTTTGACAATAAACTTTGACAAAGATGTAAATATTGACAGTCATAACAAAGATGCCATTCTTGACACTGATGTATATTTTGACAAAAAAACAACTTTGAAATGACTTAAATTTTGACAATAAACTTTGACAAATATATAAATATTGACAGTTATGACAAAGATGCCAATTTTGACACTGATGTATATTTTGACAAAAAATACAACTTGAAAATGACTTCAATTTTGACAATAAATTTCGACAAAGATGTAAATATTGACTGTGATGTCATTTTGACAAGAAAAAACCTTAGAAATGGTATGAATTTTGACAACAAGCTTTGACAGAAATGTCAATCTAGACAGTGTTGTGCATTTTGATAGAAAAATCATGGAAATGACGTAAATTTTGACAAAAATGTCAATCTTGACACTGATGTACATTTTGAAAAAAAAAACCTGAAAGATTGACACTTTTGTCAAAGTTTTCAAAATCTGAGTCATGATTTTGAAAACTTTGACAAAAGTGTCAATCTTGACAGTTTTGGCAAAAAATCCTTAGAAATGCGTACATTTTGACAATAAATTGGCAAAAATGTCAATTTTGACAATGACGTACAAAAGATTGGTCTTGATTATAATGTCAATTTCGATATAAGAGTCAAATAGACCTTCTCATAGTTGAAATTTTTTTGTGCGCAATTTCCGCCATATTTTTCGGGCACTTTTTGACGTATAACCATTGAATATAACAAAATGTGCCCGAATCTTTCATATTCCCGCCTTTTAAACATAGCGATTAAAAGGTTTTTAGCGAATAAAAGGATAAAAAGGTTTATTTTTAGTTACCGTTCTTTGTGGTTTTTAAATTGCAGCGAATTTTGGAAAAGTTTTGGAGTTTTTCCGCGACAAAACTCGGCAAATCCGCGACGATTTTCTCAGTCCTGTGCAGTTTGAAACCGTGCAAAGCCCACAGAACCAAGGCCTGGTTGTCCCATGCAAGCGTCTCCGGTTGCCCAAAAATCTAAAAACCAAAATATTGCACTCGAGAAATTGGTGAGGGTGTCAAATACTTTGATCGCTTCCAAGACGCCTTTGCTCCACTTGTCCTTCCTCTCCAAAGCCTTCGCTAAACCCGCACCAATCTCCTCGAAGAGTTTCTCGAACTCCAACAAATTGGGGACTTTGACCTAACCTCAAACAACAATATAAAACATTTCGCGGTACTTACGAATTAATGCCACCACCGCTAAATTTTGAAATGCTGGCAATATCTGGCGAACTCTCGATCCAATATAGGTCAATGTGGCAATGACCGTTGGTTTAACCCCGATTAGATTAGGTTGCCCGCCAGATAAATCAAGACAAGATACGCGCGGCAGCGCGAACTCTCGATTCAATATAGACAATGTGGCAAGGACCGTTGGTTTAATCCCGGTTAGATTAGGTTGCCCGCCAGATAAATTAAGACAAGATACGCGCGGCAGCGCGAACTCTAGATCCAATGTAGGACAATGTGGCATGGACCGTTGGTTTAACCCCGATTAGATTAGGTTGCCCGCCGCGAAAGGAGCATATAAATCAAGACAACGCGGCAGCGCGAATTCTCGATCCAATATAGGACAATGTGGCAAGGACCGTTGGTTTAACCCCGGTTAGATTAGGTTGCCAGCCGTAAAGCGGACCGATAAATCAAGACCACATACGCGCGGCAGCGCTAACTCTCGATCCAATGTAGGACAATGTGGCTAGGACCGTTGGTTTAACTCAGGTTAGATTAGGTGGCCCGCCGCGAAGCGGACAGATAAATCAAGACAAGAACTCTCGGTCCAATATATATATATATATATATATATATATATATATATATATATATATATATATATATATATATATATATATATATATATATATATATATAGCGGTGGTGGCGTTAATACGTAAGTACCCATTTCGCATAAGAAAAACCTCACCTGAGACAATCTATGATCGCCAAACCAGAAGATCCAAACGAAACCTTCCTTGAAAACCCCATTCACCTCCTCACATCCCAAAATTATCCCTAAAATTTAAAGGGTTGCTCTATAGTCCAGACCAGGATTTTTTTTCCTCTAACCAATGTGGGTCCAGGGGGGTTAGCCGTGAGGGCTAGGTTAGACCAGGGGATGAAAAATGAAGTGTCTATTGAAGTCTCATCAAAGCGCAACGAAGTGTTTCCCAGACAAACGAAGTGTCGTCGAAGTGCAATGAAGCGTTTCTGAGTCGTTAATGATGTGTCGTCAAAGTGCAACGAAATGTCGTCGAAGTTCAATGAAGTCTCGTCAAAGCGCAACGAAGTGTTTCCAGACAAACGAAGTATAGTCGAAGAGCAACGAAGCGTTTCTGAGACAAACGAAGTGTCGTCGAAATATCGTCGAAGAGCAATAATGTGTTTTCGTTCAACAACCTCAACACTTCGACAACACCTCATAATAAAAATGTTATAGTACAAATTTGAGAGACAAATAAATTGTCGCCAAAGTGCAATGAAATGTCGTCTAAGTGCAACAAAGTGCTTCAGGGACAAGCGAAGTGTCGCACGTCCCAAATGTAAACATTTGGACAACGAAGCTTCACTGTTTAAATTTCAGAGGCAAACGAAGTGTCGTCAAGGTGCAAAGAAATGTCGTCGAAGTGCAACGAAGTGCTTCCGAGACAAGCGAAGTGTCGGACGCCCCAAACGTCAACAACGAAGCCTCACTGTTTAAATTTCAGAGACAAACGAAGTGTCATCAGAGTGCAACGAAATGTCGTCGAAGTGCTTCCGAGACAAACGAAGTTTTGAGCGGCACAAACGTCAGCACTTCCCCGACACTGCGACAAGACTTCAACGTGGCTTCACTGTTCGAATATCAGTGTTGCAAAAAACACTTCCCTGACACTTTAGCGACACTTCGTTGACATTTCCTTTTAACCAGGGTGCTTACCTGGCCAATATTTCGCGTCTGTTTTTCACTGTTCAAATTTCAGAGACAAACGAAGTGTCGACAAAGTGCAACGAAATGTCGTCGAAGTGCAACGAAGTGCTTCCGAGACAAACGAAGTGTCGGACGCCCCAAACGTCAACACTTCGACAACGAAGCCTCACTGTTCAAATTTCAGAGACATGCGAAGTGTCGTCAAAGTGCAACGAAATGTCGTCGAAGTGCTTGCGAGACAAACGAAGTTTCGGGCGGCGCAAACGTCAACACTTCCCCGACACTTCGACAAGTCTTCACTGTTCAAAATCAGTGTTCCAAAAAAACACTTCCCTGACACTTCGTTGACATTTCCTTTTCACCAGGGAGCTTACCTGGCCAATATTTCGAGTCTGTTTTCGCCCAGACCAACTGTCTGCTCTCAAATGCTTGCATATTTTCGCGGATTTAAATGTTGAATGGCTTGGATCTCGACGTCGACTGGTAATAAACTTGTGGAGGGTTTTAGAAACGAAGGAGTTGTGTAAACATTGCGCGCTTCCGCTCATAAATCTTGACTTTTTAATTGACTCGAAGACAGACATTACAGCCAACTCACATTACAGCCAGAACTACGACACATTTTTTAAATTACGTTCTAGAAATTTTTAGGCAATTATAAACCTCAAAGGGTTTTATGGGGTTTTAGAAAAGAAATCCACGTTGCAATCTGTGTTGTTGTGATCTCGCGATTTTGGTTTCAAAGAATTTGAGTTTCTCACGAGTCGGCAAAGAAAACTAAGTGGACACCCGATTCGTTTTTGTTTATTTAGGACCATTAGTCTGGTTTATCTAAATCATGCGGGCAGACGCTCGAACTTAGGGATCGTGCCGAGACGCCGAGAGGATTTTGTTTTATGAGTTCTGGAAATTTTCCATAAAGATTAGGGGAGGACTCACACCAAGACCGAGGTGATGAGGTAGAGGGGAAGTTAAAAAGGGGCAGTCAGAATTGAGCTAGCAAGAGAGTAATTTGAGTTTTGAAAACGAACCTCCGTATTTTCGTCGAAGTAAATTCCGGGTTTCGACCACAAGTTTCGTAGAATTAAGTGTATTGTTGTTAGTTAGTAATTATTGTAATAATTTAGCGATTAGTTGTACATATTGTAAGATATTAGTAGATAAGTAGTATTTAATTACGTATAAAGGACATATTTGCGTGTAATTAATTCATCCATTGTCCTGATCCTGGAGCAGCACCATACCAAATTACCAGTTCGCAACAGTGTGTACGTAGCTAATATTTCAAGGTGGTTCAAAAAATGTCCCACCATTATAATTGCCGAAATGGATCACACTTGCGCATCAACAAGGTGGGACACTTTTAATACCGCCGTTCCTTAAAGGGGTTTGTATTAGTTGTATCTAGACGATTTAATTATCTCTAAATTTGTTGTAAATATCGAAAGGAAACAAAGAATACGCGAAAGGAATTCCAACTCAGAGATTCATAAAACGCAAACAGAACCGTCCTACTTATCAGCACTATCTCTCGATAAGACGTGTGGAAAACAATTACACTTTATTTATCAAAACCTTACATCTTGACTGGATACCAAACAAATCACTTAAACCGAAATAATAATTCACCCACAAACTTGCAATGTTTAGTCTGTTGATTAAACTAAAGGATTCAGTCGCATTTAATCGGTGGATTTATTAGATTCCAGGCTGTAGACGCTGTGGAAGTCTTCGGCGCCGGACGCGTAAGTTTTAACGCTGAAGAAGGACTTGGTGCTGAGCGTGGTTGAGTTTGAATGGTTTCGCGAGAGCTCAGTCTTCGGCTGGTCGTCCACGACGTCCGTTGCGGCATCATCCCCTGCTTAAAACAACACGGGTGAGACGATTAATCCTTTGAGGCACGGAATTTAAATATCACAGCATTTATCAAGGTGGGACACTTTTAATACCACCGCAAGAGTTAAGGCTTTAGGGCTTTAAGCTCCACTTTTTTTAAGGGCTTTAAGCTCCACTTACTGTTCGGTTGTTGTACGGGAGGTTGCGCGGACTTGCAGCAGAAGAGGTTCTGTATCCCTTTCATCACTCAGATATGGTTGGATCGCCGGAGGTTTGTTGCACAGTGAGCGTAGGGCAACTGAGTTACGTCGACGGGGCTCGGAGATAAGATAAAGCTTTTTTATTTCGCGGTGACAATGGAATTGTTGTTTCGGTGGAACGGGCGAACTTTGATTTGTGAGATTACCGAGCTCACAAAGTAGCAAGGAAAGTGCTCCAGGTTTGATGGGATTTTCATAGATAAAATTTTTAAGAAATCTCAGAGCTCGAGTAGAGATCTCGGAAAGTCGTGAATTTCCCGCGGAAAATCTTTGTGTGTTAATAGGAAAATGACCTTCTGAAAACAACACTGCTAACAGTTAAACGTTTATCTTGTGTGGATGCAGGGGCGGGCGGTGATCTTCCTTTGGGTATGCGTTAATGCCCGCCATACACGCTACGGTCTACCGGAGAGGTTACATGTGCAGGTTTGCCTGCGTAGGTCAACCGTTCGCAAGAAACTGCACAGGTCTATTCCCACACACGCTCCGGTATACCTGCGCAGGTAGACCTCTCCGGTGGACCGTTGTGTGTATGGCGGGCATAAGTTAAGAAAAATTATATCAACAGAGATTTGTACGGTTAGTTAAGCGCATGCGCATCCGCCAAGTTTGAAACGCGGGAATATGAAAGTTTCGGGCACATATTTAGTTATACGTCAAAAAGTTCGGGCACTTTTTTACGTATAACATAGCGGAAATTGACACATGCGCACAAAAAAATTCAACTATGAAAAGGTCTATTGAAGCATGTAAGCACGATGGTCTTCGAAGACTTACCGGTCGGCCGATTAGCTGCACGTGCACTTGTTTACATTCTCAAGAAAGAAATAACTGATTTTAGAAACAAATATACCGGGTGCCTCACACCACCCGTACCAGCCTTTTATTTCGACAACGCTTGGTCGAATGTGTCTGGGGAAAAAAAATTTATTACCAAAGTGAACCCAAGGAATCCACTGATGAATTTATTTTTACTGGAATAATCCGGAAGTACCCGGATCCGGAAGTAACTTTAAAATTTCAAATGGCAACAAAGGCCGAATATGGTATTAATTGATAGGTCTTTTTTAAAGAAACAACTTTTATTAAAATGTTTTTTTAATATTATGTATATTTACAAAAAAAAAAAATAATAATAAAAAAATATTCTTTCAGCAATTGCTCAGGACCCGAACATCTCGACTAGAAGAATTGAAATCGATACTGGAATAAGTCGCTCCACTGCTTGGAGAGTTTTAAAAAGAAACAAATTCCATCCATATCAAATCTCTTTACACCAGAAACTTGAAGAGCGGGATTTTCAAGATAGGGAAAAGGCGATCAACGGTTTGACGAGAAACTCTTGCGTAATGAGCTGAACAACCATCTTGTTGCAAATACATAGTTAAACGTGTCGCATATCTAAACGTCATCTAGAAGGTCAATAAGATTATTTTCTAAAAAATCAGCGTATTTAGCTCCGTTTAACGAACCATCGAAAAAATGCGGACCAATTATTTGGTTTCCTAACATACCACACCAAACATTAAGGGTCCACACGTGTTGATTATTGTTGTGATCTCGCGATTTTTGTTTCAAAGAATTTGAGTTTCTCACGAGTCGGCAAAGAAAACTAAGTGGACACCCGATTAGTTTTTGTTTATTTAGGACCATTAGTCTGGCTTATCTAAATCATGCGGGCAGACGCTCGAACTTAGGGATCGTGCCGAGACGCCGAGCGGATTTTGTTTTATGAGTTCTGGAAATTTTCCATAAAGATTAGGCGAGGACTCACACCAAGACCGAGGTGATGAGGTAGAGGGGAAGTTAAAAAGGGGCAGTCAGAATTGAGCTAGCAAGAGAGTAATTTGAGTTTTGAAAACGAACCTCCGTATTTTCGTCGAAGTAAATTCCGGGTTTCGACCACAAGTATCGTAGAATTAAGTGTATTGTTGTTAGTTAGTAATTATTGTAATACGTTAGCGATTAGTTGTACATGTTGTAAGATATTAGTAGATAAGTAGTATTTAATTACATATAAAGGACATATTTGCGTGTAATTAATTCATCCATTGTCCTGATCCTGGATCAGCACCATACCAAATTACCAGTTCGCAACAGAGATACTATATTTTTGGTCCCACCGCTGCCACCAATGTGGCTTATGAATACAAAGTATAGATGAATACTGAAAAAATGGCTTTGCACTAGAGATGAGCTTGGGATCATATCGACCCATCCCATCGTCCCATGGGATGGAATTAGTGGTATGTCGCGTGGGATGGGATGGGACAACAATTTTGTATGGGACAGAGTGGGGCGAGTTTTGATAATCTAGTAAATCTAGTTCGTGCATACTTAATTGCTTAGCGTGCCAATACGCAAATCTTCCATAATATATCCAGCCCAGGAAATTTCTGTGATAACGATCTTGTTCCTGAAAATTCTTACGATCCCTTTGCAATGAAAAAGATTACGAGATTAAGATTAAGATTATAAAATTAAATTCGAGCGAATTATCGTTAAGAGAGTCGGAACCGAAAAGAAAGTTTGTTGTATGGGAAAATGGAATGAATGGGATGGGACAGTCGGACGAAAATGGGATGGGACAGTGACAGGGATCCGTCCCACGGGATGGGATTTGGAACGAGAAGCTTGTCCCATGCTCATCTCTACTTGGCACCATTTCATTACTGCTGGGCTATTTGCATATGAAACTTTGATGGCAAATATGAACTTATACATCTTATACAGAACTTTGGGCAATTTTTCAAAGACAGTCCTAAAATCAATCCTAGTTGGTTGTTCAGTACTAAATCTGGCAGACTATCATCAGATAGAATTCATCGCGTAAAAGGAATTAGAACTCTAAATGAAAAGGAGAAATAAAGAAAATAAAAAGGAGAATGATGATACAGAAGAAATTTGTACTTCTGAAGGCGAAGACATTTATACGAATAAAAGTGACAGTGCATTAGAAAACGCAATAGACTTTGCAATAGACTTCTATAATCAGAATTGACTCTCAGTACAACAATATAAAATTCGAGATAAAATTAGAACAAGAAAAATATTATAGATATTATTATTTAAAAAAATAAATCTAAAGTATAGCCAAAATATATATATAAAAAAATATGTATAGCCTTCATATTGCCAAAAGAAGAAGATATTGCAATTACAGAAAATGGATTCATTTTTTATGACCCTGTGGAGCTTCTGGGTTCAGAACCTTTCAGTTGAGACAATTTGTAATTTGTCTGTTTCTATACGAAACGCTAGTTTTCTATACCGTGCGTACGTAGCTTAACGTTCAGGGCATTACAAGAAGTTATTTCACATTCCCTTCCTTTATGTGACATTACTTTGCAGTACCTAAGAATTTGAAAAATTATCTGACATTATTACGCTTACACTTGTGATGTCTCCGAGTACTTCGCAAAGAATTAGTATAATTAGGTGACATTATTACGCATTACTCTAGTAATTTCTTCGAGTACCTGGAATTACCAAAAAAATCAGGATAATTGCAAATACATTGCAACATTTCAGGGAGTGGACGACCCCTTGATGCAATGTTATATCTCACTGTAACAGAAACAATTTTCTTTGGGTCAATATCCATTTCTTTAAATTCAATATCAAATCAAAAACATCAAGACCGGTATACTTCTCTTTCAACATTATTATAGTCCATTTTTTAAGAATGCAGTACATAGAAGATAGGGCTTATTTCACCTTGTTCTTTGATTGGCTTAAATCGAGGAGAAGGTCACACCGACGATATTTACTTCTCCATCTCAACCTCTTTTCTCTCTTTCCTTTCACATACATTTGCAGCCGTTAGTTGTCAATGGCTGCCGTGTCAATTGACAATTGTCATCTGATCTGTTTCTATCATTTAGTTTTTTTGCATTTTTTCTCCATTTATTTGTTTGTATTTTATTACTATTGTTGCCATTTGGAGCATTTAATTAATAATAATAAGATATTCAATGAAATCGTTAATAAATTACCAATTTTATATTCAAGTAACTACATTTGAATTTAGCGCCAAATTTTGTAACTAAATTGAACATTTGTCATAGTGTAAATCAGGTTTCTAGTTACTGCATTCTTAAAAAAAAATGGACTATAGTCCATCGTTCTTACGTCCCAGGTAGATACCATTCTGAGCACCCAAATTGTTCAGTTTCTCGTGCCATTCTCTCATAACCTATTCAAGGTATTAAACCCTAAATATTTAAAAAAAAAACGACTTTTCAAAATTTACTATCTGATTCCGCATATCTGGTGCAGCATCAACACCATTCAGACGGTGCAGTAATATATATTTTTTTGATGTTTCAGTTAAATATTACGGTATTTCTTTGGATGTTGAAACTTTGTATACGATCTGAATTATACGATTTAGGATGGATTTAGTTGGAAAATCGCACAGTTTGGGTTAAATTCTATCCTAAAACTTTCCTTTCAGTGTTATGGTCGACCTCTACTTACCCAGCTATAAATGTTCCTTAACTGATATTCTGGTTGGAATTTTCAGTCATCTTACTTAACCCCTTAACATATAATGACCTCTGTAACAAGTCATGTATATGTGATAAGATCGCATGTATATGTTTTCACATGTATATTTTTGTTTTATTTTAAGTATTTATGTAATGTAGTAATAGTTATTTATTGCCAATTTAATGTACTTATATGCCCTGGTGCTCGCTGGGTTATTAAACTATATTATTATATGGACACGTCAACGCGCATTTTATTCGTATGTCAAGGTGTTAAAATTTTTTAATCAAATTTGGTGGTCGATTGTAAACTTTCTGAAAAAAGTGTGAATATATTAAATTAAACACCACATTTTTATTTTTTTAAAGAAATAAAGTTTGTCGCGCGGAATCCCTGGGTCCCACAGAATACACTTTGGGAACCACTGATCTAGAATATTAGTTACAAACGGTTTTTACCAGTTTCACCAACTTACAGAACAGATTTAGTATTGTCAAATCTTGGTGTTTTTATTTCTCATAGGTTGGTGATATTGCTCATTGCCAAACCGCAATTTCCAAAATTTTTAAACTCAAAATTTTTGAATTGTGAACGTAATATTTAAAACAATTGTTTGGGTTTATAGCTCTACGTTTGCCAAATTCGTTGTGATGTTCTAAGATTGGCACACAGAAACATTTTTGTTTTGACAGTTGACAGCATTGGGACACGACACAACATGACAGTTCGATTTCCATCGCTTGAAATTACCTTTTACTGCGAGTTTTCAAGGCAAGAAACGTTAAAATAAAGTTGAAAGACCGCACAGTTTGGGTCAAATTCCCTCCTAAAACTTTCCTTTCAGTGTTTAATCGCAACAAATAAAAAGACTCAGGTGAGGTTATAACACTTACCTCAAGTCTAACTCAACAGGTTGAACTACAAATTTTTGTAGGATGTCCGACTTCGGCGATTGGTTCCGCATGGTGCCGTTCTTCACTCGCTATTGGATGGCCCTCTCCGTGGGCTTCACCCTGATAGGCCGGTTTGGTATCGTCAGCCCTTACTCTCTCGTGCTGTACCTTGAGCCGCTGAAGCGCTTTCAAATCTGGCGACTCGTCACCTGCGTCTTCTACTACCCCCTCAGCCCTGGCACAGGGTTCCATTACCTCATAAACCTTTACTTAATCTACAACTACTCGCAGCGACTCGAAACAGGGTTGTATGCCGGAAAACCCGCAGATTATTTCTTCATGCTGTTGTTCAACTGGATTTTCTGCATTGCCATCAGCCTCTTCATGGACATACCAGTAAGTTTTAGACGTAAATTTTTAAGAAACAGATCAAGAAAATGGCATTTTTGTAGCTTTTAATGGATTCGATGGTGATCTCAGTGTTGTACATCTGGTGCCAACTGAACAAAGACACGATCGTTAATTTCTGGTTCGGCACGAAGTTCAAAGCCATGTATCTACCTTGGGTTCTCTTCGGTTTCCACCTCGTGGTCAACGGTAGTGGAATGGTTGAGTTCATCGGGATCGTCGTTGGACATCTTTATTTCTTTTTGATGTTCAAGTTTCCACAAGAGTTGGGGGGACCAGTCCTCTTGCAGACGCCCTCACTGCTCAAGCAGTTGTTCCCAGACTCTTCTGGAGGAGTGCACGGGTTTGGAGTCCCTCCGCAAAGAACAGCAGCACCTGCTGCTCCTCCTAGGCCTGGGATGTTCCGCGGGGGACACAACTGGGGACGGGGCCAAGTGTTAGGTAATTAAAAGAAGATTTGTCGTTTAAGTTTTTGATAAAGAAAAAAGATTAATTCGGAAAAGGCTATTTTTCTGTTTCTTCCACCATTTCTTTCCGTTCTTTCCGAAACTTTGAATTCCCATGTTACCAAGTTAAGAAGGAATCGGGATTTGGAAAAGAATCCGGATGTCTAGAAAAGAAAGATCGTATGAAAAATCAGAATTGTAATTAAATCTAAACATTGGGATTACGATGAAGATCTCGGTTTTAACTCCTCGAAGCATGACCGCAAGAAAATGTAATTCTTCTTCGACGTATTGTAGAACTCGTGCCCTTTGCTCCAATCATAACTGACGGCGTAAGCGAAGATATGTCCAGTGCTGTTGAAAGCACAGCATGTTATCGCTTGTTCCATAGCTTCGGACGGCTTCAACTTGGTCCTCGCGTCTTTGTCCCAAAAGCTGAAGGTCCCATCCGAACCAACCGTGGCGAGAGTCCCATGTTCCGGATGAAACGCAATATCGTTGACTGCGTAAATATCTTGATACCCATTAGAAGCCCCCGGCGAACGGTGACACTTAAACGTGAAGTTGTCTTTGGGACTAGTTGGTGTCACGTGTTGTATAGCAACTCTTCCCTCCACAGATCCCAACGCGTAACCTATTGGACTAGTCTTCTTCTTATCCCTGAAACAAAACGTTTAAATCAAATGTTAAAACAACGTGTTGTTCCAACCTGAAGATTGCGACGCATCTGTGTTGGTACTTCAACGGACTCTCCAGCCGCTTGAACTCCTCCGGCTTCCCGTCCAGTTTGTAAACTATGATTTGTCTCTGAGCCGTACCCACCACCGCCATCGGGTAATCAACATCCGCACAGTAACACCGATCCGGCAAAGTTATGCTCATCATCGGGGTGGGAGAGCGAGTGTCCCAAAACTTGAGGGTTTTGTCCCAGGAGCCCGTCATCAGACACGAGTAGTTGGGGGCTTTCACCCAGTGGCAGGTCTTGATCGGGGCGTCGTGTGCGGCGACTTGCACCACTTGATTGCTGGCCAAATCCCATGCTTTCGCTTGCTTATCGCAACCGGCCATAAACACCTTGAAAGAACGGGTTTTGGTAAAGTGAAGGAATTTTGCAAGCGTTTACATTGTGAGAGAAAAACTTGCGTTGTCTCGTGAAAGCACTTTCTAAATACTCTGTGAGTAGGAAGTGCGTTTACGTACACAGCGAAGCAGCTAAAAGGTGCAGACACGCGAAAGAGCTTTTACAAGCAGTCCAACTATGCAAGCTTTACTTTCAGAATGTAAAACGCTCTGACTGTAACTTTTTACTTTAGTTCCATCATCGTTCCAACAGACGTCTAAGACGTAGTCTCCGCAGTTTTGCATGGCTTTTGGAACGGTTCTCCCAGTTTGTTCGACTTCCCAACATCTAACGTTCTTGTCCCAGCTGCCGGCTATCAAGAAGTTCTGTTGGAGGGTCGGGGGTGAGAAGGCCAGGCAGCTTATGGAGTCGTCGGGGGGCGAGGCGACTTCGAAGTCTTTCATGGGGTTGGGGTTGGAGGCGGCGGCGGTTTGGCCGAAGGAGGTTTGGTTGAACATCTCGAGGTTCAGAGTCTCATCCGGGGTGCGAAAAGCTAACTTTGTTTTGGGTTTTCAGACGGTTTGTTGACGGTTGCGGCAGGTGTGCCAACTTGCAGACTGCTACAATCCCCAGAGATAATTTAATGACATTATCTCTGCATTCCCCATGGGATTTCAGGCCAGCCAACTTCTGTTCGCAAAAAAAACTAAATTGACAAATTTTGCATTTTGTAAAATTACCTGCTTAGTTTTGCCTCGAAAACGTTGCAAAAGCTTTTTGCAATTGATTTTCAAGCAAATTTGAAAATGTTCTTTCAATTTTTTGCCCGGTTGTCACGTTTCTCAAAATATCTCGAAAACAAACGAACGTACGAAACAACTGAAAACAGTTTTGGAAACAGCAGGAAATTCTCTATAAAACAAACTTGAGCTTGTTTCGTTGTCTTTTGTTTATAAGACGTAGTGCGTATTCAAAATAAACTTGTCGCGTTTTCAATTTGCGTTTGAAAATGTTATATCCGCAATAACTCGAAAACTACGCGATCAATCTCAAAACCGGTTACAGATTTGAAAACCCCGGGAAATTCCCCACCAAACACCCCGTTTCTTTCAACCGGATGTTGTTGTTAACAAACCGGAAATTGCGTTTGAAAATTGCCTGACAAGTGTAACCTCGATAACTCGAAAACAAATAAAGCTACGAAACAACTGAAAACAGTTTGGGAAACAGCAAGAAATTCTCTATAACACAAACTTTAGTTTGTTTCGTTGCCTTTTGTTTTTAAGACGTAGTGCGTATTCAAAATAAAGTTGTCGCGTTTGCAATTTGCGTTTGAAAATGTTATATCTGCAATAACTCGAAAACTACGCGATCAATCTCAAAATCCGTTACAGATCTGAAAAGTGCACGAAATTCCCCACGGAAAACCCTGTTTTTCTCAACCGGATATTGTTGTTAACAAACCGGAAATTGCGTTTGAAAATTCTAAACCTGATAACTCGAAAACAAATGAACGTAGGAAGCAGCTGAAAACAGTTTTGGAATCAGCACGAGTTCCTAGATCAAGTTTATTTAGTTTAGTTTTGTTTATTTGGCTTTTAGATGCTGTGCGGGTAATTACAAACCAACTTGTGTTTAACGTCGCCGATTTATCGCAAATAACTCGAAAACTTCGCATCCGATTCCCAAAATTCCTTCGAAATTAGAAAGTTCAAACAATGCGCCAGCTAGTGACATTTTAAAACGTTGCAAAAGTTTGTTGCAATTGGTTTTAAAGCGAGTTTGAAAATGTTCTTTCAATTTTAGCCCGGTTGTCACGTTTCTCAAAATATCTCGGTAACCGCGTAACCAGGCGTTACAACTCGAACAATTTTAAAAACTAGAGGAAACCTCCTTTAAGCAAACCAAATTTATTCCGCCGGAAGTCGCGTGCTCGCGACCGGAAACGGCTCTCGAAAACGATACTTCCCGTCTGACGCTACCTACAATAACCCTAAAACAATATTCCTGCCGAACCCCAGCAGGAATTAAATTATCTCCACCACTCCTGCTGTTTCAAACACCAACGTCCCTCGTTGTAAAACTATTGCGACAGCGCTTTAATTGGACCGTCAGCAGGACAAACAGATAACACTTCCTGCGACACCTCGCAGATTTTCCTGCTGAACTCGCTATTCAATATCAACGAGGATTTGAGAAACTAAGTCGCCCAACGAGTTTCACTACTTCAGACAGCCAAGAAGTTGAGATATAAGCGACAGAGTAGACAGTTTGCTAGTCAGTTGAAGCTAGATTAGACTAGGTGGGGCGCTCTAGTCTTCATATTAGTAAAACTTAGTTAGTCTAGATTACGTATGCCAAGTTTCATCAACGTAGTTAGTCTACAAGCTGATGGAAACTTACGTTACTGATGGAAATGTAGATTAAGTAGACAACTGGTTTGCTAGTCCGTCGAAGCTAGACTAGACTAGGAAGGTCGCTCTAGTCTTCGTATTAGTAAAACCTGGTTAATCTAGATTACGTATGCCAAGTTTCATCTATCTACTTGGTCTAGAAGCTAGAAATGAGAAATTAAGTAGACAACAAGGTGGCTAGTCATTCGAAGCTAGACTAGACTAGGTGTGGCGCTCTAGTCTTCATATTAGTAAACCTTGGTAGGTCTAGATTACGTATGCCAAGTTTCAACTACGTAGTTGGTCTACAAGCTGAGTTAATGTTTGAAATGTAGATTAAGTAGACAACTAGTTTGCTAGTCCGTCGAAGCTAGACTAGACTAGGTAGGGCGCTCTAGTCTTCATATTAGTAAAACTTGGTTAGTCTAGATTACGTGTGCTAAGTTTCATCTAGGTAGTTGTTCTACAAGCTGAGTTATTGATGTATATGGAATGTAGATAAAGTGGCATAAGTAAGTAACTTAGTAACTTCCAGTTTTTTGCTTATAACTCAGTAAGAAGACTAGTTATGTTTATCGTATTTGAAAGGTAGTTAATAGAGTTAGTTATCATTGAAAACATTCATTGGTACATTCCCCATGGGATTTCGGGCCAGCCAACTTCTATTCGCTAAAAAAACTAAATTGACAAATTTTGCATTTTGTAAGTTTGCGAATTGTTTAGCTGGAATTTTGTTTTGTTTTAAAGGACGTAGTTGTAAATAAGGAGGAAATATGTTTTGGTAAATCTGGGATAAGAGGCGTGCAATATATAGGCAACCCAATATACGCATTATTCGCAACACAAAGGCGTAGTGACAATAAATTTGAAGGGGGTATATAGAAATTGTTTATACTTATTGTCTTAATTTTATTAGCCCGTATCTGAGAAACTAGGCGAAATCTCAGGATTTTTTTCGGATAAAACTTGTAAAGTAAAATTAATTAGTAATTATAAAGTAATTGTAAAATTCAATTGTCTTTAAGAAAAGTCTAATTCAGTCTTAATACATGTAGTTTTACTAGGTGAAATTGGTGCAAAACTCTAGAAAGGTCTGAATAGTCAGCTTTTGAAGCTCGTCGAAGACACCATCGCTTTAGGAAGCGAGCTGGTCAATAAGCGATATGTTCCACCGAGCAGAGATAAGATCAAGACCAGAAAATCTCACTTGAAGGAGTTGACGCGCTTCTGGATGAGAAGGTGAGGCGACTCGCAAAGCAGCTCACAGCTTACGAGAAGTAGTGCCCAAATGGTGCGAGAGCCCTCAACGATTGGTTGGAGAGCAACGTCTCCAATCGCAGTCGAAATCCAAATCCTCCAGCGAAAAACCCATCCAGAAGGAATACAGAGACTTTTCCGATACCATCGATAAGATCAACAATGTTGGCAACCATTATGACAGCTTGCTGAAGATATAGCCCAACCAAACGAACAAGTCCATGTAAGTTATTAAAATTGTCTTAATAAATCTTATACTTGTTGTTTCATTGAGGAAAGCAGTGCAAGACGCCCGATCGCCTTCGACAAAGAAAGCCCTTAGTACGTTATCACCGACCATCTCTTCAGCGATGCCTTCCATCTGGAAGTTCTATCTCCAAAACACCAACAAACTGCAGAGATTAATAATCGGTATAATCTCTTAATGATGAAGATCAGCGTTCGCCAGACGGAGATCAATCGATTGGAGATTTGGGCTTTCAGATCCGAGAAGAGGTGAGGAAGCAAAGCGAGAACTAGAAGAATCTAAACGTGTTCCTGGACCAAAGAAGAGCTTCCTAAAAACAAGGAAGACGGCGAGAGATTGATTAGGGATTGATTAGTTAGAGTCGTGGAAGAGATGTATGAGAGCAGAGTTTGTTGGAGACGACGTGAAGCGGAGTTAAGGGGTTGGTGAGAAGGAAGGCAGGAATTGAGGCTTTAGATGAAGATTGGGAAGGCGTTTGTTGGAAGCGGATTAACGAAGTTAGGAAGTTTGTCGCGAAAAGATCAAATTCGTGGATGATCTGAAGGAGTTTCACGACGTGTTTGAGAGCTAGGCAGCAAAGAGCATATATTAACGGTGCTTGCTCCAATCTCAAGCGATCCCCGAATGGTGTAAAGCCAAGCCCAACAAATGGTAGTCTTGGAGGAGTTTAGAACGCAACAACCGTAGTTGCAGCAGAACGTTACAAGATCCTTGATTGAACAAAAATTGGAGAAGAGCAAGATCCCGGAGAAGTTAGATTTTGTCGAAGTGAAATGGGCCGAGTTGTTGGGGAAGCTTGAGGAGAGAGGCGAGGCTTTAGGAGCGGCTGCTGATACCAGCAGAGAGTTTCGCGCCAAGCTGACGAGGCTACGTAAAGCCTTGGAAGGAATCTCATAGTGAAAGCTTGAGAGAGGCGAGGCTTTAGGAGCGAGTGCTGATACCAACAGAGAGTTTGACGCCAAGCTGACGAGGCTACGTAAAGCCTTGAAAGAAATCTCCGAGTGGAAGCTTGAGGAGAGAGGCGTGGCTTTAGGAGCGGCTGCTGATACCAGCAGAGAGTTTGACGCCAAGCTGACGAGGCTACGTAAAACCTTTCTCCGAGTGGAAGCTTGAGGAGAGAGGCGTGGCTTTAGGAGCGGCTGCTGATACCAGCAGAGAGTTTGACGCCAAGCTGACGAGGCTTCGCGAAGGCTCCGAAAGTTTAGACGAGGTCGAGTTGAAGTTTCGTCCGCGGTTCATATCCACGGGAGGAAACCTTCCAGGTTTCTGTAATACTTCCTGCAGTGCTACAAGCAGGTTTGTAGTCTTGTTTGGCGATCACCTGAACACGCGAACACCTGAGGATTAGTTGAGGAAGATCGAGAATGTCGAACGGAGTTTGGAGGGGCAAAGGCCGCTGCTAGCGGATTTAGAAGTCGCTAGACCCAGCCAGTAGAGCCGATATTCAATCCAAGTTGGGCGCGATTTTAAGCTCGACCACAAAAAGGCTGAGAATAAGTTGTTGAAGGATGGAAGGCAGTTTGAAACGTCTTTAGCCTCTTTAGTTAAGACTTTGGGCTGGTTATCAGATGAATTCAACGCGATGTCGGATAAGTTACTAATCTCTGCTGATAGAGGTGTATTAGAAGCACAACTTTAACAACACGAACCGACTTACCGAGAAGTCCTAGCTGGAGAACAAGAGGTCATCATGTTGTTGAGTAAAGGAAGATCCTTCCAAAGCCCGAGCAGAAGCGACAGCAGGAACTTCCAGCGCGACCTTGACAAGATCCAAAACAGGTTGGAGGAGTTACGAAGGGAAGTCGTCGTTCGCCAAACAAGACAACAAACCTGCTTGGAGCACTGCAGGAAGTATTACAGAAACCTGGAAGGTTTCCTCCCGTGGATAAGAACCGCGGATGATACTTTAGATAATTTAAGGGCGAGGAATTACGTCGAGAAGCACTTATCGAACTTCAGGAACGAGCTGTGGAAGAGATCCGGGGAGATTGAAAACACGCGAGTCTTGGGCGAGACCTTCGTCACCAGCTGTGATATCGATAAGGAAGTCGTGCAACGCGAACCACTCGGGCTTCAAGAACGCCGGGAGCGGTTAAACAACGAGCTTTTGTTACGAACGGAGCTTCTGGAAGAAGAAGCTTAACGATTTCGGAGAAGATTTGCGAGACTTGCAACGTGGAGTTGAAAGATAAGTTTTTGGGCGCTGGATGGAGCAAAGGATCCTAAGTTGTTGGGGGGGTTAAAGCTTTGAGGGATGAAGTCGAAGCGCCGAGGAAGCTGTTAAAGGGCTGCGAGGGTAAGGCGCAGACGTTGGTTGATGAGGGAAGGATTGACAATGTAAGTTGCGGTTTTCTGTTGCTGGAAGTTGAAGGATTGGGAGAAAGGATTGGAGATTTGGGCGGAAAGTTGCTGAAGGCGGCGAAGGAGTTGAAAAGCAAAAGCTGCAAGAGCCGTTCGGGAAATCAAAGAGAAGGGAAGCTTTGATTTAAACGGTTTGGATAATGATTTGGACGCGATGAAAGCGGTGGGCTTTTAGACGTAAAGGAGGGCTTCGTTGGAAGGGTTGCGAGGATCTGTCCACGTTACGTGGTCTCTTAAACCTAGCATTGCTCTGTCCATTTTTGTTGTGCCACTCTATGCTTCCTCGCTGATGATATCGTTAGGGTTAAGCTCCATACGTGAGTATGTCGAACACTTTTCGATTTCGGATCCGGGTCTTCTGCCCAGAAACCTAACCTAAATATTACCTATGCCGTTATATCACCCATCCTTTCCAATTGCAACTCCGCTGGTGAAAATGAAGTGTCGTTGAAGGTTTTCCGAGACAAACGAAATGTCGTTGAACTGTTGCCAAGACAAACTAAGAGTCGTGGAAGTGTTTTCGAGACAAACGAGATATTGTCGATTTCACGCTGTCATAACTTCTGAACGACTTGTCACAGAGACTTCTAGTCTTCACCAATCAATTCAGAGTCCCAAAATTAGTCGGAACAGGTATATAATATTCCCTAAGAAGCTTTCAGTTAAGAAATACCATCGCCACTGGGAGTCTAGACCGCGGAAACGACTAAATGCGAGAAAATCGATTTTGTCAAAATTGTTATTTTTTGAGTTACAGCAAAATTTAAAAACGTTTCTGAAAGCTTTTTTGCTGCTGATTACAGATATGCAAATTATATTTCGCTAGCTCTCTCCGTTCACTATCGCCTGCAAGAATTGAAGAAATTTTTAAGAAATTTCAGCGCTTGAGTAGAGATCTCGGAAAGTTGTGAATTTCCCAAGGATAATGTTAGTGTGTCAATAGTAAAATGACCTTCTAAAAACGATGCGGCAATCTGTTTTTGATTATTTGCAACCGTTTCCGAGATATCTACTTATCAAATCGAGAACCGGGTAAATTTCAGTTTGAAATTTCTTGACGAATTATTGAATCTTTGCGCACAATTTACACATCGAGTTGTTTGTCTTGTCGTGTAGTTTCTGTGTGCCAAAAATGATTTCGGTGCTTCTAACCGTTCTCTAGAAAATCGAAAAAAACCGGAAAAGCACAAATTTTTCGAACGAATTGATGGAAAATTTTTGTTGAAAATTTTTTTGGAAATTTTTTTCCTGATGTTTTTTTGGTTACCTGAAGGTAATCGAAGTGCTGAGAACGCTTTTACAGTTTATTTCGCTCTAAAGTTACAAATAAACAAGTTTTATATATATTTTCGCTGTACACCATCTCCCATTTCCGACTGATTTCACGCTGTCATAACTTATGAACAGCTCACCACAGATATTTCTAGTCTTCACCAATCGATTCAGCGTCCCAAAATTAGTCGGAGATCATATATAGTATTCCTTAGGAAGCTTTCAGTTAAGAAATACCATCGACACTGGGAGTCTAGACCGCGGAAACGACGAAATGCCAGAAAATCGATTTAGTCAAAATCGTTATTTTTTTAGTTACAGCAAAATTTAAAAACGTTTCTGAAAGCATTTTTGCTGCTGATTACAGATATGCAAATTATATTTCGGTAGCTCTTTCCGTTCACTATCGCCTGCAAGAATTGAAGAAATTTTTAGGTAATTTCGGCGCTCGAGTAGAGATCTCTGAAAGTTGTGAATTTCCCAAGAATAGTCTTAGTGTGTCAATAGTAAAATGACCTTCTAAAAACGATGCCGCAATCCGTTTTTAATTATCTGCAACCGTTTCCGAGATATCTACTTATCAAATCGAGAATCGGGTAAATTTCAGTTTGAAATTTCTTGACGAATTATTAAATATTTGCGCACAATTTACACATCGAGTTGTTTGTCTTGTCGTGTAGTTTCGGTGTGCCAAAAATGATTTCGCTGCTTTTTACCGTTCTCGAGAAAATCGAAATAAACCGAAAAAGCACAAATTTTTCGAACGATTGATCGAAAATTTTTGTTGAAAATATTTTTGGAATTTTTTTTCCTGATGTTTTTTTGGTTACCTGAAGGTGATCGAAGTGCTGAAAACGATTTTCCAGTTTATTTCGCTCTAAAGTTACAAATAAACAAGTTTTATATATTTTGTCGCTGTACACCATATCACGCTATAAATGCTGCCACCATTTGTTCCTTGTGTTCTGGGAGATTGGGCACCTGCTCGCGGCCTTGAGCTGTGGACGATCTTCCAGCAAGGGGTATGAGTTGGTTTTGAGCTACCGACTCACCAGTTTGAGTTTCCTAGTTGGTATTTCTGGGTTGTAATGGGCACGGAGTCAAGATAGAAGTCGTTTGTTTAACTTTCCGCGGCTTTATTAGGTCATACACAATTTATATATACTTTACGGGTTTTCACTTTACTTACTAGTCTCTTCATGACTGACCCTTCTTGACTGACTCTTCTTGACTGACCCTTCTTGACTTCCTCTTCTTGACTGACTTGGTGTGGAGGGCTTTCTGGTATTTATACTAGGAAGTCGGGAAAGGGATTGTCGTTATCTTGTTATTGTGTTTCGAATGTTATTTGGATGTGATTACAGTTAATGGTCTTTTTCAAACAAGGCCGGGAAGGGACTTTGGAAGTCGTTAAAGTATCTAAACAATAATAATTGTTTAGTTGCACACTGCTGATATTATAATGGGTTTTAGATAATATGATATCTACACAGTAAATATCATAACACGTATGAATTGATGGAGAGGTGCAACGAAGTATCATCGAAGTGTAACGAGGTGTTTCCGAAACAAAAAAGGTGCTAACGAAGTGTGCCCTAGACAAACGAAATGTCGGTCAACACAAATGGGGGGGGGGGGGGGCAAATGCTGTGCCCTCCCATTTTGGGGATCATCCCCCATTTTGCTGAAATTAAAGCAAGGAAACGACAAAATGAGAGAAAATCGAATGAACGTAATAAGACGAAAATTAGCTTGAATATAATATATTCAACCTGTTCCTTAATCAACAAAAAATTAATTCCTACTAGGAGTTTGACAAATGTCATATTGAAACTACTTTCCTGGCGAATACCACGCAGGATATTGAATTACACAATAGACATTTGTTTGTTATTACTAGTACTACTAGTTAAATCACCAGTTAAATCACCATAAATTAGGTGACTTAGCCATCAGAGAGGTGAGGTAAACCTCGAAACGCGTCTGCAGGTGGCTAAGTCACCTAATTTAAGTCACGGCGTTTTTATTGGTGAGGTGAGAGTTTGCTGACGAGCGCTAGAGAGTTAGCAATCACACAGAACTAATAAAAAGCTTTCATTTCGAGTAAGTAAGTAAATGCATTTTTTTCTACTGATATTATGTGACTGATATCCATAATTCAACTTTAATAAATTCAATTCGATGCGAACTGTCAATACAAATTTAACTGTTGGTTTGGTCGTTTCTATGATAACATATTGCATTCTCATAGAAGGTGATACTTTTCAAGTCAAATCTCCTGATTTTATTTCGGTTTCTTAAATCGTTTCTGGCTCGTTTTAGGTTTGTACATAAAATATTCCATTAACACGTTGGACCCGGCGCATCATTGGTCATCCCTAAATGTGCCTACTTGGTCAAAGGGACACGAGGCGCGAGTACGAGGAAGGGAGAGTATCACGTCCACACTCTCGTGTTTACTCGTCCTTTCCTATATATTATACACACAAATACTTGCAGCAGCAGCTACCACCCGTTCGGTGTCAGTCATGGCACTGAGGTCCTCGCGAAGTAAGGTGAGAGTGTAGATGCCTCCTTCCTCTAGTTCCTCGCTTCGAACAACTTCTCCGAAGGATCCTCGCCGAAGTTACTTCGCGAGAGTGTGGAGCGGGCATTAGAGCGAAGCGGGCAAAAAACCTACCTTGTAACCAAGCCGGGCTTGGCCAGCGCCGTCGTTTGGATTTTGAGGCCCCGGGCATATAAATTGAGGTGGGGCTTAAACAAATATTTTTTTAAATTTTTAATACATACAAGAAAGGAACATATGTATAGAAGAAATAATATGACGAAGAAATATTAATATAAATGAAAAACAAAAACTTTAATTTCAGCAAAATGGGAGGGGTCCCCAAAATGGGGGGGGGGGGGCAGCCCCTGTGGGGCCCCCCTAGATCGTAGGCCCCGGGCATTCGGCCGATTCACCGACGCTAGCTACGCTACTGGCTTTGGCAAGCGAAACTCACCCCCCCCAAAAATCAGATCCTGGGTGCGCCAGTTTTCAGGGTATTATCAGGTCAAGACTACAAATGTACACGTTAAAAATATTTGATAAGCATTTTTGTACATCAAATTAACCATGAAGCTTAAAGACGCCGAAGAAGAATCTTGATAAACAAGTGCGTTTTGTAAAAGCTGTGCCAACTTAAATATAAATAATATATATATCCAGTATAAATCCAGTGCCGTACATAGAATTTTGAATTACAATTTGATTTATGACCCACCGGTGGGTCACGCCGCCCGATGAAGCAAGTCTACATGACCCACCAGGGGGTCACGCCGGTGTCAACTTGCTAAAATTGAAGTAACTAATAAGAAAGTCCATGTAAATTTAGTTTTAATCGATAAAATCATAAATTTAAAATGCTCATTTTCATCTCTAGATGTGCAAAATATTTTCATGTCTAGAATGAAAAAATGTCACTGTTCGCGCCAATTTTAATAAATCTGTATTTTTAATTCGACATTTGAATCGATTTCGGCACCGATTAACAGAAGGGCAAAGGTGTGTCGACCTGGGCCGAAATCGCGCGATTTACCTATTAATTTTTGTCGCGAATTTATATATTTGCGACAGCATGTGTCGAGTGAGAGAAGCATAAAGACGAGAATCGGAGCGCGAACCAAGCTCGACCGACACGTGCACGCATTCTTAAATTTAGCGTTTCAAGTCAAGTTAACCAGGGGTGTAATCACAAGCCCAAACGGCTGAAGCGGCATCCAACGTCTGGAAGACAACAATTTTAAGGGAATGCCTCCACTTATTATCCCCATTTCTTCCCTTAAAATAGGCGTCGGAAGGACGATCACACGCGAGCAGCCCTAACAGGTAAGTGATTAGACCAGCCCTGTTTTAAAACTAGAAAATTTGATTTTCGTGAGACACGTTCCAAACAGACAATATAGTCCTCATTTTGAAAATTACAACAAATTTAAGCGCTCTCCGTCCATAACCGCGCTTAGTTCCCGTGGCCAAAAAGGCAATATAGTCCTCATATTGAAAATTTCGACAAATTTATCGCCCCGTGCATAAGCGATCTGGGATCAACCGTCACGGATCAGAACGACGAAGGGGTGGAAGTACAACATAGAATCATGCAAGCCAACAGGGCATACTTCACTCTTAAATCCATCCTTAACTCGAAGCTAGCTAGCAGACAAACGAAGTGTAATATATATAAAGCAATCATACGACCCATCCTCACATATGGAAGCGAAGCATGGACGCTGACCCAGAAATCGGAAAAGATGCTGGAGATTTTTGAGCGAAAGATCCTGAGGAAAATTTATGGGGCAATTAACAGCGAAGAGGGCTGGAGAATTAGGATGAACTTCGAACTATATCAGTTATACAAAAGCCCAGATGTGGTATCCCACATAAAACTAAGCAGGCTAAGATGGGCGGGACATGTGTGCCGGATGGCTCCAACAGCAGTGCCGAGACAAATACTCAGAGTGCCGGAAGGTAGAAGGAAAGCGGGCAGGCCAAGGGCGAGATGGGAGGAAAGTGTGAAAAGGGATGCGAGAGAGATGTTGGGGGTGCGGAACTGGCGGGCGGCGGCAGAGGAAAGGGAACGCTGGAGACAACGTTTGGTGGAGGCCAGGGCTCGCTTCGGGCTGTAGCGCCATTGGAGAGAGAGAGATAAGCGCGCTTAGCGCCTCCTGTGGCCAAAAAGTCAACTTCGTCTCCTATTCAATATAATTTTTTTACCTGGAGATTCTGATCCCTTCAATGTCTTTGCTGAATTGTCCAATAAAGTCGGATTATAACTAGGGCTTTCTGGATTTTCGAATTTTTATTCCCAGCAAAATAAAAACCACAAATTCTACTCCGCTTATTCGGAATCCAAAGGCGGCTAGCAAGATGCTATTTGCATATTTACAACCAGCAGCGAAAACACTTTCAGACACGCTTTGAAATTTTCCATTCACTTGATAAATAATGATTTTCAGGAAATACACCATCTCGCATTTCCGACTGATTTCATAACTTTTGAACGGCTCACCACAGAGACTTCTAGTCTTCACCAATCGATTCAGCGTCCCAAAATTAGTCGGAGAACGTATATAATATTCCCTAGGAAGCTTTGAGTTAAGAAATACCATCGACACGGGAGTCGAGACCGCGGAAATGACGAAATGCGAGAAAATCGATTTGGTCAAAATCGTTATTTTTTGAGTAACAGCAAAATTTAAAAACGTTTCTGAACGCATTTTTGCTGCTAATTACAGATATGGAAATTATATTTTGCTAGCTCTTTCCGTTCACTATCGCCTGCAAAAATTGAAGAAATTTTTAAGAAATTTCGGCGCTTGAGTAGAGATCTCGGAAAGTCGTTAATTTCAAGCGGACAATCTTAGTGTATTAACAGGAAAATGACCTGCTGAAAACGATGCCGCAATCCGTTTTTGATTATCTGCAACCGTTTCCGAGACATCTACTTAGAAAATCGAGATTCGGGTTAATTTCAATTTGAAATTTCTTGACGAATTATTGAATCTTTCCTGACAAATTACACATCGACTTGTTCGTCTTGTTGTGTAGTTTCCGTGTGCCAAAAATGATTTCGCTGCTTTTTACCGTTCTCGAGAAAATCGAAAAAACCGAAAAAAGCACAAATTTTTCGAACGAAATTATGGAAAATTTTTGTTGAAAAATTTTTTGGAAAATTTTTTCGTGATGTTTTTTTGGTTACCCGAAGATAATCGAAGTGCTGAAAACGGTTTTCCAGTTTATTGCGCTTTAAAGTTGCAAATAAACAAGTTTTATATATTTTTTCGCTGTACACCATCTCGCATTTCCGACTGATTTCACGCTGTCATTACTTTTGAACGGCTCACCACAGAGACTTCTAGTCTTCACCAATCGATTCAGCGTCCCAAAATTAGTCGGAGAACGTATATAATATTCCCTAGGAAGCTTTGAGT
The DNA here is from genome assembly GCA_944588485.1 of Phosphuga atrata. Lineage (NCBI taxonomy): Eukaryota > Metazoa > Arthropoda > Insecta > Coleoptera > Silphidae > Phosphuga > Phosphuga atrata. The sequence goes on from OX155906.1 coordinate 30,358,592, forward strand.
TAAGAAATACCATCGACACGGGGAGTCGAGACCGCGGAAACGACGAAATGCGAGAAAATCGATTTTGTCAAAATCGTTATTTTTTTAGTTACAGCAAAATTTAAAAACGTCTCTGAAAGCATTTTTGCTGCTGATTACAGATATGCAAATTATATTTCGCTAGCTCTTTCCGTTCACTATCGCCTGCAAGAATTGAAGAAATTTTTAGGAAATTTCGGCGCTCGAGTAGAGATCTCGGAAAGTTGTGAATTTCCCAAGGATAATCTTAGTGTGTCAATAGTAATATGACCTTCTAAAAACGATGCCGCAATCCGTTTTTAATTATCTGCAAGCGTTTCCGAGATATCTACTTATCAAATCGAGAATCGGGTAAATTTCAGTTTGAAATTTCTTGACGAATTATTAAATCTTTGCGCACAATTTACACATCGAGTTGTTTGTCTTGTCGTGTAGTTTCTGTGTGCCAAAAATGATTTCGGTGCTTCTTACCGTTCTCGAGAAAATCGAAAAAAACCGAAAAAGCACAAATTTTTCGAACGAAATGATGGAAAATTTTTGTTGAAAATTTTTTTGGAATTTTTTTTCCTGATGTTTTTTTGGTTACCTGAAGGTAATCGAAGTGCTGAGAACGCTTTTACAGTTTATTTCGCTCTAAAGTTACAAATAAACAAGTTTTATATATATTTTCGCTGTACACCATCTCCCATTTCCGACTGATTTCACGCTGTCATAACTTTTGAACGGCTCATCACAAAGACTTCTAGTCTTCACCAATCGATTCAGCGTCCCAAAATTAGTCGGAGATCATATATAGTATTCCTTAGGAAGCTTTCAATTAATAAATACCATCGGCACTGGGAGTCTAGACCGCGGAAACGACGAAATGCGAGAAAATCGATTTAGTCAAAATCGTTATTTTTTGAGTTACAGCAAAATTTAAAAACGTTCCTGAAAGCATTTTTGCTGCTGATTACAGATATGCAAATTATATTTCGCTAGCTCTTTCCGTTCACTATCGCCTACAAGAATTGAAGAAATTTTTAAGAAATTTCAGCGCTCGAGTAGAGATCTCGGAAAGTTGTGAATTTCCCAAGGATAATCTTAGTGTGTCAATAGTAAAATGACCTTCTAAAAACGATGCGGCAATCTGTTTTTGATTATTTGCAACCGTTTCCGAGATATCTACTTATCAAATCGAGAATCGGGTAAATTTCAGTTTGAAATTTCTTGACGAATTATTGAATGTTTGCGCACAATTTACACATCGAGTTGTTTGTCTTGTCGTGTAGTTTCTGTGTTCCAAAAATGATTTCGCTGCTTTTTACCGTTCTCGAGAAAATCGAAAAAAACCGAAAAAGCACACATTTTTCGAACGAAATGATGGAAAATTTTTGTTGAAAAATTTCAAGGAAAATTTTTTCGTGATTTTTATTTGGTTACCCGAAGGAAATGGAAGTGCTGAAAACGGGTTTCGAGTTTATATCTCTAAAGTTACAAATAAACAAGACATAGCCTATATCTTGGGTATTTTGAGCATTTGAACCGAATAAACTGGTAAATCGTGTTCAACACTTCCGTTTCTGTCTAGACAAGACTAGACAGCAAGACTAAACAGGCATGACTAGACAGAAAAAACTAGACATAGAAGGCTAAACAGACAAGACTAGACAGACAAGACTAGACAGACAAGACTAGACAGACAAGACTAGACAGACAAGACTAGACAGACAAGACTAGACAGACAAGACTAGACAGACAAGACTAGACAGACAAGATTAGACAGACAAGACTAGACAGACAAGACTAGACAGACAAGACTAGACAGACAAGACTAGACAGACAAGACTAGACAGACAAGACTAGACAGACAAGACTAGACAGACAAGACTAGACAGACAAGACTAGACAGACAAGACTAGACAGACAAGACTAGACAGACAAGACTAGACAGACAAGACTAGACAGACAAGACTAGACAGACAAGACTAGACAGACAAGACTAGACAGACAAGACTAGACAGACAAGACTAGACAGACAAGACTAGACAGACAAGACTAGACAGACAAGACTAGACAGACAAGACTAGACAGACAAGACTAGACAGACAAGACTAGACAGACAAGACTAGACAGACAAGACTAGACAGACAAGACTAGACAGACAAGACTAGACAGACAAGACTAGACAGACAAGACTAGACAGACAAGACTAGACAGACAAGACTAGACAGACAAGACTAGACAGACAAGACTAGACAGACAAGACTAGACAGACAAGACTAGACAGACAAGACTAGACAGACAAGACTAGACAGACAAGACTAGACAGACAAGACTAGACAGACAAGACTAGACAGACAAGACTAGACAGACAAGACTAGAGAGACAAGACTAGACAGACAAGACTAGACAGACAGGACTAGATAGACAAGACTAGACAGACAAGACTAGATACACAAAACTATTGGCTGATTCTCATATACACGGCACTCAGCTACGAGACATCGCCTGCCAAATAATGATTATATTGTTTTAAATGGGCACGTTCTCACTATGGCTACGCGACGTGCCCATTTAAAACAATGCAATCATTATTTGACAGGCGATGTCGCGTATCTAAGTGTCGCGCATATGGAAATCGACCTTATACCGAAAAAAAGGCCCTAAATTTTTTTGAAAAAATCGTCCAAAAATCCATCGTTTTGAACAGGAAAAAAGGTTGCAAGTAGGGAAAGATAGTTCCTTCTAAATCCACCACCTCCTTATGGGATTTACATGTAATCTAGCCCCTTATGGGGGAATTACATGTAAAATCTAGCACGATGCCCCTTATGGAGATTTACATGTAAATCTAGCACGAAGCCCCTTATGGGGAATCCTATGCAAAATAGTTCTGAACGCGTCCGAGCGAGAATGTCTAGATGACGCTGCAAGATACGTGTACGTTGGATAGTGGGAAAATTCAAAATGAGGGGTGAAAATTCAGATAGGGGTTGATTCAATTGAGATTAGGGAGGATTTAGATTGATAAGACTAGACAGACAAGACTGGACAGACAAGACTAGACAGACAAGACTAGACAGACAAGACTAGACAGACAAGACTAGATGGACAAGACTGGACGGACTAGACTAAACCATTTTAAACCATTTGATGAGAAAAATCAAATCTGTGTCAGAACGGCTCTAGCATGTGCCTTAAGGGAGATACCGCCTACCCCTCAGTAGATGACGTCATCCGCCGCGGCAGATATTGCTAAACTAATTATCTCGATGCTGATTGGCTGATTAACGAATAAATAATTACAGTTGACCTTTTCCCTCAATTTATATGTAATGGACAAGACAGAACAGACAAGACTAGACAGACAAGACTAGACAGACGAGACTAGTTAGATGAAGCTAGACAGATGGGGGCTAAATACATGAGATTAGACAGACCAAGCTAAATACATAAAACTAGATTAGACTAAAACTAAAATATCTAAGGGATTGTTTAATTCAACTAAAATATATTTTCGATTGTTTTTCTTATAATTGTTAATAATGTTTATATTTTTACTTTCATTGTGTTATCTACGTTTTATTTTGATTTACGGCTTGTTGATTAGACGCAACCGGATGTTTGTCAGTCATAACACCAAGCAAGAATAGAGGGACTAGACTAGCCAGACTAGATTAGACAGACAGACAAGCGGAGAAAATTCAAAATGAGTTGCGGATGGGTAGCGGACAATCGTGTATGCATACATAATTGATTGCAAACATATTACGGATTGATTCAAATGAAATTATTGGTTTTAGACCGGACAAGATCGGACAATACCGAACAAGGTCGAACAAGAACGGACAAGACTATACAGACCTTATATTTATCCGAATAATTTCCTATGAGTAAGCGAAATTTCTTAATCTTGTCTGTGAACCAGATCGTATCAATGTTTTTCATTTATATAAATACCAGAGTTCAATTTTCTGGCATCCACTTTTCATCTACTTGCATCCACTTTTCATTTACTTGCATCCACTTTTCATCACGCTAAACAGGGTGTGAGGTCTATGTGACCCCACGCTAAACAGGGTGTGAGGTCTAAGTGACCCCACGCTAAACAGGGTGTGAGGTCTATGTAACCCCACGCTAAACAGGGTGTGAGGTCTAAGTGACCCCACGCTAAACAGGGTGTGAGGTCTATGTGACCCCACGCTAAACAGGGTGTGAGGTCTAAGTGACCCCACGCTAAACAGGGTGTGAGGTCTATGTGACCCCACGCTAAACAGGGTGTGAGGTCTAAGTGACCCCACGCTAAACAGGGTGTGAGGTCTATGTAACCCCACGCTAAACAGGGTGTGAGGTCTAAGTGACCCCACGCTAAACAGGGTGTGAGGTCTATGTGACCCCACGCTAAACAGGGTGTGAGGTCTAAGTGACCCCACGCTAAACAGGGTGTGAGGTCTATGTAACCCCACGCTAAACAGGGTGTGAGGTCTATGTAACCCCACGCTAAACTCCGTCCACTTTCCGTCCACCCCATCCACTTTCCGTCCACTTTTCATTATTTCAGCTTTAATCTCATTGGGTTAATTGGGTTAGCATTAGGTTAGGTTAGCATTAGGTTAGGTTACGGGAGGTTGGGAATGAAGCGCACTTCATTCCTAACATCCCGTAACCTAATGCTAACCTAACCTAATGCTAACCCAATTAACCCAATGAGATTAAAGCTGAAAGAATGAAAAGTGGACGGAAAGTAGATGGGGTGGACGGAAAGTGGACGGAGTTTAGAGTGGGGTTACATAGACCTCACACCCTGTTTAGCGTGGGGTCACATAGACCTCACACCATGTATAGCGTGGGGTCACATAGACCTCACACCCTGTTTAGCGTGGGGTTACATAGACCTCACACCCTGTTTGGCGTGGGGTCACATAGACCTCACACCCGGTTTAGCGTGATGAAAAGTGGATGCAAGTAGATGAAAAGTGGATGCAAGTAAATGAAAAGTGGATGCAAGTGGATGAAAAGTGGATGCCAGAAAATTGAACTCTTTGGTATTTATATAAATGAAAAACATTAATACGATCTGGTTCACAGACAAGTTTAAGAAATTTCGCTTACTCATAGGAAATTATTCGGATAAATATAAGGTCTGTATAGTCTTGTCCGTTCTTGTTCGACCTTGTTCGGTATTGTCCGATCTTGTCCAGTCTAAAACCAATAATCTCATTTGAATCAATCCGTAATATGTTTGCAATCAATTATGTATGCATACACGATTGTCCGCTACCCATCCGCAACTCATTTTGAATTTTCTCCGCTTGTCTGTCTGTCTAATCTAGTCTGTCTAGTCTAGTCCCTCTATTCTTGCCTGGTGTTATGACTGACAAACATCCGGTTGCGTCTAATCAACAAGCCGTAAATCAAAATAAAACGTAGATAACACAATGAAAGTAAAAATATAAACATTATTAACAATTATAAGAAAAACAATCAAAAATATATTTTAGTTGAATTAAACAATCCCTTAGATATTTTAGTTTTAGTCTAATCTAGTTTTATGTATTTAGCTTGGTCTGTCTAATCTCATGTATTTAGCCCCCATCTGTCTAGTCTCGTCTGTCTAGTCTTGTCTGTCTAGTCTTGTCTCTTCAGTCTTGTCCATTACATATAAATTGAGGGAAAAGGTCAACTGTAATTATTTATTCGTTAATCAGCCAATCAGCATCGAGATAATTAGTTTAGCAATATCTGCCACGGCGGATGACGTCATCTACTGAGGGGTAGGCGGTATCTCCCTTAAGGCACATGCTAGAGCCGTTCTGACACCAGATTTGATTTTTCTCATCAAATGGTTTAAAATGGTTTAGTCTAGTCCGTCTAGTCTTGTCCATCTAGTCTTGTCTGCCTAGTCTTGTCTGTCTAGTCTTGTCTGTCCAGTCTTGTCTGTCTAGTCTTGTCTGTCTAGTCTTATCAATCTAAATCCTCCCTAATCTCAATTGAATCAACCCCTATCTGAATTTTCACCCCTCATTTTGAATTTTCCCACTATCCAACGTACACGTATCTTGCAGCGTCATCTAGACATTCTCGCTCGGACGCGTTCAGAACTATTTTGCATAGGATTCCCCATAAGGGGCTTCGTGCTAGATTTACATGTAAATCTCCATAAGGGGCATCGTGCTAGATTTTACATGTAATTCCCCCATAAGGGGCTAGATTACATGTAAATCCCATAAGGAGGTGGTGGATTTAGAAGGAACTATCTTTCCCTACTGTTGCATTTTCGGTTCTGTACGATCCTCCCGGAAGCAACAAATCCCAGCGAAATCAAATTTGGCACACTGAAACTAGACTACAAGAAGAGAAAATCGATGTGCAGATTGTTTGGAAAGATTCAATTTTTTTACGGCGAAATTCTGAATTTTCCGAATTTCGACTTCATAGGTCCGTATCTCCAGAATGGTTGTAGATAATAGACTTTTTTATGGTTAGTTAAGCGCATGCGCCATGTTTAAAAGGCGGGAATATGAAAGTTTCGGAAAGCATACATTAATTTCAACACCTAGACCCGACCAGTTCAACATCACGAAATCCGACCAAAACCGACCAAAAATTTCATAATATAAAATTAAATAAAAATTAAAAAAATAAAATTTCATAATATTAAAAAATAGCGAGAAAGTGTATTAACCCGAAAAGGATTTCAATGAAACTTTTACTGAACGTGGGTATCCATCCACAAGAAGTACCATTTGATTAAATTTAAACGCTCCGCCTCTAATGGGGGCGGCGTGGAGAATTATTTTTTCTTCAATATTTTCTGAAAATATCTCGTCAACGCTTCAAAATAGAAAATTATAACTCAGATCTCCGTTTGTAAGACGTTGGTGTCTACAAAAAAGTATTCTTTGACAGAGTTGAAACATGGGCAGAAGCTAAAGGGTTAGAGGTCATTCATGACCCAAAACTTTCATATTCCTTTAACAGTGGCAGATGGAGTAAAGGATAGAACCCCGGACCTAATTTTTGTAAGTGAAAACATAAAACAACAGACCTTCAAGCGAATTTGCAACCACATACCACGATCACAACATCGCCCTATACTATGTGAAACTATGTCGAGGATAAGGTACAACAACGCACCCTTTCAAAGGAGATTTAATTTCCAAAAAGCAAACTGGCTCAAATTCTCGGAAGAAGTAGACACATAAAAAGTGAAGACCTTGGGAGCAACTTGGGTTTTAGCCACAGAAGTAAATAATATTAAATGCAATTTTTTTTTCAATGGCTACCTCTTTTACATGACGTTTCTCGAAGTATCTCAATTTACATGACATTAAATGGTCGGGTCTAGGTGTTGAAATTAATGTATGCTCACATTCATTAGTTATAAAAGTTCGGGCACTTTTTGACGTATAACAAAAATTGACGTATGCGCACAAAACAATTTGAACGGTGGGGTGCGCGAGTGGTTACCTCGCAGTAAAATAGGCGTGGGCGGTTTTCCCAGAAAGGTTTAATATATTTACACAAATTTACAAGGGGTGAACGGCGTGTTGGGATTGTCTGTGTGGAACCTGCACGGCGACAGAGCTGGAGTCTGGAGCTGGAGTGGAGTCGGCGATATCCGGCTGAGGACCAGTGTACAGGGCGGTGAGCGGAGTCGATTCGACTGGCGAGCAATTCGTCCTCACACGGGTGCGAAAACGGTTCACGTCTAAGAGTCGTTAAGGCTCTTGGGGCTTGCAAACCTTCTGTCCTCACACAGGTGCAGAAAGCTTCAAGAATTGAGAGTGGTCGCTTGCCAACGTTCTGTCCGCTCAAGGGTGCAGAAGTTTCTTCAGCACTGCTCCTCTTCTGGTCATGTGTCCTTTGCTTTGCGACGGTCATTGAGCCTTCCGCTCAGCTGTTCCGTCGCCTTGTTGTTTGTCCCTGTTTTTTTTTTGTGTCGGTTTATTTGTTTGTTTGTCGGTTTTTTTGTTGTTCTGTTGTGTTAACTCTCTTCTGGTGGCGATGGGGCTGCTTTTATATTATTCTGTGAGGGTGTGACTTCCATTTGCTGCAGTGGTGTGCGTTGGTTGGCACGACGGTGGTGCATAGGTAGGGGTTGTACGCTCTGGTACCACTGGCGCTACGTACGTACCCGTTACACAAAAATGAAAAGGTCTATTACGTCGAGTTCTATTAATCTCCTTGGGTTTCGATTTTGTCAATTTTATCAAATCATATATAGCGAACGGAAGGTGTAAGTTAGCAAAATGCATTTTATGTATTTACAACACACTTTTCAATTTTCCATACACTTGATTTTAAGGAAATACATTTTTCGCATTTCGGTCATGAAGTTCTTAAAAGTGCCACCTTTGGCGCTGGTGCTGATGCGGTGGGAGCGAATACAAATTTTAAAACTTGAAATGAGAAAAAAGTTCTTCGAAAAAACTGGCAATTGTATTCCTTCACCAAAATCAAAGTTTGAAACGCAACAATAAAAGGACATTCAGGAGAACTGGAATTTTTGAAAAGGAACATTTTCAAACAACAAATACTTGTTTGTTGTATTGAACATTGAATATTGGAGGAGGCATATTGAACATTTAATATTATAGGCGAAACTGTACGGTACGTGAATATGTGTTTGATTTGTATAGCTATTGTCAGGGTTCGGTGAGCATGTATCTATTGGCTTTAATAATGATTCAAAATTTGCGTATACAACAAAGGGTATACGCATTTTTCTATCGAAATTTTAATACATTCCCCGGCATCATATTACCTCTCTTATCTTTTATAAGGTCTTCTGTCGGCATAATAGTGTAAATTTTGCTGCAGTCATTCAATTGATGTTGTTTAAAAGTCGTTTCTGTTGAGAAGAAGGTTAAGCAGCTATCACATAAATATTTTTTTTTATGATCTGATGAGATCTGACTTCTTACGAGTCGTGAAATATCTTTAATATATACATAATGGCCCTTAACCCCTTCCTCTAAATATAATAAATTTACATGTCTTTCCCTAGTCTCGTTAGTATGAAAAATGGGTCCTACTACGTCATGTTGTTTAGATTTAAAATTAAACTCCAAGCTATAAACGTTAATACTAATATTATTCAGCTGTTCAAATTTAGGAATGTCTTTAATTCTAAGCGGAAACTCTAGTCTGTTATATTTTAAAATTGAAGAAAAGTGGGGATATGATGTCCGGCGTTCTGTGTGAACATCTACAGGGTGTAACGCGGATAAAATACTCCATAAAAAGCAAAAATCGTCTTCATTTTCAACATTGATATATGTTGAAAATATATTGTATAATATGTATTTGTTGTATTGTATATTGTATTGTATAATATGTATTGTATATTGTATAACATATACCATTGATATATGTTGAAAACAAACACTATATTTAAATTACAAACATTAAATCTGCCTCTCATTCATCACAACCGCAAGACAGAAGTCAAACCATTGATTTACTTAACCCTTAAGGTAGACTTCCGAGCAAAGCGGCTCTGGCGACACTGACGCAGCGTCAAAGCCGCCGCGACATAGCGAGAGTATTATGCACTATGAAAATGTACGAGGCGCCATTCGAGCGCGTCAATGTCGCTGCGCTCGAATCGCGTCTCATACATTTCCATAGTGCATAATACTATCGCTATGTCGCGGCGGCTTTGACGCTGCGTCAGTGTCGCCAGAGCCGCTTTGCTCGGAACTCTACCTTTAACGTCACGGTGGTAATAAAACTCTCGTTAAAAGGGTGGCTTTGATGCTAAATAAGACAATTGAATTGAAAAATTCACTGTTTTTACCACACTTATAATATGTAAAAATGTTATATAACTTATTATTCATATATACTTTGATAATACATTTTTAAACCAATAATTCAAGCATTACAATGGTGGGACAGTTTTTAAACAACCACGAAATATCAGCTACCGGCACATACAAATTTCAGTGCAATAATTTTTCCATAAAATTCGATGTCTCAAAGGCTGAAGCTTCGATTACATTACGCGACCTAACTACCTTTAACCCCTTGGCATACAATGACGTCTCTAAGATGTATTTCATGTAAAATGGTAGACAGACGCATTTTATTCGTATGCCGAGGGGTTAAAGCCCGGCGAGTTACAAGCGAGCGAGTCATCTACCGCGATTGTGATAATAACACACAACACCGTCCAGCCGCTCAGTAGTCAACTAGCTAGCGAGTTGAAACCACGTGTTGTGAATAATTTCGTGATCTGTTTAGTGAATTATTTCTCTTTTTCGTGATCTGTTGTTTGTCTGTGTGGTCTAGTTGTGTCTTCTAGTCTTTTCTGTGTAGTCTAGTTTTGTCTATGAAGTCTAGTCTTGTCTATGTAGTCTAGTCTTGTCTATGTAGTTTAGTCTTGTCTGTGTAGTCTAGTCTTGTTTGTGTAGCCTAGTTCTATCTTGGAAGTTTTGCTTGTCTATTTAGCCTTATCTTTCTTGACATGTCTATGTAACCTAGTTTTGGCTTCCAGTTTTACTTGTATAATTTTGTCTGGCTAGTATTGTCCCTCTACACTTGACTCTGTACTCTAGTCTTGTCTGTGTGGTCTAGTCTTTTCTGTGTAATCTATATTGTCTTCCAGTTTTGTCTTTGTAGTCCTCTCTGTCAACTATTTTGTCTGCCTAGTCTTATCTGTGTTGTCTCGTTTAGTCTAGCTGCCTGTGCTTTGTTTATCTTATGCGACACTCAGCTGCGCGACATCGCCTGTCAAATAATGTTTACATTGTTTTAAATGGGCACATTCTCGCCATGGCTATGCGGCGTTCCCCTTTAAAACAATGTACAATTTAATTGACAGACGATGTCGCACGACGTCGGGTAGTGTCGCGCATATGGGAATCTACCTGGGAAAAGTCGATTTTCCTATACGCGACAGTCAGCTACGTGACGTCATGCGACATCGCCTGTCAAATAATGATTACATTATTTTAAATGGGCACGTTCTCAATATGGCTATGCGACAGCTACGCGACGTGCTGCTTTAAAACAATGTAATATTTATTTGACAGGCGATGTCGCACGACGTTGTGTAGTGTCGCGCATATGGGAATCGACCTTAAAGGCCGATATTCATATAAGCGACAGTCAGCTACGCGACATCGCCTGTCAAATAATGTATACATTGTTTTAAATGGGCACGTCCTCACTATGGCTATGCGACAGCTACGCGACGTACTCCTTTAAAACAATGTAAAATTTATTTGACAGGCGATGTCGCGTAGTGTCGCTCATATGGGAATCGATCTTAAAGGCCGATTTTCATATACTCAACATCGTCTGTCAAATAATGAGTACTTTGTTTTAAATGGACACGTCCTCACTATGGCTATGCGACCCTTTAAAACAATGTAATATTTATTTGACAGGCGATGACGCACGACGTCGTGTAGCTGAGTGTCGCGCATATGGGAATCGACCTTTAAACTGTAGAATAAAGTAGTCTATATCAGGGGTCTCCAAACTACGGCCCGAGGGCCACATCCGGCCCGCGGAGAGCTAGCATACTTGAAAACTTCTTTTAGAGAACATATATAGCAAATTAAATTTAGTTTACTGAAGTATTCTAATTTTATGTTGAATAATTATTAATATGACATCTACATTGATATGGTCATGGGCTAACTACTCATAACATTGTTGTAGGCTTATTGTTATTGTTATAAGTTGGATAAAGAAACACAGAATTGTAATGAGTAAAGACATGTATAATATGCAGAAAATTTAACTTCAGTATATAATAACTAACAAATTATTTAAATGAATCCAACTAACATTTTAAATAAAAACATAACTTATAACAAGCATAATGACATATGAAATACTAATGAGATTTATGTAATTGAGATTTTCCACTGACAATAGTTTGTAGTTGCGGACTAATTTTACTTGTACCAATTATTAAAAGAGATTTAAGATGCTCATCAGTTAATTTAGATCTGTAAACATTTTTTGTGTACTTCATTTTGGAGAAGGTTTTTTCACACAAATAAGTAGAACCAAGAACAGAAAACAGCCCACCAGCAAATTTATGCAAATTATCAAATTGTGTCAGTGAAAGACTCTTATAAAATTCCAACAAAGATGAGTTTTGATATTTGTTCTTAATTATATCACTGCACTGTAGATCAATCATTTCCATTTGAAGTTCCGGGGCTAGGGTTTCAATGTCCGTATCAAAAGGATTCTGAAAAATCTTAATTTGATTCGCAATGGCATCAAAGTCCGAGAAACGAGTACCAAAATTTATTTTCAATGCACTCAAAGTTTCGATTGCAAAATCGATAGGAAACTCAGTCTCAGTGGTGTGGCTGAATATTTCACATGTTTTAAAATGTGAAAAACATTTACTTCGTAGTTGTGATTGAAACAGTATCAATTTCTTCCGGAATGATTTGATATTAGTGTATAAATCAGGAAGATGCTGGTTTTCTCCTTGCAATCTCAAATTCAGTTCATTCACATGTTTTGTCAAATCAACATAGAATGCTAACTTCCACAGCCATGCGTTGTTTTGTAATTCAGTAAGAGGGCGATGCTTTTCATTCAAAAAAATTTCGATCACTGCTCGAAGTTCAAAAAAGCGCTGAAGGACTTTCCCACCCGGCAGTATGATAAGGTAAGTCATTTTCTCCAATCTCTTCAATAAATTGTCGGAATTGTCGGTGATTCAGCCCAAAAGATCTGATAAAATTAACAGTTGGTATGACTGGTTTCAGAACTTCAGACATATCCAAACATTTTCCGCACAAAGACCGTTGATGAATGATACAATGTAAGACTAATGGTTTTGAACCACCGTCATTTTCTACAGCCTTTGACACAAGAGCGACCACTCCTTTATCTTTCCCACTCATGTTTTTGCCTCCATCAGTTGTAATACATTTCAAGTTTTTCCATCGAAGGTTCTTTTGATTAATGGCCATTTCAACTCCTTTAAAAATATCTGTACCAGTAGTTGTGCCATGAATACTATACATATCAAGTTCTTCATGCACTTCATAGCTTTTATCTACTCCTCGAATATAAATCAACACCTGAGCAGTATCTGACACATCCGTTGACTCATCCAAGGCCAAAGAAAACCACTCAACATGTCCATTTTTGTCGAACAGTTGAGAGGATATATTTTCAGCGAGTTTTCTACCCTTCGAGCCACAGTGTTTGCTGACATACTGACAGTTTTTAATAAATTTACCTTTTCAGGGCACATTTCTTCGGCTACTGCAATTATGCATTCTTTGATCATTTCTCCATCGGTGAATGGTTTTCCACGTTTTGCAATTTCAAGAGCCACACGAAAGCTGGCACGAGTTGCAGCCTCTTGTTTCAGTTTTAAGTTTTGTAAATGAAGATTGCTGCGATTTCAATCCGCGTTTAGTCTAGCTGTCTGTGTTGATCTTAGTTGTGCCTATTTGGTCTTATCCGTCCCTCTTAAACTGGAGAATAAAGTAGCCTGTCTGTCTTTGAACATTCTCGGTAGATTCTTTACAATCTGCTACTTAGTTTGTGAACATGATTACACTGGGGGAGTTTATTACAGCTAATTCGCTGGCTAGTAGTTTGGTAAGTCGTTAAATGTAATCGAGCCTCTACTCACTTCGGCAAGTTTCTTCTGTGGCGGACGAGGCAGGAGCAAGAATCTGTAAAAGAAAGAGATATTTAGACACAAATATTTTGGTGCTGGATTCGGATTTTTGGGGCTTGTCAAGTCAGATGGCAGTTTCTCAGCAGGGTGTTTATTGGGTAACCTCAGTAGAGGGAGCCTGCCAATACATTCATCATGGTAAATTATGATTTTGCAAGTAATTAATGATAAATCATGGTTTTGCAAGTTTCCTGAATCGAGATGAGTAAGTGCACATACGAATTTCTATCAAACACGGCCTTTTATATTCAAAAATCCCGTTCCTTTAAAGGCCGATTCTCATATACGCAACACTCAGCTACGCGACATTCCTTGTCAAATAATGATTACATTGTTTTAAATCGACACGTCGCGTAGCCATAGTGTGAACGTGCCCATTTAAAACAATGTAATCATTATTTGACAGGCGATGTCGCTTGCCGTCGCGTAGCTGAGTGTCGCACATGAGAATCGACCTTTATATGGGCACGTCGCGTAGCCATAGTGAAAACGTGCCCATTTAAAACAATGTAATCATTATTTGACAGGCGATGTGGCGTGATGTCGCTTGACGTCGCGTAGCTGAGTGTCGGGTATTTGTGAATCGGCCTTTAGACTGCGGAGTTTATAGTTAAATGGTGGCTACTAAAGTCGCTGAATGTAATTGAGCCTTTACTTACTTCGGCAAGGTTCTTCTGTGGAGGGTCGCAGCAGGAACAAGAATCTGAAAACGAAGAGAAATTTAGAGACAAATATTTTGTTGGTGGATCGTGATTATAGGGGTTAGTTAAATCAGATGGCAGTTTCTCAGCAGGGTGTTTATTGGGTAACCTCAGTAGAGGGAGCCTGCCAGTACATTCATCATAGTAAATTTGCTTTCAAAAGGCTTTGAAAGTTTTGCCGATCCAAGAAAAATAGGGAAGAGTTGTCAATGTAAAAAGTAATTGAGAAAATTTCGTTTAAAATTATGATTTTACTTAAAAAAAATTGATTAACTGTGATATAGGGCATCATATGTACAGCGCCCCCTGTGCCTCAATTCAAACTAAGGCAAATAGACCTTTTCATAGTTGATTTTTTTTACGTCAATTTCCGCGTTTTCAATTTCAATTTTTTCGGGCACTTTTTGATTTTCGTACAAACAACAAACATGTAAAAATATCAAAATTAACGGAAATAGACCTTTTCATAGTTACATTTTTTTTGTGCGATAAGTCAATTTCCGCCATGTTTTTCGGGCATTTTTTGATTTTCGTACAAACAAGTGAAAATAACAAAATTAACGGAAATTTTCATGATTGAACTTTTCATGATTGAATTTTTTTTTGTGCGCATACGTCAATTTCCGCCATGTTTTTCGGGCACTTTTTAACGTACAAACAAGTGAAAATAACAAAATCAGCCCGAAACTTATTCATATTCGGACACGCATGCGCTTAACTAACCGTAAAAAGGTCTATTGGTGAAATCGAGCGGAATATCGGGAAATTCGGTCCAGCAAGCACAGATCTCGGAAACTATTCAATATTTTTAACCCCTTCACATACGATGACGTCTCTAAGACGTCATGTATATGTGACAAGATTGTTTGGATGTATATGGACGTTGCATGTATATGGACATGTCAACGCGCATTTTATTCGTATGTCAAGGGGTTAAGGAAATTAAGTGCAACCATAGGGAAATGACATGAAAACGATGCCACAATCTGTTTTGAATAGACCTTTTCGTAGTTCAATTTTTTGTGTGCGCATGTGTCAATTTCCTTTTGAAGTATAACCAGTGCTAACTTTTTGACGTATAACCAGTGAATGTGCCCGAAACTTTCATATTCCCGCCTTTCAAACTTGGCGGATGCGCATGCGCTTAATTAACTGTAAAAAGGTCTATTGATATAAAACCTCCAGTGGGGGGTAAAAACGCCACCGTAGCTACAGATTTGAACAAAGATTAGATTAGGTCATATTAAGGGGCCTACAGACGATCAACATGGTTGGTCAAATGCAGTGTTGAAGTGTTTGTTGAACGTCTGTAGGCAGGTTGGATGGAGCCTCAACCATCCAACGAGCCTACAGACAAGTTCAAGAAACACTTCAACACTGCATTTGACCAACCATGTTGATCGTCTGTCGGCCCCTTTAGGGAGCAGATAAATCAAAACCACATATCGGGCAGCCTCTCTATCCGAAATAAGAACAAGATTTCACTATAGTCCATTTTTTTAAGAATGCAGTAACTAGAAACCTGATTTACACTATGAAAAATGTTTAATCTAGTTTTCAAAAGTTTTTCAAAATTTGGCGCTAATTCTGAATTGACATGGCAGCCATTGACAACTAACAGCTGAAAAGAAAGAGAAAAGAGGTTGAGATGGAGAAGTAAATATCGGCGGTGTGAACTTCTACTCGATTTAAACCAATCAGAGAACAAGGTCAAATAAGGCCCTATCTTCCCTGTACTGCATTCTTAAAAGAAATGGACTATAGTTTAATCAATTTTTATATACCACCATCAAATTTATTTTCCCTACTCCTGTTTTGCTGTCTTGCATGCCCACAATGCGTACATTGGGTTGCATATATCTATGATGCCCCATATCTCAGATTAAGAAAAAATTTTAATTTGCTGTAAATTTTATCTTTTGTTTTGAAGAAAATCATTAGAATTCTAAAGGAAAAACTTTTGGATTGGCGTTTACAAGGGTGTTTGACTGATTTTACAGCTTTTCTGTTTAAGAAACAAAAAAATATTTACAATTTCTTGATTTGTAAGGGTTTTTTTGTGAGAAAATCTCTCAAAATTGGGATTTGGGGTTCACTGGAACCCCAAATCTTCGCAACAAACATTTAAGAACCCCTCAAACACCAACCATCCTCAACAAAATCCCCAGAAATATTCACCCCACGGGCGTAGCCAGGATTTAGTACCGGGAGGTTTGAAGAAAATACAATAACAGGGTTTGAACCCCCAAAGATTTTTACAGATTTAAAAATCTTGGGGGGTCTTTTTTTTCATCCGTAAAAATCTGTTTTGGGGCTCCACCAGCCCTCAAACGCAAGAAAATCTGAAAGTTTGTGCTTTAAATTACGCGCCCCCAAACCCTCCCCTTGGCTACGCCCATGATTCACCCAATCTATCCCAAAATACCTAACCAAACTTAACCTAAAAATCAAAAGAAAACTTGGAAACTTCTTTAAACCAATAAAACGAAAGTTTACGTACATAATAACCCTAATTAAAACTCACCCTAACCCTCACATTAGCCTTAATTTCTACCCTAAACCACCCCTTGTACTTACGTAAACACGTGCAGGACGAAAAGGACGCTACCGGAAATGCAATGACTTATATAACAAAATCATGCGTTGAAGTTAGTAATAAATTTAGGAAATTACAATTTTGCCAACATAGTTTGATATATTTGATATATCTAGCTTTCACGTAGATAAAACATTAAAAAACCGTGAAAATTTAGAAAATTTGCTTGAATTTCGACGAAACTTTTGTTAAAATAAAAGCTGATTAAAGTTTTGTGAAGATTCGTAACCAACCTAAATAAAATCAAAATAAGTTTATTCAAAAGATAAATGGATTAGTTTGAATAAAAACCAACAAAAAAGCTTATTTTGATTTGTTTTATCAATTCATCAATTCAAATAATAAATTTGAATGAAAGAATTGCAAATTAGTTTATTTTCAGACACCTGTTGCTAAAATTTTGAACTGCTGAGGCAAACTGTATCAACGAATAAACAGCTTTCATCGAATGAAAATTAACAAAGTTTTAAGCAAAACTTTGTTAAACTAACGTATTTTTGCCAAATTTAATTTATTTTTGTATCAAATTCCTCATTTTCATAATAAAAATTGCAAATTGGTTTCTTTTCAGGCACCTGTTGGTAAAATTGGGAACTGCTGATGCAACTGAATCAACGAATAAATGGCTTTCTTAGAATGAAAATTAGCAACGTTTTGCTTAAACTAAAGCATTTAGTTTATTTTTATTTTGCTATATTTAATTTATTTTCGCATTAAATTCCTAATTTTCCTAATAAAAATTGCAAATTTGTTTCTTCTCAGACACCCGTTGGTGAAATAGGGAACTGAAGCGCCAACTTCACTTCGGACTTTGTTTACAGCTGGAACATCCTTTTTACTGTCAACTTTGTAACCAGAAAGGTGAGTTTCGGTCATTTACTTTTAAATCCGTAAATATCTCGATTTTGGGGCTCAATCAGCCCCAAAACGCGAGTAATTCTCAAAGTTTGTGCGTTAAATTACCCGTTTTGATGTGTATTTTCTGTTTTAGATTGAATTGTGAAGAATGTCGGACGTCGAAGTGTAAGTTACCAAAACATAACCTATATAAGTTTCGTGTTTGTTTTTTTGTGTTGAATGTCGTGCTTTTAGTGCAAATTTGAAATGTAAATTTGATTTTTGATGCATTTTTCACGAATTATTTACTAAATTTTGTAAATTTTGAAACGTAAATTTGATTTTTTGATGCATATTTCTAGAATTATTCACTATATTTTGAAACCTAAAATTGATTTTTGATGCATTTTTCACTAAATTTTGTAAATTTTGAAACGTAAATTTGTTTTTTATGCATTTTTCGCGAATTATCCACTAAATTTTGTAAATATTGAAACGTAAATTTGTTTTTTGATGCATTTTTCACGAATTATTCACTAAATTTTGTTAATATTATATAATAATCACTAAATTTTGGAACGTAAATTTGATTTTTGGTGCATTTTCCACGAATTATTCACTACATTTTGTTAATATTATATAATAATCACTAAATTTTGGAACGTAAATTTGATTTTTGATGCATTTTTCCTAAATTATTCACCAAATTTTGTAAATTTTAAAACGTAAATTTGATTTTTGATGCATTTTTCACCAATTTTTCTCTAAATTTTATAAACTTTGAAACGTAAATTTGATTTTTCAAGAATTATTCACTAAATTTTGTAAATTTTGAAACGTAAATTTAGATTTTCGATGCATTTTTCCCAAATTATTCACCAAATTTTGTAAATTTTGAAACGTAAATTTTATTTTTGATCCATTTTTCACGAATTATTCACTAAATTTTGAAACGTAAATTTGATTTTTACTGCATTTTTCACGAATTATCCACTAAATTTTGTAAATTTTGAAACGTAAATTTGATTTTTGATGCATTTTTGACGAATTATTCACTAAATTTTGTTAATTTTAAAACGTGAAATTGATTTTTGATGCATTTTTGACGAATTAATCACTAAATTTTGTAAATTTTCAAACGTAAATTTGAATTTTGAAGCATTTTTTACAAATTATTCTCTAAATTTTGAAACTTAAATTTTAATTTTTGATGCATTTTTGACGAATTATTCACTAAATTTTGAAATGTAAATTTGATTTTTTATGCATTTTCCACGGATTATTCACTAAATTTTGGAAATTTTTAAACGTAAATTTGATTTTTGCTGCATTTTTCACGAATTATCCACTAAATTTTGAAACGTAAATTTGATTTTTGATGCATTTTTGACGAATTATTCACTAAATTTTGAAATGTAAATTTGATTTTTATGCATTTTTCACGAATTATTCACTAAATTTTGGAACGTAAAATTGATTTTTGATGCATTTTTCCCAAATTATTCACCAAATTTTGTAAATTTTAGAACGTAAATTTGATTTTTGATGCATTTTTCACCATTTTTTCTCTAAATTTTATAAACTTTGAAACGTAAATTTGATTTTTCAAGAATTATTAACTAAATTTTGTAAATTTTGAAACGTAAATTTAGATTTTTGATGCATTTTTCCCAGATTATTCACCAAATTTTGTAAATTTTAAAACGTAAATTTGATTTTTGATGCATTTTTCTCAAATTATTCACCAAATTTTGTAAATTTTGAAACGTAAATTTGATTTTTGATGCATTTTCACGAATTATTCACTAAATTTTGAAACTTAAATTTTTTTGTTGATGCATTTTTCCCAAATTATTCACCAAATTTTGTAAATTTTAAAACGTAAATTTGATTTTTGATGCATTTTTCACCAATTTTTTTCTAAATTTTATAAACTTTGAAACGTAAATTTGATTTGTCAAGAATTATTAACTAAATTTTGTAAATTTTGAAACTTAATTTTAGATTTTTGATGCATTTTTCCCAGATTATTCACCAAATTTTGTAAATTTTAAAACGTAAATTTGATTTTTGATGCATTTTTCTCAAATTATTCACCAAATTTTGTAAATTTTGAAACGTAAATTTGATTTTTGATGCATTTTTCACGAATTATTCACTAAATTTTGTACATTTTGAAACTTAAATTTGATTTTTGATGCATTTTTCACTAATTTTTCTCTAAATTTTATAAACTTTGAAAGGTAAATTTGATTTTTCAAGAATTATTAACTAAATTTTGTAAATTTTGAAACGTAAATTTAGATTTTTTATGCATTTTTCCCAGATTATTCACCAAATTTTGTAAATTTTAAAACGTAAATTTGATTTTTGATGCATTTTTCTCAAATTATTCACCAAATTTTGTAAATTTTGAAACGTAAATTTGATTTTTGATGCATTTTTCTCAAATTATTCACCAAATTTGAAACGTAAATTTGATTTTTGATGCATTTTTCCCAAGTTATTCACCAAATTTTGTAAATTTTAAAACAAATTTGATTTTTGATGCATTTTTCACAAATTATTCACCAAATTTTGTAAATTTTGAAACGTAAATTTGATTTTTGATGCATTTTCACGAATTATTCACTAAATTTTGAAACTTAAATTTTTTTGTTGATGCATTTTTCACGAATTATTTACTAAATTTTGAAACGTAAATTTGATTTTTGATCCATTTTTCACGAATTATTCACTAAATTTTGTACATTTTGAAACTTAAATTTGATTTTTGATGCATTTTCCACGAATTATCCGGTAAATTTAGTACATTTAATACATTCGCAAATATTTTTGTATACAAATTTTCAACATTATTAACGAAAATTACCCAAATTTGCTTTGAAAACATCACTTTTAACCGTTCGTGTATGTATTTAGGGCACCACAAGTGAAACATTTGCATCGTGAGTCTCAAATATACCCAAAGGGTTAATGTGCGAAGGCTAAGTTAAAGAATACGTGTTTTGTTGAAACTAACGGTTGCGGCCTTTTAACCTATTGTAAATGTTGTTAATCATCTTTTGCACTGTTTAACAAAGTTCGGAAAGCAAGAATGAAGCTTCTACGTTGCCTGGTTCAAGAAATATTCACATTTTGGTGATCCTAAAAATTGATATATTTGACGCTGTTAAATTTCTGCCCCTTTGCAAAAATTGTATGTAAACCCATATTCTGTACCTTAGCATTAAATCCGTCAAAATTCTCACTAAAATATTATGAATTATTCACTAAATTTTGTAAATTTTGAAACGTAAATTTGATTTTTGCTGCATTTTTTCACTAATTATCCACTAAATTTTGTAAATTTTGAAACGTAAATTTGATTTTTGCTGCATTTTTTCACTAATTATCCACTAAATTTTGAAACGTAAATTTTATTTTTGATGCATTTTTCACGAATTATTCACTAAATTTTACAACGTAAATTTGGTTTTTGATACATTTTTCACAAATTATTCACTAAATTTTGAAACAAAATCTATTTTTGATGCATTTTTCACAAATTATTCACTAAATTTTGAAACTTAAACTTGATTTTTGATGCATTTTGCACGAATTATCCACTAAATTTTGTACATTTAATACATTCGCAAATATTTTTGTATTAAAATTTTCAACATTAATAAAGTAAATTACCCAAATTTGCTTTGAAAATACCACTATTAACCCTTCGTGTATGTATTTAGGGCACGACAAGTGAAAAATTTGCATCGTGAGTCTCAAATATACCCAAAGGGTTAATGTGAGAAGGCTAAGATAAAGAATACGGGTTTTGTTGAAACTAACGGTTGCGGCCTTTTAACCTATTGTAACAGTTGTTAATCATCTTTAGCACTGTTTAACTAAGATCGGGAAGGAAAAATGAAGCTTCTACGTTGCCTGGTTCAAGAAATATTCGCATTTTGGTGATCCTAAAAATTGATATATTTGACGCTGTTAAATTTCTGCCCCTTTGCAAAAATTGTATGTAAACCCATATTCTGTACCTTAGCATTAAATCCGTCAAAATTCTCACAAAAATATTATGAATTATTCACTAAATTTTACAACGTAAATTTGATTTTTGATACATTTTTCACAAATTATTCACTAAATTTTGTAAATTTTTAAACGTAAAATCTATTTTTGATGCATTTTTCACAAATTATTCACTAAATTTTGAAACTTAAATTTGATTTTTGATGCATTTTGCACGAATTATCCACTAAATTTTGTACATTTAATACATTCGCAAATATTTTTGTATAGAAATTTTCAACATTAATAAAGAAAATTACCCAAATTTGCTTTGAAAATACCACTTTTAACCCTTCATGTATGTATTTAGGGCACGACAAGTGAAACATTTGCATCGTGAGTCTCAAATATACCCAAAGGGTTAATGTGAGAAGGCTAAGGTAAAGAATACGGGTTTTGTTGAAACTAACGGTTGCGGTCTTTTAACCTATTGTAACTGTTGTTAATCATCTTTAGCACTGTTTAACTAAGATTGGAAAGCAAAAATGAAGCTTCTACGTTGCCTGGTTCAAGAAATATTTGCGTTTTGTTGGTCCTTTTCATCGTGAGTCTCAAATATACCCAAAGGGTTAATGTGAGAAGGCTAATATAAAGAATACGGGTTTTGTTGAAACTAACGGTTGCAGCCTTGTAACCTGTTGCAACTGTTGTTAATCATCTTTACCACTGTTTAACAAAGATTGGAAAGCAAAAATGAAGCTTCTACATTGCCTGGTTCAAGAAATATTTGCGTTTTGTTGGTCCTTTTCATAGTGAGTGTCAAATATACCCAAAGGGTTAATGTGAGAAGGCTAAGGTAAAGAATATGGGTTTTGTTGAAACTAATGGTTGTGGACTTTTTACCTGTTGTAACTGTGGTTAATCATCTTTAGCACTATTTAACTAAGATCGGAAAGCAAAACTGAAGCTTCTATGTTGCCTGGTTCAAGAAATATTTGCATTTTGTTGGTCCTATAATTTGACATATTCGACGCTGATACATTTCTGCCACATAACAAAAATTGTATGTAAACCCAGTGGTCCTAAAAATTGACATATTCAACGCAACGACTGTTAAATTTCTTTTCATGTAACAAAAAGTTTATGTAAACCCGTATTCTATAGCCTTATGCTCTCTATACACAATGGTCCACTGGAGAGATCTACGTGTGCAGATTTGCCTGTGCAGGTAAACCGGAGCATGTGTGGGAATAGACCTGTACAGTTTCTTCTGTACGGTTGACCTGTGCAGACATACCTGCACATGTAACCTCTACGGTAGACCATAGCTTATATGGCAGGCATTAGTATTAAATCTGTCAAAATTTAAAACTCTGAATATTCTTTTTATTTTTTAGCAATGAGGCTCCCTCAGCCCCAGCACCAGTGGGTGGCCCGATGGACACCAACGAAGCACTCCAACAAGTCTTGAAGACTGCACTCATCCATGACGGAGTGGTCCATGGGCTGCACGAGGCAGCTAAGGCTCTCGACAAGCGACACGCAGTGCTCTGCATCCTCGCTGACAACTGTGACGAACCCATGTACAAGAAACTGGTGTCGGGTTTGTGTTCTGAGCATCAGATCCCCCTGATCAAGGTCGACAACAACAAGAAGCTCGGCGAGTGGGCTGGACTTTGCAAGATCGACAACACTGGCAAGGCTAGGAAAGTCGTCGGTTGCTCTTGTGTTGTTATTACGGTAAGTTTTTATTTAACCTCGGTTTAAGGTTTTCTAGCTTTGTTTTGGTGCATTTTTGACTGTTTTTGTTTTATTGTAGGATTACGGTGAGGAGTCCCCAGCTTTGGACATCCTCAAAGAATACTTTAAGAAATAAAGAAACTTAGTTTTTATTCTTTAAAATAAACAAATAACACAAATTTTATTAATTGCCTCGAATTACTGACAGGTGCTTTTGTGGTCAGTCCAATCCTCCACCTGGCAGTTCCTCGAGCAGTACCAAGCACACTTACACCTGGAACACCTTTGCACCGCAACCTTATCACAAACCTTACAGACTTCTTCGCTCTCCCTATCGAACTTTTCCAGGAAATCCGTGTTATACGCGTCTGCCAACCTTAAAAACAAAAACAAAGTTAGTCCCGCAAAGTTGGAAGCTTCGTTCACTTCCTGGCGGTGTTTTGAAGCGCTTCCTTGTCGCGGCAAAAGACCACGTCGACTTGTTCCTTGGCGATCTTCTTCCACTTCCTTTCGCCCTGAGCGACGATAGCCTCCCTGATTTGGAGCACGACCTCCAGCAGCAGCGGTTTCGGCGGCGCTGCAGGCTGCTCCGACACCGAAAGCTGGCACAACCAGTGGTTCAGCTCGACCAATGGGGATAGCTGGTCCAGCAGCGTGGGCGTGACCAACGGCAGCAGTTTTGCCAACTGGCAGCGGCGAGAAGCCGTGATTGGGTAATGCTCGTAACACGCTCGGTCCAGAAGTAAATGGCGTAACGTCAACCATATCTAAAGTTGAGTTTTTGGGTTGGTAGAGGGTTGAAATATGAGAATAACTTTGGAAGGAATGGGTTTAGAAGGTTAAGGTTTTGACCATTGGGTTTATCGAATCGGATTTATGCGGAAAACATGTAAAAACTTGAATTTTGGAAAAATTTTGCAAAAGCTGTCTTCAAAACTTTCAGTAACTTGAGAACGGTTAATTTTAGAAGCTTCCGGTTTTCACCATCGCCATCAGCGCTTCCAACTTGTTTGGAAACCACGTCAAAACGTACAAAAAACTCAAATTTTGAATAAAAAAAATCTAAAGCTAGTCCACAAACATTCAGAAATATTGTTAAAGCGACTGTTTTGGTTTCATATTAATGAATACTATGAATCTTACTTCTACTGTGACCTTGATATTCATTTATGACAGACGTCAGAAGTTATAATTTTTTAGCAATAACTTGAAAACGGTTGATGTTGAAAGCTTCTGGTTTTCACCATCGCCATCAGCGCCTCTAACTTGTTCGTAAACCACGTCAAAACGTACAAAAAGCTCAAATTTTGAATAAAAAAATTCGAAAGCTAGTCCACAAACATTCAGAAACATTGTTAAACCAACTGTTTTGGTTTAATATTAATGAATACTATGAATCTTACGTCTAATGTGACCTTAATATTCATTTATGACAGACGTCAGAAGTTGTAAATTTCTAGCAATAACTTGAAAACGGTTGATTTTAAAAACTTCCGGTTTTCAACATCGCCATCAGCGTCTCCAACTTGTTTGGAAACCACGTAAAAACGTACAAAAATCTCAAATTTTTATCGAAAAGCTAATCCTCAACCTTTCAGAAATCGCTTCTTACCTGCGCTTCGGGTTGCGCCAGCTGCGCCGCATTCCTGTTCTCCACCCACTTCCCGTTCTTGTACACCCGCTGCCCCCGCACCCACGGCCGCTTCACCAACACCTGCACCAGCATCACCGGCACATCGTGAACCCCGTAAATCCTAGACGCAATCCCAACAGAGATCCTAAAAAACGAACTGGTATCAGATAACTGAAGAATGTGTGATAATAAGCGATTATTGTTTCGATTCCTGCGATGGGAGGCAACATACCATCCTGTATGAATGCGAAATAAGCGACAGCGGGGGGTGCCCCATCCTGTATGAATGCGAAATATTCGTTATCGGGGTGGCACCTCATCCTGTATGAATGCGATATCGGGGTGGCTCCCCATCCTGTATGAATGCGATACCGGGGTGGCGCCCCATCCTGTATGAATGCGATACCTAGGTTGCGCCCCATCCTGTATGAATGCGATACCTAGGTTGCGCCCCATCCTGTATGAATGCGATACCTAGGTTGCGCCCCATCCTGTATGAATGCGATACCGGGGAGGCGCCCCATCCTGTATGAATGCGATACCTAGGTTGCGCCCCATCCTGTATGAATGCGATACCTAGGTTGGGCCCCATCCTGTATGAATGCGATACCGGGGTGGCGCCCCATTCTGTATGAGTGCGAAATAAGCGATACCGTTGTGGCGCCCCATCCTGTATGAATGCGAAATATGCGATACCGTGGTGGCGCATACTTGCAAGCCAAATTGATGGGGCGTTTATTGTTACCTGTCAATATTTTCTGAGATGTATCTGATGATGCTGAGACAGTGAATGCCAACTTCGAAGGAGATCTCGTCCTTTTGCCTCAGGATTTCGGTTTGGGTGGCGTCGTTGAGGATGAGCAGTTGGCCGAGGCAGCCGTAGGCGTAGTCGAGGAGGTCGGCGACGGCGTCGCCGAGGCTCTCGCAGGCGTCGGGGTGGAAGAGGATCAAGGCCAGAAGGCTGACGGCCACGGCCTCGTGGTAGAGGACGGAGTAGGCGATGAAGGTGGTTTCGGGCGCCGGCTCGAGCTTGAGGAGGAGCGGGAGGAGCTTCTGCTTCCAGACGTTGATGAGCACGGCCTCGTGGATCAAGGTCGGGGTCTTGTCCAAGGAGATGAAGAATTCCTTGACGGACTCGTCGCGCATCCCCGCCGCCTCCACCAGCGATTGCTGGTTGAGCTTTTGCAAACGCTCGTGCCATTCCAACCAACTGGAAGAAACTTTTAAATGCTGGAGGTATTTTGGTTCTAGCTTACCTTCTGGTTCCGATGTCTCGCAGGTGAGTTGGTTTACTGGAGTCTATGTAGAATTCGATTTCTGACGATAACAGAACGTTTTCCATGATGTTTTGAGTGACGGGTTTGATCGATCAAACTTGTTTTCTGTTGCCTAACAACGCCGCAATTGATTTTTGCCAATGGAGGTTTATACCTATGCGCGTCCGCCATGTTTAAAAGCCGGGAATTTGAAAGTTTCGGGCACATTTTGTTATTTTCACTGGTTATTCGTCAAAAAGTGCCCGAAAAACATGGTGTAAATTGATGTATGCGCATAGAAAATTAATGGGTCTATTGATTTTGAGATTCTGAATCGAACGGTGTAAACTAGAAATCGCTAGCACGAAGCGTTCCAAAGTTATTGCAAAACTTAATTTGGGGGAAATTACCATTTTTGCAGCAAAGAAAATTGCGGAAACTTTGATGACAGCTGGTAACAATTAAACTTGGGGAAATTTAATTGGAAAGTGACAGTTTTTGGGTAATTGACAGTTGGCAATAATTGGGAAAACGTTGATGAAAGTTGTTAGCAATTAAACTTAAAGGAAATTTAATTGAAAGATGACAGTTGGCAATAATGAAAATTGGGAAAATTTTGATAAAAGCTGGTGACAATTAAATTTGGGGAAATTTAATTGGAAGATGACAGTTTTTGGGTAGTTGACAATAATGAAAATTGGGAAAACTTTGATGAAAGTTGGTGACAATTAAACGAGAGAAATTTGTCCGCCATGTTTAAAAGGCGGGAATATGAAAGTTTCGGGCACATTTTGTTATTTTCATTGGGTATATGTCAAAAACTGCCCGAAAAACATGGCGGAAATTGATGTAGGCGCACAGAAAATTAAGAGCTCTATTAATTTTGAGATGCTGAATCGAACGGTGGAAACTAGACATCGCTACGTCGAACCGTTGCAAAGTTATTGCAAAACTTAATTTAGGGAAAATTACCATTTTTGCAGAAAAGAAAATTGCGGAAACTTTGATGACAGTTGGTAACAAGTAAACTTGGGGAAATTTAATTGGAAAGTGACAGATTTTGGGGAATTGACAGTTGACAATAATGAAAATTGGGAAAACTTTAATGAAAGTTGGTAACAATTAAACTTGAGGGAATTTTGTCCGCCATGTTTAAAAGGCGGGAATATGAAAGTTTCGGGCACATTTTCTTTTTTAAACTGCTTATACGTCAAAAAGTGCCCGAAAAAGTTGGCGGAAATTGACGTAAGCGCACAAAAAGTGAAAAGGGCTATTAATTTTGAGATGCTGAATCGATCGGTGGAAACTAGAAATCGCTACCATGAACTGTTCCAAAGTTATTGGAAAATTTAATTTGGGGGAAATTACCATTTTTGCAGCAAAGAAAATTACGGAAACTTTGATGACAGTTGGTAACAATTCAAGTTGGGGAATTTTAACTGGAAGATTACAGTTTTTGGGGAATTGACAGTTGGCAATAATGAAAGTTGGGGAAACTTTGATAATGGTTGGTAACTATTAAACTTGGGGTAATTTAATAGGAAGATGACAGTTTTTGGGGAATTTACAGTTGGCAATATTGAAAATTGGGGAAACTTTAATAACAGTTGGTAACAGTTAAACTTTAGGAAATTTATTTGGAAGATGACAGTTTTGGAGAATTGACAATAATGAAAATTGGGGAAACTTTGTTGAAAGTTGGTAACAATTAAACTTGGGGGAAATTTAATTTGAAATATGACAGTTGGCAATAATGAAAATTGGGGAAATTTTGATAACAGTTGGTAATAATTAAACTTGGAGAAATTTATTTGAAAAATGATAGTTTTTGGAGAATTGACAGTTGGCAATAATGAAAATTGGGGAAACATTGTTGAAAGTTGTTAACAATTAAACTTGGGGGAAATTTAATTGACAGATGACAGTTGGCAATAATGAAACTTGGGGAAATTTTGGTAACAGTTGGTAACAATTAAACTTGCGGAAATTTATTTGAAAAATGACAGTTTTTGGAGAATTGACAGTTGGCAACAATGAAAATCGGGGAAACATTGATGAAAGTTGGAAACAATTAAACTTGGGGGAAATTTAAATGACAGTTGGCAAATTTTGAATGAAAATTGGGGAAATTTTAATAACAGTTGGTAACAATTAAACTTGGGGAAATTTATTTGCAAAATAACAGTTTTTGGAGAATTGACATTTGGCAATAATGAAAATTGGGGAAACATTGTTGAAAGTTGGTAACAATTAAATTTGGGGGAAATTTAATTGACAGATGACAGTTGGCAATAATGAAAATTGGGGAAATTTTGATAACAGTTGGTAACAATTAAACTTGGGGAAATTTATTTGAAAAATGACAGTTTTTGGAGAATTGACAGTTGGCAATAATGAAAATTGGGGAAACATTGTTGAAAGTTGGTAACAATTAAACTTGGGGGAAATTTAATTGACAGATGACAGTTGGCAATAATGAAAATTGGGGAAATTTTGATAACAGTTGGTAACAATTAAACTTGGGGAAATTTATTTGCAAAATATCAGTTTTTGGAGAATTGACAGTTGACAACAATGAAAATTGGGGAAACATTAATGAAACTTGGAAACAATTAAACTTGGGGGAAATTTAATTAACAGATGACAGTTGGCAATAATGAAACTTGGGGAAATTTTGATAACAGTTGGTAACAATTAAAATTGTGGAAATTTATTTGCAAAATAACAGTTTTTAGAGAATTGACAGTTAGCAACAATGAAAATTGGGGAAACATTGATGAAAGTTGGAAACAATTAAACTTGGGGGAAATTTAATTAACAGATGACAGTTGGCAATAATGAAACTTGGGGAAATTTTGATAACAGTTGGTACCAATTAAACTTGGGGAAATTTATTTGAAAAATGACAGTTTTTGGAGAATTGACAGTTGGCAATAATGAAAATTGGGGAAACATTGTTGAAAATTGGTAACAATTAAACTTGGGAGAAATTTAATTAACAGATGACAGTTGGTAATAATGAAAATTGGGCAAATTTTGATAACAGTTGGTAACAATTAAACTTGGGGCAATTTATTTGCAAAATAACAGTTTTTGGAGAATTGACAGTTGGCAATAATGAAAATATTGTTGAAAGTTGGTAACAATTAAACTTTGGGGAAATTTAATTGACAGATGACAGTTGGCAATAATGAAAATTGGGGAAATTTTGTTAACAGTTGGTAACAATTAAACTTGGGGAAATTTAATTTGAAAATGACAGTTTTGTCGTTATTTTCAAAATAACCCGTAAACCATCAGTTTTATAAAAAAAATTATTTAGATAATCAATAGGGAATTAAGTTTGCTATAAGACGGTGAAATAAACGAAACTCCAGATTGCACCAAGAAACAGTTATGATGGTAATTCATAACTGTTTCTTCGTGCAATCTGGAGTTTCTGCTTTTAAAAAATTTAAATTCAGACTTTATTAAAAAAACATTCAAATCCGTCTCTTCTGCGTACTAATATACAAGACATTGTTGCCCCGAATGAAAGCATCCCCGTGCTTGTTCTTCAACTGCCCGTTCACATACTCCTCCGTCTGCTCCAAAGCTATGTTCATATACCCATCCAGGCATGCCAACACACCTAAAACACGAGAAAAACACTAGAAACCTCGTCAGAAATTTTTACGGGGTTGTTTTTTGAGGTTAAGGAAGGTTTTTAGCGGTTTTTACCTCTGTAATCTACGCCGCTGTTGAGTTTGACCACGACCGGCCTGGCATGGATTTGTTGGATGAAGTTGGACAAAGCTTCCTTTCGGCTCATTTTCGTGCGAAAATTGGGCTAAAATTCGCGAAATTTACCAGAAAAACAAAACAAAACTGTCAGATTAAGTTTGACAGTAAGTTATAGGCAACTAAAGTTACACAGCGGTTGAAGCGTTATCAACGTTTCAACTAGACAAATACGATTTTCTTAATACCTCGGCTAATTCCCAGAACTAAGAAACAAATGTTGGATAGTTTTATAGGCGATGATTACAAATCTGGTTTAAAATTTTTGCTAGCACTTCCGGTTCCCGAATTATCAGCATGCGAAATGCAACTAGACTAAATTACTAGACATGTCTTGTTTCTTTAATACCTTGACTAATTCCCAGAACTAAGAAATCGTTGATAGATAGCCTTTTAAGCCTTGAGTTGCGGATTACATATCTGGTTTTTAGTTCATGATAATGCTTCCGGTTCCGGAATTATCGGCATGCGAACTGCAATTAGACTAAATTGGTAGACATGTCTTGTTTCTTTAATACCTTCACTAATTCCCAGAATTAAGAAACAAGTATTAGATAGTTTTATAGGCGATGAGTTGAGGATTACAAATCTGGTTATAAATTCTTGATAGTGCTTCCGGTTCCGGAATTATCGGCATGCGAAGTGCAACTAGACTAAATTTATAGACGTATCTTGTTTCTTTAATACCTTGACTACTCCTCAGAATTAAGAAACAAGCGTCAGATATTTTTATAGGCGATGAGTTGATGATTACAAATCTGGTTTTGAATTCTTTATAGCGCTTCCGGTTCGGGAATTATCGGCATGCAAAGTGCAATTAGACTAAATTGATAGATATGTTTTGTTTCTTTAATACCTTGCCTAATTCCTAGATATAAAAACAAGTGTTAGATAGTGTTATAGGCGATGAGTTGAGGATTACAAGTCTGGTTGTGAATTCTTGATAGCGCTTTCGGTTCCGGAATTATCAGCATGCAAAGTGCAACTAGACTTAATTACTAGACATGTCTTGTATCTTTAATACCTTGACTAATTCCAAGAACTAAGAAATAAATGTTTTATAGTTTTATAGGCGATGACTTGGTGATTACAAATCTGGATTTGTATTCTTGATACCGCTTCCGGTTCCGGAATTATCAGCATGCAAAGTGCAACTAGACTAAATTGGTAGACGTATTTTGTTTCTTTAATACTTTGACTAATTCCTTGAATTAAGAAACAAGCGTTAGATAGTTTTATAGGCGATGAAATTATGATTACAAATCTGGTTTTGAATTCTTGATAACGCTTCTGTTTCCGGAATTATCGGCATGCGAAGTGCAACCAGACTAAATTGGTAGACGTGTCTTGTTTCTTTAATACCTTGATTGATTCCCAGAACTAAGACACAAATGTTAGATAGTTTCTTAGGAGATGAGTTGATGATTACAAATCTGGGTTTTAATTCTTCATAGCGCTTCTGGTTCCGGAATTATCGACATGCGAAATGCAACCAGACTAAATTGGTAGACGTGTCTTGTTTCTTTAATACCATGACTAATTCCCGAAACTACAAATCAGTTCATAGATAGCCTTTTAAGCCTTGAGTTGCGGATTACAAACCTGGTCTTTAATTCTTGATAATACATCCGGTTCCGTAATTATTTGCATGCAAATTGCAAACAGACTAAATTGGTAGACGTGTCTTGTTTCTTTAATACCTTCACAAATTCCCAGAACTAAGAAACATGTGTTAGATAGTTTTATAGGCGATGAGTTGAAGATTACAAATCTGGTTTTGAATTCTTGATAGCGCTTCCGGTTCCGGAATTATCGGCATGCGAAGTGCAACCAGACTAAATTACTAGACATGTCTTGTTTCTTTAATACCTTGACTAATTCCCAGAACTAAGAAACTGTTCATATATAGCCTTTTAAGCCTTGAGTTTCGGATTACAAATCTGGTTTCTAATTCTTGATAGTGCTTCCGGTTCCGGAATTATCGGCATGCGAAGAAGTGCAACCAGACTATATAGGTAGACGTGTCTTGTTTCTGTAATACCTTAACTAATTCGCAGAACTAAGAAACAAGTGACAGATAGCCTTTTAAGCCTTGAGTTGCGGATTACAAATCTGGTTTTTAATACCTGATAGTGCTTCCGGTTCCGGAATTATCGGCATGCGAACTGCAACCAGACTAAATTGGTAGACGTGTCTTGTTTCTTTAATACCTTTACTAATTCCCAGACCTTAAAAACTGTTGACAGAAAGCTTTTTAAGCCTTGAGTTGCGGATTACAAATCTGGTTTTTAATTCTTGATAGCGCTTCCGGTTCCGGAATTATCGGCATGCGAATTGCAACCAGACTAAATTGGTAGACGTGTCTTGTTTCTTTAATACTTTGACTATTTCCCAGAACTAAGAAACATTTTGCAGATAGCCATTTAAGCCTTGAGTGGCGGATTACAAATCTGGTTTTTAATTCTTGATAGTGCTTCCGGTTCCGGAATTATCGGCATGCGAAGTGCTACCAGACTAAATTGGTAGACGTGTCTTGTTTCTTTAATACCTTCACTAATTCCCAGAACTAAGAAACAAGTCTTAGATAGTTTTATAGGCGATGAGCTGATGATTACAAATCTGGTTTTGAATTCTTCATAGAGCATCCGGTTCCGGAATTATCGGCTTGCAAAGTTCAACCGGAATAAATTTGTAGATATATCTTGTTTCTTTAATACCTTGTTTATGTTTTTTTAATACCTTGTTTTTTTAATATCTTGTTTCTTTAAAACCTAATTTTCGCCTAATTTCCAGAGGAGAGAAACAGTTGACGGATAGCTTTTTAGCCCTTGAGCGGTGGTTTACAAACCTGGTTTTGTAATCCACCTGCCGAGCGGGTTGGCGCAGGAAAAGCTTCGCATAATCCGTTGTAGCCGCACGGCCACACACAAACGAGCCACGGACGATCAAAGTCCAACAAAATAACGGCCGTGTTTTCGCTGGAAAATCTAACACCAATCGTCCATTAAGACGCACCTCCCTGCCGACACAAATTGACTTTTGTTTTTTAATTGAATTTTCTTGTTCCGCGCGATAAGCCGAACGATATAAACACATTTTCTCCGAGGATAAACGCAATTTAACAACGAAAACGCACACAATAACAAGGCTATCGACATTTCGACACACCAACATGGGTAAGTTGGCAATACTTTAATAACAGTTGGTAACAACACTTTTATGTAAACGACAGTTATGTTTTTCTAATGACAGTTGTTAATAAAGTTTTTGTAACGAATGACAGTTGGTAACAATGATTTTTTCGTAACGATAGTTGGTAAACATTGTTTTGTAACGAACGACAGTTGGTAATAATGCTTTTGTAACGGACGAGAGTTGCTAACAATGCTTTTATAATGAACGACAGTTGGTAACAATGCATTGAGGACAGTTATGTTTTTCTAATGACAGTTGGCAACAATGATTTTGTAACGAACGACAGTTGGTAACAATGCTTTTGTAACGACAGTTGTGTTTTTCTAATGACAGTTGGTTACAATGCTTTTTTAACGAACGACAGTTGGTAACAATGCTTCTGTAACGATAGTTATGTTTTTAGAATGACAGTTGGTAATAATTCTTTTGTAACGAACGACAGTTGGTAACAATGCTCTTGTAACGACAGTTATGTTTTACTAATGACAGTTGGTAACAATGCTTTTGGAAAGAACGACAATTGGTAACAATGCTTTTGTAACGACAGTTGTGTTTTTCTAATGACAGTTGGTAACAATCATTTTGTAACGAACGAAAGTTGGTAACAATGCTCTTGTAACGACAGTTGTGTTTTACTAATAACAGTTGGTTACAATGATTTTGTAACGAACGACAGTTGGTAACAATGCTTTTGTAACTAAAGTTATGTTTTACTAATGACAGTTGGTAACAATGATTTTGTAACGAACGACAGTTGGTAACAATGCTTTTGTAACGACAGTTGTGTTTTTCTAATTACAGTTGGTAACAATCATTTTGTAACGAAAGAAAGTTGGTAACAATGCTCTTGTAACGACAGTTGTGTTTTACTAATGACAGTTGGTAACAATGATTTTGTAACGAACGACAGTTGGTAACAATGCTCTTGTAACGACAGTGGTGTTTTACTAATGACAGTTGGTAACAATGATTTTGTAACGAACCACAGTTGGTAACAATGCTTTTGTAACGACAGTTGTGTTTTTCTAATGACAGTTGGTAATAATCATTTTGTAACGAACGACAGTTGATAACAATGCGTTTGTAACTAAAGTTATGTTTTTCTAATGACAGTTGGTTACAATGCTTTTTTAACGAACGGCAGTTGGTAACAATGCTTCTGTAACGATAGTTATGTTTTTAGAATGATAGTTGGTAATAATTCTTTTGTAACGAACGAAAATTGGTAACAATGCTCTTGTAACGACAGTTATGTTTTACTAATGACAGTTGGTAACAATGCTTTTGGAAAGAACGACAGTTGATAACAATGCTTTTGTAACGACAGTTATGTTTTTCTAATGACAGTTGGTAATAATGCTTTTGTAACGAACGACAGTTTCTAACAATGCTTTTATAACTAAAGTTATGTTTTTCTAATGACAGTTGGTAACAATGCTTTTGTAACGACAGTTATGTTTTACTAATGACAGTTGGTAACAATGCTTTTGGAAAGAACGACAGTAGGTAACAATGCTTTTGTAACGACAGTTATGTTTTTCTAATGACAGTTGGTAACAATGCTTTTGGAAAGAACGACAGTTGGTAACAATGCTTTTGTAACGACAGTTATGTTTTTGCAATGACAGTTGGTAATAATGCTTTTGTAAGGAACGACAGTTGGCAGCAATGATTTTGTAACGACAGTTATGTTTTACTAATGACAGTTGGTAACAATGCTTTTGTAAAGAACGACAGTTGGTAACAATGCTTTTGTAACGACAGTTATGTTTTACTAATGACAGTTGGTAACAATGCTATTATAATGAACGACAGTTGTTAACAATGCTTTCGTAACGAGTGACAGTTGGTAACATTGCTTTTGTGACGACAGTTATGTTTTTCTAATGACAGTTGGTAACAATGCTTTTGTGAGGACAGTTATGTTTTACTAATGACAGTTGGCAACAATGCTTTTGTATCGAACGAAAGTTGGTAACAATGCTTTTGTGAGGACAGTTATGTTTTACTAATGACAGTTGGCAACAATGCTTTTGAAACGAACGACAGTTGGTAACAATGCTTTTGTGAGGACAGTTATGTTTTACTAATGACAGTTGGTAACAATGCTTTTGTAATGAACGACAGTTGTTAACAATGCTTTTGTAACGAACGACAGTTGGTAACATTGCTTTTGTGACGACAGTTATGTTTTACTAATGACAGTTGGTAACAATGCTTTTGTAACGAATGACAGTTGGTAGCAATGCTTTTGTGAGGACAGTTATGTTTTTCTAATGACAGTTGGTAACAATTCTTTTGTACAACGACAGTTGGTAACAATACTTTTGTGACAATAGTTATGTTTTCTAATGACAGTTGGTGACAATGCTTTTGTGACGACAGTTATGTTTTCTAATGACAGTTGGTAACAATGCTTTTGTGAGGACAGTTATGTTTTTCTAATGACAGTTGGTAACAATTCTTTTGTACAACGACAGTTGGTAACAATTCTTTTGTACAACGACAGTTGGTAACAATACTTTTGTGACAATAGTTATGTTTTCTAATGACAGTTGGTGACAATGCTTTTGTGACGACAGTTATGTTTTCTAATGACAGTTGGTAACAATGCTTTTGTGAGGACAGTTATGTTTTTCTAATGACAGTTGGTAACAATTCTTTTGTACAACGACAGTTGGTAACAATTCTTTTGTACAACGACAGTTGGTAACAATACTTTTGTGACAATAGTTATGTTTTCTAATGACAGTTGGTGACAATGCTTTTGTGACGACAGTTATGTTTTCTAATGACAGTTGGCAACAATGCTTTTGAAACGAACGACAGTTGGTAACAATGCTTTTGTGAGGACAGTTATGTTTTACTAATGACAGTTGGCAACAATCCTTTTGAAACGAACGACAGTTGGTAACAATGCTTTTGTGAGGACAGTTATGTTTTACTAATGACAGTTGGTAACAATACTTTTGTGACAATAGTTATGTTTTCTAATGACAGTTGGTGACAATGCTTTTGTGACGACAGTTATGTTTTCTAATGACAGTTGGCAACAATGTTTATTTGGCGACAGCTAGTAACTATGTTTTTGTAATGACAGTTGGTGACAATGCCTTTGCTATTGTTTCTAGGGAGAAAGGAAATCGGGATCTTCGTCTGGTGCCATTTCTGTGTGGTCAGGGTGAGTTTGCAGCGAATTTTTTTCGGAAATTTAATTCTTTTTGAGAAATAGAGTCGAGTTTTGTTGGGGATTTTAGCGGAATTTTGGAAATTGTTTCGAATAAAAGTCGTCGGGAAATCAATTTTCTTTAACGCAATGTTCAGTTGGTAAGCGTGGTTTGAGTAATAACAGAGAAAATTGAGGAAAACTGAAAATTGTTGAGATTTAGAGGTGTGTTCAAGAAGTTGTAATTCGGAAACGGAGCGAAATTTTGGAAATTGTTTCGAATAAAAGTCATCGGGAAAAAAATTTTCTTTAACGTAATGTTCAGTTGGTAAGCGTGGTTTGAGTATTAACAGAAGAAATTGAGAATAACTGAAATTATTGAGTGTTGACTTTCAGACGCTGTAATTCGGAAACATTGCTGAATTTTGGAAATTGTTTCGAATAAAAGTCGTCGGGAAATCAATTTTATTTAACATAATGTTCAGTTGGTAAGCGTGGTTTGAGTAGTAACAGAGAAAATTGAGAAAAACTAAAATATTTGAGTGTTGACTTTCAGAAGCTGTAATTCGGAAACGGAGCGGAATTTTGAAAATTGTTTCGAATAAAAGTCGTCGGGAAATCAATTTTCTTTAACGTAATGTTCAGTTGGTAAGCATGGTTTGAGTAATAACAGAGAAAATTGAGGAAAACTGAAATTTGTTGAGATTTGGAGGTGTGTTCAAGAAGTTGTAATTTGGAAACGGAGCGAAATTTTGGAAATTGTTTCGAATAAAAGTCGTCGGGAAATCAATTTTCTTTAACGCAATGTTCAGTTGGTAAGCGTGGTTTGAGTATTAACAGAGAAAATTTAGAAAAACTAAAATGTTTGAGTGTTGGTTAGAGGCGAGTTCAAGAAGCTGTAATTCGGAAACGGAACGGAATTTTGGAATTTTTTTCAAATAAAAGTCGTCGGGAAATCAATTTTCTTTAAAGCAATGTTCAGCTGGTAAGCGTGGTTTGAGTGTTAACAGAGGAAATTGAAAAATTCTGAAATGTTTGAGTGTTGGTTAGAGGCGAGTTCAAGAAGCTGTAATTCGGAAACATAGCGGAATTTTGGAAATGGTTTTTAATAAAAGTCGTCGGGAAATCAATTTTCTTTAACGTAATGTTCAGTTGGTAAGCGTGGTTTGAGTAATAACAGAGAAAATTGAGGAAAACTGAAATTTGTTGAGATTTGGAGGTGTGTTCAAGAAGTTGTAATTTGGATACGGAGCGAAATTTTGGAAATTGTTTCGAATAAAAGTCGTCGGGAAATCAATTTTCTTTAATGCAATGTTCAGTTGGTAAGCGTGGTTTGAGTATTAACAGAGAAAATTGATAAAAACTGAAAATATTGAGTGTTGAGTTCCAGAAGCTGTAATTCGGAAACGGAGCGGAATTTTGGAAATTGTTTCGAATAAAAGTTGCTGCGAAATCAGTTTTCTTTAATGCTGTGTTCAGTAGGTAAGCGTGGTTTGAGTATTAACAGAGGAAATTGAGAAAAACTGAAATTATTGAGTATTGTGTTCAAGGAGCTGTAATTCGGAAACGGAGCGAAATTTTGGAAATTGTTTCGAATAAAAGCCGTCGGGAAATTAATTTTCTTTAACGCGATGTTTAGTTGGTAAGCGTGGTTTTAGTATTAACGGAGAAAATTGAGGAAAACTGATAATTGTTGAGATTTAGAGATGTGTTCAAGAAGTTATAATTCGGAAATGGAGCGAAATTTTGGAAATTGTTTCGAATAAAAGTCATCGGAAAATCAATTTTCTAGAACAGAGTGTTTAGTTTGTAAGCGTGGTTTGAGTATTAACAGAGAAAATTGAGAAAAACTGAAATGGAATCGGTTGTCGTTGAGTGTCGGTTAGAGGCGAGTTCAAGAAGCTGTAGTTTGGAAACGGAGCGGAATTTTGGAAATTGTTTCGAATAAAAGTCCTCGAGAATTCAATTTTCTTTAACGTAATGTTCAGTTGGTAAGCGTGCTTTGAGTATTAACAGAGAAAATTGAGAAAAACTGAAATGTTTGAGTGTTTGGTTAGAGGCGAGTTCAAGAAGCTGTAATTTGGAAACGGAGCGGAATTTTGTAAATTGTTTCGAATAAAAGTCGTCGGGAAATCAATTTTCTTTAATGTAGTGTTTAGTTGGTAAGCATGGTTTCAGTTCGTCGGGAAATCAATTTTCTGTAATGCAATGTCCAATAGGTAAACGAAATGTTTGAGTGTTGGTTAGAGGCGAGTTTAATAAGCTGTAATTTGGAAACGAAGACGAATTTTGGAAATTGTTTCGAATAAAAGTCGTCAAGAAATCAATTTTCTTTAACGCAATGTTCAGTTGGTAAGCGTGCTTTGAGTATTAACAGAGAAAATTGAAAAAAACAAACTGTTGAAACTAAACAGAATTCGATAAAACGTTTCAAACAAAACTCGCTGAGAATTAAATTTCCTGCAAAAATCACTGACGCGAAAAACCTTCTTTGCAGACATTTTTACGAAAAGCCTTCCCCTCACTGTTCCCGCGCAAAAACCTCCACCTCACCAACCTCTTCGCAATTTTCTTCACCACTTTGCTATTCCTCATCCTCATCCCTGCCGTCTTCCTCCCGCTCACATTATACAAACAGCTCGTGCGCCTCATCCTCTTCTACCGGCACGGGGGTGCCTTCCACGGCCTCGTAACCGGATGCGACGTCATAACCGCGCTGCGAGAAGAAAGCGGCATCGCGGTCAACGTCCTCGTCTTCGTGGAGACCGGAAGCGACGCATGCGAATTTTTCGCAAAACTGCGGAAGAAGATTTGGGCGGATATGCGGCAATTGGAGGGGTTGTTTTCGGTACGGAGGAAAGCTTTAGGGTTTCTTTATAGCTTTGGTGTAAAGGACGTCAAGCCGGATGAGGTTTTTATCGAGGTCAAGGCGGAGGAATTCGAGGCTTTGTGTGAGGGGAATATTAGCGAGTTCTTGACGAGGTTTTGCGTGGATTCGCCGTTGCCGCGCGGGGGGGAGTTCAATTGGGATTTGATTTACACGCCGGTCATCGTGAAGGAGAACCTCACGAGGAAGACGTTTTTTGTGCTGAGGGTTCATCATTGTCTGGTGGATGGTTTGACGCTGTACAGCCTCTTGAAAAGCTGTCTGGACTGCACCTCGCAGGTGCAATCGACGATGGATCGAAACGCGCGTTTTACCTCAAAGCGCATTTTACCCTCGGAATTTAATCCCAGGCCCGCTTCGGCAGCCTTGGAATTCACGCGAAGCCCCGGTTTGGAAAGCCCGACCAAAGTCTCGTTTAAACTCGAACCTCGCGAGGTTTACATCCCGAAAATCAGGGAAATCAAGAACTTCACCGCGTATTCGTTCAATACGATAATTTTCACGGCGTATTCGGCGGCGTTGGCGGATTTTTACCGCGAAAATTTCGAGATTTCGCCCGAAAGCTTGACCATCAGCGTGCCGTTGCAAATCAACGCCGACAGATTCGAGAAGTTTTTCCTCGGCGATTGCACCGGACTCGGCAACGACTACGTCGTGTTCGACATCGAGCTCCCAGTGATCCCCAAAGGCAGGGAAGACCAAACGGTGGAAAGCTACATCTTGGAACGGCTACAGCTCGTCCATCAGGAGTTCGAAAACGCTGGGAAATACCTTGATATACAGGTAATTTAAACCGCTTTGCGGTAACTTTTGCATTCCCTGAGATATTCGCCAAAAGCTTGCTAGTTTAAGATTTTGTTTCAACATTTTAATTTATATCTGGGTTAGTCTATCAGGTGGATTAGTGAAAATTGTTGCAACTATAGTCCAGAATGCTAGGAATAAGATGAGTTTAACTGTTTTGTGAAATCTGCAGGGCTTTAGCTTCCATCGGCGTTTTGCTTGACTTTGCTCTCGAACAAAATTCAAGTTTGACTAGCTGTAATTCCGAAACTATTCCAGATGGAATATTCTAGTTTTTACCATCTTCTAGGCAATTTAACAGACTAGATCACTCGTCTATCTCATCTAGCAATAAAGTTATCGACAAAAGCTGAAAACACTACCGCTTTTGCAAGACTGAGATTCAAACATCCATAACTCACGAAGTATTCTAGATAGAATATTCGCGATTCCACCAAAATCTAGTTAATTTAATCTACTATTACAACCAACTTTATAGTTTATTCTAACTAGTCTACTTCCCTACTTTTTAACTAATTAGTAAAGCCTTTGTTTAAAACAAGATTTTACAAAATCAGAATTTAAAATCAAAGTTTGACGAGTTATAACTTCGGAATTATTCTAGATAAAATATTCTAGTTTTTACCATCTTCTAGGGAATTTAACAGACTAGACTTGAACCAACTTTCACTTATGTATCTCATCTAGCAATAAAGTTATTGACAAAAACTCAAAACACTACCGCTTTTGCAAGACTGAGATTCAAACATCCATAACTCGCGAAGTATTCTAGATAGAATATTCGCGATTCCACAAAAATCTAGGTAATTTAATCTACTATTACGAACTACTTCATAGTTTAGTCTAACTAGTCTACTTCCCTACTTTTTAACTAATTATTAAAGCCTTGGTTTAAGACAAGTTTTTACAAAATTAGAACTTAAAATCAAAGTTTGACGAGCTATAACTTCAGAAATATTCTAGATAGTATATTCTAGTTTTTAGCGTCTTCTAGGCAATTTAACAGACTAGATTAGAGCCAACTTTCACTCGTCTAACTCATCTAGAAATAAAGTTATCGACAAAAGCTCAAAACTCTACCGCTTTTGCAAGACTGAGATTCAAACATCCATAACTCGCGAAGTATTCTAGATAAAATATTCTCGATTCCACAGAAATCTAGGTAATTAAATCTACTTTTACGACCAACTTCATAGTTTAATCTAACTAGTCTACTTCCCTACTTTTTAAGAAATTAGTAAAGTCTTTGTTTAAAACAAGATTTTACAAAATCATAATTTAAAATCAAAGTTTGACGAGCTATAACTTCGGAAATATTATAGATAGTATATTCTAGTTTTTAGCGTCTTCTAGA
This sequence comes from Phosphuga atrata, assembly GCA_944588485.1. NCBI lineage: Eukaryota > Metazoa > Arthropoda > Insecta > Coleoptera > Silphidae > Phosphuga > Phosphuga atrata. Next base: position 30,400,218 of record OX155906.1, read on the forward strand.
CAATTTAACAGACTAGACTTGAGCCAACTTTCACTCGTCTAACTCATTTAGAAATAATATTATCGGCAAAAGCTCAAAACACTACCGCTTTTGCAAGACTAAGATTCAAACATCCATAACTCACGAAGTATTCTAGATAGAATATTCTAGATTCCACCAAAATCTTGGTAATGTAATCTACTATTACGACCAACTTCATAGTTTAATCTAACTCGTCTACTTCCCTAATTTTTAACTAATTATGAAAGCCTTGGTTTAAGACAAGTTTTTACAAAATTAGAATTTAAAATCAAAGTTTGACGAGCTATAACTTCGGAAATATTCTAGATAGAAAATTCTAGTTTTTACCATCTTCTAGGAAATTTAACAGACTAGACTTGATCCAATCCTTTTACTTGTCTATATCATGCAGCAATTAAGTTATCGACAAAAGCTCAAAACACTACCGATCATATATCTCACGATGTATTCTACATAGAATATTCCCGATACCACCAAACTCTATGTAATTTAATCTACTATTACGACCAGTTTCATAGTTTGGTATAGTTAGTCTGCTAACCGAGTTTTTAACTAATTAGTTAAGCCTTTGTTTAAAACAAGATTTTACAAAATCAGAATTTAAAATCAAAGTTTGACGCGCTATAACTTCGGAAATATTCTAGATAGACTATTCTAGTTTTTACCAACTTCTAGGCCATTTAACAGGCTAGATATGAACCAACTTTCGCTCGTCTACCTCAACTAGCAATCAAGTTATCGACAAAAGCTCAAAACACTACCGCTTTTACAAGACGAAGATTCAAACATCCATAACTCACGAAGTATTCTAGATAGAATATTCTCGGTTCCACAAAAATCTAGATAATTAAATCTACTTTTACGACCAACTTCATAGTTTAGTCTAACTAGTCTACTTCCCTACTTTTTAACTAATTAGTAAAGCCTTTGTTTAAAACATGATTTTACAAAATCAGAATTTAAAATCAAAGTTTGGCGCGCTATAACTTCGGAAATATTCTAGATAGAATATTCTAGTTTTTACCATCTTCTAGGAAATTTAACAGACTAGACTTGATCCAATCCTTTTACTTGTCTATCTCATGCAGCAATTAAGTTATCGACAAAAGCTCAAAACACTGCCGCTTTTACAAGACGAAGATTCAAACATCCATAACTCACGATGTATTCTAGATAGAATATTCCCGATACCACCAAACTCTATGTAATTTAATCTACTATTACGACCAGCTTCATAGTTTGGTATAGTTAGTCTGCTAACCGAGTTTTTAACTAATTAGTTAAGCCTTTGTTTAAAACAAGATTTTACAAAATCAAAATTTAAAATCAAAGTTTGACGAGTTATAACTTCGGAAATATTCTAGATAGAATATTCTAGTTTTTACCATCTTCTAGGCAATTTAACAGACTAAATTTGAACCAACTTTCGCTCGCCTATCTCATCTAGCAATCAAGTTATCTACAAAAGCTCAAAACACTACCGCTTTTACGAGACTAAGATTCAAACATCTATAACTCGCGAGGTATTCTAGATAGAATATTCTCGATTCCACAAAAATCTAGGTAATTAAATCTACTTTTACGACCAACTTCATAGTTTAGTCTAACTAGTCTACTTCCCTACGTTTTAACTAATTATTAAAGCCTTTGTTAAAAACAAGATTTTACAAAATCAGAATTTAAAATCAAAGTTTGACGAGCTATAACTTCGCAAATATTCTATATAGAATATTCTAGTTTTTACCGTCTTCTAAACAATTTAACAGACTAGATTTGAGACAACTTTCACTCGTCTGTCTTATCTAGCAATAAAGTTATCGACGAAAGCTCAAGACACTACCGCTTTTACAAGACTAAGATTCAAGCATCCATAACTCACGAAGTATTCTAGATAGAATATTCTCGATTCCACCAAAATCTAGGTAATTAAATCTACTTTTACGACCAACTTCACAGTTTAGTCTAACTAGTCTACTTCCCTACGTTTTAACTAATTATTAAAGCCTTTGTTAAAAACAAGATTTTACAAAATCAGAATTTAAAATGAAAGTTTGACGAGCTATAACTTCAGAAATATTCTAGATAGAATATTCTAGTTTTTACCGTCTTCAAAACAATTTAACAGACTAGATTTGAGACAACTTTTACTCGTCTGTCTTATCTAGCAATAAAGTTATCGACGAAAGCTCAAAACACTACCGCTTTTACAAGACTAAGATTCAAGCATCCATAACTCACGAAGTATTCTAGATAGAATATTCTCGATTCCTTTAAAATCTAGGTAATTTAATCTACTATTGCGAACAACTTGATAGTTTAGTCTAACTAGTCTACTTCCCTACTTTTTTAATTAATTAGTAAAGTCTTTGTTTAAAACAAGATTTTACAAAATCAGAATTTAAAATCAAATTTTGACGCGCTATAACTTCGGAAATATTCTAGATAGAATATTCTAGTTTTTAACGCCTTCTAGGCAATTTAACAGACTAGATTTGAGCCAACTTTCACTTGTCTAACTCATTTAGAAATAAAGTTATCGGCAAAAGCTCAAAACACTACCGCTTTTACAAGACTAAGATTCAAACATCCATAACTCATGAAGTATTCTAGATAGAATATTCCCGATTCCACCAAAATCTAGGTAATTTAATCTACTATTACGACCAACTTCATAGTTTAGTCTAACTAGCCTACTTCCCTACTTTTTAACTAATTAGTAAAGCCTTTGTTTAAAACAAGATTTCATAAAATCAGAATTTAAAATCAAAGTTTGACGAGCTATAACTTCGGAAATATTCTAGATAGAATATTCTAGTTTTTACCATCTTCTATTCAATGCAACAGACTAGTTTTGAACTAACTTTCGCTCGTCTATCTCATCTAGCAATAAAGTTATCGACAAAAGCTCAAAACACTGCCGCTTTTGCAAGACGAAGATTCAAACATCCATAACTCACGAAGTATTCTAGATAGAATATTCTAGATTCCACCAACATCTAGGTAATTTAATCTACTACTACGACCAACTTCATAGTTTAGTCTAACTAGTCTACTTCCCTACTTTTTAACTAATTAGTAAAGCCTTTGTTTAAAACATGATTTTACAAAATCAATTTTTAAAATCAAAGTTTGACGCGCTATATCTTCGGAAATATTCTAGATAGAATATTCTAGTTTTCACCGTATTCTAGGCAATTTTACAGACTAGATTTGAACCAATCTGCACGCTTCTACCTCATCTAGCAATAAAGTTATCGACAAAAGCTCAAAACACTACCGCTTTTGCAAGACTAAGATTCAAGCATCCATAACTCCCGAAGTATTCTAGATAGAATATTTTTGACTCTATCAAAATCTAGATAATTTAATCTACTAATACGACCAACTTCATAGTTTAGTCTAACTTGTCTACTTCCCTACTTTTTAACTAATTAGTAAAGCCTTTGTTTAAAACAAGATTTTACAAAATCAGAATTTAAAATTAAAGTTTGACGAGCTATAACTTCGGAAACATTCTAGATAGAATATTCTAGTTTTTACCAACTTCTAGGAAATTTAACAGACTAGACCTGGTCCAACTTTTACTTGTCTATCTCATCCAGCAATTAAGTTATTGACAAAAGCTCAAAACACTACCGCTTTTACAAGACTGAGATTCAAACATCCATAACTCACGAAGTATTCTAGATAGAATATTCTCGATTCCACCAAAATCTAGGTAATTTAATCTACTATTATGGCAAACTTCATCATTTAGGCTAACTAGTCTACTTCCCTACTTTTTAACAAATTAGCAAAGCATTTGTTTAAAACAAGATTTTACAAAATCAGAATTTAAAATCAAAGTTTGACGAGCTATAACCTCATAAATATTCTAGATAGTATATTCTAGTTTTTAACGTTTTCTAGGCAATTTAACAGACTAGACTTGAGCCAACTTTCACTCGTCTAACTCATCTAGAAATAAAGTTATCGGCAAAAGCTCAAAACACTACCGCTTTTGCAAGACTAAGATTCAAACATCCATAACTCACGAAGTATTCTAGATAGAATATTCTCGATTCCACCAAAATCTAGGTAATTTAATCTACTATTACGGCCAACTTCATCATTTAGTCTAACTAGTCTACTTCCCTGCTTTTTAACAAATTAGTAAAGCCTTTGTTTAAAACAAGATTTTTCAAAATCAGAATTTAAAATCAAAGTTTGACGAGCTATAACTTCGGAAATATTTTAGCTAGAATATTCTAGTTTGTACCATCTTCTAGGGAATTTAACAGACTAGACTTCAACCAACATTTGCTTGTGTATCTCATATAGCAATAAAGTTATTGACAAAAGCTCAAAACACTACCGCTTTTGCAAGACTGAGATTCAAACATCCATAACTCGCGAAGTATTCTAGATAGAATATTCGCGATTACACTAAACTCTAGGTAATTAAATCTACTTTTACGACCAACTTCATAGTTTAGTCTAACTACTCTACTTCACTACATTTTAACTAATAAGTAAAGACTTTGTTTAAAACAAGATTTTACAAAATCAGAATTTAATATCAAAGTTTGACGCGCTATAACTTCAGAAATATTCTAGATAAAATATTCTAGTTTTTACCATCTTCTAGGCAATTTAACAGACTAGATCTTAACCAACCTCCACTCATCTATCTCATCTAGCAATAAAGTTATCGACAAAAGCTAAAAACACCTCAGCTTTTACAAGACAAAGATTCAAACACCCATAACTCACGAAGTATTCTAGATACAATATTCTTGATTCCACCATAATCTAGGTAATTTAATCTACTATTGTGAACAACTTGATAGTTTAGTCTAACTAGTCTACTTTCCTACTTTTTTTACTAATTAGTGAAGCCTTTGTTTAAAACAAGATTTTACAAAATCAGAATTTAAAATCAAAGTTTGACGCGCTATAACTTCGGAAATATTCTATATAGAATATTCTAGTTTTTACCATCTTCTAGGCGATTTAACAGACTAGAAAAAAAAACAACTTTCACTTGTTTGTCTCGTCTAGCAATGAAGTTATCAACAAAGTTTGTTTGGTATAAACATAGATGATTTGGTTTGGTTTTTCGCTTAAAAATCAACTTAAGCAAAATTGAAATCCAACGAGTTATACATCAAATTAAAGCTAATTAAATCTAATTTCTAAATCTATAACAAACTTCTTTCCCAGTGCATTAACACCCAAGATATCGCAAAAAAACGAAATTTTAGTTTTTGGCAAATTGGTGCGTTATCTTAAATTTAAACGCAACGTATCATACACCAAATTAAACCTCAGCAAAATCTTGCTTTTTAGTTCAACTACATGTTCACAAAAAGCTACATTGAGATTCTGCCCTGGTACATATCCTCCCGCATGGTGGAAGCTGGAAACACCAGCTTGGCGGGCAGTTGTTTCCCAGGAGGGCCAACCTTGAAGTTGTGTGGGGACGTCATCAGCGACTACTGCTTCGTGTCGGCAGTGCGGCCAATAAAATGCGGTGAGAGTTTTGTATAGACCAATTCACAGTTTAAATTTTTTTGAGCGCAAAAAGTGCCCGAACTTTTTGACGTATAACTAAATATGTGCTCGAAACTTTCATAAGCATTTTCAGACCTTTTCATAGTTGAATTTTTTTTATGTGCCATGTTATTCGTCAAAAAGTGCCCGAACTTTTTCACGTATAACTCAATATGTGCCCGAAACTCGAAAAAATGTCTACGTCTGTGTTGATATTTAGTATACTCGCACAATGGTGAACGTTCGCCAATTTTTCCGACAATTTCCGTCATGTTATACGTCAAAAAGTGCCCGAACTTTTTCACGTATAACTCAATATGTGTCCGAAACTTGAAAAAATGTCTACATCTGTGTTGACATTTAGTATACTCGCACAATGGTGAACGTTCGCCAATTTTTCCGTCAATTTCCGTCATATTATACGTCAAAAAGTGCCCGAACTTTTTGACGTATAACTAAATATGTGCCCGAAACTTTCAAATTCCCGCCTTTTAAACTTGGCGGAAGCGCATGCGCTTAAATAACCGTAAAAAGTTTTTATTATTGTAGTGATTTTTGTGTTTGTAGGTTTGGGGATTTACGTGTTGTCGTACGCAGGTCGATTGCAGGTGGTGCAGTTGGTGGACGTGCGCCGGTTTGGCAACCGCGCCGAGGGTTTCGAACGCATCTTGGACGATTTCTTCAAGTATTTGGACGTTTTGCACAGGGAAATTTGTAAAAGCGACTAGCATATTATGCGCAGTATAATCTAATTTCCAAAACGCTAACAGTTTTTACGATATCTTGCCTAGTTTTTGAGATATTAATTAAAATGTAATTTCGCGATTGTGACGGAACTATTTAACTTATGTTATAATGTTTGACATTTCTGTAAACTAGATGTCACACAGAGTAATATCATATGTGACATGTGTCAAACTGTCAAATATTAACGTCACAGCGACAGTTTCAAAAAATGAATCATAAAAATTGTTTGTAAATTTGCTTTTTCGCAATTGTAAAGAAACTGTCGAACTAATGTTGTAATATTTGACATTTCTGTAAATTAGATGTTACTCTGAGTAACATGATATGTGACCTGTGTCAAAGTGTCAAATATTAACGTCACAGTGAGAGTTTCAAAAAATGGATCTTAAAAATTCTTTGTAAATTTTCTTTTTTGCGATTGTAAAGAAACTGTCAAACTCATATTATAATATTTGACATTTCTGTAAACTAGATGTTACTCTGAGTAAAATGATATGCGACATGTGTCAAATTGTCAAATATTAACGTCACAGCGACAGTTTCAAAAACGGAATCTTAAAAATTGTTTGTAAACTTGCTATTTCACTATTGTGAAGAAACTGTCAAACTGATTTTGTAATATTTGACATTTCTGTAAACTAGAAGTCACACTGAGTAATATGATATGTGACCTGTGTCAAGTTTATCAAATATTAACGTCACAGCGACAGTTTCAAAAACTTAATCTTAAAAATTGTTTGTAAATTTGCTTTTTCGCGATTGTGAAGAAACTGTCAAACTGATGTTCTAATATTTGACATTTCTATAAACTAGATGTCACACTGAGTAATATCATATGTAACATGTGTCAAACTGTCAAATATTAACGCCACAGCGACAGTTTCAAAAAATGAATCATAAAAATTATTTGTAATTTTGCTTTTTAACGATTGTGAAGAAACTGTCAAACTGAAGTTGCAATATTTGACATATCTATAAATTGCATGTCACACTGAATAATATGATATGTGACTTGTGTCAAAATGTAAAATATTAACGTCACAGCGACAATTTCAAAAAATGATTAGTTTTTAGAGATTTAGAACCAGTTTTACCAGCGATTTTATCAAGCATCAACTGTTACTACATACACGTATTACATATCGTTTTAAAGCTAATTTAATCTAGTTTACGGATTCTATTAACTCATTACAAAATTCGTTATATTTTCGAAAACATCGCCATTTTTTCTAAGGCGCTTCTATTTTGAAAAATTAGTTTTGTTTTGCTTGTATCTCAGTTAATTGCAACGCAATTTTTACGTGTAACATCTCATTTTAAAGGCAATTTAATCTAGTTTAACTTTATGTTAACTCGTTTAAATGTTGTTAATATTTTCGAAGTTATAAGGAATTTTCGAAATTCTTACGCGCACGTCGTAGTTAATTTTCAAACGACGATTGTTAGATAAGTTTTAACACTACAAAGACGTATTATATGTCATTTTAAAGCAAATCTAATCTACTTTATAGATTCTAATAACTCGTTACAAAATTCGTTGTATTTTCGAAAATATCGCCATTTTTCCAAACCGCTTAATATTTTGAAAAATTAGTTTCGTTTTGCTTGTATCTCAGTTAATTCTTACGAAATTTTATCGTGTAATATCTCATTTTAAAGGCAATTTAATCTAATTTAAGTTTATTGTTAACTCGTTTAAATATTGTTAATATTTTCGAGGTTATAAGGAATTTTCTAAATTCTTACGCCCACGTCGTAGTTGATTTTCAAACGACGATTGTTAGCTAAGTCTTAACACCACATAGATGTATTATATATCATTTTTAATCTAATTTAATCTAGTTTGTGGATTCTATTAAATCATTACAAAATTCGTTGTATTTTCGAAAATATCGCCATTTTGTTGAGGCACTTCATATTTTGAAAAATTAGTTTTGTTTTGCTTGTGTCTCAGTTAATTAGAACGCAATTTTATCTTGTAACATCTCATTCTAAAGGCAATTTAATCTAGTTTAAGCTCTTTGTTAACTCGTTTAAATATTGTTAATATTTTCTAAGTTATGAGGAATTTTTACGCCTATGTCGTGGTTATCGTGAAAAAAGTGTTACGCCTATGTCGTGGTTAATTTTCAAACGACGATTGTTAACTAAGTCTTAATGCTACATAGACGTATTATATATTATTTTAAAGCTAATTGAATCTAGTTTATGGATTCTAATAACTTGTTACAAAATTCGTTGTATTTTCGAAAATATCGGCATTTTTTCAGGCGCTTACTATGTTGAAAAATTTGTTTTGTTTTGCTTGTATCTCAGTTAATTCCAACGCAATTTTATCGTGTAATATCTCATTTTAATGGCAATTTACTCTACTTTAAGCTTATTTTTAACTCGTTAAAATATTGCTAATATTTTCTAAGTTATAAGGAATTTTTGCGCCTATGTCGTGGTTATCGTGGAAAAAGTGTATTACATAATACGTCTATGTCGTGGTTAATTTTCAAACGACGATTGTTAACTAAGTCTTAATGCTACATAGATGTATTATATATCATTTTAAAGCTAATTTAATCTAGTTTATGAATTCTATTAAATAATTACAAAAATCGTTGTATTTTCGAAAATATCGCCATTTTTCAGAGACACTTACTATTTTGAAAAATTAGTTTTGTTTTGCTTGTATCTCAGTTAATTGCAACGCAATTTTATCCTGTAACATCTCATTTTAAAGACAATTTAATCTAGTTTAAGCACATTGTTAACTCGTTTAAATATTTTGAATGTTTTAGAAGTTATAAGGAAATTTTTACGCCTATGTCGTTGTTATCGTGGGAAAATTGTTACGTCTATGTCGTGGTTAATTTTCAAACGGCGATTGTTAACTAAGTCTTAATGCTACATAGACGTATTATATATCATTTTAAAGCTAATTTAATCTAGTTTATGGATTCTATTAACTCATTACAAAATTCGTTGTATTTTCGAAAATATCGCCTTTTTTCTAAGGCGCTTCTATTTTGAAAAATTAGTTTTGTTTTGCTTGTATCTCAGTTAATTCCAGCGTGATTTTAACGTGTAACATCTCATTTTAAAGCCAATTTTATCTAGTTTAAGCCCACTGTGACGTTAAATCGTTTAAATATTGTTAATATTTTCGAAGTTATGAGGAATTTTTACGCCTATGACGTGGTTATCGTGGAAAAATTGTTACGCCTATGTCGTGGTTGATTGTCAAACGACGATTGTTAACTAAGTATTAATGTTACATAGGCGTGTTATATCTCATTTTAAAGCTAATTTAGTCTAGTGTATAGGTGTTATATATTTATGTCAAGATTCCTTAAACTTTCCCAGATATTAATAATTTCCTAACACTCTTCCAAATTATCCGTTTTGTTCATAACTCCGTTAATACTAACTCGATCTAAACCTCTAATATCGCATTTAGTAGATAATGTAATCTAGTTTTAGGTGCTATTAACAGATTGTTGTTAATTTAAGAAATTTTGTACATTTTGTGTAAATATTGTTTTTCACAGGTGTTCCGTACAATAAATTATAACTTATATAACAAATCAGTGTACGTAACGTTATTTCATCCCTTTTTTACTCGTTTTCAGGTATTACATAAGTGTTACAACACATTATTACACAAGTGCAGTAATATCACACAGTATTATACAAGTGTTAACAGAAGAAACGTAAGTATTTAACCGCACCCTTTATTTAGATCGATATATTCCGTTCTTGCGTTAGATTATCTCTCGAGAACAGACAAACGAACGGACAAGAATTCGCGCGGACAAGAAAACAGACAGAGAAAAGGACACAGACAAGAAAAACGGTCGGACAAGAAATTTTGCGGACAAGAGAACAGACGGAGAAGAAAACGAACAGACAAGAAAAACGTGCGGACAAGAGAACAGACGGAGAAGAAAACGAACAGACAAGAAAAATGTTCGGACAAGAAATTTTGCGGACAAGAGAACAGACGGAGAAGAAAACGAACAGACAAGAAAAACGTTCGGACAAGAAATTTTGCGGACAAGAGAACAGACGGAGAAGAAAACGAACAGACAAGAAAAACGTTCGGACAAGAAATTTTGCGGACAAGAGAACAGACGGAGAAGAAAACGAACAGACAAGAAAAGTGTTCGGACAAGAAATTTTGCGGACAAGAGAACAGACGGAGAAGAAAACGAACAGACAAGAAAAGTGTTCGGACAAGAAATTTTGCGGACAAGAGAACAGACGGAGAAGAAAACGAACAGACACGAAAAGTGTTCGGACAAGAAATTTTGCGGACAAGAGAACAGACGGAGAAGAAAACGAACAGACAAGAAAAGTGTTCGGACAAGAAATTTTGCGGACAAGAGAACAGACGGAGAAGAAAACGAACAGACAAGAAAAACGTGCGGACAAGAGAACAGACGGAGATAAAACGTGCAGACAAGAAAAACGTGCGGACAAGAAATTTTGCGGACAAGAGAACAGACGGAGAAGAAAACGAACAGACAAGAAAAACGTGCGGACAAGAAATTTTGCGGACAAAAGAACAGACGGAGAAGAAAACGAACAGACAAGAAAAACGTGCGGACAAGAGAACAGACGGAGATAAAACGTGCAGACAAGAAAAACGTGCGGACAAGAAATTTTGCGGACAAGAGAACAGACGGAGAAGAAAACGAACAGACAAGAAAAACGTGCGGACAAGAGAACAGACGGAGATAAAACGTGCAGACAAGAAAAACGTGCGGACAAGAAATTTTGCGGACAAGAGAACAGACGGAGAAGAAAACGAACAGACAAGAAAAACGTGCGGACAAGAGAACAGACGGAGATAAAACGTGCAGACAAGAAAAACGTGCGGACAAGAAATTTTGCGGACAAGAGAACAGACGGAGAAGAAAACGAACAGACAAGAAAAACGTGCGGACAAGAGAACAGACGGAGATGAAACGTGCAGACAAGAAAAACGTGCGGACAAGAAATTTTGCGGACAAGAGAACAGACGGAGAAGAAAACGAACAGACACGAAAAACGTGCGGACAAGAGAACAGACGGAGATGAAACGTGCAGACAAGAAAAACGTGCGGACAAGAAATTTTGCGGACAAGAGAACAGACGGAGAAGAAAACGAACAGACAAGAAAAACGTGCGGACAAGAGAACAGACGGAGAAGAAAACGAACAGACAAGAAAAGTGTTCGGACAAGAAATTTTGCGGACAAGAGAACAGACGGAGAAGAAAACGAACAGACAAGAAAAGTGTTCGGACAAGAAATTTTGCGGACAAGAGAATAGACGGAGAAGAAAACGAACAGACAAGAAAAACGAGCGGACAAGAAATCGAACGGACATGAGAACAGACAGAGAAATCAACCGAGCCGAAAAAGGAGTGGACAAGAATTCGAGCGGATAAGAGAAGAGACGGAGAAGAAAAAAATCTAACCTAATGTTTGACCGAGTTAGATCGATCAAACAAGTTATCATACTTATCTGTTTATATTTTAGTCACTTTTCTTCAATTTAAGTCACTTTTCACTGATTTTATGTCTCTTCTGACACGTTGTTAAGTCGCTGTAAAATTTTGTATGCAATGTTATGTCGCTTTTACGTGTTATTATGTCCGTTCTACGTGTTGTTATGTCGTTTTACGTGTTGTAATGTCGTTGTAGTGCTATTATGTCGTTTTTACGTGATGTTATTTCTCTTTTACGTGCTGTTATGTCGCTTTTTGCCTGAAAACGCTCAAAAAAGGGTTGAAATGATGTAATTTACATTTGTTGTTATAATTTATTGCATGAAATACCTGCGAACAAAAAATTTTTTACATAAAATGTACAATATTTCTTAAATTAATAATAAACTGTTGATATCGCCTATAGGCGATATCTAGTTATAACTTGTCTAGTATAACTAGATTAAATTATCAACTAAATGGGATATTAGAGGTTTACATTGAGTTAGTTTTAACCTTTAACCACCTGCCATACGTCTCAGGTGAGAAAATTACTGCTACTTTGGGTCGGAGAGACGTATGTCAGGTGGTTAGGTGTTAACGAAGTTATGAACAAAACGGACAAATTTTCTTATTTGGTAAAGAGTTTGAAACGTGTAGGGGAAATTATAAATATCAGGGAAAGTGTAAGGAACCTTGATATAAGCACGTAACATCTCTAAACTAGACTATTTTAGCTTTAAAATGAGATATAACACGTCTATGTAGCATTAATACTTAGGTAACAATCGACGCTTGAAAATTGACACGTTTCGTGAAAATTGACATGACGCGTGCGTCAACAATTTCGAAAATTCGTTATATCTCCGGAAATATTATAATTATCTAAATGAGACAACAATATGCTTAAACTAGATAAAATTATCTACAAAATGACATATTACACAATAAAATTGCGCTGCTAGTAACTGAGTTACTAGCAAGTAACTGAGACACAATAAAAATAAAAATGATTTTTCAAAACATTAAGCTTGATTTTTGACATAAAGCATTAAGTTTCAGAAAAATGGCGATATTTTCGAAAATAAAACAAATTTTGTAATAAGTCAATAAAATCCATAAACTATAATAAATTAGCTTTAAAATGATATATAATACGTCTACGTGGTGTTAAAACTTAGCAAACAATCGTCGTTTGAAAATTAACTACGACTTAGGCGCAACAATTTCGAAAATTCCTTATAACTTCGAAAATATTAACAATTTTTAAATGAGATTAAAATGTGCTAAAACTAGATTATATTACCTACAAAATCAGATGTTACACAATAAAATCGCGTTTGAATTAACTTAGATAACGACAAAACAAAACTGATTTTTCAAAACATTAAGCGTCTCTGAAAATTGGCGATATTTTCGAAAATACAAGTTATATTGTAATGAGTTCATAGAATCCTTAAACTAGATTAAATTAGCTTTAAAACGATATATAATACGTCTATGTGATGTTAACACTTAGCTAACAATTGTCGTTTGAAAATTAACCACGACATGTGCGCAAAAATTTCGAAAATTCCCTATAATTTCGAAAATATTAACAATATTTTAACGAGTTAACAATAGGCTTAAACTAGATTAAATTGCATTTAAAATGAGATATTACACGAAAAAATCGCGTCGGAATTAACTGAGATACAAGCAAAGCAGAACTAATTTTTCAAAATAGTAAGCGTCTCACAAAAATGGCGTTATTTTCGAAAATACAACGAATTTTGACATGAGTCGATAGAATCTATAAACTAGATTAAATTAGTTTTAAAATTATATATAATACGTCTATGTGGTGTTAACACTTAGCTAACAATCGTCGTTTAAAAATTAAGCACGACGTGTGCGTAAAAATTTCGAAAATTCCTTAAAATTTCGAAAATATTAACAATATTTAAACGAGTTAACAATATGCTTAAACTAGATTAAATTGCCTTTAAAATGAGATATTACACGAAAAAATTACGTCGGAATTAACTAAGATACAAGCAAAACAAAACTAATTATTCAAAGTAGTAAGCGTCTCAGAAAAATGGCGATATTTTCGAAAATACAAGTTATTTTGTAATGAGTCAATAGAATCCATAAACTAGATTAAATTAGCTTTAAAATGATGTATAATGCGTCTACGTGGTGTTAAAACTTAGCAAACAATCGTCGTTTGAAAATTAACTACGACGTGTGCGTAACAATTTCGAAAATTCCTTATAACTTCGAAAATATTAACAATTTTTGAATGAATTAACAATAAACTAGAAATAACTAGATTAAATTGCCTTTAAAATGAGATATTAAACGATAAAATTGCGTCGAAATTAACTGAGATACAAGCAAAGCAAAACTAATTTTTCAAAGCGTCTCAGAAATATGGAGATATTTTCGAAAATACAACGAATTTTGTAATGAGCTAATAAAATCCACAAACTAGATTAAATTAGCTTTAAAATGATATATAATACGTCTATGTGGTGTTAACACTTAGCTAACAATCGTCGTTTGAAAATTAACTACGGCGTGTGCGTAAAGATTTCGAAAAATCCTTATAATTTCGAAATTATTAACAATATTTAAACGAGTTAACAGCAAGCTTAAACTAGATTAAATTTCCTTTAAAATGTGATGTTACGCGATAAAATTACGTTGGAATTAACTGAGATACAAGCAAAACAAAATTGATTTTTCAAAACATTAAGCGTCTCAGAAAATTGGCGATATCTTCGAAAATACAAGTTATTTTGTAATGAGTTCATAGAATCCTTAAACTAGATTAAATTAGCTTTAAAATGATATGTAATACGTCTATATAGTAACAGTTGACGTTTCATAAAATCGCTAGTGAAACTGATTCTAAATCTCTAAAAACTCATTCTAAAAAATCATTTTTTGAAATTGTCGCTGTGATGTTAATATTTGACATTTTGACACATGTCGCATAGCATGTTATTCAGTGTGATATCTAGTTTACAGAAATGTCAAATATTACAACACCAGATTCACAGTTTCTGCACAATATCGAAATAGCAAAATTACTAAAAATTTTAAGATTCATTTTTTCAAACTGCCGTTGTGGCGTTAATATTTGACGTTTTGACACATGTCGCATATCATGTTATTCAGTGTGACATCTAGTTTATAGAAATGTCAAATATTTCTCCACAATCGCGAAAAAACAAATTAACAAGGAATTTTTACGAATCATTTTTTGGAACTGTCGCTGTGACGTTAATATTTGACATTTTGACACATGTCATATATCATGTTACTCAGGCTAATATATAGTTTTCAGAAATGTCAAATATTATAATATCAGTTTGACAGTTTCTTCACAATCGTGAAAAACAAATTTACAAGGAATTTATAAGATTCATTTTTGAAACTGTCGCTGTGACGTTAATATTAGACATTTGGACAAATGTCACATATCATATTAATCAGTGTGACATCTAGTTTATAGAAATGTCAAATATTACAACATCAGTTTGAGAGTTTCTTCACAATCGCGAAAAAGCAAATTTACAAGGAATTTTTACGAATCATTTTTTGGAACTGTCTCTGTGATGTTAATATTTGACATTTTGACACATGTTATATATCATGTTACTCAGGGTAATATCTAGTTTTCAGAAATGTCAAATATTATAAAGCAGTTTGACAGTTTCATTACAATCGCGAAAAAGCATATTAACAAGGAATTTATGAGTCATTTTTTGGAACTGTCGCGGTGACGTTAATATTTGACGTTTTGACACATGTCGCATATCATGTTACTCAGAGTAACATCTAGTTTACAGAAATGTCAAATATTACAACATCAGTTTGACAGTTTCTTCAAAATCGCGAAAAAGAAAATTGACAAGGAATTTTTACGAATCATTTTTTGGAACTGTCGCTGTGACGTTAATATTTGACATTTTGACACATGTCATATATTATGTTATTCAGTGTGACATCTAGTTTATAGAAATATCAAATATTAAAACATCAGTTTGACACTTTCTTCACAATCGCGAAAAACAAAATTTGTGAGGAATTTTTACGAATCATTTTTTGAAACTGTCGCTCTGACGTTACTATTTGACATTTTGGCACATGCCACTAATCAGTGTGACATCTAGTTTACAGAAATATCAAATATTACAACATCAGTTTGACAGTTTCTTCACAATCGCGAAAAAGCAAATTTACAAACAATTTTTACGATTCATTTTTTGAAACTGTCGCTGTGACGTTAATATTTGACATTTTGACACATGTCATTTATCATGTTACTCAGGGTAACATCTAGTTTACAGAAATGTCAAATATTATAATATCAGTTTGACAGTTTCTTCACAATCGCGTAAAAGCAAATTTACAAGGAATTTTTACGAATCATTTTTTGGAACTGTCGCTGTGACGTTAATATTTGACATTTTGACACATGTCGCATATCATGTTACTCAGTGTGACATCCAGTTTATAGAAATGTCAAATATTACAACATCAGTTTGACAGTTTCTCCACAATCGCAAAAAAGCAAATTTACAAAGAATTTTTAAGATTTATTTTTTGAAACTGTCGCTGTGACGTTAATATTTGACATTTTGACACATGTCATATATCATGGTACTCAGGGTAACATCTAGTTTACAGAAATGTCAAATATTACAACATCAGTTTGACAGTTTCTTTACAATCGCGAAAAAGAAAATTTACAAAGAATTTTTACAAATCATTTTTTGAAACTGTCGCTGTGACGTTAATATTTAACATTTTGACACATATCACATATCACGTCACTCAGTGTGACATCTAGTTTACAGAAATGTTAAATACTATTTTATAGAAAATTTTAAAAGCAGATTTATGGGATATTCTTCATGTCCGGGGACCAACTCCTTTCCATTTCCATTCGTTTTGCTTCAATGTCCAAGAAACGAAACTGAGGTTCTTGATGTAGACATGGTTGGGAATCGGTTGATATGGTCGAGTTCCTTGCAGAAAGCCCAGAAAACTAAAAACCGTTAAAAAATTAGGGCTATAGACAAATAACATGTTGAAATGTGATCGATAACTAATTGAAATGTTGTTAAAACAGTTTAACCCGTAACTCAATAGTTATGGGTTAACCTTTATCGTACTGATTTTCTGATCGATAGTAAACGTATTCTACATATTAAGCGAAGTATTTTAAATGTTACATATATGTAACATTCGTCCAATAAAGGTTAAACTGTTTTAACAAATGCTACGGACTCACAGACTGTGAGTCTGTAGTGAGTCCGACTGTGAGTATGTATGACTGATACATACAGTCTGTGAATCTGCAGCAGACTTGCTTGAAACTTCTCATTCGTCCCCATTTCCTTTCTCTCGTTATAGGCAGGCGTGACTGTTCATCCATCACTATGGTCAGTCAAGGTGGGGCCTATTGTCGCTCCACCGCTTCCTGGGTCTTCCTTGGCTTCTTTTCCCTCTTGGCGCATTATCCCGTACTATTTGGACCAGCCTGGTGTTGTCCATTCAGTCCACGTGGCTGCAAACATAATCGACATCTCTTTTTGTTCACTTTAACGACATCTTTTTTCGTTCTTCTTTCCACTCATTTATGGGTTGTATGTCGGACATTTGCCTTTCATCCTGTCCATTAAGGATTTATTGTTGATCTTACGTATCACCAACATTTCCACACTCTCCAATATGCTTTCTGTTGTTATTCTCACAGGATCTTCTGCTGTGTGTGTCGCTATTAGTCTGATTACAATCGGGTGAATGGTACAGCAGAGCTTAAAATACGAATAAACGATCATTTTTATATATTAGATGTGTGTTACGTTATAGGGATTAAGAGAGACAACATACCTGCCTGACAATGCGGGAGACTCGGGGATTGATTTCTGTCTCCTCGGTGGTGTAGTTGACAACATACCCACGTTTCAATGCGGGAGACCCGGGTTTGAATCCTGGTCAGGGAGACAACAACTAGGGCGGTTTTCACTAACCATCCGGGCTGCCTACCCTAAACGAATGCAAAATATGCGATACCGGGGTGGCACAAACTAAAAGCCAAGGTGGAATAGGGGGTTTGGTGAGAGCTTCCCCCAAACCACTTTTGGGGATTGATTCCTGGTAACAACTAGGGCAGTTATCACAAACCATCTGGGCTGCCCACCCTGAATGAATGTGAAAAATGCGATACCGGGCTGGCGTGTACTAAAAGCCAAAGTGGATTCATGCATTACTCTGGATATACATTCATGCATCACTCTGTATATACATTCAGGCATTACTCTGTATATACATTCATGCAGTTCTCTGTACATACATTCATACATCACTCTGTATATACATTCATGCATCACTGTGTATATATGTGGGTAATGTAGGCTGTTATAGAAAATTAAAATTTGTACATAACCTTTAAATTTTCAAACGGCTCCGACGCAATATCTAAACCGCACCGCACGAATTCTCAGCAACTAATGGAATCTCCAACCGTCGATCCAACTGTGAACGTAGAAATATATTAATAAAACGACCGCCAACAAACCTAAAATCACGAAATATAAACACAATTCACTTAGCTGTCACAAACTTTGACGTCTTAATGGTCGTTAATATAACAGTCTACATTACCCACATATATACACAGTGATGCACGAATGTATATACAGAGTGATGCATGAATGTATATACTGAGTGATGCATGACTGTATATACAGAGTGACGCATGAATGTATATGCAGAGTGATGCATGACTATATACAGAGTGAAGCATGAAAGATTTAATTAGTTATCGTTTAGAAATTGGTTTGAGATAGTGATGAGACTAGATTTAAAATAATAAACTTTGTGTATTTTTATTAATACCGAAAAGATACATATGTTATTGGCACTGTCGCGAAAAATCAACTTTTCGTATGTCACAGAGATGTTGCGAAAATGAAATTTCCGCAAAAAGATTTGTTTTCCAAAAAAAAAAAGAAAAACGAAATAATATCTAAAGTATGTAACAAAGTCTTAAATAGAAAAAAAATCTAGAAAGAAAAACAAACAATTGGTATGCACACAACAACAAAAATTGCAAATATTTCGCATATTTATCTCAAATTATAGCAGCGACAAATGACACTATTATTTGTCCGAGTGAAGTGACAAACTTCAGTTTTCAATTGTCAGTAAAGTAGTGATCAATTGAAACTTTGCTAAAATCAAATCAATACTGTCAAAAGTTTGACAATCTCTATACAAGTTTGACAAACTCTATACAAATTTGACTTAATCACTTAAAAGATCACTTGATCACTCAAAAGATCACTTGATCACTTAAAAGATCACTTGATCACTTAACAGATCACTTGATCACTTAAAAGATCACTTGATCACTTAAAAGATCACTTGATCACTTAAAAGATCACTTGATCACTTAAAAGATCACTTGATTACTTAAAAGATCACTTGATCACTTAAGAGTGACACACCGTATTTTTTTTTGTCAAATTTTTACAATTTTTCTTCTTGTGCGTAATTCTCGCATCCATTTCGCAGCGGCCTTCACAAGGCCATGGCACGACCAGTCACTACGAATCATAGTGACCATCACTATATTATTATTATTTAACAAAAATATTCATATATAACCCTCTGGAGTCTGAGTGTGTGAAAACGGACGTCACTTGTTTCCCGGGATCACTGCGCGAGAGCATTAAGTGATACTATGTACAGTAGATACAGTTGCAGAGATCACTGCATAGTGATCGGGACGATTGGCTCTAGTTTATAGTGATCTGTGTATTCGAATCACTTTAGTGATAATAATGACATATGTCAAAAGTTCTGTCAAAATTGAAGCAATTTTTTGTAAAATCACTAAAAATAGAATAACAATTTGAGTGATCCAAAAAGTAGTTAGTCCAGGTTTTGCTTGATAACATCTAATCCACTTGGACTAGATAATTGAAATTTGACTCAAACCTAGTTGATTAAATTACCTGGACGATAGCCTTTGCGAAATTAGTCCAAATCGCCTAGTTTGTCTGAAATTGAGATGCGAATTTCAAGTTTGCAACATTCAACCAAATAGTAGTTTATGTTTGATAACATCTCATCCACTTGGACTAGAACATTGAAATTTGGACCACACCTAGTTGACTATATTACCTAGTCGATAGCTTTCGCAAAATTGGCTTAAATAGCCTAGTTTGTCTAAAATTGAGCTTTGAATTTCAAGTTTTGCAACATTCAACCAAAAAGTAGTTAGTGCACGTATTGCTTGATAACATCTAATCCACTTGGACTAGATAATTTAAATTTGGATCAAACCTAGTTGACTAAATTACCCAAACAATAGCCTTTGCAAAATTAGTCTAAATTGCCTAGTTTGTCTGAAATTGAGATGCGAATTTAAAGTTTGCAACATTCAACCAAAAAGTAGTTAGTGCACGTTTTGCTTGATAACATCTAATCCACTTGGACTAGATAATTGAAATTTGGATCAAACCTAGTTGACTAAATTACCTAATCGATAGCCTTTGCGAAATTCCTCTAAATCGCCGAGTTTGTCTGAAATTGAGCTGCGAATTTAAAGTTTGCAACATTCAAACAAAAAGTAGTTAGTGCACGTTTTGCTTGATAACATCTAATCCACTTGGACTAGATAATTGAAATTTGGATTAAACCTAGTTGACTAAATTACCTAATCGATAGCCTTTGCGAAATTCCTCTAAATCGCCGAGTTTGTCTGAAATTGAGATGCGAATTTAAAGTTTTGCAACATTCAACCAAAAAGTAGTTAGTGTACGTTTTGCTTGATAGCATCTCATCCACTTGGACTACATCATTGAAATTTGGACCACACCTAGTCGACTAAATAACCTAGTCGATAGCTTTTGCAAAATTAATCTAAATTGCCTAGTTTGTCCGAAATTGAGCTGCGAATTTTATATTTTGCAAATTCAATCATAAGGTAGTTACCCCAAGTTTCGCTTGATACCATCCAATTCGTTTGGACTAGATAATTGAAATTTGTCACTAACCTAGTTAACTAAATTACCTAGCCGATAGCTTTTGCAGAATTAGTCTAAATAGCCTAGTTTGCCTGAAATTCAGATTTGAATACCTAATTAAAAATTAAGTGATCAAATGTTCAAAATTAAGTGATAAATTTTGACATATGTCGTTATGACGTTTAACCTTAAATTAAAACCGTCCAATAAAATCACCAACAAACACAATCTCCAACCATCACTATAGAGTGACCGAAAAATCAAGTGACGCCGTTCCGTTCATAGTGACACCACAAAACGTACAAAAAAAAGAACAGACATCTGTCACATCAAAGTGTCCAAAAAACAACTTAGTGATCCATAAAAAAACATTTACAAAAAATAAAATTCAACGAACAACAAAGAGAAACTCGATCACTAAAGTGATTCATAGCACGTCTCTTACCTCTCAGTGGAACGATTCATAGTGAATCAATAAATACTGACATTTTGAATCACTATATAGTGAACCACATCAAATCATTGCAAATCACTATCGATATAGTGATTCGCAATGATTGATTATTTCACTATGAAATCATTGCATCAAATTTAACTTTAACAGAGAAGTTTTCATGTTGAATCACTAATATAGTGAAACCTCGTTGAATTAAGTGATGACTATCACACATTCTGTGTCTAATCTCACCAATCAATCATGATTGCAGTGATGACAATAACTGAGTGATAAAATTTCTCTTTGTGTTCGGTGTGGATGAAAGGAAAACAGAGTGTCTCGTCACTGAAGTGATATCACTTTTTGTCGTCCAGTTTGGCCTTGTCGAGTGAGGAGGTGACGAGCATCGGCTGTCCCTGGTTGTTGGCGTTCTGGCCGGGGTAGACCTTGTCGAGGTGTTTGAGTGATTCACTGAGAAAGTTCTGGATGGCGGTGAGGGCGGCAACGATCGCCGGACTGCCGAAGCCGTGCGAGATCAGGGAGAAGTGGGTGAGGTGGCGCTGGATCGAGGGGTCGAGCAGGATCTGCGGCCGCGTGTTGCACAGCGGAGACCGATCCTGGTTGAGGAGGTCCATGAGTTCTTTGGTCACTTGCTTGGTGGCCTGCAGGAGCTCCTTCCTCCGCAAGCTCTCGCCGTGCTGCCTCAACAGGTACTCGGCCACCTGCCGGGCCGGAAACTCCGTCTCGCAGACGTACCCAAAGTCCCTGGCCAAGTGGATCGCCTCGCCCTCGACGAGGCTGGTGAGCAGCGTGACGTTCGCCGCTTTCCTCCTTCCGGCCGGTAGGTTCAGCCCGATCTTCTCCAGCTTCTCCCGCAGGATCCTGCCGCCGTTTTTGCTCTTCGCCCGGCGCAACACGCCGCCCAGCAGGGAGGCGTTCAGGCATTCTGGAGGCGAGAGGCGGCGCTGCACCTCGCCCACGGTCACTTTGTACTTTGAGGTGGATGAGAGGAGGGAGAGGCGTCCCGGGACGGAGCAAAACACGTCGCTGGGTGATACCATCGAACCTCCCGAATGGTCCTTGCCTTTTATACCTAAAACACAAATTTAATTTATTATAAATTCATTCATTTTGATGATAATAAAAATGTCAAAATTTGTATATACTGTCAAATTTTCATGGAAGAACTGTCAAATTTTGATGGAAGAACTGTCAAAATTTTTGTCAAAATTTAGGAAAATTTTATATCAAAATTTTTGTCTAAAGTAAAAATATTGTCATATTTAGATAGAAAAACTGTCAAAATTGTCAAAACTGTCAAAATTTAGGAAACTATACCAAAATTTTTGTCTAAAGCAAAAATATTGTCATATTAAAGTAGAAAAACTGTCAAAATTGTCAAAACTTTCAAAATTTAGGAAACTATACCAAAATTTTTGTCTAAAGTAAAAATATTGTCATATTTAAGTAGAAAAATTGTCAAGACTGTCAAAATTTATAAAACTTTTATACCAAAATCTTTGTACAAATTCAAAATACTGTCAAATCTACATGGAAAAACTGTAAAAATTGTTTCAAAATTATCAAATCTGACAAAATTTATGAAACTTCTGTACCAAAAATTTTGGTTAAAGTCAAAATACTGTCAAATCTAGATGGAAAAACTGTCAAAATTTGTGTCAAAATTGTCAAAATTGATGAAAGTTTTATACCAAATTTTCTGTCTAAAGTCAAAATATTGTCAAATTTAGAAAGAAAAACTGTCAAAAATGTCAAAATTTATGAAACTTTTATACCAAAATTTTTGTCTTAAGTCAATATATTGTGAAATTTTGATAGAACTGTCAAAATTGTCAAAATTTATGAAACTTTTATACTAAAATTGTTGTCAAAAGTCAAAATATTGTCAAATTAAGATTTGACAATTTTCAAATTTCAAAATTTATGACTTTTTAACCAAAATTTGTCTACAAATTCAAAATACTGTCAAATCTAGATGGAAAACTGTCAAATCTGTCAAAATTTATGAAACTTTACCAAAAATTTTGTACTAAAATGACAAAATACCGCCAGATCTAGATGGGAAAACTGTCAAAAATTGTGTAAAAATTGCCAAAACTTATGAAACATTTACACCAAAATTTTTGTCTAAATTAAAAATTGTCGAATTTAGATGAAAAAATTAATTTGACTGAAAATTGTCAAAATTAGACTCAAAATTATCAAAACTGTCAAAATTTATGAATTTTTAATTTTTTTTGTCCAAATTCAAAATACTGTCAAATTTAGGTGGAAAAACTGTCAAAATTTGTCTCAAAATTGTAAAAACTGGCAAAATTTATGAAACATTTATACCAAATTTTTTGTCTAAATTCAATTTATTCAAATAAAATTTCATTTATACCAAAATTTTTGTCTAAATTCAAAATGACAAGATTTAGAATTTAGATTGTCAAAACTGTAAAAATTTGTTCTAAAAAAAAATCTAAATATTGTCACATTTAGATGGAAAAAATGTCAAAACTGTCAAAATTTGTGAAAATTATACCATCATGTTTTAAAGTCAAAGTACTGTCAAATGTAACAGATGGAAAAACTGTCAAATTTATTGTTAAATCTGCAAAAATTTATGAAACTCATACCAGCATTTATGTCTAAAGTCAAAATACTGTCAAATTTGGATGGAGAAATTGTCAAAAATCCCAAAATTTATGAAATATTTATACCAAAATTTTTGTCTAAACTCAAAATAACTGTCAAATTTACATGAAAATATTGTCAAAAAATGACTAACAATTGTCAAAATTTTTCTCAAAATTGTCAAAACTGTCAAAATTTATAATTTTTTTGTCTAAATTCAAAACATTGTCAAATTTAGATGGAAAACGACAATTTTTCCATGTCTCAAAATAGTCAAAACTATGCAAAATGTATGAAACTTTTGTTTAAATATTTTATCTAAATTCAAACTACTGTCAAATTTAGTTGGAAAAACTGTCAAAATTTGTCACAAAAATGTCAAAACTGTCAAAATTTATGAAAGATTTATACAATTTTTATTGTCTAAATTCAAAATAGCTGTCAAATTAAGAAGAAAAAATTGTCAAAATATGACTCAAAATTGTCAAAATTTTACTCAAAATTGTCAAAACTGGAAAAACTGTAAAAAATTGTTTCAAAAGTGTAAACATTTATGAAACTTCGATACCAAAAATTTTATCTAAAGACAAAATATTGTCACATTTAGATTTCAAAACTGTCAAAACTGTCAAAATTTATGAAAATTATATCAACATTTTTTAAAGTCTAAGGACTTTCAAATGAATCAGATGGAAAAACTGTCAAATTCGGTCTCACATTTTTTTGGAACTCATACCAGCATTTTTGACTATAGTCAAAATACTGTCACATTTCGATGGAAAAATTGTAAAAATTATCAAAACTGTCAAAATTTATGAAACATTTATAGCAAAATTTTGTCTAAATTCAAAGTAACTGTCAAATTTAGATGAAAAAATTGTCAAAATATGACTCAAAATTGTCAAAATTTGACTCAAAATTGTCAAAACTGTCAAAATTTATGAAACTTCGATGTCAAAAATTTTGTCTAAAGATAAAATATTGTCACATTTAGATGGAAAAACTGTCAAAATTTATAAAAATTATACCAACATTTTTTAAAGTCAAAGTACTGTCAAATGTATCAAATGGAAAAACTGTCAAATTCTGTTTCAAAATTGATAAATCTGTCAAAATTTATTAAACTTATACCAGCATTTCTGTCCAAAGTCAAAATACTGTCGAAAACTGTCAAATTTGGATGGAAAAATTGTCAAAATTGTCAAAACTGTCTAAATTTATGAAACGTTTATACCAAAATTTTTGTCTAAATTCAAAATAACTGTCAAACTTAGATGAAAAAATTGTCAAAATATGAATCAAAATTGTCAAAATTTGAATCAAAATTCTCAAAACAGTCCAAGTTTATGAAACTTCGATTTAAAAAATTGAGTTAAGTCAAAGTACTGTCCAATGTATCTGATGGAAAAACTGTCAAATTCTGTCTCAAAATTGAGAAATCTGTCAAAATTTATTAAACTCATACCAGCATTTCTGTCCAAAGTCAAAATACTGTCGAAAACTGTCAAATTTGGATGGAAAAATTGTCAAAATTGTCAAAACTGTCTAAATTTATGAAACGTTTATACCAAAATTTTTGTCTAAATTCAAAATAACTGTCAAATTTAGATGAAAAAATTGTCAAAATATGACTCAAAATTGTCAAAATTTGAATAAAAATTCTCAAAACAGTCAAAATGTATGAAACTTCGATTTAAAACATTGAGTTAAGTCAAAGTACTGTCAAATGTATCAGATGGAAAAACTGTCAAATTCTGTCTCAAAATTGATAAATCTGTCAAAATTTATTAAACTCATACCAGCATTTTTGTCCAAAGTCAAAATACTGTCAAATTTGGATGGAAAAATTGTCAAATTTATGAAACATTTATACCAAAATGTTTGTCCAAATTCAAAATAACTGTCAAATTTAGATAAGAAAATAGTAAAAATATGACACAAAATTGTCAAAATTAATTCAAAATCAAATTTAAGTCAAATCTGTCCAAGCTTAGGAAGCTTTTTCTGAATTTTTGTCTCAATTCAAAATAACTGTCAAATTAAGATGAAAAATTGTCAAAATGTTACTCAAACTTGTCAAAATGTGACTCAAAATTGTCAAAATTTGACTCAAAATTGTCAAAACTGACTAAATTTATCAAACTGTTTTTAAAATTTTAGTACAATTTCAAAATATTGTCATAGATTTTAGATGGACATTTAGACGGAAAAACTTTCAAAATTCAAAATTTATGAAACTTTTGTTCAAATATTTTCTCTAAATTCAAAATACTGTCAAATTTAGATGGAAAAACTGTCAAAATTTGTCTAAAAATGGTCAAAACTGTCAAAATTTATGAAATATTTATACCAATATTTTTGTCTAAATTCAAACTAAATGTCAAATTTAGATGAAAAAATTGTCAAGATATGACTCAAAATTGTCAAAATTTGACTCAAAATTTTCGATATTGTAAAAATGTATGCAACTTTTTTTAAATTTTTTGTCTAATTTCAAAATATTGTTAAATTTAGATGGAAAAACTGTCAAAATTTGTCTAAAAATTGTCAAAACTGTCAAAATTTATGAAACATTTATACCAATATTTTTGTCTAAATTCAAAATAAATGTCAAATTTAGATGAAAAAATTCTCAAGATATGACTCAAAATTGTCAAAATCTTTCTCAAAATTTTCGAAATTGTACAAATTTATGTGTTTATTTAAAACTTTTTTTTAATTATTTGTCTAAATTCAAAATATTGTCAAATTTAGATGAAAAATGTCAAAATTTGTCTCAAAATTGTCAAAACGGTCAAAATTTAGGAAACATTTATACCAAAATTTTTCGCTAAATACAAAATAACTGTCAAATTCAGATGAAAAAATTATCAAAATATGAATAAAAGTTGTCAAAAATTGTCTCAAATTGTCAAACCTTTCAAGATTTATTTAACTTTTTACCAAAATGTGTGTCCAAATTCAAAATACTGTCAAATTTTGAATTTGGACACACATTTTGGTAAAAAGTTAAATAAATCATACACATACATATACACATTTTGATGAAAAATTCGGCAAAATTTGTCTCAAAACTGTAAAAATTTATGAAAATTTTACACCAAAATTCGTGTCCAAATTCAAAATACTGTCAAATTTAGACGAAAAAATTTGTTTCAAGTTTGATTTGTCAAAATAAATTTTTACTACTAAATTAGGCGATTTAGACAAATTTTGCAAAAGCGACAGTACTGTCAAAATTTGACAACTTATACTAGAAACTTATAAAACTTGTACTAGAAAATCTTTTTAAATTTTGCCGAATTTTGGTGAATTTCGGTACAAAAATTCACTTTCACTTCAGGCGGAAAACTTCTGCAATTTCCAAGGAATTTCTTCTTTGGACACAAGTCACAATTTTGACAAAACTTCTAAGTTTCTAGTACAAGTTGTCAAATTTTGACAGTAATGTCTCGCAACCGGAAGTTCTAGAACTAAAAAGTAGTTAGCGCACCTTTTGCTTGATAACATCTCATCCACTTGGACTAAATCATTGAAATTTAGAACACACCTAGTTGATTAAATTACCTACTCGATAGCTTTTGCAAAATTTGTCTAAATCGCCTAATTTCTCTGAAATTGAGCTGCGAAATTCAAGTTTTGCAACATTCAACCAAAAAGTAGTTAGCGCACGTTTAGCTGTATAACATCTCATCCACTTGGACTAGATCATTGATATTTGGACCACACCTAGTTGACTAAATTACTTACTCGATAGCATTTGCAAAATCGGTCTAGCTCACCTAATTAAGCTGTGAATTTCAAGTTTTGCAACATTCAACCAAAACGTAGTTAGCGCACGTTTAGCTAGATAACCTCTCATCCACTTGGACTAAATCATTGAAATTTAGACCACACCTAGTTGACTAAATTACCTACTCGATAGCTTTTGCAAAATTTGTCTCAATCGCCTAGTTTGTCTGAAATTGAGCTGCGAATTTTATATTTTGCAACATTTAATCATAAGGTAGTTACCCCAAGTTTTGCTTGATACCGTCTAATCCACTTGCACTAGATCATTGAAACTTGGACCACACCTAGCAGTCTAAATTACCTACTCGATAGCTTTTGCAAAATTGGTCTAAATCGTCTAGTTTATCTGAAATTGAGCTATGAATTTCAAATTTTGCAGCATTAAATCAAAAAGTAGTTACCCCAAGTTTTGCTTGATACCGTCTAATCCACTTGGACTGGATCATTGAAATTTGTCTCAAACCTAGTTGACTAAATTACCTAGTCGCTAGCTTTTGCAGAATTAGACTAAGTAGCTAAATTTTTCTGATATTGAGATTTAAATATCAAGTCAAAAAAGCGTAAATCTTGAACAAATTTTAAAGCTAAAAATATTCAAGCAAAAAGTTGATAATGCACGTTTAGCTTGATAACATCTCATCCACTTGGACTAGATTATTGAAATTTGGACCACACCTTGTTGACTAAATTACCTAATCGATAGCTTTTGCAAAATTGGTCTAAATCGCCTAGTTTGTTTGGAATTGAGCTGCGAACTTCAAATTTTGCAACATTCAACCAAAAAGTAGTTAACGCACGTTTAGCTTGATAAAATCTGATTTACTTAGACTAGATCATGCAAATTTGGACCACACCTTGTTGACTAAATTACTTACTCGATAGCTTTTGCAAAATCGGACTAGCTCGTCTAATTTTCCTGGAATTAAGCTGTGAATTTCAAGTTTGGCAACATTCAACCAAAAAGTAGTTAACGCACGTTTAGCTTGATAACATCTCATCCACTTAGACTAGATCATTGAAATTTGGAACACACCTAGCTGACTAAATGACCTAGTCGATAGCTTTTGCGAAATCAGTCTAAATTGCCTAGTTTCTCCGAAATTGAGCTGCGAATTTTATATTTTGCAACAATTAATCATAAGGGAGTTACCCCAAGTTTTGCTTGATACCGTCTAATCCACTTAGACTAGATTATTGAAATTTGTCTGAAACCTAGTTGACTAAATGACCTAGTCGATAGCTTTTGCGAAATCTGTCTAAATTGCTTAGTTTGTCCGAAATTGAGCTGCGAATTTTATATTTTGCAACATTTACTCATAAGGGAGTTATCCCAAGTTTTGCTTGATACCGTCTAATCCACTTGGACTAGATCATTGAAATTTGTCTCAAACCTAGTTGACTAAATGACCTACTCGATAGCTTTTGCGAAATCAGTCTAAATTGCCTAGTTTGTCCGAAATTGAGCTGCGAATTTTATATTTTGCAACATTTAATCCTAAGGTAGTTACCCCAAGTTTTGCTTGATACCGTCTAATCCACTTGAACTAGATCATTGAAATTTGTCTCAAACCTAGTTAACTAAATTACCTACTCGATATCTTTTGCAAAATTTGTCTAAATTGCCAAGTTTGTCCGAAATTGAGCTGCAAATTTTATATTTTGCAACATTTAATCATAAGCGAGTTACCCCAAGTTTTACTTGATACCGTCTAATTCACTTGGACTAGATCATTGAAATTTGTCTCAAACTTAGTTGACTAAATATCTAGTCGCTAGCTTTTGCAGACTATATAGCCTAGTTTGTCTGAAATTGAGATTTGAATTGCAAATTTTGAACAAATTTTAAAGCTGCACCACAGACAAATTGCACCACAATTTGCTGCACCACAAACGAACCGACAAATTTTGGCTGAATTTAAAGATAAAATATAAACTTAAAATATAAAATAAAATATAAATATAAACTAGGTTACAATTTGAAGGAGTTGCATAGCCTTATCACAACCGGAAGTTGCAAAACTTTCAACAAACTTCCACAAAAAAAACTAAAATTAACGAATTTTGACGTCAAGCAGCTGTCAAATTTGACAAGCGATACATTACAAAAACGCTATTAGTGTCAAATTGACAATACCTTGGAGCGAAAACGCCGAAAATGAAATAAACGACACTAAAATTAACGAATTTTGACGTCAAGCAGCTGTCAAATTTGACAATCCATGAATCAGAATAATCCTATTAGGGTCAAATTGACAATACCTTGCCGTAAAAACGCCGAACAGGAAATAAAAGATACTAAAATTAACAAATTTTGACGTCAAGCAGCTGTCAAATTTGACAAGCCATACATCAGAATAATCCTATTAGTGTCAAATTGACAATACTTTGCTGTGAAAAACGCCGAAAACGAAATAAAAGAAACTAAAATTAACGAATTTGTACGTCAAGCAGCTGTCAAATTTGACAAGCAATACATCAAAATAATCTTGTTAGTGTAAAATTGACAATACCTTATCGTGAAAATGTCGAAAAGGAAATAAAAGAAAATAAAATTAACAAATTTTGACGTCAATGAGCTGTCAAATTTGACAAGCCATACATCAGAATAATCCTATTAGTGTCAAATTGACAATACTTTGCTGTGAAAACGCCGAAAACGAAATAAAAGAAACTAAAATTAACGAATTTTGATGTCAAGCAGCTGTCAAATTTGACAAGCCATACATCCGAATAATCCTATTAGTGTCATATAGAATTTGTGAAACCGAAAATTTAGTGTCAAATTGAAAATCCCTTGCCGCGAAAACGCCGAAAAGTAAACAAAAAAATTCTTGAATAATCACCGACGGAATTTTCTAAACGTTTCGTCATTTTAATGATAGACTGGCCGCGCGGCTCTCCAATAAACAATTATTTATTTATTATTATCATTAGATTCCGGCCCCGGGCCGTCCGCGACTTTCTAAAATATTTCAAATCAAAACTAGGATAATCGACGGCTGCGACGTTGCCAACAACAAATCTAATAGTGAGAATTGTCAATTGAACTGTCAACAGTCAAATGTCATAAGTGTCAAGTTTGTGGGAGGAGAGATATTGCAGAACAAAGTGGACAAAGTTGGTCAGTTTTAGATATCTAAAATATGATGCGACGTTGCCACCAACAAATTCTATAGGGTAAGAATTGTCAATTGGACTGTCAACTGTCAATTGTGATAAGTGTCAAGTTTGTGGGAGGTGTTGTTTAGGAGATATTCGAGACCAAAGATGGTCTGTTTTAGAAATCGAAAATATAGGTGGTTTCACGGTGCGAAAAGTTGTCATTTTTGCACGGATTGTCAATCAAGGAACACGTTTTGAGTTTTCGAAAGATTTGTCTGAATTGCTCCATACATCTCTTTTATAAAAGTTCACAAAGTCGAATAAAAATTTTAGAAATGTCATTTTTGACAATCTTAACAACCACCAAAATTTTGACACATGACATTTGAAACAAATCAAACTACAAAGTATGATAATCCCCATCAATTTTGACACATGACATTTGTAACTGACATCTCAAATGACAATTGTAACTGACCCCTCAAATGACAATTGTAACTGACACCTACTACTAACTTTGACAACCAAACTACAAACTTTGATCACAATCCCCATTACTAAATGTTTGACACATGACATTAGCAACTGCACCTCAAACTACAAGCATGATAATCCCTATCAATTTTTGACACATGACATTTGTAATTGACATCTCAAATGACAATTGTAACTGACACCTCCAACTACTAACTTTGACAATCCGTAACACTCAAACTACAAACTTCACAATCCCCATTACAAAATGTTTGACATATGACATTTGCAACTCACACCTCAAATGACAATCGTAACTGATACCTCGGACCACAAACTTTGACAATCCCTAACACATGACACTTCCAAATGCCTAACACATGACAATCCCCATCACAAAAATTTTGACACAAGACACGAAATTTCGATGTTATAATTGACACAACCACCAAAATTTTGACACGTGACATTTGCAACTGACACCTCAAACTAGAAAGTATTAAAATCACATGACATGGCAATGACACATGACAATAACATGACATTTGTAACTGACATCTCAAATGACAATTGTAACTGACATCTCCAATTACTATCTTTGACAATCCTTGAGACTCAAACTACAAACTTTGATCACAATCCCTATTACAAAATGACATTTGTAACTGCACCTCAAACTACAAAGTATGACAATCCCCCATTAATTTTGACAGATGACATTTGTTACTCAAACCTCAAATGACAATTGTAACTGAAACCTCCGACTACTAACTTTGACAATCCTTGATACTCAAACTACAAACTTTGATCACAATCCTCATTACAAAATGTTTGACATATGACATTTGCAACTCACACCTCAAATGACAATCGCAACTGACACCTTCGACTACAATCTTTGACAATCACTAACACCTGACATTTCCATATCCCTAATACATGACAATCACTATCACAAAAATTTTGACACAAGACACGAAATTTCGATGCCACAATTGACAATCTTAACAACCACCAAAATTTTGACACGTGACATTTGCAACTGACACCTCATACTACAAAGTATGATAATTCCCCATCGATTTTGACACATGACATTTGTAACTGACATCTCAAATGACAATTGTAACTGACACCTCCAACTACTAACTTTCACAATCCTTGACACTCAAACTACAAACTTTGATTAGAATCTCCATTACAAAATGTTTGGCATATGACATTTGCAACTCACACCTTAAATGACAATTGCAACTGACATCTCCGGCTACAAACTTTGACAATCCCGTACACAAGACATTTCCATATCCCTAACACATGACAATCCCCATCACAAAAATTTTGACACTTGACACGAAATTTCGATGTCATAATTGACAATCTTAACAACCACCAAAATTTTGACACGTGACATTTGCAACTGACACCTCATACTACAAAGTATGATAATTCCCCATCGATTTTGACACATGACATTTGTAACTGACATCTCAAATGACAATTGTAACTGACACCTCCAACTACTAACTTTCACAATCCTTGACACTCAAACTACAAACTTTGATTAGAATCTCCATTACAAAATGTTTGGCATATGACATTTGCAACTCACACCTTAAATGACAATTGCAACTGACATCTCCGGCTA
The DNA here is from genome assembly GCA_944588485.1 of Phosphuga atrata. Lineage (NCBI taxonomy): Eukaryota > Metazoa > Arthropoda > Insecta > Coleoptera > Silphidae > Phosphuga > Phosphuga atrata. The sequence continues at coordinate 30,433,102 of OX155906.1, forward strand.
CAAACTTTGACAATCCCGTACACAAGACATTTCCATATCCCTAACACATGACAATCCCCATCACAAAAATTTTGACACTTGACACGAAATTTCGATGTCATAATTGACAATCTTAACAACCACCAAAATTTTGACACGTGACATTTGCAACTGACACCTCATACTACAAAGTATGATAATTCCCCATCGATTTTGACACATGACATTTGTAACTGACATCTCAAATGACAATTGTAACTGACACCTCCAACTACTAACATTGACAATCCTTGACACTCAAACTACAAACTTTGATCACAATCTCCATTTCAAAATGTTTGACACATGACAATTGTAAAATGACAATAACTGACAATTGTAACTGACACCTCCCACTACAATCTTTGACAATCTCTGACACATGACAATTCTATATCCCTAACACATGACAATCGACATCACAAAAATTTGGACACAAGACACGAAATTTCGATGCCATAATTGACAATCTTAACAACCACCAAAATGTTGACACATGACATTTGTAACTGACACCTCAAACTACAAAGTATGACAATCCCCCATCAATGTTGACACATGACATTTGCTGCTGACACCTCAAATGACAATTGCAACTGACACCTCCGACTACAAACTTTGACTATTCCTAACACATGACATTTCCATATCCCTAACACATGACAATTCCCATCACAAAAATTTTGACACATGACAATTTTGACACATGAGCTTTTGACACCTCCAACTACGAACTTTGACAATCCTTGACACTCAAACTACAAACTTTGATCACAATCCTTATTACAAAATGTTTGACACGTGACATTTGCAACTCACACCTCAAATGACAATTGCAACTGACACCTCCGACTACAAACTTTGACAATTCCTAACACATGACATTTCCATATCCCTAACACATGACAATTCCCATCACAAAAATTTTGACACATGACAATTTTGACACATGAGCTGTCACTTCCCCAAACTACGAAGTATGATAATCCCCATAAATTTTGACACAAGACATTTGTAACTGACATCTCAAATGACACAAACCTTGACACTTGTCATTAAAGTCATTTGCTCCAACAAAACTTTCCCCAACGTCACTTACTTTTAAGAAGAGGTAGATCGGATATGAAGCCCGTGTTGTCGTCGATGCCGCCTTGAGCCTCGTCGACAGCCTGGCCGAGAGCCTGGTGCAGACTGAGCGGGTCGTCGTGGGGCCTTTGGGGAATCCCGTAATCCGGCCGCCCCCCCGGCGCTCCGCTGTACGGAAAACTCGCACCGTGTCCCAACTGACCCTAAAAATGACACAATTACAAACAAAATGACACGAGATTTGACACGGAAAATAACAAAGAAAATCACACGGAAAATGACACAGTAAATCACACGGAAAATTATACTGGAAATAACTAGGGAAATGACACTGGAAATGATTCGGGAAATGACACGAGAAATAACACTTGAAATAACAAGGGAAATGACACTTAAAATGACACGGGAAATATCACAGGAAATAAATAACGAGGGACATGACACTGTAAATGTTACGGGAAATGACACGGGAAATAACACTGGAAATAACAAGGGAAATGACACTGGAAATCATACGGGAAATGACACGGGAAATAACGCTCCATATAAATAACAAGGGAAATGACACTGGAAATGATACGAGAAATGACACGCAAAATAACACTGGAAATAACAAGGGAAATGACACTGGAAATGATACGGGGGATGACACTGGCAATGATATGGGAAATGACATGGAAAATAAACTGGAAATGACAATGAAAATGATACGGGAAATGACACGGGAAATAACACTGCATATAAATAACAAGGGAAATGACACTGGAAATGATACGGGAAATAACACGCGAAATAACACTGGAAACAACAAGGAAAATGACACTGGAAATGACACTGGTAATGATACGGGCAATGACAAAGAAAATAACACTGGAAATAAGAAGAGAAATGACACTGGAAATGATACGGGAAATGACACGGGAAATAACGCTCCATATAAATAACAAGGGAAATGACACTGGAAATGATACGGGAAATGACACGCTAAATAACACCGGAAATGACAATGGAAATGATACGGGAGATGAGACTGGCAATGATATGGGAAATGACATGGAAAATAATACTGGAAATGACACTGAAAATGATACGGGAAATGACACGGGAAATAACACTGCATATAAATAACAAGGGAAATGACACCCGGAAATGATACGGGAAATAACACGCGAAATAACACTGGAAATAACAAGGGAAATGACACTGGAAATAACACCAAATGACACTGGTAATGATACGGGAAATGACACAGAAAATAACATTGGAAATAAGAAGGGAAATGACACTGGAAATGATACGGAAAATGACACGGGAAGACGTGAAATGAAACGTGGAAGTTTCCATAACACTGGAAATAACAAGGGAAATGACATTGGAAATGACGCCAAATGACACTGGCTATGATACGGGAAATGACACGGAAAATAACATTAGAAACAACAAGGAAAATGACACTCAAAATTATCTGGGAAATGACACGGGAAATAACACTGGATTTAAATAACAATGGAAATGACACTGGACATGATACGGGAAATGACACGGAAAATAACATTGGAAATAACAAGGGAAATGACACTGGTAATGATACGGGAAATGATACGGAGGTTTTAGTTTGTTTTTTGGAGATTTTGTTTGGATTGTAGGGTCGATAGCCTTATGAAATTTGTGCGGGTTTGTAGCTGAAACTTCAAGGTATCGGTTGCAAAAAGATTCAGCAAAATCCGTCGGTGCGTCCGTCTGTGGCAGACTCGCAAAGTTTGATGAAAACGCGTGATCTGTTCGTCTGTCCATCATCCATGATATCTGTCCGTCTGTCCATAATCCATGATATCTGTCTGTCTGTCCATCATTCATGATATCTGTCCATCTGTCCATCATCCATAATATCTGTCCGTCTGTCCATCATCCATGATATCTGTCCGTCTGTCAATAATCCATGATATCTCTCTGTCTGTCCGTCTGTCCATCATCCATGATATCTGTCCGTCTGTCCATAATCCATGATATCTGTCTGTCTGTCCATCATTAATGATATCTGTCTGTCTGTCCATCATTAATGATATCTGTCCGTCTGTCCATCATCCATGATATCTGTCCGTCTGTCCATCATCCATGATATCTGTTCGTCTGTCCATCATCCATGAGATCTGTCCGTCTGTCCATCATCCATGATATCTGTCCGTCTGTCCATAATCTATGATATCTGTCCGTCTGTCCATCATCCATGATATCTGTCTGTCTGTCCATCATCTATGATATCTCTCCGTCTGTCAATAATCCATGATATCTGTCTGTCTGTCCGTCTGTCTATCATCCATGATATCTGTCCATCTGTCCATCATCCATGATATCTGTCTGTCTGTCCATCATCCATGATATCTGTCCGTCTGTCCATCATCCATGATATCTGTCCATCTGTCAACACAGATGTAGACATTTTTTCGAGTTTCGGGCACATATTGAGTTATACGTGAAAAAGTTCGGGCACTTTTTGACGTATAACATGGCGGAAATTGACGGAGGAATTGGCGGAGGTTCAACATTGTGCGAGTATACTAAATGTCAACACAGATGTAGACATTTTTTCGTGCACATATTGAGTTATACGTGGAAAAGTTCGAGCACTAACAACTAAAATCAGCAAACGTGTCAAGCAAAGTTTAAAATTGAAGACAAAACAAGTTTCAAGCAAATCCGCCGTTCCGTTCGTCTGTTACGTCATTTTTTTCTCCCTGGGGTTGTGTAATCGATCGCGAATTTGAGGGATGATTCGCGATCGGCCGCGTGCTCAAGACGTCGCCCGACGATCCCGACATATTTGCGATGTCTTTACATAGTTGCAGGGTGCAAGTATTAGCGGAATGCCGAGCATTCGGCCGGTCCCCGTCCCCCCGTCAATATCTTGAGCGGCGGCTCGAGACAAGGGTTGCAAATATTCCGCAAGCCGCAATGAATAAACTGCATGTAGGCGACACTGCAGAAATATAACGGAAACAAAATAAGGGAACTTTGAAGGGTTGACGATGGACAGACGGACAGATATCATGCATGATGGACAGACGGACAAATATCATGGATTATGGACAGACGGACAGATATCATGGATGATTGACAGACAGACAGATATCATGGATGATGGACAGACGGACAGACGGACAGATATCATGGATTATGGACAGACGGACAGATATCATGGATGATGGACAGACAGACAAATATCATGGATGATGGACAGACGGACAGACGGACAGATATCATGGATTATGGACAGACGGACAGATATCATGGATGATGGACAGACAGACAAATATCATGGATGATGAACAGACGGACAGACGGACAGATATCATGGATTATGGACAGACGGACAGATATCATGGATGATGGACAGACAGACAGATATCATGGATGATGGACAGACGGACAGATATCATGGATTATGGACAGACGGACAGATATCATGGATGATTGACAGACGGACAGATATCATGGATGATAGACAGATGGACAGATATCATGGATGATGGTCTATGATGGCTATGCGACGTAAGCTATTCGACGTAAGCTAGTCGACGTAAGCTATACAACGTAAGCCATGCGACGTAACCTAACCTAACCTTTGTTTGTTTAACAAAAAACTTTGACACTTCACAGCAGACAAACCAACGCACGAATTTTCAAAATTCATTCAGATTTTATAAATTCGGACTTTGATCTATAAATGTAGACAAATATTTAGTTGACAGCGTCACGTTCCTCAAAGAAATTTGAGTTTGAAAAATATATCTTAAAAATGTTTCTTACGACATGTGTGTGATTGGGGTCTGCGTCTCGGCGTAGTCCTAGTTGGTTGTAGTGGTGGAGGCCGGAGAGGCCGCCGTAGGGGTCGGTGAGGTACTCGAGGTGCTGCTGGGGCGGCGGACTGGGCGGATGGTGGAAGGGCGGCGGGAAGTAGGGGGGCTGGAAGTCGGGCTGGGGTAGCTGGTGCTGCATCGCGGACCCGTGGTGGACGGAGCCCCTGTGGTGGCCCCCCGAGCCCCCTGCACCGTACCCTGGGGAACTGCCGCTCAACGCCAGGGAACCGTGCCCGCCGGCCGTCAAACGCTCCTGAAACAAAAAGAAATTTCTCTATTAAATTACAACACAACTTTGACATTTTTCCAAATTTGCATAAACTAGACTTTTGGTAATACCCCCGACAAATTTCATCTAGCTAAGTGTGTTTGTCTGTCTGTTACAAACTGAAACGCCAAAGAACATTTCAAATCAAAATTTCCTAAATTTCTACCAAACTTTGAGAGGCTATAATTTTGACATTTCGCAATATTTTCGCGAAGTTTTTCCAAATTTTCACAAACTAGACTTTTGGTAATGCCCCCGACAAATTTCATCTATCTAAGTCTGTTCGTCCGTCCGTTACAAATTGAAACGCCACAGAACATTTCAAATCAAAATTTTCTAAATTTCTACCAAACTTTGACAGGCTATAAATTTGACATTTCGCAATATTTTCGCGATTTTCTTTCAAGTTCGCATAAACTAGACTTTTGGTAATACCCACGACAAGTTTCATCTACCTAAGTCTGTTCGTCCGTCTGTTACAAACTGAAACGCCACAGAACATTTCAAATGAAAATTTCCTAAATTTCTACCAAAACTTTGACAAGCTTTAATTCTGACATTTCGCAATATTTTCGCGATGTTTTTCTAAATTTGCATAAACTAGACTTTTGGTAATACCCACGACAAATTTCATCTAGCTAAGTTTGTTCGTCTGTCTGTTATAAACCAAAGCTGGGGTTTTGGGTGTGATACGCAATATATGGTCACCAGCGGCCACATAGCCTCTCCACCCCAACTCCACACTCGCCTACACGTGGTTACGCTGAGCAAGCTGGTGGATGGTTTCGGTAACCAATCCCAGCGGTGGAATGAGACAGGTTCTCAAAAGTACGGCGGCGGCGGAATGGGACAGGTTCTCAAAAGTACGGCGGCGGAATAAACAAGTTCTCAAAAGTACGGCGGCGCAATGAGACAGGTTCTCAAAAGTAGGGCGGCGGCGGAATGAGACAGGTTCTCAAAAGTACGGCGGCGCAATGAGACAGGTTCTCGAAAGTAGGGCGGCGGCAGAATGAGACAGGTTTTCAAAAGTACGGCGGCGGCGGAATGAGACAGGTTCTGAAAAGTACGGCGGCGACGGAATGAGATAGGTTCTCAATTTACACATTACACACAATACAATATGTAATTACACACAATACAATTAAAAATTTACAGGTTTCGACCTTTTTTTAAACTCAAAATTTTCAGGACTTCCGATGGAATTTCATAAAAATTTGAACGCAAAAATCTTCAAAAAACTTCGAAATTCCAAAGACTGAAAAAATTTCCAAAATTCCTCCATCTGCCTGCCCGTACCAACGTTGTAAACTAAAGTGATTTTTCCATAAATTTTGAACAATTTTTAAATTTTGACTTTTTTTCAAACTCAAAATATTTTATAAAAATTTGAACGCAAAAATCTCCAAAAAGCTTTTGAAATTTTGAAAATTCCTCTCTCTGTCTGTCCGTACCAACGATATAAACTAAAGTGAATTTTCCACAAATTTTATACAAAATTTGAAAATTTTGAACTCAAAATTTTGATTACATCCGACGGAATTTAATAAAAATTTGAACTCTAAAATCTTCAAAAAAAAAAAACCGGCCAAGTGCGAGTTGTGACTCGCGCACCGAGGGTTCCGCACAAACTTGTAAGAAAGGTATCTTTAGGAGGACCTAACTGTATGCAACCCATATGCTTCTGATGCCTGACAATACCACGCAATACATTAGTGCATTTTCATAAGTTTCTAATAGTAAATTCGCATTTTTCTTGCAATTAAACTACATATTTAGTTTTCAGATTATATTTTTTCAGATTTTTTCCTTTACATATGCTGTAAGACACCGCTTCTTGCCAAATTTCATGATTCTAGGTCAACGGGAAGTACCCTATAGGTTTTGATTCCCTTGTGAAATCGCAGAATATGCGACATAAACGGTCATATCTTTTGATCGCGTTGACTTACAAGTTTGATTTTTTCACAGCTAAAAGAGACCGCAGACCCGAGTATTTGATACAAATTTCAACTTGTTACCTCTACGCGTTCCTGAGAAAAATGGTCCTGACAGACAGACAGACGGACGGACGGACGGACAGACGGACGGACAGACAGACAGACGGACAACAAAGTGATCCTATAAGGGTTCCGTTTTCGGTACGGAACCCAAAAACACTTCAAAATTTCAAATACAGAAAATCAAAAATTTCTCCATTTGTCTGCTCGTACCAACGATGAAAACATGAGTGAATTTTCTTCCAAATTTTGTACAATTTGCAAATTTTTGAATTTTTTTCAAAATCAAAATTTTTATGAGTTCTAACGGAATATACGAAAATAAAAATTTGCACACAAAAATCTTCAAAAAACTTCAAAATTTCAAACACTGAAAGAATTTTGAAAATTCCTCTATCTGTCGTAAAAACGATGTAAACTAAAGTGAATTTTCCACAAATTTTCAACTTTTTTAAAACTCAAAATTTTCATTACTTGCGGAATTTCATAAAAATTTGAAAGCTAAAATCTTCAGAAAACTTGAAAATTTAAAAAACTAAGAATTTTTTAAATTTCTCCTTCTGTCTGCTCGTAACAACGATGTAAACTAATCTGAATTTTTCACAAATTTTGTACAATTTGCAAATTTTGAACTTTTTTAAAACTCAAAATTTTCTTACTTCCGACGGAATTTCATAAAAATTTTAACGCTAAATCTTCAAAAAAAAAATTTAATGTTTTAAAGAATTTTGAACATTCTTGCAACGGTTTGCGCGTACCAACAATATAAAGTAAACTGAAATTTCCACAAATTTTGTACAATTCGTAAATTTTAAACACTTTTCAAACTCAAAATTTTCATTACTTCCGACAAAATTTCACAAAAATTTGAAAGCTAAAATCTTCAAAAAATTTAAAATTTTAATTTTATGAAAGAATTTTGAAAATTGCTCCAACGGTCTGCTCGTACCAACGATATAAACTAAAGCGAATTTTCCACACATTTTGTGCAATTTGTAAATTTTGAACTTTTTTCAAACTCCAAATTTTTATTACTTGCGACGGAATTTAACAAAAATTTAAATGCAAAAATTTTCACAAAAGAAACTTCAAAATTTCAAAAACTGAAAGTATTTTGGAAATTTCTCCATCTGTCTGTTCGTAACAACGATGTAAATAAACTAAAGTGAAATTTCCAGAAATTTTGTACAATTCGTAAATTTTGAACTTTTTTAAAACTCAAAATTTTCATTACATTTGAGAACCAAAATCTTCAAAAAACTCCAAAATATAAATATATATAAATAATAAATATAAATATAATATATTAAAATATAAAATATAAATAAATACATATAAATTTTTGAAAGAATTTTCAAAATTCCTCTAACTGTCTGCCCCTACCAACAATGCAAACTAAAGGTTGAAATTTGAAATTAAAAGTTGGAATTCAAAATTTGAACGCAAAAATCTTCAAAAAATTAGGTTTTTGAAAGAATTTTGAAAATTCCTCCAACGGTCTGCCCGCACCAACGATATAAACTAAAGTGAATTTTCCACAAATTTTGAACAATTTGTAAATTTTGAACTTTTTTCAAACTCAAAATTTTTATTACTTCCCACGGAATTTAACAAAAATTTAAATGTAAAAATTTTCAAAAAACTCCAAAATTTCCTATACTGAAAGAATTTTGAAAATTCCTCCATCTGTCTGCTCGTAACAACGATGTAAACTAAAGTGAATTTTCCACAAATTTTGTACAATTTACAAATTTTGAACTTTTTTCGAACTCAAAATTTTTATTACTTCCGACGGAATTTAACAAAAATTTAAATGCAAAAATTTTTAAAAAACTTCAAAATTTGAAAAACTGGAAGATTTCAACAAATTTAAATTTTTAAAAGAATTTTTAAAATTCCACCACATGTTTGTGCTCGTACCAACGATGTAAACTAAAGTGAATTTTCCTCAATTTTTATACAATTTGCAAATTTTTTTAAAACTCAAAATTTTCATTATTTCCGACGGAATTTCATAAAAATTTAAAAGCCAAAATCTTCAAAAAACTCAAAAAAATATTTTTTAAAGAATTTTCAAAATTCCTCCAACTGTCTGCCCAACGATGCAAATTAAATGGCATTTTGCATAAATTTTGTACAATTTGCAATTTTTTTTTTTTTCGCACTCAAATTACTTCATAACTTCCGATGGACTTTTTTACGCAAAATTTAACGCAAAAATCTTCAAAAAATTTAAAAATTTAAGTTTTTGAAAGGATTTTGAAAATTCCTCCAACGGTCTGCCCCTAAAAACGATATAAACTTGTATATTTGTAAATTATGATTTTTTTTCAAACTCAAAATTTTTATTACGACGGAATTATTTCTGACGGAATTTTCTAAAAATTTGAAAGCTAAAATTTTCAAAAAATTTAAAAATTTAGGTTTTTGAAAGAATTTTCAAAACTGTCTGTCCGCACCACGATGCAAAATAAAGTGAATTTTCTCAAAATGTTACAAAATTTGTAAATTTCGGGCTTTTTCAAAATAAATATTTTCATGACTTCCGACGGAATTCAATAAAACTTTGAACCTTAAAATCTTTAGAAAACCCCAAAATTTCAAAAAGTGAAAGAATTTTCAAAATTCATCCAATTGTCTGCCTGTATCAATGCAAAAATATTCAAAAACTTCAACATTTCAAAAACTCACGGAATTTTGAAAATTTCTCCATAGGTCTGGTCGTACTAACGATGTAAACTAAATTGAATTTTCCACAAATTTTGAACTTTTTTCGAACTTAAAATTTTTATTACTTCCGACGAATTTAACAAAATTTAAATGCAAACATTTTCAAAAAACTTCAAAAACTGAGACCAACAAATCTTGAACAAATTTAATTTTTTTAAAGAATTTTGATAATTCCTCCGCCTGTTTGCTCGTTCCAACAATGTAAATTAAAGTGAATTTTCCTCAATTTTTGTACAATTTGCAAATTTTTTTAAAACTCAAAATTTTTAATACTTTCGACGGAATTTCATAAAAATTTGAAAGCTAAAATCTTCAAAAAACTTCAAAATTTTAATCTTTGAAAGAATTTTCAAAATTCCTCCAACTGTTTGCCAGTACCAACGATGCAAACTGAAAAGCATTTTCCATAAAATTTGAACAATTTGCAAATTTTGATTTTTTTTCGAACTCAAAATTTTCATTACTTCCGACGGACTTTAATAAAAAAATTTTGCGTACAAATTCTAAGATCTTCCAAAAATTAAAAAAAATTTAATTTTTGAAAGAAATTTGAAAATTCCTCCGCCTGTTTGCTCGTTCCAACAATGTAAACTAAAGTGACTTTTCCTCAATTTTTGTACAATTTGCAAATTTTTTTAAAACTCAAAATTTTTAATACTTTCGACGGAATTTCATAAAAATTTGAAAGCTAAAATCTTCAAAAAACTTCAAAATTTTAATCTTTGAAAGAATTTTCAAAATTCCTCCAACTGTTTGCCAGTACCAACGATGCAAACTAAAAAGCATTTTCCATAAAATTTGAACAATTTGCAAATTTTGATTTTTTTTCGAACTCAAAATTTTCATTACTTCCGACGGACTTTAATAAAAAATTTTGCGTACAAATTCTAAGATCTTCCAAAAATTAAAAAAAAAATAATTTTTGAAAGAATTTTGAAAATTCTTACAACTGTCCCAGCTAAAGTGAATTTTCCACAAATTTTGTATAATTTGTAAATTTTGAACTTTTTTCAAACTTCAAATTTTTAATACCCTTAACGGATTTAATACTTGACCGGAATTTAACAAAAATTTAAATGCAAAAACCTTCAAAATAGCAAAAATTGAAAGAATTTTGAAAACTCTTCCATCTGTCTAAACTAATGTGAATTTTCCACAAATTTTCAACTTTTTTAAAACTCAAAATTTTCATTACTTACGAGGGAATTTCATAAAAATTTGAAAGTTAAAATCTTCAGAAAACTTCAAAATTTTAATTTTTGAAAGATTTTTGAAAATTCCTCAAACTGTCTGCCCGTACCAACGATATAAACTAAAGTGAATTTTCAACTAATTTTGTACAATATGCAAATTTTGAACTTTTTTCAAACTAAAAATTTTCATCACTTTTTTCACCGACGGAATTTCATAAAAATTTAAATGCAAAAATTTTCAAAAAAACTTCAAAATTTCAAAAACTGAAAGATTCTTGCAAATTCCTCCATCTGTCTGCTCGTAACAACGATGTAAACTAAAGTGAAATTTCCACAAATTTTGTACAATTTGTAAATTTTGAACTTTTTTCAAACTCAACATTTTTATTACTTTAATATTTAACAAAAATTCAACAACAAATTTAAATGCAAAAATTTTCAAAAAATTTCAAAAACTGAAAGAATATTGAAAATTCATCCATATGTCTGCTCGTATCAACGATGTAATCTACTAATTAATCTGAATTTTCGTCAAATTTTGTGCAAATTGCAATACTTTGCAAATTGTACAAAATTTCAAAATCACAAATCACAAAATTGCAAAACTTTTTTACGAACTCAAAATTTTCATAACTTTCGACGGAATTTTCTTCTTTTAAGCTAAAATTTTCAAAAATCTTCAAAATTTCATAAACTGAAAGAAATCCAACTGTCTGTCCGCACCAACGATGCAAACTAAAGTGAATTTTCTCCAAATTTTTTTAAATTCGTAAATTTCAAACTATTTTCAAAATAAATATTTTCATGACTTCCGACGAAATTCAATAAAACGGATTTAAAACGGAAAAGGGATTTTAGCGTTCAAAGCTAAAATCCTTATAAAACTACAACATTTCAAAAAGTGAAAGAATTTTCAAAATTCCTCCAATTGTCTGCCCGTATCAACGATGTAAACTAAAGTGAATAAGTGAAGTTAAAATATGGAATAAGTGAAGTTAAAGTGAATCAAATTAAAAAAAATTCTCAAAACTAAAAATTTCCGGCGGCATTTCATAAAAATTTGACTTAACACTAAAATCTTCAAAATTTCAAAAATAATTTTCAAAATTCCTGCTTTACTAATAATTCTAAACACTAAAACTAAAACACTAAAAATTCCACAAAACCTTTTTTCAAAAATCGAAAAAATCATCTCCAACGCTTAACTTCTGCCCTAGAGTTTCTTTTTGAAACTTTGATCGAAAAACTAAGCGAATTTCCCGCATAAAACAAAAAAAAAACCTTTGGCTTACGTACTTGCAGAATACTTTCAGGATAAACACAAACCACACACTCAAAAACAACAAACGACAACCGGAAACTCGCGAACTTCGTGCTCAAACCGGAACCGTGTCGATATTTCGCATATTTTGGCGGGCGCTGAAAGTCCGTCCGTCCGCTCGAGACCTCAATCAGACGTCGGAGCAACACACAGAGTGAGCCATGTGACGAAAAGTGTCGAGAGACGCCCGCGGGCAAACGCACGTGCTCCGACCCCCACCGGACTCGCCCGACCGGCCAAACTCCGGGCGACACTCCGGGCCACCACAAAGCGCAATTTTCGTCGTTTCCGGTCGTAGCTGATTGGTCGCCGTGTCCTAATCGCCGCTTTTTCCGGTCCGTTGGGGTGCGTGTCGAGGACCAATCGAACCCCAATGAAAAGCAATTAGATTTGGAAAATTCGATTTCCTCGCAGACTTGCCAATTAACACAAAAAGACTAACGACCCCGCGGCGAAAACGACTCTGAATGGAGTCGTTTTCGCCGCGGGGTCGTTCCGGAAATTTTTAGTTTTGTTTCGCAGCAACAAATACTTCCGGTTTTACAGATATTTGAACGTCTAAAACCGGAAAGTGTGGAAAATTACAATATTTCAAAAACTTCAATGAAAGCAGTGGCGTAACTATCGGGTCTACAAAAAATTCAAAAATTATCGATGATTTCTTATAGCTTACATCCCGTTAAAACCGGAAATGATGAATTATTTCCGGTAAAACTTACAGATATAAGCAATCAAATTGCAAAGAAGAAATGTTAAACGACTTTTTGAATGGAACTAGGTGAAGAATATCGACGGTGCATTAAACGTTGACTTGTGCTAAAACCGGAAATACCAACCTATTTCCGGTACCACTTCCGGTTTCCAAAATAACACGCGAACAAAATTCGCAAACAATTACTTTTGGCGATTTTTGCGGAAATATCAACCTATTACCGATACCACTTCCGGTTTCTAAAATACACTCGAACAAAATTCGCAAACGTTTCCTTTTGGCGATTTTTGTGGAAATACCAACCTATTATCGGTACAACTTCCGGTTTCCAAAATACACGCGATCAAAGTTTGCAAACGATTCCTTTTGGTGATTTTTCGGAAATACCAACCTAAGGAAATACCTAAGCAATCAAATTACAAAGAACAAATGTTAAACGACTTTTTGATTTGAACTAGACGAAGAATATATAAGCTATCGACGGTGCATTAAACCTTTATGTGTGCTGAAACCGGAAATACCTACATATTTCCGGTACAACTTCCGGTTTCCAAAATACACGCGATCAAAATTTGCAAACGATTCCTTTTGGCGATTTTTGCAAAAATACCAAACTATTACCGGTACCACTTCCGGTTTCTAAAATACACGCGAACAAAACTCGCAAACGATTTCTTTTGGCGAATTTTGCGTTTTGATCGTGAATTCCGATAGCACTTGCAACGTTAATCGGTGCGTTGACGTTTATTTCGCAACTTTCTAAAAGCACAAGAATACGCGTCGAAAATCAATTAAGGAACTAATTGCCGATGCGATTAAGCGACAATCGGATTTCGGCCCTAATTGCTCGGCAATTTCTAAATTCGAAACACATTCCACGGCAATAATCGCTTTCAGCGACTAGTGGACGATAGCCTTGTACGCAAATGTAACTTATTCCCGCACAAAATAATGGAGAAATCAATTAAATCTCCCGCCAAATAACTTGAATTTTCGGTCGCTACTTGAAAACCGGAAGCGGTAGGAACTTCCGGTTTTCACCACCGCGTTTACAAGACCAAGATCTAGTGGCTTCCGATAAATGTTGTTAAAAAACAATTGAAGTTAAGCTACAATGAAACAAAAACGAAAATTCGTCAAGAAATCGTCTTTTTGCGATAACTTTTGAACCGGAAATCCAAACGACTTCCGGTTTCCAAATCCTCAATCAGCATTGAAAATTACATGGCATGGGGTTAAATTACTTTTAATATTCGCAATTTTTGCAAAAAATATTTTTTTTGTTGAGAAATTTGGCCGATAACTCGAAAAACGTAGAGACTTCCGGTTTTCGCTACAGCCGTTACAAAACCAAAATCTAGTGGGTTCCGGCTAAAAGTCGTTAAAAAACAAATGAAGTTAAGCAACGATGAAATAAAAATAGGATTTCAACAAATCGTCTTTTTGCGATAACTTTTGAAACGGAAGCCAAAACGACTTCCGGTTTTCAAATCCTCAATCAGCATTGAAAATTACATAGGATGGTGTTAAATTACTTTTAATATTCGCAATTTTTGCAAAAAATATTTTTTTTGTTGGGAAATTTGGCCGATAACTCAAAAAAGGTAGAGACTTCCGGTTTTCGCTACCGTGCTTACAAAACCAAAATCTAGTGGTTTCCGGCTAAAAATTGTTAAAAAACAAATGAAGTTAAGCAACATAATCGAAAATTTCAATAAAATGTTTTTTTGCAATAACTTTTGAACCGGAAGCCCAAACGACTTCCGGTTTTCAAATCCTCAGTCAGCATTGAAAAGTACATAGGATGGGATTAAACTCGTTTAAATTACTTTTAATATTCGCATTTTTGCAAAAAATATTTTTTTTGTTGGGAAATTTGGCCGATAAATCGAAAAAGGTAGAGACTTCCGGTTTTCGCTACCGTGGTTACAAAACCAAAATCTAGTGGGTTCCGGCTAAAAGTCGTTAAAAAACAATTAAAGTTAAGGAACAACGAAATAAAAATAGTATTTCAACAAATCGTCTTTTTGCGATAACTTTTGAACCGGAAGTCCAAACAACTTCCGGTTTTCAAATCCTCAATCAGCATTGAAAATTATATAGGATGGGGTTATATTACTTTTAATATTAGCAATTTTTGCAAAAAAAATTGTTTTGTTGGGAAATTTGGGCGATAACTCGAAAAAGGTAGAGACTTCCGGTTTTCGCTACCGTGGTCACAAAACCAAAATCTAGTGGGTTCAGGCTAAAAGTCGTTAAAAAAACAAATGAAGTTAAGCAACAAAATTGAAAATTTCATTAAATTATTCTTTTGCGATAACTTTTGAACCGGAAGTCCAAACGACTTCCGGTTTTCAAATCCTCAATCAGCACTGAAAATCCCATAGGATGGGGTTAAACTCTTTTCAGTTACTTATATTATTCGCATTTATGCGAAAAATATTTTTTTTGTTGAGAATTTTGACCGAAATTCAGCGACTAGTGAACGATAGCCTTGTACGCAAATGTAACTTATTCCCGCACCAAATAATGGAGAAACTAATTAAATCTCCCACCAAATCCTCCTTGCAAAAACTTGAATTTTCGGCCGCAACTTAAAAACCGGAAGTGGTAGCAACTTCCGGTTTTCACCACCGTGTTGACAAGACCAAGATTTAGTAACTTCCGCTAAATGTTGCCAAAAACAACTAAAGTTAAGCAACAATGAAACAAAAACGAAAATTCGTCTTTTTGCGATAACTTTTGAACCGGAAGTCCAAACGACTTCCGGTTTTCAAATCCGCAATCAGCATTGAAAACTACATAGGATGGGGTTAAATTACTTTTAATATTCGCATTTTTGCAAAGAATATTTTTTTTTGTTGGGAATTTTGGCCGAAAACTCGAAAAAGGTAGACTTCCGGCTTTGGCTACCGTGGTTACAAAACCAAAATCTAGTGGGTTCCGGCTAAAAGTCGTTAAAAACAAAGGAAGTTATGCAACTATGAAATAAAAATAGGATTTCAACAAATCGTCTTTTCGCGATAACTTTTGAACCGGAAGCTCAAACGACTTCCGGTTTTCAAATCCTTAATCAGAATTGAAAATTACGTAGGATGGGGTTAAACTCTTTTCAATTACTTATATTATTCGCATTTATGCGAAAAATATTTTTTTTTGTTGGGAATTTTGACCGAAATTCAGCGACTAGTGAACGATAGCCTTGTACGCAAATGTAACTTATTCCCGCAGCAAATAATAATTTAGAAACTAATTAAATCTCCCACCAAATCCTCCTTGCAAAAACTTGAATTTTCGGCCGCAACTTAAAAACCGGAAACGGTACAACCTTCCGGTTTTCACCACCGTGTTAACAAGACCAAGATCTAGTAGATTCCGCTAAATGCTGTTAAAAAACAATTGAAGTTAAGCAACAATGAAACAAAAACGAAAATTCGTCTTTTTGAAATAACTTTTGAACCGGAAGTCCACACGACTTCCGGTTTTCAAATCCTTAATCAGCATTGAAAATTATATAGGATGGGGTTAAATTACTTTTAATATACGCAAACTTTTGCAAAAAATAATTTTTTTGTTTGAAAATTTGAGCGATAACTCGGAAAAGGTAGAGACTTCCGGTTTTCGCTACCATGGTAACAAAAGCAAAATCTAGTGGGTTCCGGTTAAAAGTCGTTAAAAGACAAATGAAGTTAAGCAACAAAAACGAAAATTTCAATAAATTATTTTTTTGCAATTAACTTTTGAACCGGAAGTCCAAACAACTTCCGGTTTTCAAATCCTCAATCAGCATTGAAAATTACATAGGATGGGGATAAATTAATTTTAATATTCGCAATTTTTGCAAAAAACATATTTTTTTTTGTTGGGAAATTTGGCCGATAACTCGAAAAAGGTAGAGACTTCCGGTTTTCGCTGCCGTGGTTAAAACACCAAAATCTAGTGGGTGCCGGCTAAAAGTCGTTAAAAAACAACTGAAGTTAAGCAACAATGAAACAAAAACGAAAATTTCAACAAATCGTTTTTTCGCGATTACTTTTGAACCGGTAGCCATATAGACTTCCGGTTAACAAATTCATAATCACCATTGAAAATTACATAGTTTAGGGGTATAACCCTCTAATATACTTTAAATATTTCCCTTTTTGCCAAAAATTTTTTTTTTTGGGAAATTTGCCTGATAACTCGGATATGGTAGAAACTTCCGGTTTTCACTACTGTGTTTACAAGACGAAAATCTAGTAGCTTCCGCTTAATATTATTAAAAAACAATTGAAGTTAAGCTACAATTAAACAAAACGTCAAACTTTTGAACCGGAAGCCACATCAACTTCCGGTTTTCAAATACATAATCAGCGTTGAAAATTACATAGAAAATTAGAATAAAAAATTTGCCAAAAATCTTTTGCTTGTAGGAAAATAACTCAGTAACCGGAAGTTCGGAAGTGAAAGAGAGTTCCGGTTTACACCAATCTCCTCAGAAGCAAACAATCTGAAACGTTGTTTGCAAACAAATTTAATTTAAGCAACGCTAAAATAAAAACAAAAAAAACGCGATAACTTATAAACCGGAAGTGGAATCAACTTCCGGTTTTAAGATTCGTATTCAGCGCTGGAAACTACATAAAATACGAGTTCTAAACGTTCGAAATTATTGTTAGTTTAAATTTTGACTTGGTTTTCTAAGAGCTTGTACCAGAACTATTACAGCTATCGCCGCGGGCGGAGAATATTAAAATTTTTTAACGACGGCCCGGAAAAAAAATGGAATAATAATATCACCGTTTTACACGTACGTAATGATAGAGCCGGGGTAATAACAGTGAAAGAGGTTTCGTATCTCGATATCCAATTTTGTAAGGCAAACAGAGATTAGGTGACGCAACCGAGGAGTTTAACCGATTCCGGCGGGCCGATCGGAATCGGAGGCATTAGATCTCTCACCAAATTGCCTCGCAATTTGAGTCCGTTCTCTCGCCCCCCCTCTCGCGAGTTGCTTTCAGTTGTTTTGTTGGAGGAGATCTCCACGTCCACTTGACGCGGTAATAACAGGTGTCGGTCAAGGTAGCACACGTGACTGAGGCCGTAACACGTGTGGGCTAACATGAATACATTTCTTGTTATTTCAAAATTAATATTTAAACATTTTTTTTTCTTTTAATAATTTGCTTGCGTCCTCAAGAAGAAATATAGTTTCAGATAATATCTAATTTGTCATACTTTTCGTTGTGGAAAAGATGGTGAAAACTTGAAGCGCGATTTTTGAGTTTTCCAAGAAAATTTTCTTTGAAACGTCACAGCGACTAAACCAATTGAGATTTTTGAAAAATTCGAACGGGGCCTTAAACCTCGATCTTTCCTTTACTACTACACTAAATTTCATCTCTTCATCTCTTTTTGTTCTTGTACTATAGCCTTTTGAACATACCGCCAAACGACTTTTTTTTTTCAAAAATTAGAAAATTTTTGTTAAAAAAAACGCGAAATTCTCGTTTTAAGTTGTCCATGAGCTGAGGAATCCAAATTTTGTTACCCGAAGGCTATCGGACAAGTAGTTATTGAGATATCGCGGTTTTTCAAAAGACAAATGAGTTATGATAACTAAATCTAATCTCGAAAACTAATCATCCGATTTCCTTCCGGTTTTCAATTTTGGATTCGCGACGAAATTTGCTACGGGAATTTGCACCGGAAATCACCGGAAACGTCTCACTCCCGGAATTACAGACGAAAAACCGAGTTGTCCATCAGCAAATTTTAGTTTCCTCGAAATTTTTGTTCGAAACGTCACGGAACCCAAACCAAATGAGATTTTTCAAAAATTCAAACGGGATTTTAAACCTCGTCCTTTCCTTTATCACCACACCGAATTTCATCTCTATATCTCTTTTTGCTCTTGTACGATAGCCTTTTGAACATACCGCCAAACACATTTTACGACTTTTTTAAAAAATCAGAAATTTTTTGTTTAAAAAAAAAAACGCGAATATTTTGCCTGTTTTAAGTTGTCCGTGAGCTGAGAAATCCAAATTTTGTTACCCGAAGGCTATCGAACAAGCAGTTATTGAGTTATCGCGTTCTTTCAAAAGACAAATGAGTTATGATAACTAAATCTTATCTCGAAAACTAATCATCTGATTTCCTTCCGGTTTTTAATTCTGGATTCGCGGTGAAATTTGCTATAGAAATTCGCACCGGAAGTCACCGGAAACGTCTCACTCTCGGAATTACAGATGAAAAACCGAGTTGTCCATCAGAAAATTTTCGTTTCCTCGAAATTTTTGTTCGAAACGTCACGGAACCCAAACCAATTGAGATTTTGCAAAAATTCAAACGGGATTTTAAACCTCGTTCTTTCCTTTATCACCACACCGAATTTCATCTCTTCACCTCTATTTGTTCTTGTACTATAGCCTTTTGAACATACCGCCAAACGACTTTTTTTTTAAAATCAGAAAATTTTTGTTAAAAAAAAACGCGAAAACTTTGCCTGTATTAAGTTGTCCTTGAACTGAGGAATCCAAATTTTGTTACCCGAAGGCTATCGGACAAGTAGTTGTTGAGTTATTGCGGTTTTTCAAAAGGCAAATGATTTAAGATCACTAAATCTAATCTCGAAAACTAATCATCCGATTTCCGTGCGGTTTTCAATTTTGGATTCGCGACAAAATTTGCTAGAGAAATCCGCACCGAAAGTCACTGCAAACGTCTCACTGCCGGAATTACAGACGAAAAACCGAGTTGTCCATCAGAAAATTTTCGTTTCCTCTAAATTTTTGTTAGAAATGTCACAGAGCCGAAACCAAGTGAGATTTTTCAAAAATTCAAACGGGACCTCAAACCTCAATCTTTTCTTTATCACCACACCGAATTTCATCTCTTCACCTCTTTTTGTTCTTGTACGATAGCCTTTTGAACATACCGCCAAACACATTTTACGACTTTATTTCAAAAATCAGAAAATTTTTGTTAAAAAAAAACGCGAAAATTTTGACTGTCTTGAGTTGTCCTTGAACTGAGGAATCCAAATTTTGTTACCCCAAGGCTATCGGACAAGTAGTTATTGAGTTATCGCGGTTTTTCAAAATGCAAATGAGTCATGACCACTAAATCTAATTTCGAAAACTAATCAACCGATTTCCGTCCGGTTTTCAATTTTGAATTCGCGACGAAATTTGCTATAAAAACCCGCACCGGAAGTAACTGGAAACGCCACAATTCCGGAATTACAGACGAAAAACCGAGTTGTCCGTCAGAAAATTTTTGTCCGAAACGTCACGGAGCCCAAACCAAATGAGATTTTTCAAAAATTCAAACGGATTGCCAAACCTAATTCTTTCCTTTACCCCCACATCAAATTTCATGCCGCCATCTCTTTTTGTTCTTGTACAATAGCCTTTTGAACAAACCACCAAATAAACTTACAACCTGTGATGCAAATTTTTTGTTTAAGAAAAATGAGAAAATTTAATTTGTTTTCGAGTAGGCTTTGAGCTGAGGAATCCAAATTTTCTTACCTGAAGGCTATCGGACAAGTAGTTATTGAGATATCGTGTTCTTTCAAAGGACAAATAAGACTAAATCTAATCTCGAAAACTAATCATGCGATTTCCTTCCGGTTTTGAATTTTGGATTCGTGACGAAATTTGCTACGGATATCCGCACCGGAAGTAACTGGAAACGGCACAGTTCCGGAATTACAGACGAAAAACCAAACTGGAAAATGAAATTTGTAGCGACGAGGAGCAATCGGTTGCGATGTTTTAGCGATAACTTCTAAACCGGAAACGGTATCGACTTCCGGTTTTCGCAACCCCGTTTAGAATTAAACTTGCTATGTAATACCAACACACTTCCGGAATAACAGACAAAAAACAAAACCAACAAAGAAATCCGAAGCGAAGAGAAGAAACCGGTTGCGATTTTTTTGCGATAACATTTAAACCGGAAACGGTATCGACTTCCGGTTTTCACAACAACTCTCGCCATTAAATTTGCTATGAATACCAATAGACTTCCGGAACAACAGACAAAAAAAAAGCGAAAAATGAAATCCAAACGTCGAGAAGAAATCGGTTGCGATTTTTTAGCGATATTTCTTAAACCGGAAACGGTATCAACTTCCGGTTTTCGCATCGCCGCTCAGAATTAAATTGGCTATGTTATACCAACACACTTCCGGAATAACAGACAAAAAACTAAACCGAAAATTTAAATTTGAAACGACGAGACAAAATCGGTTGCGATTTTCTAGCGATAACTTTTAAACCGGAAACGCTAACGACTTCCGGTTTTCGCCTCATCGCTCGCCATTAAATTTGCTATAAATACCAATAGACTTCCGGAACAACAGACAAATGATAACTAAATCTAATCTCGAAAACTAATCATCCGATTTCCTTCCGGCTTTCAATTTTGGATTCGCGAAGAAATTTGCTACAGAAATCCGCACCGGAAGTAACTGGAAACAGCACGATTCCGGAATTACAGACGAAAAACCAAACAGGAAAATGAAATTTGTAGCGACGAGGAGCAACCGGTTGCGATGTTTTAGCGATAACTTTTAAACCGGAAACGGTATCAACTTCCGGTTTTCGCATCCCCGCTCAGAATTAAATTTGCTATGAAATACTGACACACTTCCGGAATAACAGACAAAAAACTAAACCGAAAAATGAAATCCGAAACGAAGAGAAGAAATCGGTTGCGATTTTTTAGCGACAACTTTTAAACCGGAAACGGTATCGACTTCCGGTTTTCACTACATCGCTCGCTATTAAATTTTCTATGAATACCAATAGACTTCAGGAACAACAGACAAAACACAAAACCGAAAAATGAAATCTGAAGCGATGAGAAAAAATCAGTTGCGATTTTTTTGCGATAAATTTTAAACCGGAAACGGTATCGACTTCCGGTTTTCGCATCCCCGCTCAGAATTAAATTTGCTATGTTATACCAACACACTTGGTTATACCAACACACAGACAAATAACAAAACCGAAAAATGAAATCTGAAGCGACGAAACAAAATCGGTTGCGAATTTTTCCGATAACTTTTAAACCGGAAACGGTATCGACATCCGGTTTTCACAACATCGCGCGCCATTAAATTAGCTATGAATACCAACACACTTCCGGAATAACAGACAAAAGCAAAACAGGAAAATTAAATCCGAAGCGACAAGAAGAAATCGGTTGCGATTTTCTAACGATAACTTTTAAACCGGAAACGGTATCGACTTCCGGTTTTTGCATCCCAGCGCAGAATTAAATTGGCTATGAAATATCAACACACTTCCGGTATAATACACAAAAAGCAAAAACCGAAAAATTAATGGTTGCGATTTTTAGCGATAACTTTAAAACCGGAAACGGCAAAGACTTCCGGTTTTCGCATCCCCGGTCGGAATTAAATTTGCTATGAAACGCCAACAAACATCCGGAATAACAAACAAATACCAAAATCTGAAGCTACGAGAAGAATCGGATGCGACTTTTTAGCGATAAGTTTTAAACCGGAAACGGTATCGACTTCCGGTTTTCGCGTCATCGCGCTCCATTAAATTTGCCATGACATACCAACACACTTCCGCAATAAAAAAAAAGAAAATTGTAATCCGAGGCGACGAGAAGAAACAGGTTGCAATTTTTTAGCGATAACTTTTAAACCGGAAACGGCATCGACTTCCGGTTTTCACATCTCCGCTCAGAATTAAATTTGCTATAAGTCACCAATACACTTCCGGTATAATACACAAAAAGCAAAATCGAAAATCTTAATAGTTGCAATTTTTTAGCGATTACTTTAAAACCGGAAACGACATAGACTTCCGGTTTTCGCATCCCCGCTCAGAATTAAATTTGCTATGAAATACAAACACTTTTCCGGAATAACAGACAAACAAACAAAACCGAAAAATGAAATCCGGAGCGACGAGAAGAAACAGGTTGCGAATTTTTAGCGATAACTTTTAAACCGGAAACGCTAACGACTTCCGCTTTTCACATCTCCGCTCAGAATTAAATTTGCTATAAGTCACCAACACAATTCCGGTAGAATACACAAAAAGCATAACCAAAAAATTAATGGTTGCGATTTTTTAGCGATAACTTTAAAACCGGAAACGGTATAGACTTCCGGTTTTCACATCTCCGCTCAGAATTAAATTTGCTATAAAACGCCAACACACTTCCAATACAATACACAAAAAGCAAAACCGAAACATTAATGGTTGCGGTTTTGCAGCGATAACTTCAAAACCGGAAACGGCATCGACTTCCGGTTTTCGGATCATGGTTTAGAATTAAAATTGCTATGAAATCGCAACTCGTTTGATTTAGTTTGTTGCAAATTTCATTTTAGCTTGTTTTCGCGATATTTCGCAAACTAGGCTTGCCAGGAAGAAACCGAAAACGGCTCTGAACACGTAAGCTCGTGGTCTATAAAACGAAAAGCGGAGAGGCATTTTAATTTAATAAAAGGAGAAAAAAAAATAGAAAACTTAATGAGTGGATATCAAGTAAAACTATTAAGATATTTAGTTGGAAGCTACTGAATTTATGTGAGGTGTGCGGGTTGCGGGAGGAGCAGTTGGCTCGAGGCTGGCCGCCCGAGGCGAAGGAATGCCGTCAGGCTAGTGCACGCCCTGACTTCTTGTTTTTGTCCCCACTTTCTGTGTACAAACAGAGAGTTTTCTATCTGTGTCTCGAATCCGATCGATGCTCAAGAAGAAGAAAGTCGAGTCTTTTTCCCGTCCCCTGTCGCCCGGATTCGATTTAACTGTGCATTTTCGACATCCAGTTTTGCGTCGGATTTTATGGCTCAATTAGACAACACTGTAACTAGTTTTTGGTACGCTTCAACCTGTTTTCACATACGCTAATTCATTGCGGACAGCGTGCTAAAAACCGGAAGTCGAATCCGTTTCCGGTTTACGAGTTATCAACGAAAAACTGCAACACTAACCGATATTTTTCTGCAGTTATCAATTTTCTCTAGTTATTATGGCATTTAGGTTATGACACCGGTGACTTCCGGTACGGTAAATTTAGTGGCGAATTGAATTTGAAAACCGGAAATCGGCAAATTCGAGAAAATTGAAAATCTTCGGTAATTTTTGTAAAATCGATTTGAATCTGCGGCAACTCGAAAAATTGTTAGTGCGATAGCCTTATAATTACGAAAATTTATTTTGCAAAGCGGAAGGGAAGAAACGAACGAAACTCTCGCGTTTATTGCCGTGCCAAAAATTGATTGGTATTTGATGTAATCCCGAAAGTGGCATGTTCAAAAGGCTATAGTACAAAAACGGAAAGAGATGCATTGATCAAATTTGGCGCATTGGCAAAGCAAAAGACGAGGTTTAGGATGCCGTTGGAATTTTGCAAATACCTCTATTGGTTTGGTGACAATAGCGTTTTGAAGAAAGCCAAAATTTAACTCCGTCAAAAGGCTATAGTACAAAAACGGAAAGAGATGCATAGATTAAATTTGGCGCGTTGGTAAACGAAGAGACGAGGTTTAGGATGCCGTTGGAATTTTGAAAATATCTCTATTGGTTTGGTGACAAAAATCCGCCAATTATTTCCTAAAATAAACGCGAAAATCAGAAAAAACTTCACCGACGCGTACTAACTCCCACATAGCGCGGCTATCTAGATGCGATACATCAATCTCTTCAGCGAAGTTTCGAGAACATTTTTTTGCAAATTCCGCGAAAATCCGCTGAATATTTCCTGAATTATACGCGAAAATCGGCGAAAACAAACCGAAAATTGGCTTGTATTGTTGAGTACTAACTTCATCGATGCGCACTAACTCCCACATATTGGAACTAACTACATGTGATACATTATTCTCTTCAGATATGTTTCACGAGCATTTTATTGCAATCTTCCTTAAAATCCGCCAATTATTTCCAAAAATAAACGCGAAAATCCGAAAAAACTTCACCGACGCGTACTAACTCCCACATAGCGCGGCTATCTAGATGCGACACATCAATCTCTTCAGCGAAGTTTCGAGAACATTTTTTTGCAAATTCCGCGAAAATCCGCTGAATATTTCCTGAATTATACGCGAAAATCGGCGAAAACAAACCGAAAATTGGCTTGTATTGTTGAGTACTAACTTCATCGATGCGCACTAACTCCCACATATTGGAACTAACTAGATGTGACATATTATTCTCTTAAGATATGTTTCACGAGCATTTTGTTGCAATCCTCCTGAAAATCCGCCAATTATTTCCTAAAATAAACGCGAAAATCTAGAAAACTTCACCGACGCGTACTAACTCCCACATAGTGCGGATATCTAGATGCGATACATCAACCACTTCAGCGAAGTTTCGAGAACATTTTTTGCAAATTGCGCGAAAATCCGCTGAATATTTCCTGAATTATAAGCGAAAATCTGCAAAAACAAACCGAAAATTGGCTTGTATTGTTGAGTACTAACTTCATCGATGCGCACTAATTTCCACATATTGGAACTAACTACATGTGACACACTATTCTCTTCAGATATGTTTCACGAGCATTTTGTTGCAATCTTCCTGAAAATCCGCCAATTATTTCCTAAAATAAACGCGAAAATCCGAAAAAACTTCACCGACGCGTACTAACTCCCACATAGTGCGGCTATCTAGATGCGATACATCAATCTCTTCAGCGAAGTTTCGAGAACATATTGTTGCAAATTTCGCGAAAATCTGCTGAATATTTCCTGAATTATACGCGAAAATCTGCGGAAACAACCCAACATTCGGCTTGTGTTAGTTAGTTATAAGTTCATCGATGCGCACTAACTCCCACAAATTGGAACTGACTACATGTGACACATTATTCTCTTCAGATATGTTTCGCGAGCATTTTGATGCAATCTTCCTGAAAATCCGCCAATTATTTCCAAAAATAAACGCGAAAATCCGAAAAAACTTCACCGACGCGTACTAACTCCTACATAGTGCAAATATCTAGGTGCGATACATCAATCTCTTCAGCGAAGTTTCGAGAACATTTTGTTGCAAATTCCGCGAAAATCCGCTGAATATTTCCTGAATTATACGCGAAAATCTGCGAAAACAAACCGAAAATTGGCTTGTATTGTTGAGTACTAACTTCATCGATGCGCACTAACTCCCACATATTGGAACTAACTAGATGTGACACATTATTCTCTTCAGATATGTTTCACGAGCATTTTGTTGCAATCTTCCTGAAAATCCGCCAATTATTTACTAAAATAAACGCGAAAATCCGAAAAAACTTCACCGACGCGTACTACCTCTAACATAGTGCGGCTGTCTAGATGCGATACATCAATCTCTTCAGCGAAGTGTTGAGAACATATTGTTGCAAATTTCGCGAAAATCCGCTGAATATTTCCTGAATTATACGCGAAAATCTGCGAAAACAAACCGAAAATTGGCTTGTATTGTTGAGTACTAACTTCATCGATGCGTACTAACTCCCACATAGTGGAACTAACTACATGTGACACATTATCCTCTTCAGATATGTTTCACGAGCATTTTGATGCAATCTTCCTGAAAATCCGCCAATTATTTCCAAAAATAAACGCGAAAATCCGAAAAAACTTCACCGACGCGTACTAACTCCAACGTAGTGCGGCTATCTAGATGCGATACATCAATCTCTTCAGCGAAGTTTCAAGAACATTTTGTTGCAAATTTCTCAAAAATCCGCTGAATATTTCCTGAATTATACGCGAAAATCTGCGAAAACAAACCGAAAATTGGCTTGTATTGTTGAGTACTAACTTCATCGATGCATACTAACTCCAACATAGTGGAACTAACTACATGTGACACATTATCCTCTTCAGATATGTTTTACGAGCATTTTGTTGCAATCTTCCTGAAAATCCGTCGATTATTTACTAAAATAAACGCGAAAATCCGAAAAAACTTCACCGACGCGTACTAACTTTAACATAGTGCGGCTGTCTAGATGCGATACATCAATCTCTTCAGCGAAGTTTCGAGAATATTTTGCTGCAAATTTCGCGAAAATCCGTCAAATATTGCCCGAGTTATACGCAAAAATCTGTGAAAAAAAAATGGCTTGTACCAACTTCATCCATGTGTAGATAGATTTTCGCGTATTATCAAGAAATACTTGCGGGATTTTCGCGAAATTTGCAACAAAATGTTCTTAAAGCCCAACTGGAGAGAACGATGTATCGCATGTAGGTAGATGTGTTATGTGCGCGTTACTAAGCATCGATTAAGTTAGCACAAGCCAATTTTCGGCTTTTTCCGCAAATTTTCGCGTATAATTCAGGAAAAATTCGGCGGATTTTCGAGAAATTTGCAACAAAATGTTCTTGAAACCCAACTGAAGAGCATGATGCATCGCATGTAGGTACATGTGTTATGTGCGCGTTACTAAGCATCGATTATTATTCCGCAAATTTTCGCGTATAATTCACGAAATATCCGGCGGATTTTCGCGAAATTTGCAACAAAATGTTCTTAAAGCCCAACTGGAGAGAACGATGTATCGCATGTAGGTAGATGTGTTATGTGCGCGTTACTAAGCATCGATTAAGTTAGCACAAGCCAATTTTCGGCTGTTTCCGCAAATTTTCGCGTATAATTCAGGAAAAATTCGGCGGATTTTCGCGAAATTTGCAACAAAATGTTCTTGAAACCCAACTGGAGAAAATGATGCATTGCATGTAGGTGCATGTGTTATGTGCGCGTTAATAAGCATCGATTAATTTAGCACAAGCCAAGCAATTTTCGCGTATAATTCACGAAATATTCGGCGGATTTTCGCGAAATTTGCAACAAAATGTTCTTAAAGCCCAACTGGAGAGAACGATGTATCGCATGTAGGTAGATGTGTTATGTGCGCGTTACTAAGCATCGATTAAGTTAGCACAAGCCAATTTTCGGCTGTTTCCGCAAATTTTCGCGTATAATTCAGGAAATATTCGGCGGATTTTCGAGAAATTTGCAACAAAATGTCCTTGAATCTTAACTGGAGAGAACGATGTATTGCATGTAGAACCGCGTGCTGTGTGCGCGTTACTATGCATCGATTAAGTTAGTACAAGCCAATTTTCCGCAGATTTTCGCGTATAATTAAGTGAATAACTAGTTTCTTGTTTTGTGATTGTGATTTGGGGGGGTATCAAGTGTGCCGGAAGGCTTGGCTGTAAGCAGGGCAAAAGCGACACGGATGGCCTGCGGGCGCGAAGCGAAAACATTCCGAGCGCACGAGCCTCGCAGCTACCGGGCCGTCGTGCCTTTGGGGCGAACGCCGCAATTTAATAACTTATCTCGGCGAGATTTAACAATTCGGACGGCGACGGGGCACGCGAGGCCATTGTTGTGAAAATCGATTAAGAAACGAAAATCTCAATCGGATTTCAAACGAGTTTTAGGTTTTTTTTTTTTCTGTTACAATCGAGTTCGGTGTTTAATTGAAATCTTGCAACGTTACCCAAAAACGGAACGAAACGCGATCAAATCGCGCCAGGTGTTTCAAAAACAACTAAATCATCGAAATTGCAACGAAAGAAACACCTAAACTAATTTAGACTTAGTTCCAAGTGTTTTAAACCAAAAGACCAAAGCGCCACCTTGCGTAATCACCGATAACTAAGTTTAAAAAAAAAACTGACATTTTCAAAACGTCACTGTCGCTGCAATTTTAAAAATTTTAACAAAATTCGAAAAGAATCTTAAAACTTGAACTTTTCTCTACAAACAAACCAAATTTCATTTCAAAATGTTAATTGGAACAAAAGATATACAACCACAAACATAAGACAGAATTTCCAAAAAATTTCAATTTCCAAACAAAATTTTGCCTAATCTTGTCTTATCTGTCTACTTATCTGTGACTAGTGTTGTCTGTTCTAAACCAAAAGGCTATCGGACAAACGATTCTCCAACTCAAACTTGCAATTTTCTTGAAATTTCAACCGAAATTTTGAAAATTTCAACGAAATCTCAACGCTTTTGATTCGTTGAATCCAAATTTACAAACGAAAAGGCCATCGGACAACCTGTCAACAAGATATCGCGCATCAAATTTTTCGCGCTCTTTCCGTTATAACTAAGACATTTTGAGGAACAAAAGCAAATTTTTGAGTCGAGGATTCAAATTTTCTCACCTGAAGGCTATCGGCCTCGTTGAATCCAAATTTGCAAACGAAAAGGATTTCGGACAACCCGTCAACAAGATATCGCGCTTCAAATTTTTCTCGCTTTTCCGCTGTAAGACATTTTGAGGAACGAAAGTAAATTTCAAATTTTCACGCCTAAAGGCTATCGGCCTCGTTGAATCCAAATTCGCAAACGAAAAGGCTATCGGACAACCTGTAAACAAGATATCGCGCTTCAAATTTTTCGCGCTTTTTCCGCTGCAACTAAGACATTTTGAGGAACGAAAGCAAATTTTTGAGTCGGGGCTTTCAAATTTTCACACCGAAAGGCTATCGGCCTCGTTGAATCCATATTTTCAAACGAAAAGGCTATCCGACAACCTGTAAACAAGAAATCGCGCTTCAAAACCTTAGCGCTCTTTCCGCTGTAACTAAGACATTTTGAGGAACGAAAATAAATTTTTGAGTCGTGAGATCCAAATTTTCACAGCTAAAGGCTATCGGCCTCGTTGAATCCAAATTTGCAAACGAAACGGCTATCCGACAACCTGTAACCAAGATATCGCGCTTCAAAATTTTCGCGCTCTTTCCGCTGTTACTAAGACATTTTGAGGAACGAAAGTAAATTTTTCAGAGATTTTGACAGCTAAAGGCTATCGGCTTCGTAGATATCGTAAAATTTCCGGCTTGACCAATAAAACTCGTTTAATTGCCGACAAATTGGGAAACGGTCCAGAAACGCGCGATTGTGAAATTGATCGGTTTTTAATTGGGCGGGGGGTCGATAGCCTTGCCGGTAATTAAAACAACAGCGAAACGGAATCAAGTTCTAATTTTTGGTTGGATTTGCGTTTTACGATTGCTCGTAAAAACGTGGTAGATGAAACTAATAAGTGTCGATAAAACGAGGAACAGTGATAAAATGATGGTGATAAAAGGCCGAGCCCAAGGAAGTCGAAGTTTTTTGGGTTCTTAGAATTTGGATGTAGAGTGAGACGCAATGTTGAGTTGGAAGCGAATAAGATTTTGTGGACTCGGTCAGGTTAAAATCAGAGAAATCGGATGAGGCAAGATCAGACAAGACCTGACAAGATTATACAAGAGCAAACAGGATCAGACAAGACTAGACAAGAGTTGCCAAATCACACAAGACCTAGGTAGATCAGACAAGGCAAGATAAGACCGTACAAGGAAGTTATGAGCGAAAAATAAGGAACTTTTGAAAGATTCACAAAAATGGTTTTCCTGAATTTTCCTCTGGTAAAAAAAAAAAAAAAAAAAAAAAAAAAAAAACCTTTATAATTATTTTTATTAGATTTGTACCTTGCGGATTCATTAAAGCCAAAATTAGTATAATCGCGCAAAAATTAGCAAATTTATGGCAAAAAAACAAAACGTAAATTTTAAGAAAAAAAAAGTTTTCTGTCAAATTGTTAAAAATTTTCAAAACGTTTTCAATTGTTTCTATTAGATAGGTTCCTTGTGGATTCATTAAAGCTAAAATTAGCAAAATCGCGCAAAAATGGGCAAAGTTATGGACAAAAAGCAAAACGTAAATTTTAAGAAAAAAAAATGTTTTATCTCAAATTGTTAAAATTTTTCTAAACGTTTTCAATTGTTTCTATTAGATAGGTTCCTTGTGGATTCATTAAAGCTAAAATTAGCAAAATCGCGCAAAAATTGGCAAAGATATGGACAAAAAGCAAAACGTAAATTTTAAGAAAAAAAATTTTTTTATCTCAAATTGTTAAAATTTTTCAAAACGTTTTCAATTGTTTCTATTGGACTAGTGCTTTGCGGATTCATTAAAACCAAAATTAGGAAAATCGCGCAGAAAATGGCAAAGTTATGGCTAAAAAACAAAAAAGTAAATTTAAAGAACAAATTTTTTTTCTCTCAAATTGTTGAATATTTTCAAAACGTTTTCAATTGTTTCTAATGGATTAGTGTCTTGCTTATTCATTAAAGCCAAAATTAGAAAAATCGCGCAATAATTGGCAAAGTTATGACTAAAAAACAATAAAAGTAAATTTTAAGAAAAAAAAAAAATTCTCTCAAATTGTAAATTTTTTTCAAAACGTTTTCAATTGTTTCTATTAGATAGGTTCATTGCGGATACATTATAGCCAAAATTAGCAATATCGCGCAAAAGTTGGCAAAGTTATGGCTAAAAAAACAAAACGTAAATTTTATGAAAAAAAGATTTTTATCAAATTCTTAAAATTTTTCAAAACGTTTTCAATTGTTTCTATTAGATAAGTTCCTTGCGAATTCATTAAAGCTAAAATTAGCAAAATCGCGTAAAAATTGGCAAAGTTATGGCTAAAATACAAAAAAAGTAAATTTTAAGAAAAATTTTTTTCTCGCAAATTGTTAAAATTTTTCGAAATATTTTCAATTGTTTCTATTGGATTAGTGCCTTGCGGATTCAATAAAGCCAAAATTAGTAAAATCGCGCAAAAATTGGCAAAGTTATAGCTAAAAAACAAAACGTAAATTTTAAGGAAAAAAATGTTTTCTCTCAAATTGTTAAAATTTTTCAAAACGTTTTCAATTGTTTCTATTGGATAGATTCCTTGCGCATTCATTAAATCTAAAATTAGCAAAATTTGGCAAAGTTATGGCTAAAAAACAAAACGTAAATTTTAAGAAAAAAAAAAAAATTCCACTCAAATTGGTAAAATTTTTCAAAATGTTTCCAATGTTTCTATTAGATAGGTTTCTTGCGGATTCATTAAAGCTAAAATTAGCAAAATCGCGTGAAAATTTGCAAAGTTATGGCTAAAAAACAAAAAAGTAAATTTTAAGAAAAAAATGTTTTCTCTCAAATTGTTAAATTTTTTTAAAACGTTTTCAATTATTTCTATTAGATAGGTTCCTTGCGGATTCATTAAAGCCAGAATTAGCAAAATCGCGTAAAAACTGGCAAAGTTATGGCTAAAAAACAAGATTATTTTCAATTTTGTTAAAAACAAAAAAGTAAATTTTAAGAAAAAAATGTTTTCTCTCAAATTGTTAAATTTTTTTAAAACGTTTTCAATTATTTCTATTAGATAGGTTCCTTGCGGATTCATTAAAGCCAGAATTAGCAAAATCGCGTAAAAACTGGCAAAGTTATGGCTAAAAAACAAGATTATTTTCAATTTTGTTAAAAACAAAAAAGTAAATTTTAAGAAAAAAATGTTTTCTCTCAAATTGTTAAATTTTTTTAAAACGTTTTCAATTATTTCTATTAGATAGGTTCCTTGCGGATTCATTAAAGCCAGAATTAGCAAAATCGCGTAAAAACTGGCAAAGTTATGGCTAAAAAACAAGATTATTTTCAATTTTGTTAAAAACAAAAAAGTAAATTTTAAGAAAAAAATGTTTTCTCTCAAATTGTTAAATTTTTTTAAAACGTTTTCAATTATTTCTATTAGATAGGTTCCTTGCGGATTCATTAAAGCCAGAATTAGCAAAATCGCGTAAAAATTGGCAAAGTTATGTTTAGAAAACAAAATGTAAATTCTAAGAAAACAAAATTTTCTCTCAAATTGTTAAAACGTTTTTTAAAAACGTTTTCAATTGTTTCTATTAGATAGGTTCCTTGCGGATTCATTAAAGCCAGAATTAGCAAAATCGCGTAAAAATTGGCAAAGTTATGGTTAAAAAACAAAATGTAAATTTTAAGAAAAAAAAAATTCTCTCAAATTGTTAAAAACGTTTAAAATTGTTTCTATTGGATAGGTTCCTTGCGAATTCATTAAAGCCAGAATTAGCAAAATCGCGCAAAAACTGGCAAAGTTATGGGTAAAAAACAAAAACGTAAATTATAAGAAAAAAAATTTTTTTCTCTCAAAATGTAAAAAAATTTCAAAGCGTTTTGAATTGTTTCAATTAGATAGGTTCATTGCGGACACATTAGAGCCAAAATTAGCAAAATCGCGGAAAAATTGGCAAAGTTATGGCTGAAAAAACAAAACATAAATTTTATGAAAAAAAAGTTTTTTCTCAAATTCTTAAAAGTTTTCAAAACGTTTTCTACTGTTTCTATTAGATAAGTTCCTTGTGCATTCATTAAAGCCAAAATTAGCAAAATCGCGGGAAAATTGTCAAAGTTCTGGCTAAAATACAAAAAAAGTAAATTTTAAGAAAAAAAATTTCTCGCAAATTGTTAAAATTTTTCAAAACGTTTTCAATTGTTTCTATTGGATTAGTGCCTTGCGGATTCGTTAAAGCCAAAATTTGCAAAATCGCGCAAATATTAACAAACCTACAATCAAAAAAACAAAAAAGTCGCTAAATTGTTTGATTTCCTCAAATGGTGCAACAAAATTTTGCAATACTTTCGTAAGGGTCTCTTACACCTCGCGAATCCTTTATGTCCAAAATTCGCAATTTATTTAAGATCAAAATTCGCCAAAAATTAAGAAAGTTTTATGCCCGCAATTATTTCCGCAAATTTTACCTGCGCGAATTTTCCCCATCGCAATTATTCGACGAAATACCTCCAAGCATACGCAATCGATAGATATAAACACCGGCAAAAAATTCGCGACCGCCAATCCACAAACTGAAGCTTTTGCAACAAAACCCGCTTTTCCGTCGATATCTCGACAACCGGAAGCCCAACGCGAAAAACAAAAGCAGATTCGGGTTCAGAAGCAGCAAGTCTGTACCGACACATGGACTGCGGTTTGGGAAATTTTCAGAAATGAGGTTAGAAAATTAAGGTTAGCGTGAGTAATTTTACGATAGCTTGGTGATTAATTGAGATGTTTGAAAAACAAAAGCGGATTTAGATTCCGCGAAGGATGATCTATAAAAAGTTATTCTTTTGTTTTTACCCAAAACTTTGCGGTTTTATAGATATTTACGTTAGAACAAATTTTTCTAAACCTAAAATCTTAACGTCTGGTTTCTCGACAATCTCCGAAAACTAAGCGGCGCACGAAACAAACAAAAGTATTGCCTATTTGTATTAGATAGGTTCCTTGCGGATTCATTAAAGCCAAAATTAGCAAAATCGCGCAAAAATTGGCAAAGTTATGGATAAAAAACAAAAAAGTTAAATTTTAAGGAAAAAAAATTTTCTCTCCAATTTTTAAAATTTTTCGTTACGTTTTCAATTGTATCTATTAGATAGGTTCCTTGTGGATTCATTAAAGCCAAAATTAGCAAAATCGCGCAAAAATTGGCAAAGTTATAGATAAAAAACAAAAAAGTTAAATTTTAAGGAAAAAAAATTTTTCTCTGAAATTTAAAAAAATTTTCATTACGTTTTCAATTGTTTCTATTAGATAGGTTCCTTGTGGATTCGCTAAAGCCAAAATTAGCAAAATCGCGCAAAAATTGGCAAAGTTATAGATAAAAAACAAAAAAGTTAAATTTTAAGGAAAAAAAATTTTTCTCTGAAATTTTTAAAATTTTTCATTACGTTTTCAATTGTTTCTATTAGATAGGTTCCTTGTGGATTCATTAAAGCCAAAATTAGCAAAATCGCGTGAAAATTGGCAAAGTTATGGCTATAAAACAAAAAAAGTAAATTCTAAGAAAAAAAATGTTTTCTCTCAAATTGTTCAAATTTTTCAAAACGTTTTCAATTGTTTCTATTGAATTAGCGCCCTTCGGATTCATTAAAGCCAAAATTTGCAAAATCGCGCAAAAACTGGCAAAGTTATGGCTAAAAAACAAAAAAAGTAAATTTTAAGAAAAAAATGTTTTCGCTCAAATTGTTAAAATTTTTCAAAACGTTTCAATTGTTTCTATTTGATTAGCGCCTTGGTGATTCATTAAGGCCAAAATTAGCAAAATCGCGCGAAAATTGGCAAAGTTATGGTTAAAAAACAAAACGTAAATTTTAAGAAAAAATTTTGCACTCTCAAATTGTAATTTTTTTTAATCTTTTCAATTGTTTCTATTGGATTAGTGCCTTGCGGATTCATTGATGCCAAAATTAGGAAATTCGGGCAAAAACTGGCAAAGTTATGGCTAAAAAACAAAAAAAGTAAATTTTAAGAAAAAAAATGTTTTCTTACAAATTGGTAAAATTTTTTAAAACGTTTTCAATTGTTTCTATTGGATTAGTGCCCTGCGGATTCATTAAAGCCAAAATTTGCAAAATCGAGCACAAATTGACAAAGTTATGGCTAAAAAACTAAAAAAGTCAATTTTAAGAGAAAAAATGTTTTCTCTCAAATTGTTAAAATTTTTCAAAACGTTTTCAATTGTTTCTATTAGATAGGTTCCTTGATGATTCATTAAAGCCAAAATTTGCAAAATCACGCAAAGATCGGTCTAGTTATGGCTAAAAACCCAAACATGAATTTTAAGGAAAAAATTTTTTTCTCTCAAATTGTTAACATTTTTCAAAACCTTTTCAATTGTTTCTTTTGGATTAGTGCCTTGCGGACTTATTAAAGCCAAAATTAGCAAAATCGCGTGAAAATTGGCAAAGTTATGGGCAAAAAACAAAAAAAGTAAATTTTAAGAAAAAAAAATTTTCTCTCAAATTGTAAAATTTTTTGAAAACGTTTTCAATTGTTTCTATTAGATAGGTTCCTTGCGGATTCATTATAGCTGAAATTAGCAAAATCGCGCGAAAATTGGCCAAGTAATGGCTAAAAAACCAAACGTAGATTTTAAGAAAAAAAATGTTTGTTTGGTATTGTTTGGTCTTCCCTGTTCTTGTGTATTCTTGTCTGATCTTGTCTGTACTTGTCTGATCTTGTCTGAAGAATTTTAAAATTCGAAGGTTTGGTTTTTCGACAATTTCTCGAAAACTAGGCGTCGCAGGGAAAAAACAAAAACAGATTTGATTTAGAAAATTCAGGTTTCGGGCAGTTTTGGTGCAAAACTCGCGGTTTTCCATATATTTGGGCTTGAAAAATCCGCGTGCAAAACCCCTGAATTTAAACCCCTAAAATTAAGATAACTCGTGGATTGGTTGTAACCAAAAGCGAATTGATTGATTTCGGGCGGTTTTGTTGTAAACGTTGCGGTTTAGTAAATATTTGGGTTTAAAGGTCACAGGTGAACGCCAAGGTAAGAATTAAAGAAACCGACAGGTAGAGCGCTCGTGCGGGTATTAAATAGCGCGCAGAGAGAGAGAACGTGTATTAAGAGCAAGAGGGAGGCAGTACCCCGAGGGAGGGTTTCCCAGTTAACCTGGGGCTAGTCTACCTGGTCGGGTTCGTGTCTCGACCGGCGATTGAATAAATACGTACGTCTTCGTTGTCCTCGTTGTTGTCGGCGTCCTGCTCGATGAGGACGAAGCCCACGTCGTTGTTGTTGTTCTTGAGTTCGGGGGTGGCGGACGCCCTGTCGTCCGAAATCTCGTTGATGATGACGACGTCGTTCTGGTTGAGCAGGCGACGCCGTTTGCGCGACGGCGGCGTCGACAGCAGATCAACGGACAGATGGTCGCTGCCCATCGAGTCCGGCGAATCGGGGTTCGGGTCCATTTTTTTGCACAGAAATTAAACTTATCGTTCGCTGTTTGTATTTTTCTACATGGCAAGAAGTTGACTAGGTAGAAGGCTTGAGGCGACTGAGGGCCGCGAGCACTGTCCACTGGGGGGGTGGGGGACCCACCGGTCCCCTTCCCCCCACCCCCACCTGCGGATCTATCTACCTGTTCGCTCAGTTCAACTTGTTATATAATATCTCCTTTTGCGTCCGTCCTGCTCTTCGGAGAGTCTCTCTCGCTCTGGCTTTACATACATTAAGGTTGCCGCTTTGATTGGAAGAAATCGTTTACGAATTTAATGTGCCGTAGTGACTACAAATTTCCACTGAGTAGTTAAACTACTTAAGTCACAACTTCGATTTCCGACTATAACTCCTAAACCGATTCAGATTTTTCAAAGGAATTAACAGATTTAGATTCACAAAACTCAAATCTATCTGTAAGTATAAATTCCATTACATTTGAAACAATTGAAGCAATTTTTCTTTTTGCGCGATAACTTCGAAACGGGTCGATATTTTGCAAAAGTGAAGGCAAATTCGGATTTGCAACAACAAAAACCTTGTGGATCTCCCAACTTTATTGCTCGACAGCGTTTAGTTTTAAAACAATTGAGGAATTTCTATTCGTTTTCTGAATGTCGTCTTTTTTCTCGATAACTCGAAAACGGATTGCGATATCGAAACGACGAAAACAGTTTTGAATTCGCAAGACTGAAATCCAGGTGGTCGTTAATTTTGATCAAAAATTGAAAATACCGAAAATTTTTGATTTTTGCAAAGTTTTTTTGGGCCTGATATTTCGAGAACGAGTCGAGATATCGAAAAACCAGAAACAGTTTTGGATTTACAAGATCAATATCTACATAGTTTCACAAAGTTTTCTTTTATTTAGTCGTTTGTTTTAATGAAAAACTGAAAATCACGAAAAATTTTGAATTTTGCAAAGTTTTTGGGGCCTGATATTTCGAGAACGAGTTGACGTATCGAAAAACCAAAAACAGTTTTCGATTCACAAGACCGAAATCTAGTTAGCTCCTAAAAGTTTTCTTCCATTTGGTCCTTAATTTTGATGAAAAACTGAAAATCCCTAAAAATTTTTGAATTTTGCAAAGTTTTTTGGTGCCTGATAATTCGAGAACGAGTTGAGATATCGAAAAAGTTGAAACAGTTTTGGATTCAAAAGAACGAAAACTAGATAGATCTGCAAAGCGTTTATTTGTTACGTCATTGTTTTTGATCAGGAATTCAAAAAAAAACCGAAATCTTCTAAATTTGGCAAAGTTTTTTGGCATCTTCTCAAGATATTTCGAGCACGCGTTGAGGTATCGAAAAACAAAAAACAGTTTTGGATTCACAAGACCTGAATTCTCATACTTCCCCAAAGTGTTCTTTTGTTTAATCGTTGATTTTGATCAAAAACTGAAAAAAAATTTTTTTTTATTTTGCACAGCTTTTTGGTGTTTTCGTAAGATATCTCGAGAACGAGTTGAGATATCGAAAAACAAAAAACAGTTTTGGATTCGCAAGACCGAAATTTAGTTAGTTCCTCAAAGTTTTCTTTCATTTGGTCGTTGATTTTGACGAAAAACTGAATATTCCGAAACATTTTAAGGTTTGCAAAGTTTTTTGGTGCCTGATAATTCGAGAACGAGTTGAGATATCGAAAAACCAGAAACAGTTTTGGATTCACAAGATCGAAAACTAGATAGATCCGCAAAGCGTTTATTTGTTACGTCGTTATTTTTTATCAGAAATTCAAAAAAACCCGAAATCTTCTAAATTTTGCAAAGTTTTTCGGCATCTTCTCAAGATATTTCGAGCACGCGTTGAGATATCGAAAATCCAAAAACAGTTTTGGATTCACAAGACCTGAATCTTGATACTTCCCCAAAGTATTCTTTTGTTTAGTTGTTGATTTGATCAAAAACTAAAAAAAAAATTTTTTGATTTTGCAAAGCTTTTTGTTGTTTTCTTAAGATATTTCGAGAACGAGTTGAGATATTGAAAAACAAAAAACGGTTTTGGATTCACAAGACCAAAATCTAGTTAGTTCCTCCAAGTTTTCTTTTATTTCGTCGTAGATTTCGATGAAAAACAGAAAAACCCGAAAACATTTTAAATTTGGCAAAGTTTTTTGGTAACTGATAATTCGAGAACGAGTTGAGATATCGAAAAACCAAAAACAGTTTTGGATTCACGAGATCGAAAGTTAGATAGATCTGCAAAGCGTTTATTTTTTACGTCGTTGATTTAGATCAGAGATTAAAAAAACCCGAAATCTTCTAAATTTTGCAAAGTTTTTTGGCATTTTCTCAAGATATTTCGAGCACGCGTTGATAATATCGAAAAACCAAAAACGGTTTTGAATTCATAAGACCTGAATCTTGTTACTTTCCCAAAGGGTTCTTTTGTTTAGTCGTTGATTTTGATCAAAAACTGAAAAAAACATTTTTCAAATTTGCAAAGCTTTTTGGTGTTTTCTTAAGATATTTCGAGAACGAGTCGAGATATCAAAAAACCAAATAGGGTTTTGGATTCACAAGACCGAAATCTACTTAGTTCCTCAAAGTTTTCTTTTATTAGGTCGTTGTATTTGATGAAAAACTGAAAATCCCGATTTCCCGATTTTTTTTTTTAATTTTGCAAAGTTTTTTGGTGCCTGATAATTCGAGAACGAGTTGAGATATCAGAAAACCAGAAACAGTTTTGGATTCACAAGATCGAAAAATAGATAGACCTGCAAAGCGTTTATTTGTTGCGTTGTTGGTTTTGATCAAAATTTAAAAACCCGAAATCTTCTAAATTTTGCAAAGTTTTTCGGCATCTTCTAAAGATATTTAGAGCACGCGTTGAGATATCGAAAAACCAAAAACAGTTTTGGATTCACAAGACCTGAATCTTGATACTTCTCCAAAGTGTTCTTTTATTTAATTGCTGATTTTGATCAAAATCACTGATCAAAAAACTGAAAAAAACATTTTTTTATTTTGCAAAGTTTTTTGGTGTTTTCTCAAGATATTTCTAGAACGAGTTGAGGCATCGAAAAACCAAAAACGGTTTTGGATTCACAAGACCGAAATCTAGTTAGTTCCTCAAAGTTTGCTTTTATTTGGTCGTTGATTTTGATGAAAAATTGAAAATCCCGAAAAATGTTGGATTTTGCAAAGTTTTTTGGTGCCTGATAATTCGAGAACGAGTTGAGATATCAGAAAACCAGAAACAGTTTTGGATTCACAAGATCGAAAAATAGATAGACCTGCAAAGCGTTTATTTGTTACAACGTTGTTTTTGATCAGGAATTCAAAAAACCCGAAATCTTTTGCAAAGTTTTTCGGTATCTTCTCAAGATATTTCGAGGACGCGTTGAGGTATCGAAAAACCAAAAACAGTTTTGACTTCACAAGACCTGAATCTTGATACTTCCCCAAAGAGTTCTTTTGTTTAGACGTTGATTTTGATCACAAACTGAAAAAAACATTTTTTAGATTTCGCAAAGCTTTTTGGTGTTTTCTTAAGATATTTCGAGAACGAGTTGAGATATTGAAAAACCAAAAACGGTTTTGGATTCAAAAGACCGAAATCTAGTTAGTTCCTACAAGTTTTCTTTTATTTTGTCGTTGATTTCAATGAAAAACAGAAAAACCCGAAAAATTTTTAATTTTGCAAAGTTTTTTGGTGCCTGATAATTCGAGAACGAATTGAGATATCGAAAAACCAAAAACAATTTTGGATTCACAAGACCTGAATCTTGATACTTCTCCAAAGTGTTCTTTTGTTTGATCGTTGATTTTGATCAAAAATTGAAAAAAAAAATTGTTGATTTTGCAAAGCTTTTTGGTGTTTTCTTAAGATATTTCGAGAACGAGTCTAGATATCGAAAAACCAAAAACATGTTTGGATTCAGAATACTGAAATCTAGTTAAATCCTCAAAGTTTTCTTTTATTTGTTCGTTGATTTTGATGAAAAACAGAAAGTCCCGAAAAATTTTGAATTTTGAAAAGTTTTTTGGTGCCTGATAATTCAAAAACGAGTTGAGATATCGAAAAACCAGAAACAGTTTTGGATTTGCCAGATCGAAAACTGGATAGATCTGCAAAGCGTTTATTTGTTACGTCATTGTTATTGATCAGAAATTCAAAAAACCCGAAATTTTCTAAATTTGGAATGAGCTGGAATGCCCGTGATTTCCACGAAAGCACTTTTATTGAAGCACTGGGGCTGTGGCAGCTCGATGATACCTCCCCCACCAGCACCGAAAGCGCCACAGAATGCGCCAGCCAAGCGATAAATGGGTCACAAGAGCGTGCGACGCCTCCATGCGTACCAGCAAGCCGTGTGCGAGGGGCCCACCCGTGTCCTGGTGGAGCGATACCATTGCAGAACTGAGGAAACGGTGCCTCTCACTCCGACGCTAATACACTAGGGTAAAAAAGAGAGCTCCGGATGCCGCCGTAGAGCTCCCGACTGCAATACGCCTCTGCCAGGCTGTCCCTGCGCAAGGAAATTAGCGAGAGGAAGCGCACTTGCTGGAGGGAACTTTACGAAGAACTGGACGCGGACCCATGGGGGAAAGCTTACAAGATTGCCGCAAAAAAGATGGTAAGGAGCCAACTTAAGATGGATGAGGCCGAGGTAGAGTCCATCGTAGAACATCTCTTCCCCGGAGTCGGGCCAATGAAGACAAAAATACGGGAGAACGTCGACCCGCGCGACATCCCCCCGGTCACACGGAGTGAGGTGCTAGACGCATGTCTGCGTTTTGGCACGAAGAAAGCATCCCGTCTGGACGGCATCCCAAACCTGGCTTTGAGAGCGGCCGTCAAAGCTGCCGCGACGATCTTCACCAGGGCATACGACAGGTGCCTACGCGAAAGTGTCTTCCCGGACTTATGGAAAAGGCAACGCCTTGTCCTGATCCTAAAATACGGGAAGAATCATCCTCGTATCGCCCACT
Organism: Phosphuga atrata; assembly: GCA_944588485.1. Classification (NCBI taxonomy): domain Eukaryota; kingdom Metazoa; phylum Arthropoda; class Insecta; order Coleoptera; family Silphidae; genus Phosphuga; species Phosphuga atrata. The sequence continues at coordinate 30,474,829 of OX155906.1, forward strand.
GTGTATGCTTGACACGGCGGGCAATATCCTGGAGAAGATCGTCCTGGAGCGCCTTCGCGGCTGCGTGGATCAACAATTGACGGACAACCAGTACGGTTTTAGACCTGTGAGGTCATCTACGGATGCGGTAGAAGAGGTGTAGCGCCTGGTCACCAGCCACATTTTTCGGCATCTTCTCAAGATATTTCGAGCACGCGTTGAGATATCGAAAAACCAAAAACCCTTTTGGATTCACAAGACCTGAATCTTGTTACTTCTCCAAAGTGTTCTTTTGTTTAGTCGTTGATTTTGATCAAAAACTGAAAAAAAATTTTTTTGATTTTGCAAAGCTTTTCGGTGTTTTCTTAAGATATTTCGAGAACGAGTCTAGATATCGAAAAACCAAAAACGGTTTTAGATTCACAAGACCGAAATGTAGTCAGTTCCTCAAAGTTTGCTTTTATTTGGTCGTTGATTTTGATAAAAAACTGAAAATCTCGATAAATTTTGAATTTTGCAAAGTTTTTTGGTGCCTGATATTTCGAGAACGAGTCGAGATATCGAAACACCAGAAACAGTTTTGGATTCACAAGAACGAAAACTAGATAGATTTGCAAAACGTTTATTTGTTCCGTCATTGTTTTTGATCAGAAATTCAAAAAAACCCGAAATCTTCTAAATTTTGCAAAGTTTTTCGGTATCTTCTCAAGATATTTCGAGCACGAGTTGAGATATCGAAAAACCAAAAACAGTTTTGAATTCACAAGACCTGATCCTTGATACTTCCCTAAAGTGTTCTTTTGTTTAGTCGTTGATTTTGATCAAAAACTGAAAAAAACATTTTTTGATTTTGCAAAGCTTTTTGGTGTTTTCTCAAGATATTTGGAGAACGAGTTGGGATAACGAAAAACCAAAAACGGTTTTAGATTCACAAAACCGAAATCTAGTTAGTTCCTCATAGTTTTCTTTTATTTGGTCGCTAATTTTGTTAAAAAATTGAAAATTCCGAAAAAATTTTGAAAATTTTTAAAATTTTAAAAATAAAAAATTTGAATTTTGCAAAGTTTTTTGGTGCCTGATAATTCGAGAACGAGTTGAGATATCGAAAAAGCAGGAACAGTTTTGGATTCAGAACATCGAGAACTGGATGGATCTGCAAAGCGTTTATTTGTCACGTCGTTGTTTTTGATCAGAGTTTGAAAAAACCCGAAATGCTTTGAATTCTGCAAAGTTTTTTGGCTCTTTCTCAAAATATTTCGAGCACGCGGTGAGATATCGAAAAACCAAAAACAGTTTTGGATACACAAGACTTGAATCTTGATACTTCCCCAAAGTGTTCTTTTGTTTAGTCGTCGATTTTGATCAAAAACTGAAAAGAACATTTTTTGATTTTGCAAAGATTTTTGGTGTTTTCTTAAGATATTTCGAGAACGAGTTGAGATATCCAAAAACGGTTTTAGATTCACAAGGCCTAAATGTAGTTGGTTCCTCAAAGTTTTCTTTTATTTGATTGTTGATTTTGATGAAAAACTAAAAATGCCGAAAAATTTGGAATTTTGCAAAGTTTTTTGGTGCCTGATATTTCGAGAACGAGTTGAGATATCAAAAAACCAAAAACAGTTTAGAATTCACTGGACCTAAATCTTGATACTTCCCCAAAGTGTTCTTTTGTTTAGTCGTTGATTTTGATCAAAAACTGAAAAAAACATTTTTTGAATTTGCAAAGCTTTTTGGTGTTTTCTTAAGATATTTCGAAAACGAGTTGAGATTACGAAAAACCAAAAACGGTTTTAGATTCACAAGACCGAAATGTAGTTAGCTCCTCAAAGTTTTCTTCTATTTGTTCGTTGATTTCGATGAAAAACTGAAAATCACAAAAATTTTTGAATTTCACAAAGTTTCTTGGTGCCTGATAATACGAGAACGAGTTGAGATATCGAAAAACCAGAAGCAGTTTTGGATTCACAAGATCGAAAACTAGATAGTTCTGCAGAGCGTTTATTTGTTGCGTCGTTGTTTTTGATCAGGAATTCAAAAAACCCGAGATCTTCTAAATTTTGCAAAGTTTTTCGGCATCTTCTCAAGATATTTCGAGCACGCGTTGAGATATCGAAAAACCAAAAACAGTTTTGGATTCACAAGACCTGAATCTTGATACTTCCGCAAAGAGTTCTTTTGTTTAGTCGTTTATTTCGATCAAAAACTGGAATAAACATTTTTTGATTTTGCAAAGCTTTTTGGTGTTTTCTTAAGATATTTCGAGAACGTGTCAAGATATCGAAAAACCAAAAACAGTTTTAGATTCACAAGACCGAAATATAGTTAGTTCCTCAAAGTTTTATTTCATTTGGTCGTTAATTTTTATGAAAAACTGAAAATTCCGAAAATTTTTGAATTTTGCAAAGTTTTTTGGCGCCTGATAATTCGAGAACGAGTTGAGATATCGAAAAACCAGAAACAGTTTTGGATTCACAAGATCGAAAACTAGATAGATCCGCAAAGCGTTTATTTGTTACGTCGTTATTTTTTATCAGAAATTCAAAAAAACCCGAAATCTTCTTAATTTTGCAAAGTTTTTCGGCATCTTCTCAAGATATCTCGAGCACGCGTTGAGATATCGAAAATCCAAAAACAGTTTTGGATTCACAAGACCTGAATCTTGATACTTCCCCAAAGTATTCTTTTGTTTAGTTGTTGATTTTGATCAAAAACTAAAAAAAAATTTTTTGATTTTGCAAAGCTTTTTGGTGTTTTCTTGAGATATTTCGAGACCGAGTTGAGATATTGAAAAACCAAAAACGGTTTTGGATTCACAAGACCAAAATCTAGTTAGTTCCTCCAAGTTTTCTTTTATTTCGTCGTAGATTTCGATGAAAAACAGAAAAACCCGAAAACATTTTAAATTTGGCAAAGTTTTTTGGTAACTGATAATTCGAGAACGAGTTGAGATATTGAAAAACCAAAAACAGTTTTGGATTCACGAGCGTTTATTTTTTACGTCGGTGATTTTGATCAGAGATTAAAAAAACCCGAAATCTTCTAAATTTTGCAAAGTTTTTTGGCATTTTCTCAAGATATTTCGAGCACGCGTTGATAATATCGAAAAACCAAAAACGGTTTTGAATTCATAAGACCTGAATCTTGTTACTTTCCCAAAGGGTTCTTTTGTTTAGTCGTTGATTTTGATCAAAAACTGAAAAAAACATTTTTCAAATTTGCAAAGCTTTTTGGTGTTTTCTTAAGATATTTCGAGAACGAGTCGAGATATCAAAAAACCAAAAACGGTTTTGGATTCACAAGACCGAAATCTACTTAGTTCCTCAAAGTTTTCTTTTATTAGGTCGTTGATTTTGATGAAAAACTGAAAATCCCGATTTCCCGATTTTTTTTTGAATTTTGCAAAGTTTTTTGGTGCCTGATAATTCGAGAACGAGTTGAGATACCGAAAAAGCAGAAACTGTTTTGGATTCACAAGATTGAAAACTAGATAGATCTGCAAAGCGTTTATTTGTTGCGTTGTTGGTTTTGATCAAAATTTAAAAACCCGAAATCTTCTAAATTTTGCAAAGTTTTTCGGCATCTTCTTAAGATATTTAGAGCACGCGTTGAGATATCGAAAAACCAAAAACAGTTTTGGATTCACAAGACCTGAATCTTGATACTTCTCCAAAGTGTTCTTTTATTTAATTGCTGATTTTGATCAAAATCACTGATCAAAAAACTGAAAAAAACATTTTTTGATTTTGCAAAGTTTTTTGGTGTTTTCTCAAGATATTTCTAGAACGAGTTGAGGCATCGAAAAACCAAAAACGGTTTTGGATTCACAAGACCGAAATCTAGTTAGTTCCTCAAAGTTTGCTTTTATTTGGTCGTTGATTTTGATGAAAAATTGAAAATCCCGAAAAATGTTGAATTTTGCAAAGTTTTTTGGTGCTTGATAATTTGAGAACGAGTTGAGATATCAGAAAACCAGAAACAGATTTGGATTCACAAGATCGAAAAATAGATAGACCTGCAAAGCGTTTATTTGTTACAACGTTGTTTTTGATCAGGAATTCAAAAAACCCGAAATCTTATAAATTTTGCAAAGTTTTTCGGTATCTTTTCAAGATATTTCGAGCACGCGTTGAGGTATCGAAAAGCCAAAAACAGTTTTGGATTCACAAGACCTGAATCTTGATACTTCCCCAAAGAGTTCTTTTGTTTAGTCGTTGATTTTGATCACAAACTGAAAAAAACATTTTTTAGATTTTGCAAAGCTTTTTGGTGTTTTCTTAAGATATTTCGAGAACCAGTTGAGATATTGAAAAACCAAAAACGGTTTTGGATTCACAAGACCGAAAACTAGTTAGTTCCTACAGGTTTTCTTTGATTTTGTCGTTGATTTCAATGAAAAACAGAGAAACCCGAAAAAAATTTAATTTTGCAAAGTTTTTTGGTGCCTGATAATTCAAGAACGAGTTGAGATATCGAAAAACCAAAGACAGTTTTGGATTCACAAGACCTGAACCTTGATACTTCCCCAAAGTGTTCTTTTGTTTAGTCGTTGAATTTGATCAAAAACTGAAAAAAAACATTTTTTGATTTTGCTAAGCTGTTTGGTGTTTTCTCAAGATATTTCGAGAACGAGTTAAGATAGCAAAAATCCAAAAACGGTTTTATTGTCACAAGACCGAAATCTAGCTAGTTCCTCAAAGTTTTCTTTCATTTGGTCGATTTTGATGAAAAACAGAAAAAAGCTTATTGGTGTTTTCTTAAGATATTTCGACAACAAGTTGAGATATCGAAATACTAAAAACGGTTTTGGATTCACAAGACCGAAAACTAGTTGGTTCCTCAAAGTATTCTTCTAATTATTCGTTGATTTTGATGACAAACTGAAAATCCCGAAAAATTTTGAATTTTGAGTTTTGGTGCCTGATAATTTGAGAACGAGTTGAGATATCGAAAATCCAAAAATAGTTTTGGATTCAGAAGACCGAAATCTAGATAGATCCAGTTTTCTTTAGCTTCATCGTTGATTTTTTTTCCAAAATTTTTTTTTGCCGTTTTTTCAAAATATTTCGGCAACGAGTTGAGATATCGAAAAACCGAAAACAGTTTTGGTTTCGGAAGCCCACGATCCGCGCGATCACACGCTTAAATCTCAACGCAAGTCAATTGAAGACGTAAATCGACGAGAAAACTTTTGCAACGCAACAAAGTGAATAAACAAAAGGCGAACGGGAATTACCGTCGCCTCCCGTCGCGCCGACACGCAAAACACAAAATCGATTTCGATTATCAAACCGAAACATCTCGATCTGATTGTGCGTTTGAATGTTCGTTCCAGCAAAACAAACAAACAAGCAAAACGACTTGTAATCTCGGAATGAAAACGTCAAGATTGGTTGGTAGACCTGTTCTAACATAGGGTTGGTAACACTTGTTTGATTTTCGGTGCGTTGAGTCGGTAATTGATGGCGTTTGCCGCGGTGGATTTATTGGGCGAGCGTAGAAACAATTACAATCTTCCTATGAGCTCAATTTATCCATTCCCACGTTCTATATGAGGCGCGCGCGCCTCGAGTTCAAGAATTCCGATGCTTATGCAGTGCCATTCATCACAACGAGAAATAATTGCAATTTCGTTCGACATTTGAAGATTTTTCTGAAATATCTGCCGTATTTTTGGAAATATTAATTTGCACAAAACTTAGTAGTAAAACTGGCTAAATTAGCTACAAATTGGCGAAAACTAGAATATTCTAACTAATCTAATTTTTGAGTTAGAAACAAATTTACAAATTGCGACTAGTTTTAGTTTTTTGCAAATATCTCTCGTATTTTTGCAAATACTAATTTAGACAAAACTCAATAGTAAAACTGGCTAAATTAGCTACAATTTGACCAAAACTAGAATCCTCTAACTAATCTAGTTTTTTAGTTAGAAACAAACTTACAAATTGCGACTAATTTTGGTTTTTTGCAAATATCTCCCGTATTTTTGCAAATATTAATTTGCAATAAACCAAGTAGTAAAACTAGATAAATTAGCTAAAAATTGGAGGAAAATAGAATATTCTAGGAAGTCTAGTTTTTGAGTTACAACGGCCTGAAGTTAAAACTTGTGACTAGTTTTAGTTTTTTGCAAATATCTCCCGTGTTTTTGCAAATATTAATTTTAACTAAACCAACTAGTAAAACTAGATAAATTGGCTAAAAATTGGCTAAAACTAGAATATTCTAACTAGTCTAGTTTTTGAGTTAGAAAGAAACTTACAAATTGTGACTAGTTTTAGTTTTTTGCAAATATCTCCCGTGTTTTTTCAAATATTAATTTGCATTAAACTCAATAGTACAACTGGCTAAATTAGCTACAAATTGCCGAAAACTAGAATATTCTAGCTAATCTAGTTTTTGAGTTAGAAACAAACTTACAAATTGCGACTAGTTTTAGTACTTTGCAAATATCTCCCGTGTTTTTGCAAATATTAATTTGCATTAAACTCAATAGTAAAACTGGCTAAATTAGCTACAAATTGGCGAAAACTAGAATATTCTAGCTAATCTAGCTTTTGAGTTCAAAACAAACTTACAAATTGCGACTAGTTTTAGTTTTTTGCAAATATCTCCCGCATTTTTGCAAATATTAATTTGCATTAAACCAAGTAGTAAAACTAGATAAATTAGCTAAAAATTGGCGAAAAATAGGATATTCTAGGTAGTCCAGTTTTTGAGTTACAAGGGCTTGAAGTTAAAACTTGCGACTAGTTTTAGTTTTTTTGCAAATATCTCCCGTATTTTTGCAACTACTAATTTGCATTAAACCAAGTCGTAAAACTAGATAAATTAGCTACAAATTGGCGAAAACTAGAATATTCTAACTAATCTAGTTTTCGAGTTAGAAACAAACTTACAAATTGCGACTAGTTTTAGTTTTTTGCAAATATCTCCCGCATTTTTGCAAATATTAATTTGCATTAAACCAAGTAGTAAAACTAGATAAATTAGCTAAAAACTGGCGAAAAATAGGATAGTCTAGGTAGTCCAGTTTATGAGTTACAAGGGCTTGAAGTTAAAACTTGCGACTAGTTTTAGTTTTTTTGCAAATATCTCCCGTATTTTTGCAACTACTAATTTGCATTAAACCAAGTCGTAAAACTAGATAAATTAGCTACAAATTGGCGAAAACTAGAATATTCTAACTAATCTAGTTTTCGAGTTAGAAACAAACTTACAAATTGCTACTAGTTTTAGTTTTTTGCAAATATCTGCCGCATTTTTGCAAATACTAATTTGCACAAAACTCAGTAGTAAAACTGGATAAATTAGCTACAAATTGCCGAAAACTAGAATATTCTAGCTAATCTAGTTTTTGAGTTAGAAACAAACTTACAAATTGCGACTAGTTTTAGTTTTTTGCAAATATCTCCCGTGTTTTTGCAAATATTAATTTACATTAAACGAAATAGTAAAACTAGATAAATTTACTAAAAATTGGCGAAAAATAAGATATTCTAGGTAGTCTAGTTTTTGAGTTATAACGGCTTCAATTTAAAACTTCCGACTAGTTTTAGTTTTTATCAAATATCTCCCGTATTTTTGCAAATAATAATTTGCACAAAACTCAGTAGTAAAACTGGATAAATTAGTTACAAATTTCCGAAAACTAGAATCTTCTAACTAATCTAGTTTTTGAGTTAGAAACAAACTTACAAATTGCGACTAGTTTTAGTTTTTTGCAAATATTTCCAGTATTTTTGCAAATAATAATTTGCACAAAACTCAGTAGTAAAACTGGATAAATTAGCTACAAATTGGCGAAAACTAGAATATTCTAGCCAATCTAGTTTTTGAGTTAGAAACAAACTTACAAATTGCGACTAGTTTTGGTTTTTTGCAAATATCTCACGTATTTTTGCAAATATTAATTTGCACAAAACTCAGTAGTAAAACTGGCTAAATTAGCTACAAATTGGCGAAAACTAGAATATTCTAACTAATCTAGTTTTTGAGTTGGAAACATTTGAACTTACAAATTGCGACTAGTTTTAATTTTTTGCAAATACCTCCCGTGTTTTTGCAAATATTAATTTGAACTAAACCAATTAATAAAACTAGATAAATTAGCTACAAATTGACGAAAACTAGAATATTCTAACTAATATAGTTTTTGAGTTAGAAACAAACTTACAAAATGCGACTAGTTTTAATTTTTTGCAAATATCTCCCGTGATTTTTGCAAATATTAATTTGTATTAAACTCAATAGTAAAACTGGCTAAATTAGCTACAAATTGCCGAAAACTAAAATATTCTAGCTAATCTAGTTTTTGAGTTAGAAACAAAGTTACAAATTGCGACTAGTTTTAGTTTTTTGCAAATATCTCCCGTGTTTTTGCAAATATTAATTTGCATAAGACCAAGTAGTAAAACTGGCTAAATTAGCTACAAATTGGCGAAAACTAGAATATTCTAACTAATCTAGTTTTTGAGTTGGCAACATTTGAACTTGCAAATTGCGACTAGTTTTAGTTTTTTGCAAATATCTCCAATATTATTGCAAATATTAATTTGCACAAAACTCACTAGCAAAGCTGGATAAATTAGCTACAAATTGTCGAAAACTAGATTATTCTAACTAATCTAGTTTTTGAGTTAGAAACAAACTTACAAATTGCGACCAGTTTTAGTTTTTTGCAAATATCTCGCGTGTTTTTTCAAATATTTGATTGCATTAAACCAAGTGACAAAACTAGATAAATTAGCTAAATATTAGCGAAAAACAGGATATTCTAGGTAGTCTAGTTTTTGAGTTACAACGGCTTGAATTTGTTTGATTTCGGTTCAAAATTCGTTTTTTTTAACAAAACTTTGTTGATCTTGCTAAAAAGTTGGTATCGTCTTTAGATCCCAATAGGTTTTGCGTCTAGGAATTTAATTTTTCAAACCGGAAGGCTATCGGACAAATGGGCTTCGAAATATCCGTCAAAAACCAAAACAGTTTCAAAATTCGGTTTTTTGAACATAAATTTGTTGATTTTGATAAAATGTTGGTATGGGCTTTGCAACACAACAGGTTTTGAGCCGGGGAATTAAATTTTGTAAACCCGAAGGCTATCGGACAAACGGGCTTCAAAATATTCCTCAAAAACGTAAAAAGTTTCAAAATTCTGTTTTTTGAACATAATTTTGTTGATTTTGATAAAAAGTTGGTATCGCCTTTGGACCACAATAGGTTTCGCGTCTAGAAATTTAATTTTTCAAACCGGAAGGCTATCGGACAAATGGGCTTCGAATTATCTGTGAAAAACGAGAATGCTTCCAAAATTCGAACTTTGGAATATTGCGGCTTTTGGCAAAACATTGCATTTATCTCTTGGTCCTAATAGCTTCTCAGTCGAGGAATGCAATTTTTTAAACCGTAAGGCTATTGGACAAACGGGCTTCGAAATATCTGTCAAAAACGAAAATACTTTCAAAATTCGGTTTTGTGAACATACATTTGTTGATTTTGCTAAAATGTTGGTATGGTCTTTGGTACACAACAGGGTTAGCGTCGAGGAATTCAATTTTGCAAACCCGAAGGCTATCGGACAAACGGGCTTCCAAATATTCGACAAAAACGTAAAAAGTTTCAAAATTCGGTTTTTTGAACATATCTCTGTTGATTTTGCTAAAAAGTTGGTATTGTCTTTGGATCCCAACAGGTTTTACGTCTAGGAATTTAATTTTTCAAACCGGAAGGCTATCGGACAAATGGGCTTCGAATTATCGGTGAAAAACGAGAATGCTTTCAAAATTCGAACTTTGGAATATTGCGGCTTTTGGCAAAACATTGCCTTTATCTCTTGGTCCTAATAGCTTCTTAGACGAGGACTGCAATTTTTGAAACCGTAAGGCTATTAGACAAATGGGCTTCCAAATATCCGTCAAAAACGAAAAAAGTTTCAAAATTCGGTTTTTTGAACATAAATTTGTTGATTTTGCTAAAATGTTGGTATGGTCTTTGGAACACAACAGGTTTAGCGCCGAGGAATTCAATTTTGCAAACCCGAAGGCTATCGGACAAACGGGCTTCAAAATATTTGTCAAAAACGTAAAAAGTTTGAAAATTTGGTTTTTTGAACATAACTTTGTTGATTTTGCTAAAAAGTTGGTATCGCCTTTGGATCCCAATAGGTATTGCGTCTAGGAATTTAATTTTTAAAACCGGAAGGCTATCGGACAAACGGGCTTCGAAATATCCGTCAAAAACGAAAAAAGTTTCAAAATTCGGTTTTTTGAACATAACTTTGTTGATTTTGCTAAAAAGTTGGTATCACCTTTGGAACCCAATAGGTTTTGCGCCGAGGAATTCAATTTTGCAAACCAGAAGGCTATCGGACAAATAGACGTCGAATTATCTGTGAAAAACGGTTTCAAAATTTGAACTTTGTAATATTTTGGATTTGTTGCTTTTGTCTCTTGTTCCTAACAAGTTTTCAGTCGAGAAATGCAATTTTATAAACCGTAAGGCTATCGGACAAGCAGGTTTCGAAATATTAGTCGTAGTTTTTAAGTTGAGTTTTTTGAACATAATTTTGTGGATTTTGCTAAAATGTCGGTTTCGTCTCTGGGCCCCAATAGATTTTACGTCGGGGAATTCAATTTTTGAAACCAGAAGGCTATCGGCCGAACAGTTTTCGCGATATCCTCCAAAAACTCCGTTCTTAAGCGGAACCGAGGAATTTGTTGTTTTCGTCGCGTACAAATGTTTAGCGCAAAAAATGCATATCAAGGATTTTCCTGGTCTCGATTACACAAGATCTGTTCGACGCAGACAAACGCCACACCAAAACGTAATCAATCTGTCGGTTTTAATTCAGAAAACGAACATAAAATTTGATCCATTTAATCAAAAAGCAACAGTTCAACGATTTAATAAATCCTCGAGGCACAGTAGTATTAACCCCTTGACATGCGAATAAAATGCGCGTTGACGTGTCCATATACATGTGATCTTATCACAAATAACGTCATGTTACATGACGTCATTGTATGTCAAGGGGTTAAAAGTGCTTAAAGGGGTTAAAAGGGGTTTAAGGTTTAAGGTTAAGGTTTAAAAGGGGTTAAAAGGGGTTAAAAGTCCCACCTTTTTGTCGCGTTAATCTGATGACATTTTAAAGCCGTTTCGATAATGATCCAAGCATTATAATGGTGGGATTGATTTTGAACCACCTCGCAAAAAGACGATAATTTTTGGGAGACATTTCAAAAATTTGATTCAGGTCACGGCGCCATTTTGAAACCTTAGAATCGCGTTTTTTTCCAAAAAATAGCTGTCAAAACCATTGTCAAATTTGACAATGACGTTTAATTTTGACGTTTGAAACGTCAAACGTCTAAATTTTGATGTTATTTGAAACAACAAATGAAGCTTTTTTTGTTCGAATTTGTATTATAAATGGCCATTTAGAATCGATTGACACACCTTTTGAGTAAGTACATGTTTTTGCACCTGCAGTGCTCAGGTAGCCGGAGGCAGCCTTGAGATGCCTTTCTCTGAAGCGCGCTGCGTCTCGCTCTGCGACACGGGCGAGGCGGATGCGTCGGTCTCTGTTCGTCATTAGCCTGTCGACTAACGGGATTTCGCATCGACGGATTTTTCTCAGAAAATATTGCCAAATATCGTAGGAATAATTAAACAGCCGACAACAACGAATCATCCGTTTAATAAATGTTTTCAAATATTTTTGCGCATCTTGGAAATTAATCGAGAGTTTGCAAAATTAATTGCAGATTTGAATTCGCAAGTTCCAAATCTATGCAAGCATCTTTTTCACGTACATGTAGTTATATCTTGAATAATCTAAATACACATATGTGGACAAGTACACATATGTGCCCCCATAATTATGAAAGTGGTCTAAGTCAAAATAAAAAAAAAATGAGTTTATCAGTTATTTAACACCACATTATTAACACTAAATGAATTCCATATATTTTTGAAATTACAACCGCTACCTAATGGTTCATTATTGACGATATCGTAAAAATTACATTGAATACATTTAGTTTAAAATAATTCTGTGCGAAATACTGATAAACTGTTTTCTTTTTTAATTTTGACTTAGACCACTTTCATAATTATGGGCACATATGTGGACAATGGAATTTTTTTTTAATAATTTCTTCTGCTTATCTCCGACATCATTAAACGTTATATTAGAAAAACCAACCACAATTGTGATAATGGGAGATTTGAAAATTGTTACGAGGGTGCTAAAATTAGTACCCTAGGAAGGACTAAAACTAGACCCAATTTCTAACTCAAATTGTTATAGCTCAAAAACTAGTTAAGCTAGAATATTCTAGTTTTCGATAATTTGTAGCTAATTTATCTGGTTGTGCTACTCGGTTTAGTGCAAATTAATATTTGCAAAAACACCGGAGTTATTTGCAAAATACTAAAACTAGGCGCAATTTGTAAGTTCAAATGTTTGTAACTCAAAAACCAGAACAGTTAGAATATTCTAGTTTTCGCCAATTTGTAGCTAATTTATCCAGTTTTAGCACTGAGTTTTGTGCAAATTATTATTTGCAAAAACACAGGAGATATTTGCAAAATACTAAAACTAGTCGCAATTTGTAAGTTAAAATGTTTGTAGCTCAAAAACTAGATTAGTTACAAAATTCTAGTTTTCGGCAATTTGTAGCTAATTTATCCAGTTTTAGCACTGAGTTTTGTGCAAATTAGTATTTGCAAAAACACAGGAGATATTTGCAAAATACTAAAAGTAGTCGCAATTTGTAAGTTAAAATGTTTGTAACTCAAAAACTAGATTAGTTACAATATTCTAGTTTTCGGCAATTTGTAGCTAATTTATCCAGTTTTAGCACTGAGTTTTGTGCAAATTATTATTTGCAAAAACACAGGAGATATTTGCAAAATACTAAAACTAGTCGCAATTTGTAAGTTAAAATGTTTGTAGCTCAAAAACTAGATTAGTTACAAAATTCTAGTTTTCGGCAATTTGTAGCTAATTTATCCAGTTTTAGCACTGAGTTTTGTGCAAATTAGTATTTGCAAAAACACAGGAGATATTTGCAAAATACTAAAAGTAGTCGCAATTTGTAAGTTAAAATGTTTGTAACTCAAAAACTAGATTAGTTACAATATTCTAGTTTTCGGCAATTTGTAGCTAATTTATCCAGTTTTACTAATGAGTTTTGTGCAAATTAGTATTTGCAAAAACACAGGAGATATTTGCAAAACACTAAAACTAGTCACAAGTTGAGTCTTTAAAATATTTTTAAAAAGTATTTTCGTTTTTGACAGATATTTCGAAGCCTGTTTGTCCGATAGCCTTGCGGTTTAAAAAAATGCATTCCTCGACTGAAAACTTATTAGGACCAAAAGACAACATTTTCCCAAATTCCGCAATATTCCAAAGATCGAATTTTGAAACCATTCTCGTTTTTCACAGATAATTCAAAACCCGTTTGTCCGATAGCCTTCCGATTTGAAAAATTAAGTTCCTGGACGCAAAACCTATTGTGCTTCAAAGACGATACCAACATTTTAGGAAAATCAAGAAAGTTATGTTCAAAAAATCAAATTTTGGAACTTTTCTCGTTTTTGACGAATATTTCGAAGCCCGTTTGTCCGATAGCCTTACGGTTTAAAAATTTGCATTCCTCGACTGAAAACCTGTTGTATTACAAAGACGATACCAACTTTTTAGCAAAATTAACAAAGTTATGATCAAAAAACCGAATTTTGGAACTTTTTTCGTTTTTGACGAATATTTCGAAGCCCGTTTGTCCGATAGCCTTCCGGTTTAAAAATTTGCATTCCTCGACTGAAAACCTGTTGTATTCCAAAGACGATACCAACTTTTTAGCAAAATTAACAAAGTTATGATCAAAAAACCGAATTTTGGAACTTTTTTCGTTTTTGACGAATATTTCGAAGCCCGTTTGTCCGATAGCCTTACGGTTTAAAAATTTGCATTCCTCGACTGAAAACCTGTTGTATTCCAAAGACGATACCAACTTTTTAGCAAAATTAACAAAGTTATGATCAAAAAACCGAATTTTGGAACTTTTTTCGTTTTTGACGAATATTTCGAAGCCCGTTTGTCCGATAGCCTTACGGTTTAAAAAATTGCATTCCTTGACTGAAAACCTGTTAGGACCAACAGATAAAGGCAACATTTTCCCAAAATCTGCAATATTCCAAAGTTCGAATTTTGATACCATTCTCGTTTTTCACAGATAATTCGAAGCCTGTTTGTCCGATAGCCTTCCGGTTTGAAAAATTAAATTCCTAGACGCAAAGCCTATCGTGTTCAAAAGATGATATCAACATTTTACCAAAATCCACCAAGTTATGTTCAAAAAACTGAATTCGGAATCATTTTTCGAATATTTCGAATATTTCACGAATATTTCAAAGCCCGTTTGTCCGATATCCTTCCGGTTTGAAAAATTTAATTCCTCGACGCAAAACCTATTGTGGTCTAAAGACGATACCAAGATTTTAGTTAAATCAACAAAGTTATGTTCAAAAAACCTAATTTTGAAACCTTTTTCGTTTTTGACGGATATTTCGAAGCCCGTTTGTCCGATAGCCTTACGGTTTGAAAAATTGAATTCCTCGACGTAAAACGTATTGTAGTCAAAGATATTTTCAAAAAAACAAATTTTGAAACTATTTTCGTTCTTGATAGATATTTCGCAATCCGTTTATCTGATAGCCTTAAAGTTTAAAAAATTGCATTCCTCGACGGAAAACGTGTGAGGACCAAGAGATAAAGGCAACATTTTCCCAAAATCCGCAATATTCCAAAGTTCGAATTTTGAAACCCTTCTCGTTTTTCAAAGATAATTCAAAGCCTGTTTGTCCGATAGCCTTCCGGTTTGAAAAATTAAATTCCTAGACGCAAATCTTATCGTATTCAAAAGACGATATTAAGATTTTAGCAAAATCCACCCAGTTATATTCAAAATATCGATTTTTGAAACTATTTTTGATTTTGACGGTTATTTCGAAGCTCGTTTGTCCGATAGCCTTCCTGTTAAAAAAATTGCATTCCTCGACTGAAAACCTATTAGGATACCTATTGCGATTTTCTCAAAATTTGCAAAATAACAAAGTTCAAATTTTGAAAGAATTCTCGTTGTTTCACAGATAATTCGAAGCCTGTTAGTCCGATAGCCTTCCGGTTTGAAAAATTGAATTCCTAGACACAAAACCTATTGTGTTTCAAAGGCGATACTAATATTTAAGCAAAACAAACAAAGTTATGTTCAAAAAACCGAATTTTGAAAGTATTTTCGTTTTTGACGAATATTTCGAAGCCCGTTTGTCCGATAGCCTTCCGGTTTAAAAAATTGCATGCCTGGACTGAAAACCTGTAAGGACCGAGAGATAAAGGCAACATTTGCAAAAAATCCGCAATATTCCAAAGTTCGAATTTTGAAACCCTTCTCGTTTTTCACTGATAATTCGAAGCTCGTTTGTCCGATAGCCTTCCGGTTTGGAAAATTGAATTCCTAAACGCAAATCTTGTCGTGTTCAAAAGACGATACCAACATTTTAGCAAAATCCACCAAGTTATGTTCAAAAAACCGAATTTTGATACTATTTTTGATTTTGACGGTTATTTCGAAGCTCGTTTGTCTGATAGCCTTACGGTTTGAAAAATTGAATTTCTCGAGGCAAAACCTATTGTATTCCGAAGATAATACTAACATGTTAGCAAAATCCACCAAGTTATGTTCAAAAAAACGAATTTTGAAACTTTTTTCGTTTTTGACGCATATTTCGAAGCCGGTTTGTCCGGTAGCCTTCCGGTTTGAAAAATTGAATTCCTCGACGCAAAAGCTATTGTAGTTCAAGGACGATACCAAGTTTTTTGCAAAATCTACAAAGTTATGTTCAAAAAACCTAATTTTGAAACCATTTTCGTTCTTGATGGATATTTCGCAATCCATTTGTCTGATAGCCTTACGGTTTAAAAAATTGGATTCCTCGACTAAAAACCTGTTAGGAACAAGAGATAAAGGCAAAATTTTCCCAAAATCAGCAATATTTCAAATTTGAAATTGAAACCATTTTGAAATTGAAACATATTTGAATTTTGAAACCATTCTCGTTTTCCACAGATAATTCGAAGCCCATTTGTCCGATAGCCTTCGGGTTTGAAAAATTGAATTCCTCGAGGCAAAACCTATTCTATTCCAAAGATGATACCAACATGTTAGATAATCCACCAAGTTATGTTCAAAAAACCAAATTTTGAAACTTTTTTCGTTTTTCACGAATATTTCAAAGCCCGATTGTCCGATAGCCTTCCGGTTTAAAAAATTGCATTCCCCGACTGAAGACTTATTAGGATCCCTATTGCGATTTTCCAGAAATTCGCAATATTTCAATGTTCGAATTTTGAAACCATTCTCGTTTTTCACAGTTAATTCGAAGCCTGTTTGTCCGATAGCCTTCCGGTTTGAAAAATTAAATTCCTAGACACAAAACCTATTGTGTTTCAGAGACGATACCAACATTTTAGCAAAATCCAACAGGTTATGTTGAAAAAACCGAATTTTGAAACTTTTTTCGTTTTTGACGGATATTTCGAAGCCCGTTTGTCCAATAGCCTTCCGGTTTAACAAAATGCATTCCTCGACTGAAGACCTATTAGAATAACTATTGCGATTTTCCCAAAATTCGCAATATTCCAAAGTTTAAATTTTGAAACAATTCTCGTTTTTCATAGATACTTAGAAGCCCGTTTGTCCGATAGCCTTATGGATTAAAAAATTGCATTCCTCGACTGAAAACATAATAGGACCAAACCACAAAGGGAAAATTTTCCCAAAAACCGCAATATTCCAAAGTTCGAATTTTGAAACCATTCTCGTTTTTCACAAATAATTCGAAGCCTGTTTGTCCGATAGCCTTCCAGTTTGAAAAATTGAATTCCTGGACGCAAAACCTATTGTGGTCCAAAAATGGTACCAACTTTTTAGCAGAATCAAGAAAGTTATGTTCAAAAAACAGAATTTTGAAAGTATTTTCGTTTTGGACGAATATTTCAAAGCCCGTTTGTCCTATAGCCTTCCGCTTTAAAAAATTGCATTGCTCGACTGAAAACCTATTAGGATACCTATTGCGATTTCGCCAAAATTCGCAAAATACCAAATTTCAAATTTTGAAAAATTCTCGTTTTTCACAGATAATTCGAAGCCCGTTTGTCCGATAGCCTTCCGGTTTGAAAAATTGAATTCTTCGATGCAAAATCTATGTGGAGCCGAAGGCGATACCAACAATTTAGCAAAATCCACAAAGTTATGTTCAAAAAACCGAATTTTGAAACTTTTTTCGTTTTTGACGAATATTTCGAAACCCGTTTGTCCGATAGCCTTCCGGTTTAAAAAATTGCATGCCTGGACTGAAAACCTGTAAGGACCGAGAGATAAAGGCAACATTTTCAAAAAATCCGCAATATTCCAAAGTTCGAATTTTGAAACCCTTCTCGTTTATCACTGATAATTCGAAGCCCGTTTGTCCGATAGCCTTCCGGTTTGAAAAATTAAATTCCTAGACGCAAATCTTGTCGTGTTCAAAAGACGATACCAACATTTTAGCAAAATCCACCAAGTTATGTTCAAAAAACCGAATTCTGATACAATTTTTGATTTTGACGGATATTTCGAAGCTCATTTGTCCGATAGCCTTACGGTTTGAAAAATTGAATTCCTCGACGCAAAACCTATTGTAGTTCAAAGACGATCCCAACTTTTTAGCAAAATCAACAAAGTTATGTTCAAAAAACCGATTTTTTAAACTTTTTTGTTTTTGACGGATATTTCGAAGCCCGTTTGTCCGATAGCCTTCCGGTTTGAAAAATTGAATTCCTTGACGCAAAACCTGTTGTGTTCCAAAGACTATACCAACATTTTAGCAAAATCAAAAAAGTTATGTTCATAAAACCGAATTTTGAAACTTTTCTCGTTTTTGACGGATATCTCGAAGTCCGTTTGTCCCATAGCCTTACGGTTTAAAAAATTGCATGCCTGGACTGAAAGCCTGTAAGGACCGAGAGATAAAGGGAACATTTTCAAAAAATCCGCAATATTCAAAAGTTCGAATCTTGAAACCCTTCTCGTTTTTCACTGATAATTCGAAGCCCGTTTGTCCGATAGCCTTCCGGTTTGAAAAATTAAATTCCTAGACGCAAATCTTGTCGTGTTCAAAAGACGATACCAACATTTTTGCAAAATCCACCAAGTTATGTTCAAAAAACCGAATTTTGATTCTATTTTTGATTTTGACGGTTATTTCGAAGCTCGTTTGTCCGATAGCCTTACGGTTTGAAAAATTGAATTCCTCGACGCAAAACCTATTGTAGTTCAAAGACGATCCCAACTTTTTAGCAAAATCAACAAAGTTATGTTCAAAAAACCGATTTTTGAAACTTTTTTTGTTTTTGTCGGATATTTCGAAGCCCGTTTGTCCGATAGCCTTCCGGTTTGAAAACTTAAATTCCTTGACGCAAAACCTGTTGTGTTCCAAAGACTATACCAACATTTTAGCAAAATCAACAAAGTTATGTTAAAAAACAGAATTTTGAAACTTTTCTCGTTTTTGACGGATATCTCGAAGCCCGTTTGTCCCATAGCCTTACGGTTTGAAAAATTGCATGCCTGGACTGAAAACCTGTAAGGACCGAGAGATAAAGGCACCATTTTCCAAAAATCCGCAATATTCCAAAGTTCGAATTTTGAAACCCTTCTCGTTTTTCACTGATAATTCGAAGCCCGTTTGTCCGATAGCCTTCCGGTTTGAAAAATTAAATTCCTAGACGCAAATCTTGTCGTGTTCAAAAGACGATACCAACATTTTAGTAAAATCCACCAAGTTATGTTCAAAAAACCGAATTTTGATACTATCTTTGATTTTGACGGTTATTTCGAAGCTCGTTTGTCCGATAGCCTTACGGTTGGAAAAATTGAATTCCTCGACGCAAAACCTATTGTGGTTCAAAGACGATCCCAACTTTTTAGCAAAATCTACAACGTTATGTTCAAAAAACCGATTTTTGAAACTTTTTTTGTTTTAGACGGATATTTCGAAGCCCGTTTGTCCGATAGCCTTCCGGTTTGAAAAATTAAATTCCTTGACGCAAAACCTGTTGTGTTCCAAAGACTATACCAACATTTTAGCAAAATCAACAATGTTATGTTCAAAAAACCGAATTTTGAAACTTTTCTCGTTTTTGACGGATATCTCGAAGCCCGTTTGTCCCATAGCCTTACGGTTTAAAAAATTGCATGCCTCGACTGAAAATCTGTAAGGACCGAGAGATAAAGGCACCATTTTCCAAAAATCCGCAATATTCCAAAGCTCGAATTTTGAAACCCTTCTCGTTTTTCACTGATAATTCGAAGCCCGTTTGTCCGATAGCCTTCCGGTTTGAAAAATTAAATTCCTAGACGGAAATCTTGTCGTGTTCAAAAGACGATACCAACATTTTAGCAACATCCACAAAGTTATGTTCAAAAAACCAAATTTTGAAAATATATTCGTTTTTGACGCATATTTCGAAGCCCATTTGTCCGATAGCCTTCCTGTTTTAAAAACTGCATTCCTCGACTGAAAACCTATTAGGATACCTATTGCGATTTCCCCAAAATTCGCAAAATTCCAAAGTTAAAATTTTGAAGCAATTCTCGTTTTCCACAGATAATTCGAAGCCCGTTTGTCCAATAGCCTTCCGGTTTGAAAAACTGAATTCCTGGACGCAAAACCTATTGGGACCGAAAGACAGAAACCGAGATTTGTCGAAATTCTCGATATTCATTAAACCCATTCTCACGTAATCATTCCGACTCGTTACCCAAGACTCCGATAGCTTTTATGTTAATAATTACCATCAATCAAATCTTTAATCTATTTTTTCTCCCGAAGTTGGTCACAGGTCTACCTCCCTCTCACTCGCTAGCCGCTAGCGCAATCAATCAAATTATTCATACTGGCATCCATCGAAGAAAAAGGAAAACCAATCTAATCCAAATTCGAATTTTGAAAACCCGAATTGTAATTTAACTTTTTATTCAAGCTTTAAGCAAATTAATTTTTGTGGTTAAATTTGCGATAAATTTTTCGCGAGTCCAACGAGACCGAATTTAATAAAAACCGAGCGATATTAAAAATGTTACGAAAGAAAAACCAAACCGTTGATTTTTTCCGATTTCCAGTTAATTAACCTAAAAATTAATTACGTTGGTAGTACTGTAACTTAATAACTAGATTAAGTCCGAAAAGAGCAGTTGGTATAGATGTTTCTAGTGACAAATCTTGACGGAATTCTTGACGGTTGGTATCAATGTTACGGAAGCAACTTAATAACCAGATTCAGTATTAAAGTGATAAGTTGGTAGAAGAAATTTTAGTGATAAACCTGTCAATTTCTGATGGTTGGTATTAATGTTTGAGAAGTGCTGTAACGTAATAACTAGATTAAGTCCTAAAATGACAGTTGGTATAGATGTTTCTAGTGAGAAATCTGTCAATTTTTGACGGTTGGTATCAATGTTAGGGATGTATCGTAATAACCAGATTAAGTATTAAGTCCTAAAATGACAGTTGATATAGATGTACCTAGTGACAAATCTGTCAATTTCTGACGGTTGGTATCAATGTTAGGGATGCAACTTAATAACCAGATTCAGTATTAAAGTGATAAGTTGGTAGAAGAATTTTTAGTGACAAACCTGTCAATTTCTGATGACTGGTATCAATGTTTGGGAAGTACTGTAACGTAATAATTAAATTAAGTCCTAAAATGACAGTTGGTACAGATATTTCTAGTGACAAATCTATCAATTTTTGACGGTTGGTATCAATGTTAGGGATGTAACTTAATAACAAGATTAAGTATTAAAGTGGTATAAGAATTTTTATTAACAAACCTGTCAATTTCTGATGTCTGGTATCAATGTTTGGGAAATGCTGTAACGTAATAACTAGATTAAGTCCTAAAATGACAGTTGGTATAGATGTTTCTAGTGACAAATCTGTACATTTTTGACGGTTGGTATCAATGTTAGGGATGTAACTTAATAACCAGATTAAGTATTAAAGCGATAAGTTGGTAGAACAATTTTTAGTGACAAATCTGTCAATTTCTGATGGTTGGTATCAATGTTTGTGGAAGGTAATTTCAAGGGGAATGTGGTTAAGCCGGAATGGCTTCTGTATTGGATGAATTTACGAGTATAATTAGAAATTAAGGCTACTTAGGTCGGGGTAATGGTAGTGATCGCGGTGGAAAGCGAGCCGGATAATGACGGAGGTTAGGTCCAGGATTGCCAACCGTTAATTACGGCCCGACCAAAAGTAACAGATTGAAAAGATAATTGTGATCGAGCGAGCGTTCTAGATTCTGATGAGAAGTTACTTTGATTTTTGAGGCGGAGATTTCAAATTTTCAAACAAGAAGGCTATCGAACAAGCGAGAAAGGTTCAAAAATTCGTTTTTTTGAACTTAACTTGAGGATTAAATGTTTTGTTTTCTGTTCTTATAGCATAGACCCGTTTATAGATTTTTAATCGAAGTAATAAAATTTTAAACCGGAAGGCTATCGGACAAACGAGCTTCGAAATGAGCCCGAAAAACGAAAATGGCTTCAAAACTCAGCTTTTTGAACATAACTTTGTCGATTTTGGAAAAATATTTGTTTTGTCTTTTAGGCGTTATAGGTCTTCAATCGTAGAATTCAAATTTTTAAACCGGAAGGCTATCAGACACACGGGCTTCGAAATATTCGTCAAAAACGAAAAAAGTTTCAAAATTCAGTTTTTTGAACATAACTTTGTTGATTTTGCTAAAATGTTGGTATCGTCTTTGGAACACAATAAGTTTTGCGCCGAGGAATTCAATTTTTTAAACCGGAAGGCTATCGGACAAACAGGCTTCGAAATATTCGTAAAAACGAAAAAAGTTTAAAAATTCGGTTTTATGAACATAACTTTGTTGATTTTGCGAAATTGTTGATATCGTATTTGGGACACCAGAGGTTTTGCGCCGAAGAATTTAATTTTTTAAACCGAACGGCTATCGGACAAACAGGCTTCGAAATATGCATCAAAAACGAATAAAGTTTCAATATTGGGTTTTTTGAACATAACTTTGTTGATTTTGCTAAAATGTTGGTATCGTCCTTGGAAGCCGATAGGTTTTGCGTCGAGGAATGCAATTTTTCAAACCGGAAGGCTATCGGATAAACAGGCTTCGAATTATCTGTGAAAAACGAGAATGGTTTCAAAATTCAATCTTTGGAATATTGCGGATTTTGGGAAAATGTTGCTTTTGTCTTTTGTTCCTAACACATTTTCAGTCGAGGAATTCAATTTTTCAAACCGTAAGGCTATCGGACAAACGGGCTTCAAAATATCCATTAAAAACGAAAATAGTTTAAAAATTCGGTTTTTTGAAAATAACTTTGTTGATTTTGGTAAAATGTTGGTATCGTCCTTGGAACCCAATAGATTTTGCGTCAAGGAATTCAATTTTTCAAACCCGAATGCTGTCGGACAAGCGTGTTTCGAAATATCCGTCAAAAACGAAAATACTTCCGGAAGGCTATTTAAGAGACGAGACGAGAAAAATGCGTGAAGTCCTAATTTTGAAGAAGATTGGGAATATTTTAGATTTGTTTTTGTTGGTACCTGTTGTCTTAGCTATAATATACCAAATTTCAAATTTGCAACTTTTTTAGTTCTTAATTTAAAGATTCTATAAACATCCATGCAATTTCTAAAAACCTTCCTTAGTGGATGTTAACGTCATAGAAGCAACGGTTTTTCCATATTTTACATTCCAAGGTCAAAAGGCAATAAGGTTTTGACAAAAGTCAAAAGATTGGCAAGTGTGTAACTTTTTTGTTTCCGCACCGAATTTCGTGTAAGTTGTAAATGTTCTAATTGATATTTGTAGAAACATTTGTGCAAAATTTCGTTGTAATAGACAAAGAAACGCAAAAGTTGGGAAATTCCTAATTTCAATTTTGAGAAAAATTAAGGAGTTTGCCAAATCTGTAACTTCTTTGTTTGTGCACGGATTTTGCTGAAATTTGCAAATTTTGTAATTTCTATTTGCAGCAAAATTTGTGCAAAATTTGATCCTTATAGACAAAGAAACGCCAAAGTTAGGAATTACAAAATTTCATTTCTAAGAAAAATCAAGAGATTGGCAAATCTGTAACTTTTTTGTTTGTGCACGGATTGTGCACACTTGGAATTTGATCCTTATAAACAAAGAAGCGCCAGAATTAGGAATTTCAAAATTTAATTTCTAAGAAAAATCAAGAGATTGGCAAATCTGTAACTTTTTTGTTTGTGCACGGATTTTGCAGAAATTTGCAAATTTTCTAATTTCAATTTGCAACAACATCTCTGCAAAATTTAATCCTTATAGACAAAAAAGCGCCAAAGTTAGCAATTTCAAAATTACATTTCTAAGAAAAATCAAGAGATTGGCAAATCTGTAACTTCTTTGTTTGTGCATGGATTTTGCTGAAATTTGCAAATTTTCTAATTTATATTTGCAACAACATTTGAGCAAAATTTGATCCTTATAAACAAAGAAGCGCCAGAATTAGGAATTTCAAAATTTAATTTCTAAGAAAAATCAAGAGATTGGCAAATCTGTAACTTTTTTGTTTGTGCACGGATTTTGCAGAAATTTGCAAATTTTCTAATTTCAATTTGCAACAACATCTCTGCAAAATTTAATCCTTATAGACAAAAAAGCGCCAAAGTTAGCAATTTCAAAATTACATTTCTAAGAAAAATCAAGAGATTGGAAAATCTGTAACTTCTTTATTTGTGCACGGATTTTGCTGAAATTTGCAAATTTTCTAACTTCTATTTGCAACAACATTTGAGCAAATTTTGATGCTCATAAACAAAGAAGCGTCAAAGTTAGGAATTTAAAAATTTGAATTTCTAAGAAAAATCAAGAGATTGGCAAATCTGTAACTTTTTTGTTTGTGCACGGATTTTGCAGAAATTTGCAAATTTTCTAATTTCAATTTGCAACAACATCTCTGCAAAATTTAATCCTTATAGACAAAAAAGCGCCAAAGTTAGCAATTTCAAAATTACATTTCTAAGAAAAATCAAGAGATTGGCAAATCTGTAACTTCTTTGTTTGTGCATGGATTTTGCTGAAATTTGCAAATTTTCTAATTTATATTTGCAACAACATTTGAGCAAAATTTGATCCTTATAAACAAAGAAGCGCCAGAATTAGGAATTTCAAAATTTAATTTCTAAGAAAAATCAAGAGATTGGCAAATCTGTAACTTCTTTGTTTGTGCATGGATTTTGCTGAAATTTGCAAATTTTCTAACTTCTATTCGCAACAACATTTGAGCAAAATTTGATCCTTATAAACAAAGAAGCGCCAGAATTAGGAATTTCAAAATTTAATTTCTAAGAAAAATCAAGAGATTGGCAAATCTGTAACTTCTTTGTTTGTGCATGGATTTTGCTGAAATTTGCAAATTTTCTAATTTATATTTGCAGCAACATTTGTGTAAAATTTTATCCTCATAGACAAAGAAACGGCAAAGTTAGGAATTTCAAAATTTCATTTCTAAGAAAAATCAAGAGATTGGCAAATCAGTAACTTCTTTGTTTGTCCAGGGATTTTGCTGAAATTTGCAAATTTTCTAACTTCTATTTGCAACAACATTTGAGCAAAATTTGATCCTTATACACAAAGAAACGCCAAAGTTAGGCATTTAAAAATTTCATTTCTAAGAAAAATCGAGAGATTGGCAAATCTGTAACTTCTTTGTTTGTGCATGGATTTTGCTGAAATTTGCAAATTTTCTAATTTATATTTGCAGCAACATTTGTGTAAAATTTTATCCTCATAGACAAAGAAACGGCAAAGTTAGGAATTTCAAAATTTCATTTCTAAGAAAAATCAAGAGATTGGCAAATCTGTAACTTCTTTGTTTGTGCACAGATTTTGCTGAAATTTGCAAATTTTCTAATTTCTATTTGCAACAACATCTGTGCAAAATTTGATCCTTATAGACAAAGAAGCGCCAAAGTTAGGAATTTAAAAATTTGAATTTTTAAGAAAAATCAAGAGATTGGCAAATCAGTAACTTCTTTGTTTGTCCAGGGATTTTGCTGAAATTTGCAAATTTTCTAACTTCTATTTGCAACAACATTTGAGCAAAATTTGATCCTTATACACAAAGAAACGCCAAAGTTAGGCATTTAAAAATTTCATTTCTAAGAAAAATCGAGAGATTGGCAAATCTGTAACTTCTTTGTTTGTGCACGGATTTTGCTGAAATTTGCAAATTTTCTAATTTCTATTTGCAACAACATCTGTGCAAAATTTAATCCTTATAGACAAAGAAGCGCCAAAGTTAGGAATTTAAAAATTTGAATTTCTAAGAAAAATCAAGAGATTGGCAAATCTGTAACTTTTTTGTTTGTGCACGGATTTTGCAGAAATTTGCAAATTTTGTAATTTCTATTTGCAACAACATTTGAGCAAAATTTGATCCGTATAAACTAAGAAACACAAAAGTTAGGAATTTCAAAATTTCATTTCTAAGAAAAATCAAGAGATTGGCAAATCTGTAACTTCTTTGTTTGTGCACGGATTTTGCTGAAATTTGCAAATTTTCTAATTTCTATGTGCAACAACATCTGTGCAAAATTTAATCCTTATAGACACAGAAGCGCCAAAGTTAGGAATTTAAAAATTTTAATTTCTAAGAAAAATCAAGAGATTGGCAAATCTGTAACTTTTTTGTTTGTGCACGGATTTTGCAGAAATTTGCAAATTTTCTAATTTCTATTTGCAACAACATTTGAGCAAAATTTAATCCGTATAAACTAAGAAACGCAAAAGTTAGGAATTTCAAAATTTCATTTCTAAGAAAAATCGAGAGATTGGCAAATCTGTAACTTCTTTGTTTGTGCACGGATTTTGCTGAAATTCGCAAATTTTGTAATTTCTATTTGCAACAACATTTCTGCAAAATTTGATCCTTATAGACAAAGAAGCGCCAAAGTTAGGAATTTCAAAATTTGAATTTCTAAGAAAATTCAAGAGATTGGCAAATCTGTAACTTTTTTGTTTGTGCACAGATTTTGCTGAAATTTGCAAATTTTCTAATTTCTATTTGCAACAACATTTCTGCAAAATTTAATCCTTATAGACAAAGAAGCGCCAAAGTTAGGAATTTCAAAATTTCATTTCTAAGAAAAATCAA
The DNA here is from genome assembly GCA_944588485.1 of Phosphuga atrata. Taxonomy (NCBI): domain Eukaryota; kingdom Metazoa; phylum Arthropoda; class Insecta; order Coleoptera; family Silphidae; genus Phosphuga; species Phosphuga atrata. The sequence goes on from OX155906.1 coordinate 30,501,087, forward strand.
GAGATTAGCAAATGTGTAACTTCTTTGTGTACGGATTTTGCTGAAATTTGCAAATTTTCAATATTTTTTTTGCAGCAAAATTTGTGCAAAATTTGATGCTTATAGACAAAGAAGCGGAAAAGTTAGGAATTTCAAAATTTGATTTCTAAGAAAAATCAAGAGATTAGCAAATGTGTAACTTCTTTGTTTGTGCACGGATTTTGCTGAAATTTGCAAATTTTCTAATTTCTATTTGCAACAACATCTGTGCAAAATTTGATGCTTATAGACAAAGAAGCGCAAAAGTTAGGAATTTCAAAATTTGATTTCTAAGAAAAATCAAGAGATTGGCAAATCAGTAACTTCTTTGTTTGTGCACGGATTTTGCTGAAATTTGCAAATTTTCTAACTTCTATTTGCAACAACATTTGAGCAAAATTTGATCCTTATAAACAAAGAAGCGCCAAAGTTAGGAATTTCAAAATTTGATTTCTAAGAAAAACCAAGAAATTGGCAAATCTGTAACTTTTTTGTTTGTGCACGGATTTTGCTGAAATTTGCAAATTTTCTAATTTCTATTTGCAACATTTGTGCAAAATTTGATCTTTATAGGCAAAAAAACGCCAAAGTTAGGAATTTCATCTTTAAGAAAAATTTAGAGTTTGACAAATCTGTAACTTTTGTATTTGCAAACGGAATTTGCTGAAATTTTCTAATTTCTAAAACATTTGTGCAAAATTTGATCCTTAAAGTCGAAAAAACACCAAAGTTAAGAATTTCATTTCTAAAAAAAATTCAAGAGTTTGACAAGTCTCTAACTTTTGTATTTGCAAACGGAATTTGCTGAAATTTGCAAATTTTCTAATTTCTATTAGCTACAACATTTGTGCAAAATTTGATCCTTATAGACGAAAAAACGCCAAAGTTAGGAATTTCATCTCTAAGAAAAATCAGGAGTTTCACAAGTGTGTAACTTTTGTATTTGCAAACGGAATTTGCTGAAATTTGCAAATTTTCTAATTTCTATTTGCAACAACATTTGTGCAAAATTTTATCCTCATAGACACAGAAACGCCAAAGTTAGGAATTTCAAAATTTCATTTCTAAGAAAAATCTAGAGTTTGACAAGTCTGTAACTTTTGTATTTGCGCATGGAATTTTCTGAAATTTGCAAATTTTCTAATTTCTATTTGCAACAACATCTGTGCAAAATTTGATCGTTATAGTCAAAGAAACGCCAAAGATATTTTGATATTTGAAATGATTTTGATATATTTTTGATTTTTAACAAAATTTTGGTAAAACATTAACTTTTTTGTTTGCGTACGGAATTTGATTATATTCGAAAATTTTTTGGTTTTGACAAAATTTTTTGATTTTGACCAAATTTTTTGATTTTGACAAAATGTTTTGGTTTTGACCAAATTTTTTGCTTTCGAAAACAGTTTTGGAAAATTTTGGCTAAGACTCGAAAAAATCTTGAATAACTTGAAAATCGAAAAACGAAATTTGTTTCTCTCGTTAAATCCTGAAGAATCGCATAACTCAAACAATTATCATGTTGGTTTTAAGATTTGTCAATTGAACTTGGCAATTTGAGTTTGTTGTGTGTGTGTGATTATAAATTGAAATGATAGGAATCGAGGTGCGGTCGATTCGGGATCAAAAACGGCCGACGAACACATGTAGGTATGACCGCCGGAGCGGTCAACAACCGGCCAAATCGCCGCGGCCCGCGTTGGTGTCTTCGGATGACCCACATACGGCCCGAGCGCTTTTTTGCGCCAGACCTAACAGTACCTCTACACACGCGCTCCGGACCCAGCCTCCAATCACACAAACATTCCACACGCACAACAAACAATTTTCAATTTCCTTCTCCATCTCTTTTTCTCCCAATTTACAACATTTAAAACTAATTCGAATTTACAACAAAAGCAACATTTGCGGATATGGTCCAATTTTTCAACAAAATAAGTTTTTTTGCGGTTAAATTTGCGATAAATTTTTGCAAATCCAACGAGAGCGAATTCATTAAAATCCGGGCAATATTTAAAAAGTTGCGAAAAATAAACCAAACTGTTGGCTATTTACAGTTCCACAGATAACCTAACCTAAAAATCAATTTCGTTGGTAGTAATTTAATCTAGTTATTCAATTACTACCAACGAAATTGATTTTTAGGTTAGGTTATCTGTGGAACTGTAAATAGCCAACAGTTTATCTTTCGCAACTTTTTAAATATTAAGTACTAAAACGACAGTTGGTATCAGTGCTTCTAGTGACAAATCTGGCAGTTCTTCGAAAGACCTTTTCAAAATTGATTTTTTTAGGCGCATGCCCGAAAACATGGAGGAAATTGACGCAATTTCCTCCATGTTTTCGGGCACTTTTTTTGAAAAATTTCTTCAAAAATTAAATTTTGAGATTTCCAACTTTGTAGCTTTTCGTTTTTTTCTGACTACTAAATCGAAATAAAGACACAATGAAAACGATTTCGGATTTAAAACGAAAGAACCAAAATAAAGATTTCAAATTCTCGATCGGTTATCGTGCGAGTTTCGACAGAATCTCGAAAAGTTTAAAACGTTTTTCGTTTTCTCACGAAAATTTCGCAACGGATTGTGTCAAAAAAATTTTGTGCACATGTGTCAATTTCCGCCATGTTTTGCCCGAACTTTTTGACGTATAAACTTATTATTTGCCCGAAACTTTCATATTCCCGCCTTTCAAACTAGCCGGATGCGCCAGCGCTTAACTAACTTTAAAAATGTCTATTTGCAACGTGATGTGTCATTTAAAGTCAAATTTGAAAAATAATGATTTCTGTGTTTGTTGTTTGAATGATTTCTATGTTTGGTAATGAAAATTAAGATATAAATCGGGCAACGGTATATTTATTTTAATTCGATTTTTTTTTTGTGACGGTTCCGTAACGGATTGTAAATTAATTATTTCGGCGATAAGAAATTGTGCTGTTTTTTCTCAACTCCAACTTCGGTCGGTTTTTTGATCGCGTCAGGGGCCATTAAAAGGCTGCGAAAATTTGACTGAATAACAAAATATTCAGTCAAATTTTCGCAGCCTTTTAATGGCCTCTCCGCCAAACAGCGACCCGTTTTGCAATTCACACCAAATCGAATGAATCGCAAATCGTCCTCCCCTCTTCCAGGGGGTCAAACCCGGTGGGGTCCGTCTAATTAGGGCGGATCCGACCCCCCGGCTCTTCCGCCCGCCCGCGGGGTTCTCGCAAACAAACGACAAACAGGGGCGACAGAAATTAACACAATCGACAGCATGTTTTTCGTGTGCGTTTTACAGAGACGGCTAATTACATTTACTTTACTTTTGTGAAGGGTTGCAAAGCTATTTGTGTTTTATTTTGTTGCCGTTACTACCTCAACCAAAAGGGTAAATGGAGGGTAAAAAAAAACAAATATATCGCCAATAGAACATAAAACCCCTAGACCCAGCCAGTTCAACATCACGAATTCCGACCCAAGAAAAATTTCAAACTATTTAAAAAAAAACCGGCCAAGTGCGAGTTGTGGACTCGCGCACCGAGGGTTCCGTACAAACTTGTAAGTAAGGTATCTTTAGGAGGACCTAACTGTATGCAACCCATATGCTTCTGGTGCCTGACAATACCACGCAACACATTAGTGTATTTTCATAAGTTTCTAATAGTAAATTCGCATTTTTCTTGTAATTAAACTACATATTTACGGTTTTCAGATTTTTCCCTTTACATGTGCTGTAATACGCCGCTTCTTGCCAAATTTCATGATTCTAAGTCAACGGGAAGTACCCTATAGGTTTTGATTCCCTTGTGAAATCGCAAAATATGCGACATAAACGGTCATATCTTTTGATCGCGTTGACTTACAACTTTGATTTTTTCACAGCTGAAAGAGACCGCAGACCCGAGTATTTGATACAAATTTCAACTTGTTACCTCTACGCGTTCCTGAGAAAAATGGTCTTGACAGACAGACAGACGGACAGACAGACAGGCGGACAACAAAGTGATCCTATAAGGGTTCCGTTTTCGGTACGGAACCTTAAAAAGGATTTGTCACAATTTGACAGACAGACGGACAGACAGACAGACAACAAAGTGATCCTATAAGGGTTCCGTTTTCGGTACGGAACCCTAAAAATAGCGAGAAAATGTGGGATTTTAATGAAACTTTTACCGAATGTGGGAATCTACAAGAAGTACCCTTTGACCAAATTTGAATGCTCCGCCTCCATTGGAGGCGGCGTGGGGAATATTTTTTGCTTTAAATGTTTTTTGCAAATATCTCGTCAACACTTCAAAATTTTAAATTGGAACCCGGATCGCCGTATGTAAGGCGTCGGTGTCTACAAAAAAGTATTCTTTGCAAATTTAGTTAAATCTCTCGGTTTAGCCACAAAAGTAAAAAAAATGAAATGCAAAATATTTTTCAATGGGTACCAAAATCGAACAGCAAAATTGAAAAATAGCGAGAAAATGTAGTAACCCTACAAGGATTTCAATGAAACTATTACTGAATGTGGGTATCCACAAGAAGTACCCTTTGGCCAAATTTGAACGCTCCGCCTCCAATGGAGGCAGCGTGGGGAATTATATTTGCTTTAAATGTTTTTTGCAAATATCTCGATAACGCTTCAAAATATAAATTTATAACCCGGATCGCTGTATGTATGACGTCGGTGTCTACAAAAAAGGATTCTTTGCAAATTTAGTTAAATCTTTCGGTTTAGCCACAAAAATAAAAAAAATTGAAATGCAAAATATTATTCAATGGGTAACAAAATCGAACAGGAAAATTAAAAAATAGCGAGAAAATGTAGTAACCCTAAGAGGATTTCAATGAAACTTTTCCTGAATGTGGGAATCCACAAGAAGTACCCTTTGGCCAAATTTGAACGCTCCGCCTCCAATGGAGGCGACGTGGGGAACTAATTTTGCTTTAAATGTTTTTTGCAAATATCTCGATAAAGCTTCAAAATATATAATTGTAACCCGGATCGCCGAATGTAAGAGGTCGGTGTCTACAAAAAAGTATTCTTTACAAATTTTGTTAAATCTTTCGGTTTAGCCACAAAAATAAAAAAAATTGAAATGCAAAATATTTTTCAATGGGTCCCTTGAAAAATATTTTGAACTTCGTTTCTCAATTTACATGAGTTTAAATGGTCAGGTCTAGGTGTTGAAATTAATGTATGCTCGCCAATAGACCATTTTACGGTTAGTTAAGCGCATGCGTATCCGGTAAGTTTGAAAAGCGGGAATTTGAAAGTTTCTGGCACATATTTAGTTAAACGTCAAAAAGTTTCGGGCACTTTTTGACGTATAACATGGCGGAAATTGACACATGCACACAAAAAATTTCAACTATTTTAAACTTTAGCAACTTAATTGCTTCGTAATTGCTTTACACGTATTATTTAGTTATACGTCAAAAAGTTTCGGGCACTTTTTGACGTATAACATGGCCGAAATTGACACATGCACACAAAAAAATTTCAACTATTTTAAACTTTAGCAACTTAATTACTTCGTAATTGCTTTAAACGTATTATTTAGTTATACGTCAAAAAGTTTCGGGCACTTTTTGACGTATAACATGGCCGAAATTGACACATGCACACAAAAAAATTTCAACTATTTTAAACTTTAGCAACTTAATTGCTTCGCAATTGCATTAAACGTATTATTTAGTTATACGTCAAAAAGTTTCGGGCACTTTTTGACGTATAACATGGCGGAAATTGGCACATGCACACCCAAAAATCTCAACTATTTTAAACTTTAGCAACTTAATTGCTTCTTAATTGCTTTAAACGTATTATTTAATTATACAGCAAAAAGTTTCGGGCACTTTTTGACGTATAACATGGCGGAAATTGGCACATGCACACCTAAAAATTTCAACTATTTTAAACTTTAGCAACTTAATTGCTTTGTAATTGCTTTAAACGTATTATTTAGTTAAACGTCAAAAAGTTTCGGGCACTTTTTGACGTATAACATGGCGGAAATTGACACATGCACACAAAAAAATTCAACTATTTTAAACTTTAGCAACTTAATTGCTTCGTAATTGCTTTAAACGTATTATTTAGTTATACGTCAAAAAGTTTCGGGCACTTTTTGACTGAAATTGACAAATGCGCACAAAAAAAGTTCTATTTTAAACTTTAGCAATCTAATTGCTTCGTAACTTTAAACGCATCCGTATAGATTTTTGCCTTCTGAATCCGAAACCGTTTTCACTTTTCCATTACCTCAACAATTCCTTACGAAAATATCGCAAAGAGTAAGTTTCAAAAAACTATCAAGAAGGCGTCACATTTTTGACAGTTGAGGTTATGTAGCTGTGAAATTTATCTATTTTTTTTAACAGCTAGGGTTATGTAACTGTTAAGGTTATGTAGCTGTGAAATTTATTAATTTTTTTGACAGCTAGGGTTATGCAACTGTTAAGGTTATGTGGCTGTGAAACCAATATTTTTGACAACTGTCAAATGAAGCCTTAATGCCGATTCTCATATACGCGACACTCAGCTACGCGACGTCACGCGACATCGACTGTCAAATAATGATTAATTACATTGTTTTAAATTGGCACGTTCTCACTATGGCTACGCGACAGATACGCCACGTGTCCATTTAAAACAATGTAATCATTATTTGACAGGCGATGTCGCAGGACGTCGCGTAGCTAAGTGTCGCGCATATGGAAATTGACCTTATATACTCGATTATTAAGGTATACCTTAGATCCTCGATTATTAAGGTTATGTATATACCTTAATAATCGAGGATCTAAGCTCGATTCCCATATGCGCGACACTCAGCTACGCGACGTCGTGCTATATCGCTTATCAAATAATGATTACATTGTATTAAATGGGCACGTCGCGTAACTGTCGCGTAACAATGTAATCATTATTTGACAGGCGATGTCGCGTGATGTCGCGTAGCTGAGTGTCGCTTATATGAGAAACGTCCTTAGATCCTCGATTATTAAGGTATATACATAACCTTAATAATCGAGTATGTAAGGTCTATTCCCATATGCGCGACACTTAGCTACGCGACGTCGTGCGACATCGCCTGTCAAATAATGATTACATTGTTTTAAATGGGCACGTCGCGTAGCCATAGTGAGAGCGTGCCTATTTGAAACAATGTAATTTTTATTTGACAGGCAATGTCGCGTAGCTGAGTGTCGCTTATATGAGAATCGACCTTTAAATGGGCACGCCGCGTAGCTGTTGCATAGCCATAGTGAGAACATACAAATTTAAAACAATGTAATCATTATTTGACAGGCGATGTCGCGTGACGTCGCGTTGCTGAGTGTCGATTATATGAGAATAGTCCTTTAAATGGACACGTCGCGTAGAAGTAGTGAGAACGAGCCCATTTAAAACAATGTAATCTTTATTTGACAGGCGATGTCGCGTGACGTCGCGTAGCTGAGTGTCGCTTATATGAGAATGGTCCTTTAAATGGAATATAAGAATCGGCCTTTAATGGGACGTCGCGTAGCCATAGTGAGAACGTGCCTATTTAAAACAATGTAATTATTATTTGACAGGCGATGTCGCGTGACGTCGCGTAGCTGAGTGTCGCTTATATGAGAATGGTCCTTTAAATGGGCACGTCGCGTAGAAATAGTGAGAACGAGCCCATTTAAAACAATGTAATTTTTATCTGACAGGCGATGTCGCGTGATGTCGCGTAGCTGAGTGTCGCTTATATGAGAATTGGACTTTAAATGGGCACGTTGCGTAGCTGTTGCGTAGCCATAGTGAGAACGTGCCCATTTAAAATAATGTAATTTTTATTTGACAGGCGATGTCGCGTGACGTCGCGTAGCCGAGTGTCGCTTATATAAAAATCGTCGTTTAAATGAGCACGTCGCGTAAAATAGTGAGAACGAGCCCATTTAAAACAATGTAATTTTTATTTGACAGGCGATGTCGCGTGATGTCGCGTAGCTGAGTGTCGCTTATATGAGAATTGGACTTTAAATGGGCACGTTGCGTAGCTGTTGCATAGCCATAGTGAGAACGTGCCCATTTAAAACAATGTAATTTTTATTTGACAGGCGATGTCGCGTGACGTCGCGAAGCTGAGTGTCGCTTATATGAGAATCGGCCTTTAAATGGGCACGTCGCTTAGCTATCGCGTAGCCACAGTGAGAACGTGCCCATTTAAAACAATGTAATCATTATTAGACAGGCGATGTCGCGTGATGTCGCGTAGCTGAGTGTCGCTAATATGAGAATCGTCCTTTAAATGGGCACGTCGCGTAGAAGTAGTGAGAACGAGCCCATTTAAAACAATGTAATCATTATTTGACAGGCGATGTCGCGTGATGTCGCGTAGCTGAGTGTCGCGTATATAAGAATCGGTCTTTAATGGGACGTCGCGTAGCCATAGTGAGGACGTGCCTATTTAAAACAATGTAATTTTTATTTGACAGGCGATGTGGCGTGACGTCGCGTAGCTGATTGTCGCTTATATAAGAATCGGCCTTTATATGGGCACGTCGTGTGATGTGGCGTAGAAAAAGTGAAAACGAGCCCATTTAAAACAATGTAATTATTATTTGACAGGCGATGTGGCGTGACGTCGCGTAGCTAAGTGTCGCGTATATGAGAATCGTGCTTCGATTTTCGATTTTCGTTTAGTCGTCTAGGAATAAATCAGGATTGTGGGTTATCATCGTTTTTTGTATATTTCTTGTTGGTCGGGGGAGCGTGGCATTATGTCGCGATATCTGTCTATCTATTTTGCACCTTTCAGTCGGAGTTTTATCGCGTGCTGCCTTATGGATATTCCAATTTCCGAACGTACTTTAGCGTCCTTTTCAGTGGTAACTCCGCGATAGATAGCGAGGCCTTTTATGTCGGTCGCGTCGAGCTCGTCCGAGATTACATAGACATACATCACGCGTTTTTTTCTAAAACCACAAAGGAACGTAATTTTTGCAAAAAAAAAGAATGATTTGCGAGTTTATCGCGTGTTTGATGAATGGGGTTGAAATAATTGCAAACATTTCGAAAATCCGGTGGGAATTGGAGAAGTTATGGCGAAAAAACGGTTTCGAAAATCAAAAGCTTGCGTTTTCAAAAGCTTGTTTCCGATAATCCACCGAAAAATTTTGCAAAATCCTCAAAAAAATGCAAAAACTACATCAATTTCAAACCTTTTTGTGTAATTTTTTTGTTTTTAAAAAGATTTTCGTTTTCTGGCGATAATTTTGAAACGACGGCGAGATTTCGCATAAATATTTCTATTTACAAAATTTGAATGTGTGGATTTCGCAAAATTTTACACGAAAACATCCGTAGTTTTGGTGTAAAATTTAGCGAAATCCATGAAAAATACAGAGCGATATTTTTCGCGAACTTTTTGTTTTTCTTCGATATTTTTTTTGGCAAAAACGTTTTTAGAAAAATTGTGGTGTATTCAAAATTCGCAGAGGTTTTTGGAAAATTTGTGAAATCTTTTTGCGTAATTTTTTGATTTTACCGCAGTAACTTCCAAACGGAAAAATATTTTAGAAAAATGTTTTATTTATTCACAAAATCCGCTAAACCATCCCCGACAATCCATCGAAAATTTTTGCAAAATCCACGCAAAATTGCAAAAATACCAATAATTAAATTCCATCATTTTGCGTAATTTTTTGGTTTCTAAACGTCAAAACATTTTACAAAAAATGATTTCACCCAAAAAATCCGCAAAATTTTGCAAAATCCAAAAATTGCAAAACTAACCCAAACTTTTTTTTTGCAAATGCAACTGCCTTAACATCTAACCACCAGACATACGTCTCACAGACCTAAAGTAACAGTAATTTTCATACCTGAGACGTATGGGGAGACGGCAGGTGGTTAAGGGTTAAATCAAGGAAACAACCCCCTCTGTCCAAATCACCAGTTACCAACCCTTAAATCAATCAATAAATTCAAGAAGAAAATCGCAAGGGAGAAAACAATGTTGACGCCATCTACTGGTTACAAGCTGCACTGTACAGATCACATTGGTCCAGCGCAGCTTCCGACCGGCAGAGCCACCTAGCGGCAACTGTCGTGCACTATGCCAGAAATCAATAATACCAACATATGTGCGGGAAATTTAAAAGTTTTAGTGTTGCATTTTCCTGTCAAAAGTGTTTTTGTTTTTTTGCGAAAACTTTCAAACGACAAGGCGTTTTTAAAATTGGTTTACCCACAAAATCCGCAAACCTATCCCCGACAAGACGAATCACCAGCTAAAACCTCCAACTAAAAGTCATTTTTGACAAATATTTGTGGACATGTCATGAGTATTGTTTGACGTTTGTAACACAAGGCAAAATTTGATATTTTGATGAAATCGATTTAAATTCTGCAATTGTTTGTCTACAAAGTTGAAACTTTGCAAAGCTGCGGGGTAGAATGAAACAAATGAATGTTGCAAATTTCGTCAAATTCTGTCGATTCGTCTGTCCTTTATAGACTACCACATCTTGCCTAGTTTTTTCAACTTGAAACTGACAGATTTTTATAGATTAGTCTAGAAGATTAAAATTTAAATTTAAATTCGAAAATTGTAAAATTTTACTAAATTTTTGACATTTGATAATTCAATTTTTTCAGTCAATTTTGACAAATTTCTCTGCTTGTCTTGTTTTGAGCGTTTTTTTGACTGAAAATTGACAGATTTTTTGATAAAAACACTAAAACTCGGCAGAAATGAATGAATATTTGTGCGGGAAATTTAAAAGTTTTAAGTGTTTCTAGTCAAAATTGACGAGAGTTTTTAAAGTCTAAAGCTTCTTTGAACTTGGAAATTGACTGATATTTGGTCAAACATCAGTCAATTATTTAGTCCATTATTTTGACATCAGTCAACATCAGACAATATTTGATTTTTGAAAATTAAATTTTCTGTCAATTTTCACATTTTTTGTCGTTTTTGCAAACAGAGGTAATTCGCTCACCCATGAGTTATTGTAGTCTGAAGGTTGCAACGTTGCCACTCCTCTGTAGGACATTTTAAATTTTGGCGGAATTTGTTCGGACAATGCTTAGGTTGGCAACAAATCCTGCGCACCAAATGCCACTAGTTTTCACTTACCTAGAACAAAGAAAATTGCGATTAAAATTAGCGAATTTATAATGGATGGAATTTCTAAAAATGCTAAATTATTCGTTAAATTTGCCAAATTTGAAAATTTTGTGAAATTGGACAAAATTTGACATTTTGATGAAATCGATTTAAATTCTACAATTTTTTGTCTTCAAAGTTGAAACTTTGCAAAACTGTGGGCTAGAATGAAACAAAGGAATGTTGCAAATTTCGTCAAATTCTGTCTATTCGTCTGTCTTTTATAGACTTGCCAAATTTGAAAATTTTGTGAAATATGAAATATCAAAATTGGATTAATAATTCAAATCGATATTCGTAACATATGAACCTATTGAAAGACATTTGTCATTTTTTTGTTGAGAATTATAGAAATTTGACAGTTCAAAAACTGTCAAAATTTGATTGACGTTTATTTAAGGTGTATTTAGTGATTTCATAGTGACCAACTGTTTTTGTTGTTAAAAAACAATAAAACTAAAAATCATTTTTGACAAATATTTGTGGACATGTCATGAGTATTGTTTGACGTTTGTAAAACAAGACAAAATTTGAGATTTTCATGAAATCGATTTAAATTCTTTTGTCTACAAAGTTGAAAATTTGCAAAACGAACAAAAAAAAGCGAACCGATTTTGCTCAAATTTTGCACAGATTATCTTCGAAGCCTTATCTTAGTCTGTGCTAAATTTGACTACTCCAACTTGACTATCTCCACTAATATTAAGAACTAAGATTTTTTTGTCTAATTCTGTTAGATTTGCAAACTTGCGGCACAGGCGAACCAACTGAAGGATTTTGCTAAAATTTTGCACAGAGTAAATTTAAAACCTTATCTTAGTCTGTGCAAAATTTGGCTTGTCTAGCTTGTCTAAAACTACGCGAAATAACTCGTTGAAATTTGGTATAATTTTGTTAATTTGCAAATTTGCGTCACAGGCCAAAAAAAACAACGGATTTTGCTAAAATTTTGCACAGATTATCTTCGAAGCCTTATCTTAGTCTGCGCTAAATTTGACTAGTCCAACTTGACTATCTCCACTAATATTTGGAATTAAGGTTTTTTTGTCTAATTCTGTTAGATTTGCAAACTTGCGGCACAGGCGAACCAATGGACGGATTTTGCTAAAAGTTTGCACAGATTAACGCTGAAGCCTTATCTTAGTCTGTGCAAAATTTGACTAATCTAACTTGTCTAAAACTACGCGAAATAACTCGTTGAAATTAGATCTAATTCTGTTAATGTGCAAATTTGCATCACAGGCGAAAAAAACGTACGGATTTTGCTAAAATTTTGCACAGAATATCTTCGAAGCCTTATCTTAGTCTGTGGTAAATTTGACTAGTAAAACTTGAATATCTCCACTAATATTTGGAATTAAGATTTTTTGTCTAATTCTGTTAGATTTGCAAATTTGCGGCACAAGCGAACCAATGGACGGATTTTGCTAAAATTTTGCACAGATTAACTTTGAAGCTTTATCTTAATCTGTGCAAAATGTGGATAATCTAGCTTCTCTAGAACTGCGCGAAATAACTCGTTGAAATTTGGTCTAATTCTATGAATTTGCAAATTTGCGGCATAGACATAAAACGAACGGATTTTGCTAAAATTTTGCACAGATTATCTTCGAAGCCTTATCTTAGTCTGTGCCAAATTTCACTAGTCCAATTTAACTAACACCACTAATATTTTGAAATAAGATTTGTTTGTCTAATTCTATCAGATTTGCAAATTTGCGGCACAGGCGAACCAATGGACGGATCTTGCTTAAATTTTGCACAGATTAACTTTGAAACTCTATCTTAGTCTATCCAAAATTTGGCTTGTCTAGCTTGTCTAAAACTACGCGAAATAACTCGTTGAAATTTGGTCAAATTCTTTTATTTTGAAAATTTGCGTCACAGGCCAAAAAAACCAACGGATTTTGCTAAAATTTTGCACAGATTATTTTCGAAGCCTTATCTTAGTCTGTGCTAAATTTGACTAGTCCAACTTGACTATCTCCACTAATATATAGAATTAAGATTTTTTTGTCTAATTCTGTTAGATTTGCAAAGTTGCGGCACAGGCGAACCAATGGACGGATTTTGCTAAAATTTTGCACAGATTAACTTTGAAGCTTTATCTTAATCTGTGCAAAATGTGAATAATCTAGCTTCTCTAGAACTGCGCGAAATAACTCGTTGAAATTTGGTCTAATTCTATGAATTTGCAAATTTGCGGCACAGACATAAAACGAACGGATTTTGCTAAAATTTTGCACAGATTATCTTCGAAGCCTTATCTTAGTCTGTGCCAAATTTCACTAGTCCAATTTAACTAACACCACTAATATTTTGAAATAAGATTTGTTTATCTAATTCTATCAGATTTGCAAATTTGCGGCACAGGCGAACCAATGGACGGATCTTGCTTAAATTTTGCACAGATTAACTTTGAAACTCTATCTTAGTCTATGCAAAATTTGGCTTGTCTAGCTTGTCTAAAACTACGCGAAATAACTCGTTGAAATTTGGTCAAATTCTTTTATTTTGAAAATTTGCGTCACAGGCCAAAAAAACCAACGGATTTTGCTAAAATTTTGCACAGATTATTTTCGAAGCCTTATCTTAGTCTGTGCTAAATTTGACTAGTCCAACTTGACTATCTCCACTAATATATAGAATTAAGATTTTTTTGTCTAATTCTGTTAGATTTGCAAAGTTGCGGCACAGGCGAACCAATGCACGGATTTTGCTAAAAGTTTGCACAGATTAACGCCGAAGCCTTATCTTAGTCTGTGCAAAATTTGGCTAATGTAACTTGTCTAAATCTACGCGAAATAACTCGTTAAAATTTGGTCTAATTCTGTGAATTTGCAAATTTGCGGCACAGGCAAAAAAACGAACTGATTTTGCTAAAATTTTGCACAGATTATCTTCGAAGCCTTATCTTAGTCCGTGCTAAATTTCACTAGTCCAATTTAACTATCACCACTAATATTTTGAATTAAGATTTGTTTGTCTAATTCTGATAGATTTGCAAACTTGCGGCACAGGCGAACCAACTGAAGGATTTTACTAACATTTTGCACAGATTAACTTTGAAACCCTATCTTAGTCTGTGCAAAATTTGGCTTGTCTAGCTTGTCTAAAACTACGCGAAATAACTCGTTGAAATTTGGTCTAATTCTGTGAATTTGCAAATTTGCGGCACAGGCAAAAAAACGAACGTATTTTGTTAAAATTTTGCAGAGATTATCTTCGAAGCCTTATCTTAGTCTGTGCCAGATTTGACTAGTCCAACTTGACTATCTCCAATAATATTTAGAATTAAGATTTTTTGTCTAATTCTGTCAGATTTGCAAATTTGCGGCACAGGCGAACCCTCTGACGGATTTTGCTAAAATTTTGCAAAGATTATTTTTGAAACCTTAACTTAGTCTGTGCAAAATTTGGCTAATCTAGCTTGTATAAATCTACGCGAAATAACTCTTTGAAATTTGGTTTAATTCTGTGAATTTGTAAATTTGCGGCACAGGCAAAAATACGAACGGATTTTGCTAAAATTTTGCACAGATTATCTTCGAAGCCTTATCTTAGTTTGTGTTAAATTTGACTAGTCCAACTTGACTATCTCCACTAATATATAGAATTAAGATTTTTTAGTCTAATTCTGTTACGTTTGCAAACTTGCGACACAGGCGAACCAACTGACGGATTTTGCTAAAATTTTGCACAGATTAACTTTGAAGCCTTATCTTAGTCTGTGCAAAATTTGGATAATCTAACTTGTCTAAAACTGCGCGAAATAACTCGTTGAAATTTAGTCTAATTCTGTTAATTTGCAAATTTGCGGCACAGGCAAAAAAACGAACGGATTTTGCTAAAATTTTGCACAGATTATCTTCGAAGCCTTATCTTAGTCTGTGCCAAATTTCACTAGTCCAATTTTGAATTTAAAAATTCAGAAATATTGAAAATTAATTTCGTAAATTTTACAATTTTTGGTTAAAATTTCGTCAAAATATTAATAGCAATGAAACAAATAAATTTAGCAAATTTTATTAAATTCTATTAATTTGTTTGAGAATATTTTGAGAATCATAAAACTGACGTTCAAAATCGTTGCAATAAAATTGACGTTTAATTGTCACATATTTAGTGGTTTCATAATGACCAACTTAAATTTGGTGTAAATTCCTGAAAACGTTGCGTAATTATTGTTATTATTGCGTGGGTAAAGTGTAAATAATGTATTTTTTCTCCTTTTGGTCGGTTTGTTGATGCGATAATTGTGTGAAATTATCCCTCGAGATGGACTTTTTGTTCGGGGGATATTTTAATGACGGGGTCGGTGCGGCCGTAATAAATTGCCCGGATCATTTCTCGAAGGCGTCGGAATTTCTGACCGACCGCCAACAAAAATAGAATGAAAAAAAAAACACCGAGCAAATTTCATAATAAAATTCGCAAATTTTATAATTGCACAGAGTTTTCTAAAAATTTCTGCACGGTTTAAGGCCGATTCTAATATACGCGACACACAGCTACGCGATGAATTGTCGCCAATTATCGCGTCACTGCTAGGTATTCTCATATATGCGATAAGGCCGATTCAAATATACGCGACACTCAGATACGCGATTAAGTGTCGCCAATTGTCGCGTTGCTGCTAGACCGTTTAGGCCGATTCTCATATACGCGACAGTCAACTACGCGATGAAGTGTCGCCAATTGTCGCGTCGCTGCTAGGTATTCTGATACATTCGATAAGGCTGATTCTCATATACGCGACACTCAGCTACGCGATGAAATGTCGCCAATAGTCGCGACACTGCTAGGTATTCTCATACATGCGATAAGGCCGATTCAAATATACGCGACACTCAGATACGCGATTAAGTGTCGCCAATTGTCGCGTTGCTGCTAGACCGTTTAGGCCGATTCTCATATACGCGACAGTCAACTACGCGATGAAGTGTCGCCAATTGTCGCGTCGCTGCTAGGTATTCTGATACATTCGATAAGGCTGATTCTCATATACGCGACACTCAGCTACGCGATGAAATGTCGCCAATAGTCGCGACACTGCTAGGTATTCTCATACATGCGATAAGGCCGATTCAAATATACGCGACACTCAGCTACGCGATTAAGTGTCGCCAATTGTCGCGTTGCTGCTAGACCGTTTAGGCCGATTCTCATATACGCGACAGTCAACTACGCGATGAAGTGTCGCCAATTGTCGCGTCGCTGCTAGGTATTCTGATACATACGATAAGGCTGATTCTCATATACGCGACACTCAGCTACGCGATGAAGTGTCGCCAATTGCCGCGACACTGCTAGGTATTCTCATACATGCGATAAAGCCGATTCAAATATACGCGACACTCAGCTACGCGATGAAGTATCGCTAATTGTCGCCTCGCAACTAGGTATTGTGATATATGGAATAAGGTCGATTCTCATATACGCGACACTTAGCTACGCGATGAAGTGTCGCCAATAGTCGCATCGCTGCTAGACCGTTTAGGCCACTTCTCATATACGCGACACTCAGGTACGCGATGAAGTCTCGCCAATTGTCACGTCGCTGCTACGTATTCTCATATATGCGATAAGGCCGATTCTCACATACGCTACACTCAGCTACGCGATGAAATGTCGCCAATAGTCGCGACACTGCTAGGTATTCTCATACATGCGATAAGGCCGATTCAAATATACGCGACACTCAGATACGCGATTAAGTGTCGCCAATTGTCGCGTTGCTGCTAGACCGTTTAGGCCGATTCTCATATACGCGACAGTCAACTACGCGATGAAGTGTCGCCAATTGTCGCGTCGCTGCTAGGTATTCTGATACATTCGATAAGGCTGATTCTCATATACGCGACACTCAGCTACGCGATGAAATGTCGCCAATAGTCGCGACACTGCTAGGTATTCTCATATATGCGATAAGGCCGATTCAAATATACGCGACACTCAGCTACGCGATTAAGTGTCGCCAATTGTAGCGTTGCTGCTAGACCGTTTAGGCCGATTCTCATATACGCGACAGTCAACTACGCGATGAAGTGTCGCCAATTGTCGCGTCGCTGCTAGGTATTCTGATACATACGATAAGGCTGATTCTCATATACGCGACACTCAGCTACGCGATGAAGTGTCGCCAATTGCCGCGACACTGCTAGGTATTCTCATACATGCGATAAAGCCGATTCAAATATACGCGACACTCAGCTACGCGATGAAGTATCGCTAATTGTCGCCTCGCAACTAGGTATTGTGATATATGGAATAAGGTCGATTCTCATATACGCGACACTTAGCTACGCGATGAAGTGTCGCCAATAGTCGCATCGCTGCTAGACCGTTTAGGCCACTTCTCATATACGCGACACTCAGGTACGCGATGAAGTCTCGCCAATTGTCACGTCGCTGCTACGTATTCTCATATATGCGATAAGGCCGATTCTCACATACGCTACACTCAGCTACGCGATGAAGCGTCGCAAATTGTCGCGTCGATGCTAGGTATTCTCATATATGCGATAAGGCTGATTCTCATATACGCGACACACAGCTACGCGATGAATTGTCGCCAATTACCGCGTCACTGCTAGGTATTCTCATATATGCGATAAGGCCGATTCAAATATACGCGACACTCAGCTACGCGATGAAGCGTCGCAAATTGTCGCGTCGATGCTAGATATTCTCATAAATGCGATAAGGATATGTGATAATGCGATAAGGATATGTGATAATGCGATAAGATGTTTCAAGCTGTGTCGTCTGAGCAATAGATTATTGTTAAGGTCGATTTCCATATGCGCGACACTCAGCTACGCGACGTCCTGCGACATCGCCTGTCAAATAATGATTAGCTGTCGCATAGCCATAGTGAGAACGTGTCCATTTAAAACAATATAATCATTATTTGACAGGCGATGTCGCGTGATGTCGCGTAGCTGAGTGTCGCGTATATGAGAAACGGCCTTAAGTATGGAATCGACTGGACCAAGGTACTGTAAACAGCTCCTCGGTGATCTCCAAAAACCATTTACAGCATAAAGGCCGATTCTCATATACGCGACGTCACGCGACATCGCCTGTCAAATAATGATTACATTGATTTAAATGGGCACGTTCTCACTATGGCTACGTGACAGCTAGGCAACGTGCCCATTTAAAACAATGTAATCGTTATTTGACAGGCGATGTCGCGTGATGTCGTGTAGCTGAGTGTCGCGTATATGAGAATCGGCCTTAAATGGGCAAGTCGCGTAGCGCATGTGAGAACGTGCCCATTTAAAACAATGTAATCATTATTTGACAGGCGATGTCGCGTGACGTCGCATAGCTGAGTGTCGCGCATATGGAAAATCGGTCTTAAATTTGCAAGTCGCGTATATGAGAATCGGCCATAAATGGGTAAGTCGCGTAGCCATAGTCAGAACGTGCCCGTTTAAAACAATGTAATCATTATTTGATAGGCGATGTCGCGTGACGTCGCGTAGCTGAGTGTCGCGTATATGAGAATCGGCCTTAAATGAGCAAGTCGCGTAGTCATAGTAAGAATGTGCCTATTTAAAACAATGTAATCATTATTTGACAGGCGATGTCGCGTATCGTCGCGTAGCTGAGTGTCGCGTATATGAGAATCGGACATAAATGAGCAAGTCGCGTAGCCATAGTAAGAACGTGCCTATTTAAAACAATGTAATCATTATTTGACAGGCGATGTCGCGTGACGTCGCGTAGCTGAGTGTCGCGTATATGAGAATCGGCCTTAAATCGGCAAGTCGCATAGCGCATGTGAGAACGTGCCCATTTAAAACAATGTAATCATTATTTGACAGGCGATGTAGCGTGACGTCGCGTAGCTGAGTGTCGCGTATATGAGAATCGGACATAAATGAGCAAGTCGCGTAGCCATAGTAAGAACGTGCCTATTTAAAACAATGTAATCATTATTTAATAGGCGATGTCGCGTATCGTCGCGTAGCTGAGTGTCGCGTATATGAGAATCGGCCATAAATGAGCAAGTCGCGTAGCCATAGTAAGAACGTGCCTATTTAAAACAATGTAATCATTATTTGACAGGCGATGTCGCGTGACGTCGCGTAGCTGAGTGTCGCGTATATGAGAATCGGACTTAACACGTTAGCTGCCATCTTTACAGCCGGCTGCCAATTGACATGGTTCCTACTATGCCGAACGAAATTTGCGGCAGCTAACGTGTTAAATGGGCAAGTCGCGTAGCCATAGTGAGAACGTGCTCATTTGTCGCGTGATGTCGCGTGATGTCGCGTGATGTCGCGTGACGTCGCGTAACTGAGTGTATTGTCGTGCGGTATTGTCGATTGCATTCTCGTGGGCAATTGACAACTTGCCGCACTAGTTGTACAATATACTATTTCGTCATTTAAAAAAATTATGCATTTAAGGGTTAAATATATTTTTTTCATTAATTTGTTCCTTAATCCTGCGCCTTCAGACGGGGCCCCGTCTGAAGGCGCTCCCCAGCCCTCGTCGGAGCCACCGCCAAAAGGCGCAAGAGTTTGTACTTAGAAATGTTGAAGTGAACTAAACAACCCCCCTAGCTCATCGACTAATAAACTTCAAAATTTTACAAATAAACGTCCAAATTTTAGAAATAAACGCCAAAAATTGAAACATAAACGTCAAAATTTCATACATAAACGACAAAATTTAACACAAAAAAATTAAATTTTATAAATAGACGTCAAAATTTTATAAATAAACGTCAAAATTTGACACATAAACTGTAAAATTTCAGAAATAAACGCCAAAATTTGAAACATAAACGCCAAAATTTTACAAATAAACGCCAAAATTTGACACATAAACGCCAAAATTTGACAAATTAAGGTAAAAATTTGACACATAAATGCCAAAATTTTCCAAATAAACGTCAAAATTTGACACATAAACGTCAAAATTTTATAAATAAACGCCAAAATTTAACACAAACGCCAAAATTTTACAAATAAAGGTAAAGATTTGAAAACGTCAAAATTTTAGAAATAAACGTCAAAATTTTATAAAAAAACGCCAAAATTTTACAAATAAAGGTAAAAATTTGACACAAACGCCAAAATTTTACAAATAAACGTTAAAATTTGACACATAAACGTCAAAATGTTACAAATAAACGACAAAATTTAACACACACGCCAAAATTTTACAAACAAAAGTGAAAATTTGACACTTAAACGCCAAAATTTTACAAATAAACGTTAACGCGACATAAACTATAATGACATATAAACTGTAATGACGTAAAATAATGACATATAAACCTCAAAATTTTACAAATAAACGTCAAAATTTGACATATAAACGTAAAAGTTTGACAATATCATGACCATCAAAATTTGATGTTTGTGTAACCTTAACCTGCGTTGACGTGTACCATATGTGACCATATACATGTGATCTTATCACATATACATGACGTCTCTACGTCATTGTATGTCAAGGGGTTCAACAATTGCAATAATTATAGTGTGTCAAGTTTTGACAGTTAAAGCTCTAATTGATATTTTGTGTGTTATGGAACTGTGAGAATGGATTGTGTCAACTGTGTCATTTGACAATGATGTTAAGTGTAACGTCAAAGTTTTAACAAATTTATTATAACTGAGAGACTTGAAGGTGGTGTTTATTGGTCGTAAAAAGTTATTTTGGACAGATTTACGACAATATTTATGAAAATCAATATTTCGTTGAATAATGCATGGGGTGATCAAAAATTGGGGTCCGGAGCAGTGGAAGATAATCTAATATGAAAAATATGCAAAGAGGATTCTGTGTGTATTTTCGGGTGGACAGACGGACGGACTGCGGACGCTGGCGCACACCTGTTCCACAAAACTGAGCGACGGTAATAATTATCCTCCGCATTCCTCCATATCGGGGGGCCCATCGTCAATTAAATATGGTCGACATTCCGTACGCGGTAGCGCTATCATTACACACTTTTATTTCTCTCCACAAAAAATATTTAAATACAAATTACACACACGAAATTCTCAACCTCATTTACATCACATTCCAACTAAATTTGACACTTTCTTCGTAAAATCAATGTCAAAATTTTGCAAATAAACGTCAAAATTTGAGACAAATGTCAAAATTTTATAAATAAACGACAAAATTTGTTATATAAACGCCAATATTTTGCAAATACACGAAAAATATTTAACGCCAAAATTTTAGAAATAAACGTCAAAATTAGACAGAAACGCCAAAATTTTTCAAATAAACGCTAAAATTTTACACAAACGCCAAAATTTTAGAAATAAACGCCAATGATACATAAACGTCAAAATTTGACGATTAAAACATACACGTCAAAATTTGATAAATAAACGTCAAAATTTCAGAAATAAACGTCAAAATTAGATAAATAAACGTTAAAATTTTATAAATGAACATCAAAATTTTATAGACGTCAAAATTTTAGAAACAAACGTTCAAATTTGACACATAACCGCGAAAATTTTACAAATAAAGGTAAAAATTTTATACATAAACGTCCAAATTTGATAAATAGATGTCAAAATTTGATAAATCAACGTCAACATTTCATAAATCAACGTCAAATAAAATTTTATAAATAATAATAAATTATAAAATAAATAATCGTCAAAATTTTACAAATAAACGTCAAAATTTGACACATAAACGGCAAAATTTTAGCAATGAGCGCCAAGATTTTACAAATAAAAGCCAAAATTAGACACAAAAGTAAAAATTTTACAAATAAACGCGAAAATTTGACAAATAAACGGCAAAATTATAGAAATATACGCCAAAATTTGACACATAAACGCCAGAATTTTTCAAGTAAATGCAAAAATTTGTCACAAACGCCAAAATTTTAGAAATAAACACTAATGATACATAAACGTCTATATTTGATAAAGAAATATCAAAATTTGATAAATAAACATCAAAATTTTACAAATGAACGCCAAAATTTAACACAAAGGGCAAAATTTTAGAAATAAACGCCAAAACTTGAAACATACACGGCAAAATTTGACACAATAGTAAAAATTTTACAAATAAACGTCAAAATTTGACACATAAACGGATAAATTTGAGGAATAAACCCCAAAATTTGACACATATACGCCAAAATTTTTCAAAAAAACGCCAAAATTTGACACATAGATGGAAAAAAAATTAGAAATAAACGCCAAAATTTAACACGTAACCGCCAAATCTTGACACATAATCGCCAAAATTTTACAAATAAAGGTAAAAATTTGACACATAAACGCCAAAATTTGACACATAAACGTCAAAATTTAATACATAAACGTGAAAATTTGAGATATAAACGTCAAGATTTGCCAAAAAACGTTAAAATTTGACATATAAACCTCAAAATTGGACATATAAACCTCAAAATTTTACAAATAAACGTCAAAATTTGATACATAAACGTCACAAATTGATACATAAACGTCAAAATTTTATAAATTAACGTCCAAATTTTCCAAAAAACGTTAAAATTTGACATATAAACCTCAAAACTTTACAAATAAACGTCAAAATTTGATACATAAACGTCACAATTTGATATATAAGCGTCAAAATTTTATAAATCAACGTAAAAATATTCCAAAAAACGTTAAAATCTGACATATAAACTCAAAATTTGACATACAAACCTCAAAATTTTACAAATAAACGTCAAAATTTGATACATAATCGTCAAAATTTGATACATATACGTCAAGGTTTTATAAATAAACTTCAAAATTTTCAAAAAAACGTTAAAATTTGACATATAAACCTCAAAATTTCACATATAAATCTCAAAATTTTACAAATAAACGTCAAAATTTGATACATAATCGTTAAAATTTGATACATAACCGTCCAAATTTGATACATAATCCTCAAAATTTGATACATATACGTCAAGGTTTTATAAATAAACTTCAAAATTTTCAAAAAAACGTTAAAATTTGACATATAAACCTCAAAATTTGACATATAAACCTCAAAATTTTACAAAAAAACGTCAAAATTTGATAAATAAACGTCACAATTTGATACATAAACGTCAAAATTTTATAAATAAACGTCCAAATTTTCCAAAAAACGTTAAAATCTGACACATAAAAATTAAAATTTTATAAATAAACGTCAAAATTTGATTCATAATCGTCAAAATTTGATACATAACCGTCAAAATTTGATACATAAACGTCAATATTTTATAAATAAACGTCAAGATTTTCCAAAAAACGTTAAAATTTGACATATAAACCTCAAAATTTTACAAATAAACGTCAAAATTTGATGCATAAACGTCACAATTTGATACATAAACGTCAAAATTTTATAAAAAAACGTTAAAATTTGACATATAAACCTCAAAATTTTACAAATAAACGTCAAAATTTTACACCTAAACGTCAAAATTTGATACATAAGCGTCATAATTTGATACATAAGCGTCAAAATTTTATAAATAAACGTAAAAATAATCCAAAAAAACGTTAAAATCTGACATATAAACTCAAAATTTGACATACAAACCTCAAAATTTTACAAATATACGTCAAAATTTGATACATAAACGTCAAAATTTGATACATATACGTCAAGATTTTATAAATAAACTTCAAAATTTTCAAAAAAACGTTAAAATTTGACATATAAACCTCAAAATTTGATATATAAATCTCAAAATTTTACAAATAAACGTCAAAATTTGATACATAATCGTTAAAATTTGATACATAACCGTCAAAATTTGAAACATAAATGTCAAAATATTATAAATAAACGTCAAAATTTTCCGAAAAAACTTAAAAATTTGACACATAAACCTCAAAATTTGACATATAAACCTCAAAATTTTACAAATAAACTTCAAAATTTGATACATAAACGTCACAATTTGATACATAAACGTCAAAATTTTATAAATAAATGTCCAAATATTCCAAAAAACGTTAAAATCTGACATATAAACCTCAAAATTTTATAAATAAACGTCAAAATTTGATACATAATCGTCAAAATTTGATACATAACCGTCAAAATTTGATACATAAACATCAATATTTTATAAATAAACGTCAAAATTTTCCAGAAAAACTTAAAAATTTGACATATAAACCTCAAAATTTGATATATAAACCTCAAAATTTTACAAATAAACTTCAAAATTTGATACATAAACGTCACAATTTGATACATAAACGTCAAAATTTTAGAAATAAATATCCAAATATTCGAAAAAAACGTTAAAATCTGACATATAAACCTCAACATTTTATAAAAAAACGTCAAAATTTGATACATAATCGTCAAAATTTGATACATAACCGTCAAAATTTGAAACATAAACGTCAAAATTTTATAAATAAACGTCAAAATTTTCCAAAAAAACTTAAAAATTTGACATATAAACCTCAAAATTTGATATATATACCTCAAAATTTTACAAATAAACGTCAAAATTTGATACATAAACGTCACAATTTGATACATAAACGTCAAAATTTAATAAATAAATGTCCAAATATTCCTAAAAACGTTAAAATCTGACATATAAAAATTTGACATATAAACCTCAAAATTTGATATATAAACCTCAAAAATTTACAAATAAACGTCAAAATTTTATACATAATCGTCAAAATTTGATACTTAACCGTCAAAATTTGATACATAAACGTCAAATTTTTTTGAATAAACGTCAAAATTTTCCAAAAAAACTTAAAAATTTGATATATAAACCTCAAAATTTGATATAGAAACCTCAAAATTTTACAAATAAACGTCAAAATTTGATACATAAACGTCACAATTTGATACATAAACGTCAAAATTTTATAAATAAATGTCCAAATATTCCAAAAAACGTTAAAATCTGACATATAAACCTCAAAATTTTATAAATAAACGTCAAAATTTGATATATAAACCTCAAAAATTTACAAATAAACGTCAAAATTTGATACATAATCGTCAAAATTTGATACTTAACCGTCAAAATTTGATACATAAACGTCAAATTTTTTTGAATAAACGTCAAAATTTTCCAAAAAAACTTAAAAATTTGATATATAAACCTCAAAATTTGATATAGAAACCTCAAAATTTTACAAATATACGTCAAAATTTGATACATAAACGTTACAATTTGATACATAAACGTCAAAATTTTGTAAATAAACGTCCAAATTTTTCAAAAAAACGTTAAAATCTGACATATAAACCTCAAAATTTGACATATAAACCTCAAAATTTTACAAATAAACGTCAAAATTTGATACATAATCGTCAAAATTTGATAGATAACCGTCAAAATTTGATACATAAACGTCAAAATTTTATAAATAAACGTCAAAATTTTATAAATGAACGTCAAAATTTTCCAAAAAAACTTAAAAATTTGACATATAAACCTCAAAATTTTAGAAATAAACGTCAACATTTAATACATACTCGTCAAATTTTGATACATAAACGTCAATTGACACATACACGTCAAAGTTTGACAATATCACGACGGTCAAAGCTTGATGTTTGTGTAACCTTAAACTGTCAAAATTTGATTTTTGCGATATCACAAACTAAATCACAATTTGACGTTTTGCATAATTTTAAGCTCCAAAATTCATAACAAACGTCAAACATAACTGACAGATCCCATGACATTGTCAAAAATGATGTTTATTTGAAATCTGTTTTATTGTTTTCTTCGAGGAATTGGTAGTTTTATTGGCCGAAATGAGAGCCAAACGCATAAAACAGATCGCCTGGTCCCTAATTAAATCGGTTTTTACGGCCGTCGACAATTACACGTATCAAGAAACGACAAAAAAAAAACAGAACGAAAGAAACCTGAAACCCATCAACAACACGACCAAACAAATTTTATAATTTCCTGTCCGAATTCATTTACATAAATTTACTTCAATTTTGTTATAAATCATCGAAATTTATATATTATATCATATTTATATATAAATCATCGCTATATCTGTCATTTTTGACATTTGACAACTTCAAATTTCAACGTCGAATTCACCGTCAAAATTTTGACGAAATTTTTCAAATTGATATGATTTGACATATTACGAAATTTGTCAAATGTCAAAAATGACAGATATAGCAGCGAGCGATAAATTTAGTAATTTTTTAATTGCTGGTGATTTATAACGCAGGAGTTTGAGGAATGCTGGTGGTAGTATTAAAGCAGCGTGATAATTAATTAGGTTAGATTGCAATCAACGCTGTAATTAAATAGCAATAAAAGAAAACATTCGCGCAACAGTTCTTGTCGAGATAACGTTTAACAACGTCAAATAATAGAAAGAGAGCGACAAATCTTGATGGATTATAATGTGAAATTGAGATTGTCAAATTGGCAAATTGGTAAATTGGTTGAGATGAGATTCAAATAGACCTTTTCAAAGTGCGCATGCGTTAATTTTCGCCGTGTATTATATACTTTTATTTATAAAATTTTGACGTTTATTTATCAAATTTTGACGTTTATTTATCAAATTTTGACGTTTATGTATCAAATTTTGGCGTTTATTCCTAAAATTTTGGCGTCGATATGTCAATTTTGGCGTTTATTTGTAAGATTTTGGCGTTTATGTGTCAAATTTTGACGTTCATTTATCAAATTTTGACGTTTATGTATCAAATTTTGGCGTTTATTCCTAAAATTTTACAGACGAGGTGTCAAATTTTGACGTTTATTTATAAAATTTTGGCGTTTATTCCCAAAATTTTGGCGTCGTTATGTCAATTTTTGGCGTTTATTAGTAAAATTTTGGCGTTTATGTGCCAAATTTTGGCGTTTATTTCTAAAATTTTACAGATGTGTCAAATTTTGACGTTTATTTGTCAAATTTTGACGTTTATTTATCAAATTTTGACGTTTATGTATCAAATTTTGGCGTTTATTCCTAAAATTTTACAGACGAGGTGTCAAATTTTGACGTTTATTTATCAAATTTTGACGTTTATTTCTCAAATTTTGACGTTTATTTATCAAATTTTGACGTTTATGTGTCAAATTTTGGCGTTTATTACTAAAATTTTACAGACGAGGTGTCAAATTTTGACGTTTATTTATCAAATTTTGACATTTATTTATCAAATTTTAACGTTTATGTATCAAATTTTGGCGTTTATTCCTAAAATTTTGGCGTCGATATGTCAATTTTTGGCGTTTATTTGTAAAATTTTGGCGTTTATGTGTCAAATTTTGGCGTTTATTTCTAAAATTTTACAGACGAGGTGTCAAATTTTGACGTTTATTTATCAAATTTTGACGTTTATTTATCAAATTTTGACGTTTATGTGTCAAATTTTGGCGTTTATTTCTAAAATTTTACAGACGAGGTGTCAAATTTTGACGTTTATTTATCAAATTTTGACATTTATTTATCAAATTTTGACGTTTATGTATCAAATTTTGGCGTTTATTCCTAAAATTTTGGCATCGATATGTCAATTTTTGGCGTTTATTTGTAAAATTTTGGCGTTTATGTGTCAAATTTTGGCGTTTATTTCTAAAATTTTACAGAAGATGTGTCAAATTTTGACGTTTATTTATCAAATTTTGACGTTTATGTATCAAATTTTGGCGTTTATTCCTAAAATTTTACAGACGAAGTGTCAAATTTTGACGTTTATTTATCAAATTTTGACGTTTATTTATCAAATTTTGACGTTTATGTGTCAAATTTTGGCGTTTATTTCTAAAATTTTACAGACGAGGTGTCAAATTTTGACGTTCATTTATCAAATTTTGACGTTTATTTATCAAATTTTGACGTTTATGTATCAAATTTTGGCGTTTATTCCTAAAATTTTGGCGTCGATATGTCAATTTTTGGCGTTTATTTGTAAAATTTTGGCGTTTATGTGTCAAATTTTGGCGTTTATTTCTAAAATTTTACAGAAGATGTGTCAAATTTTGACGTTTATTTGTCAAATTTTGACGTTTATTTGTTAAATTTGTGATTTCAATGACGTCTCTAAGACGACATCTATATGTGATAAGATCAGATGTAAATTAGTCACATGGTACACGTCAACGCGCATTTTATTCGTATGTCAAGAGGTTAGTTTGACAGTTTGTAGAAGCTGTACGTCTCTAAGACGTCATATACATGTGATAAGATCACATGTAAATGGTCAAACGGTACACTTCAACGCGCTTTTTATTCGTATGTCAAGAGGTTAATTTGACAGTTCGTAGAAGCTGTCAATTTCATGAAATTTTTTCAACTTGAAAACTTGGAATTTTCTAGAATGTTTTTACTATTGGTGAATTCATACTAATTATAGATAATCGTATAAACTTATTAACCCCTTGACATACAAAGACGTCTCTAAGACGTCATGTATATATGATAAGATCACATGTTTATGGATACGTCAACGTCATTTTATTCGTATGTCAAGGGGATAGAAGCGAAATATAGCTTGAATATATAAATATATTCTACCTTTTCGTAGCTCTATAATATTAAGTACCACCAGTAATGTAAATACCACCAGTAATGACTAAACGATGACTAGATAAATAACATGGATTTTAAGATCATTCCTTCCTATTTAACTTAAGCGAATGGCCCTCTGCAGACGCGTTTCGAGTTTTATCCCTCACCAGTGCAGCTTTGCTGCTTTGAATTACAAATTGAAATGCACTTACTTGAACGCCTTGTACATGACTGGCTAGGTTAGGTTAGGTCTAATTAAAACTACAAAACAAATCTCATCTTGAAACAACAACTGCCCTTGGTAATACCACACAAAAGATTGAATTACACAACAGATATTTATGTATTATATTATGTTATTACTAGCACCAATCCACTTTCCAAGCAATATATGCACTGTATGTCAGAATAATGTGCAAGTTCACAGCGTCAAATTGAAAAATAACCTCGCCAGTCATGTACGAGGCGTTCAAGTAAGCGTATTCCAGTTTATAATTCAAAACAGCAAAGCTGCACCGATGAGAGGTAAACGCAAAATTTTATAAATAAACGCCAAAATTTGACATATAAACGCCAAAATTTAGCAAATCAACGACAGAAACTGAAAGATGAACACCAAAATTTTAAAAATAAACGACAAAATTTGATACATAAACGTCAAAATTTTAGAAATAAACGTCAAAATTTTAGAAATAAACGTCAAAATTTTATAAGTAAACGTTAAAATTTTACAAATAAACGTCAAAATTTGATACATAAACGCCAAAATTTGGCACATAAACGCCAAAAATTTACAAATAAAAGCCAAAATTCTATAAATAAAGTTCAAAATTTGACACATAAACGCCAAAATTTGGGAATTGGGGCTAGTAGTAACAAACAAATATCCGTTGTATAATTCAATGTCTTGCGTGGTATTCACATTACTAACCTAACCTAACCTCGCCAGTGATGGACGAGGCATTCAAGTAAGTGTATTCCAGTTTATAATCCAAAACAGCAAAGCTGCACCGATGAGAGATAAAAATCGAAACGCGTCTGCAGATGGGTATTCGCTTAAGTTAAATAGGAAGGAATGATCTTAACAGCTAAGTTATTTATCTAGTACGCGTTTAGTGCCGTTAAAGTGGGCTGGGGCTAGTAATAACATGCAAATATCAACTGTATAATTCAATATCTTGCGTGGTATTTACAAACCTAACCTAACCTAACCTAGCCAGTCATGTACAAGGCGTTCAAGTAAGTGCATTTCAATTTGTAATTCAAAGCAGCAAAGCTGCACTGATGAGGGATAAAACTCGAAACGCGTCTGCAGAGGGCCATTCGCTTAAGTTAAATAGGAAGGAATGATCTTAAAATCCATGTTATTTATCTAGTCATCGTTTAGTGCCATTAAAGTGGACTGGGGCTAGTAATAACATGTAAATATCAGTTGTATAAATCAATATCTTGCGTGGTATTTACATTATTAATCTAACCTAACCTCGCCAGTCATGCACGAGGCGTTCAAGTAACTGTATTCCAATTTATAATCCAAAACAGCAAAGCTGCACCGATGAGAGATAAATATCGAAACGCATCTGCAGATGGCTTTTCGCTTATGTTAAACAGAAAGGAATGATCTTAAAAACACTGCTATTTATCTGGTGCACGTTTAGTGCCATTAAAGTGAACTGGGGCTAGTAGTAACATACAAATATCCGTTGTATAATTTAATATCTTGCGTGCTATTTACATTACTAATCTAATTTAACCTCGCCAGTCATGCACGAGGCGTTTAAGTAAGTGTTTTCCAATTTATAATACAAAACAGCAAAGCTGCACCGATGAGAGATAAACGCCAAAATTTTATAAATAAAGGCCAAAATTTTGCAAATAAACGACAAAAACTGACACATGAATACCAAAATTTTAAAAATAAACGCCAAAATTTGATACATAAACGTCAAAATTTTATAAGTAAACGTTAAAATTTTACAAATATACTTCAAAATTTGACACATAAACGACAAAATTTAGAAATAATCACCAAAATTTTACATATAAACGACAAAATTTGACATATACACCTCAAAATTTTACAAATAAACGTCAAAATTTGATACATAAACGCCAAAATTTGACACTTAAACACCAAAATTTTACAAATAAACGTCAAAATTTGATACATAAACGCCAAAATTTGACACTTAAACACCAAAATTTTACAAATAAAGGTCAAAATTTGACACCTAAACGCCAAAATTTGGGGATTGGGGCTAGTAGTAACAAACATTTACGTATTTACATTACTAACCTAACCTAATCTCGCCAGTCATGCACGAGGCGTTCAAGTAAGTGAATTTCAATTTATAATCCAAAACAGCAAAGCTGCACCGATGAGAGATAAATCTCGAAACACGTCTGCAGATGGCTATTCGCTTAAGTTAAATCGAAAGGAATGATCTTAAAAACAACGTTAATTATCTAGTCCTCGTTTAGTGCCGTTAAAGTGGACTGGGGCTAGTAATAACATGCAAATATAAGTTGTATAATTTAATATCTTGAGTGGTATTTACATTACTAACCTAACCTAATCTCGCCAGTCATGCACGAGGCGTTCAAGTAAGTGTATTCCAATTTATAGTTCAAAACAGCAAAGCTGCACCGATGAGAGATAAATCTCGAAACGCGTCTGCAGAAGGCTATTCGCTTAAGTTAAATAGGAAGGAATGATCTTAAAAGCCATGATATTTATCTAGTACGCGTTTAGTGCCATTAAAGTGAACTGGGGCTAGTAGTAACATGCAAATATCTGTTGTATAATTGTGTTGTAATCAGAGCAAAATTTAGAAATAAACGCCAAAATTTAACACATAAACGCCAAAATTTTTGAAATAAACGCCAAAATTTAACATATAAACGCAAAAATTTTACAAATAAACGCCAAAATTTGGCACATAAACACCAAAATTTTACAAATAAACGCTAAAATTTTAAAAATAAACGTCAAAATTCTAAAAATCTGGTGTTGATATAATCTTGCGTGGTATTTATATTACTAACCTAACCTAACCTCGCCAGTCATGCACGAGGCGTCCGAGTAACCGTATTCCAATTTATAATCCAAAACAGCAAAGCTGCACCGATGGGAGATAAATCTCGACACGCGTCTGCAAATGGCTATTCGGTTAAGTTAAATAGAAAGGAATGATCTTAAAAGCCATGCTATTTATCTAGTAGGCGTTTAGTGCCGTTAAAGTGGACTGGGGCTAGTAATAACATGCAAATATCAATTGTATAATTCAATATCTTGCGTGGTATTTACATTACTAACCTAACCTAATCTCGCCAGTCATGCACGAGGCGTTTAAGTAAGTGTATTCCAATTTATAATTAAAAATAGCAAAGCTGCACTGATGAGAGATAAAGTTTTTCAAATGTCAAGGAGACTGTCAAAGACGATTTTGTTCAGCAAGGATGCAAATTTCAAAATTACATCAAGGATGCAAATTTATTATAAATTTTTTTTGACAAATATCGAATCTAACAATGTCATAATGACATTGTCATATTGACAATTTAATCATGAAATGACTTATTTAAGAGATGACATGAGTTATAAGTTTATCTCCGTCCATGTTAATGAAAACATGCAACTTTTTAAGAGTAATAGTCAAAATTTGATATTTTCATGGTTTGACTGTCAAAGTTGTTCAAATGTCAAAGACACTGTCAAAGACAATTTTGTTCAGCAAGGTTGCAAATTTCAAAATTACATCAAGGATGCAAATTTAATATAAAAAAATGTTGAGAAACATCAAATCTAATAATGTCATAATGACAGTGTCAAATTGACAATTTAATTAGGACATGACTTATCTAAGAGATGACATGAATTATAAATTTATTTCTGCCCGTGTAAATGAAAAGATGTAAATTTTGAGGAATAATAGTCAAAATTTGATGGTTTTGACTGTCAAAGTTGTTCAAATGTCAAAGACACTGTCAAAGACAATTTTGTTTAGCAAGGATGCAAATTTCAAAATAACATCAAGGATGCAAAAAAATTCTGACAAATATCAAATCTAACAATGTCATAATGACATTGTCATATTGACAATTTAATCATGACATGACTTATTTGAGAGATGACATGAATTGTAAGTTTATTTCTGCCCGCGTTAATGAAAATATGTAACTTTTGAGGAATAATAGTCAAAACGTGATATTTTCATAGTTTAACTGTCCAAGTTTTTCAAATGTCAAACACACTGTCAAAGACAATTTTATTCAGCAAGGATGCAAATTTCAAAATTACATCAAGGATGCAAATTTAATATAAAAAAAATGTTGACACATATCAAATCTAACAATGTCATAATGACATTGTCATATTGACAATTTAATCATGACATAAGTTATTTGAGAAATGACATGAGCTATAAGTTTATTTCTGCCCATGTTAATGAAAAGATGTAAGTTTTGAGGAATAATAGTCAAATTTAATATTTTTATGGTTTGACTGTCAAAGTTTTTCAAATGTCAAAGACACTGTCAAAGACAATTTTGTTCAGCAAGGATACAAATTTCAAAATTACATCAAGGATGCAAATTTAATATAAAAAAATGTGGACAAACATCAAATCTAATAATGTCAAAATGACATTGTCATATTGACAATTTAATCATGACATGACTTATTTGAGAGATGACATGAATTAGAAATTTACTTCTGCCCATGTTAATGAAAAGATGTAACTTTTGAGGAATAATAGTCAAAATTTGATATTTTCATGCTTTAACTGTCAAAGTTTTTCAAACGTCAAAGACACTGTCCAAGACAATTTTGTTCAGCAAAGATGCAAATTTCAAAATGCAAGGATGCAAATTTAATATAAAAAAATATTTCCATATATCAAATCTAACAATGTCAAAATGACATAGTCATATTGACAATTCAATCATGACATAAGAGAGACATCATGACATTTCAAAGATGACATGAATTATAAGCTTATTTCTGCTCACATTAAAGAACATTTGATATTTTCATGTCAAAGTTTTTCAAATGTCAAAGACACTGTCAAAGACAACTTTGTTCAGCAAGGTTGCAAAGTTCAAAATTACATCAAAGATGCAAATTTAATATAAAAAAATATTGACATATCAAATCTAGCAATGTCATAATGACATTGTCATATTGAAAATTAAATCATGTCATGACTTATTTGAGAGATGACATGAATTATACGTTTATTTCTGCCCGTGTTAATGAAAAGATGTAACTTTTGAGGAGTAATAGTGAAAATTTGATATTTTTATGGTTTGTCAAATGTCAAAGATAATGTCAAAGAAGATTTTGATCAGCTAGGATGCAAATTTCAAAATTACATCAAGGATGCAAATTTAATATAAAAAATGTTGACACATATCGAATCTAACAATGTCATAATGACATTGTCATATTGACAATTTAATCATGACATAAGTTATTTGAGAGATGACATGAATTAAGTTTATTTCTGCCCATGTTAATGACAAGATGCAACTTTTGAGGAATAATAGTCAAAATTTGTTATTTTCGTGGTTTGACTGTCAAAGTTTTGAAATGTCAAAGACACTGTCAAAGACAATTTTGTTTGGAAAGCGTACAAATTTCAAAATTCCATCAAGGATGCAAATTTAATATAAAACAATGTTGACACATATCAAATCTAACAATGTCATAATGACATTGTCATTATGATATTTTTAATAAATCATGACATAAGTTATTTGAGAGATCATATGAATTATAAGTGTATTTCTGCCAATTTTAATGAAGAGTCATTTTGAGAAATAATAGTCCAAATTTGACGTTTTCATGCTTTAACTGTCAAAGTATTTCAAATGTCAAAAACAACTGTCAAAGACAATTGTTAAAGACAACAGTCAAACACAAGTTTATTTCTGCCAATTTTAATGAAGTCATTTTGAGAAATAATAGTGCAAATATGACATTTTCATGCTTTAACTGTCAAAGTGTTTCAAATGTCAAAGAAAACTGTCAAAGACAAAAACAGTCAAACACAAGTTCTCTCAGAAACAGAAATATAAATCAACATTTATATATCATATCTAATAATGTCATACTGACATTGTCATTTTGACAATTAAATCGTGACATTAAACCAATATTTTTTTTTATAAATACGACGTAATTTGACAACAGATTTGCCTTTTTTATACAAATTTGAGAGTAGCCTTGACAAGAATCTGCGAATTAAAGGCCGATTCTCATATACGCGACACTCAGCTACGCGACGTAATGCGACATCGCCTGTCAAATAATGATTACATTGTTTTAAATGGGCACGTTCTCACTATGACTACGCCACTTGTCCATTTAAGTCTAGTCTGTCTGTTCTTATATACGCGACACAAAGCTCCGTGACGTCACGCGACATCGCCTGTCAAATAATGATTACATTGTTTTAAATGGGCACGTTCTCACTAAGACTACGCGACGTGTCCATTTAAGTCTGTTCTCATATACGCGACACTCAGCTACGCGACGTCTCGCGACATCGCCTGTCAAATAATGATTACATTGTTTTAAATGGGCACGTTCTCACTATGACTACGCGACGTACCCATTTAAGTCTAGTCTGTCTATTCTCATATACGCGACACTCAGCTACGCGACGTAACGCGACATCGCCTGTTAAATAATGATTACATTGTTTTAAATGGGCACGTTCTCACTAAGACTACGCGACGTGCCCATTTAAGTCTAGTCTGTCTGTTCTCATATACGCGACACTCAGCTACGCGACGTCACGCGACATCGCCTGTCAAATAATGAGTACATTGTTTTAAATGGGCACGTTCTCACTAAAACTACGCAACGTGTCCATTTAAATCTAGTCTGTTTGTTCTCATATACGCGACACTCAGCTACGCGATGTCACGCGACATCGCCTGTCAAATAATGATTACATTGTTTTAAATGGGCACGTTCTCACTATGAGTACGCGACGTGCCCATATAAGTCTAGTCTGTCTGTTCTCATAAACGCGACACTCAGCTACGCGACGTCACGCTACATCGCCTGTCAAATAATGATTACATTGTTTTAAATGGGCACGTTCTCACTATGAGTACGCGACGTGCCCATTTAAGTCTAGTCTGTGTGTTCTCATATACGCGACACTCAGCTACGCGACATCGCCTGTCAAATAATGATTACATTGTTTTAAATGGGCACGTTCTCACTAAGACTACGCGACGTGCCCATTTAAGTCTAGTCTGTCTGTTCTCATATACGCGACACTCAGCTACGCGACGTCACGCGACATCGCCTGTCAAATAATGATTACATTGTTTTAAATGGGCACGTTCTCACTAAAACTACGCGACGTGTCCATTTAAATCTAGTCTGTCTGTTCTCATATACGCGACACTCAGCTACGCGATGTCACGAGACATCGCCTGTCAAATAATGATTACATTGTTTTAAATGGGCACGTTCTCACTATGACTACGCGACGTGCCCATTTAAGTCTAGTCTGTGTGTTCTCATATACGCGACACTCAGCTACGCGACGTCACGCGACATCGCCTGTCAAATAATGATTACATTGTTTTAAATGGGCACGTTCTCACTAAAACTACGCGACGTGTCCATTTAAATCTAGTCTGTCTGTTCTCATATACGCGACACTCAGCTACGCGATGTCACGAGACATCGCCTGTCAAATAATGATTACATTGTTTTAAATGGGCACGTTCTCACTATGACTACGCGACGTGGCCATTTAAGTCTAGTCTGTGTGTTCTCATATACGCGACACTCAGCTACGCGACGTCACGCGACATCGCCTGTCAAATAATGATTACATTGTTTTAAATGGGCACGTTCTCACTATGAGTACGCGACGTGCACATTTATTTGTGTTTTTTTTATTTGTGTGTTCTCATATACGCGACACTCAGCTACGCGACGTCACGCGACATTGCCTGTTAAATAATGATTACATTGTTTTAAATTGGCACGTTCTTACTATGGTTACACGACGTGTCCATTTAAAACATGTAATCGATGTCGCACGACGTCGCGTAGCTGAGTGTCGCGCATATGGGAATTGACCTTAAAACAATAGTCTTGTAAAATAACTGTCTATAGCTTAGAATAGTGAATTGTTAAAAACTTACTTCATATTGTTGGTAGTTTGCTAGTGACGAATTAGAATTGAGATAGAACCTTGACATCATTCCATTTCCACGCGACACTTGTTAAAGAAAAATTCGAATTTCCCGCGGCGAAAACTCAGGAGAAATTTCACCGGGAAATTTCCATTGGTTGGTGTAGAAGTCACTAGAAATTTCACTGTTTTGATGCTAACGGCACTAAAAATTTCACTGCGAAATGTTTTCGGGGAAACTAAACGGAGCGCGAAAACCGACACTTGATTTCGTTTCTTGTTTTTTTAAGGAAAAACTAGTTTATTGTCTGTTTAGATTTAGAATTTTCGAACTTCACAGCCTTGAAAACTGCAACAAAAGAAAAATAGTGAAAATCAAAATTTGGACAATTTTGTTAAAAAATCACGGGCTAGGTAAAGAATACGGGATTTTTTTAAACTTTGTGTTGCGGATTTTTATTAGTGTAACTGTTGTTAACCGTCTTTGATTCATCTTTAATAAAGATCGGAAAGCAAAATTAAGGTTTCAATAAATATTCGTGCTTTTGTTGTCCTAAAAATTGACATATTCGGCGCAACGGCTGCAAAATTTCGGCGTTGCCTACTTGCTACTTCTCTTACAGCATAATTGAAAAACTATGATTTTAGCAACATATATACAATCTTAAGCGTCGCACGGACTTAAGAACACTTTAAGAATTACAGTTTCAAATAGTAGCAACTGCCTTACGAATTTGAAACTGTAAAAACTACTAATTGCTATTTGTTAAAATTACAGTTTCCGATATTATTAATAAATAAGTTTAGCAATATTTCAGCGAAATTATAGTATGCGACTGCAATCTTTACAAATTTGTATTCGTAAGACGATAGACTGTAATTTTTAAAGTGTACTTTTTTCCGTGCGTATTCAAAATTGCATTCGTATTGCAACGAACAAACACGCCACAAACAGCCGCAATGTCTGGAGTGAATTATTTAAATGTCCTAGATATGCACCAGATTCTGCAGGATTCAGACGAAACCGTCAGGAATTTGGTTGAGTGGAGATTGTACCGGCCGAGGGGTCGTATAAATGCTCCAAATGCGAAAACGGACTCTTAAAACTGTGTCGAGATACTTCAACGTTTGATATACTTATCTTTAAAAAAAATATTAAATGTGGCAACGTCGGCGCATAGGACAACAAAAACACGAATATTTATTGAAGAAGTCAACGTAGAAGCTTAAGTTTTCTTTCCGATCTTAGTTAGAGAGTGCCAAAGACGATTAACAACAGTTACACCAGATACAAAGTCTGCAACACAAAGTTTAAAAAATCCCGTATTCTTTACCAAGCCCAAAAACACGCTCAAAACTATAAAATTTAAACTAAATTTCGTTAGAACACTCAAAGTTTTGCAAAAAATTTTACATATTTTCGACGTTTATACGACGGGACGATATTTGGTGCGAAAAAAAACTGTCAAAATTGGACATTCAACTGAATTGTCAAATCAGTCAATGACATTGTCAATGACTATTATAGATCTGACAATTCAGTTGAAGCGCTAAAATTTTTGAAATTCCCAAAAAACGGAAATATTGCAGAATTTGAGGTTTAACTGAACATAATTGACATTTTGTCAAATTCGACAGTTCATTTTGATGAAATTTTTTGAACTTGAAATTCCCAAAACTAGAATTTTGCGTCAATATACCTTCTCAAAGTTGAATTTTTTTTGTGCGCGCGTGTCAATTTGCGACATGTTATACGTCAAAAAGTGCCCGAATTAAATATGTGCCCGAAACTTTCATATTCCCTCATGCGCTTAACTAACGGTAGATGGTCGTTTAATTTTTTAACAAATTTAACAAAGAAATACCACTTTTGTTCTTTAAATAGCAAAGGGTACTTACGCATTAACGCCACCACCGCTATATATTTGATCGAGAGTGTGCGCTGCCGCGCGTATGTTGTCTTGATTTATCTACCGGCTTCGCGGCGGGCGACCTAATCTAACCCGGATTAAAAAGTTTTTTGAGTTTTAAAAATGTTTTATTTTATGATTTATCATAAAAATTTAACCTTTTGGGTACATTTGACGGCTGAGGCTCGTCATGCATATGTTTGGCTTGACGTGCATTCTCTAAATAAATCCGTACCGAAAGGGTTCAGTGTAGATTGGCGGCATTTAAAAATGTAGGGGTGGTGGCGTTAATACGTAAGTACCTACCAAAGTTTAATGTTGAATTGAAAAACACGATGTTGAAGTTTAAAACTTGAATTTTGCCCAATCTAAAGCAACGCCCATTTGCTTGAATTTATTTGCGTCAAATTTCGCAAATGATATTTGTAGGGCTTCACACAAGAGTCTCGTTTCTGATATCGTGTTCAATGTTCGACTCTGACAGCCGTAAATTTAAGAAGAAAATGTTACGGAACGAGATTAGAAACGAGACTCTCGTGTGAAGTCCTAGATATTTGGAGAGAAAATTTGCACAAAAATAATTCACCTAACCCTTTCAGTCACAAAATTTTAGAAAACAAGAAATTCTGCAATATTTCGAGGTGGTGCAAAAAACATCCCACCCACTATAACGCCTAGAAACAGTTTTGAAATAAAACCGCATTCAAATGCCATCACATTTACGCGTCTAAGAGGTGGGACACTTTTAATACCACCCTGCTTCAAAGGACCCAAGATATTTGGAGAGAAAATTTGCACAAAAATAATTCACCTAACCTTTCAGTCACGAAATTTTAGAAAACGAGAAATTCTGCAATATTTCGAGGTGGTCCAAAAAACATCCCACCCACTATAACGCCTAGAAACAGTTTTGAAATAAAATCACACTTTTAATACCACCCTGCTTCAAAGGGTTATATACACAACTTAATTCGCTCAAAGTTTAAGAAAAACTTGTTCGTGCATTCAGTATTGGGTAGGGCTCCACACGAGATGAAATGAGGCGAGAGTTATAAAAATCTCGTTCCGTGAAAAAGATTACTTTCGTCCACAAACAGCCGCAATGTCTGGAGTGAATTATTTAAATGAAATCCTGAATGACCTGGATGGAGAATCTGGTGCAGAGATTCTGCAGGATCTAGACGAAACCGTTAGGAATTTGTTTGAGTGGAGATTGATCCCGGCCGAGGGGTCGTATAAATGATAAAAATGCATAAATGGACTCTTAAATTAGTCTCGCTCTCGCTCTAGGAACCGTTTGTCTCGTGTCGCTCTCGTAACCGTTTGTGTCCTCTCGTCTCGTATCATCTCATCAAATATCGTCAAATATATAATTGTCCTGGATCTTGAATGTCCTGAATGAACTGGATGGAGAATCTGGTGCATAGATACTGCAGGATCCAGACGAAACCGTTAGGAATTTGTTTGAGTGGAGATTGGTCCCGGCCGAGGGGTCGTATAAATGCTACAAATGCGTAAACGGACACTTAAAATTAGTCTCGCTCTCGCTATGGGAACCGTTTGTCTCGTGTCGCTCTCGTAACCGCTTGTGTCCTCTCGTCTCGTCCATCTCGTCAAATATCAAATATCGTCAAATATCAAATATCGTCAAATATCCTCTAATATATAAGGAAATGTTACTTGCCCGAGTCCAGAACGAGCAGTTCAAATTTATGCAAGAAAATATTATGGCTGCCCGTGTCAAAGATTGAACAAAAAGTACGAACGAGATCAGAAACGAGACTGTCGTGTCGGGCAAAAGCGAGACCACATGCGCTCTTGTGTCTCCACATACGGTCTCGCTCTCGCCTAAATGATTTTCAAAACTGCCTCGTCTCGGTCTCGTCTCGCTTTTACGAGACGAGACGAGACAAATATCGTTCTCGTGCGAAGCCCTAGTATTGAGCGTGTTTCATTAAGTCGAGTGAGAATAAGTATCTCAAGATCTAGTTCCTAGATTAAGTTTCACTAATCTCTACTTAGTTTTTAACTTGAAAAATCGAACAATAATGGATTAACTTCCTCGCGTGTTGACTTAGATTAAGTCGTATACTAACTCCTACCTAGTTTGTGGATTAAGTCATGAGCGCGTTTCATTAAGTAGACTTAAATCAATTCACTCACTA
Organism: Phosphuga atrata; assembly: GCA_944588485.1. Classification (NCBI taxonomy): domain Eukaryota; kingdom Metazoa; phylum Arthropoda; class Insecta; order Coleoptera; family Silphidae; genus Phosphuga; species Phosphuga atrata. Next base: position 30,541,965 of record OX155906.1, read on the forward strand.
AATAAACAAACAAGTCGACTTGGAATAAGTAGCGTAATAACTGTGCAATCTCAAGACTGGTCCAAACTTAGTTTTAAGATTAAGTTGCACTAATCCCTACTTAGTTTTTAACTTGAAAAATCGAACAATAATGGATTAACGAACAATAACGTAGATTAAGTCGTGTATTAAGTCCTACCTAGTTTGTGGATTAAGTCATGAGCGAGTTTTATTAAGTAGACTTAAATCTATTCACTCACTAAATAAACAAACAAGTCGACTTGGAATAAGTAACGTAATAACTGCGCAATCTCAAGACTAAACAAAACTTAGTTTACAGATTAAGTTTCACTAAAACCTACTTAGTCCTTAACTTGAAAAATCGCACACTAACGAATTAACTTCCTAGCGTGTTGACTTAGATTAAGTCGTATACTAACTCCTACCTAGTTTGTGGATTAAGTCGTGAGCGAGTTTTATTAAGTAGACTTAAATCAATTCACTCACTAAATAAACAAACAAGTCGGCTTAGGTTAAGTAACGTAATAACTGCGCAATTTCAAGACTAAACCAAACTTAGTTTTAAGATTAAGTTTACACTAATCCCTACTTAGTTCTCAACTTGAAAAATCGCACAATAATCGTTGAACTTCCTAGCGTGTTGACTTAGATTAAGTCGTATACTAACTCTTATCTAGTTTGTGGATTAAGTAATGAGCGTGTTTCGTTAAGTAGACTTAAATCAATTCACTCACTAAATAAACAAGCAAGTCGACTTGGAATAAGCAACGTAATAACTGCGAAATCTTAAAACTAAACCAAACTTAGTTTCAAGATTAAGTTTGCACTAATCCCGACTTAGTTCTTAACTTGAAAAATCGAACAATAATGGATTAACTTACTCGCGTGTTGACTTAAATTAAGTCGTATAATAACTCCTACTTAGTTTGAGGATTAAGTCATGAGCGCGTTTCTTTAAGTAGACTTAAATCAATTCACTCACTAAATAAACAAACAAGTCGACTTGGAATAAGTAACGTAATAACTGCGAAATCTCTAGACGAAACCAAACTTAGTTTTAAGATTAAGTTTACACTTATCCTGACTTAGTTCTTAACTTGAAAAATTGAACAATATTGGATTAACTTCCTAGCGCGTTGACTTAGATTAAGTCGTATACTAACTCCTACTTAGTTTGAGGATTAAGTCATGAGCGCGTTTCTTTAAGTAGACTTAAATCAATTTACTCACTAAATAAACAAACAAGTCGACTTGGAATAAGTAACGTAATAACTGCGAAATCTCTAGACGAAACCAAACTTAGTTTTAAGATTAAGTTTACACTAATCCCTACTTAGTTCTTAACTTGAAAAATCGAACAATAATGGATTAACTTACTCGCGTGTTTACTTAGATTAACTCGTATACTAACTCCTACCTAGTTTGTGGATTAAGTAATGAGCGCGTATCATTAAGCAGACTTAAATCAATTCACTCACTAAATAAACAAACAAGTCGAATTGGAATAAGCAACGTAATAACTGCGCAATCTCAAGACTAAACCAAACTTAGTTTTAAGATTAAGTTTACACTTATCCCGACTTACTTCTTAACTTGAAAAATTGAACAATATTGGATTAACTTCCTAGAGTGTTGACTTAGATTAAGTCGTATACTAACTCCTACTTAGTTTGAGGATTAAGTCATGAGCGCGTTTCTTTAAGTAGATTTAAATCTATTCACTCACTAAATAAACAAACAAGTCAACTTGGAATAAGCAACGTAATAACTGCGCAATCTCAAGACTAAACCAAACTTAGTTTTAAGATTAAGTTTACACTTATCCCGACTTAGTTCTTAACTTGAAAAATCGAACAATATTGGATTAACTTCCTAGCGTGTTGACTTAGATTAAGTCGTATACTAACTCCTACTTAGTTTGAGGATTAAGTCATGAGCGCGTTTCTTTAAGTAGACTTAAATCTATTCACTCACTAAATAAACAAACAAGTCGACTTGGAATAAGTAACGTAATAACTGAGAAATCTCAAGACTAAACCAAACTTAGTTTTTAGATTAAGTTTACACTAATCCCTACTACTTAGTTCTTAACTTGAAAAATTGCACAATAATGGATTAACTTCCTAGCGTTTTGACTTAGATTAGGTCGTATACTAACTCCTACTAACTTTGTGGATTAAGTCATGAGCGCGTTTTATTAAGTTGACTTAAATCTATTCACTCACTAAATAAACAAACAAGTCGACTTAGAATAAGTAACGTAATAACTGCGCAATTTAGACTAAACCAAATTCTAGACTAAACTAAACTTAGTTTTAAAATTAAGTTGCACTAATCCCTACTTAGCTCTTAACATGAAAAATCGCACACTAATACTAATACTAACCTAACCCAAACTACACTTTAGAATAATTTAGAATAGCTTAGAAATTTAGAATAACTAGCGTGTTGACTTAGATTAAGTCGTATACTAACTCTAATCTAGTTTGTGGATTAAGTAATGAGCGTGTTTCTTTAAGTAGACTTAAGTCTATTCACTCACTAAATAAACAAACAAATCGAATAATAAGTCGTATACTAACTCTTACCTAGTCTGTGGATTAAGTAATCAGCGCATTTCATTAAGTAGACTTAAGTCTAACTAAATAAACAAACAACTTGAATAAGTAATCTCAAGACTAAAACAAGATTACTTGCTTAGTTCTTGAGAAATCTCGCATTAATAGTTTGTGGATTAACTTGCCAGCGTTTTGACTTGGATTAAGTCGCAGACTAACTCCTACCTAGTTCGTGGATTTGAGCGTGTTTCATTAAGTAAACTTAAACTTATGCACTTATGACTTAAGCACTCACTAAATCAAAAAAACTGTTATACACACAAATAAACTCACGTTGAGTAGAAACAAAGTACGTTAGTACGTTCACTATAAATTTCACTAACTAGTTCACTAAATTGTTTTGTTATCGGGGGGGTAGCGCGATAGATATGTGGTTGCAGGCACTGAGTGTGTGTGTTGAGACGTGGTGTGTGTGTGTGCGGTGCGGACGGGACCTTTGGCTAGTGCGGTAAAAAGTTGCGCCGGGGGAAAGACTGGCGGCCATTGGCCAGAGTCGGTCGCGCCGCGGCCTCTGATTGGCCCGGCGAGTCGCGCCCCGAGCGCTCGGAGGGCAGCCGGGGCTACCGATCTCTCCTCCACTTCCCACAGAAGATTCTCGTTTTCAACAGAACAAAAAAAAAATCGCAATATTTCAAATCCAAATTTTAAATTTTCAGAATTTTAAAATTCTTATGTGAAATCTAAGCTGGTTTAGTCTACAGAGTTAGTCTAGGCTATTTTGGATTTGTTGAGTTTAAAGATTCTTAGATTAAGAATGAAACGCTTGGGTCTTTTGTTCATAAAATTATATTTTAATAAATTTGTATACATTTCGTTGACGAAATGTATACAATATATTTGTATACATCTCGTTGACGAAACTAGGACGGGGTAGAACTAGGTAGGAGTTAGTATACGACTTAGTCTAAGTCAACAAGCGCGTAAGCTAATCCATAATTTTTCGATTTTTCAAGTTAAGAGAAGTTTTTTCAGAGTTAAGTCAACACGCGGGTAAGTTAATCTATTATTGTTCGATTTTTCAAGTTAAGAACTAAGTAGGGATTAGTGCAACTTAATCTTAAAACTAAGTTTGGTTTAGTCTTGAGATTTCGCAGTTATTACGTTACGAACTAAGTAGGAATTAGTGTAAACCTAATCTTAAAACTAAGTTTGGTTTAGTCTTGAGATTAAGTCTAACTAAATAAACAAACAACTTGAATAAGTAATCTCAAGACTAAAACAAGATTAATTGAGAGATTATATTTGTAATAAATTTGTATACATTTCGTTGACGAAATGTATACAATATATTTGTATACATCTCGTTGACGAAACTAGGACGGGGTAGAACTAGGTAGGAGTTAGTATACGACTTAATCTAAGTCAACACGCGCGTAAGCTAATCCATTATTGTTCGATTTTTCAAGTTAAGAACTAAGTAGGAATTAGTGTAAACTTAATCTTGAAACTAAGTTTGGTTTAGTCTTGAGATTAACTTAGAGACTAACTAAATAAACAAACAACTTGAATAAGTAATCTCAAGACTAAAACAAGATTACTTGAGAGATTATATTTGTAATAAATTTGTATACATTTCGTTGACGAAATGTATACAATATATTTGTATACATCTCGTTGACGAAACTAGGACGGGATAGAACTAGGTAGGAGTTAGTATACGACTTAATCTAAGTCAACACGCGCGTAAGCTAATCCATTATTGTTCGATTTTTCAAGTTAAGAACTAAGTAGGGATTAGTGTAAACTTAATCTTGAAACTAAGTTTGGTTTAGTCTTGAGATTAAGTCTAACTAAATAAACAAACAACTTGAATAAGTAATCTCAAGACTAAAACAAGATTACTTGAGAGATTATATTTGTAATAAATTTGTATACATTTCATTGACGAAATGTATACAATATATTTGTATACATCTCGTTGACGAAACTAGGACGGGGTAGAACTAGGTAGGAGTTAGTATACGACTTAATCTAAGTCAACACGCGCGTAAGCTAATCCATAATTGTTCGATTTTTCAAGTTAAGAACTAAGTAGGGATTAGTGTAAACTTAATCTTGAAACTAAGTTTGGTTTAGTCTTGAGATTGCGCAGTTATTACGTTACTTATTCTAAGTCGACTTGTTTGTTTATTTAGTGCGTGAATAGATTTAAGTCTACTTAATGAAACGCGCTCATGACTTAATCCAAAAACTAGGTAGGAGTTAGTACACGACTTAATCTAAGTCAACACGCGAGTAAGCTAATCCATTATTGTTCGATTTTTCAATTTAAGAACTAAGTAGGGATTAGTGCTACTTAATCTTGAAACTAAGTTTGGTTTAGTCTTTAGATTGCGCAGTTATTACGTTACTAATTCCAACTCGACTTGTTTGTTTATTTAGTGAGTGAATTAATTTAAGTCTACTTAATGAAACGCGCTCATGACTTAATCCACAAACTAGGTAGGAGTTAATGCACGACTTAATCTAAGTCAACACGCTAGAAGTTAATCCATTATTGTTCGAAAGTTAAGAACTAAGTAGGGATTAGTGCAACTTAATCTTAAAACTAAGTTTGGTTTAGTCTTAAGATTGCGCAGTTATTACGTTACTTATTCTAAGTCGACTTATTTATTCGTTTGTTTATTTATTCAGTGAATAGATTTAAGTCTACTTAATGAAACGCGCTCATGACTTAATCCACAAATTAGGTAGGAGTTAATATACCACTTAATCTAAGTCAACACGCTAGCAAGTTAATCCATTAGTGTGGGAGTTTTCAAGTTAAAAACTAAGTAGAGATTAGTGAAACTTAATCTAGGAACTAGACCTTGAGATACTTATTCTAAGTCGACTTAATGCAACACGCTCAATACTAGGGCTTCGCACGAGAACGATATTTGTCTCGTCTCGTCTCGTAAAAGCGAGACGAGACCGAGACGAGGCAGTTTTGAAAATCATTTAGGCGAGAGCGAGACCGTATGTGGAGACACAAGAGCGCATGTGGTCTCGCTTTTGCGAGACACGACAGTCTCGTTTCTGATCTCGTTCGTACTTTTTGTTCAATCTTTGACACGGGCAGCCATAATATTTTCTTGCATAAATTTGAACTGCTCGTTCTGGACTCGGGCAAGTAACATTTCCTTATATATTTGACGATATTTGACGATATTTGATATTTGACGATATTTGATATTTGACGAGATAGACGAGACGAGAGGACACAAGCGGTTACGAGAGCGACACGAGACAAACGGTTCCCGTAGCGAGAGCAAGACTAATTTTAAGTGTCCGTTTACGCATTTGTAGCATTTATACGACCCCTCGGCCGGGACCAATCTCCACTCAACCAAATTCCTAACGGTTTCGTCTGAATGTTGCAGAATCTATCAATTTGATTTTTGACGAGAATAGAGGACACAAGCGGTTACGAGAGCGAGACGAGACCAACGGTTCCTAGAGCGAGACTACTTTTAAGAGTCCGTTTACGCATTTGTAGCATTTATACGACCCCTCGGCCAGTATCAATCTCCACTCAACCAAATTCCTAACGGTTTCGTCTGGATCTTGCAGAATCTATCTATTTGATTTTTGACGAGAAGAGAGGACACAAACGGTTACGAGAGCGAGACGAGACAAACGGTTCCTAGCGCGCGAGCGAGACTACTTTTAAGAGTCCGTTTACGCATTTGTAGCATTTATACGACCCCTCGGCCAGTATCAAATCTCCACTCAACCAAATTCCTAACGGTTTCGTCTGAATGTTGCAGAATCTATCTATTTGATTTTTGACGAGAAGAGAGGACACAAGCGGTTACGAGAGCGAGACGAGACCAACGGTTCCTAGAGCGAGAATACTTTTAAGAGTTCGTTCACGCATTTGTAGCATTTATACGACCCCTCGGCCGGGAACAATCTCCACTCAACCAAATTCCTAACGGTTTCGTCTGGATCTTGCAGAATCTATCTATTTGATATTTGACGAGACGAGAGGACACAAACAGTTACGAGAGCGAGACGAGACCAACGGTTCCTAGAGCGAGACTACTTTTAAGAGTTCGTTCACGCATTTGTAGCATTTATACGACCCCTCGGCCAGTATCAATCTCCACTCAACCAAATTCCTAACAGTTTCGTCTGGATCCTGCAGAATCCATCCACCAGATTCTCCAACCACGACATTCAGGATTTCATTTAAATAATTCACTCCAGACATTGCGGCTGTTTGTGGACGAAAGTAATCTTTTTCACAACGAGATTTTTTAAACTCTTGCCCCATTTCATCTCGTGTGAAGCTCTACTCAATACTGAATCCACGAACAAGTTTTACTTAAACTTTGAGCGAATTAAGTTGTGTATATAACGCTTTGAAGCAGGGTGGTATTAAAAGTGTCCCACCTTTGAGACGCGTAAATGTGATGGCGTTTGAATGCGGTTTTATTTCAAAACTGTTTCTAGGCGTTATAGTGGGTGGGATATTTTTTGGACCACCTCGAAATATTGCAGAATTTGATATTTTCTAAAATTTCGTGACTGAAAGGGTTAGGTTAGGTTAGGTTGGGTTTTTAGGTGAATTATTTTTGTGCAAATTCAAATGTCTTGGGCTTCACACGAAAGTCTCGTTTCTGATCTCGTTCCGTAACATTTTCTTGATAAATTTACGGCTGTCAGAGTCAAAGATTGAACACGAGATCAGATACGAGAGTCTTGTGTTGAAGTCCTGCAAATATCATTTGTAAAATTTGACGCAAATAAATTCAAGCAAATGGGCGTTGCTTTAGATTGGGCAAAATTCAAGTTTTAGGAGTTTGAAGTGAAAACGTTCAATTTTGCGGAAACATTAAAATTTGGTATTTAATTCGCAAAGAAGATTCTCGCTTTCAACAGCAAAAAAAAATCGCAAAATTTAAATCCAAATTTGAAATTTTCAGACAAAATTCTTATGAGAAATCTAAACTAGTTTAGTCTACAGAGTTAGTCTAGACTATTTTGGATTTGTTGAGTTTAAAGATTTTTATATTAAGAATGAAACGCTTTTCTTCAAAAAATTATATTTGTAATAAATTTGTATACATTTCGTCGATGAAATGTATAAAAATTATATTTGTAATATATTTGTATACATTTCGTTGACGAAATGTATACAAATATGACTGTGTCAAACAAGTCTAACTGTCTTAATCAGTCTAGACCATTAAGAATGAAACACTTGGGTCTTTCTTCAAAAATTATATTTGTAATATATTTGTATACATTTCGTTGATGAAATGTATACAAACATAAGTGTGTCAAGCAAGTCTAACTAACTGCCTAATCAGTCTAGACTATTAAAAATGAACACTTGGGTACTTTTTGTTGTGGATTGGTTTGCGTGTAATTGCAAAAGGTGCACAAAAATTTAAAAAATTCACCAAAGCCGTATTTACAATACTACAATTTTGAAATTAGGGTATTTGTGACATCTTGCAAGAATATCAATTCCTACCAAGTTTCATTAAAATCCGTCGATTGGTTTGTCCGTAATTGTAAAAGACGCAACAAATTTCAAAAATTCAGAAAAGCCGTATTTACAAAGCAACAATTTTGAAATTTGGGAATATGTCAGATCTCCTAAGAATATCAAATCATACCACGTTTAATCATAATCCGTCGAATGGTTTGCCCGTAATTTCAAAAATTCACAAGAGCCGTATATATTTCGTTGACGAAATGTATACAAATATGACTGTGTCAAACAAGTCTAACTGTCTTAATCAGTCTAGACCATTAAGAATGAAACACTTGGGTCTTTCTTCAAAAATTATATTTGTAATATATTTGTATACATTTCGTTGATGAAATGTATACAAACATAAGTGTGTCAAGCAAGTCTAACTAACTGTCTAATCAGTCTAGACTATTAAAAATGAACACTTGGGTACTTTCTTCAAAAAATATATTTGTAATATATTTGTATACATTTCGTTAACGAAATGTACACAACTATATTTTTTTTAAGAAAAAACCCGTGTTTCATTCTTAATAGTTTAGACTGATTTAGACAGTTAGTTTGACAATTATATTTGTATACATTTCATCAACGAAATGTATACAAATATATTACAAATATAATGTTTGCAGAAAAGACCCAAGTGTTTCATTCTTAATATAAAAATCTTCAAACTCGACAAATCCAAAACAGTCTAGACTTTAGTTTAGACAGTTAGTTAGACTTGTTTAAGACAGTTCAGATAGCGAGTTTAGACTTGTCTAAATTTGCAAAATTACAATCTGATACTTGCGAAATCTAATCTAGGCTTAGTAGTTTAGGCTTTAAACAATTATACACTCTAAACACTGTCTAAAGCTTCTAAAATGTTAGAGAGTTAGTCTAAACTAGTTTAGACAGTTAGACTTGAGAAATCTAAGCTAGTTTAGATCAGTTTAAACTACAGAGTTAGTCCAGACAGTCTACAGAGTTAGTCCAGATTGTTATATTAAGAATGAAACACTTGGGTCTTTTCTTGAAAAATTATATTTCTAATATATTTGTATACATTTCATAGATGAAATGTATACAAACGTATTTTTTGAAAGAAAAGACCCAAGTGTTTCATTCTTAATAGTCAAGACTGATTTAGACAGTTTGTTAGACTTGTTTGAGACAGTTCAGACAGCGAGTTTAGATTTGTCTAAAGTTGCAAAATTACAATCTGATACTTGCGAAATCTAATCTAGACTTAGCAGCTTAGGCTTTAGATAGTTATACAGTCTAAACACTGTCTAAAACCTCTAAATTTTAGAGAGTTAGTCTAGACTAATTTCAACAGTTAGACTTGAGTAATCTAAGCTAGTTCAGATCAGTTCAGTCTACAGAGTTAGTCTAGACTGTTTTGAATTTATTGAGTTTGAAGATTTTTATATTAAAAATGTAACACGTCGTCTTTTCTTCAAAAATTATATTTGTAATATATTTGTATACATTTCGTGGACGAAATGTATACAATTTTTTTGTTTCTAAAGAAAAGACGTTAAGAACGTTTTGAAAAAAAGACGAAAAGAAAAAGACTAAGAAAAGAAGTGTTTCATTTCTAAAAGTCTAGACCAGGGGTGGCTAATAAACCTAACCTAACCTTTTTCCGGCCGCGTGGCTATTTTTTTTTAATTTTCACGTATTGAAATGCTGACGTGCCAAGTCTACTTCTACAATGTGATAGTGAAAATCAGTTACCGTATTAGCGTGAATACTTGGCGTGTTTTGTGCGCCTTTTGAAATTACGGGCAAACCAATCGACAGATCTTGATAAAACGTGGCACGATTTGATATTTTTACGATATCTCACAAATTCCCAAATTTCAAAATTGTAGCTTTGTAAATACGGCTTACGTGAATTTTTTTAATTTTTAATTTCTTGTGCGTCTATTGCAATTACGGACAAATCAATCGACGCATTTTGATGAAACTTGGTAATAATTTATATTCTTACCAGATATCACAAATTACCAAATTTCAAAATTGTAGCTTTGTAAATGCGGCTTTGGTAAAATTTGGAAATTTTTGTGCACCTTTTGCAATTACAGGCAAACCAATTCACGGATTTTGCTGCAACGTGATAGGATTTGATATTTTTACGAGGTCCCATAAATTGCCAAATTTCACAATTGTAGCTTTGTAAATACGGGTTTTGTGATTTTTTTTTAATTTTTGTGCGCCTATTGAAATTACACACAAACCAATGGACGGATTTTGAGGAAACTTGGTATAATTTGATATTCTTACGAGATCTCACAAATTTCAAAATTGTAGCTTTGTAAATACGGATTTGATGAATTTTTTAAATTTGAAAATTTTTGTGCACCTTTTGCAATTACCGGCAAACCAATCGACGGGTTTTGATGAAACTTGGTATGAATTAATATTCTTGCAAGATCTCACAAATTCCTAAATTTCAAAATTGTAGTTTTGTAAATACGGCTTTCGTGGATTTTTGAAATTTTTATGCACTTCTTGCAATTACAGGCAAACCAATCAATAGATTTTGATGAAACATAGTATGATTTGATATTCTTACGAGGTCCCACAAATTTCGAAATTGTGGCTTTGTAAATACGGCTCTTGTGAATTTTTGAAATTACGGGCAAACCATTCGACGGATTATGATTAAACGTGGTATGATTTGATATTCTTAGGAGATCTGACATATTCCCAAATTTCAAAATTGTTGCTTTGTAAATACGGCTTTTCTGAATTTTTGAAATTTGTAAAATTTGTTGCGTCTTTTGCAATTACGGACAAACCAATCGACGGATTTTAACGAAACTTGGTAGGAATTGATATTCTTGCAAGATATCACAAATACCCTAATTTAAAAATTGTAGTATTGTAAATACGGCTTTGGTGATTTTTTTAAATTTTTGTGCACCTTTTGCAATTACACGCAAACCAATCCACGGATTTTGATGAGAGGTGATATGATTTGATATTCTTACGAGGTCCGACAAATTGCCAAATTTCGAAATTGTAGCTTTGTGAATACGGCTTTTTGTAAAATTTTGAAATTTTTGTGCGCCTTTTGCTATTACAGGCAAACCAATCGACGGATTTTGATAAAACGTGGTACAATTTGATATTCTTACGATATCTCAAAAATTCCCAAATTTCGAAATTGTAGCTTTGTAAATACGGCTTTTGTTATATTTTTTAATTTTTGTGCGCCTTTTGCAATTATGGGCAAACCAATCGAAGGATTTTGATAAAACGTGGCACAATTTGATATTCTTACAATATCTCACAAATTCCCAAGTTTCAAAATTGTAGCGTTGTAAATACGGCTTTCGTGAATTTTTGAAATTTGTAAATTTTGTGGCGTCTTTTGCTATTACGGACAAACTAATCGACGGATTTTGATGAAACTTGGTAGGAACTGATATTCTTACAAGATATCACAAATTCCCAAATTTCAAAATTGTAGCTGTGTAAATACGGCTTCAGTGAATTTTTGAAATTTTTGTGCGACTTTTGAAATTACGGGCAAACTAATCCACGGATTTTGATGAAACGTGACATGATTTGATATTCTTACGAGGTCCCACAAAGTGCCAAATTTCAAAATTGTAGCTTTGTAAATACGGGTTTTGTGAATCTTCGAAATTTTTGTGCGCCTTTTGAAATTACGAGCAAACCAAACGACGGATTTTGACAAAACTTGGTACCATTTGATATTCTTGCGAGATCTAGCAAATTCCCTAATTTCGAAATTGCAACTTTGTAAATACGGCTTTGGTGAATTTTTTAAATTTGAAAATTTTTGAGCGCCTTTTGCAATTACGGGAAAACCAATCGACGGGTTTTGATGAAACTTGGTATGAATTAATATTCTTGTAAGATCTCACAAATTCCTGAATTTCAAAATTGTAGCTTTGTAAATACGGTTTTGTGAATTTTTGAAGTTTGCAAATTTTTAAATTGTTTGTGTTAATTACACACAAACCAATGGACGGATTTTGATTAAACTTAATATAATTTGATATTCTTGTAAAATCTCATAAATTACCAAATTTCAAAATTGTAGCTTTGTAAATACGGCTTTTGTGAATTTTGGAAATTTTTGTGCGCCTATTGCAATTACAGGCAAACCAATCCACAGATTTTGATGAAACGTATACTGATTTGATATTCTTGCAAGATATCACAAATCTCCAAATATCAAAATTGTAGCTTTGTAAATACGGCTTTGGTGAAATTTGGAAATTTTTGTGAACTTTTTGCAATTACAGGCAAACAAATCGACGGATTTTAATGAAAAATTTTAATATTCTTACGAGGTCCCTCAAATTGCCAAATTTCAAAATTGTAGCTTTGTAAATACAGCTTTTGTGAATTTTTGAAATTACGGGCAAACCAATCGATGGATTTCGATAAAACGTGGTACGATTTGATATTCTTACGAGATCTCACAAATTTCCAAATTTCAAAATTATAGCTTTGTAAATATGGCTTTTGTGAATTTTTGAAATTTGTAAATTTTGGGGCGTCTTTTGCAATTACGGACAAACCAATCGATGGATTTTGATGAAACTTGGTATGAATTGATATTCTTGCGAGATCTCGCAAATTCCTACATTTCAAAATTGTAGCTTTGTAAATACGGGTTTTGTAAATTTATGTGCGCCTTTTGCAATTCCACGCAATCCAATCGACGAATTTTAATAAAATGTAGTATGATTTAATATTCCTACGAGAGCTCTCAAATTTCCTAATTTCAAAATTGTAGCTTTGTAAATACGGCTTTCGTGAATTTTTTAAATTTGTAAATTTTGTGGCGTCTTTTACAATTACGGACAAACCAATCGACGGATTTTGATGAAACTTGGTACAATTGATATTCTTACAAGATATCACAAACTCCCAAATTTAAAAATTGTAGCTTTGTAAATACGACTTTTTTGAATTTTTGAAATTTGGAAAATTTTGTGCGCCTTTTGCAATTGTAGGCAAACCAATCGACGGATTTTGATGAAATGTAGTATGATTTGATATTCTTACGAGGTACCACAAATTTCCAAATTGTAACTTTGTAAAAACGGCTTTTGTGAATTTTTGAAATTACGGGCAAACCAATCGAATGATTTTGATAAAGCGTGGTATGATTTGATATTGTTACGAGATCTCGCAAATTCCCAAATTTCAAAATTGTAGCTTTGTAAATACGGCTTTCGTGATTTTTTTAAATTTGTAAATTTTGTGGCGTCTTTTGCAATTACGAACAAACCAATCGACGGATTTTGATAAAACTTGATATGATTTGATATTCTTACGAGATCTCACAAATATCCAAATTTCACAATTGTAGCTTTGTAAATACGGCTTTTGTGAATTTTTGTAGTTTGTAAATGTTTGTGCGCCTTTTGCAATTACGGACAAAAAAATCGACGAATTTTGATAAAACTTGGTATGAATTGATATTCTTACAAGATATCACAAATATCCAAATTTTAAAATTGTAGCTTTGTAAATATGGCTTTTGTAAATTTTTGTGCGCCTTTTGCAATTACGGACAAACCAATCGACGGATTTTGACAAAACTTGGTATGATTTGATATTCTTACGAGATCTCACAAATTCCCAAATTTCAAAATTGTAGCTTTGTAAATACGGCTTTGGTGAATTTTTTAAATTCGAAAATTTGTGTGCGCTTTTTGCAATTACGGACAAACCTTTCGACGGATTTTTATGAAACTTGGTACGATTTTATATTCTTGCGAAATCTCACAAATTGCCAAATTTCAAAATTGTAGCTTTGCAAATAGGCTTTCGTGAATTTTGGAAATTTTTATGAGCCTTTTGAAATTACGGACAAACCAATCGACGGATTTTGACAAAACTTGGTATGATTTCATATTCTTACGAGATCTCACAAATTCCCAAATTTCAAAATTGTAGCTTTGTAAATACAGCTTTGCTGAATTTTTTAAATTTGGAAATTTTTGTGCGCCTTTTGCAATTACGGGCAAACCAATCGACGGATTTTGAACACGTCTTATATTTTACACCATCGATGTTGCACAAAATTAGATTGAGAAAATTAAAAATTTATTTTAGAAAACATAGTTTAAACAATTTTAGAAAGCATGCGTGAGCAATAGTTCGCGTGCCAATAAAATTTCCCTACGTGTCAGCTGTGGCACGATTGCCATAGATTCGCCACCACTGGTCTAGACTGACTTAGACCATTAGACTTGTGTGATGCAGTTCAAATAGCGAGTATAGACTAATCGTTCAAACAAGAAGGGAGCACTTTAATTTCAATTAGTAACAGTTTTTGTTAGCTGTTGACACGCGTGCCATAGGTTCACCACCATTAGTCTAGACTGATTTAGACACTTAGACTTGTTTGATGCAGTTCAGATAGCGAGTTTAGACTAATCGTTCAAACAAGAAGGAAGTAGTTTAATTTCAATTAGTAATAGTTTTAGTTCGCTGTTGGCACGCGTGCCATAGGTTCGCCAACACTAGTCTAGACTGATTTAGACAATTAGACTTGCTTGATGCAGTCCAGATAGCGAGTTTAGACTAGTCGTGCAAATAAGAAGGACGCACTTTAATTTCAATTAGTAATATTTTTAGTTAGCTGTGGCACGCGTGCCACAGGTTCGCCACAACTAGTCTAGACTGATTTAGACAATTAGACTTGCTTGATGCAGTCCAGATAGCGAGTTTAGACTAGTCGTTCAAACAAGAAGGAAGTAGTTTAATTTCAATTGGTAATAGTTTTTGTTAGTTGTGGCACGCGTGCCATAGGTTCGCCAACACTGATCTAGACTGATTTAGATTTGAAGACTGAAGAGATTTTGAGACTGAATTAGTTCGACTTGTTTGATCCAGTTCTGATATCGAGTTTAGATAGTTTAGATAGTTAGATCGAGTTTAGTCGTTGAAACAAGAAGTAATTAGTTTAATTTCAATTAGTTTTTGTTGGGCACGCCACTGGATATTAGGTTATCGTCGGTGGATTTACCGGCGCGGTGTGATCCCTGTGATCAGAATAAACTTGTCGTGGGCGTCGAACCCGATCCGCCCGAGGTCTCAAGATGGCTTCTTGAGTAGTCAATATGGCCGACTACTCATTGTTACTAGCACAGACGCACCACAACTTGTTTAAAGTGTTCACGATTTATACACACACACACACACTAAACACTAATTCTTGCGCCCATCTGGCACGCGGCACCAGCGCGGTACCATCGCCTTCGCGGTACCAACATGTTCTCACGCAACAGACGGACAAACCGTGTGTTCAAATTTTGGCACATCTATTCAATTTCAGCGTTTGGAATTTTCAGCGTTTGGAGCGTTTGGAGTTAACTAAAGTGATAGCTGAAAACCGGACGTCTCTACTTAGTCTACTTCCAGAGATATAGACTAACAAACTTTACTCAATTACTACAAAACAAACTTAGTGAATATGTTTGAGACTCTTAGTTTACTCTTAATATCTCAACTAGTAGACTAAGTGAGATTAAATGAGATGCATCAAACTTTAACTAATTAAATTATCTAACTAGATTTATAAACTAAAGGTAGCTAGTTAGACTAATTTTTAAGTTATATAGTTACAAAGTTGCTATAACATATTTACTCAATTTCTAGACAACTGTGTAGTATTACCTCAATAACTTAATTAGTAGACTAGCTAGTATTAAGTATGAGTCGTCAAATTATAACTAATTAAATTGTCTAGCTATATACGCAAACTAAAGGTAACTAGTTAAAGTAGTTTTTAAGTCATATAGTTACAAAGTTGCTAAAACATATTTACTCAATTTCTAGACAATCGGGTAGTATTACCTCAATAACTTAATTAGTAGACTAGCTAGGATTAAGTATGAACCGTCAAACTATAACTAATTAAATTGTCCAGCTATATACGTAAACTAAAGGTAACTATTCAGACTAGTTTTCAAGTTATATAGTTACAAAGTTGTTATAACAAATTTACTCAATTTCTAGACAATCGTGTAGTATTACCTCAATAACTTAATTACTAGACTAGCTAGGATTAAGTATGAGCCGTCAAACTATAACTAATTAAATTGTCTAGCTATATACGTAAACTAAAGGTAACTAGTTAGACTAGTTTTCAAGTTATATAGTTACAAAGTTGCTATAACATATTTACTTAATTTCTAGACAATCATGTACTATAACCTCAATAACTAAACTAGTAAACTAGCAGGGGTTAAGTGTGAACTGTCAAACTATAACTAATTAAATTGTCTAACTATATTTGTAAACTAACTGTAGCTAGTTAACCTAGATTTTAAGTTATATAGTTATAAACTTCGTATAACACATTTACTCAATTTCTAGACAATCATGTACTATAACCTCAATAACTTAACTAGTAGACTAGCTGGAGTTAAATGTGAACCGTTAAACTTTAACTAATTAAATTGTCTAACTAAATTTGTAAACTATAACTACTTAGTTAGACTAGATTTTAAGTTATATAGTTACAAAGTCCATATAACAAATTTACTCAATTTCTAGACAATCATGTACTTTAACCTCAATAACTTAACTAGTAGACGAGCTGGGGTTAAGTATGAGCCGACAAACTATAACTAATTAAATTATCTAACTAGATTTGTAAACTATAACTACTTAGTTAGGCTAGATTTTAAGTTATATAGTTACAAAGTCCATATAACAAATTTACTCAATTTCTAGACAATCATGTACTTTAACCTCAATAACTTAACTAGTAGACTAGCTGGGGTTAAGTGTGAACCGTTAAACTTTTACTAATTAAATTGTCTAACTAGGTTTGTAAACTAACTGTAGCTAGTTAGACTAGCTTTTAAGTTATATAGTTATAAAGTTCGTATAACACATTTACTCAATTTCTAGACAATCATGTACTATAACCTCAATAACCTAACTAGTAGACTAGCCGGGGTTAAGTATGAACCGTCAATCTATAACTAATTAAATTGTCTAGCTATATTTGTAAACTAACTGTAGCTAATTAGACTAGCTTTTAAGTTATATAGTTATAAACTTCGTATAACACTTTTACTCAATTTCTAGACAAGCATGTACTATAACCTCAATAACTTAACTAGTAGACTAGCTAGGGTTAAGTGTGAACCGTCAAACTATAACTAATTAAATTATCTAACTAGATTTGTAAACTATAACTACTTAGTTAGGCTAGATTTTAAGTTATATAGTTACAAAGTCCATATAACAAATTTACTCAATTTCTAGACAATCATGTACTATAACCTCAATAACTTAACTAGTAGACTAGCTGGGGTTAAGTGTGAACCGTTAAACTTTAACTAATTAAATTGTCTAACTAGATTTATAAACTATAACTACTTAGTTAGGTTAGCTTTTAAGTTAAATAGTTACAAAGTCCATATAACAAATTTACTCAATTTCTAGACAATCATGTACTATAACCTCAATAACTTAACTAGTAGACTAGCTGGGGTTAAGTGTGAACCGTTAAACTTTAACTAATTAAATTGTCTAACTAGATTTATAAACTATAACTACTTAGTTAGGTCAGCTTTTAAGTTAAATAGTTACAAAGTCCATATAACAAATTTACTCAATTTCTAGACAATCATGTACTATAACCTCAATAAGTTAACTAGTAGACTAGCCGGGGTTAAGTATGAACCGTCAATCTATAACTAATTAAATTGTCTAGCTATATTTATAAACTAACTGCAGCTAGTTAGACTAGCTTTTAAGTTATATAGTTATAAACTTCGTATAACACATTTACTCAATTTCTAGACAATCATGTACTATAACCTCAATAACTTAACTAGTAGACTAGCCGGGGTTAAGTATGAACCGTCAATCTATAACTAATTAAATTGTCTAGCTATATTTGTAAACTAACTGTAGCTAATTAGACTAGCTTTTAAGTTATATAGTTATAAACTTCGTATAACACATTTACTCAATTTCTAGACAAGCATGTACTATAACCTCAATAACTTAACTAGTAGACTAGCTAGGGTTAAGTGTGAACCGTCAAACTATAACTAATTAAATTATCTAACTAGATTTGTAAACTATAACTACTTAGTTAGGCTAGATTTTAAGTTAAATAGTTACAAAGTCCATATAACAAATTTACTCAATTTCTAGACAATCATGTACTATAACCTCAATAACTTAACTAGTAGACTAGCTGGGGTTAAGTGTGAACCGTTAAACTTTAACTAATTAAATTGTCTAACTAGATTTGGAAACTATAACTACTTAGTTACACTAGATTTTAAGTTATATAGTTACAAAGTCCATATAACAAATTTACTCAATTTCTAGACAATCATGTACTTTAACCTCAATAACTTAACTAGTAGACTAGCTGTGGGTAAGTGTGAACCGTTAAACTTTAAATAATTAAATTGTCTAACTAGGTTTGTAAACTAACTGTAGCTAGTTAGACTAGCTTTTAAGTTATATAGTTATAAAGTTCGTATAACACATTTACTCAATTTCTAGACAATCATGTACTATAACCTCAATAACTAAACTAGTAAACTAGCTGGGGTTAAGTGTGAACTGTCAAACTATAACTAATTAAATTGTCTAACTATATTTGTAAACTAACTGTAGCTAGTTAACCTCAATTTTAAGTTATATAGTTATAAACTTCGTATAACACATTTACTCAATTTCTAGACAATCATGTACTATAACCTCAATAACTTAACTAGTAGGCTAGCTATAGTTAAGTATGAACCGTCAAACTATAACTAATTAAATTATCTAACTAGATTTGTAAACTATAACTACTTAGTTAGGCTAGATTTAAAGTTATATAGTTACAAAATCCATGTAACAAATTTAACATAACTTAATTAGTAGTTAAGTTCAACTAGATTTGTTTTTTCCGGTGGCAAATGCCAAGTTTTAAGCTTTCGAAGATTCTTAAAGACTCTTGCAAACATTCCTGTTGTGAAGTAGATCACGCTGTGCGATCTCAACATTGTAGTAATTCGCCAATTGTCTCGTGGCCGCCATGGTAATACACCGAACGCCTGGGGATATTTAACAGAAGAGGGAGAACGCGCAGCAGAAGAGAGAAAATGCGCATTAAAAATTTCATGCTTAACATTTTATAGGCTTTAACTGCACAGGACGAGATCCTTGCTTTATTGCGATCATTATAATGCCAACTGCGAGCACGTTGCGAAAACACAGTGGCGTAACAAACGAAGTTTAACAAATAGTACAAACGCAATTTACGTGTAAAATTTTGCCCAAAATTTGTTAGAATTGTCTGAAAGCTTCAAGTGATCTGGAACAAGTTTTTGCAAATTTTCAAAAAAATTAATTGCACTTTGCGAAAAGACAGTGGCGTAACACACGGACGTAACAAACGCAATTTCCGTACAAAATTTTGCCCAAAATTTGTTAGAATTGTGTGAAGCCTCAACTGATCTGGAACAAGTTTTTGCAAATTTTCAAAAAAAATAATTGCACTTTGCGAAAAGACAGTGGCGTAACACACGGACGTAACAAACGCAATTTCCCTACAAAATTTTGCCCAAAATTTGTTAGAATTGTCTGAAAGCTTCAAGTGATCTGGAACAAGTTTATGCAAATTTTCAAAAAAATTAATTGCACTTTGCGAAAACACAGTGGCGTAACAAACGGACGTAACAAACGCAATTTCCCTACAAAATTTTGCCCAAAATTTGTTAGAATTGTGTGAAGCCTCAACTGATCTGGAACAAGTTTTTTGCGATCATTATAATGCCAACTGCGAGCACGTTGCGAAAACACAGTGGCGTAACAAACCAAGTTTAACAAATAGTACAAACGCAATTTACGTGTAAAATTTTGCCCAAAATTTGTTAGAATTTGTTGAAGCCTCAAGTGATCTGGAACAAGTTTTTGCAAATTATCAAAAAAATTATTTGCACTTTGCGATAACACAGTGGCGTAACAAATGGACGTAACAAACGCAATTTCCCTACAAAATTTTGCCCAAAATTTGTTAGAATTGTCTGAAAGCTTCAAGTGATCTGGAACAAGTTTTTGCAAATTTTCAAAAAAATTAATTGCACTTTGCGAAAACACAGTGGCGTAACAAACGGAAGTAACAAACGCATTTTACCTACAAAATTTTGCCCAAAATTTGTTAGAATTGTCTGAAAGCTTCAAGTGATCTGGAACAAGTTTTTGCAAATTTTCAAAAAAATTATTTGCAATTTGCGAAAAGACAGTGGCGTAACAAACGGACGTAACAAACGCAATTTCCCTACAAAATTTTGCCCAAAATTTGTTAGTATTGTGTGAAGCCTCAACTGATCTGGAACAAGTTTTTGCAAATTTTCAAAAAAATTATTTGCAATTTGCGAAAAGACAGTGGCGTAACAAACGGACGTAACAAACGCAATTTCCCTACAAAATTTTGCCCAAAATTTGTTAGTATTGTGTGAAGCCTCAACTGATCTGGAACAAGTTTTTGCAAATTTTCAAAAAAATTATTTGCACTTTGCGAAAAGACAGTGGCGTAACACACGGACGTAACAAACGCAATTTCCGTACAAAATTTTGCCCAAAATTTGTTAGAATTGTCTGAAGCTTCAAGTGATCTGGAACAAGCTTTTGCAAATTTTCAAAAAAATTAATTGCACTTTGCGAAAACACAGTGGCGTAACAAACGGACGTAACAAACGCAATTTCCGTACAAAATTTTGCCCAAAATTTGTTAGAATTGTCTGAAAGCTTCAAGTGATCTGGAACAAGTTTTTGCAAATTTTCAAAAAAATTAATTGCACTTTGCGAAAAGACAGTGGCGTAACAAACGGACGTAACAAACGCAATTTCCCTACAAAATTTTGCCCAAAATTTGTTAGAATTGTCTGAAGCTTCAAGTGATCTGGAACAAGTTTTTGCAAATTTTCAAAAAAATTAATTGCACTTTGCGAAAACACAGTGGCGTAACAAACGGACGTAACAAACGCAATTTCCGTACAAAATTTTGCCCAAAATTTGTTAGAATTGTCTGAAGACTCAACTGATCTGGAACAAGTTTTTGAAAATTTTCAAATTTTTTATTTTGCAAATATTAAAAATCAATGTTTGCAAAAACAACACAAAACTCGTTTTAAATTAAAAAAACTCGAAATTTGCTTGGGGAAACTCGCATCAATGTTTTAGGAAGGTTGTGGCAAATTTTGACAAAAAAAAAAACAAATAAATCAAAAAAATTTGTCATTTGTCAAAATTCTAAATTTTCAGTATGCAAGCCAAAAATGTCCACAGAATCCTACGCGAAATGGTGGATCAAGTCCAAGGCGCACCTGGAGAAGGTGCGCAATTACGACGACGCCATGAAAGATCTCCCGGTCATCCGCGATATTAGTCTCGCCAGCCGCCTGGTCGGCGGCTTGTACGCCCGCTACAGCATGGTCATACAAGACATGGACGCCTGCCTCGACCAGATGTGCAACATCCAGAAGAGCTTCACCGTGAGGCGCCTCATGGACGCCGCCACAATCCGCCTCAACGAACTCAAAGAGGAGATGACAAACATCGACATCTCAGAATACCACTACATCGATGGCAACCTGCTAGAACTCAAATTGGTGCCTCAAGATGTCGAGATCCTTCACCCCGCCTTGAAGTATCCAAGGAGGGACGAAGTCGAACAGATCATCAAACAATTCAAGGTATAGCTTAGCATTTATCTCCCACTGCTGCAACCTCAACACTAAGATTTGAATATGGGGACCTACAATTTAACACTCAAGTATCCTCTTTGTCCAGCGATTGTCCGTAAGTCGCGCCACATGGGCTGGTCATGTGGCGCGACTTACGTCTTACGCGCCACATGGGCTGGTCTCGTGGCGCGACTTAACCATTACGCGCCACATAGGCTGGTCATGTGGCGCGACTTACGTCTTACTCGCCACATGGGCTGGTGGTGCGACGTACGCCTTACGCGCCACATGCGCTGTTCATGTAGCGCGACTTACATCTTAAGCGCCACATGGTCTGGCCATGTGCCGCGACCTAAGCCCTACGCGCCACATGGGCTGGTCATGTGGCGCGACTTACGTCTTACGCGCCACATGGTTAGGCCATGTGCCGCGACTTACGCCCTACGCGCCACATGGGCTGGTCATGTGACGCGACTTACGTCTTACTCGCCACATGGGCTGGTGGTGCGACGTACGCCTTACGCGCCACATGCGCTGGTCATGTAGCGCGACTTACATCTTAACCGCCACATGGTCTGGCCATGTGCCGCGACTTACGCCCTACGCGCCACATGGGCTGGTCATGTGGCGCGACTTTCGTCTTACGCGCCACATGGGCTGGTCATGTGGCGAGACTTACGGACAATCGCTGGACAAAGACGATACTTGAGTGGAGACCGCGCCAAGACGCATACAGAAGTGGAGGCTGTCCACCAACCAGATGGACCGACGATATCAACTTCGTCGGATCCCAAAGATCTGAATACTCCTTAAAACCGCCAGCAAACTTGGTATCAGCGCCGGTTTCCCCGAACTTCAACTCGTACTTTTTCTTCGCGTTCTTTTTCTCCGGGACCTTCTGTGGCGCGACTTACGGACAATCGCTGGACAAAGACGATACTTGAGTGGAGACCGCGCCAAGACGCATACAGAAGTAGAGGCCGTCCACCAACCAGATGGACCGACGTCTTCAAAAAGATAAAGACCAACTGGATAGAGGCAGCCCAGGATCGGCCAGGATGGAGAAAGACCCTACGGGGAGTATATCTCCATCAGTTGACGCCATTGATCGCTTGATGATTTATAATTTAACATCGAATCCGAACGACAAATTTCCAGAGAAGGTTGGGTTTTCCAGTGAAGGGATTGGAGAGAGAAAGCCGGTGAAATGACAGAATGGAAGAAGATTGTTGTAGAGGCAAAAACCCACCGCGGGTTATAAAGCCAACAGAAGAAGAAGAAGAAGGTGTTAAGCAGTTGAGGCCTAACCCGGATTGGGGGTTGCAGCCATAATTTTTTAATTTCTGCTGCTTTGTTTTTTTGGGGCAAAGATGGGAGTAAGGGATTGGAGAGAGAAAGCCGGTGAAAGGACAGAATGAAAGAAGATTGTTGTAGAGGCAAAAACCCACCGCGGATTATAAAGCCAACAGAAGAAGGTGTTAAGCAGTTGAGGTCTAACCCGGATTGGGGATTGCAGCCATTAATTTTTAATTTCCGCTGTTTTGGTCCTGTGGGGTTTTGAACCCCTTCTGTCTCACTCAAAGCCGTCTTTGATGCCATCCCAAAGATCCCCATACTCCTTAAAACCTCCAGCAAACTTGGTATCAGTACTTCTTCAACTCGTACTTTTTCTTCGCTTTCTTTTCCTCCGGGACCTTCTTCTTCGCGGGTTGTTCCTTGCCTTTGTTCTTCTTCTTCTTCTCTTGTTCGATGAGATACTCGGCAGTGGTCGTAACATCTCCTAGCTATCTGAGACTCCACCACATCAAACCTCGCAAATAATTTGTTTAAAATAACCCCGATATGTTTTCCTAACCTAACCTAACCCCGATATGTTTTAGGCGGACGAGGATGCGTACAAGGTGAAGCATCCGGCGCCCAAATCAGAGTACTACCGCAAACGGTCGGTGGTCCGCATCGCCAGCGACATTGCAACGCGCGGCAAATCCTTATCCAGACTCTACTTGGTTCCCATCAGGAGCAGCGTCTTCAGAGTGACTTCCCAGAAGTCCATGGAAAAAATCCCGGAAGTCGTCGAGAAACCCGTCGAGAAACCACCGGAGGAAAAGAAACGGAAGAGGAAAAGGTAAGTAAGAGTTTCGGCTAAAACTCCGTTGACTCCGTTGGTTTCAGGATCAGACCCAAAGCGTTTGACTTCAACGAGACGAGGGAGATGACGGCTGAGGAGCTGTTGATCGAGTCGAGGAAGGCGACGATCCTGGCCGCGTTGAGGCTGCTGCAGACGCACGAGCGCGCACGCCAAGCGCGGATCTACTACACGGACACTGCCGCAGTTTCCACCCGCCTGCACCCGCCCAGTAAACACCCGCCCCCCATCGATCACGACCTCCAGCGCAGCGCCGCCACCATCATCCAGAAAACCTGGCGCGGATACTGCGTCAGGAGCCAAATGAAGAAGCGCGAGCTAGAAACCAGGCTGCTGATAGGCATGATCGAGGGCAGTTGGGTGGACAAGAGCGAGTTCAAGAAGTTCGAGGAAGGGCTGGAGAGACGCAGGGCGTTGAGGGATGAGAATTTCCGAGCGTTCATAAAGGCGAACCTCGATGAAAAGGATCGGATATTAAGAGTCGTGGGGCCTGGGCTCTTCGAGGACATTGGAGATGAGATCAGGGAGTGGTTCGCGGAATGGTACCACGACACCAGGACGTTTCTAGATCTGCCCGAGATTGAAGACGGAGGTTCAATTTTGGTGGTTCGAGGAGATGTCAAGACCACTGCCGAGTTTCTCATCGAACAAGAGAAGAAGAAGAAGAACAAAGGCAAGGAACAACCCGCGAAGAAGAAGGTCCCGGAGAAAAAGAAAGCGAAGAAAAAGGAGAAGAAGAAGAAAAAGTACGAGTTGAAGTTCGGGGAAACCGCCGCTGATGCCAAGTTTGCTGGAGGTTTTAAGGAGTATGCAGATCTTTGGGATGGGATCAAAGACGAAGATAATCCGCTGGATAAACCTTACATGAATATGATCACCGAAGAAAAATGCCATGAAACGCAGTTAGAGATTAGAGAGCAAGTTGATGTCTTGATGCGTATAGAGTTAGAGATTCTGCAAGTAGCGTTGCAAAAAGACAAGTGGTTGTACAAGAACAGGAAGAAGAAGAAAAAGGGCAAGTTCAAGCCCAAGAAGAAGAAGAAGAAGAAGAAAAAGAAGAAGAAGAAGCGGAAGAAGAAAGATCTCACCGGCCATAGAACCATCGAGGACATCTTCGACGAGCTGGTGCACATGGAGATAATCCGCGCATTTCCCCCCGCACGCATCTCCGAATACCTGGGAGACTTCTCCTATCAGAACTGGGAGATGAGGGAACGCATGTTCGATCCCCCAGCGACATACGGCGACGTTCGCACCGCGGTCATCACCAACTGCATCATGCCGCTCGGCGTGGAAACCATGGCCAGGCCAAAATCAGTGCTGATCGCAGGGCCAAGAGACAGCGGCAAACACCTTCTAGCACGCGCGGTCTTCACCGAAACAGGAGGAGTTGTTTTCGACCTGTCGGCAGCTACCATGGCCGGCAAATATTTGGGGAAGAAGGTAAGCAAATAAGCCTTGAGGATAAAGTTTCTGCACCGTTGTTTCAGGGAAAAAAAATGTTCATTCATCTGATCACGAAGATGATGAGACTGCTGCAGCCCTCGATCATCTTCATCGACGGAGCGGAGAAGCCTTTCTACAAGAAGATCCCGGCGGCCGAGAAGGAGCTGGAGCCTAGACGCGTCGGCAAGTTTCTGAAGAAGATCATTAAGGCCATCACGCCCGAAGACAGGGTTTTAGTGCTGGGGATCACGCCACAGCCCTGGGCCGCCAAGGCTGCGGGATTGAAGAAGACTTATCAGAAGGTAAGAAGGAACGACGATTGTTTGTATTCAAAAGGTTTCCATCATATTTCCGTGGTCTGTTAGAAAAGTATCCGACTTTTCGCCGGTAAAAAAAAATCTGGCATACCTGGAGCGTTGGAAACCTAAGTCTCCACACACTTTCACCAGGGGTGCCGCCATTGTTAGAAGCATTCCGTAAAAGCCTCTTTCGGATGCGACTTTAGCTCGGATGTCGTTGCAGCCATAACGTCCTCTCTTGTCTGAAATCGCGTTCCTTTCAATGGCCTCTTGCCTTTGGGCAAGGTTCTAGAAGGCTCCATCAACAAGACAAGACGAATTGAGACAAAACTGGTGTACCTCAAGAGGTTCTAGAAGGCTTCTTTAACAAGACAAGACTAAATGAGACAAAACTGGTGTACCTAAAGGTTCTAGAAGGCTCCTTTAACAAGACAAGACTTATTGAGACAAAACTGGTGTCCCTCAAGGTTCTAGAAGACTCCTTTAACAAGACAAGACTAATTGAGACAAAACTGGTGTACCTCAAGGTTCTAGAAGACTCCTTTAACAAGACAAGACTAATTGAGTCAAAACTGGTGTACCTCAAGGTTCTAGAAGACTCCATCGACAAGACAAGACTAATTGAGCCAGAAGTCGCAGGGGGTCATATCAGGAGACTAAGGATCCTGTCGAACCAGAGGAGTCGAAAAATTGTGAACCAATGCGCTGGAGCATTATCGTGATGGAGTCGCCAAATTCCTGATGACCACAACTCCAGTCGCTTGCGCCGCATAGCATCACGTAGGCGACGTAGGACATCCATTTTTACTTGCATTGAAAAACCGACGAGAGCACTACACACTACGTCACTCGAACACTGCTCGACAGCAACTGACGCCATCTACAGGCGGGAAAAAATTCACGCATGCGCACGAAGGTTCAAGGTCGGTGAAGGCTCATGCAAGCGCGCTTGATTCAAATCCTTCAGGTTTTCAAAATAAAAAATAACGTCGGATACTTTTCTAACAGACCACACGTAAGCCTTTTAACGCATTTAAGGCATTGAGGCTTTAAGACCTAAGAAAATTTCCTTGCAAAGCAAATTTTGAGATTCATAATTCACAGCCAGAAATGTTTCTTCCAACAGATCATTCTAATCCCGCCAACGGACTACGGTAGTGTTTACTTGCACTGGAGGCGCATCCTCATGCCGTACCACGGCGTCGATCGTAATATCAACCTCAGCGCGATCGCTCAGCTGACGCGGAGGTACCCCATTCCGGAGCTGGAGAAGGCGGTCAAGAACACCTTGGTCGCCGACCGGATCATCCAGCTGAGCTACCGTCCGCTCCAGCAAGACGAACTCCTCGCCCAACTGATGAAAGGCAGCGGGCCGGTCACCCAGAAGGAGTACCAGAAGTTCCAGAAGTGGTACAACAAGACCAATCTGGGCAAGCTCAAGTTGAAGTTCAACAAGGCGGCCGCGGTCTTGAGGGAGAAGCTGGCGAAGGCCGAGGAAAAGAAGAAGAAGAAGAAATAGAAGAAGAGTTGGAAGCTTGTTGGAAGGAAGACAGTTCCAAGATCAACAAGGTGGTCGCCATCTTAAGAGAGAAGCTGAAGAAGGCCGAGGAGAAGAAGAAATAGAAGTTACCTGGTAAGAAGGAAGAGAATTCCAAGAAGACGGCGTTCAAAACCATGTTGGAAGAAGACGATCCCAAGAAGACAACGTTGGTTCTTCCAACCATTCTTCCAACTTTCTTCGAAGAAGAGTTGAAAGCTTGTTGGAAGGAAGACAATTCCAAGGAGACGGCGTTCAAAACCATGTTGGAAGAAGACGATCCCAAGAAGACAAAGTTGGTTCTTCCAACCATTCTTCCAACTTTCTTCGAAGAAGAGTTGAAAGCTTGTTGGAAGGAAGACAATTCCAAGGAGACGGCGTTAAAAACCTTGTTGGAAGAAGACGATCCCAAGAAGACAAAGTTGGTTCTTCCAACTTTCCCTTCTTGGAATAGTCTTCTTGGAACCTTGAAGGAGTTTGGGTGATGATCCGGAGGTTTCTGCTCGGAAAACTTTGATGAATTGAAGGACAGCGACTGTTTGGGTTTCTGGAGGAAGATCGAAGATTTTTTGGCGTTTGTAACACCTAGGTGGTTTTGGACCAAAGCAAGTTTTGTTAAGTTTTGTCAAAATGTTCTGGTTTGTCCCAAAATAATAATTCGAAAATCACAATTGGAATTTGTTTGAATAGTTTTTAAATCTGGCTATGTACCTCAAGGTTCTAGAAGGTTAAATCAACAAGACAAATCTGGTGTACCTCAACGTTCTAGAAGGCTCCTTTAACAAGACAAGTCTAATTGAGACAAAAAACTGGTGTACCTCAAGGTTTTAGAAGGCTCCATCAACAAGACAAGACTAATTGAGACAAAACTGGTGTACCTCAAGGTTTTAGAAGGCTCCTTTAACAAGACAAGACTATTTGAGACAAAACTGCTGTACCTCAAGGTTCTAGAAGGTTCCATCAACAATAAAAGACTAATTAAGACAAAAGTGGTGTTCCTCAAGGTTCAAGAAGGCTCCATAAACATAACAAGACTAAAGGTTTTCGAGCAACGCGGCTCTGGCGTCACTAACGCAGCGATACTGACGCGGCGACATAACGATAGTTTTATACACCAGGGAAACGTATGAGGCGCCATTCGAGCACAGCGGCACTGACGCGCTCAGCGCCAGTATCGCATACGTTTCCATAGAGCATAATACTATCGCTAGGTTGCCGCGTCAGTATCGCTGCGTTAGTGACGCCAGAGCCGCCTTGCTCGGAAGTCTACTTTAATTGAGACAAAACTGGTGTACCTCAAGGTTCTAGAAGGATCCATAAACATGACAAGACTAAAAGTTTCCGAGCTACGCGGCTCTGGCGTCACTAACGCAGCGATACTGACGCGGCGACATAACAATAGTTTTATATACCAGGGAAACGTATGAGGTGCTATTCGAGCACAGCGGCACTGACGCGCTCAGCGTCAATGCGTCAGTATCGCTGCACTAGTCTAACTGAACAGAGGGTTCCATAATCAGCAAAATCTATCACAAGGTTTCAACAGGGATTAGTCAAGATTTAGTCCAGAATTAGACAAGACTGCACCAGACAAGTGAGACAAGAGAGAGATGTACCTCAAGGTTCCATAATCAGCAAGGTTTAAATAAGATTTTCATCTGAACAAGATTAAGACGAGAGTAGATCCATGAAGTGCCTAGACTAGACTAATCTAAAATTTTCAACGCGCATTTTCGCCAATTTTCAATTTTCGCCACGTACGTCAAAAAAGTACCCGAAATTGTTTGACGTATAACCAGTGAAAATAACAAATTGTGCCCGAAACTTTCATATTCCCGCTTTTGAACTTTGCGGACCCGCATGCGCCTAACACCTTTTTTTTGTGAGTCAATTTTCGCCATGTACGTCAAAAAAGTGCCCGAAATTGTATGACGTAAAACCACTGAAAATAACAAAATGTGCCCGAAACTTTCATATTCCTGCTTGTTTCAACTTTGCGGACGCGCATGCGCTTAACACCTTTTGTGTGCCCGTGCCCCAGTGCCCGAAATTGTTTGACGCATAACCAGTGAAAATAACAAAATGTGCCCGAAACTTTCATATTCCCGCCTTTTTTAACTTTGCGGACGCGCATGCGCTTAACACCTTTTGTGTGCCCGTGTCCCAGTGCCCGAAATTGTTTAACGTAAAACCAGTGAAAATAACAAAATGTGCCCGAAACTTGCATATTCCCGCCTTTTTGAACTTTGCGTACGCGCATGCACTTAAAACCTTTTTTTTTGTGCGTCAATTTTCGTCATGTACGTCAAAGAAGTGCCCGAAATTGTTTGACGTATAACCAGTGAAAATAACAAAATGTGCCCGAAACTTTCACATTCCCGCCTTTTTGAACTTTGCGGACGCGCATGCGCTTAACACCTTTTTTGCGTCAATTTTCGCCACTTACGTTAAACAAGTGCCCGAAATTGTTTGACGCATAACCAGTGAAAATAACAAAATGTGCCCGAAACTTACATATTCCCGCCTTTTTGAACTTTGCGGATGCGCATGCGCTTAACTAACCGTAAAAATGTGCATTTGCGAGCTACCTCAAAGTTGAATTATCAGCAGCATTTAAAATCATTATTTGACAGGTGATGTCGCGTGATGTCGCGTAGCTGAGTGTCGCGTATCTGATAACAGACTCACTAGACAAATGGGCAGGTCGCGTAGCTGTCACGTAGGCACAGTGAGAACGCGCCCATTTAAAACAATGTAATCATTATTTGACAGGCGATGTCGCGTAGCTGAGTGTCGCGTATATTAGAAAAGACAAACTAGACTTAAATAGCCACGTCGCGTAGCTGTCGCGTAGCCATAGAAAGAACGCGCCCATTTAAAACAATGCAATCATTATTTGACAGGCGATGTCGCGTGACGTCGCGTAGCTGAGTGTCGCGTAAATGAGAAAAGACAGACAAGACTTAAATGGACACGTCGCGTAGCTGTCGCGTAGTCATTGTGACAACGTGGCCAGTTAAAACAATGTAATCATTATTTGACAGGCGATGTCGCGTGACGTCGTGTAGCTGAGTGTCGCGTAAATGAGAACAGACAGACAAGACTTAAATGGACACGTCGCGTAGCTGTCGCGTAGTCATTGTGACAACGTGGCCAGTTAAAACAATGTAATCATTATTTTACAGGCGATGTCGCGTGACGTCGCGTAGCTGAATGTCGCGTAAATGAGAACAGACAGACAAGACTTAAAAGGACATGTCACGTAGCTGTCGCGTAGTCATTGTGACAACGTGGCCAGTTAAAACAATGTAATCATTACTTGACAGGCGATGTCGCGTGACGTCGCGTATCTGGGTGTCGCGTTTCGTAAAGACTAAACTAGACTAGTCGAGACAATCGACGTGAAACAAGACAATCTCCGTTATCCGTTTCACCCTTCGCCATCCGTCTGTCCGTCGGCGGGGCGCGGGGCGGGCGAGAGGGTCGAGGGTTCTGTTATTGCGGCCGGCGGCTATTTGCAGAGCATGCAGAATGCAGCCGCCGATTCGCATCAGATGTGTTTGTTGCGAGCGCTCCCCCCGACACCGAAACGCACTTTGGATTAAAAACTCCCGGCCAAGTTCCCTCCAGTCTTAGTCCAGATTAACAAAACGACTATCTAGTTCACAGACATCGACAATACGGACTTTGATTACGTCCAAGACTTATAATACGAATAAAATGCGCGTTGATGTGTCCATATAGTACATGTGATCTTATGACAAGTACATGGCGTCCTAAAGACGTCATTGTATGTCAAAGGGTCAAGTTTTATATGTGATCTTATGACATATACATGACGTCTTAGAAACGTCATTGTATGTCAAGCGGTCAAGTTTTACATGTGATCTTATGAGATATACATGACGTCTTAGAGACGTCATTGTATGTCAAGGGGTCAAGTTTTACATGTGATCTTATGACATATACATGACGTCTTAGAGACGTCATTGTATGTTAAGGGGTCAAGTTTCACATGTGATCTTATGACATATACATGACGTCTTAGAGACGTCATTGTATGTTAAAGGGTCAAGTTTTACATGTGATCTTATGACATATACATGACGTCTTAGAAACGTCATTGTATGTCAACGGGTCAAGTTTTACATGTGATCTTATGACATATACATGACAGGTTAGAGACGTCATTGTATGTCAGGTGGTCAAGTTTTACATGTGATCTTATGACATATACATGACGTCTTAGAGACGTTATTGTATGTCAAGGGGTCAAGTTTTACATGTGATCTTATGACATATACATGACGTCTTAGAGACGTCATTGTATGTTAAGGGGTCAAGTTTTACATGTGATCTTATGACATATACATGACGTCTTAGAGACGTCATTGTATGTCAACGGGTCAAGTTTTACATGTGATCTTATGACATATACATGACGTCTTAGAGACGTCATTGTATGTCAACGGGTCAAGTTTTACATGTGATCTTATGACATATACATGACGTCTTAGAGACGTCATTGTATGTCAACGGGTCAAGTTTTACATGTGATCTTATGACAAATACATGACGTCTTAGAGACGTCATTGTATATCAAGGGTTTAAGTTTTAGACGAAGTTGTGTTCGAGGAATAAGATGGGATTGGTTAATATCGGCGCTATAACTGGCGAACTAGCTGAAATCTTGCGGTAATTCTTTCACAGATTAATCGCCGAGTTGGTCTAGATTGGAAATCCGCGGAAATATCGTCTGCGACAGGCGATTTTTCTTGTGTTCGAGGAATAAAGATCGATTGCCATATGCGACGTGTCCATTCGTCTAGTCTGTCTGTTCTCATATACGCGACACTCAGCTACGCGACGTCGTGCGACATCGCCTGTCAAATAATGATTACATTGTTTTAAATGGACACTTCGCGTAGCTGTCGCGCAGCCATAGTGAGGACGTGTCCATTTAAAACAATGTAATCATTATTTGACAGGCGATGTCGCGTAGCTGAGTGTCGCGTATATGAGAACAGACAGACTAGACGAATGGACACGTCGAGTAGCTGTCACGTAGCCATAGTGATAACGTGCCCATTTAAAACAATGTAATCATTATTTGGCAGGCAATGTCGCGTAGCTGAGTGTCGCGTATATGAGAACAGACAGATTAGAATTAAATGGACACGCCGCGTATTCATAGTAAGAACGTGCCAATTTAAAACAATGTAATCATTATTTGACAGGCGATGTCGCACAACGTCGCGTTGCTGAGTGTCGCGTATATGAGAACAGACAGACTAGACGAATGGACACGTCGAGTAGCTGTCGCGTAGCCATAGTGATAACGTGCCCATTTAAAACAATGTAATCATTATTTGATAGGCAATGTCGCGTAGCTGAGTGTCGCGTATATGAGAACAGACAGATTAGAATTAAATGGACACGCCGCGTAGTCATAGTAAGAACGTGCCAATTTAAAACAATGTAATCATTATTTGACAGGCGATGTCGCACAACGTCGCGTAGTTGAGTGTCGCGTATATGAGAACAGATAGACTAGACGAATGGACACGTTGCGTAGCCATAGTGATAACGTGCCCATTTAAAACAATGTAATCATTATTTGACAGGCGATATCGCGTAGCTGAGTGTCGCGTATATAAGAACAGATTAGACTTAAATGAGCACGTCGCGTAGCTGTCCCGTAGCCATAGTGAGAACGCGCCCATTTAAAATCATTATTTGACAAGTGTTATCGCGTGACGTCCCGTAGCTGAGTGTCGCGTGTATGAGAACAGACTCACTAGACTTAAATGGGCACATCGCGTAGTTTTCACGTAGGCATAGTGAGAACGCGCTCATTTAAAACAATGTAATCATTATTTGACAGGCGATGTAGCGTAACGTCGCGTAGCTGGGTGTCGCGTATATGAGAACAGACAGACTAGACTTAAATCGGCATGTCACGTAGCTGTCGCGTAGCCATAGTGAGAACATGCCCATTTAAAATCATTATTTGACAGGTGATGTCGCGCGACGTCGCGTAGTGTCGCATATGAGAATCGGCGTTAAGACTGGATTTGTTGATTTTAGATTTCACGAGGCTATAACTCGCGAACTAGTTGAATTTTTGCGAAATGATTTTGACAGGCTAATCCCTGAGTTAGTCCAGATTGCAAATCCGCGAATATTTCGCATTCATATGCGATAGACGGTCTGTACGTAGAAGAAGATTTTAGCTTATTTTGTCTCAAATTGGAGAACTAAGCTAATTCCATATTCTACTAACTCTAAGCAAACTTATCTCGAGATTTATTTTAGATTAAGAATCCATCGGAATGTAATGTTAAATCCTGGTCAAATCGACGTAGCAGGAATTCGAAGAACGTACACACTGACCACCCTCGCATCAACTAACAAAAGATAAAAAGCGATCCGTGATTAGGCGGTCGAGTCGGCCGGCGCCGCGTTAAGCGTCTATTTATTAGCCTAATCACAGGGTGCGTTGATATCGGCGTGCTTTTGTTTAGGGGCGGGGCCGGGGCGGGCGTGGCCGCGCGGCACGCCCTCCCCTCACGAGCGAGAGATCGCTCCACTCGATAATCCGCGCTAAATGCCGGCTCCTCGGCCGAGTATGCAAATTTCCGCAGGAAGGGTGGCTTACCTGGGTCAGGCCCCACCGAGGGGCCCTCTCGACGCCTCCGGCCCAATGTGTTTTCAACCCTTTCGTATGCTAATGCACTTGGACTAGGTCGAGGGTGATCTGTAACGGAGTTTGTGAAGGAATCGACTAGTTTTAGGTTCAGATTTTTCTAGATAACTCAAAAACTAGCTGTTGGAAATCATCAAAATTTAGTAGACTAACTCACAATTAAATTATCTAGCAGATACTCGAAGCTCCAAGTATAAATTTCTTCAGCTTCCCTAAATATGCAAGTGCAAACTTGCGCTAATCAATGTTTGCAATCATTTGGTAATCAAGTCAAGATTTTGCTAGATAACTCAAAAACTAGCTGGTGGAAATCATCAAAATTTAGTAGACCAACTCACAATTAAATTATCTGCCAGATACTCGAAGCTGCAAATCGCAATCTCTTCTACTTCCCTAAATATGCAAGTTCAAACTTGCGCTAGTCAATGTTTTCAATCAATTGGTAAACAAGTTAAGATTTTGGTAGATAACTCAAAAACTAAATGTTGGAATACATCAAAATTTAAAAGGCTAACTCACAATTAAATTATTTAGCAGATATTAAAAGCGCAAGTCTCAATCGCTTCTGCTTCGGTAAATATGCAAGTGCAAACTTGAGCTAATCAATATTTGCAATCATTTGGTAATCAAGTCAAGATTTTGCTTGATAACTCAAAAACTAGATGTTGGAAATCATCAAAATTTAGTAGACTAACTCACAATTAAATTGTCTAGCAGATACTCGAAGCTGCAAGTCTCAATCTCTTCTGCTTCCGTAAATATGCAAGTGCAAACTTGCGCTAATCAATGTTTTTAATCATTTGGTAATCAAGGCAAGATTTTGCTAGATAACTCAAAAACTAGCTGTTGGAAGTCAACAAAATTTAGTAGACTAACTCACAATTAAATTATCTAGCAGATATTCGAAGCTGCAAGTCTCAATCTCTTCTACTTCCCTAAATATGCAAGTGCAAACTCAAGAGAATTTGTCAAACTAGAGTTGACAGTTGTCATATTTGAATGTAATAATTTGACAAAAACAAATTGTAACTGTCATAATTGACCAGCAAGAAATTACAAACTGTCAAACTAGTCAGAAATCGAGCTATTCTTATGAAAATATATTAAATTTATAATGGACAATTGTCATATTTGACTGTAATAATTTGAAAAAACCTGGCGGAATAGAACTGTCACATTTGACAAGGAAGAAATTAAAAACCAGTCGAGATATTTCAATGAGAATTTGTTAAACTAGAGTTGACAGTTGTCATATTTGAATGTTATACTTTGTCAAAATTTGACAGAAAACAAATTTTAACTGTCACATTTGACAAGCAAGAAAATACAAACTGTCATATTAGTCAGAAATCGAACTATTCCAATGAAAATTTATCAAATTTATAATGGACAATTGTCATATTTGACTGTAATAATTTGAAAAAACCTGGCGGAACTGAACTGTCACATTTGACAAAGAGGAAATTAAAAACTAGTCGAGCTATTTCAATGAAAATTTGTCAAATTAGAGTTGACAGCTGTCATATTTGAATGTAATAATTTGTCAAAATTTGACAAAAACAAATTGTAACTGTCATAAGTGACAAGCAAGAAAGTACAAACTATCAGAAATCGAGC
Organism: Phosphuga atrata; assembly: GCA_944588485.1. Lineage (NCBI taxonomy): Eukaryota > Metazoa > Arthropoda > Insecta > Coleoptera > Silphidae > Phosphuga > Phosphuga atrata. The sequence continues at coordinate 30,577,495 of OX155906.1, forward strand.
TATACCAATGAAAATTTATCAAATTTATAATGGACAGTTGTCATATTTGACTGTAATAATTTGAAAAAACCTGGGGGAACAGAACTGTCACATTTGACTAGGAAGAAATTAAAAACTAGTCAAGCCATTTCAATGAGAATTTGTCAAACTAGAGTTGACAGTTGTCATATTTGAATGTAACACTTTGTCAAAATTTGACAGAAACAGATTGTAACTGTCAAGTGACAAGCAAGAAATTATAAACTAATCAGAAATCGAGCTATTATATAGTTTACAGTTGTCATATTTGACTGCAATAATTTGAAAAACTTGACAGATAACAAATCACAACTGTCACATTTGACAAGCAAGAAACTGCAAACTAGTCAGAAATAGAGCTATTCCAATGAGAAGTTATCAAATTTAAAACGGAGAGTTGTCATAATTGACTAATATTTTGTCGAAGCTTGATAGAAAAACAAATCACAACTGTCACATTTGACAATCAAGAAATTACAAACTATTTAACAATTCTACAATTCCATTGAGGATTTATCAAATTTAGAACGAACAGTTGTCATATTTGACAGGCAAACAATCACAACTGTCACATTTGACAATGAAGAAATTACAAACTAGTCAACAATTGTACAGTTCCATTGAGGATTTATCAAATTTAGGACGAACAGTTGTCATATTTGACAGTAAAAAAATCACGTGTCACATCAAGTCACATCAAGAAATTTTAAACTAGTCAACAATATTAGTACAATTCCATTGAGGATTTACCAAATTTAGGACGAACAGTTGTCTTATTTGACAGGCAAAAAATCACAATTGTCATATATGACTTCGACTGGGGTAAATTTAATCCTGCGGGACTAACTCAAAAACTAGCTGTTGGAACTCATCAAAAATTGGTATACTAACTCACAATTAAATTATCTAGCAGATACACGAAGCTGCAAGTATCAATCCCTTCTGCTTCCCTAAATATGCAAGTGCAAACTTGCGATAATCAATGTTTTCAATCATTTGGTAATCAAGTCAAGATTTTGCTAGATAACTCAAAAACTAGCTGTTGGAAGTCATCAAATTTAGTAGACTAACTCACAATTAAATTATCTAGCAGATACTAGAAGCTGCAAGTCTCAATCTCTTTTGCTTCCGAAAATATGCAAGAGCAAACTTGCGCTAATCAATGTTTTCAATCATTTGGTAATCAAGTCTAGATTTTGCTAGAAAACTCAAAAACTATCTGTTCGAAATCATCAAAATCTAGTAGACTAACTCACAATTAAATTATCTAGCAGATACTCAAAGCTGCAAGTCTCAATCTCTTCTGCTTCCCTAAATATTCAAGTGCAACTTGCGCTAATCAATGTTTTCAATCATTTGGTAATCAAGTCAAGATTTTGCTAGATAACTCAAAAACTAGCTGTTGGAAGACATCAAAATTTAATAGACTAACTCACAATTAAATTATCTAGCAGATACTCAAAGCTGCAAATCTCAATCCCTTCTACTTCCCTAAATATGCAAGTGTAAACTTGCGCTAATCAATGTTTACAATCATTTGGTAATCAAGTCGAGATTTTGCTAGATAACTCAAAAACTTTTTTTCGGGCACTTTTTTGCCGTGTGCCCAGTGAAAATGACAAAAAGTGCGCGAAACGTTCCTGCAATGTTCAGAATATTTTAAACATGTCCGCGATGTTTAAAAGACGGGAATATGAACGTTTCGGGCACTTTTTGTTCGCATCCGCTTAAATAACCGTAAAAAATCTATTGCAAAGAGTCAAATAATTTTTTAACGAAATATAAAATCTAGTTCTAGATAATCATAGATAACCCGAACACTACGCATCAGAAACAAATGAGGTTTGTGACTAGTATAGATCATTAAACTATCTAGCTAGTTTAAACCTATCTAGCTAAGTTTATATCTAGCTAGACTAGTTTGAAACAAGATTTGATAAGAAACATTGGATTTAGACTGGTGAGATTAGGTTTAATCCCTTGGATTAGTTCCTTGGATTAATCCCTTGGATTAGCGTGTTAAAACTAGTCGAAATTCGGCATTAAATCACGGAAATTTCTGAGAAAACCGTCCCAATCCATGATGGATTCTTGGGGGAAGAGAGCCCTAATGAAAACCCCTAATCAGACGGCATCCACCCACTAGATCCAAACGGGATAAACACTACCTAGGCCAGAACTAAATGGCGCTTTGCGCTAATACTAATAACACGTCTCGGGAATCTCGGTTTTGACCGCAAACGCCGACGGACGGACAGATTTCCAGCTCTCGGCCTCTCACACACTAACTAGATGTAATGTGAATAGCTTAGATTTTGAATCTCATAAACTAGACGGGATTAAGACTTGCGACTTCGAGTATCTGGTAGATAACTCTGTGCTGAAATAGAGTACTAAATTTTGTTAAGTTATGTTTTGTGTAGTTATTCGAAAAAATCTGGAGTTAGATTACGCATTGAGTAATAGTATATAACGTAACGAGACTTGTAAGAAGCATATTACGCGAGTACGTAATTGCCTTACAACTCGAGTTATGTACTATAATCTACGACCACACTAAAATGTTTCTGTTTAACCCCTTAACATACAATGACGTCTGTAAGATGTCATGTATATGTGATAAGATTACATGTATATGGATAGGTCAACGCGCATTTTATTCGTATGTCAAGGGGTTAAATGTCAAAATTGATATTAAAACGTCAAAATTGATATTAAATGTCAAAATTGTTATTAAATGTCAAAATTGATATTAAATGTCAAAATTTATATTAAATGCCAAAATTGATAATAAATGTCAAAATTGATATTAAATGTCAAAATTGATATCAAATGTCAAAATTTATTAATTTTGACATTTTTTAATTAATTTTAAAAATATATCAATTTTAAGGGGTTAATACCCCTTAACGTGCAGTGACGTCTTTAAGACGTAATGTATGTGTGATAAGATCACATGATATGGACACGTCAACGCGCATTTTATTCGTATGTCAAGGGGTTAAATGTCAAAACTGATATTAAAACGTCAAAATTGATATTAAATGTCAAAATTGTTATTAAATGTCAAAATTGATATTAAATGTCAAAATTTATATTAAATGTCAAAATTTATATTAAATGTCAAAATTTATATTAAATGCCAGAATTGATATTAAATGTCAAAATTGATATCAAATGTCAAAATCTATTAATTTTGACATTTTTTAATTTATTTTAAAAATACAATAATTTTAAGGGGTGATGTATATGTGATAAGATCACATGTATATGGACACGTCAACGCGCATTTTATTAGTATGTCAAGGGGTTAAATGTCAAAATTGATATTAAAACGTCAACATTGATATTAAATGTCAAAATTGTTATAAAAAGTCAAAATTAATATTAAATGCCAAAATTGTTATATAAAATCAAAATTGCTATTAAATGTCAAAATTTATATTAAATGCCAAAATTGATATTAAATGTCAAAATTGATATCAAATGTCAAAATTTATTAATTTTGACATTTTTTAATTAATTTTAAAAATATATTAATTTTAAGGGGTTAATACCCCTTAACGTGCAATGACGTTTTTAAGACGTGATGTATATGTGATAAGATCACATGTATATGGATACGTCAACGCACATTTTATTCGTATGTCAAGGGGTTAAATGTCAAAATTGATATTAAAACGTCAAAATTGATAGTAAATGTCAAAATTGTTATAAAAAGTCAAAATCAATATTAAATGTCAAAATTTATATTAAATGCCAAAATTGATATTAATACGTCAAAATTTATATTAAATGTCAAAATTGTTATAAAAAGTAAAAATTGATATTAAATCTCAAAATTTATATTAAATGACAAAATTGATATTAAATGTCAAAATTGGTATCAAATATCAAAATTTATTAATTTTGACATTTTTTAATTAATTTTAAAAATATATTAATTTTAAGGGGTTAATACCCCTTAACGTGCAATGACGTCTTTAAGACGTGATGTATATGTGATAAGATCACATGTATATGGATACGTCAACGCGCATCTTATTCGTATGTCAAGGAGTTAAAGGTCAAAACTGACATTAAAACGTCAAAATTGATATTAAATGTCAAAATTGTTATAAAAAGTCAAAATTAATATTAAATGTCAAAATTTATATTAAATGCCAAAATTGATATTAAAACGTCAAAATTGATATTAAATCTAAAATTTGTTACAAAGTCAAAATTGATATTAAATCTCAAAATTTATATTAAATGCCAAAATTGATATTAAATGTCAAAATTGATATCAAATGTCAAAATTTATTAATTTTGACATTTTTTAATTATTTTTAAAAATATATTAATTTTAAGGGGTTAATACCCCTTAACGTGCAATGACGTTTTTAAGACGTGATGTATATGTGATAAGATCACATGTATATGGATACGTCAACGCACATTTTATTCGTGTGTCAAGGGGTTAAATGTCAAAATTGATATTAAAACGTCAAAATTGATAGTAAATGTCAAAATTGTTATAAAAAGTCAAAATCAATATTAAATGTCAAAATTTATATTAAATGCCAAAATTGATATTAATACGTCAAAATTTATATTAAATGTCAAAATTGTTATAAAAAGTAAAAATTGATATTAAATCTCAAAATTTATATTAAATGACAAAATTGATATTAAATGTCAAAATTGGTATCAAATATCAAAATTTATTAATTTTGACATTTTTTAATTAATTTTAAAAATATATTAATTTTAAGGGGTTAATACCCCTTAACGTGCAATGACGTCTTTAAGACGTGATGTATATGTGATAAGATCACATGTATATGGATACGTCAACGCGCATTTTATTCGTATGTCAAGGGGTTAAATGTCAAAATTGATATTAAAACGTCAAAATTGATAGTAAATGTCAAAATTGTTATAAAAAGTCAAAATTGATATTAAATGTCAAAATTTATATTAAATGCCAAAATTGATATTAAAACGTCAAAATTGATATTAAATCTAAAAATTGTTATAAAAAGTCAAAATTGATATTAAATGTCTAAATATATATAAAATGCCATAATTGATATTAAAACGTCAACATTGATATTAAATCTAAAAATTGTTATAAAAAGTCAAAATTGATATTAAATCGCAAAATTTATATTAAATGCCAAAATTTATATTATATGCCAAAATTGATAACAAAACGTCAAAATTGATATTAAATCTAAAAATTGTTATAAAAAGTCAAAATTGATATTAAATGTCAAAATTTATATTAAATGCCAAAATTGATATTAAAACGTCAAAATTGACATTAATTGTCAAAATTGTTATAAAAAGTCAAAATTGATATTAAATCTCAAAATTTATATTAAATGCCAAAATTGATATTAAAACGTCAAAATTGATATTAAATCTAAAAATTGTTATAAAAAGTCAAAATTGATATTAAATGTCAAAATTTATATTAAATGCCAAAATTGATATTAAAACGTCAAAATTGATATTAAATCTAAAAATTGTTATAATAAGTCAAAATTGATATTAAATGTCAAAATTTATATTAAATGCCAAAATTGATATTAAAACGTCAAAATTGATATTAAATCTAAAAATTGTTATAATAAGTCAAAATTGATATTAAATGTCAAAATTTATATTAAATGCCAAAATTGATATTAAAACGTCAAAATTGATATTAAATCTAAAAATTGTTATAAAAAGTCAAAATTGATATTAAATCTCAAAATTTATATTAAATGCCAAAATTGATATTAAATGTCAAAATTGATATTAAATCTCAAAATTTAAATTAAATGCCAAAATTTATATTATATGCCAAAATTTATATTAAAATGTCAAAATTGAAATTAAATCTAAAAATTGTTATAAAAAGTCAAAATTGATATTAAATGTCAAAATTTATATTAAATGCCAAAATTGATATTAAAACGTCAAAATTGATATTAAATCTAAAAATTGTTATAAAAAGTCAAAATTGATATTAAATGTCAAAATTTATATTAAATTCCAAAATTGATATTAAAAAGTCAAAATTGATATTAAATCTAAAAATTGTTATAAAAAGTCAAAATTGATATTAAATGTCAAAATTTATATTAAATGCCAAAATTGATATTAAAACGTCAAAATTGATATTAAATCTAAAAATTGTTATAAAAAGTCAAAATTGATATTAAATGTCAAAATTTATATTAAATTCCAAAATTGATATTAAAAAGTCAAAATTGATATTAAATCTAAAAATTGTTATAAAAAGTCAAAATTGATATTAAATCTCAAAATTTATATTAAATGCCAAAATTGATATTAAACGTCAAAATTGATATCAAATGTCAAAATTTAATAATTTTTGACATTTTTTAATTAATTTTAAAATATATTAATTTTAAGGGGTTAATACCCCTCAACGTGCAATGACGTCTTTAAGACGTGAAGTATATGTGATAAGATCACATGTATATGGACACGTCAACGCGCATTTTATTCGTATGTCAAGGGGTTAAATGTCAAAATTGATATTAAAACGTCAAAATTGATATTTAATATCAAAATTGTTATAAAAAGTCAAAATTAATATTAAATGCCAAAATTGTTATAAAAAGCCAAAATTGATATTAAATGTCAAAATTTATATAAAAAGTCAAAATTGATATTAAATGTCAAAATTTATATTAAATGTCAAAATTGATATTATATGTCAAAATTTATATTAAATGCCAAAATTGATATTAAATGTCAAAATTGATTTCAAATGTCAAAATTTATTAATCTTGACATTTTTTAATTAATTTTAAAAATATATCAATTTTAAGGGGTTATTACCCCTTAACGTGCAATGACGTCTTTAAGACGTGATGTATGTGTGATAAGATCACATGTATATGGACACGTCAACGCGCATTTTATTCGTATGTCAAGGGGCTAAATGTCAAAACTGATATTAAAACGTAAAAATTGATATTAAATGTCAAAACTGTTATAAAAAGTCAAAATTGATATTATGTCAAAATTTATATTAAATGCCAAAATTGATATTAAAACGTCAAAATTGATATTAAATGTCAAAATTGTTATAAAAAGTAAAAATTGATATTAAATGTCAAAATTTATATTAAATGCCAAAATTGTTATTAAAACGTCAAAATTGATATTAAATGTCAAAATTGTTATAAAAAGTCAAAATTGATATTAAATATCAAAATTTATATTAAATGCCAAAATTGATATTAAAACGTCAAAATTGATATTAAATGTCAAAATTGTTATTAAATGTCAAAATTGATATTAAATGTCAAAATTTATATTAAATGCCAAAACTGATATTTAAATGTCAAAATTGATATTAATTGTCAAAATTGTAAATAAAAAGTCAAAATTGATATTAAATGTCAAAATTTATATGAAATGCCAAAATTGATATTAAATGTCAAAATTGATATCAAATGTCAAAATTTATTAATTTTGACATTTTTTAATTAATTTAAAAAATATATTAATTTTAAGGGGTTAACACCCTTTAACGTGCAACGACGTCTTTAAGACGTGATGTATGTGTGATAAGATCACATGTATATGGACACGTCAACGCGCATTTTATTCGTATGTCAAGGGGTTAATAAGAAAAATATGTTTGATGTAACAAATGTATATCTTATTGTACAGTTCGTGGATTATGTAAATACATCATAACATACACGTTGTAACATTCCGCGATTAATGAAGTTTTCATTCCGTGATTAATGATTGATAACACACACGTGCGTTTGGTTTACGATTAGTTGATGGGTTGAGAGCTGTTACTACGTTCAGCGCCACCCCATACAAATTTGAGTTAAACTGGAATGAGTGCTTATAGATATAGGCAACCCAACGTACGCAATGTCAATTTCCGTTAATTTTGTTTTGTGGCTCGGGGGCGCTGAGCGTAGAAGCAGCTCTCGACCAATCAACGAATCGTAAACCAAACGCACGTGTGTGCTATCAATCATAACTAAATAATCGCGGATTGTTACATACGTGTGTGTTATGATGTATATACATAGTCCACGAACTGTACAATAATGGGCATTTACAATAGTGGCCGTAGACACAAATATTTATGAATCCAAAGTTATTTAGGGAAGTAGAAGCGATTAAGACTTGCAGCTTCGATTATCTGGTAGATAATTTAATTGTGAGTTAGTCTACTAAATTTTAATAACTTCCAACAGCTAGTTTTTGAGTTATCTAGCAAAATCTTGACTTGATTACCAAATGCTTGAAAACATTGATTAGCGCAAGTTTGCCCTTGCATATTTAGGGAAGCAGGAGAGATTGATACTTGCAGCTGCGAGTATCTGCTATATAATTTAATTGTGAGTTAGTCTACTAATTTTTGATGACTTCCAACAGCTAGTTTTCGAGTTATCTAGCAAAATCTTGACTTGATTACCAAATGATTGAAAGTATTGATTAGCGCAAGTTTGCACTTGCATATTTAAGGAAGCAAAAGATGCTGAGACTTGCAGCTTCTAGTATCTGCTAGATAATTTAATTGTCAATTAGCCTGCTAAATTTTGATCACTTCTAACAGCTAGTTTTTGAGTGTTCTAGCAAAATCTTGACTTGATTACCAAATGATTGAAAACATTGACAGTCACAAGTATGCACTTGCATATTTATGGAAGCAGAAGAGATTGAGACTTGCAGCTTCGAGTATCTGCTAGATAATTTAATTGTGAGTTAGTCTACCAAATTTTGATGGCTTCCAACAGCTAGTTTTTGACTTATCTAGCAAAATCTTGACTTGATTACCAGATGATTGAAAACATTGATTAGCGCAAGTTTGCACTTGCATATTTAGGGAAGCAGAAGGGATTGATACTTGCAGCTTCGTGTATCTGGTAGATAATTTAATTGTGAGTTAGTCTACCAATTTTTGATGAGTTCCAACAGCTAGTTTTTTAGTTAGTCCCGCAGGATTAAATTTACTTCAGTCGAAGTCATATATGACAATTGTGATTTTTTGCCTGTCAAATAAGACAACTAACTGTTCGTCTTAAATTTGATAAATCCTCAATGGAATTGTAGTAATATTGTTGACTAGTTTAAAATTTCTTGATTGTCAAATGTGACACGTGATTTTTTTACTGTCAAATATGACAACTGTTCGTCCTAAATTTGATAAATCCTCAATGGAACTGTACAATTATTGACTAGTTTGTAATTTCTTCATTGTCAAATGTGACAGTTGTGATTGTTTGCCTGTCAAATATGACAACTGTTCGTTTTAAATTTGATAAATCCTCAATGGAATTGTAGAATTGTTAAATAGTTTGTTATTTCTTGATTGTCAAATGTGACAGTTGTGATTTGTTTTCTATCAAGCTTCGACAAAATATTAGTCAATTATGACAACTCTCCGTTTTAAATTTGATAAATTCTCATTGCAATAGCTCTATTTCTGACAAGTTTGCAGTTTCTTGCTTGTCAAATGTGACAGTTGTGATTTGTTATCTGTCAAGTTTTTCAAATTATTACAGTCAAATATGACAACTGTAAACTATATAATAGCTCGATTTCTGATTAGTTTATAATTTCTTGCTTGTCACTTGACAGTTACAATCTGTTTCTGTCAAATTTTGACAAAGTATTACATTCAAATATGACAACTGTCAACTCTAGTTTGACAAATTCTCATTGAAATGGCTTGACTAGTTTTTAATTTCTTCCTAGTCAAATGTGACAGTTCTGTTCCGCCAGGTTTTTTTCAAATTATTACAGTCAAATATGACAACTGTCCATTATAAATTTGATAAATTTTCATTGGTATAGCTCGATTTCTGATCGTTTGTACTTTCTTGCTTGTCACTTATGACAGTTACAATTTGTTTTTGTCAAATTTTGACAAATTATTACATACAAATATGACAGCTGTCAACTCTAATTTGACAAATTCTCATTGAAATAGCTCGACTAGTTTTCAATTTCCTCTTTGTCAAATGTGACAGTTCAGTTCCGCCAGGCTTATTCAAATTATTACAGTCAAATATGACAATTGTCCATTATAAATTTGATAAATTTTCATTGGAATAGCTCGATTTCTGACTAATATGACAGTTTGTATTTTCTTGCTTGTCAAAAGTGACAGTTAAAATTTGTTTTCTGTCAAATTTTGACAAAGTATAACATTCAAATATGACAACTGTCAACTCTAGTTTGACAAATTCTCATTGAAATATCTCGACTGGTTTTTAATTTCTTCCTTGTCAAATGTGACAGTTCTGTTCCGCCAGGATTTTTCAAATTATTTCAGTCAAATATGACAATTGTCCATTATAAATTTAATATATTTTCATAAGAATAGCTCGATTTCTGACTAGTTTGACAGTTTGTAATTTCTTGCTGGTCAATTATGACAGTTACAATTTGTTTTTGTCAAATTATTACATTCAAATATGACAACTGTCAACTCTAGTTTGACAAATTCTCTTGAGTTTGCACTTGCATATTTAGGCAAGTAGACGCAAGTTTGCACTTGCATATTGTCAATTACAATGTTACCATATATCTATGGCGGAAATTGACGCAAATCGCGAACATATTTACAAGGCGGGAATATGAAAGTTTCAGGCACTTTTTGTTATTTTCACTGGTAATACGTCGAAGTGCCCGAAACTATAACGGAAATTGACGCAACATCGCGGACATGTCTAGAAGGCCGGAATATGAAAGTTTCGGGCACTTTTTGTTATTTTCAGGGGTTATACGTCGAAGTGACCGAAACTATGACGGAAATTGACGCATCATCGCGGACATGTTTAGAAGGCGGGAATATGAACGTTTCGAGCACTTTTTGTTATTTATACTGGGTATACGGCATAGAAGTGCCCGAAACTATGGCGGAAATTGACGCATGCTCACTAAAATTGAACTATGAAAAGAACTATGAACTATTTTTTTCACAGATTTGTAAAAGTCCAGTATTTGGAACTATGATTAGTTTGGGGTAGTCTACCTTTACGTTACGGTAAAAGTACAAAATCGGCAAATGTATACAATTACCGGTATATGTATACAATCTACCAATTTGATAGGTAAATGTGAGTTCAAATCTGAGATCAACTTTATATATCTACTTTTACCAGCAAATGTATACTTTTTGTGTGTTACAATATCACGAGTGTCTTGTTGCACAGCCCATGCGCTGTGTATGTTAAAGTAAACCTGTAACAATTGCCAACAACATTAGGATTATTACAAATACATTGTATATTTGGTCTAAATCTCCTAAAAAGGTTCCGGGGGGTTCATAATTCTATTCGAATTAAAATTCTTAGTGATATTAGGATATTTACACATTCTCCGGAAATAATTGGTAAATGTAAGATGAACTCACATTTACCAACCATGAAGGTAAATGTGTGCATATACCGGTAAATGTGTACATATACCGGTAAATGTGTACATATACCGGTAAATGTGTACATATACCGGTAAATATGTACATTTACCAACCAAAAAGGTAAATGTGTACATATACCGGTAAATGTGTACATATACCGGTAAATGTGTACATATACCGGTAAATGTGTACATTTACCAAACTACGTACTTTTACCGTAACATATAATAATGAAGATAATCACTCATATCTCGGTTAACGTACGGTCTCGGTAAGATTTTTCCGGAAGTAATTGGTAAATGTAAGACGAACTCACATTTACCAAACAAAAAGGTAAATGTGTACATATACCAGGTAAATGTGTACATATACTGGTAAATGTGTACATATACCGATAAATGTGTACATATACCGGTAAATATGAACATTTACCAAACTACGTACTTTTACCGTAAGATATATAATAATGAAGATAATCACTCATATCTCGGTTATCGTAAGGTCTCGGTAAGATTTTGTGGTATTCTCGTTGTGTTTTGGAATTCGTGTGTCGGAGTTGGCGACCACGTGTATAATTAGGTATGGTAATGGTCGGCAGGCGGCGAGGGCGAAGCCCTAATGAAGGGGCCGAGAGGAGCGTTCTGCCCCGCGGCCGGCGTGCACGCACGCGATCCAAATAGCTCTATACACAGAACGAAACGAAACGAAAAAGAAAAGAACGTAAACTTTTTTCGTCTTCCTCGCCATCAATTTCATTATTTTCCTCTTGTTTGCTGTCCGCGCGCCCTCCCCCCGACCTACACCCTCAACAAACAACAGTCTCGTTGCATGGTACACCCATTCGCATCTCGAAACAAATTACTCACAGCACGCCACTGTATTCAAATATATAAGAGTTATATATGAGCTATGGGCTTAGACGTCCTTATCTACATAACCAATTACGATATCAACTTGCGCTCACCACTATCACCTAGATAACGCAATTATCTATCGAAGCACCAAATTTCATCAAAATTCAATCATTAGCTTTTAAGTTATTAAAGACGAAGTAGATAAGTTCAGCGACGAAGATCAGCTGTGTTTAAGGTCGATTCCCATATGCACGACACTTAGCTACGCGACGTCGCGCGACATCGCTGTCAAATAATGATTACATTGTTTTAAATGGGCACATCCGGTAGCTGTCGCGTAGCGCAAGTGAGAACGTGCCAATTTAAAACAATGTAATCATTATTTGACAGGCGATGTCGCGTAGGTGAGTGTCGCGTATATGAGAACAGACATACTAGACTTAAATGGGCACGTCGCGTATCCATAGTGGGAACGCGCCCATTTAAAACAATGTTATCATTATTTGACAGGCGATGTCGCGTGATGTCGCGTAGCTGAGTGTCGCGTATATGAGAACAGACAGACTAGACTTAAATGGGCATGTCGCAGCTGTCGCGTATCTATAGTGAGAACGCGCCCATTTAAAACAATGTAATCATTATTTGATAGGCGATGTCGCGTGACGTCGCGTAGCTGAGTGTCACGTATGAGAACAGATATACTAGAATTAAATGGGCACGTCGCGTAGCTGTCGCGTATCCATAGTGAGAACGCGCTCATTTAAAACAATATAATCATAATGTATATGATTAAATGGGCACGTCGCGTATCCATAGTGAGAATGTGCCCATTTAAAACAATGTTATCATTATTTGACAGGCGATGTCGCGTGACGTCGCGTAGCTGAATGTCACGTATGAGAACAGACATACTAGAATAAAATGGGCACGTCGCGTAGCTGTCGGGTATCCATAGTTAGAACGCGCCCATTTGAAACAATCTAATCATTATTTGACAGGCGATGTCGCGCGACGTCGCGTAGCTGAGTGTCGCTTGTATGAGAATCGGGCTTTAAATGGGCACGTCGCGTAGCCATAGTGAGAAGGTGCCCATTTAAAACAATGTAATCATTATTTGACAGGCGATGTCGCGCGACGTCGCGTAGCTGTGTCGCTTGTATGAAAATCGGGCTTTAAATAGACACGTCGCGTAGCGCAAGTGAGAACGTACTCATTTAAAACAATGTAATCATTATTTGATAGGCGATGTCGCGTGACGTCGCGTAACTGAGTGTCGCGTATATGAGAATCGGCCTTTAAAAGTCTTTTAGTTACGTTGTTGCCTTCAGCACGCGACTGTAATATAAAGTGTAAGCGCAATAAAAGTGACCGCGATTTCATAAAACTCGCAAACGAATTGCAGACTTGTCGATATTGAGGAAGAGTCTTTGTAATGGCGAAAAGCCGCCGGTAAAACACTTCTCGCGACAGTTTTCCCAGCAAGGGAATAAAAACGGAAATCGCTATAAATTTCCCAGAAAGAAAACGGGAAATAAAAGAAAACCGCTGACGCGACGAAAACCGAAGAAAAAGAAAACGTGCGAAAATCGAATTGGCAAGCCGCATCTATCAGCGACAATCAATATAAAGAAATGAACTCTAATTTCTAGCAGCAACAACTTCATGTTGCAACAACTTCATGTTGCAACAACTTCCTACTGCAACAACTTCATGTTGCAACAACTTCACGTTGCAACAACTAAATGTTGCAACAAGTTAATATTGTAACAACTTCATGTTGCAACAACTTAATGTTGTAACAACTTCATGTTGCAACAACTTCATACTGCAACAACTTCATGTTGCAACAATTTCACGTTGCAACAACTAAATGTTGCAACAACTTAATATTGTAACAACTTCATGTTGCAGCAACTCAATGTTGTAACAACTTCATGTTGCAACAACTTAATGTTGTAATAACTTCATGTTGCAACAACTTCAAACTTCAACAACTTCATGTTGCAACAACTTCACGTTGCAACAACTAAATGTTGCAACAACTTAATATTGTAACAACTTCATGTTGCAGCAACTCAATGTTGTAACAACTTCATGTTGCAACAACTCAATGTTGCAACAACTTAATATTGTAACAACTTCATGTTGCAGCAACTCAATGTTGTAACAACTTCATGTAGCAACTACTTCATACTGCAACAACTTCATGCTGCAACAACTTCACGTTGCAACAACTAAATGTTGCAACAACTTAAAATTGTAACAACTTCATGTTGCAACAACTTCATGTTGCAACAACTTCATACTGCAACAACTTCACGTTACAACAACTAAATTTTGCAACAACTAAATGTTGCAACAACTTAATATTGTAACAACTTCATGTTGCAGCAACTCAATGTTGTAACAACTTCATGTTGCAACTACCTCATACTGCAACAACTTCATGTTGCAACAACTTCACGTTGCAACAACTAAATATTGCAACAACTTCATACTGCAACAACTTCATGTTGCAACAACTTCACGTTGCAACAACTAAATGTTGCAACAACTTAATATTAAAACAACTTCATGTTACAACAACTTAATGTTGTAACAACCTCATGTTGCAACTACTGCATACGGCAACCTCATGTTGCAACAACTTCACGTTGCAACAACTAAATGTTTCAACAATTTAATATTGTAACAACTTCATGTTGCAACAACTTCATACTGCAACAACTTCATGTTGCAACAACTTCACGTTGCAACAACTAAATGTTGCAACAACTTAATATTGTAACAACTTCATGTTGCAGCAACTCAATGTTGTAACAACTTCATGTTGCAACTACTTCATACTGCAACTTCATGTTGCAACAACTTCACGTTGCAACAACTAAATGTTGCAACAACTTAATATTGTAACAACTTCATGTTGCAACAACTTAATATTGTAACAACTTCATGTTGCAACAACTTCAGGTTGTAGCAACATCATTAGGGCTTCACAGGAGTCGAGATAGGGCGAGAGTTTCAAAAATCTCGTCTCGCTCTCGTTTGTTGTGCAAAAAAAATACTCTCGTCTCAGTCTCGCTCTCGCTCTCGTAACCGTTAGTCTCGTCTCGCTCTAGTAACCGTTAGTCTCGTCTCGCTCCCGTAACCGTTAGTCTCGTCTCGCTCTCGCTCTCGCAACCGCTAGTCTCGTCTCGCTCTCGCTCTCGTAACCGTTAGTCTCGTCTCGCTCTCGCTCTCGTAACCGTTAGTCTCGTCTCTCCCTCGCTCTCGTAACCGTTAGTCTCGTCTCGCTCTCGCTCTCGTAACCGTTAGTCTCGTCTCGCTCTCGCTCTCGTAACCGCTAGTCTCGTCTTGCTCTCGCTCTCGTAACCGTTAGTCTCGTCTCCCTCTCGCTCTCGTAACCGTTAGTCTCGTCTCGCTCTCGCTCTCGTAACCGCTAGTCTCGTCTTGCTCTCGCTCTCGTAACCGTTAGTCTCGTCTCCCTCTCGCTGTCGTAACCGTTAGTCTCGTCTCGCTCTCGCTCTCGTAACCGTTAATCTCGTCTCGCCCCCGTAACCGTTAGTCTCGTCTCGCTCTCGCTCTCGTAACCGTTAGTCTCGTCTCGCTCTCGTAACCGTAAGTCTCGTCTCGCTCTCGCTCTCGTAACCGCTAGTCTCGTCTCGCTCCCGTAACCGTTAGTCTCGTCTCGCTCTCGCTCTCGTAATCGTTAGTCTCGTCTCGCTATCGCTCTCGTAACCGTTAGTCTCGTCTCGCTCTCGTAACCATTAGTCTCGTCCCGCTCTCGCTCTCGTAACCGTTTGTCTCGTCTCGCTCTCGTTATCATTTGTCTCGTCTCGCTCTCGTAACCGTTAGTCTCGTCTCGCTATCGCTCTCGTAACCGTTTGTCTCGTCTCGCTCTCGTAACCATTAGTCTCGTCTCGCTCTCGCTCTCGTAACCGCTTGTCTCGTCTCGCTCTCGTTATCATTGGTCTCGTCTTGCTCTCGCTCTCGTAACCGTTAGTCTTGTCTCGCTCTCGCTCTCGTAATCGTTAGTCTCGTCTCGCTATCGCTCTCGTAACCGTTAGTCTCGTCTCGCTCTCATAACCATTAGTCTCGTCTCGCTCTCGCTCTCGTAACCGTTTGTCTCGTCTCGCTCTCGTTATCATTTGTCTCGTCTCGCTCTCGTAATCGTTAGTCTCGTCTCGCTCGCGCTCTCGTAATCGTTAGTCTCGTCTCGCTCTCGCTCTCGTAACCATTAGTCTCGTCTCGCTCTCGCTCTCGAAACCGTTTGTCTCGTCTCGCTCTCGTTATCATTTGTCTCGTCTCGCTCTCGTAACCGTTAGTCTCGTCTCGCTATCGCTCTCGTAACCGTTTGTCTCGTCTCGCTCCCGTAACCATTAGTCTCGTCTCGCTCTCGCTCTCGTAACCGTTTGTCTCGTCTCGCTCTCGTTATCATTTGTCTCGTCTTGCTCTCGCTCTCGTAACCGTTAGTCTTGTCTCGCTCTCGCTCTCGTAATCGTTAGTCTCGTCTCGCTATCGCTCTCGCAACCGTTAGTCTCGTCTCGCTCTCGTAACCATTAGTCTCGTCTCGCTCTCGCTCTCGTAACCATTTGTCTCGTCTCGCTCTCGTTATCATTTGTCTCGTCTCGCTCTCGTAACCGTTAGTCTCGTCTCGCTCTCGCTCTCGTAATCGTTAGTCTCGTCTCGCTCTCGCTCTCGTAACCATTAGTCTCGTCTCGCTCTCGCTCTCGTAACCGTTTGTCTCGTCTCGCTCTCGTTATCATTTGTCTCGTCTCGCTCTCGTAACCGTTAGTCTCGTCTCGCTATCGCTCTCGTAACCGTTAGTCTCGTCTCGCTCTCGTAACCATTAGTCTCGTCTCGCTCTCGCTCTCGTAACCGTTTGTCTCGCTCTCGTTATCATTTGTCTCGTCTCGTATATAAACCATCGATTTTGTTGACGATTTAAAATTAATAATAAAAATGAACATAATTTGAAATTGTCTACGACATCTATTTCACATTACGAAATCTACTGTTTTAACTGTTATATAATGAAATGTAACTTGCCCGAGCCCGCAGTTCAAATTGATGCAAGAAAATATCACGGCTGCCCGTATTAGAATCAAAGATTGAAGAAGAAGTATGACCCAGATCAGAAACGAGACTTTTCAAAAATGATATTTTTCTCGTCTCGCTTTTACGAGACGTAAAAGCGAGACTAGAACGAGACGAGACCGCATGTGGTATCACTCTCGCGAGAACGAGACCACATACGTTCTCGCTCTCGGGAGAGTGAGACCACATGCGGTCTAGTCTCGTACTAGTCCCGCTTTTACGAGACGAGACGAGAAAAATATCGTTCTCAAGTGAAGCCCTAAACTTCATGTAGCAACAATTTCATGTTGTAACAACTTCGTGCTGCAACAACTTCATGTTGTAATAACTTCATGTTGATACAACAACGTTCAAAAAAAAATATGCAAGAAAATAATACGGCTGCCCGTATTAGAATCAAAGATTGAAGAAGAAGTGTGACCGGGATCAGCAACGAGACTCTCGTGTCTCGCGAGAACGAGACCACATACGTTCTCGCTTTTGCGAGAACGAGACCACATACGTTCTCGTTCTCGAGAGAGTGAGACTACATGCGGTCTCGTCTCGTTCTCGTCTCGCTTTTACAAGACGAGACGAAACGAGAAAAATATCGTTCTGGAGTGAAGCCCTAAACTTCATGTAGCAACAATTTCATGTTGTAACAACTTCATGTTGCAACAATTTCATGTTGTAACAACTTCATGTTGCAACAACTTCTTGTTGTAATAACTTCATATTGCTTGAACTTCATACAAGCTTAGTCCCGTTCGCTTAGGTTGGGTTAGGTTAGGTCTTATTTGTCTAATCTTGTCTAGTCCATGAAGTGACTACACAAGATTAGACAAATATGACTAGATAATTTCCTGCAGCTACAACTTGTTGCAACAACATCATGTTGCAACAAATTCATACTGCAAGATTGAAGAAGAAGTATAACCGGGATCAGAAACGAGACTCTCGAAACGACAACGAGACCACATACGTTGTGTAACAAATTACTCTCGTCTCAGTCTCGCTCTCGCTTTAGGAACCGTTAGTCTCGTCTAGCTGTCGCTCTCGTAACCGTTAGTCTCGTCTCGCTCTCGTAACCGTTTGTCTCGTCTCGCTCTCGTTATCATTTGTCTCGTCTCGTCTATAAACCACTAGCTCCCGCTGGCCGCACGCCGCGCCGCCACTCGCCGCCCGCGGCCACACTATGAAGACATCAAGCGATTACACACAGAGCTTAGTCCGATTCGCTTAGTCTAGTCTTATTTGTCTAATCTTGTGATGCACAAGATTAGACAAATACTACAAGATTAGACAAATACTACAAGATTAGACAAATAAGAGTAGACTAAGCGAATCGGACTAAGCTTTGTGTGTAATCGCCGGATGTCTTCATGGTGTGGCCGCGGGCGGCGAGTGGCGGCGCGGCGTGCGGCCAGCGGGAGCTCGCCACTGTCGCAGCGGGGCGTCGCGCCGCGCCGCAGCGCCGCACGACACCGGCTACCGGTCCAGAAACCCGACAATTAATTGTTTCGCCCGCTCGGCGCACGTCGGGATCCCGCTGATCGACTAATTGGGACCGATCGTCCGACGACTGATCAAGATTGATCTCTGATGGTTCGATTAAGTCTTCAATTGTTAAACAGATAATACTAAACAGACAAAACTAGACAACACTAGACAAGACTAGACAGATTAGACCGAATAAACGGACTAGACGGACTAAACAGACTAGTCAGACTAGACCAATCAGACTAGACCAGTCTGGTTTGACCAGTCCGCCTAGGCCAGGGGTCGGCAACCGGTTTTAAGTAAAGAGCCATTTTCCTTAAAAAAAATGAACAAATCTTGTACAAGAGCCAACAAAATCACAATCAGTGAGATTTTGACGAGTGAATTGATGCAGCGATTTATTTTATATCAGGTTGGTAATTTGAGGTATTCAGATTATTTTAAACAACTTTCAAGTCTAACGTCCTAGAGCTACTGGACCCGCACTTTATTATCAGGATATTCATGTTGTTAAAAATCTGCTCACAATAATATATAGAGCCGCAAATTGATAAGAATGGAAATGCCACTGGATTAAATTAATTGTAACTTTCAAATTGTTCCAATTATAATTTCATCTTTCAAGAAATATTTCAAAAAATTATGATTTCTAAAAGTGAATTCGAAGTATCGTATCGTCCTTTTCGCAACTTCTGATGGAGATTGTTAAGATGATTAATGTATTCATTTTAGTGTGCGAGTAGATAAAAGTAAAAATGGACGTGGTACTCAAAATAGTCAATCAAAGTGTTGCAAAAACATTAAATCTTTGCGAAAATGTTCTGATTTCGGTTGCAAAATAGATTTTTTATTACTCATGCATTAAAAGTAGTATCTTGGCGCACGGTTTTTGGTACGAGAAATGCCACTTCTATTTTGTAGCCAGTCGTAATGACGACAAAGGACTTCGAATACTCTGAGTTAAATGATAGTTTAACAACAAACATTCGAGCACTTTGGCGAAGCCACTAAGCATTCGAAGACAATGAAAATGTTTCAATATGTTCGATACATTGACTGAATTTTTGAAGAACATTTTCGCAAAGATTTAATGTTTTTGCAACACTTTGATTGACTCTTTTGAGTGCCAAGTCCATTATTACTTTTATCTACTCGTACACTAAAATGGATACATTAATAAGTAAATTATTGGATGTCCTATATGCATACCTATGCCATTATTACAACCATGTATAAAAGTATCCAAATAGTGCGTAAAAGTCCAATCTAAATCAAATGGAGTTTCATTATTAAACGATTTTTGTTGAAATGTAGTTGTAGTGAAAATAAATTTCTGACAATTTGCTTATTTTGAATCATGAAGTATCTCAGTCTAGATTTATCTGGCTCTAATATACCTTAACCTAACCATAGCCTAATCTAGATTATATCTAGGTTAGGCTTAACTAGATTTCATCGGCAACGCCCAAATAGTGTTCCCGCCACTGTGCGTTTTTACTAGTTAAGAATTTTTGTCCCGTAGACTAATTCCGATTTAAACTTTGCAACTCATGTACAAAAGCTCTTCTTCGCACACTTGTATCATAAGCTACTATTTTAATCTTGACAGGAAATGTTTGCATATACAAAAGCACCTCCTGATGTATAATGCAATGAAAGGTGAAAATGTCCATCTTAAAACGTACTTTTCTCATGGAATTTTAACAATCGAATGTAATTTTGCTAAATGTCTCTCAAGCTCCATTTTCATAAATGAAAGTTTGACTTGTTCCAATAAAATTAATATACATTAAGGGACGAGTTGAAGAGCCACACAACTTAAGAAAAGAGCCGCATGCGATTCGCGAGCCGCGGCTTGCCGACCCCTGGCCTAGACCAATCTAACCTAGACCAGTCATCCTAGACCAATCCGCCTGGACCTGTCCGCCTAGACCAGTCCGCCTAGACCAGGGGTGGCCAAAAACCTAACCTAACCTTTTTTCGACCGCGTGTCGGATTTTTTAAATTTTCACATTTTAAAATGCTGACGTGCCAGGTCTACTTTTACAATGTGATAGTGAAATGCGGTATCTCATTAGCGTGAATATTTGACGTACTTTGTGCGCCTTTTGCAATTACGGATAAACCAATCGACGGATTTTGATAAAACGTAGTATGGTTTGATATTCTTACGAGATCTCACAAATTTCAAAATTGTAGCTTTGTAAATACGGCTGTCGTGAATTTTGTAAATTTGTAAATTTTTGTGCGTTTTTTGCAATTACGGACAAACCTATCGACGGCTTTTGATGAAACTTGGTATGGATTAATATTCTTACAAGATATCACAAAATACCAAATCTGAAAATTGTAGCTTTGTAAATACGGCTTTGGTAAAATTTGGAAATTTTTGTGTGCCGTTTGCAATAACAGGCAAACCAATCCAGGGATTTTGATGAAATGTAGAATGAATTGATATTTTTATGACGTCCCACAAATTGCCAAATTTCGAAATTGTAGCTTTGTAAATACGGCTTTTGTGAATTTTTAAAGTTTGTAAATTTTTGTGCGCCTTTTGGAATTACGGACAAACCAATCGACGGATTTTGATGAAACTTGGTACGCTTTGATATTCTAGTGAAATCTCACATTTTACCAAATTTCAAAATTGTAGCTTTGTAAATACGGCTTTCGTGAATTTTGGAAATGTTTGTACGCCTATTGTAATTACAGGCAAACCAATCGACGGATCTTGATGAAATGTAGTATGATTTGATATTTTGACGAAATCTTATAAATTCCCAAATTTTAAGATTGTAGCTTTGTAAATACGGCTATTGTGATTTTTTGAAGATAGTAAATTTTGGTGCGCCTTTTGCAATTACGGACAAACCAATCGACGGATTATGATGAAACTTGGTACGCTTTGATATTCTTCCTAAATCTCACATATTACCAAATGTCAAAATTGTAGCTTTGTAAATACGGCTTTTGTGAATTTTGGAAATTTTTGTGCGCCTTTTGCAATTACAGGCAAACCAATCGATGGATCTTGATGAAATGTAGTATGATTTGATATTCTTGCGGCGCCCCACAAACTTCCAAATTTTGAAATTGTAGGTAGCTTTGTAAATACGGCTTTAGTGAATTTTTAGTTTGTAAATTTTTGTGCGCCTTTTGCAATTACGGACAAACCAATCGACGGATTATGATGAAACTTGGTACGCTTTGATATTCTTCCTAAATCTCACATATTACCAAATGTCAAAATTGTAGCTTTGTAAATACGGCTTTTGTGAATTTTGGAAATTTTTGTGCGCCTTTTGCAATTACAGGCAAACCAATCGATGGATCTTGATGAAATGTAGTATGATTTGATATTCTTACGGCGTCCCACAAACTTCCAAATTTTGAAATTGTAGGTAGCTTTGTAAATACGGCTTTAGTGAATTTTTAGTTTGTAAATTTTTGTGCGCCTTTTGCAATTACGGACAAACCAATCGACGGATTTTGATGAAACTTGGTATGATTTGATATTCTTGCTAAATCTCACAAATTGCCAAATTTCAAAATTGTAGCTATGTAAATACGGCTTTCGTGAATTTTGGAAATGTTTGTACGCCTTTTGTAATTACAGGCAAACAAATCGACGGATCTTGATGAAATGTAGTATGATTTGATATTTTGACGAAATCTTATAAATTCCCAAATTTTAAGATTGTAGCTTTGTAAATACGGCTATTGTGATTTTTTGAAGTTTGTAAATTTTGGTGCGCCTTTTGCAATTACGGACAAATCAATCGACGGATTTTGATAAAACTTGGTATGATTTGATATTCTTGTGAAATCTCAGAAATTGCCAAATTTCAAAATTGTAGCCTTGTACATACGGCTCTTGTGAATTTTGGAAATTTTTGTGCGTCTTTTGAAATTACGGGCAAACCAATCGACGGATTTTGATGAAACTTGGTACGCTTTGATATTCTAGTGAAATCTCACATTTTACCAAATTTAAAAATTGTAGCTTTGTAAATACGGCTTTTGTGAATTTTGGAAATTTTTGTGCGCCTTTCGCAATTACTGGCAAACCAATCGATGGATCTTGATGAAATGTAGTATGATTTGATATTCTTACGGCGTCCCACAAACTTACAAATTTTGAAATTGTAGGTAGCTTTGTAAATAGGGCTTTAGTGAATTTTTAAAGTTTGTAAATTTTTGTGCGCCTTTTGCAATTACGGACAAACCAATCGACGGATTTTGATGAAACTTGGTACGCTTTGATATTCTTCATAAATCTCACATATTACCAAATTTCAAAATTGTAGCTTTGTAAATACGGCTTTTGTGAATTTTTTAAATTTGAAAATTTTTGTGCGCCTTTTGCAATTACGGGCAAAAGTAGATTGAGAAACTTAAAAATTTATTTTAGAAAAGATAGTTTAACAAGTTTAGAAGTTTAGTAGTTTGCCAATAAAATTTTCCTACGTGTCAGCTGTGACACGCGTGCCATAGGTTCGCCACCACAGGCCTAGACCCAATATCGGGTCCCCCGGCCCCCCAATTTGGGGAGGGAATGCTTGAAACCCCGACCGAGCGTGTCCCCAGGTGGCGAATAGGGGAGGCTCACCGGCTCTGCATCCAGCAGAATTGGAGGGTATGAGCTCTCGTGGACCAACAGGCTTGAACAGAGGGAAAAATCCTCTTCAACAAAAAAAGTTCCCCAGACCCATTGGGTCTAGGTCGGATAGTCCTTACAATATGACATGGACACGAATAACTATAACTCGTTTACTGTGCAGAGGAGAGATAGGTACCTCAATGCCGGGCGGACCAGGGAGTGGGCGACCACTTTTCTAGCTCTATAGATGGGAGAAAATCAGAGAGGTGGAACACACTCGTATATCTAGTGTCAGCACGCAGAACCCTAGCGGGGACAAGAACGACTCCAACCCTACACAAGAGGAAGAACAAGGGGGGAGGTGGGGGGTAGTACTGACGGCTGGAAACAAATCATGAGAAAGAATAAAAGAACGGTCGCAAACGCTGATACTAAAAATGGTCACCTTACACCTACGCTGAAGCTGCCGCGAAGATGAAGGCCATCATCATCTTCGAAGATGAAGGCCATCTTCATCTTCGAAGATGAAGGCCATCTTCATCGATCGACATAAACACAATCGGCATAAGTGTAAATGCTGTTAAATGAACGACAACTTCTTTTTTTTTTTAGGAGGAAGGGGAAACCTTTTATTCAAATTCAAATTCAAAATAGATTATAGGCCGGTGGTAGATTCACCGGTGGTAACCTATGGTGCAGAAGCAAGGAGCTTAACACAGAGCGAAGAATAGGCTTTAAGTGTATTTGAGAGAAGAATGCTACGTGCAATATTTGGAGCGACCCAAGAACGAGGAATCTGGCGCCGAAGATATAATCACGAACTATATCAGCTCTACAATCAACCAGATATTGTGAGTTTCATCAAGGTGGCAAGATTGAGATGGCTCGGACACATGCAGAGAATGGGTGATCATAGGGTTCCGAAAAAGTTGTTCAATGGCCAACCAGAGGGAAGGAGAAGGGCCGGAAGGCCAAGGATGCGGTAACAACTGACCTACAAAAACTTCAAGTACGGGACTGGAGAACGTTGGCGAGTGATGGAGTCCGCTTGGAGAAACATGCTGAAGGAGGCCCAGACCGGCAATCGGTTGTAGTGCCATTAAGAAGAAGAAGCTGGGTAGTGTGGGACTCCTTCTCTTCCAGAGATAATAAAATAACTAAAACCACCTCCCCCCTTTTTCTCATCTTGTCCCTAGCGCTGCCGTGGTTTGCACCCTCTTGGGGTATTATCACTCGGCAACTTTGGGTTCACGCTCTTTGGTTACTTTTTAATTTGTTGGCCTGCTTCCTGTCTTCTCTTATCTACTTCCTTGGCCTTCATTATGTTTCTTAGCATCTCCGCGGTTGCGTTCCAATTATCTTTACTTTCTAGCATGGTTTCGGTCATATTCTCCTTGTCCGGCCATACACCAGTTTTCCTAATCTTAGTTTTTCCCATCTTTCGCAAAAGAATATCGTATCACACGCGTCATCTCTTTCGACGTAGTACCAGCACTGATCTCTTAGCCTTTTGCCTATTCACACATTCAATTGTCACATGATAATCGACGTTTCCGTGTTTACGTTCAGCCCAGATTTGCACATCCGGAATCAATTCTCGCGTCCATGCGCCGTTTTGTGCCTCTTGCCAGGCATTTTGCCAACTCGCCATGGTGCGCAGCCGCACTTCTTTCTTGGATAAACATTTTCTGAGGGCAATCCTTTCGTCTACAAGGAGTGTTATTGGTGGGGATCCAGCCACCACTTGTACAGCCTCTGACGAGACTGTCCGGTATGCAGAGACTAGGCCCTCCTCTGTGCTCTTCTATCATAACCGTTCTGTTTATTCCCCGTTGCAGGCCAGTTCCTTCCCCAGATCTCCGCTGCGTATAGCATGATTGAAGTGACCACCGAGGACAACAAACGCCTGGTCAGGCTGAGAGCCCCCCATCCACCAACCCCCCAACGTTCGGCATGCGTCTCCCCAGCATCGTGACCGTCCTTTCCACTTTGGCCGACACATTACGAATGTGAGGTGTGAAGCTCACCCGCTGGTCTATAACTACCCCCAAGTATTTAATACTCTTCTCTGGTTTAATTATTGATCCACCCAGCTGAAACTGCACTGACACCGGCCTCCGGCAACCTACCAGGAGCACAGATTCCGTTTTGTGCATTGCTATGGTTAGTTTCATGTCAAACATCCATTGCATTATCTTAGCTAGAGACTGGTTAGTTAGACTTATTAAGTCATTCTTCTTGTGACCCATTGTCAGAAGAGCCAAGTCGTCAGCAAAGGCCACTGTCCGGGAGCTGACAGGCAACTCCAGTTCCAGGACCGCGTCATAGAGTGCGTTCCATAAGGCGGGCCCCAAAACTTAGCCCTGCAGGACCCCACAGGTTACCTTGACTGCTCTATCGCCTACCACCTATCGCTTAGATAGCTCATAGTTATGGCAACAATTTCTGGTGAGATCTCTTTCTTCTTAAGGGCTTCCACTATTTTGCTCCACGAAGCCGTGTTAAAAGCATTCTCCAATTCACCAATACGTTTTTTCGATCAGCGCGTAACTGCCTTTCGACCAGCGCGTAACTTTAAATACTTTTTCAGGCCAGTTTTCTTTGAATATGTCCTCCTACACTGCACCAGAGTCAAGAGTTTCTAGCTTTCTCTCTATGCGTTCCATCAGCTTTTCTTCCTCTAGATCCTAACGTCTCACCGGTTCTTCCTTTTCCTTCAGTCTTTTCCTCAGTTCCCCCATTTCCTGGGTCATCTCGGCCATTTCTCTAGTCGCAGCATACACCTCCTTTCCCATCTCCTCTAGCTTTAAGTCTTGACTAGTTTTGTAAGTTTGAAACGCATGGTTCAAAACGCCCATCGACGTATATCTCTTTTATATTCGTTAATTGTCTGCTTCAATATTGAGCTGATTGATTCGAAAAGTCTCTTAACTTCTCTATAAGAACGTTCTTATTCTGTTTACTGAATTTGAGCAGTTCCTCTGCCTTCTTTTATAGTCGTAATGCGCACTCTGGTGTTTGTTGGTCGTTTGTATGAATCGGACTTCCTGTTGGGCCTTTTGCTAGTTTGTAACCGGGACTTGTCAGTAGATCCTCCTCTCCCCATTTATCTGGAGTCGTTTTCCCTTCAACTTCCTGTTGTATTCCGATCTTTGGAGTGGTTCTAAGAATGGAGTCTCTCCTCTCAAAAGGATTTCCTTGCTTGCTTGCTGTTCTTTCCATAACTTGGTCAAGTCCATTGCCATTTCCGTGTCGTCCATACCAGCGAAAGACGCTCCCCCCGTAGTCTTTGGAGCAGCGTCCGGGCAACCAGGATGGGGTTGGCCGGACGGCAGGATTCCCCCCACTTGGGGACCTGCCCGGGGATTTATTTTATTTATGGCCACCTTCCATTTTTCCGGAAACACACTGACTGCAAAGAGGTCGTTCACCACCGAGAGCACCGTTTCATGAACCACTGCTACCACCAGACGGATCACTTCGGCCGGGATACCATCTGGGCCAGCTGCCTTTCCCATCCGCAATTTTGTTGCAGCCGCATTCAATACCTCAAGAGTAAAAGGATTTCGACTTCCTACCTGCGCGGGTACTCAACGAGCCTCCGGTCGTTCAGGAAACAACTTTGAGTAGTATCTTTTTTCGTCCATACAAAGCGTGTACTTAACTTTCTCATGACTATTTTATATGCTTTCCCCCAGGGGTCCTTGTTCACCTCGTCGACTAACTTTGGCCATGCCAAAGCCTTTGCCTGCTTCACCTGTCGCTTTAATAAATGAACGACAACTGGAAATGTCCAACTGACTTTAAGAGAGCGAAATTAGGGCGCAATCAACAACAAATACTAGACCTAATCTAACGTAACCTAACCTAACCTACACGGTACTGCCTCAGCCCTGGAGTCACGGCAGCGCATTCAAACCTTCATAATCAGGGACATAGAGGTATCAACGACCGTGGACGTAGTGATGAAAGCTACAGAAGACTCCCATTCAGCCAGACGAGCAAATAGACCTTTTTACGGTTAGTTAAGCGCATGCGTATCCGCTCAGTTTGAAAGGCGGGAATATGAAAGCTTAGGACACATATTTTGTTATACGTCAAAAAATTTCTTTCTCAAAAACGTTCTTTTGAGAATATGATGGACCTCCTGCCGTGTCCACGAAATGATAGAGCCCACCAAATGCTTCTGGTCTATGGGCACCGCAAAAACGAATGCACGAAGCCTAAAAGGGACATGACACGGTGATGCATGAAATTCACACTAGAGGGCCACACTTCGCGAGAATGCACAAACGGAGAAAAATGTTATGATTGCTTACTGGAAGTACACCAAATCGGGTGCGCAAGAAAGACCCGACAACTGCACTACAACAGACTAGTCCGCCTAGACTCCACCTTGGCTTTTAGTAAGCGCCACTACGATATCGCATATTTTCATTCAGGGTGGGTAGTCCGGACGGTTACTGAAAACCGCCCTAGTTGTTGTCTCCCCGACCAGGATTCGAACCCGGGTCTCCCGCATTGAAAAGCGGGTATATTGTCAACTACACCACAGTGCAGATTTCGTCTAGACTAGAGTAGACAAGACAAGATGAATTCAATTAGTTTGAAAGGAAGAAAACCCAAACACAAAAAGAGAGATCAAGAACCGGGCGGACAAACTGAGAAGACAGGTCGAGAAAGTCAAGAAGGAGTCCGCACAAGATTGGTTCGAGGCTCATAGATGGGAGAAAATTGAAATACCATACAAGCCGACATCAGATAGCTCGAACCTACTCGTATATGTAGTGTCAGTACACAGCCCCCTAGATAAGGCTATCGACCATTTTGTTAGTGCAACTAGTCTTGTCTGACTTTTGAGGATTAGTGAATAATATAGGAGCTATTATAGTACCTTGAGAAAACACCAAATTTCTCCAAAGACTTGCTTGTCTCGTACAAAGTACTAGATAAGGCTATCGACCATTTTTTATTGGAACTAGTCTTGTCTCACATTTTTGTCTATTAGTCAGTAATATAGGAGCTATTATAGTACCTTGAGGGAACACTAGACTTCTCCAAAGATTTGCTTGTCTTATACAATGTACTGGGATGATGTTGTAGATAAGGCTATCGACCAATTTTTAGAGAAACTAGTCTTGTATGACACTTGTGGATTAGTGAATAATATTGGAGGTATTATAGCACCTTGAGGAAACACCAAATTTCTTCAAAGACTTGCTTGTCTCGTACAAAGTACTAGATAAGGCTATCGACCATTTTTTATAGGAACTAGTCTTGTCTGACATTTTTGTCATTAGTGAATAATATAGAAGCTATTATAGTACCTTGAGGGAACACTAAACTTCTCCAAAGATTTGCTTGTCTTTTACAATGTACTGGGATGATGTTGTAGATAAGGCTATCGACCAATTTTTAGAGAAACTAGTCTTGTATGACACTTGTGGATTAGTGAATAATATTGGAGGTATTATAGCACCTTGAGGAAACACCAAATTTCTTCAAAGACTTGCTTGTCTCGTACAAAGTACTAGATAAGGCTATCGACCATTTTTTATAGGAACTAGTCTTGTCTGACATTTTTGTCATTAGTGAATAATATAGAAGCTATTATAGTACCTTGAGGGAACACTAAACTTCTCCAAAGATTTGCTTGTCTTTTACAATGTACTGGGATGATGTTGTAGATAAGGCTATCGACCAATTTTTAGAGAAACTAGTCTTGTATGACACTTGTGGATTAGTGAATAATATTGGAGGTATTATAGCACCTTGAGGAAACACCAAATTTCTTCAAAGACTTGCTTGTCTCGTACAAAGTACTAGAGAAGGCTATCGACCATTTTTTATAGGAACTAGTCTTGTCTGACATTTTTGTCATTAGTGAATAATATAGAAGCTATTATAGTACCTTGAGGGAACACTAAACTTCTCCAAAGACTTGCTTGTCTTATACAATGTACTTGGATGATGTTGTAGATAAGGCTATCGACCAATTTTTAAAGAAACTAGTCTTGTATGACACTTGTGGATTAGTGAATAATATTGGAGGTATTATAGTACCTTGAGGAAACACCAAATTTCTTCAAAGACTTGCTTGTCTAGTACAAAGTACTAGATAAGGCTATCGACCATTTTTTATAGGAACTAGTCTTGTCTGACATTTTTGTCATTAGTGAATAATATAGAAGCTATTATAGTACCTTGAGGGAACACTAAACTTCTCCAAAGACTTGCTTGTCTTATACAATGTACTGGGATGATGTTGTAGATAAGGCTATCGACCAATTTTTAGAGAAACTAGTCTTGTATGACACTTGTGGATTAGTGAATAATATTGGAGGTATTATAGCACCTTGAGGAAACACCAAATTTCTTCAAAGACTTGCTTGTCTCGTACAAAGTACTAGAGAAGGCTATCGACCATTTTTTATAGGAACTAGTCTTGTCTGACATTTTTGTCATTAGTGAATAATATAGAAGCTATTATAGTACCTTGAGGGAACACTAAACTTCTCCAAAGACTTGCTTGTCTTATACAATGTACTGGGATGATGTTGTAGATAAGGCTATCGACCAATTTTTAGAGAAACTAGTCTTGTATGACACTTGTGTATTAGTGAAAAATATTGGAGGTATTATAGTACCTTGAGGAAACACCAAATTTCTTCAAAGACTTGCTTGTCTATTACAAAGTACTAGATAAGGCTATCGACCATTTTTTATAGGAACTAGTCTTGTCTGACATCTTTGTCATTAGTGAATAATTTAGAAGCTATTATAGTACCTTGAGGGAACACTAAACTTCTCCAAAGACTTGCTTGTCTTATACAATGTACTGGGATGATGTTGTAGATAAGGCTATCGACCAATTTTTAGAGAAACTAGTCTTGTATGACACTTGTGGATTAGTGAAAAATATTGGAGGTATTATAGTACCTTGAGGAAACACCAAATTTCTTCAAAGACTTGCTTGTCTCGTACAAAGTACTAGATAAGGCTATCGACCATTTTTTATTGGAACTAGTCTTGTCTGACATTTTTGTGTATTAGTGAGTAATATAGGTGCTATTATAGTACCTTGAAGGAACAATAAACTTCTCCAAAGACATGCATGTCTTATACAATGTGCTGAGATGGTGTTGTAGATAAGGCTATCGACCATTTCTTTAGTGGAACTAGTCTTGTTTGACATTTTTGTCTATTGGTGAGTAATATACAAGTTACAATTTTGTGATCTAATTTGGAACCTTGTAGAACCTTATTTTATGATGAAGATTAAAATAAAATGTTGTGTGCCAATTTGGAACCTTGAGGAACCTTAATTCATGGTGAGGATCAACATTAATATGTCGTGTGCCAATTTGGAACCTTGAGGAAACTCTACTGCAGACGAAGATCAAGATGAAATGAACAAGTTACAATTTTGTGTTCTAATTTGGAACCTTAGGAACCTTAATTTATGATGAAGATTAAAATAAAATGTTGTCTGCCAATTTGGAACCTTGAGGAACAACTTTGAGGAACTAAATGAGGATCAAAATTAATATGTTTTGTGCCAATTTGGAACCTTGAGGAAACTCTACTTCAGATGAAGATCAAGATAAAATTAATAAGTTACAATTTTGTGTTCTAATGTGGAACCTTATTTTCTGATGAAGATTAAAATAAAATTTTGTGTGCCAATTTGGAATCTTGAGGAACAACTTTGAGGAACCTTAATTCATGTTGAAGATTAAAATAAAATATTGTGTGCCAATTTGGAACCTTGAGGAAACTCAACTGCAGACGGACATCAAGATATAATGAACAAGTTACAAATTTGTGTTCTAATTTGGAACCTTGAGGAACCTTAATTTATGATGAAGATTAAAATCAAATTTTGTGTGCCAATTTTCAACCTTGAGGAACAACTTTGAGGAACCTTAATTCATGGCGAGAGTCAAAATAAAATGTTGTGTGTCAATTTGGAACCTGGAGGAAACTCTACTGCAGACGAAGATCAAGATAAAATGTTACAATTTTGTGTTCTAATTTGGAACCTTGAGGAACTTTATTTTATGATGAAGATTAAAACGAAATTTTGTGTGCCAATTTGGAACCTTGAGAAACGTTAAGGTGGGTGTCTGGCTGCCCAAGCCGCCACCCAGCTAAATCTCAAGAGCAGAAGCAGAAAGCAAGAACTAGGGCGGTAAAAACTGTCCGGGCTGCCCACCCTGAAGGAATGCACAAGCGATACCGGGGTGCTGGTCTATAAAGCCAAGTGGAAGAAGGGGTTTGGTGAGTGAGAGCCTTACACGCAGGCTGGTAGAGCTTCTCACGAACCACATAAAAAGACTAGTTTGCCCAGACTAGACTAGACAGACAAGGCTAAAGAGACAAGATGAATTCAATTAGTTAAACAAATAATGTAGAAAGGGTGAAACGAGTAGTTTATGTATGAAGTTAGCATTAAATTGGTTGGTAATTAGTCACGGTAATGGATTTACACCTGGCAATTAACCGAATCTGTCTGTCTGTTTGCACACAAATCGCGGTGTAATTAGTCTTGTCCGCCTAGATTTAGTTAGGCGAGTAGATGGACGCAGTCGAATCGCACTTGTTATTCAGCGCAAATTGAGCTAGTTAAGCTTGGAGAGTTTGTTTAATCGGAGAGGACGATATAATGCAGTCTGTAAATGGGGCCAGTTAAACTACTCTAATCGCCGAATGTGGACATTTGGCCGATCCTAAACCGAAAACAAAAACGGAATCTCAATCGCAGCCCCCCCGGATCACGAACATAAAACAAACATCGCCGTCTCGCTCGCGCGCGCGCGCGCCTCTCGCTCGCTTATTATTCAAAACAAATGACGATTCAATACACACGGGCGACAATAACCCCTCGAACATTGATCACAGGCCTGCCAGCCTTTTGTGTCTGTATCAATGATGTTTGTCCGGGAGGGGGCGCGCGCGGGGCCCCAGACAATGTCGCGTTTCGATTACAAACGACGGGGACACCTTCCCCTACTCCGGCGGGGTTAAGCCTTTAATATATCATTTACATTTTATAATTTAAAAAAAAACCCTTTGTGGGGATGTAATTACCGGTTCGGGGATGTTTTCAAGCGGACAGGTGGTTACAAAGGTTTGTTTTACATTAATTCTATGCGATAAAATATCGCGTTGGATTAGACTAAACAACGGTATGCAACACTAGACTAAACAACGTCAAAACCTCGAGTTAGGTTAGGATAAGTTAGATTTTATCTGGATTAATTGCTTTGCTTGATTAGACTTGACTAGACTAAGCAATGCCGTAATCTCGAGCGTCTGTTTTTAAATACTGAGAACTAAACACCGCGCACTCGAAATGAATTGGAGCGCTAAACATGATTAGACTAAACAACGTCAAAACCTCGAGTTAGGTTAGGTTAGGTTTTATCTGGATTAGTTGCTTTGACTGATTAGACTAGATTAGACTTCATTACACTAGATTAGACTTGATTAGACTGGATTAGACTTGATTAGACTGGATTAGACTAGATAAGACTGGATTAGACTTGATTAGACTAGACTAAACAATGCCGTAATCTCAAGCGTCAGTTTTACAAATACGGAGAACCAAACACCGCGCACTCGAAATGAATTGGAGCGCTAGACATGATTAGACTAAACAACGTCAAAACCTCGAGTTAGGTTAGGATAAGTTAGATTTTATCTGGATTAATTGCTTTGCTTGATTAGACTTGACTAGACTAAGCAATGCCGTAATCTCGAACGTCATTTTTACAAATACGGAGAACTAAACACCGCGCACTCGAAATGAACCCATACTCCTCCATAACTTTTGAACTATTCCAAGCAGCATAGTACAACTAACTTTAATCTCGAGCGTCACAAGCGTCACTCTGTATTTGTGTTTTGTAAAACACAAATACAGAGAACTAAACACCGCGCACTCGAAATTAATTAGAGGTATTAGAGGTAATGCTAAACTCAAGACGAAATGCATTCTCTCGCTTAAGCATTAATCCGCTAAAACCTAATCTAGACCAAGTCGAATGACAATCGAACGTCATTTTTACAAATACGGAGAACTAAACACCGCGCACTCGAAATGAATTGGAGCGCTAGACAAGATTAGACTAAACAACGTCAAAACCTCGAGTTAGGTTAGGATAGGTTAGGTTTTATCTGGATTAGTTGATTTGCTTGATTACCCTTGACTAGACTAAGCAATGCCGTAATCTCGAGCGTCAGTTTTACAAATACGGAGAACTAAACACCGCGCACTCGAAATGAATTGGAGCGCTAGACATGATTAGACTAAACAACGTCAAAACCTCGAGTTAGGTTAGGTTAGGTTTTATCTGGATTAGTTGCTTTGACTGATTAGACTAGATTAGACTTCATTACACTAGATTAGACTTGACTAGACTGGATTAGACTAGATTAGACTTGATTAGATTGGTTTAGACTAGATTAGACTGGATTTGACTTGATTAGACTAGACTAAACAACGCCGTAATCTCAAGCGTCAGTTTTACAAATACGGAGAACTAAACACCGCGCACTCGAAATGAATTGGAGTGCTAGACATGATTAGACTAAACAACGTCAAAACCTCGAGTTAGGTTAGGTTTTATCTGGATTAGCTGCTTTGACTGATTAGACTAGATTAGACTTGATTAGACTGGATTAGACTAGATTAGACTTGATTAGACTGGAGTAGACTAGATTAGACTTGATTAGACTGGATTAGACTTGATTAGACTAGATTATACTAGATTAGACTTCATTACACTAGATTAGACTTGATTAGACTGGATTAGACTAGATTAGACTTGATTAGACTGGATTAGACTTGATTAGACTGGATTAGACTAGATTAGACTTGATTAGACTGGAGTAGACTAGATTAGACTTGATTAGACTGGATTAGACTTGATTAGACTGGATTATACTAGATTAGACTTCATTACACTAGATTAGACTTGATTAGACTGGATTAGACTAGATTAGACTTGATTAGACTGGATTAGACTAGATTAGACTTGATTAGACTGGAGTAGAATAGATTAGACTTGATTAGACTGGATTAGACATGATTAGACTGGATTATACTAGATTAGACTTCATTACACTAGATTAGACTTGATTAGACTGGATTAGACTAGATTAGACTTGATTAGACTGGAGTAGACTAGATTAGACTTGATTAGACTGGATTAGACTTGATTAGACTGGATTAGACTAGATTAGACTTGATTAGACTGGAGTAGACTAGATTAGACTTGATTAGACTGGAGTAGACTAGATTAGACTTGATTAGACTGGATTAGACTTGATTAGACTGGATTAGACTAGATTAGACTTGATTAGACTGGATTAGACTTGATTAGACTGGATTAGACTAGATTAGACTTGATTAGACTGGAGTAGACTAGATTAGACTTGATTAGACTGGATTAGACTTGATTAGACTGGATTAGACTAGATTAGACTTGATTAGACTGGATTAGACTTGATTAGACTGGATTAGACTAGATTAGACTTGATTAGACTGGAGTAGACTAGATTAGACTTGATTAGACTGGATTAGACTTGATTAGACTGGATTAGACTAGATTAGACTTGATTAGACTAGATTAGACTTGATTAGACTGCAGTAGACTAGATTAGACTTGATTAGACTGGATTAGACTTGATTAGACTGGATTAGACTAGATTAGACTTGATTAGACTGGATTAGACTTGATTAGACTGGATTAGACCAGATTAGACTTGATTAGACTGGAGTAGACTAGATTAGACTTGATTAGACTGGATTAGACTTGATTAGACTGGATTAGACTAGATTAGACTTGATTAGACTGGAGTAGACTAGATTAGACTTGATTAGACTGGATTAGACTTGATTAGACTGGATTAGACTAGATTAGACTTGATTAGACTGGAGTAGACTAGATTAGACTTGATTAGACTGGATTAGACTTGATTAGACTGGATTAGACTAGATTAGACTTGCTTAGACTGGAGTAGACTAGATTAGACTGGATTAGACTGGATTAGACTTGATTAGATTGGATTAGACTAGATTAGACTTGATTAGACTGGATTAGACTAGATTAGACTTGATTAGACTGAAGTAGACTAGATTAGACTTGATTTGACTGGATTAGACTTGATTAGACTGGATTATACTAGATTAGACTTGATTAGACTGGAGTAGACTAGATTAGACTTGATTAGACTGGATTAGACTTGATTAGACTGGATTAGACTAGATTAGACTTGATTAGACTGGAGTAGACTAGATTAGACTTGATTTGACTGGATTAGACTTGATTAGACTGGATTAGACTAGATTAGACTTGATTAGACTGGAGTAGACTAGATTAGACTTGATTTGACTGGATTAGACTTGATTAGACTGGATTATACTAGATTAGACTTGATTAGACTGAAGTAGACTAGATTAAACTTGATTTGACTGGATTAGACTTAATTAGACTGGATTATACTAGATTAGACTTGATTAGACTGGAGTAGACTAGATTAGACTTGATTAGACTGGATTAGACTTGATTAGACTGGATTAGACTAGATTAGACTTGATTAGACTGAAGTAGACTAGATTAGACTTGATTTGACTGGATTAGACTTGATTAGACTGGATTATACTAGATTAGACTTGATTAGACTGGAGTAGACTAGATTAGACTTGATTAGACTGGATTAGACTTGATTAGACTAGACTAAACAATGCCGTAATCTCAAGCGTCAGTTTTACAAATACGGAGAACTAAACACCGCGCACTCGAAATGAATTGGAGCGCTAGACAAGATTAGACTAAACAACGTCAAAACCTCGAGTTAGGTTAGGTTTTATCTGGATTAGTTGCTTTGACTGATTAGACTAGATTAGACTTCATTACACTAGATTAGACTTGATTAGACTGGATTAGACTAGATTAGACTGGATTAGACTAGATTAGACTTGATTAGACTGGATTAGACTAGATTAGACTTGATTAGACTGGATTAGACTAGATTAGACTTGATTAAAGTGGATTAGACTTGATTAGACTAGATTAGACTTGATTAGACTGGAGTAGACTAGATTAGACTTGATTAGACTGGATTAGACTTGATTAGACTGGATTAGACTAGATTAGACTTAATTAGACTGGAGTAGACTAGATTAGACTTGATTAGACTGGATTAGACTTGATTAGACTGGATTAGACTAGATTAGACTTGATTAGACTGGATTATACTAGATTAGACTTGATTAGACTGGAGTAGACTAGATTAGACTTGATTAGACTGGATTAGACTTGATTAGACTGGATTAAACTAGATTAGACTTGATTAGACTGGATTAGACTAGATTAGACTTGATTAGACTGGATTAGACTAGATTAGACTTGATTAAAGTGGATTAGACTTGATTAGACTAGATTAGACTTGATTAGACTGGAGTAGACTAGATTAGACTTGATTAGACTGGATTAGACTTGATTAGACTGGATTAGACTAGATTAGACTTAATTAGACTGGAGTAGACTAGATTAGACTTGATTAGACTGGATTAGACTTGATTAGACTAGATTAGACTTGATTAGACTGGATTAGACTAGATTAGACTTGATTAGACTGGATTAGACTTGATTAGACTGGATTAGACTAGATTAGACTTAATTAGACTGGAGTAGACTAGATTAGACTTGATTAGACTGGATTAGACTTGATTAGACTGGATTAGACTAGATTAGACTTGATTAGACTGGATTATACTAGATTAGACTTGATTAGACTGGAGTAGACTAGATTAGACTTGATTAGACTGGATTAGACTTGATTAGACTGGATTAAACTAGATTAGACTTGATTAGACTGGATTAGACTAGATTAGACTTGATTAGACTGGATTAGACTTGATTAGACTAGACTAAACAATGCCGTAATCTCAAGCGTCAGTTTTACAAATACGGAGAACTAAACACCGCGCACTCGAAATTAATTGGAGGTATGCGCAGAACAATGCTAAACTCGAGACGAGATGCATTCTCTCGCCGGGACGAGTATAGATAATGCAGCTTCAAACTAAAACAAGTTAGGTTAGGTTAGGTTTTTAGGTTTAGGTTAGGCTGTTCTAGTGAGTCTTGTTCGCAATCTTTTGCTGATATATCTCGGGCTTCAGCTTCGTTAGACGAACTAGTTAAAAGACTAAGTTAAAATTATGAAGTAAGTACCGGATAAAAGTCTAAGGTTATGATATCGGACTGTCCTTGTGTAATGACTCGAAAATGAAAAATTATCTCGAGTGTGATTCTTAGGGGGTAGTTTTCGTTTGTTTCGTGTTAGTTTTGACACTTTGCGGCGGTAATTGTGGGGTTATTACGGGTTGGACAAAAGAAAGTCGAGAAAATAATGGAAAGGCGACAGAGGGCGAAATTGTAGTTTACCTGTTTTTGGTGGAGAGACAGATTTTTTATTTTATTTTTGGATAAATGAGTGTCTCCCGGATTAAGTGCACCGGATCACGCAACGAAACTATGCGTAAATAAGGCTGCTCCGAGTGACCGACAGCAATTTGTTCGTTTCGGAATGTGTTTGGTTTTTTTCGGGCGGATTCCTGGGTAATCGCGACCGACTCGCTCTTCATTTGCCTGTTGCGTTCTTCTGTTTCTCTGCGAAATTTGAATAATCCGATATCACGAAACCGCCCTTGGTTTCCTTCTGCGCCAAATTTAATGTTATGTGCGAATCTACGCAAATTCCACACCGGCATTTGCATAAACACTTGCTTTTTATACTTTCCCAGCGCTCAAACTCAATTAGCACACTCAATTACTAAATTCTTTCCACCAATCTGCGATTACTCCATAACTTTTGAACTATTCCAAGCAGCACAGTACAACTAACTTTAATCTCGAGCGTCACAAGCGTCACTCTGTATTTGTGTTTTGTAAAACACAAATACAGAGAACTAAACACCGCGCACTCGAAATTAATTAGAGGTATTAGAGGTAATGCTAAACTCGAAACGAAATGCATTCTCTCGCTTAAGCATTAATCCGCTAAAAAACTAATCTAGACCAAGTCGAATAATTACTCTGTATACAAAGAATTAGTGCGACAGCTCCAAAAACTTGATTGAGTCACAATATAAAGAGTAGACTTGGTCACAATGCTAAAGCTAGGCTTAGTTTGTAGTTGTGTCACATAGTTTTAAGTTCACGAAAACTAATATAGACTAAGTCACCTAGTTCGTCTGTAATCGAAAAATTAAAGGTCGATTCCCATATGCGCGACACAGCGACGTCGCGCGACATCGCCTGTCAAATAATGATTACATTGTTCTAAATGAGCACGTCGCACGCTCGTTTGTAATCGAAATATTAAAGGTCGATTCCCATATGCGCGATACAGCGACGTCGCGCGACATCGCCTGTCAAATAATGATTACATTGTTCTAAATGGGCACGTCGCACGCTCGTCTGTAATCGAAAAATTAAAGGTCGATTCCCATATGCGCGACACAGCGACATCGCGCGACATCGCCTGTCAAATAATGATTACATTGTTCTAAATGAGCACGTCGCACGTTCGTCTGTAATCGAAAAATTAAACGTCGATTACCATATGCGCGACACAGCGACGTCGCGCGACATCGCGTGTCAAATAATGATTACATTGTTTTAAATGGGCACGTCACACGTTCGTCTGTAATCAAAAAGTTAAAGGTCGATTCCCATATGCGCGACACAGCGACGTCGCGCGACATCGCCTGTCAAATAATGATTACATTGTTCTAAATGGGCACGTCGCACGCTCGTCTGTAATCGAAATATTAAAGGTCGATTCCCATATGCGCGATACAGCGACGTCGCGCGACATCGCCTGTCAAATAATGATTACATTGTTTTAAATGGGCACGTCGCGTAGCTCTCGCGTAGCCATAGTGAGAACGTGCCCATTTAAAACAATGTAATCATTATTTGACAGGCGATGTCGCATGACGTCGCGTAGCTCAGTGTCGCGTATATGAGAAACGGCCTTTAATGGGCCCTTCGCGTAGCCATAGTGAGAACATGCCCATTTAAAACAATGTAATCATTATTTGACAGGCGATGTCGCGCGACGTCGCGTAGCTGAGTGTCGCGTATATGGGAATCGACCTTAAATGGGCACGTCGCGTAGCTGTCGCGTAACCATAGTGAGAACGTGCCCATTTAAAACAATGTAATCATTATTTGACAGGTGATGTCGCAAGACGTCGCGTAGCTGAGTGTCGCGTATATGAGAAACGGCCTTTATATGGGCACGTCGCGTAGCCATAGTGAGAACGTGCCCATTTAAAACAATGTAATCATTATTTGACAGGTGATGTCGCATGACGTCGCGTAGCTGAGTGTCGCGTATATGAGAAACGGCCTTTTATATGGGCACGTCGCATAGCCATAGTAAGAACGTGCCTATTTAAAACAATTTAATCATTATTTGATAGGCGATGTCGCGTAACGTCGCGTAGCTGAGTGTCGCTTATATGAGAAACGACCTTTAAATGGGCACGTCGCATAGCCATAGTGGGAACGTGCCCATTTAAAACAATGTTATCATTATTTGACAGGCGATGTCGCGTGACATCGCGTAGCTGAGTGTCGCGTATATGAGAATCGGCCTTTATACAACTGCTCACAAAATACTTCTTGAATTACTCCAATTCGAAGCCTGAGATTAATCAGCCACAGCTTGAGAACTAGACTAACTAGAACAGTCTAACTAATCTCATTTTAGACTAAGTCACCTAGTTCGTCTGTAATCGAAAAATTAAAGGTCGATTCCCATATGCGCGACACAGCGACGTCGCGCGGCATCGCCTGTCAAATAATCATTACATTGTTTTAAATGGGCACGTCGCGTAGCTCTCGCGTAGCCATAGTGAGAACGTGCCCATTTAAAACAATGTAATCATTATTTGACAGGCGATGTCGCGTGACGTCGCGTAGCTGAGTGTCGCGTATAAGAGAAACAGCCTTTAATGGGCCCGTCGCGTAGCCATAGTGAGAACATGCCCATTTAAAACAATGTAATCATTATTTGACAGGTGTTGTCGCAAGACGTCGCGTAGCTGAGTGTCGCGTATATGAGAAACGGCCTTTAAATGGGCACGTCGCCTAGCCATAGTGAGAACGTGCCCATTTAAAACAATGTAATCATTATTTGACTGCGGGAAATGTAACGGCAGCGGGACGATTGCGGCACATCAATCTACAGCGGGATATGCGACTGCAGTTACCAATGCAGCGATTTGCATGCATTATATTTATATCCCGCAATATTCATATTATTTTTATTATTCTAATTTATATTCATATCCCGCAACTGTCCCGTACCCGCTCCCGCAGTCCCGCATTATGATTGAACTGAGTTATGACTGAACCGAAATATCACTAAGCCGAGTTATGACTGAAAAACCAAAGTAATTTTTGTTCAAATGTGGCACCTTATAGCATTTTCTCTGCATGCTACTGATCCATATATTTAACACCGTTACACGCAAGAAATGCCGCTGCAAATTTCAACGTCGTTTCGCGATTATCTCCAGAATTATCCTTGAAAATGTGAAAAGTTACTGGGAAATTTGTATAATCTCAAGTTTGACTTGAAAAACCTTGTGGACGCCGCTGATTTTAATATTTAATATTTATATGTTCTCCGGTGTTTCAGGAATAATTTGTTGCAAATTTCGTGAACGTGCGTTGATTAGTATCGGAGTTGTTGCAGTTTTTCCTTGTTACTCCAACCAATGCGGGACTGCGGGAAATGTAAAGGGAGCGGGACGAATGCGGTACATTAATCTACAGCGTGATATGCGAGTGCAGATACCAATGCGGCGGTTTGCATGCATATTTCGCTTTAGATTCATGTAACCTGTCCACTGAAATATATGCGGGACTGCGGGAACGGGAATATTGCGGGACATCAATTTGGGGCGAGATATACAATATATGCAGCTGAAGATACCAAAAAACCTCACTCAAAATAATATAACACATTTGAAAATGACCGTCAAACGTCGAAACTTAAGTCGAGATATGTGTAGAAATTTATATATAACAAGTTGTATAACATTTTAACATAGTATAAGTGTGGTAAAAACATGTGAATTTTTCGATTCAATGTGATAATATAACAATTCATGTCGACTGTCCACTGAAACCTATGCGGGACTGCGGGAACGGGAGCGGGACGATTGCGGGACATCAATTTGCGGCGAGATATACAAGCGGAGTTACCAATGCGTGACTTTGCATGCATATTCCTTTGTAGATTTTTGTCCCGCAATCTTCCCGCTCCCGGAATCCCGCGTTGGTTTGTGTAGATCTTTAGTTTTTATTTGACTGTTTTCGCAATTTTTGAGGTATTAAGACGGAATTTGCAGAAATTATCGGTGGAAATGTTGGTATTTTTGTGTGTGCGAAAAGTTCGGTGTGGTGGCGGCGCCGCGACGCAAATTTAAAATTTGTTGTTATTCGCTGCAACTTAGTTTTCAGCTTGTAACTTTTACATTTTTTAGGGCAAAGTTAAGCTTAAGGTCTTGAATTAAAGCTAAGATTATCCTAAATCTATTAACGAAATGAATTTTGTTATTAAGACCGCTGTGTCAATCTGTGAGTTCTGGTCCATAAACCATATTTCAATTCGAATCTGTATCATTTTTCATCGGGTCTAGTTGGGAATCATTAAAAGTTAATCTCCGGCTCGGGGAAAAAAGAATTTTAACGACGAGACCCGGTGTGATTTGTGTCCGTGAGTTTTTAATCATTTCTGGTCTCGTTCTTTTTAATAAATATATTCGAGGCATTAATACTAAATCTTTCAACCGGTCCATAAATCTCGGGCCCTGGTCTAGGTAAGCAAGTGTGAATGGAAAACGGGCCGCTTTTGTTTTTGATCCGGGGGATTGTTTCCCGCTTCCACCGCCGACCGGAGAAGACTAATTTAAAATTAAAGGTCGCTCAAATTAAAAACGGATTTTGGTTTTTCGATTTTTATTTTTTTTGGGTTTCCAGTCCCTCATTAAAAAACGAAACAGTTTTTGATTATCTCAACGAATTGTCTCGCGATTTAATTATTAACTTTGAGTAGACGTCGCGGCGCAAACAATCAAAACCAAGTTACTTCACAGATTCTGTGTATTTTTAGCTGAAATTCAACGTCTGCACTTTTGTATTTTCTTAAAATTTTTCGATTGTTGGTGGAAGTTGTTAGTGAAAATCGTTGGGAATTTGCCCGCGGGACGGATCCCGCACATGTCGATAACTAAGTTTTGATTTTGACGGTATCACCGCGTCGAATTTGGTGAAATTTGACGTGAAGGTGATTATTGTTGCAAACTGTTGATGGCTGAAGAAGGCTATCGTGCAGTGGAATCCAATTTGTGAGGCAATTTCCTCGCGTTGTCGCTTATGTAATTTGGTCCGTGCACGTACAGACGGACCGACATCAAGTTCTTTAATTAAAAAATGAATTAGTGGACGAGGGAGAGATCTGTCAAAGCGAAACAAAAACGAACTGCCAACGCGCGTTACATATGAGACTTCAGGTAGAAGATGAAAAAACTCTCGAGAGATTCTTTCTTAAACGGTGAAGGAAACGCGTTGGCGGATCGCTATGAATATTTTTAAAGCTTTCGTTTCTGTTTTGTTGTTTTGCCTCGCGTTGTTGTTTTGTTTCGGTAATTTGTTTCACTGGCGCCTG
The DNA here is from genome assembly GCA_944588485.1 of Phosphuga atrata. NCBI lineage: Eukaryota > Metazoa > Arthropoda > Insecta > Coleoptera > Silphidae > Phosphuga > Phosphuga atrata. Next base: position 30,620,702 of record OX155906.1, read on the forward strand.
GATGCCACTCGACACCAGAATTCATTACTCAAATTCGATACAAATACAAGATTTTATTTTACCAAAAATTTTCGACATTTCAACCATTATTTAACATTAACATTCTTTGGGGTTTCAGGAATAATTTGTTTTAAATTTCGTGAACGTGCGTCGATTAGTTTTGGAGTTGTTGCAGTTTTTCCTTGTTATTCTAACCAATGCGGGATTGCGGGAAATGTAACGGGAACGGGACGATTGCGACACATCAATCTACAGCCGGATATGAGACCCCAGATACAAATGCAGCGGTTTGCATGCATATCCCGCGGTAGATTCACGTCCCGCAATCGTCCCGCACCAGCTCCCGCATTCCCGTATTATGATTGAACCCAGTTATGACTAAACCGAGTTATGGCTGGAAACCCTAAGCAGTTTTTTCTTCACTTGTGGCACCTTATAAAATTTCTCTACATGCCACTGATCTATATATTTAACACCGTTACACGCCAGAGATTTCGCGGAAAATGCTGCTGAAAATTTCAAAGTCGTTTCGCGATTATCTCCAGAATTATCGCCGCAAAACTGAAAAGTTACTGTAAAATTTGTTTAATCTCAAGTTTCACTTCCTGTAAAAAACCCTGTGGACGCCGCTGGTTTTAATATTTAACATTTCTATGTTCTTTGGGGTTTCAGGAATAACTTGTTGTAAATTTCGTGACTGTGCATGGATTCGTTTCGGAGTTGTTACACTTTTTCCTTGTTTTTCCAGCCAATGCGGGATTGCGGGAAATGTAACGGGAGCGGACGATTGCCACACATCAATCTACAGCGGGATATGCGACCGCAGATACCAATGCAGCGGTTTGCATACATATCCCGCGGTAGATTCATGTCCCGCAATCATCCCGCACCCGTTCTTGCAATCCCGCATTATGATTGAACCGAGTTATGGCTGGAAACCCTAAGTAATTTTTTTCTTCATTTGTGGCACCTTATAGACTTTCTCTGCATGCCACTGATCTATATATTTAACACCGTTACACGCAAGAGATTTCGCCGAAAATGCTGCTGAAAATGTCAACTTCGTTTCGCGATTATCTCCAGAATTATCGCTGCAAAACTGAAAAGTTACTGTGAAATTTGTTTAATCTCAAGTTTGACTTCCTGTAAAAAACCCTGTGGACGCCGCTGGTTTTAATATTTAACATTTCTATGTTCTTTGGGGTTTCAGGAATAACTTGTTGTAAATTTCGTGACTGTGCATGGATTCGTTTCGGAGTTGTTACACTTTTTCCTTGTTTTCCAGCCAATGCGGGATTGCGGGAAATGTAACGGGAGCGGACGATTGCCACACATCAATCTACAGCGGGATCTGCGACCGCAGATACCAATGCAGCGGTTTGCATACATATCCCGCGGTAGATTCATGTCCCGCAATCGTCCCGCACCCGTTTTTGCAATCCCGCATTATGATTGAACCGAGTTATGGCTGGAAACCCTAAGTATTTTTTTTCTTCATTTGTGGCACCTTATAGACTTTCTCTGCATGCCACTGATCTATATGTTTAACACCGTTACACGCAAGAGATTTCGCGGAAAATGCTGCTGAAAATTTCAACGTCGTTTCGCGATTATCTCCAGAATTATCGCTGCAAAACTGAAAAGTTACTGTGAAATTTGTTTAATCTCAAGTTTGACTTCCTGTAAAAAACCCTGTGGACGCCGCTGGTTTTAATATTTAACATTTCTATGTTCTTTGGGGTTTCAGGAATAACTTGTTGTAAATTTTGTGACCGTGCGTGGATTCGTTTCGGAGTTGTTACAGTTTTACCTTGTTATTCCAACCAATGCGGGACTGCGGGAAATGTAACGGGAGCGGGACGATTGCCACACACCAATCTACAGCGGGATATGCGACTGCAGATACCAATGCAGCGTTTTGCTAGCATATCCCGCGGTAGATTCATGTCCCGCAATCGTCCCGCACCCGTTCTTGCAATCCCGCATTATAATTGAACCGAGTTATGGCTGGAAACCCTAAGTAATTTTTTTCTTCATTTGTGGCACCTTATAGACTTTCTCTGCATGCCACTGATCTATATATTTAACACCGTTACACGCAAGAGATTTCGCGGAAAATTCTGCTGAAATTTTCAAAGTCGTTTCGCGATTATCTCCAGAATTATCGCCGCAAAACTGAAAAGTTACTGTGAAATTTGTTTAATCTCAAGTTTTACTTCCTGTAAAAAACCCTGTGGACGCCGCTGGTTTTAATATTTAACATTTCTATCTTCTTTGGGGTTTCAGGAACAACTTGTTGTAAATTTCGTGACCGTGCGTGGATTAGTTTCGGAGTTGTTACAGTTTTTCCTTGTTATTCCAACCAATGCGGGACTGCGGGAAATGTAACGGGACCGGGACGATTGCCACACATCAATCTACAGCGGGATATGCGACCGCAGATACCAATGCAGCGGTTTGCATGCATATCCCGCGGTAGATTCACGTCCCGCAATCGTCCCGCACCCGTTCTTGCAATCCCGCATAATGATTGAACTGAGTTATGGCTGGAAACCCTAAGTAATTTGTTTCTTCATTTGTGGCACCTTATAGACTTTCTCTGCATGCCACTGATCTATATATTTAACACCGTTACACGCAAGAGATTTCGCGGAAAATGCTGCTGAAAATTTCAACGTCGTTTCGCGATTATCTCCAGAATTATCGCCGCAAAACTGAAAAGTTACTGTGAAATTTGTTTAATCTCAAGTTTGACTTCCTGCAAAAAACCCTGTGGACGCCGCTGGTTTTAATATTTAACATTTCTATCTTCTTTGGGGTTTCAGGAATAATTTGTTGTAAATTTCGTGACCGTGCGTGGATTCGTTTCGGAGTCTTGTTATTCCAACCAATGCGGGACTGCGGGAAATGTAACGGGAGCGGGACGATTGCCACACATCAATCTACAGCGGGATATGCGACCGCAGATACCAATGCAGCGTTTTGCTAGCATATCCCGCGGTTTATTCATGTCCCGCAATCGTCCCGCACCCGTTCTTGCAATCCCGCATTATGATTGAACCGAGTTATGGCTGGAAACCCTAAGTAATTTGTTTCTTCATTTGTGGCACCTTATAGACTTTCTCTGCATGCCACTGATCTATATATTTAACACCGTTACACGCAAGAGATCTCGCGGAAAATGCTGCTGAAAATTTCAACGTCGTTTCGCGAATATCTCCAGAATTATTGCTGCAAAACTGAAAAGTTACTGTGAAATTTGTTTAATCTCAAGTTTGACTTCCTGTAAAAAACCTTGTGGACGCCGCTGGTTTTAATATTTAACATTTCTATGTTCTTTGGGGTTTCAGGAATAATTTGTTGTAAATTTCGTGACCGTGCGTGGATTCGTTTCGGAGTTGTTACAGTTTTTCCTTGTTATTCCAACCAATGCGGGACTGCGGGAAATGTAACGGGAGCGGGACGATTGCCACACATCAATCTACAGCGGGATATGCGACCGCAGATACCAATGCAGCGGTTTGCATACATATCCCGCGGTAGATTCATGTCCCGCAATCGTCCCGCACCCGTTCTTGCAATCCCGCATTATGATTGAACCGAGTTATGGCTGGAAACCCTAGATAACTTTTTTCTTCATTTGTGGCACCTTATAGACTTTCTCTGCATGCCACTGATCTATATATTTAACACCGTTACACGCAAGAGATTTCGCGGAAAATGCTGCTGAAAATTGCAACGTCGTTTCGCGATTATCTCCAGAATTATCGCTACAAAACTGAAAAGTTACTGTGAAATTTGTTTAATCTCAAGTTTGACTTCCTGTAAAAAACCCTGTGGACGCCGCTGGTTTTAATATTTAACATTTCTATGTTCTTTGAGGTTTCAGGAATAACTTGTTGTAAATTTCGTGACCGTGCGTGGATTCGTTTCGGAGTTGTTACAGTTTTAGCTTGTTATTCCAACCAATGCGGGACTGCGGGAAATGTAACGGGAGCGGGACGATAAATCTACAGCGGGACATGCGACTGCGGATAACAATGCAGCCGGTTGCATGCATATCCCGCGGTAGATTCATGTCCCGCAATCGTCCGCTGCCGCAATCCCGCATTATGACTGAACGGAATTATGATGACTTAAAACCCTAAGCATTTTTTGTCTAAATTTGGCATTTGTGTGAAAACGCAAAATTCGCAAACGACCTGCGAATAGTCGACGACAATGAGGAGTATGAGGTGACGTGCGGGGTACCCCAGGGATCAGTATTGGGCCCCACTCTATGGAACATTAGGCGCATACCGCAAGGCGGATTACCGGTGCATACTGCAACATGTCCACAGAAGCTGCCAGGGTGATTAAAATTTCATCGTTAGTATTGTTCCGACCGTGTTTCACGAAATTTCAAATCTCCAAGCAAAAAGACACAGGCTGGTTAAATCACTTACCTGTGTGGGCTGCCGGCGTCTCCGCCACGTGGAATCGTCCCTCCGGCGCTTCTTTTAAGGCAGGAATGGGAATAATAGGTATCGGGATTCCCTTAAAATCGTCGTCTTCGGGACGTTGGGTTCCGCTTCAGCCCTTTGGGCTCGTCATCACCCCCTGGTTAGTTTGGCTTGAAAACTAAAGAACGCGTGCATGTGCCAGTCGACGTGGGCTTCACGTTCTTTCTCGTTCTCTGCGCTTCTACTGATTGATTCTACTGATCTAATTTCGCGAACTTAAAATTAATAAATCGCGCGGGTTCGACACTAATCGATACCACATTTTTCCCCTTCCATTGCTCGGTGCCGAATATCAATTCAAATATCATATTTAAACCTGGATGCGCAAAATTGGCGCGAACAAGTATTATCGCCCAGAAAGATTCCGAAGAACAGGATTGTGTGCCAATTTGGAACCATCAAGAACAACTTTAAAGAACCTTAATCAATACTTAGGATTAAAATAAAATGTTGTGTGCCAATTTGGAACCTTGAGGAACAACTTAGTGCAACCTTAATTCATGGTGAGGATCAAAATTAATATGTTGCGTGCCAATTTGGAACCTTGAGGAAACTCTACTCCAGTTGAATAACAAGATAAAATGAACAAGTTACAATTTTGTGTTCTAATTTGGAACCTTGAGGAACCTTATTTTATGTTGAAGATTAAAATACAATGTTGTCTGCCAATTTGGAACCTTGAGGAACAACTTAGAGCAACCTTAATTCATGGTGAGGATCAAAATTAATATGTTGCGTGCCAATTTGGAACCTTGAGGAAACTCTACTGCAGACGAAGATCAAGATAAAATGAACAAACTATCAAATAAAAACTAAAGATCTACTCAAACCAACGCGGGATTCCGAGAGCGGGAAGATTGCGGGACATAAATTTACAAAGGAAAATGCATGCAAAGTCACGCATTGGTAACTCCTCTTGTATATCTCGCCGCAAATTGATGTCCCGCAATCGTCCCGCTCCCGTTCCCGCATAGGTTTCAGTGGACAGTCGACATAAATTGTTATATTATTGTGGCGCATTGATATCTTCAGTTGCATATATTGTATATCTCGCCGTAAATTGATATCCCGCAATCGTCCCGCTTCCGTTCCCGCAGTCCCGGATAGGTTTTAGTGGACAGTGGACATAAATTGTTATATTATTGTAACCTATTGGTATCTTCAGTTGAATATATTGTATATATCGCTGCAAATTGATGTTCCGTTCCCGCAATCCCGCATAGGTTTCAGTGGACAGTGGACATAAATTGTTATATTATTGTAACGCATTGGTATCTTCAGTTGCATATATTGTATATATAGCCGCAAATTGATAACCCGCAATCGTCCCGCTTCCGTTCCCGCAGTCCCGCGTAGGTTTCAGTGGACAGTGGACATAAATTGTTATATAATTGTGGCGCATTGGTATCTTCAGTTGCATATATTGTATATCTCGCCGCAAATTGATATCCCGCAATCGTCCCGCTTCCGTTCCCGCAGTCCCGCGTAGGTTTCAGTGGACAGTGGACATAAATTGTTATATAATTGTGCCGCATTGGTATCTTCAGTAGCATATATTGTATATCTCGCCGCAAATTGATATCCCGCAATCGTCCCGCTTCCGTTCCCGCAATCCCGCATAGGTTTCAGTGGACAGTGGACATAAATTGTTATATAATTGTGCCGCATTGGTATCTTCAGTTGCATATATTGTATATCTCGCCGCAAATTGATATCCCGCAATCGTCCCGCTTCCGTTCCCGCAATCCCGCATAGGTTTCAGTGGACAGTGGACATAAATTGTTATATAATTGTGCCGCATTGGTATCTTCAGTAGCATATATTGTATATCTCGCCGCAAATTGATATCCCGCAATCGTCCCGCTTCCGTTCCCGCAATCCCGCATAGGTTTCAGTGGACAGTGGACATAATTTGTTATATAATTGTGCCGCATTGGTATCTTCAGTTGCATATATTGTATATCTCACCGCAAATTGATATCCCGCAATCGTCCCGCTTCCGTTCCCGCAATCCCGCATAGGTTTCAGTGGACAGTGGACATAAATTGTTATATTATTGTAACGCATTGGTATCTTCAGTTACATATATTGTATATATAGCCGCAAATTGATATCCCGCAATCGTCCCGCTTCCGTTCCCGCAGTCCCGCATAGGTTTCAGTGGACAGTGGATATAAATTGTTATATTATTGTGACGCATTGGTATTTTCAGTTGCATATATTGTATATATCACCACAAATTGATGCCCCGCTTCCGTTCCCGCAATCGCGCATAGGTTTCATTGGATAGTGGACATAAATTGTTATATTATTGTAACGCATTGATATCTTCAGTTGCATATATTGTATATCTCGCCGCAAATTGATATGCCGCAATCGTCCCGCTTCCGTTCCCGCAATCCCGCATAGGTTTCAGTGGACAGTGGACATGAATTGTTAAATTATTGTAACACATTGGTATCTTCAGCTGAATATATTGTATATATCGAAACAAATTGATGTCCCGCTTCCGTTCCCGCAATCCCGCATAGGTTTCATTGGATAGTGGACATAAATTGTTATATTACTGTAACGCATTGATATCTTCAGTTGCATGTATTGTATATCTCGCCGTAAATTGATGTCCCGCAATCGTCCCGCTTACTTCCCGCAATCCCGCATAGGTTTTAGTGGACAGTGGACATAAATTGTTATATTATTGTAACGCATTGGTATCTTCAGTTGCATATATTGTATATCTCGCCGCAAATCGATATCCCGCAATCGTTCCGCTTCGGCTCCCGCAGTCTTGCATAGGTTTCAGTGGACATAAATTGTTATATTATCGTAACGCATTGTTATCTTCAGTTGCATATCGCGCTGTAGATTGATGTCCCGCAATAGTACCACTTCAGTTACAATTTCCGCAGTCCCGCATTGGTTTGAGAAACAAGGAAAAACTGTATTAAACTAACGGACGCATGTTCAGGAAATTTGTATAAGTTGCCAAATTTGGACAAAAATTGCTTAAAGCTTTCAGTCATCATAACTCGTTTCAGTCGTAATGCGGGATGGCGGGAGCAGGTGCGGGACGATTGCGGGACTTTAATCTATAGCGGGATATGCATGCAAACCGCTGAATTGGTATCTGCAGTCGGATATCCCGCTGTAAAATGATGTGTCGCAATCGTCCCGCTCAAGTTACAATTCCCGCAGTCCCGCATCGGTTGGAGCAACAAGGAAAAACTGCAACAACTCCGAAACGAATCCACACACGTTCATGAAATTTGCAACAAATTATTCCTGAAGCACCGGAAAACATATAAATGTTAAATATTAAAATCAGCGGCGTCCACAAGGTTTTTTACCGGAAGTCAAACTTGAGATTAAACAAATTTTCCAGCAACTTTTCAGTTTTCCAACGATAATTCTGGAGATAATCGCTAAACGATGATGAAATTTTCAGCGGCATTTTCCGTGAAATCTCTTGCGTGTAACGGTGTTAAATATATGGATCAGTAGCGTGCAGAGAAAGTTCTATAAGATGCCACATATGAACAAAAACTGCTTAGGGCTTTCAGTCATAACTCGGGGCTTAGTCATAACTCGGTTAATTCATAACTAGGTTTAATCACAATGCGGGATTGCGGGAGCGGGTACGGGATGATTGCGGGATGTGAATCTACAGCGGAATATGCATGCAAACCACTGCATTGGTATCTGCAGTCGCATATCCCGCTGTAGATTGATGTGTCGCAATCGTCCCGTTCCCGTTACATTTCCAGCAGTCCCGCATTGGTTAGAGGAACACGGAAAAACTACAACAACTCCGAAACGAATCCACGCACGTTCACGAAATTTACAACAAATTATTCCTGAAACACCGGAGAACATGCGGCATTTTCCGTGAAATCTCTTGCGTGTAACGGTGTTAAATATATGGATCAGTAGCGTGCAGGGAAAATTCTAAAAAGTGCCACATATGAACAAAAACTGCTAAGGGTTTTTACTCATAACCCAGCTTAGTCATAACTTGGTTTAGTCAAATTTCGTTTCAATCATAATGCGGGACTGCGGGAATGGCTGCGGGACGATTGCGGCACATGAATCTACAGCGGGATATGGATGCAAATCGCTGCGTTAGTATCTGCAGTCGCATATCCCGCTGTAGATTGATGTGTCGTAATCGTCCCGCTCCCGTTACAATTCCCGCAGTCCCGCATCGGTTGGAGCAACAAGGAAAAACTGCAACAATTCCGAAAGGAATCCACGCACGTTCACAAAATTTACAACAAATTATTCCCGAAACCCCAAAGAACATAGAAATGTCGAATATTAAAAAACAGCGGCGCCCATATGGTTTTTTACAGGAATTCAAATTTGAGTTGAAACAAATTTCCCAGTAACTTTTCAGTTTTTCAACGATAATTCTGGAGATAATCGCGAAACGACGTTGAAATTTCCAGCGGAAATTTCCGTTAAATCTCTTGCGTGTAACGGTGTTAAATATATGGATCAGTAGCGTGCAGAGAAAATTCTATAAGGTGCCACATATGAACAAAAACTGCTTGGGGTTTTCAGACAAAACTCGGTGCGTGGATTAGTTTCGGAGTTGTTGCAGTTTTTCCTGGTTGCTTCAATCAATGCGGGACTGCGGGAAATGTAACGGGTGCGGGACGATTGCGGGACATGAATCTACAGCGGGATATGCATGCAAACCGCTGCGTTGGTATCTGCAGTCGCATATTCCGTTGCAGATTGATGTGTCGCAATAGTCCCGCTCCCGTTACATTTCCCGCAGTCCCGCATTGGTTGAAGCAACCAGGAAAAACTGCAACAACTCCGAAACTAATCCACGCACGTTCACCAAATTTACAACAAATTATTCCTGAAACACCGGAGAACATATAAATGTTAAATATGAAAATCAGCGGCGCCCACAAGGTTTTTTAATGGAAGTCAAACTTGCGATTAAACAAATTTCACAGTAAATCTTCAGTTTTTCAGCGATAATTCTGGAGATAATCGCGAAACGACGTTGAAATTTTCAGCGGCAATTTCCGTAAAATCTCTTGCGTGTAACGGTGTTAAATCTATAGCCCAGTAACGTGCCAAGAAAATTCTATAGGATCTTGCATTTGAACAAAAAAGTTGTTTAACTCATAACTCGGTTATAAATCGACGCAAGTCGTCGAAATTTTCAGTAAATTACAGCTGCTGGTGGCGGGAAGATAAAAATGATAGATATTGGCGCTGGTGCCGCCCACGGGGTTTATTTCCTGGAGGAAGCCGAGGTGCAAAAAAGGGATGTTTGAGGCGTCCGCCGTGCGCAGAGGAGCGAACGTGTCGAGTGATTGTTTGATGTAGTTACGCCCTTCGCTAACCCCCAATTAACCGGTAGCTAGTTAGTTAAACTCTAATCACGACCTGATTGCTACCTGTGGCTGGCCTCACGCCCCGCCAAATTAATACACGATTTTATGTCTCAATTTCCGCCCCGAAAAACATTTAAAACAATTGAATCCGTCAACGATCAAACAACAGATTGCATCTTCGTCCAGCAATAATCCAATTTGATTCTAGCAGACAAACTAATAATAAGATTCGAAGTAAAAGTGCGAAATTAGATTTGGCGAACATATTCGCGCGCAGCGAAATTTGAGCTTCAAATGTTTCTCTGTTGATTTCTCGGCGGTGAATCGGTTGTTAATCCGATTTTTGTTGTTTCGTGGGGCCGAGGGCGACGGTGCGCGCCCGAACTCGCGTCCGATTTGGAAATTAATTTTCGGTGAAGAGGTCGAGGGTCGCCGGTCATTAAATTCTTATTACCGTCGTTTCGATTGTTCGGGCTCTTATCTAGGATTATGCAAATTTAATTAGCCTCAAAGCCGAGGATAAAACGGACTTTCTAAAAATCGTTGGGAAATTGCCCGCGGGACGGATCCCCTCGAGCACCGCACTGGAACAATCCCAAAAAGGATTGCCCGACTGCATTCTTCAACAATTGTTTAATGCTAGATTTTGATTAAGCAAACTTTGCTTCTAAAAAAACCGTGCCGGTGCCACTGGTGTAAATGTTTAACTTTTCTAATTACTTCGCGATTTCCGGAAAGATTGTCTGAAGGTTTCGTGGACGTACTGCTTGGTTTTCAAGTTATACTCGACTCAGCTCAGTCGTAACATGGTTCAATCATAATGCGGGACTGCGGGAGCGGGTGCGGGAAGATTGCGGGACATGAATCTACAGCGGGATATGCATGCAAACCGCTGCATTGGTATCTGCAGTCGCATATCCCGCTGTAGATTGATGTGTCGCAATCGTTCCGCTCCCGTTACATTTCCCGCAGTCCCGCATTAGTTGGGGTAACAAGGAAAAACCGCAACAACTCCGAAACAAATCCACACACGTTCACAAAATTTACAACAAATTATTCCTTAAACCCCAAAGAACATAGAAATGTTAAATATTAAAATCAGCGGCGTCCACAAAGTTTTTTACAGGAAGTCAAAGTTGAGATTCAACAAATTTCCTAGTAACTTTTCAGTTTTTTTAACAATACTTCTGTATATAATCGCGAAACGACGTTGAAATTTTCAGCGGCATTTTCCGCAAAATCCCTTGCGTGTAACGGCGTTAAATATATGGATGAGTAGCGTGCAGAGAAAATTCTATAGAGTGTCATATATGAACAAAAACTGCTTAAGGTTTTCAGTCATAACTCGGTTCAGTCATAACTCAGTTCGATCATAATGCGGGAATGCGGGAGTGGGTGCGGGAAGATTGCGGGATATAAATCTACAGCGGGATATGCATGCAAACGGCTGCATTGGTATCTGCAGTCGCATATCCCGCTGTAGATTGATATGTCGCAATCGTCCCGCTCCCGTTACATTTCCCGCAGTCCCGCATTGGTTGGAGCAACAAGGAAAAACAGCAACAACTCCGAAACTAATCCACGCACGCTCACGGAATTTGCAACAAATTATTCCTGAAACCCCAAAGAACATAGAAATGTTAAATATTAAAATCAGCGGCGTCCACAAAGTTTTTTACAGGAAGTCAAACTTGAGATTAAACAAATTTCCAGGTAACTTTTCAGTTTTTCAGCGATAATTCTGGAGTTAATTGCGAAACGACGTTGAAATTTTCAGGAAATATATGGATCAGTAGCGTGCAGAGAAAATTCTATAAGGTGCCATATATGAACAAAAACTGCTTAGGATTTTCAGTCATAACTCAGTTCAATCATAATGCGGGATTGCGGGAGCGGGTGCGGGAAGATTGCGGGACATGAATCTACAGCGGGATAAGCATGCAAACCGCTGCATTGGTATCTGCAGTCGCATATCTCGCTGTAGATTGATGTGTCGCAATCGTCCCGCTCCCGTTACATTTCCCGCAGTCCCGCATTGGTTGGAGTAACAATGAAAAACCGCAACAACTCCGAAGCTAATCCACGCACGTTCAAGAAATTTACAACAAATTATTCCTGAAACCCCAAAAAACGTAGAAATGTTAAATATTAAAATCAGCGGCGTCCACAAGATTTATAACAGGAAGTCAAACTTGAGATTAAACAAATTTCCGGGTAAATTTTCAGTTTTTCAGCGATAATTCTGGTGATAATCGCGAAAAGACGTTGAAATTTTTAGCGGCATTTTCCGTGAAATTTCTTGTGTGTGACGGTGTTAAATATATGGATCAGTAGCCTGCAGAGAAAATTCTATAAGGTGCCACATATAAACAAAAATTGCTTAAGCTTTTAAGTCATAACTCGGTTCAGTCATAACTCAGTTCGATCATAATGCGGGAATGCGGGAGTGGGTGCGGGAAGATTGCGGGACATAAATCTACAGCGGGATATGCATTCAAACTGCTGCAATGGTATCTGCAGTCGCATACCCCGCTGTAGATTGATGTGTCGTAATCGTCCCGCTCCCGTTACATTGCCCGCAGTCCCGCATTGGTTGGAGCAACAAGGAAAAACCGCAACAACTCCGAAACTAATCCACGCACGCTCACGGAAGTTGCAACAAATTATTCCTAAAACCCCAAAGAACGTATAAATGTTAAATATTAAAATCAGCGGCGTCCACAAGGTATTTTACTGGAAGTCAAAGTTGAGATTAAACAAATTTCTTAGTAACTTTTCAGTTTTTCAGCGATAATTCTGGAGATAATCGCGAAAGGACATTGAAATTTTTAGCGGCATTTTCTGCGAAATCTCTTGTATGTTACGGTGTTAAATATATGGAGCAGTAGCGTGCAGAGAAAATTCTATAAGGTGCCACATATGAAGAAAAACTGCTTAGGGTAACTGCAACTAACTAACTTAGGGTACTGCTTTTAGTCGTAACTCGATTCAGTCATAAATCAGTTCAATCATAATGCGGGACTGCGGGAGCGGGTGCGGGACGATTGCGGGACATGAATCTACCGCGGGATATGAATGCAAACCGCTGCATTGGTATCTGCAGTCGCATATCCCGTTGTAGATTGATGTGTCGCAATCGTCCCGTTCCCGTTACAGTTCCCGCAGTCCCGCATTGGTTGGAGTAACAAGGAAAAACCGCAACAACTCCGAAACTATTCGACGCACGTTCACGAAATTTACAACAAATTATTCCTTAAACCCCAAAGAACGTAGACATGTTAAATATTAAAATCATCGGCGTCCACAAGATTTTTTACAGGAAGTAAAACTTGAGATTAAACAAATTTTCCAGTAACTTTTCAGTTTTTCAGCGATAATTCTGGAGATAATCGCGAAACGACGTTGAAATTTTCAGCGACATTTTCGGCAAAATCTCTTGCGTGTAACGGTGTTAAATATCTGGCTCAGTAGCGTGCATAGAAAATTATATAAGGTGCCACATATGAACAAAAACTGCTTAGGGTTTTCAGTCAAAACTCAGTTCAATCATAATGCGGGACTGCGGGAGCGGGTGCGGGAAGATTGCGGGACATAAATCTACAGCGGGATATGCATGCAAACTGCTGCAATGGTATCTGCAGTCGCATATCCCGCTGTAGATTGATGTGTCGCAATCGTCCCGCTCCCGTTACATTGCCCGCATTCCCGCATTGGTTGGAGTAACAAGGAAAAACCGCAACAACTCCGAAACTAATCCACGCACGCTCACGGAATTAGCAACAAATTATTCCTGAAACCCCAAAGAACGTAGAAATGTTAAATATTAAAATCAGCGGCGTCCACAAGGTTTTTTACAGGAAGTCAAACTTGAGATTCAATAAATTTCCTGGTAACTTTTCAGTTTTTCAACGATAATTCCGGAGATAATCGCGAAACGACGTTTCGAATTTTTAGCGGCATTTTCCGCGAAATCTCTTGTATGTAACGGTCTTAAATACATGGATCAGTAGCGTGCAGAGAAAATTCTATAAGGTGCAACATATGAACAAAAACTGCTTTGGGTTTTCAGTCAAAACTCAGTTCAATCATAATGCGGGACTGCGGGAGCGGGTGCGGGAAGATTGCGGGACATAAATCTACAGCGGGATATGCATGCAAACTGATGCAATGGTATCTGCAGTCGCATATCCCGCTGTAGATTGATGTGTCGCAATCGTCCCGCTTCCGTTACATTTCCCGCAATCCCGCATTGGTTGGAGTAACCAGGAAAAACCGCAACAACTCCGCAACTAATCCACGCACGTTCACGGAATTTACAACAAATTATTCCTGAAACCCCAAAGAACGTAGAAATGTTAAATATTAAAATCAGCGGCGTCCGCAAGGTTTTTTACAGGAAGTCAAAGTTGATATTAAACAAATTTCCCAGTAACTTTTCAGTTTTTCAGCGATAATTCTGGAGATAATCGCGAAACGACATTGAAATTATCAGCGGCATTATCCGTGAAATCTCTCGCGTGTAACGGTGTTAAATATATGGATTAGTAGCGTGCAGAGAAAATTCTATAAGGTGCAACATATGAACAAAAACTGCTTTGGGTTTTCAGTCAAAACTCAGTTCAATCATAATGCGGGACTGCGGGAGCGGGTGCGGGAAGATTGCGGGACATAAATCTACAGCGGGATATGCATGCAAACTGATGCAATGGTATCTGCAGTCGCATATCCCGCTGTAGATTGATGTGTCGCAATCGTCCCGCTTCCGTTACATTTCCCGCAATCCCGCATTGGTTGGAGTAACCAGGAAAAACCGCAACAACTCCGCAACTAATCCACGCACGTTCACGGAATTTACAACAAATTATTCCTGAAACCCCAAAGAACGTAGAAATGTTAAATATTGAAATCAGCGGCGTCCACAAGATTTTTTACAGAAAGTCAAACTTGAGATTAAACAAATTTTCCAGTAACTTTTCAGTTTTTCAGCGAAAATTCTGGAAATAATCGGGAAACAACGTTGAAATTTTCAGCGGCATTTTCCGTGAAATCTATTGCGTGTAACGGCGTCAAATATATGGATCAGTAGCGTAGAGAGAAAATTCTATAAGGTGCCACATATGAACAAAAACTGCTTAGGGTTTCCAGTCATAACTCAGTTAAATCATAATGCGGGACTGCGGGAGCGGATGCGGGAAGATTGCGTGACATGAATCTACAGCGGGATATGCATGCAAACCGCTGCATTGTTGTCTGCAGACGGATATCCCGCTGTAGATTGATGTGTCGCAATCGTCCCTCTCCCGTTACATTTCCCGCAGTCCCGCATTGGTTGGAGCAACAAGGAAAAACCGCAACAACTCCGAAACTAATCCACGCACGTTCACGAAACTTACAACAAATTATTCCCAAAACCCCAAAGAACATAGAAATGTTAAATATTAAAATCAGCGGCGTCCACAAGGTTTTTTACAGGAAGTGGACGTAGTGAAACGAAAGTTCGCTGAAAGTTTTCGCGCTGTAAATTAGTTGTACACGCCACTGTTCAACACATTTGAAGGCGTTACATACATGAGATTGCATAGAAAACGTCATTGAAAATTTCAGTACGATTTGTATTGCAAAAAGCATAACTTCAACTTGTTGACGCCACTGACCTTTAAGGGGTTAAGATTTAAATTGATGAAAGTTTCAGGAATAATTTACTATGAATTTCAGTGGCGTGCGTAGATTAATTTATAAATAATTGCACGACAATCCATCTTTACCTCACTATAGTAACTTTATGAAGTTAGTATACGCAAAAGTGCACTTTTAAGCATGATTAGTATATAAATTTACTTTGTACTTTGTGTGCTTTTGGTTCAATTAACTTCGAGTTTTAGGGTGGTTTTTGGGGCAGGGGGGTCAGATAGAGATCTGAAACTCGATTTGGCAAAGATCTAAAGAATCGCGAGTTGTGTAATCTAAAGCAAACGAGATTTAGATTCGGTTCTGGTCGATATCGAGGGTTTTAAATCGCACACACGCGGACGCTATCTGCATACATGCGAAATATGGATTTGCATATGCGGGATTAGCATCGGTTTATCCACCCCTGGTGTAATTTCTTTCTGGTATTTCATGGGCAATTAAGTGCGGGAGGGCCTTCGGTATGTAAATATCGGCCGGGGACAATTTCAAGCTCTTTTAACCACCGCCCGACAATTACCGAGCAATTTAGATGCGTATCACCCGCACGTCGGAGGGGTGCCGGCTTTTTCCTTCTGCCGTTCCGATTCCGCAAATTGTTATTATTATCACCGTTCCCCGGAATTAATCGAGAATTAATTGCCGAAACTCAAGAAGATATGAAAAATTTGATTTAATTTCACGCACGCCACTGATTTTTTCACCAAATTACTCCTAAAACTCCAAGGGAATATAAAACAAATCAATGTTTTGAATCGCCAAGGTTTTCTAGAAGAAAATATAAATGCCCAACGTTGAAATCAGTGGCGGCGGCAACAATTTTCAGTTGTAACTCGGAAACGAATTATTGGAATTGCATGAAATTTTCAGAAGATTTATCCTGAAACACTGAAGAATAAAACAGTGTAAATAGTTGAAGTAAGTGGCGTGTTGGTAAGATTTCCCAGAGGGTTTAACATCTAAGATACGTTTCTTGGGTTTTTTTCAAAGTGGTTTCGATTTAAACTAGACTTGAGAACGTAATAAAAACGGTCCGGAAAGGTCAAAGCGCACGGCCGAAGACCGAAAATTATTTTCGCAATTAAATCGCTCTCGATCCCTTTATACCTGCGGGTCAGACGACACAAATCTTCCCTCGCAGGTACACAACAATCCATCAAACCGCAGAAACGAAAAGATTTTACAAACATTACGGAATTATCGTAATCGGCTAATCAATCCATCACAGTTTGTCAAGAAAATTATCGGAGGTGTTTACCGGGCCAAGAAATCGCTGAAAACTCGAGGGTTGCCTTTGAAGATCCGCCGCCGGTTATCTCCTCAGCCCTTCGCTCACAACAACGCACACAACACACGCGCGCTGTTTTGATTGCGTGATGACTTCTTCGTTGACGACTCCACGCGGACGAATTTACGATTTGGACGGCCGAAATTAATTACCGAGCCCGAAGATCCCTTTCGTAATTTACTGCGTCCGCATCGGTTTCTTCTTTAATTTACAGCCCCCATCAAATCATTAGGACTCGCATCAATTTATTAAACGCAAAAACAAAGTTTCAGCATCTAGCCAAAACAAAACGCACGCCACTGAGCATAATAATTTCAGCCCTCTGGAAACGTAGACGCAAAACATCATGAAATTAGTTGCAACTCGATGTTTAACATCCCGTAAAAAACCTTTGTCGCCGCCACTGATCTTAACATTTATCATTTCTATTTACTTTGAAGTGTCGGGAATAATTCACAGAAACTTCATTGAACGTGCGTCGGTTAGTTTATGAGTTAGAAAATCGAAGAGATAATCATTTCTCAGTTTTTAGATTTGTTCAAGATTGCGAATTCCGTTGCGCACGCCACTGACTCGAATATGTGACATGTTAAACGCGCGAGATTTCACAGCGCAAAATGATGAAAATTGTCTAGTCTTGTTAACTAGGCTTAGTTATAACTTAGTTCAGTAATAACTCGATTCAATCATAATGCGGGACTGCGGGAGCGGGACGATTGCGGGACATGAATCTACAGGTAGATATAAGGCGCCACATATAAACACAAACTGCTTAGGGTTTTCAGTCATAACTTGGCTTAGTCATAACTCGGTTCAGTCATAACTTGGTTCAATCATAATGCGAGACTGCGGATGCGGGATGATTGCGGAACACGAATCTACAGCGGGATATGCATGCAAAACGCTGCATTGGTATCTGGAGTCGTATATTCCGCTGTGGATGATGTGTCGCAATCGTCCCGCGTCCGTTACATTTCCCGCAGTCCCGCATTGGTTGGAGTAACAAAGAAAAACCGCAACAACTTCGAAACTAATTGACGCACGTTCACGAAATTTACAAATAGTCATAACTCTTAGTCATAACTCGGTTCAGTCATGACTCGGTTCAATCATAATGCTGGTCTGCGAGAGCGGGTGCGGGACGATTGCGGGACATGAATCTACAGCGGGATATGTAAACCGTCGCATTAGTATCTGCAGGTGCATATCCCGCTGTAGATTGATGTGTCGCAATCGCCCCACTCCCGTTTCATTTCCCGCAGTCCCGCATCGGTTGGAGTAACAAGCAAAAACCGCAACAACTTCGAAACTAATCCACGCACGCTCACGAAATTTACAACAAATTATTCCTGAAACCCCAAAGAACATAGAAATGTTAAATATTAAAATCAGCGGCGTCCACAAGGTTTTGTACAGGAAGTCAAGCTTGGGATTGAACAAATTTCCCAGTAACTTCTCAGTTTTTCAGCGATAATAATCTTGTCTGTCTAGTCTTGTCTGTCTAGTCTTATCTGTCTAGTCTTGTCTGTCTAGTCTTGTCTGTCTAGTCTTGTCTGTCTAGTCTTGTCTGTCTAGTCTTGTCTGTCTAGTCTTGTCTGTCTAGTCTTGTCTGTCTAGTCTTGTCTGTCTAGTCTTGTCTGTCTAGTCTTGTCTGTCTAGTCTTGTCTGTCTAGTCTTGTCTGTCTAGTCTTGTCTGTCTAGTCTTGTCTGTCTAGTCTTGTCTGTCTAGTCTTGTCTGTCTAGTCTTGTCTGTCTAGTCTTGTCTGTCTAGTCTTGTCTGTCTAGTCTTGTCTGTCTAGTCTTGTCTGTCTAGTCTTGTCTGTCTAGTCTTGTCTGTCTAGTCTTGTCTGTCTAGTCTTGTCTGTCTAGTCTTGTCTGTCTAGTCTTGTCTGTCTAGTCTTGTCTGTCTAGTCTTGTCTGTCTAGTCTTGTCTGTCTAGTCTTGTCTGTCTAGTCTTGTCTGTCTAGTCTTGTCTGTCTAGTCTTGTCTGTCTAGTCTTGTCTGTCTAGTCTTGTCTGTCTAGTCTTGTCTGTCTAGTCTTGTCTGTCTAGTCTTGTCTGTCTAGTCTTGTCTGTCTAGTCTTGTCTGTCTAGTCTTGTCTGTCTAGTCTTGTCTGTCTAGTCTTGTCTGTCTAGTCTTGTCTGTCTAGTCTTGTCTGTCTAGTCTTGTCTGTCTAGTCTTGTCTGTCTAGTCTTGTCTGTCTAGTCTTGTCTGTCTAGTCTTGTCTGTCTAGTCTTGTCTGTCTAGTCTTGTCTGTCTAGTCTTGTCTGTCTAGTCTTGTCTGTCTAGTCTTGTCTGTCTAGTCTTGTCTGTCTAGTCTTGTCTGTCTAGTCTTGTCTGTCTAGTCTTGTCTGTCTAGTCTTGTCTGTCTAGTCTTGTCTGTCTAGTCTTGTCTGTCTAGTCTTGTCTGTCTAGTCTTGTCTGTCTAGTCTTGTCTGTCTAGTCTTGTCTGTCTAGTCTTGTCTGTCTAGTCTTGTCTGTCTAGTCTTGTCTGTCTAGTCTTGTCTGTCTAGTCTTGTCTGTCTAGTCTTGTCTGTCTAGTCTTGTCTGTCTAGTCTTGTCTGTCTAGTCTTGTCTGTCTAGTCTTGTCTGTCTAGTCTTGTCTGTCTAGTCTTGTCTGTCTAGTCTTGTCTGTCTAGTCTTGTCTGTCTAGTCTTGTCTGTCTAGTCTTGTCTGTCTAGTCTTGTCTGTCTAGTCTTGTCTGTCTAGTCTTGTCTGTCTAGTCTTGTCTGTCTAGTCTTGTCTGTCTAGTCTTGTCTGTCTAGTCTTGTCTGTCTAGTCTTGTCTGTCTAGTCTTGTCTGTCTAGTCTTGTCTGTCTAGTCTTGTCTGTCTAGTCTTGTCTGTCTAGTCTTGTCTGTCTAGTCTTGTCTGTCTAGTCTTGTCTGTCTAGTCTTGTCTGTCTAGTCTTGTCTGTCTAGTCTTGTCTGTCTAGTCTTGTCTGTCTAGTCTTGTCTGTCTAGTCTTGTCTGTCTAGTCTTGTCTGTCTAGTCTTGTCTGTCTAGTCTTGTCTGTCTAGTCTTGTCTGTCTAGTCTTGTCTGTCTAGTCTTGTCTGTCTAGTCTTGTCTGTCTAGTCTTGTCTGTCTAGTCTTGTCTGTCTAGTCTTGTCTGTCTAGTCTTGTCTGTCTAGTCTTGTCTGTCTAGTCTTGTCTGTCTAGTCTTGTCTGTCTAGTCTTGTCTGTCTAGTCTTGTCTGTCTAGTCTTGTCTGTCTAGTCTTGTCTGTCTAGTCTTGTCTGTCTAGTCTTGTCTGTCTAGTCTTGTCTGTCTAGTCTTGTCTGTCTAGTCTTGTCTGTCTAGTCTTGTCTGTCTAGTCTTGTCTGTCTAGTCTTGTCTGTCTAGTCTTGTCTGTCTAGTCTTGTCTGTCTAGTCTTGTCTGTCTAGTCTTGTCTGTCTAGTCTTGTCTGTCTAGTCTTGTCTGTCTAGTCTTGTCTGTCTAGTCTTGTCTGTCTAGTCTTGTCTGTCTAGTCTTGTCTGTCTAGTCTTGTCTGTCTAGTCTTGTCTGTCTAGTCTTGTCTGTCTAGTCTTGTCTGTCTAGTCTTGTCTGTCTAGTCTTGTCTGTCTAGTCTTGTCTGTCTAGTCTTGTCTGTCTAGTCTTGTCTGTCTAGTCTTGTCTGTCTAGTCTTGTCTGTCTAGTCTTGTCTGTCTAGTCTTGTCTGTCTAGTCTTGTCTGTCTAGTCTTGTCTGTCTAGTCTTGTCTGTCTAGTCTTGTCTGTCTAGTCTTGTCTGTCTAGTCTTGTCTGTCTAGTCTTGTCTGTCTAGTCTTGTCTGTCTAGTCTTGTCTGTCTAGTCTTGTCTGTCTAGTCTTGTCTGTCTAGTCTTGTCTGTCTAGTCTTGTCTGTCTAGTCTTGTCTGTCTAGTCTTGTCTGTCTAGTCTTGTCTGTCTAGTCTTGTCTGTCTAGTCTTGTCTGTCTAGTCTTGTCTGTCTAGTCTTGTCTGTCTAGTCTTGTCTGTCTAGTCTTGTCTGTCTAGTCTTGTCTGTCTAGTCTTGTCTGTCTAGTCTTGTCTGTCTAGTCTTGTCTGTCTAGTCTTGTCTGTCTAGTCTTGTCTGTCTAGTCTTGTCTGTCTAGTCTTGTCTGTCTAGTCTTGTCTGTCTAGTCTTGTCTGTCTAGTCTTGTCTGTCTAGTCTTGTCTGTCTAGTCTTGTCTGTCTAGTCTTGTCTGTCTAGTCTTGTCTGTCTAGTCTTGTCTGTCTAGTCTTGTCTGTCTAGTCTTGTCTGTCTAGTCTTGTCTGTCTAGTCTTGTCTGTTTAGTCTTGTCTGTTTAGTCTTGTCTGTCTAGTCTTGTCTGTCTAGTCTTGTCTGTCTAGTCTTGTCTGTCTAGTCTTGTCTGTCTAGTCTTGTCTGTCTAGTCTTGTCTGTCTAGTCTTGTCTGTCTAGTCTTGTCTGTCTAGTCTTGTCTGTCTAGTCTTGTCTGTCTAGTCTTGTCTGTCTAGTCTTGTCTGTCTAGTCTTGTCTGTCTAGTCTTGTCTGTCTAGTCTTGTCTGTCTAGTCTTGTCTGTCTAGTCTTGTCTGTCTAGTTTTGTCTGTCTAGTCTTGTCTGTCTAGTCTTGTCTGTCTAGTCTTGTCTGTCTAGTCTTGTCTGTCTAGTCTTGTCTGTCTAGTCTTGTCTGTCTAGTCTTGTCTGTCTAGTCTTGTCTGTCTAGTCTTGTCTGTCTAGTCTTGTCTGTCTAGTCTTGTCTGTCTAGTCTTGTCTGTCTAGTCTTGTCTGTCTAGTCTTGTCTGTCTAGTCTTGTCTGTCTAGTCTTGTCTGTCTAGTCTTGTCTGTCTAGTCTTGTCTGTCTAGTCTTGTCTGTCTAGTCTTGTCTGTCTAGTCTTGTCTGTCTAGTCTTGTCTGTCTAGTCTTGTCTGTCTAGTCTTGTCTGTCTAGTCTTGTCTGTCTAGTCTTGTCTGTCTAGTCTTGTCTGTCTAGTCTTGTCTGTCTAGTCTTGTCTGTCTAGTCTTGTCTGTCTAGTCTTGTCTGTCTAGTCTTGTCTGTCTAGTCTTGTCTGTCTAGTCTTGTCTGTCTAGTCTTGTCTGTCTAGTCTTGTCTGTCCAGTCTTGTCTGTCTAGCCTTGTCTGTTACAGCACAAAAACTGAACAAACTTAAGGAACGTATCCCACTAAATCTAAATTACTTTTCGAAGCGAGTTTACCCCTTGAATTGTAGATGGGGAGGCGCGCTATAGAGTGATTCTCATTTTCCACTCGGCTGTCTGTTTTTTCAAGTAAAACTGCGTCGACAAAGCGCACTCGAGGCTCATTGTCACGTGAACATGTTTGTTCTGCTAACGACCCCGTCGAGGGCGCACTCGACACCGACTCGTCGACCAACCCCACACATTGATAACAGAAATCACGAGGAATGGAATATGAAGACTTTTTTATTAGCCGATAGCCTTATTTACACTTTTGTTATTAGCCGATAGTCTTATTTTAGAGTTTTTTTATTAACAGATAGCCTTATTTAGACTTTTTTTTATTGCCCGATAGCCTTATTTAGATATGTTTTATTAGCCGATAGCCTTATTTAGACTTTTTTTATTGGCCGATAGCCTTATTTAGACTTTTTTTATTGGCCGATAGCCTTATTTAGACATGTTTTATTAGCCGATAGCCTTATTTAGACTTTTTTAGGGTTCCGTACCGAAAACGGAACCCTTATAGAATCACTTTGTTGTCCGTCTGTCTGTCTGTCAAGACCATTTTTGTCAGGAACGCGTAAAGGTAACAAGTTGAAATTTGTATCAAATACTCGGGTCTGCGGTCCCTTTCAGCTGTGAACAAATCAAACTTGTAAGTCAACACGATCAAAAGATATGACCGTTTATGTCGCATATTTTGCGATTTCACAAGGGACTCAAAACCTATAGGATACTTCTCGTTGACCTAGAATCATGAAATTTGGCAAGAAGCGGTGTCTTACAGCACATGTAAAGAGAAAAATGTGAAAACCGTAAATATGTAGTTTAATTACAAGAAAAATGCGAATTTACTATTAGAAACTTATGAAAATACACTGACGTGATGCGTGGTATTGTCAGGCACCAGAAGCATATGGGTTGCATACAGTTAGGTCCTCCTAAAGATACCTTACTCACAAGTTTGTACGGAACCCTCAGTGCGCGAGTCACAACTCGCACTTGGCCGTTTTTTTTTACTAGCCGATAGCCTTATTTAGACTCTTTTTTATTAGGCGATAGCCTTATTTAGACTTTTTTATTACCCGATAGCCCTATTTAGACATTTTTTTATTAGCCGATAGCCTTATTTAGACATTTTTTTGATTAGCCGATAATAGCCTTATTTAGACATTTTTTTATTATCCGATAGCCTTCTTTAGACTTTTTTTATTAGCCGATAGCCTTATTTAGACTCTTTTTTATTATCCGATAGCCTTATTTAGACTCTTTTTTTATTAGCCGATAGCCTTATTTAGACTTTTTTTATTAGGCGATAGCCATATTTAGACTTTTTTTATTACCCGATAGCCCTATTTAGACATTTTTTTATTAGCCGATAGCCTTATTTAGACATTTTTTTGATTAGCCGATAATAGCCTTATTTAGACATTTTTTATTATCCGATAGCCTTCTTTAGACTTTTTTTATTAGCCGATAGCCTTATTTAGACTCTTTTTTATTAGCCGATAGCCTTATTTAGACATTTTTTTATTATCCGATAGCCTTCTTTAGACTTTTTTTATTAGCCGATAGTCTTATTTAAACATTTTTTAGTAGCCAATAGCCTTATTTCGACTTTTTTTATTAGCCGTTAGCCTTATTTAGACTTATTTTTATTAACCGATAGCTTTATTTAGACTCTTTTTTATTAGCCGATAGCCTTATTTAGACTCTTTTTTATTAGCCGATAGCCTTATTTAGACTTTTTTTATTAGGCGATAGCCTTCTTTAGACTTTTTTTATTAGCCGATAGCCTTATTTACACTTTTTTTTATTACCCGATAGCCTTATTTAGACATTTTTTGATTAGCCGATAGCCTTATTTAGACATTTTTTTATTAGCCGATAGCCTTCTTTAGACTTTTTTTTTATTAGCCGATAGCCTTATTTACACTTTTTTTATTACCCGATAGCCTTATTTAGACATTTTTTGATTAGCCGATAGCCTTATTTAGACATTTTTTTATTAGCCGATAGCCTTATTTAGACTTTTTTTATTACCCGATAGCCTTATTTAGACATTTTTTTATTAGCCGATAGCCTTCTTTAGACTTTTTTTTATTAGCCGATAGCCTTATTTACACTTTTTTTTATTACCCGATAGCCTTATTTAGACATTTTTTGATTAGCCGATAGCCTTATTTAGACATTTTTTATTAGCCGATAGCCTTCTTTAGACTTTTTTTTATTAGCCGATAGCCTTATTTACACTTTTTTTTTTTGATTAGCCGATAGCCTTATTTAGACATTTTTTATTAGCCGATAGCCCTATTTAGACATTTTTTATTAGCCGATAGCCTTATTTAGACTTTTTTTTATTACCCGATAGCCTTATTTAGACATTTTTTGATTAGCCGATAGCCTTATTTAGACATTTTTTATTAGCCGATAGCCTTCTTTAGACTTTTTTTAATTAGCCGATAGCCTTATTTACACTTTTTTTATTAGCCGATAGTCTTATTTAAACATTTTTTTAGTAGCCAATAGCCTTATTTCGACTTTTTTTATTAGCCGTTAGCCTTATTTAGACTTATTTTTATTAACCGATAGCCTTGTTTAGACTCTTTTTTATTAGCCAATAGCCTTAGCTAGACTCTTTTTTATTAGCCGATAGCCTTATTTAGACTTTTTTTATTAGGCGATAGCCTTATTTAGACTTTTTTTATTACCCGATAGCCCTATTTAGACATTTTTTATTAGCCGATAGCCTTATTTAGACTTTTTTTATTACCCGATAGCCTTATTTAGACATTTTTTATTAGCCGATAGCCTTCTTTAGACTTTTTTTTATTAGCCGATAGCCTTATTTACACTTTTTTTATTAGCCAATAGCCTTATTTAAACATTTTTTTATTAGCCGTTAGCCTTATTTAGACTTATTTTTATTAACCGATAACCGATATTTAGACTTTTTTTTATTAGCCGATAGCCTTAAAATGTTGCTTTGCAGGAAACGTGAAAGCTGTTTAACATTTAAAGTGCGCTAAACGTGCGGCGATTCGTTCTCCGATTGGCCGTCTGTGCAGCACACGCGTTGCACGCGAACGAATTCCTGCAGCCAGCAGGAGACAGAGACTCACGCTATTATTATTACACGGACTTCAATTACGCGTCGCTTTTACAGCGCCAATACAATCGGCCTGTTATTATTCATATGCCATCCACGTTTACCATTCTTCTTTCTTTCCTCTGTTGGCTCGCGTTTTGTTCTCGTTCTGCGGCTTTTCTGGCGAAGTTTTAACGTTCGCGTCCTCATTTTTCGGTAATCGGTTCTTCAGCTGCAACTCGAAAAATATTCGGCGCGCGCCACTGCAACTTTCAGCGAATTATTCTCGAAACGCCAAAACAAAGTAAAAATGATAACCGCAAAGATCAGTGGCGTTCGCAGAATTTTTTACAGGAAATTAAAATGATAATTGCAAAGATCAGTGGCGTTCGCAAATTTTTTTAACAGGAAATTAAAATAAAAATGATAATTAGCGAATTATTCTCGTTACGTCGAACAAAATAAAAATGATACCCGCAAATATCAGTGGCGTTCGCAGATTTTTTTTGAGGAAATTAAAATGATAACTGCAAAGATCAGTGGCGTTCGCAATTTTTTTTACAGCAAATTAAACTCGAGCTGTAAATTTCGTTGAACCTTGAAAAATTTCCAACGAAATATCTCGCGTGTAATGGCTATAAATTTTTAGGTTAGGTTTGCTTTCAGTTCAGTGATAAACATTTAAGTTAGGTTTCAGTTCAGTGACAAATATTTTGGGTTTTTCAGCCGGAACTCGTTGCAAACTATTTGCCGTAAATCCGTGAAATTTTCAGCAAATTATTCCTGAAACTGCGAATGTGATTTTAAGATCAGTGATTTCAGGATCCGTTCAGTGACAAATATTTTAGGTTTTTCAGCCGTAACTCGCAAACTAATTTCCGTAAATCCGTGAAATTTTCAGCAAATTATTCCTGAAACTGCGAATGTAATTTTAAGATCAGTGATTTCAGGATCCGTTCAGTGACAAATATTTTAGGTTTTTCAGCCGTAACTTGCAAACTAATTGCCGTACGTCCGTGAAATAGTCGGTAAATTATTCCTGAAACTGCGAATGGGATTTTAAGATCAGTTTCAGTTCAGTGATAAATATTTTACAAATATTTATTACTGTAAAATATTTGTCACTGAACTGAAACTGATCTTAAACTCTCATTCGCAGTTTCAGGAATAATTTTCCGAAAATTTCACGCACTTACGGCAATTAATTTGCGAGTTACGGCCGAAAAATTTAAAATATTTGTCACTGAACTGAAGTGGGGTTTCAGTTCAGTGACAAATATTTTAGGTTTTCAGCCGTAACTCGCAAAACTAATTGCCGTAAATCGGTGCAATTTTCAGTAAATTATTCTTGAAACTGTGAATGGGTTTTTACCATCAGTGGTTCAGTTCAGTGAAAATATTTTAAGGTTTTAAGCCGTAACTCGCAAACTAATTGCCGTAAATCCGTGAAATTTTCAGCAAATTATTCCTAAAACTCCGAATGCAAATTTTTAAGATCAGTGCTGGGGTTTCAGTTCAGTGACAAATATTTTAGGTTTATCAGCCGTAACTCGCAAACTAATTGCCGCAAGTGCGTGGAATTTTCAGTAAACTGTTCCTAAAGCTGCGAATGGGATTTTAAGATCAGTGGTGGGATTTTAGTTCAGTGACAAATATTTTAAGGTTTTAAGCCGTAACTTGCAAACTAATTGCCGTAAGTCCGTGAAATTTTCGGTAAATTATTCCTGAAACTGCGAATGGGATGTTAAGTTCAGTGGCGGCGAGAAATTAAAATTGGAAGTATTTGAATCAAGAATGAGATAGGTATTTGTTGTGGCCATCTTGGTAGAAAAGCCTGACGGAATAAGTTACGACGCTCGAGGAAAAAGAGTAAATAATTGGCCGTTTCACATTGAAACAAATACATCTCCGATCCGGGCAGCCTACACGAGAGCAGGTGCACTTGCACGGCTCAGTGTAGGCGGATTCCATCAAGACCGTTTCCGCCCGGGGCGAAAAACTCGGTGCTTTGCTCCTATCCATTAAAACTACGATATCCATGCACATACTGTAATCAAGTTTCTCTCGCGTCCCGGCTCCACGCCGCAACAAACACAAAACGAACACTTTCTTATATATTATTTATTGTTTTAGGCTAAAACGACCGCTCAAATAAAATTACCATAACATACATGCAGAGCCAATCTTTTTCCGTAAACCCCTCCCCACCCGCCGCCACACTACCGACTGAAATCATCTCTCAACACAACTCCTCCTGTTTTCGATTTGATGCACAAATATTTTAGTGTCTAGAAGACTAGACGGACAAGACTAGACGGACAAGACTAGACAGACAAGACTAGACAGACAAGAATAGACAGACAAGACTAGATAGACAAGACTAGACAGACAAGACTAGACAGACAAGACTAGACAGACAAGACTAGACAGACAAGACTAGACAGACAAGACTAGACAGACAAGACTAGATAGACAAGACTAGACAGACAAGACTAGACAGACAAGACTAGACAGACAAGACTAGACAGACAAGACTAGACAGACAAGACTAGACAGACAAGACTAGACAGACAAGACTAGACAGACAAGACTAGATAGACAAGACTAGACAGACAAGACTAGACAGACAAGACTAGACAGACAAGACTAGAGAGACAAGACTAGAGAGACAAGACTAGAGAGACAAGACTAGACAGACAAGACTAGACAGACAAGACTAGACAGACAAGACTAGACAGACAAGACTAGACAGACAAGACTAGACAGACAAGACTAGACAGACAAGACTAGATAGACAAGACTAGACAGACAAGACTAGACAGACAAGACTAGACAGACAAGACTAGACAGACAAGACTAGACAGACAAGACTAGACAGACAAGACTAGACAGACAAGACTAGACAGACAAGACTAGATAGACAAGACTAGACAGACAAGACTAGACAGACAAGACTAGACAGACAAGACTAGACAGACAAGACTAGACAGACAAGACTAGACAGACAAGACTAGACAGACAAGACTAGACAGACAAGACTAGACAGACAAGACTAGACAGACAAGACTAGACAGACAAGACTAGACAGACAAGACTAGACAGACAAGACTAGACAGACAAGACTAGACAGACAAGACTAGACAGACAAGACTAGACAGACAAGACTAGACAGACAAGACTAGCAAGACTAACAGCTAGAAAATCATGAAATCCCCTGTGGTATTCTAATTGACCTTTCAAAGGCCTATGACACAGTAGACCACGACATCTTACTACAAAAACTAGAGAAGTATGGGATTAGAGGTACAGTTCTCGCCTGGTTTAGATCTTACTTAACGGATAGAACCCAACAAACTAAAGTAATTGCAGACTGTGGTCACTTGAAATCGAATGTCACAAGCATAACAACAGGAATACCGCAAGGCAGTATTTTAGGTCCATTATTGTTTACAATATACCTGAATGATTTACCATTAGTTTTAAGTCAGACGCACTTTGACATTCTAAACTATGCAGATGACACGACGCTACTCATAGCAAATAAAAATTTGGAAGAGGTTAGTCTTAATACAAACAATGCGTTGAACTTATTAAAACATTGGTTCAAAAAGAACAAACTAACAATAAATGAGCGAAAGACGAATGTAATCATCTTTAAGACAAATAGATCCCCTTTAAACTACCCAACACAAATAGAACTAGGTAGTGATAAAGTAGATCTAAAATACTGTGTTAAGCTCCTTGGGATACACATCGATGAAAACTTAAAATGGGAAACACACATAGACTCCTTAATCAGCCAGTTAAATAAATCAGTGTATTCTTTAAGGATCTTACAAAGAGTTCTATGTCCAAAGGTGATAAAAATGGTATACTATTCGAATTTTCAATCTCACATGCGATTTGGTATAATCTTCTGGGGGACTGGAAAAAACATCAATAATGTCTTCATTATACAAAAACAGGCTGTACGTATTATGCTAAATTTAGACTACAGACAATCCTGCCGAGGAAAATTTCAAGAAGCAAATATATTAACCGTGTATGGCCAATATATCTATGAAGCTCTGAATTTTATCTTCAAACACAAAACACTCTTCAGAAGCAGCAAAAACAACCACAATGTGGAAACTAGGAGGAAGAATTTTGAATATATGCCGCCAATACACAAATTAACAATGTCCGAAAGAGGACCCTACTACAGCTGCATCAGAGTATATAATCACTTGCCAAAAAAATTTAAAGATATCCAAAACTTTAAAACATTTAAAAAACAAGTGTTCAATTATTTAAGGGACTTAGAACCTTATGCATTATCAGATTATTTCAGTTGAATTATTTTGACTAGACAGACAAGACTAGACAGACAAGACTAGACAGACAAGACTAGATAGACAAGACTAGACAGACAAGACTAGACAGACAAGACTAGACAGACAAGACTAGACAGACAAGACTAGACAGACAAGACTAGACAGACAAGACTAGACAGACAAGACTAGACAGACAAGACTAGACAGACAAGACTAGACAGACAAGACTAGAAAGACAAGACTAGACAGACAAGACTAGAGAGACAAGACTAGAGAGACAAGACTAGAGAGACAAGACTAGACAGACAAGACTAGACAGACAAGACTAGACAGACAAGACTAGACAGACAAGACTAGACAGACAAGACTAGACAGACAAGACTAGACAGACAAGACTAGACAGACAAGACTAGATAGACAAGACTAGACAGACAAGACTAGACAGACAAGACTAGACAGACAAGACTAGACAGACAAGACTAGACAGACAAGACTAGACAGACAAGACTAGACAGACAAGACTAGACAGACAAGACTAGACAGACAAGACTAGACAGACAAGACTAGACAGACAAGACTAGACAGACAAGACTATACAGACAAGACTAGACAGACAAGACTAGACAGACAAGACTAGACAGACAAGACTAGACAGACAAGACTAGACAGACAAGACTAGACAGACAAGACTAGACAGACAAGACTAGACAGACAAGACTAGACAGACAAGACTAGACAGACAAGACTAAACAGACAAGACTAGACAGACAAGACTAGACAGACAAGACTAGATAGACAAGACTAGACAGACAAGACTAGACAGACAAGACTAGACAGACAAGACTAGACAGACAAGACTAGACAGACAAGACTAGACAGACAAGACTAGACAGACAAGACTAGACAGACAAGACTAGACAGACAAGACTAGAAAGACAAGACTATACAGACAAGACTAGAGAGACAAGACTAGAGAGACAAGACTAGAGAGACAAGACTAGAGAGACAAGACTAGACAGACAAGACTAGACAGACAAGACTAGACAGACAAGACTAGACAGACAAGACTAGACAGACAAGACTAGACAGACAAGACTAGAAAGACAAGACTAGACAGACAAGACTAGATAGACAAGACTAGACAGACAAGACTAGACAGACAAGACTAGACAGACAAGACTAGACAGACAAGACTAGACAGACAAGACTAGACAGACAAGACTAGACAGACAAGACTAGACAGACAAGACTAGACAGACAAGACTAGACAGACAAGACTAGACAGACAAGACTAGACAGACAAGACTAGATAGACAAGACTAGACAGACAAGACTAGACAGACAAGACTAGACAGACAAGACTAGACAGACAAGACTAGACAGACAAGACTAGACAGACAAGACTAGACAGACAAGACTAGACAGACAAGACTAGACAGACAAGACTAGACAGACAAGACTAGACAGACAAGACTAGACAGACAAGACTAGAAAGACAAGACTAGACAGACAAGACTAGAGAGACAAGACTAGAGAGACAAGACTAGAGAGACAAGACTAGACAGACAAGACTAGACAGACAAGACTAGACAGACAAGACTAGACAGACAAGACTAGACAGACAAGACTAGACAGACAAGACTAGACAGACAAGACTAGACAGACAAGACTAGATAGACAAGACTAGACAGACAAGACTAGACAGACAAGACTAGACAGACAAGACTAGACAGACAAGACTAGACAGACAAGACTAGACAGACAAGACTAGACAGACAAGACTAGACAGACAAGACTAGACAGACAAGACTAGACAGACAAGACTAGACAGACAAGACTAGACAGACAAGACTAGACAGACAAGACTAGATAGACAAGACTAGACAGACAAGACTAGACAGACAAGACTAGACAGACAAGACTAGACAGACAAGACTAGACAGACAAGACTAGACAGACAAGACTAGACAGACAAGACTAGAAAGACAAGACTAGACAGACAAGACTAGACAGACAAGACTAGAAAGACAAGACTAGACAGACAAGACTAGACAGACAAGACTAGACAGACAAGACTAGACAGACAAGACTAGAAAGACAAGACTAGACAGACAAGACTAGACAGACAAGACTAGAAAGACAAGACTAGACAGACAAGACTAGACAGACAAGACTAGAAAGACAAGACTAGACAGACAAGACTAGACAGACAAGACAGACAAGACTAGAAGACTAGATACAGTTGAACGTCGAAAAAAGGAAATAAAATACGTAATCGCTGGCAAAACCGAGCACATCAAACGGACAATTGAATCTTCGGCGACAATTCCCGACCCCTAGACAACCGGGTTACCGCGTCCTGATTGAGTAAACTGCCCAGGAAACGACTCCGCTCACGTAATAATTCCACCTATTTACCCTCCAAAAAGCCCCTTGAACGTAGCTTGACTATATCTGAATGGACATTTATAGACAAATTCAGTTTAAGTTTGCAATAGACGCACACAGAGCGTATCAAATTTGGGTTTTTGCAATTCCACCTATACTTCCAAAAAATAACCCTACTTTTATTAACTGCTAACTAACTTAACTACAAAAAACCAGTTAAACTACGTCTAAACGAACATTGATGTTAAAGTTTAATTTGTTTTTGCAATGGACGTACAGAGCGTAATAAATGTAAAATTGGGTTTTTGCAATTCCACCTATACCTCCAAAAATAATCCAACTTTTATTAACTGCTTACTACCAAAACCAGCTTAACTACGTCTGAACAAACATTCACGCTGAAGTTTAGAATAGTAGGTAATAGAAGTTTAGAATCTTGAAAAAACGTCTAATTTATTTTAGGTAGCAGCTAACAGACAGACGAACTTACAAAGTTGCGATTTCGCGAAATTATTCAAGAAGCTTCAATTTACAAATCATGCAAATTTCGCGAACATATTCTGAAAATTTCGCGAGTTTCAGCTTGGTAAAACCAATCAAAATTTTGGGCAAGAATCTTGAAAAAACGACTAATTTATTTTAGGTCGCAGCTAACAGACTGATGAATTTACAAAGTTGCGATTTCGCGAAATAATTCAAGAAGCTCCAATTTATAAATCCTGCAAATTTCGCGAAAATATTCTAAAAATTTCGCGACTTTCAGCTGTGTGAAACCAATCAAAATTTTGGGCAAGAATCTTGTAAAAACGCCTAATTTATTTTAAATCGCAGCTAACAGGCAGACGAACTTACAAAGTTGCGGTTTCGCGAAATTATTCAAGAAGCTTCAATTTATAAATCCTGCAATTTTCGCGAAAATATTCTGAAAATTTTGCGAGTTTCCTGTTTGTAAAACCAATCCAAATTTTGGGCAAGAATCTTGAAAAAACGACTCATTTATTTTAGGTCGCAGCTAACAGGCTAACAGACGAACTTACAAAGTTGCGATTTCGCGAAATTATTCAAGAAGCTTTTATTTATAAATCCCACAAATTTCGCGAAAATATTCTGAAAATCTCACGAGTTTCATCTTTGTAAAACCAATTAAAATTTTGGGCAAGAATCTTGGAAAAAAACCGGCCAAGTGCGAGTTGTGACACGCGCACCGAGGGTTCCGTACAAATTTGTGAGTAAGGTATCTTTAGGAGGACCTAACTGTATGCAACCCATATGCTTCTGGAGCCTGACAATACCACTACGACAACATTAGTGTATTTTCATAAGTTTCTAATAGTAAATTCGCATTTTTCTTGTAATTAAACTACATATTTACGGTTTTCAGATTTTTCCATTTACATGTCCTGTAAGACACCGCTTCTTGCCAAATTTCACGATTCTAGTTCAACGGGAAGTACCCTATAGGTTTTGATTCCCTTGTGAAATCGCAAAATATGCGACATAAACGGTCATATCTTTTGATCGCGTTGACTCACAAGTTTGATTTTTTCACAACTGAAAGAGACCGCAGACCCGAATATTTGAGTCAAATTTCAACTTGTTACCTCTACGCGTTCCTGAGAAAAATGGTCTTGACAGACAGACAGACAGACAACAAAGTGATCCTATAAGGGTTCCGTTTTCGGTACGGAACGCTAAAAATAAGGTCGGATACTTTTCTAACAGATATGTAACAATATTTTGCTGACGTATATGTAACAATATTTTGCTGACGTGTGAGATTAAGGATATCGTTCTGTAATTTGAACATTGGGTCCTTGTTTTTTTTTTTATAGATTGGCACGAATATTGAGGTTGACTCCTGACCAGACTCCTGACATACAAATCTTGTTGCACAGTACGTGCATGAGACTTATCATATTTTCATCAGACACGTCAATCATTTCTGCTACTATTCCGTCAGGTTCTGCAGATTTTTTAGGTTTTCGAGATTTTTTAGATTTTGTTGTCTCCTGGTTGGCCTTCGAACAAGTTTTGACAGCATTCTCTCCATCTCTTTGCAACCTCTGTTTTCTCCGTTATTACTTCTCCTTGCTCGTTTTCTACAAATATAATTCTCTGGTTATCTTTCTGATTATGGCAAAAAGGTCTCTGGATTCATTTTTCTGATGATGGTCTTCGATTTCTCTGCATATATAGCCGTTTTTGTCTTCTTTACACATTTTGGACCGTTTACTGTAGTCTTCACGTCGTTCTTCGTTGTTCAAGCCTTTCTGTTTTAGTTCCCTTCTTTCCTGTATAGCCTCCCATGTTCTTCTTCTTCTTTCGAATAGGCCTACTTTGGACCAAGCTTCTTCGACTGCTGGGCTTTGCCCGGTATTGTCGCATCTTCTGTCGGTGTAACTCCTGTCTCTCTTCTGTCCAGGGGGTACCTTTCCTTCAAGGTTTTTCCTGAAATCCACGGACTTCATCTTCGTTTTTCTTCTTTCCTTCAGGGTGCGTCTCACAGGCTGTCTGTTTTTGAGACCTGTTATTCCCAGTTCATTAATATCCTTCTCGGTCTCTGTCAATCAAGTGGTACGAAGCTTCTTGTTTTGCCATCAGGTGAACATACGGTTGGCCATGTTCGGTCTGTTATTCACGTTTTTCTTCTTTCAGGCTTGTGGTTGAATTCATTGGCGAGTCAGCGCCTGGATAGGTTTTGGGGTCTTTTATACTTGTTCGCCATCTTTGCGGTATCAACAGGAAAACTAGGTGATTTCTATACATATCACCGGGTGACCTTCACGTGTATAGTCGCCGTGGGTGATGTGTGAACATTGTGTTCATGATGGTCATATTCTAGTCAGCGCAGAATGGCAATAGGCGCTCCCCACTCTCATTTCTGTCTCCAAGGCCCCATTTTCCTAGTATGTTTTCAAAGTGGTCTTCTGTTGTTTGAATGGGACCAACTTTCGCGTTGAAGATGATGAGCTCTCTTTCTGGTATTCTAGCTGTTTCCTTTAGGATGTCCGAATAGAACTCCTCAATTTCTTCATCTGATGCGCCTGTAAGTACGCGCATGCGCATGCGTAAGTATACGCGCATGCGTAAGTACGGGCATATATTTGGAGCATGTTGAGCTTTGTAGGTTTTGTAAAGCTACAAAGTAACCCTACCTTTGCAACCTACCTTTGTAAGTTTTATAGACATTATTCTGCTGCTTACGAAGTTCGCCTCAGTGCGAGAGCGGAGAGCCGGCAATGTATTCCTACATAATAAATAAATAAGATGCTTACGCAGTTATACCCTAATTCTGATGATATGTACTTCTGGCTGACCAGAAATGCTACACCGTGTTTGTTCTCTGTTTCATGTACTTTTCCAATTTTCTGTTCTGAAGTGCCCATATCCTTTATACTGAGATATTCCCAGGTATTATTTCTCTTTCTACTATCTGTAGTTTTCCAGCTTTTAGGAGTCCTTGGACATTCCATGTTCCAATCCTCATAAGTCTTCTAAGATTGTTGGGGGCCAGTAGCAAGCACACTTTACATGCGTTGCCTGGCTGGGAACAGTCGCATGGCCGGTAGTCCATTTCTCACTAGCGCACCCACTGGCGCCGATTGCTAGTCGCCTCGCATGGCGATCTCTCATCCTTAACTATCATATCTCATTGTGCAATGGACGTTCAGAGCGTAATAAAAGTAAAATTGGGTTTTGACAATTCCACCTATGCCCCAAAAAAATAAACTCACTTTAAAGAATCGCTGCAGACATCCTATCCTAACCTAAAAACTACAAAGACTAGCTAAACTACGTCTGAACGGACATTCACGCTCAAATTCAGTTTGTTTTTGCAATGGACGTACAGAGCGTAATAAAATTAAAATGGGGTTTTTGCAATTCCACCTATGCCCCAAAAAATAACCCTACTTTTCTTAACTGCTGTAGATTTCTTAACCAAACCTAAAAAACTACAGAAACTACGTCTGAATGGACATTGACGTTCAAGTTTTTGTAATCGAGCGCTTTAAATGTAAAATTGTGTTTTTGGTAATTCCACCTATGCCCCAAAAAAACAATTTTAATTGAAATCAAAACAGCAGACGAATTAGCAATTAGAAGGCGAAAAGCTTTCAGCCGGCACGTGCCGTTCGTTACCTCCGCTCGCTAATCCGCCGAAAAAAACAACTCCCCATTATCTTTAGCTTATTGTCCCGTTTACGTTTTGCAAAACATTGGACGCGTGCCGTCCAGTAACACTATACGCACTTCATTATTTTAGCTCGAGAGCTCCTTCAAACGGCAACAAAAGCGAATGCTAAGGGTTAGACGTAACGCAACGAGTCTCGAAATGATACCAAAACGAACTATGTCCGGCTATAATGAACAAGATTGTTTTGTGAACTCCAGTTTTTACCGGTGGTGGGTTCTGTTGATTATCGCGTAATTCGGGGGCTTGATGGGTCGATGACGGCGCAACAGCGCGTCGATTGCTCACGTAATGGCCGTAATTAAGCCCGAGATTCGTGTTATTTCGGGGCGTTTAACGCGCCACAATTACAACGCGTCGATAAATTACAGCAAAAAAAAAAACTAAACCGAAATCTGTAACCAGTCCAAAGTAGATTTAGAGTTGCGCTTTTCCCTGTGAGTGTTTAGGCGATTCGGTGCGCACTCAAAAAAAAAATCGGTTATTGGTTAACTAAACCGAACTCACATTGAATTGAAAAATTCACTTTGTTTTTTACCACACTTACTCAAGTGTGGTAAAAAACAAAGTGAATTTTTCAATTCAATGTAAGTATGGATTACCACACGTAGTAACTGTCGCAACCATCCTATTCATAAACCGAACTTGTCGAAAATCTGTAAGCAGTTCCCTGTAAGCGTTTAGACGGTTCGGTGCGCACTTGACTAGACTGTATGACGCGCTAGACCGAGCGCGACATCGCGCACCAACCCCCCGGCAAACCCACCCCGATTTCGATTAAAATCTAAATTACCTCCTTGTCTCTGCTTTCAATCTCGCGGATAAATACAACCTGCTTGAATCAAAACCCTAAACTACTAATCCAACCTCAGCTTAAACTTATTAGTCTAGCGGATAGACAAATAACTATTCGCGTGCCAATAATTTACTAGCGTGTCAACTTGGTCACGCGTACCATAGGTTTGTCTATCACTCGACTACTAATCTAACCTCAGCTTAAACTTATTTGTCTAGCGGGTAGACAAATAACTATTCGCGTGCCAATGATTTACTAGCGTGTCAACTCTGACACGCGTGCAATAGATTTTTCTATTACTCGACTACTAATCCAACCTCAGCTTAAACTTATTTGTCTAGCGGATAGACAAATAACTATTCGCGTGCCAATAATTTACTAGCGTGTCAACTTGGTCACGCGTGCCATAGGTTTGTCTATCACTCGACTACTAATCCAACCTCAGCTTAAACTTATTTGTCTAGCGGCTAGACAAATATCTATTCGCGTGCCAATAATTTACTAGCGTGTCAACTCTGATACGCGTGCCATAGGTTTTTCTATTACTTGACTACTAATCCAACCTCAGCTTAAACTTATTTGTCTAGCGGCTAGACAAATAACTATTCGCGTGCCAATAGTTTACTAGCGTGTCAACTTGGTCACGCGTGCCATAGGTTTGTCTATCACTCGACTACTAATCCAACCTCAGCTTAAACTTATTTGTCTAGCGGATAGACAAATAACTATTCGCGTGCCAATAATTTACTAGCGTGTCAACTCTGACACGCGTGCCGTAGATTTTTCTATTACTCGACTACTAATCCAACCTCAGCTTAAACTTATTAGTCTAGCGGATAGACAAATAACTATTCGCGTACCAATAATTTACTAGCGTGTCAACTTTGACACGCGTGCCATAGGTTTTTCTATCACTCAACTACTAATCCTACCTCAGATTAAACTTATTAGTCTAGCGAATAGACAAAAAACTATTCGCGTGCCAATAATTTACTAGCGTGTCAACTCTGACATGCGTGCCAAAGGTTTGTCTATCACTCAGCTACTAATCCAACCTCAGCTTAAACTTATTAGTCTAGCGGCTAGACAAATAACTATTCGCGTACCAATAATTTATTAGCGTGTCAACTTTGACACGCGTGCCATAGGTTTGTCTATCACTCGACTACTAATCCAACCTCAGCTTAAACTTATTTGTTTAGCGGCTAGACAAATAACTATTCGCGTGCGAATAATTTACTAGCGTGTCAACTTTGACACGCGTGCCATAGGTTTGTCTATCACCTGACTACAAATCCAACATCAGCTTAAACTTATTAGTCTAGCGGATAGACAAATATCTATTCGCGTGCCAATAATTTACTAGCGTGTCAACTCTGATACGCGTGCCATAGGTTTTTCTATTACTCGACTACTAATCCAACCTCAGCTTAAACTTATTTGTCTAGCGGCTAGACAAATAACTATTCGCGTGCCAATAGTTTACTAGCGTGTCAACTTGGTCACGCGTGCCATAGGTTTGTCTATCACTCGACTACTAATCCAACCTCAGCTTAAACTTATTTGTCTAGCGGATAGACAAATAACTATTCGCGTGCCAATAATTTACTAGCGTGTCAACTCTGACACGCGTGCCGTAGATTTTTCTATTACTCGACTACTAATCCAACCTCAGCTTAAACTTATTAGTCTAGCGGATAGACAAATAACTATTCGCGTACCAATAATTTACTAGCGTGTCAACTTTGACACGCGTGCCATAGGTTTTTCTATCACTCAACTACTAATCCTACCTCAGATTAAACTTATTAGTCTAGCGAATAGACAAAAAACTATTCGC
This sequence comes from Phosphuga atrata, assembly GCA_944588485.1. Lineage (NCBI taxonomy): Eukaryota > Metazoa > Arthropoda > Insecta > Coleoptera > Silphidae > Phosphuga > Phosphuga atrata. Next base: position 30,659,266 of record OX155906.1, read on the forward strand.
GTGCCAATAATTTACTAGCGTGTCAACTCTGACATGCGTGCCAAAGGTTTGTCTATCACTCAGCTACTAATCCAACCTCAGCTTAAACTTATTAGTCTAGCGGATAGACAAATAACTATTCGCGTACCAATAATTTATTAGCGTGTCAACTTTGACACGCGTGCCATAGGTTTGTCTATCACTCGACTACTAATCCAACCTCAGCTTAAACTTATTTGTTTAGCGGCTAGACAAATAACTATTCGCGTGCGAATAATTTACTAGCGTGTCAACTTTGACACGCGTGCCATAGGTTTGTCTATCACCTGACTACAAATCCAACATCAGCTTAAACTTATTAGTCTAGCGGATAGACAAAAAAAATACTCGCGTGCCAATAATTTTGTCATTTGTGACTGCTGTGGCACGCGTGCCATTAATTTTTATCTAGTGATCTAGTAATTTTGATCTAATCCCGTTTGATTTAATCCACGGAAAAAAAGAACAGTTTCGGCTGTTAGATATAGACAGCCGAAACTGTCTAATGTAGTAATGTAAACTGTCTAATCTAAGACTAGGCTAGTTTATACTAGTCCAGGCGGATTAGGTTTATTAGTCATCATGGGAAGTGATGAGTTAATCTACTTTTAAATTAAACTAGGTATCGAATCGCAGTCTAAATATTGGACGTGCGTCCGTCCGCAATTTCATTAAACTTGACTGAAGCCCCTCCGACGGGAAAAAACAAACGGCACGCGACCATTGTCAACAAAACAAAACACTTCAAAGGACGCACGACGTTCGCTCTTTTTTAATAAGAGTTTCTCGGTCAGGTTTGATCCACGCAGTCTCAGCCACCACTACTCTTAGTCTAATCTCAAAGCTAGTCTAGAGCTAATCCCGTCTAGTTTCAAGCTGGTCTAATCTCAAGCCAGCATATTCCTTCTACTTACAACTTGTCCTTCTACTTGTCGCGGAAAGCGATGAAAGTGCCCGAACTTTTTGTTGAATAACTAAATATGTGCCCGAAACTTTCATAGACCTTCTCATAGTTCAAATTTTGTTGTGTGCCATATTATAAAAAGTGCCCGAACTTTTTGTTGAATAACTAAATATGTGCCCGAAACTTTCATAGACCTTTTCACAGTTGAATTTTTTTTATGTGAAATGTTATACGTCAAAAAGTGCCCGAACTATTTGCCGTATAAATATCTACTTCATGGCGCCTTTTCAAAGTTGAAATTTTTTGGTGCGTGTGTGTCAATTTCCGCCATGTTATACGTCAAAAAGTGCCCGAACTTTTTGATCTATAGCTAAATATGTGCCCGAAACATTCATAGACCTTTTCAGACTTTTTCAAAGTTCAAATTTTTTTGTGAGCAAGTGTCAATTTCCGCCATGTTATACGTCAAAAAGTGCCCGAACATTTTGACGTATAACTAAATATATGCCTGAAACTGTCACAGACCTTCTCATAGCTAAAATTTTGTTGTGTGCCATATTATAAAAAGTGCCCGAACTTTTTGACGTTTAACTAAATATGTGCCCGAAACTTCCATACACCTTTTCATACTTGCATTTTTTGTGTGTGCCAGGTTATACGTAAGAAAGTGCCCGAAGTTTTTGACGTATAACTAAATATGTGCCCGAAACTTTCATAGACCTTTTCAGACCTTTTCATAGTTGAAATTCTATTGTGTGCCATGTTATACGTCAAAAAGTGCCCGAACTTTTTGACCTATAACCAAATATCTATTTCATGGCGCCGTTTCATAGTTAAAAAAATTTTATGCGCATGTGTCAATTTCCGCCAAATTATACGTCAAAAAGTGCCCGAACTTTTTGACGTATAACCAAATATGTGCCCGAAACTTTCATATTCCCGCCTGTCAAACTTGGCGAATGCGCATGCCCTTAACTAACGCGTGAAAACTATTACATACTCACCAACTATTCCACCTTCAACAAGGTCTCACAAGGCTAAAGTCAACAAGGTTAAGTCTCTCGAAATATATACGATCAATTTACTAGTCTAATCCAAGTAAAGATTGGTTTATAGACTTAGTATCCGTTTAGTGTAAGTCTCTTGATTTATTAAACTAATTCTGAGTCTTAACGAACCCTCGGTTATTCCACCAAAGACAATATTAAAATCGGGTTTTTTCGCGTTGTTTGCGCGAGCTCGTTTCAAGACCCGCCCGGCAGACAACAATATTTGCGGAAAGCTCCTCCGTTCCGCAAATTATTTGCATAACTCGCCCCCTCGTCAAAACTCATCTCATTTAGGGTTTTCCACCCTTAACTTATAAACGGTCTAACTCGCTTGTGCTTGTCAACAAGCGAGACTAGTTGAACGCTAGTTCGACTTTAACAAACTAGTGTTCGACTGCGTAATCTTAAGGAGAAGTGAGTCTAGATATTGTACGCCGTATCTAAACGGAGTAAGCTATTGGCTGTTATCTATGTAGATAACTTGAGTTTAAAGAGTTTCTCAACAAGCGAGAAAACTAGCGTTCAACTACGCTAGTTTGACTATCTTTAACAAACTAGTGCTCAACTGCGTAATCTAAGAAAAGGTGCGTGTGAATATTGTACGCCGTATCTAAACGGACTAAGCTATTGGCAGTTATCTAGGTAGATAACCTGAGTTTAAATAGTTTCTCAAACAAGTGAGAAAACTAGCGTTCAACTACGCTAGTTTGACTATCTTTAACAAACTAGTGCTCAACTGCGTAATCTAAGAAAAGGTGCGTGTAGATATTGTACGCCGTATCTAAACGGAGCAAGCTTTTGGCTGTTATCTAGGTAGATAACCTGAGTTTAAAGAGTTTCTCAACAAGCGAGAAAACTAGCGTTCAACTACGCTAGTTTGACTGTCTTTAACAAACTAGTGTTCGACTGCGTAATCTTAGAGTGCGTCTAGATATTGTACGCCGTATCTAAACGGAGTAAGCTATTGGCTGTTATCTAGGTAGATAATTTTCTCAACAAGCGAGAAAACTAGCGTTCAACTACGCTAGTTTGACTGTCTTTAACAAACTAGTGTTCGACTGCGTAATCTTAAAGTGCGTCTAGATATTGTACGCCGTATCTAAACGGAGTAAGCTATTGGTTGTTATCTAGGTAGATAATTTTCTCAACAAGCGAGAAAACTAGCGTTCAACTACGCTAGTTTGACTATCTTTAACAGACTAGTGCGGGGTCGTCCATTAATCACGTGATGTTTTTATCAACTTTTTATGACCCCCCACCCCCCAGCCCTTCCCGCTGCTGATACCTGATGAGGTTTTAGGTTAACACCCCCCCCTAAAACCTTCCCAAAATCACGTATTTTTTTGTGGTACAACTCGCGCGCCGTTTTAAAAATCGTGCGTTTAATGAAAAAATAACTACACCCCCACCCCCTCGCCCCATGTGATATCTCGTGATTCTTCATAAACCCCGTTTCGAGTGTCACGTGATTAATGGACGATCCCTGTTCGGCTGCGTGATCTAAAAAAGTTCGCGTTTGAAAAAGAACTTCCTAGTTTTTGTGTGTCATAGAAACTGTTCAAAGTGATACACATTGGTGTAGTTAGTGGTGTTTGATTCATCAACTGTTCAAGTTTTGCTCCCCTGCAGCTGACACGCCTGCTTCACCTTGAGACGGTGCCAGGGCCAAGTTCGCTAATTCGTCAGTTAGTGTTTAAAAAAGAACTCCCTAGTTTTAGTGTGTCATAGAAACTGTTCAAAGTGATACACATTGGTGTAGTTAGTGGTGTTTGATTCATGAACTGTCCAAGTTTTGTTCCCCTGCAGCTGATACGCCTGCTTCACCTTGAGACGGCGCCAGGGCCAAGTTTGCTAATTCGACAGTTAGTGTTTGAAAAAGAACTCCCTACTTTTAGTGTGTCATAGAAACTGTTCAAAGTGATACACATTGGTGTAGTTAGTGGTGTTTGATTCATCAACTGTCCAAGTTTTGCTCCCCTGCAGCTGACACGCCTGCTTCACCTTGAGACGGCGCCAGGGCCAAGTTCGCTAATTCGTCAGTTAGAGTTTGAAAAAGAACTCCCTAGTTTTAGTGTGTCATAGAAACTGTTCAAAGTGATACACATTGGTGTAGTCAAGTGGTGTTTGATTCATCAACTGTCCAAGTTTTGCTCGCCTGCAACTGGCACGCCTGCTTCACCTTGAGACGACGCGAGCCCAGTTCGCTAATTCGTCAGTTAGTGTTTGAAAAAGAAGTCCCTAGTTTTAGCGTGTCATAGAAACTGTTCAAAGTTATACACATTGGTGTAGTTGGTGGTGTTTGATTCATCAACTGTCTAAGTTTTGCTCGCCTGCAACTGGCACGTCTGCTTGACCTTGAGACGGCGGCAGGGCCCAGTTAGCTTAATTCAGTTCAGATTAGACATGAGCATGGGATCCCATCCCATCGCCCCATGGGATGGAATGAGTTGTATGAACGTCGCGTTGAATGGAACGGGATGACACGACAAATTTGTATGGGACGGAATGGGATGAGTTTTGATAATTTAGTAAATCTAGATGATATTCTAGTAAATCTAGATGATAATCTAGTAAATAAAAATCTCAAGTAAATCTCAAAGTGAGCGATATTGCCCACTTTGAGACTATCTTAGAAAAGCTAGTGTTCAAGTGCGTCTAGATACTGTACGCCGTATCTAGACGGACTAAGCAATCGACTGTTATCTAAGTAAATAAGATTGAAAGTGTTTTGTTGCTTACCTGCCAAGTGTTGGAATCCAGGGTGGCGAGGAACGACATGGCTCCGACAGCCGAAGAAAAACCCGCACAGCAGGATCACCGCTCGCCTGCTGGGACCTGTCAACAACAGAAAACACGTATAGTTCACTAAATACCAAAACTCAAGCTTTAGGCCGAGGCCGCGCTATAAACGCGAAACCGCTCGAGAAACACACAGCACGTTGCGGGAAAAAACCGCAAGTAAGGCCGCTTCTATTAGCTTACTTGAGTCACAAAATCACGCGATTGAAAACCGCGGCGGTTTAGCCGTTTTCATTTGATTCGTGCAATCGTTTTTTTTTTTTCGAGTTATCGAGGTAAAAGCACGCAGGCAATTTTCAACCGCAATTTCCGGTTTGTTAAGATTGACTTTCGGTTGAATGAAATGGGGTGTTTGGTGGGGAATTTGGCGGGGTTTTCAAATCTGTAACGTGTTTTTAGATTGCTCGCGTAGTTTTCGAGTTATCGCAGTTAATGCGGATATAACATTTTCAAACGCAAACTGAAAACGTGACAAGTTTATTTTGAATATATGACACTACGTCTTAAAAACAAATGACAACGAAACAAACGTAAGTTTGTCTTATAGAGAATTTCCTGCTGTTTCCAAAACTGTTTTCAGTTGTTTTGTATGTTCGTTTATTTTCGAGTTATCGAGGTAAAACCAAACTTGCAATTATCAAACGCAATTTCCAGTTTGTTAGAAACAACATCCGGTTGAAGGAAACGGGGTTTTCATTGGGAAATTTCGCGGGATTTTCAAATCTGTAACGTATTTTGAGATTGCTCGCGTAGTTTTCGAGTTATCGCAGTTAATGCGGATATAACATTTCCAAACGCAAATTGAAAACGTCACAAGTTTATTTTCAATACGCATTACGCCTTGGAAACAAAACACAACGAAGCAAACTTAAGTTTCTCTTATAGAGAATTGTCTGCTGTTTCAAAAACTGTTTTCATTTGTTTCGTACGTTCGTTTGTTTTCGAGTTATCGAGGTTACACTTGCCAGGCAATTTTCAAACGCAATTTCCGGTTTGTTAGCAACAACATCCGGTTGAACGAAACGGGGTTTTCGGTGAAGAATTTCACGGGGTTTTCAAATCTGTAACAGGTTTTGAGATTGCTCGCGTAGTTTTCAAGATATCGTCGTTAATGCGGATATAACATTTTCAAACGCAAACTGAAAACGTGACAAGTTTAATTTGAATACGCACTACGTCTTAAAAGCAAAAGGCAACGAAACTAACGTAAGATTGTCTTATAGAGAATTTCCTGCTGTTTCCAAAACTGTTTTCAGTTGTTTTGTATGTTCGTTTATTTTCGAGTTATCGAGGTAAAACCAAACTTGCAATTATCAAACGCAATTTCCAGTTTGTTAAAAACAACATCCGGTTGAAGGAAACGGGGTTTTCATTGGGAAATTTCGCGGGATTTTCAAATCTGTAACGTATTTTGAGATTGCTCGCGTAGTTTTCGAGTTATCGCAGTTAATGCGGATATAACATTTCCAAACGCAAATTGAAAACGTCACAAGTTTATTTTCAATACGCATTACGCCTTGGAAACAAAACACAACGAAGCAAACTTAAGTTTCTCTTATAGAGAATTGTCTGCTGTTTCAAAAACTGTTTTCATTTGTTTCGTACGTTCGTTTGTTTTCGAGTTATCGAGGTTACACTTGCCAGGCAATTTTCAAACGCAATTTCCGGTTTGTTAGCAACAACATCCGGTTGAACGAAACGGGGTTTTCGGTGAAGAATTTCACGGGGTTTTCAAATCTGTAACAGGTTTTGAGATTGCTGGCGTAGTTTTCGAGATATCGTCGTTAATGCGGATATAACATTTTCAAACGCAAACTGAAAACGTGACAAGTTTAATTTGAATACGCACTACGTCTTAAAAGCAAAAGGCAACGAAACTAACGTAAGATTGTCTTATAGAGAATTTCCTGCTGTTTCCAAAACTGTTTTCAGTTGTTTCGTATGTTCGTTTATTTTCGAGTTATCGAGGTAAAACCAAACATGCAATTTTCAAACGCAATTTCCGGTTTGTTAAAAACAACATCCGGTTGAACGAAACGGGGCTTTCGGTGGGGAATTTCGCGGGGTTTTAAAATCTGTAACGTGTTTTGAGATTGCTCGCGTAGTTTTCGAGTTATCGCAGTTAATGCGGATATAACATTTTCAAACGCAAACTGAAAACATGACAAGTTTATTTTGAATACGCACTACGTCTTAAAAACAAAAGGCAACGAAACAAACGTAAGTTTGTCTTATAGAGAATTTCCTGCTGTTTCCAAAACTGTTTTCAGTTGTTTCGTATGTTCGTTTATTTTCGACTTATCGAGGTAAAACCAAACATGCAATTTTCAAACGCAATTTCCGGTTTGTTAAAAACAACATCCGGTTGTATATATGCCTAATGTTGTTGGCAATTGTATATAGCTGGGGTGGCGAACCACGTCTTACGTTTTACACCTTTGATGTTGCACGAGAATTAATTGTAAAAACTTTTTTAAAAATTTCGTTTAGAAAAGTAGAAGTTAATGAGGTTTAAAATGCACGCGAGAGAACTAGTTCGCGTGCCAATACAATTTTCCAACGTGTCAGCTATGGCACGCATGCCATAGGTTCGCCACCAATGATGTAGACACTACAACTACATCTTTAACTAAATAGACCAGGGGTGGCGAACCTTTTTTAGGCCGCGTGCAATTTTTTTAAAATTCCACATTTTGAAATGCTGATTTCTGAAATGCTGAAAAGTTACCTGGCACAACTTTTACAATGATTGAACATTCCTGATGATTCTTGATGAACATTCCTGTGAAACTCAGTAACCGTATTTACCTTAATTTAACACGTCTTATATTTTACACCTTAGTTGTTGCACGAGAATAAATTGTGAAAACTTATTTAAAATTTTGGTTTCGAAAAGTAGAAGTTAATGAAGTTTAGAAGACACGCAAGAGAACTAGTTCGCGTGCCAATACAATTTTCCTACGTGCCAGCTGTGACACGCGTGCCATAGGTTCGCATACACTGGTATACAGGATTACATTAACATACACAGCGCATTGGCGTCCAACAAGACACACGTGATATTGTAACACACAAAAAGTACACATTATTGTCTGGATTATCTCATTATTGGTCTCATTGTTGGTCTCATTTTGGTCTCATTATAGTCACACAGTATTGTCTGCATATATAAAACTGATCTCAGATTTAAACTCTTCTTCTTCTTTTTCAGACTTTATTCTTCCAATATTGGACATAGTCCTCCCTTTTAACTTTCCATTCTTAACTTTAACTTCAACTTTAATTTTACATTATTTAACAAACTTTTAATTTAAACTCACATTTACCAAAATCAAATTGGTAGATGTATACATATACCGGTAAATGTTTACATTTGCCGATTTTGTACTTTTTTTGCCGTAACATATAGACCAGGGGTGGCTAACCTTTTTCTGACCGCGTGCCATATTTTTTTAATTTTCACATTTTGAAATGTTGACGAGCCAGGTAACTTTTACAATGAATGAACATTTCTGATTAGCCTGAAATATAAACGTCTTACATTTTACACCTTTGATGTAGCACAAACGTAGGTTGAGAAAATTTAAAATTTCTTTTGGAAAAGTAGAACGTTTAAGTTTAAGAAGATTAGAAGGTACGCGTGAGAAATAGTTCGCGTGCCAATATAATTTTCCTACGTGTCAGCTGTGACACGCGTGCCATACGTTCGCTATCACTGATATAGACTATACAGACTCAAGCACTAAGGTTAAATTAGATTATGTTGAAGATAGTTTTTTGATTCGTTTGTAAACGACTTTGACGGTCTATAACTAGTAGACAAAGTGAGATTCCGAGACGATTCTTTTAACGCCTAATTCCCGGCTTAGTCTAGTTCGAAGATTGAAGAAAATACCCTTCCATATGTCTATAACCGGCTAGTAATCAGGACTAAACCAAAAAGACTACCTAAACAAGGTTAGATTAGGTTATGCTACATTAAGGTAGACTTCCGAGCAAAGCGGCTCTGGCGTCACTAACGCAGTGTCTAAGCCGCCGCGACATGGCGGTAGTTAGGCACTATGGAAATGAATGAGGCGCCATTCAAGCGCAGCGACATTGACGCGCTCAGCGTCAGTGCGTCAGTGTCGCTGCCCGAATAGCACCTCATATATTTTCATAGCGCATATGTCGCCGCGTCAGTATCGCTGCGTTAGTAACGCCAGAGCCGCTTTGCTCGGAAGACTACCTTTAGGTTAGCTAAGAACACTTTCAATTAGTCCAGTACCTCAAGGTAAAATTAGATTATGTTGAGTGAGGTTGTGTTAGGTTATGTCCGATTAGGCTAAGTAAAACAATCAACTACATCAACGTGAGATTAGATTATGTTAGGTTAGCTTGCGTTGGGTTAGGTGTGTCCGCCCCGTGTTTACATCAAGCATGATCCAAGACATCATGACAATATAAATGCTAGACGAGCGGAAAGACGCCGAAAAGATAAAAAATGTTAGTACCTCAACCCCTAATCAGTGCAAGTGGAAGGGGAATGTAAGGGCAACACTATGCAGCAACATCTTGGAAGTTATGCGAAAAGCGGTCCCAAGATGCTTGCTATATTACCACCCTTAAAAAAAAAAAAAAAAAGTGGTCGAATTTTGGTTGAGGACACCTTTCGGCAACTTGGATTTTCAAAGATTAGTTCTAAACAAACATCGATAACTCGCTTAGTTTTTTAGGCAATTTTGAGCTTAGTATCTCGTTTTGTTGACTAACTAATCTAGTTTCAAGATTTGCAAACAAATTTAGAAAATTCGCGAAATTTTTGGAGTTATCGCAATTTTGGTTGAAAGCAAACTTATAATACAAAGTAAGTATGATCAAGTTTGAGTTGCATTAAGTAGGCTATAAGTCAAAAACTAGGAGGAATTTCAAAAAACTTTGCGAATAAATCCTGTAGACGAGGAAATTTCCGATAGGAATGGTTGCAAAAATCTTGCAAATTTATTGGCTAATTGCTAAAATCCAACAATTTTCGTTTTGAAAATTTCGTCTGCGTTTTCAATTTGTCTTATTTTGCTCTAAAACTCGAAAATTAAAGCGAATTGCGCAAAAACATGCGCAATAAAACCCGTAGCAAATTTGCGTTTATTATTAATTAGCGTCGAGACGGCGCTAAATTATCAAAAAATCACGCCGCGATATGAGATATCGGACAGCGTGTTTTAAGAGCTCGGCGAGTTTTCGTGCGTCTGACCTCATCCGACATGTTGGCCATGCGTTTGCTAAAAAATCATTTGGCGAGTTTTTGCGAATTTTGTCGGTTTCAGCTGGGAATTGCAAAAACCGAAAATCGTTATTAAACTCAAAACTGAAAGCTTGTTCAAGCAATTTCTGGCCAACTTACAATTTGGATTCTCAACGATTAATTCCCAAACAAACGCTGATAACTCGCTTAGTTTTTGTGATAACTTTGAGCTTAATATCTCGTTATGTTGACTGACTAATCTAGTTTTAAGATTTGCAAACTAATTTGGAAATTTCGCAACAGTGTCTGAGTTATCGCCATTTTGGTTGAGGACACCTTTCGGCAACTTGGATTTTCAAGGATTAGTTCTAAACAAACTTCGATAACTCCCTTAGTCTTTGAGACAATTTTAGGCTTAATGTCTCGTTTTGTTAAACAACTAATCTAGTTTTAAGATTTGCAAACAAATTTTGAAAATTGGCGAAAGTTTTCGAGTTATCGCAATTTTGGTTAAAAGCAAACTTACAATACAAAGCAAGTATGATCAAGTTTGAGTGGGATTAAGTAGGCTATAAGTCGAAAACTAGGAGGAATTTAAAAAAACTTTGCGAATAAATCCTGTAGACGAGGAAATTTCCGATAGAAATCGTCACAAAAATCTTGCAAATTTATTGGCTAATTGCTAAAATCTAAACATTTTCTATTTGCAAATTTCGTCTGCATTTTCAATGTGTCTTGTTTTGCTCTGTAACTTGGAAATTCATGCGAACTTCACAAAAACATGCGCAATAAAACCTGTAGCAAATTTGCGTTTATTATTAATTAGCGTCGAGACGGCGCTAAATTATCCAAAAATCACGCCGCGATATGAGATATCGGACAGTCTAATTTTAGAGTTCGGCGAGTTTTCGTGCGTCTGACCTCAGCCGACATGTTGGCCATGCGTTTGCTAAAAAATCATTTGGCGAGTTTTGGCGAATTTTGTCGGCTTCAGCTGGAAATTGCAAAAATCGAAAATCGTTATTAAACTCAAAACTGAAAGCTTGTTCAAGCAATTTCTGGCCAACTTACAATTTGGATTCTCAAGGATTAGTTCCTAAACAAACGCTGATAACTCGCTTAGTTTTTGTGATAACTTTGAGCTTAATATCTCGTTTTGTTGGCTGACTAATCTAGTTTTAAGATTTGCAAACTAATTTGGAAATTTCGCAACAGTGTCTGAGTTATCGCAATTTTGGTTGAGGAACCTCTAAGCAACTTGGATTTTCAAGGATTAGTTCTAAACAAACTCCGATAACTCGCGTAGTTTTTGAGGCAATTTTAAGCTTAATGTCTCGTTTTGTTGACTAACTAATCTAGTTTTAAGATTCGCAAACAGATTTAGAGAATTCGCAACAGTTTTCGAGTTATTGCAAATTTGGTTAAAACCAAACTTACAATACAAAGTAAGTATGACCAAGTTTGAGTGGGATTAAGTTTGACTATAAGTCGAAAACTAGGAGGAATTTCAAAAAACTTTGCGAATAAATCCTGTAGACTGGGAAATTTCCGACAGGAATCGTCGCAAAATCTTGTAAATTTATTGGCTAATTGCTAAAATCTAATAATTTTCGTTTTAAAAATTTCGTCTGCGTTTTCGATTTGTTTTATTTTGCTCTATAACTTGAAAATTAATGCGAATTTCGTAAAAACATGCGCAACAAAACCTGTAGCAAATTTGCGTTTATTTTTAATTAGCGACGAGACGGCGCTAAATTATCAAAAAATCACGCCGCGATATGAGATATCGGACAGCGTGTTTTAAGAGCTCGGCGAGTTTTCGTGCGTCTGACCTCATCCGACATGTTGGCCATGCGTTTGCTAAAAAATCATTTGGCGAGTTTTTGCGAATTTTGTCGGTTTCAGCTGGGAATTGCAAAAACCGAAAATCGTTATTAAACTCAAAACTGAAAGCTTGTTCAAGCAATTTCTGGCCAACTTACAATTTGGATTCTCAACGATTAATTCCTAAACAAACGCTGATAACTCGCTTAGTTTTTGTGATAACTTTGAGCTTAATATCTCGTTATGTTGACTGACTAATCTAGTTTTAAGATTTGCAAACTAATTTGAAAAATTCGAACCAGTGTCTGAGTTATCGCAATTTTGGTTGAGGACACCTTTCGACAACTTCAATTTTCAAGGATTTGTTCTAAACAAACCTCGATAACTCGCTTAGTCTTTGAGATAATTTTAAGCTTGATGTCTCGTTTTGTTGACTAGCTAATCTAGTTTTAAGATTTGCCAACAAATTTGGAAAATTGGCGAAAGTTTTCGAGCTATCGCAATTTTGGTTAAAAGCAAACTTACAATACAAAGCAAGTATGATCAAGTTTTGGTGGGATTAAGTAGGCTATAAGTCGAAAACTAGGAGGAATTTCAAAAAACTTTGCAAATAAATCCTGTAGACGAGGAAATTTCCGATAGAAATCGTTGCAAAAATCTTGCAAATTTATTGGCTACTTGCTAAAATCTAAACATTTTCTATTTGCAAATTTCGTCTGCATTTTCAATGTGTCTTATTTTGATCTGTAACTTGGAAATTCATGCGAATTTCACAAAAACATGCGCAATAAAACCTGTAGCAAATTTGCGTTTATTATTAATTAGCGTCGAGACGGCGCTAAATTATCAAAGAATCACGCCGCGATATGAGATATCGGACAGCGTGTTTTAAGAGCTCGGCGAGTTTTCGTGCGTCTGACCTCAGCCGACATGTTGGCCATGCGTTTGCTAAAAAATCATTTGGCGAGTTTTTGCGAATTTTGTCGGTTTCAGCTGGGAATTGCAAAAATCGAAAATCGTTATTAAACTCAAAACTGAAAGCTTGTTCAAGCAATTTCTGGCAAACTTACAATTTGGATTTCCAACGATTAGTTGAAACCTAACTAATTAGTTTAAACCTAAACAAACGTTGATAACTCGCTTGGTTTTCGTGATAACTTTGAGCTTAACATCTCGTTTTGTTCACTGACTAATCTAGTTTTAAGATTTGTAAACTAATTTGGAAATTTCGCAACAGTGCCTGAGTTATCGCAATTTTGGTTGAGGACACCTTTCGGCAACTTGGATTTTCAAGGATTGGTTCTAAACAAACTTCGATAACTCGCTTAGTTTTTGAGGCAATTTTAAGCTTAATGCGTCGTTTTGTTGAATAACTAATCCAGTTTTACGATTTGCAAAAAAAATTTGGAAAATTCGCATGTGGGTGTGCATAGTACTGTCTTTAGTATAGGGCTCTAGGACGGTCTATAGTACTGTCCATAACCGCCCAGTAAACCGACTAGTAAAGACTACACCGAGTATAACCGCCCAGTAAAGACTAAACCGACAAGACTTAGATAATCAAGGTTAGATTAGATTGTTAGGTTATGTCAGGTTAGGTTAACTAAAACGCTAAAAATGTATGCTCAAGGTTGGAAAAAGTGGAAAAGAATTGAGATGACAACAGAAATAAAGTACGTGCTTACCCCAGAGAACATCGTTAATTGCATGTTGAAAAATGCAGAGAAATGGGATCAAATAGCTAGAACTATAGAGAATATTCTGAAAAAAAAAGAAAAAGAGCAACCTAGAGAAGGAGAGGACTGATGGAGGAAAACTCTCTGAAGAAATGCTAGATAGTAGTACCGGGGTTTAAAAAAAAAAAAATTTTAAAAATAAAATAAAATTAAAAAAAAAAAACGTTAATGAAAAATGTAATAAAAACGTAAACAGTTAATGACGGTTAACTAAAACGACTTTGAATTCGAACAGAAACTTACGACAAGAAACCGTCTTGTCGTAATTCGTAGGTCTATAGCTAGTAGACTAAGTGAGTTATCGAGATGATTCTTTTACCGCCTAATCCTAGACTTAGTCTAGTTGGGGAACTTAGTCTTAGACTTAGTCTAGAAGCTTCGGGGAAATATCCGCCCGACTGTCTATAACCGCCTAGTAATCAAGACGAGTCGAAGAGGCTGACTCAGTCTTAGTCAGATCAATTTACAGATCAATTTACTTAACTAAATCGTTTTTTATTTTTCCTGTATTAAGTCGATGTAGTGTTTATCCGACATTGATATTTCAATTAGTCTGCGAATTATTTATGCGCGATACGTAGCCGCGAATCAGTTATCGATGCAAATTTATGGGAATTTATGATTAATGCCGACTAAATGACTCATAATTGAGACGCAGCGTACGCTAATTAGCACACGGAACGACTAAACTTCTCCGTTCGGATTTCGTTTTTGCGAATTTTCTCGCCAATTTTCGACCTGAATCAATATCTGAGGCAAAGCGAACACCCGTCGCGAAATCGACTCCACCTCGCTTGTTACAGACTAAAACACGACTTCCGCTTTCGCTCACAGAAAACCACACAGATGTTGATGGAGTAAGTACTACAAAATGACTAAAACAGGAATGCGGAACTTCCGCTTCCGCTCAAAGAAAAACGACTTGGAATGTTGATGGACTAAGTACTACAAACTGGTGAAAACACGAGTGCTGAACCGATTAATAATTAAATAAGATTAATAACGATTTTCAATTTTTGCAATTTCCAGCTGAAACCGACAAAATTCGCAAAAACTCGCCAAATGTTTTTTTATCATACGCATGGCCAACATGTCGGCTGAGGTCAGACGCACGAAAACTCGCCGAGCTCTTAAAACACACTGTCCGATATCTCATATCGCGGCGTGATTTTTCGATAATTTAGCACCGTCCTGTCGCTAAATAATAAAAAACGCAAATTTGCTACGGGTTTTGTTGCGCATGTTTTTGCGAAATTCGCATTAATTTCCAAGTTACAGAGCAAAATAAGACACATTGAAAACGCAGACGAAGTTTTCAAATAGAAAATGTTTAGATTTTAGCAATTAGCCAATGAATTTGCAAGATTTTTGCGACGATTCCTATCGGAAATTTCCTCGTCTACAGGATTTATTCGCAAAGTTTTTTGAAATTCCTACTAGTTTTCGACTTATAGCCTACTTAATCCCACTCAAACTTGGTCATACTAGCTTTGTATTGTAAGTTTGCTTTTAACCAAAATTGCGATAACTCGAAAATTTTTGCGAATTTTCCAAATTTTGTTTGCAAATCTTAAAACTAGATTAATTAGTCAACAAAACGAGAATTAAGCTTAAAATTGTCTCAAAAACAAAGCGAGTTATCGAAGTTTGTTTAGAACTAATCCTTGAAAATCCAAGTTGCCGAAAGGTGTTTTTAACCAACATTGCGATAACTCAGACACTGTTGCCAATTTTCCAAATTAGTTTACAAATCTTAAAACTAGATTAGTCAGTCAACATAACGAGATATTAAGCTCAAAGTTATCACAAAAACTAAGCGAGTTATCAGCGTTTGTTTAGGAATTAATCGTTGGAAATCCAAATTGTAAGTTTCCCAGAAATTGCTATCAACCAAAATTGGGATAACTCGAAAATTGTTGCGAATTTTCCAAATTTGTTTGCAAATCTTAAAACTAGATTAGTTGGTCAACAAAATGAGACATTAAGTTCAA
The DNA here is from genome assembly GCA_944588485.1 of Phosphuga atrata. Lineage (NCBI taxonomy): Eukaryota > Metazoa > Arthropoda > Insecta > Coleoptera > Silphidae > Phosphuga > Phosphuga atrata. The sequence continues at coordinate 30,674,811 of OX155906.1, forward strand.
AATTGTCTCAAAAACTAAGCGAGTTATCGAAGTTTGTTTAGAACTAATCCTTGAAAATCCAAGTTGCCGAAAGGTGTCCTCAACCAAAATTGCGATAACTCAGACACAGTTGCGAATTTTCCAAATTAGTTTGCAAATCTTAAAACTAGATTAGTCAGTGAACAAAACGAGATATTAAGCTCAAAGTTATCACAAAAACTAAGCGAGTTATCAGCGTTTGTTTAGGAACTAATCGTTGAGAATCCAAATTGTAAGTTTGCCAGAAATTGCTTGAACAAGCTTTCAGTTTTGAGTTTAATAACGATTTTCGATTTTTGCAATTTCCAGCTGAAACCGACAAAATTCTCCAAAACTCGCCAAATGATTTTTTATCAAACGCATGGCCAACATGTCGGCTGAGGTTAGACGCACGAAAACTCGCCGAGATCTTAAAACACACTGTCTCTCACACTCGCTCTGTCTGTGATATCTCATATCGCGGCGTGATTTTTTGATAATCTAGCGCCGTCTCGACGCTAATTGATAATAAACGCAAATTTGCTACAGGTTTTGTCGCGCATGTTTTTGCGAAATTCGCATTAATTTCCAATTTACAGAGCAAAATAAGACACATTGAAAAACGCAGACAAAGTTTTCAAATAGAAAATGTTTAGATTTTAGCAATTAGCCAATAAATTTGCAAGATTTCTGCGACGATTCCTATCGGAAATTTCCTCGTCTACAGGATTTATTCGCAAAGTTTTTTTAAATTCCTCCTAGTTTTCGACTTATAGCCTACTTAATCCCACTCAAACTTGTTCATACTAGCTTTGTATTGTAAGTTTGCTTTTAACCAAAATTGCGAAAACTCGAAAACTTTCGCGAATTTTCCAAATTAGTTTGCAAATCTTAAAACTAGATTAATTAATCAACAAAACGAGACATTAAGCTTAAAATTGTCTGAAAGACTAAGCGAGTTATCGAGGTTTGTTTAGAACTAATCCTTGAAAATCCAAGTTGCCGAAAGGTGTCTTCAACCAAAATTGCGATAACTCAGAGACTGTTGCGAAATTTCCAAATTAGTTTTCAAATCTTAAAACTAGATTAGTCAGTCAACAAAATGAGATATTAAGCTCAAAGTTATCACAAAAACTAAGCGAGTTATCAGCGTTTGTTTAGGAATTAATCGTTGGAACTCCTAATTGTAAGTTTCCCAGAAATTGCTTTTAACCAAAATTGGGATAACTCGAAAACTGTTGCCAATTTTCAAAATTTGTATGCAAATCTTAAAACTAGATTAGTTGGTCAACAAAACGAGACATTAAGTTCAAAATTGTCTCAAAAACTAAGCGAGTTATCGAAGTTTGTTTAGAACTAATCCTTGAAAATCCAAGCTGCCGAAAGGTGTCCTCAACCAAAATTGCGATAACTCCTTGAACAAACTTTCAGTTTAATAACGATTTTCGAGTTTTGCAATTTCCAGCTGAAACCGACAAAATTCGCAATAACTCGCCAAATGATTTTTTATCAAACGCATGGCCAACATGTCGGCTGTGGTCAGACGCACGAAAACTCGCCGAGCTCTTAACACACACTGCCCGATATCTCATATCGCGGCGCGAATTTTTTAGAATTTAGTGCCGTCTCGACGCGAATTTATAATTAACGCTAATTTGCTACAGGATTTATTGCGCATGTTTTTGCGAAATTCGCATAAATTTCCAAGTTACAGAGCAAAATAAGACACATTGAAAACGCAGACGAAGTTTTCAAATAGAAAATGTTTAGATTTTAGCAATTAGCCAAAAAAATTGCAAGATTCTTGCGACGATTCCTATCGGAAATTTCCTAGTCTACTGAATTTATTCGCAAAGTTTTTTGAAATTCCTACTAGTTTTCGACTTATAGCCTACTTAATCCCACTCAAACTTGATCATATTTGCTTTGTATTGTAAGTTTGCTTTTAACCAAAATTGTGATAACTCGAAAACTTTCGCGAATTTTCCAAATTTGTTTGCAAATCTTAAAACTAGATTAATTAATCAACAAAACGAGACATTAAGCTTAAAATTGTCTGAAAGACTAAGCGAGTTATCGAGGTTTGTTTAAAACTAATCCTTGAAAATCCAAGTTGCCGAAAGGTGTCTTCAACCAAAATTGCGATAACTCAGACACTGTTGCGAAATTTCCAAATTAGTTTACAAATCTTAAAACTAGATTAGTCAGTCAACATAACGAGATATTAAGCTCAAAGTTATCACAAAAACTAAGCGAGTTATCAGCGTTTGTTTAGGAATTAATCGTTGGAAATCCAAATTGTAAGTTTCCCAGAAATTGCTATCAACCAAAATTGGGATAACTCGAAAATTGTTGCGAATTTTCCAAATTTGTTTGCAAATCTTAAAACTAGATTAGTTGGTCAACAAAATGAGACATTAAGTTCAAAATTGTCTCAAAAACTAAGCGAGTTATCGAAGTTTGTTTAGAACTAATCCTTGAAAATCCAAGTTGCCGAAAGGTGTCCTCAACCAAAATTGCGATAACTCAGACACAGTTGCGAATTTTCCAAATTAGTTTGCAAATCTTAAAACTAGATTAGTCAGTGAACAAAACGAGATATTAAGCTCAAAGTTATCACAAAAACTAAGCGAGTTATCAGCGTTTGTTTAGGAACTAATCGTTTAGAATCCAAATTGTAGGTTTGCCAGAAATTGTTTGAACAAGCTTTCAGTTTTGAGTTTAATAACGATTTTCGATTTTTGCAATTTCCAGCTGAAACCGACAAAATTCTCGAAAACTCGCCAAATGATTTTTTATCAAACGCATGGCCAACATGTCGGCTGAGGTCAGACGCACGAAAACTCGCCGAGGTCTTAAAACACACTGTCTCACACTCGCTCTGTCTGTGATATCTCATATCGCGGCGTGATTTTTTGATAATCTAGCGCCGTCTCGACGCTAATTAAGAATAAATGCAAATTTGCTACGGGTTTTTATTGCGCATGTTTTTGCGATTAATTCGCATTAATTTTCGAGTTACAGAGCAATCTAAGACAAACTGAAAACGCAGACGAAATTTGCAAATAGAAAATGTGTAGATTTTAGCAATTAGCCAATAAATTTGAAAGATTTTTGCGACGATTCCTATCGGAAATTTCCTCGTCTACAGGATTTATTCGCAAAGTTTTTTGAAATTCCTCCTACTTTTCGACTTATAGCCTACTTAATCCCACTCAAACTTGTCATACTAGCTTTGTATTGTAAGTTTGCTTTTAACCAAAATTGCGATAACTCGAAAACTTTCGCGAATTTTCAAAATTTGTTTGCAAATCTTAAAACTAGATTAGTTAGTCAACAAAACGAAACATTAAGCTTAAAATTGTCTCAAAAACAAAGCGAGTTATCGAAGTTTGTTTAGAACTAATCCATGAAAATCCAAGTTGCCACAAGGTGTTTTTAACCAAAATTGCGATAACTCAGACACTGTTGCGAAATTTCCAAATTAGTTTGCAAATCTTAAAACAAGATTAGTCAGTGAACAAAACGAGATATTAAGCTTAAAGTTATCACAAAAACTAAGCGAGTTATCAGCGTTTGTTTAGGAACTAATCCTTGCGAATCCAAATTGTAAGTTTGCCAGAAATTGCTTGAACAAGCTTTCAGTTTTGAGTTTAATAACGATTTTCGATTTTTGCAATTTCCAGCTGACACCGACAAAATTCGCAAACACTCGCCAAATGATTTTTTATCATACGCATGGCCAACATGTCGGCTGCGGTCAGACGCACGAAAACTCGCAGAGCTCTTAAAACACGGACAGTGTGTTTTAAGAGCTCGGCGAGATATCTAATATCGCGGTGTGATTTTTTGATAATTTAGCGCCGTCTCGTCGCTAATTAATAATAAACGCAAATTTGCTACAGGTTTTGTTGCGCATGTTTTCGCGAAATTCGCATTAATTTTCGAGTTATAGAGCAAAATAAGACAAATTGAAAACGCAGACGCAATTTTCAAAACGAAAATTGTTACATTTTAGCAATTAGCCAATACATTTTTTTACGTCAAAAAGTGCCCGAACTTTTCGATGTATAAAGGTAAGTCTAAGAGATTGCGCGGGAATTGCAAAGAAATTAGTCGCGAAAAATTGGATTTAATCTGGATTAGGTCATTATTACGGTTAGCACGTATTGTTATACGTCAAAAAGTTCGGGCACTTTTTGACGTATAACTCAATATAACCGTAATAATGCTCTAATCCAGATTTTCGCGACTAAACTTCCTTTTACTTCCTTTTTAGACTTCCTTTGCGCAATCTCTCTATCCTTAATCTCAACGAAACAGACTAAACTAGACAAGATTAGACTACTTACGTTTAAGATTCGTGACTTGCAGGCGGTTTGCGATTGATTCGCGGCAGATAGATCCAGAGTTATCGATATCTGTGCGGCAGCGAGGCTGCAGGGAAACTGGCCTGCAGGAGGCCCCCGGGGGCCACCCAGCAGGAGCGCCAGGCCCCGCCCCCCCGGCAGGATTCCTGCAGCCAATCCCGGCGGCGGGAGACGCCCCGCCTCGGGCCATATCCGGAGCCCGGAACTCCGGACTCTTTCGTTTCCAATTCCCACCTAGTCTAGTTCCTCAATATATTCACGTACAGCTTGAGTTATCAAATCTTATCTTATCGCACATATAAACTTACAACGACTAATCCAGACTAGTGATTAAGACAAACATTTGGACTAATATAAATTAATAGCTGAGATAAAAATAGAGAAACCAATTTTTTTGTGGATTAGCTTCGTCTATTATGTGCCGCTTCGCGGAGTCAATCCTAATCTAACCAGGGTTGAACCAACAGTCCTTGCCACATTGTCCTATTTTGAATCAAGACTAGATAAATCATAATCCATCCTAATCTAACCAGGGTTGAACCTACAGTCCTTGCCACATTGTCCTATTTTGAATCAAGACCAGATAAATCATAATCACCGCTTCGCGGTGTCCATCCTATCCTAACCGGGATTGAACCAATAGTACTTGCCACATTGTCCTATTTTGAATCAAGACCAGATAAATCATAATCGCCGCTTCGCGGTGTCCATCCTAATCTAACCAGGGTTGAACCAACAGTCCTTGCCACATTGTCCTATTTTGAATCAAGACTAGATAAATCATAATCCATCCTAATCTAACCAGGGTTGAACCAACAGTCCTTGCCACATTGTCCTATTTTGAATCAAGACTAGATAAATCATAATCCATCCTAATCTAACCAGGGTTGAACCTACAGTCCTTGCCACATTGTCCTATTTTGAATCAAGACCAGATAAATCATAATCACCGCTTCGCGGTGTCCATCCTAACCTAACCAGGGTTCAACCAACAGTCCTTGCCACATTGTCCTATTTTGAATCAAGACTAGATAAATCATAATCCATCCTAATCTAACCAGGGTTGAACCAACAGTCCTTGCCACATTGTCCTATTTTGAATCAAGACTAGATAAATCATAATCCATCCTAATCTAACCAGGGTTGAACCTACAGTCCTTGCCACATTGTCCAATTTTGAATCAAGACCAGATAAATCATAATCACCGCTTCGCGGTGTCCATCCTATCCTAACCAGGATTGAACCAATAGTACTTGCCACATTGTCCTATTTTGAATCAAGACCAGATAAATCATAATCGCCGCTTCGCGGTGTCCATCCTAATCTAACCAGGGTTGAACCAACAGTCCTTGCCACATTGTCCTATTTTGAATCAAGACTAGATAAATCATAATCCATCCTAATCTAACCAGGGCTGAACCAACAGTCCTTGCCACATTGTCCTATTTTGAATCAAGACTAGATAAATCATAATCCATCCTAATCTAACCAGGGTTGAACCTACAGTCCTTGCCACATTGTCCTATTTTGAATCAAGACCAGATAAATCATAATCACCGCTTCGCGGTGTCCATCCTATCCTAACCGGGATTGAACCAATAGTACTTGCCACATTGTCCTATTTTGAATCAAGACCAGATAAATCATAATCGCCGCTTCGCGGTGTCCATCCTAATCTAACCAGGGTTGAACCAACAGTCATTGCCACATTGTCCTATTTTGAATCAAGACAAGATAAGTCATAATCACCGCTTCGCGGTGTCCATCCTGATCAAATCAGGGTTGAACCAATGGCCCTTGCCACATTGTGCTATTTTGATTCAAGACCAGATAAATCATAATCACCGCTCCGCGGTGTCCATCCTAATCTAACCAGGGTTGAACCAACAGTCCTTGCCACATTGTCCTATTTTGAATCAAGACTAGATAAATCATAATCCATCCTAATCTAACCAGGGTTGAACCAACAGTCCTTGCCACATTGTCCTATTTTGAATCAAGACTAGATAAATCATAATCCATCCTAATCTAACCAGGGTTGAACCTACAGTCCTTGCCACATTGTCCTATTTTGAATCAAGACCAGATAAATCATAATCACCGCTTCGCGGTGTCCATCCTAACCTAACCAGGGTTCAACCAACAGTCCTTGCCACATTGTCCTATTTTGAATCAAGACTAGATAAATCATAATCCATCCTAATCTAACTAGGGTTGAACCTACAGTCCTTGCCACATTGTCCTATTTTGAATCAAGACTAGATAAATCATAATCCATCCTAATCTAACCAGGGTTGAACCAACAGTCCTTGCCACATTGTCCTATTTTGAATCAAGACTAGATAAATCATAATCCATCATAATCTAACCAGGGTTGAACCAACAGTCCTTGCCACATTGTCCTATTTTGAATCAAGACTAGATAAATCATAATCCATCCTAATCTAACCAGGGTTGAACCAACAGTCCTTGCCACATTGTCCTATTTTGAATCAAGACTAGATAAATCATAATCCATCCTAATCTAACTAGGGTTGAACCTACAGTCCTTGCCACATTGTCCTATTTTGAATCAAGACCAGATAAATCATAATCACCGCTTCGCGGTGTCCATCCTATCCTAACCAGGATTGAACCAATAGTACTTGCCACATTGTCCTATTTTGAATCAAGACCAGATAAATCATAATCGCCGCTTCGCGGTGTCCATCCTAATCTAACCAGGGTTGAACCAACAGTCCTTGCCACATTGTCCTATTTTGAATCAAGACTAGATAAATCATAATCCATCCTAATCTAACCAGGGTTGAACCAACAGTCCTTGCCACATTGTCCTATTTTGAATCAAGACTAGATAAATCATAATCCATCCTAATCTAACCAGGGTTGAACCAATAGTCCTTGCCACATTGTCCTATTTTGAATCAAGACTAGATAAATCATAATCCATCCTAATCTAACCAGGGTTGAACCAACAGTCCTTGCCACATTGTCCTATTTTGAATCAAGACTAGATAAATCATAATCCATCCTAATCTAACCAGGGTTGAACCTACAGTCCTTGCCACATTGTCCTATTTTGAATCAAGACCAGATAAATCATAATCACCGCTTCGCGGTGTCCATCCTATCCTAACCAGGATTGAACCAATAATACTTGCCACATTGTCCTATTTTGAATCAAGACCAGATAAATCATAATCGCCGCTTCGCGGTGTCCATCCTAATCTAACCAGGGTTGAACCAACAGTCATTGCCACATTGTCCTATTTTGAATCAAGACAAGAAAAGTCATAATCACCGCTTCGCGGTGTCCATCCTGATCAAATCAGGGTTGAACCAATAGCCCTTGCCACATTGTGCTATTTTGATTCAAGACCAGATAAATCATAATCACCGCTCCGCGGTGTCCATCCTAATCTAACCAGGGTTGAACCAACAGTCCTTGCCACATTGTCCTATTTTAAATCAAGACCAGATACATCATAATCACCGCTTCGCGGTGTCCATCCTATTCTAACCAGGGTTAAACCAACAGTCCTTGCCACATTGTCCTATTTTGAATCAGGACCAGATAAATCATAATCACCGCTTCGCGGTGTCCATGCTATTCTAGCCAGGGTTGAACCAACAGTCCTTGCCACATTGTCCTATTTTGAATCAAGACCAGATAAATCAAGATGCGGCAGCGCGTATGTAGCTAATTCCTATGCCTAATTCCTGAATTAGGTTAGGTTAGGCGTATGTGGTATTGAGCTAATTCCTATGCCAAATTCCTGAATTAGGCATAGCTTGAGCAACAGTTGTCGGAACAGATGTCGAATTCGTGCGAGTTCTGTTGTTGTGTTTCGCGCGGGGCTTTGGGCGATGCTCGCCTGGCTGTAAGCGAGTTCGCTAATTATTTTTTAAGTATTTAAACTGCAAGGCGTGGCGAATTCTAAATGTCAAAATCGTGATATATTATTTATCCGGCGTTGTTCGTCATTCGTTCAATTATCGCGGAATTATCGCGATCATTCGCTGACGCATTCTGACTAATCCGAGACTCATATGATCTAGTCAAACCGGGCTAACCCAGCTAATCCGCAAAACCTCAATTTAGTCTATTGCCTCGCGCTTGAGGTTTAGTTTGTTTTGCGGATTGTCTTTCGTAGAAATTTCTTCTTTGTGCAATTATGCGCACAAAGAAGAAATTAAGATTTCTCGAAAACTGGTCTATGTAGACTAAAACTAATTGCAGATTTAGATTCAGCGGCTTAAACTCTGTAAACTCCCGTTCTCCATTTCTTAATTTTGGTGCAAATCTGGAAATTACAGCGAGTTTTTCGCGAAAACTCACCAAAAATTGAATTGACATTTTCATACAAATTTTTTGGTGTGCATGTATCAATTTCTTACCGAAAATTGCACAATAGACCTTTTTTTGTGTGCATGTGTCAATTTTCGCCATGTTATTCGTCAAAAAGTGCCCGAGCATTTTGACGTATCACTAAATACGTGCACGAAACTTTCATATTTCGTGTCAATTTCTCACCGAAAATTGCACAATAGACCTTTTTTGGTGTGCATGTATCAATTTCCGCCATGTTATTCGTCAAAAACTGCCCGAACTTTTTGACGTATCACTAAATATGTGCACGAAACTTTCATATTTCTTCAATTTCTCACCGAGAATTGCACAATAGACCTTCTTTGTGTGCATGTATCAATTTCCGCCATGTTATTCGTCAAAAAGTGCCCGAACTTTTTGACGTATCAATAAATATGTGCCCGAAACTTTCACATTCCCGCACTTATGCGCCTAACTAACCGTAAAAATGTTTATTTGCCTTGTATCAACTTCAAATTGAGATATCTCGAAAACTAATCCACGCAAACTAAAACTAACTATAGATTTGGATTCGGCGGCTCAAATTCTGTAAACACCGAACCGTCGTTTGTTAATTTTGGCGTAAATTTGGAAAATCCAATGCACTTTTCACGGAAAATCACCGAAAATTGTACACTTTTGCCTCGAATCATTTTTAAATAGACCATGAGATGACTATTTGATTCCAATAGAGATCCAGTTCAAATTTTGGTGTCAATTTCCGCCATGTTTACGTCAAAAAGTGCCCGAACTTTTTGACGTGTAACTAAATATGTGCTCGAAACTTTCATATTCCCGCCTTTCAAACTTGGCGGATGCGCATGCGCTTAAAGGTCGATTCCTTATGAGCGACACTCAGCTACGCGACGTCGTGCGATATCGCCTGTCAAATAATGATTACATTGTTTTAAATGGGCACGTCGCTTAGCTATCGCGTAGCCATAGTGAGAACGTGCCCATTTAAAACAATGTAATCATTATTTAACAGGCGATGTCGCGTGACGTCACGTAGCTGAGTGTCGCGTAAATGAGAATCGGCCCTTAAATGGGTACGTCGCATAGCTATAGTTAGAACGTGCCCATTTAAAACAATGTAATCATTATTTGACAGGCGATGTCGCGTGACGTCGCATAGCGGAGTGTAGCGTAAATGAGAATCGGCCGTTAAATAGGTACGTCGCATAGCTATAGTTAGAACCTGCCCATTTAAAACAATGTAATCATTATTTGTCAGGCGATGTCGCGTGACGTCGCGTAGCTGAGTGTCGCGCATATGAGAATCGGCCTTAACTAACCGTAGAAAGGTTTATTGAGATCTCACACGTCGCATAGCCATAGTTAGAACGTGCCCATTTAAAACAAAGCAATCATTATTTGACAGGCGAAGTCGCGTGACGTCGCATAGCTGAGTGTCGCGCGTATGGGAATCGACCTTTAAGCGTATGCGCATCCGCCAAGTCTGAAAGGCGGGAATATGATTTTTTTTTTCGGGCACATATTTTGTTATGCGATGTCGCGTAGCTGAGTGTCGCGCATATGAGAATCGGCTTTAACTAACCGTAGAAAAGTTTATTGAGATATCTCGCGCGTCGCATAGCCATAGTTAGAACGTGCCCATTTAAAACAAAGTATGCGCATCCGCCAAGTCTGAAAGGCGGGAATATGATTTTTTTTCGGGCACATATTTAGTTATGCGATGTCGCGTAGCTGAGTGTCGCGCATATGCGAATCGGGCTTAACTAACCGTAGAAAGGTTTATTGAGATATCTCGCACGTCGCATAGCCATAGTTAGAACGTGCCCATTTAAAACAATGTAATCATTATTTGACATGCGATGTCGCGTGATGTCGTGTAGCTGAGTGTCGCGCATATGGGAATCGAGCTTTAAGCGCATGCGCATCCGCCAAGTCTGAAAGGCGAGAATATGATTTTTTTTTCGAGCACATATTTAGTTATGCGATGTCGCGTAGCTGACTGTCGCACATATGAGAATCGGCCTTAACTAGCCGTAGAAAAGTTTATATAGATATATCGCACGGCGCATAGCCATAGTTAGAACGTGCCCATTTAAAACAATGTAATCATTATTTGACGGGCGAAGTCGCGTGACGTCGCGTAGCTGAGTGTCGCGCATATGGGAATCGACCTTGAAGCGCATGCGTATCCGCCAAGTCTGAAAGGCGGGAATATGAATTTTTTTTCGGGCATATATTTTGTTATGCGATGTCGCGTAGCTGAGTGTCGCGCATATGAGAATCGGCCTTAACTAACCGTAGAAAGGTTTATTGAGATATCTCGCGCGTCGCATAGCCATAGTTAGAACGTGCCCATTTAAAACAATGTAATCATTATTTGACAGGCGATGTCGCGTGACGTCGCGTAGCTGAGTGTCGCGCATATGGGAATCGACCTTTAAGCTCATCCGCCTAGTCTGAAAGGCGGGAATATGAATTTTTTCGGGCACATATTTAGTTATGCGATGTCGCGTGACGTCGCGTAGCTGAGTGTCGCGAATAAAACTAACCGTAGAAAGGTTTATTGAGATATCTCGAAAATTAGCGTTTGTAGATCAAAACTAATTCCAGATTTCGATTCATCGCCTCGAATTCTAACGTTTCGTTTGTTATTTCTGGTGGAGATTTCCAAGAAGTTAGTTTACGGCTCCGACTGGGCCATCATCGATTGGAAAACTTCGATTTTACGATTCCAAGCTTAATTAGTCCACTAATTATATTGAGACGATAAAAACTATCGACAACGAAATATCTCGAAAACTTGGGCAACAGATATTCAAACTCGGTCTCTCAAGGGATATCACGTGATTAATGGACGACAAAAACCTCACGTGATTAATGGACGATCATTAATCACGTGCCTTTCAAACTTGGCGGATGCGCATGCACTTAAAGGTCGATTCCCATATGCGCGACGCTCAGCTACGCGACGTCACGCGACATCGCATAACTAAACATGCCCGAAAAAAAAAATCATATTCCCGCCTTTTAAACTTGGCGGATGCGCAGGCGCTTAAAGGTCGATTCCCATATGCGCGACACTCAGCTACGCGACATCTCCTGTCAAATAACGATTACATTGTTTTAAATGGGCACGTTCTCACTTTAGGAACTTTTTTCCCCCTGGTGATACGTGGTAAGGTTTTAGGTTAAATTCGTTTCGCGTTACAGGTTTTTCAGTACAATCAAGGATTTGATTCCAAAGTGCCAAGAAACACTCAAACTTCTAGATGCATCCTCTCTTGCTGACCAACGTGTCAAATTTACTCTCTTTAGTCCGTTTTCCCTTTTCCAATTTCAATCATTACCTTTTGGCAGCGTTGTGCCGAATTTATAAAAATCTTAGTCTCAGATATTCAGCATGACGCGCTAAAAAAGGATCGAATTCAGCTAACAGTTCCAAATTCATACAATAATTTCCATTATTCAGATCACGGAACTTTTCATTTTTCCCTCTATAGCACGCAACCGAAGAAAAATTAATTCGTATATGAAATTGCATGACTCAATCAACAGAGGTAGCTTTTCTTTCCGGCGGCTTTTTCGTTTGTATCGCCGCTCTATGTCTCTCTCAGCCTCAATGCCACTACGCGGCGTATGCCTAGGGTTTTTCGGGTCCGAGTACCCGGGCCCAGACTCGACGAGTCTAAAGGTAAATAACAGGTACCCGATACTCGATCTAAGACTCGACGAGTCTCGCGAGGAATAGCAATAAGTTAATATTAGCCAAAATTGGTGAAGATAGCTTCCATAAGGAAACTGAATTAGATTCGGTCAAAAAGTTTGTCGGGATAACAGGTTTTTAGAGCTTAGATCATTGAAAATTTATAAATATTTAGACTATTATATATTTAGATTGGGGGTCGGTTAGGGATAGCGCAGCGATTGAAAGTGCCGCGTGACTATTGTTCTGTATCCGGAGATAATACGCAATGCCATTTTCCTATACATCCTCTCCATCATGTTATGGTACCTTTTATACCTTGGAGCAGTAGCCCATACTGGTGCATCATACAATAGTATTGCCTGCAACCCTTCTCTTACCACCTCGCTGTCCTCCTACATTGGGGATAATACGCGTGAGGTACATGAAAGCATATTTCTCGGATGCGTATAGTCATTCTGAGGTTTTCATCGATGTGTATTTCCATATATTGGGCCGATGGTTTGCTGTCGACGGTGGTCCCTTCTACTAGGACCTGAAGGCTTGTCAGTTTTCTTCTTCCTGCCATACGAACGATCTCCGTTTTTGCTGACGTTAGAGCCCTTCTCTTACTACCTCGCGGTCTTCCAACATTGGGGGTAAAGCGCGTGAGGTACATGAAGGCTTTGTTTGCCTTACTGCATATTTCTCGGATGTGTGTAGTCATTCTAAGGTCTTTGTCGCTATGTACTCCCTATATTTGGCCGACGGCTTGCCATCGATGGTGGTCCCTTCTATTTGGAACTGAAGACTTGTAAGTTTTCATCTTCCTGCCATGAGAACGATCTCCGTTTTTGCTGCCGCTATCTTGATCTCCATTTCCTTAAGCTTTGAGATAACTTCGTTCGCAACATACTATGCAGTTTCTTCTAGCACCGTAGGGGTCCTTGCATTGACCACTACGACCACTATGGCAAGATCGTCTGCGAAAGCCACAAGCATAACCTCCGCTCCTGCGCACAATCGTAGAAAATCAGTCAGTCTTAGAAAGCTAATAGATCTACGAAGATCGCAGTACAAGTCGTCACCACCAATACTACAATCTACAAGCCCAGTCGTAAAATCTCATCGTGGTAGACGTTTCACAAAATCGGTCCAAGTACTGAGCCCTGTGGGACAGCTCTTGTAACTTCGATTTTTCCCCCTGGAGTGTCACAATTAACCTTTTGCGATTTCTCACGGTCTTGTCTGATCTTCTCTGGTCTTGTCTCATCTTATATGGTCTTGTCTTATCTTGTCTGGTCTTATCTGGTCTACTCTGTTTTTGTCTCATCTTATATAGTCTTGTCTGATCTTGTCTGGTCTTGGCTAGTCTTGTCTGGTTTTGTCTTGTCTTCCCTGGTCTGGTCTAATAAATTTTAGGTCTTGTAGACTAATTTCTTATATACTAATTCTAACTTCTAGTCTAATTTAAAACCTATCTTAGAAGATTAGTTTCATCCAGACTAACTCTAACTTCTAGACTAATTCTAAAAACTAATCCTAACCACCTAGATAAACACTTGAGTTATGAATCGACTAACTAGATATAGCTATTACTGACTAGCTAGTTTCCACATCGAATTCAGACAGACTAAGTATGAGTAAGTACAGACTAACTTACATCGTCGAATAGTTGCTATGTAAGCGAACAAACTCAATCTAATTAGATGTAGACTAGGTAGTCCATCTAATAAGTATTAAGTCTGCACCTGACAAGGCGCTTTGATCAGCGATCCGCGCGTTAATCCCGTTCTCGGCGTTCAATTACGCTGATGGAGTTTGTGCGAGCGCGCGGGGTCGGAAGCAAGAGGATTAGTCTTTGGAATTAAGTCGCCGGGGATCATCCAGAAAAGATGTTTTGTGACTAATTGATTAGTTTAGGCGATTCCCAAATTTCAAACAAATGACTAAATCAAAGTTTGTTTATTTTAAATATGAACTAGATAGTAGACAACGTCGGGGATTACGGGCGGTGAAATAATCTAGTCTAGTTCGCTAGATATAGACCGACAAAGTTAGCTCTGAACGAGTCTTGCCTTAATTCTAGAACATTACAGAAAATCGACGAGAGATCTTGATGGTGAGATCCCGTGATCTGAATGACTAAATCAAAGATTGAATTGGTGAAAGCATGAAAACATGAAAATGTTTTAAGTCTGTATGATTATCTATAACGTAAAATGTTATAGATAATCATACAAACTTAAAACAAACTTTGATTTCAAACTTAAAACAAACATAACACAGCCTGAATATATAAATATATTCAGCCTTTCCGGAGCTCTATAACAATTTGTACAAATTTCATGTGAGATTTGTTTTTGGTAGTCCTAAAAAGTCTCAATAGTTGTTATAGAGCTCCGGAAAGGCTGAATATATTTATATATTCAGGCTGTGTTCCGTTTGTTTTAAGTTTGAAATCAAAGTTTGTATAGTTTAGATATCAACTGGATAGTAAACAAAATCGGGGATTAGGCGTTGGACATATAAGTTAGACAATCCATTGAGTTAATTTAGCCTAAACCTTGACTTAACCCCTTGACATACGAATAAAATGCGCTTTGACATGTCCATATACATGTGATCTTATCACAAATATCGTCATGTTACATGACGTCTCAGAGACGTCATTGTATGTCAAGGAGTTAATCATCAGTTTTTGAAGGTTTAGCTGTACTAGTTCCCGTTGGGAGTTAACTAGTTTGTGTACACTAGTTAATCCGGTCGGACTAGTTGGGGAGGTACCCTTAGGAGTCGCGTCGGTTGCCAAACCGATCGCGGAATAAATTAAAGCGACCCTCGAGACTCACCGCCGGCCCGAAAGAAAGGAAAAATCTGGCGTTTATCCGCCATATTGTCCGGCCGAGAACCTCCCCGCCGCCTGGCCCCGCGGACCCCGCGCCACATTACAATGCGAACCCCCGGGCGACAAGTGCTGTTTACTTTATTTCTTATCCAGAGAGAGTTCACCTCTTCCGTCTCGCTCGCGCGCCCGCCTCTCGCTCGCACTATGCGTTACGTAATCAAACGGACAAACATCGCGTTCACTAGTCTATCTAGACCAGCAACAATTTTATTCGAATCCAGACTAGGAGAAAATAGCGTTAAGTTTTTGGTCTAGGCATTTAGATTTTGATTTAGTCTAGTCCACTAATCTAGTCTCGTTCTCGTTCCGACGTCGTTTCTCACTCGAACATTGCATTACGGACGGACGGACGGACAAGCTCGCGTTTACTGGACTAGTCTATCTAGACTAGCAGCTGAGATATAAAGAGTTTCGTTCGAGTCTCGACTAGGAGTGGATGGATTAGTCCGTTAGTTTAAACCTAGATTGATTCTCTAGTTCTTATACGCACTATTTAGACGTTGATTTAGTCTAGTTCGTCAAGATTTTACGTTCATTTGTGGGACGTGTCTCACTCGCACAATGCAATAGATATCGAAACGGGCAGACGGACAGACAGACAGACTCGCGTTTACTAGACTAGTCTATCTAGACTATAACCTTGACCTTGATTTAGTCTAGTCCATCAAGATTTTACGTTCATTTGTGTGGACGTGTCTCACTCGCACAATGCAATAGATATTGAAACGGACAGACGGACAGACAGACAGACAGACAGACTCGCGTTTACTAGACTAGTCTATCTAGACTATGACCTTGACCTTGATTTAGTCTAGGCCATCAAGATTTTACGTTAATTTGCGACGTCGTGTCTCACTCGCACAATGCATTAGATAACGAAACGAGCAGACGGACAGAGAGACATACAGACTCGCGTTTACTAAACTAGTCTATCTAGACTATGACCTTGATCTTGACCTTGATTTAGTCTAGTCTATCAAAATTTTGCGTTCATTTTCGACGACGTGTCTCACTCGCACAATACATTAATTAACGAAACGGACAGACAAACAGACAGACAGACTCGCGTTTACTAGACTACTCTATCTGGTCTAGGACCTGAGATATAAACAGTTTAGTGCGAGTTTGGAGTAGGAGCAGATGAATTTAAACCTAGATTGATTGTCTAGTTCTTATACGGAGTATTTAGACGTTGATTTAGTCTAGTCCGTCCAGATTTTGCGTTCATTTGCGACGTCGTGTCTCGCTCGCACAATGCATTAGATAACGAAACGGACAGACGTACAGACAGACTCGCGTTTACTAGACTAGTCTATCTAGACTATCACCTTGATTTAGTCTAGTCCACCAAGATTTTACTTTCATTTGTGGGAACGTGTCTCACTCGCACAATGCATTAGATATCGAAACGGACAGACGGACAGACAGACAGACTCGCGTTTACTAGACTAGTCTATCTAGACTATGACCTTGATTTAGTCTAGTCCATCAAGATTTTGCGTTAATTTGCGACGTCGTATCTCACTCGCACAATGCATTAGATAACGAAACGAGCAGACGGACAGACAGACATACAGACTCGCGTTTACTAGACTTGTCTATCTAGACTATGACCTTGACCTTGATTTAGTCTAGTCCATCAAGATTTTACGTTCATTTGTGTGGACGTGTCTCACTCGCACAATGCATTCGATATTGAAACGGACAGACGGACAGACATACAGACTCGCGTTTACTAGACTAGTCTATCTAGACTATGACCTTGATTTAGTCTAGTCCACCAAGATTTTGCGTTAATTTGCGACGTCCTATCTCACTCGCACAATGCATTAGATAACGAAACGGACAGACGGACAGACAGACAGACTCGCGTTTACTAGACTAGTCTATCTAGACTATGAGCTTGACCTTGACCTTGATTTAGTCTAGTCCATCAAGATTTTACGTTCATTTGTGGGGACGTGTCTCACTCGCACAATGCATTAGATATCGAAACGGACAGACGGACAGACAGACAGACTCGCGTTTACTAGACTAGTCTATCTAGACTATGAGCTTGACCTTGACCTTGATTTAGTCTAGTCCATCAAGATTTTACGTTCATTTGTGGGGACGTGTCTCACTCGCACAATGCATTAGATAACGAAACGAGCAGACGGACAGACAGACAGACAGACTCGCGTTTACTAGACTAGTCTATCTAGACTATGAGCTTGACCTTGACCTTGATTTAGTCGAGTCCATCAAGATTTTACGTTCATTTGTGGGGACGTGTCTCACTCGCACAATGCATTAGATAACGAAACGAGCAGACGGACAGACAGACAGACAGACTCGCGTTTACTAGACTAGTCTATCTAGACTATGAGCTTGACCTTGACCTTGATTTAGTCTAGTCCATCAAGATTTTACGTTCATTTGTGGGGACGTGTCTCACTCGCACAATGCATTAGATAACGAAACGAGCAGACGGACAGACAGACAGACAGACTCGCGTTTACTAGACTAGTCTATCTAGACTATGAGCTTGACCTTGACCTTGATTTAGTCTAGTCCATCAAGATTTTACGTTCATTTGTGGGGACGTGTCTCACTCGCACAATGCATTAGATATCGAAACGGACAGACGGACAGACAGACAGACTCGCGTTTACTAGACTAGTCTATCTAGACTATGAGCTGGACCTTGACCTTGATTTAGTCTAGTCCATCAAGATTTTACGTTCATTTGTGGGGACTTGTCTCACTCGCACAATGCATTAGATAACGAAACGGACAGACGGACAGACAGTCTCGCGTTTACTAGACTAGTCTATCTAGACTATGACCTTGATTTAGTCTAGTCCATCAAGATTTTACGTTCATTTGTGGGGACGTGTCTCACTCGCACAATGCATTAGATATCGAAACGGACAGACGGACAGATAGACAGACTCGCGTTTACTAGACTGGTCTATCTAGACTATGACCTTGACCTTGATTTAGTCTAGTCCATCAAGATTTTGCGTTAATTTGCGACGTCGTGTCTCACTCGCACAATGCATTAGATAACGAAACGGACAGACGGACAGACAGACTCACGTTTACTAGACTAGTCTATCTAGACTATGACCTTGATTTAGTCTAGTCCATCAAGATTTTTCGTTAATTTGCGACGTCGTATCTCACTCGCACAATGCATTAGATAACGAAACAGACAGACGGACAGCCAGACAGACGGACTCGCGTTTACTAGACTAGTCTATCTAGACTATGAGCTTGACCTTGACCTTGATTTAGTCTAGTCCATCAAGATTTTACGTTCATTTGTGGGGACGTGTCTCACTCGCACAATGCATTAGATATCGAAACGGACAGACGGACAGACAGACAGACTCGCGTTTACTAGACTAGGCTATCTAGACTATGACCTTGACCTTGATTTAGTCTAGTCCATCAAGATTTTGCGTTAATTTGCGATGTCGTGTCTCACTCGCACAATGCATTAGATAACGAAACGGACAGACGGACAGACAGACTCGCGTTTACTAGACTAGTCTATCTAGACAATGGGCTTGACCTTGACCTTGATTTAGTCTAGTCCATCAAGATTTTACGTTCATTTGTGGGGACGTGTCTCACTCGCACAATGCATTAGATATCGAAACGGACAGACGGACAGACAGACAGACTCGCGTTTACTAGACTAGTCTATCTAGACTATGACCTTGACCTTGATTTAGTCTAGTCCATCAAGATTTTGCGTTAATTTGCGACGTCGTGTCTCACTCGCACAATGCATTAGATAGCGAAACGGACAGACGGACAGACAGACTCGCGTTTACTAGACTTGTCTATTTCGACTAGGAACAGTTTAGTGCGAGTCTGGAGTAGGAGTAGATTAGAAACGAACGGGAAAATTCGCGCGATTTCGCAATGGAAACCGTGCGGGACGTAAACAAACATTTGCATTGCGCAGCACATTCCAACTATGTTTTGGAATTCAAGGACTTCTAGGACAAAGAAAAACCCATCCACCTCACCTACAACATTGGATATCCCAACAAATACGACCTACATCCCTACAAAAACTAGATGGTTGAGGTGGTGTGCTATATTTGCAAAACGTCGACAAGGAAGAGGAGGTGATGAAGGCCGCGATATCCCTTTTCTCGAAACGAGCGAGAATCTTGTACCACCCCAACGCCCCCAATTTCGACCTCACCAAAAACATTGGATATCCCCAGTAAATACGACCTACATCCCTACAAAAACTAGACGATTGAGGTGGTGTGCTATATTTGCAAAACGTCGACAAGGAAGAAGAGGTGTTGAAGGCCGCGAAATCCCTTTTCTCGAAACGAACGAGAAACTTGTACCACCCCAACGCCCCCAAGTTCGACCTCACCAAAAACATTGGATATCCCCAGCAAATACGACCTACATCCTTACAAAAACTAGATGATTGGGGTGGTATGCCATACTTGCAGAACGTCGACAAGAAAGAGCAGGTGATGCACGTCGCGAAATCCCTTTTCTCGAAACGAACGAGAACCTTGTACCATCCCAACACCCCCATGTACGTAAGTCCCATGTACGAAGGTTTCTGGGGGCAGTGATCGCTAGCCAGGTAGTGGGTCTCCCGCCAGGAGTGCGGGCTTACGGCCTTAAGAAGGGGGCGGCGGTGTTGTAGCGCACTGTCGTGGTCCCACCGCGCGTTCAAACACGGCCGGGTTCTGGGTTAAAAGCCTTATGGTTGCCCGGGCCAGATCTGGATTGGCGGTTCTCATGGCGGGGAAGACGTCGACAAGGATGACCTGGGAGGATATTTATTGGGGATATCCAATGTTTTTGGTGAGGTCGAAATTGGGGGCGCTGGGGTGGTACAAGATTCTCGCTCGTTTCGAGAAAAGGGATATCGCGACCTTCATCACCTCTTCTTCCTTGTCGACGTCTTCCAAAATGGATCCTTCCAAAATGGATCCAAAATGGATCTTCTAGCGAAAAATTGCGTTAGCTCCCGTCAAGGCAGCAGTTATCGATTGTCCGGCCTGTGAGGAGTGCTGCATTCTCTGGGTGTAAGGGTGTAAGGTGTATTCCCCCGGTTCGAAACCGCATATTTCGGGAGGATGCTGCTAGTTTGCACAAAGCAGTGGAAATGACAGCCACTTTCAAGAGACCGGATGGGAGCTACAGGATGAAGAGCAGAGAACTCTCCTCCTACTAAAAACCCATTTTCCGGGATGTAGAAAATACACAAAGAAACCGAGAGCTTGATGCAACCACGGAGACCAAGTCGGGCTGACTGGAGGAGGGTCGCGTGCATATGTAGGGAAAACTGAATCAGATGGGTTATCGGCACTTCATTTAAGGCCCCAAGTGTGGACGGACTAGTTCCCGTCTTTCTTCAAAAGGGAGGGTCTTAATACCCTTAAAGGGTCTTAATCTTTAGAAGTAGCTTAACGCATCCTATGCTCTAGTGGAGGTAATGGGGGCCTTAGCGCCCCCAAACCCCCGCTGCTGTTGTAACTATACCGATCTTAAGGGATACCTTATCTCATGGGATACCATGCCCCCCCAAGAGAAACAATTCTACATCCCTCAAATTTTGGGAAAGTTCAGACTAAAGTTTAGACTAAATCTTTAGACTAAATTAACTCAATGGATTGTCTAACTTGTATATCCAACGCCTAATCCCCGACTTTGTTTACTATCCAGTTGATATCTAAACTATACAAACTTTGATTTCAAACTTAAAACAAACGGAAGACAGCCTGAATATATAAATAAATTCAGCCTTTCCGGAGCTCTATAACAATTATTGAGTCTTTTTAGGACTATGTCAAAATTATAAACGTCTAACCCTAAACACCACATGGGTTTTCAAACGACTGGTTTACAAATTATTGTTCATGGAAGCAAAGCTGTGCTGATGAGAGATAAATCTCGAAACGCGTC
Source organism: Phosphuga atrata (assembly GCA_944588485.1). Classification (NCBI taxonomy): domain Eukaryota; kingdom Metazoa; phylum Arthropoda; class Insecta; order Coleoptera; family Silphidae; genus Phosphuga; species Phosphuga atrata. The sequence continues at coordinate 30,696,051 of OX155906.1, forward strand.
CACAGATGGCTATCCACTTAAGGTATCGGAAAGACATGAGCTTGTTATTTTACATGAGCTTGAGTGCCACGAAAGTGGACTGAAAGCTATAAAATAACTTACAAATTTCATGTAAGATTTGTTTTGGTAGTCGTAAAAAGACTCAATAATTGTTATAGAGCTCCGGAAAGGCTGAATATATTTATATATTCAGGCTGTGTTTCGTTTGTTTTAAGTGTGTATGATCTGTAACGTAGGATGGTATCACCAATTCAAACTTTGATCATCCAGATGTTGAAATTCAAACTTTGATCATCCTTTGGTCATCCAGATCACAGCATCTCACCATGAGGATCTCTCGTGGGTTTTTTGTGTTGTTCTAGAATTAAGATTCACAGCTAACTTTGTCGGTCTATATCTAGCGAACTAGACTAGATTATTCCACCGCTCTTAATCCCCAACGTTGTCAACTATCTAGTTCATATTTAAACTAAACAAACTTTGATTTAATCATCAAGATCTCGAGATCTCGGCATTAAGATCTCAAGTTGGTTTTCTGTGATGTTCTAGAATTCGAACATGACTTGCAAAGGTCTCAAATGGAGACGTAAATTCTGCGATTTTTAAACGGCGCGACGAAAGTGTCTCGATAATTGGCGTTTATTTATTGCGGCTAATTAGAGTTTATGGGGTTGTAAATTAAATTTGCGAGGTTTTTTTTTGCTTGATAAATTGTTTACGAGCGCGGAATCGCGTCGAAGTTTCTGCGAAAATTTGCGAATTTAGCTACATATCTCGGGATTTAGTCCACGCAGATTAAAACTGATCGTAGATTTCGATTCTGCGGACTGAATTCCACGAGAACTGATGCTTCAGTTTCTGTTTGCGCCGGAAATTTGGAAAATACAGAGTATTTTGCGGAGACGAGACATCATCCAAATTTTCTTCAGTCTCAAATTCAATTTGAGATATCTCCAAAACTAGTACACGTAGACTAAATCTAATTACACATTTGGATTCAGCGACTCAAATTCTATAAACAAGGGCACGTCGCTTTTATTATTATTTATTTTAGTCGAAATTTGTAAATTCCAGCGAGTTTTGCACGGAATCTCTCCGAAAATTGCTTTATCTCAAACTTCCCATTGAGATATCTCGGAAACTATTCGACGTAGACTAAAACTAAACACGGATTTGTTTCAGGTGCTCAAATTCCATAAAGACCGAATTAAAGCGAGTTTTCCACATCAACTTTACCCAACCTAACCTCACCTGCAATTCAACTTTAAATTTAAATAACTCGAAAACTAGTGCATGTAGACTAAAACTAATTACAGATTTGGATTCAGCGACCCAAATTCTATAAACTCCGCCTTGTGATTTGTTATTTTTTTAAGAAGATTTAGAAATCACAGCGAGTTTTTCACCGCAACTCACCGAATCTCGCTTAGTCCTAATTTCAAATTGAGATAACTCTAAAGCTGGACTATGAAGATTTAAACTAATTGCAAATTTGGATTCAACGGCTCAAAGTCTATAAACGCCGTGCATTCATTTGTTACTTCTGTTGCAAATTTCGACGAGTTTTTCATAATAATACACCTAAAATTGTCCAATCTCGCTCAGTCTCAATTTGAAACTGAGATAACTCTGAAGCTGCTCTAACTAGAACAAAACTAATTGCAGATTTGGATTCAGCGGCTCAAATTCTATAAACAGCGGCACCTCGCGTAAAAATTTTAGTCGAAATTTGTAAATTACAGCGAGTTTTTGCACGAATCCTATCCGAAAATTGCTTTATCTCAACTTCCCATTGAGATATCTCGAAAACTATTCGACGTAGACTAAAACTAATCGCGGATTTGTTTCAGGTGCTCAAATTCCATAAATACCGAATTACAGCGAGTTTTTAACATCAACTTTGCCTAACCTAACCTCACCTAAAATTCAACTTTAAATTGAAATAACTCGAAAACTAGTGCATGTAGACTAAAACTAATTACAGATTTGGATTCAGCGACCCAAATTCTATAAACGTCACCTTGTGATTTGTTATTTTTTACGGAAATTTAAAAATTCCAGCGAGTTTTTCACCACAACTCACCGAATCTCGCATAGTCCAAATTTCAAATTGAGATAACTCAAAAGCCGGTCTATGTAGATTAAAACTAATTGCAGATTTGGATTCAACGGCTCAAAGTCTCTAAACGCCGTGTGTTCATTTGTTACTTTTGTTGGAAATTCCGACGAGTTTTTCACAATAACGCACCTAAAATTGCCCAATCTCGCTTAGTGTCAATTTAATATTGAGATAAGTCGGAAGCTGAGCTAAGTAGAACAAAACTAATTGCAGATTTGGATTCAGCGACTCAAATTCTATAAACAACGGCACGTCGCGTAAAAATTTTGGTCGAAATTTGTAAATTCCAGCGAGTTTTTGCACGAAACCTCTCCGAAAATTGCTTTATCGCAACTTTCCATTGAGATATCTCGAAAACTATTCGACGTAGATTAAAACTAATCACGGATTTGTTTCAGGTGCTCAAATTCCATAAATACAGAATTGCAGCGAGTTTTTCACATCAGCTTTACCTAACCTAACCTCACCTGAAATTCAACTTTAAATTGAAATAACTTGAAAGCTAGTCGATGTAGACTAAAACTAATTACAGATTTTGATTCAGCGACTCACATTCTATAAACGCCGCCTTATGATTTGTTATTTTTTACAGAAATTTAGAAATCACAGCGGGTTTTTCACCGCAACTCACCGAATCTCGATTAGTCCTAATTTCAAATTGAGATAACTCAAAATCTGGTTTATGTAGATTAAAACTAATTGCAGATTTGGATTCAACGGCTCAAAGTCTATAAACGCCGTGTATTCATTTGTTACTTCTGTTGCAAATTTCGACGAGTTTTTCATAATAATACACCTAAAATTGTCCAATCTCGCTTAGTCTCAATTTAAAATGGAGATAACTCGGAAGCTGCTCTAACTAGAACAAAACTAATTGCAGATTTGGATTCAGCGGCTATAAATTCTATAAATTTGTTGTTTAAATTCTATAAACAACGGCACGTCGCTTAAATATTTTAGTTTGCAATTTTTAATTTAATTTGCAAATTCCAGCGAGTTTTTGCACGAAATCTCTCCGAAAATTGCTTTATCTCAAACTTCCCATTGAGATATCTCGGAAACTATTCGACGTAGACTAAAACTAATTACGGATTTGTTTCAGGTGATCAAATTCCATAAACACCGAATTACAGCGAGTTTTTCACATCAACCTTATCTAACCTAACCTCACCTAAAATTCAACTTTAAATTGAAATAACTCGAAAGCTAGTGCATGTAGACTAAAACTAATTACAGATTTGGATTCAGCGACTCAAATTCTATAAACGCCGCCTTGTGATTTGTTATTTCTTACGTAAATTTAGAAATCTCAGCGAGTTTTTCACCGCAACTCACCGAATCTCGCTTAGTCCCAATTTCAAATTGAGATAGCTCACAAACTGGACTATGTAGATTAAAACTAATTGCAGATTTGGATTCAACGGCTCAAAGTCTATAAACGCCGTGTATTCACTTGTTACTTTTGTTGGAAATTCCGACGAGTTTTTCACATTAACTCACCTAAAATTGTTTAATATCGCTTAATCTCAATTTAAAATTGAGATAAGTCGAAAGCTGAGCTAAACAGAACAAAACTATTTGCAGATTTGGATTTAGCGGCTCAAATTCTATAAACGGCGGCACGTCTCGTAAAAATTTTAGTCGAAATTTGTAAATTCTAGCGAGTTTTTGAACGAAACCTCTCCGAAAATAGCTCTATCTCAACTTCCCATTGTGTTATCGCGAAAACTATTCGACGTAGACTAAAACTAATCGCGGATTTGTTTCAGGTGCTCAAATTCCATAAATACCGAATTCCAGCGAGTTTTTTACATCAACCTTACCTAACCTAACCTCACCTAAAATTCAACTTTAAATTGAAATAACTCGAAAACTAGTGCATGTAGACTTAAACTAATTACAGATTTGGATTCTGCGACTCAAATTCTATAAACGCCGCCTTGTGATTTGTTATTTTTTACGGAAATTTAGAAATTCCAGCGAGTTTTTCACCGCAACTCACCGAATCTCGCTTAGTTCCAATTTCAAATTGAGATAACTCAAAAGCTGGTCTATGTAGATTAAAACTAATTGCAGATTTGGATTCAACGGCTCAAAGTCTATAAACGCCGTGTATTCATTTGTTACTTTTATTGAAAATTCCGACGAGTTTTTCACAATAACTCACCTAAAATTACCAAATCTCGGTTAGTCTCAATTTAAAATTGAGATAAGTCGGAAGCAGAGCTAAGTAGAACAAAACTAATTGCAGATTTGGATTCAGCGGCACAAATTCTATAAACGGCGGCACGTAAAAATATGCAAATTCCAGCGAGTATTTGCACGAAATCTCTTCGAAAATTGATATATCTCAACTTCCCGTTGAGATATCTCGAAAACTATTCGACATAGACTAAAACCAATCACCGATTTGTATTCAGCGGCTCAAATTCCATAAATACCGATTCGTCATTGTTTCATTCTAACATTCTAACCTAACCTAACCTTAACTGAGATTCAACTTCAAATTGAAATAACTCGAAAACTAATCAACGCAGATCTAAACTAATTGCAGATTTGGATTCACCAACTCAAATTCCACCTGAACCAAAGTATTATTTACTAAGTTTTTGCTCAAATTATCAAAATAATAAAGGAAAATCAAAAATTGGCACAAAGAAAATTAGTGAACTCAATAACTAAAAAATTAGTGAACTCAATAACTAAAAAATTAGTGAACTCAATAACTAGAAAATTAGTGAACTCAATAACTAAAAAATTAGTGAACTCAATAACTAAAAAATTAGTGAACTCAATAACTAGAAAATTAGTGAACTCAATAACTAAAAAATTAGTGAACTCAATAACTAAAAAATTAGTGAACTCAATAACTAGAAAATTAGTGAACTCAATAACTAAAAAATTAGTGAACTCAATAACTAGAAAATTAATTAACTCAATAACTAAAAAGTTAATTAGTTTAATTAGTGTAAAAAGTTTAATTAGTTAACTCAATAACTAGTAGCGTTAACTTAATATAGTTTTCACCATAATCTTGATATTCATTTAAAAAGCTTTTCAATTTGTTCAATAAGGCTATGGACCGTGCGGCAATCTCATCGTGAGACGTGGTTAGTGGATGTTATGAGATGTCTTTGTGCGCGGTGGATGCAGAGGATGTATGGGAAAGTTATATATCGGGTTGGCAGGCCAACACACCGCCCCCGGGGGCAGCGCTCGATACACGCGGATTCTGCGCCCTCGCGTCTGCCCCGGAGGTAAACACCCTCTCGACATGCACACTTGTGTTTCACACACACACACACTCTAACTAAAGCCTGCATATGCATGAAGGGAATAATAAACCGAGAGATGAGGCGGTTAATATTGAATGAATCCGAAATAGAATAGATTAAGCGAATCAGAATTGCAATTTCTGCCGAAACTAAATAGATAATTGATAAACTTATAAATTGATAAATTGATAAACTATTGATAACTATAAAAGATTTTGAGAGTATTTCGTGATAGTTTTAATCTACATAGACCAGTTTTTGAGTTACCTTAATTTGAAATTAGGACTACGCGAGATTCGGTGAGTTGCGGTGAAAAACTCGCTGTGATTTCTAAATTTCCATAAAAAAATAACAAATCACAAGGCGGCGTTTATAGAATTTGGGTCGCTGAATCCAAATCTGTAATTAGTTTTAGTCTACATGCACTAGTTTTCGAGTTATTTCAATTTAAAATTGAATTTTAGGTGAGGTTAGGTTAGGTAAGGTTGATGTGAAAAACTCGCTGTAAATCGGAATTTATGGAATTTGAGCACCTGAAACATATCCGTGATTGGTTTTAATCTACTTCGAATAGTTTTCGAGATATCTTAATGGGAAGTTAGAGATAAAGCAATTTTCGGAGAGATTTTGTGCAAAACTCGCTGGAATTTACAAATTTTGCCTAAAATTTGTACGCGACGTGCCGTTGTTTATAGAATTTGAGCCGCTGAATCCAAATCTGCAATTAGTTTTGTTCTGCTTAGACCAGCTTCCGACTTATCTCAATTTTAAAATGAGACTAAACGAAATTAGACAATTTTAGGTGTGTTATTGTGAAAAACTCGTCGGAATTTCCAACAAAAGTAACAAATGAATACCTGGCGTTTATAGACTTTGAGCCGTAGAATCCAAATCTGCAATTAGTTTTAATCTACATAGACCAGCTTTTGAGTTATCTCAATTTGAAATTAGGACTAAGCAAGATTCGGTGAGTTGCGGTGAAAAACTCGCTGGAATTTCTAAATTTCCGCAAAAAATAACAAACCGCAAGGCTGCGTTTATACAATTTGAGTCGCTGAATTCAAATCTGGAATTAGTTTTAGTCTACATGCACTAGTTTTCGAGATATTTCAATTTAAAGTTGAATCTTAGGTGAGGTTAGGTTATGTAAGGTTGATGTAAAAAACTCGCTGTAATTCGGTATTTATGGAATTTGAGCACCTGAAACAAATCCGTGATCAGTTTTAGTCTACGTCGAATAGTTTTCGAGATATCTCAATGGGAAGTTGAGATGAAGCAATTTTCGGAGAGATTTCGTGCAAAAACTCGCTGGAATTTACAAATTTCGACTAAAATTTTTGCGCGACGAGCCGTTGTTTATAGAATTTGAGTCGCTGAATCCAAATCTGCAATTAGTTTTGTTCTGCTTAGATCAGTTTCCGACTTATCTCAATTTGAAATTGAGACTAAGCGAGATTGGGCAATTTTAGGTGAGTAAATGTGAAAAACTCGTCGGAATTTCCATCAAAAGTAACAAATGAATACACGGCGTTTATAGACTTTGAGCCGTTGAATACAAATCTGCAATTAGTTTTAATCTACATAAACTAGCTTTTGAGTTATCTCAATTTGAAATTAGATCTAAGCGAGATTCGGTGAGTTGTGGTGAAAAACTCGCTGGAATTTCTAAATTTCCCAAAAAAAAAACAAATCACAAGGCGGCGTTAATAGAATTTGAGTCGCTAAATTGTAGATGAAAAGTAGATGAAAAGTGGATGCCAGAAAATTGAACTCTGGTTTTTATAAATGAAATGCTGGATGTTTCACGTGATTGTGTTTATTAAATTAAAACGAAAAACAAAACCTAAGAAATTGATTAGACCACGCTTTATGATTTATTATTTGCTCCGCTCGCGCACCGCTGATAAGATAGCAGAAGTTATTATGACTGACCAAAATCCGGTTGCGCCTAATCGCCAAGCCAGGGCAGTAAATCAAAATAAAAACGCAGATTATTAAGTTAAACGAATAAACAATCAAAAATATATTTTAGTTAAATTAGACAATCCCTTATATATTTTAATTCAGTCTTATCTAATCTCTTTCTATCTAGTCTCATGTATCTAGCCCCGTCTGTCTAGTCTTATGTTTCTAGCCTCATCTATCTAGTCTCATGTATTTAGTCCCGTCTATCTAGTCTTATGTATCTAGCTCTGTCAATCTAGTCTCGTGTATCTAGCACCGTCTATCTAGTCTCATGTATCTTGCCCCGTCTATCTAGCCCCACATATCTAGCCCCATGTATCTAGCCCCGTCTATCTAGCCCCATGTATCTAGCCTCGTCTATCTAGTCTCATGTATCTAGCCCCATCTATCTAGTCTCGTGTATTTAGTCCCGTCTATCTAGTCTCATGTATCTAGCCCCGTCTATCTAGTCTCATGTATTTAGTCTCATGGATCTAACCCCGTCTGTCTAGTCTCATGTATTTAGTCTCGTTGATATATGCAACCTACTTCACACCTCATTTGTCTCAACAGGATCTAATTTTGAATTTCCCTGCCTCGCGTCTATTATTTGAATTTTCCCACGCATCCGAAAATGGAGGCCGGAAGTCGAAACCGGAAACCGGAAGTCGAAGCCGGAAGGCGAAACCGGAAGTTGAAACCGGAAGTTGAAACCGGAAGTGCCAAGGTCAGAGGTCTAGGTTAGGGGTCAAAGGTCATCGCGCATGCGCATGGCAGTGGAGGTGGAGGATCTAGAACATACTATCTTTCCCTACTAATGTGAAAAACTCGTCGGAATTTCCATCAAAAGTAACAAATGAATACACGGCGTTTATGGACTTTGAGCCGTTGAATCCAAATCTGTAATTAGTTTTAATCTACATAAACCAGCTTTTGAGTTATCTCAATTTGAAATTAGGTCTAAGCGAGATTCGGTGAGTTGTGGTGAAAAACTCGCTGGAATTTCTAAATTTCCGAAAAAAATAAGAAACCACAAGGCGGCGTTCATAGAATTTGAGTCGCTGAATCCAAATGGAATATGATCACCTGAAACAAATCCGTGATTAGTTTTAGTCTACGTCGAATAGTTTTCGAGATATCTTAATGGGAAGTTAGAGATAAAGCTTTGAATTGGTAAAACCATACAACATTATAGATAATCAGATAAACTTAATAAAGACGGAACAAAGCTTGAATATATAAATATACTCAACCTTTCCGGAACTCTATAATACTAATGAGTCTTTTTAGGACTACCAAAAACAAATCTCGTATGAAATTTGTCAGTTATTCTATAGCTTTCAGTCCACCTTCGTGGCACTCAACAAAAACCATAAAAATAACATTGATTTTTAAGATCATGTCTTTCCGATACCTTGAGTGGATAGCCATCTGTGGACGCGTTTCGAGATTTATCTCTCACCAGCACAGCTTTGCTGATGAGCGATGAGACCAATTCAAAATTTATCATTTATATCAATAACCTGCTAAGTTCATGTCTCTCTCACAAAATGTCAAAATTAAAAACATCTAACCCTAATCAACACATGGGTTTTCAAGTGAGTGATTATAGAGTATTATAGAGTTCCGGAAAGGTTGAGTATATTTATATATTCAAGCTTTGTTCCGTCTTTATTAAGTTTTAGAGATAAAGCAATTTTCGGAGAGGTTTTTTGCAAAACTCGCTGGAATTTACAAATTTCGACTAAAATTTTTGCGCGACGAGCCGTTGTTTATAGAATTTGAGTCGCTGAATCCAAATCTGTAATTAGTTTTGTTCTGCTTAGATCAGTTTCCGACTTATCTCAATTTTAAATTGAGACTAAGCGAGATTGGGCAATTTTAGGTGAGTAAATGTGAAAAACTCGTCGGAATTTCCATCAAAAGTAACAAATGAATACACGGCGTTTATAGACTTTGAGCCGTTGAATACAAATCTGCAATTAGTTTTAATCTACATAAACTAGCTTTTGAGTTATCTCAATTTGAAATTAGGTCTAAGCGAGATTCGGTGAGTTGTGGTAAAAAACTCGCTGGAATTTCTAAATTTCCGAAAAAATAACAAATCACAAGGCGGCGTTTATAGAATTTGAGTCGCTGAATCCAAATCTGTAATTAGTTTTCGTCTACATGCACTAGTTTTCGAGTTATTTCAATTTAAAGTTGAATTTTAGGTGAGGTTAGGTTAGGTAAGGTTGCTGTGAAAAACTCGCTGTAACTCGTTATTTATGGAATTTGAGCACCTGAAACAAATCCGTGATTAGTTTTAGTCTACCTCGAATAGTTTCCGCGATATCTCAATGGGAAGTTTGAGATAACGCAATTTTCGCAGAGATTCCGTGCAAAATTTGCTGGAATTTACAAATTTCGACTCAAATTTTTAAGCGACGTGCCGTTGTTTAAAGAATTTGAGCCGCTGAATCCAAATCTGAAATTAGTTTTGTTCTGCTTAGATCAGCTTCCGACTTATCTCAATTTTAAATTGAGACTAAGTAAGATTGGGCAATTTTAGGTGAGTTAATGTGAGTAGGGAAATATAGTATGTTCTAGATCCTCCACCTCCGCTGTCATGCGCATGCGCGATGACCTTTGACCCCCCATAACCTTGACCTCTGACCTTGACACTTCCTGTTTTGACTTCCGGTTTCCAGTTTCGACTTCCGGTTTCGACTTGTGGTTTCGACTTCCGGTTTCCGGTTTCGACTTCCGGCTTCCATTTTAGGATGCGCGGGAAAATTCAGAAAATAGACGCGAGGCGGGGAAATTCAAAATTAGATCCTGTTGAGACAAATGAGGTGTGAAGTTGGTTGCATACATCAACGAGACAAAATACATGAGACTAGACAGACGGGGCTAGATCCATGAGACTAAATACATGAGACTAGATAGACGGGACTAAATACATGAGACTAGATAGACGGGGCAAGATACATGAGACTAGATAGACGGGATTAAATACATGAGACTAGATAGACGAGGCTAGATACATAGGGCTAGATAGACGGAGCTAGATACAGGGGGCTAGATACATGGGGCTAGATAGACGGGGCAAGATACGTGAGACTAAATAGGCGGCGCTAGATACATGAGACTAGATGGACAGAGCTAGATACATGAGACTAGATAGATGGGGCTAGATACATGAGACTAGATAGACGGGACTAAATACATGAGACTAGATAGATGGGGCTAGATACATAAGACTAGACAGACGGGGCTAGATACATGAGTCTAGTTAGAAAGAGATTAGATAAGACTGAATTAAAATATATAAGGGATTGTTTAATTTAACTAAAATATATTTTTGATTGTTTATTCGTTTAACTTAATAATCTGCGTTTTTATTTTGATTTACTGCCTTGGCTTGGCGATTAGGCGCAACCGGATGTTTGTCAGTCATAATAACTTCTGCTATCTTATCAGCGGTGCGCGAGCGGAGAAAACTTGCAGCTACTTTCTATTTACTTGCATCCACTTTTCAAAACGCTAAATAGGGTGTGAGGTCTATGAGACCCCACGCTAAACAGAGTGTGAGGTCTATGTTACCCCACGCTAAACAGGGTGTGAGGTCTATGTAAGGAATGAGGTCTATGAGGTCTATGGAGGAAACCGGAAGTCGAAGCCGAAAGGCGAAACCGGAAGTTGAAACCGGAAGTGCCAAGGTCAAGGTCAGAGGTCTAGGTTAGGGGTCAAAGGTCATCGCGCATGCGCATGGCAGTGGAGGTGGAGGATCTAGAACATACTATCTTTCCCTACTAATGTGAAAAACTCGTCGAAATTTCCATCAAAAGTAACAAATGAATACACGGCGTTTATAGACTTTGAGCCGTTGAATCCAAATCTGCAATTAGTTTTAATCTACATAGACCAGCTTTTGAGTTATCGCAATTTGAAATTAGGACTAAGAGAGATTCGGTGAGTTGCGGTGAAAAACTCGCTGGAATTTCTAAAATTCCGTAAAAAAATAACAAATCATAAGGCGGCGTTAATAGAATTTGAGTCGCTGAATCCAAATCTGTAATTAGTTTTAGTCTACATGTACTAAATTTCAAGTTATTTCAATTTAAAATTGAATTTTAGGTGAGGTTAGGTTAGGTAAGGTTGATGTAAAAAACTCGCTGTAATTGGGTATTTATAGAAATTTGAGCACCTAAAACAAATCTGCAATTAGTTTTAGTCTACGTCGAATAGTTTTCGAGATATCTCAATGAGAAGCTGAAATAAAGCAATTTTCATAGATTTCGTGCAAAACTCGCTGGAATTTGCAAATTTCGACTAAAATTTTTACGCGACGTGCCGTTGTTTACAGAATTTGAGCCGTTGACTATTTGTAACCAAAATTACAAAACTAAGGATTGTTTTCGTTAGAATTTGAGATGAGGAATCGAAATTTCTAGTTTGTGAGGGTGTATGTATAGGAATGCGAAACTGGATCGTGTTTCCACGCGGAGAAGATTGGTAGTGTTGCACGTAGAGCAAGAAAATTACAGAAAATTATCGAGGTTGTTGCAGCCGGCGGGTAGTTGTTCCTCGAAGAACACCCTCGCACGGCGACGTAAGTAGCAAGTGGAACTATTAGCCGCGAACTCTCTCTCGACGATCTCGGGCATAATAAATTTTTTGGGAACGTTGCCAGCGAGGCTTCACATAACGCCAGCGCTGCTGCGGGGGACAATCGTGGTCTGCCGTCCTCCGATTCCTCGGCTCATGATGGCCGCCGGCCCTCATGCAGACCAACAGACTCTACACACGCGACCGCCCGCCGCGGGGGTGGTAGCACAAAATTATAAAATATCTCCAACACACACACACACACACCGAAATCTCTACCGACAATTTAATTTCTTCTTATGAATACAACAGCATCTAACCTATTACACATTTTTATTTTCGCCGCAAATTTGGAAATTTCTTGGAAAGTTTTCACGCTCTGTCTCAACTTCACATTGAGATATCTCGAAAACTAATCCACGTAGACTAAAACAAATTACAGATTTGGATTTAGCGGCTCGAATTCTATAAACATCCGTTCTTCATTTGTTACTTTTGATGGAAAAGCCAGCGACTTTTTTACGAAATTTTCCTGAAATTGACCCGAAGTAGATGCATTGTCTACTTTTATTGTACACAATTTCTCAGACTAAACACAATTAAACAGCATTGACACAATTAGTTAGTCTAGATATAATTAGACAGCCTGGATATATTTCTCCTTGCATCAACTTCAAATTGAGATATCTCGAAAACTAGTCTAAGTAGACTAAAACAAATTACAGATTTGGATTCAGCGGCTCGAATTCTATAAAAGTCCGTTCTTCATTTGTTGCTTTTGATAGAAATTTGAAAAAGCCAGCGACTTTTTCACGAAATTCTCCGGAAATTGACCCGAAGCAGATGCATTGTATACTTTTATTGTACACAATTTCACTGACTAAACCCAATTATACAGCATTGACACAATTAGACAACCAGTTTTTCACGGAAACTCCCCGAAATTGCACAATTTCTCATTGCATCAACTTCAAATTGAGATATCTCGAAAACTAGTCCAAGTAGACTAAAACAAATTACAGATTTGGATTCAGCGGCTCGAATTCTATAAACATCCGTTCTTCATTTGTTACTATCAATAGAAATTTGAAAAAGCCAGCGACATTTTCACGAAATAGTCCTGAAATTGACAGGAAGTAGATGCATTGTCTACTTTTATTGTACACAATTTCACAGACTAAACACAATTAAACAGCATTGACACAATTATTCAAGCTTGACACAATTAGTTAGTCTAGAAATAATTAGACAGTCTGAATATATTTCTCATTGCATCAACTTGAAATTGAGATATCTCGAAAACTAGTCTAGGTAGACTAAAACAAATTACAGATTTGGATTTAGCGGCTCGAATTCTACAAACATCCGTGCTTCATTTGTTACTTTCGATGGAAATTTGAAAAAACCAGCGAGTTTTCCACGAAATTGTCCTGAAATTGACGCGAAGCAGATGCATTGTCTACTTTTATTGTACACAATTTCAGATGCTGTAAACTAGTTAAACTAGACAATTGCAACTTTAATTTATTTCGCTGTAGCTTGTCTACTTTTCTAGCTATAGACGTTTGTAGTTTACATTTAGTCTATTCGCTTAAATCTTAGTTTTGTTTCAATAACTAATTAGTTAGATAAGTCAAAATTGGGATAGTGGAAGCTAATTAAACTAGCTATTTGCAGCTGGAAGTAACAATGCTGTAACTAGTTTAGTTTTCGAGTTGTGGATGTTTGAAGTTGCGAGTAGTTCTAGAATCGATTATGCGGCGTGCACGGGCGGAACGGGATTTATTATTTAGTGGTAGTTGGTGTGTGTGTGTGCTGTGCGCGGGTTCATTATGCAATTGAACTTGCACCTCGGCGAGTTAAGCGACGTTGACGGGCCGTCATCGATATCCGCTCGCTCGGTCGACGATCATTCATCTTGGCCGTCCGCTCGAGCCATCAACCACCGGGGCACAAGCGAGTCGTTGATGTCGGGAGGCTAATTTCGTTCTTGGTTTATGCGGCGACTTGTCGCGGACACACGACGAGGGTAAATTGCTTCTTTCGATTAGAACGCTCCGGCTTCGAAACTAAGCGCCGTGGACTAAAACTAATTGCCGATTTTTATTCTACGTACTAACTAACCTAACCTAACCTAACGTATGGAAATTAATGTAATTTTTAGTCGGGAAACTTGTTTCGTAGAAAATAACCAGATATTTACACAAAATTGTCCTGAAATTCACCCGAAGTAAACGTATTGTCTACTTTTTTGTACACAATTTCACTGAAATAATTAGTCGGGCTAGACACAATTAGTCAGCCTACACACAATAAGTTAGCTAGTTTTACATGGAAACTCCCCGAAATTTCACAATTTCTCATTGCATCAACTTCAAATTGAGATACCTCGAAAACTAGTCTAAGTAGACTAAAACAAATTTCAGATTTAGATTCAGCGCCTCGAATTCTACAAACGTCCGTTCTTCATTTGTTACTTTTGATGGAAACTTGAAAAAGCCAGCGACTTTTTCACGAAATTGTCCTGAAATTGACCCAAAGCAGATGCATTGTCTACTTTTATTGTACACAATTTCACAAACTAAACACAATTAAACAGCATTGACACAATTAATCAACCTTGGCACAATTAGTCAGCTAGTTTTTCACGGAAACTCCCAAAAATTGCAAAATTTCTAAATTGCATCAACTTCAAATCGAGATATCTTGAAAACTAGTCTAAGTAGACTAAAACAAATTACAGATTTGGATTTAACGGCTCAAATTCTATAAACATCCGTTCTTCATTTGTTACTTTCGATGGAAATTTGGAAAAGCCAGCGACTTTTTCACGAAATTGTCCTGAAATTGACCCGAAGCAGATGCATTGTCTACTTTTATTGTACACAATTTCACAGACTAAACACAATTAAACAGCATTGATAATTAGCTAATCAGTTAAACGGTTTTAACAGAGTGTCAATCAGTCAGTCAGTAAATCTGTCAGATAGTAAGTCAGTCAATCCGTCAGTAAATCCGTCAGTAAGTCAGGCTGTAAGTCAGTGAGGACAGCGTCCCCAGAGAAGCCACAGTGTCCTTAGACAAGCCGCATTGTCCTTAGACAGGCGATTGTGTCCTCCTCAGACAAGCCACACCGTGTGCTCAAACAAGGCACAGTGTCCTTAAGCAAGGCACAGTGTTCTCAGACAAGCAAGTGTCCGCAAACAAGCCACAGTGTCCTCAGACAGGCGACTGTGATCTCAGACAAGGCACACAGTGTGCTCAGACAAGCCGAAGTGTTCTCAGACAAGCCACACAGTGTCCTCCGACAAGCCACACATTGCCTCAGACAAGCCACACATTGTCCTCAAACAAGCCTCACGATCCTCAAACAAGCCTCACGATCCTCAGACAAGCCACACTGTCCTCAGACAAGCCACAGTGTCCTTAAACAGGCAACTATGTTCTCATAGAAAGCACATAGTGCGCTCAGACAAGCCACACAGTGTCCTCAGACAAGTCTCACTGTCCTCTGACAAGCCACACTGTCGTCTGACAAACCACACTGGCCTCAGATACGCCGCAGTGTCCTTCGGCAGGCGACTGTGTCCGCCTCCGAC
This sequence comes from Phosphuga atrata, assembly GCA_944588485.1. Lineage (NCBI taxonomy): Eukaryota > Metazoa > Arthropoda > Insecta > Coleoptera > Silphidae > Phosphuga > Phosphuga atrata. Next base: position 30,711,578 of record OX155906.1, read on the forward strand.
AAACCACACACTGTCCTCAGACAAGAAACACAGTGTCCCCAAACAAGCCACACACTGTCCTCAGACAAGCCACACAGTGTCCTCAAACAAGCCACACAGTGTCCTCAGACAAACCTCACTGGCCTCAGACAAGCCGCAGTGTCCTTAGACAAGCCGCAGTGTCATTAGACAGGCGAGTGCGTCCTCCTCAGACAAGCGACACAGTGTCCTCCGACAAGCCACACAGTGCCTCAGGCAAGCCACACAATGTCCTCAGACAAGCCCCACTCTCCTCAGCCAAGCCACAGTGTCCTTAGACGCGAGTGCGTCCTCCTCAGACAAGCCACACAGTGCCTCACACAAGCCACACAGTGTCCTCAGACAAGCCTCACTGTCCTCTGACAAGCCACACTGTCGTCTGACAAACCACACTGGCCTCAGACAAGCCGCAGTGTCCTTAGACAGGCGACCGTATCCTCCTCAGACAAGCCACACAGTGTCCTCAGACAAGCCGCAGTGTCCTTAGACAAGCCGCAGTGTCATTAGACAGGCGACTGCGTCCTCCTCTCAGACAAGCGACACAGTGTTCTCAGACAAGCCACACAGTGGCTCACACAAGCCACACAGTGTCCTCAGACAAGCCTCACTGTCCTCTGACAAGCCACACTGTCGTCTGACAAACCACACTGGTCTCAGACAAACCGCAGTGTCCTTAGACAGGCGCCTGTGTCCTCCTCAGACAAACCACACACTGTCCTCAGACAAAAAACACAGTGTCCCCAAACAAGCCACACAGTGTCCTCAGACAAGCCGCAGTGTCCTTAGACAAGCCGCAGTGTCATTAGACAGGCGACTGCGTCCTCCTCTCAGACAAGCGACACAGTGTTCTCAGACAAGCCACACAGAGCCTCACACAAGCCACACAGTGTCCTCAGACAAGCCTCACTGTCCTCTGACAAGCCACACTGTCGTCTGACAAACCACACTGGCCTCAGACAAGCCGCAGTGTCCTCAGACAGGCGACTGTGTCCTCCTCAGACAAACCACACACTGTCCTCAGACAAGAAACACAGTGTCCTCAAACAAGCCACACACTGTCCTCAGACAAGCCACACAGTGTCCTCAAACAAGCCACACAGTGTCCTAAAACAAACCTCACTGGCCTCAGACAAGCCGCAGTGTCATTAGACAGGCGACTGCGTCCTCCTCTCAGACAAGCCACACAGTGTCCTCAGACAAGCCTCACTGACCTCTGACAAGCCACACTGTCGTCTGACAAACCACACTGGTCTCAGACAAGCCGCAGTGTCCTTAGACAGGCGACCGTATCCTCCTCAGACAAGCCACACAGACAAGCCACAGTGTCCTTAAACAGGCAACTGTGTTCTCACAGAAAGCACACAGTGCGCTCAGACAAGCCGAGGTATTCTCAGACAAGCCACACAGTGTCCTCAATGTCCTTAAACAGGCAACTGTGTTCTCACAGAAAGCACATAGTGGGCTCAGACAAGCCGAGGTGTTCTCAGACAAGCCGCAGTGTCCTCAGACAGGCGCCTGTGTCCTCCTCAGACAAACCACACACTGTCCTCAGACAAAAAACACAGTGTCCCCAAACAAGCCACGCAGTGTCCTCATACAAGCCGCAGTGTCCTTAGACAAGCCGCAGTGTCATTAGACAGGCGACTGCGTCCTCCTCGCAGACAAGCGACACAGTGTTCTCAGACAGGCCACACAGTGCCTCACACAAGCCACACAGTGTCCTCAGACAAGCCTCACTGTTCTCTGACAAGCCACACTGTCGTCTGACAAACCACACTGGCCTCAGACAAGCCGCAGTGTCCTTAAACAGGCGACTGTGTCGTCGTCAGACAAACCACGCACTGTCCTCAGACAAGCCACACAGTGTCCTCAAACAAGCCACACAGTGTCCTCAGACAAGCCGCAGTGTCCTTGGACAAGCCGCAGTGTCATTAGACAGGCGACTGCGTCTTCCTCAGACAAGCAACACACTGTCCTCAGACAAGCCACACAGTGTCCTCAGACAAGCCTCACTGTCCTCTGACAAGTCACACTGTCGTCTGACAAACCACACTGGCCTCAGACAAGCCGCAGTGTCATTAGACAGGCGACTGTGTCCGCCTCAGACAAACCACACACTGTCCTCAGACAAGCCACACAGTGTGCTCAAACAAGGCACAGTGTCCTTAAGCAAGGCACAGTGTTCTCAGACAAGCAAGTGTCCACAGACAAGCCACATTGTCCTCAGACAGGCGACTGTGTTCTCAGACAAGGCACACAGTGTGCTCAGACAAGCCGAAGTGTTCTCAGCCAAGCCATACAGTGTCCCCAGATAAGCCTCACTGTCCTCTGACAAGCCACACTGTCCTCAGACAAGCCGCAGTGTCATTTGACAGGCAACTGCGTCCTCCTCAGACAAGCGACACACTGTCCTCAGACAAGCCACGCAGTGTCCTCAAACAAGCCACACAGTGTCCTCAGACAAGCCACAGTGTCCTTAAACAGGCAACTGTGTTCTCAGAGAAGGCACACAGTGTGCTCAGACAAGCCGACGTGTTCTCAGACAAGCCACACTGTCGCCTGACAAACCACACTGTCCTCAGACAAGCCGCAGTGTCCTTAGATAGGCGGCTGTGTCCTCAGACAAGCCACACAGTGTCCGCAGACAAGCCACACAGTGTCCTCTGACAAGCCACAGCCACAGTGTCCTCAGAGAAGCCACAGTGTCCTTAGACAGGCAACTGTGTTCTCAGAGAAGGCTCATAGTGTGCTCAGACAAGCCTCACTGTTATCTGACAAGCCACACTGTCGTCTGACAAACCACTCTGTCCTCAGACAACCCGCAGTGTCCTTAGGCAGGCGACTGTGTTATTAGACAAGCCACACAGTGTCCGCAGACAAGCCCCACACAATGTCCTCAGACAAGCCCCACTGTCCTCTGACAAGCCACAGTGTACTCAGACAAGCCACACAGTGTGCTCAGAGAAGCTACAGTGTCCTTAGACAGGCGACTGTGTCCTCAGACAAGCCACACAGTGTCCTCAGACAAGCCATACTGTTCTCTGACAAGCCAGAGTGTCCTCAGACAAGTAACAGTGTCCTTAGACAGGCGACGGTGTTCTCAGACAAGCCACACAGTGTGCTCAGACAAGCCGAAGTGTTCTTGTTCTCAGACAAGCCGAAGTGTTCTTGTTCTCAGACAAGCCAGACAGTGTCCTGAGACAAGCCCCAGTGTCCTGAGACAAGCCACACAGTGTCCTCAGACAAGCCATACTGTCCTCAGATAAGCCACAGTGTTCTCAGACAAGCCACAGTATCCTGAGACAGGCGACAGTGTCCTCACTGTATAAATGTAAGTGTGTTCACCTCGTGGATGCAATGTAATTGTGAAATTCAATTTCAGGTGATTCCGGATTGATCAAGAAAACTATTTCTTTCGTTTAAAGGCGTTTGTTTACGGGGCGAAAATGTCTGGGCATAAATCACGTGGTTGCGCTTCCACCCCCAAAGAACATCGCGGTAATAACAACCCTTGCACCCATAATTACAATTCTTAAAAAATCAAAGCGGGCTTTGAAAATAAAATTAAATAAAGGAAGAAAAAACGAGGAGAATCAAAGCAGCCCGCGGCCACGGCCGCCTCGTGATTTATTATTTCCAGCAGCCCCCATTGTGCTCGAACAACGGCGACGACGGAACGATCCCGTGTTGTTTCTTTGCGGGGAGTTTGTTTCGGTTTTTGCGAAAAAATTTCGCATTGTCGGGTGCGATTGTTGGATGCGCGCCCGTCAATGTCGAGAGGGATGCATGTGTCAAGGGCTTATTTGCTCGATCTGTTTGTTTAGGTCTCGTTTTGCCCAGAGCCAGGCAATCTGTAAAGAGTTCCCTGACTCACTCTAACGCCGAACAGACGGAACCGATTTTCGCCAACTACATCATCCACACTTAAACAACAACTCGCCCCAAGTTTCAACTCTAGCTAGTCTAGTTCCCGAATTACACTTAATCAAAGTTTAGTTTACTACCACTTGTATATTTAACATTCTTATCTAGTCTAACAACTCGATTATTCAGCAAAAATTTGTAACAAATTAACTAAATGAAGTCTTAACTTCAAAGGCTAGTGACTAGAACACTGGATTAGTTACAGCAATGTGACTTAGAACACTCACTAGCTAGTTTAAGTAGCTGACATTGGTTCAAATTGGAATCTTACAACTAGTCCAACTACTTAGTTATGAAGCAAAAGCTGAGCAAAAGTAAGTGAGCTAAGAAGCACTTAGTTAACTAGTTAGATAACAGTTATTATTCCACTTTCTCTTTGTTATTTGCGACGAGGCGGAAATTGCAGTTACATGTCTTTTTGGGATAATGAAGAAAAAAGCAGCGAAAATTCGCAAATAAAAAAGGTCGCAAGAAACACAAATTAGTGTCATTTGTCGCCTCGTTGTCTCCATTACCGCCAATTTATTTGGCGCAGATGTTCCGTCGCAAATTACAAAAACCGCAAATGAAAACAGCAAGTTGTCTGAACTTATTCTTATGTAACTCTTACATTACTTTAGTCTACAGCCAAGTACAACTGTAAAGTGATTTTATCTACTCACGCACTATGATGAACACAATAATTGATACATTATTGTATGTGAAGGATGCCATTATTTGCCATTCTTCATTTGTTACTGTCGATGGAAATTTGAAAAAGCCAGCGACTTTTTCGCGAAATTGTCCTGAAATTGACCCGAAGCAAATGCATTGTCTACTTTTATTGTACACAGTTTCACAGACTAAACACAATTAAACAGCATTGACACAATTATTCAACCCTGACACAATTAGTTAGTCTAGATATAATTAGACAGCCTGGATATATTTCTCATTGCATCAACTTCAAATTGAGATATTTCGAAAACTAGTCCAAGTACACTAAAACAAGTTACAGATTTGGATTTAGCGGCTCGAATTCTATAAACATCCGTTCGTCATTTGTTACTTTCGATGGAAATTAAAAAAAGCCAGCGACTTTTTCACGAAATTGTCCGGAAATTGACGCGAAGCAGATGCATTGTCTACTTTTATTGTATACAATTTCACAGACTAAACACAATTAAACAGCATTTACACAATTAGTCAAGCTTGACACAATATAATTAGACAGCCTAGACACAACCACTTATTGAAAGCCAAAATTATTCAAAAATTGTCGAAAAAATCAAACCTTGAAATCTAAACATTTGTGTAAGCAATTCATCAAAACCCCGCAAGTAAATCCAACCGAGATAAAAGAACGCGAGTCCATTAAGAGCAATTAAATCGGTGATTGATAGTCCGCACTTAATAATAATAATAATAATTCGGGACTAGGAACCAAAACCGAAGAAACCAAACAAAGGGATTAAACGGAGCGAGCGCGAGCGAGAGAGAGGTAATTCGGAGCTATTTAGTAAATTGGAAATGATTATGTTTAAAAGAACATTAGGACGGACGGACGGACGCACGGACTCGGGCCGAAATTAAGTTTTGCATATTAAAGTCTCGTAATGGCCAATCACGAGTTTCAATTAGATGATTTATACCGGGCAATATAAGGAGACGAGCGAGACGGAGCTACGCTCTCGCTACGTCCACCTCTATTCGCGTCTCATTCTAACCGTCTAATCGGTGTAGTTATGGACCGACGGATTTATCGCTCACTCATAAATCTCCGCCCGAACTTTTCAAACAAAACCTATTTAATCCTTTACTTCGCTTAAACTTCATTACTAAAACGTTAAGCTAACACTTACCACCTAGCCTAGGTTTATATATCACATGTACGATACTTGGTGTTCTGTCTAGTGTCTTGTTTGTCTAGTGTCTTGTCTATCTAGTGTCATGTCTGTCTAGTGTCTTGTATGTCTTGTCTGTCTGTTGTCTTGTCTGCCTAGTGTCTTGTCTGTCTAGTGACTTGTCTGTCTAGTGTCTTGTCTGTCTAGTGTCTTGTCTGTCTAGTGTCTTGTTTGTCTAGTGTATTGTCTGTCTAGTGTCTTGTCTGTCTAGTGTCTTGTCTGTCTAGTGTCTTGTCTGCCTAGTGTCTTGTCTGTCTAGTATCTTGTCTGTCTAGTGTATTGTCCGTCTAGTGTCTTGTCTGTCTAGTGTCTTGTCTTTTTAGTGTCTTGTCTGTCTAGTGTCTTGTATGTCTAGTGTCTTGTCTGTCTAGTGTCTTGTCTGTCTAGTGTTTTGTCTGTCTAGTGTTTTGTCTGTCTAGTGTCTTGTCTATCTAGTGTCTTGTCTGTCTAGTGTATTGTCTGTCTAGTGTCTTGTCTGACTAGTGTATTGTCTGTCTAGTGTCTTGTCTGTCTAGTGTCTTGTCTCTCTAGTGTCTTGTCTGTCTTGTCTGTCTAGTGTCTTGTCTGTCTAGTGTCTTGTCTGTCTAGTGTCTTGTCTGTCTAGTGTCTTGTCTGTCTAGTATCTTGTCTGTCTAGTGTCTTGTCTGTCTAGTGTATTGTCTCTCTAGTGTCTTGTCTGTCTAGTGTCTTGTCTGTCTTGTCTGTCTAGCGTCTTGTCGGTCTAGTGTCTTGTCTGCCTAGTGTCTTGTCTGTCTAGTGTCTTGTATGTCTAGTGTCTTGTCTGTCTAGTGTCTTGTCTGTCTAGTGTTTTGTCTGTCTAGTGTTTTGTCTGTCTAGTGTCTTGTCTATCTAGTGTCTTGTCTGTCTAGTGTATTGTCTGTCTAGTGTCTTGTCTGACTAGTGTATTGTCTGTCTAGTGTCTTTTCTGTCTAGTGTCTTGTCTGTCTAGTGTCTTGTCTGTCTAGTGTCTTGTCTCTCTAGTGTCTTGTCTGTCTTGTCTGTCTAGTGTCTTGTCTGTCTAGTGTCTTGTCTGTCTAGTATCTTGTCTGTCTAGTGTCTTGTCTGTCTAGTGTATTGTCTCTCTAGTGTCTTGTCTGTCTAGTGTCTTGTCTGTCTTGTCTGTCTAGCGTCTTGTCGGTCTAGTGTCTTGTCTGCCTAGTGTCTTGTCTGTCTAGTGTCTTGTCTGTCTAGTGTATTGTCTGTCTAGTGACTTGTCTGTCTAGTGTCTTGTCTGTCTAGTGTATTGTCTGTCTAGTGACTTGTCTGTCTAGTGTCTTGTCTGTCTAGTGTCTTGTCTGTCTAGTGTCTTGTCTGTCTAGTGTCTTGTCTGTCTAGTGTCTTGTCTGTCTAGTGTCTTGTCTGTCTAGTGTCTTGTCTGTCTAGTGTATTGTCTGTCTAGTGACTTGTCTGTCTAGTGTCTTGTCTGTCTAGTGTCTTGTCTGTCTTGTGCCTTGTCTGCCTAGTGTCTTGTCTGTCTCGTGTCTTGTCTGTCTAGTGTCTTGTCTGTCTAGTGTCTTATCTGTCTAGTGCCTTGTCTGTCTAGTGTCTTGTTTGTCTAGTGTATTTTCTGTCTAGTGTCTTGTCTGTATAGTGTCTTGTCTGTCTAGTGTATTGTCTGTCTAGTGTCTTGTCTGTCTAGTGTCTTGTCTGTCTAGTGTCATGTCTGTCTAGTGTCTTGTCTGTCTAGTTTCTTGTCTGCCTAGTGTCTTGTCTGTCTAGTGTCTTGTCTGTCTAGTGTCTAGTCTGTCTAGTGTCTTGTCTGTCTAGTGTCTTATCTGTCTAGTGCCTTGTCGGTCTATTGTCTTGTTTGTCTAGTGTATTGTCTGTCTAGTGTCTTGTCTGTATAATGTTTTGTCTGTCTAGTGTATTGTCTGTCTAGTGTCTTGTCTGTCTAGTGTCTTGTCTGTCTAGTGTCTTGTCTGTCTAGTGTCTTGTCTGTCTAGTTTCTTGTCTGCCTAGTGTCTTGTCTGTCTAGTGTCTTGTCTGTCTAGTGTATTGTCTGTCTAGTGTCTTGCCTGTCTAGTGTCTTGTCTTTCTAGTGTCTAGTCTGTCTAGTGTCTTGTCTGTCTAGTGTCTTGTCTGTCTAGTGACTTGTCTGTCTAGTGTCTTGTCTGTCTAGTGTATTGTCTGTCTAGTGTCTTGTCTGTCTAGTGTCTTGTCTGTCTTGTCTGTCTAGCGTCTTGTCTCTCTAGTGTCTTGTCTGCCTAGTGTCTTGTCTGTCTAGTGTCTTGTCTGTCTAGTGTATTGTCTGTCTAGTAACTTGTCTGTCTAGTGTCTTGTCTGTCTAGTGTCTTGTCTGTCTAGTGCCTTGTCTGCCTAGTGTCTTGTCTGTCTAGTGTCTTGTCTGTCTAGTGTCTTGTCTGTCTAGTGTCTTGTCTGTCTAGTGCCTTGTCTGTCTAGTGTATTGTTTGTCTAGTGTATTTTCTGTCTAGTGTCTTGTCTGTATAGTGTCTTGTCTGTCTAGTGTATTGTCTGTCTAGTGTCTTGTCTGTCTAGTGTCTTGTCTGTCTAGTGTCTTGTCTGTCTAGTGTCTTGTCTGTCTAGTGTCTTGTCTGTCTAGTTTCTTGTCTGCCTAGTGTCTTGTCTGTCTAGTGTCTTGTCTGTCTAGTGTATTGTCTGTCTAGTGTCTTGTCTGTGTAGTGTCTTGTCTTTCTAGTGTCTAGTCTGTCTAGTGTCTTGTCTGTCTAGTGTCTTATCTGTCTAGTGCCTTGTCTGTCTATTGTCTTGTTTGTCTAGTGTATTGTCTGTCTAGTGTCTTGTCTGTATAGTGTTTTGTCTGTCTAGTGTATTGTCTGTCTAGTGTCTTGTCTGTCTAGTGTCTTGTCTGTCTAGTGTCTTGTCTGTCTAGTGTCTTGTCTGTCTAGTGTCTTGTCTGTCTAGTGTCTTGTCTGTCTAGTGTCTTGTCTGTCTAGTTTCTTGTCTGCCTAGTGTCTTGTCTGTCTAGTGTCTTGTCTGTCTAGTGTATTGTCTGTCTAGTGTCTTGCCTGTCTAGTGTCTTGTCTGTCTAGTATCTTGTCTGTCTACTGTTTTGTCTGTCTATTGTTTTGTCTGTCTAGTGTCTTGTCTATCTAGTGTCTTGTGTGTCTAGTGTGTTGTCTGTCTAGTATCTTGTCTGTCTAGTGTATTGTCTGTCTAGTGTCTTGTCTGTCTAGTGTCTTGTCGGTCTAGTGTCTTGTCTGTCTAGTGTCTTGTCTCTCTTGTCTCTCTAGTGTCTTGTCTGTCTAGTGTCTTGTCTGTCTAGTGTCTTGTCTGTCTAGTGTCTTGTCTGTCTAGTGTCTTGTCTGTCTAGTGTATTGTCTGTCTAGTGTCTTGTCTGTCTTGTCTGTCTAGCGTCTTGTCTGTCTAGTGTCTTGTCTGCCTAGTGTCTTGTCTGTCTAGTGTCTTGTCTGTCTAGTGTATTGTCTGTCTAGTGCCTTGTCTGTCTAGTGTCTTGTCTGTCTAGTGTATTGTCTGTCTAGTGTATTGTCTGTCTAGTGTCTTGTCTGTCCAGTGTATTGTCTATCTAGTGTCTTGTCTGTCTATTGTCTTGTCTGTCTAGTGTCTTGTCTGTCTAGTGTCTTGTCTGTCTAGTGTCTTGTCTGTCTAGTGTCTTGTCTGTCTAGTGTCTTGTATGCCTAGCGTCTTGTCTGTCTAGTGCCTTGTCTGTTTAGTGTATTGTCTGTCTAGTGTCTTGTCTGTCTAGTGTCTTGTCTGTCTAGTGTCTTGTCTGTCTAGTGTCTTGTCTGTCTAGTGTCTTGTATGCCTAGCGTCTTGTCTGTCTAGTGCCTTGTCTGTCTAGTGTATTGTCTGTCTAGTGTCTTGTCTGTATAGTGTTTTGTCTGTCTAGTGTATTGTCTGTCTAGTGTCTTGTCTGTATAGTGTTTTGTCTGTCTAGTGTATTGTCTGTCTAGTGTCTTGTCTGTCTAGTGTCTTGTCTGTCTAGTGTCTTGTCTGTCTAGTGTCTTGTCTGTCTAGTGTCTTGTCTGTCTAGTGTCTTGTCTGTCTAGTGTCTTGTCTGTCTAGTTTCTTGTCTGCCTAGTGTCTTGTCTGTCTAGTGTCTTGTCTGTCTAGTGTATTGTCTGTCTAGTGTCTTGCCTGTCTAGTGTCTTGTCTGTCTAGTATCTTGTCTGTCTACTGTTTTGTCTGTCTATTGTTTTGTCTGTCTAGTGTCTTGTCTATCTAGTGTCTTGTGTGTCTAGTGTATTGTCTGTCTAGTGTCTTGTCTGTCTAGTGTCTTGTCTGTCTAGTGTCTTGTCTGTCTAGTGTCTTGTCTGTCTAGTGTATTGTCTGTCTAGTGTCTTGTCTGTCTTGTCTGTCTAGCGTCTTGTCTGTCTAGTGTCTTGTCTGCCTAGTGTCTTGTCTGTCTAGTGTCTTGTCTGTCTAGTGTATTGTCTGTCTAGTGCCTTGTCTGTCTAGTGTCTTGTCTGTCTAGTGTATTGTCTGTCTAGTGTCTTGTCTGTCTAGTGTCTTGTCTGTCCAGTGTATTGTCTATCTAGTGTCTTGTCTGTCTATTGTCTTGTCTGTCTAGTGTCTTGTCTGTCTAGTGTCTTGTCTGTCTAGTGTCTTGTCTGTCTAGTGTCTTGTCTGTCTAGTGTCTTGTATGCCTAGCGTCTTGTCTGTCTAGTGCCTTGTCTGTCTAGTGTATTGTCTGTCTAGTGTCTTGTCTGTCTAGTGTCTTGTCTTTCTAGTGTCTTGTCTGTCTAGTGTCTTGTCTGTCTAGTGTCTTGTCTGTCTAGTGTTTTGTCTGTCTAGTGTTTTGTCTGTCTAGTGTCTTGTCTGTCTAGTGTATTGTTTGTCAAGTGTCTTGTCTGTCTAGTGTCTTGTCTGTCTGGTGTCTTGTCTGTCCAGTATCTTCTCTGTCTAGTGTCTTGTCTGTCTAGTGTCTTGTCTGTCTAGTGTCTTGTCTGTCTAGTGAATTGTCTGTCTAGTGTCTTGTTTGTGTAGTATCTTGTCTGTCTAGTGTCTTGTCTGTCTAGTGTCTTGTCTGTCTAGTGTCTTGTCTGTCTAGTGTCTTGTCTGTCTAGTGCTTTGTCTGTCTAGTGTCTTGTCTGTCTAGTGTCTTGTTTGTCTAGTATCTTGTCTGTCTAGTGTCTAGTCTGTCTAGTGCTTTGTCTGTCTAGTGTCTTGTCTGTCTAGTGTCTTGTCTGTCTAGTGTCTTGTTTGTGTAGTATCTTGTCTGTCTAGTGTCTTGTCTGTCTAGTGTCTAGTTTGTCTAGTGTCTTGTCTGTCTAGTGTCTTTTTGAAAAGCAAATTTTTGAAAATTGTAAGTTTCAACAAAATTTCAACGTTTTTGAAGAAATTTCTCGAAATTTGAACAGAATTTCGTTGATTTTAAGGGGAATATTAAATAAAATTTCGAAACTATTGAGGGGTGATTTCTCAAAATTTAAACATGTTTTTGAAGATAAATTTCTCAAAATTCTCATTTCTCGAAGTTTAAGCAAAATTTCGATGATTTTTGGGGTAATTTCTCAAAATTTATTAAGATTTCGATGTTTTTGAAAGCAAATTTCTTAAAATTTTGATTTCTGGAAGTTACAGCAAAATGTCGACGTTTTTGAGGGAAATTTCTCTAAATTTGAACAAAAGATCGATGATTTTAAGGGGAAATTTAAACAAAATTTCGAAGATATTGAGGGGTGGTTTCTCAAAATTTAAACAAAATTTCGATGTTTTTGAAGATAAATTTCTCAAAATTTCGATTTCTCGAGGTTTCAAAATTTGAAACAAAAATTCGATGATTTTATGGGAAAATTTCTCGAAATTTAATGAAAATTTCGATGTTTTTTCAAATTTTTGAAAATTTTGAAAAGTTTCAGCAAAATTTCGACGTTTTTAAGGAAAATTTCTCGAAATTTGAACAGAATTTCGATGATTTTAGGGGAAATTTTAAAAGCTATTGAGAGGTGATTTCTCAAAATTTAAAGAAATTTTCGGTGTTTGTGCAGATAAATTTATAAAAATTTTCATTTCTTCAAAGTTTAAGCAAAATTTAGATGTTTTTGAGAGAAATTCTAGTCTTGTCTGTCTAGTCTTGTCTGCCTAGTCTTGTCTGTCTTGTCTGTCTAGTCTTGTCTGTCTAGTCTTGTCTGTTTGTCTTGTCTGTCTAGTCTTGTCTGTCTAGTCTTGTCTGTCTAGTCTTGTCTGTCTAGTCTTGTCTGTCTAGTCTTGCCTGTCTAGTCTTGTCTGTCTAGTCTTGTCTGTCTAGTCTTGTCTGTCTAGTCTTGTCTGTCTAGTCTTGTCTGTCTAGTCTTGTCTGTCTAGTCTTGTCTGTCTAGTCTTGTCTGTCTAGTCTTGTCTGTCTAGTCTTGTCTGTCTAGTCTTGTCTGTCTAGTCTTGTCTGTCTAGTCTTGTCTGTCTAGTCTTGTCTGTCTAGTCTTGTCTGTCTAGTCTTATCTGTCTAGTCTTGTCTGTCTAGTCTTGTCTGTCTAATCTTGTCTATCTAGTCTTAACCTAACCTAAATATTTAAAAAACTAATAAGCTTAGAGAAACCGCAATCTGCGCGAAATCTAAACGAGGTGGTGTAAGTATATCCGAAATAAAATGTAAATAAAGCAAAAAAAATAAAATATCCCATTTAGTCGCGAGCAGGAAATATTCCGAATGTGGATGTAATTTGCGGCTGAAATACGTTTTCTGGCGGTCGCTCTCTCGCCGTGGATGTATCATCCGGCATCCATACCATCCCGCCGTAGTCTAATTGGAATCGCCGCGGGCCGCAAGCTCCGTACGCTCTTGGATCCCCGGCCGATCGATACCCGACGACTGCGAGCCGACAATAATATTCGCGAAACAAAGACATTCCGCGATCGCCGAGCCGATTCCCAGTTTGCCAATATCTTTACGTTAACGGATTTCGTTTACCTAGGATTACAGCCGTGAGAAGTTCTTTGTTGGTATTTTGCAAATAAAATTTAGAGCTATTTTTGGAAACAATTATCGATAACTACTTTAGTTAGCTGCAAGTAGTTGTACAAAATTTTTTGGAATTTGATGTTGATTTTTGAAAAAGTAGGTTAGATTAAGTTAGACCAGACCTGAATAACTAAAGTTATGTTAGGTTAGGTTAAGGCATTAGCATCAAGACAGACACCAGAATACTTGAGAAAGATGATAAGAAGCTACTTGAGCGACCGACGGTTGATATACCACACGGACGAAGGTCAAGTAGAGTATGAGGCAACGGCGGGTGTCCCACAAGGATCGGTCTTGGCACCATTCTTGTGGAACATTGTGTACGATGGCTTGCTAAACCTAGACTTGCCTAGAACAGCGCAAATAGTTGCGTTCGCAGATGACGCCGCAGTGGTGCTGACTGCAAAGGAAATAAGCACCCTAGAAATAGCAACTAACGAAAACCTCCGGCGGGCAAATAATTGGTTAAAAGAGCAGGGTCTAACAATGGCAGGTCATAAAACAGAATCGATACTTATCACGGATAAGAGACTATTCACCCCACCGAAACTCGTTCTGGAAGGGGAAAATATCCCTTTACCGAAATCATGGTACCTTGGCATTGAGGTACCTTGGCGTCCAACTCGATAGCGGTCTGAGATTCACATACCATATAGCCAAAACATCGAAAAAGGCAGCGTCTACAGTAACAGCTCTGGTAAGGTTAGGTTAGGGAATTGAAACGGAAACTTCTAAACAATGTGGTACACTCAAAAATTCTCTACGCGGCGGAAATATGGGCGGGCGTAACGAAAAAGGTTGGAGCGAGAAAACAACTTGCAGGAGTACAGAGAAGAAGAGTAATTTCTGCCTACAAAACGGTTTCGGAGGCCGCGGCGCTGGTACTTGCAATAACGCTTCCAATAGACTTTCTGATTCGCGAGAAAGTCTACGAAGACCTGCAACAACACAGGGCGAAAAAGGAAGTAAAACATGAGAGAGCAGCCGCTAAGAGACTCATGGACCGATGGCAGACAAGATGGGATAACGACACTAGTGGAAGGTGGACACACAGATTTATCCCTAACGTAACAGCATGGTACGAAAGGTCACACGGATATATGAGTTACCACCTTACACAGGCGCTCACTGGTCATGGGTGCTTCAACGCATACCTCGAACGGTTTAAAAAAAGAGACATTGCGGAGTGTTTTAGTGCGGTCATATCCCAAACGACGCACAACACACTATCTTCATGTGTACAGAATCAGAGAACGAAAGAACTCGGAGAACGCGGAGACAATAGCGGTACAAAACTAGAAGAACAGAACATCATGGAAGTTATGTTAGAAAGTGAGCATAACTGGGATGCAGTACAAGCTTATGTATGGAAAAAGATCAAATGGAGAGAGAATGGAAGGCGATTATAATATCGCACGAGACACAAGAAAGCTAACATGGACCACTGGATATGTGACGAAAAGACCGAAAAATGGGTTATCGCACGACTACATAACTTATACGACAGAAGACGAAAGACGAAATCGAAACGAGTAAAAAGCAATAAAAAGCAGGATAAGGAAACAATTGGTACAAACACCACCACCCACCTGAAGTAATGCTCACGCAGTTCCGGGTTGGAGTGTAGTGTAGAGACAGGGGGGGGGGGGGGTTAGTAGGTATGCTGTTCACGAAGAACTCGATCAGAGAGCCCCACACTACACGGGTTTGAATATCCGGTGTGCAACAATGCATTCCATTGGTTAAAAAGGTTAGGTTAACCGAAAATTTAGCCTCAGCATTTGAAATCTTTAAAAAAATATATTGTATTTTGAGCTTGATTTTTGGAAAAGTATGTTAGGTCAGCCTAGACTAATTACGGTTAAGTTGCTTAAATTTTCTAATTTCTATTTGAAGCAACATTTGTGCAAAACTTTAATTGTTATAGACAAAGAAACGCAGAAGCTAGAAATTTCAAAATTTCATTTGTAACAAAAATCAAGTGCAAAATGTTTGCGTACGGAATTGAATGAATTTTGTAAATTTTCTAATTTCTATTTGTAGCAACATTTGTGCAAAATTTGATCCTTATAGACAAAAACTCGAAATATAGTGGGGCATGCCGAAGAATCTATTCTGGTCTAATTAGGCCTTCCGAACTGTTGGCAGGCTTTATTCAAACTTTGTAACGTTCTAATTAGAAAAGTATAATTTCGCTGCATCTTTGGAAGTGCTGAAAACGATTTTCCAGTTTATTTCGCTCTAAAGTTACAAATAAACAAGTTTTATATATTTTGTATTATATTTTTACACCATCTCGCATTTCGGACTAATTTCACGCTGTCATAACTTTTGAAAGACTCGCCACAGAGACTTCTAGTTTTCACCAATTTATTCAGCGTCCCAAAATTAGTCAGAAAACGTATATAACAAAATTTTTGTTGAAAATTTTTTTGGAAATTTTTTTCGTGATTTTTCTCGGTTACCTGAAGGAAATCGAAGTGGGTAAAATGGTTTTGCAGTTTATTTCACTCTAAAGTTACAAATAAACAAGTTTTATATATTTTTTTATTATATTTTTACACCATCTCGCATTTCAGACTAATTTCACGCTGTCATAACTTTTGAACGGCTCACCACAGAGATTTCTAGCCTTCACGAATCGATTCAGCGTCCCAAAATTAGTCGGAAAACGTATATAACATTCCTTAGAAAGCTTTCGGTTAAGAAATACCATAGACACGGAGAGTCTAGAGCGCGGAAACGACGAAATGCGAGAAAACCGATTTTATCAAAATCGTTATTTTTTTAGTTACAGCAAAATTTAAAAACGTTTCTGAAAGCATTTTTGCTGCTGATTACAGATATGCAAATTATATTTCGCTAGCTCTTTCCGGTCACTATCGCCTGAAAGAATTGAAGAAATTTTTAAGAAATTTCGGCGCTCGAGTAGAGATCTCGGAAAGTCGAAAATTTCACGCGGAGAATCTCAGTGCATTAATAGGAAAATGACCTGCTGAAAACGATGCCGCAATCCGTTTTTGATTATCTGCAACCATTTGCAAAACATCTACTTAGCAAATCAAGAATCGGGTGAATTTCAGTTTGAAAGTTTTGGACGAAATATTGAATCGTTCCCGACGATTTACACATCGACTTGTTTGTCTTGTCGGGTAGTTTCTGTGTGCCGATTATGATTTCGCTGCGTTTTGCTGTTCTCGAGAAAATCGAAAAAAAACGAAAAAGCACATTTTTTTCGAACGAATTGATGGAAAATTTTTGTTGAAAAATTTTTTGGAAATTTTTTTCGTGATTTTTTCTTGGTTACCCGAAGGCAATCGAAGTGCTTAAAACGGTTTTCCAGTTTATTTCTCTCTAAAGTTAAAAATAAACAAGTTTTGTATATTTTTTCGCTGTACACCATCTCGCATTTCCGACTGATTTGACGCTGTCATAACTTTTGAACGGCTCACCACATAGACTTCTAGTCTTCACCAATCGATTCAGCGTCCCAAAATTAGTCGGAGTACGTATATAATATTCCCTAGGAAGCTTTCAGTTAAGATATATCATCGACACGGGGAGTCTAGACGCGGAAACGGCGAAATGCGAGAAAATCAATTTTGTCAAAATCGTTATTTTTTTAATCACATCAAAATTTAAAAACGTTTCTGAAAGCATTTTTGCTGCTGATTACAGATATGCAAATTATATTTCGCTAGCTCTTTCCGTTCACTATCGCCTGCAAGAATTGAAGAAATTTTTAAGAAATTTCGGCGCTCGAGTAGAGATCTCGGAAAGTCGTGAATTTAACGCGGAGAATCTCAGTGTATTAATAGGAAAATGACCTTCTAAAAACGATGCCGCAATCCGTTTTTGATTATCTGCAACCGTTTCCGAGATATCTACTTAGCAAATCGAGAATCGGGTAAATTTCAGTTTGAAATTTTTGGACGAAATATTGAATCGTTCCGGACAATTTACACATCGACTTGTTCGTCTTGTCGTGTAGTTTCTGTGTGCCGAAAATGATTTCGCTGCTCTTAACCGTTCTCGTGCAAATCGAAAAAAACTGAAAAAGCACATTTTTTCGAACGAAATGATAGAAAATTTTTGTTGAAAAATTTTATGGACAATTTTTTCGTAATTTTTTTTCGGTTACTCGAAGGAAATCGAAGTGTCGAAAACGGTTTTGCAGTTTATTTCGCTCTAAAGTTACAAATAAACAAGTTTTATATATTTTTTCGCTGTACACCATCTCGCATTTCGGACTGATTTTACGCTATCATAACTTTTGAACGACTCATCACAAAGACTTCTAGTCTTCACCAATCGATTCAGCGCTTCAAAATTAGTCGGAGAACGTATATAATATTCCCTATGAAGCTTTCAATTAGGAAATACCATCGACACGGGGAATCTAGACCGCGGAAACGACGAAATGCGAGAAAATTCGATTTTGTCAAAATCGTTATTTTTTGAGCTACAGCAAAATTTAAAAACGTTTCTGAAAGCATTTTTGCTGCTGATTACAAATATGCAAATTATATTCCGCTAACTCTTTCCGTTCGCTATCGCCTGCAAAAATTGAAGAAATTTTTAAGAAATTTCGGCGCTCGAATAGAGATCTCGGAAAGTCGTGAATTTCACGCGGAGAATCTCAGTGTATTAATAAGAAAATGACCTTCTGAAAACGATGCCGCAATCCGTTTTTGATTATCTTCAATCGTTTCCGAGACATCTACTTAACAAATCAAGAATCGGGTAAATTTCAATTTGAAATTTTTGGACGAAATATTGAATCGTTCCGGACAATTTACACGTCGAATTGTTCGTCTTGTCGTGGTGTTTCTGTGTGCCGAAAATGATTTCGCTGCGTTTTACCGTTCTCGAGAAAATCGAAAAAAACCGAAAAAGCACATATTTCTCGAACGAAATGATGGAAAATTTTTGTAGAAAATTTTTTTGGAAAATTTTTTCGTGCTTTTTTTTAGTTACCCGGAGCAAATCGAAGTGCTAAAAACGATTTTCAAGTTTATTTCGCTCTAAAGTTAGAAATAAACAAGTTTTGTATATTTTTTCGCCGTAGGAGAGGGTTGGGTAATACCGCGCCCTAACGTAACTAAAAAACTGCCTATAGGACGCTATCTGTGTACGCATCAAATGGTCGCTGTTGCGACTGAGAAACCGCTCCCCGCACGGCAGTGGCCTACGATAAGTGATACCAGTGGTACGTGTGCTGAGAACTTTCGCGCGCATTTCTCATAATTTTTCTGTGACTGTTGAATCCAGGTATGTACTTCTTTTTGTAAACTAAATTATATTGTAGTAATTTATTTCGTAGCGTAATTTGGTGTTACTTAAAGTAGATATGAGTTTTTTGGCCAAAATGTTGTTTGCAAAACAGTTGTTTCTTGGCAGTAATACAAAATGGTGTAGGCTGACAATGCCGCGCTCAGGGCGCGGTATTGTCAAACGGGGCGCGGTATTATTAATTGCAAATTGTACTATTTTTTCTTTCACAGATGGCTGAAAGTGCCCCAAAAACAAAAAAGGGGTCTTGGGATCCACTTCAAATGCAAGCTGCTTTAGAAGCTGCAAGTAATGGAAGAAAAATAAAGGAAGTAGCAAGATCATTTATGCTTCCAGAATCTTCAATAAGAGATTAAAATTAAAAAGAGATGAAGAAAGATGAAATAAGAGATGAATATTAAAAGATTAAAAAAAGGAGAGTATTATGACGCTCGATTTGGCCGAAAGGAAACATTTTCAAAAGAAGATGAAAAGGAGTTAGCTGACCATATTGTTCTGTTGTCTAAAACATTTTTTGGAATTTCACAGCAACAGCTACGCAAATTGGCTTATGAGTTCGCGGTTGCAAAGAATATTACATTTTTTCAACAGAGAAAGGCATGGCAGGCAAATGCTGGGTGTATGCGTTCTTAAAAAGAAATCTTAGGATCGCTTTACGACTTCCGGAGCCAACAAGCATGAATAGAGTGTTGGGTTTTAATAAAACTGCAATTGCATTGTTTTTTCGCAATTTAGAAGGAATGACAGAGAAGAATGTTTATCCAGCAAAACAAATATTTAATGTGGATGAAACAGGAATTTCGACTGTTTTAAAATGTATGCACCTAAAGGAGTTAAGCAAGTTGGCAAAATTACAAGCGGAGAACGTGGGCAAAATGTCACAGTTGTATGTGCCATGAATGCATCAGGAACATCATTCATCCCACCCATGTTTATACATCCACGCCAAAGAATCAAGCCAAGCCTTAAGATTGGAGGGTCCATTGGAGCAGAATACGAGTGCTCAAAATCAGGGTGGATCACCGAAGAACTTTTTGAGAAATGGCTTCGTCAAGTATATTAGTGCAACAACTGAAAGCCCCATTTTGCTAATTCTCGACAATCATACTAGTCACTTGTCACTGAATGCTTATCAATATTGCCAGGAAAATGGGATTCATATGCTATCTTTGCCTCCGCACACTTCCGATAGGATGCAGCCGCTAGATGTTACTTTCTACGGTCCATTGAAGACAGCTTACCATAGGGAGTGCGACTTACATATGAAAAACCATCCATATGAAAAAATTACTCATGATGTTTTGGCTTCCATTTTCAACAAAGCCTATTTAAGAGTAGCTTCGATGGACAAAGCAGTAAAAGGTTTCGAAGTGACTGGCATTCATCCCATAAACCCCAACGTGTTTGGTGATGATGACTTTATATCAGACCCAATTGTTGAAGACTTAACCTCTCGAAACGAAAATTCAATCAACAATGACTAAGCAACGGAAGCTCACTTTTCGCGTAGTAATATTTTAGAGGTATTAAGTCCAGTGCCTCAAAAAATCATAAAATCAAAAGACGTTCAAAGAAACAACACTCCCAAATTTTGACGGCCACACACCGAAAAACGCAGCTAGAAGATAACGAGAGAAGCAGGCGATTAAAAGAGGAAAAAAAGGTAAAGGAAAACATGTAAAAGGAAAAGCTTTAACAAAGGGCAAATCTGTGAAGAGAAGAGTGTGTTAATTTCTAGCAGTGAAAAAAGCAGTGATGACATTCCACTAGCTCAATTATGTAATGACGACGATGAAGATGAGATGGGCACAGACAAAGAAAATGACAATACCAATGATAAATGTTCAATATGTGGTGAATTCGGCCGTGACAAGGAAGTCTGGTTTCGTTGCTGCGCTTGTTCAACCTGGATCCTCAAGGAATGTAAGGGAAAAGAAACGGCAGAAAATTATATTTGCGACGATAAATATAAGCACTTTACCTAATAATGTAAAATGGCTGTGAATTTATCATAGTTTTTTGCCTAATTAAATGTTGATTGACTTATATATCGCCTATTATTCATAGCGCACGGTATTATCAAACCGGCGCACGCTAGTCTCTTGAGAAAATGCTGCGCTTTTATAAATTTTCTTTTTCTTCCTATATTTTTACATATATGCTATTAAAAGGAAATATTCTATTTAAATTTGATTGCTAGGTAACCTGTAATAATAAAAATATAACTTAAGTCGATCTGATCCGTACTATTAGAACATTATAGCTATATCCTCTTAAGGGTGCGGTATTACCCAACCCTCCCATACAGCTTCTAGCATTTTCGACTGATTTTACGTTGTCATAACTTTTGAACGGCTCACCACAGATACTTCTAGTCTTCATCAATCGGTTCAGCGTCGCAAAATTAGTCGGAATACGTATATAATATTCCCTAGGAAGCTTTCAATTAAGAAATACCATCGGCACGGGGAGTCTAAACCGCGGAAACGACGAAATGCGAGAAAATTGATATTGTCAAAATCTTTATTTTTGGAGTAACAGCAAAATTTAAAAACGTTTCTGAAAGCATTTTTGCTGCTGATTACAGATATGCAAATTATATTTTGCCAGCTCTTTCCATTCACTATCGCCTGCAAGAATTGAAGAAATTTCGGCGCTCGAGTAAAGATCTCGGAAAGTCGTGAATTTCACGCGGAGAATCTCATTGTATCAATAGGAAAATGACCTGAAAACAATGCCGCAATCCGTTTTTGATTATCTGCAACCGTTTCCGAGACAACTACTTAGCAAATCAAGAATCGGGTAAATTTCAGTTTGAAATTTTTGGACGAAATATTGCATCGCTCCGGACAATTTACACATCGACTTGTTCGTCTTGTCGTGTAGTTTCAGTGTGCCAAAAATGATTTCGCTGCTTTTTACCGTTCTCGAGAAAATCGAAAAAAAGTAAAAAAGCGCATATTTTTGGAACGAAATGTTGGAAAATTTTTGTTGAAAATTTTTTTGGAAATTTTTTTCGAGATTTTTTTTCGGTTACCCGAAGGAAATCGAAGTGCTGAAAACGGTTTATTTCGCTCTAAAGCTACAAATGAACAAGTTTTATATATATTTTTTTTAGATGTACACCATCTAGCATTTTCGACTGATTTTACGCTGTCATAACTTTTGAACATCTGTACATCAACTCATCGTTTGCATAATTCCGCTTATCCAAGTACTCGCTGGTCTTCCACGTTTTCTCTTGTTTTCTGGAATGTATTCTAAAATCCGTTTGATCCATTCTCGTTCATGCGTTGCTCATGCCCATATTATCTGTCGAGTTTCTATTCTTTCTGAGGTTTTATCAATCCTATTTGTTCTCCGTCTGATTCCATTATTTGGAATGAGTTATCTCCTTGATATACGACAGACTCTTCTAAGGTAGTCCATCTACACACAGTCTATCTTTTTTTGTCTTTTCTGTCATTTTCCAGCATTCAGCCCCATACGTTAGGCTAGGCTCTACAACTACTGTGTATGTCATCTTAGTTCTTAAACTAATTTGCTTGGACCAAAGTAATGCTATCGTTCTCTGACTCTGTTGCGCTTTGTGTTTTATGTCACGTTCTGAAGATCCTTTGTTGGAGATTAGGCTTCTCAAATATTTACATTCTTCGCACTTTTTTATTTTTCGCAATTCTAAATCTTGATCTTCGTCCCTTCCCCTACTCGCATATATTCCGTTTTTGTCATGTTCATGCTCATACCCAATTTTTCGTATTCTTCATGCAGTTTCCTAAGCGTGTAATCTGCATCTTCTCCGCAGCCAGCTATTATTACCTGGTCATCTGCGAAGAATAGCGTCGTGAAACAGTGATCATTGATTTTTAGACCCATTCCTGAGCATTTCTGTCTCTACTTGGACAGTGCTTCTTCGATGTATATTTTGAACAGGGTAGGAGAAAGACAGCACCCTTGCTTTAGACCCTTCGTGACATTAAATTGAGTATTTCCTGTCTTAACTATGCTTTGCGGGTTCTTGTACATATTCTGCAATCCTCTTATATACGTTTTACTAAGGTCCATCTTCGTCAAAATCTTAAATAAAAGTTTAAGAGGAACAGTATCGTACGCCGTTTCCAGGTCTCATTCCAAAATTCAATTTTTAAGAAAAATCAAGATTTTGACAAATCTGCAACTTTTTTATTGATATCTTGTTGAGTTTGAAGGTTTGATAATATCAAATAGTAGCATTTGTATCTTTTCTTCAAAGATTATAATTTCTAGGAGATTATTGTATACATATCGTCAACAAAGTTAACATCATTTGTATAACTAATCTTTCTTTAACAAACTTTCTTAAAAACAACTACTTCTCTGGCAAACACCACGACTGACATTGCACTATTTAATGCAACTTTTTTATTTGGGCACGGAATTTAATAAAACTTTCAAATTTTCTAACTTCTATTTGTCACAACATTTGTGCAAAATTTGATCCTTATAGACAAAGAAATGCCAAAGTTACTTAATTAACGTTATGAATCGTCCATTAATCACGCGAGGCTTGAAAGGGGGCGGGGCGGTTTGTGAAGAATCAAGAAATATCACATGGGGAAGAGGGTTGGGGTTGACGTAGTGAGATATCACGTGTATTTATTTTTTCATTGCACGCGCGATTTTTAATGCCCGCCATATACGTTACGGTCTACTGGAGATGTTAGTTAGTCTACTAGAGAGGTAAGATTTTGAGATGCACGTTTGCCTGCGCATGTCAACCGTAGACAAAAAACTGCACAGGTCTATTCCTACACACGGTCCGGTCTACCTGTGCAGGCAAACATGCACAGGCAGACTTCTCCGGTGGACCGTTGTGTGTATGGCGGGCATAAACCGAAAAGCGGAGCGCAACTTGTACCAAAAAAAAACACGTGATTTTGGGGAAGGGGGGGGGATGTCGGGGCTTAACCTAAAACCCCACCACGTATCAGAGTGGGGGAGTGGAGTGCTTAAAAAGTTGCTAGTCTCCACCAATCGATCCAGCGTCCTAAAATTAGTCGGAATACGTATATAAGATTCCCTAGGAAGCTTTCAGTTAAGAAATACCATCGACATCTGACCGCAGAAACGACGAAATGCAAAAAAACGATTTGGTCAAAATCGTTATTTTTTGAGTTACAGCAAAATTTAAAAACGTTTCTGAAAACATTTTTGATGCTGGTTACAGATAAGCAAATTATATTTCGCTATCGCCTGCAAGAATTGAAGAAAATTTTAAGAAATTTCGACGCTCGAGTAGAGATCTCGGAAAGTCGTGAATTTCACGCGGAGAATCTCGGTGTATTAACAGGAAAATGACCTTCTGAAAACGATGCCGCAATCTGTTTTTGATTATCTGCAACCGTTTCCGAGACAACTACTTAGCAAATCAAGAAACGGGTAAATTTCAGTTTGAAATTTTTGGACGAAATATTGCATCGCTCCGGACAATTTACACATCGACTTGTTCGTCTTGTCGTGTAGTTTCAGTGCGCCGAAAATGATTTCGCTGCTTTTTACCGTTCTCGAGAAAATCGAAAAAAAGTAAAAAAGCGCAAATTTTTGGAACGAAATGTTGGAAATTTTTTGTTGAAAAATTTTTTGGAAATTTTTTTCGAGATTTTTTTTCGGTTACCCGAAGGAAATCGAAGTGCTGAAAACGGTTTTCCAGTTTATTTCGCTTTAAAGTTACAAATAAACAAGTTTTATATTTTTCGCTGTACACCATCTCGCATTTCCGAACGAAACTTTTGAAAGGCTCATCATAGAGACTTCTAGTCTTCACCAATCGATTCAGAGTCGCAAAATTAGCCAGAAAACGTATATAATATTCCCTAGGTAGCTTTCAATTAAGAAATACCATCGACACTGGTTGTCTAGACCTCGGAAACGACAATATGCGAGAAAATCGATTTTGTCAAAATCGTTATCTTTTGAGTTACAGCCAAATTTAAAAACGTTTCAGAAAGCATTTTTGCTGCTGATTACAGATATGCTAATTATATTTCGCTAACTCTTTCCGTTCAATATCGCCTGCAAGAATTGAAGAAATTTTTAAGAAATTTCGGCGCTCGAGTAGAGATCTCGGAAAGTCGTGAATTTCACGCAGAGAATCTCTGTGTATTACCAGGAAAATGACCTGTTGAAAACCATGCTGCAATCCGTTTTTGATTATCTGCAACCATTTCCGAGATATCTACTTAGCAAATCAAGAATCGGGTAAATTTCAGTTTGAAATATTTGGACGAAATATTGAATCGTTCCGGACAATTTACACATCGACTTGCTCGTCTTGTCGTGTAGTTTCTGTGTGCCGAAAATGATTTCGCTGCTCTTAACCGTTCTCGTGAAAATCGAAAAAAACTGAAAAAGCACATTTTTTTCGAACGAAATGACGAAAATTTTTGTTGAAAAATTTTTTTCGTGATTTTTTTTTGGTTACCCGAAGGAAATCGAAGTGCTTAACCGTTTCGCGACTCCTGGTACACATGTATACCACTAAGTTTTATGTCAGGACTAACCGCTTTTAATTCGATTAAATTTGGTTTATAAGTGTACCTTTTAGTTTTCTCATGCATTAGTATAGTGTCAGCAACTGCGCCAGCATAAAATGTTTTGATTTCTTCAAATTTGTGAATAAAACAAGAAACAAAAGAGGTCCTTATGTTGAGCTATTCCCATACTGCTAATGTTATGTACGTCAACAAAACTATAAAAGATGGCTTCAAAAATCAGTATCGTGTCCAGAAATGGTTACATCATATTTGAATAATGGTTGCATCATATACAATCGCAAATCAAATAAATGGTGTAAGAAGGTTTTTTATCGTTTGCTTATGATGTCTGTCGTAAACGCATGGATTATCTATACAGGGAAGTGACAGAGGAAGAAGAAGACAAAGACAAAAATTCCTTTCCTGCAATTTCTAGTACCCCTGGCGGAGAAAGTGATATCTGAAGGAAGAAAAGCAGCAACTGTGCGACGTTTATCGAAAAAAGGAAGACCATCTGGGAAAAGACAGCGCCAACGGAAAATGTATCTTTACATCTTCCAGTGGAAGGTTAACGAGAGGAAGGAGCAAAAGGTACGCAGAAAATAAAACCCAAAAACGCGCAAAGACAATTTTATCAGGAATGTAACATTCCGTTATGCTCCAAATGTTTTCCAATACATCATTCTTAAAATATTTTGTTTTATATACAAAAATCATATTCATGGGGTACAACCTCTTGATGTTTTTTGAACATTTTCTATTAGGAAATATAATTTTGACTTACACAAACATACAAAACCACAAAAGTATTCCTATGTCTTCCAGAAAAAAAAATCGTCGCGAAAGGGTTAAAATAGTTTTCTAGTTGATTTCGCTCTAAAGTTACAAATAAAAAAGTTTTATATATTTTTTCGCTGTACACCATCTCGCATTTCCGATTGATTTAACGCTGTCATAACTCTTGAACGGCTCACCACAGAGACTTCTAGTCTTCACCAATCGATTCAGCGTCCCAAAATTTGTGAGAAAACGTATATAATATTCGCTATGAAGCTACCAGTTAAGAAATACCACCGACACGGGGAGTCTAGTCCGCGGAAACGACAAAATGCGAGAAAATCGATGTGTCAAAATGTTTATTTTTTGAGTCACAGCAAAATTTAAAAACGTTTCTCAAAGCATTTTTGCTGCTGATTAAAGATATGCTAGTTATATTTCGCCAGCTCTTTCCGTTCACTATCACTTGCTTGAATTGAAGAAATTTTTAAGAAATTTCGGCGCTTTAGTAGAGATCTCGGAAAGTCGTGAATTTCATGCGGAGAATATCAGTGTATTAATAGGAAAATGACCTTCTGAAAACGATGCCGCAATCCGTTTTTGATTATCTGCAACGGTTTCCGAGATATCTACTTAGCAAATCGAGAATCGGGTAAATTTCAGTTTGAATTCTCTCGACGAATTATTGAATCTTTCCAGACAATTTACACATCGACTTGTTCGTCTTGTCGTGTAGTTTCTGTGTGCCGAAAATGATTTCGCTGCGTTTTACCGTTCTCGAGAAAATCGAAAAAAACGAAAAAGCAGATTTTTTTTCGAACGAAATGATGGAAAATTTTTGTTGAAAAATTTTTTGGAATTTTTTTCGTGATTTTTTTCGGTTAGCCGAAGGAAATCGAAGTGCTCAAAACGGTTTTCCAGTTTATTTCGATCTAAAGTTACAAATAAACAAGTTTTAAATTTTTTTGCGCTGTACACTATCTCGCATTTTCGACTGATTCTACGCTATCATAACTTTTGAACGGCTCACCACCGAGGTTTCTAGCCCTCGCCAATCGATTCAGCGTCCCAAAATTAGTCGGAATACGTATATAATATTCCCTAGGAAGCTTTCAGTTAAGAAATACCATCGACACGGGGAGTTTAGGCCGCGGAAACGATCAAATGCGAGAAAATCGATTTTGTCAAAATCACTATTTTTTGAGTCACAGCAAAATGTAAAAAAGTTTCTGAAAGCATTTTTGCTGCTGATTACAGATATGCAAATTAATTTTCGCTAGCTCTATCCGTTCACTATCACCTACAAGAATTGAAGAAATTTTTAAGAAATTTCGGCGCTCGAATAGAGATCTCGGAAAGTCGTGAATTTCACAAGGAGAATCTCAGTGTATTAATAAGAAAATGACCTTCTGAAAAGGATGCCGCAATCCGTTTTTGATTATCAGCAATGGTTTCCGAAACATCTACTTAACAAATCAAGAATCGGGTAAATTTCACTTTGAAATTTTTTGACGAAATGTTGAATCGTTCCGGACAATTTACACATCGAATTGTTCGTCTTGTCGTGTAGTTTCTGTGTGACGAAAATGATTTCACTGCGTTTTACCGTTCTTGTGAAAATCGAAAAAAACTGAAAAAGCACATATTTTTCGAACGAAATGATGGAAAATTTTTGTAGAAAATTTTTTTGGAAATTTTTTTCGTGCTTTTTTTTAGTTACCCGGAGGAAATCAAAGTGCTAAAAACGATTTTCAAGTTTATTTCGCTCTAAAGTTACAAATAAACAAATTTTGTATATTTTTTCGCCGTAGGGGAGGGTTGGGTAATACCGCGCCCTAACGTAACTAAAAAACTGCCTATAGGACGCTATCTGTGTACGCATCAAATGGTCGCTGTTGCGACTGAGAAACCGCTCCCCGCGCGGCAGTGGCCTACGATAAGTGATACCAGTGGTACGTGTGCTGAGAACTTACGCGCGCATTTCTCATAGTTTTTCTGTGACTGTTGAATCCAGGTATGTACTTCTTTTTGTAAACTAAATTATATTGTAGTAATGTATTTCGTAGCGTAATTTGGTGTTACTTAAAGTAGATATGAGTTTTTTGGCCAAAATGTTGTTTGCAAAAGAGTTGTTTGTTGGCAGAAATACAAAATGGCGTAGGCTGACAATGCCGCGCTCAGGGCGCTCTATTGTCAAACGGGGCGCGGTATTATCAATTGCAAATTGTACTATTTTTTCTTTCACAGATGGCTGAAAGTGCTCCAAAAAAAAGGGGTCTTGGGATCCACTTCAAATGCAAGCTGCTTTAGAAGCTGCAAGTAATGGAAGAAAAATAAAGGAAGTAGCAAGATCATTTATGCTTGCAGAATCTTCAATAAGAGATTAAAATTAAAAAGAGATGAAGAAAGATGAAATAAGAGATGAATATTAAAAGATTAAAAAAAGGAGAGTATTATGACGCTCGATTTGGCCGAAAGGAAACATTTTCAAAAGAAGATGAAAAGGAGTTAGCTGACCATATTGTTCTGTTGTCTAAAACATTTTTTGGAATTTCACAGCAACAGCTACGCAAATTGGCTTATGAGTTCGCGGTTGCAAAGAATATTACATTTTTTCAACAGAGAAAGGCATGGCAGGCAAATGCTGGGTGTATGTGTTCTTAAAAAGAAATCCTAGGATCGCTTTAAGACTTCCGGAGCCAACAAGCATGAATAGTGTTGGGTTTTAATAAAACTGCAATTGCATGGTTTTTTCGCAATTTAGAAGGAATGACAGAGAAGAATGTTTATCCAGCAAAACAAATATTTAATGTGGATGAAACAGGAATTTCGACTGTTTTAAAATGTATGCACCTAAAGGAGTTAAGCAAGTTGGCAAAATTACAAGCGGAGAACGTGGGCAAAATGTCACAGTTGTATGTGCTATGAATGCATCAGGAACATCATTCATCCCACCGATGTTTATACATCCACGCCAAAGAATCAAGCCAAGCCTTAAGATTGGAGGGTCCATTGGAGCAGAATACGAGTGCTCAAAATCAGGGTGGATCACCGAAGAACTTTTTGAGAAATGGCTTCGTCACCTTGTCAAGCATATTAGTGCAACAACTGAAAGCCCCACTTTGCTAATTCTCGACAATCATACTAGTCACTTGTCACTGAATGCTTATCAATATTGCCAGGAAACTGGGATTCATATGCTATCTTTGCCTCCGCACACTTCCCATAAGATGCAGCCGCTAGATGTTACTTTCTACGGTCCATTGAAGACAGCTTATCATAGGGATTGCGACTTACATATGAAAAACGGGCGCGGTATTACCCAACTCTCCCATACAGCTTCTAGCATTTTCAACAGATTTTACGTTGTCATAACTTTTGAACAGCTCAACACAGCGACTTATAGTCTTCACCAATCGATTCAGCGTCTCAAAATTAGTCAGAATACGTATGTAATATTCCCTAAGAAGCTTTCAGTTAAGAAATACCATCGACACGGGGAGTCTAAACCGCGGAAACGACGAAATGCGAGAAAATTGATATTGTCAAAATCGTTATTTTTTGAGCCACAGCCAAATTTAAAAACGTTTCTTAAATCATTTTTGCTGCTGATTACAGATATGCAAATTATATTCGCTAGCTCTTTCCGTTCACTATCGCCTGCAGGAATTGAAGAAATGTTTAAGAAATTTCGGCGCTCGAGTAGAGATCTCGGAAAGTCGTGAATTTAACGCGGAGAATCTCAGTGTATTAATAGAAAAATGACCTTCTGAAAACGATGCCGCAATCCGTTTTTGATTATCTGCAACCGTTTCCGAAATATCTACTTAGCAAATCGAGAATCGGGTAAATTTCAGTTTGAAATTTTTGGACGAAATATTGAATCGTTCCGGACAATTTACACATCGATTGGTTCGTCTTGTCGTGTAGTTTCTGTGAGCCGAAAATGATTTCGCTACTCTTTACCGTTCTCGAGAAAATCGAAAAAAACTAAAAAAGCACATATTTTTCGAACAAAATGATGGAAATTTTTTGTTGAAAAATTTTTTGGAAAATTTTTTCGTGATTTTTTTTTTGGTTACCCGAAGGAAATCGAAGTGCTGAAAACGGTTTTCCAGTTTATTTCGCTCTAAAGTTACAAATAAACAAGTTTTATATATTTTTTCGCTGTACACATCTAGCATTTTCGGCTGATTTGACGCTGTTATAATATCCGAACGGCTCACCACAGAGACTTCTAGTCTTCACCAATCGATTCAGCGTCCCAAAATTAGTCGTAAAACGTTTATAATATACCATAGGAAGCTTTAAGTTAAGAAATACCATCAATATGGAGAGTCTAGACCAGCGTTTCTCAACCTTTTTTGGCCCACGGACCAGTAAAATTTAAAAAAAAGATTCGCGGACCAGTGATATTTTTTTAACAAAATTTTACTAGGTTTTAAAGAACTACTACCCAAAGGTAAATTAAAGTAATTTAACACAAAATATCTCGAAATAACACGTAGCATGAGTAACTTTGATGAAATTTATGACAGTATGTGTGCCAAAATTAAAACCAAATGTAGCGAGTTTCAGGAGAAAGATTCGGGTTGGTTACTAAGGGTTGATTACTTTGCTCATTAGGGATCGGAAAGCTTGTATCAATGTTCAGAATGTAGACGAATTTTGTTTTTTATGGAGCATTGTATCCGCATTACACCCCACGAATGTGAGTTCTGATCGCCCGGCATCATATCCCTACTTTTCTTCAATTTTAAAATATGACAGATTAGAGTTTCCGCTTAGAATCAAAGACATTCCTAAATTTGAACAGATGAATAATATTAGTATTAACGTTTATAGTTTGGAGTTTAATTTTAAATCTAAACAACATGACGTAGTAGGACCAATTTACCATACTAATGCGACTAGGGAAAGACATATAAATTTATTATATTTGGAAGAAGGGGTTAAAGGTCATTATGTTTATATTAAAAATATTTCACGGCGTGTAAGAAGTCAAATCTCGGTAGATTGTAGAAAAAAATATTTATGTGACGGCTGTTTAACCTTTTTTTCAAATGAATTCGCGTTCAATCAACATAAATTGAATGACCGCAGCAAAATTTACACTATTATGCCGACGGAAGACCTTGTAAAACATAAGAGAGGTGATATGATGCCGGGGAATATATTAAAATTTCGATAGAAAAATGCGTATACCCTTTGTTGTATACGCAGATTTTGAATCAATTTTAAAACCTGTAGATACATGCTCACCGAACCCTGACAATAGCTATACTAATCAGACACATATCCATGTACCATACAGTTTCGCCTATAATATAAAATGTTCATGCGATGACTCATTGAGTAAATTTTTCACTTATACCGGGGAAGATTGCCCGAAATTGTTTTGTCAGAACCTCTATGCAGATTTTAAGGAATTATACAGAGAACATTTAAGCGTTATACTTCCGATGATTAAATTAACTGCAGATGAGCAAAATTCCTACGATACGGCCACTTGTTGTCACATATGTAATAATTTTTTACAAGTAACAGACAAAGTCGCCGATCACGATCATTTAACGAGTAAATTTCGGGGAGCCGCCCACTCAAATTGTAATTTGAATTATAAAATACCTAAAATGATCCCGGTATTTTTCCATAACATGTCGAATTATGATGTTCATTTATTTATTTAAGAATTTGGATCTGACGAGGAAAAAATTGATATCATCCCCCAAAATAAGGAAAAATATATATCCATCACAAAAAATCTACCTGTTAGTAGAACTACTACAAGTTAATTGTAACATTTTTATTATCATTTACTTACAATAATATTTAAATGTAAAGATATGTAATTATTTTTCTTTTTTTTTCTTCAGTGCCGTACTAATCATAAATTACATAGAATTAAAATTAGTTTAAGATATTTGTATTTCGTAATTTTATAAATTAAAATTTAGTTTTTATAAGTAAATTTTTTTCGCGGATAGAAAAAATTGTCTGCGGACCAGTAAAATTTCTCCGCGGACCACTGGTGGTCCAGCGGTTGAGAATAGCTGGTCTAGACCACGGAAACGACAAAATGTTCTTCGTACACCATTTGGCATCACGTGAGGCTCGAAAAAAAGGGGGGGGGGGTGTAGAACGAAACATCACATGGGGGGGGAGCTGGGGGTGAGATATCACGTGTATTTATTTTTTCGTTGAACGCGCGAAAAGCGGCGCGGCGCGCGTCTTGTACCAAAAAAATACACGTGATTTTGGGTTAGTGGGGGGCATAACCTAAAACCTCTCCACGTATCACTATGGGGGAGGGGAGGCTTAAAAAGTTGACAGTTGACATCACGTGATTATTGGACGACCCTTTATGTTAAGTTAGGTTAAGATCAGGGTCGGCGCTATATTTTGCGAGGCCCTGTGCAAAATAATGAAACGGGGCTTTCTCTCATAGAAAAGATTTCTTTCACGGCTAGACATTCTGGGATTATATATTGCGAGTGGATTAAAAAATAGTTTAGCTAGACTTGTAATATCAGTTTTAGTTAGAAGTAGTGTTGCGAACTGGTAATTTGGTATGGTGCTGCTCCAGGATCAGGACAATGGATGAATTAATTACACGCAAATATGTCCTTTATACGTAATTAAATACTACTTATCTACTAATATCTTACAATATGTACAACTAATCGCTAAATTATTACAATAATTACTAACTAACAACAATACACTTAATTCTACGAAACTTGTGGTCGAAACCCGGAATTTACTTCAACGAAAATACGGAGGTTCGTCTTCAAAACTCAAATTACTCTCTTGCTAGCTCAATTCTGACTGCCCCTTTTTAACTTCCCCTCTACCTCATCACCTCGGTCTTGGTGTGAGTCCTCCCCTAATCTTTATGGAAAATTTCCAAAACTCATAAAACAAAATCCTCTCGGCGTCTCGGCACGATCCCTAAGTTCGAGCGTCTGCCCACATGATTTAGATAAAGCAGACTAATGGTCCTAAATAAACAAAAACTAATTGGGTGTCCACTTAGTTTTCTTTGCCGACTCGTGAGAAACTGGAATTCTTTGAAACCAAAATCGCGAGATCACAACAGTAGTAGTCTACTTCCGACGTAGTCAAAGTAGCAACTCAATTAAGCGGTAAATGTGTCCATCGCAGCAGACACGGCGCAGACGGCTTGCACGCGCCAATAGATGCCGATCCCAGACCTACAGACAAAATATCAACTCAACTCGCTGAATGCACGGCGCCGCTGTCTAGCGCGGGGCCCTGTGCCGTCGTGCAGTTCGCCCACCCATCGCGCCGGCCCTGGTTAAGATTACTCAAAAATACTGTAACTTTAGCAGATTTCATAAACAGCAATGACTAGTTAGTTTAGTTAGCTAGTTAGACTAAATTTTAAGTTCAAAACTCAAGTTAATCGTAAGCTTAGTCTTTAAGATTAAAAACGTTTTTTGAAAATTAGAGCATACTTTTGTTTACAAATTTTCGAAAATCGCAACTAAACCCGGTTTGGGTTCGTCTTGTCACAAATTTTTGTGGAATTTTTTTGGTGGAATCTGCCGCGGATTATACCCGAGATTCAAAGTTGGAATCAAATAGTGATTGGGTTAAGTTTACTAACTTACAATGTTAACCCTTAACATTCCTTAACATACAATGACGTCTCTAAGACGTCATGTATATGTGATAAGATCACATGTATTTGGCACGTCAACGCGCATTTTTTTCGTATGTCAAGGGGTTTGTTTAATCACTTTGAATTTCGTTTATAA
Source organism: Phosphuga atrata (assembly GCA_944588485.1). NCBI lineage: Eukaryota > Metazoa > Arthropoda > Insecta > Coleoptera > Silphidae > Phosphuga > Phosphuga atrata. The sequence continues at coordinate 30,744,660 of OX155906.1, forward strand.
TCCGCGGCAGATTCCACCAAAAAATTTCTTCTCACATTTCGAGTCAGTCGACGATTTCCATCTGTGATTGCATTTTAACCACTTTTGACGTATCCAAATTCGGGACAAATTAATTCGTCGTTAACCCGGGTGGAATTACAGAGAAATTACGACCGCCCCGAGTCTCCTCGCCGTAATTGCAGTCACACAGAATAAGTCGTTTCTTAAAACTGTGGACTTATTATTAGTCTCAGCTTAACACGGATTTGATGAGTGTATACAGCGCAGTTAAAGCAGTTATTTGTTTGGGCCCCGTCAGTTTGGGTTTCAAGTATGACGGAAATCTTAGGTTAATAGGGTTAAGGCTGTAAATAGACAGTTGAAGTTTGGTATATTTATCTAGTAGCTAGTAATAGCTAGTTTTGAAATTTCCGAAAATTTTCCAAAATTAAGCTTAAATTATTCTCTTATTACCAACAAACCAGCGGCTGTCCAAAATTTTCAAAAATTCTTAGGGTTAACCCCTTGACATACTAATAAAATGCGCGTTAACGTGTCCATATACATGTGATCTTATCACAGATACATATCGTCTTAGAGACGTCATAGTATGTCAAGGGGTTAAGGCTGTAACTATAAATTTGATGTTTGGACTATTTATCTAGTAGACTCGCTAATGGTAACTACTTTTGTAATTTCCGAAAAACTTCAGGAATTTCCAAAATTAATCTCAAAATTCAAAAATCTTGAGGACTAAGTATTTACTAACTCTTAAAACAATTGAACTATAAATTTGAAAGTTAGTCCACCTGTTACCAACTAAACCAGCTAGTGATAGCTGTTTTTGAAATTTCCCAAAAACTGTCAAAAATTTTCAAAAACCAAAAATCTTAAATAAGTCTTTAAGAGGCTTTTTTTAGGCTGTAACTAGAAACTTAAGGTTTGGCCTATTTTTCAAGTAGACTAGCTACTTTTGAAATTTCCAAAAAACCTCAGGGATTTCCAACTACTTTTGAACATAACTACTTTTGAAATTTCCAAAAAACCTCAGGGATTTCCAACTACTTTTGAACATAACTACTTTTGAAATTTCCAAAAAACCTCAGGGATTTCCAAAATTAATTTCAAAATTTTTAAATCTTGGGGGCTAAGCACTTACGAACTCCTAAACCACTTGAACTATAAATTTGAAATTTAGTCCACTTGTTACGAACTAAACTAGCTATCGATGGCTGTTTTTGAAATTTCCCAAAAACTGTCCAAAATTAGAAAAAAAATCTCCTCATTCAAACTTTTCATTTTCCTTCGTAACCGTTTCAGTCACGCAATTTTAGAAAATAAAAATAAACATTTCAAGGTGGTTAAAAAAATATCCAACCATATTAATGCTTAGGCCGGTGCTAAAACGACTTTAAAATGCCGTCACATTTACGCATCCAAAAGGCGTTCCTAAACAAAAAGAGTTTAAACCTAAATAACTCAACTTGTGAACTAACTAAGATCTTCTAGTTCCTAATTATAAGTGGACTATTTCAAGTACAATAGCCTTGTCAAATTTAGTTGCTCTAACTAGTCTAATACCAGAGCTACAGACTAAAACTTAACTTCTTCCAAAAGAGTCTTGTGATCCACATAACTAGACTTGCAGATTAGATGCAGATTTCTAGTTTTCGAGAATGACTTCATGGACGATAGCCTTATTGAACTTATTTGAGTTATGCACTAATAGTCAGTCTAGTGCAGTCCAGAACAAAAGTTAAATTAAAATCTAAATAACTCGAGTTATGGACTAACTAAGAATTTTTAGTTCCTAATTATGAGTGGACTGCTTGAAGGACGATAGCCTTGTCAAGTTTAGTTGCCCTAACTAGTCTAATACCAGAGCTAAAGACTAAAATTTAACTTCTTCCAAAAGAGTCTTGTGATCCACATAACTAGAACTAAATTTTCGAGTATGACTTCATGGACGATAGCCTTATTGAACTTATTTGAGTTATGCACTAATAGTCAGTCTAGTACAGTCCAAAACAAAAGTTAAGTTTAAATCTAAATAACTCGAGTTGTGAACTAACTAAGATTTTTAGTTCCTAATTATGAGTGGACTGCTTCAAGGGCAATAGCCTTGTCAAATTTAGTTGCCATAGCTAATCTAATACCAGAGCTACAGACTAAAACTTAACTTCTTCCAAAAGAGTCTCAACTTGCGATCTCATAACTAGACTTGCAGACTAGATACAGCTTTCTAGTGTTCCACCATGACTTCACGGACGATAGCCTTATTGAACTTACTCGAGTTATGCACTAAAAGTCAGTCTAATGAACTCCAGAACAAAAGTTAAGTTTAAATCTGAATAACTCGAGTTATGGACTAAGATTTCTTAGTTACTATTTATGAGTGGACTGGTTCAAAGACGATAGCCTTGTCAAATTTAGTTGCCCTAACTAGTCTAATACCAGAGCTACAGACTAAAACTTAACTTCTTCCAAAAGAGTTTCAACTTGTGCCCTCATAACTAGACTTGCAGAGTAGATAAAGCTTTCTAGTTCCCGACTATGACTTCATAGACAATAGCCTTATTGAACTTACTTGAGTTATGCACTAATAGTCAGTCTAATGTAGTCCAGAACATAAGTTAAGTTTAAATCTAAATAACTCGAGTTATGGACTAACTAAGATTTTTTAGTTCCTAATTATGAGTGGACTGCTTGAAGGACGATAGCCTTGTCAAGTTTAGTTGCCCTAACGAGTCTAATACCAGAGCTACAGACTAAAACTTAACTTCTTCCAAAAGAGTCTCAACTTGTGATCTCATAACTAGACTTGCAGACTAGATACAGCTTTCTAGTTTTTCACCATGACTTCACGGACGATAGCCTTATTGAACTTACTCGAGTTATGCACTAAAAGTCAGTCTAATGAACTCCAGAACAAAAGTTAAGTTTAAATCTGAATAACTCGAGTTATGGACTAACTAAGATTTTTTAGTTCATAATTATGAGTGCACTGGTTCAAAGACGATTGCCTTGTCAAATTTAGTTGCCCTAACTAGTCTAATACCCGAGCTACAGACTAAAACTTAACTTCTTCCAAAAGAGTCTCAACTTGTGATCTCATAACTAGACTTGCAGACTAGATACAGCTTTCTAGTTTTCGACTATGACTTTATGGACGATAGCCTTATTGATCTTACTTTAGTTATGCACTACTAGTCAGTCTAATGTGGTCCAGAACAAGAGTTAACTTTAAATCTAAATAACTCGAGTTATGGACAAACTAAGATTTTTCAATTCCTAATTATGAGTGGACTGCTTCAAAAGCGATAGCCTTGTCAAATTTAGTTGCCCTAACTTTTCTAATACCAGAGCTACAGACTAAAATTTAACTTCTTCCAAAAGAGTCTCAACTTGTGATCCACATAACTAGACTTGCAGACTAGATACAGCTTTCTAGTTTTCCACCATGACTTCACGGACGATAGCCTTATTGAACTTACTCGAGTTATGCACTAAAAGTCAGTCTAATGAACTCCAGAACAAAAGTTAAGTTTAAATCTGAATAACTCGAGTTATGGACTAAATAAGATTTCTTAGTTACTATTTATGAGTGGACCGGTTCAAAGACGATAGCCTTGTCAAATTTAGTTGACCTAACTAGTCTAATACCAGAGCTACAGACTAAAACTTAACTTCTTCCAAATGAGTCTCAACTTGTGATCTCATAACTAGACTTGCAGAGTAGATACAGCTTTCTAGTTTTCGACTATGACTTTATGGACAATAGCCTTATTGAACTTACTTGAGTTATGTACTAATAGTCAGTCTAATGTAGTGCGGAACAAAAGTTAAATTTAAATCTAAATAACTCGAGTTATGGACTAACGAAGATTTTTTGGTTCTTAATTATGAGTGGACTGGTTCAAGGACGATAGCCTTGTCAAATTTAGTTGCCCTAACTAGTCTAATACCAGAGCTACAGACTAAAACTTAACTTCTTCCAAAAGAGTCTCAACTTGCGATCTCATAACTAGACTTGCAGACTAGATACAGCTTTCTAGTGTTCCACCATGACTTCACGGACGATAGCCTTATTGAACTTACTCGAGTTATGCACTAAAAGTCAGTCTAATGAACTCCAGAACAAAAGTTAAGTTTAAATCTGAATAACTCGAGTTATGGACTAACTAAGATTTCTTAGTTACTATTTATGAGTGGACTGGTTCAAAGACGATAGCCTTGTCAAATTTAGTTGACCTAACTAGTCTAATACCAGAGCTACAGACTAAAACTTAACTTCTTCCAAATGAGTCTCAACTTGTGATCTCATAACTAGACTTGCAAAGTATATACAGCTTTCTAATTTTCGACTAAGACTTCATGGACGATAGCCTTATTGAACTTACTTGAGTTATATATTAATAGTCAGTCTAATGTAGTCCAGAACAAAAGTTAAGTTTAAATCTAAATAACTCGAGTTATGGACTAACTAAGATTTTTTAGTTCCTAATTATGAGTGGACTGATACAAAGACAATAGCCTTATCAAATTTAGTTGCCCTAACTAGTCTAATACCAGAGCTAAAGACTAAAACTTAACCTCTTCCAAAAGAGTCACAACTTGTAACCTCATAACTATACTTGCAGAGTAGATACAGCTTTCTAATTTTCGACTATGACTTCGTGGACAATAGCCTTATTGAACTCACTTGAGTTGTGCAATAATAGCTAGTCTAATATAGTCCAGAACAAAAGTTAGGTTTAAATCTAAATAACTCGAGTTATGAACTAACTAAGATTTTTTAGCTCCTAATTATGAGTGGACTGGTTCAAAGACGATAGCCTTGTCAAATTTAGTTGCTCTAACTATTCTAATACCAGAGCTATAGACTAAAATTTAACTTCTTCCAAAAGAGTCTCAACTTGTGATCTCATAACTAGACTTGCGGAGTAGATACAGATTTCTAGTTTTCGACTATGACTTCATGGACGATAGCCTTATTGAACTTACTTGAGTTGTGCACTAATAGTCAGTCTAATGTAATCCAGGACAAGAGTTAAATTTAAATCTAAATAACTCGAGTTGTGCCCTAACTAAGATCTTATAGTTCCTAATTATGAGTGGACTGCTTTAAGGGCGATAGCCTTGTCAAATTTAGTTGCCCTAACTATTCTAATACCAGAGCTATAGACTAAAATTTAACTTCTTCCAAAAGAGTCTCAACTTGTGATCTCATAACTAGACTTGCAGAGTGATACAGCTCTCTAATTTTCGACTATGACTTCATGGACGATAGCCTTATTGAACTTACTTGAGTTATGCACTAATAGTCAGTCTAATTTAGTCCACCCTAATAGTCAGTCTAATGTAGTCCAGAACAAAAGTTAAGTTTAAATCTCAATAACTCGAGTTGTGAACTAACTAAGATTTTTTAGTTCCTAATTATGAGTGGACTGGTTCAAGGACGATAGCCTTATCAAATTCACTTGCTTTAACTAGTCTAATACCAGAGCTAAAGACTAAAACTTAACATCTTCCAAAAGCGCCTCAACTTATGATCTCATAACTAGACTTGCAGAGTATATACAGCTTTCTAATTTTCGAGTATGACTTCATAAACGATAGCCTTATTGAACTTACTTGAGTTATGTACTAATAGTCTGTGTAATGTAGTCCAGAACAAGAGTTTAAGTTTAAACCTAAATAACTCGACTTGTGAACTAACTAAGATCTTCTAGTTCCTAATTATAAGTGGACTATTTCAAGGACGATAGCTTTGTCAAATTTAGTTGTCCTAACTAGTCTAATACCAGAGATACAGACTAAAACTTAACTTCTTCCAAAAGAGTCTCAACTTGTGATCTCATAACTAGACTTGCAGAGTAGATACTGGTTTTCTAGTTTTCAACTATGACTTCATGGACGATAGCCTTATTGAACTTACTTGAGTTATGCACTAATAGTCAGTCTAATGTAGTCCAGAACAAAAGTTTAAATCTAAATAACTCGAGTTATGGACCAACTAAGATTTCTTAGTTCCTAATTATGAGTGGACTGGTTCAAGGACGATAGCCTTGTCAAATTTAGTTGCCCTAACTAGTCTAATACCAGAGTTACAGACTAAAACTTAACTTCTTCCAAAAGAGTCTCAACTTGTGATCCACATAACTAGACTTGCAAAGTAGATACAGCTTTCTAGATTTCGACTATGACTTCATGGACGATAGCCTTATAGGACTTACTTGAATTATGCACTAATAGTCAGTCTAATGCACTCCAGAACAAAAGTTAAGTTTAAATCTAAATAACTCGAGTTGTGGACTAACTAAGATCTGTTAGTTCCTAATTATGAATGGACTGCTTCAAGGACGATAGCCTTATCAAGTTCAGTTGCCCTAACTAGTCTAATACCAGAGCTACAGACTAAAACTTAACTTCTTCCAAAAGAGTCTCAACTTGCGATCTCATAACTAGACTTGCAGACTAGATACAGCTTTCTAGTGTTCCACCATGACTTCACGGACGATAGCCTTATTGAACTTACTCGAGTTATGCACTAAAAGTCAGTCTAATGAACACCAGAACAAAAGTTAAGTTTAAATCTAAATAACTCGAGTTATGGATTAACTAAATTTTTTTAGTTTCTAATTATAAGTAGACTGGTTTATATACGATAGCCTTGTCAAATTAAGTTGCCCTAACTATTCTAATACCAGAGCTACAGACTAAAACTTCTTCCAAAAGAGTCTTAACTTCTGATCCACATAACTAGACTTGCAGAGTAGATACAGCTTTCTAGTTTTCGACTATGACTTCATGGACGATAGCCTTATTGAACTTATTTAAGTTATACACTAATAGTTCCTAGGAACTAGATATCGCGATAGTTTTAATTCCACCGTGTTACAACGAATTAAGCTAGTAGCTACATGGTCTGTTAGAAAAGTATCCGACCTTTAGCGGGGTAAAAAAAGCCTGTAATTAAGCTATTTATCTGTTACTAGTAATAATCAACCTTTGATGTAGTAAAAAACACAGAACCGAACGCACAATGCCGCCCCCTCAAACAAAACCAGCGTTTAATTAAAAATCTCGTGCAATATTCACCGACAATTTGTCACCCCAGTGTCGTGACGTATTAGCCGGCAGTGAAGGGGTGTGCGGCGCGCGTGTGGGGGCCGCCGGTGCGGTCGCACAAAACCTCAATTTCGCGACTGAGTTCACCGTATTTGCATCTCACGGCCGATTGCCGTCGACAGCTGCTTTCTGTCAACTGAAAGGCTATCGCACCTTTGTCCCACGTTCGGAGATGTCCTCTGTTTGGTAATTGGGGGTGTGAACGCAGAGATAAACATCGCCGGTGCGAAAAGGTGTGTTTTGTTAAATGGGGAACGAAATTTCATTTTGCTTACATTTTTGCAAGTTTTTGAAAATACGGATATTTCAAGTGGAGTTGTTGAAGTTTAATTTGAAGTTTATAGCTCAAGTGGTTTAACGATTATAAACGCAAAGCTTAATTTTGGAAACTTTGAAAAACGATTTTTGAAAATTTCAAATAGTAATCACTAGCTAATTTAGTTAGCAACAGTTAGAACAAATTTCAAATTTGAAGCTCAATGGGTTTAAGAGTCACAAAGGACAATGTACACTATAATGGTATAAACATAAATGTATAAAGGCCGATTTTCATATACGCGACACTCAGCTACGCGACGTCACGCGACATCGCCTGTCAAATAATGATTACATTGTTTTAAATGGGCACGTTCTCACTATGGCTATGCGACGTGCCCATTTAAAGGTCGATTCTCATATAGGCGATATTCAGCTACGCGACGTCACGCGACATCGTCTGTCAAATAATGATTATATTGTTTTAAATGGGCACGTTCTCACTATGGCTACGCGACAACTACGCGACGTGCCTATTAAAAGGCCGATTCTCATATAGGCGACACTCAGCTACGCGACGTCACGCGACAAATGAGCACGTTCTCACTATGGCTACGCGACTTGCTCATTTAACACGTTAGCTGCCGCAAATTTCGTTCGGCACAGTAGGAACCATGTCAATTGGCAGCCGGCTGTACAGGTGGCAGCTAACGTGTTAAGGCCGATTCTCATATACGCGACACTCAGCTACGCGACGTCACGCGACATCGCCTGTCAAGTAATGATTACATTGTTTTAAATGGGCACGTTCTCACTATGGCTACGCGACAGCTACGCGACGTGCCCATTTAAAGGTCTATTCTCATATAGGCGACACTCAGCTACGCGACGTCACGCGACATCGCCTGTCATGTAATAATTACATTGTTTTAAATGGGCACGTTCTCACTATGGCTACGCGACGTGCCCATTTAAAGGCCGATTCTCATACAAGCGACACTCAGCTACGCGATGTCACGCGACATCGCCTGTCAAATAATGATTACATTGTTTTAAATAGCCACGTTCTCACTATGGATACGCGACAGCTACGCGACGTGCCTATTTAAAGGTCGATTCTCATATACGCGACACTCAGCTACGCGACGTCACGCGACATCGCCTGTGAAGTAATGATTACATTGTTTTAAATGGGCACGTTCTCACTGTGGCTACGCGACGTGCCAATTTGAAGGTCGATTCTCATATACACGACACTCAGCTACGCGACGTCACGCGACATCGCCTGTCAAATAATGATTATATTCTTTTAAATGGGTACGTTCTCACTATGCTTACGCAACAGCTATGCGACGTGCCCATTTAAAGGCCGATTCTCATATACGCGACACTCATCTACGCGACGTCACGCGACATCGCCTGTCAAGTAATGATTATACTGTTTTAAATGGGCACGTTCTCACTATGGCTACGCAACAGCTACGCGACGTGCTCATTTAAAGGCCGATTCTCATATACGCGACACTCAGCTACGCGACGTCACGCGACATCGCCTGTCAAATAATGATTACATTGTTTTAAACGGGCACTTTCTCACTATGGCTACGCGACAGCTACGCGACGTGCCCATTTAAAGGTCGATTCTCATATACGCGACGTCACGCGACATCGCCTGTCAAATAATGATTACATTGTTTTAAACGGGCACTTTCTCACTATGGCTGCGCGACAACTACGCGTCGTGTCCATTTAAAACAAGGTAATCATTATTTGACAGACATGTCGCACGACGTCGCGTAGCTGAGTGTCGCGCATGTGGGAATCGACCTTTAATGTATAAATGAATACTAACTCCTCAATATTTAAACTTTTTTTTAATTTCTTTGATTATAACCATTTGACTACGAAAGACGCATATATACGTTCTAAAAAATATATCTGTATATATAAAAAAGGCGTATATGTACGTCCTAATAAGTCTATCAATACAGCATAATCTCGATAATCCGACACATATGGGACCAGGCAACCGCCGGATTATAAGAAAGAGTGGTGGGAGGGCGATAATCCGACACATATGAGACCAGGCAATCGCTTGATTATAAGAAAGAGTGGTGGAAGAGCGCGATCGGTTTCCAGACCGCCGGATTGCTGGACGTGTTGTCCGATTAACCAACGGCCGCATTGCCGAGACTACAAAAGACGTATATATACGGTCTCTGTATAATATCGCGCTGCGTGTATTGGTGGTTCTCTCCGAGAGGGCGCTACAATCGAAAGTTTAAGTTTAATTTTCGCGATTTTTTGGGAATCTTAAAAACAGCTATTTAGCTATAAGTGGACTAAATAATAAGTTTGTACCTCAACTTCTTCACGAGTTAGAGAGGAACACGCTCTTATAAAATTAGAACTGTTATAGAAAACTTGATATTTCGAGCTATTTGTTTGGAAAATGTAGACAATTTTTGGGACTATGACCACCTAGTCCACTTATTTACAAATAAACCAAATTTTAACTCTTTACCGGTCAAGCCTCCTTAGTCCATGAACCCGATAGCTCCATTAACTCCTTAAGGGCCACTAGTATTAAAAGTGTTCTACCTTTGGAGTGTAAATATGCATGGTGGGATACATCTAAGGTGGGACACTTTTAAAAACACTTTTATACAAAACTCGATATTTTGAGCATTTTTTTTGGAAAATGTAGACAATTTTTGGGGCTATCACTACCTAGTCGACTAATTTACAAATAAACCAAATTTAGTCTACAAACTCGGCTTAGTCTACAAACCCGATAGCTCCATTAACTCCTTGAGGGTCGGTAGTATTAAAAATGTTTTAGCTTTGAAGTATAAATATGAATGGTGGGATACATTTAAGGTGGGACACTTTTAAAACCACTTTTATTAAAATTTTTTATATAAAACTCGATATTTTGAGCTAATTTTTTTGGAAAATGTAGACAATTTTTGGGACTATGACTACCTAGTCCACTTATTTACAAATAAACCAAATTTTAACTCCTTACCGGTCAATCCCCCTTAGTCCATAAACCCGATAGCTCCATTAACTCTTTGAGGGCCGGTAGTAATAAAAGTGTTCTACCTGTGAAGTATAAATATGGATGGTGGTATACATCTAAGGTGGGACACTTTTAAACCCACTTTTATTCAAAATTTTTATACAAAAATCGATATTTTGAGCTAATTTTTTGGAAAATGTAGACAATTTTAGGGGCTATCACTACCTAATCCACTTAGTCCTAGTCCTTTCAAGTGTAAATATGCATGGCGGGATACATCTAAGGTGGGACACTTTTAAACCCACTTTTATTCAAAACTTTTATAAAAAACTAGATATTTTGAGCTATTTTTTTGGAAAATGTAGACAATTTTAGGGGCTATCACTACCTAGACCACTTATTTACAAATAAACCAAATGTTAACACTACAAACTACAAACACTACAAACCCGATATCTCCATTAACTCCTTGAGGGCCGGTAGTATTAAAAGTGTTCTACCTTTGGAGTGTAAATATGCATGGTGGGATACATCTAAGGTGGGACACTTTTAAACCCACTTTTATTCAAAACTTTTATAGAAAACTCGATATTTTGAGCTAATTTTTTGGAAAATGTAGACAATTTTAGGGGCTATCACTACCTAATCCACTTAGTCCTAGTCCTTTCAAGTGTAAATATGCATGGTGGGATACATCTAAGGTGGGACACTTTTAACCCCACTTTAATACAAAACTCGATATTTTCAGCAATTTTTTTGGAAAATGTAGACAATTTTAGGGGCTATCACTATCTAGTCCACTTATTTACAAAAAATTTAGCGCTTTACCGGTCAAGCCGCCTTAGTCTATAAACCCGATAGCTCCATTTACTCCTTGAGGGCCGGCGATATTAAAAGTTTTCTACCCGTGGTATGCATGGTGGGATACATCTAAGGTGGGACACTTTTAAAACCACCGTTTCTGAAAGAGTTAATGGAGTATTTGTGTTTGTGAACCAAGGGGGTGAGTTAATTCTCTTTTAAATCCACATCCAACGCAATCCATCTCGGTGTTACTTAGCCTTATCGGGTCCAAAATGTCCCAAGGGTCGCGATAAATCGCGCCAGAAAGACCGGAGGATTGCACAACTGCCCGATCTGATAGGACTAGCCGCCCGCAGTCAAACTAGATATCGATACTGTTTACTAAACTTAACGCACATGAACTCGACTCATTGTTAGTTTAGAAAGTTCGAGGCAAGAAAACGGATTTTTGAAATATTTGGGAGATTTAGACGATTTTTGAAAAGTTGCTATCACTAGCTAGTTAGACTGAATTTCAAGTTTGTAGCTCGAGTGCTTCAAGATAGACTTCCGAGCAAAGCGGCTCTGGCGTCACTAACGCAGCGATACTGACGCGGCGACATAGCGATAGTATAACGCACTATAAAAACATATGAGGCGCCATTCGACACTGACTCACTGACGCTGAGCGCGTCAATATCGCTGCACTTGAATGGCGCCTCATACATTTTCATAGTGCATAATACTATCGCTATGTCGCGGCGGCTTTGACGCTGCGTTAGTGACGCCAGAGCCGCTTTGCTCGGAAGTCGACCTTAAAGGTAGACTTCCGAGCAGAGCGGACCAGGCGTCACTAACGCAGCGATACTGACGCGGCGACATAGCGATAGTATTATGCACTATGGAAACGTATGAGGCGCCATTCGAGCGCAGCGACACTGATGCGCTCAGCGTCAGTGCGTCAATGTCGCTGCGCTCAAATTGTGCCTCATATGTTTCCATAGTACATAATACTATCGCTATGTCGCCGCGTCAGTATCGCTGCGTTAGTGACGCCATAGCCGCTTTGCTTGGAAGTCTACCTAAAGGTAGACTTCCGAGCAAAGCGGCTCTGGCGTCACTAACGCAGCGTCAAAGCCGCCGCGACATAGCGATAGTATTATGCACTATGTAAATGTATGAGGCGCCATTCGAGCGCAGCGACACTGACGCATTGACGCTGAGTGCGTCAATGTCGTTGCGCTCGAATGGTGCCTCATACATTTACATAGTGCATAATACTATCGCCATGTCGCGGCGGCTTTGACGCTGCGTTAGTGACGCCAGAGCCGCTTTGCTCGGAAGTCTACCTTAATAATTTCTATCTATCTATATAACGAGCAAAGCGGCTCTGGCGTCACTAACACAGCGATACTGATGCGGCGACATAGCGATAGTATTATGCACTATGGAAACGCATATGAGGTGTCATTCGAGCGCAGCGACACTAATGCGCTCTGCGTCAGTGTCGCTCCGCTCTAATTGCGCCTCATAAGTTTCCATAGTGCATAATACTATCGCCATGTCGCCGCGTCAGTATCGCTGCGTTAGTGACGCCAGAGCCGCTTTGCTAGGAAGTCTACCTTTATAGACAAATGTTAAACTTAAACGAAAATTTAAACTTTAGACAAATTTTGGCAAAAAGTTTTCAGCACAATTTTCAATTGATTTTGAGTTTATCGGGAGCGTGCGTTAAACGTAATGAAATTAAACCGAGCGGCCGGAAAAACTTTCCGTTTTCTTTTTCAATTGTTTGTCGGGCTCTGGGGGTTGAGGATCGCAACCCTCGAGATTTTTCGTCCTCGCCCTCGCGAATTTATTGCGCAACTTTGCAATTATAATTTCAACGGCGACTCGATAAAGAAAGGGAAAACAAGGGAAACGAAAGGAAAATTCGGTTGTTTGTCGCAACGCAGAAATCTGTGAAATAATCAGCGGACGCTTTCATTTTGCAAATTTTTTAAATAAATCAGTCGGAAATCAGATTAAAAAGTTTTTGCAATTTTTTGCACTGTTTGTCTCGCCTTTCCAACAATCTAATAGACTTTTCATAGTTGGAATTTTTTTGTGCACATGTGCCAATTTCCGCCATGTTTTTCCCGAACTTTTTGACGTATAACCTTATTATTTGCCCGAAACTTTCATATTCCCGCCTTTCAATTTCCTTTGGCGAATGCGCATGCGCTTAACTAGCCGTAAAAGTGTCAATTTTCGTATGTGCATATGTCAATTATTATATGTGCATGTGTCAATTATCGTATGTGCATATGTCAATTTTTATAAGTGCATGTGTCAATTTTCGTATGTGCATGTATCAATTTTCGTATGTGCATTTGTCAATTTTTGTATGTGCATGTGTCAATTTTGGTATGTGCATATGTCAATTTTTATATGTGCATGTGTCAATTTTCGTATGTGCATGTATCAACTTTCGTATGTGCATGTTTCAATTTTCGTATGTGCATGTGTCAATTTTCGTATGTGCATATGTCAATTTTTATATGTGCATGTGTCAATTTTCGTATGTGCATGTATCAATTTTCGTATGTGCATGTGTCAATTTTCGTAGGTGCATGTGTCAATTTTTATATGTGCATGTGTCAATTTTTATATGTGCATGTGTTAATTTTCGTATGTGCATGTTTCAATTTTCGTATGTGCATGTATCAATTTTCGTATGTGCATGTGTCAATTTTTATATGTGCATGTGTCAATTTTTATATGTGGATGTGTCCATTTTCGTATGTGCATGTATCAATTTTCGTATGTGCATGTGTCAATTTTCGTATGTGCATGTGTCAATTTTTATATGTGCAAGTGTCAATTTTTATATGTGCATGTGTCAATTTTCGTATGTGCATGTATCAATTTTCGTATGTGCATGTATCAATTTTCGTATGTGCATGTGTCAATTTTTATATGTGCATGTGTCAATTTTTATATGTGGATGTGTCAATTTTCGGATGTGCATGTATCAATTTTCGTATGTGCATGTGTCAATTTTCGTATGTGCATGTGTCAATTTTTATATGTGGATGTGTCAATTTTCGTACGTTCATGTATCAATTTTCGTATGTGCATGTGTCAATTTTTACATGTGCATGTGTCAATTTTTATATGTGCATGTGTCAATTTTCGTATGTGCATGTATCAATTTTCGTATGTGCATGTATCAATTTTCGTATGTGCATGTGTCAATTTTTATATGTGCATGTGTCAATTTTTATATGTGGATGTGTCCATTTTCGTATGTGCATGTATCAATTGTCGTATGTGCATGTGTCAATTTTCGTATGTGCATGTGTCAATTTTTATATGTGCAAGTGTCAATTTTTATATGTGCATGTGTCAATTTTCGTATGTGCATGTATCAATTTTCGTATGTGCATGTATCAATTTTCGTATGTGCATGTGTCAATTTTTATATGTGCATGTATCAATTTTCGTATGTGCATGTGTCAATTTTCGTATGTGCATATGTCAATTTTTATATGTGCATGTGTCAATTTTCGTATGTGCATGTATCAATTTTCGTATATGCATGTTTCAATTTTCGTATGTGCATGTGTCAATTTTCGTAGGTGCATATGTCAATTTTTTTATGTGCATGTGTCAATTTTCGTATGTGCATGTATCAATTTTCGTATGTGCATGTGTCAATTTTCGTTTGTGCATGTATCAATTCTCGTATGTGCATGTGTCAATTTTCGTATGTGCATGTATCAATTTTCGTATGTGCATGTATCAATTTTCGTATGTGCATGTGTCAATTTTCGTTTGTGCATGTATCAATTTTCGTATGTGCATATGTCAATTTTTATATGTGCATGTATCAATTTTCGTATGTACATGTGTCAATTTTCGTATGTGCATGTGTTAATTTTCGTATGTGTATGTGTCAATTTTCGTTTGTGCATGTATCAATTTTCGTATGTGCATGTGTCAATTTTCGTATGTGCATGTGTCAATTATCGTTTGTGCATGTGTTAATTTTCGTATGTGTATGTGTCAATTTTCGTATGTGCATGTATCAATTTTCGTATGTGCATGTGTCAATTTTCGTATGTGCATGTGTCAATTTTCGTATGTGCATATGTCAATTTTTATATGTGCATGTGTCAATTTTCGTTTGTGCATGTGTTAATTTTCGTATGTGTATGTGTCAATTTTCGTTTGTGCATGTATCAATTTTCGTATGTGCATATGTCAATTTTTATATGTGCATGTATCAATTTTCGTATGTGCTTCTTTCAATTTTCGTATGTACATGTGTTAATTTTCGTATGTGCATGTATCAATTTTCGTATGTGCATGTTTCAATTTTCGTATGTGCATGTGTCAATTTTCGTAGGTGCATATGTCAATTTTTTATGTGCATGTGTCAATTTTCGTATGTGCATGTATCAATTTTCGTATGTGCATGTGTCAATTTTCGTTTGTGCATGTATCAATTTTCGTATGTGCATGTGTCAATTTTCGTATGTGCATATGTCAATTTTTATTTGTGCATGTGTCAATTTTCGTATGTGCATGTATCAATTTTCGTATGTGCATGTATCAATTTTCGTATGTGCATGTGTCAATTTTCGTTTGTGCATGTATCAATTTTCGTATGTGCATATGTCAATTTTTATATGTGCATGTGTCAATTTTCGTTTGTGCATGTGTCAATTTTCGTATGTGCATGTGTCAATTTTCGTTTGTGCATGTATCAATTTTCGTATGTGCATATGTCAATTTTTATATGTGCATGTGTCAATTTTCGTTTGTGCATGTGTTAATTTTCGTATGTGTATGTGTCAATTTTCGTTTGTGCATGTATCAATTTTCGTATGTGCATATGTCAATTTTTATATGTGCATGTATCAATTTTCGTTTGTGCATGTATCAATTTTCGTATGTGCATGTGTCAATTTTTATATGTGCATGTGTCAATTTTTATATGTGGATGTGTCCATTTTCGTATGTGCATGTATCAATTGTCGTATGTGCATGTGTCAATTTTCGTATGTGCATGTGTCAATTTTTATATGTGCAAGTGTCAATTTTTATATGTGCATGTGTCAATTTTCGTATGTGCATGTATCAATTTTCGTATGTGCATGTATCAATTTTCGTATGTGCATGTGTCAATTTTTATATGTGCATGTATCAATTTTCGTATGTGCATGTGTCAATTTTCATATGTGCATATGTCAATTTTTATATGTGCATGTGTCAATTTTCGTATGTGCATGTATCAATTTTCGTATATGCATGTTTCAATTTTCGTATGTGCATGTGTCAATTTTCGTAGGTGCATATGTCAATTTTTTTATGTGCATGTGTCAATTTTCGTATGTGCATGTATCAATTTTCGTATGTGCATGTGTCAATTTTCGTTTGTGCATGTATCAATTCTCGTATGTGCATGTGTCAATTTTCGTATGTGCATGTATCAATTTTCGTATGTGCATGTATCAATTTTCGTATGTGCATGTGTCAATTTTCGTTTGTGCATGTATCAATTTTCGTATGTGCATATAGCAATTTTTATATGTGCATGTATCAATTTTCGTATGTACATGTGTCAATTTTCGTATGTGCATGTGTTAATT
The DNA here is from genome assembly GCA_944588485.1 of Phosphuga atrata. NCBI lineage: Eukaryota > Metazoa > Arthropoda > Insecta > Coleoptera > Silphidae > Phosphuga > Phosphuga atrata. The sequence goes on from OX155906.1 coordinate 30,761,466, forward strand.
TTCGTATGTGTATGTGTCAATTTTCGTTTGTGCATGTATCAATTTTCGTATGTGCATGTGTCAATTTTCGTATGTTCATGTGTCAATTATCGTTTGTGCATGTGTTAATTTTCGTATGTGTATGTGTCAATTTTCGTATGTGCATGTATCAATTTTCGTATGTGCATGTGTCAATTTTCGTATGTGCATGTGTCAATTTTCGTATGTGCATATGTCAAATTTTATATGTGCATGTGTCAATTTTCGTTTGTGCATGTGTTAATTTTCGTATGTGTATGTGTCAATTTTCGTTTATGCATGTATCAATTTTCGTATGTGCATATGTCAATTTTTATATGTGCATGTATCAATTTTCGTATGTGCTTCTTTTAATTTTCGTATGTGCATGTGTTAATTTTCGTATGTGCATGTATCAATTTTCGTATGTGCATGTTTCAATTTTCGTATGTGCATGTGTCAATTTTCGTAGGTGCATATGTCAATTTTTTATGTGCATGTGTCAATTTTCGTATGTGCATGTATCAATTTTCGTATGTGCATGTGTCAATTTTCGTTTGTGCATGTATCAATTTTCGTATGTGCATGTGTCAATTTTCGTATGTGCATATGTCAATTTTTATTTGTGCATGTGTCAATTTTCGTATGTGCATGTATCAATTTTCGTATGTGCATGTATCAATTTTCGTATGTGCATGTGTCAATTTTCGTATGTGCATGTGTCAATTTTCGTATGTGCATATGTCAATTTTTATATGTGCATGTGTCAATTTTCGTTTGTGCATGTATCAATTTTCGTATGAGCATGTGTCAATTTTCGTATGTGCATGTGTCAATTTTCGTATGTGCATATGTCAATTTTTATATGTGCATGTGTCAATTTTCGTATGTGCATGTATCAATTTTCGTATGTGCATGTGTCAATTTTCAAATGTGCATGTGTCAATTTTAGTATGTGCATATGTCAATTTTTATATGTGCATGTGTCAATTTTCGTATGTGCATGTATCAATTTTCGTATGTGCATGTGTCAATTTTCGTTTGTGCATGTATCAATTTTCGTATGTGCATATGTCAATTTTTATATGTGCATGTATCAATTTTCGTATGTGCATGTGTCAATTTTCGTATGTGCATGTGTTAATTTTCGTATGAGTATGTGTCAATTTTCGTTTGTGCATGTATCAATTTTCGTATGTGCATGTGTCAATTTTCGTATGTGCATGTGTCAATTTTCGTATGTGCATATGTCAATGTTTATATGTGCATGTGTCAATTTTCGTATGTGCATGTGTAAATTTTCGTATGTGCATGTCTCAATTTTCGTATGAGCATGTGTCAATTTTCGTATGTGCGTGTGCCAATTTTCGTATGTGCATGTGTCAATTTTCGTATGTGCATGTATCAAATTTCATATGTGCATGTGTCAATTTTAAAAAAGTGCCCGAACTTTTTGTCGTATAACTAAATATGTGCCTTTCAAACTTGGTAGATGCGCATGCGCTTAACTAGCCGTAAAAAAAGTCTGCTAATAACAAGGCTATCGTCCAGAATCCATTTCAACTTAACCAAAACAAACCTTTCCTACAAGGCTATCATCCAAAGTCGTTTTTAAACGTATAATTTCCTCTCCTTTCCGAAAATCTTTTTTAGCTCAATTATTAACGAGGCTATCGACCAAAAATAGTTTCAACTTCCGAAAAAACAAAAACAAACCCTTGCGATAAGGCTAACACCCAAACTGGCTTTCAAATGCATAATTTCCTCGCCTTTCCGAAAATCTTACTCCCAATGTTCTAGTTCAGTTATTAACAAGGCTATTGTCCAAAAATAGTTTCAACTTTCGAAAAAAACTAAAACAAAACCTTACGATAAGGCTATCATCCAAATTGGTTTTTGAATGTACAATTTCCTCATCTTTCCGAAAATCTTACTCCTAATGTTCTAGCTCAATTATTAACAAGGCTATCATCCAAAAATAGTTTCAACCTTCGGAAAAACAAACACAAACTCTTGCGATAAGGCTAACACCCAAACCGGTTTTTAAATGCATAATTTCCTCACCTTTCCGAAAATCTTACACCCAATGTTCTAGTTGAGTTATTAACAAGGCTATCGTCCAAAAATAGTTTTAACCTCCGAAAAAACAAACCGTCTCTATAAGGCTATCATCCGAATTGGGTTTTGAATGTATAATGTCCTATTCTTTCCGGAAATCTTGCCTCTAATTTTCTAGCTCAATTATTAACAAGGCTATCGTCCAAAAATAGTTTGAACCTTCGGAAAAACAAAAACAAACCCTTGCGATAAGGCTAACACCCAAACCGGTTTTTAAATGCATAATTTCCTCACCTTTCCGAAAATCTTACGCCCAATATTCTAGTTGAGTTATTAACAAGGCTATCGTCCAAAAATAGTTTTAACCTCCGAAAAAACAAACCGTCTCTATAAGGCTATCATCCGAATTGGGTTTTGAATGTATAGTGTCCTATTCTTTCCGGAAATCTCTCCTCTAATTTTCTAGCTCAATTATTAACAAGGCTATCGTCCAAAAATAGTTTGAACCTTCGGAAAAACAAAAACAAACCCTTGCGATAAGGCTAACACCCAAACCGGTTTTTAAATGCATAATTTCCTCACCTTTCCGAAAATATTACGCCCAATCTTCTAGTTGAGTTATTAACAAGGCTATCGTCCAAAAATGGTTGGAACCCCCAAGAAAAATAGAAACACATTCTTCCCATAAGGCTATCATCTATACTGTTTTTTAATGTATAATTTCCTCTGCTTTCCGAAAATCTTACTCCCAATGCTCTGGCTCAGTTATCAACAAGGCTATAGTTTAAAAATGGTTGGAACCCCTAAGAAAAACAAATTCTCCCCATAAGGCTATCAGCCAAACTGGTTCTTATATGCATAATTTCCTCTCCTTTCCAAAAATCTTACTCCTAATGTTCTAGCTCAATTATTAACAAGGCTATCGTCCAAAAATCGTTGCAATCTTCATAAAAAGAGAAACAAATTCTTCCCATAAGGCTATCATCCAAACTGGTTATTAAATGTACAATTTCATCTCCTTTCCGAAAATCTTACTCCCAATGTTCTAGTTCAGTTATTAACAAGGCTATCGTCCAAAAATAGTTTCAACTTTCGAAAGAACAAAAACAAACCCTTACGATAAGGCTATCATACAAACTGGTTTTTAAATGTATGATTTCCTCTCTTTTCCAAAAATCTTACTCCTAATGTTCTAGCTCAATTATTAATAAGGCTATCGTCCTAAAACAGTTTGATCTCCAAAACTAAACAAGGTGTCTGGAGTCACAATTTCTCTATATAGTTAGGTAGTTCAAACTGAGTTTTAATTCAGAATTTCCTCCTCTTGCAAAAAATCTTATTCTCAGTATTGTAGTTAAACTATTAACAAGGCTATCGTCCAAAAATTGTTTTATCTCAAAAATAAACAAAGCGTCTAGAGTCAAAGTTTCTCTATATATTTAGGTAGTTCAAACTAGTTTTTAAAAGTGTTCGACCTTTGGAGTGTAAATATGCGTGGTGGGATACATCTAAAGTGGGACACTTTTAAAACCACCGTGCCTGAAAGAGTTAATGGAGTATTTGTGTTTGTGAGCCAAGAGGGTGAGTTAATTCTCTTTTAAATCCACATCCAACGCAATCCATCTCGGTGTTACTTAGCCTTATCGGGTCCAAAATGTCGCGATAAATCGCGCCAGAAAGACCGGAGGATTGCACAACTGCCCGATCTGATAGCGCTAACCATCACTGTTGTGGACGCGGTACTCTTGATTGAAGAGCGCCGTGTCTCTAAATCGGTTCGTTCGATGCGAGATGTTTACCCGCAACGGGCGATGGAAGAATCTGGTACCTTCGGCATCCTGTTCCCGCTCTGGGTCAATTTTAACACAAAAATTCGTTTTTTTTCACCCACTTTGCGGGGATCCCTCTACTGGGATACCCAACAGTCGGATCGGGACCGGACCGGCACCAATCGATTCGGCATAGTGCCTTTTAGTTTGTTTTGGAGTTTAAATCCTATTGCTAGGCGGATGGCGCCGGGACGCCCGAAAAACCACGTTTTGCAGACGTGCGCGAGAATAATCCAGGATTCGCTAAATTAAAGAGCAGGGCGTCGCGGTGGCGGTTTCTAAATAGAGAACGAAAGGGTCTATAAGGCGATAGGAACGACGCACCGCTCGATCGCATTTGGGGGTCTCGACGCCCGTCCAAACTCGAAACGAATTTTTCAAAATTGAGCAAATTATAATAGTTTTGGAATTGTGTTGCTCTTTTCAGGGATTATAGCCCCACTTGTGCATAATACTATCGCTATGTCGCCCCGTCAGTATCGCTGCGTTAGTGACGTCAGAGCCGCTTTGCTCGGAAGTCTACCTTTAGACGATTTTTGGTGATTTTATAAGTTGCTATCACTAGCTAGTTAGTTAGACTGAATTTCAAGTTTGACGCACCGACACTGACGCACTCACGCTGAGCGCATCAATATCGTTGCACTCGAATGGCGTCTCATACATTTTTATAGTGCATAATACTATCGCTATGTCGCGGCGGCTTTGACGCTGCGTTAGTGACGCCAGAGCCGCTTTGCTCGGAAGTGTACCTTCATACTATCGCTATGTCCCCGCGTCAGTATCGCTGCGTTATTGACGCCAGAGCCGCTTTGCTCGGAACTCTATCTTAAGAGTTACAGAAGAAAACGTAGACTTAGTCCTCAACATTTTTTAGCTTAATTTTGGATTAACCCTGACCTACTAAATCCCGACCTAAATCCGAAACAACCGGCAAAAGTCGCGTGCAAATCGTGCAGTCTCAAACAATCGAACGATTACAACCGAAACAATCGCAATTTCGCAACCTTGCTTGCATCGCCCGGCGCGATTCAGACAATTGGACCGATCAGCCTTGACAGTAATCGATCATTGCGCTTTTGTTTCCCTCCTCCCTACCTTCCTCGATCTGCTGCGATCCTGCTACCAGTAACATTTAAAAATCGACGCGAAACGCAAAAACAAAACGGAATCGGAATGCGGCCATCGAAACACAAATCAAAATAACTTTAAATAGCTTTTCTAGTCTAGTTGTGACTAATTAGACTAGGTAGTGACAGGTGTTCTAAGCATTTCCAATAAATGACCAACAAGATTTGACTGACACAGACAAGACTAAAAAGGTAGACTTCCGAGCAAAGCGGCTCTGGCGTCACTAACGCAGCGATAGTATTATGCACTATGAAAACGTATGAGGCGCAATTCGAGCGCAGCGACTCTGATGCGCTCAGCGTCGCTCCGCTCGAACTGCGCCTCATACGTTTCCATAGTGCATAATACTATCGCTGCGTTAGTGACGCCAGAGCCGCTTTGCTCAGATGTATACCTTAAAGGTAGACTTCCGAGCAATGCGGCTCTGGCGTCACTAACGCAGCGATACTTACGCGGCGACATAGCGATAGTATTATGCACTATGGAAACGTATGAGGCGCTATTCGTGCGCAGCGACACTGACGCATTGACTCTGAGCATGTCAGTGTCGTTGTGCTCGAATGGCGTCTCATTTGTATTCCATAGTGCATAATACTATCGCTATGTCGCCGCGTCAGTATCGCTGCGTTAGTGACGCCAGAGCCGCGTTGCTCGGAAGTCTACTTTAAAACGCGCGTTGGCGTCCATATACATGTGATCTTATGACATATACATGATGTCAAGGGGTTAATAGCGTACTGTATGCTTCTCGAGCGGTTTCGCGGTTAAACCTCGCGGGAAAAAGCCGTAGTACGGCCACTGACGCTGAGTGCATCAGTGTTTCCATAGTGCATAATACTGTAGCCGCGTCAGTATCGCTGCGTCAGTGACGCCAGAGCGGCTTTGCTCGGAAGTCTACCTTTAACAGACAAGACGTTCTGTTGTGCAACTTGTAAACTACTCGAGCTAGAAATTTGAAATTGAGTCGATTTGTGCCCAACTAAACAAGCTATCCAATTTTTCGTTCGTTTTGTGAATGGGGTGGTTAAACCGGGCGGCCGGAGTAAATTATAAACGGATCGTTACGAGTCCGGCCGGCATTATGTCGCTCCGTCCGTCCGTTCGTTTTTTACGAGAGACAGATGCGTCACGCCCCCAATGAATATTGATAAGGAATCGACTCGGTGCCTAATTTACGATCGCCCGGGAAAGAAAAAAAAAAATAAAATAAAACGAAACCCAAACGGTTATGAATTATTTATAAGTGCATATTGCACCGGAATTATTATAATTTCCCGCTCGGAATTCGATCTTAATTAGATATAAGGAGGTTTGTACTTCTTTGTTCGGAATTTCTGGTGCACTCGGAATAGGCGATCAAGATTTAGATGTTAGTCTGCAAGCAGGAAAGCAAAATTGTAGCTTGCTTTGCGGATATCCTACCCTCTCTTCGCAAGTTATCGCAGACTTTTTTTGAATTTGAAAAACAAACAGTGGTTCTTTACCTATGGGTCCCGACCCAAATTGGGTCCCCCAGCAAATTTCTTCGATCGCGAAGAAATGAACCAGCTATTATTATTTATTACATTTCCCTTTGATCAAAAAGTAACTGTGGTCACCGGCGTAGCTTTAGGGGGGGGGGGGCGAGGGATCGTTGACACACAAGGGTTCCTAAACCCCACATCTACCATGCACTCTTGAAGAGAGTCGTCTCTCGTTATTACAATACGATATTTATTTTATATTTTGGGGGGGTTGGAACCCCCAAAACCCCCCTCTGTCTACGCCCATGCCTGTGGTAATCTTTATTATCAACCGAAACAGTTGGAATTGATTATGAACTTGTTGAAGAGGTGTAAATGCAGCCTCGTCAACATCGACATGTTTGTGCGCACTTGTTGGTACAACCTCAAACTTGTTGCTTCCACAAGATCTCATACATGTGTGCCAGTGTAAACGTCCCTTAAAATAACCTGACACAACCCAACATAACCTAATATAACCTAAGAGCCCTATGAACATTTCCTATAAACCCCACGCAGCCAGAAATCTAATGTAACATAATCAATGAGCTCTATCGACATTTCCTATGAGCCCCACGCAGCCAGAAATCGAATCTAACATAATCTATGAGCCCTATGAACATTCCCTATGAACCCCACGCAGCCAGAAATCTAATCTAACATAACCTATGAGCCCTATGAACCCCAAGCAGCCAGAAATCTAATCTAACATAATCTATGAGCCCTATGAACATTCCCTATGAAGCCCACGCAGCCAGAAATCTAATCTAACATAACCTATGAGCCCTATGAACATTCCCTATGAATCCCACGCTGCCAGCAATCTAATCTAACATAATCTATGAGCCCTATGAACATTCCCTATGAACCCCACGCAGCCAGAAATCTAATCTAACATAACCTATGAGCTCTATGTACATTCCATATGAATCCCACGCAGCCAGAAATCTAATCTAACATTACCTATGAGCCCCACGCAGCCAGAAATCTAATCTAACATAACCTATGAGCCTTATGAACATTCCCTATGCACCCCACGCAGCCAGAAATCTAATCTAACATAACCTATGAGCCTTATGAACATTCTCTATGAATCCCACGCTGCCAGAAATCTAATCTAACATAATCTATGAGCCCTATGAACATTCCCTATGAACCCCACGCATCCAGAAATCTAATCTAACATAACCTATGAGCCATATGAACATTGCCTATGAACCCCACGCAGCCAGAAATCTAATCTAACATAACCCACGAGCTCTATGAACATTCCCTATGAACCCCACGCAGCCAGAAACCTAATCTAACATAACCTACGAGCCCTATGAACATTGCCTATGAACCCCACGCAACCAGAAATCGAACCTAACATAACCTATGAGCCTTATGAACATTCCTTATGAACCCCACGCAGCCAGAAATCTAATCTAACATAACCTATGAGCCCCAAGCAACCAGAAATCTAATCTAACATAACCTGTGAGCCCTATGAACATTCCCTATGAACCCCACGTAGCCAGAAATCTAATCTAACATAACCTATGAGCCTTATGAACATTGCCTATGAACCCCACGCAACCAGAAATCGAACCTAACACAACCTATGAGCCTTATGAACATTCCTTATGAAAGCCACGCAGCCTGAAATCTAATCTAACATAACCTATGAGCCTTATGAACATTCTCTATAAACCCCAAGCAGCCAGAAATCTAATCTAACATAACCTATGAGTCCTATGAACCCCACGCGGCCAGAAATCTAATCTAACATAACCTATGAGCCCTATGAACATTCGCTATGAACCCCACGCAGCCAGAAATCTAATCTAACATAACCTATGAGCCTTATGAACATTCTCTATAAACCCCACGCAGCCAGAAATCTAATCTAACAAACCTATGAGTCCTATGAACCCCACGCGGCCAGAAATCTAATCTAACATAACCTATGAGCTCTATGAACATTCCCTATGAACCCCACGCAGCCAGAAATCTAATCTAACATTACCTACGAGCCCTATGAACATTGCCTATGAACCCCACGCAACCAGAAATCGAACCTAACATAACCTATGAGCCTTATGAACATTCCTTATGAACCCCACGCAGCCAGAAATCTAATCTAACATAACCTATGCGCCCCACGCAACCAGAAATCTAATCTAACATAACCTATGAGCCCTATGAACATTCCCTATGAACCCCACGTAGCCAGAAATCTAATCTAACATAACCTATGAGCCTTATAAACATTCCCCATGAACCCCACGCACCCAAAAATCTAATCTAACATAACCTATGAGCCTTATGAACATTCCCTATGAACCCCACGCGGCCAGAAATCTAATCTAACATAACCTATGAGCCTTATGAACATTCTCTATAAACCCCACGCAGCCAGAAATCTAATCTAACATAACCTATGAGTCCTATGAACCCCACGCGGCCAGAAATCTAATCTAACATAACCTATGAGCTCTATGAACATTCCCTATGAACCCCACGCAGCCAGAAATCTAATCTAACATAACCTACGAGCCCTATGAACATTGCCTATGAACCCCACGCAACCAGAAATCGAACCTAACATAACCTATGAGCCTTATGAACATTCCTTATGAACCCCACGCAGCCAGAAATCTAATCTAACATAACCTATGAGCCCCACGCAACCAGAAATCTAATCTAACATAACCTATGAGCCCTATGAACATTCCCTATGAACCCCACGCAGCCAGAAATCTAATCTAACATAACCTATGAGCCCCATGCAACCAGAAATCTAATCTAACATAACCTATGAGCCTTATAAACATTCCCAATGAACCCCACGCACCCAAAAATCTAATCTAACATAACCTATGAGCCTGATGAACATTCCCTATGAATCCCACGCAGCCCGAAATCTAATCTAACATAACCTATGAGCCTTATGAACATTCTCTATAAACCCCACGCAGCCATAAATCTAATCTAACATAACCTATGAGTCCTATGAACCCCACGCGGCCAGAAATCTAATCTAACATAACCTATGAGCTCTATGAACATTCCCTATGAACCCCACGCAGCCAGAAATCTAATCTAACATAACCTACGAGCCCTATGAACATTGCCTATGAACCCCACGCAACCAGAAATCGAACCTAACATACCCTATGAGCCTTATGAACATTCCTTATGAACCCCACACAGCGAGAAATCTAATCTAACATAACCTATGAGCCCTATGAACATTCCCTATGAACCCCACGCAGCCAGAAATCTAATCTAACATAACCTATGAGCCTTATGAACATTCTCTATAAACCCCACGCAGCCATAAATCTAATCTAACATAACCTATGAGCCCCACGCAACCAGAAATCTAATCTAACATAACCTATGAGCCTTATAAACATTCCCTATGAACCCCACGCACCCAAAAATCTAATCTAACATAACCTATGAGCCTTATGAACATTCCCTATGAACCCCACGCAGCCTGAAATCTAATCTAACATAACCTATGAGCCTTATAAACATTCTCTATAAACCCCACGCAGCCAGAAATCTAATCTAACATAACCTATGAGTCCTATGAACCCCACGCGGCCAGAAATCTAATCTAACATAACCTATGAGCCCTATAAACATTCCCTATGAACCCCACGCAGCCAGAAATCTAATCTAACATAACCTATGAGTCCTATGAACCCCACGCGGCCAGAAATCTAATCTAACATAACCTATGAGCTCTATGAACATTCCCTATGAACCCCACGCAGCCAGAAATCTAATCTAACATAACCTACGAGCCCTATGAACATTGCCTATGTACCCCACGCAACCAGAAATCGAACCTAACATAACCTATGAGCCTTATGAACATTCCTTATGAACCCCACGCAGCCAGAAATCTAATCTAACATAACCTATGAGCCCCACGCAACCAGAAATATAATCTAACATAACCTATGAGCCTTATAAACATTCCCTTTGAACCCCACGCAGCCAGAAATCTAATCTAACATAACCTATGAGCCTTATGAACATTCCCTATGAACCCCACGCAGCCAGAAATCTAATCTAACATAACCTATGAGCCTTATGAGCAATCTCTATAAACCCCACGCAGCCAGAAATCTAATATAACATAACCTATGCGCCCCACGCAACCAGAAATCTAATCTAACATAACCTATGAGCCTTATGAACATTCCCTATGAACCCCACGCAGCCTGAAATCTAATCTAACATAACCTATGAGCCTTATGAACATTCTCTATAAACCCCACGCAGCCAGAAATCTAATCTAACATAACCTATGAGTCCTATGAACCCCACGCGGCCAGAAATCTAATCTAACATAACCTATGAGCTCTATGAACATTCCCTATGAACCCCACGCAGCCAGAAATCTAATCTAAAATAACCTACGAGCCCTATGAACATTGCCTATAAACCCCACGCAACCAGAAATCGAACCTAACATAACCTATGAGCCTTATGAACATTCCTTATGAACCCCACGCAGCCAGAAATCTAATCTAACATAACCTATGAGCCCCACGCAACCAGAAATCTAATCTAACATAACCTATGAGCCTTATAAACATTCCCTTTGAACCCCACGCAGCCAGAAATCTAATCTAACATAACCTAAGCCTTATGAACATTCCTTATGAACCCCACGCAGCCAGAAATCTAATCTAACATAACCTATGAGCCCCACGCAACCAGAAATCTAATCTAACATAACCTATGAGCCTTATAAACATTCCCTTTGAACCCCACGCAGCCAGAAATCTAATCTAACATAACCTATGAGCCTTATGAACATTCCCTATGAAGCCCACGCAGCCAGAAATCTAATCTAACATAACCTATGAGCCTTATGAACAATCTCTATAAACCCCACGCAGCCATAAATCTAATCTAACATAACCTATGAGCCCTATGAACATTCCCTATGAACCCCACGTAGCCAGAAATCTAATCTAACATAACCTATGAGCCTTATGAACATTCCCTATGAACCCCACGCAGCCAGAAATCTAATCTGACATAACCTACGAGCCCTATGAACATTGCCTATGTACCCCACGCAACCAGAAATCAAACCTAACATAACCTATGAGCCTTATGAACATTCCTTATGAACCCCACGCAGCCAGAAATCTAATATAACATAACCTATGCGCCCCACGCAACCAGAAATCTAATCTAACATAACCTATGAGCCTTATGAACATTCCCTATGAATTCCACGCAGCCTGAAATCTAATCTAACATAACCTATGAGCCTTATGAACATTCTCTATAAACCCCACGCAGCCAGAAATCTAATCTAACATAACCTATGAGTCCTATGAACCCCACGCGGCCAGAAATCTAATCTAACATAACCTATGAGCCCTATAAACATTCCCTATGAACCCCACGCAGCCAGAAATCTAATCTAACATAACCTATGAGCCTTATGAACATTCTCTATAAACCCCACGCAGCCAGAAATCTAATCTAACATAACCTATGAGTCCTATGAACCCCACGCGGCCAGAAATCTAATCTAACATAACCTATGAGCTCTGTGAACATTCCCTATGAACCCCACGCAGCCAGAAATCTAATCTAACATAACGTACGAGCCCTATGAACATTGCCTATGAACCCCACGCAACCAGAAATCGAACCTAACATAACCTATGAGCCTTATGAACATTCCTTATGAACCCCACGCAGCCAGAAATCTAATCTAACATAACCTATGAGCCCCACGCAACCAGAAATCTAATCTAACATAACCTATGAGCCTTATAAACATTCCCTTTGAACCCCACGCAGCCAGAAATTTAATCTAACATAACCTATGAGCCCTATGAACATTCCCTATGAACCCCACGTAGCCAGAAATCTAATCTAACATAACCTATGAGCCTTATGAACATTCCCTATGAACCCCACGCAGCCAGAAATCTAATCTAACATAACCTATGAGCCCCACGCAACCAGAAATCTAATCTAACATAACCTAACCTTCATTATAAACCCCGCGCAGCTACAGATCCTCCACCCGTATCGATACCCCAAAATTTCAGTTGGTAAACTCAAATAAATCAGTGGAAATGTAGAGGAACGATTACGTCGAAGAAAAAGAATGCTCGTCTGAAAGCCGGCAATCATTCCATTTGTATTTCGTGGTGTAAGATGCGCGTGCCGGTGCCGTGCGGGTCACCAAGGGTCAGCTGGCACCGAGCTACTCCGCCCTCTGGTGCACACGGACAAGAACGTGCGCCTTCTCCAACACGAAAACGTAAATTACTCACTCTCCAAACACAAAACAACGGGCAATACGACGTTTATTTTACACGAAAATCAACTCTGGACGATAGCCTTGCCGGCGGATTTTCCGTTTTTGCGCGGTCTTTGGTCGACAGCCTTCTAGTGGTTGCGATTCCTCGCAAAATTACGAATTATACAAAAATTACGATTTTACGGACGATAGCCTAACGGCCTAATTAATTGTTATCCATTCGAAAACTAATTTGGATGATTGCCTTAAGGTAGACATCCGTGGAAAGCGGCTCTTGCGTCACTAACGCAGCATTCAAGCGCAGCGGCATTGACGCGCTCAGCGTCAGTGCGTCAATCTCGCTACGCTCGAATGGCGCCACATATATTTTAGTGCATAATATGCATTTAGTGCATAATATGTCGCGGCGGCTTTGAGGCTACGTTAATGACGCAAGAGCCGCTTTGCTCGGAAGTCTAGCTTTAAGGTAGTCTTCCGAGCAAAGCAACTCTGGCGTCACTAACGCAGCGATACTGACGCGGCGACATAGCGATAGTATTATGCACTATAGAAACGTATGAGGCGCCATTCGAGCGCAGCGACACTAACGGACTGACGCTGACCGCGTCAATGACGCTGCGATCGAATGGCGCCTCATATATTCCCATAGTTTCCATACTATGTCGCGGCGGCTTTGACGCTGCGTTAGTGAGGCCAGAGCCGCTTTGCTCGGAAGACTACCTTAAAGCTAGACTTCCGAGCAAAGCGGCTCTTGCGTCATTAACGCAGCGATACTGACGCGGCGACATAGCGATAGTATTATGCACTATGGAAATGTATCAGGTGCCATTCGAGCGAAGTGGCACTGACTCACTGACGCTGAACGCGTCAATGTCGCTGCGCTCGAATGACGCCTCATACATTTCCATAGTGCATAATACTATCGCTATGTCGCAGCGGCTTTGACGCTGCGTTAGTGACGCCAGAGCCGCTTTGCTTGGAAGTCTACCTTTATACATTTTCATAGTGCATAATACTATCGCTATGTCGCCGCGTCAGTATCGCTGCGTTAGTGACGCCAGAGCCGCTTCGCTTCGAAGTCTATCATTAGGCAAAATAAGAAAGGCTCTAAGTTTAAATTTTCCCTTCAATTTTTTCAATATTTTCGCGAGGTTTGTTCAAATTTGCATAAACTAGACTTTTGGTAATACCCACGACAATTTTGGATTTGGTTTCTGTGTTCATCACAGAACATTTCTAAAGGTAATTTCTTAAATTTCCATCAAACTTTGACAAGCTATAACTTTGACGTCTCACAAAATTTTGGTGATTTTTTTTAAACTTTGCGTAAACTAGTCTTTTGGTAATACCCCCGACAAATTTCATTTAGCTAAGTCTGTTCGTCTGTCTGTTATAAACCGAAACGTGTCAGATCAAACCAAAATTTACGCTATAATTTTGCAATTTTTTCCAAAATTTACATAAACAGGAATTTATGTAATTCCCCCGACAAATTTAATCTAATTATTAATTTTTTTAAATCTCCCCCAAACTTTGACAAGCTATAATTTTGACCATCGAGAACAAAACAATATCACTGACCCGTAATAATGGGGTCTTGATGAAATTGTGGGAAAGCTGCTCGTTATCCACACTACACGTCTCGTCTCAAAACCATCTACACTAATTCCCAAAACACTGTCATTTGTTAATAACACAGATCGTCTTTCGATTGTTTTTTTTTTGTTTAACTATTAGGGCCAGACGAATTAGACGGTGGCAGATAGTTTAAACTCGAAATATACCCTAGCTTCTACATCTACTTTGGGTTTGACTGGATTTGTACGTAAACTACTTTGGGTTTGTGTGAATTTGTAAGTTTTATTGCAAGATCTTGATTAGTTGTCGAGTTATTGACGATTTAACCCCTTGAAATACAATAACGTCTATAAGACGCCATGTATATGTGATAAGATCACATGTATATAGACACACCAACGTCATTTTATTCGTACGTCAAGGGGATAAAATTGTGGCAAATAAAACGTGTGCAGTCTTCAATTGTTCATCAGAATTCGTTCGAATTTCGCTGTTTTTTTTTTTATCCGTGAAAAACCAAAGCAAAATCTGGTTTTCTGCAGAGCAATACAAAAAGCATCCCCCAAGGCAAAAAAAAAATGCTTTTCCACCCCATGCCGCATCTCATTTGTTTTTCCAGCGATTGCTGCGCGTGATAACGCGCGATTCAACTAGACCAAGAAAACAAAATCCGAACGCGTTTGCGCGCGCACGCTTCGATCCTGCGGCGCGATAACGGATCCCAAATTATACACCGCGGCCGAATATTTATGGATTTCGGGCGACGGGGCTCACAATTTTAGAAAACTCTCCTCGACGACGTTACATTATATCGGAACGCATTGATACGTGTGGACGATTAGCTTTTGTTTTGGAACGGGCCGGTCGCTGTTGCCGATCGGAGATTAGGGGCCACTATAAATATGTATATGCGTCGATACCGGACGGCAATTATATCAAGCGGGTCGAGATTTCTGGATGCAAATCAGATCTTAAATATTTTTTTTTTTTTAAGCGAGGATTTACGAGGGCGGGAAAGGGTCGAGGTGGCGATCATTCCGTAGGAAATTTCATTCTCTACAAATTTTATTTTTGATTAATTTGCAAAATTTCATGTAGTTTTTGAGTAATTTCGCAAATTCCAACCAAACTTACCAAACGAAGAATCAAGTCCGGTTTTGTTTCCATATTGTTCGCAAACGACAAGACAAGACTAGACAGACAAGACTAGACAGACAAGACTAGACAGACAAGACTAGACTGACAAGACTAGACAGACAAGACTAGACAGACAAGACTAGACAGACAAGACTAGACAGACAAGACTAGACAGACAAGACTAGACAGACAAGACTAGACAGACAAGACTAGACAGACAAGACTAGACAGACAAGACTAGACAGACAAGACTAGACAGACAAGACTAGACAGACAAGACTAGACAGACAAGACTAGACAGAGAAGACTAGACAGAGAAGACTAGACAGACAAGACTAGACAGACAAGACTAGACAGACAAGACTAGACAGACAAGACTAGACAGACAAGACTAGACAGACAAGACTAGACAGACAAGACTAGACAGACAAGACTAGACAGACAAGACTAGACAGACAAGACTAGACAGACAAGGACTAGACAGACAAGACTAGACAGACAAGACTAGACAGACAAGACTAGACAGACAAGACTAGACAGACAAGACTAGACAGACAAGACTAGACAGACAAGACTAGACAGACAAGACTAGACAGACAAGACTAGACAGACAAGACTAGACAGACAAGACTAGACAGACAAGACTAGACAGACAAGACTAGACAGACAAGACTAGACAGACAAGACTAGACAGACAAGACTAGACAGACAAGACTAGACAGACAAGACTAGACAGACAAGACTAGACAGACAAGACTAGACAGACAAGACTAGACAGACAAGACTAGACAGACAAGACTAGACAGACAAGACTAGACAGACAAGACTAGACAGACAAGACTAGACAGACAAGACTAGACAGACAAGACTAGACAGACAAGACTAGACAGACAAGACTAGACAGACAAGACTAGACAGACAAGACTAGACAGACAAGACTAGACAGACAAGACTAGACAGACAAGACTAGACAGACAAGACTAGACAGACAAGACTAGACAGACAAGACTAGACAGACAAGACTAGACAGACAAGACTAGACAGACAAGACTAGACAGACAAGACTAGACAGACAAGACTAGACAGACAAGACTAGACAGACAAGACTAGACAGACAAGACTAGACAGACAAGACTAGACAGACAAGACTAGACAGACAAGACTAGACAGACAAGACTAGACAGACAAGACTAGACAGACAAGACTAGACAGACAAGACTAGACAGACAAGACTAGACAGACAAGACTAGACAGACAAGACTAGACAGACAAGACTAGACAGACAAGACTAGACAGACAAGACTAGACAGACAAGACTAGACAGAACAGACAAGACTAGACAGACAAGACTAGACAGACAAGACTAGACAGACAAGACTAGACAGACAAGACTAGACAGACAAGACTAGACAGACAAGACTAGACAGACAAGACTAGACAGACAAGACTAGACAGACAAGACTAGACAGACAAGACTAGACAGACAAGACTAGACAGACAAGACTAGACAGACAAGACTAGACAGACAAGACTAGACAGACAAGACTAGACAGACAAGACTAGACAGACAAGACTAGACAGACAAGACTAGACAGACAAGACTAGACAGACAAGACTAGACAGACAAGACTAGACAGACAAGACTAGACAGACAAGACTAGACAGACAAGACTAGACAGACAAGACTAGACAGACAAGACTAGACAGACAAGACTAGACAGACAAGACTAGACAGACAAGACTAGACAGACAAGACTAGACAGACAAGACTAGACAGACAAGACTAGACAGACAAGACTAGACAGACAAGACTAGACAGACAAGACTAGACAGACAAGACTAGACAGACAAGACTAGACAGACAAGACTAGACAGACAAGACTAGACAGACAAGACTAGACAGACAAGACTAGACAGACAAGACTAGACAGACAAGACTAGACAGACAAGACTAGACAGACAAGACTAGACAGACAAGACTAGACAGACAAGACTAGACAGACAAGACTAGACAGACAAGACTAGACAGACAAGACTAGACAGACAAGACTAGACAGACAAGACTAGACAGACAAGACTAGACAGACAAGACTAGACAGACAAGACTAGACAGACAAGACTAGACAGACAAGACTAGACAGACAAGACTAGACAGACAAGACTAGACAGACAAGACTAGACAGACAAGACTAGACAGACAAGACTAGACAGACAAGACTAGACAGACAAGACTAGACAGACAAGACTAGACAGACAAGACTAGACAGACAAGACTAGACAGACAAGACTAGACAGACAAGACTAGACAGACAAGACTAGACAGACAAGACTAGACAGACAAGACTAGACAGACAAGACTAGACAGACAAGACTAGACAGACAAGACTAGACAGACAAGACTAGACAGACAAGACTAGACAGACAAGACTAGACAGACAAGACTAGACAGACAAGACTAGACAGACAAGACTAGACAGACAAGACTAGACAGACAAGACTAGACAGACAAGACTAGACAGACAAGACTAGACAGACAAGACTAGACAGACAAGACTAGACAGACAAGACTAGACAGACAAGACTAGACAGACAAGACTAGACAGACAAGACTAGACAGACAAGACTAGACAGACAAGACTAGACAGACAAGACTAGACAGACAAGACTAGACAGACAAGACTAGACAGACAAGACTAGACAGACAAGACTAGACAGACAAGACTAGACAGACAAGACTAGACAGACAAGACTAGACAGACAAGACTAGACAGACAAGACTAGACAGACAAGACTAGACAGACAAGACTAGACAGACAAGACTAGACAGACAAGACTAGACAGACAAGACTAGACAGACAAGACTAGACAGACAAGACTAGACAGACAAGACTAGACAGACAAGACTAGACAGACAAGACTAGACAGACAAGACTAGACAGACAAGACTAGACAGACAAGACTAGACAGACAAGACTAGACAGACAAGACTAGACAGACAAGACTAGACAGACAAGACTAGACAGACAAGACTAGACAGACAAGACTAGACAGACAAGACTAGACAGACAAGACTAGACAGACAAGACTAGACAGACAAGACTAGACAGACAAGACTAGACAGACAAGACTAGACAGACAAGACTAGACAGACAAGACTAGACAGACAAGACTAGACAGACAAGACTAGACAGACAAGACTAGACAGACAAGACTAGACAGACAAGACTAGACAGACAAGACTAGACAGACAAGACTAGACAGACAAGACTAGACAGACAAGACTAGACAGACAAGACTAGACAGACAAGACTAGACAGACAAGACTAGACAGACAAGACTAGACAGACAAGACTAGACAGACAAGACTAGACAGACAAGACTAGACAGACAAGACTAGACAGACAAGACTAGACAGACAAGACTAGACAGACAAGACTAGACAGACAAGACTAGACAGACAAGACTAGACAGACAAGACTAGACAGACAAGACTAGACAGACAAGACTAGACAGACAAGACTAGACAGACAAGACTAGACAGACAAGACTAGACAGACAAGACTAGACAGACAAGACTAGACAGACAAGACTAGACAGACAAGACTAGACAGACAAGACTAGACAGACAAGACTAGACAGACAAGACTAGACAGACAAGACTAGACAGACAAGACTAGACAGACAAGACTAGACAGACAAGACTAGACAGACAAGACTAGACAGACAAGACTAGACAGACAAGACTAGACAGACAAGACTAGACAGACAAGACTAGACAGACAAGACTAGACAGACAAGACTAGACAGACAAGACTAGACAGACAAGACTAGACAGACAAGACTAGACAGACAAGACTAGACAGACAAGACTAGACAGACAAGACTAGACAGACAAGACTAGACAGACAAGACTAGACAGACAAGACTAGACAGACAAGACTAGACAGACAAGACTAGACAGACAAGACTAGACAGACAAGACTAGACAGACAAGACTAGACAGACAAGACTAGACAGACAAGACTAGACAGACAAGACTAGACAGACAAGACTAGACAGACAAGACTAGACAGACAAGACTAGACAGACAAGACTAGACAGACAAGACTAGACAGACAAGACTAGACAGACAAGACTAGACAGACAAGACTAGACAGACAAGACTAGACAGACAAGACTAGACAGACAAGACTAGACAGACAAGACTAGACAGACAAGACTAGACAGACAAGACTAGACAGACAAGACTAGACAGACAAGACTAGACAGACAAGACTAGACAGACAAGACTAGACAGACAAGACTAGACAGACAAGACTAGACAGACAAGACTAGACAGACAAGACTAGACAGACAAGACTAGACAGACAAGACTAGACAGACAAGACTAGACAGACAAGACTAGACAGACAAGACTAGACAGACAAGACTAGACAGACAAGACTAGACAGACAAGACTAGACAGACAAGACTAGACAGACAAGACTAGACAGACAAGACTAGACAGACAAGACTAGACAGACAAGACTAGACAGACAAGACTAGACAGACAAGACTAGACAGACAAGACTAGACAGACAAGACTAGACAGACAAGACTAGACAGACAAGACTAGACAGACAAGACTAGACAGACAAGACTAGACAGACAAGACTAGACAGACAAGACTAGACAGACAAGACTAGACAGACAAGACTAGACAGACAAGACTAGACAGACAAGACTAGACAGACAAGACTAGACAGACAAGACTAGACAGACAAGACTAGACAGACAAGACTAGACAGACAAGACTAGACAGACAAGACTAGACAGACAAGACTAGACAGACAAGACTAGACAGACAAGACTAGACAGACAAGACTAGACAGACAAGACTAGACAGACAAGACTAGACAGACAAGACTAGACAGACAAGACTAGACAGACAAGACTAGACAGACAAGACTAGACAGACAAGACTAGACAGACAAGACTAGACAGACAAGACTAGACAGACAAGACTAGACAGACAAGACTAGACAGACAAGACTAGACAGACAAGACTAGACAGACAAGACTAGACAGACAAGACTAGACAGACAAGACTAGACAGACAAGACTAGACAGACAAGACTAGACAGACAAGACTAGACAGACAAGACTAGACAGACAAGACTAGACAGACAAGACTAGACAGACAAGACTAGACAGACAAGACTAGACAGACAAGACTAGACAGACAAGACTAGACAGACAAGACTAGACAGACAAGACTAGACAGACAAGACTAGACAGACAAGACTAGACAGACAAGACTAGACAGACAAGACTAGACAGACAAGACTAGACAGACAAGACTAGACAGACAAGACTAGACAGACAAGACTAGACAGACAAGACTAGACAGACAAGACTAGACAGACAAGACTAGTTTGTTATCATATCGGTTGTTATTACCCAGATGTTCTCCGACCTAATCATATGTTCGGTTAGGTCTATGGGCTCTAGTTTGAGGTGAGTTTTCTTTTCCCACGTTTCTCTTTCTGGTATCCATCTATGACAGGCGAAAATGGTGTGTCGAACGCTATCTTCAAGGTCATAGTATTCACAGAGACTATCGGTTGCCCTGCTCATGTTATGCAGGTCGTCACTAAAACAACCATGACCGCTTAGCACTTGTGTAAGGTGGAAATTCGTTTCACCATGCTTTTGTGACACCCATCGCTCGACGTCAGGTATAAGGATCCTGGTCCATTGTCCCCTGTTCGATAGCTGCCTTATACAGACAGACAGACAAGACTAGACAGACAAGATTAGATAGAGCCAATCACTACCAAGCCAATCACTGTCGCCCCCAAGAGCAGTCTTAATCTCAGTACATCGTCATATAGGACGTTCCACAAGGTTGAGCCTATTGTTGATCCTTGTAGACTTGCTCTACTTGCTGCTACTTCTCTCTTCCATTTTCCGAGCCCCTTTTCGGATTAACTTTCTATCGCTAAGGTAGCTCCTCACCATGCGTAGTAGATACTGTGATGTTAGGCCTTCCATGATCTGCTTCCAGCATCGAAGGTTAGCAGCGCACACAGTTTCCTTGCTCTTTGCGTGCTAGACTCTGTATGATGACAAATCTTAGCGCGTCAATTGTGGATTTTCCTTGCCTGAAGCCAAATTGTTTTTCTGAGGGACCATTTTTTGTTAGGTTCGCTCACTATGATTACGTCCGCTCTCAGCTCTGCGGCTGTTGGGGTTATCAGATCGTGCGCAACACCACATCTCGTTATATTGACTTGGATGATGCTAGCCAGTATTGTTGTTTCCTTGCCGTCTCAATCTAAGTGCCTCCGATAAAGCTTTTTAGTATTCTGGGCATTTTCCGGAGCAAGCCTTGCAAATTGCAAATTGGGCAACACTTTTTCTCTTTGCAGTCCTTCACTTGGTGTCCCTCTTGGCCACATCTTCTACCTGACTGGTCCTTTAAATGTGTTTGCCAAATGGCCGGTCTCCCAACACCTTGCCAGGTCTATCCTCTCCCTAACTCCTTCAAACGGCCTCTCCTTAACGGCCTTGGCTTCTTTTTTGGGAAGCGCGACAGTTGCAATCTGACTATTCCCATATCCGGGACGGATGTTTTTTATTGTGATACCTCCTTCTATATTATCGAGTGCAGATTTTATCGCTTCCTCTACTTCTTATAGTGTGGTGACAGCATCTATGTCCTTTATATTAACCAAGGTATCTGCATTTTTTGATCGAATATTGATGTAGCGGCAACGAGCCGTTCCATTTTTATTTCTCATTTCTTTATTTCTTTACGAGGGCATTTTTTTGTTCAACGAGGCAAAAAGCACCAATGAGTGGACTGCCTATAAAAACAGCCTACGCAATTTCAAAACGGAGGTTAGGAAGGCCAAAAGGTCATCCTTTGCTCGGCTCTGCGAGCAAATAGAGGAAACCTCAGAAGCCAGCCGACTGCGAAAAATTTTATCTAAGGATCCGGCAGTACAGAAGCAAGATGGAAACTGGACAACCTCATGTACAGAAACGCTGGAGCTACTCATGGATACACACTTTCCAAACAATGGAATAAGTGTAGTGGACTCCACCATAACTGCTCCACCTCGGTATCTGGCTGACAGAATTGTAGGTGGAGATAAGTTAACCTGGAGCATCAAAAGCTTCAAACCCTTTAAGTCACCTGGACCTGACGGGATCAGTCCGGTTGAGCTGCAAGAGGCCATAGATATAGTTACACCTTGGTTGGAGACTATGTTTAAGGCATGTATAAACCTCTCATACATCCCAAAGATATGGAGAAAGGTCGAAGCGGTCTTCATCCCAAAAGGAGGAAAGGCCTCACACACCTCCCCCAAAGACCTGAGACCAATCAGCTTATCATCGTTCCTGCTAAAGACACTTGAAAGACTGATTGACTTGCACATGAAGGAGGCATTACACCCTGAAATGCTGTCAATGTCTCAGCACGCATACACAAAGGGGAAATCCGTGGAAACAGCACTCCACGCCTTGGTAAACCAGATAGAGAGCTCGATGAGGCATAAGGAGTTCACGATGGTTGTCTTCCTCGATATAAAAGGGGCATTTAACAACTTGAAGCCTGAAGCCATAGAATCAGCATTAACTGGACTAGCTATGGACGACGCTCTATGTCAACTGATCGGAAAAATGCTCTGTGGAAGGAACATTAGGGCCACAATGGGAGAATCCCACATAAGAAGGAAGGTAAGTAGGGGAACCCCACAAGGAGGCGTCCTCTCACCATTGCTTTGGATCATCACGCTAAATGAGCTGCTCCTCCAACTTAGGAAATCCGGCTGCAGGGTCGTCGCCTATGCGGATGACGTAGCAATAGCGGCCTCAGGGAAACACCTCAATACAATGTCGCAACTTGTTGAAGGGGCCCTATCGAAACTAGCGCAATGGTGCAAAAGGTGTGGCGTAGATGTCAACCCGGCAAAAACCGAGCTAGTCGTTTTCACAAGGAAACACAACATCCCAGAATTCAGGCTCCCAATGCTAAAGGGCACTGAACTGACGATCAAGGAGAGCGCCAAGTACTTAGGTCTCATACTAGACCGAAAGTTATCATGGAAGCTCAACATAAACGAAAGAGTACGGAAAGCAACGGTGGAGCTGTACTCTTGCAAGAGAGCGGCGGGGAAATCTTGGGGCCTTAACCCCAAGATTACCTTCTGGCTATACAGATCCGTAGTTACACCAATACTCTACTACGGCGTTTTCATATGGTGGCCGGCACTTAATAAAAGAGTCCATCAAATGGCGCTTACAAAAGTGCAGAGAATGGCGGCGCTCATGAGAACGACGCCTACGAAAGCCTTGGAGACAATCCTGGACATAGCCCCGGTCGATTTAATAGGCAGGCAACTTGCCATTACCACAGCACTTAGACTAAAGTCAGTGCGAATGTTGAAATCGGACTATCGTAGACACGCCGGAATAATCAATGAATTTAAAGGGGTGCCCAAAAACATAGACCGATGTCTAGCAACACCTGCTTTTGGCAACAACTTCTCATACCACATACCCTCTAAAGAGGAGTGGATGGAAAAGAAAGAGGTACCAGCAGGACACGCGCAGGTCTTTACAGACGGCTCACGGAGGGAGGACAAAGTGGGCAGTTTTCTCCAACGACCTCAACCTCAGAATTAGCTTACGCCTGCCAGACCACTGCAGCGTTCTACAGGCGGAAGTAACCGCCATAAAAGGGGCAGCAGAGTGGCTGATGGTAAATGGGGACCCTGGTGAACAGATCCACATTTACACCGATAGCCAAGCTGCTCTCCGGGCAATTACTAGCGTGTGCACCAACTCAACAGTGGTCACTGACTGTCGGAGAAAGCTGAATGAGCTTGCAGCACACACAAACGTGAGACTCACGTGGGTAACAAGCCACAGCGGGATCCCAGGTAACGCAAAAGCGGATGAGCTTGCAAAGAACGGCACAAGCCTGCACTCAACCGAAGTATTACAGGATATTGGTATTCCATTTGCCTCGTGCAAGGAGACCATAGCCGAAATAACCTCGAACCTAGCGGAGCGAAGGTGGAGGGATGAAGAAACGTGCGAGGAAACCAGGCAAATATGGCCTCACCGAAACAGGAAAAGAAGCACCAACATCGTCTCTCTAAAAAGAAACGATATCAGACTGGTAGTGGGAGTCATCACGGGACACTGTCCCATTGGCAAGCACGCTGAGAGACTGGGCACAGCGAAGCGGGACTACTGCAGAGGCTGCCTGGACGAGGAGGAAGAGGAGAGTGTTCAGCATTACCTATGCCAATGCCCTCTCTGACCACATCACGATTGCTCTTCTTAGGCCGACCTTTCACCTTTGACCTCGCATCACTAAATGCGCAGACTCTCATGAGGTTCATCCACGGCTCGAAATGGTTTGACAAAATCCCCTGAGTTGTACCCTGGGTTGTACTTGTACCTTATACCCCTGGGTTGTACTTCAAGTACAGTGGTAACACAACGGGCCCATCTGAGGCCTGTGTCAGCATTAGCTGCCACTTAAACCTAAACCTAAACCTACGAGGGCATTACAATAATTACCCAAATATTTTCGAACAATTTCCGAAAATATTTTATTAGGGCCGGTAATGTAATCCTCGACCAGATTAAGAAATATTTGTATTTTTAATTTTACGAAGGCGGAATTTCGGAAAATATTTTATTAGGGTCAATGGTGTAAGCCACGGGGAAATTACGACAAGATGTTTTTCCCGAGAATAGGTAATCGCCAAAACAACAAATTGCCGAATATAGAAAAATAATCACCCCCGGATGAGGGACCAGGATACCTGGACATAATATAAATACCTGGACCCCCGAATAAACAAACAGTTCAATCCGGACAGTCAAGCAACCGACGGTTCCGGCCACACAGGCGTAAACAGTCAAGCAACACCGTCAGCAAGTCGACTCCAGTTCAGTTCAATCATTTTTTGTATAGTTGGCCAGGCTCTCCAAAACGCTAGAACGACCAGGTGTAAGAGTTCACCGGGAAACAACTACAAGAAAACATAAGAACGGCGGCAGTAGAAGTAGAACTAAGCTATGACATTATAAAACGCCAGCATGGGATCACGACATGAATTCATGCCATTCTTGCCATTCTTCAGCCATGAATTAAACGACTAGAGAGGGAGATTGTTGGGAAAAGAAGAGGATTCTAGAATATTTTATATTTGAATTAAATGTTGCAGGAATAAAGTATTTTGCGCAAATATTTTGCAAAATTTAACACAAATGCAGAATTTTCTATTTGAATTAAATTATGCGCAAATAACGTATTTTTCGCAATAATTTTGCTAGTCAACTAAACCGAACATTTGTTTTGCAACAATTTTCTTCAAAGTTGTTCCCAAAAATCTGTTCTTGTCGCAATTTCTCGTTTGTTTCACACTGGATAATTAGTTGAATCCGCACGAGATTGTTTCATTTATTTCACAATTTAATTGACATTCGCTTTGAGGCACATTTTGTAGAAATTAAAAAAAAAACTTCGAAAAACGTAACCTCCTTTCTCTTTTTTATGAATCTGCCTTTGGGATGAACACTTAAACCAGATTTTGCTCGAAGAAGAAGAAGAAATATTTATTGAAAACAAAAGGCTATCGACCACCAGGTCTTTCCGCCAATTTTGGCTGTTTTCTTAACATTTTTGTAAATTTCTTTTTTATTAATCTGCCACCGGGATGAACACTTCAATCAGATTTTGCTTGAAGAGAAAGAAGAAATATTTATTGAAAACAAAAGGCTATCGACCACTAGGTCTTTCCGCCAAATTTGCTTGATTTTTGCAAATTTTTATTTTTCTAAAACTCGCATTTCTTCTGGAAACTCGTTAATACTTCTTTCGTTGAATGTGCGATTTTTAAACCGAAATGCGGCGCGCGACAAGAATTCATGTGATTTTGGGCAGGAGGGGGGGGGGGGGTCTTAACCTAAAACCTCAACACGTATCTTCGGGGGGAGGGGGGCTTAAAAAGTTGCTAAAAAACATCACGTGTCATACAATATTGTCATTGCACTATTACAAATGTCCACTAAGTTTGACAAGCTGTAACTTTGACATTTCGCAACATTTTTGCAAAATTCTTTCAAAATTGAATAACTCAAGCTTTCAACAATTCCTTTAAGAAATTTCCTGTACCCATGTCGCTTCATTATAAACCAAAATGTCACTAAACATTTCTTACGAAAATTTTATAGAAAGTTTTACTAAACTGTAATACTTCGAGTAGGTACTCGAAAAGTTACTCGAGTACTTTTTACTCGAATAAAATTTCCACCAAAATTTTAGCATTTCGCTATATTTTTGTGAGATTTTTGCATAATCTATACTTTTAGTAATACCCCGACAAATTTCCCGATTTACCCCCGACAAAAGCTAACTCTGTTCGTCTGTCGGTTATAAATCGAAACGTCAAAAAAACATTTCAAATGAAAATTTCCACCAAACTTTAACAACATTTGACATTTGACATTTCACAATATTTTAGCAATTTTTTTTTAATTTATTTACGCGATTTTCAACAGGCGCTGTTTGAATTTCGGCGGGAAAGTTCGGCCAATCGGAGCCGATTAATTCGGCTCGATACGTACATTGACATTTCGCAATATTTTAGCGATTTTTTTAAAATTTATTTACGCGATTTTCAACAGGCGCTGTTTGAATTTTGGCGGGAAGCTTCGGCCAATCGGAGCCGTTCAATTCGGCTCGTTACGTTCAGTTTTTGTTCAGCTTCCGCACGGTTTTCAAAGGCTCGAGGCGGGAAACGTACTGAAGGCTATCGACGCCCGCTTTGGTTTCTTCCTGAAGAAGGTATCACAAGGACAGCCTCATGAGGCAAACCCTCATCTATATCGCGAATAACTTTATGTGAGGTTGCGAAATTATTTCAAGAAAAAGGACGATTTTCAACGGGCGCTGTTTGAATTTCGGCGGGAAGCTTCGGCCAATCGGAGCCGTTCAATTCGGCTCGTTACGTTCAGTTTTTGTTCAGCTTCCGCACGGTTTTCAAAGGCTCGTGGCGGGAAACGTACTGAAGGCTATCGACGCCCGCTTTGATTTCTTCCTGAAGAAGGTATCACAAGGACAGCCTCATGAGGCAAACCCTCATCTATATCGCGAATTACTTTATGTGAGGTTGCGAAATTATTTCAAGAAAAAGGACGATTTTCAACGGGCGCTGTTTGAATTTCGGCGGGCAGGTTCGGCCAATCGGAGCCGTTCAATTCTGCTCGATTTTATTCATTTATATACGATACGTTTATATAAGATACGTTCGGTTTTTGTTCAGCTTCCGCACGTTTTTCAAAGTTTCGAAGTGGGAAACGTACTGGAGGCTATCGACGCCCGCTTTGATTTCTTCCTGAGGAAGGTATCACAAGGACAGCATCATGAGGCAAACCCTCATCTATATCGCGGAATACTTTATGTGAGGTTGCGAAACTATTTTAAGAAAGCGGACGGGGGATTCGTGCAAATTTGTGCCTCAGCACAAGGACATGAGGCAAATGCTCATGAGCCTCAAAAATGCCGTGAAATGCCTCATGAGGCAAACCCTCATCTATGTCGCCAATTACTTCGATTATGTGAGGTTGCGAAATTATTTCGAGGAAGAGAACGTCGGATTCGTGCAAAATTTGCGAATACGCTAAGGTAAACTGTTTAAATTTTTGACAGTTAAGTTGTCAATTTTGACAGAATTATGACAAGCTATAATTTTGACTTTTCGCAATATTTTTGCAATTTTTTTCCAAATTTGCATAAAATAGACTTATGGTAATACCCACGACAAATTTCATGGACCTAAGTCTGTTCGTCTGTCTGTTATAAAATTTCTTAAATTTCCACCAAAACTTGGATAAACTATAATTTTGACAAATGAATAAACTAGACTTTTGGTAGTACCCATGACAAATTTCAGTTCCACGACAAAGCTATAATTTTGAGATATCGCAATATTTTTGAGATTTTTTTCCAAATTTGAATAAACTAGACTTCTGGTAATACCCACGACAAATTTCATCTAGCTAAGTCTGTTCGTCTCGCTGTTATAAACCGAAACGTCACAGAACATTTCAAACGAAAATTTCTTAAATTTTCACCAAACTTGCTATAATTGACTGCTGGCAAGCTATAATTTTGACATTCCGAAATATTTTTGCAATTTTTTTCCAAATTTGCATAAACTAGACTTTTGGTAATACCCACGACAAATTTCATCGACTTAAGTCTGTTCGTCTGTCTGTTATATACCGAAACGTCATAGAACATTTCAAACGAAAATTTCTTAAATTTGTATCAAATTTTGGCCAGTTATAATTTTGACACTTGATTTTTTTCCAAATTTGCATAAACTAGACTTTAGGTAATACCGACGACAAATTTCATCTACCTAAGTCTGTTCGTCTGTCTATTATAAACCTAAACGTCACAGGTTTTTTCAAACGAAAACTTCTTAACTTTCCATCAAACTTTGACAAGCTATAATTTTGACATATCCAATACTTTTGCGATGCTTTTTCCAAATTTTCATAAACTAGACTTTTGGTAATACCCACGACAAATTTCATCGACCTAAGTCTGTTCGTCTGTCTATTATAAACCGAAACGTTACAAAACATTTCAAACGAAAATTTCTTGTATTTCCACCAAACTTTGGCAAGCTATAATTTAATTTTGACATTCCACAATATTTTTGCGATTTTTTTCCAAATTTGCATAAGCTAGACTTTTGGTAATACTCACGACAAATTTCATCGACCTAAGTCTGTTCGTCTGTCTGTTATAAACCGAAATGTCATAGAACGTTTCAAACAAAAAATTCTTAAATTTCCATCAAACTTTGACAAGCTACAATTTTGAGATTTCGTAATATTTTTGCATTTTTTTCCAAATTTGCATAAACTAGAGTTTTGGTAAGACCCACGACAAATTGCATCCACCTAAGTCTGTTCGTCTGTCTATTAAAAACCGAAACGTCACAGAACATTTCAAACAAAAATGTCTTAAATTTCCACCAAATTTTGGCAAGCTGTAATTTTGACATTCCGCAATATTTTTGCAATTTTTTTCCAAATTTGCATAAACTAGACTTTTGGTAATACCCACGACAAATTGCATTCACCTAAATCTGTTCGTCTGTCTATTATAAACATAAACGTCACAGAACATTTCAAACGAAAATTTCTTAAATTTCTATCAAACTTTAACATGCTACAATTTTGAAATATCTCAATATTTTTGAGATTTTTTTCCAAATTTGCATAAACTTGACTTCTGGTAATACCCACGACAAATTTCATCCACCTAAGTCTGTTCGTCTGTCTGTTATAAACAGAAACGTCACACAACATTTCAAACGAAAATTTCTTAAATTTCCATTAAACTTTGACAAGCTACAATTTTGAGATTTCGCAATATTTTTGAGATTTTTTCCAAAATTTGCATAAACTAGACTTCTGGTACTACCCACGACAAATTTCATCGACCAAAGTCTGTTTGTCTGTCTGTTATAAACCGAAACGTCACAAAACATTTCAAACAAAAATTTCTTAAATTTCCATTAAACTTTGACAAGCTACAATTTTGAGATTTCGCAATATTTTTGAGAATTTTTTCCAAATTTGCTTAAACTAGACTTTTGGTAATACCCACGACAAATTTCATCGACCTAGGTCTGTTTGTCTGTGTGTTATAAACCGAAACGTCACAGAACATTTCAAACGAAAATTTCTTAAATTTCCACCAAACTTTAGAAAGCTATAATTTTGACATTTCGCAATATTTTTGCGAATTCTTTCTGAATTTGCATAAACTAGACATTAGGTAATACCCACGACAAATTTAATCTAGCTAAGTCTTTTTGTCTGTTATAAACCGAAACGCCGCAGAACATTTGTTACGAAAATTTCTTAAATTTCCAACAAAATTTAGCAAGCTATAATTTTGACATTTCGCAATATTTTTGCGAATTTTGTCTAAATTTGCATAAACTAGACATTAGGTAATACCCACGACAAATTTCATCTAGCTAAGTCTTTTTGTCTGTTATAAACCGAAACGCCGCGGAACATTTCATACGAAAATTTCTTTAACTTCCACAAAACTTTGACAAGCTATAATTTTGACACTTTGCAATATTTTTACGATCTTTTTCCAAATTTGAATAAATTACACTTTAGGTAATACCCACGACAAATTTCATCTACCTAAGTCTGTCCGTCTGTCTGTTATAAACCGAAACGTCACAGAACATTTCAAACAAAAATTTCTTAAATTTCCACCAAATTTTGGCAAGATATAATTTTGACATTCCGCAATATTTTTGCAATTTTTTTCCAAATTTGCATAAACTAGACTTTTGGTAAAACCCACGACAAATTTCATCGACCTAGGTCTGTTCGTCTGCCTGTTATAAACCGAAACGTCACAGAACATATCAAACGAAAATTTCTTAAATTTCTTAAATTTCCATTAAACTTTGACAAGCTACAATTTTGAGATTTCGCAATATTTTTGAGATTTTTTCCCAAATTTGCATAAACTAGACTTTTGGTAATACCCACGACAAATTGCATCCACCTAGGTCTGTTCGTTTGTCTATTATAAACCGAAACGTCACAAAACATTTCAAACGAAAATTTCTTAAATTTCCATCAAACTTTGACATGCTATAATTTTGAGATATCTCAATAATTTTGAGATTTTTTTCCAAATTTGCATATACTAGACTTTTGGTAAAACCCACGACAAATTGCATCCACCTAAGTCTGTTTGTCTGTCTATTATAAACCGAAACGTCACAAAACATTTCAAACGAAAATTTCTTAAATTTCCATTAAACTATGACAAGCTACAATTTTGAGATTTCGCAATATTTTTGAGAATTTTTTCCAAATTTGCTTAAACTAGACTTTTGGTAATACCCACGACAAATTTCATCGACCTAGGTCTGTTTGTCTGTGTGTTATAAACCGAAACGTCACAGAACATTTCAAACGAAAATTTCTTAAATTTCCAACAAACTTTAGAAAGCTATAATTTTGACATTTCGCAATATTTTTGCGAATTCTTTCTGAATTTGCATAAACTAGACATTAGGTAATACCCACGACAAATTTCATCTAGCTAAGTCTTTTTGTCTGTTATAAACCGAAACGCCGCAGAACATTTGTTACGAAAATTTCTTAAATTTCCAAAAAAATTTAGCAAGCTATAATTTTGACATTTCGCAATATTTTTGCGAATTTTGTCTAAATTTGCATAAACTAGACATTAGGTAATACCCACGACAAATTTCATCTAGCTAAGTCTTTTTGTCTGTTATAAACCGAAACGCCGCAGAACATTTCATACGAAAATTTCTTTAACTGCCACAAAACTTTGACAAGCTATAATTTTGACACTGCAATATTTTTACGATTTTTTTCCAAATTTGGATAAATTACACTTTAGGTAATTCCCACGACAAATTTCATCTACCTAAGTCTGTCCGTTTGTCTGTTATAAACCAAAACGTCACAGAACATTTCAAACAAAAATTTCTTAAATTTCCACCAAATTTTGGCAAGCTATAATTTTGACATTCCGCAATATTTTTGCAATTTTTTTCCAAATTTGCATAAATTAGAGTTTTGGTAAAACCCACGACAAATTTCATCGACCTAGGTCTGTTCGTCTGCCTGTTATAAACCGGAACGTCACAGAACATTTCAAACAAAAATTTCTTAAATTTCCACCAAACTTTGGCAAGCTTTAATTTTGACATTCCGCAATACTTTTGCAATTTTTTTTCAAATTTGCATAAACTAGACTTTTGGTAATACCCACGACAAATTTCATGGACCTAAGTCTATTCGTCTGTCTGTTATAAACCGAAACGTCACAAAACATTTCAAACGAAAATTTCTTAAATTTCCATTAAACTTTGACAAGCTACAATTTTGAGATTTCGCAATATTTTTGAGATTTTTTTCCAAATTTGCATAAACTAGACTTTTGGTAAAACCCAAGACAAATTGCATCTACCTAAGTCTGTTCGTCTGTCTATTATAAACCGAAACGTCACAAAACATTTCAAACATTTCACAAAACATTTCGTTCAAACGAAAATTTCGTAAATTTCCATCAAACTTTGACTTGATATAATTTTGAGATATCTCAATATTTTTGAGTTTTTTTTTCCAAATTTGCATAAACTAGACTTCTGGTAATACCCACGACAAATTTCATCGACCTAAGTCTGTTTGTCTGTCTATTATGAACCGAAACGTCACAAAACATTTCAAACGAAAATTTCTTAAATTTCCATTAAACTTTGACAAGCTACAATTTTGAGATTTCGCAATATTTTTGAGATTTTTTCCCAAATTTGCATAAACTAGACTTTTGGTAATACCCACGACAAATTGCATCCACCTGAGTCTGTTCGTTTGTCTATTATAAACCAAAACGTCACAGAACATTTCTTAAATTTCCACCAAACTTTAGCAAGCTATAATTTTGACATTTCGCAATATTTTTGCGAATTTTGTCTAAATTTGCATAAACTAGACATTAGGTAATACCCACGACAAATTTCATCTAGCTAAGTCTTTTTGTCTGTTATAAACCGAAACGCCGCAGCACATTTCATACGAAAATTTCTTTAACTGCCACAAAACTTTGACAAGCTATAATTTTGACACTTTGCAATATTTTTACGATTTTTTTCCAAATTTGCATAAATTACACTTTAGGTAATACCCACGACAAATTTCATCTACCTAAGTCTGTCCGTCTGCCTGTTATAAACCGAAACGTCACAGAACATTTCAAACAAAAATTTCTAAAATTTCCACCAAACTTTGGCAAGCTATAATTTTGACATTCTGCAATATTTTTGCAAATTTTTTCAAATTTTTTTTTTCCAAATTTTCATAAACTAGACTTTTGATAAAACCCACGACAAATTTCATCTACCTAAGTCTGTTCGTCTGCCTGTTATAAACCGAAACGTCACAGAACATTTCAAACGAAAATTTTTCAAATTTGCACCAACCTTTGGCCAGCCATAATTTTGACATTTCGCAATATTTTTGCGAATTTTGTCTGAATTTGCATAAACTAGACATTAGGTAATACCCACGACAAATTTCATCTAACTAAGTCTTTTTGTCTGTTATAAACCGAAACGCCGCAGAACATTTCATACGAAAATTTCTTTAACTGCCACAAATCTTTGACAAGCTATAATTTTGACACTTTGCAATATTTTTACGATTTTTTTCCAAATTTGCATAAATTACACTTTAGGTAATACCCACGACAAATTTCATCTACCTAAGTCTCTCCGTCTGTCTGTTATAAACCGAAACGTCACAGAACATTTCAAACAAAATTTCTTAAATTTCCACCAAACTTTGGCAAGCTATAATTTTGACATTCCGCAATATTTTTGCAATTTTTTTCTAAATTTGCATAAACTAGACTTTTGGTAAAACCCACGACAAATTTCATCTACCTAGGTCTGTTCGTCTGCCTGTTATAAACCGAAACGTCACAGAACATTCCAAACGAAAATTTCTTAAATTTCCATTAAACTTTGACAAGCTACAATTTTGAGATTTCGCAATATTTTTGAGATTTTTTTCCAAATTTGCATAAACTAGACTTCTAGTAATACCAAACGACAAATTTCATCGACCTAAGTCTGTTTGTCTGTCTATTATAAACCGAAACGTCACAAAACATTTCAAACTAAAATTTCTTAAATTTCCATTAAATTTTGACAAGCTATAATTTTGACATTTCGCAATATTTCTGCGAATATTTTCTGAATTTGCATAAACTAGACATTAGGTAATACCCACGACAAATTTCATCTAGCTAAGTCTGTCCGTCTGTCTGTTATAAACCGAAACGTCACAGAACATTTCAAACAAAAATTTCTTAAATTTCCACCAAACTTTGGCAAGCTTTAATTTTGACATTCCGCAATATTTTTGCAATTTTTTTCCAAATTTGCATAAACTAGACTTTTGGTAAAACCCACGACAAATTTCATCTACCTAGGTCTGTTCGTCTGTTTATTATAAACCGAAACGTCACAAAACATTTCAAACGAAAATTTCTTAAATTTCCATCAAACATTTGACATGCTATAATTTTGACATTCCGCAATATTTTTGCAATTTTTTTCCAAATTTGCATAAACTAGACTTTTGGTAAAACCCACAACAAATTGCATCTACCTAAGTCTGTTCGTCTGTCTGTTATAAACCGAAACGTCACAGAACATTTGAAACGAAAATTTCTTAAATTTCCACCAAACTTTAGCAAGCTATAATTTTGACATTTCGCAATATTTTTGCGAATTCTTTCTGAATTTGCATAAACTAGACATTAGGTAATGCACACGACAAATTTCATCTTGCTAGGTCTTTTTGTCTGTTATAAACCGAAACGCCGCAGAACATTTCATACGAAAATTTCTTTAACTTCCACAAAACTTTGACAAGCTATAATTTTGACACTTTGCAATATTTTTACGATTTTTTTTCCAAATTTGCATAAACTACACTTTACGTAATACCCACGACAAATTTCATCTATCTAAGTCTGTTCGTCTGTCTATTAAAAACCGAAACGTCACAGAACATTTCAAACAAAAATTTCTTAAATTTCCACCAAATTTTGGCAAGCTATAATTTTGACATTCCGCAATATTTTTGCAATTTTTTTCCAAATTTGCATAAACTAGACTTTTGGTAATACCCACGACAAATTGCATTCACCTAAATCTGTTCGTCTGTCTATTATAAACAGAAACGTCACAGAACATTTCAAACGAAAATTTCTTAAATTTCCATCAAACTTTTACATGCTATAATTTTGAAATATCTCAATATTTTTGAGATTTTTTTCCAAATTTGCATAAACTAGACTTCTGGTAATACCCACGGCAAATTTCATACACCTAAGTCTGTTCGTCTGTCTGTTAAAAACAGAAACGTCACAGAACATTTCAAACGAAAATTTCTTAAATTTCCATTAAACTTTGACAAGCTACAATATTGAGATTTCGCAATATTTTTGTGATTTTGCTTGACATCGACCTAGGTCTGTTTGCCTGTGTGTTATAAACCGAAACGTCACAGAACATTTCAAACGAAAATTTCTTAAATTTCCACCAAACTTTGGCAAGCTATAATTTTGACATTTCGCAATATTTTTGCGATTTTTTTCTGAATTTGCATAAACTAGACATTAGGTAATACCCACGACAAATTTCATCTAGCTAAGTCTTTTTGTCTGTTATAAACCGAAACGCCGCAGAACATTTCATACGAAAATTTCTTTAACTTCCACAAAACTTTGACAAGCTATAATTTTGACACTTTGCAATATTTTTGAGATTTTTTTCCAAATTTGCATAAACTACACTTTAGGTAATACCCACGACAAATTTCATCTACCTAAGTCTGTCCGTCTGTCTGTTATAAACCGAAACGTCACTGAACATTTAAAACGAAAATTTCTTTGAATTTTTGCTACATTTCGCAATATTTTGTTTCCAACCTCAATAGACCTTTTTACGGTTAGTTAAGCGCATGCGCGTCCGCCATGTTTAAAAGGCGGGAATATGAAAGTTTCAATATGAAAGCGCATACGTCAATTTCTGCCATGTTTTTCGGGCACTTTTTGACGTACAACCAGGGAAAATAACAAAATGCACCCTATTTCCCTGGTTATACGTCAAAAAGTGCCCGAAAAACATGATAGAAATTGAGGTATGTGCACAAAAAAAAAACATGAAAAGGTCTGTTACTGTTTAACTTATTAAAAAAACAAACGAATACCGAAAAAGGTTCGTGACAAGAACTTTCTAGCAAATTTCCCTTAATATTTGCTTGAGACAAGTTTAGACAATTGCAGCGCTGTTATACTAGACTAGATAGTTCTGGTGTTTGGCTGGAAAATTTCTTAAACTAACTGGAAGCGGTGAGAATCGGTCGGGGAAAAAGCCGGGCTAAGTGGATTGCCGCGACCGTAAAAGCGTCGCCCGTCGCGGGAGGGGAGCGCTATCGAGTTAGGTACGATCGAGCCGTCCCCGAGGGATCTTCCTGGATATCCACCCTTGAGCCCTAACGCGATAATAACAGACTCACGGACGGAGTTTCACATGAATAACATTACCGAGGAATCCGAACGCGCACACCGTGTTATTAAAACCTCAAACGCGCGACAGCAAACATTTGAATATTCAGTGTGTGGGCTGGATGCGTGCCGCGTACACCACATAGCTGCCTTCCTCGCTTCTTCACAAACTGGTTCTTACTAATCTACTCTATCTAGACTAACACCTTAAATATAGAACGACTGACTTAGACAAAGACTTTAGTAATCTATATATGAGAGACTAATCTTAAGCCTAGGCCGTACTACGGCTTTTTTCCGCTCGAGAAGCACAAAGTACGCTATTAACCCCTTGACATCATGTATATGTCATAAGATCACATGTATATGGACGTCAACGCGCGTTTTAAGGTAGACTTCCGAGCAAAGCGACTCTGGCGTCACTAAAGGTAGACTTTCGAGCAATGCGGCTCAGGCGTCACTAACGCAGCGATACTGACGCGGCGATATAGCGATAGCATTATGCACTATTCAGGCGCCATTCGAGCGCAGCGACATTGATGCGCTCAGCCTCGGTGCGTCAGTGTCGCATACATTTCCATATAGCATAATATCGCTGCGTTAGTGACGCCAGAAGCTCGGAAGTCTAACTTAACGCAGCGATACTGACGCGGCGATAGTATTATGTACTATTCAGGCGCCATTCGAGCGCAGCGACATTGATGCTCTCAGCCTCGGTGCGTCAGTGTCGCATACATTTCCATATAACATAATATCGCTGCGTTAGTGACGCCAGAAGCTCGGAAGTCTACCTTAATCGAGCAAATACTGACGCGGCGATAGTATTATGCACTATTCAGGCGCCATTCGAGCGCAGCGACATTGATGCGCTCAGCCTCGGTGCGTCAGTGTCGCATACATTTCTATATAGCATAATATCGCTGCGTTAGTGACGCCAGAAGCTCGGAAGTCTAACTTAACGCAGCGATACTGACGCGGCGATAGTATTATGCACTATTCAGGCGCCATTCGAGTGCAGCGACATTGATGCGCTCAGCCTCGGTGCGTCAGTGTCGCATACGTTTCCATATAGCATAATATCGCTGCGTTAGTAACGCCAGAAACTCGGAAGTCTACCTTAACGCAACGATACTGACGCAGCGACATAGTGATAGTATTATACACGATGTAAACGTTTAAAGCGCAATTTGAGACATTGACGCACTGACGCTGAGCGCATCAGTGTCGCTGCGCTCGAATTGCGCCTCATACGTTTCCATACGTGCATAATACTATCGCTATGTCGCCGCGTCAGTATCGCTGCGTTAGTGACGCCAGAGCCGCTTTGCTCGGAAGTCTACCTTTAGTGACGCCAGAGCCGCTTTGATCGGAAGTCTAACTTAAAATGGGCGTTGACGTCCATATACATGTGATCTTATGACATAAACATGTGCAAGTGAAACATAACCGCAAGTGAGACCGCTTGTATTAGCTTACTTGAATCACGATTAAAAACCGCGGCGGTTTAGCCGTAGTGCGGCTTAGGCTTTAATCGCTATATAGACTAATAGCTGAAATATTGATGGATGTACTAAGCCTAGTTAGTCAAATCCACAAGTTACCGATAGAAATGTAAACGTTAATTCCTTCGTTTCTGTTAGATTTCGTTGGAACGCTGGGTGTTTGTGCGAGGAGTAATCCGGTCATCGCGTTGGTCTTTTCTGCGGTGCGGGAGCTAATGGGATTAAGTGGGGACGCGTTTAGTTCGGTATTTGCCGATGGGATCGGCGACTCTCTCACGCGCTCCTAATCCCGTTGCGGGCTTTATCGCCATTTGCATGTAAGCTAATTGTGACGGATTGGGAACACGATACCAGTTCCTGCATCAAATCCCATCCGTCGCGTCGGAATCGTTGCCTAAATCTTCCAATCTCTTTTCGGACTGTCCAAAGCCAAACTAAACTTACTGCACGACTTGATGTCTCAATTACTGGTTGGAGGGACTCCATGAAATTGGTCTTAATATTTACAATTGTCTATTTTGTATTAACTAAAGCCGAGGCCGCACTGTGGTTTTTTTGCAGCGTGCGGTAAAAGCTATAACCGCGAAACCGCTCGAGAAAGATACAGAAAAATCAGTCGCGGGAAAGAACCGCAAGTGAGGACACTTTTACATGTCATAAGATCACATGTATATGGACGTCAACGCGCGTTTTAAGGTAGACTTCCGAGCAAAGGCGTCACTAACGCAGCGATAGCGATAGTAAAATGCACTATTGAAACGGCTTAGGCCTAGGCCACACTACGATTTTTTCCCGCGAGCGGTGACCGCTGTAGTCGCAAAACCGCTCGAGAAACACACGGTACGCTATGGGAAAAACCAGTCGCGGAAAAAACCGCAAGTGAGGCCGCTTGTATTTAGCTTTCTTGAGTCAAAAAATCAAGCGATTAAAAACCGCGGCGGTTTAGCCGTAGTGCGGCCTAGGCCTACACCATGGGAAAAATCAAACGCGGGAAAAAAACCGCTTGTATTAACTTCCTTGACTCGCAAAATCACGCGATTAGAAACCGCGGCGGTTAGTCTGGAACTTCTGAATTCGTTTCGTAGTAATAGACCTTGTCATAGTTGCAATTTTTTGTGCGCATGTGTCAATTTCCGCCATGTTATACGTCAAAAAGTGCCCGAATTTTTTAACGTATAACTAAATATCTGCCCGAAACTTTCAAATTCCCGCCTCTCAAACTTGGCGGATGCGCATGCGCTTAACTAACCGTAAAAAGATCTATTGTGGAATTACTAAGACTAATTCACGTTAGCCTAATCATGTCGATATCTCAAAAACTATTTGCACTAGATCAACAAGATTAGGCTTGTTTGATCCCCGCGTCTTTTTAGCTTTAAATCAAGACTAAACTTATTAGGCCAGTTCATCTACTTAGTCCGCAATCACTCAATTAGTCTAAATCAAATTTCGAATTGTCTAAATCCTGGCAATCTACGGCCCGCGGGCCAACTGCGAAATCGACTGTCAAATAATGATTACATTGTTTTAAATGGGCACATTCTCACTATGGTTACGCGACAGCTAAACGACGTGCCTATTTAAAGGCCGATTCTCATATAAGCGACATTGAGCTACGCGACGTCACGCGACATAGCCTGTCAAATAATGAATACATTGTTTTAAATGAGCATGTTCTGATTATGGCTACGCAACAGCTACGCGACGTGCCCATTTAAAGGCCGATTCTCATATAAGCGACATTGAGCTACGCGACGTCACGCGACATAGCCTGTCAAATAATGATTACAATGTTTTAAATGGGCACGTTCTCACTATGGCTACGCGACAGCTAAACGACGTGCCTATTTAAAGGCCGATTCTCATATAAGCGACATTGAGCTACGCGACGTCACGCGACATAGCCTGTCAAATAATGAATACATTGTTTTAAATGAGCATGTTCTGATTATGGCTACGCGACAGCTACGCGACGTGCCCATTTAAAGGCCGATTCTCATATAAGCGACATTGAGCTACGCGACGTCACGCGACATAGCCTGTCAAATAATGATTACATTGTTTTAAATGGGCACGCTCTCACTATGGCTACGCGACAGCTAAACGACGTGCCTATTTAAAGGCCGATTCTCATATAAGCGACATTGAGCTACGCGACGTCACGCGACATAGCCTGTCAAATAATGATTACATTGTTTTAAATGGGCACGTTCTCACTATGGCTACGCGACAGCTAAACGACGTGCCCATTTAAAGGCCGATTCTCATATAAGCGACATTGAGCTACGCGACGTCACGCGACATCGCCTGTCAAATAACGATTACATTGTTTTAAATGGACACGTCGCGTAGCCATAATCAGAACATGCTCATTTAAAACAATGTAATCATTATTTGACAGGCTATGTCGCGTGACGTCGCGTAGCTGAGGGTCGCGTATATGAGAATCGACCTTTATATGGGCACATCGCCTAGCTGTCGTGTAGCCATAGTGAGAACGTGCCCATTTAAAACACTGTAATCATTATTTGACAGGTGATGTCGTAGTTGGCCCGCGGGCCGTAGATTGTCCGGATTTAGACAATTCGAAATTTGATTGGTGATTCGTGATACAGATGTGATCATGATGTGATATAGGCGATGTCGCGTGGCTGAGTGTCGCGTATATGAGAATCGGCCTTAATCCGAAGCCTGGAGACCACTCGCGTTCTTCCCTGCTACCACTCTCTCTGATAAACCGGCGGTTGTAATGTGTCGGATTATCGAGATTATACTGAAGTTTAATAAATGGTCAAGATAATGCTGAAAATTAGAATATGCCATAACTGGGACGCGACGTCACGCGACATAGCCTGTCAAATAATGATTACATTGTTTTAAATGAGCGTGTTCTGATTATGGCTACGCGACAGCTACGCGACGTAACCATTTAAAGGCC
The DNA here is from genome assembly GCA_944588485.1 of Phosphuga atrata. Taxonomy (NCBI): domain Eukaryota; kingdom Metazoa; phylum Arthropoda; class Insecta; order Coleoptera; family Silphidae; genus Phosphuga; species Phosphuga atrata. The sequence goes on from OX155906.1 coordinate 30,802,608, forward strand.
GATTCTCATATAAGCGACATTGAGCTACGCGACTTCACGCGACATAGCCTGTCAAATAATGATTACATTGTTTTAAATGGGCATGTTCTGATTATGGCTACGCGACAGCTACGCGACGTGCCCATTTAAAGGCCGATTCTCATATAAGCGACATTGAGCTACGCGACGTCACGCGACATCACCTGTCAAATAACGATTACATTGTTTTAAATGGGCACGTCGCGTAGCTGTCGCGTAGCCATAATCAGAACACGCTCATTTAAAACAATGTAATCATTATTTGACAGGCTATGTCGCGTGACGTCGCGTAGCTCAATGTCGCTTATATGAGAATCGGCCTTTAAATGGGCACGTCGCGTAGCTGTCGCGTAGCCATAATCAGAACGTGCTCATTTAAAACAATGTAATCATTATTTGACAGGCGATGTCGCGTGACGTCGCGTAGCTGAGGGTCGCGTATAAGAGAATCGACCTTTATATGGGCACATCGCGTAGCTGTCGTGTAGCCATAGTGAGAACGTGCCCAATTAAAACAATGTAATCATTATTTGACAGGCGATGTCGTAGTTGGCCCGCGGGCCATAGATTGCCCGGATTTAGACAATTCGAAATTTGATTGGTGATTCGTGATATAGATGTGATCATGATGTGATATAGGCGATGTCGCGTAGCTGAGTGTCGCGTATATGAGAACCCACTGGAGCCTGGAGACCACTCGCTCTTTTCCCTCCTACCACTCTTTCTGATAATGCTGCGGTTGTAATGTGTCGGATTATCGAGATTATACTGTAGTTTTATAAATGGTCAAGATAATGCTGAAAATTAGAACATGCCATAACTGGCACACTATCACTGGCACGGAGTTGTAGTCGACAGCTACGCGACGTTCCCGATTCTCATATAAGCGACATTGAGCTACGCGACGTCACGCGACATAGCCTGTCAAATAATGATTACATTGTTTTAAATGGGCACGTTCTCACTATGGCTACGCGACAGCTAAACGACGTGCCCATTTAAAGGCCGATTCTCATATAAGCGACATTGAGCTACGCGACGTCACGCGACATCGCCTGTCAAATAACGATTACATTGTTTTAAATGGACACGTCGCGTAGCTGTCGCGTAGCCATAATCAGAACGTGCTCATTTAAAACAAAGTAATCATTATTTGACAGGCAATGTCGCGTGATGTCGCGTAGCTGAGGGTCGCGTATATGAGAATCGACCTTTATATGGGCACATCGCGTAGCTGCGCGTAGCCATAATGAGAACGTGCCCATTTAAAACAATGTAATCATTATTTGACAGGCGATGTCTAGTTGGCCCGCGGGGCGTAGATTGCCCGAATTTAGACAATTCGAAATTTGATTGGTGATTCGTGATATAGGCGATGTCGCGTAGCTGAGTGTCGCGTATATGAGAATCGGCCTTAATCCGAAGCCTGGAGACCACTCGTGTTCTTCCCTCCTACCACTCTTTCTGATAATCCGGCGGTTGTAATGTGTCGGATTATCGAGATTATACTGTAGTTTAATAAAAGGTCAAGATAATGCTGAAAAGTAGAACATGCCATAACTGGCACACTATCACTGGCACGGAGCTGTAGTCGTGCCATCATTGGCACGACTACAACTCCGTTGCCAGATTAACGTCTAGCAACTGAGTTGTAGTCGTCAAATTGTGTGTACAAGTCTATTTTTGCTAGTAAACGTTGTAGTTTGTTAATTCGGTGCCGGTTTGTGTTTGGGGGTAAAACAATTGCAGTTTTGGAACGGTAATGGGGTGAGTAATAACGCTATATAGACTGGATAATAAGCGGGGGATTGAGTGTATTTTTGAGGCATTAAAGACTGTATTAGAGCGTGGGGGCCGGAGGGCGTATAAAAACCGCAATTATTATCCGCGGCGAACAATGGAATAACGAGGGGTGGTCGGGCTCGGGCGCCGAGGGCCCGAAACAATCCGCCGACGACGCCTTAATTTGTCAAACTGCGGGCGAGTTGTCGCGTCCGTTTACCAACCGCATCTCTCACATGGATTTTGCTTCGACGATAACTGCGAAATCGTTGACATCTCTTGTTGCAAAACATATGTCGAATTAAACTGTGTGTAGTTTTCAATTAACGTTCAGAAGCGCAGAACCGCAGTTTTCGCAAAACGAGTTAAGGTAGACTTCCGAGCAAAGCGGCTCTGGCGTTACTAACGCAGCGATACTGACGCGGCGACAGTATTATGCACTATGGAAACGTATTAGGTTAGGTTAGGTTTCGTTTAACAGCTATAACCGCAGAACCGCTCGAGAAGCACATAGTACGCTATTAACTCCTTGACATCATGTATATGTCATAAGATCACATGTCATAAGATCATATGGACCTCAACGTGCCCTTTTAAAACAATGTAATCGTTATTTGACAGGCGATGTCGCGTAGCTGAGTGTCGCGTATATGTGAATCGGCCTTAATCCTACGGTCTGGAGACCGCTCGCGCTCTTCCCTAAAAAACCACTCTTTCTGATAATCCAGCGGTTTTCTGGTCCCAAGTGTCGGATTATCGAGAGAAGTTAGATTAGGTTTTGTTTAACTTTAACGAAACCGCTCGAAAAGAACACAGTACGCTATTAACCCCTTGACATCATGTATATGTCATAAGATCACATGTAAAAGGACGAAAACGCGCGTTTTAAGGTTGACTTGCGAGCAAAGCGGCTCTGGCGTCACTAACGCAGCGATACTGACGCGGCGAAATAGTGATAGTAGTATGCACTATGGAAACGTATAAGGCGCAATGCGAACGCAGCGCGTCAATGCTGAGCGCGGCAATGTCGCTGCGCTCGAATTGCGCCTCATACATTTCCACAGTGCATAATACTATCGCTATGTCGCGGCGGCTTTGACGCTGCGTTAGTGACGCCAGGGCCGCTTTGCTCGGAAGTCTACCTTTAAAATGCCGTCAAACACAAAATTAACGCAAATTTGGGACAGGTGTCCCTAATTATCCAAAACTACGCAAATTTAGCACAAAATGGCTAACGGAAATTAGCTGACGGAATGGCTTTTATTTAGGACATCTGTCCCAAATTTGTTCCAAGTTTTGGATCATTTGGGACAAATTTGCGTAGTTTTGGATGATTTGGGACATTTGTCTCAAATTTGTCCCAAATGATCCAAAACTACGCAAATTTGTCCCAAATGATCCAAAACTACGCAAATTTGTCCCAAATGATCCAAAACTACGCAAATTTGTCCCAAATGATCCAAAACTACGAAAATTTGTCCCAAATGATCCAAAAAACTCCGCAAATTTGGGACAGATGTCCCAAATAAAAGCCATTCCGCATAAAAGAAAATAATATCATCACATTTGCATTTTTTCTCAAGAGCCCAGCGAAGGAAAAAATCCGTTGAAATCTCTCTCGTCTCTCAAGTATGCATGAGATGGTAATTGGGGTGGAATGTGTGCGTGCGTGTGTGCGTCGGTCCGTCGGTCCGGCGGCGGAGGAATGTGTGGGAGACGTTGCCGCAGACACGCGAGATTCGCCAATTACGCCTTTGTTTCTCGGACGCGGTGGAAATGTTGCATTTCTCGAGAGAATCCTCGCCGGCTTTTCGGCCGTCTTTCCCACCACCCTCGCCCACAAATTATGATTGAGGGTTTATTAAGGAAATTAGAGGGCCAGCCAAACGATTTAATGCAACGTCTCGTCGACGGCGCAACCGACGGTTCAGAACATTCCACCAGAAAACCAATCATCACATTTACACCGATAAAACTCAATTAGTGAAACTAAATCGAACGCTCTACTCGTTTGTGATCTCTAATAGCATATTACGTAACGAGAGCTGTAAGAAACATAGCGACACTCAGCTACGCGACGTCGTGCGACATCGCCAAATAATGATTACATTGTTTTAAATGTGCGCAGCTGTCGCGTTTAAAACAATGTAATCATTATTTGACAGTCTATGTCGCGTGACGTCGCGTAGCTGAGTGTCGCGTATATGAGAATCGGCCTTAAATGAGCAAGTCGCGTAACCATAGTAAGAACGTGCCTATTGAAAACAATGTAATCATTAGTTGACAGGCGATGTCGCGTATCGTCGCGTAGCTGAGTGTCGCGTATATGAGAATCGGCCTTAAATGAGCAAGTCGCGTAGCCATAGTAAGAACGTGCCTATTGAAAACAATGTAATCATTAGTTGACAGGCGATGTCGCGTATCGTCGCGTAGCTGAGTGTCGCGTATATGAGAATCGGCCATAAATGAGCAAGTCGCGTAGCCATAGTAAGAACGTGCCTATTTAAAACAATGTAATCATTATTTGACAGGCGATGTCGCGTAACGTCGCGTAGCTGAGTGTCGCGTATATGAGAATCGGCCTTAACACGTTAGCTGCCACCTGTAAAGCCGGCTGCCAATTGACATGGTTCCTACTGTGCCGAACGAAATTTGCGGCAGCTAACGTGTTAAATGGGCAAGTCGCGTAGCCATAGTGAGAACGTGCCCATTTGTCGCGTGATGTCGCGTGACGTCGCGTAGCTGACTGTAATGTGGTGCGGTATTGTCGATTGCACTCTCGAGCGAATTCTCGTGGGCAATTGACAACTTGCCGCACTAGTTGCACAATATACTATTTCGGCATTTAAAAAAATTATGCATTTAAGGGTTAAATATATTTTTTTCATTAATTTGTTCCTTAATCCTGTGCCTTCAGACGGGGCCCCGTCTGAAGGCGCTCCCCAGCCCTCGTCGGAGCCACCGCCAAAAGGCGCAAGAGTTTGGACTTAGAAATGTTGAAGTGAACTAAACAACCCCCCTAGCTCATCTACTAATAAACTTCAAAATTTTATAAATGACCTACACCTATAAAGGTACCAATTGCGTGACGTCGCGTAGCTGAGTGTCGCGTATATGAGAATCGACCTTTAAATTTGCATGTCGCGTAACCATAGTGAGAACGTGCCCATTCAAAACAATGTAATCATTATTTGAAAGGAGATGTTGCGTGACGTCGCGTAGCTGAGTGTCGCGTATATGAGAATCGACCTTTAAATTTGCATGTCGCGTAACCATAGTGAGAACGTGCCCATTTAAAACAATGTAATCATTATTTGACAGGCGATGTCGCGTAGCTGAGTGTCGCTTATATGAGAATAGGCCTTTAAATGGGCACGTTGCTTAGCCATAGTGAGAACGTGCCCATTTAAAACAATGTAACCATTATTTGACAGGAGATGTCGCGTAACGTCGCGTAACTGAGTGTCGCTTATATGAGAATCGGCCGTTAAATTAGCACGTCGCATAGCTGTCGCGTAGCCGTAGTGAGAACGTGCCCATTTAAAACAATGTAATCATTATTTGACAGGCGATGTCGCGTGACATCGCGTAGCTGAGTGTCGCTTATATGAGAATCGGCCTTTAAATGGGCTAGCTGTCACATAGCCACACTGAGAACGTGCCCATTTAAAACAATGTAATCATTATTTGACAGGAGATGTCGCGTAACCGAGTGTCGCGTATATGAGAATCGACCTTTAAATTTGCATGTCGCGTAACCATAGTGAGAACGTGCCCATTTAAAACAATGTAATCATTATTTGACAGGAGCTGTCGCGTGACGTCGCGTAGCTGAGTGTCGCTTATATGAGAATCGGCCTTTAAATGGGCACGTCGCGTAGCCATAGTGAGAAGGTGCCATTTAAAACAATGTAATCATTATTTGACAGGCGATGTCGCGTGACGTCGCGTAGCTGAGTGTCGCGTATATTAGAATCGGCCTTTATTCAAGATTTATTTTGTAGAAAACAATTTTGAAGCAACAATCGTGATTTTGACTGGGAACAGATAAACGCCGTGTCGTAACCATTTTCGTCCTCTGCAACATTTATTTCGGTTATTTTTCAGTTTCGCAAAAATGCTAATTGCGCGGAGCACCGGCGTTAAGAACACGCAATTACAAGCGTGTCGCGCGCACGCAACGTGTGCGAAAACACATGCTTGCGTTCGCGAATAAAATCGCGAGGCTTTACATGGAGAATAATGTTCGCTTCCTTCGGACTGTAGAGCACGTTTGCATTAATTTATGCACGAACACGGGTAGATCAAATCAGTTGCGCATAATAAATGAGCATCGGGCCGCCTCAGGTGCGATTGTTTCGGCCGAACGGATGGAGTGCATCGCAGCGGGAAACGAATGGACGCGCGGTGCAGGGAGTTAATGATTTTCGGGCGCTACTGAAATTCGCGATTTTGCGTTTGTTTTTTTAACCCCTTGACTCAATGACGTCTCTAAGCCGTCATGTGTATGCGATAAGATCGCATGTATATGGAAATGTCAACGCGCATTTTATTCGTATGTAGAGGCGTTAATAAATCACTAGATGACTCGCTCATTACAAAGAGATTTTGAACAGCGGCAATCCATTTAACCGGCTTTTTCCCCGACCGATACACCGCTTCCAGTTAGTTACCTAGCCAAAACCTGAACGATGTATCTAGTCCAATAACAGCACTGTAGTTGTCTTGACCGCACTACGGCTAAACCGCCGCGGTTTTTAATCGCGTGATTTTGTGACCCAAGTAACCTAATACAAGCAGCCTCACTTGCGGCTTTTTCCCCCGACTGTTTTTTCTTTCCCATAGCGTACTGTGTGTTGCTCGAGCGGTTTCGCGGTTATAACGGTTAGGTTAGCGTACATAACGTACTGTGTATTTCTCGAGCGGTTTCGCGGTTATAACGGTTACCGCTCGCGGAAAAAAACCGTAGTGCGGCCTAGGCCTAAGTTAATACTAGCGGCCTCACTTGCGGTTATTTCCCGCGATTGACTTTTCTGTATCTTTCTTGAGCGGTTTCGCGGTTATAGCGGTTACCGCTCACTGGAAAAAACCGCACTGCGGCCTCGGCCTTACATTGTTTTAATAAATCACCAGATGACTCGCTTATTACAAAGAGATTTTGAACAGAAACTCGCAATGTTGATAGTTTACTAAATTATGTAGACAATGCCGAAAACTAGAACGTTCCAACTAGACTACTCACTGAGTTGTAGTCGTCTCAACTCTGAATAGTTTTCCAATCGATTCAAATGCGACCTCAACGGACTAAATCTTGAATGACTCGGTTAATACAAGAGACTTGAAATGGAAAATCGCAATGGTGCAAGTTTAATAAATCTTCTAGACAAAGTCAAAAACCGGAACGTCGCATCTAATCTAATAACTGAGAAATTGTCGTGTCAACTTAAACCAATTTCCCAATTCAATTGGTGTTCCCAAATGCATTGTCAATGGGCTAAATCCTGAATCATCATCTTCCTAGCATAAGGCTCGATTCTCATATACGCGACACTCAGCGACGTGACGCGACATCACCTGTCAAATAATGATTACATTGTTTAAAATGGGCACGTTCTCATATATGACTACGCCACGTGTCCATTTAAAGGCCGATTCTCATATAAGCGACACTCAGCTACGCGACGTCACGCGACATCGCCTGTCAAATAATGAATACATTGTTTTAAATTCGCACGTTCTCACTATGGCTACACGACGTGCCCATTTAAAGGCCGATTCTCATATAAGCGACACTCAGCTACGCGACCTCACGCGACATCGCCTATCAAATAATGATAACATTGTTGTTAAATGGGCACGTTCTCACTATGGCTACGCGACAGCTACGCGACATGCCCATTTAAAGGACGATTTTCTTATAAGCGATACTCAGCTACGCGACGTCACGCGACATCGCCTGTCAAATAATGATTACATTGTTGTTAAATGGGCACGTTCTCAGTATGGCTACGCAATAGCAGCGCGACATGCCCATTTAAAGCCGATTCTCATATAAGCGACACTCAGATACGCGACCTCACGCGACATCGCCTGTCAAATAATAATTACATTGTTTTAAATGAGCACGTTCCCATTATGGCTATACGACAGCTACACGACGTGCCCATTTAAAGGCCGATTCTCATATAAGCGACACTCAGCTACGCGACCTCAAGCGACATCGCCTGTCAAATAATGATTACATTGTTTTAAATGGGCACGTTCTCATTATAACTACGTGACGTGCCCATTTAAAGGCCGATTCTCTTATAAGCGAGACTCAGCTACGCGACGTCACGCGACATCGCCTGTCAAATAACGATTACATTGTTTTAAATGGGCACGTTCTCACTATGGCTACGCGACATCTAAACGACGTGCCCATTTAAAGGCCGATTCTCATATAAGCAACACTTAGCTACGCGACGTCACGCGACATCGCCTGTCAAATAATAATTACGTTGTTGTTAAATGGGCACGTTCTCACTATGGCTACGCGACAGCTACGCGACGTGCCCATTTAAAGCTGATTCTCATATAAGCGATATTCAGCTACGCGACGTCACGCGACATCGCCTGTCAAATAATAATTACGTTGTTGTTAAATGGGCACGTTCTCACTATGGCTACGCGACAGCTACACGACGTGCCCACTTAAAGGCCAATTCTCATATAAGCGACACTCAGCTACGCGACATCGCTTGTCAAATAATAATTACATTGTTGTTAAATGGGCACGTTCTCATTATGGCTAAGCGACAGCTAAACAACGTGCCCATTTAAAGGCCGATTCGCATGTAAGCGACACTCAGCTACGCGACGTCACGCGACATCGCCTGTCAAATAACGATTACATTGTTTTAAATGGGCACGTTCTCACTATGGCTACGCGACAGCTACGCGACGTGCCCATTTAAAGCTGATTCTCATATAAGCGATATTCAGCTACGCGACCTCAAGCGACATCGCCTGTCAAATAATGATTACATTGTTGTTAAATGGGCACGTTCTCTCTATGGCTGCGCGACAGCTACGCGACGTACCCATTTAAAGGCCAATTCTCAAATAAGCGACTCTCAGGTACGCGACATCGCTTGTCAAATAATAATTACATTGTTGTTAAATGGGCACGTTCTCATTATGGCTACGCGACAGCTAAACAACGTGCCCATTTAAAGGCCGATTCGCATATAAGCGACACTTAGCTACGCGACGTCACGCGACATCACCTGTGAAATAACGGTTACATTGTTTTAAATGGACACGTTCTCACTATGGCTACGCGACAGCTAAACGACGTGCCCATTTAAAGGCCGATTCTCATATAAGCGACACTCAGCTACGCGACGTCACGCGACATCGCCTGTCAAATAATAATTACGTTGTTGTTAAATGGGCACGTTCTCACTATGGCTACGCGACAGCTACGCGACGTGCCCATTTAAAACTGATTCTCATATAAGCGATATTCAGCTACGCGACCTCAAGCGACATCGCCTGTCAAATAATGATAACATTGTTGTTAAATGGGCACGTTCTCACTATGGCTACGCGACAGCTACGCGACGTGCCCATTTAAAGGCCAATTCTTATATAAGCGACACTCAGCTACGCGACATCGCTTGTCAAATAATAATTACATTGTTGTTAAATGGGCACGTTCTCATTATGCCTACGCGACAGCTAAACGACGTGCCCATTTAAAGGCCGATTCGCATATAAGCGACACATAGCTACGCGATGTCACGCGACATCACCTGTCAAATAACGATTACATTGTTTAAAATGGGCACGTTCTCACTATGGCTACGCGACAGCTAAACGACGTGGCCATTTAAAGGCCGATTCTCATATAAGCGACACTCTGCTACACGACGTCACGCGACATCGCCTGTCAAATAATGATAACTATGGCTTACTATGGCTACGCGACGTGCCTATTTAAAACAATGTAATCATTATTTGACAGGCGATGTCGCGTGACGTCGCGTAGCTGAGTGTCGCTTATATGAGAATCGGCCTTTAAATTGGCACGTCGCGTAGCTGTCGCATAGCCATAGTGAGAACGTGCCCATTTAACAACAATTTAATTATTATTTGACAGGCGATGTCGCGTGACGTCGCGTAGCTGATTGTCGCTTTATGAGAATCGACCTTTAAATGGGAACGTCGCGTAGCTGTCGCATAGCCATAGTGAGAACGTGCCCATTTAACAACAATGTAATAATTATTTGACAGGCGATGTCGCGTGACGTCGCGTAGCTGAGTGTCGCTTATATGAGAATCGGCCTTTAAATTGGCACGTCGCATAGCTGTCGCATAGCCATAGTGAGAACGTGTCCATTTAACAACAATGTAATTATTATTTGACAGGCGATGTCGCGTGACGTCGCGTAGCTGAGTGTCGCTTTATGAGAATGGACATTTAAATGGGAACCTCGCGTAGCTGTCGCATAGACATAGTGAGAACGTGCCCATTTAACAACAATGTAATAATTATTTGACAGGCGATGTCGCGTAACGTCGCGTAGCTGAGTGTAGCTTATATGAGAATCGGCCTTTAAATTGGCACGTCGCGTAGCTGTCGCATAGCCATAGTGAGAACGTGTCCATTTAACAACAATGTAATTATTATTTGACAGGCGATGTCGCGTGATGTCGCGTAGCTGAGTGTCGCTTTATGAGAAACGGCCTTTAAATGGGAATGTCGCGTAGCTGGCGCGTAGTCATAGTGAGAACGTGCCCATTTAAAACAATGTAATCATTATTTGGCAGGCGATGTCGCTTGAGGTCGCGTAGCTGATGGTCGCTTATATGAGAATCGGCCTTTAAATGGGCACGTCGTGTAGCTGTCGTATAGTCATAATGAGAACGTGCTCATTTAAAACAATGTAATTATTATTTGACAGGCGATGTCGCGTGACGTCGCGTAGCTGAGTGTCGCGTATATGAGAATCGAAAAATACTGAAGATTTTCCAACGAAATTTGCAAATTCTCTCTTGGCGAGTGCTATCTTTGATTTCGATAACTGTGTCCCAGTAGTGGGACTAGGCGAGTCCGATCGGTACCAACAGGTAGATAATAGACACGAAGGGCTAGATTAAGCGCGCCTGTCTTTTTAGACCGCGAAGTTGATTTACAATACCTGGTGAGATTTACGACCCGAAAGGGGATTTTCTTAAATTGCGTGAAATCTAGGGGGGCTCAATTACTATCTGGACGGGCGCGGTCAGTCAGCGTGGTTACCTGTGTGGGAGGCTTGGCGAGTAGTTTGTCTATTGGATTAAGTGCGCTCCCATTGTTGCCCCACTAAGGGAATCTAGTGGGTTCCCTGAGTGCCAGTCAAGATTTCGATTCTCACATGGATTAGCCGATTTCGCACTCTTCAAACTGAGTTTGCGAAATTTTTGCGACAGGTATTGTTTAGACCACTACAACTCGGTTAGCAGACTTAAACAATATAGTAAACCGTGCTATTTTATCGACTGTAACTCACTGAGTAGGATAGCTGGAAGGTTCTAGTTTTCAGCATCGTCCAAATCAGGGGTGGGCAAACCTTTCAGCTCTCGGGCCACATCACGTTATGAAAATTTGACCGCGGGCCACTTTAAATAATTATGTACTTAGTTAATTGGATACCACGATCGTTGCATCTATACAAGCCTACACTCTCGGGCCATATCACGTTATGAAAATTTGCCCGCGGGCCGCTTCAAACATTAATCTATTTAGTTATTTGTATATCACGATCGTTGCATCTATACAAGCCTAGGCTCTCGGGCCACATCTTCTTCTTCTTAGGGTGCCATACTAGTGTTCTAGCGTAGGCAACCTCTCGCGCATACTTGTGGAACGCATCGTCACACTCATATGCGGGACCTTCAGTTTATCGCCGGTTCCGAACGGCACTATTTGAGAGGTTCTCTTGGCAGAATTACTCGTGGTAGTTTGCCATTGCTTTCCACGAGGTGGCCACAGCATAGTTCCGTGAAAAATTTCACGGTTTGTCCGGGGATCGAACCCGGGATCTCGGTGTAGCCTCGGTGTAACGTCATGAAAATTTGACCGCGGGCCGTTTCAAATATTAATCTATTTAGTTGTTTGTATACCACGATCGTTGCATCTATAGAAGCCTAGATACAAAAACATTCTTCAGTTTTTCTTATAGAAGCGAACAATAATATATCAGGGTTGTCCAACTGCAAGTGCCCCAAGGGCTACTTAAAAAAATGCGGTTTGGAGGAACGCATTATAATATACTGCAGCCCACTTGGACAGCCCTGATACACACTACTTGTTGTACGATGTATTTTTAGAGCCCGTAAATGTGCATGGTGGCAGCTAGATAATAAAGTAAACATCAGGCCTGGTATAACAGCGCCGTCGTTTGGATTTTGAGGCCCGGCGCATATATATTGATTACAAACCAAATTGAACTTTATTTTCCTTGCTTTAATTTCAGCAAAATTGGGGGGGTCCCAAAATGGGGAAGGGCACAGCCTCTATGGGGGCCCCGAGCCACCGCCCGATTGACTGACGCGAGCGAAGCTACTGCCTTTTAAACATTAAAACATGTCTTAGACAGACTTTCTGTATTTTTTATAGCTGCGTTTATTTTAGAATGCGAATCACAAAGTTTTTATTGGAGATAAACATTTTCTTAATTAAAGTAATTTATAAAATTATTGAAATGCCCCGTTGACATTTTATGCGGCCCGCGAAGAATTTAAGAAAAATAACCCACATACGCCCCACGGGCCGGTATTTGCCCAGCCCTGGTCTAGATAATTTAGCAACGGGGTTACATTGCGATTTTCTTTGCAAAATCTGCGAGATATCCGAGTTGGAATCGACGACTGGGTATTGATCTCCGCGTCTGCCCAGAATTCGCTAACTAAACCGAGCGAGTGGTAATTGCGGGCGCATGCAGCAAACAATGGTTTTGGTCCCAGCCCGAGCGAGAAACAACACGTAGTTCCAATTATGCAGACTACAATCAGCCGCGTATTCGACGTCAACCCTCAAATGAGCACAATAGGTGGTCCAGTTAGACAATTACCGAACACGTTGATCATTCTTGTGCACCCTGTGTGGGGTAGCTAACTAGTTAGTTTAGGTTCTATCTATTAAAATAAGTTAGTCGCGTTTAAAGTTTGTTTAAATTGTCCATTTGTTAATTGTCCATTTCGTTGTCTACCTATTGAATATTGCACAACTAGGTTTCTTCGCGTTGATAATTAACTAAATTATCTAGACAATGCCGAAAACTAGAACGTTCCATCTAGTCTAATAACTGAGTTGTTGCCGTCTTAACCTTCACTAGTTTCCCAATCAAATTCGTCTTATCAAATGCGACCTCAATGGACTAAATCTTGAATGACTCGGTTAATACACGACATTTTAAGCGGAAACTTGCACCGTTGCTAGTTTACTAAATTATCTAGACAATGCCGAAAACTAGAAAGTTCCATGTAGTATAATAACTGAGTTGTCGTCGTCTCAACCTTCACTAGATTCCCAATAGACCTTTTACGGTTAGTTAAGCGCATGCGCGTCGGCCATGTTTAAAAGGCGGGAATATGAAAGTTTCGGGCACATTTTATCATTTTCACTGGTTATCCGTCAAAAAGTGCCCGAAAATATGGCGGAAAGTAACACATGCGCACAAAAAAAAATTCAACTATGAAAAGGTCTATCGAATTCGTCTTATCAAATGCGACCTCAATAGACTAAATCTTGAATTACTCGGTTAATACAAGAGATTTTAAGCGGAAACTCGCACCGTTGCTAGTTCACTAAATTATCTAGACAATGCCGAAAACTAGAACGTTCCATCTAGTCTAATAACTGAGTTGTTGACGTCTCAACCTTCACTAGTTTCCCAATCGAATTCGTTTAATCAAAATGCTACTTCAATGGACTAAATCTTGAAAGACTCGGTTAATACACGACATTTTAAGCGGAAACTTGCACCGTTGCTAGTTTACTAAATTATCTAGACAATGCCGAAAACTAGAACGTTCCATCTAGTCTAATAACCGAGTTGTTGTCGTCTCAACCTTCACTAGTTTCCCAATAGACCTTTTTACGGTTAGTTAAGCGCATGCGCGTCGGCCATGTTTAAAAGGCGGGAATATGAAAGTTTCGGGCACATTTTGTTATTTTCACTGGTTATCCGTCAAAAAGTGCTCGAAAAACATGGCGAAAAGCTACGAAAAGGTCTATCGAATTCGTGTTATCAAATGCGACCTCAATGGGCTAAATCTTGAATTACTCGGTTAATACACGACATTTTAGGCGGAAACTTGCACCGTTGCTAGCTTACTAAATTATCTAGACAATGCCGAAAACTAGAAGGTTCCATCTAGTCTAATAACTGAATTGTCGTCATCTCAACCTTCACTAGTTTCCAAATAGACCTTTTTACGGTTAGTTAAGCGCATGCGCGTCGGCCATATTTAAAAGGCGGGAATATGAAAGTTTCGGGCACATTTTGTCATTTTCACTGGTTATCCGTCAAAAAGTGCCCGAAAATATGGCGGCAAGTGACACATGCGCACAAAAAAAATTTAACTATGAAAAGGTCTATCGAATTTTATCAAATGCGACCTCAATGGACTAAATCTTTAATTACTCGGTTAATACAAGAGATTTTAAGCGAAAACTCGCACCGTTGCTAGTTCACTAAATTATCTAGACAATGCCGAAAACTAGAACGTTCGATCTAGTCTAATAACTGAGTTGTTGATGTCTCAACCTTCACTAGTTTCCCAATCGAATTCGTTTAATGAAAATGCGACTTCAATGGACTAAATCTTGAATGACTCGGTTAATACACGACATTTTAAGCGGAAACTTGCACCGTTGCAAGTTTACTAAATTATCTAGACAATGCCGAAAACTAGAAAGTTCCATCTAGTCTAATAACTGAGTTGTCGTCGTCTCAACCTTCACTAGGTTCCCAATAGACCTTTTTACGGTTAGTTAAGCGCATGCGCGTCGGCCATGTTTAAAAGGCGGGAATATGAAAATTTCGGTCACATTTTGTTCTTTTTACTGGTTATCCGTCAAAAAGTGCCCGAAAATATGGCGGAAAGTGACACATGCGCACAAAAAAAAATTCAACTATGAAAAGGTCTATCGAATTCGTCTTATCAAATGCGACCTCAATGGACTAAATCTTGAATTACTCGGTTAATACAAGAGATTTTAAGCGAAAACTCGCACCGTTGCTAGTTTACTAAATTATCTAGACAATGTCGAAAACTAGAAAGTTCCATCTAGTCTAATAACTGGGTTGTCGTCGTCTCAACCTTCACTAGGTTCCCAATAGACCTTTTACGGTTAGTTAAGCGCATGCGCGTCGGCCATGTTAAAAAGGCGGGAATATGAAAGTTTCGGGCACATTTTATCATTTTCACTGGTTATCCGTCAAAAACTGCCCGAAAAACATGGCGGAAAGTGACATATGCGTACAAAAAAATGTCAGCTACGAAAAGGTCTATCGAATTCGTGTTATCAAATGCAACTTCAATGGGCTAAATCTTGAATTACTCGGTTAATACAAGAGATTTTAAGCGGAAACTCGCACCGTTGCTAGCTTACTAAATTATCTAGACAATGCTGAAAACTAGAATATTCCATCTAGTCTAATAACTGAGTTGTTGCCGTCTTAACCTTCACTAGTTTCCCAATCAAATTCGTCTTATCAAATGCGACCTCAATGGAATAAATCTTGAATTACTCGGTTAATACACGACATTTTAGGCGGAAACTTGCACCGTTGCTAGTTTACTAAATTATCTAGACAATGCCGAAAACTAGAACGTTCCATCTAGTCTAATAACCGAGTTGTTGTCGTCTCAACCTTCACTAGTTTCCCAATAGACCTTTTTACGGTTAGTTAAGCGCATGCGCGTCGGCCATGTTTAAAAGGCGGGAATATGAAAGTTTCGGGCACATTTTGTTATTTTCACTGGTTATCCGTCAAAAAGTGCCCGAAAATATGGCGGAAAGTGACACATGCGCACAAAAAAAGTTCAACTATGAAAAGGTCTATTGAATTCGTCTTATCAAATGCGACCTCAATGAACTAAATCTTGAATTACTCGGTTAATACACGACATTTTAGGCGGAAACTTGCACCGTTGCTAGCTTACTAAATTATCTAGACAATGCCGAAAACTAGAAGGTTCCATCTAGTCTAATAACTGAGTTGTCGTCATCTCAACCTTCACTAGTTTCCAAATAGACCTTTTAACGGTTAGTTAAGCGCATGCGCGTCGGCCATGTTAAAAAGGCGGGAATATGAAAGTTTCGGGCACATTTTATCATTTTCACTGGTTATCCGTCAAAAACTGCCCGAAAAACATGGCGGAAAGTGACATATGCGTACAAAAAAATGTCAGCTACGAAAAGGTCTATCGAATTCGTGTTATCAAATGCAACCTCAATGGGCTAAATCTTGAATTACTCGGTTAATACAAGAGATTTTAAGCGGAAACTCGCACCGTTGCTAGCTTACTAAATTATCTAGACAATGCTGAAAACTAGAATATTCCATCTAGTCTAATAACTGAGTTGTTGCCGTCTTAACCTTCACTAGTTTCCCAATCAAATTCGTCTTATCAAATGCGACCTCAATGGAATAAATCTTGAATGACTTGGCTAATACACGACATTTTAAGCGGAAACTTGCACTGTTGCTAGTTTACTAAATTATCTAGACAATGCCGAAAACTAGAAAGTTCCATGTAGTATAATAACTGAGTTGTCGTCGTCTCAACCTTCACTAGGTTCCCAATAGACCTTTTACGGTTAGTTAAGCGCATGCGCGTCGGCCATGTTAAAAAGGCGGGAATATGAAAGTTTCGGGCACATTTTATCATTTTCACTGGTTATCCGTCAAAAAGTGCCCGAAAAACATGGCGGAAAGTGACATATGCGTACAAAAAAGGTCAGCTACGAAAAGGTCTATCGAATTCGTCTTATCAAATGCGACCTCAATGGGCTAAATCTTGAATTACTCGGTTAATACAAGAGATTTTAAGTGGAAACTCGCACCGTTGCTAGTTTACTAAATTATCTAGACAATGCCGAAAACTAGAAAGTTCCATGTAGTCTAACAACTGAGTTGTCGTCGTCTCAACCTTCACTAGGTTCCCAATAGACCTTTTTACGGTTAGTTAAGCGAATGCGCGTCGGCCATGTTAAAAAGGCGGGAATATGAAAGTTTCGGGCACATTTTGTTATTTTCACTGTTTATCCGTCAAAAAGTGCCCGAAAATATAGCGGAAAGTGACACATGCGCACAAAAAAAAATTCAACTATGAAAAGGTCTATCGAATTCGTCTTATCAAATGCGACCTC
The DNA here is from genome assembly GCA_944588485.1 of Phosphuga atrata. Taxonomy (NCBI): domain Eukaryota; kingdom Metazoa; phylum Arthropoda; class Insecta; order Coleoptera; family Silphidae; genus Phosphuga; species Phosphuga atrata. The sequence goes on from OX155906.1 coordinate 30,819,817, forward strand.
AATGGACTAAATCTTGAATTACTCGGTTAATACACGACATTTTAAGCGGAAACTTGCACCGTTGCTAGATTGCTAAATTATCTAGACAATGCCGAAAACTAGAACGTTCCATCTAGTCTAATAACTGAGTTGTTGACGTCTCAACCTTCACTAGTTTCCCAATCGAATTCGTTTTATCAAAATGCGACTTCAATGGACTAAATCTTGAATTACTCGGTTAATACAAGAGATTTTAAACCGAAACTCGCACCGTTGCTAGTTTACTAAATTATCTAGACAATCTCGAAAACTAAAACGTTCCATCTAGTCTACTAAAGGAGCTGTTGAAACACTAAAATGAATAAGTAGTATTACGCACTAAATATTGAATAACTCGGTTATTACGTTGAATAACTCGGTTATAACGCGAGATTTTTTACTCAAAATTACTAGCCGCTAGCAAAGTAAACTATCTAACCAATGCTAACAACTAGAACGTTCCACGCGGGTTGTGGTCGTATAAACCTGACTACCTTCCCCAATCATAGTTTAGTTTACTGACTTAATATTAGACTTTCGAGCAAAGCGGCGTCACTGACGCAGCGATACTGACGCGGTGACATAGCGATAGTATTACGCACTTTGAAAATATATGAGGCGCCATTCGAGCGCAGCGACACAAACGCACTGACGCTGAGCGCCTCAAACATTTCTATAGTGCGTAAAGGTAGACTTTCGAGCAAAGCGGCTCTGGCGTCACTAACGCAGCGATACTGACGCGATAGTATTATGCACGTTTCAATAGTGCATATTGTTGTGATCTCGCGATTTTGGTTTCAAAGAATTTCAGTTTCTCACGAGTCGGCAAAGAAAACTAATCGGGTGTTCACTTAGTTTTCTTTGCCGACTCGTGAGAAACTGAAATTCTTTGAAACCAAAATCGCGAGATCACAACAATATTACTATCGCTCTGTCGCCGCGTCAGTACCGCTGCGTTAGTGACGCCAGAGCCGCGTTGCTCGGAAATCAACCTTTATACTATCACTATATCGCCGCGTCAGTATCGATGCGTTAGTGACGCCAGAGCCGCTTTGCTCAGTGCATAGTGCATAATACTATCGCTAATATTAATACTATTAGTATCGCTGCGTTAGTGACGCCAGAGCCGCGTTGCTCGGAAATCTACCTTTATACTATCACTATGTCGCCGCGTCAGTATCGATGCGTTAGTGACGCCAGAGCCGCTTTGCTCAGTGCATAGTGCATAATACTATCGCTAATATTAATACTAAAGGTAGACTTCCGAGCAAAGCGGCTCTGGCGTCACTAACGCAGCAATACTAACGCGGCGACATAGAGATAGTATAATGCACTATGAAAATGTATGAGGCGGCATTCGAGCGCAGCGACACTGACGCACTAACGCTGACCGCGACAGTGTCGCTGCGCTCGAATGGCGCCTCATACATTTCCATAGTGTATAATACTATCGCTATGACGCGGCGGCTATCACGCTGCGTTAGGGACGCCAGAGCCGCATTGCTCGGAAGTCTACCTTGATAGTAGCGCTGCGTTAGTGACGCCAGAGCCGCGTTGCTCGGAATTCTACCTTTATACTATCACTATGTCGCCGCGTCAGCATCGATGCGTTAGTGACGCCAGAGCCGCTTTGCTCAGTGCATAGTGCATAATACTATCGCTAATATTAATACTAATAGTATCGCTGCGTTAGTGACGCCAGAGCCGCGTTGCTCGGAAGTCTACCTTTATACTATCACTATGTCGCCGCGTCAGTATCGCTGCGTTGACGCCAGAGCCGCTTTGCTCGCAAATCTCCTTTATTAGTATATTAAAGGACGAGTTCGGTAAATGCGATTTTACAGCACGCGTCCAAGTTTGGAAAACTCCTCGCTGCGTTCGTCGTTTTCTAAACGTGGACGCGTGCTGAAAAATCGCGCTTATTGAACTCGTTCTTTAACACCTAACCACCTGACATACGTTTCTCAGACCCAAAGTGGCAGTAGTTTTCTCACCTGAGACGTATGGCAGGTGGTTAAGGGTTAATACTATTTTTTCTATTTTGCGCCGTTTTATGCCATTTCTAAATAAATTAATCGCCGATACATATTCAGAAAATTGTATCGCACTCGACGAGCCATAACCGCACGCATATGAGTGCTGTTATGAGTCGATTACAGACGCAAAATAGAAAGAATAGTTTACTAAATTGTTATTATTTTTTTTAACGCCTTGACATACGAATAAAATGTGCGTTGACGTGTCCATATATACATGTGATCTTATCAGTTATACATGACGTCTTAGTCTACGGCCTGAGTGCCCGCTCAAACAGAGCGTGGAGCGGGGCGTGGCGTGCAGCGTGCATCTCAAACACATGGTCTTACAATTAGTAGCAGGCGTTCTGAGTAAGTAAGTGAGCGGGGCGTTTGGGTTTGCGTGCAGCGGGGCGGGCAGCGTGGCGTGCACGCTCATTTCAAATCAGTTTGTGTTTAGCGTTCCGCTACAGCGTGCACCGTCGCGTCGGATGCAGCTACACGCTGCACGCCCCGCTCATAACTCACGCCAGACATTGGACGCCCATTGCCCGCTTAAACTGCAAGCCCCGCTCGCCGCTCAACGCACTTTCACTCAGGCCGTAGCCTTAGAGACGTTATTGTATGTGAATTCGTTAAGAAATATTATCCTCAGCGCCATCTCTTACCCAACAGCTGCATAATAGGCTTAGTCCGTGTAAAACTACAAATCATCATATACATATTAAACCTGCTAACGTTGCCATCTACAATGAACTAGTTAACTGAATTGCAGTTGCAATGCGTTGTGCATAGTTGGTTGCCTACGCTATACATTAAGACTAAAATTAAATAGAGTAGATTTATTAATTTAATTAAACATAAGACGAGGCTGACAAATACAGGCAGCTACCCTTGCTTAGCTATCAGCCATTAAGGCATGTAATTGCTTGGAGGAAAGGGACTATTGTTATTAGATTATTACATTACCGACTAAATTTATTCAGTTTTCAGTCTATACGCGCCATCTATACTCACCTAGTTAACTAAATCGTACAAAAAAATTGTTAACTTGAATATTAGATTTTTCGCAAGCGATTTAGCAAAATGGCGATAACATTGAAACAGGAAAAGGTTTTTGATTTCCGTTTGCGCTGCTTGAAAGACAATAAATTCATCTTTGCTTTGAGGTGTTAATGGAGAAAATCAGTTGCGTATTAAGCTTACTATGTTAACTTGAATATTAGTAAACAAACTTAGTTTATTTTTCGAGAGCGATTCAGTAAAATGGCGATAAAATTGAAACAGGAAACGGTTTCTGATTTCCGTTTGCACTGCTTGAAAGACAATAAAATTATCTTTGCTTTGAGGTATTAGTGGAGAAAATCAGTTGGGTATTAAGCTAACTACATTAACTTGAATTTTAGTAAACAAACTTTGTTGTTTGTTTGCGAGCGATTTAGCAAAATGGCGATAACATTGAAACAGGAAAAGGTTTTCGATTTCCGTTTGCGCTGCTTGAAAGACAATAAAATCATCTTTGCGTTGAGGTATTAGTGGAGAATAACAGTTGGGTATTAAGCTAACTACATCAACTTGAATATTAATAAACAAACTTTGTTGTTTTTTAGCAAGCGATTCAGTAAAACGACGATAACATTGAAACAAGTAAAGATATTTCATTTCTGTTTTCACAGTTTGAAAGAGCATAAAATTATCATTGTTTTGAGGTATTAGTGGAGAAAATCAGTTGGGTATTAAGTTTACTACATCAACTTCAAAATTAGTAAACAAACTTTGTTGATTTTTCGCGAGCGATTTAGCAAAAATTGCGATAACATTGAAACAAGAAAAGGTTTTTGATTTCCGTTTGCGCTGCTTGAAAGACAATAAAATCATCTTTGCTTTGAGGTATTAGTGGAGAAAAACAGTTGGGTATTAAGCTAACTACATCAACTTGAACATTAATAAACAAACTTTGTTGTTTTTTAGCAAGCGATTCAGTAAAACGACGATAACATTGAAACAAGTAAAGATATTTCATTTCTGTTTTCACAGTTTGAAAGAGCATAAAATTATCATTGTTTTGAGGTATTAGTGGAGAAAATCAGTTGGGTATTAAGTTTACTACATCAACTTCAAAATTAGTAAACAAACTTTGTTGATGATTCGCGAGCGATTCAGTAAAATGGCGATAACATTGAAACAGGAAACGGATTTTGATTTCCGTTAGTGCTGCTTGTAAGACAGTAAAATTATCTTTGCTTTGAGGTATTCGTGGAGAAAATCAGTTTAAAGTTTCGCGGATCTAAACCGCACGCATATGAGTGCTGTTATGAGTCAAATAGTTCACTAAATTGTTATCTTTTTTTTCAAAATATAAGCTTCAGCGCCATCTTTTACACAACAGCTGCATAATAGGCTTAATCGGCGTAAAACCACCATCATCTATAAATGAATTGCAATTGCAATGCGTTGTGCATAGTTGGTTGCCTCTATTATACATTAAGACTAAATCTAAAGTAGCTTATTACTTTACCGACAAAATTCACACAGTTTTCAGTCTCTACGCGCCATCTATAGTCACCTAGTTAACTAAATCGTAGAAAAAAAATTGACTATGTTAACTTGAAAATTAATAGACAAACTTTGATGATTTTTTGAGCGAGCGATTTAGCAAAATGGCGATAATATTGAAACAAGTCAAGATTTTTTTATTTCTGTTTGCACAGCTTGAAAGAGCATAAAATCATCTTTGCTTTGAGGTATTAGTGGAGAAAAACAGTTGGGTATTAAGCTAACTACATCAACTTGAATTTTAGTAAATAAACTTTGTTGTTTGTCTGTGAGCGATATAGCAAAATGGCGATAACATAGAAACAAGTAAAGATTTTTGATTTCTGTTTGCACTGCTTGAAAGAGCATAAAATTATCTTTAATTCGAGATATTATTGGAGAAAGTCAATAGACCTTTTCATGGTTAAATTTTTTGTGCGCATGCGTCAATTTTCGCCATGTACTTCAAAAAAAGTGCTCGAAATTTTTTTACGTATAATAATAATAATAATAATAATAATAATAATAATAATAATAATAATAATAATAATAATAATAATAATAATAATAATAATAATAATAATAATAATAATAATAATAATAATAATAATAATAATAATAATAATAATAATAATAATAATAATAATAATAATAATAATAATAATAATAATAATAATAATAATAATAATAATAATAATAATAATAATAATAATAATAATAATAATAATAATAATAATAATAATAATAATAATAATAATAATAATAATAATAATAATAATAATAATAATAATAATAATAATAATAATAATAATAATAATAATAATAATAATAATAATAATAATAATAATAATAATAATAATAATAATAATAATAATAATAATAATAATAATAATAATAATAATAATAATAATAATAATAATAATAATAATAATAATAATAATAATAATAATAATAATAATAATAATAATAATAATAATAATAATAATAATAATAATAATAATAATAATAATAATAATAATAATAATAATAATAATAATAATAATAATAATAATAATAATAATAATAATAATAATAATAATAATAATAATAATAATAATAATAATAATAATAATAATAATAATAATAATAATAATAATAATAATAATAATAATAATAATAATAATAATAATAATAATAATAATAATAATAATAATAATAATAATAATAATAATAATAATAATAATAATAATAATAATAATAATAATAATAATAATAATAATAATAATAATAATAATAATAATAATAATAATAATAATAATAATAATAATAATAATAATAATAATAATAATAATAATAATAATAATAATAATAATAATAATAATAATAATAATAATAATAATAATAATAATAATAATAATAATAATAATAATAATAATAATAATAATAATAATAATAATAATAATAATAATAATAATAATAATAATAATAATAATAATAATAATAATAATAATAATAATAATAATAATAATAATAATAATAATAATAATAATAATAATAATAATAATAATAATAATAATAATAATAATAATAATAATAATAATAATAATAATAATAATAATAATAATAATAATAATAATAATAATAATAATAATAATAATAATAATAATAATAATAATAATAATAATAATAATAATAATAATAATAATAATAATAATAATAATAATAATAATAATAATAATAATAATAATAATAATAATAATAATAATAATAATAATAATAATAATAATAATAATAATAATAATAATAATAATAATAATAATAATAATAATAATAATAATAATAATAATAATAATAATAATAATAATAATAATAATAATAATAATAATAATAATAATAATAATAATAATAATAATAATAATAATAATAATAATAATAGCCCCTTTCCTGCTAGCATTTACATGCCTTAAGGGGGATAGCTAAGCAAGGGTAGCTATTTGTATATATTTTGACGTAAACCAGTGAAAATAATAAAATGTGCCCGAAACTTTCATATAACATTGCGGACGCGCATGCGCTTAACTAACTGTAAAAAGGTCTATTGAGTATTAAGTTTACTATGTCTAGTTAAATATATAAGTATCCTACCTTGTGCAGTCTGCGCCGCTCCGTCCTCCATCTCCACCAGCCAAGGGAAAGGTTCCATCACTACCTAGCTTCAGCGAGTTTAAAGTTTCGCGGATCTAACACACGCAAAAAAAAACGCGCACTGTTCGCAAAGTTTCGGACAATTTCCCTAAACATTTCATTTCTCGCGAATCTAACACTCCCGATTTTAACACTTGCCTGGTAAGCAATACCGCACTCTGTCCTGAAACCAAAAAAAAACTGCTTGATTATCAAGGTAAAAATGAAGTGTTGCATAAAGTGTCATCGAAATGCAACGAAGTGTCTTCGAAATGCAACGAACTATTTCCGGAACAAACAATGTGTCGTCGATGTGGATATCATCATAATCAGTGAACCGAATAAAAAGTCATTCAAGAGAGATGTGCAACGTGTCTAGACTTGTCTGACTTGTCTTGTCTGTCTAGTCTTGTCTGTCTAGCCTTGTCTGTCTAGTCTTGTCTGTCTAGTCTTGTCTGTCTAGTCTTGTCTGTCTAGTCTTGTCTGTCTAGTCTTGTCTGTCTAGTCTTGTCTGTCTAGTCTTGTCTGTCTAGTCTTGTCTGTCTAGTCTTTTTTGTCTAGTCTTGTCTGTCTAGTCTTGTCTGTCTAGTCTTGTCTGTCTAGTCTTGTCTGTCTAGTCTTGTCTGTCTAGTCTTGTCTGTCTAGTCTTGTCTGTCTAGTCTTGTCTGTCTAGTCTTGTCTGTCTAGTCTTGTCTGTCTAGTCTTGTCTGTCTAGTCTTGTCTGTCTAGTCTTGTCTGTCTAGTCTTGTCTGTCTAGTCTTGTCTGTCTAGTCTGTCTAGTCTTGTCTGTCTAGTCTTGTCTGTCTAGTCTTGTCTGTCTAGTCTTGTCTGTCTAGTCTTGTCTGTCTAGTCTTGTCTGTCTAGTCTTGTCTGTCTAGTCTTGTCTGTCTAATCTCGTCTGTCTAGTCTTGTCTGTCTAGTCTTGTCTGTCTAGTCTTGTCTGTCTAGTCTTGTCTGTCTAGTCTTGTCTGTCTAGTCTTGTCTGTCTAGTCTTGTCTGTCTAGTCTTGTCTGTCTAGTCTTGTCTGTCTAGTCTGTCTAGTCTTGTCTGTCTTGTCTTGTCTGTCTAGTCTTGTCTGTCTAGTCTTGTCTGTCTAGTCTTGTCTGTCTAGTCTTGTCTGTCTAGTCTTGTCTGTCTAGTCTTGTCTGTCTAGTCTTGTCTGTCTAGTCTTGTCTGTCTAGTCTTGTCTGTCTAGTCTTGTCTGTCTAGTCTTGTCTGTCTAGTCTTGTCTGTCTAGTCTTGTCTGTCTAGTCTTGTCTGTCTAGTCTTGTCTGTCTAGTCTTGTCTGTCTAGTCTTGTCTGTCTAGTCTTGTCTGTCTAGTCTTGTCTGTCTAGTCTTGTCTGTCTAGTCTTGTCTGTCTAGTCTTGTCTGTCTAGTCTTTTCTGTCTAGTCTTGTCTGTCTAGTCTTGTCTGTCTAGTCTTGTCTGTCTAGTCTTGTCTGTCTAGTCTTGTCTGTCTAGTCTTGTCTGTCTAGTCTGTCTAGTCTTGTCTGTCTAGTCTTGTCTGTCTAGTCTTGTCTGTCTAGTCTTGTCTGTCTAGTCTTGTCTGTCTAGTCTTGTCTGTCTAGTCTTGTCTGTCTAATCTTGTCTGTCTAGTCTTGTCTGTCTAGTCTTGTCTGTCTAGTCTTGTCTGTCTAGTCTTGTCTGTCTAGTCTTGTCTGTCTAGTCTTGTCTGTCTAGTCTTGTCTGTCTAGTCTTGTCTGTCTAGTCTTGTCTGTCTAGTCTTGTCCGTCTAGTCTTGTCTGTCTAGTCTTTTCTGTCTAGTCTTGTCTGTCTAGTCTTGTCTGTCTAGTCTTGTCTGTCTAGTCTTGTCTGTCTAGTCTTGTCTGTCTAGTCTTGTCTGTCTAGTCTTGTCTGTCTAGTCTTGTCTGTCTAGTCTTGTCTGTCTAGTCTTGTCTGTCTAGTCTTGTCTGTCTAGTCTTGTCTGTCTAGTCTTGTCTGTCTAGTCTTGTCTGTCTAGTCTTGTCTGTCTAGTCTTGTCTGTCTAGTCTTGTCTGTCTAGTCTTGTCTGTCTAGTCTTGTCTGTCTAGTCTTGTCTGTCTAGTCTTGTCTGTCTAGTCTTGTCTGTCTAGTCGGTCTAGTCTTGTCTGTCTAGTCTTGTCTGTCTAGTCTTGTCTGTCTAGTCTTGTCTGTCTAGTCTTGTCTGTCTAGTCTTGTCTGTCTAGTCTTGTCTGTCTAGTCTCGTCTGTCTAGTCTTTTTTGTCTAGTCTTGTCTGTCTAGTCTTGTCTGTCTAGTCTTGTCTGTCTAGTCTGTCTAGTCTTGTCTGTCTAGTCTTGTCTGTCTAGTCTTGTCTGTCTAGTCTTGTCTGTCTAGTCTTGTCTGTCTAGTCTTGTCTGTCTAGTCTTGTCTGTCTAGTCTTGTCTGTCTAGTCTTGTCTGTCTAGTCTTGTCTGTCTAGTCTTGTCTGTCTAGTCTTGTCTGTCTAGTCTTGTCTGTCTAGTCTTGTCTGTCTAGTCTTGTCTGTCTAGTCTTGTCTGTCTAGTCTTGTCTGTCTAGTCTTGTCTGTCTAGTCTTGTCTGTCTAGTCTTGTCTGTCTAGTCTTGTCTGTCTAGTCTTGTCTGTCTAGTCTTGTCTGTCTAGTCTTGTCTGTCTAGTCTTGTCTGTCTAGTCTTGTCTGTCTAGTCTTGTCTGTCTAGTCTTGTCTGTCTAGTCTTGTCTGTCTAGTCTTGTCTGTCTAGTCTTGTCTGTCTAGTCTTGTCTGTCTAGTCTTGTCTGTCTAGTCTTGTCTCTCTAGTCTTGTCTGTCTAGTCTTGTCTGTCTAGTTTTGTCTGTCTAGTCTTGTCTGTCTAGTCTTGTCTGTCTAGTCTTGTCTGTCTAGTCTTGTCTGTCTAGTCTTGTCTGTCTAGTCTTGTCTGTCTAGTCTTGTCTGTCTAGTCTTGTCTGTCTAGTCTTGTCTGTCTAGTCTTGTCTGTCTAGTCTTGTCTGTCTAGTCTTGTCTGTCTAGTCTTGTCTGTCTAGTCTTATCTGTCTAGTCTTGTCTGTCTAGTATTGTCTGTCTAGTCTTGTCTGTCTAGTCTGGTCTGTCTAGTCTTGTCTGTCTAGTCTTGTCTGTCTTTTTTTTTGGGGGGGGGGGGGGGGCGTAGCAAGCACTGTATCCCTCGGCATGGCAAAAGCATTTCTTCAAGGGAGGGCTGTTCTAATATTTCGTTCTCACTAGTTGTTTATTCCTTCTTCTTTCTTCCTCTTCCTTTTTATCAATAATTTTCTTCATACCCTTTTCTACAACCTTCCAGTCTTTATCACTCCTCAGCATGATTGCCGTCATGTTCGTGTTGGTTAACGTCTCTCCTATGCGTACCTCCATCTCAAGTCTTTCGCTTGTCCATCGGGGGCAGTAGAAAGCGGTATGTTCCACTGTGTCTGCCTCCCCACAGTAGGTGCAGTCTTCCGATTCCTGTAGATGGAACCGTTTGAGGTAGGCTGCAAAACAGCCATGGCCACCCAGAATTTGTGTGATGTGGTATCCCACCTCTCCATGTTTCCTGTTTGTCCACTTTATTATATCCGGGATCAGTTTTTTGGTCCACTCGCCCTTACCTTGCGGTTTATTCCATTCCTCCTGCCATTTCGTTTTAGTTTCTTTTTTTAGTTTCTTTTAGTTTTAGTTTCTTTTTTAAGTTTCTTCTTTTATTTGTGCCGTGGTTTGTCCATTTTTTTTTATGCATACGGCATCTTTCGTCCACCAGTAGTTCTATTGGCGGTACTCCGGCGATCACTTGAAGTGCTGCAGTTGACGTGGTGCGGTATGCGCTACATATTCTTATGAGTGTTTTCCTTTGAACACTTTCCATTATGTTTCTATATTTAGCACATTTCATGGTTTCGCACCAGATTGGCGCCCCATACAGCATTATCGAGTACACTACCGATGCAAGTATTTTCCTTTTACTGCTTCTTGCACCCCCCACGTTAGGCATTATCCGGGACAGTTTGGTCGATAACTCTTCCGCCTTTTTTGCGATGTTTTCGACATGTTTGGTTATTCTCATATTGTGGTCAAAATAGATTCCTAGATACTTGAGAACTTTAGTGGTGCTAATCATTATTCCGTCGATCTGTATGGTTATCTCCTTTAACTTCCTCCGACCCACTAGCAGTACGCATTCCGTTTTCTGGGGGGCTAACTGGAGCTTTTTCTTCTTCATTTCCTTTTGGATTTCAAGGATTGCGGCATTTATTTTACCTTCTAGTGATGTCCCTGTTCGCCCGCAGGCAACTACAGCTAGGTCGCATATCCTACAAGGGTCACTCCCTGCGGCACTTCCACGTTTATTACGCTGTCGTAGTGAACGTTCCACAGCAGCGGACCGAGTATGGACCCCTGTGGTACACCGCATGTCACCTCGGTTGAGTGTTTATGTCCTATCAGCATTGTTCTGTTGGTGAAGTAACTGCATATCAATTCTATTAGGTATGTGGAAATGTTTCTTGCTTTAAGGTCATCTACGATACCCTTCCAAGACGCGCTATTAAAGGCGTTTTGTACGTCTAGCGTAACCATTGCGCAAAAATCCTTTTTCGTCTCTCTTGCCTTGTTTTTAATTATTTGCATTGCATCAATGGTGGAGCGCCCCTTTCTAAATCCGAACTGCATGCCGGCTAAACCTCCTGTTTGCTCGAGCTCTTCATTTAGTCTACGGTAGATTAATTGTTCCAGCAGTTTGCCGGCAGTATTTAGCATGCTTAAGGGACGGTAGCATTGCACCCCATTTTTTTTTAGGTTTTTCCAGCAGAACTAGTCTCGATTCCTTCCATATTTTTGGAAACTCTCTTCTGCTCAATAGTCTGTTATATACGTCCAGGCAGTATTGCGGTTGTCTGAGAGCTGTCAACTTGATTAGTTCCGCCGGGATGCAGTCCGGTCCGGGTGCTTTTCCCAATTTCAATTTGCTTGCTGCTACTTTTAGTTCATCTACGGTGAAATATGTGGGCTCAGCTTTCGGCAGACCAGCCAGTTCCTTTTCCCATTGCAGTATGGGGTTTTTCGGGAATAGTTTGTTGGCTTCCTCCACCATCTGCTCTTCTGTAAGGAAGGTCTTTGGTGCCACATTCATTTTTTTGCATACTATTCTATAGCCCTCTCCCCATATATTGTGGTCTGTCTCGTCGCAGACCTTCTTCCATGCTTTCTTCTTAGCATCTAGTATGGCCTGCTTAAGAGAGTTTCTGTGCTCATGGTATTCGCTTAGATATTTTTTCCTTTGTTCTATGGTTGCGTTTGGATTTGCATTTGTTCTTGTGGTTTTCCTTCTTCTAGCTATACATTCCTTTCTTAGTTTTGCTATTTCAGTGTTCCACCAATACACTTGTTGTTTCTTTATATGCTGGCTTGACTTTTTTGGTAGTGTTCGGTCGCACGTAATTTTAATTTGTTTAATATATCCTTCTGGAGTTATGATTTCTTGTTTTCCCTTTAGTTCTGTGGGATTATTCTGTGGTCTAGTTCTGTGCTAAAAAGGCCTAAGGCGTCAGGTTTAATTTTCCAGCCTAGTGGTTTATGTTGCTGTTTTATTTCCATATTGGTCCTTCCTATCTTAACTTCGTAACAAATATATTGATGGTCGCTCAAGTTTTCAAGTTCCAGTACTCTACAGTTCGTTATTTTCCCGCTTATGTTTGCAGTGCTGAAGGTAATGTCTATATAAGACGTGCTGTTTCCTCTTACGAAAATGGGAGCGTCCCCTGTATTCAGTAGCTGTAGGTAATCTGCGGCTAACCATTCTGATAATATTTTTCCCCTTCTGTCCTCTGTGCCATATCCCCATAGCCTGGATTTTGCGTTAAAGTCGCCACCTACCAAAATTTTCTTGGTGTTTCCATTTAGGAACATGCTTTCGCGTATTCCGTTAAGTATTGCTACATACTCGTCGTCACTTATGTTTGGTGAGCAATAGCAACTGTATATTATGATGCCTAGAGTCTCTACCCAGACATATCCTTTTCCGCTTGCGCTTCTGGTGATCTTGGTGTCTCTGAAGCCTCTTATTGCGGCACTTTTTTCATTGCTGTGGAACCAGGGTCCTTTATTGACATCCTTGATGTTAGGTTCCGATATTAGTACCAGATCCAGTTGTAGTGTCGTGGCGGTCTTATATAATAGGTCATGTGCCGGGCCACATCTATTCAGGTTGGTTTGCAGGATCTTAAGGGTCATTTTGGAGTGGTCGCATATCCTTCTGGTTTTCCGCATTTGACACCTTTTTTTTGGATCCTGTTCTCTCTTTTGGAGTTTGGTTTCTGAGTTTAATTACTTCATTTTTATATTTGCCGCATTCCAGGGTGGCAGCCCGATGACCTTCTTCCTCGCATTCGTAGCAGTATGGAGCGTTCTCGCAGTTTACTGCCAGATGTCCTTTCTTACTACATTTATAGCACCGGTCTTTCATATCCTTTTTCTCCGCAGTGCAGTCCTTCATTTCGTGCCCATGTCCTAAGCATTTGTAACATTTGATTGGGGACAGGATTTCGCTTATTCTGCATCTTTGCCAGCCGATTTTAATTCTTCCAGTCTTAATGATCTCCTCGGCCTTCTTCTTGTATAGACTTACTGTCGCTACCATGGTGTCTCCTTTTTTTGTGGCTCTTAGGGTGTTGATCTTTATATCATTCCTCTGGGTTTCTATACCCGTTGTATCTGCTATCGCTTCCTTGATCTCTTCTTCTGTTGTCTCCTCTAGTATATCCCTGATTATGATAACTTTCCTAGATGGCTCCATTTCTTTGGATGTGGCTATGTCTTTTAGAGTTTCGAGAGCTTTTTTTTTAAACAGAGTTGCTGCTCCTTCTTTTTTCTCTTTGACCGTAATCCTGTAGTTTCCACTTTTAGTCTTCTTGATTTCTTGAACCTGCACTCCAACTTCCTCTACATCTATTTCTTGTCTCATCGTTTTCAAGACACTGGCGAAGGTGCTTCCGCTAGAAGTTGTGGGCGTTATTTCTATCGTTTTTTTTATTTGTTTGGCCCTTCTATGATTTGGTTTAATCCATCCTCCGTTTCCTCCTGCGTTTTCTGTATAGGGCTTGTTTTGATCATCTCCCGCTGGACCTTGCGTGTTTCTTTTGTATATATATACTTTGGTTCTTGTGTTGTGAATGATAGCTTCTATCATTTTTTGGAATCTTAGTGTGGTCAGACTGGCGAGGTGGTGGATTGCAATCCCATCACAATTGCCTGTTTCCTCCTTTAATTTTTTGAGCTTATCCCATAAGTCCTCTTCTGTTCCGTCGTGCGTCATTTTAATAATTTTCCTGTGTATCACTTCCTCGGGATCTTTTGACCTGATTTTCGTTACTTGTTCCAAGATTTCAAAGTCACCGTTTAGTTCCCCTATTTCAGGATATTTTTCTCGATAGATTCTTTGGATGCCCTTCTCCATCTTACTGTCATTGGGATCCACGATTACTACCTTTACCGATCCGTCTTCCCTGTTGAGTGGATTCCCCACAATTACCTCGGTGTTGGTGAACAGTTCCGCCCTCCATTCCTTTACATCTGCAGAGTGCCATTTTTCTAGAGTGTCTACGCCCTCCAGGGTTTCTAAAGAGTTTACAGCAGGTACCATCGATGTTGAGTGGGGGTCGTGTCTACCGGTCTCGGTGGTCTGTGTACCAGCACAGCATGTCCGTGTAGGTTCCAGTTGGTCGCTGTCCACTTGTATGTCTACATCATAGGTAGGAATTTCAATATTTTCCCACCTATGGGCTTCAAACCATTCCTGTGCGGGGCCTTTGCTGATTTTTTCGGTTTGCCTTTTCATCTTTTCCACCAGTCTTAATCTCCCTCTTCGTGCTAGGGCTTTCATCAACGAGTTTAGCGAGCTGAGCTGCGTGCAGTGTGATCATTTGAATAGTTTCAATAATGTTAGATGCAGTTGGGCACTCCTTCTTTTTTATGGCATCTAATGAGTCGGTGGCATCGAAAGACGTGTCTGCTACTTTCCTTTTTTTCTTTTTGGCGGTGCCCATTGAATTACAGCGCTGTCTTTGACTACTGCTGGTATTCAGCCTGCTGTGCGGCAGTCTAATACTCTCCAGGAAACCGTCAAGAGTTGTCGCTCGTTTGACGCTGTCTGCAGTTTGTCTTACTGTTCCAGTAATGGTATCTTGCACTTCGGCCTGGTTACCTACCAGAAGTGCTGGGCGGTCGTTGGATAACGGTCGGGGGGAGCCCGCTCGCACACTCCCTGTACCGACCGGCACTGAGGTATCCCTCCTCTGCACCGTAAACGAATTTTCCTTGTCTGAGCTTATTTCATAATTAAGGGCTATCCGACCTAGGCCCGCGCCAATGAGTCTAGGGAACTTTTTTTGTTAAAGAGGATTTTCCCCTCTGTGGGTATCTATCTTGGTCTGGTCCTTCTCCCTTGACCTATCTGATTTGGGTGACCCTTCTGGTAGCTACGCTACCGTCAGCATAGCTCTCAGGATCATTAGGACACGCAAGCTCCCCCACCCGGCATAATGCCTTCGTCAAGGTGTAGATACTTCGAGGGAGAGTCTTGTCTGTCTAGTCTTGTCTGTCTAGTCTTGTCTGTCTAGTCTTGTCTGTCTAGTCTTGTCTGTCTAGTCTTGTCTGTCTAGTCTTGTCTGTCTAGTCTTGTCTGTCTAGTCTTGTCTGTCTAGTCTTGTCTGTCTAGTCTTGTCTGTCTAGTCTTGTCTGTCTAGTCTTGTCTGTCTAGTCTTGTCTGTCTAGTCTTGTCTGTCTAGTCTTGTCTGTCTAGTCTTGTCTGTCTAGTCTTGTCTGTCTAGTCTTGTCTGTCTAGTCTTGTCTGTCTAGTCTTGTCTGTCTAGTCTTGTCTGTCTAGTCTTGTCTGTCTAGTCTTGTCTGTCTAGTCTTGTCTGTCTAGTCTTGTCTGTCTAGTCTTGTCTGTCTAGTCTTGTCTGTCTAGTCTTGTCTGTCTAGTCTTGTCTGTCTAGTCTTGTCTGTCTAGTCTTGTCTGTCTAGTCTTGTCTGTCTAGTCTTGTCTGTCTAGTCTTGTCTGTCTAGTCTTGTCTGTCTAGTCTTGTCTGTCTAGTCTTGTCTGTCTAGTCTTGTCTGTCTAGTCTTGTCTGTCTAGTCTTGTCTGTCTGTCCTCCTCGGTGGTGTAGTTGACAACATACTCGCCTTTCAATGCGGGAGACCCGGGTTCGAATCCTGGTCGGGGAGGCGACAACTAGGGCGGTTTTCATTAACCGTCCGGGCTGCCCACCCTGAATGAATGCAATATATGCGATACCGGGGTGGCGCATTCTAAAAGCCAAGGTGGAATAGGGGATTTGGTGAGTCTTGTCTGTCTAGTCTTGTCTGTCTAGTCTTGTCTGTCTAGTCTTGTCTGTCTAGTCTTGTCTGTCTAGTCTTGTCTGTCTAGTCTTGTCTGTCTAGTCTTGTCTGTCTAGTCTTGTCTGTCTAGTCTTGTCTGTCTAGTCTTGTCTGTCTAGTCTTGTCTGTCTAGTCTTGTCTGTCTAGTCTTGTCTGTCTAGTCTTGTCTGTCTAGTCTTGTCTGTCTAGTCTTGTCTGTCTAGTCTTGTCTGTCTAGTCTTGTCTGTCTAGTCTTGTCTGTCTAGTCTTGTCTGTCTAGTCTTGTCTGTCTAGTCTTGTCTGTCTAGTCTTGTCTGTCAAGTCTTGTCTGTCTAGTCTTGTCTGTCTAGTCTTGTCTGTCTAGTCTTGTCTGTATAGTCTTGTCTGTATAGTCTTATCTGTCTAATCTTATCTAAAATTTGTGATTTTTCTTGGAAACATCGATAAAAGCGATTTTCGTTTTTCTTTAATTATGGGAAATTCCAAACAATTTTTTAAAATCAAAGTGAAATTGAAGCAAAACTGCAGAACGTAGAGAATTTGTAAAATTGGGAGAAATTTGTGGAAAAAAATGCGGAAATTTACCGAAAAACGTGACAATCTTTATTTAATTAACAAATTACTAAAGTTTTGTTTAAATTTACCGAATTCAATAGACATTTTTGACAAAATCGTGGAAAATTTAAGGAATATTTTCGGAAAAAGTCGTATAAAACTTGACGAAAACCTAAGAAAATGCATTAACATTAATGGAAATTTGTAGAAAATTCCTACAATTTTCCTTTCAAATTTGTAAAATCAAAAAAAAAATTTCAAAGGTGAAATTGAAAACGAAAAACGTTTGATAACATTTGCTGAAAGTCTAAATAGGTTTTAATAATAATTAATAATATTCATTGTGACATAAAAAGAATGATACAATGGGCTATCGACCTCGAGGTCCTTCTGCCAGTCCTCTAAATAGGTTCCAATAGGATTCCATAAGAGACTTTCAAAAATAAGAAAAATCGGATTCTAAATAACACACGTGCAATTTTCAGTTGAGCAACTGTTTGCTTGCATAATTCTGTCACATGGAGTGCCGTGAATCTGCGTAAACATTGAACAGCAATAACTATATCAGCAACATTATTACATATGGTATAAGTTCTATGATCAGCAATAGCACTCCATATGCAACCAATGTTTGGTTGCATATGCAGTGCTATTGCTGATCATAGAACTCATATGTATGTTGTTGATATAGTTATTGCTGTTGTATGTTTACGCAGGTCTACGGCACAATTATGCAACCAAACAGTTGCTCAGCTGAAAAATTGCGAGTGTATTCCTGGCCTAAGATTGTGCAAACATCAAACCACGACAAACTATAAACGTAATCGCAAAAAGCATTCACCAATCGCGCCTGCAAACCCACAACTCATTATCTCAGCGTGAATAAATACAAATACAAACGGTTTTAAATCTAAATATTTAATATATCTGTGCAAAAACTTACTTTACTCGCAGCGTAAACACTTGTTGGCAGCGTTTGAAAACAAATGAAAACAGAAACCAGAACGCATGTGAAGTCAACACACAGTGTTGCCAAAAAATACACCCGAACAATAACAATATATTTATTTATTAACCAGAATATACAGTAATTATTAATTATATATACAGTAATAATTAATAATTATATAGTGATTATACAGTAATTTACATTATCCGTGTTCCATATAGGTAAAGTAGTTTAATTAAATAAATAAACATATTATTTAAATTAAATTGAATAAAAGTTCAAATCTCACAGCTGTCTTGATGCCGTCAAACAAGAGTTTTAAGACTTGAATGTTGGATATTTATTATTCATCGTTTGTTTAGTTATTGGGAATGGGAAATTGTCGGATTTATTTCCATTTATTTCCCATTCCCAATAACTAAACAAACGAAGATTTTTAAGCTTTCACAATTTGAACTTTTATTCAATTTAATTAAAATAATTTGTTTATTTTTTTAATTAAATTACGTTAGCTTTACATGGCACGGATAATGCAAATTACTGTATAATCTTATCCTGGTTAATAAATAAAAACATTGATATTGTTCGGGAATTGTGTTTCGGGAATTGTATTGTTCGGCAACACTGTGCATTGACAACTTTGATGAGATTTTCAAGCTTCAAATTTGACGAAAAAACGCAGAAAAACGTGAGAATTTACAGGAATTATCGTTCAAGAGCAATGTAGACAGGCGCACAAAGATGTGCTTCTAGTAATTTGGCCGAAAAACTACCTGCAACTTGTAGGTTACGCAAGAAAATATTCGGCGAAAAACTTTCGCCTCCCATTAAAGAAAAAAAGCAAACGATTCAAACTGAATTTGTTTAATTATAATTGATATTTCCATGCAAAAACTTACTTTTATTCCAAGCGTAAACACCAACGACAGCTTTCAAAATTCTTGACAAACACCAACATGAAGTAGGCGCAACGAACAGAGTAAACAAACCACGATTGCCACTACAAATCCGCTTAAACAAATCAAGGCATTATATATTTATCAAGACTTTGTAAAACGAAACATCTTTAGATATATTTCCATGCGAAAACTTACTTTTATTCCAAGCGTTAAACACCAACGACAGCTTTCAAAATTTGTTTACAAACACTAACATGAAGTTGGCGTAACGAACGGAATAAACAAACCACGATTGCCACTACAAAACCGCTTAAACAAATCAAGGCAAAAGATATTTGTCTCTGCATTCGCAAAAGGCTTTGTAAAACGAAACATCTTTAGATATTTGTCTAGGATATATCTGGTATTTCAATATATTTACAAAACTCAAAGCGTTGTGGAGTTTCAACACGCAGCGCCATCTTCCGCAGAAATTCATAAATTAAAACAGCAAGCAAATTTGAAATTTGAAAAAATGAAATGAAAAGCTAAAATAAACAAAACGCAAACTTATTTAAATCGTTTTGCAAGAATTAATTTAAAAGCGTTTAGAAACATCCAATTTTCGTTTGTTTTCATGAGAATATCATAATAATTTCGTGGCGCCATCTATTTATGATTCCGGTACTAAGTTTTGCTAGTTGCGTGATTGTTCCGTTGGGGAGCTACGCTCATTCCAGGCTCATTCGTTTGTCGAGTGTCTTGTCGTCCAGTTGTTGTTGTTTGAGGTTAGTCAATTATGGGGAAGAAATCGAAGGATAAGCGCGATATTTACTACAGGAAGGCTAAGGAGCAAGGGTGGAGGGCTCGTAGCGCCTTCAAGCTGATCCAACTGGCTGAGAAGTTCCATTTGTTTAACGGTAAGACGAAAACGTTTTGTATACATATATAGCTAGGGGTAGTTGGTATTCAGCAATTGGTGGGACCCCTTGTTGCGTTCTTTTGTTTCCCCCCCCATTGTTTGCGGCGTTTTTCAAAGAACTTTCGGTTATTTTCAAACGCATTTTGTCGTTTTCAAAGAAATTTTGTTGAGTTTTTCAAACAAATTTCACACAAACTTTATGATTTTAGAAAAGGTTTTCCACTGTTAAACTTAATAAAGACGGAACAAAGCTTGAATATATAAATATACTCAACCCTTCCGGAACTCTATAATACTGTATTATAGAGTTCCGGAAGGGTTGAGTATATTTATATATTCAAGCTTTGTTCCGTCTTTATTAAGTTTATCTGATTATCTATAATGTTGTATGGTTTTACCAATTCAAAGTTTTCCACTGTTTCCAAAGGTTTTTTCACAAGACTAAACTAGGGATTGGTTCTTTAGATCGGTTCTTTAATTGATTTGAATCGAAGTCTACGAATTGATTGTCGAAGTCTATCAGATCAATTTCTCACAAATTGTTTCGTGTTTTTGAGTTTTTATTAAAAAAAAAGACACAAACTCAATAAAAGAAAGCGATCTTTTATCGATTTCATCTTTATGGAATTTGTAAAAAATTCACGTCTTATAATTAATCCTCGAATTGTACACATTTTGTTGTTTTCTTGTGAGGAGGATAACAATATTTTGTTTACACAAGGGTGCCTTGGGTCGGTCTCTTGTCGCCCCCTTTCTGCTTCAGCGGCTACCTCACTCCTGATGTGAGTGAAGAAGTGGCGTAGGCTTCAGGCAACCTGTTATTAGGCGGACTGCTTGATTCAAAGGGACGTCGATTTCCTTTGCGTGAGTGGTTGCACACCATTCTGGAGCGCTGTATTCGGCTGCAGAGAAGCTTAATGCAAGGGCTGAGGTTCTCAATGTTGCTGGCTTTAATGCCCACGACCTACCAGTCAGTTTATGGAGAAGGTTGTTTCTTGTTGCTACCTTTTTTTCTGGTGTTGAGGCAGTGGTGTTTATATGTGAGAGCTCGATCTAGTGTTTCCCCGAGGTATTTTGGAGTTGAGCAGTGTTCTAACTGTTGGCCACACCACACTATATTCATCTGTCTCCTTGCCTCCCTATTGCGAAGGTGGAAGGCGCACACTTGAGTTTTTGCTGGATTCGGTCGGAGGAGATTGTACTCGTAGTAGGCGGCAAGGTCGTTCAGGGCATTTGTCAGTTTTCTCTCTACCCCATGGAAACTATTTCCTTGGGCTGTTAGCGCTGTGTCGTCAGCATATATAAAGTGCCTTATCTCCCGCCGTATGGGTTGGTCGTTGGTATAGATATTGTACAGTTATGGGGCCAGTACACTGCCTTGCGGAACGTACGTGAGTTGTACAGAAATAATGAAGATCCAGCTTTTGCTTTGACAAGACATTCATTAAGGATTTCCCTACCACGCTATTCTCGTTATTCACATATTCTCACAGAACGCAAACAGAGCCTCGGAACAGGACAGACACAAAGTTTTCCACTGTTTTTTTCACAAGAGACTTACAAACTCTACGGCCATAGAAATCCTGTCCTCCTCGGTAGTGTAGTTTATTTATTGTATAATATAAAGTCTAGTCTTGTCTGTCGTCCTCCTTGGTAGTGTAGTTGACAACATACCTATGGAAGGCCCAGGTTCGAATCCTGGTCAGGGCGACGACAACTAGGAGAGTTTTCATTAACCGTCCGGGCTGCCGACCCTGAATGAATGCAACATATGCGATACCGCGGAGTGGCATACTAAAGCCTAGTTCGCACTAGGCTAGTAATTTAGTAGTTTGACAACATACCCGCCTTCCAATGCGAGAGACCCAGGTTCAAATCCTGGTTGGGAAGACGACAACTAGGGCAGTTTTCATTAATCGTCCGTGCTGCGCACCCTGAATGAATGCAACAAATGCATACCAGGGAGTGGCATACTAAAGCCAGTGGCATACAAAAGTCCTATGACTTCCGCGTTGTAACTCGAGGCGCATAGTAGTTATTCGGTCGGTTATGCCAGTAGGTAGGTTGGAAAACCCTTTCACAAGTGTATATGTTATTGCAGCATACATTAATTTCAACACCTGTGACTCGCGCACCGAGGGTTCCGTACAAACTTGTAAGTAAGGTATCTTTTTTTTTGTGGAGGACGTAGCAAGCACATTCAGTTAACTTGACAAGTGGCCCTCTTGAAATCACGACTATCTTAGTACCGCTGCAAGCATAACCTCAAGATGTCGCTGTCGTACGATGGAATTCTACCTTATATTTTATTACCATACATCCCCCATTCACTATGAGTGTTTAGGGGTTCTGGAACTTCACTATTTGTTTTTACTGCTCAATTTTGTCTGTATACCTTTATACCCTGTATAAAGGTATACAGGGTATTTTTTTTAAATAACGTGAATATTTTTAAACTTAAATAAAAGAACTAAAAAGAAAACTTTATTTTAGTATTACACTTATTCACTAACTTATATTAAGATCTAACTATTTCTAGATATAATATAAACTAATGTATTAACTATTTCTAGATCTATTTCGATACTCTTAACATTCAGTTGTTCAATTGACTGCTTTTGGGCAATTGACTACCAAAAAATAACGCCCTAAATTTTTTGGTAGTCAATTGCCCAAAAGTACGTGATTTAAGTATAATATACTTAAATCATATTATCTACAACATATTATGTAGATTATAGTATTATTATGTAGATCATCAACATATGTAGATTATAAAGAAAAATTAGGCGAAATATAATATATACAGGATGTTACGGGACTTGAGTATGTCGCATGTCGGTTATAAACAAGTAAAATTTAGACATAATATATACCCTGTATATATTATGTATATGAAATGCATAACGAATATAAACAAAGAAAATTCAGAATAAACAGCTTGGTGCCAACTCATACTTTTTAACCTTCGGACCTAACCTAACTGTATACAACCCATTTGCTTCTGGAGCCTGACAATACCACTACGACAACATTAGTGTATTTTCATAAGTTTCTAATAGTAAATTCGCATTTTCTTGTAATTAAACTACATATTTACGGTTTTCAGATTTTTCCCTTTACATGTGCTGTAAGACGCCGCTTCTTGCCAAATTTCATGATTCTAGGTCAACGGGAAGTACCCTATAGGTTTTGATTCCCTTGTGAAATCGCAAAATATGCGACATAAACGGTCATATCTTTTGATCGCGTTGACTTAGAAGTTTGATTTTTTCACAGCTGAAAGAGACCGCAGACCCGAGTATTTGATACAAATTTCAACTTGTTACCTCTACGCGTTCCTGAGGAAAATGGTCTTGACAGACAGACGGACAAGAAAGTGATCCTATAAGGGTTCCGCTTTCGGTACGGAACCCTAAAAAGGAAAAAAAATTGCATTGCATATTTTTTACTTTTGTGGCTAAACCGAATGATTTAAATAAATTTGCAAAAAATATTTTTTTGTAGACACCGGCGTCTTACAAATGGAGATCCGGGTTCCCACTTTTCTATTTTTAAGCCTTAACGAGAAATTTGCAAAAAACCTATGAAGCAAAAATAATTCCCGTCCCGCCGTCCCCATTGGAGGCGGAGCATTCAAATGTGGTCAAAGGGTGCTTCTTGTGGATACCCACATTCAGTAAAAGTTTAATTGAAATCCCACATTTTCTCGCTATTTTTTAATATTTTGAAACTTTCCGTTCGGAATTCGTGATGTTGACCTGGTCGGGTCTGGGTGTTGAAAGTAATGTATGCTTCTTATTGCGAAGGCAACGCCATTTGTTCTAGCTTCGACCTTTCCAGCAGAAACTATATCCTCCTTTTTCTCACCGTGGGTGAGACAAGGTTTCTTGTCTCACCCAGTGTCGCAAAATCTACACAGCATCTGTTTAGTTCGCGTGCTACTATTGCTGTTTTTCGCTCTGGGCATTTGTTTGTTTTACTGTCCTGTAGTGTGCGGACATTCCATTTTGCAATAGTTAATTTTGTTGCTGTTTTTTTTTTTGCTTGACCACGAGGAAATTGATTGAGCGACCGTAGTTGCCACTCGCTTATTGTGTTTGAGGTAAGCTGTTTTTGGGGCACCTTTTCTAGCACCGTCCTCTGATTTGAGGAGAACAGCGCTTCCCTAAATAGAGCTGCTCTGTCATTATGGGTGCTGCCGAATCGTAATCATTGCGTCTCCGTGTAGCCATCTTGCTAATCCGCATCACGACTTGACGCCGAAGCTCTTTTTGATTTGTTGGTTGGGCGATCTTATTCCTATAGGATAGTTGTTTTTGTTTAATTTGGACACTCATCTGAGACGCGTGATTTTATTTTAGCGAATAAGTCTTCGGACTCACTCTTTCGTCCGAGGGACACTGTGTTAGTTATGACTAGAGTAGCCCCAAGATGTAGTTTCTGGTCGTCAATAATCCTATTCTTTGACAATTGCTTCGCTGAGTACGCCATGATGAACGAGTGCTGTTGACTATCGCCGTTGCTCGCTTTTCATGCCATACCAGTCTTTATGCACTTAGGTGAGAGATACCACCCATATAGTCTCTCTTGGAGTCAACAACAAAAATGAACGTATTTATGCGGTGATTATAGCGAGAATAACAAACTTGTGATTGTAAAACAACAAAAACATGAATATTTATTGAACCAGGCAACGTAGAAGCTTCATTTTTGTTTTCCGATCTTAGTTACACAGTGCCAAAGACGATTAACAACAGTTACACCAAGTAAAAAGTCTGAAACCTTAAGTTTATAAAAACCCGTATTCTGCACCTTATCCGATTGTAGTTATTGCAATAGAAATTTGCACATTATTCGGTTTTCATAATTTGATTAGTTTTGCAAGAGTGTTGGTTTAAAACATACTAGCAAAAAGCCGCCCGAGTTGTTATAATCGAAAATAGATTTAGACCGAGATTTATCTGAAAATGGATTTAGTCCTTTCATATTTATTTAGTGTATGGCATTTAGACACATTTACAAGAATATAACAAACTTATTGAATTTACAAACAAACATAAAGATTCTCTATATAGTCTATCGCTTCTGGAGTTGCAGTCAAGAAATCATCGGGGCGGCCTTTATATGCTCATACATTCCTCTGTTTGTGTTTGATCGTTTGTACCTCTCCGCAATCGCTTGAGGAGGATGGTAATTTTCCCCATTTGTTTATGAAGTCTGCACATCTGCCGTGCATACTTCCTTTCATAGACGACCTGTTACAGCTTATTAGTAGTGAGTCCTGATCCAATCTCTAGTTTTTTTTGGCACGTTCATCAAAAATCTGTTTTTTTTTTCGACTTCCCTTAACTGCTCATCATTTCGTGACAAGGGCATCCTGTCTGAAAGCTTAGATCTTATGCATGTTATGCATCCATGCTTAGGTTAGTATGTTGTCCCCATTCTTCCGCTTCTCTTGTGCTTAAGCATTTATCTTTTAGTAATTCCTCCAATTCTTTCCTAGGTCTTATCCCACTCTTTCCTAGGCTAAGTCCCTAATTCCCATATTAGGTTGCCCTAATATGGGAATATATAGAAAGTATGGGAAGCACAGAAAAGTGGCAATAGATGAAGACCTAGGAAAGAGTGGGATAAAGAATAGGCTAGCTGTCGCATAGCCAGAGTGAGAACGTGCCCATTTAAAACAATGTAATAATTATTTGACAGGCGATGTCGCACGACGTCGCGTAGCTGAGTGTCGCGCATATGGGAATCGACCTTGAGCCTTTTATTTCGCTCCAAAGTTACAAATAAACAAGTTTTATATATTTTTTCGCTGTACACAATCTCGCATTTCCGACTGATTTGACGCTGTCATAACTTTTGAACGGCTCACCACAGAGACTTCTAGTCTTCACCAATCGATTCAGCGTCCCAAAATTATTGCGAACACGTATATAATATTCCCTAGGAAGCTTTCAGTTAAGAAATACCGTCGACACGAGGAGTCTAGCTCGCGGAAACGACGAAATGCGAGAAAATCGATTTTGTCAAAATCGTTATTTTCTGAGTTACAGCAAAATTTAAAAACGTTTCTGAAAGGATTTTTGCTGCTGATTACAGATATGCGAATTATATTTCGTTAGCTCTTTCCGTTCACTATCGCCTGCAAGAATTGAAGACATTTTTAAGAAATTTCAGCGCTCGAGTAGAGATCTCGGAAAATCGTGAATATCCCGCGGATAATCTTTGTGTATTAACAGGAAAATGAACTTCTGAAAACGATTATTATTATTATTTTTGATTATCTGCAACCGTTTCCGAGACATCTACTTAGCAAATCGAGAATCGCTTAAATTTCAGTTTGAAATTCCTCCATGAATTATTGTATCTTTCTGGATAATTTACACATCGATTTGTTCGTCTTGTCGTGTAGTTTCTGTGTGCCAAAAATAATTTCGCTACTTTTTACCATTCTCGAGAAAATCGAAAAAACTAAAAGAGCGCATATTTTTCGAACGAAATGATTTTTGTTGAAAAATTTTTCGAAATTCTTTTCGTGATTTTTTTTTGGGTTACTCGAAGGAAATCGAAGTACTGAAAACGGGTTTCCAGTTTATTTCGCTCTAAAGTTACAAATAAACAAGTTTTATTTATTTTTTCGCTGTACACCATCTCGCATTTTCGACTGATTTCACGCTGTCGTAACTTTTGAACGGCTCACCACAGAGACTTCTAGTCTTCACCAATCAATTCAGCGTCTCAAAATTAGTCGGAACACGCATATAATATTCCCTAGGAAGCTTTCAGTTAAGAAATACCATCGACACGGGGAGTCGAGACCGCGGAAACTACGAAATGCGAGAAAATCTTGACGCATCAGGCGTCATGCCCAGGTATTTTGCTGTTTGCAGGCTGGATAGTTATGCCATTAATAATGAGGGGTATGTTTTCAATCACCAAAACCAAAATCACCAAAATGCACAATATCCAGGATTTGAACCCGGGACTTGCGGCTCCGAAGTCTGACACCTTGACTAATAGGCAACCACCGTCTCCCCCACAGTCATTAATCACGTGATGTTTTCTAGCAACTTTTTAAGCCCCCCTCGCCGCGATGATACGTGGTGAGGTTTTAGTTTAAGCCCCGGTATCCTCTCCCAAAATTTCAACCTCCAGATTGCCTCTCCCTGACCTCCTAACCTAACTCTGATTGCCTCTCCTTGACCTAACATAACCTAAGTCTCCTGGTGGAGAGCAGGGCCGTCTGTGGTTTAGAGGCGACGAGCTCAAGGCCCATCCACTCCCGAACGAGTTCCCCCGCGCGCGTGACCCTGTGACGCAGCATATCCCAGCACCTGTCGGTGAAGACAGGAAAGACATAACCTAACCTCCAGATTACTTCTCCCTGGCCTCCAGGCGGAGAGCAGGGCCGCCTGTGTTTTATAGGCGGCGAGCTGAAGGCCCATCCACTCCCGAACGAGTTCCCCCGCGTGACCCTGTGACGCAGCATATCCCAGTACCTACCTGTCAGTGTTGATGAAGTTATGCCAAATTTTGGATTCCATTACGTTCTCTCCGGTTTTGGCTGGGGGGGGGGGTCTGAATGGTGGGGGTTTTTTAGTGGGTCGCCCCTTTTGGGGCAGCCCCACACTACCACTCGGCACGGGTCGGGTGGTGTCTGTTTGCAGATTTTCACCTCCAGCACGTGCCAAAAAAAATAACCTGTCGGTGAAGACAAGTGCCAAAAACTTAACAATTTTTCTTAAATAAATTTTTTTTTTAATTTAATTTTTCTTAAATTTAATTTTTCTAACTCCACTGTTTTTTTGTCAACTTTTAGATGTGACAAGGGCTGTTGATCTGTGTGCTGCCCCGGGTAGCTGGAGCCAAGTCCTCTCGCGCAAACTCTATCTTGGCGAGGACCTCTCCGAGGCCAACGCAGTCGACAAAAGCCAGGGCGAGGAAGAAGGCGCGGCCTGCTTGGCCGCAGCGCCTCCAAAGGAACCGCCAAAGAAGAACGAGAACGCCAAGATCGTCGCCGTGGATTTGCAGCCGATGTCACCGCTGCCAGGCGTGATGCAACTTCAGGGCGATATCACCCAGTTCTCGACCGCTCAGAAGATCATCGCCGAGTTCGAGGGCGAAAAGGCGGATTTGGTGGTTTGTGATGGCGCCCCAGATGGTAAGAATAACAAGATTTGTTTCAAGGGAGAAATTGATCTTTAATGTATTATTTAGAACAATCTCAATTGTAAATCTGATTATCTTGAATTTGAATCGGAAAACCTTAAAGGTAGACTTCCGAGCAAAGCGGCTCTGGCGTCACTAACGCAGCGATACTGACGCTGAGCGCGTCAATGTCGCTGCGCTCGAATGGCGCCTCATACATTTTCATAGTGCGTAATACTATCGCTCTGTCGCCGCGTCAGTATCGCTGTGTTAGTAACGCCAGAGCCGCTTTGGTGGGAAGTCTACCTGAAGAGTGATAAACGGAAAAGGATAGCCTTTTAAAATTGATAATTTCCTAGCAAAAAAAAAATCCTGTTCAAACGGACCTTTTCATAGTTGAATTTTTTTGATGTGCATGCGTCAATTTCCGCCATGTTTTCGGGCACTTATTTGACGTATAACCAGTGAAAATAACAAAAAGTGCCCGAAACTTTCTTATTTCCACCTTTGAAACAAGGCGGACGCGCATGCGCTTAACTAACCGTAAAAAAGACCCTTTTACGGTTTGAGAAACGCATGCGCGTCCACCATGCGTTACTTGCGCATGCGCATTCCCCTTTGGGATAAACAAATTAAATATGCTAATTTCTACTCGATTACCTGGATGAATTGTTCTTATAGTAACCGGCCTGCATGACATGGATGTGTACATTCAGTCGCAGCTGCTGCTCGGGGCCCTGCACATCACATGCAACGTGCTCAAGCAAGGGGGCAACTTTGTGGCCAAAATCTTCCGAGCGCGACAGAACAACCTGCTTGTGGCTCAATACCGCACCCTGTTCAAGTTTGTCTACATCTTCAAGCCCCCCAGCTCGAGGAACTCAAGTACAGGTGAAAACAGACTTTGGTACACATATTGTTACCCTGGGCTGTATAGCCGGAAGAACTTTTTGAACTTACTTTCTGAGGGAATTGGACTTTTTAAAGAGTTTGAAAGAGCTTAATCAAACTGTTTGTTCCTTTAGAGGCTTTTATAGTTGCATTGGACTACGATCCTCCAGAGGGTTTTGATCCCACACTCATGACTCAATATCTAGGAGTGGCAGAGGACAATTTTGACCACCTCGAGGGCATTAACCGCGTTGTTATACCTTTCGTGGTCTGCGGCGATCTAAGCGGATACGATTCAGATGCTACCTACCCCCTCGAGGTAACAATTCTAACTTTGTTTCTGTTTTTGAAGATTTATTTCATTGTTTATTTGTAGCTGGAGGGTGAAGAGGCATACAAATACAGAGATCCCGTCCAGCCGCCATTGAAGGAGCCCTTGAAGCCCCCAAAGAGGAAGACCTTTCCCCAGTTTCCAATGATGGAGTTGCAGGATATTTTAGATTTTTCCGGGTTTAATATTGAAGATATTTTCGATACAGACCGTGGGCATTTCCTCTTCCACGAGGATGAGGAAGCCTTGGCGGAGATCGGAGCCA
Source organism: Phosphuga atrata (assembly GCA_944588485.1). Classification (NCBI taxonomy): domain Eukaryota; kingdom Metazoa; phylum Arthropoda; class Insecta; order Coleoptera; family Silphidae; genus Phosphuga; species Phosphuga atrata. Next base: position 30,848,770 of record OX155906.1, read on the forward strand.
CCGGGCAACTGCAACGTAAGATTGAGAAGTTGCCCTTGAAGTTTAATCTCAACGTCGCCACGGAGGTCAACGAGGAGTGGGAGAAGAAGATCAAGGTGGCGTTGAACCTGCCTGAGTACACTCTGGAAGGCGACGGGGTTTTGATCCCGGAGGAGGTTCCGGCTTTGGCCAGCAAGCCGGGGACTTCGAAGCCGCAGGTTCTGAGCGTGGTCGATTTCTATGATTTCAGCACGCCGGAACCGGACGCGTTCTTCGAGAAGCTCGGGGATTCGTGCGAGAAGGCTGCGAGTCAGGACGGGGCCAAGGCGGAGAAGGAGATCTTGGACAATTTGGACAAGTATAAGGACCAGGTGAACAGCTACTTGTTGCCGTGCACCTGCTCCAAGTGTTCCGACTAGAATAAACTCGTTGCACTCAGTTGGTTTGTTTTCTGGAAAAACCTGTCAGAACTCCTTCCTGTTCCAATGTTTCCTGAAAGGTATTTTTTGTTTTGCTTTATGCTCGCCACACACACAACAGTCCACTGGAGAGCATGGGCGTAGCCAGGATTTAGTTTCGAAGTGGGTGGGGGGGTTTAAGACCAGGATTTAGTTTGGGGGGGGGAGGGGTGGTTTAAGAAAATACAGTAACAGAAATGCACCAATTTTAACGGGTTTGCATATTTTGGGGGGGGTTGGACCTCCAAAACCCCCCCTGGCTACGCCCATGCTGGAGAGGTCTAAGTAGACCGGAGCGTGTGTGGGAATAGACCTGTGCAGTTTCTTGCGTACGGTTTATCTGCGCAGGCAAACCTGCACATATAACCTCTCCGGTAGACCGTAGCGTGTATGGCGGGCATTAGAAAGATTTTGGGAATTTTAGGTTTCGTAGCTTAAAAATTACAGGAAGAAACAGAAGAAAAAAACGTTCAGTATATTAATTTACATAAAACACTTCGAGGCGCGGTGGTATTAAAAATATCCCACCTTGCCGTGGTGCGATATTTTAATTCCGCGCCTCAAAGTTTCAAGCAACAAAACTCTTGTTTGCTTCCTACAAGCTGTGTATTATTCTAATGTTTTTAGGGAGAGTTCGAGGGCGGGCAGGCGCGTGTCGGCGGTCGTGGGGGTGGAGAGGCCGCTCTGGCGCGAGTGCAGCGTGGTGAGGCGTGGACGCGCCTGGAAGCCCGCCCGTTTGGCGCGGATGTTAAACGCGCCGTACACGATGGGGTTCATGCAGGAATTGGTGCACGCGAACAGGAACAGACCTCGCTGGATGCGTTGGTCCACGTGGATTGCTGTGTCTCTATCGTACCAATACCTGAAAATCATTAGGAAAAAATTAAAAAACTTTGGTTACTTATTGGGTATTGCAGCATGAAGAAAATTGTAGGTAAAATTAAAGAGGTAGTGTAAGACTAGTGGTAGTGTGTAAGAGGTAGTGGTATCAGAAATCGTCTTAGACTTCCCAACTTGCATACGCGAGCGCTGGGTTGTCCTCCCCTGCTCTGTACGCTACAAAGACGAAAATCATTAAGAAAAATAAATAAACTTTGGATACTTGTTGGGTATTGCAGCATGATGAAAATTGTAGGTGAAATTAAAGATGTAGTGAGAGCTTTCAAAAATAGTTTTTGACTTGCCAACTTACATCCGCGTGCGCTGGGTTGTCCGCTCCTGCTCTATACGCTTCAAGGACGATTTAATTCAGATTAAAGCATACCTATTGGGTATTGCTGCATGAAGAAAATTGTAGGTAAATTTAAAGATGTGGTGAGGGCTCACCTTGGAAGTGCTTTCAAAAATAGTTTTTGACTTCCCAACTTGCATCCGCGTGCGCTGGGTTGTCCGCCCCTGCTGTATACGCTTCAAGGACGATTTAATTCAGAGTAAAGCATACCTATTGGGTATTACTGCATGAAGAAAATTGTAGGTAAATTTAAAGATGTAATGAGGGCTCACCTTGGAAGTGCTTTCATAAATAGTTTTTGACTTCCCAACTTGCATCCGCAAGCGTTGGGTTGTCTATCCCTGCTCTATACACTACAAGGACGATTTAATTCAGAGTAAAACGATTTTTCGTTCCTTACATAACATTTACATAGCCCAATGTACGAACGTAAGGATAGAAATGAAAATGGAGCATCTCAAGAAAAATGAAGCAAGTTCATCACCAGGCAGTCGAAACGCTGATGTCAAAACGCAACATATGACTGACCAATTTGAAATCATGACAGTAGTTGGAGTAATGCTGAGCATGAGCTACAATCTGGTACCTCAAATGGCCCACTATTGGCCAGTCAGTAGTTCGCTGGGAAATGCAGCCATTCAAAAAGCGATGAGTAGAGATCGCTTCCTCTTTTGGATTTCAAAATTATACTTCAATTCCCCGCAGAAGCCTGCAGATGCTTCAAAATTATATTATAATGAGGAAGTAGCTCTTGCTTGAAGTACACTTTTCTGAAGAGTTGAAACCCTTGAAACCAGTAAAGAGGAGTATCGAAGTTTGGGAACGCTGCGATTCTAAAACGGGATTCGTATACTTTAACATTTACGCTGGGAATATCTTCAGTGACCGAAGGAACTCTAGGAGAACGCGTTGTGAAAAGCTTGCTCTACAGTGAAGATTCCCCAAATCATAATCTGTTTTGACCGATTCTTCACTTCTGTGAATCCGATGTATACCCTGTGCCATGGATGTGTGGGATGTGTGAAGGACGAAAAAATACACCAACATTTCCGAATGCAAGAGAGAGGTGAATCGATTTTCCAAGCTACAATCGAGGGAATAATTGCTGCGAAATGGATGGACACTAGGGAGGTTTTGGTCATGTCAAATTGCCATAGCAATGAATTAACTACGGCGGTTAGAACTCTAAAAGATGGTCCTCAGAAGGAATTCTCCTGCCTATCAATGATATCCTTTTACAATGAGTTCATGGATGGGGTTGACCTCTCTGACCAACTGGGAACGTGCTACGAGGTTTAATCGCAAATCCAACAAATGGTAGAAAAAGGTATTCTACAGATTACTGATGACCTCGATTGTAAATGCTCATATTGTTCATCAAGACATTACTGACCCAAAACGACCATTCGTCGTTGCTGCTGCTGAAAATCTCCTGAGATTTGGAAGTGCAAGTAAGGAAGTGAATGCGCAAAGGCACTCTCTTCCTGCAAATCCACGTCATCATCATCGCGATCTTCTAATGAAAATATAAGAATCTCGAATGTTGGAGAACATTTCCCAACTAAGGAAAAGACGCGAGGAAGATGTGCGTGGTGCGCAAAAGGCACGCTCAAAAATGCTATGCACCTCTTGCAACGTGGCACTGTGCAAGAAATGTTTCAAGCCTTATCACACCCTCAAGAAATTCAGACTTTAGATGCTACTTTCTATCCTATTATCACGTTGAGGTAGGGTGGAAATGGTGGGGAGAGGACAGGGGTGGTCGAGTAGTATGTGTGAGTTTGCAATCAAAAGCAGCAGAGGGACATATGCTGTCCCAGCACTATCGTCTCTAGGGTTACGACCGGGACATACCCTGTCCCTGCATTCAGGTGTTCTGGGTTTACGACGGGACATATATGTATGTCCCATATGTATGTATGTATGACGTATGTCCCATCAATGAAGCTTGTAAATTCATTCTTGTCGTTGATGTGTCGTTATGAGATCAATTATGTGTCTCTTCGCCTTTCAGACAGAAAAGTTATTTCATCGTAATAATAACTTGGAGAAGAAATAACTATTCCCGGTAATGAGGCGCACTACAATGATTTTTTCGCCGTATTGAAACTGTTAAGGCGATAGAAAGTCACCGAAACGTCAGACAAATAAATATTAGTGTAATAAAAGGTTTTTAATTATACAGTATATTCTCGATAATCCGACACATATGGAACCACACAACCGCCGGATTATCAGAAGGAAGGGCGCGAGCGGTCTAAAGATCGCCGGATTATTGAACGTGTTGTCCGTTTAACCAGCGGGCGAACTACCGAGATTATACTGTATATCAGGGCTGTCCAACACGCGACCTCAGTTTTTGTGGCGCGCGGAGTGTTCCTCTAAATGTAACTTTTGTAATGTAACTCTTAATAACATCCCATTCCCAATAGTTTTAAATAATTTTATTTATAGCAATTTGTTAACGCGGAATTGTTAAATTCACTATGTTTTAACCACACTTGATATATGTGCTTAAAACGTAGTGAATTTATCAATTCATTGTAAGTTTGGGCTACCACCTAGTAACGGTTGTAACCATCCTATTACAAGTTTGTTTCGTTCACTCTAGCAAAAAACTTGAATAAACCAAATAAAGTCGGAACACAGCCTGAATATATTAATATATTCAACCTTTCCGGAGCTCTATAACACTAATGAGTCCTAGGTAGGTAGTCCTAAAAAGACTCATTAGTGTTATAGAGCTCCGGAGATGAGCATGGGACGAGTTTCTCGTTCCAGATCCCATCCCGTGGGACGGATCCCTGTCTCTGTCCCATCCCATCACATTTTCGTTCCACAAACCCAAAATGTTCGTCCCATCCTAACCCACTCACCCCATCCCATCTCGGTCGCGTGGCCCGTCCCATTCATCCCATTTTTCCTATACAACAGACTTTCTTTTCGGTTATTTAAGATTTCGGTTATTATTTCGGATATTATTTCGGTTATTAAGATAACCAGACTTTCTTAACGATAATTCGTTCACATTTAATTTTTCCGTAAAATTATGATGATAGCCCCTTTCTCCTAGCATTTCCATGCCATAGGGGTATAGCTAAGCAATGGTTGCTAAGCCTCGGCTTTATTGTTGGAGATAGGGTGGCTGGCCCTACGCACCTATGCTGTCTATTATTACGCCAGGTTTAACCCCAGCTCCTCATTTTTCAAAGGCTGAGTGAACTTTGGCCGGAAAATTGCGTGATAAATTTGGCTTGGTGTGGGGATCGAACCCTTAACCGCTGGAGACCACACCGGCTTTTCCGTAATTATAAGATAAATAATTAAATATGCACGAACTTGATTTAATAGATTATCAAAACTCGTCCCACTCTGTACCATACAAATTTGTCGTCCCATCCCATCCCATGCAACGTTCATACCACTCATCCCATCCCATGGGACGATGGGATGCGTCATGGGATCCCACATGCTCATCTCTAGCTCCGGAAAGGTTGAATATATTTATATATTCAAGCTGTGTTCCGACTTTATTAAGTTTATATGATTATCTATAATGTTGTATGGTGTTTGAACTAAAACTCTATGAATAATAAATTCAGAAGATAAATCTATGTTTGAACTAAGAACTCTATAATGTTGTATGGTGCTTTCTTCGCTATCAGCGAATCAATCAATCGACTGGAGGGCTAAAATTGCGCTCGTTTGTACGTATTGTTTACCGATTGTCGTGGGAGAAAGTCCTGCGGGACAATCGCCGACCGGACGGCGAAAAACAATCATTACGAGAACGAATCGTTAGTCGCATTCGTCATTTGTTTCGCATGAAAAACAACAATACGTTGAAGGTTACGGGTTAAATTACATCAACTTGCGACTTTCATGTCTTAATTCTTCAAATCCCGGAAACTAATGTTGTAGATTACCTCTCACCTTACTAATTGCAATGTCTTAATCCTTCAAATCCCGGAAACTAATGATGTAGATTACCTCTCACCTTGCGAATTGCAATTTCTTAATCCTTCAAATCCCGAAAACAAATGATGTAGATTACCTCTCAGCTAGCCAATTGCAATGCCTTAATCCTTCAAATCCCGAACATGAATGAAGTAGATTACTTCTCACCTTACTAATTGGAATGTCTTAATCGTACAAATCCCGAAAAGTAATGAAGTAGATTACCTCTCACCTTACGAATTGCAATGTCTTAATCGTTCAAGTCCCAAAAACTAATGAAATAGATTAGCTCTCACCTTACGATTTTCAATGTCTTAATCCTTCAAATCACGAAACTAATGTTGTAGATTACCTCTCACCTTACTAATTGCAATGTCTTAATCCTTCAAATCCCAAAAACTAATGAAATAGATTACCTCTCACCTTACGATTTTCAATGTCTTAATCCTTCAAATCACGAAAACTAATGTTGTAGATTACCTCTCGCCTTACTAATTGCAATGTCTTAATCTTTCAAATCCCAAAAACGAATGAAATAGATTACCTCTCACCTTACGAATTGCAATGTCTTAATCCTTCAAATCCCAAAAACTAAAGAAATAGATTAGCTCTCACCTTACGATTTTCAATGTCTTAATCCTTCAAATCACGAAACTAATGTAGATTACCTCTCACCTTACTAATTGCAATGTCTTAATCCTTCAAATCCCAAAAACGAATGAAATAGATTACCTCTCACCTTACGATTTTCAATGTCTTAATCCTTCAAATCACGAAACTAATGTAGATTAGCTCTCACCTTACTAATTGCAATGTCTTAATCCTTCAAATCCCAAAAAACGAATGAAATAGATTACCTCTCACCTTACGAATTGCAATGTCTTAATCCTTCAAGTCCCAAAAACTAATGAAATAGATTAGCTCTCACCTTACGATTTTCAATGTCTTAATCCTTCAAATCACGAAAACGAATGAAATAGATTACCTCTCGCCTTACTAATTGCAATGTCTTAATCCGTCAAATCCCAAAAACGAATTAAATAGATTACCTCTCACCTTACGAATTGCAATGTCTTAATCCTTCAAGTTCCAAAAACTAATGAAATAGATTAGCTCTCACCTTACGATTTTCAATGTCTTAATCCTTCAAATCACGAAAACTAATGTTGTAGATTACCTCTCGCCTTACTAATTGCAATGTCTTAATCCTTCAAATCCCAAAAACGAATGAAATAGATTACCTCTCACCTTACGAATTGCAATGTCTTAATCCTTCAAGTCCCAAAAACTAATGAAATAGATTAGCTCTCACCTTACGATTTTCAATGTCTTAATCCTTCAAATCACGAAAACGAATGAAATAGATTACCTCTCGCCTTACTAATTGCAATGTCTTAATCCTTCAAGTCCCAAAAACTAATGAAATAGATTAGCTCTCACCTTACGATTTTCAATGTCTTAATCCTTCAAATTACGAAACTAATGTTGTAGATTACCTCTCACCTTACTAATTGCAATGTCTTAATCCTTCAAATCCCAAAAACGAATGAAATAGATTACCTCTCACCTTACGATTTTGAATGTCTTAATCCTTCAAATTACGAAACTAATATTGTAGATTACCTCTCACCTTACTAATTGCAATGTCTTAATCCTTCAAATCCCAAAAACTAATGAAATAGATTACCTCTCACCTTACGATTTTCAATGTCTTAATCCTTCAAATCACGAAAACTAATATTGTAGATTACCTCTCACCTTACGAATTGCAATGTCTTAATTCTTCAAATCACGAAAACTAATGTTGTAGATTACCTCTCACCTTACTAATTGCAATGTCTTAATCCTTCATATCCCAAAAAAACAAATGAAATAGATTACCTCTCACCTGACGATTTTCAATGTCTTAATCTTTCAAATCCACGAGCTAAGAGAATTATACGGCTATCCAGATGTGGTAACACATATTAAAATCCTCAGATTAAAGTGGGCTGGACATATGATTGTAATGCCAGAAGAAAGAATCCCAAAAAAGATATATAAGGCACCAGAACCAGAGGAAGACCACGTCGTCGAAGGGCGGAAAATGTCGAGAAAGATGCGGAACAAATTCTACAAAGCCGAAATTGGGAAAATGCAGCCAGAAGTAGAGAGAATTGGAGGAGAAAATTAAGGGAGGCCCGGGTCCATATAGGACTGTAGCGCCACGGAGATAGAGAATCTTTCAAATCACGAAAACTAATGTTGTAGATTACCTCTCACCTTACGAATTGCAATGTCTTAATCCTTAATGTTTCAGCTTTAAAACCCCGCCAAGTTTTAGTTCCTACCCGCTGCCATTTTGTTTCTATCGCAATAAACGTCCAACCTAAACCAAACCTCGATAAACACTGAACCAGATTAGCTAGAGACCAAATAATTTTCAGATTTGGAAAATTTCCTATCGGACGCAATTGTACTATTCTTACAATTTTACAAACTTTAAATCTCAAGATCAGCTATCGACTAGTGGTTTTCAAGTCCGGAAGTATTGTATTAAAGTTTCTTCAGCAACAAGCTCGTGAGACCCAAACTGGGCTCGAGTTCTTCCTACCTGCGGTGGAATGAAACTTCCCCGTGTGGTCGAGTAGCCGAGGTGTCAATGTCCGGGATGAGGATCCTCGTCTACTGACATTTTGTGGAGTTATTCCACTGTTCCTGCCACTCCTAAGTGAGTTTGGTATCGGCCTCATGCATGGGCGTAGCCAGGGGGGGGGTGTTCAAACCCCCCCCGAAATATGGAATATATAACATAAATATTATATTGAAATAAGGAGAGACGATTCTCTTCAAGAGGGCATGGTAGATTAGGAACCCTTATGTGTCAGTTTTAAAAAGTAAAATGGCGCATTTCCGTTATTGTATTTTCTTCAAACCCCCCGAAATTTTCAAGCACCCCCCACCCCCGGCGAAACTAAACCCTGGCTACGCCCATGGCCTCATACCTAGATGTTTCGTTTTTGTCTGCCTCATATCGAGGATTTCTATGCTTTGTCTACCTTTCGATGGGAGGGATACCTGCAATAACCAAAACTGGTAGGTAGGCACTGCAAACTCGTAGGGCCATTTTCATCTGAAATACAGCTAATTCGGTTATTTTAGCTTTGTTAAGGGCCTAAGACCCATTCGGGACCTCCATAAAGCATAGCAGAGTGGGCCACAGTGCTTAGGAGCCAGCGTTTTCTGCATCTAGGTCCGCCCACATTGGGAGGCAACTGCGGAGTTTCTTCTACGAACAACCGTTTTTCGCAAACAAAATGGCGTCCACGAGCTTAGGAAAGTCGAGCGCCGTTTGGGTCCCACAAGCTCGGGAAAGACGTTGTTGCTGAAGAAACTACAATGTGGATCTTCCGTAGACAGTACCACAGCTTCCGTAACCAGGAACATCTTCGCCCCAGAGCTCAAAGGCTAGCACGTGCAAGAAGAGGTGAAGTATCAAATTGGGGGCGTTATGGCCAAGCTGTGAAAACCTTTTATCGCAAACAAAATTTCGTTTCGCAAAGAAAATGGCGCCCACGAGCTCAGGAAAGTCGAGCCCCAATTGGGTCCCACTAGCTCGGGAAAGACGTTGTTGCTGAAGAAACTTCAATGTGGATCTTTGGTAGACACTACCACTTCAGTAACGCAACTTCTTCTAAGATTCAGTAACCACCAACATCTTCGTCTTGAAGCCCAAACGCTAGCACGCACAAGAAAAGGTGATGCATGAAGTTGGGGCGTTATAGCCAACAGTGGAGCAAATACTTCGAGAGTATTAAGAAGATGATCTACGTGGTGGATACGTCGAATCTCTGTCAAAGAAACTTCGGTAGACAGTACCACAGCTTCAGTGGCCACCATCATCTTCACCCTGAAGCTCAAACGATAACACGCGCAATAAGAGGTGATGCATGAAGTTGGGGGCGTTATGGTTGGGGGTACTGTGAAAACCGTTTTTCGCAAACAAAATTTCGTTTCGCAATGAAAGTCTACTGTATACTCACTACTAAATTTAGTCACTGCAGGGGAACAAACACCACCACCCACCTGAAGTAATGCTCACGCTGTTCCAGTTGGAGTGTAGTGACAGAGGAGGGGTTTTAGTTAACGAAGAACTCGATCAGAGAGCCCCACACTACACGGGTTTGAAGACCCGGTGTGCAACAATGCATTCCCGCTTCTCCGAAAAAAGTCACTTAGGGGGGGTTGGAAGCAAGAAAACAATTTCCAGCTTGTAATTCAGTTCAACTTACCATAACATCATCACGTAATACGGCGTCCAGCAGATGAAGAAGACCAGCACTATGATGATGGTCATCTTCAGCGTGCGAATCTTCGCCCTGCCCAGGAAACCCAGCCCGGATCGGCGGATCCTATCCACTGCAACAACAGAAAACTTACATTGGAACGGTCATCATTTGCTTGGATTCTCACCTCCGATTGCGTTTTTGCTGCGCCTGAAGATCTCCATCAGGATGGAGGCGTACGTGTAGATGATCACGATCAGCGGCAGCGCGTACATCATCACCATTCCAAACACGGAGTAGAGGACCTCGTGCGTGTAGGAGGGCAGCACGTTGTAGGTGATGCACTGCTTGTAGCTGGTGATGTTCGGATGCGGCTCCACATGGAAGATTAACATCTGAAAACAGAAATTAAATGATCCTACTATATGGAGTGGAGTCGTGGACTCTGACAGAGGCCACGGGACGGGGACTCGAGGTAGAGATAAGCACAACGAGCCACCCCATTGTATCCCATGGGATGGCATGAGTGGTATGAACGTCAGATTGTTCCATGAGTTGGGATGAGTGGTATGAACGTCAGATTGTCCCATTGTCAGACAAAGAAATTACGGAAAAATTCAGAAATTTCTTTCTTCGTTAAGAAAGTCTGAACCGAAAAAAAAACACGACCGGTGTTGGGAATGGGATAAGACGCCCGACCGGGATGGGAATTGGATATGACGGAAATTTTATGATTAGAATATAATGAGGAACAGTCAACGGTACGGTCTATTGCAACTTATACTACAAGGAAGAGTAACAATAAAGAAAAGGAAGCTGGAATACCTTGGCCATGTTAGGAGGAACAGTCTACGGAGCGGCCTATTGCAACTTATACTACAAGGAAGAGTAGATGGAAGAAGAGGGCCATGAAGGAGGGGAAAATCGTGGTTAGAATATAATGAGGAACAGTCAACGGTACGGTCTATTGCAACTTATACTTCAAAGAAGAGTAACAATAAAGACAAGGAAGCTGGAATACCTTGGCCATGTTAGGAGGAACAGTCCACGGTGCGGCCTATTGCAACTTATACTACAAGGAAGAGTAGATGGAAGAAGAGGGCCATGAAGGAGGGGAAAATCGTGGTTAGAATATAATGAGGAACAGTCAACGGTACGGTCTATTGCAACTTATACTTCAAATAAGAGTAACAATAAATACAAGGAAGCTGGAATACCTTGGCCATGTTAGGAGGAACAGTCCACGGTGCGGCCTATTGCAACTTATACTACAAGGAAGAGTAGATGGAAGAAGAGGGCTATGAAGGAGGGGAAAATCGTGGTTAGAATATAATGAGCAACAGTCAACGGTACGGTCTATTGCAACTTATACTTCAAGGAAGAGTAGATGGAAGAAGAGGGCCATGAAGGAGGGGAAAATCGTGGTTAGAATATAATGAGGAACGGTCAACGGTACGGTCTATTGCAACTTATACTACAAGGAAGAGTAGATGGAAGAAGAGGGCCATGAAGAAGGGGAATATCGTGGTTAGAATAGGTAATAGTCCTGGACTCTAACAGAGACCACGGAACTCTAGGTAGAGACTCGGAGACTCGAGGTAGAGATGAGCATGATATCCCAACGAGGCATCCCATTGTCCCATGGGATGGGATGAGTGGTATGAACGTCAGATTGTCCCATTGTCAGGAAATTACGGAAAAATTAAATTCGATCGAATTATCGTTAAGAAAGCCTGAACCGAAAAAAAGTCTGCTGTATGGGATGAATGCGACACGGGCCGCATGACCGGGACGGGAATGGGATAAGACTATTTGACTAATGGGATCCCATTAGAAAGACTAATGGGATAAGACTATAAGAATATTTTGGGTTTGTGGTATGGGACAGTGGGACGAAAATGTGATGGGATGGGACAGTGACAGGGATCCGTCCCACGGGATGGGATCTGGAACGAGAAAGTCGTCCCATGCTCATCTCTAACTCGAGGTATTTGAGATTTGGCTATACCGCCGCAACTACTCAAAATTTCCTGTACGGCTCACGTCACCAACCAGCAGGTCCTAGAGAGAATTGGAAAAGAACGAGAGGTTTTACTAACAATAAAGATAAGGAAGGTGGAAAACCTTGACCATATAGTGAGAAGCAGTCATCGGTATGGTCTTTGCAACTTATACTATAAGGAAGAGTAGATGGAAGAAGAGGGTGATGACCATATAATGAACAGTTAATGGTACGTTCTATTGCAACTTATACTACACGGAAGAGTAGATGGAAGAAGAGAGTGATACACCCACGTTGTAGGTGATGCACTTCTTGTAGCGGCTCCACGTGGTAGATTAACATCCTGAAAAGGAATTAAACGATCCTACAAAACTACTATATGGAGTGGAGTCTTGGACTTTGACAGAGGCTACCGAACGGAGACTCGAGGCATTTTAGATTTGGCTGCACCGCCGCATACTCAAAATTTTCTGAACGGCTCACGTCACCAACCAGCAGGTCCTAGAGAGAATTGGAAAAGAACGAGAGGTTTTTCTGACAATAAAGACAAGGAAGGTGGGAAACCTTGACCATACAATGAGGAACAGTCAACGGTATGGTTTATTGCAACTTATACTACAAGGAAGAGTAGATGGAAGAAGAGAGTGATTACTAGACATCGGATTATATGCACTATCAACATGCCAAAATATGCATGCAAATATGCACTAAAAATGGGCGATATATGCACAAAAAATGGGAGAAATATGCACGAAACATGCACAAAAAATGCAATTTATTATTGGAATTTACTTATTTTTTACAATATATAGTTATATTTCTTGTGACAATAAACATTTTTTTTCTATTTTGCGTCTGTAATGAACTCACAACAGAACTCATATGCGTGCGGTTATGGCTCGTCGAGTGCTGTTATGAGTTCTTTTTTTTGAAGGTTGGCACTGAAATTCAGAGCTGTCAGTGTCAAATTTTCGTCGAGATAGTTTTGAGGTTATGTGCCGTGTGGAAATCGCGAATACACAAATTTAATTAATACTGAGGGCTGTCATGAGTCCATTACAGACGCAAAATAGAAAATAGTATATTAAAGGACGATTTCAGTAAGCGCGATTTTTCAGCACGCGTTCACGTTTAGAAAACGACGAGCGTAGCGCGGTGCCATTTTTCAACACGCGTCCAAATTTAGAAAATGACGAGTGTAGCGAGGAGTTTCTAAACTTGGTCGCGTGCTGAAAAATCGCGCTTACTGAAATCGTCCTTTAATATACTATTCTAGATTCTCTAGAGCAAACTTGTGACGTTTGTCGCTTAATATTAATTTGTAGGCTTAAAATGACCTCTACGCCAACTGACGTTACTGGACAGAACTTGAAGTTTGGCGCCATTTCTGCAAAAGCCTCTTTAGGCAGAGCTGGTGCCGTTTATAAAAGCATTTACCTTCTTTAGTCCTTCAAGACCTTGATTTTTATATAGAACAGCATATAATTTGGCACAGACCTTTTCCGATAGTGAACTCTGAAGGTCGTTGCTCTGTTCAATCATTTTTTCAGAGTCTCGTCCATAGAAGAATCGAAAAATAGTGATTTGTTGGAATCATTTGTGAATCGGACGATAGTTGAATAATTGTTTTTTTCTAGGACCTTGCAGGCAACTAAATGGGGAGCAGAGGGCTCTGGATGATTTTCCAACAATCAAATTCGCTATATAACGTCCACATGTCCACGGCTGAGATCCATATTATTTGTAGTATTTCACTTAGCACTTCTTCGTAGATTGTTACAATACTTTGACATATTCTTTTTTATGTGTGCCGTACTCTCTTCTGAGGGCGTAGGCGACCTCTCGCGCATACTTGTAAAACGCATCGTCACACTAATATGCGGGACCTAGCAGTTTATCGCCGGCTCCGAACGGCACTATTTGAGAGGTTTTCTTGGCATAATTACTCGTGGTAGTTTGCCATTGCTTTCCACGAGGTGGCCACAGCATAGTTCCGTGAAAAATTTCACGGTTTGTCCGGGGATTGAACCCTTAACTTTGGCATATATCGTTATTCAATTGATGAAAAGGAATATTGCACGGAACAAATAACTAGCATAAATCTTTGTTGAATTCTATTTCTTTGTAGTATCCGAATTAGAAGGTGAAATTGGAATCAGCAGTTGTTGACGACTTTTTGAAGATTACTATCTTGCAATTACGGACAAACGAATCGACGGATTTTGATGAAATTTGGTATTGGTTGATTTTCTTGCGAAATCTCACAAATTGCCAAGTTTCAAAATTGTAGCTTTATAAATACGGCTTTCGTAAATTTTGGAAATTTTTGTACCTTTTGTATCTTTTGAAATCACGGGTAAACCAATCGACGGATTTTGATAAAACGTGGTACGATTGGAAATTCTTACGAGATCTCACAAATTCCCAAATTTCAAAATTGTAGCTTTGTAATTACGGCTTTTGTGGTTTTTTTAATTTGTAAATTTTTGTGCGCCTATTGCAATAACGGACAAACCAATCGACGGATTTTGATGAAACTTGGTTTGATTTGATATTCTTCCAAAATCTCACAAATTCCCAACTTTCAAAATTGTAGCTTTGTAAATACGGCTTTCGTGAATTTTTCGAAATTTTTGTGCGCCTTTAGAAATGATGGGCAAACTAATCGACGGATTTTGATAAAACGCGGTATGATTTGATATTCTTACGAGATCTCACAAATTTCAAAATTGAAGCTTTGTAAATACGGCTTTGGTGAATTTTTTAAATTTGAAAATATTTGTGCACCTTTTGCAATTACGGACTAAAGTAGATTGAGAAACTTAAAAATTTATTTTAGAAAAGATAATTTAACAGGTTTAGAAGGCATGCGTGAGAAGTAGTTCGCGTGCCAATAAAATTTCCTACGTGTCAGCTGTGACACGCGTGCCATAAGTTCGCCACCACTGGCCTAGATAATTTTTAATGCAAGTCTGGTTTTTTTTACTGGCAACATTATTGCAACAAAAACAAGATTTTAATAGGACAAACAGCGAGCGATTTAATGACAAGCAATCCGAAAATTGCCGCAAACGCTTTCGCCTAGTGCAAGCCAGTCGGGTTGCCGAGTGTGTGGTGCCCGTCACTGGCTGCGCCACCGTTCCCGGCTAATACAAAACACATTTAACTATTGAAATAAGCACTATAAATGAAAAAATACTAAAATATGCAATAATGCTATAAAAATAGCGTTTTATGCATTTGCATATATAAACATGCAAATGCGTATAATCCGATGTCTAGTGATGACCATATAATGAGGAACAGTCAATGGTACGGTCTATTGCAGCTTATACTACAAGGAAGAGTAGATGGAAGAAGAAGGTGATTACCATATAATGAGGAAGAGTCAATATAGTAGTACGGTCTATTGAAACATATACTACAAGGAAGAGTAGATGGAAGAAGAGGGTGAGGACCATATAATGAAGAACAGTCAATGGTACGGTCTTTTGCAACTTATACTACAAGGAAGAGTAGATGGAAGAAGAGAGTGACGACCATATAATAAGGAACAGTCAATGGTACGGTCTATTGCAACTTATACTACAAGGAAGAGTAGATGGAAGAGGAGGGTGATACACCCTCGTTGTAGGTGATGCACTTCTTGTAGCTGGTAATGTTCGGATGCGGCTCCACGTGGAAGATTAACATCCTGAAAATGGAATTCAATGATCCTACAAAACTATTATATGGAGCGGTGTCCTGACAGAGGCTACCGAACGGAGACTCGTGGCGTTTGAGATTTGGCTCCTCCGCCGCAAACTCTAAATTTCCTGGACGGCTCACGTCACCAACCCGCACGTCTTAGAGAGAATTGGAAAAGATCGAGCGGTTTTACTAACAATAAAGACAATGACGGTGGAAAACATTGACCATATAATGAGGAACAGTCAACGGTACGGTCTATTGCAACTTATACTACAAAGAAGAGTAACAATAAAGCAAAGGAATACTATATATGATACCATGGGCCTGCAATGAGGAACTGTCAACTGTACGGTATATTGCAACTTATACTACAAGGAAGCGTAACAATAAAGCAAAGGAAGCTGGAATACCATGGGCCTGTAATGAGGAACTGTCAACTGTACGGTATATTGCAACTTATACTACAAGGAAGAGTAACAATAAAGGCAAGGAACCTGGAATATAATTAGGAACAGTCAACGGTGTGGTCTATTGCAACTTATACTACTAACTTATACGAGTAACAATAAAGCAAAGGAAGCTGGAATACCTCGGCCAAGTAATGAGGAACAGTCCACGGTACGGTCTATTGCAACTTATACTACAAGGAAGAGTAACAATAAAGACAAGGAAGCTGGAATATAATGAGGAACAGTCAACGGTACGGCATATTGCAACTTATACTACAGGGAAAAGTAGATGGAAGAAGAGGGCCATGAAGAAGGGAAATATCGTGTTTAGAATATAATGAGGAACCTATAAATCTATTGCAACTTATACTACAAGGATGAGTAACAATAAAGACAAGGAAGCTGGAATACCTTGGCCATGTAATAAGGAAGAGTCAACGGTACGGTCTATTGCAACTTATACTACAGGGAAGAGTAGATGGAAGAAGAGGGCTAAGAAGAAGGTGAATATCGTGCTTAAGCCTTGGACATATAATGAGGAACAGTTAACAGTACGGTCCTTCGCAACCTATACTACTAGGAAGAGTAGATGGAAGAGGAGGGCCATGAAGCAGCGGAATATTGTGGTTAGAAAACCTTGGAACCTGGTTCAACACAAAAACAACAAATCTCTTCCGAGCCGAAACAAACGAATTTCCATGATGATCGCCAATATCCGAAGCGGATGGGCACCAGAAGTAGAAGACAAAATTACCCAAGTGTCGTTGAAGTACAAGTAGTTCGTTGAAGTATCCGGTGACTTCCAACACTGCGACGTCACTTCCCAGCAAATCATTTCGTTGAAGCTTGACTTCCGTGACACTTTGGCGACACTTCGTTGACGGATAAAAGGCACTTCGTTTAGACATTTTTTTGCCTGTAGGCTGATTGCGGGCTGTCTAAAACCAACCAGTCTGGGTCTCCTGTACATGTCAGCGGGAATAGTCCCCACAAATCAGGCGGCAAGCCTTATATATGGCAGAACAAACTAGGGAGTTGCTAGATGAAAGACACCCCCTATACGGACACGAGCCTCCAGACTTAAATCCCAACAATTCCTAAAGTCAGCAAACCCGCTATCAGACTCTAAATCGGGAACAACTTCATGAAGTCAACAAACCCACTATCAGACTCTAAATCGGCAACTAAAGAAACAATGTGGAAGCAGGGGTTAACAGATAACTATACCCCAACAATGAATCTTACAGAAAGCCTCCCTGGATCACAACTAGACTGGAAAAGCCTCAATAGGATCAGATGTCAAATGAGAATGTTCGGGCAAAATTTGTTAAGATTGGGATACGAAGAGGACGACTCATGCGCCTGCGGGGAGATCCCAACGATGGAACAGCTCGAGACCTGTCCATCCCTACAAACCCCCTGCACAATTCGGGACCTGTGGAATGCGCCTGCGGGGAAAACCAAACGATGGAACACCTCCTGACCTGACTATCACTACAAACCCCCTGGACAATTCGGGACCTGTGGAATGCGCCTGCGGGGAAATCCAAACAATGGAACACTTTCTGGCCTGACTATAACTATACACTGGAATGCGCCTGTGGGGGGAAACCAAACGATGGAACACCTCCTGACCTGCCCATCCCTATAAACCCCCTGCACATTTCGGGACCTGCGGAATGCGTCTGCGGGGAATTTCAAACGATGGAACACCTGACCTTTCCATCCCTACAAAGCCCCTGCACAATTCGGGACCTGTGGAAGGCGAATAACCCCGCGGTGCAGTGTGCAAAGGATATGAGCCACTATAACAAACCAATCCTGACTGGCGACGCCTGCGAACGTCGTAGACACAATTTATCCGATTATTGTAACGAATAAGTGTAGTTCACACACGATTAAACTGACTGACCTGTGGCACGCTGCAGATTGTCGCGGCCATCCAGGCGGAAGCGAGCATGAACTTGCTGCGCCTGTCCATGCCGGTGAGATGCAGCGGCTTCAGCACCGCGTAGTACCTGTCGATGCTGATGCAGATCAGGATGAAGCCGGAGAGGAACAGGCCGAACGTGCGGAAGAACGCCATGATCCTGCAAATCTCGTCGCCGGCCTTCCACGAAACCGTGTAGGCCCAACCTATCTCCAACGGCATCATCAGGAAAGTCACCTGAAGCAAAGAAAAATGAGCGTGTACAACTTGAAACTTCTTTGACGGTTGTGGCAGGTCAACAAGCATCGTGGAATCGACGGCAAATCTATTTCGCTAAGGCCTAGGCCGCACTACGGCGATTTTTAATCGCGTGATTTTGTGACAAGTCAGCTAATACAAGCGGCCTCAGTTGCGGTTTTTTCCCATAGCGTACTGTGTCTTTCTCGAGCGGTTTGGCGGTTATAGCGGGAAAAAGCCGTAGTGCGGCCTCGGCCTTAAATCGTTATTTATCAAGTTATTAAAAAACAGCAAAATGTTTCTAAAAGTGCTTTTCCAGCTGGTTACTAATATGCAAATGGCTTTTTGCTAGCTGTTTCCGTTCGCTAGATAAGCTTCGATGAAATGTATAAACTAAATCGTAAGCAGAGTATAGACTTTACTCAGAGTTATTTTCTTTAGAAAAAAGTCTGTGTTACACGCAAGTTAGTTGGTACACATACGTGGTCTGTTAGAAAAATATCCGACCTTATTTTTTATTTCGAAACCCTGATGGATTTGAATCAAGCGCGCTTGCATGAGCCGACCTTGAACCTTCCTGCGCATGCGTGAATTTTTTCCCGCCTGTAGATGGCGTCAGTTGCTGTCGAGCAGTGTTCGAGTGATGTACTGTGTACTGCTCTCGTCGGTTTTCAAGTAAAATGACGGAACGAGTGGAGCAGCGCTACTGCATCAAATTTTGCCAGAAACTGGGCGACAACCAGGTGGAAACCATTTGGAAGATTCAGACGGCTTTCGGTGACGATGCTATGGGCATCACACAGATTAAGGAGCGGTACAATCGGTTTAAAGACGGTCGCACATCGGTGGAAAGCGAGATCGGCCATCAACATGCCGAAATGAGCATGTCATTGCCAAAGTGATCGCTGTGGTGATCCGAATCCGAGAAATTGCGTCTGGAGTTGTGGTCATCAGGAAATTGGCGACTCCATCACGACAATGCTCCAGCACATTATTCGCACTTGGTTCTCAATTTTTTGGCGGAAAACCAGACTCCTCTGGTTCGACCAGACCCCCGCGACTTCTGGCTATTCCCCAAAGTCAAGAGGCCATTAAAAGGAACGTGATTTCAGACAAGAGAGGACATTATGGCTGCAACAACAGCCGAGCTAAAGTCGATTCTGAAAGAGGCTTTTTCGGAATGCTTCCAACAATGGCCGTACCGCTGGGAGAAGTGTGTGGAGTCCCAAGGAGACTACTTTGAGCGTGATTAGTTTTCCAACGCTCCAGGTATGCCAGTTTTTTTTACCGGCCAAAGGTCGGATACTTTTCTAACAAACCACGTATATGCTAGTTACGATGGGCTATACCATATTGTACCATGCTTAGTAAGGGTAACTTCAAGGAGTTTAACCAAACTGTTTGTTCCTTTGGAGACTTTTATAGTTGCTTTGGGCTACGATCCTCCAGAGGGTTTTGATCCCAGAACAATTTTGACCACCTTGAGGTCATTAACCGCGTTGTTATACCTTTCGTGGTCTGCGGTGATCTAAGCATCGAACGATATGTGTATCGCGCTTAAAGTAGTTTTACTGTTAAAAGGAGTATCAGCTTTACTGTTCAATATTTACTAGTAAATCGGCGATGGCTAAGTGCATCAGGGTGGTGTTGATCCTGGATGGAGCGAGCCGCCTCCGCTTGAGTATCAAGACTAGAACGGTGATGTTGCCGATGGCAGAGAAGACCATCAGGAAGCTGTAGACGATGATGGAGAGGCGGTGGCCCTCGTTGAAGCGCATGTCGATCGGCAGCAGCAGCGTGCCGTTCAGGTCCGCGTCGTCCGTGTTCACCACCGACCATTCCAGCAGGTACCTGTGGTCCTCCACCTCTTCGTTGGTCTTCATGCTGCTCTGGGGTTTGTGCCTCAGCAGTGGCAACGGTTCGACGGGTGAGAATCGGTAAGCAAACTGCAACAGAAAAACAAATGCTCGGCTATAGCTAGTCAAATCATAATTATCGTTTAGATAGACAAATACAGTATAATCTCGACTAGTATCATCATCATGTTGGGGGAGAATAGAAAAGATCAAGTGGACAGATAGGGTGAAGAACGAGGAGGTACTAAGAAGGGTAGAAGAAAAGAGAATTATTATAAATACAATTCTTCCGAGGAAGACCAACTGGACATATAATTACACGTATATAGGGCTCATACATGACGTCATTGAAGGGAAGATTAAAGGAACTGAAGGTCGAGGAAGAAGAAGAATACAACATCTGGATGATATGAAAGAAAGGAGGAGATACAGCAGGCTAAAGGAAGAAGCTGAGGACAGGGAACATTGGAGGCAGAAATTCTCCGTACAAAGACCTGCCACTAGGCAGAATACTGTATAATATAATAATCATCATCATGGCATTTTGGTGATCCAATCTTGGTTGTAGGTCTCTTCCCTCTTCTTCCACTCTTGGCGATCTTGTGCTCGTGTCATCCAGTCTCGATCTCCAACATCATCCAGAGCTGGTGACGACCAAGGTGAAAGACGGCATGGCTGTCATGATCACCATTCGTATCCGGAAACGTAACGAATGGATCCGAAATAAGACCTAGCTGAAAGACGTCATGGCTGTCATAGCATGGAAAAAGGCAGGACGCCCAGAGTCGCTGGACAAGACGAGTCCTTGAATGGAGACCCAGAGCGGATACTCGAAGGCGCGGCAGATCCTTTTTTTGGTTGGTCCGCGCCTTCGAGTATGCGCTCTGGATCTCCATTCAAGGACTCGCCTCGTCCTGCGACTCTCGTTCATTCTCGCAATGTGTCCCATGCCCACTTTTTCCTTGCTATGACAGCCGTGACGTCTTGGTCTTATTTCGGATCCATTCTTTACGTTTCCGGTCACAAACGGTGGTCCCGAGCATCGCTCTCTTCGATAATCCGACACATATGGAACCAGACAACCGCCGGATTATAAGAAAGAGTTATGGGCGGGAAGAGCGCGAGCGGTCTGCAAACCGCCGGATTACTGAACGTGATGTCGGATTAACGAATGGCCGAATTGCCGAGATTATACTGTATAGGCTATAGTTAGTCAAATATATCTATATGGCTTTAGCTAGTCAAATCATAATTATTACTATTTAGTTTTACAAATATAGCTATATGGCTAAAGCTAGTCAAATGTGGCTATATGGCTATAGCTAGACAAATCATTAGTATTTTGTTAATCGAATATAGCTATGTGCCAGCCCGGTATCGCAAATTTCGCATTTATTCGGGGCATGGGCGTAGCCAGAGCTTAGTTTCGGGGGGGGGGTTAGAAAATATTTCGGGGGGGGGTTTTGCAGAAATGCACCAATTTACTTTCTAAAAACTCCACATCTACCATGCTCTCTTGAAGATATTTTGCATATTTCGGGGAGGGGTTTGGTCCCCCAGGAGGGGTTTGGACCCCCCCTCCTGGCTACGTCCATGATTCAGGGCAGCCCGGTTGGTTAGTGAAAACGGCCCTAGTTGTTGCCTATCCGACCGGGAATCGAACCCGGGTCTACCGCTTGCTAGTCGAATATAGTTATATGGCTATAGCTAGTCGAATTATAATTATTGCTATTTAGTTATTCAAATATAGATGTGTGGCTGTTGCTAGTCAGGTTATAATTATAATGATTTCGTTTGTTTATCGCGTGGAAGGAATTCGTGTCGGATTAATTTGTAAGTAGGCGAGATAGGAAAAGGAAAACAATTGATTAGCGCCAATTGGCGGTTGTTTATCGGTCACAATAATCGAATCATTTCGTTGGTTTGTGCAGAAAAAAACAAATGAACGGAATTGGGTCAGTTTCTCCAATATCAGGAGTTAGTCGGATAAAGGAAAGCAAGAAAATTGTTTCCCTCGAAATTTCAGGGTTTTCTGCTAAATTTATCAAAATGTTGATTTAGCAGGGAAAACGAAATTTTGGGAACAATAGAAGACGTTTTCTTGCAGGAAAAGCTCTTTTGGCCTAAGCTCCAAACACCTGAGAATTTGGATTATCAAAGTATCAGGATTTTGATATTCTTCTTCTTCTTAGACTTTTGTATAGACACGTGTGTCTGTATCTTTAAGTTCCTCCTTGGTCTCTAATCTCCTGTGATATAGATGTACAGGAGTCGGCCCATCTCTTTGGTGGTCTTGAATTGTTGGGTCTTTGTGGCCTGTTAACGATCCTTTGTGGGATCATGCGTTTCACATGGTCCGCCAGTGCCTCCGACGGTCTCTTGTCCAGCGTACCACATCCTGTATTTGTAGATCCTCTCTGATTGTGGAGCTCCTGATTTGGCCCTATTCCTATTTGGCTCCTATTTTGGCCTGATTTGATATTGTTTGCAAGAAAAAACGAAATTTTGTACAAGCAAATAAGAGGTTTTTTTTTAAGTTTGTTGCTTTCGTGACGATAACTCGAAAACTGTGTGCCGAAGCGAAAATCCAGAAACAGATTTGGATTCAGGAGGTTGCAATCTGCATATCTACATAGATAACTTCTAAGAATTGCATGATTTTTGCACAGTTTAAGATTTTGTTTTTTGAGAATTGTAAGAGAACCGTTCGGCGTAGCATAAATTTAGCAACAGATTTGGATTGAGAAGATCAAAATCTATGTACCTGTATAGATATAACTTTTTCTTAAAATTCCATGATTTTCGCGAAATTCAATTTTTTGAATTTGCTGACATTTGTGGGAAAACCGTGCGGCGCAGCTTAAATCTAGAAACAGATTTGTATTCAGGAGCTCGCAATCTATGCATCTATATAGACAAGTTACAGTTTCGTCTAAAATTTTTGTCATTTTAGCGCATTTTTTTTTTAAATTTCCTTGAAACCGCGAGATTTTTTGCGATAACTTTCGAACGGAGCGACTTGGCGGAATTCCGAGCGCATTTTTGGATTCGCGAGTCCAAAAAAAACCTAACCTAACCTAAATGAATATATAGATAAGTTTCCGTTTATTCTACAATTTACGAGCAAATTAGTGTTTTCTTAAAGTTTGTTGCTTTCGTGACGATAACTCAACTGTGTGTCCTAGCGAAAATCCAGAAACCGATTTGTATTCAGGAGGTTGCAATCTATGTATCTCTAGCCTTTAGTCCGTCTAGCCTTTAGCCAAATCAGGATTAAAATGTGTGGAGTAGTCGCACTTATTCATCAATTACAGACGAATCAGTTGACCTAGTGCAGACTAGTTCTCGCCGACTTGAAGCCAGATAATACAGTTTCAAAATGTTACTAGCTGGGTTAAGTAACCTAGTCTAGTTTTTAAGTTATGACTCATTTTATAGTTTGGGGAGTAAACGGGTCAAAAAAAAAATCGTTTCTTGAGATATTGTATCAGCCATTTTCTCAGCATATTTAGAAGCAGCAAAGTTCGTTTCACTTTCCAAAAACTCCATATGCTCCTCCATGTATATATACTCTGCGATGTTTATTTTTGCGCGTTTTAATCGTTGATTTCAGGTTTACGTTTCGCCAAAACAGAAGATACTATTTGTGTGTTCTATACAAAATTTCGCGTCTTTTGATGTATTATACGTAAATACTCAAGACAAAATTCATGAATGGGGGAAAAAAATCGCGATTTTCGATTTTTGCATATTGCATATCAAAACACGCAGAATTTTACATAGATTACTCTAATATAAATCATTATGCAATTTAGTTTACAATAAGTCAGCAATTCTTAAAAAACTACGCAATTTTCGACCAGCGAAAAACACCTTGTTTTATTTACAGCGATAACTTAAAAACGAGTAGATTATATTATATCGGAATGAGTTTTAGATTTTCTGAAAGCTAAAAAATCCTTAAAATTTTGATGCTTAACTTATTAATATTGTTTCAGACAATAAGACTAGGCAGACTGTTTTTAACCAAATGAGCTGTTTTTCCTTCAGAAGAACTCCAAACACAATTTCGAAAATCAAAATGATAATCTGATAATCAAAACTGTTTTGGTAAATTTAGCAGGGAAATCGAAATTTTGGGCACAAAATAAGACGTTTTCTTCCAGGATATTTTTGGCCCAAATTTCAAATACCTGATAATTTGGATTATCAAAGTATCAGGGTTTTTATATTGTTTGCAAAAAAAAAAAAAATAATTGGCAACAAAATGAGATTCTTTCTAGGAGGAGAACTTCAATCACAATTTCGAAAATAAAAAAAAACGGCCAAGTGCGAGTTGTGACTAGCGCACCGAGGGTTCCGTACAAACTTGTAAGTAAGGTATCTTTTTTTGTGGAGGACGTAGCAAGCACATTCAGTTAACTTGACAAGTGGCCCTCCTGAAATCACTACCATCTTAGTACCGCTGCAAGCATAACCTCAAGATGTCGCTGACAGTATGCAACCCTTATGCTTCTGGTGCCTGACAATACCACGTAACACACTAGTGTATTTTCATAAGTTTCTAATAGTAAATTCGCATTTTTCTTGTAATTAAACTACATATTACGATTTTTCCCTTTACATTGCTGTAAGACGCCGCTTCTTCCCAAATTTCATGATTCTAGGTCAACGGGAAGTACCCTATAGGTTTTGATTCCCTTGTGAAATCGCAAAATATGCGACATAAACGGTCATATCTTTTGATTGTGTTCATTTACAAGTTTGATTTTTTCACAGCTGAAAGAGACCGCAGACCCGAGTATTTGATACAAATTTCAACTTGTTACCTCTACGCGTTCCTGAGAAAAATGGTCTTGAAAGACGGATAGACGGACAATAAAGTGACCCTATAAGGGTTTCGTTTCCGTACGGAACCCTAAAAACGAAATTTTGGGACCAAAATGAGCTATTTTTCTTGCAGGAGAACTCCAAACACAATTTCGAAAATAAAAATGAAGTAGATATGAAAAATAAACGAAAGGAGGGTTCGCGCTGTCGTGTGTTAATTCCCGCAAGGCACATCCAACTTCCTTGTTGATCCTGCCAGTAGTCATATGCTTGTCTCAAAGAGTAAGCCATTCATGTTTCAGTATAAACCGAATTTAGAAGAAATGGCGAAAGGCTCAATTATCAGTGTCAGGATTTTAATAAATTTAGCAGGAAAACACGAAATTTCGGGTACAGAAAAATGTTTTCGTGCAAGAATTTTGGGTACTTGTGTATTAACGCCACCACCGCTATATATTGAATCGAGAGTACGCGCGTATGTTGTCTTGATTTATCTGCCTGCTTCGCGGCGGGCAACCTAATATAACCGGGGTTAAACCAACGGTCCTTGCCACATTGTCTATATATATATATATATATATATATATATATATATATATATATATATATATATATATCGAGAGTTCGTGCTGCCGCGCGTATATTGTCTTGATTTATCTGTCCGCCTCGTGGCGGGGAACCTAATCTAACCAGGGTTAAACCTACGGTCCTTGCCACATTGTCTATATTTATCGAGAGTTCGTGCTGCCGCGCGTATGTTGTCTTGATTTATCTGTTTGCTTCGCGGCAGGCAACCTAATATAACCGGGGTTAAACCAACGGTCCTTGCCATATTGTCCATATTTATCGAGAGTTCGTGCTGCCGCGCGTATGTTGTCTTGCTTTATCTGTCCGCTTCGCGGCGGGCAACCTAATCTAACCAGGGTTAAACCAACGGTCTTTGCCATATTGTCTATATTTATCAAGAGTTCGTGCTGCTGCGCGTACGTTGTCTTGATTTATCTGTCCGCCTCGTGGCGGGGAACCTAATCTGACCGGGGTTAAACCAACGGTCCTTGCCACGTTGTCCTATATTGGATCGAGAGTTCGCGCTGCCACGCGTATGTTGTCTTGGGGAACCTGATCTAACTTGGGTTAAAGCAACGGTCCTTGCCACATTGTCTATATATATATATTGAGAATGCGCGCTGCCGCGGGTATGTTGTCTTGATTTATCTGTCCGCCTCACGGCGGGGAACCTAATCTAACCAGGGTTAAATCAACGGTCCTTGCCACATTGTCTATATTTATCGAGAGTTCGTGCTGCCGCGCGTATGTTGTCTTGATTCATCTGTCCGCTTCGCGGCGGGCAACCTAATATAACCGGGGTTAAACTAACGGTCCTTCCCACATTGTCCTATATTGGATCGAGAGTTTGCGCTGCCACGCGTATGTTGTCTTGATTTATCTGTCCGCTTCGCGGCGGGCAACCAAATATAACCGGGGTTAAATCAACGGTCCTTGCCACATTGTCCTATATTGGATCGAGAGTTTGCGCTGCCGCGCGTATGTTGTCTTGATTTATCTGTCCGCTTCGCGGCGGGAAACCCAATCTAACCTGGGTTAAATCAACGGTCCTTGCCACATTGTCTATATTTATCGAGAGTTCGTGCTGCCGCGCGTATGTAGTCTTGATTTATTTGTCTGCTTCGCGGTGGACAACCCAATCTAACCGGGGTTAAACCAACGGTCCTTGTCACATTGTCCTATATTGGATCGAGAGTTTGCGCTGCCGCCCGTATGTTGTCTTGATTTATCTGTCCGCTTCGCGGCGGGCAACCTTTTATAACCGGGGTTAAATCATTGGTCCTTGCCACATTGTCTATATTTATCGAGAGTTCGCGCTGCCGCGCGTATGTTGTCTTGATTTATCTGTCCGCTTCGCGGCGGGAAACCCAATCTAACCTGGGTTAAATCAACGGTCCTTGCCACATTGTCTATATTTATCGAGAGTTCGTGCTGCCGCGCGTATGTTGTCTTGATTTATCTGTCCGCTTCGCGGCCGGCAACCTAATCTAACTAGGGATAAACCAACGGTCCTTGCCACATTGTCCTATATTGGATCGAGAGTTTGCGCTGCCGCGCGTATGTTGTCTTGATTTATCTGTCCGCCTCGCGGCGGGCAACCTAATCTAACCGGGGTTAGATAAAGTAAATTGATAGTGTTGCGAACTGGTAATTTGGTATGGTGCTGCTCCAGGATCAGGACAATGGATGAATTAATTACACGCAAATATGTCCTTTATATGTAATTAAATACTACTTCTGCTAATATCTTACAATATGTACAACTAATCGCTAACTTATTACAATAATTACTAACTAACTTAAAAATAATAAATAATAAACAATACACTTAATTCTACGAAACTTATGGTCGAAACCCGGAATTTACTTCAACGAAAATACAGAGGTTCGTCTTTTTAACTCAAATTACTCTCTCGCTAGCTCAATTCTGACTGCCCCTTTTTAACTTCCCCTCTACCTCATCACCTCGGTCTTGGTGTGAGTCCTCCCCTAATCTTTATGGAAAATTTCCAAAACTCATAAAACAAAATCCTCTCGGCGTCTCGGCACGATCCCTAAGTTCGAGCGTCTGCCCGCATGATTTAGATAAAGCAGACTAATGGTCCTAAATAAACAAAAACTAATCGGGTGTCCACTTAGTTTTCTTTGCCGACTCGTGAGAAACTCAAATTCTTTGAAACCAAAATCGCGAGATCACAACAATAGGTCGCAATAACTTCGCGATTACAGACAAACGGACGGATATCAATCTGGTTTCAGTTAGTAGCGGAAAGATGTAGTTCCAAATTGCCTTTAGTCTGGTTAAGCTAGTCAGACTGGTTTAGAAGTTATAAAGCAGTGAAGTTAGTTATCTAGGTCGTGACTAGTAAATTGTGTCTCTACAGACGAGCTAAATTAAAACATCAATTTTTCTGCCAAATCTAGATAGTTTTAGTAAATTCGAAGCATATTATCTGGTAGATAATTTAATAGACTATATAGTCCAAATTTAGTGCGTCCAACACAACTAGTTTAGTAATTACATAGGAAAGTCTACATAGAGAACTTTTTTGGGAGTAATCGCAATAATTTCGCGATTACAGACGAATTGACGGATATAGATAACTTGATCTAGTTTTAGTTAGTAGCTGAAAGATATAGTTACTAATTGCTTTTAGTTTCATTGAGCCAGTTAGACTCGTTTAGAAGTTATCTAGGTCGTGACTAGTAATTTGTATCTCTCCAAACGAGCTAAATTAAACATCGATTTTTGTGTTTTATCTAAGTTAGATTTAGTAAAATAAAGTATTTTGAAGTACCGATCTTTGATTTTGATAAACTTAGCAAAATTTTGGGGAAAAATTTTGCGATAAGTATATCAAAGTCCTGACACTAATAACCCAAATTTGCGGGTGTTTTGATAAAAAAATCGGTACTTACGTATTACCGCCACCACCCCAACATTTTTAAAAGCGTTTTCTTTTAGGAAGATGTTTGTCGTGCAACTTTGATCTGAAACATTCAGTTCAACAACTTTTTACTGAAAACTTTTTTTTTAATCCCTGCTGGCGCTTCTCGAAAAATTGTTTTCCTAATTCCTCTTATTTTATTTTCTTCTTCAAATAAATGTTTCTTCTTCAAATAAACATTTAGTGTAGGCGGAATCGGGAAAAAAACGATGACAGAGTGCGTTCGAAACGTTTAGCATCGCCATAAAGACAAAACAAATGAGCGGCGATAATCAAATTGTGAGGTCAAACAAAAACAAACAGAATAAATCGAAGGAGAAACCTCAACAATAATCTTTAAACCTCAAAAACAAATGATAAAAACTAGTTGTCTAGTCTTATCTGTCTAGTATTGTCTGTTTAGTCTTACCTGTCTAGTCTTGCGTGTCTAGTCTGGTCTTTCTAGTCTTGACTGTCTACTTTTGTCTGTCTAGTCTTGTCTGTCTAGTCTTGTCTGTCTAGTTTTGTCTGTGTAGTCTTGTCTGTCTAGTCTTGTCTGTCTAGTTTTGTCTGTCTAGTCTTGTCTGTCTAGTCTTGTCTGTCTAGTCTTGTCTGTCTAGTCTTGTCTGTCTAGTCTTGTCTGTCTAGTCTTGTCTGTCTAGTCTTGTCTGTCTAGTCTTGTCTGTCTAGTCTTGTCTGTCTAGTCTTGTCTGTCTAGTCTTGTCTGTCAAGTCATGTCTGTCTAGTCTTGTCTGTTTAGACTCTCTATGTTGAAATAATTGTCAGGACTGTCCAAATAAAAGTCAATACTGTGAAATTTGTCGAAATAAATGTCAAAATTTTTAAGATAAATATTAAAATTGTCGATATAAATGAAAAAATAAAAGTTAGAACTGTCGAAATAATTATCAAAAATGTTCGAATGAATGCCAAAACTGTCGACATAAATGTCAAAATGTTTTAAATAAATGCCAGGACTGTCAAAATAAATGTCAGGACTGTCGAAATAAATGTCAATGTAGTGAAGTTTGTCTAACATAATAACTGACAAAACTGTCAAAACAAATGTAAAACGTATCAAAATAATTGTCAAAACTAAATATACGTCAAGGATGTCAGAAGCTTTGACACTTGAAATAAATGTTAAAATTGCTGAAGTAAATATCAGAATTGACGAAATAAATGTCGACTGTGAAATATCTCAAAATAAATGTCAGAACTGTCAAAATGAATGTCAAAACTATCTAATCTTGTCTGTCTAGTTTTATCTGACTAGTCTTATCTGACTTGTCTTATCTGATTAGTCTTATCTGCCTAGTCTTGTCGGTCTAGGCTATCTAGTCTAGTCCGTCTAGGCTATCTAGTGTAGTGGGTCTAGGCTATCTAGTCTTGTCGCTCTAGGCTATCTAGTCTAGTCTGTCAAGTCTTGGCTATCTAGATTTATCAAATCTTTTCTGTCTAATATTGTCTGTCTAGTCTAGTTTTATCTGCCTGGTCGCTTTTGAGGTTCAAAGGTTTTTTTAAACGGTTTTCCTCGGATTTTTTCATTGAACCTCAAAATCAAAAGAAAAAGCGAGTTTTTCGATAGTTTTTGAAACTTTTATTTTTGGAAAACTCGCATTTTCCATCATCTTCTGCTTTTGAGGTTCAATGTAAAAAATCGCAGGAAAACCTGAAAAACATAGAACTTCAAAAACATAAGAAAAACACTTTTTTTGTAGAAAAACGAGTTTTTCAAAAACAAAAGGAAGACTCGTATTTTTTAGGTTCAATGAAAAAATCCCCAGATAAACCTTTAAACCTCAAAAACAAAAGAAAAAAGCGAGTTTTTTTTTGGAAAATCTCACTATTCAGGTTGAATTTTTTTTTACATTTCCCTGCAAATTTTTCAAAGAATTCCAAAAAAGATAGAAAAACGTGCTTTCTTTTGTTTCTGAAAAACATTTTTGTAGCTTTCGATTTTGAAAAACTTGTTTTTTTCTTCATTAAACCTCAAAAACAAAAGAAATTAGCTAGTTTTTCTTTGCTGAAAAATAGTGTGTTTTTCATTTGTTTTTGATATCCGAAGTTTTTCTTTAAGAAAACTTCGTACATCAAAAACAAATGAAAAACTCACTTTTTTGAGGTTCAATGAAGGTAGTACTTTCGATTTTTCGCTTTTTTTCTTGATTGAACCTCAAAAACAAAAGAAATTAGCCAGTTTTTCCTTGGTGAAAATAGTGTATTTTTCATTTGTTTTTCATGTACCAAGTTTTTTTTAAGGAAAAAACTAAAAGGAAACTTCGAACCTCTAATCGAGGTTTCCCTTTGATTTTTTCCTTAAAAAAACTTTGTACATCAAAAACAAATGAAAAACTAATTATTTTTTTTTGTTTGAGGTTCAATGAAGGTAGGTAGTAGCTTTCAATTTTGAAAGACTCGCTTTTGGCTTGATTGAACTTCAAAAACAAAATAAATTTGCTAGTTTTTCCTTGGTGAAAAATAGTGTGTTTTTCATTTGTTTTTGATGTACGAAGTTTTTTTTTTAAGGAAAAAATCAAAGAGAAACTTAGAACCTCAAATCGAGGTTCCCTTTTGATTTTTTTCTTAAAAAAACTTCGTACATTAAAAATAAATGTAAAACCCACTATATTCTGTTTGAGGTTTAATGAAGAAAAATGCAAAAATTTTTCAATAACAAAATTTTCTAAAAACAAAAACCTCGTTTTTGCGATTCAAGGAAGGAAAAAGCGAGTTTTTTAAAAACGTTTATCAAAAACAAAAGTAAACACGCTTTTTTCTTTCGTTTTTGAGATTCAATGGAAAAATTACCGAAAAACCTTAAAAAAAAGCTTTTCTTTTTGAGGTTCAATGAAAAAATCCCCGCAAAACAAAACAAAAAAAAACTTTGAAATCCTCAAAAACAGAAGTTTTCTATTGTTTTTGAGGTAAAAATTTTTTTTATTATAAAATCACAGTGTCACAGCTTTTTTTGTTTTGAGGGGACTTTTCCATTGAAACCTCAAAAAGAAAAGAACGCTTTTTTCTTTTCTTTTTGAGGTTTCAATGGAAAAATCCCCGCAAAACAAAACAAAAAAACTTTGGACCTCAAAAACAGAAGATGTTGTCTATTGTTTTTGAGGTTCCAATTTTTTTTCCAGTTCCCTTTTGTTTTTGAAAAACGCTTTTGTGACTCGTTAAAAAAAACTGTTTTTCCTTCATTGAACCTCCAAAAAGGGGTTTTCTGAACCTCTCAAAAAGGGCACCTCAAAAACGAGTTTTTCTTTAGTTTTTAAAACCTTTTTTGGAACTATATTTTTGAAACACTCGCTTTTTACTTCATTGAACCAATTGAACTTCATTTTTACAAATGTAAATATTGAGTTTTTTTATTTGTTTTGAGGTTAACATTTTTTTTTAGGATAAAATCACAGGGTCATATTTTGTTTTGTTTTGAGGGGATTTTTCCATTGAACCTCAAAAAGAACAGAGCGCTTTTTTTTCTTTTTGAGGTTCAATGCAAAACAAAAAAGATAAACTTTGGACCTTTTGAGGTACAAAGATCACAGAAGATGTTTTCTATTGTTTTTGAGGTTACAATTTTTTTTTCCAGTTCCCTATTGTTTTTGAAAAACGCTTTTGTGACTTTCGTTTAAAAAAAAAACTGTTTTTCCTTGATTGAACCTCAAAAACGAGTTTTTCTTTAGTTTTAAAAACCTTTTTGGGAACTTTATTTTTGAAACACTCTTTTACTTCATTGAACCTCAAAACCAATGTAAATACCCCGTTTTTTTAATTTGTTTCTGGGGTTAAATTTTTTTTTTGGATAAAATCACAGGGTCACAGTTTTTTTTTTTTTTTTTTGAGGGGATTTTTCCATTGAACCTCAAAAAGAACAGAAAGCTTTTTTCTTTTCTTTTTGAGGTTCAATGCAAAACAAAAAAGAAACACTTCCAAAAGGTCCAAAAATCACAGAAAATGTTTTCTATTGTTTTTGAGGTTCCAATTTTTTTTTCCAGTTCCCTTTTGTTTTTGAAAAACGCTTTTGTGACTTTCGTTTAAAAAAAAACTCAGTTTTTTCTTAATTGAACCTCCAAAACGGGGTTGTCTTTAGTTTTTTGAACCTTTTTTGGAACTTTATTTTTGAAACACTCGCTTTTTACTTCAATGAACCTCAAAACCAATGTAAAAAAAAAACTCAGTTTTTCCTTCATTGAACCTCAAAAACGGGTTTTTTCTTCGGTTTTTTTTTGGAACTTTTTTTCAAAATTTTTGTTTTTACACCGAAAACAGACGATGTTTTCTTTTGTTTTTGAGGTTCCAAATATTTTTCCAGTTTGGAAAGTTTTGATTCCAGTTTGCTTTTCTTTGACCTCACAATTTGACCATCACCGCTCATATGTTTTGCTTATAAAAACCTCGACAAATTAAATGTAAACTCACTCTGAAACCGCTTTTTCCTTCTTTCAAGGCGAGGCCGCACTACAGTTTTTTTCTCACGAGCGGTAACTGGTATAACAAAAGAAAAATCAGTCGCGGGAAATAACCGCAAGTGAGGCCGCTTGTATTAACTTGTGCCTAGGCCGCATTACGATTTTTTCCCGCGAGCGGTAACCGCTATAACCGCGAAATCGCTCCAGAAAGACAGTTCGCTCTGGAAAAAATCAGTCGCGGGAAAAAACCGCAAGTAAGGCCGCTTGTATTAGCTTACTTGAGTCACAAAATAACGCGAATAAAAACCGCGGCGGTTTAGCCGTAGTGCGATCTATGCCTTAAGGCATTTTTTTCTCGCGAGCGGTAACCGCGAAACCGCTCGAGGAACACACAGTGCGTTATGGGAAAAGTCAGTGAGGCCGCTTGTATTAGC
Source organism: Phosphuga atrata (assembly GCA_944588485.1). NCBI lineage: Eukaryota > Metazoa > Arthropoda > Insecta > Coleoptera > Silphidae > Phosphuga > Phosphuga atrata. Next base: position 30,881,994 of record OX155906.1, read on the forward strand.
TTACTTGAGTCACAAAATCACGCGATTAAAAACCGCGGCGGTTTAGGCGTAGTGCGGCCTAGGCCTTAAACACCTCAAATTCTCATCCCTTCACCGATTATGCGCTACGGAAAATAAATGCAAATTTTTTGCGCAATTAAACACTCGTTTCTCAATTGTTTGCAATTTCACGGCCTTGCTGACCTCCCCTTCGCAATTATTCCTTACCGCATAATCTCGTCTAGCCAAAACAATTTTCACACAAATCACTTTCCGCCAAAATTTCGAGCGTCGCGGCGCTTGCGACTGCCGCACGCAGCGTCGACACCGCGTTTTTATGCTCAACTCCAGTCTAACACTAATTGGTGTCTAACCGCCATGCGCACTCTCCAGACTAGTAACTTTTTCGCTAACGAATTTTGCAATCGCTTGAACTCTAATCTCGCAACTCTGATAACACAAATGCCATTGAAACGATTCAATAAACAAAATTCAGACTACATCCACCTTAACTAGACTAACTTCTTGACTAGGTAGACATGTCAACTGATTTGGACTTACAGATTTGGACTTGCAGATTACGAATTCAAATAAGTTTACGGTGAATGGGTTAGAGGGAAGATCAAGCTTTAATACTGTGAAGACCTAGTTGAGTCAATAAACTATCTAGACTAGAAAGTTTGTATGATTATCTATAACGTAGGATGGTTTTACCAATTCTATATTATCTAGTCTAGAAGTTACAAGTTCCAAATCTGGACTAGGCGGAGGAGAAATTAGATTTTACGGTGGAAACAAAAGCGCATCGGTCTAAATTTAATCAGATCTAGTTAGACTACGTGATTAGATAGCGGAGTTATCTATAGTCCATTTATATAGTTTAGGTGCAGGAAAGTATGAGGTGTTACGGTGAAAGAATTAGAGGGCAGGATTCATTAACCCTCCGCGGCAAGGTGGTATTAAAAATGTCCCACCTTTTTTGATGTGTAAATGCCACGGTCTTTATAATGGTGGGATATTTTTTGAACCACCTCGAAACGTTTCAAAAATTACTAATTTATGTGCAACATTGTCTTCTTATTTTCTAAAATTCCCAGCCGGAAAGTGTTAAGACTTTATACGCAAGTTATGAATATCTAGTCTGCAAATCTGTGCAACATTGTCTTTTTATTTTCTAAAATTGACAGCTTAAACGTGTAAAGACTGTATACGCAAGTTATGACTATATAGTCTGCAAATCTGTGCAACATTGTCTTCTTATTTTCTAAATTTGACAGCCTAAAAGTGCAAAGACTTTATACGCACGTTATGACTATCTAGTCTGCAAATCAAAGCAAATAAAGTCTTAGTTGCTAGAGGAAAGATGAAGGTTTAAGACTGTGAAGACCTAGTTAGACTGCATCGGCAATGCACGGAGATATGAAGGTTCAAAGTTGACTTACCTTTTTCCGTTTCAGTTCCAATTTCACTTTTGCATAATTTTCGCGAGTTGTGTTGTTTTTTGCGGGTAACACGGATGTGTGTGTCTTAGTGTAATCTCATAGTTGCGAGTGGTCCCGATCGTGGCTTTCGATGTGCACCTAAACCGCCTGACGACCTCTCGGGTCACGCTGGTATCTCGCGCGGAGATATTTCGATGTTCGCAGCGTAAACAAACAAAAATACAATTTGTTTCGTACATCGACGCTTCACCAAGCGGTCCAAATCGGCTTCGCCCCGAATGGGGGCCCAGGTTTTTTACCTCAAAACTTTAAAGTTTGTGACTGAATATTTAGTAAACTAACAGAAATTTTGAAAAAAGTTTCAAATAAAAGTTGTAGAGCGGACAATTTACTGCTACATACGTCATTTGCTTTTTATATTTTGCACTTTTTAGCAAAGAAAATTGCAATAAATCAAAGTAGTTTCGGCTTTTATCAACTTTAGACAAAATTGTTTTGAGTTTAAGACTGGATATTTAGTAAACTAACCGGAATTTTGCAAAAAGTTTCAAATAAAAGTTGTAGAGCGGACAATTTACTGCTACATACGTCATTTGTTTTTTGTATTTGCGCACTTTTTAGCAAAGAAAATTGCATAAAATCAAAGTAGTTTCCGTTTTTATCAACTTTCCTCAAAGTTGTTTGAGTTTAAGACTGGATATTTAGTAAACTAACAGGAATTTTGCAAAAAGTTTCAAATAAAAGTTATAGAGCGGAGAATTAACTGCAACATACGTCATATGTTTTTTGTATTTTCGCACTTGTTAGGAATGAAAATTGCAATAAATCAAAGTAGTTTTCGTTTATCAACTTTAGTTAAAATTGTTTGAGTTTGAGACTGAATATTTAATAAACTAACAGGAATTTTGCAAAAAGTTTCAAATAAAAGTTGTAGAACGGACAATTTACTGCATCATACGTCATTTGTTTTTTCTATATTCGCACGTTTTAGCAAAGAAAATTGCAATAAATCAAAGCAGTTTTCGTTTATCAACTTTAGTCAAAATTGTTTGAGTTTAAGACTGGATATTTAGTAAACTAACAGGAATTTTGCAAAAAGTTTCAAATAAAAGTTGTAGAGCGGACAATTTACTGCTACATACGTTATTTGTTTTTTGTATTTGCGCACTTTTTAGCAAAGAAAATTGCAATAAAACAAAGTAGTTTTCGTTTATCAACTTTGGTTAAAATTGTTTGAGTTTAAGACTGGATATTTAGTAAACTAACAGGAATTTTGCAAAAAGTTTCAAATAAAAGTTGTAGAGCGGACAATTTACTGCTACATACGTCATTTGTTTTTTGTATTTTCGCACTTTTTAGCAAAGAAAATTGCATTAAATCAAAGTAGTTTCCGTTTTTATCAACTTTCCTCAAAGTTGTTTGAGTTTAAGACTGGATATTTAGTAAACTAACAGGAATTTTGCAAAAAGTTTCAAATAAAAATTGTAGAGCGGACAATTTACTGCTACATACGTCATTTGTTTTTTGTATTTGCGCACTTTTTAGCAAAGAAAATTGCAATAAAACAAAGTAGTTTTCGTTTATCAACTTTGGTTAAAATTGTTTGAGTTTAAGACTGGATATTTAGTAAACTAACAGGAATTTTGCAAAAAGTTTCAAATAAAAGTTGTAGAGCGGACAATTTACTGCTACATACGTCATTTGTTTTTTGTATTTTCGCACTTTTTAGCAAAGAAAATTGCATTAAATCAAAGTAGTTTCCGTTTTTATCAACTTTCCTCAAAGTTGTTTGAGTTTAAGACTGGATATTTAGTAAACTAACAGGAATTTTGCAAAAAGTTTCAAATAAAAGTTGTAGAGCGGACAATTTACTGCATCATACGTTATTTGTTTTTTCTATATTCGCACGTTTTAGCAAAGAAAATTGCAATAAATCAAAGCAGTTTTCGTTTATCAACTTTAGTCAAAATTGTTTGAGTTTAAGACTGGATATTTAGTAAACTAACAGGAATTTTGCAAAAAGTTTCAAATAAAAGTTGTAGAGCGGACAATTTACTGCTACATACGTCATTTGTTTTTTGTATTTACGCACTTTTTAGCAAAGAAAATTGCATTAAATCAAAGTAGTTTCCGTTTTTATCAACTTTCCTCAAAGTTGTTTGAGTTTAAGACTGGATATTTAGTAAACTAACAGGAATTTTGCAAAAAGTTTCAAATAAAAGTTGTAGAGCGGACAATTTACTGCATCATACGTTATTTGTTTTTTCTATATTCGCACGTTTTAGCAAAGAAAATTGCAATAAATCAAAGCAGTTTTCGTTTATCAACTTTAGTCAAAATTGTTTGACTTTAAGACTGGATATTTAGTAAACTAACAGGAATTTTGCAAAAAGTTTCAAATAAAAGTTGTAGAGCGGACAATTTACTGCTACATACGTCATTTGTTTTTTGTATTTTCGCACTTTTTAGCAAAGAAAATTGCATTAAATCAAAGTAGTTTCCGTTTTTATCAACATTCCTCAAAGTTGTTTGAGTTTAAGACTGGATATTTAGTAAACTAACAGGAATTTTGCAAAAAGTTTCAAATAAAAGTTGTAGAGCGGACAATTTACTGCTACATACGTCATTTGTTTTTTGTATTTTCGCACTTTTTAGCAAAGAAAATTGCATTAAATCAAAGTAGTTTCCGTTTTTATCAACTTTCCTCAAAGTTGTTTGAGTTTAAGACTGGATATTTAGTAAACTAACAGGAATTTTGCAAAAAGTTTCAAATAAAAGTTGTAGAGCGGACAATTTACTGCATCATACGTTATTTGTTTTTTCTATATTCGCACGTTTTAGCAAAGAAAATTGCAATAAATCAAAGCAGTTTTCGTTTATCAACTTTAGTCAAAATTGTTTGAGTTTAAGACTGGATATTTAGTAAACTAACAGGAATTTTGCAAAAAGTTTCAAATAAAAGTTGTAGAGCGGACAATTTACTGCTACATACGTCATTTGTTTTTTGTATTTTCGCACTTTTTAGCAATGAAAATTGCATTAAATCAAAGTAGTTTCCGTTTTTATCAACTTTCCTCAAAGTTGTTTGAGTTTAAGACTGGATATTTAGTAAACTAACAGGAATTTTGCAAAAAGTTTCAAATAAAAGTTGTAGAGCGGACAATTTACTGCATCATACGTTATTTGTTTTTTCTATATTCGCACGTTTTAGCAAAGAAAATTGCAATAAATCAAAGCAGTTTTCGTTTATCAACTTTAGTCAAAATTGTTTGAGTTTAAGACTGGATATTTAGTAAACTAACAGGAATTTTGCAAAAAGTTTCAAATAAAAGTTGTAGAGCGGACAATTTACTGCTACATACGTCATTTGTTTTTTGTATTTTCGCACTTTTTAGCAAAGAAAATTGCATTAAATCAAAGTAGTTTCCGTTTTTATCAACTTTCCTCAAAGTTGTTTGAGTTTAAGACTGGATATTTAGTAAACTAACAGGAATTTTGCAAAAAGTTTCAAATAAAAGTTGTAGAGCGGACAATTTACTGCTACATACGTCATTTGTTTTTTGTATTTTCGCACTTTTTAGCAAAGAAAATTGCATTAAATCAAAGTAGTTTCCGTTTTTATCAACTTTCCTCAAAGTTGTTTGAGTTTAAGACTGGATATTTAGTAAACTAACAGGAATTTTGCAAAAAGTTTCAAATAAAAGTTGTAGAGCGGACAATTTACTGCATCATACGTTATTTGTTTTTTCTATATTCGCACGTTTTAGCAAAGAAAATTGCAATAAATCAAAGCAGTTTTCGTTTATCAACTTTAGTCAAAATTGTTTGAGTTTAAGACTGGATATTTAGTAAACTAACAGGAATTTTGCAAAAAGTTTCAAATAAAAGTTGTAGAGCGGACAATTTACTGCTACATACGTCATTTGTTTTTTGTATTTTCGCACTTTTTAGCAAAGAAAATTGCATTAAATCAAAGTAGTTTCCGTTTTTATCAACTTTCTTCAAAGTTGTTTGAGTTTAAGACTGGATATTTAGTAAACTAACAGGAATTTTGCAAAAAGTTTCAAATAAAAGTTGTAGAACGGACAATTTACTGCATCATACGTCATTTGTTTTTTCTATATTCGCACGTTTTAGCAAAGAAAATTGCAATAAATTAAAGCAGTTTTCGTTTATCAACTTTAGTCAAAATTGTTTTGAGTTTAAGACTGGATATTTAGTAAACTAACAGGAATTTTGCAAAAAGTTTCAAATAAAAGTTGTAGAGCGGACAATTTACTGCATCATACGTTATTTGTTTTTTCTATATTCGCACGTTTTAGCAAAGAAAATTGCAATAAATCAAAGCAGTTTTCGTTTATCAACTTTAGTCAAAATTGTTTTGAGTTTAAGACTGGATATTTAGTAAACTAACAGGATTTTGCAAAAAGTTTCAAATAAAAATTGTAGAGCGGACAATTTACTGCTACATACGTCATTTGTTTTTTGTATTTTCGCACTTTTTAGCAAAGAAAATTGCATTAAATCAAAGTAGTTTCCGTTTTTATCAACTTTCCTCAAAGTTGTTTGAGTTTAAGACTGGATATTTAGTAAACTAACAGGAATTTTGCAAAAAGTTTCAAATAAAAGTTGTAGAGCGGACAATTTACTGCTACATACGTCATTTGTTTTTTGTATTTTCGCACTTTTTAGCAAAGAAAATTGCATTAAATCAAAGTAGTTTCCGTTTTTATCAACTTTCCTCAAAGTTGTTTGAGTTTAAGACTGGATATTTAGTAAACTAACAGGAATTTTGCAAAAAGTTTCAAATAAAAGTTGTAGAGCGGACAATTTACTGCTACATACGTCATTTGTTTTTTGTATTTTCGCACTTTTTAGCAAAGAAAATTGCTATAAATCAATGTAGTTTCGGTTTTTATCAACTTTCCTCAAAGTTGTTTGAGTTTAAGACTGGATATTTAGTAAACTAACAGGAATTTTGCAAAAAGTTTCAAATAAAAGTTGTAGAGCGGACAATTTACTGCATCATACGTTATTTGTTTTTTCTATATTCGCACGTTTTAGCAAAGAAAATTGCAATAAATCAAAGCAGTTTTCGTTTATCAACTTTAGTCAAAATTGTTTTGAGTTTAAGACTGGATATTTAGTAAACTAACAGGATTTTGCAAAAAGTTTCAAATAAAAATTGTAGAGCGGACAATTTACTGCTACATACGTCATTTGTTTTTTGTATTTTCGCACTTTTTAGCAAAGAAAATTGCATTAAAGCAAAGTAGTTTCCGTTTTTATCAACTTTCCTCAAAGTTGTTTGAGTTTAAGACTGGATATTTAGTAAACTAACAGGAATTTTGCAAAAAGTTTCAAATAAAAGTTGTAGAGCGGACAATTTACTGCTACATACGTCATTTGTTTTTTGTATTTTCGCACTTTTTAGCAAAGAAAATTGCATTAAAGCAAAGTAGTTTCCGTTTTTATCAACTTTCCTCAAAGTTGTTTGAGTTTAAGACTGGATATTTAGTAAACTAACAGGAATTTTGCAAAAAGTTTCAAATAAAAGTTGTAGAACGGACAATTTACTGCATCATACGTCATTTGTTTTTTCTATATTCGCACGTTTTAGCAAAGAAAATTGCAATAAATTAAAGCAGTTTTCGTTTATCAACTAGTCAAAATTGTTTTGAGTTTAAGACTGGATATTTAGTAAACTAACAGGAATTTTGCAAAAAGTTTCAAATAAAAGTTGTAGAGCGGACAATTTACTGCATCATACGTTATTTGTTTTTTCTATATTCGCACGTTTTAGCAAAGAAAATTGCAATAAATCAAAGCAGTTTTCGTTTATCAACTTTAGTCAAAATTGTTTGAGTTTAAGACTGGATATTTAGTAAACTAACAGGAATTTTGCAAAAAGTTTCAAATAAAAGTTGTAGAGCGGACAATTTACTGCTACATACGTCATTTGTTTTTTGTATTTTCGCACTTTTTAGCAAAGAAAATTGCATTAAATCAAAGTAGTTTCCGTTTTTATCAACTTTCCTCAAAGTTGTTTGAGTTTAAGACTGGATATTTAGTAAACTAACAGGAATTTTGCAAAAAGTTTCAAATAAAAGTTGTAGAACGGACAATTTACTGCATCATACGTCATTTGTTTTTTCTATATTCGCACGTTTTAGCAAAGAAAATTGCAATAAATTAAAGCAGTTTTCGTTTATCAACTTTAGTCAAAATTGTTTTGAGTTTAAGACTGGATATTTAGTAAACTAACAGGAATTTTGCAAAAAGTTTCAAATAAAAGTTGTAGAGCGGACAATTTACTGCATCATACGTCATTTGTTTTTTCTATATTCGTACGTTTTAGCAAAGAAAATTGCAATAAATTAAAGCAGTTTTCGTTTATCAACTTTAGTCAAAATTGTTTTGAGTTTAAGACTGGATATTTAGTAAACTAACAGGATTTTGCAAAAAGTTTCAAATAAAAATTGTAGAGCGGACAATTTACTGCTACATACGTCATTTGTTTTTTGTATTTTCGCACTTTTTAGCAAAGAAAATTGCATTAAATCAAAGTAGTTTCCGTTTTTATCAACTTTCCTCAAAGTTGTTTGAGTTTAAGACTGGATATTTAGTAAACTAACAGGAATTTTGCAAAAAGTTTCAAATAAAAGTTGTAGAGCGGACAATTTACTGCTACATACGTCATTTGTTTTTTGTATTTTCGCACTTTTTAGCAAAGAAAATTGCTATAAATCAATGTAGTTTCGGTTTTTATCAACTTTCCTCAAAGTTGTTTGAGTTTAAGACTGGATATTTAGTAAACTAACAGGAATTTTGCAAAAAGTTTCAAATAAAAGTTGTAGAGCGGACAATTTACTGCTACATACGTCATTTGCTTTTTGTATTTTCGCACTTTTTAGCAAAGAAAATTGCAATAAATCAAAGTAGTTTTCGTTTATCAACTTATGTCAAAATTGTTTGAGTTTAAGACTGGATATTTAGTAAACTAACAGGAATTTTGAAAAAAGTTTCAAATAAAAGTTGCAGAGCGGACAATTTACTGCATCATACGTCATTTGTTTTTTGCATTTTCGCACTTTTTAGCCAAGAAAATTGCAATAAATCAAAGTAGTTTCCCTTTTTATCAACTTTGGTTAAAATTATTTGAGTTTAAAACTGGATATTTAGTAAACTAACAGGAATTTTGCAAAAAGTTTCAAATAAAAGTTGTAGAGCGGACAATTTACTGCAACATACGTTATTTGTTTTTTCTATTTTCGCACTTTTTAGCAATGAAAATTGCAAAAAAATCAAAGTAGTTTCGGTTTTTATCAACTTTAGTCAAAATTGTTTGAGTTTAAAACTGGATATTTTGTAAACTAACTGGAATTTTGCAAAAAGTTTCAAATGAAAGTTGTAGAGCGGACAATTTGCTATATGTTTCTTCAATTGTTTTTGTTTTATTTTGCAAAACTTTGGCTAAAATCAAGCATTGGATCAACATTGGATTTTTGTTGAATTACGGAAGTAGAGCAATATATCAAGAAATGTTTGAAATAAAAGTTGTAGAGAAGCAATGTACGAATAACTCTGAGAAATTTCGTAAAAATTTGAGCAAATTTGTGCAAAATACAGCGAATTTTCCATATTTTGGCTCACAAATTTAACATTTTTTCGCAATTATTTAATTTTGTCTTCGATTAGAAACAGAGACTAGTATCTAAAGTGACTAGAACACGCGAAAAGTCGAAATTAAACTGCCAATTTGTCGGCAAATTTAAATAAAATCTGTAATATCTCAATTTCAGTTTTCAAACTTTTAACTCCGCTGTATTGATGGTTGTCTTTCATAAAAAGTTTGAAGTTTTTCTCAAATATTTAACTCCGCTGTATTGATGGTTGTCTATCATAAAAAGTTTGAAGTTTTTCTGAAATATTTAACTCTGGTGTATTGATGGTTATCTACACTAAAAAGTTTGAAGTTTTTCTCAAATATTTCGTAAAATACACATCGTAAATGAAAAGTTTTGACAGATTTGGATTCCGCAACAAGTTTTCCATAAGTTTGCACCCAAAATCAATACGAAACTTTGTTAAAAATCCTGCAAAAACCCAGAAATAAAACAACTGTCAAAAATTCCATCCTGAAAGCTGTCAAAATTCTATCTGTCAAAACTTACATAACCTTAAAAAACAAACATGAATTTCACGCTGAGGCTCCTGCTTTCGAATATCCTGCAAAATTCCTGCAGAAATTATGCCAAAGCCTCCCCAGGTAAGACAAAACCCTCGAAAATATCAAAAACCTAATCTGTTTGCTTTTAGGTGTTTCGATGATGGGAGGAGGTTTGAAAAAGAAGAAAATGGGTAAACTGGGCCCCATGGTGGAAAAGAAGGTCCTACCAGTGGAAGCCGACCCGAACAAGCTTGTCCAGTTTGTTTGTGGCTCAAACATCTTGAAAACCGGGCAAGATGTGTCCGTTAAACCTGATGCGGAGTATCCGGATTGGCTTTGGTCAATCCGGGTGGGGCCTCCACCCAAACTTGAGGACATGGATCCGGATTCGCGCGCCTACTGGAAGCGAATCAAGAAACTCGCGATGAAACGAAACAATAAATTGGCGCAGTTGAAAAAGTTTTAGATGTCGGAGTTTTGTTACTGAGGATGTGATCAAGGTTTTTTGTTAATAAAGTTTTTTTGTAGGAATCGCGGCGTTTGAGGTATCTAGTTTACAAATTGTAAAACGGAGGGAATGTTGATAGGGCTGTAGCTAGTTTGTTTTTTAACGGAAAGTTTGGAAATTTGGGGGAATTTGTGCAGAATTTCGCTGTCTTTAATTCTTATTCACAAAGTTTTTTCTTAATTGTTATAGTTTTTGAGAAAAAAATGTTTTTGTTAAAAACTAGACAGTCAAAAACCAAATGTCAGATTTGATTTGACAGCTTTTAAGTTTTTAACAATTTGCTCAAAAAAAAAAAACGCGAATTTCCATCAAGATTTTAATCAAACTTGGACTAATATGTGCGAAATTAAATTACCATTCGCAAAATGTTTGCAGAAAACCCAAAGTTTATGCAAAAACGTCCCAAAACTAAAGTTGTTATAAAATGAAGATATGCAACTTTGTTTACACCGACGTCCACTTCACGTTGTTGCAACTTCACGTTTATTAATCTGTCAAAGAAAACAATTTGACATTGATTTTTGTGTTTTTTTAAGTTTTATTTTTGTTGATTAAATTTTGTTTATTCGTTCCATAAATGCCAATTAGCAGTAGCGCTGGATCAGTGGTACAATCAAATACAACATAATATTCCTTAACAGTTTTTAATAATTAGTTTAACTTGGTAGTTGTGTCATTTTTAGACGAGAGCAGTCAAATTTGACATTTAAAGGCTTGACAGTTGTCAAATCTGGCTTTTAAACATTACACAGTTGTCAAATCTAAAGTTTAAATGCTTTACAGTTGTCAAATTTGACGTTTAATTGTTTGCCAGTTGTCAAACTTTGAATTTAATTGTTTTCAGGTGTCAAATTTGTCGTTTAAATGTTTGACAGGTGTCAAATTTGACGTTTAAATGTTTGACAGTTGTCAAATTTGTGTTTTAAATGTTTGACAGGTCTCAAATTTGACGTTTAAATGTTTGACAGTTGTCAAATTTGTGTTTTAAATGTTTGACAGGTGTCAAATTTGACGTTTAAATGTTACACAGTTGTCAAATTTGTGTTTTAAATGTTTGACAGGTGTCAAATTTGACGTTTAAATGTTTGACAGTTGTCAAATTTGTGTTTTAAATGTTTGACAGGTGTCAAATTTGACGTTTAAATGTTACACAGTTGTCAAATTTTTGTTTTAAATGTTTGACAGGTGTCAAATTTGACGTTTAAATGTTTGACAGTTGTCAAATTTGTGTTTTAAATGTTTGACAGGTGTCAAATTTGACGTTTAAATGTTACACAGTTGTCAAATTTGTGTTTTAAATGTTTGACAGGTGTCAAATTTGACGTTTAAATGTTTGACAGTTGTCAAATTTGTGTTTTAAATGTTTGACAGGTGTCAAATTTGACGTTTAAATGTTACACAGTTGTCAAATTTTTGTTTTAAATGTTTGACAGGTGTCAAATTTGACGTTTAAATGTTTCACAGTTGTCAAATTTGTGTTTTAAATGTTTGACAGTTGTCAAATTTGACGTTTAAATGTTTCACAGTTGTGAAATTTGACATTTAAATGTTTGACAGTTGTTAAATTTATCGTTTAAATATTTAACAGGTGTCAAATTAGACGTTTAAATGTTTGACAGCTGTCAAATTTGGTCGTTTAAATATTTGAAAATTGTCAAATTTGACGTTTAAATGTTTGAAAGCTGTCAAATTTAATGTTTAAAAGCTTGACACTTGTTAAATTTGATGTTTAAAGCCTTGACAATTGTCAAATTTGACCTTAAAAGGTTTGACACTTATCAAATTTGAATTTTAAAGTCAAATTTGTCTTTTTAATTCATGATATTTGTTTAAATTGTGTTAATTATTTTAGAATAAGAAGAAATTATTGAAAGTCAAGAATAAATCTTTAACACCAACATCGACAGTAAAGCCAGCAAGTAAAGCAGAAGGTGCCAGTTGCCCCCGGACTTCATCAACTACTTCCTTAAACGTCAGCAGTGATGTCGAAGTGGTGCAGGCTGATGCTCAGACCCAAGTGTTTCGCTCGGTGGAGAGCAGGGAGCAGGCGCCAGACCGACTGTGTCTGGACCGGCGGGGCCTCACCCGGTTTCCTGTGATCCTCCACGAGGACAGACTCCGCCTACTCTCTCTCCAGTACAACCTCATCGATAACCTCGACTCCCTCAGGCTGCAGAAACTCCCCACGCTTGTCTTCCTCGATCTCTACAACAACCAGCTTGAGGACACGAAAAACTTCTTCGTCTTAGAAAATCTCAGAGTACTCCTCATCGGGAAAAATAGGTAAGTTTGATTGAGGTTTAATAATTTAAATTTGACAGTTGTCATACTTTAATCTGTCAAATTTGATGGTTGTCATACTTTAAACTGTCAAATATGATGGTTGTCATAGTTTAAACTGTCAAATTTGATGGTTGTCATAGTTTAATCTGTCAAATTTGATAGTTATCATAGTTTCAACTGTCACATTTGATGGTTGTCATAGTTTAAACTTTCAAATTTGATAGTTGTCATAGTTTAAACAGTCAAATTTGATAGTCGTCATAGTTTAATCTGTTAAATTTGATGGTTGTCATAGTTTAAACAGTCAAATTTGGTAGTTGTCATAGTATCATATGTCAAATTTGATGGTTGTCATAGTTTAAACAGTCATATTTGATGGTTGTCATAGTTTATACAGTCAAATTTGATAGTTGTCATAGTTTAATCTGTCAAATTTGATGGTTGTCATAGTTTAAACAGTCAAATTTGATAGTTGTCATAGTTTAATCTGTCAAATTTGATGGTTGTCATAGTTTAAACTGTCAAATTTGATGTCATAGTTTAATCTGTTAAATTTGATGGTTGTCATAGTTTAAACAGTCAAATTTGGCAGTTGTCATAGTATCATCTGTCAAATTTGATAGTTGTCATAGTTTAAACAGTCATATTTGATGGTTATCATAGTTTATACAGTCAAATTTGATAGTTGTCATTGTTTAATCTGTCAAATTTGATGGTTATCATAGTTTAAACAGTCAAATTTGATAGTTGTCATAGTTTAAAAAGTTAAATTTGAGTTTAACAGTCACAGTTGTCATAGTTTAATCTGTCAAATTTTATGGTTATCATAGTTTAAACAGTCAAATTTGATAGTTGTCATAGTTTAAAAAGTTAAATTTGAGTTTAACAGTCGCAGTTGTCATAGTTTAATCTGTCAAATTTTATGGTTGTCATAGTTTAAACAGTCAAATTTGATAGTTGTCATAGTATAATCTGTCAAATGTGTTGGTTGTCATAGTTGAAACAGTCAAATTTGATGTTTCTCATAGTTTATTCCATCAAATTTAATAGTTTAAACAGTCAAATTTATCAGTTGTCATAATTAAATTTGTCAAATTTGACAGTTCTCATAGTTTAATCTGTCAAATTTGACACTTGTCGTAGTTTAATCTTTTGAATTTAACAGTTGTCATGGTTTATTATGTCAAATTTGACAATTCTCATAATTTAATCTGTCAAATTTAACAGTTGTCATAGTTTATTCTGTCAAATTTGACAGTCGTCATGGTTTATTCTGTCAAATTTGATAGGTCACATAGTTTAATCTGTCAAATTTGACAGTTCTTATAATTTAATCTGTTAAATTTAACAGTTGTCATAGATTATTCTGTCAAATTTGACAGTCGTCATAGTTTATTCTGTCAAATTTGACGGTTGTCATAGTTTAATCTGTCAAATTTGATGGTTGTCAAAGTTTAATCTGTATAATATGACAGTTGTTAAAGTTTAATCCGTCAAATTTGACAGTTGTCAAAGTTTATTCTGTTAAATTTGATAGTTGTCAAAGTTTATTCTCACAAGATTGACAGTTGTTATAGTTTAATGTGTCAAATTTGACATTTGTTGTAATTTAAGCTGTTAAATTTGACAGTTCTCATAGTTTAATCTGTCAGATTTGACAGTTGTCATTGTTTATTCTGTCAAATTTGACATTTGTCATAGTTTAGTCTCTCAAATTTGACAGTTGCCAAAGTTTATTCTGTCAAATTTGACGGTTGCTAAAGTTTTTTCTATCAAATTTGACAGCTGTCATAGTTTACTCTCTCAAATTTGACAGTTGTCAAAGTTCAATCTGTCAAATTTTAATCAAATATTTATAATCTTTTTGGCCTCCTTTTTCCCACCCCCGTTTCCAGTTCACACCCCACTTCCGGTTCCGGTATCGGAAGTGGGAAATTTTTTGGAACCGGAAGTGGGGTGGGAACTGGAAGTGGGGGAGGAACCGGAAGTGGGGTGGGAACCGGAATTGGGGTGGGAACCGGAAGTGGGAGGTCTGAACGGGAAGTGGGATGGGAACCGGAAGTGGGGTAGGAACCGGAAGTGGGGTAGGAACCGGAAGTGGGATGGGAACCGGAATTGGGGTGGGAACCGGAAGTGGGGTGGGAACCGGACGTGGGGGCGGTAGTGGAGGCCGAGGGTCTATTTGTTTCTGTATAATAATAATTGTCGGCCAAAAAAATTTATACAAATTTCGGGCGGAAATGATTTTACAGCGCTCCAGCTAATGGGCTGGAGTTGTCGCGTTTGAAAAATCAAACTTTCCACACTCTAATGTAAATAACTATTTTGTTTTTAGGATAAGAAAGATTGAAGGTCTAGAAGATCTGAAGCGACTTGAGGTGTTGGACCTGCATGGGAACCAGATTCAACAGGTGGCTGGCTTGGGGGCACTGGGGGAGCTGCGGGTGCTCAATCTGGCTGGGAACCAAATCCGTAGTGTGGCCGACTCGGATTTCGAGGGCTTGCCCGCCCTGCAGGAACTGAACCTGCGCAGGAACCAGCTACGCAAGGTCCTCGGGCTTGGCCCCAACAACCTCAACCTCAAGAAGGTCTACCTCAACAACAATGACATCCAAACGTATTTATGACTTTTAGTTTGATATTGACAGATTTAAATCTTTGTTTTGTTGTAGGATTGAAGATGTTTCTGGACTAGTCCGTTCAGTGAACGTAACCGAACTATCTTTAGAGAACAACCCGGTGTCATTAATAAGTGACAGTGTTTTGTTTTTTGTGTCGTATCTGTCAAAACTGTCAAGTTTGAATCAAGTGAGTGTGTCGGAGCAGACAAAGAGATCTGCATTGACCTGGAGGCGTAACAAGGAGTCGTTGGGTGGAGCCTACGCAGAGTTATCTAGACAACTGTCACTGGTCGGTCGAAGGGAAGAGGTGATAACAAACGCCAGGACGAATTGGGAGATTTTAAGGACGCAGAGCGCCAAATTCCTCACCAACAAGGGACACGTTGAGCGAAATGTCAATTTAATGCCAGACTCTGACATTATTTTGACATCTCTGTTGAAAACGTCAAACGCCAAAAAGATTAGGATCAAGCGGAGGAAACAGGATCCCTGCTGCGAGAACGTTTGCCGCCTGCCTCCAATCCTCCTCCCGATCATCAACAAGCTGCAGGAGAAGAAGGAAAGTCTATCGTCTGTCTGTCCAAACATAGACAGTTCCGTCAGCTCATTACTCTCAAGCAAATCAGAATCTGACAGTGAATCCACATCGAGTGAACACTCAGAAAATGACAACAAAACAAAAGAAAACAGGTTAAATAACTGTGTCATTTTGATAAATTATGTCTCATAATGTCAACTTTGACATTATGTTTCAGCAAGAAAACGGTAACTTCTGTGATGATGTCAACGGCGTCTATACCAAGTTCTTCAGTTGTGGGCGGAGCGGGCGATTCTTCGTCCAATGGCGAAACGGCGAGTCAACTGTCTTCGAGCAACAGCGCGCCGTTGTCGACGTCGTCGACGGGCAAAAGCGGCCCGGATTCCGGCGGCTCGACGAGCGGCGCGCGTCCAAAACGCAACGTCAAAAGCGCCACCCACCACAAAACATCAACTTCAAATGTCAAACTTCATCGGGCTGTCACTGCCAAACCCAAACGACAAACGTCACCGTCGAATAACGGCAATGTTGTGAGGGAACGGGAACAAGGTGAGAATTGTTGTCAATTTAATGTGTTTGACAAACATGACGTTTCTTATATAGGATTGTTTGACAATGTCATTTTGACGATTGTCATTTTTTTATGTGTTGATGTGTTTGACAAATATGACATTTGATATAAAGGATTAACTGATAATGTCGTTTTGACATTTTTGTAACTGTTGAAGTGTTTGACAAATATCGCATTTGATATAAAAGTCAATTTTGATACTTGTCATAGTTTAATCTGCCAAATTTGATAGTTGTCATAGTTTAAACAATGAAATTTGATAGTTGTCATAGTTTAATCTGTCAAATTTGATAGTTGTCATAGTTTAATCTGTCAAATTTGTTAGTCGTCATAGTCTAAACAGTCAAATTTGATAGTTGTCATAGTTTAAGCTGTTAAATTTGTCAGTTGTCATAGTTTAACCTATCAAATTTGACAGTTGTTATAGATTAATATGTCAAATTTGCTAGTTGTCATAGTTCAAACAGTCAAATTTGATAGTTGTCATAGTTTAATCTGTCAAATTTGTTAGTCGTCATAGTCTAAACAGTCAAATTTGATAGTTGTCATAGTTTAAGCTGTCAAATTTGTCAGTTGTCATAGTTTAACCTATCAAATTTGACAGTTGTTATAGATTAATATGTCAAATTTGCTAGTTGTCATAGTTCAAACAGTCAAATTTGATAGTTGTCATAGTTTAATCTGTCAAATTTGTTAGTCGTCATAGTCTAAACAGTCAAATTTGATAGTTGTCATAGCTTATTCTGTCAAATTTGATAGTTGTGGTAGTTCAAACAGTCAAATTTGATACTTGTCATAGTTTAAGCTGTCAAATTTGTCAGTTGTCATAGTTTAACCTATCAAATTTGACAGTTGTCATAGATTAATATGTCAAATTTGCTAGTTGTCATAGTTCAAACAGTCAAATTTGATAGTTGTCATAGTTTAATCTGTCAAATTTGACAGTTTTCATAGTTTAATCTGTCAAATTTGATAGTTGTCATAGTTCAAACAGTCAAATTTGATAGTTGTCATAGTTTAATCTGTCAAATTTGACAGTTGTCATAGTTTAATCTGTCAAATTTGATAGTTGTCATAGTTCAAACAGTGAAATTTGATAGTTGTCATAGTGTAATCTGTCAAATTTGACAGTTATCATAGTTTAATCTTTCAAATTTGATAGTTGTCATAGTTCAAACAGTCAAATTTGATAGTTGTCATAGTTTAATCTGTCACATTTGACAGTTGTCATACTATAATCTGCCAAATTTGACAGTTTTCATAGTTTAATCTGTAAAATTTGACAGTTGTCATAGTTTAATCTGTCAAATTTGATAGTTGTCATGGTTCAAACAGTCAAATTTGATAGTTGTCATAGTTTAATCTGTCAAATTTGACAGTTGTCATAGTTTAATCTGTCAAATTTGATAGTTGTCATAGTTCAAACAGTCAAATTTGATAGTTGTCATAGTGTAATCTGTCAAATTTGACAGTTTTCATAGTTTAATCTGTCAAATTTGACAGTTATCATAGTTTAATCTTTCAAATTTGATAGTTGTCATAGTTCAAACAGTCAAATTTGATAGTTGTCATAGTTTAATCTGTCACATTTGACAGTTGTCATACTATAATCTGCCAAATTTGACAGTTTTCATAGTTTAATCTGTAAAATTTGACAGTTGTCATAGTTTAATCTGTCAAATTTGATAGTTGTCATAGTTCAAGCAGTCAAATTTGATAGTTGTCATAGTTTAATTTGTCAAATTTGACAGTTGTCTTAGTTTAATATGTCAAATTTGGTAGTTGTCATAGTTCAAACAGTCAAATTTGATAGTTGTCATAGTTTAATCAGTCACATTTGACAGTAGTCATAGTTTAATCTTTCAAATTTTACAGTTTTCATAGTTTAATCTGTCAAATTTGATAGTTGTCATAGTTCAAACAGTCAAATTTGATAATTGTCATAGTTTAATCTGTCAAATTTGACAGTTGTCATAGTTTAATCTATCAAATTTGATAGTTGTCAAAGTTTTTTACTGTCAAATTTTACAGTTGTCATAGTTTATTCTCTCAGATTTATAATATAATTTATATAAGGGATTGATTGATAATGTCATTTTGACATTTTTGTATGTGTTGAGATGTTTGACAAATTTAAAATTTGATATAAAGTATTGATTCTTTGACAATGCCATTTTGACGTTTCTCCTTTCTTTAGGTTGTGATGTGTTTGACAAATATGTTATTGTTTTTAAGGATTAATTGATAGTGTCATTTTGACGTTTTAACTTTCTTTATGTGTAGATGTGTTTGATAAATATGACATTTGATATAACGGATTGAATGTTTGACAATGTTTGACATTGTGTCGTTTCTCATTTCTTCAGGTTGAACATGTGTTTGACAAATATGACATTTGATATAAAGCATTGATTGTTTGGCAATGTCATTTTGACGTTTGTCATTTCTTTAGGTGATGATGTGTTTGACAAATATGACATTTGTATTTAGGATTGATTGTTTGATAATGTCATTTTGACGTTTTGACATTTTTTGTGTATAGATGTTTGACAAATATGACATTTGATATAAAGGATTTATTGTTTGACGTTTGTCATTTCTTTAAGTTGTGATGTGGTTGACAAATATAAGATCTGATATAAAGAATTGTTTGACAATTTAATTTTAACGTTTTGACATTTTTTATGTATAAATGTGTTTGACAAATATGACATTTGATATAAATGATTGATTGTTTGACAATGTCATTTTGACGTTTGTCATTTCTTTAAGTTCTGATGTGTTTGACAAATATGACATTTGCTAGAAAGGATTAATTGATAATGACGTTTTGACATTTTTGTATGTGTAGATGTGTTTGACAAATATGACATTTGATATAAAGGATTGATTGTTTGACAATGTCATTTTGACGTTTGTCATTTCTTTAAGTTCTGATGTGTTTGACAAATATGACATTTGCTATAAAGGATTAATTGATAATGACGTTTTGACATTTTTGTATGTGTAGATGAGTATGACAAATATGACATTTGATATAAAGGCTTGATTGTTAAACAATGTCATTTTGACGTTTGTCATTTTTTTAGGTTGTGATGTGTTTGACAAATATGACATTTGATATAAAGGACTGATTGTTTCGCAATGTCATTTTGACGTGTCATTTCTTTAGGTGGTGATGTGTTTGACAAATATGACATTTATATTAAGGATTGATTGTTTGACAATGTCATTTTAACGTTTGTCATTTTTTTTTTGTTGATGTGTTTGACAAATCTGACATTTATATAAAGGATTGATTGTTTGGCAATGTCATTTTCACGTTTTGACATTTTTTATGTGTTGAAATGTTTGACAAATATGACATTTGATATAAAGGATTGATTGCTTGACAATGTCATTTTCACGTCTGTCATTTCTTTAGGTTCTGATGTATTTGACAAATGTGACATTTGATATAATGGATTGATAGTTTGTTAGTTGATAATGTCATTTTTACTTTTTGACATTTTTTATCTATTGAAGTGTTTGACAAATATGACATTTGCTATTTGCTGAAGATTGATTGCTTGACAATGTCATATTGACGTTTATCATTTCGTTAAGTTGTCGTGTGTTTGACAAATGTGACATTTGATATGAAGGATTGATTGTTTGATAATGTCATTTTGACATTTTTTTAAGTATAGATGTGTTTGACAAATATGACATTTGATATGGAGAATTGATTGATAATGTCATTTGGACGTTTTGACATTTTTATGTGTGTTGAATTGTTTGACAAATATGACATTTGATATAAAGACATTTGATTGTTTGACAATGTCATTTTGACGATTTTTGTTTTTTTATGTGTTGATGTGTTTGACAAATATGACATTTATATAAAGGAGTGACTGTTTGACAATGTTATTTTCACGTTTGTCACTTTTTTAGGTTGCGATGTGTTTGACAAATATGACATTTGATTTAATGGATTGATTGTTTGATAATGTCATTTTGATGTTTTGACATTTTTTATGTATAGTTGAGTTTGACAAATATGACATTTGATACGAAGGATTGATTAATAATGTCATTTTTACGTTTTTACATTTTTGTATGTGTTGGAGTGTTTGACAAGACATTTTATGTAAACGATTGATTGCTTGACAATGTCATTTTGACGCTTGCCATTCCTTTAGGTTGTGATGTGTTTGACAAATATGACATATGATATAAAGGATTGATTGTTTCATAATGTCATTTTGACATTTTTTACGTGTTGATGTGTTTGACAAATATGACATTTGATACTAAGGAAAGATTGCTTGACTGATAAACTTTTGTCATTTCTTTAGGTTGTGATGCGTTTGACAAAAATGACATTTGATATAAAGGATTGATTGATAATGTCATTTTGACGTTTTGACATTTTTATATGTCGGGAAGTGTTCGACAAATATGACATGTGACATAAACGATTAATTGTTTGACAATGTCATCTTGACGTTTGTCATTTCTTTAGCTTGTGATGTAAGTTTAGCTTGTGACAAATATGACATTTGATATAAAGGATTGATTGTTTGATAATGTCTTTTTGATGTTTTGATATTATTTATGTGTTGTTATATTTGACAAATATGACATTTGATATAAAT
The DNA here is from genome assembly GCA_944588485.1 of Phosphuga atrata. Lineage (NCBI taxonomy): Eukaryota > Metazoa > Arthropoda > Insecta > Coleoptera > Silphidae > Phosphuga > Phosphuga atrata. Next base: position 30,902,746 of record OX155906.1, read on the forward strand.
AATTGATTGTTTGACAATGTCAATTTGACGTTTGTCATTTTTTTAGGTTATGATGTGGTTGACAAATATTACATCTGATATAAAGAATTGTTTGGCAATGTCATTTTGACGTTTTGACATTTCTTATGTGTAGATGTGTTTGACAAATATGACATTTGATATAAGGGATTGATTGTTTGACAATGTTATTTTGACGTTTGTCATTTCTTTAAATTCTGATGTGTTTGACAAATATGACATTTGCTATAAAGCATTAATTGTTAATGACGTTTTGACATTTTTGTATGTGTAGATGTGTTTGACAAATATGACATTTGATACTAAGGATTGATTGCTTGACTGTATAATTAAACTTTTGTCATTTCTTTGGGTTGTGATGCGTTTGACAAAAATGACATTTGATATAAAGGATTAATTGGTAATGTCATTTTGAGATTTGATATAAACGATTGATTGATTGTTTGACAATTTCATTTTGATGTTTGTTATTTCTTTAGGTTGTAATGTCTTTGACAAAAATGACATTTGATATAAAGTATTAATTGATAATGTCATTTTCACGTTTTGACATTTTTATATGTCTTAAAGTGTTTGACAAATATGACATGTGACATAAACGATTAGTTGTTTTACAATGTCATTTTGACGTTTGTCATTTCTTTAGGTTGCAATGTAGGTTTAGGTTGTGACAAATATGACATTTGCTATAAAGTACTGATTGTTTGATAATGTCATTTTGATATTTTTGACAAATATGACATTTTATATAAATAATTGATTGTTTGACAATGTTATCTTGACGTTTGTCATTTCTTTAGGTTGTGATGCGTTTCACAAGTATGACATTTGATATAAAGGATTGATTGATAATGTCATTTTGATTTTTTGACATTTTTAAATGTCTTGAAGTGTTTGACAAATATGACCTGTGAGATAAACGATTGATTGTTTGACAATGTTATTTTGATGTTTGTCATTTCTTTAGGTTATGATGTAGGTTTAGGTTGTGACAAATATGACATTTAATATAAAGGACAGATTGTTTGATAATGTCATTTTGACATTTTTCATGTGTAGGTGTGTGACAAATGTGAAATTTTATATAAAACATTGATGTCATTTTGATGTTTGTCATTTCTTTAGGTTGTGATGCGTTTGACAAGTTTTACATTTGATATAAAGGATTGATTGATAATGTCATTTTTATGTTTTGACATTTTTAGATGTCTTGAAGTGTTTGACAAATATGACATGTGACATAAACGATTGATTGTTTGACAATGTTATTTTGATGTTTGTCATTTCTTTAGGTTATGATAAATATGACATTTGATATAAAGGACAGATTGTTTGATAATGTCATTTTGACATTTTTCATGTGTAGATGTGTTTGACAAATGTGAAATTTTATATAAAAGATTGATGTCATTTTGATGTTTGCATTTCTTTAGGTTGTGATGTATTTGACAAAAATGACATTTGATATAAAGTATTAATTGATGTCATTTTCACGTTTTGTCATTTTTATATGTCTTAAAGTGTTTGACAAATATGACATAAACGATTAATTGTTTTACAATGTCATTTTGACGTTTGTCATTTATTTAGGTTGCAATGTAGGTTTAGGTTGTAACAAATATGACATTTAATATAAAGGACTGATTGTTTGATTATGTCATTATTACGTTTTGAGATTTTTATATATTGAAGTGTGACAAATATGACATTTGATATAAAGACATTAGATTATTTGACAATTTCATTTTGACTTTTTCTATATATTGATGTGTTTGACAAATATGACATTTGATGATGTTTGTTTGACAATGTCATTTTGACATTTGTCATATTTTTAGGTGGTGATTATTTGGTGGAGATTTCCGGCCGTTTCCTAAACGTTTTCGGGCAGGGCTCGCTGCACTTCATCGACAAGTCGTGGAACAGCGCGAAGGCGAACGACGTGACGACGATCAACTTCAACTACGTCAACTTCGCCAGCTTGACGTCGGTGCTGTACCGCATCAAATCGCGGTTCCCCAACGCCGACAGCTTCACCTTCAAGGAAACCAACATCCAATTCCTCGGCCAACTCAACGCCCTCGCCGAAATCCAAGGCCTGACCGCTTTGACAATCGACACCGACGGAAACCCCATCGCCCAAAAGGAATGGAAAACCTACGCCATCTATCGACTCTCACATTGGGGACTCAAATACATCAATAATCAACTGGTAAATTGTCAAAAAATGACAATTAAAGTTTGACAACTTTGTCATTATTTTAGGTTAGTGAAGATGACATTTTGACAGCGAATAAAAACTATCAGAGTTTGAGTGATTTGGTGCTTTGGACGTTGCCTGACGTACTGTTGCAGCCGCTGCTGGTCCGCCTGAGCATCAACATTGATGACAGCGGCGTCGCGACGCCCAACGTCAAGGGCTGGCTAATGACGGCCGACGCTGCCCTTCGCGCTGTCGTCAGCAAGGAAGCCCTCCAATGGAAGAAGATGACGAACGCCAATGTAAGCTGTCACTGTCAAAATTTGACAGTTATTTGACAACTATCAAATTATGACATTTGTTTGATTTGTCACAGTTGACATTTATCACTGACATATGTCAATTTTTTTAATTGTCAAAATTTGGAAGTTATTTGACAACTATCAAATTTTGACATTTGTTTGAATTTTCACAGTTGACATTTATCACTGACATCTGTCAATTTTTTCAACTGGCAAAATTTTAGTTATTTGACAAGTATCAAATTTTGACATTTGTTTGTTTTGTCAAAGTTGACATTTATCACTGACATCTGTCAATTTTTTCAACTATCAAAGTTTGACAGTTTCACAACTATCAAATTTTGACATTTGTTTTATTTGTCACAGTTGATATTTATCACTGACATTTGTCAATTTTTTCAACTGTCAAAATATGACAGTTATTTGACAACTATCAAATTTTGACATTTGTTTGACTTGTCAAATTTGACATTTATCACTGACATCTGTAAATTTTTTCAACTGTCAAAATTTGACATTTATTTGACAACTATCAAATTTTAACATTTGTTTGATTTGTCACAGTTGACATTTATCAATTTTTTTTTAGGATGATGTTGGGGTGATGAGGCAGAGGGGCAAGATCTACATGGGGCGGCTCTTGTCTGATATGGGGGGCACCGTCAGGAAGCTGCGCTTGTTCGAGGAGAGGTGGCCCGGCATCCTGCGCGAAATTGTCAAAAACGCTCTGCTGGACTACTCGCAGCTCGACCTCTATCGTCGCCGGAAACTCGCAGAGCTCTCACATTAATTAAAAGATATAGCCAATGTCAAACATTAAAGTAAGTAACAAAAATATGACAGTTGTTTGACAACTGTCAAAATTTGACAGTTATTTGACAACTATTAAATTTTGACATTTGTTTGATTTGTCAAAGTTGACATTTATCACTGACATCTGACAACTTTTTCAACTGTCAAACTTTGACAGTTATTTGACAACTATCAAATATTGACATTTGTTTGATTTGTCAAAGTTGACATTTATCACTGACAACTTTTTCAACTGGCAAAATTTGACACTTATTTGACAACTATCAAATTTTGACATTTGTTTGATATGTCAAAGTTGACATTTATCGCTTTTTCCACACAAATTTTGGTAATAATCAACCTTGACCAAAGTCGAAACCTTGTTTTTGTTTCATATTTCTCTTGTCGCCAAAATGCCAAAATAACTCGAAAACTAAGCGAAATTTTGAAAAATGTTTCAAATAAAACTTGTAGAGAATTAAATTTCCTATAAGAAACTATGCTATCTAGTGATTTTCAGTATGTCAATTTGGTAATAATCAACCTTGAACAATGTCGAAACCTTGTTTTTGTTTCATATTTCGTTTGTCGCCAAAATGCGAAAATAACTCGAAGACTAAGCGAAATTTTGAAAAATGTTTCGAATAAAACTTGTAGAGAATTAAATTTCCTATAAGAAACCTTGCTATCTAGTGATTTTCAGTCTGTCAATTTGGTAATAATCAACCTTGAACAAAGTCAAAACCTTGTTTTTGTTTCATATTTCTCTTGTCGCTCAAATGCGAAAATAACTCGAAAACTAAGCGAAATTTTGAAAAATGTTTCGAATAAAACTTGTAGAGAATTAAATTTCCTATAAGAAACCTTGCTATTTATTGATTTTCCATCTGTCAATTTGGTAATAATCAACCTTGAACAAAATCAAAACCTTGTTTTTGTTTCATATTTTTCTTGTCGCCAAAATGCGAAAATAATTCGAAAACTAAGCGAAATTTTGAAAAATATTTTGAATAAGACTTGTAGAAAATTGAATTTCCTATGAGAAACCTTGTTTTATAGTGATTTTCAATCTGTCAATTTGGTAATAATCAACCCTGAACAAAGTCAAAACCATGTTTTTGTTTCATATTTCTCTTGTCGCCAAAATGCGAAAATAACTCGAAAACTAAGCGAAATTTTGAAAAATGTTTCGAATAAAACTTGTAGAGATTTCAATTTCCTATAACAAACCTTGCTATTTATTGATTTTCCATCTGTCAATTTGGTAATAATCAACCTTGAACAAAGTCAAAACCTTGTTTTTGTTTCATATTTCTCTTGTCGCCAAAATGCGAAAATAACTCGAAAACTAAGCGAAATTTTGAAAAATGTTTCGAATAAAACTTGTAGAGATTTCAATTTCCTATAACAAACCTTGCTATTTATTGATTTTCCATCTGTCAATTTGGTAATAATCAACCTTGAACAAAGTCAAAACCTTGTTTTTGTTTCATATTTCTCTTGTCGCCAAAATGCGAAAATAACTCGAAAACTAAGCGAAATTTTGAAAAAAGTTTCGAACAAAACTTGTAGAGAATTAAATTTTCTATAAGAAACCTTGCTATCTAGTGTTTTTCAGTCTGTCAATTTGGTAATAATCAACTTTGAACAAAGTCAAAACCTTGTTTTTGTTTCATATTTCTCTTGTCGCCAAAATGCGAAAATAACTCGAAAACGAAGCGAAATTTTGAAAAATGTTTCGAATAAAACTTGTAGAGAATTAAATTTCCTATAAGAAACCTTGCTATCTAGTGATTTTCAGTCTGTCAATTTGGTAATAATCAACCTTGAACAAAGTCAAAACCTTGTTTTTGTTTCATATTTCGTTTGTCGCCAAAATGCGAAAATAACTCGAAAACTAAGCGAAATTTTGAAAAATGTTTCGAATAAAACTTGTAGAGAATTAAATTTACTATAAGAAACCTTGCTATTTATTGATTTTCCATCTGTCAATTTGGTAATAATTAACCTTGAACAAAGTCAAAACCTTGTTTTAGTTTCATATCTCGTTTGTCGCCAAAATGCGAAAATAACTCGAAAACGAAGCGAAATTTTGAAAAATGTTTCGAATAAAATTTGTAGAGAATTAAATTTCCTATAAGAAACCTTGCTATTTATTGTTTTTCCAGCTGTCAATTTGGTAATAATCAACCTTGAACAAAATCAAAACCTTGTTTTTGTTTCATATTTTTCTTGTCGCCAAAATGCGAAAATAATTCGAAAACTAAGCGAAATTTTGAAAAATATTTTGAATAAAACTTGTAGAGCATTAAATTTCCTATAAGAAACCTTGCTATATAGTGATTTTTAATTTGTCAATTTGGTAATAATCAACCTTGAACAAAGTCAAAACCTTGTTTTTGTTTCATATTTCTCTTGTTGCCAAAATGCGAAAATAACTCGAAAACTAAGCGAAATTTTGAAAAATGTTTCGAATAAAACTTGTAGAGAATTAAATTTCCTATAAGAAACCTTGCTATATAGTGATTTTAATCTGTCAATTTGGTAATAATCAACCTTGAACAAAGTCAAAACCTTGTTTTTGTTTCATATTTCTCTTGTCGCCAAAATGCGAAAATAACTCGAAAACTAAGCGAAATTTTGAAAAATGTTTTGAATAAAACTTGTAGAGCATTAAATTTCCTATAAGAAACCTTGCTATATAGTGATTTTTAATTTGTCAATTTGGTAATAATCAACCTTGAACAAAGTCAAAACCTTGTTTTTGTTTCATATTTCTCTTGTCGCCAAAATGCGAAAATAACTCGAAAACTAAGCGAAATTTTGAAAAAAGTTTTGAATAAGACTTGTAGAAAATTGAATTTCCTATGAGAAACCTTGTTTTATAGTGATTTTCAATCTGTCAATTTGGTAATAATCAACCCTGAACAAAGTCAAAACCATGTTTTTGTTTCATATTTCTCTTGTCGCCAAAATGCGAAAATAACTCGAAAACTAAACGAAATTTTGAAAAATGTTTCGAGTAAAACTTGTAGAGAATTCAATTTCCTATAAGAAACCTTGCTATCTAGTGTTTTTCAGTCTGTCAATTTGGTAATAATCAACCTTGAACAAACTCAAAACCTTGTTTTAGTTTCATATTTCGTTTGTCGCCAAAATGCGAAAATAATTCGAAAACTAAGCGAAATTTTGAAAAATATTTTGAATAAAACTTGTAGAGCATTAAATTTCCTATAAGAAACCTTGCTATATAGTGATTTTCAGTCTGTCAATGTGGTAATAATCAACCTTAAACAATGTCAAAATCTGACATCTGTCAAATTATTTTTAGGATGATTTTTGGGTGATGAGGCAGAGGGGGCAAGATCTACATGGGACGGCTCTTGTCGAATATAGGGGCACCGTCAGGAAGCTGCGTTTGTTCGAGGAACGATGGTCCGCGATCTTGAGCGAGATCGTCAAAAACGCCCTGCTAGACTACTCGCAGCTCGACCTCCAGCGCCTTCGGACACTCTCAGAGCTGTCACATTAATAAATAGTAAATGTCAAACATTAAGTAAGTGACAAGACATTTTACTTCTTTGTGAAGGATTAGCGTTTGTATATAAAAATATGACAGTTGTTTGACCACTAGTCAAAATTTGACAGTTATTTGACTGTCAAAATCTGACATTTTTTTGACATTCATTTGTCAAACAAATTTGACAATTGTCAAACAAATGTCAGTTTTTGACAGTTTGACATTCATTTGTCAAACAAATTTGACAATTGTCAAACAAATGTCAGATTTTGACAGTTTGACATTCATTTGTCAAACAAATTTGACAATTGTCAAACAAATGTCAGATTTTGGCAGTCGAATAACTGTCAAATTTTGACCGTTTGACAACTTGAATTTTGACAGGGTTCTATCAAAATTTAGTTATAAAATATTGTAAAAATTGTCATATATATTGAATTTGGACAGTTTTAAATAATTTTTGATAATCTAGTCACTGCCAAAAAAAGTGCACTAAGTCACCAACAGTATTATTTTCTTTTGTAAGAGTTTATAAGTACAGTACAAAGTGTGAATAGAATGTTTTGTTCCTTTAAAATTGGTCATTCCAATAACAGCGCCAATCCTGAAGACTAAAAGCGCCAAAATATATAACTAATCACTATCAGCGCCACCAATAGTCCTATCGGAAAAACTATGTACTAGTAGCGCCAAAATTTCAAAGCCTGATTTCTATTATACCTAGTAGAGGGCGCTGCCACGTGTTGTTTAACATGTGCTTTTGACAATTGCGTTTGAGGTTATGTTTACACTGTCAGCTTGAAGAGTTTAAAATGTCGATACCGCGAAGAAAATCAACGTTGGCGGACAAAATCTCGACGATCTTGACGGCGGCCCCCTCTACGAACTTAGACCCCGAGAACGAGCTCCAGGACGTCAACCCCCTGACCGAAAACCTCCCAGAAGACCAAGACTTCTCCGACTCGGAACCCCAAACCACCACCTCCATCCGCAAGAAGAACATTCAGATCCTTTCAGACATCGACGCCAAATACTCCGGCAAGAAATCAAACCGCAAACAAATTTTCCAACAAGACGATGATGATAGTGATAGTTACGATTACTACAGTAAGGAAGATGATGATAGCACGGAAGAAGATGATGGTGATAACACGGAAGAAGATGATGATGATAACATGGAAGATGATGATGATAGCCGAGATGATGATGAACTCAGTAAAGGTGAAGATAGTGAAGTGGACGCTGACAAAAGTTTCCCAAATTTCAAGAATCTTGATGTTACCGGAGAAAGACAGAAAGGTTTGCACGTGCAAAATCAGCTGCGGATTTGGGAGAATTTACTCGAAATCCGGATACAGTTGCAAAAATCTTTGTCATCCGCAAACGCAATGCCACTAGCAGAGACCTACGAAACATTGAGTGCATTCCCCGAGTTTAAGAAAAGTGTTGCGGATACTAAAACCGTTTTGCTCGAGGCTTTGACGAAGCTCTTAGAGCTGCAAGATGTGTTCTCCGCACGGATTAAAGACGAAGATGAAGTGTTAAGTGATGAAGAAGCCGAAGTTCCGGTTAAGAAAATAAGAAAGGAAGGTGATTTCGAAAAAGATGTTGCAGATGGTTTTACGAGCTTTAAAGTGTTCCGGGATAAGACCGTGCAGAAATGGAACGAGAAAACTAGTTTGGGGCAGAAGAAAACCAACTCGGACGTCTCGATTTTGAAACAGATTGAGTTCAACTTGTCAAATTCACAAAAGCTCATAGAAAAATCGCAACTGAAACGCTCGGATTTCAAGATTTTGGGGCTTGAAGATTCCCCCAGCAATGTTGATATTTACGACGACAGTGACTTCTACCACCAGCTGCTGCGGGAGCTGATCGAGGTGAAATCCGCAGACTTGACCGACCCGGTGCAGTTGGGCAGGCAGTGGATCCAGCTGCAGAATCTCCGCAGCAAAATGAAGAGGAAGATCGATACTAAAGCCACAAAAGGGAGGAAGATTCGTTACGCGATCCACTCAAAGCTGGTGAACTTCATGGCTCCGATTGACCCGCAGCTTTGGACGGAGGAAGCGAAGAATGAGCTTTACAATTCCTTGTTCGGAAAGAAACAGATTTCCACCGTTTAACACAGGTTTAGTACAAATATAAAAATTGTTTTATTCCAAGAAAGTTTATTACCATACACAGGAGATAACACAACAAAGTTTCCCAAGAACAATTGATTCCTTCAATTCAAATAAAATGTAGTAAGTGTTTATAGATATAGGCAACCCAACGTACGTGTATACAACTCAACGTATTATGCGTATGCAAGACACATAGGCGTAGGGGAAATAAATTTGAAGGCGGGGTATATAAAAATTGTTTAAACTATTGAATTATTTTTCCCATTTCGAATCGCGAGGTCGCGCTGCCGCGCGATATGTGGTCTTGGTTAATCTCCTAATTTAACTATCCATTTTGTTCAAATCTGTAGCTACGGTGGCGTTTTTTACGCGCCACTGGAGGTTTTATGTCAATTTCCGTTAGTTTTAATTGTGGCACGGGGGGCGCTGATCACGCTAAAGCCGGCTCCACACATTGGCTCACACGGCCAGGCAAATGTGTGTTCCAACATTTGCTGTTCTTTCACACACCACAAGTGTGCGTCTACATATTGGCTCACAAGTGCCAACTTCTCAGTTCACAAGTTTTAGACCCAATGGTAACATGTCTGGTGATCTTGATCTTGAACTATGGATAAATGTATGGCCAATGTGTGGAGGGAGAACTTGTCATGTGGAAGCATGCGCCAATTCTTTTGAAGCGGGACAGAAATCCGACAACCCTACCTAACCCAACCTCTACCAGCCCATTCACAAGCGTCAACTTCTTCATCCACACCTTGGCCATGTGACGTATCACATGGCCAAACTTAACTACATTTCAACCTAAAAGGTGTAATGAAAGACTACACTGATAAGATAACGGGGAGAAAACATCAATAGATCGACAATGATTTCGCAATCTTTCCAAATTTGCGCTTAGATTTCATCCTTCATGCTTCAGATCAATAAACAACAAAGTTAACAACAAAAATTCGACAATTATTTATTTACAGAAACTAAAGCAGCGAATTACAGCGGTAATAACAGACGTAGAGCAACGATTGATACGTCATTTGATAACGGATTCATTCTAGTTTTAAAATCTGTTTTCGGTTTTAAACTGCGACTAAAACTCGCCGAGTTATTTGCCAAAAAACACGTAATAAACTATTTTTTTGTTTTTGGCTGTGGCAACGTTGCTCTTCAAGTTACAGCGTTGCAACTTGTACCAAAATAAACATAATAGACCTTTTCGTAGTTACATTTTTTTTTGTGCGCATGCGTCAATTTCCGCCATGTTTTTCGGGCACTTTTCGACGAATAACCAGTGAAAATGACAAAATATGCCCGAATCTTTATTCCCACTTTTAATCTTTCTTATTCCCACCTTTTAAACATGGCGGGCGTGCATACCCTTAACTAACCGTGAAGGTCGATTCTCATATACGCGACATTCAGCTACGCGACGTCACGCGACATCACCTGTCAAAAAATGTTTTAAACGGGCACTTTTTTACTGTGGCTGCGCGGCAGCTACGTTACGTGCCCATTTAAAGGCCGATTCTTATATAATCGACACTCAGCTACGCGACATCGGCTGTCAAATCATGATTACATTGTTTTAAACGGGCACGTTCTTACTATGGCTGCGCGATAGCTACGTGACGTGCCCATTTAAAGGCCGATTCTTATATAAGTGACACTCAGCTACGCGACGTCACGCGACATCGCCTGTCAAAAAATGATTACATTGTTTTAAACGGGCACTTTTTTACTATGGCTGCGCGGCAGCTACGTTACGTACTCATTTAAAGGCCGATTCTTATATAATCGACACTCAGCTACGCGACGATACGCGACATCGCCTGTCAAAAAATGATTACATTGTTTTAAACGGGCACTTTTTTACTATGGCTGCGTGGCAGCTACGTTACGTGCCCATTTAAAGGCCAAATCTTATATAATCGACACCCAGCTACGCGACGTTACGCGACATCGGCTGTCAAATCATGATTACATTGTTTTAAAAAGGCACGTTCTTACTATGCCTGCGCGATAGCTACGTGACGTGTCCATTTAAAGGCTGAATCTTATATAATCGACACCCAGCTACGCGACGTTACGCGACATCGGCTGTCAAATCATGATTACATTGTTTTAAAGAGGCACGTTCTTACTATGCCTGCGCGATAGCTACGTGACGTGTCCATTTAAAGGCTGAATCTTATATAATCGACACCCAGCTACGCGACGTTACGCGACATCGGCTGTCAAATCATGATTACATTGTTTTAAACAGGCACGTTCTTACTATGGCTGCGCGATAGCTACGTGACGTGTCCATTTAAAGGCCGATTCTTATATAAGTGACACTCAGCTACGCGACGTTACGCGACATCGGCTGTCAAATCATGATTACATTGTTTTAAAGAGGCACGTTCTTACTATGGCTGCGCGATAGCTACGTGACGTGTCCATTTAAAGGCTGAATCTTATATAATCGACACCCAGCTACGCGACGTTACGCGACATCGGCTGTCAAATCATGATTACATTGTTTTAAAGAGGCACGTTCTTACTATGGCTGCCGATAGCTACGTGACGTGTCCATTTAAAGGCTGGATCTTATATAATCGACACCCAGCTACGCGACGTTACGCGACATCGGCTGTCAAATCATGATTACATTGTTTTAAACAGGCACGTTCTTACTATGGCTGCGCGATAGCTACGTGACGTGTCCATGTAAAGGCCGATTCTTATATAAGTGACACTCAGCTACGCGACGTCACGCGACATCGCCTGTCAAAAAATGATTACATTGTTTTAAACGGGCACTTTTTTACTATGGCTGCGCGGCAGCTACGTGACGTGCCCATTTAAAGGCCGAATCTTATATAATCGACACCCAGCTACGCGACGTTACGCGACATCACTTGTCAAATAATGATTACATTGTTTTAAATGCACACATTCTCACTATGGCTACGCGACAGCTTCGCGACGTGCCCATTTAAAGGGCGATTTTCATATAAGCGACACTCAGCTACGCGACGTCACGCGACATCGCCTGTCAAATAACGATTACATTGTTTTAAATGGGCACGTTCTCACTGGACGTGCCCATTTAAAACAATGTAATCATTATTTGCCCGGCAATGTCGCACGACGTCGCGTAGCTGAGTGTCGCGCATATGGGAATCGACCTTAGAAAGTTATATTTAATTAGCTTCAATAAACTGTAACTAGCAAATGTAACTAGATTTTTAGATAGCAAAGAAAATAGGTTGATTATTCATTTGTGGCAACGTTGTTTTTTTAATGCACAGCGTTGCAACGTGTATCAGTTTAAAGTCAATTCCATCAGCTTGAAGTTGGTGCAATCAGTTTTGTTGTAATTTAATTATTTTTCGAGTTATCAACGAAAGTTTGAGGTTTATTGTAGTTTTATTTTTTGCTGTGGCAACGTTGCTCTTCAAGTTACAGTGTTGCAAGGTGTATTAAAATAAACATAACTTATTAACTTCAATAAACTGTAACTACTAGCTCAGAGCGCAAAGAAAACGGGTGGGTTATTCGTTTGTGGCAACGTTGTTTTTTAATGCACAGCGTTGCAACGTGTAACAGTTTAAAGACAATTCAATCAGCTTGAAGTTGGTGTAATCAGTTTTATTTCAGTTTAATTATTTTTCGACTTATCAAGGAAAGTTTGAGGTTTAGTTTAGTTTTTTTTTTTTTTTTTTTTGATGTGGCAACGTTGCTCGTTGACCCCCCCCCACCCCTGGCGGGGACACTTATTTAACATGCATCTTCAACCTAAACTCTCTTTTCCTGCCATCACATCGAAGAATATATCGTCTCTGCAAGATATTAGTGCAAGACTCTTGAAAATAATTCTCCATACACTAGTTATAATCTAGATTGAAAGGTAAGTGTGCATGTTTTTACTATATTAAACATGATTGGTTTATTAGCATCATATCCCTTACTTTCAGACAATGGATTCAGACAATTTTTCAGACAATTGGGACAAAGTAATATAAAGGATGACCCTCCACAAAGTTTTATATATATTTTATAATGTTAACACATATTCAATATATTATTAGTACATGTAAATAACATTGTCTCTCGTTCGAGTATAGATCTCCGAAAGTCGTGAATATCCAGTGGACAATCTTAGTGTATTAATAGGAAAATGAGCTTCTGAAAACGATGCCGTAATCCGTTTTTGATTATCTGCAACCGCTTCCGAGATATCCACTTAGCAATTCGAGAATCGGCTAAATTTCAATTTGAAATTACTCGACGAATTATTGAATCTCTCAGGACAATTTATACATCGACTTGTTATATATTTTTCGAACGAAATGATGGAAAGTTTTTGTTGAAATTTTTTCTTGAAAATTTCTTTCGAAATTTTTTTGATTACCCGAAGGGAATGGTCACTGTCTGTTTTTCCATGATATCTCGAAAACTAGTCCAACTAGGTAATTGGCACTTGGCATAATAAAAACTAACTAAATTAGCTATTAGCAGTTGAAAACTAGAAGTTCCTAACTGGTATAGGTCTCTAGCTTTGGAATCCTAAACTTGACTTACTAAATTTGCGACATTTGACTGTTTTTCCTGATATCTCGAAAACTGGATCAACTAGGTAATTGGCACTTGGCACGATAAAAACTAACTAAACTAGCTATTAGCGGTTGAAAACTAGAAGTTTCTAACTAGTATAGATCTCTAACTATGGAATCCTAAAAAATTAAATTTGAAATCAGGTTTGAAATTGGCGCTGGAATGAATAGTCCCGATATCAAGGTGTCAAAAATTTGACATTTTGAACATTCTTATTCCATCATTTTTGACATTTTGAACATTTTAATTTTATTATTTTCGACATTTTTATTTCATTATTTTCGAAATTTTGAATATTTTGATGGAATATCAATGTTCAGTGTCAAAAATTTGACACTTTGAACATTCTTATTCCATCATTTTTGACATTTTGAACATTTTAATTTTATTATTTTCGACATTTTGAACATTTAGTTGGAATAACAATGTTCAAAGTGTCAAATTTTTGACACTGAACATTCTTATTCCATTATTTATGACATTTTGAACATTTTTATTTAATTTTTTTCGACATTTTGAACAATTTTATTCCATTATTTTTGACATTTTGAACATTTTTATTTCATTATTTTTGGACATTTTGAACATTTTTATTTCATTATTTTCGACATTTTGATGGAATTAGAATGTTCCAAGTGTCAAAAATTTGACACTGAACATCCTTATTCTATCATTTTTGACATTTTGAACATTTTTATTTTATTATTTTCGACATTTTGAACATTTTTATTTCATTATTTTCGACATTTTGATGGAATTAGAATGTTCCAAGTGTCCAAAATTTGACACTGAACATCCTTATTCTATCATTTTTGACATTTTGAACATTTTTATTTAATTTTTTTCGACATTTTGAACATTTTTATTGCATTATTTTCACATTTTGGATTTTTTTCGACATTTTGATCAATTTTATTACGTCATTTTTGACAATTTGAACATTTTTATTCCATTATTTTTGACATTTGTCACTATTTTTGTTTATTTTTGTGTCAAAATTCCATTTAAGATAGAATTTACAAAATCGTTGAATGTCAAAATGATTATAAATGTGTCAGTTATTATTAATATGTCTGTAAAATTTTCAAAATAATTTTCAAAATTTAGAAAATAATTGACAAATTTTATAAAATTACTGTCAAAAATGACAGTAATTGCGTCAAAATTTTCAAAATAATTGTCAAAATTTAGAAAATAATTGTGAAATTTTATAAAATAACTCAAAAATGACAGTAACTTTTCAAAATAATTTTTATAATTTTCAAAATAATTGTCAAAATTTTGAAAATAATTGTCAAATTTGATAAAATAACTCAAAAATGACAGTAACTGTCGTCAAAATTTTCAAAATAATTTTTATTATTTTCAAAATAATTGTCAAAATTTAGAAAATAATTGTCAAATTTTATAAAATAACTCAAAAATGACAGTAACTGTCGTCTAAATTTTCAAAATAATTTTTATTATTTTCAAAATAATTGTCAAAATTTAGAAAATAATTGTCAAATTTTATAAAATAACTCAAAAATGACAGTAACTGTCGTCTAAATTTTCAAAATAATTTTTATTATTTTCAAAATAATTGTCAAAAGTTTGAAAATAATTGTCAAATTTGATAAAATAACTCAAAAATGACAGTAACTGTCGTCAAAATTTTCAAAATAATTTTTATAATTTTCAAAATAATTGTCAAAATTTAGAAAATAATTGTCAAATTTTATAAAGTAACTCAAAAATGACAGTAACTGTCGTCAAAATTTTCAAAATAATTGTCATAATAAAGTTACAAATAAACAAGTTTTATAATTTTTCACACCATCTCGCATTTCCGACTGAATTAATTAATTAACGCTGCCATAACTTTTGAACGGGTAACCACAGAGGCTTCTAGTCTTCACCAATCGATTCAGCGTCCCAAAATTAGTCGGAAAGCGGATATAATATTCCTTGGTAAACTTTCAGTTAAGAAATACCGTCGACTCGGGGAGTCTAGACCGCGGAAACGTCGAAATGCGAGAAAATCAGTTTTGTCAAAATCGTTATTTTTTGAGTTACAGCAAAATTAAAAAACGTTTCTAAAAGCATTTTTGCTGCTGATTACAGATATGCAAATTATATTTCGCTAGCTCTTTTCGTTCGATATCGGCTAAAAAATTAAAGAAATTTTTAAGAAATTTCGGCGCTCGAGTAAAAATCTCGGAAAGTTGTGAATATTCCGCGGACTATCTTAGTGTATTAATAGGGAAATAACCTTCTGAAAACGATGCTGCATGAGCGATGATGCCGTTTTTGATTATCTGCAACTGTTTCCGAGATATCTACTTAGCAAATGCAGAATCGAGTAAATTTCAGTTTGAAATTCCTCGATGAATTATTGAGTTTTTCTGGACAATTTACACAGCGACTTGTTCGCATTGTCGTGTAGTTTCTTTGTGCCGAAAATGATTTCGCTGCATTTTACCGTTCTCGAGAAAATCGAAAAAAACCGAAAAATCACATATTTTTCGAACGAAATGATGGAAAATTTTTGTTGAAAATTTTTTTAGAAATTTTTTCGTGATTGTTTTTAGGTTACCCGAAGGAAATCGAAGTGCTGAAAACTGTTTTCCACTTTATTTTGCTCTAAAGTTACAAATAAACAAGTTTTATATATTTCCTCGCTGTAGGGTGTACTTGTATTTCCTACTGATTTCACGCTGTCGTAACTTTCGAACCGCTCACCACAGCGACTTCTAGTCTTCACCAATCGATTCAGCGTCCCAAAATCAATTTCGAATTTTCGCGTTATCCGCCGCGCTTGCTAATTACTGCGCCATCTACACACACACGCTCGTCTGCGTACTGTACTATTTTTCCAAACCACTTCGCGCATGCGCAAACGTCGGGAGGAAGGCTTGGCCCAGAACATATCATCTTTCCCTACTGTTTTTTTCCTTGTCGCACCCATTTACTCTTCCGGCTTAACCAGCTTCACAAATTAATATCCATCCCGCAATCCATTTAGAATTTTCTCGCTTGTCTAGTCTAAAACCCAAAATCTCCTCCCCCTCTCCTCGCGTCAAAAATTACCCATTTGAATCAATTTCTAATTTTCACGCTATCCGCCGCGCTCGCTAATTATCGCGCCATCTACACATACACGCTCGGCCACGTACTGTACTGCATTTCTCCATAAGGCGGGGGAGCTTAGATTTTACATGTAATAATAATAGAGCAAAAGATAAACTCAAATTTCATAATTTTCGAAACTAAAATTGAACAAATTTTGCACATCTCCCATTTCAAAACCAAAAATTGCAGGATAATAAATTTAATGTATTTTGATAGCATCTTTATCCTGCTTTAAGTACATGCAACTTCATTTGTGCTCATCCATTGTTCATCCTGCCAATTCTTAGAATTATCCTTAAAAAACCAAAGGATCAACTAAAATTTCA
The DNA here is from genome assembly GCA_944588485.1 of Phosphuga atrata. Classification (NCBI taxonomy): domain Eukaryota; kingdom Metazoa; phylum Arthropoda; class Insecta; order Coleoptera; family Silphidae; genus Phosphuga; species Phosphuga atrata. Next base: position 30,919,737 of record OX155906.1, read on the forward strand.
TAATTTTCGAAACTAAAATTAAACACATTTTGCTGCAATTCCAAAACCAAAGATCGCAGGATAACAAATTTAATATATTTTTATAGCCTTATTATCCTGCTCTATGTACATGCAGTTTCGTTTGTGTACATCCTGCCAATTCTTCGAATTATCCTCAAAAAACCAAAGCATTTACTCAAGTTTTATAATTTTCAAACTAAAATTGAACAAACTTTGCACATCTGCAACTTCAAAACCAAAAATCGCAGGACAACAAATTTAACATTTTTAAATAACCTTATTATCCTGCTTTAACAACTTTTAATTTCGTTTTTCTATCTTGTCAGTTCATACAATTAATCCCATCTGTCGTTAAGAAATTTCGTAGATTTCTAAATTAATTGTTGGTAGAATCAAGTTTATGGCTCTTTCAGCGCCACTTTAAAGTTGTGTGGGGAAGATTAAGTAGAATTTCAAGATCGGCTCAATGCGTTCTTATGGCTCTTTCAACCCCACTTTGAATTGTGTGTGAAAGATTAAGCAGAATAGCAAGATGAGCTTAATGAGCTCAAATGGCTCTTTCAACGCCATATTTTGTAGTGTGTATGTGGAAAGCAAGGCCGTGAAATAGTATGTGCTATCTTATTTTTTTTTACATTTTTAAATAGCCTTATTATCCTGCTTTAACAACTTTTAATTTCATTTTTGTATCTTGTCAGCTCACAGAATTGTTCCCATCTGTTTGAACGAAATTTCTAAATTAATTGTTGGTAGAATCAAGTTTATGTGTGACTTGGCCGGGTAATAGAAACCGCGAGAAACTAAACAGGATATCCTGGTTAGCCCCGGCAAAACTCGGCCGAAACTCCACTAAACCGGACTAACCGGGGGCCGACCCCCGTTCAAAAAGACGCATTTAATCTTGTATTCCATTCCGCCCCGATTTATCATCTCATGTATTATTGTGCCAAACGTGTACGTTGGGTGGCCTAAACGACGCAGCCTTATTCCTATCCTTGTAATTACTTTAGCCGTATCAAGAAAACACAATAAACCAAGTAACATCAGACTAGACAGATTCTCTAAACGAGCCCCCATCCCAATTACTATCGCTTAAACCGGCAGAGTTGGATTAAACCTCGTCAGTTTCGTTTCATCTAGTCTAAAGTGCTCATGCAAGGCAAGATCACTGGTAATAGAGGACCGGGGAGAAGACGAACCTAATGGTTGCGCCGAGTAGCGTCGCTAGCGTCGGTCAATCGGGCGAATGCCCGGGGCCCACGGACTAGGGGGGGCCCCACAGTGGCTGCAGATTCTGAGACGACTGAGGTGTGGCGTTTCGCGAATTTCACATGGGGGACCGCACCACGTGGGTTTTAAAAAGACTCAAATTTGACATTTTTATGCCGCCGCAGGCGGCAGATCTTGAGTGTTTTAACCGCGCGTCTTCGATGACTTAACTGTGAATGTCCGTCCGCACGTTGCGCATCCCCAAGTTTCGTCCTCCGTCCTGCCGCGCCCCTCCGGGGATCCAAAACCCACCCTAAAATCGTGGTTTTTGCGGAAACGGCCCGACGGAAGCGGCGGCGCCGGCGCAAAACGGGAATCTACATTTTAGCGGTGTAGAACCGAGATCCCCGTCGAGCGGTGCCGTTTTCGCGACTCAACTCCCCCAGGTTCGGACGCACCAGACCGAAAACTAAAATCACGATTTTACTTTTGGTCAAATTCCAATTTTTTTTCCCCGAATCCTCTACGTTTTTGGAGCCCTCGCTCGCTGTCCTGCGACGTCCCGTTCACCTGGTGCAAGAGCAAATAAATTATTTTTTTTTGCCCATTTTGCAATCACTTCCACGGACACCCAGGACTTATTTGATGGGCTCCAGGTCGCCAGTTGGGTTCATTCTTTTCAGAACACGCTCGCAACCATTCCGGCAAGAATTTTTAAACTGCGACGACTTTTTGCGCATCTGCGACAGTTTGAAGAGAAAAATGCGCAAAAAGTGAGAAAAACCAGAGGCGTTTTGCGGGGGTACATAGAACTTCGGAACCAATTGACGGATCGGAATCGGACCGGTGCCGTTCGATCGGCCATAGAACCTTTTAGTTTGTTTCTGAGTTTAATCCCGATTGCGCCGAAGATAGCGTCGCGACGCCATAAAAACGACATTTTTTGGACATCCAGGAAAAGTCCCACGGAACCGCCAACTTGAACTCTGCGGGAACGGTTTCGAGCGATTCCCGCCGGAAATTGAACGTTTCATCTTTTACTGCAAGCGGCATCGCGTTGCGTCGTTTGCAACTGTCGCGACGCCCGCCTAAACTCGACGTATTTTATTTACTGGGGGCCCCACCTCAATATATATGGCCGGGGCCTCCAAATCCAAGCGACGGCGCTGGTTGTTCCAAAGAGGATAGGATTCTCTATATATCCTAGCCAGGTCAAGACGGAAACGCACAGTTTGATCAATTCTGAAACGTCTGACGTGTGGCGTTTCCAGAATTTCACCTGAGAGATCGTACCACGTGGGTTTTTGAAAAGGTCAAATTCGGCTTCTTAATGCCGGCAGATTTTTGCTGGTTTAACGTTGCGCATGCCGCCCCCCTCCAGACGGTCAAAAGTTTAAAGAGAAAAGTACATTTGGCGGTGGTATCTAGAACGCCCGTACCAATTGACGGATTGGTACGGGACTGGCGCCGTTCCATCGGGCATAGAATAGAACTGGCGTCACGACGCCATAAAAAATCGACGTTATTTGGACGTCAAATCGGAATCGCCAACTAAAGCTCTGCGGGAACGATTTCGCGCGATTCCAGCAGATAATTGAACGCTTTATCTTTTAATGCAAGCGGCATCGCGCTGCGTCGTTTGAAACCGTCGCGCCGCCCGCCGAAACTCGCCGTATTGCAGGAATATTTTTGCAGAACATTCACCCCCCGGTGAATGTTCTGGATTTTTCAGTGGATTGTAGAATGGTGTTTTGGCTTTCGCGCACCCATAATTGGACGTCGCGGAATAGCGTCGCGGCGCCCACTTATAACTCTTAATCTGCACAGAGAAAAACTTAAATGTCGATTTAGGGCACCAGGATGTCGCTTTTGAAATTCCTGCACGTGGGCCCTGCCGAGCCGCGTATTTTGGTACCGGCGCCGCGTCGCTGCGACCACGGAGTCGCCCGCCACACAGTTCGAAACGTATCGGCTCTCCTTGATTAAAGGTTCTCACAGACCGGCGCGAAAGTTTAGTTGCCGCGTCCGCTGCGATATCTTGGCGGACCGATTGATACGGCGGCTTATGTATATGTTCAGACCAACAAGCGCGATTTTCGGCGCTAGTTGGTTTGAACATGTACATAAGCCGCCGTATCAATCGGTCCGCCAAGATATCGCAGCGGTCGCGGCAGCGAAACTTCCGCGCCGGTCTGTGAGCTTCTTTAAGGGTGCAGTCAGTCAGTCCGCTGCAGTTTCTGGGCGCAGCGACTCGAAACAACACGCGATCGATTCGGAAAGGACGCCCGCGCCTCTTTTGCGTTTATTGGTTCGCGATCCGAGTCGTCCCCGTCGTGCTGCCGACGTTGGAACATATCCCTCTTTTTTTTTGCACGATTTTTTTACCCTTACCGCACGGCCGAATCTGATACGAGGCCGCCCGCCGATACGCGTATTTCGGTACCAGGTACCACTCACGGCTTCCTGCGCCGCTCCCTTCACCCGCTGCATCCAAAATGCCGAAAAAAAAAAATCCGCAACCGCCTCTTTGGCCGGCAATTTGCGAGTTCGATGTTCATCGCCGAAAATTTGGGTTCGCATCGCGCAGGATAGATGCGGGAATCTAAAAAACCGATCGGGACTTCCTTCGGGCTGCCCGATCCTCACGATTTTGCGACGCAGTTCTTTAGATTCAACCTATGGCTTTGCGGCAGTGTAACCGGCGCCGCCCCGCGTCGAGTTATGGAGAAGCAAAGGATTGTAGAGGAGCGCTATTTTCCGCTTTTGATCAATAAGTGGTCAATGTGAAAGGAGTTGGATAACTACCGGCATTTTTATGAAATATTGCAGTGAAAGGGTTAACATAAGAAATGCAGATATTTTCTAAAAAGCGGGGCATTTTTAAAAATCGGACTGTCCTCCAAAAAGCGGGACTGTCCCGCCAAAATCGGGACGTGTGGTCACTTTAATCTAGTCGTCTCTCACCCCCAGTCTCTCTTTGGATGTTTGTCTTTGGTCACCCCTGGACTTGTCTGACAGATCGAGTTTGACACTTTGGCTTTTTGACAGACGTCGCTTGTTTGACAAACTGCTTTGGCGTCGAGTCTTTGCTCAGAGCCAAATAACTTGGGGGACAAACATCAAAGGTCCTTGCTGATCTGTTGCACAAATGTTGTTCGGTTTGATTTCATTTGAGATTTCTCCGAAGATTGTTTATAACATTGTAAGTACAACAATATTAGACACACTAGACTAGAGAGACTAAACAGTCTAGACAGATAAGGCTTAGGCACAAGACTATTTTTGTCAATTTCTCTGTTATAGATCCTTTTAATCATCGTGTTGTCTTCTTGGTACCACGCGATCAAAGTCTCCAGACATTTGGGTAGTTCCTCCGATTGCTTCGAAGTGTGAGGGGATAACTTGTTCAAGCAGAAAGTTATTCGAATAATCTTTGAACCGAGAAAACATTTTGGTGGGAATTGGACAACGTAAATTCAGAACGAGAGAAGTTTGTGCCAAGCATTGAAACTGATTTGCTGAACCGATTTCCATCCGAAGCCAATCGGGTTTGACTTGCTTGACTTGGAAGCACCAGCAGCCCAAATAGCTTAATAAATAAGTTAGAGATTAGACTTACATACAGTAAGTCTAAATGACTTAAGCCCCATAACCTGTCATAACAAGTTTGACTTATGCCCCATAACCTGATATAACAATTTTGACTTAAGCCCCATAACCTGTCATAACAAATTTAACTTAAGCCCCATAAACTGTCATGACAAGTTTGACTTAAGCGCCATAACCTGTCATAACAAGTTTTACTTAAGCCCCATAACCTGATATAACAAATTTAATTTAAGCCCCATAACCTGTCATAATAAGTTTGATTTAAGCCCCATAACATGATATAATAATTTTGACTTAAGCCCCATAACATGATATAACAATTTTGACTTAAGTCCCATAACCTGTCATAACAAATTTAACTTAAGCCCCATAACAAGTTTGATTTAGCCCCTTAACCCGATATAACAAGTGACTTAAGCCCCATAATTGTGCCCCATTTGACTTAAAGTAATCAAAAACTTTGAGCTTCCGGTTTATGTAAGGCTTACAAACCGACAGATGCCTTTCACCGCGGATGCTATTGCTGCCGAGCAGGTCCAGGACCGCCTCAAGAGCCTTTACACCCTCGTCCAGGAGATTGAGAAAGCTCGCCAGCTCAATGAAGCGGGTCTCAACAACATCAACAAGTTCGCCGCTGCCCAAGACGACAAGGGACCTCAATACCAGGTAAAATAATCTTGCAAGCCTTATGTAATCAAGTGCAAGAACGTCCTGAAACTCTCATTTATTAACGTGAATCCGTGATAACATTTTGTCTTAAACTAAATCGAACGGGCGGCGGACAAAAGGACACCTGAATCTCAACCAGTGTGTGTGTGCTGGTCAGGAAGGCGTAGCACCGAATGTGAGACAGACAAAGGAACGGGTGTGCGTGTGCTAGTTGGTCTTGCAGTCACAGAGGAAGTCGTAGCATCTGCCGAAGATGAAGCAGTAGCCGCGTAGCAGCTTCTCCTGCATCTTCTTCTCGTCCTCGGCATAGTCCTCCGGCTTGCCCCTCTTGAACGTATCACCAACGACGAGTTGAATCTTCGGAAATAATTTGATTGATCTTATCCAGCCGAGTTTGATCTTCTCGAATGACTTACCAGCAGGATGATGAAGATAGTTGTTAACAACAAGAAACTCTTCGTCGGTTTGTGCATATTTCCTTGTTTGTGTTTCGACTTACGTGTTGTTTTTTTATGTCGGTTTGTTTGTTTGTCGTTTCCCAGGAATGCTAGATTAAGTTTTATTGCCAGGTTTATTGCAATTGTTGATTGCTTGCCAATGTTAAACTAAATTTGCTACGATCAAGTTATTTAACCAAAACTGACATTGCAAATGTCACATTTGACAGTAACAGTTAACTGTCAAACTTGACAATAACAGTTAATAGATCTTTTCATGGTTGAAATTTTTTTGTGCGCATGTGTCAATTTCCGCCATGTTATACGTCAAAAAGTGCCCGAACTTTTTGACATATAACTAAATATGTGCCCGAAACTTTCATATTCCTGCTTTTCAAACTTGCCGGACGCGCATGCGCTAAACTAACTGCTAAAAGGTCGGTTGACAAACTTGACAGTAACAGTGCGTATGTGTCAATTTCCGCCATGTTATACGTCAAAAAGTGCCCGAACTTTTTGACATATAACTAAATATGTGCCCGAAACTTTCATATTCCCGCCTTACAAACTTGGCGGATGCGCTTGCGCTTAACTAACCGTAAAAAGATCTATTGACAAACTTGAGAGTAACAGTTAATTGTCAAACTTGACAGTAACAGTTAACTATCAACCTTGACTTTGTTTGACTTTGACATTGATTACAAATCAATTGTCACACTTTACAGCAACAATTAATTGTCAAACTTGACAGTTACCTTCATCAACCTTGACTTTGTTTAACCTTCAAATTGATTACAAATCAATTTTCAAACTTGACAGCAACAATTAATTGTCAAACTTGACAGTGACAGTTAATTGTCAAACTTGCAAGTAACAGTTAAATATCAATCTTAACTTAGTTTGATCTTGACATTGATTACAAATCAATTTCAAACTACAATTAAGTACAATTAATTAAAAAAGACAACAATGAATTCTCAAACTTGACATTGACAGTTAATTGTCAAACTTGACAGTGACAGTTAACTATCAACCTTGACTTTGTTTCACCCTGACATTGATTACAAATCAATTGTCAAGCTTGACAGCAACAATTAATTCTCAAAATTGACAGTGATAGTTAATTGTCAAACTTGACAGTAACAGTTAAGTATCAACCTTGACTTTGTTTGACCTTCACATTGATTATAAATCAATTATCAAACTTGACAGTAACCTTGACTTTATTTGACCTTGACATTGATTACAAATCATTTGCAAACTTGACAGCAACAATTAATTCTGAAACTTGACAATGACAGTTAATTGTCAAACTTGACAGTAACAGTGAAATATCAACCTTAACTATATTTGACCTTGCACATTGATTACAAATCAATTGTCAAACTTGATAACAACAATTAATTCTCAAACTTGACAGTGACAGTTAATTTGTCAGACTTCAAAGTAACAGTTAAGTATCAACCTTAACTTTGTTTGATCTTGACATTGATTACAAATCAATTGTCAAACTTGACTGCAACAATTAATTGTCAAACATGACTATGACAGTTAATTGTCAAACTTGACAGAATAAACCTTGACTTTTTTTTTTTTTTTTGACGTTGCCATTGACATCAAATCAATGTCAAACTTTTCTGTTTGCCAACTAATTTTGACATATTCGTTTTTGTTTCAGACGAAATTGAAATCGTTGTATAGGTCGTCGATCGGACAGGCGGAGCAGGAGGAGGAGCTGCTGCGGGAGGCGTTGCTCAAGATCTCGGAGATCCGGAACATCAAGAACGAGCGGCGCATCCAGGCGCGGCAGGCCGGCAACAAGGAGACCATCCGCCGGGGGCCCTGGATGAAGATGCTGCTCAGCTCCGCGCAGACCCTGCCGCTGTTCGTCGGCAAGATCGGCGAGAAGCCGCCGCCCCTCTGCGGCGCCATCCCCCCCGAACCCACCTACTACGCAAAAGTAAATGAATTATTAAAATTATAGACAGCTGTCAAGTTAAGTCACTACTAAATGTCAACTTGACAGTTCTTACTTCTAAATGTCAATTTGACAGTTCTTACTTTCAATTGCCAACTTGACAGTTGTTACTTCTAAATGTCAACTTGAAAGTTCTTATTTGTAAATGTCCACTTGACAGTTATTTTCTAAATGTCTACTTGACAGTTCTTACTTCTAAATGTTAATTTGACAGTTCTTACTTCTAACTTGCCAACTAGACAGTAGTTACTTCCAAATGTAAACTTGACAAATTTTATTTCTATATATCAACTTGACAGTTATTACTTCTAAATGTCAACTTGACAGTTCTTACTTCTAAATGTCAATTTGACAGTTCTTACTGCTAATTGCCAAATTGACAGTTGTTACTTCTAAATGTCAACTTGACAGTTTTTATTTCTAAATGTCAACTTGACAGTTATTACTTCTAAATGTTAACTTGACAGTTCTTACTCCTAAATGTTAATTTGACAGTTCTTACTTCTAATTACCAACTTGACAGTTGTTTCTTCTGAATGTCAACTTGACAGTTCTTCCCTTAAATTCTTCAAGGTTAACAATCGTCCTTTTTACAGGACATTAGGACATTATATTTACATAAGGACATTATACACTACTCTAGTAGACCTTTGCTTGATTTTTTTTTTACAAATGCCCTGATCACTGTCGTCCATTAAGCTTGACAGTTGTCATTTCTAAATAGCAAATTGACAGTTGTCATATCTAAATATCAACTTGACAGTTTTCATATCTAAATATCAAGTTGATAGTTGTCATTTCTAAATATCAACTTGAGTTGTCATCTAAATATCAACTTGACAGTTTTCATAACCAAATATCAAGTTGATAGTTGTCATTTCTAAATATCCAGTTGACAGTTGTCATTTCTAAATATCAACTTAAGAGTTGTCATATCTAAATATCAACTTGACAGTTTTCATAACCAAATATCAAGTTGACAGTTTTCATAACCAAATATCAAGTTGATAGTTGTCATTTCTAAATATCCAGTTGACAGTTGTCATTTCTAAATATCAACTTAAGAGTTGTCATATCTAAATATCAACTTGACAGTTTTCATATCTAAATATCAAGTTGATAGTTGTCATTTCTATATATCCAGTTAACAGTTGTCATTTATAAATATCAACTTGACAGTTGTCATTTCTAAATATTAACTTGACAGTTGTCATTTCTAAATATCAACTTGACAGTTGTTATTTCTAAATATCAACTTGACAGTTGTTACTAAATAACAGTGTTTAATCTAAATGTCAAATTTGACATTCGGCAAATCTAAACGAATTTTGTCGTTTATTGGTTGGTGATATGGTGGCGACGCTGGTGGAGGTGACGGGCGACGGGGAGAACTGGATCCTGGCGGAGGTGGTGAGCTTCAGCCACGCGACCAACAAGTACGAGGTGGACGACATCCTCGAGGAGCAGAACCAGAAGAAGCGGCACACCCTCAGCAAGAAGCGCGTCGTCCCGCTGCCCCTCATGCGCGCCAACCCCGAGACCGATCCCGGCGCCCTCTTCCCCCAAGGAACAGTTGGTAACAATCGAATCATTCACATTCTTGACAGTTGGTAACATTGACGTTTATTATCAAACTGGCACTCTCTTGCTCCCAAGAAACAGTTGGTAACAATGAATTGCTTGACAAAGACATTGTTGACATGCTTGTTGGTAACATTTGACATCTATTGTTAAACTTTGACGTTTATTGTCAAACTTTAAAGTTTACTGTCAAATTTGGACATTGAACATTGAGGTTGACTATCAAATTTTGACGTTTATTGTCACATTTTGACGTTTATTGTCAAATTTAGTCGTTTATTAAATTTTGACACTGTCAAATTTTGACATTTCTTTTTTTTTGTTAGTGATGGCGTTGTATCCGCAGACGACGTGTTTTTATAAGGCGGTGGTGAACAAGTTGCCGGCGACGCACGTGGACGAGTACGAGGTGCTGTTTGAAGACCCCTCGTACCCGGAAGGCTATAGTCCCCCGTTGCCGGTGGCGCAGCGGTACGTGATCGCCGTCAAGCAGAAGAGCAAATTGTCATGACACAACCCCGCCCCCGAGCTGAACCTCTCTGCCGCGGAGGAGGCTGCCCTTCACGAAGACGTCTAGTTGTCATGCGTGACAATTACGTCAAGTTTGACAGTTTGTTGACAAAATTTTGTCGGAATTTTGACATTTACGGTATGTGTCAAAAGTTTGACATTTATTTCTGACTTCAAAATTTTGCAGAAATTTTGAAATTTACGGTGTGTGTCATAAGTTTGACATTTATTTTTGACTTCAAATTTTGACGTTTGTTTTGACCTTCAATATGCTTATATGACCTTGTTGTTTTATCAAGGTCACTTTTAATGTAGTTGTCATAATTTAGCCTGAATTTTGACATTTAGGGTATGTGTCATAAGTGTGACATTTATTTTTGACTTCAAAATTTGACGTTTATTGTCAAAATTTTAACCTTCAATATGGTTCTATGACCTTGTTATATCAAGGTTACCTTTAATATAGTTTTCTTAATTTAGCCTGAAATTTGACATTTAGGGTATGTGTCATAAGTGTGATATTTATTTTTGACTTTTTATTGTCAAAATTTTGACCTTGAATATGGTTTTATGACCTTGTTGTTTTATCAAGGTCACCTTTAATATAGTTGTCATATCACTTGTAATTTTTGTTCTCAGCGAAATGTCATTTTGACACAAACATTAGATTTACCAAAACAAAGTTGGTGTGACGAAATGTCAAATGGCATTCATATATGTCACATATTATTCCTGCATGTATTGAAACTTGTGCTTAAATGTCATATGACTTAGAGCTATATCAATTGTCATATGTAAAACGTGTCAAATTGTCCAAATTTTGACATTACAGAACCGATTTTAACATTTGCATTGTCAAATTTTTACTGACATTTGAATTTTAAATATCCAAATTGACACTACATATTTTATATATCCAAATTGACATTTTATATATCCAGTTTGACAAGTGTCAAACATGACATTCTAACAGTTACCTGTCAACCTGACTTTGTTACAGATGAACGTCAAACTTGACAATTAACCGTAACAATGTTTGACAACCAATCGGCAGTTTTTTACGACAAAGCTAATTATTCACATTGATATTGCAGGTGTCAAACATGACATTGTAACAGTTAACTGCCAACTTTGGCTTTGATGCAGATGTACGTCAAACTTGACAATTGACTGTTACAATATTTGACAACAAATCGGCGGATTTGTTACGACGAAGTTAATTAACCACGTTGATATTGCAAGTGTCAAACTTGACATTTAACTTACAATGTTTGACAACCAATCTGTTTGACAATCTTGTCTTTGTTACAGATGAACGTCAAGCTTGACAATTAACTGTTACAATGTTTGACAACCAATCGGCAGTTTTTTGTGACAAAGTTTTTTTTTACGACAAGTGTCAAACATGACAATGTAACAGTGAACTGCCAACTTTGTTTTTGATGCAGTTGAACATCAAACTTGACAATTGGCTGTTACAATGTCTGACAACAAATCGGCGGATTTGTAACGACGAAGTTTACCCACGTTGATATTGCAAGTGTCAAACATGATTTTGTAACATTAAACTGCCAAGCTTGATTTTGTTACAGATCAACGTCAAACTTGACATTTAACTTACAATGTTTGACAACCAATCTGTTTGACAACCTTGACTTTGTTACAGATGAACGTCAAACTTGACAATCAACTGTCACAATGTTTGACAACCAATCGGCAGTTTTTTACGACAATTTTTTTTTACGACAAGTGTCAAACATGACATTGTAACAGTGAACTGCCAACTTTGGCTTTGATGCAGTTGAACGTCAAACTCGACAATTGACTGTTACAATGTTTGACAACAAATCGATGGATTTATTACGACGAGGTTTAACCACGTTGATATTGCAAGTGTCAAACATGACATTGTAACAGTTAACTGCCAACCTTGACTTTGTTACAGATGAACGTCAAACTTGACGTTTAACTTACAATCTTTGACAACCTTGACTCTGTTACAGATAAACGTCAAACTTGACATTTAATTGTTACAATGTTTGACAACCAATCGGCAGTTTTTTATGAGAACGTTTTTTTTACAAGTGTCAAACATGACATAACAGTTAACTGCCAACTTTGGCTTTGATACAGTTGAACGTCAAACTTGACAATTGACTGTTACAATGTTTGACAACGAATCGGCGGATTTGTAACTACGAAGTTTAACCACGTTGATATTGCAAGTGTCAAACATGACATTGTAACAGTTAAATGCCAAAAAGGCATTAGATAATTGGTTGTCAAATATTGTAACAGTCAATTGTCAAGTTATAACCATGGTAGTCCATCTATAACAAAGTCATGGTAGATAGTTAACTGTTGCAATGTCATATTTGACACTTGCAACGTCAACGTGGATAATTAACTTTGTAGTAAGAAATCCGCAAATTGTTGTCAAACATTGTAAGTTATATATCAAGTTTGACGTTCATCTGTAACAAAGTAAAGGTTGGTTAATTGTCAAGTTAAATGCCAATTGCCTTGACTTTGTTACAAATAAACGTCAAATTTGATATTTAACTTATAATGTTTGACAACCAATTGGCGGATTTCTTACTACAAATTTAATTATCCACGTTGACGTTGCAAGTGTCAAATATGACATTGCAACATAGTTGCAATTGCAGATAGTTAGATGGACATCAAACTTGACAATTGACTGTTACAATATTTGACAACCAATTATCTAATGCCTTTTTGGCATTTAACTGTTACAATGTCATGTTTGACACTTGCAATATCAACGTGGTTGACAAACAATTGTCGGATTTGTACTACAAAGTTAATTAATAAGTTGACATTACAAGTGTCAAATATGACATTGTAACAGTTGAATATGTTACAGATTTGTACAGAATTGTTATGTCAAGTGTTAAATTTAACAAATTTACTTGTAAAAACATATTTGACAAGTTAATTATACAAGTTGACATTACATGTGTCAAATATGACATTGTTACAGTTGAATTTGTTGCAGATGAACGTTAAAGTCAAGTTTGACAATGTCAAATATCTTCTTCTTGGCCCATTCGAAACAAGAAGAAGATATTTGACAATGTCAAACTTGACTTTAACGTTCATCTGTAAGAAATTCAACTGTTACAATGTCATATTTGACACACGTGATGTCAACTTGTTTAATTAACTTGTCAAAAAAGTTTTTAACAAGTAAATTTGTCAAATTTGACACTTGACACAAAATAACCAAAATGTGTACATTGTATTGATGATTTTAAATCTCATTTTAGTCGCAAAATAAAGCAGTTTGGCAACAATGCCTTTATTTAAATATCACAAACTTGCAATTTGTCAAATATGACCAAAACCCAATTTTTTTCTGTTGGCATTACTTGCATAAATTTAAAATTGATTAATCCTCGGCCAATCGGCAGCGAGCATTCTTAACGCTAGTGATTTTCGTGTTTAACCAGGTGAACAAGCGGAGGTTGGTGCAGCTGCTCCGTCGAATTGATTAGTTAATCCAAGGCGCCGAAGTTAGCTGCAAAGGTATCATGTTTAGTAAGTTGATTTTATTCCGGAAAAATCGTGAATTTCGAACGAATTAAAGCGAAATTTGAAGTGAAAACGGTGAATAAGGGTTGTTTGTGTCGTCTGTTGGTAAATTGCGGTGTGGGTTCGTTTCAATTCGTTCGAAAATCGCTAAAATGCGATGTGTTTGGTCAGGGTGTAAAAGTAACTAGGGTTTCAGTTTTGTTGTTTTGTGTTGGTAGTAGTTTGGTGATAACTTCCCGTTTGATAGGAAACACCGGCTGTTTGTCGTAGCGTCAGTGTCCCGAATTCCCTTGGAAATAAATAAATAGAAATTGTCGAGGTAAGTGAGATTGGGGCTGGGATGAGTCTGGGGTGCGTTTTTTGAAGCGTTCGGGGGGCTTAGAGGCGGTTTCAGGGGAAACTGGGGCGAAACGTGGTCGGTTTTCACCTAACCTAGACCGTCAAGAAGCGTCAACAAAAAAAAAAATTGTCGAGTGGTTTTTTGTTTCGGGGTGCTCGAGTTCCGTTTTGCGTTGCGTTTTATTGGAGAAATTCGGGGTTTTCAGTCGAAAAATTCGTAATTTGATAGAAATAACAACAAAAAGACGCTATTTTTGGTCTAAAAATTGCATTCAATACCAAAAAATTTGTAGTTTTCTTGATTTTTCTCAGGAAAATCTGCTGTTTTTTACATTTTTTTCCCAAAAAATTTGTAGTTTTCTTGTTTTTTTCTCAGGAAAATTGGTTGTTTTTTACATTTTTTCCCCAAAAAAATTGTCTTTTTCAAAATTTTCTTTGAAGAAAACACTTCATCGGAAACAATTCCCACAACAATTTCAAACCTCCTCGATCAGTTTGCTCCCAAAACTCCCCTCGTAATTCACAGCAAATCTAAATTGGACAAACAACTCTCTTCTAATCCCGCAGTCTTAACTCCGTTTATGTCTGCACATCATCGGAAAGAATTCCCCAAAAACAATTTGACTTTCCCTCGATTGCTTTGCACCAGAAACTCCCCTCGTAATTCACAGGACATCTAAATTGTACAAACAACAGTCTTCTAATCCCTCAATCGTAACTCCGTTTATGTCTGCACATCATCGGAAACAATTCTCCAAAAACAATTTAACTTTCCCTCGATCAGTTTGCACCACAAACTCCCCTCATAACACACTGCATTGCAATTCGAGAAACAAACCGTCTTTAATTCCCTTGCAATCTTCTCTCCGTTTGTGCCTGTACATCATCGGAAAGATCATCCCTCGATAAGTTTGCACCAGAAACTCCTCGATCGGTTTTCTCAATCTAAATTGGAGAAACAATCGTGTTAGATTTTGTTCTAATCCGGCAATCTTTTCTTGTTTGTGTCCGTAGGTTATGGCAGATAATGAAGATTTAGGTTTAGGTTCCGAGGATCAGCTGGACTCACTGGACGACACAAACGGCATTAATGACGAGGCGCTGCTGAACGACACGGATGGAGACGGCGCCGGCGGCGACGACCCCGAGCTAGAGGCGATTAAGGCGCGCGTCCGGGAGATGGAGGAGGAGGCCGAGAAGCTCAAACAGTTGCAGACCGAAGTTGACAAACAGATGAACATGGGCAGTCCCCCCGGACTCAGTAAGTACAACATTCATATATCAAGTCAAGAGTAATATATCGTTGTGGTAAATGTAGCGAGTCCATTAAATATGTCGATTGAGGAGAAGATGGAGGTGGATAATCGTAGTATATACGTGGGGAACGTGGATTACGGGGCGACGGCGGAGGAGCTGGAGCAGCACTTCCACGGGTGCGGGTCGATCAACAGGGTCACGATCCTGTGCAACAAGTTCGACGGGCACCCGAAGGGCTTCGCGTACATCGAGTTCGGCGACAGGGACTCGGTGCAGACCGCCATGGCCATGGACGAGTCCCTCTTCCGAGGCAGACAAATCAAAGTAAGAGGAGACTCATAGTTTGTGCATGTTGTCCCAGTTTTTATGAATTTTGTCCCAGTTTTTATGAATTTTGTCCCAGTTTTAAGGCATAGAGTCCCAAGTTTTAATGCATTTAGTCCCAGTTTTAATGTATTTTGTGCCAGTTTTAATGCATTTTGTCCCAATTTTAATGAATATTGTCTCGGATTTAATGCAATTTCTCCCAATTTTAATGAATTTTGTCGTAATTTTAATGAATTTTGTCCCAGTTTTAAGACATCAGTCCCAGTTTTAATGCATTTTGTCCCAGTTTGAATGCATTTTGTCCCAGTTTTAATGGATTTAGTCCCAGTTTTAAGGCATTGGGTCCCAGTTTTAATGCAGTTTGTCCCAGTTATAATGTATTTTGTGCCAGTTTTAATAGATTTAGTCCCAGTTTTAATGGATTTAGTCCCAGTTTTAAAACATTACTCTCAGTTTTAATGAAGGTTGTCCCAGTTTTAATGTATTTTGTGCCACTTTTAATGAATTTTGTCCCAGTTTTAATGCATCTAGTCCCAGATTTAATGCAATTTCTCCCAGTTTTAAATAAAACTAAAAATAAACCAATGCCTTAAAACTGGGACTAAATTCTTTAAAACTGGGACAAAATTCATTAAAACCGAGAAATTGCATCTTGTCCCGGTTTTAATGCATTTTGTCCCAGTTTTAATTAATTTTGTCCCAGTTTTAATTAATTTTGTCCCAGTTTTAATGCATTTTGTCCTAGTTTTAAAACATTAGTCCCAGTTTTAATGGATTTTGTCCCAGTTTTAATGGATTTAGTCCTAGTTTCAGGCACTTCGTCCCAGTTTCAATCCATTTTGTCCCAGTTTTAATACACCATGTACCTGTTTTAATACATTTTGTCCCAGTTTGAATGGTTAGAATCAGTTTTCAGGCATTGCGTCCCAGTTTTATTCCATTTAGTTACAGTTATAATGCATTTTGTCCCAGTTTTAATGCATTATGTCCCAGTTCTAATGAAAATTCCAGTTTGAGGATATTAGTCCCACTTTTAATTCATTTTTTCCCAATTTTAATACAACTTGTCCTAGTTTTAATGCATTTTGTCCCAGTTTTAATGGATTTAGTCCCAGTTATAATGCATTTTGTCCCAGTTTTAATGGATTTAGTCCTAGTTTCAGGCATTTAGTCCCAGCTTGAATGCATTTTGTCCCAGTTTTAATACATCATGTCCCAGTTTTAATGCATTTTGTCCCAATTTTAATGGATTTAGACCCAGTTTGAGGTATTTAGTCCCAGTTTTAATGCATTTTGTCCCAGTTTTAATACAACTTGTCGCAGTTTTAATGCTTTTTGTTCCAGTTTTAATACAACTTGTCCCTGTTTTAATGCATTTTGTCCGATTTCTAATGGATTTAGTCTCAGTTTTAATGCATCATGTCCTAGTTTTTATGCATTTTATCCCAGTTTTAATGGATTTTGTCCCAGTTTTAATGTATTTAGCTTCAGTTTTAAGGCATTTAGTCCCACTTTTATTGCATTTTGTCCCAGTTTGAATGGATTTTGTCCCAGTTTTAATGTATTTAGCTTCAGTTTTAAGGCATTTAGTCCCACTTTTATTGCATTTTCTCCCAGTTTTAATGGATTTTGGCCCTAGTTTTAATGGATTTAGTTCAAGTTTTAAGGCACTTTTTCCCAATTTGTGTGCATTTAGTCCCATGTTTTCGTCTATTCAGTACCAGTTTGTGTCTGTGTAGTCCCATTTTTAGTCCATTTGGTTACATTTTTTTGTCCAATCAGTTGCGGTGTTAGTATACCTAGTTCTCTTTTTATGAATCTCTCTTTTTTTCAAGAATATTTGGTCTCTTTTTTAGTCTATGTCCTATTTGGAATCAATGTTGTCCCGTTTTTAAACTTTTTTGTCCCAATTATATTCCATGTTCCATTTTTAATTCATGTTGTCCAATTTTTAGCCTATGTTCTCCCATTTTTAGACCATGTTGTCCCATTTTTTTAGCCCATATTCTCCCATTTTTAGCCCATATTGTCCCTCTTTAGCCCATATTGTCCCATTTTTCCATGCTGTACAATTTTTACCTCATATTGTCCCGTTTTTAGACCATGAGGTATCATTTTTACCCCATATTGTAACATATTTAGCCCATGTTGTCCCATTTTTAGCCTGTTGTCCCATTTTTAGCCTGTTGTCCCATTTTAGCCGATGTCGTTCCATTTTTAGTCCATGTTGTTTCTTTTTTAGTCCATGTTGTCTCATTTTAGCCCATGTTATATATGTCCTATTTTTTAGCGCATATTGTTCCATTTTTAGTCCATGTTGTATCATTTTTAGCCCATATTGTACCATTTTTAGCTCATGTATAATTTTTAGCCTATGTTGTCCTATTTTTAGCCCATATTGTCTCTTGTTTTTTTAGCCCATATTGTCCCATTTTAGCCCATGTTGCCTCATTTTTAGCCCATATTATAATATCTTCAGCCCCTATTGTATCATTTTTAGCCCATATTATCCCATTTATAGACCATGTTGTCCCATTTTTAATCCAAGTGGTCCCATTTTTTTTAGCCCATATTCTCCCATTTTTAGCCCATATTCTCCCATTTTTAGCCCATATTGTCCCTCTTTAGCCCATATTGTCCCATTTTTAGCCCATATTGTCCCATTTTTAGCCCATATTGTCCCTTTTTAGCCCAGATTGTCCCATTTTTAGTCCATGTTGTACCATTTTTACCTCATATTGTCCCGTTTTTAGCCCATTAGGTATCATTTTTAGGTATTATTTATTTGTTGTCCCATTTTAGCCCATGTTGTTCCATTTTTAGTCCATGTTGTTTCGTTTTTAGTCCATGTTGTCCCATTTTAGCCCATGTTATATATGTCCTATTTTTTAGCGCATATTGTTCCATTTTTAGTCCATGTTGTATCATTTTTAGCCCATATTGTACCATTTTTAGGTCATGTATCATTTTTAGCTTATGTTGTCCCATTTTTAGCCCATATTGTCTCTTGTTTTTTTAGCCCATATTGTCCCATTTTAGCCCATGTTGCCTCATTTTTAGCCGATATTATAATATCTTCAGCCCCTATTGTATCATTTTTAGCCCATATCCCATTTTTAGGCCATGTTGTCCCATTTTTAATCCAAGTGGTCCCATTTTTTTAGTCCATATTCTCCCATTTTTAGCCCATATTGTCCCTCTTTAGCCCATATTGTCCCATTTTTAGCCCATATTGTCCCATTTTTAGCCCATATTGTCCCTTTTTATCTCATATTGTCCCATTTTTAGTCCATGTTGTACCATTTTTACCTCATATTGTCCCGTTTTTAGCCCTTTAGGTATCATTTTTAGGTATTATTTATTTGTTGTCCCATTTTAGCCCATGTTGTTCCATTTTTAGTCCATGTTGTTTCGTTTTTAGTCCAGGTTGTCGCATTTTAGCCCATGTTATATATGTCCTATTTTTTTTTTAGCGCATATTGTTCCATTTTTAGTCAATGTTGTATCATTTTTAGCCCATATTGTACCATTTTTAGCTCATGTATCATTTTTAGCCTATGTTGTCCCATTTTTAGCCCATATTGTCTCTTGTGTTTTAGCCCATATTGTCCAATTTTAGCCCATGTTGCCTCATTTTTAGTCCATATTGTAATATTTTCAGCTCCTATTGTATCATTTTTAGCCCATTTTTAGACCATGTTGTCCCATTTTTAATCCAAGTTGTCCCATTTTTTTTAATCCCATATTCTCCCATTTTTAGCCCATATTGTCCATCTTTAGCCCATATTGTCCCATTTTTAGCCCATAGTGTCCCTTTTTAGCCCATATTGTCCCATTTTTAGTCCATGCTGTACCATTTTTACACCATATTGTCCCGTTTTTAGCCCATGAGGTATCATTTTTACCCCATATTGTAACGTTTTTAGCCCATGTTGTCCCATTTTTAGCCTGTTGTCCCATTTTAGCCCATGTTGTTCCATTTTTAGTCCATGTTGCTTCGTTTTTAGTCCATGTTGTCCCATTTTAGCCCATGTTGTCCTATTTTTTAGCGCATATTGTTCCATTTTTAGTCAATGTTGTATCATTTTTAGCCCATATTGTACCATTTTTAGCTCATGTATCATTTTTAGCCTATGTTGTCCCATTTTCATCCCTATATTGTCTCTTGTTTTTTTAGCCCATATTGTCCAATTACTAGACAGACAAGACTAGACTGACAAGACTAGACAGACAAGACTGGACAGACAAGACTAGACAGACAAGACTGGACAGACAAGACTAGACAGACAAGACTAGACAGACAAGACTAGACAGACAAGACTAGACAGACAAGACTAGACAGACAAGACTGGACAGACAAGACTAGACAGACAAGACTGGACAGACAAGACTAGACAGACAAGACTAGACAGATAAGACTAGACAGACAAGACTAGACAGACAAGACTAGACAGACAAGACTAGACAGACAAGACTGAACAGACAAGACTGGACAGACAAGACTAGACAGACTAGACAGACAAGACTAGACAGACAAGACTAGACAGACAAGACTGGACAGACAAGACTGGACAGACAAGACTGGACAGACTAGACAGACAAGACTGGACAGACAAGACTAGACAGACAAGACTAGACAGACTGGACAGACAAGACTAGACAGACAAGGCTAGGCAGTCAAGGCTAAAGTTGCCTAGAGTTGAGAATTTTAATTTTGTTTGTTTGTGAAGGTAATGCCAAAGAGGACGAACAGACCGGGGATGTCGACGACGAATCGTCCGCCGCGCGGGCGGGGAACGTTCCGCGGGGCCCGAGGCGCCACGAGGGGGTTTTACAGTGGATTTAGGCCGTTGCGCCGACCAAGGTAATGAATAGTCTATAGTCTCTTTTGTACCACGTAAGCTATACATGCGATATATATGTACCGTCTCCGAGCGAGCGGCCGCAAGTCGCCGAGGGCTTTCGGCGTTCCGTTGTGTTGTTTTTTTATTTGTCGTCCTTCTGTTGATTGAGATGTCCTTTGAGAGAACACGATGTAAAAATAAGAATATGAGTTATAAAGAGCAAGAAAATTGAGGCGTCCAGTCTTTTATTTACTTTCCCACATCTATGTGATCTCAACACGCTTCTTCCCCCCCTTTTTTTATTTTGGGACTTTTGATAATTGGAAAATTTTCGTTTTGAAAATTCACACAATTTCATACACAACGCGCGCTGTGGACCATTCAATCCGTTTTTCTTTATTTCTCAATTTCCAGGACCCTACAAACTCCAAACTGCTGTCCATAACGACCGTTGGCACCACTGATTAATCAGTTGGTAACTCTAGTGCTACCATTTCACATTGATACCACCACATATTAAGCACCAAACACATTGTAATACCAACTCTTGACATTCTAATACCAACTGTTCACATTCTAATACCAACTGTTGACAACGTAATACCAACTGTTGACATTCTAATACCAACTGTTGACAACGTAATACCAACTGTTGACAACGTAATTCTAACTGTTGACATTGTAATACCAACTGTTGACATTGTAATACCAACTGTTGATATTGTAATACCAACTGTTGACAACGTAATACCAACTGTTGACATTGTAATACCATCTGTTGACATTCTAATACCAACTGTTGACAACGTAATACCAACTGTTGACATTGTAATAGCAACTGTTGAAAACGTAATACCAACTGTTGACATTGTAATACCAACTGTTGACAACGTAATACCAACTGTTGACATTGTAATACCAACTGTTGACAACGTAATACCAACTGTTGACATTGTAATACCAACTGTTGACAACGTAATACCAACTGTTGACATTGTAGTACCAACTGTTGACGACGTAATACCAACTGTTGACAATGTGATATCAACTGTTGACAATCTGTTACCAACTGTTACGCAGTTCCACCAACTGTAATACAATTTCGCTAAATTCTACGCAGTTTCAGCAACTGTTATGCAGTTTTACCAACTGTTGAGCAGTTAACTGTTATACAGTGTGACCAACTGTTATGTAGTGTTCTCTTATATGCGTATGCAGTGTATTAATATTTTAGTAACTTTTGTATATATACAGTGTGACCAAATGAATGATAGTTTGACGAATGTTTTTTTTGTATCATTTTTTTGTGTGTGTAAAAGTGAACCCCCTTTTCCAATATTTTGTGTATTAAATATTTTTTATTGCAGAACTTATGTTCCACGTCGAGGAGGCTATTATGCCCCGTACTGATAGTTGGAGTTTCCGAATCCCGATCGCCGTCTGTCTGTCTGTCTGTTGCTCTGTGTCTTCTGCGGAGGGTCGGCGCCAGTGCAGGTTTTTATGCCTTTCACTGTTTACTTTTTTACACACACGTTCACTTATATTTTTTTTTCTTTGTCCGAAAGCAACAAAAAAAAAATGGCGAGAAAAGGGAGCGCAACTTTTGTTTTCTCGTGTTTTTTGTTTGGTGTTTACATACATAGAGCAAAGTTTAAGGGAAAAAATGATTTAATAGACGATAAGTTAGTGCCGATAGGAGAAAAAAAAAGACAGCTTAAGATGATACAAGGAATTTAAAACCGATAACACAAAAAAAAATGTAGTTTTAAGAGAAAAAAAAATTATTGTGTAAAAAATATTTTTGATTTTTTTTTTTTGTTTGTCTATTTTTTGAGCGATTGTTGTTTTCAGTTTTTTAAAAAGCGTTTTCTGTCTGTTTTTCGATTGACAAACACTCCTACCAACTGCTATATTCGAAAATATTCGAATCTACCAACCGTCATTTAAATACCAACTGTCCCGTCCTGAAACAATCTACCAACTGTCATTAAACTAACAATGAGACCAACTATCAATAATCTAACAATGGTGCCAACAATCATTAAACTAACAATAGTATTAATTGCCATTAAACTAGCAATGCTACCAACAGCTATTAATGGTACCAACTGTCAATAATGTAACAAATGACACCAAACGTCATTAAACTAATAATGGTACCAACTGTCAATAATCTAACAATAACGCCAACCGTCATTAAACTAACAATAGTACCAACTGTCGTTAAACTAGCAATGCTACCAACAGCTATTAAACAATTAATGGTACCAACTGTCGATAATGTAATAAATGACACCAAACGTCAATAAACTAACAATAGTACCAACTGTCGTTAAACTAGCAATGCTACCAACAGCTATTAAACTAGGTACCAACTGTCGATAATGTAACAAATGACACCAAACGTCATTAAACTAATAATGGTACCAACTGTCAATAATCTAACAATGGCGCCAACCGACATTAAACTAAATAGTACCAACTGTCGTTAAACTAGCAATGCTGCCAACAGTTATTAATCTATTAATGGTACCAACTGTCGATAATGTAACAAATGACACCAAACCTCATTAAACTAATAATGGTACCAACTGTCAACAATCTAACAATGTCGCCAACCGACATTAAACTAACAATAGTAACAACTGTCGTTAAACTAGCAATGCTACCAACAGCTATTAAACTATTAATGGTACCAACTGTCGATAATGTAACAAATGACACCAAACGTCATTACATTAATAATGGTATCAACTGTCAATAATCTTAACACAATAGTAGTTTCGTTACAAGCAATATTGCCAACTGTCAATAATAACTTTGGAATTTTTGTTGTGACAAGGAACCCAACTGTCAATAGCAACTTTGGAATTTCCACTGCAATTTGTTTGTCCATTTTTTTGACATTTCGCTGTAAATTTTTTTGACATTTCACTGTCCAATTTTTTGACATTTTTCTGTCAAATTTTTGTCATTTTCCTGATGTAACTGTCAAACTTGATGTTTTTGTCGATCGAAAAACATTCAGAAAATGATTTTTGTTTTGTGTGAATCAGTGAATGTGTGATTGGCGCGTTTCTACAAACCTAAAAACAAAAAAATAACTAGTAATAATGATAGCAGTAGATAAAAACAAATTGTATTACGGCCCTGTGTATGACGTCACTGCGTTCTTTTTTAATGTATATTTAAAAAAATAGTGTTTTTCAATTGTTTTTTGTTAAATGTAACTTTTTCTGGGGATTTTTTTTATTTAGTTATTTGGCAACAATGTTTAATTTTAATGTTGGTAAGATTGCAGGTACCTCTTCTCTCTCTACTCAGTGGGTTCAACTTTTTTGTGTGTTTTTTTTTAGTTGGTACTACTGTTTGTTTTTTTTTTGTATTTTAGAGGAAAAAAATTTTTTTTTGAGGAAAAAAAATTTAAAAAACAAAGATTTAAAAAAACAAATGAAAAACAAAATTGATGCGAAAATAGCTGATTTTTTTTTTAGTGGAAAAAAGTATATTTAGAGAAAAAAAGTTCTATCTAGATGTGTGTAACTTAAAAAAAAACAAAAAAAATTATTTGAAAAAAAAAAGATTTTTGTTTTTGAGTTTTTTTTTTGTTTTTTTTTTCAATTTTCTTTTAGCGTTTAACATTTTTGAATGTCAACCGAGCGAGAAAGTCAGAGTTAAAAATAAAAAGAAAAGTCATTTGTAACTTCCGTTTCCTTCAACAAAAATGTTAAGACTTCCAATTTTTGACATTTCAGACGAACTGTCAAACTTGATTTCAGATTGACATTCAACTGTTAAAATTACTTCCAGAGATATCAAACGTTTGACATTTAACTGTCGAAATTTTTTACGATTTGTCAGAAAAATTTCGCAGGACTAATGTTTACTAACTTTGGAACTAGACTAATTACAGTAATCTAGTTTTCACTAATTTATAGCTTGTTCCATCTTCTAACTACCTTCCAAGTTTCATTACGCTAACTTAACAAACAATAAAGTTTTCAAAGAAATGTCAAATTTGACATTTGCGAAATTTCAATCACAGGAATTAATATTGATTTTAAATGGTTTTAACTTTGGAACTAGACTAGCTATACTGATCTAGTTTTCGCTTTAATCCATCTTCTAACTACCCACTAATGTTTACTAACTTTGGAACTAGACTAGTTAGACTAATCTAGTTTTCACTAATCTATAGTTTAATCTATCTTCTAGCAACCTTCCAAGTTTCATTACGCTAACTTAACAAACAAAAAAGTTATAAAAGAAATGTCAAATTTGACATTTGCGAAATTTCAATCACAGGAATTAATATTGATTTTAAATGGTTTTAACTTTGGAACTAGACTAGCTATACAGATCTAGTTTTCGCTTTAATCCATCTTCTAACTACCCACTAATGTTTACTAACTTTGGAACTAGACTAGTTAGACTAATCTAATTTTCACTAATCTATAGTTTAATCTATCTTCTAACAACCTTCCAAGTTTCATTAAGATAACTTAACAAACAAAAGAGATCAAAGAAATGTCAAACTATAGTTGTGACAAAAAGTAGTTTTGTTATGACAAGCAAAATCACCAACGGTCAATAATGACGATTTATTTGTCAATCTTTTTGACATTTTAATGTCAAATTTCTGTCATTTTAATGTCAAATTTTGATAATTTTCGTCGAAATATGACACAAAATTCAAGTTTTATTGTAACAAAATATCACTTTGTTATGACAAGCAATGTCAATAATGACATGATTTTCAATTTTGTCAATTTTTTTGACTTTTTCTGTTAAATTTTGCCATTTTAATGTCAAATTTTGCTTCGAAATATGACACAAAACTCAAGTTTAATTGTGACAAAATTAGTTTTGTTGTGACAAGCCAACTGTCAATGTGCAGTTGCCCAGTTAGACTGATCTAGTTTTCACTAATCTATAGCTAGATACATCTTCCAACTACCTTCCAAGTTTCATTACGCTAACTTAACAAACAAAAAAGTTATCAAAGAAATGTCAAATTTGACATTTGAGAAATTTCAATGACAGAAATTAAATTAATGTTGGTTTTTAAATGTTTGTAACTTTTGAACTAGACTAGCTAGACTATTCTAGTTTTCAATAATTTATAGCTTGATCCACCATCTAACTAGCTTAAAAGTTTCATTAAGCTAAGTTATCAAACAAAAAAGTTATCGAAGAAATGTCAAATTTTACATTTGCGAGATTTCACGCGCAGAAATTTTAATCACTGATGGTTTTTAAATGTCTGTAACTTTGGAACTAGACTAGTTAGACTAATCTAGTTTTCACTAATCTATGCCTTAATCCATCTTCTAACTGCCTTCCAAGTTTTATTGAGTTAATTTAACAAACAAAAAAGTTATCAGAGAAATGTCAAATTTGACATTTGCCAGATTTCAACCGCAGAAATTAAATTAATGATGGTTTTTAAATGTCTGTAACTTTGGAACTAGACTAGCTAGACTAATATAGTTTTCACTAATCTATGCCTTAATCCTTCTTCTAACTGCGTTCCAAGTTTTATTGAGCTAGTTTAACAAACAAAAAAGTTATCAAAGAAATCTGAAATTTGACATTTGCGAGATTTTAAGCGCAGAAATTAAATTAATGATGGTTTTTAAATGTCTGTAACTTTGGAACTAGACTAGCTAGACTAATATAGTTTTCACTAATTATGCCTTAATCCATCTTCTAACTGCCTTTCAAGTTTCATTGAGCTAACTTAAACAAAAAAGTTATCAAAGAAATGTCAAGTTTGACATTTGCGAGATTTCAAGCGCAGAAATTAAATTAATGATTGTTTTTAAATGTCTGTAACTTTGGAACTAGACTAGCTAGACTAATATAGTTTTCACTAATTATGCCTTAATCCATCTTCTAACTGCCTTCCAAATTTCATTGAGCTAACTTAATAAACAAAACATTTATCAAAGAAATGTCAAGTTTGACATTTGCGAGATTTCAAGCGCAGAAATTAAATTAATGATGGTTTTTAAATGTCTGTGACTTTGGAACTAGACTAGCTAGAGTAATATAGTTTTCACTAATCTATGCCTTAATCCTTCTTCTAACTGCCTTCCAAGTTTCATTGAGCTAACTTAATAAACAACAAAGTTATCAAAGAAATGTCAAATTTGACATTTGCGAGATTTCAAGCGCAGACATTAAATTAATGATGTCTTACTACTTACTACTAATTAATGATGTCTTACTACTAACTAATGATCTTAAATGTCTGAGACTTCGGAACTAGACTAGCTAGACTAATCTAGTTTTCACTAATCTATAGTTTAATTCACCGTCTAATTAGCTTAAAAGTTTCATTGACCTAACTTAACAAACAAAAAACTTACCGAGGAAATGTCAAATTTGACATTTGCGAGATTTCAAGCGTAGAAATTAAATTAATGATGTATTACTACTTACTACTAATTATTGATTTCTTACTACTAACTAGTGATTTCTTAAACGTCTGTGACTTTGGAACTAGACTAGCTAGAGTAATCTAGTTTTCACTGATCTGTAGCTTAATCCACCGTCTAACTAGTTTAAAAGTTTCATAGAGCTAACTTAACAAACACAAAAGTTATCAAAGGAATGTCAAGTTTGACATTTGCGAGATTTCGAGAAATTTTTCTTGGTTTGGAAATGTCTGTGACTTTGGAACTAGACTAGCTAGACTAATATAGTTTTCACTAATCTATGCCTTAATCCATCTTCTAACTGCCTTCCAAGTTTCATTGAGCTAACTTAACAAACAAAAAAGTTATCAAAAAAATGTCAAATTTGACATTTTCGAGATTTCAAGCGCAGAAATTAAATTAATGTTGTTTTTTAAATGTCTGTGACTTTGGAACTAGAGTAGCTAGAGTAATCCAGTTTTCACTAATCCATGCCTTAATCCATCTTCTAACTGCCTTCTAAGTTTCATTGAGCTAACGTAATAAACAAAAAAGTTATCAAAGAAAAGTCAAATTTGACATTTGCGAGATTTCAAGCGCAGACATTAAATTAATGATGTTTTACTACTTACTACTAATTAATGATGTCTTACTACTAACTAATGATGTCTTAAATGTCTGAGACTTCGGAACTAGACTAGCTAGAGTAATCTAGTTTTCACTGATCTGTAGCTTAATCCACCGTCTAACTAGTTTAAAAGTTTCATAGAGCTAACTTAACAAACACAAAAGTTATCAAAGCTATGTCAAGTTTGACATTTGCGAGATTTCGAGAAATTTTTCTTGGTTTGTAAATGTCTGTGACTTTGGAACTAGACTAGCTAGACTAATCTAGTTTTCACTAATCTATGCCTTAATCCATCTTCTAACTGCCTTCCAAGTTTCATTGAGCTAACTTAACAAACAACAAAATATCAAAGAAATGTCAAATTTGACATTTGCGAGATTTTAAGCGTAGAAATTAAATTACTAATGGGTTTTTAATGTCTGTGACTTTGGAACTAGACTAGCTAGAGTAATCGAGTTTTCACTAATCTATGCCTTAATCCATCTTCTAATTACCTTTAAAGTTTCATTAAGCTAACTTAAAACACAACAAAGTTATTAAAAAAATGTCAAGTTTGACATTTGCAAAATTTCAATCATATGAATTAATGTTGGATTTTAAATGTCTGTAACTTTTGAACTAGACTAGCTAGACTAATCTAGTTTTCAGTAATCTAAAGGTTTATCCATCTTCTAACTACCTTCCAAATTTCGTTAAGTTGACTTAACAAATAAACGCGTTATCAAAGAAATAGACTTGTCATTTATTAGATTATTAAATATTGTTTGTAAATGATGTTGGTTTTTAACTGTCTGTAACTTTGGAACTAGACTAGCTAGACTATTCTAGTTTTCAGTAATCTGAAGGTTTATCCATCTTCTAACTACCTTCCAAGTTTCGTTAAGTTGACTTAACAAACAAACGCGTTATCAAAGAAATAAACTTGAACTTTGCAAGATTACTAAATGTTGTGTTTGTTTGTTTACGTTTGGTCCACAGTCGGTGTTAACACCAGGTAAGATCGGGCCGAACTAGTCAGTACGAGTTCTCCGTTCGGGCGGAGCCGCTCGCTTTGCGAGCCGGCGTTGCGGGAGTGCGAAATGGTGGAGTGTGAGTGCGGAAAACTCGGTGTCTGTGCAGGGGAAACTCTTCTTAGTCTCGCACAAGGTAAGCTGAAACGTTTCGTTACGCAATCCTTCGTTATCTCGCTAAGCTAAAACGTTATGCAACCCTATGTGCTTCTCCCAATATTAGCATAAACTTATGTAAACTTACTTAACGTATGAAAAACGTACTTATGAAAATTTACAAGATAAATAGACATTTTGCTAGGTAAATAGACATTTTGCAAGGTAAATAAACATTTTGTAGGGTAAATATACATTTTCTGGGGTAACTAGATATTTTGCAAGGTAAATAAACATTTTGTAGGGTAAATAGACATTTTCTGGGGCAAATTACATATTTACCTATTACATTTTGCAATGTAAATAGACATGTTGTAAGGTAAATAGATATTTTGTAAGGTAAATAAACATTTTGCTAGGTAAATAGACATTTTGCGAGGTAAATAGACATTTTGCAAGGCGAATAGACATTTTGTAAGGTAAATAGACATTTTGCAATGTTAATAGACATGTTGCAAGGTAAATAGACATTTTGTAAGGTAAATAAACATTTTTGGTAGGTAATACATTTTGCAAGGTAAATAGACGTTTTGCAAGGTAAATAGACATTTTGTAAGGTAAATAGACATTTTGTAAGGTAAATAGACATTTTGCAATGTAAATAGACATGTTGCAAGGTAAATAGACATTTTGTAAGGTAAATAAACATTTTGGTAGGTTAGGCCTTTTTGCAAGGTAAATAGACATTTTGTAAGGTAAATAAACATTTTGCTAGGTAAATAGACATTTTGCGAGGTAAATAGACATTTTGCAAGGCGAATAGACATTTTGTAAGGTAAATAGACATTTTGCAATGTTAATAGACATGTTGCAAGGTAAATAGACATTTTGTAAGGTAAATAAACATTTTTGGTAGGTAATACATTTTGCAAGGTAAATAGACGTTTTGCAAGGTAAATAGACATTTTGTAAGGTAAATAGACATTTTGTAAGGTAAATAGACATTTTGCAATGTAAATAGACATGTTGCAAGGTAAATAGACATTTTGTAAGGTAAATAAACATTTTGGTAGGTTAGGCCTTTTTGCAAGGTAAATAGACGTTTTGCAAGGTAAATAGACATTTTGTAAGGTAAATAAACATTTTGGTAGGTTAGGCCTTTTTGCAAGGTAAATAGACGTTTTGCAAGGTAAATAGACATTTTGTAAGGTAAATAAACATTTTGCTAGGTAAATAGACATTTTGCGAGGTAAATAGACATTTTGTAGGGTTAATAGACATTTTGTAAGGTAAATAGACATTTTGGTAGGTAAATAGACATTTTGCAATGTAAATAGACATGTTGCAAGGTAAATAGACATTTTGTAAGGTAAATAAACATTTTGCTAGGTAAATAGACATTTTGCGAGGTAAATAGACATTTTGCAAGGCGAATAGACATTTTGTAAGGTAAATAGACATTTTGGTAGGTAGACATTTGGTATAGACATTTTGCAATGTAAATAGACATGTTGCAAGGTAAACAAACATTTTGTAAGGTAAATAAACATTTTGCTAGGTAAATAGACATTTTGCAAGGTAAATAGACGTTTTGCAAGGTAAATAAACATTTTGTAGGGTAAATAGACATTTTCTGGGGTAAATAGATATTTCGCAAGGTAAATAGACATTTTGTAGGGTTAATAGACATTTTGCAAGGTGAATAGACATTTTGCAAGGTAAATAGACATTTTGTAAGGTAAATAGACATTTTGCAAGGTAAATAGACATTTTGCAAGGTAAATAGACATTTTGCAAGGTAAATAGACATTTTGGTAGACAAATAGACATTTTGCAATGTAAATAGACATTTTGCAATGTAAATAGACATTTTGCAAGGTAAATAGACATTTTGTAAGGTAAATAAACATTTTGCAAGGTAAATAGACATTTTGCAAGATAATAGACATTTTGCAAGGTAAATAGACATTTTGTAAGGTAAATAGACATTTTGCAAGGTAAATAGACATTTTGCAAGGTAAATAGACATTTTGCAAGGTAAATAGACATTTTGCAAGGTAAATAAACATTTTGCAAGGTAAATAGACATTTTATAAGGTAAATAAATATTTTGTAGGGTAAATAAACATTTTGTAGTGTAAATAGACATTTTGCAAAGGACGTAAATATATGCAAATCATTTAAATTGTTGCACTAGACTAGTTAACAGAATGGACTAGTCTGGGATGAGTATTAACTCTAGACTTCTATAAATTCAGATTTCATAGTCGCATAGACTAGACTGATTAACAAAAATGGCCTAGTCTAGGTTGAGTATTACCTCTAGACTTTTATAAATTGAGATAACATGTTATAGATAATACTAAAACTATCAGACATAGTCCAACTTTAACTTGTCTTAACCCCTTGACATACAATGATGTCTCTAAGACGTCATGTATATGTCATAAGATCACATGTATATCACGTTAACGCGCATTTTATTCGTATGTCAAGGGGTTAACTAACTAGCTCTGTTTAGTTTGAATATTAATAGACAAGCTACATCTAGACTAACTAATTTATTAGACACCGACCAACTTTGGCTTGTCTTAACTAACTAGCTCTGTCTAAATCTAAACTAATTGTTTGGTAAGAGCAAGATTATTTAGTCTACATAGCATGAGCGTAGCCAGTGGATGGGTTTTGGGGTTCAAACCCCCCACGAAGTATGCAAAATATAACATAAATTTTATATTGAAATAAGGAGAGATGTGAGAGCATGGTAGATGTGCAGTTTATGAACCCCTGGCGAAAGTAAATTGGCGCATTTCTGTTATTGTATTCCCTTCAAACCCCAAAAAATCACGAAAGCATATGCGTGGCGGGCACTACCTTCTATTCTTCTTTAGTCATTAGGTCCATCATTGCGCATAGGCCATTCCATCTAGCTTTTCCTATTCTGTGCTAGTTGGATCCATGCTAGTCCGTCATCGAGGTCATCATGCCATCTTATTCTATGATTGGGCTGTCCCATGTCATCCTATGCAACGTAACTGTAGTGTACTGTAATCTGTATTATTGCTCGTTTGTCTTCCTCCAGAGTGTATTGTCGTTTAAGAGATAAGAGTCGAGGTAGGTGGTCGCAGACGAGACTTCGCCCTCTCTGCTCTCACCCTTTGTAGTATCAAGACGTACTTTTACACGGTTTTAGTTCTGTTAATATACATGGTTTTAACCCCTTGACATACAATGACGTCTCTAAGACGTCAAATATCTGATCAGATGTATATGGACACGTCAACGTCATTTTATTCGTATGTCAAGGGGTTAAGCCTA
Organism: Phosphuga atrata; assembly: GCA_944588485.1. Taxonomy (NCBI): domain Eukaryota; kingdom Metazoa; phylum Arthropoda; class Insecta; order Coleoptera; family Silphidae; genus Phosphuga; species Phosphuga atrata. Next base: position 30,951,523 of record OX155906.1, read on the forward strand.
TATAGTTGTTTTATATACCTCTCCACTTGACCACCTTAGTAACGTATTAGTAACGTATATACGTAGTAACGTATATACGTAGTAACGTATTAAGTAGAGGCTTGCAATTTTCTCTTCAATATTCGTGACTTTAGTTATTGCTCAAATTCTTTCGTTTCGCTATCTGTACCTTCTTGTAATGCCCATCATTGACCTGTTCGTTGCTGTTTGTGCAGTTTCTAGTGCCATATGTCATCACAGGTATAGCGCACTGTTCAAAAACTCTTGATTTAGGTGTTGAGCTATTTTGCAGGGTGAATGACAATTTGGCATCCTTGCCTTATTCTCCTTCTTATTTTTTCCTTCTGTTTGATTTGGTTGATAGTAAGTATCATGTATTCTTCCACCTTTTTGAGGTTCGCGCGTAATTCCGCGAGTACGTAATTGCCTCACAACTCGAATTATGCACTACACTTTATCTACGACCACACTAATTTGCTTCTGTTTAATAAGGAAAATATCTTTGATTTTCTTCTTCTTTCGAATAGGCGTACTTTGGACCACGCTTCTTCAACTGTTGGGATTTGATCTTTGCCCAGTATTATCTTCTGCCGGTGTAACTCCTTTCTCTCTTCTGCCCAGGGGGTACCTTTCCTTCGAGGTTTTTCCTGAAATCCACGGACTTCCTTTAGGATGCGTCTCACAGACTGTCTGTTTTTGAGATCTGTTATTCCCAGTTCTTTAATATCCTTCTCGGTCTCTGTCAACCAAGCGCTACGAAGCTTCTTGTTTTGCCAGAAGGTGAACAGACGGTTGGTTAGTCGGTTTGGAGGCAATCTTGCAACGTGGCCATAGAAAGCTACCCTTCTTTTCCTTGCACAGTCAGAGAGCATCTCAATATGTTCGTACAGCTGAGTTATGCCGTCCCATCTTCCTTCACCAGGTCTAGGATCTTCCTGAGGATTCTCCTCTCTTTGATTTCCAATTTCTCTATTAGACCCCTTAGGTTCAAGGAAATACACTGCATGGCATACAGGGCTTCTGGTCGTAAGACTGATGTGTAGTGCTTAAGTTTCAGGTTGCGTGACAGGCATTTCTTATTGTAAGTGTTCTTAATCAGACGATAGGCTAGTTCTAACTTGCTGACTCTCTCGGATAATGATGCTCTCTCTGATAAGTTGGGTTCAATCCATTCGGTGAGATACTTAAATTTCTCAGTCCAATTGATGTTTCCCTGTTCTAGTAACATCTCTGATGTTGGTGAAGAAATCTGTTTTCTCCAGCGCCACTTGAAGACCCACTTTGGCAGCCTGTTTTCTGAGGCAGTTTACCTGCATGGTTGCCATCTCAAGAGAATCAGCAAACAGTGCCATGTCATCTGCAAAGGCCAGGCAATCTACAACCAGTCCATCGTTCTTACGTCCTAGGTAGATACCACTCTGAGCACCAAAATTGTTCAGTTCCTTGCGCCATTCTCTCATAACCTTTTCAAGGACACAGTTGAAGACAAGTGGGGAAAGTCCATCTCATCATCATGTGTCCTTTGCTTTTCGACGGTCATTGAGCCTTCCGCTCAGCTGTTCCGTCGCCTTGTTGTTTGTCCCTGTTTTTTTTTGTCGGTTTGTTTGTTTGTTTGTCGGTTTACTTGTTTGTCTTTCGTTGGGTTTGGGTTTCGTTGGCTTTACTTGATTACAGTTGGGTCCTGTTGTCTCGGTGTGGTTCTCGGTTTTCTTCGTTGCTTCTTCTGTGTTTCATCTTCTGTGGTTGTTCTCCAGTGGCCTGTGGTGCTGGTGAGCTTGGTCTTGTCGTTGATGGTGATGGTTTCTTCTTCTTCTTGGTTCGGTTTACGCTTGGGGGTGGCTTCGGTGGCGCTGTGTGTGTCCATCTGTGTGGTTCTTCTCCGTGGGGCGGCTACAGTTGCTCTTTTGGAGGCGGCTGCGTTTGTCTTCTCGGGGGTGGCTTCAGTTATCTTTTCGGGGGCGGCTTCAGTTATCTTTTCGGCGGCGGCTTCGGTTTTCTTTTCGGCGGCGGCTTCGGTTTTCTTTTCGGCGGCGGATTCGGTTTTCTTTTCGGCGGCGGCTTCGGTTTTCTTTTCGGCGGCGGCATCAGTTGTCTTCTTGGGGGCGGCTTCGGTTGTCTTTTCGGCATCGGCTTCAGTTTTCTTTTCAGGGGCGGCTTCGTTTGTTTTTTCGGCGGCGGCTTCGTTAGTCTTCTCGGGGGCGGCTTCGTTTGTCTTCTCGGGGACGGCATCGGTTGTCTTTTCGTTGGCGGTTTGTTTCTTCAACAGCAGTTGCGTTATATAGTTCATCATTTGGACGAGGTCGTTGTCGTCTACAGTGTCCAAGTAGTCGGGGTCGAAATACTTTGCCGCGAGGGCTTCGTTGGGTGTTGTCGGAATGAACATGTTCGTTTTGTGACAGCGGAGGAGCGAGTGATCCATCTCCTCTTCAAATCATGTGTCTTTTGCTTTTTGACGGTCGTGAGCCTTCCGCTCAGCTGTTCCGTCGTCTTGTTTGTTTCTGTTTTTTTTTTTTTTTTTTTGTCGGTTTGTTTGTTTGTTTGTTCTTCTGTTTCAGTCATAAACGGTTTTCTTTTCTTTCTTTCTTTCTTTTTTTTTTTTTTTCTTCTCGTTGTTGGTCCTTGGTTTGTCCTGGTGTTGGTTCCTGGTTCGCGCTCCTGGCGGTTCCTGGTTCGTCCTTCGTTCTCGTGGTGGTTACTTGCTCGTCCTCGTGGTGGGTGCTGTGTCTCTCTGGTTTGTTCGTGTTGTTCCTGCCTGTTTTTATTCCTGGGTGCTCCGCTGGGTTCGGGGATGTGGGCTTTCCTGTGAAAAAGAAAGATCAGTGATTACCTATGTTGTTGAGGTTTTGGATGTTTCCATTTGACGTTGATGTTGTAGTTTGCTGCGTTGTTGATTGTTGGGTTGTCATGCGTTTTCATGCGTTCGAAGCTTTTCGTTGCTAGTTTTTCTATGTGTTGCTTGATTGTCTCCATGTTTAAGATCGCTGTGCAGCTGCTCATTGGTCATGTACCATGGCGAATCTGTTATTTCTCTCAGGGTTTTGTTCTGGATGATTTGGAGTTTGTAGATTTTCCTTTCTTTGGATTGTATCCAGCACGTCGATGAGTACGTCATTGTCGGCCGTATTATGGACTTGTAGATTTGAAGTTTGTTCCTTATGTTCAGCTTGCTTTTCCTGTTCAAGAGCGGGTAGAGGTAGCCTTTAATTTGTTTTGCTTTTTTCGCTGTCTGATCGATGTGTTCTGAAAATGTAAGAGCTTTGTCTAGGATTACGCCTAGATATTTGATTCGGTTTTCCCATTTTATGTCTGTGTTGTTGATTCTCAAGCAGCTACTGGGTTCGTGCATAAATTTTTTCTTCGTGAAGATAATTGCCTGTGTTTTTTCTGCGTTTAGTTTGATCCTCCAGGTGTTACACCAGTCGTTAATCCTGTCCAGGTGATTTTGGAGCCGTTTTGTTATGGCCTCGGTCGAGTATCCTCTTGTGAAAATTGCTGTGTCGTCTGCGTATAGTGCAATTCCTGTGTCGTTTAGTTTTGGGATGTCTGCGGTGTAGATGCTGTAAAGAAGGGGGCCCAGGACAGATCCTTGTGGGACACCGGCTGTCATTGTCTGAGTTGTGGAGATGCTGTCGTTTATTTTGACTTGGAATGTTCTGTTACAGATAAAGGACGTCACTAGTCTGATCATTGCTGTTGGGATTTTAAATTGGTGCAGTTTGTATATTAAACCCAAGGTGCCATACCTTGTCGAAAGCCTTAGAGACGTCCAGAAAGACGGCTCCCGTGGCTAACCCTTTGTTGAAAGCGTCGATTATTGCTTCGGTTATTCTTGTCGTCTGATAGGTGGTAGAGTGCTCTGTTCTGAAGCCGTATTGTTCGTCGGGTAGAATACGTTTGTCTTCAGTTATTTCTGTCAGTCTTTTGTGTATTACTTTTTCTGTGATTTTACTGAGACCTGTCAGCAGACTTATTGGTCTGTAACTGGAGGTGAGGTTTCGGGGTTTGTTCGGTTTCGGGATTAGAATCGTTGTTGCGTGTTTCCATTGGGTCGGAAACACTCCAAGTTTCAGTGCGGCGTTTATGATTTGTGTTATTCTGTCTATTGCGTTCGGTGTTAGGTTTTTTAGTGCGACGTTGTTGATGTTATCGCAGCCTGGTGCTTTCTTGGTTTTTAGGTTTTTAATTATACCTTTTATTTCTTCCGGTGTTGTTTCCTCTATTTCCGTGTTTTCTACGCTACTATTTAGTACTCTCAGTACGGTTTCGCGTATTTCTTGCCTTTTGCGGAGTGGGTGTGTGTCGGCGTTCGGTTTAAACTGCTGTGCAAGCGACTTTGCGAATTCCTTCGTTTTCTCCTCGTCCGTGCTTGCTACAGTGTCGTTTGTTGTTTTCAGTGGGGGAATTGTTCTCCTCTCCTCGTTTCTAAGATTCTTGGCTAATTTCCACAGTTCCTCTATTGTTTCGTTGATGCGTTCTAGTTTGTCTTCCCATTCGGCGTTGTGCTGTTCGCGCAGTGCCCATTTCAGTTGGTTTGTCAGTCTGTTTAAGACGTTCTTGTCCGTCGGTGCCAGCGTCCGTTGGAATACCTTGTTAGCTTTGCGCTTTTCTTTTAGTAGATTCCTGATTTCCTGTGGGAGGGTTGTTGTCGTGTTGGCTGTCCGTTTCCTTGTGGCGGCCTCGAGTGCTGCTTTTATTTCGTTTTCTATCGTCCGTGCTGCTTCTTCTAGGCACGGGGGGCTTGTAATTTCTGTACAAGTGACGTTCGTCAGATTATCTTTGAATTTGTTCCAATTTGTGATAGTTTTCTCGATTGTTTTCCTGGCCGTATTCGCTTGGAGATTTATGTGCACTGGGTTGTGATCTGAGCTCAAGTCCTTGATGCAGATTATTTCCACGTTTGCTGTGATGTTTTTCATAACGGCTATATCCAAAATATCCGGCATTCGCTGAACTCCTGGAAAGTGTGTTTGTTCGTTCGGTGCAATTACTTGTAACTTCCGGTTTTCCGTGTACCTTAGTGATTGTCGGCCCTTGGTGTTTGTTACTCTGCAATTCCATTGCGAGTTCTTTGCGTTGTAGTCTCCTGCGGCTATGGTACTTATATTTCTGTCGAATATTTTGTCCAGGTCGTCGGCATTTATTTGTTTCTGTGGCGGCGAGTACAGTGCGTAGAGGGCTATGGGTCCGTCAGTTGTCTGTACTTCTACTCCTACCGTTTCCGTGTCCGTGGTTGTTTCTACTTCCGGCAGTTCGTCGTGTTTTATGTTTCTTTTGATGACGATGGCGACTCCACCTCCGGCTTTCTCGCTTCTGTCTTTTCTATAGACTTGGTAGTTTGCTATGTTCAGTTGGTTGCAACGTCTGAGGTGCGTCTCGTTGATCAGGGCCACGTCGACGCTGTGTTCGTTTAGGTGTGCTACTAGTTCCTGTTTCTTGTTTTGTATTCCGTTTGCGTTCCAGAATGTAAGTTTCAGATTGTCTCTAGTTCTTCTAGTGGTCATTGTTGAGTGTGAGCATGATGGTTGTGATTCTTCTAGTGAACTTTTCTGTTTCCTCTTTGCTGTGTCCCATTTCGGCAAAGTCGAGCATCATTTCCGTCAGTTCAGATCTGATTACTTCGTTGCTATTCCTTTTGTTTCGGCTGGCTGAAGGTTTTGTCTCCGGGTTGGGGTTGTTGCTTCTTCTTATCGGTTTCGGTATTTGGCTCGTTGTCGGTGTTTGGGCTGTTTGTGTCTGTGTTTGGGCTGTTTGTCTCGGTATTTGGGTTGTTTGTCTCGGTGGGGTCTCGTTTCCTGCTGTCTTTGTTCCGTTTGTCTAGCTAATCCATCTCCTTGTCTCACTCCAGTTTTTATTGAGGGACGCGTCGAATTTGGTTGGTTAGTTTAAATTAAGAAACATGCAGTTTTCTGCGCAACATAATGTAGCTTGAGCTTCAGCTACTACTGTCCGCAAATCACAGACGGCAGAGCTGACGGCCGACTGCTACTGATTTTAGTTATATGCCTCGCGGTTAGATGGCTTTGATAGTGACCCCTGGTGTTGGGGTTTGTCATCCGGTTTCAAACATTTGCCCAGGGTTGGACCTCTAGATATACCTACTCTCTGATAATAGTAAGAAATCTAATTTTAATTTTTAAGAATAATATAATATTATTCCTAATATTTTCAAACAATGGATAAGTTTTTGATTAGCTATAAGAGAAAATCCACTAAGAATGGTAGCACAAGTAGTGGGAATATAAGCAACAAGGAAAAGGATAGAAGAACTTACAAGACACGAAAATATGAATTATCCTATTTATCGTTCGGATTTACAAGTATTATTAATGACAAAACCAATGTGATTGTTTTGTTCGAAAGTTTTGGCTGCTGATTGTACTAGACCCGGAAAATTAAAACGACACCTTAAAACTATAAATATGTTGGTGTGTCCCAAGAATGTTTCCAAAGAAAATTGGATGAGTTAGCTAAACAAAAGCAAGTTTCATCTTAGCATCATACTAGGCATCATACTTAGTGTCTTAAAGAATAAAGTGTAAAAAACCCCACACATTATCAGAAACCTTAGTTTTGCCAGCAGCCATTGATATAGTCAAATCAATGTTTGGCGCATCATATGCGAAACAGCTGCAACAAATACCGCTTGATGATCATACAATTGGCAGAAGAATCGACGATATATCTCAAGATCTTTGCCACCAATTAGTTTCTTGAGAAACTGATGTAGCTAAAGACGCACATTTAATTGCATATATACGAGATGTTGAAGAGATTAATATACTTGAAGATATATTATTTTGCAAACCAATTCCTGCCTTTCAAACTTGGAGGATGCAGATGCGTTTAACTAACCGTAAAAAGGTCGAATTGCATGCAGCGCATGCGTATAGAAAGTTATAGAAAATAATAAAATATTTTGAATTCTAAATAGCTTTTGCATTAAAAATTCGAAATTTTAAACCTTTTTCAAACTTGAAACTGTTTTTTTTTTAAATTTGGTACAGAACCGTGTGTCTTTACTTGCTTCCGGTAGAGAGTGCTGCAAAACAAACGTCAAACTGTTGCCTGTTGAACGAGGTAAGATTTAATTGCATTTTCCACGATTTTAATTGCTTTCGCCCAATACAAACGCCAGAAATCGAAAATTCAGATGGTTTTGCACTGTTCACGCTAATAATCTCAACGCGGGCAATTTTATTTGATTAGCAGTTCGCTAACGAAATTTTTCAATTCACTTCACGCCAAGCTTGTGACTTGCGCTGTCACTTCAGATAAAACAACACGCGGCGAAAATATCATACCGATATAACAACGCAAATATCACATCCTAAAATATCTGGTGATAATAGCGATTAGGATGTTGTATTATCCTAATGTTATATTTTCGACGAGTTATTGTATTGCTGTGATATTTTGCACGTGTAGTTTGTCTTCCTTTATTTTTTATCGTGATAATTTAAGGTGTGATGTTTTTGTAGCGTGTTGTTTTCGTAATGCATTGCAGTTAAGTAATAGATAATCTAGATTGACTAAATTTGGTAAGGTCGACCAACCAAAAATTAAAACTACAAGTTTGTACACATTAAGTTATGGATACTCATACTTGAGACTATTTTTAGAATTAAATAAACTTTCGCTCTTTAGTTTATAACTTAATAGACAAGCTAGACTATCTACATTTAGTAAGGTTACGTCTTGTCTAGTTTATTTTAGTCTAATCTAGTCTATTAGACAGACAAGATTAGTCCTCTCTAGTCTAATTCCCCAAATCTCGATTGTAGTTTTAGGCAACCTAAACCGCTTGTGTTTTGATCCAATCAGGATCGTCCATCAGATGTTTCAAAACATCAATGCGTTGCTATGTTAATGTTTTCAACGCGTGGTTTAGTAGCCGTTGTTATGTCTTTAAGACACAAATTAGAAGTTTTTAAATACAAATTCGTTTAAAACTAAATTCAATGAAATAGTGTTCTTGTGTGATATACAAATTTGAATTTAAAAACTCTGAAATGAATTGAAAATTTTTAGAAGCTCTCGAATTCAACTTCAAGTCGTCATGCTGATGTTTCGGCTTTACGACGCCTAGTGGTGAGGAGACAAATGTCAAAATGTTGAATTCGGTGAGTTTTATTTCCATTTATAACCGTTTAAATTAGTTTTTCGACTGAGAAATCTTAAATTCTAATAGGCTAATCATGTGATAAGCTACAACATTCAACTCGGGAATTTTTATTTTATCTGCAATTGCCAAAGAAAAAGTTGTAATATACTTGAGGTTAAACGTGCGTTCTGACGCTTTTGTTTCGAATCTGATTCAAATTTCAATTGCATTATTTTTTTGCGTAGATTTTGGTACACAAAATTATACAATTTTAAGAATAATATGAGCTTAAAGAATTAATTAAGTAAATACTACACATGAGCGTAACCAGTGGCAGGGTTTTAGGGGTTCAACCCCCCGCCCCCACCCCCCGAAATATGCAATATATAAAATAAATTTTATATTACAATAAGGAGAGACGAGGAGAGGTGAGAGAACATGGTAGATGTGCAGTTTAGGAACCCTTGTGTGTCAGTTTTAGAAAGTAATTTGGCGCATTTCTGTTATTGTATTTTATTCAAACCACCCCGAAACTAGACCCTGTTTACGCCCGTGCTACATAGACTAGGTCTGCATGCAACTAAGCGTCGAGAGGCTGGCTAGGCAACCCGTTCTGCAAAACATCTCTTAAGGATGCCTAGGCAACCCGTTTTGCAAAACATATCTGTTAAGGATGCCTAGGCAACCCGCTCTGCAATCATATCTTTTAATCGTTGGCAACCCGTTCTGTAAAACATATCTCTCTAAGCCAGTGGTGGCGAACCTATGGTACGCGTGTCACAGCTGACACGTAGGAAAATTTTATTGGCACGCGAACTACTTCTAAATTTTTAAGTTTCTCAATCTACTTTTGTGCAACATCAATGGTGTAAAATATAACACGTGTTCAGAATCGATTTCGTCGATTGGTTTGCCCACAAATATTTTCCAATCTAAAAAATTCACCAAAGCTGCATTTACAAAGCTACAATTTTGAAATTTGGAAATTTGTGAGATCTCGCAAGAATATCAAATCATACCAAGTTTCATCAAAATCCGTCGATGGATTTGTCCGTAATTGCAAAAGGCGCACAAAAATTTACAAACTTCAAAAATTCACAAAAGCCGTATTTACAAAGCTACAATTTTGAAATTTGGGAATATGTGACATCTTGTAAGAATATCAAATCATACCACACGTTTTATCAAAATTCGTCGTTTGATTTGTCCGTAATTGCAAAAGGCGCACAAAAGTTTGCAAATTTCAAAAATTCACAAAAGCCGTATTTACAAAGCTACAATTTTGAAATTTGGGAATTTGTGAGATCCCGTAAGAATATCAAATCATACCACACGTTTTATCAAAATCCGTCGTTTGATTTGTCCGTAATTGCAAAAGGCGCACAAAAGTTTGCAAATTTCAAAAATTCACAAAAGCCGTATTTACAAAGCTACAATTTTGAAATTTGGGAATTTGTGAGATCCCGTAAGAATATCAAATCATACCAACTTTCATCAATATCCGTCGATGGATTTGTCCGTAATTGCAAAAGGCGCACAAAAATTTACAAACTTCAAAAATTCACAAAAGCCGTATTTACAAAGCTACAATTTTGAAATTTTGGAATTTGTGAGATCCCGTAAGAATATCAAATCATACCAAGTTTCATCAATATCCGTCGATGGATTTGTCCGTAATTGCAAAAGACGCACAAAAATTTACAAACTTCAAAAATTCACAAAAGCCGTATTTACAAAGCTACAATTTTGAAATTTTGTAATTTGTGAGATCCCGTAAGAATATCAAATCATACCAAGTTTCATCAATATCCGTCGATGGATTTGTCCGTAATTGCAAAAGGCGCACAAAAATTTACAAACTTCAAAAATTCACAAAAGCCGTATTTACAAAGCTACAATTTTGAAATTTTGTAATTTGTGAGATCCCGTAAGAATATCAAATCATACCAAGTTTCATCAATATCCGTCGATGGATTTGTCCGTAATTGCAAAAGACGCACAAAAATTTACAAACTTCAAAAATTCATAAAAGCCGTATTTACAAAGCTACAATTTTGAAATTTTGTAATTTGTGAGATCCCGTAAGAATATCAAATCATACCAAGTTTCATCAATATCCGTCGATGGATTTGTCCGTAATTGCAAAAGGCGCACAAAAATTTACAAACTTCAAAAATTCACAAAAGCCGTATTTACAAAGCTACAATTTTGAAATTTGGGAATTTGTGACATCTTGTAAGAATATCAAATCATACCACACGTTTTATCAAAATTCGTCGTTTGATTTGTCCGTAATTGCAAAAGGCGCACAAAAATTTGCAAACTTCAAAAATTCACAAGAGCTTTATTTACAAAGCTACAATTTTGAAATTTGGGAATTTGTGAGATCTCATAAGAATATCAAATCATACCAAGTTTCATCAAAATCCGTCTAGTGGTTTGTCCGTAATATCAAAAGGCGCACAAAACATGTCAAATATTCACGCTAATACGCTAACTGATTTTCACTATCACATTGTAAACGTAGACCTGGCACGCGACCGGAAAAAGGTTTGCCACCCCTGCTCTAAACTAACGTTTACGTTTTTAAAAACGTTTCACGTTATGCAACCCTATGTGCATTCCCCAATATTAACATAAACTTATGTAAACTTGCTTAATGTAAACTTACTTATGAATAGGATGGTTGCGACTTTTACTACGTGGTAATTCATACTTACATAGTCTTGAATACATAGACTAGGTCTGCATGCAACTAAGTCTAGTCAAGAGGATGGCTAGGCAACCCGTTCTGCAAAACATATTTTTTTAGGATGCCTAGGCAATCCTTTCTGTAAAACATATCTCTCTAAGCTAAAACGTCTCACGTTATGCAACCCTATGTGCATTCCCCAATATTAGCATAAACTTATGTACACTTACATAATATAAACCTACTTATGAATAGGATGGTTACGACTTTTACTACGTGGTAATTCATACTTACATTGAATTGAATACATAGACTAGGTCTAGATGCAACACACACCGACTTTGACTCGGTTTAACTAACTAGCTCAGTCTAAATCTAGACTAACTGTTTACTAAGAGCAAGATTATCTAGTCTACATAGACTAGGTCTGCATGCAACTAAGTCTAGTCGAGAGGATGGCTAGGTAACCCATTCTGCAAAACATATCTCTTAAGGTTGCCTAGGCAACCCGTTCTGCAAAGCATCTCTTAAGGATGCCTATGCAACCCGTCCTGCAAAACATATCTCTTAGGGATGTCTAGGCAACCCGTTCTGCAAAAACATCTCTATAGGATACCTAGGCAACTCGTTCTGAAAAAACATATCTCTTAATGATGCCTAGGCAACCCGTTCTGCAAAACATATCTCTAGGAAGTCTAGGCAACCCGTGCTGCAAAACATATCTTTTAAGGATGCCTAGGCAACCCGTTCTGCAAAACATATCTCTAAAAGTTGCGTAGGCAACCTGTTCTGTAAAACATATCTCTCAAGGATGCCTAGGCAACCCGTTCTGCAAAACATATCTCTCTCTTAGATCTCTCAAAGCTAAAACGTTTCACGTTATGCAACCATATGTGCTTTCCCCAATATTAGCATAAACTTATGTAAACTTACTTATGAATAGGATGGTTGCGATTTTTACTACGTGTAATTCATACTTACATTGATTTGAATACATAGACTATAGTCCATTTTTTTTAAGAATGCAGTACAGGGAAGATAGGCTTATTTGACATTGTTCTCTGATTGGCTTAAATGGAGGAGAAGTTCACACTGACGATATTTACTTCTCTATCTCAACCTCTATTTTCTCTTCCTTTTCACATACATTAGCAACTGTTGTCAATGGCTGCCGTGACAATTCACAATTATCATCTGATCTGTTTGTACCATTTAGATTTTATGCGTTTTTTCTCCATTTATTTGTTTGTATTTTATTACTATTGTTGCCATTTGGTGTATTTAATCAATAATAATAAGATATTCAATTAAACCATTAATAAATTACCAATTTTATATTCAAGTAACTATATTTGAATTTAGCGCCAAATTTTGTAACTAGATTGAACATTTTTCAAAGTGTAAATCAGGTTTCTAGTTACTGCATTCTTAAAAAAAACTATAGGTCTGCATAAAGATGCCTAGGCAACCCGTTTTGCAAAACATCTCTTAAGCATAACATTTTCCGGAACTGATAACATTACATCTTTGCCAAATGGCAGGACTTTTGCGGCAAACTCGCAATATTTGGATTGCGATTAGAGAAGATTTGTTGCTTGCGGTGATTAGCGAGAGAGCTCGCGAATTAGTAATTGCTGGGACTTTCTCTCGGCCGAACATTCTACATAGTGGACTCGGTCATGCGACCGTCATGCGAGTGTAAGAGAGAGCATTCTTGTGCGTGTCTGCGTGTGTATAAAAGTGCCCATCCGTGTGTTGGTGCACTTTCATCGAGTGTCAAGTTCACGCGGGCTCGACATTGCATCTGCAGCCAGGCGGAAAAAGAGAAATGCCATTAGTTTCTAGATTACTTTAATCTCGTCTGTTTTGCACAAAAATGTTTATGCAATTTGCTGAAATGTCGGAAAGTGAAAGTATTTGTAAAAAAAAATTTTGTTGTAAAAATAGTCGATTAATAGACTTTTTTACGGTTAGTTAGGCGCATGCGCATCCGGAAAGTTTGACAGGCGGGAATATGAAAGTTTCGGGCACATATTTAGTTATACGTCAAAAAGTTCGGGCACTTTTTGATGTATAACATGGCGGAAATCGACACATGCGCACAAAGTAATCTCAACTATGAAATAGCAAATTTTTTTGGATGCCCCTCCGTCCCAAACTTGTAAAATAGGTCCCCTCGCATAAGTAGCAAAAATAACGTTTGTAACACGGGCGGTATTGTCAATTGCGCTCTCGAGCGAATGTGCGCCCAATTTAGCTCTGGCGTCAAATTGACAACTTTCCGCCCTAGTTACAAAATGTACTATAGTAATTGTAATTAGCTAATCTATAGTAATTAAAAAAAATCAACTATGAAAAGATCTATTGATGTGTTTCTGCGCACTGATTACAATGCCTGAGATTTTGCGAAAAAAAAACACGAGTTTGCGAAATTTTTTAAAAATTGTTTGCGAAATTTAATTTTTAGAAATTTTCCTTTTTACAATTTTTCGTTCAAATTGGACGGACATTGCTAACAATAAGTTTTTAATACTCATGCGCGAAAAGTACTTCTTGACGCACGTTTTTTAATACGAGAAATGCTAATCTATAGTAATTAAAAAAAATTCAACTATGAAAAGATCTATTGATGTGTTTCTGCGCACAGGTTAGAATTCCTGAGATTTTGCTAAAAAAAACACGAAAAAATTTGCGAATTTTTTTAAAAATTGTTGCGAAATCTAATTTTTTAGAAATTTTCCTTTTTACAATTTTTCGTTCAAATTGGACGGACTTTGCTAAAAATAACTTTTCTAATAAGTTTTTATTACTCATGCGCGAAAAGGACTTCTTGAAGCACGTTTTTTAATACGAGAAATGCCACTTCTCGTTGTATTTCCACATAACTTGGACAACGCACGCAAATATTCAACATCGCTAGGTTACATTAAAAAAAAACAAATAAATAAAATAAACAGAATCAAGACCTCGATATTGAAAAAGTGAGGTGAAAGTGTTACAATTTTTTTCGTTACAAAATAAAACAAATTATTAAAGAAAACGTTTTAAAATTAGTGTAAATTCTATGGTGATATCGGAGACGTTCTTATGACGAATCCACACCACCGGACACAATAGACCTTTTTACGGTTATTTAAGCGCATGCGTGTCCCGAGTTGGAAAGGCGGGAATATGAAAATTTCGGGCACTTATTGAAAGTATTTGTAGAAAAAATGCTAGAAAAATAGTCGATTAATAGACTTTTTACGGTTAGTTAAGCGCATGCGCAACCGGCAAGTTTTTTTTTTATTTTGAATGCCCCTGAATCCCAAACATGTAAAATACGTCCCCTCGCATAAGTAGCAAAAATATCGTTTGTAACACGAGCGGTATTGTCAATTGCGCTCTCGAGCGAAAGTGCGCACTCACTGCGTTCGTGCGCGCAATTTCGCTCTCGACTCAAATTGACAACTTACCGCCCTAGTTACAAGATGTACTATTAGTAATTGTAATTAGCGTTTTAATATTCAGTCCAACTTTTGAATAAACAAACGATTTGGATTTGTTTTGTATTGGGATCACGTGTAGATAGCGATTAGTATTCAGTGGGAATTTAGTTTAAATCGGACGAGAACCAGACAGATTCTAGCCTCGTCTGTTTGACAATTAGTTAACGGGCATTCATTCACCTAAACCAGTGGACGCCAAAGTGGTCGATACCCACCCCAGGGAGTCGATAAGAGTTCTCTAGCGCTGGATTAATACACGAGGGTCGAATGGGGGTCGATTAATACACGGGGGTCGATTAATACACGGGGGTCGATTAATACTCGAGGGTCAAATGTGGGTCGATTAATAAACGCGAGTCGATTAATACACGGGGGTCGTTTAATACTTGAGGGTCGAATGGGTGGGGGTCGATTAATACACGGCGGTCGATTAATAAATGAGGGTCGAATGGGGGTCGATTATTACATGGGGGTCGATTAATACACGAGCGTCGAATAGGGGTCGATTAATACGTGGTCTGTTAGAAAAGTATCCGACCTTTAGCCGGTAGAAAAAAACTGGCATACCTGGAGCGTTGGAAACCTAATCACCCTCAAAGTAGTCTCCTTGGGACTCCACAAACTTCTCCCAGCGGTGCCGCCATTGTTGGAAGCATTCCAAAAAAGCCTCTTTCGGAATCGACTTTAGCTCGGCTGTCGTTGCAGCCACCTTGTCTGAAATCGCGTTGCTTTCAATGGCCTCTTGACTTAGGGGAATAGCTAGAAGTCGCAGAGAGTAAGGAGCCTGTCGAACCAGAGGAGTCAAAAAATTGTGAACCAAGTGCGAAGAATGTGCTGGAGCATTGTTGTGATGGAATCGACAATTTGACCTGATGACCACAACTCCAGTCGCTTGCGGCAGCATTACGTAGGACATTTCACATTTTCATCCCTCATTTCACTTGTCATCATTTTACTTTCATAGAAAAAGCGATGAGAGCACTACACACTACGTCACTCGAACACTGCTCGACAGCAACTGACGATATCTACAGGCGGGAAAAAATTCACGCATGCGTACGGAGGTTCAAGGTCGGCTCATGCAAGCGCGTTGGATTCAAATCTATCAGTTTTCAAAATAAAAAATAAGGTCGGATACTTTTCTAACAGACCACGTATAGGGGGGTCGATTAATACCGGTCGAGGATCAAATCATTTGTCTAGGAAAAATATAGAATTCGAAATACGAATATGATAAACTGCTGACTGCCCTAGTTATAATTTGAGTTTTATAACTAAAACTCAATAAAACTAAAAAAAAAATTATAATTTTTTGCAAAAAAATTTTTTTAGTTTGCAAAACAACTAACACCAATTTACAACCAAATATCAATAATCTTGCAGCTTCTGTATAGACACATCCATCCCACTAATATCAACGGTACTTACGTACTAACGCCACCGCAGCTACAGATTTGTACAAAAATGGATGGTTAGGTTAGGTTATATGATGTATATAGGTTAGGTATATGATAGGTAGTATGATAGGTTAGGTATATGATATGGTTAGGTTAAAACGGAGCAGATAAATCAAGATATCGCGCGGTAGCGCGACCTCTTGCTGCGGTGGCGTTAATACGTAAGAACCATATCAACTATTTTAATAAAAAGGTATATCTACGTATTTTTAAAGTGCTCGGTAGTAGTCGCAAAATAACAGTAACGCAAAAAATGAATTAATGGCATTTTTGAAATACTTAATCTGGTGGTCGATATTAACCCTTAACCACCTGCCATACGTCTCAGGTGAGAAAATTACTGCTACTTTGGGTCTGAGAGACGTATGTCAGGTGGTCAGGGGTTAATGTAAATATTCTATGAAGGGACAGACAAGTGGACGGGATAAAAAGTTTGGACACCCCTGATCTAAGCCATAATTTGCCACACTTGTAAAATTTGCAATTATACGTGAACAATGCTAAAATGTTGCTTTGGACAAAACTAAGAAATTTTGCAAATTTCATGAAATTCTGTCGTTTTGCAAAGATTTTACAGTCTCGACGAATTTGCACATATTTTTCGAACGAAATGATTTTTTGAAAATTTTGTTGAAATTTTTTTCGTGATTTTTTTTTGGGTTACCCGAAGGAAATCGAAGTGCTGAAAACGGTTTTCCAGTTTATTTCGCTCTAAAGTTACAAATAAACAAGTTTTATATGTTTTTTCGCCGTACTCCATCTGGCATTTCCGACTGATTTGACGCTGTGATAACTTTTGAACGGCTCGTCATAGAGACTTCTAGTTTTCACCAATCGATTCAGCGTCATAAAATTAGTCCGAAAATGTATATAATAGTCCATAGGAAGCTTTCAATTAAGAAATATCATTGACTGGGGAGTCTAGACCGCGGAAACGACGAAATGCGAGAAAATTCATTTTATCAAAATCGTTATTTTTTGAGTTACAGCAAAATTTAAAATTGTTTCTGAAAGCATTTTTGCTGCTCATTACAGATATGCAAATTATATTTCGCTAGCTCTTTCCATTCACTATCGCCTGCAAGAATTGAAGAAATTTTTCAGAAATTTTGGCACTCGAATAAAGATCTCGGAAAGTCGTGCATTTGCTGCGGAAAAACTTAGTGAATTAATAGGAAAATGACCTTCTGAAAACGATGCCGCAATGCGTTTTTGATTATCTGCAACCGTTTCCGAGATATCTACTTAGCAAATTGAGAATCGAGTAAATTTCAGTTTGAAATATCTCGACGAATTATTGAACATTTCCCGACAATTTACACATCAACTTGTTCGTCTTATCGTGTAGTTTCTGTGTGCCAAAAATTATTTGGCTGCTGTTTACCGTTCTCGCAAAAATCGAAAAAAACCTAAAAAGCACATATTTTTCGAACGAAATGATGGAAA
This sequence comes from Phosphuga atrata, assembly GCA_944588485.1. Lineage (NCBI taxonomy): Eukaryota > Metazoa > Arthropoda > Insecta > Coleoptera > Silphidae > Phosphuga > Phosphuga atrata. The sequence goes on from OX155906.1 coordinate 30,968,707, forward strand.
ATTTTTGTTGAAAAATTTTTTGGAATTTTTTTTCGTGATTTTTTTTGGTTATTCGAAGGAAATCGAAATGCTGAAAACGGTTTTTCAGTTTATTTCGCTCTAAAGTTACAAATAAACAAGTATTATAATTTTTCGCTGTACACCATTTCGCATTTTCGACTGGTTTCACACTGCCATAACTTTTGAACGGCTCACCACACGGATTTCTAGTCTTCACCAATCGATTCAGCATCCCAAAATTAGTCGGATAACGTATATAATATATCCTGGGAAGCTTTCAGTTAAGAAATATCATCGACTGAGGAGTCTAGACCGCGGAAACGACGAAATGCGAGAAAATTGATTTTGTAAAGATCGTTATTTTTTGAGTCACAGCAAAATTTAAAATTGTTTCTGTAAGCATTTTTGCTACTGATTACAGATATGCAAGTTATATTTCGCTAGCTCTTTCCGTTCACTATCGCCTGCAAAAATTCAAGAAATTTTTCAGAAATTTCGGCACTCGAATAGAGATCTCGGAAAGTCGTAAATTTGCTGCGGAAATACTTAGTGTATCAATAGGAAAATGACCTTCTGAAAACGATGCTGCAATCTGTTTTTGATTATCTGCAACCGTTTCCGAGATATTTACTTAGCAAATCGAGAATCGGGTAAATTTCAGTTTGAAATATCTCGACGAATTATTGAATCTATCCAGACAATTTACACATCTACTTATTCGTCTTGTTGTATAGTTTCTGTGTGCCGAAAATGATTTCGTTGCTGTTTACCGTTTTTAAGAAAATCGAAAAATACCGTAAAAGCGCATATTTTTAAAACGAAATGATGGAAAAATTTTTTAAAATATATTTTTTGATTTTTTTTTTGTTATTTCTTTTAGGTTACCCGAAGAAAATCAAAGCGCTGAAAACGGTTTTCCAGTTTATTTCGCTCTAAAGTTACAAATAAACAAGTTTTATATATATTTTCGCTGTACACCATCTCGCATTTTCTACTGATTTCACGATGTCATAACTTTTGAACCGCTCACCACAGAGATTTCTAGTCTTCACCAATCGATTCAGCGTCCCAAAATTAGCCGAATAACGTATATAATATTCCCTAGGAAGCTTTCAGTTAAGAAATACCATCGACTGGGGAGTCTAGACCGCGGAATCGACGAAATTCGAAAAAATCGATTTTGTCAAAATCGTTATTTTTTGAGTCACAGCAAAATTTAAAATTGTTTCTGTAAGCATTTTTGCTACTGATTACAGATATGCAAGTTATATTTCGCTAGCTCTTTCCGTTCACTATCGCCTGCAAAAATTCAAGAAATTTTTCAGAAATTTCGGCACTCGAATAGAGATCTCGGAATGTTGTGAATTTGCTGCGGAAATACTTAGTGTATTAATAGGAAAATGACCTTCTGAAAATGATGCCGCAATCCGTTTTTGATTATCTGCAACCTTTTCCGAGATATCTACTTAGCAAATTGAGAATCGAGTAAATTTCAGTTTGAAATATCTCTACGAATTGTTGCACATTTCCCGACAATTTACACATCAACTTGTTCGCCTTGTCGTGTAGTTTCTGTGTGCCAAAAATTATTTGGCTGCTGTTTACCGTTCTCGCAAAAATCGAAAAAAACCTAAAAAGCGCATATTTTTCGAACGAAATGACGGAAATTTTTTGTTGAAAAATTTTTTGAAATTTTTTTTCATGATTTTTTTTCGGTTACCCGAAGGAAATCGAAATGCTGAAAACGGTTTTTCAGTTTATTTCGCTCTAAACTTACAAATAAACAGGTATTATAATTTTTTTCGCTGTGCACCATTTCGCATTTTCGACTGGTTTCACTCTGCCATAACTTTTGAACGGCTCACCACAGAGATTTCTAGTCTTCACCAATCGATTCAGCTTCCCAAAATTAGCCGGATAACGTATATAATATATCATGGGAAGCTTTCAGTTAAGAAATACCATCGACTGGGGAGTCTAGACCGCTGAAACGATGAAATGCGAGAAAATTGATTTTGTCAAAATCGTTATTTTTTGAGTCACAGCAAAATTTAAAAACGTTTTTAAAAGCATTTTTGCTGCTAAGTACAGATTTGCAAATTATATTTTGCTAGCTCTCTCCGTTCACTTTCGCCTGCAAGATTTGAGGAAATTTCTAAGAAATTTCAGCGTTTGAGTAGAGATCTATTAAAGTCATGAATTTACCGCGGAAAAACTTAGTGTATTGATAGGAAAATGACCTTCTGAAAACGATACCGCAATCCGTTTTGGATTATCTGCAACGGTTTCCGAGATATCTACTTAGCAAATCGAGGATCGGGCAAATTTTAGTTTGAAATATTTCGACGAATCTTTGAATCTTTCCAGACAATTTACACATAGACTTGTTCGTCTTGTCGTGTAGTTTCAGTGTGCCAAAAATTAGTTCGCTGTTGTTTACCGTTTTTGAGAAAATTGAAAAAAACCGAAAAAGCGCATATTTTTCGAACGAAATGATGGAATTTTTTTTTTGAAAAATTTTTTGGAAATTTTTTTCGTGATTTTTTTTTTGTTACCCGAAGGAAATCCAAGTGCTGATAACGGTTTTCCACTTTATTTCGCTCTAAAGTTACAAATAAAGAAGTTTTATATTTTTTTTCGCTGTACACCATTTCGCATTTTCGACTGGTTTCACACTGCCATAACTTTTGAACGGCTAACCACAGAGATTTCTAGTCTTCACCAATTGATTCAGCATACCAAAATTAGTCGGATAACGTATATAATATATCCTGGGAAGCTTTCAGTTAAGAAATACCATCGACTGGGTAGTCTAGACCGCGGAAACGACGAAAGGCGAGAAAATTCATTTTGTCAAAATCGTTATTTTTTTAGTTACAGCAAAATTTAAAATCGTTTCTGAAAGCATTTTTGCTGGTGATTACAGATATGCAAATTATATTTCGTTAGCTCGTTCCGTTCACTATCGCCTGCAAGAATTGAAGAAATTTTTCAGAAATTTCGCTGCTCGGGTAGAGATATCGGAAAGTGGTGAATTGCCCGCGGAAAAACTTAGTGTATTAAAACGAAAAATTCCTTCTGAAAACGATGACGCAATCCGTTTTTGATTATCTGCAACCGTTTCCGAGATATCTACTTAGCAAATTGAGAATTTGGTAAATTTCAGTTTGAAATATCTCGACGAATTTTTGAACCTTTTCAGACAATTTACACATAGACTTGTTTGTTTTGTCGTGTTGTTTTTGTGTGCCAAAAATTATTTAGCTGCTGTTTACCGTTCTCGAAAAAATCGAAAAAAACTGAGAAAGCGCATATTTTTTGAACGAAATGATGGAAAATTTTTGTTTAAATTTTTTTTTAAATTTTTTTTCTTGATTTTTTTTCGGTTACTCGAACGAAATCAATGTGCTGAAAACGGTTTTCCAGTTTATTTCGCTCCAAAGTTACAAATAAACAGGTTTTATAGATTTTTTCTCTGTACACCATCTTGCATTTCCTACTGATTTCGCGCTGTCACAACTTTTAAACGACCCACCACAGAGACTTCTAGTTGTCACCAATCGATTCAGCGTTTCAAAATTAATCCGAAAACGCATGCAATATTCCCTAGGAAGCTTTTAGTTAACACGTTGACGACCAACTACGAGGTAACTCGTAGATTGCGTTCTTTGCTAGGATGCCGACTACGAGTTATCTCATACTGTGTTTACTTACCATTTTCGCGCAGCTACGATTAAACTCGTAACATATCAGTGCTAATATGGATAGATGGCTTCTGGGAAGAGAACAAAAAATCAATGCTGGCTACATGAACAGAATTTTTATTAATAAATAAACAGAAAATATAATTATAAAAAATTTATTCAAAATCAAGAAATAAAAGAATATTTTTATTGTTTGTGAAACTTTTTAAAACAATCTTCCAAAATGGCACGCGCCATTTGTAACAATTTTAACAATCTGTGTGCCAAATTTGATCAAAGTTGATACGCTAGTTTTCAAAGAAACATAATTTCCTGCGCCTAGGTCCTATTAAAATTTGCCCAAAACTTTTCTTGTTGTAGTTGTTCACCAAGAACATTTTTGCCGGCGCTGTGTCGTATCTTCCTTGGCGAACAAGCTCCAGAGAACGTTCTGGAAGTGACGGCACGTGCCATTTTTAACAATCTGTGTGCCAATTTTGATCAAAATTGATACGCCAGTTTTCTAGAAACATAATTTCCAGCACCTAGGTTCTATTAAAATTTGCCCAAAACTTTTCTTGTTGTAGTTGTTCACCAAGAACATTTTTGCCGGCGCTGTGTCGTATCTTCCTTGACGAACAAGCTCCAGAGAACGTTCTGGAGGTGACGGCACGTGCCATTTTTAACAATTTTAACAATCTGTGTGCCAATTTTGATCAAAATTGATTTGCCAGTTTAAAAAAAAACATAATTTCCAGCACCTAGGTCCTATTAAAATTTGCCCAAAACTTTTAACAATCACTTCTTGTTGTAGTTGTCCACCGAGAACATTTTTGCCGGCTCTGTTTCGTATCTTCCTTGACGAGTAAGCTCCAGAGAACGTTCTGGAGGTGACGGCACGCGCCATTTATAACAATTTTAACAATCTGTGTGCTTATTTTGATCAAAATTACTACAGCCAGATTTCAAAAAACATAATTTCCAGCACCTAGGTCCTATTAAAATATGCCCAAAACTTTTAACAATCATTTCTTGTTGTAGTTGGCCACCAAGAATATTTTTGCCCGCGCTGTGTCGTATCTTCCTTGACGTGCAAGCTCCAGAGAACGTTCTGGAGGTGACCGCACGCGCCATTTATAACAATTTTAACAATCTGTGTGCCAATTTTGATCAAAGTTGATACCCCAGTTTTCAAAAAACATAATTGCGATATAATTTCCAGCACCTAGGTCCTATTAAGATTTGCCCAAAACTTTTAACAATCATTTCTTGTAGTAGTTGTCGACCAAGAACATTTTTGCCGGCGCTGTGTCGTATCTTCCTTGACGAGTAAGCTCCAGAAAACGTTCTGGAGTTGACGGCACGCGCCATTTATAACAATTTTAACAATCTGTGTGCCAATTTTGATCAAAATTGCTACGCCAGTTTTCAAAAAACATAATTTTTACTATAATTTCCAGCACCTAGGTCCTATTAATATTTGCCCAAAACTTTTTTTTTTATTAAACGTTTCAACATGAAGAAAATACAGTAATTATTAAAACTAGTCTTAACTGAACTAACCATTAATTTTGCTCTAATCTACAATACTACGGCGCGTAATCTAGTGTTCACCCACTGGTGACCAAAAACTTTCACTAAACGTTCCAGGAATATCACACATCGCATACTTAGCTCCTCGCACTATACTAGTTCGTGAGGTTTATGTCTTTTCAGTCTTCTTATTCCACGTGTATCCAGGAGTTGGGTCGCTTCGGCGTTGACGTGGTTCTGGAGCCTTAGTTCGTGGTTAGCAGCAAGTCTTTTAATCGTACTGGCAACATCTTCGATGCCAAGGTCCCGTCGAATGTCACTATTTCGTACATACCACGGTGCATTAACAATATTTCGTAGAACCTTTGAATTTTGTTTATGTGACATGATTTGGCACACCCCCAGAGTTGAATGCCAGAAGTCCACAGTGGTTTTAAAGTCTGGTTATATAGTAACACTTTGTTGTATATTGACAATTTTGAGTTGCGACCTATTAGCCAATACATTTTACGATATTTTATACCTAATGCTTCCAATTTTTTCTCTATATGTTCTTTCCAAAGAAGTTTTGTATCTAGGGTTATACCTAGGTACTTTGCTGTGTTTGAATATGGTATAATGTTATTGTTAATGGTTAAAGGTGTATGGTCCATGATTTTCTTGTTGGTAAAGTTGGTATGAGTAGATTTGATTTCATTCAGCTTTATCTTCCAATTTTGCATCCATCTGGATATCTTATTTGTAGCTTGTTGAAGTTTTTCTGTAGCTTCAGTTGCATTATTAGCAACTGCCATAAGTGCAGTATCATCTGCAAATGTTGCTGTGGAGATGTTTTCAAACTCTGGTAGATCGCAGCAAGTATAGGTCCCAGAATACTACCTTGCGGGACACCTGCTTGTATTTCTTTTAGCTCGGTGTAATCATTTTCCTGTTTTATGCGAAACATTCTATCTGTAATGTACGACTTTAGCAGTTCAACATACTGTTTTGGAAGAAGTTGGTTTAATTTGTGAACAAGTCCCTGGTGCCAAACCTTGTCGAATGCCTGCGCAACATCTAAGAAGATTGTTGCGCAGACTTTCTTTTCTTCTAAAGCCTTTTCGATAATGTCTGTTATTCGATGTACCTGATCTATTGTAGAATGTTTACATCTAAATCCAAATTGATGGTTGGGAATTAGGTTTTTCTTCTCAATGATTGGTTTTAATCTCTTTAAGAGCAGTTTTTCAAAGAGTTTGGTAAGGATATGGGCCTATATGATTTGACTTCATGTGGTGAATTCAGCTATTTTCCAGATATTAGGAACATGTTTTAATCTAAGCGCTGAATTGAACGGGTAGGTTAATTTAACAATACCTTTTCGTGGGAGCTGTTTTAGGATTTCTCCTGTGATTAAGTCGAAGCCTGGTGCTTTCCTTGAGCTTAGGTTTGTTGTTATCTCATTCGCAACCTCTTTCGGGGTTGTTAAGGGGATTCTCTCTTCGTCTCGGTTAACTATGTCTAGCAGCGTAATGTCTGCTTGTGTATCAATAGGCATAAAAGTTTCTTCCAGATACTTGGTGAAAAGTTCTGGTTTTTGCATGTTTTCCCGTGCTCGGGAACCATTTTCCATTCTTAACGGCGGGGCTTGGTTAATCAAATTTGGTTTTTTAGCTGCATTCCATAGGGAGTATTCGGTATCACTATGCGCTGTTAGGCCTTCAAGGTAGCTACTAATCGAGTCTTTTTTTAATTTTTTTGATTACTCTATTTAGCCGCTGTGTTTTGTTATTTAAAATATTTTTATCTATTGGATCCCTAGTTTCCCTTCTAGCTTTCCTCTTTTCCTTTATCAGTTCCCTTATTTCATTTGGGTAGTTATTTCCCACTGTTTTCCTGATGGAGATTTTGGTATTATTCAATGCTGCTTTTTGTACGTCTTTCATAAAGTTTACTGCTTCAGTATCAAGGTGCTCTTTGGTTTTTAATTTAACCTTTAAGTTTATTAGATTTTCCAAGTCTATTCTAAAACTTTTCCAGTCAGTTGTCTTGTTAGTCAGGGTTGCTTCTTTTTTAATGATTCTTTCACTTATGGTCACTATATTACTTCTCTTCACAGGCCGGACAAAAATAAAGCGTTTCTCGGCGTTTTTTTGCTTGGGTACATATACGACATGGCTTTGTCGGACGTTGTTTTTTTCGGTAGGTGGCAGACTCTCTAAATAAGGAAGCTCTTGCAATCTCATCTTTTTCGAAACTGGTTGAATCTCTTCTCCAATCAACGCGACGACGAATTCTTCTCTAAACTTTATCAGTTTTATTTTAGAAGAAGTTACTTTTTGAAAAATTTTGTGCGCATTGTGTATATATATATATATCTCTATAATATGTAGTGAAACCTTTTTAGGCCATTTAATAGTCTTTCTTAAAGATGTGTAGTACGACAGCATTTGATCTGATCGGTCAATTCCAGACATTCCTTTATTGTAATCTCGAATTATATTCGGTTTCATAGAAAGTTTTCCATTGCGATTGGACACCTCTACCATTTCAACAACATGCATGTTTGAAATGGTAAGGACATCTCGTTTGTCCTTCCATTTGCACACAGTAACAGGTCCATTTTGCTGCCAAATACACTCTTTCCCTTTCTGTTATTTCGTAGAGTTCCACGCACGTACGTTTTTCTTGTATTTAGTAATTTAGTTAGAGTAACAGAATTATAAAAATTGTCCATATAAAGCGTGTATCCCTTATCGAGATAGTCCTCGAGTAAATGTAACACAACATCAGTAGTGTGACCTAAATTATGGTCAGTTTCCTCTGATTTTCCGCTGTAAATTTTGATTTTCATTACAAGGCCGTCGGACTCACATAGTTCGTACAGTTTGACACCGTATTTGTGTTTTTTATTTTTTATGTACTGGCGGAAATGCAATCTTCCACGCCACAGCATCATGGATTCGTCAATACAAATATTTTTATCTGGTACATAGTTTTCACGCATAATATTGTTGAAATGAGTTAGAATTGGTCTCACCTTGTATAACCTGTCGGCAGATGGTATTGTGTTATCAACCAAATGAAAATAACGAAGTAACAACTGGAATCGATTTCGACTCATATTTGAGCGCCAAAACATTACATTATATAGTTTGCTTGTGCTCCAGTAATGTTCAATTGATGGGAAAGAACAAGGCCCCATTTGTAACAAAAGTCCAATAAACTCTTTCATCTCTGCAGCACTGACGTCTGTCCACTTTGATACTCTGTTAGATTTTTTTATTGCTGTGCGTTTTGCAATTTCTTGCGCAGCATATAAATTAGTTTGTTCGACCAGTAATGCAAGAAACTCTTCCGAAAAAAATAAGTCCAGCAGCGTTTGCACTGTAACATTTGACGTATCCAATTTCAAACCAACATTTTCTTGGAAAATAAATAGTTCAGGATTTTGTTGAATGTCCGTCCACAAATTATCATTCAGATTTGATGTTGTTGCTTGGGGTTCATCAACATTATCATCGGGATCGGGAACAACTTCATCTTCAGGTTCGGGAACAACTTCATCTTCGGAGACGACTTCATCATCACTATCACTTGAATTCTCAGAAGGTTCATAATCGCTACTGTCGTTACCATCCTCGCCGAAAATCTCGTCAAATTCTAAATCACTTAGATTAGCGTAGTACTCAAGTTCATTTTCAGTCAGTGGTCTTTTCTTATCCATATTGGTTTCTTGATAATTTAATTATAACAATAATTATAAAACAACACACTCAAGAAAGACGTAAATGTGAAGCACTCGACAATATCTGATATACTACTGACGAATATGGACGTATATATCTGATTCAGCTTTAGCGAAGCGACAGGTCTAAACGTGTCTGTGTACGAATTAACTCGTAGTTGGCTTCCGCGAAGAGATTTCTGTTACATAAGCCAACTACGAGATAATTCGTAAGACCTTTTTTTTAAAAAAAATACATTTTCTATGCTTTTTGATGATTACTATGTAATATATTTAGAGTTTTTAATAATATAAAATGATTAAATGAAATTGGCTTTTTAGACCGGAATTCTGAAAATTGCCGTGGCAGTCAACGTGTTAAGAAATACCATCGACACCGGGAGTCTAGACCGCGGAAACGACGAAATGCAAGAAAATCGATTTTTTTCATAATCGTTATTTTTTATAATAAAGTTATATAATATTCGATAGAAAGCTTTCAGATTTCTAGTCTTCACCAATCGATTCAGCATTAAGCGCTTTGTATTAAGGCCTTGGTCTCTTTATGTTAGGTTAGTCCAGGTTAGGTTGTTTGTTAAATTTCGCGTGTATTTACCCGCACAGTTAGTCGGTTCGCTGAAAATCTTGAGAATTTAGAACCTACGATTAAGGGGAGAAACCACATTATGAGGCTGTTTGTTACTGATTTTTTTTTGGGTGGGATGAATTAACTAGAATTTAATCAAATTTTGACATCATTTCATTCTTTCGAACAATTTCTGTGATTTTTTTTTTAATAATTTCAGCCACAAATAACAAAGTTACGGTGTGATGTCCGCCGAAGGTTTTAAGTTCTCATTTTAAGTCATAAGTTTTCATTTTTTTCGCCTGCATTAAGGTTCATATTCTTAGAAAATAAGTTTTTGATGTAAAATCAAAACCTTTTTGATTTCACATGAAAATCGGAATGGCTACACTGCACGCAATTGGAAAACTACAATTGCGTGCAGTGTAGCCATTCCGATTTTCATGTGAAATCAAAAAGGTTTTGATTTTACATCAAAAACTTATTTTCTAAGAATATCAACCTTAATGCAGGCGAAAAAAATGAAAATTACAAATTTTGCAGGTGTTGGAACAATTTTTCTTCGCTTTTTTCTCTAATTATGCAAGGAAAAATAGCCTTAAAATCATGTTATCATCTCACAAGTTGGTTCATATAATTCGAAATGTTATTAAGAATCATACTATCAATTTTCATAATGATCGGTTCTAAACTTTTTGAGTTAAATTGCACGCAAATGTGAAAAAAGTCATTTCGAGATAAACTCCGCTCGAGCCTGTCTAAAAAACCTAACCTAAACGAATGCGAATTTCTATTTGAAATTTTGACAGCATTTTCCTGGATAGTCAACCTAACGATTTATGCACCTCCTAATGTGGTTTCCCCCCTTTAGCGCTTTGTATTAAGCCCTTGGTCTCTTTAAGTTAGGTTAGTACAGGTTAGGTTGGTTTTTAAATTTCGCGTGTACTTACAGTTAGTCAGTTCGCTGAAAATGTTGAGAATTTAGAGCCTACGATTAAGGTAAGACACCGAAACTAGTCAGGTGAATAAATATTAAATTAGAAAAGGCTTTTTCATAAAATCCCATTCCCAGTAAAACAAACGATGAATAATAGGGATGATAATATCCAGCATTTAATCTTGAGAATTTATAACGAGTTCATATGAGGCGTTGCGTATACCAAGGCCGAAATCAACAAATGGTGGTTTGGAGAAAAACGCATTTGAACTTTTTCGGATGAAGGGCGAACTCAGCAAAGGCTAATGTCGGTTTTGGTTGAACTTATGACGAACTCAACATGAAACCTATACCTGCGGATGCTCGAGAAGGTTCTGATCCCATGCGTGAAAAAAAAAATAACCTAATCTTGAGTCCTTCCACTTTTCCATTGACAACGCTGTGAATTTTAAAGTTTCCTCGTCGTGAATAACAAATCCCGCGAAAACCTCATTATTAATAATTCAGCAATTTCTCTAAATCCGCGCCGGCGACAACAACAAATTTCTAAAACTCCTTTCCAAAAAACAATCTAATCCAACAAAAAAACCAGTGAAAAGTAATTTATTTCTGTAATTCTTAATTACTTTATAATTCTCGATTCACACTACATTCGACTACACTAGACAGACAAGACTACACAGTTTAGACTAGACTGAACAGACTAGACTGGACAGACTAGACTAGACAGACTAGATAGACTAGACAGACTAGACAGACTAGACAGACCAGACCAGACAGACCAGACCAGACAGACCAGACAGACCAGACAGACCAGACAGACCAGACAGACCAGACAGACCAGACAGACCAGACAGACCAGACAGACCAGACAGACCAGACAGACCAGACAGACCAGACAGACCAGACAGACCAGACAGACCAGACAGACCAGACAGACCAGACAGACCAGACAGACCAGACAGACCAGACAGACCAGACAGACCAGACAGACCAGACAGACCAGACAGACCAGACAGACCAGACAGACCAGACAGACCAGACAGACCAGACAGACCAGACAGACCAGACAGACCAGACAGACCAGACAGACTAGACTAGACAGATTACACTCCTCCGGGCCGTGTGTCTTGGGGATCGTACGTAGTATTATCAAAAAAAAAAAAACTAGACAGACTCGACTAGTTTTGATTATAATTAGAGTTATTATAAGTAGAGTTGGTATTATTTATAACTAGAGTAATCTAGGTAGATACGCAAAACTAGTCTAGATTTATATACAATTGAATTTGAACAATTTTTTGAACAATTTGGTAAAAATTAAACAAACTAACCGGACTAGACACACTTGACTAAGCAGACTATACAGTCTAGTCCTAGAAAATTAGACGGCTATATATAGATTAATCTAGATAACACACGCTTAAAAGGAAAACGCGCATCTTTTAAGTTTTGTTTCCATAATTTCGGTTATAGTCCAGATGCAGTTGTAAGTCTAGTCTAGATTTGTAGATAAATCATTGCTGGATCTAACGACGAAACTTGGAAGGTTCTGTCTAGATAACTCTAGATAATACGCCACTTTTACCGTTAACGAATCTGCGTGCGATTGACTGATTTTGCTCTATGTTTAAACAATTAGTGTTTTGATTTTAACTGGAGTTGTAATCAATGTAGATACGCAAGACTAGTCTAGATTTATAGGTAATTGTTTTTTTAACAACATGATGATAACTATACGGCTATATATAGATTAATCTAGATAATACACGCTTAAAACCAAAACGCGCATCTTTTTAGTTTTGTTTTCATAGTTTCGGTTTTAATCTAGATGAAGTCGTAAATCTAGTCTGGATTCATAGATAAATCATTGCTGGATATAACGGTCAAAACTAGAAGGTTCTATCTAGATAACTCTACATAATACGCCACTTTTACGGTAACGAATCTTCGTGTGCAATTGAGTGATTTTGCTCTAGGTTTTAACAATTAGTGTTTTTGATTTTAACTGGAGTTGTAATATAGGCAGATACGCAAGACTAGTCTAGATTTATAGATAATTGAATTTTTAACCACATGGTGATAACTAGACGACTATATATAGATTAATCTAGATAATAAGCGCTTAAAACGAAAACTCGCGTCTTTTTAGTTTTGTTTTCATAACTTCGGTTATAGTCTAGATGCAGTCGTAAGTCTAGTCTGGATTCATATATAAATTATTGCTGGATATAACGGAGAAAACTAGAAGGTTCTATCTAGATAACTGTAGATAATACGCCACTTTTACCGGTAACGAATTTTCGTGCGATTGACTTTAGCTGGAGTTGTAATCTAGGTAGATACGCAAGACTAGCCCAGATTTATAGAAAATTGTATTTTTAAAAACTTGATAAAAACTAGACGACAGATTAGACTAGCCTGTCTAGACTAGACAGATTAGATTAGACAGATCAGACTAGACAGATTAGATTAGACAGTCTAGACTAGAAAGATTAGATTAGAAAGTCTATACTAGACAGATTAAACCAGGCAGATTAGACTAGACTAAACAGACTAGACAGACTTGACTAGGCATACTATACCGACTAGCCCTAGTAGACCGACTTGACTAGCGAGACAAGACTAGACAGAGAAGATTAGACTAAGTAAGTTGTCGCAAATAGTAAACATTTCTTAAACAAGTTTTGTGTTTTTAAACGCAATTTGCATATTTGCAAAGTGCGCAATAATTCGAGAATTTCTTGTCGATTTTTTGCGTTTCAGTTTTTTTTCCTATCCTGCAAAATAATGGAAAAGTTTCGGCGACAAATATTCGCTAGAATTTCAGTCATTTTGTTTGTTGTTTATACTTTAAACAAACAAGCGAAGTCTTAACTTGTCTTGTCTGTATAGTTTTGTCTATCTAGTCTTGTCTGTCTAGTCTTGTCTGTCTAGTCTTCTCTAGTCTAGTCTTTTCTGTCTTGTCTGTCTTGTCTGTCTTGTCTGTCTTGTCTGTCTTGTCTGTCTTGTCTGTCTTGTCTGTCTTGTCTGTCTTGTCTGTCTTGTCTGTCTTGTCTGTCTTGTCTGTCTTGTCTGTCTTGTCTGTCTTGTCTGTCTTGTCTGTCTTGTCTGTCTTGTCTGTCTTGTCTGTCTTGTCTGTCTTGTCTGTCTTGTCTGTCTTGTCTGTCTTGTCTGTCTTGTCTGTCTTGTCTGTCTTGTCTGTCTTGTCTGTCTTGTCTGTCTTGTCTGTCTTGTCTGTCTTGTCTGTCTTGTCTGTCTTGTCTGTCTTGTCTGTCTTGTCTGTCTTGTCTGTCTCGTCTGTCTCGTCTGTCTCGTCTGTCTCGTCTGTCTCGTCTGTCTCGTCTGTCTCGTCTGTCTCGTCTGTCTCGTCTGTCTCGTCTGTCTCGTCTGTCTCGTCTGTCTCGTCTGTCTCGTCTGTCTCGTCTGTCTCGTCTGTCTCGTCTGTCTCGTCTGTCTCGTCTGTCTCGTCTGTCTCGTCTGTCTCGTCTGTCTCGTCTGTCTCGTCTGTCTCGTCTGTCTCGTCTGTCTCGTCTGTCTCGTCTGTCTCGTCTGTCTCGTCTGTCTCGTCTGTCTCGTCTGTCTCGTCTGTCTAGTCTGTCTCGTCTGTCTAGTCTGTCTAGTCTGTCTAGTCTGTCTAGTCTGTCTAGTCTGTCCAGTGTGTCCAGTGTGTCCAGTCTGTCTAGTCTGTCCAGTCTCTCCAGTGTGTTTAGTCTTGTCTGCCTAACCTTCGGTAGCTAAGTTGGTAGAGCGGTGGACTGTAGTGTTTCTAAAAAGTCTTGTCTGCCTAGTCTTGTCTGTCTAGTCTTGTCTGTCTAGTCTTGTCTGTCTAGTCTTGTCTGTCTAGTCTTGTCTGTCTAGTCTTGTCTGTCTAGTCTTGTCTGTCTAGTCTTGTCTGTCTAGTCTTGTCTGTTTAGTCTTGTCTGTCTAGTCTTGTCTGTCTAGTCTTGTCTGTCTAGTCTTGTCTGTCTAGTCTTGTCTGTCTAGTCTTGTCTGTCTAGTCTTGTCTGTCTAGTCTTGTCTGTCTAGTCTTGTCTGTCTAGTCTTGTCTGTCTAGTCTTGTCTGTCTAGTCTTGTCTGTCTAGTCTTGTCTGTCTAGTCTTGTCTGTCTAGTCTTGTCTGTCTAGTCTTGTCTGTCTAGTCTTGTCTGTCTAGTCTTGTCTGTCTAGTCTTGTCTGTCTAGTCTTGTCTGTCTAGTCTTGTCTGTCTAGTCTTGTCTGTCTAGTCTTGTCTGTCTAGTCTTGTCTGTCTAGTCTTGTCTGTCTAGTCTTGTCTGTCTAGTCTTGTCTGTCTAGTCTTGTCTGTCTAGTCTTGTCTGTCTAGTCTTGTCTGTCTAGTCTTGTCTGTCTAGTCTTGTCTGTCTAGTCTTGTCTGTCTAGTCTTGTCTGTCTAGTCTTGTCTGTCTAGTCTTGTCTGTCTAGTCTTGTCTGTCTAGTCTTGTCTGTCTAGTCTTGTCTGTCTAGTCTTGTCTGTCTAGTCTTGTCTGTCTAGTCTTGTCTGTCTAGTCTTGTCTGTCTAGTCTTGTCTGTCTAGTCTTGTCTGTCTAGTCTTGTCTGTCTAGTCTTGTCTGTCTAGTCTTGTCTGTCTAGTCTTGTCTGTCTAGTCTTGTCTGTCTAGTCTTGTCTGTCTAGTCTTGTCTGTCTAGTCTTGTCTGTCTAGTCTTGTCTGTCTAGTCTTGTCTGTCTAGTCTTGTCTGTCTAGTCTTGTCTGTCTAGTCTTGTCTGTCTAGTCTTGTCTGTCTAGTCTTGTCTGTCTAATCTTGTCTGTCTAATCTTGTCTGTCTAGTCTTGTCTGTCTAGTCTTGTCTGTCTAGTCTTGTCTGTCTAGTCTTGTCTGTCTAGTCTTGTCTGTCTAGTCTTGTCTGTCTAGTCTTGTCTGTCTAGTCTTCTCTGTCTAGTCTTGTCTGTCTAGTCTTGTCTGTCTAGTCTTGTCTGTCTAGTCTTGTCTGTCTATTCTTGTCTGTCTATTCTTGTTCGTCTTGTCTTGTCTGTTAAAATATTGTTTTATATCAAAACTATGACATTATGTCGATGTCAAATTACTCAGTATCAATAAGGCAAAATTTTATAGGAAATTGATAATTTATCAAAAATATAACAACATGTCAATGTCTATTATTTAATGTCAGTTTGGGAAAATTTAATAGGAAGTTCTGTGAAAATGTTGTTTTATGTCATAAATATGACAACGTGTCGATGTCAAATTATTTAGTGTCAGTAAGACATAATTTTATAGGAAATTGACATTTTGTCAACAATATAACAACATGTCCATGGCAAATTATTTAATGTCAGATTGCGAAAATTTTCCAGGAAATACTGTCAAAATGTTGTTTTATGTCAAAAATATGACAGCAAGTCGATGTTCAATTATTCAGTGTCAAAAAGACAAAATTTTATAGGAAATTAACATTTTGTCAAAAATAAACCATCAAAGTCAATGTCAAATTATTCAATGTCAGTTTGGGAAAATTTTATAGGAAGTACTGTCAAAATGTTTAAGTCAAGTCAAATGTTTTACTGTCAAGTCGATGTTAAATTATTCAGTGTCAATTAGACATATTTTTATAGGAAATTGACATTTTGTTAAAAGTATAACATGTCAAATTATCTGACATAATAGTCATGATAGTTAAGACAAATTATTCAATGTCATTTTAATATAATTTCTTAGGAAATTGACATTTTGTTATAATTTTGATAAAAATAAATGATCAAGAGCTTTATATTTGACAGTTTATGGTACTAAGTACCAAGTGACTATAGTTCATTTTTTTAAGAATGCAGTACAGGGAAGAAAGGGCTTATTTGACCTTGTTCTCTGATTGGCTTAAATCGAGGAGAAGTTCACACCGACGATATTTAGAACCTCTTTTCTCTCTTTCTTTTCACATACATTTGCAGCTGTTAGTTGTCAATGGCTGCCGTGTCACTTCACAATTGTCATCTGATCTGTTTGTTTCATTTAGATTTCTTGCGTTTTTCTCCATTTATTTGTTACTATTGTATAAATTATTCAATAATATTAAGATATTCAATGAAACCTTTAATAAACTACCAATTTTATATTCAAGTAACCATATTTGACGCCAAATTTTGTATCTAGATTAAACATTTATCATAGTGTAAATCAGGTTTCTAGTTACTGCATTCTTAAAAAAATGGACTATAAGATTCATTCAAATATTGGTAAAACATCCGAATTCTAAGTTGGCAACATCGTTTGCATGGCACACTCAATTTACAAAATTCGAAACAAACGTCAAAAAAGCAAATGAAATTTGACAGTTTGGTTTCGTTGGTCGTGTAAGCAACAGGTTTTTTTTGCGATAGATCATTACGAGAAGAAAGAACAAACTGAATATCGGAATTGTCGCCGAATACTTGAACGCTTGCTGATCACTGCCAATGTAAGTAAAGCTTTATTTCCATTGATTTCCAATCGTTTTTACAACGCACAACATTGGTAACATAACTTAAATATAGACGACGATAAAAACCCCAACCAAGTTTTGCGATAGATTTTTGTATGTTTTCAAATTTTTCATTTCGGCTAAACGTACATGAACGTTTCGGCGCATGTACGCCGTGGCAGAAATTAGAACTAACGTAAAAAGACAATGTTTTACCGATTTTAACCTAGGTTAGGTTAAAGGTTAGGTTGGGAAATATCAGATCAGTTAAATCCAGTCTATATATCGCGACCTCTCGATCCAAAATAAGAAAAAATAATTCAAAGAATTTACCTTGCGACTTGCACACCCTCCTTACATGCGCGGATCTCCGGTTTTGCCGTAATTTCTTGTAAGGGAACAAATATTTGTAGGAAAGGGTTGAAATGAAATGTGCGTTGTTTTTTGCTCTAAAAAATTGTATTTTTCTTTATTAACGTGAATTCTATTCTCCCAAGAAAAGTAAAAATACAGAACATAAAATTAAAATAATAAATAAATAAAGTCGTAATAAATAGTTATGTACAAGTACAAATTGGCTTAAAAACTAAAATATAACCTAGAAACAAATTTGACAGTATCTTGACACTTTTCCAAATCTTGACAGTTTACACAGTTATTTTTGACAATAACCTCATATATTTAAACAAAGTTGGCAAATTTAATAATTAACGTTAATTTAATGTCAATTTATGTTAAATTGAGATTAAACTTTGTGTCAAAAGTTTAAAATAAATTTAACACAAATTTTAATGTCAATTTGACAAAAATTTTAATGTCAATTTTACAAAAATTTTAATGTCAATTTTTCACAAATTTTAGTGTTATTTTGAAATTTCTTTTTACATTTGATGATATTTTTCTGATTTTGATTAATATTTTGACAATTATTAATTGCTACAATTTTTAATGTCAGTTTGACACAAATTTTAATATCAATTTGACACAAATGTGTAAGTCAATTTTACACAAATAGTTGAAATTTCCTTTTACATTAGATGATATTTTTGAAATTTTAGCAATTATTGACAATTATTAAATTGTCACAAATTTTAATGTCAATTTGACACAAATTTTAATATCAATTTGACACAAAAATTAATGTCTTTTTGAAATTTCATTTTCCATTTGATGATATTTTTGACGTTTTGGCAATTATTAAATTGCCACTAT
Organism: Phosphuga atrata; assembly: GCA_944588485.1. NCBI lineage: Eukaryota > Metazoa > Arthropoda > Insecta > Coleoptera > Silphidae > Phosphuga > Phosphuga atrata. The sequence continues at coordinate 30,986,776 of OX155906.1, forward strand.
TTTTAATGTCAATTTGACAGAAATTTTGATGTCAATTTGACACAAATTTGAATGCTATTTTTAAATTTCTGTTCACATTTATTAATATTTTCGACAATTTGATAATAATTTATTGCCAATTATTAAATTATCACAAATTTTAATGTCAATTCGACACAAATTTTAATATCAATTTGACACAAATTCAAATGTTATTTTGAAATTTCCGTTCACATTTGTTGATATTTCTGACATTTTGATAACAATTTATTGTCAATTATTAAATTCGTTAACTTTGTCATATTGTCATTTGGAAATATTCTAACATTTTTAAATAAATGAACTCAAATAAATTCCCCGAAAACACAAAACTTTTCGAAATACCAAACGGTGTTACAAAAATATCTTAGAAACTAGCGGCTACGAAGAAAACATCAATTAAAACCTTAAATTAACAAAATCTTCAACAATAAATACATCAAATATTTCAGTTTATAAAAAAATACACATATATTAGTAACATTTTGTTGCGTTATGTTGGTAAAACCAGTGACACCAACCTAAATAAAAGTTACTAAATATTACCAACATTTTTGACAAATTTATTACGTCAATCATAACCTGATTAAATTGCTTAATATGTCAATTTGACATCGCAATTCCAATTCAATTTTGACAATGTTTCAAAACAGTTGCAACTTGACAAAGATAATAAAGAAAGTAGTTTCTTAAAAATGACAGATAGAGCTTATAGCAGATTTATTCAAAGATATGTGACAAATTTTGTGTCAAACATGACCTGATTTTTACTCTAATATGTCAATTTGACATCGCAGTTTTGATACATATTCCAAATTTGACAATGTTTCAAAACAGTTGCAGTGACACCAACCCAAACAAAAGTTACCAAATATTACCAACATTTTTTGACAAATTTTGTCAATCACGACCTGATTTTCACTCTAATATGTCAATTTGACATCGCAGTTTTTATACGTATTCTAAATTTGACAATGTTTCAAAACAGTTGCACCAACCCAAATAAAAGTTATCAAATACTACCAACATTTTTTGACAAATTTATTACGTCAATCATGACCTGATTTTCACTCTAATATGTCAATTTGACATCACAATTCCAATTCAATTTTGACAATGTTTCAAAACAGTTGCAACTTGACTTGAAAGATAATAAAGAAAGTAATTTCTTAAAAATGACAGATATAGCTTATAGCAGATTTAGTCAAAGATATGTGACACTAATGTCAAACAACTCTTTCAAACATATATCAAACCACCTGTCAATGAATTGTTAAATTTTCTGTCAAAATATCAGTCAATTGACATACAATGACGTATCTAAGACGTCATGTATATGTGATAAGATCACATGTATATGGACACGCCAACGCGCATTTTATTCGTATGTCAAGGGATTAATAATTTAAATTGCGACAGGACGTCTCTAAGACGCCATGTCATGTATATGTGATAAGATCACATGTATATGGACACGTCAACGCGTATTTTATTCGTATATTAAATTGTGACATGACGTATCTAAGACGTCATGTCATGTATATGTGATAAGATCACATGTATATGGACACGTCAACGCGCATTTTATTCATATGTTAAGGGATCAATAATTTAAATTGTGACATGACGTATCAAAGACGTCATGTCATGTATATGCCATAAGATCGCATGTATATGGACACGTGAACGCGCATTTTATTCGTATGTCAAGGGGTTAAGAAACTAGTGTTGCCAACCGATGATAATTTCTCTTGGTGAAACGAAATTTGTAACAATTTATTGGTCGGTGTAATTGAAATGAGTGGTAAATATGCGCATATTTGTCGGTGAAAGTCCACGTGGTCTAACGTTTCTCCGCTCGCACACAACCGGGTCACGCCGCTGCGCTTCTTTCTCCTCGCCCTCTTTCTCTTTCTGCTCTCTTTCGTCCAATTACAACTAGAAATACATTCACCGCTTCAAAACAACCGTTTCTTGCGGAAAAAACAATCATTTAACAGATTTGACGTTTGTTTCAAAATTTGGACGTTTATTTGACAGATTTGACGTTTGTTAAAATAGATGACGTTTATTTGACAGATTTGACGATTGAAAAAATTGGACGTTTCTATAAAAGATTTGACATTTTATTTGACATATTTGACGTTTATTTGACAGATTTGACGCTTATTTAAAAAATTGGACGTTTCTATAAATGATTTGACATTTGTTTGACAGATTTGACTTTTGTTTTACAGATCTGACATTTGTTTTGACAGATTTGACGTTTCTTTTATAGATTTGACTTTTTTTATAGATTTGACATTTATTTGACAGATTTTACGTTTGCTTAAAAAAATGGACGTTTCTATAAAATATTTGACATTTGTTTGACAGATTTGACTTTTGTTTTACATATCTGACATTTATTTTGACAGATTTGACGTTTGTTTGATAGATTTGACATTTGTTTTGACAGATTTGACTTTTGTTTGCCAAATTTGATTCTTTTTTGATTACTGATCTGACAATTTTTTTGACAGATTTGACGTTTATTTGATAGATTTGACATTTGTTTTGACAAATTTGACTTTTGTTTGACAAATTTGATTCTTTTTTTTGCAGATCTGATATTTGTTTTGACAGATTTGACGTTTGTTTGATAGATTTGACATTTCCTTGAACGATTTAACATTTGTTCTGACAGATTAGACTTTTGTTTGACAGATTTGATGTTTTTTTTGATAGATTTGACATTTCTTTAACAGATTTGACATTTGTTTAAAAAAAATTGACATATATTTAACAGTTTTGACGTTTGTTTAAAAAATTGGACGTTTCTATAAAAGATTTGACATTTGTTTGACAGATTTGACTTGTTTTACAGATCTGACATTTGTTTTGACAGATTTAACGTTTGTTTGATAGATTTGACATTTGTTTTGACATATTTGATTTGTTTGACAGATTTGATTCTTTTTTTTACAGTTCTGACATTTGTTTTGACAGATTTGACGTTCGTTTTATAGATTTGACATTTCTTTGACCGATTTGACATTTGTTCTGACAGATTGGACTTTTTGTTTGACAGATTTGACTTTTTTTTGATAGATTTGACATTTCTTTGACATTTTACATTTGTTTAAAAAATTGACGTTTATTTGACAGATTTGACGTTGGTTTAAAAAATTGGACGTTTCTATAAAACATTTGACATTTGTTTGACAGATTTGACTTTTGTTTGACAGATTTGACTTTTTTTTGAGATTTGACATTTCTTTGACAGATTTCACATTTGATTGAAAGATTTGACTCTTGTTTGACACATTGTTTTGATGGATTTAAACAGATTTGACGTTCGTTTATTAGATTTGACATTTATTTAATATATTTGACGTTTATTTGCTGTTTATTTATTTACAAGTTTTCTTTTGACAGATGGTTGACAGACTGTGACAGTTTTATCACATTTTAATGGTTTTTTTGACAGTTGACAATCACATTCTAATTTTTTTTGACAGACTGTGACTATTTAATCCTATCTTATTGGTTTTTTGACAGATAATTGACAGACTGTGACAGTTTAATCTCATTCTAATGGGTTTTTTGACATATGGTTGACAGATGGTGACAGTTTGATCACAATTTAATGTTTTTATGACAGATGGTTGACAAACTGTGACAGTTTAATTACCATTTTATGTTGGTAAAAATGCTTTTCCTCTATTGGTACTCCTTTTTACCAAACTGACATTTAATTTTTTGACACATTTTAAAACATAAAGTCATTAACAGTTTCGTCAAAATCTGTTTCGTACTGTTTGACATTTTCTAATATCAGTTGCAACTATTTTGACATTTTTGTGTCTTATTTTGACTAAAAATACATTATTTTGACATTGCGTTAATGCAACCTTGACATTATTTTGAATTGTCATAATTTCGACTTTTTTTACAGTTTCATCAAAATTTGTTTCCTCATTTTTGACATTTTCTAATATCTGTTACAACTATTTTGACATTTTAGTGTCTTATTTTGACTAAAAATACGTAATTTTTACATTGCGTTAATGCAACCTTGACATTTTTTTGAATTGTCATAATTTTGACTTTTTTGACAGTTTCATCAAAATTCGTTTTGTCATTTGTGACATTTTCTAATATCAGTTGCAACTATTTTGACATTTTAGTGTCTTATTTTGACTAATAATACGTCATTTTGACATTGCGTTAATGCAACCTTCACATTATTTTGAATTGTCATAATTTTGACTTTTTTGACAGTTTCGTCAAAATTCGTTTCGTCATTTTTGACATTTTCTAATATCACTTGCAACTATTTTGACATTTTAGTGTCTTATTTTGACTAAAAATACCTCATTTTGACATTGCGTTGATGCAACCTTGACATTATTTTGAATTGTCATAATTTTGACTTTTTTGAAAATTATCATTATTTTGACATTTTTTACAATTGTAATTATGTTGACATTTATGACAATTGTTGTTATTTTGACATTTTTGACAATTGTCATTATTTTGACAATTGTCATTATTTATAAAATGCGGTTTGCTCTGAAACCTGAAGTTGGCGACGAACACACGCAAGCGAAACGAAAAGTCCCCAGACAGTGGCGAGAAACAAATGAACAGAAGTTAAAATTAAAAGCTTCTTCAATGCGGCCAACACAACAAAAATAAATATAAATAAGGCGAAAAAGTATTGCAGAGTAGGCGAGATTGATTCTGAAACAAGTGCCAAATTTGACAGTTGAAATGTTGTAATTGACAATTATATATCTGTGGAATGTCAAATTTGACAACTGGAATGTTGTAATTGACAGTTGGAATGTTGTAATTGACAACTATATATCAGTAGAATCTCAAATTTGACAGCTGGAATGTTGTAATTGACAATTATATGTCAGTGGAATGTCAAATTTGACATCTGGAATGTTGTAATTGACAATTATATATTTGTGTAATCTCAAAATTTGACAGCAGGAGTGTTGTAATTGACAATTATATATCAGTGGAATGTCAAATTTGATAGCTGGAATGTTAAATTTGTCAGCTGGAGTGTTATAATTGACAATTATATCAAATTTGACAGGTGGAAGGTCATAATTGACTATTATACATTGATATGTCATATTGTCTAAATGGAATGTCAAATGTAACAGGTGAAATGTCATAATTGACTATTATAGTTTGAAGTGTCAAATTTTTTAAGTAGAATGTCAAATTTGAATGGATGGTGGTGGAATTTCTAATAATATAAAGGACAAACTAAATTAAAAAAATATCAAATTTGATATTAAAATGTCATTTTAAGATTTCCCTATTTTGACATGGGTTACTTTTTCTCTGTCAATTCTGGCAGCTGTCACACATCAATCAATTCCCCAAGCAAAAAAGAAGTTAAACCTCACCCTCACGCGCGTATTGTGGCCAGTGGTGCCCTGGATCGGAACCCCCTGGACCCATCAGGTCCTTTAGGCAATCTAACCACATTCTCGTTCTGGAAGGCGGCGCTGTTGCTCCTCGAGCGCCCTTCCGATCCCATGCTGCAAGCGGACATTCTCCTCTGCACGAAGCTCATCTCGCCTGAGCTGATGCTGCTAGCGCTCACCCTCCTCGACATGAACAACGAACTCTCACTCGAATCCCTGGAAGAGTAGGAGAGCCGCCGCGGCACGAACATGAAGTTGGCTTCGGTGCTGGAAGCGGAGAGCCGGCGCTGGAGCCAAGCCGCGGGCTCTAGATTCTTCTGCGGGAAGTGCGCCGAGGAACCTCTGCGGAGCTTGTGCGCTTTGTTTTTATCCTCGGAGTCGGTTTCGTCCAGCGCTTTCTTCTTAGGCGGCTTCTTCTTGCGCTCGGGATGCGGGACGGCGTTGAGTTCGTAGACCTTGAAGGTTTTGATCTGCAGCGCGTTCCTAGCGCTCTCCGAATGCACGAACTCCACCAGTGCGCACACGATCCCCGCCAAGGAGGGGTTCTTGTTGATGAATTGCCTGACGTCGGCCGGGATCGGATTGCCGGGGCGCAAGATGCGGATCAACGCGATTTCCCCGCAGCTTTTGAATAGCTCCGCCACGTTCTCAATCGTCGGCTTATCGATTGGCATGTTACAAGCGACTATGGTTCGCGAAGGCGTTGTCTCGTCGTATTTTGGCAAGGGTTCTAAACGCCTCAGCTTGGTACCCGCTTCGTTAATTTCTAATTTCTTGGAGTCTTTCAACGCGTACGCAACCACCCTCCAGTCTTTCGTGATGTGCTTGACGCGTTTAAAGCTAGAAATCAGCTTCAAGCTGACGAAGCCCTCCTTGTTGCGTTTCACGTGCTTCAGCAGGAACGCGTCCTTGCTGATGTTAGCGTCGGAGAAATAAAACTCGACCTGTTGCACGATCTTCTCGCTCAGTTCCTCGTTGGGGGGCGTGAAGGGAGGCTCGGCGAGCTCGGGAGTCACCTCGCAGCCGGAGTCTTTCCCGCCGGTGTCAGAGGCGCTGTCGCTGTCGGCGGTGTGGGCGCCTTCATCCTCCGTCTGAGGCTCCGGGTTCGCCGCGGGCTTGTCGAACGACAGCGAGACGGAGCTGTCGATGGACGAGATGGAATCGCGCGTCTCCAAGCATTTCGCGGGCGGGGTCGGCGAGTACGAGGGCGTGATGTACGCGGAGGGATCGATCTCCTCGGCTGGCGCTGGCATCTCGATTAAGTCTGCAAAAATTAGAGAAAATATTTCAAATTTCCCGCGCATTCAAATTACCAACTTAAAACAACTGCATAGTGGCCAACCCCTAAAAAGTAAATTCCCCAGACATATAAAGGCTTTTAATAACAGACTGGGAATTAAGAGATCGATTGAAATTAGAAGGGATTGAGGAGGAAAAGTTGATTCATGGACGGAACGGAGTAAAAGTAAATTGCGCCACGCGCACCTGATTCTTGTTTACGGCACGCGACTTTCAAAATATTTAGGAGAAACAAAAACAGTTGAAGACGGTAATTAGTTAGCCGGCCAATTAGAGCTGGCGAAGTCAACAGACTGAAGTTTGCAACGAGGCGTGTAATTAACAGCTCGGATCGGTTTTAATTGGACAAAATATTTGCGAAATTGCTAAAATTTTTGCAAAGACAGACAAGACTTGACGGACAAGACGGACTAGACAAACTGTGCAGATCAGACAGACCAGACCAAACAGACTAGACGGTCTATATAGACTGGACAGACTATACTAGACAGACTAGACAAGTCTAGATAGACCAGACTAGTCAGCCAAGCCTAGTATTTGAAACAATTTCTATTTAATACATTCTAATGGCATTTTTGTTATTATTTCTATTAATTTACTTTCTCCCGTCCAAACCGGAGAATTTAATAATTACATAGAGAGCTAAAGAGAAAGAACTAATTAGAAATCTGACACACATTTGACTCATCCATTACAATGTCAAATCTGATCTACATTTTGACATATCAATTACAATGTCAAATCTGACATACATTTTGACATATCTATGACAATGTCAAATCTGACATACATTTTGACATATCAATTGCAATGTCAAATCTGACATATATTAGACAGATCAATGACAATGTCAAATATGATAGTTGAGACATACGTCAATTGGCAGCAAAGACATTTAGGCAAATTAGAAATACAGTTTGAACTGTCCAATGAGATTAATCGAAATTAACGCCACGATTGAACTTGACCAATCACTGTTTCGAAAATAATTTTGATTCCGCGTAGAATTAAAACTGCCCAATGAGATTAATGCATGCGAATTTTGCGCTTTGAATTCACCAATCGCGGCGAAGAAAATCTTAAATATTCTGACTTTGAATCTGACATAAATTTTCAATTAGAATTGACACATCAATTACAATCTCAAATCTGACATACATTTTGACATATCAATTGCAACGTCAACTCTGATATATATTTGACAGATCAATGACAATGTCAAATATGATAGTTGATACATACGTCAATTGGCAGCAAAGATATTTAGGCATATTAAAAATGCAGTATGAACTGTCCAATGAGATTAATCGAAACTAACGCCGCGGCTGAACTTGACCAATCACTGTTTCGAAAATAATTTTGATTTCGCGTAGAATTAAAACTGCCCAATGAGATTAATGGATATGAATTTTGCGCTTTGAATTCACCAATCGCAGCGAAGAAAATCTATAAAATTCTTCGCCGCGATTGGTGAATTCAAATCTCTAATTTAATTTAAACTCACATTGAATTCAAACTGTAACTGTAGCAACCATACTATTCATAAATTAAACTCTCCTATCAGATTAAAGCAAATTTGTAAATTCTCCAATCACAGTTTAGAAAATTCGGATCACAATTTGAATTGCCCAATGAGATTAAACGAAATTATTCTTGCCATTCAAACTCACGAATCGGGGCTAAGAAAATTCGGGACGGAATTTAAACCGTCCTATAAGATTAAAGGAAATTGGCGCCGCGGTACGAATTGACCAATCACCGTTTAGAAAATTCAAAATGCAATATAAATAGCCCAATGAGTTTAAAGGAAATTATTCTTGCGGTTTAGATTCGCCAATCGGCGTGAAGAAAATTATGGATGGAATTTGAATTGACCTATAGGATTAAAGGAAATCGGTTTCGCGGAGTAAATTCTCCAATCACAGTTCAGGACATTCGGAGCACAATTTGAATTGCCCAATGAGATTAAACGAAATTATTCTTGCCATTCAAACTCACGAATCGGGGCCAAGAAAATTAGGGTTGGAATTTAAACCGTCCTATGAGATTAAAGGAAATTGGCGCCGCGGTACGCATTGACCAATCACCGTTTAGGAAATTCGGAACACAATATAAATAGCACAATCAGTTTAAAGCAAATTATTCTTGCGGTTTAGATTCACCAATCGGCGTGAAGAAAATTAGGGTTGCAATTTGAACTGACCTATAAGATTAAAGGAAATCGGTTTCGCGGGGTAAATTCTCCAATCACAGTTCAGGAAATTCGGAACACAATTTGAATTGCCCAATGAGATTAAAATAAATTATTCTTGCCATTAAAACACGAATCGGGGCTGAGAAAATTCTGGAGGAAATTTAAACCGTCCTATAATATTATAGGAAATTGGCGCCGCGGTACGAATTGACCAATCACCGTTTAGAAAATTCGAAATACAAAATAAATTAGCCCAATGAGTTTAAAGGAAATTATTCTTGCGATTTAGATGCACCAATCGGCGTGAAGAAAATTAGGGATGGAATTTGAATTGACCTATAAGATTAAAGAAAATCGGTTTCGCGGGGTAAATTCTCCAATCACAGTTCAGGAAATTCGGAGCACAAATTGAAGTGCCCAATGAGATTAAACGAAATTATTCTTGCCCTTCAAACTCACGAATCGGGGCTAAGAAAATGCGGGACGGAATTTAAACCGTCCTATAAGATTGCAGGAAATTGGCGCCGCGGTACGAATTTACCAATCACCGTTTAGAAAATTCAAAATGCAATATAAATAGCCCAATGAGTTTAAAGGAAATTATTCTTGCGGTTTAGATTCGCCAATCGGCGTGAAGAAAATTATGGATGGAATTTGAATTGACCTATAGGATTGATTAAAGGAAATCGGTTTCGCGGAGTAAATTCTCCAATCACAGTTCAGGACATTCGGAGCACAATTTGAATTGCCCAATGAGATTAAACGAAATTATTCTTGCCATTCAAACTCACGAATCGGGGCTGAGAAAATTCGGGATGGAATTGGTGCCGCTGTATGGATTGTCCAATCATCGTTTAGAAAATTATTCTTGCCATTCAAACTCACGAATCGGGGCTAAGAAAATTAGGGTTGGAATTTAAACCGTCCTATGAGATTAAAGGAAATTGGCGCCGCGGTACGCATTGACCAATCACCGTTTAGGAAATTCGGAACACAATATAAATAGCACAATCAGTTTAAAGCAAATTATTCTTGCGGTTTAGATTCACCAATCGGCGTGAAGAAAATTAGGGTTGGAATTTGAACTGACCTATAAGATTAAAGGAAATCGGTTTCGCGGGGTAAATTCTCCAATCACAGTTCAGGAAATTCGGAGCACAATTTAAATTGCCCAATGAGATTAAATGAAATTATTCTTGCCATTTAAACTCACGAATCGGGGCTAAGAAAATTAGGGTTGAAATTTAAACCGTCCCATAAGATTAAAGGAAATTAGCGCCGCGGTACGAATTGACCAATCACCGTTTAGAAAATTCGGAATACAAAATAAATCGCCCAATGAGTTTAAAGGAAATTATTCTTGCGGTTTAGATTCGCCAATCGGCGTGAAGAAAATTATGGATGGAATTTGAATTGACCTATAGGATTAAAGGAAATCGGTTTCGCGGAGTAAATTCTCCAATCACAGTTCAGGACATTCGGAACACAATATGAATTGCCCAATGAGATTAAACGAAATTATTCTTGCCATTCAAACTCACGAATCGGGGCTGAGAAAATTCGGGATGGAATTGGTGATTTGAAAAATTCTGTATGGATTGTCCAATTATCGTTTAGAAAATTCGGACAAAAATTTAAATTGTCAATAAGATTAAAGAAAATTATTCTAGTGATTTGAATTCGCCAATCGATAATTTAGCCCTTTAATATCATAGGACAGTTTAAATTTTGTTCTTAATTTTCTTGTCCCCGATTGGAGAATTCAAAGCGCAAGAAAAATTTCCTTTAATCTCATTGGGCTATTTCAAATTTCGCACCAGTTAGAATAAACTGAATTTCGTGGGAAATTCAAATTGTCCAATGAAAACCAAAATTGCTGCTTTTTGATTGGAGTCCAATTGGTTGGGAAATTCAAATTGACCAATGAAAACCAAAATTGCTGCTTTCTGATTGGAAGAGATTTTGTAGCAAGTTGGAATTGACGAATAAGATTAATTCAGGATAAATAAATTGTGGTGTTATAGGAATGCACCAATCAGATTCGTTTTAAGAAAATTTAAGTTAAACCAAAATTGGTGGGAAATTTTGAATGGACCAATAAATAAGGTTTTGTTGTGTTGAGATTACGTGGGAGATTTGAACAGGCCAATGGGTGAATGGGGAAATGATGCATGAGCCAATGGGTGAATGGGTAAATTGTGGGAAATTTGAGTGGACCAATAGATTGTTTCCCTTAAGATTCGTTGACTTCCAACGCGAAATTCGCGATTTTTTTGTACAAAAAATGTTCGCTTTGTAAATAAAAAAAGTTGCATTGTGTTGAAATTACGTGGGAGATTTGAAAGGGCCAATGGGTAAATGGAGAAATTGTGCGTGGGCCAATGGGTGAATGGGGAAATTATGTGTGAGCCAATGGGTAAATTGTGGGTAATTTGAGTGGACCAATGGATTATTTACCTTAAGATTCGTTGACTTCCAACGCGAAATTTCGCGAATTCTGTGCACAAAACAATGTTCGCCTTTTAGCTAAATAAGGGTTTTGTTGTGTTGAGATTACTTGGGAGATTTGAATGGGCCAATGGGTGAATGAGGAAATTATGTTTGGGCCAATGGGTGAATGGGTAAATTATGTGTGAGCCAATGGGTAAATTGTGGGAAATTTGATTGGACCAATGGATTGTTTACCTTAAGATTCGTTGACTTACAACGGAAATTTCGCGAATTCAGTGCACAAAACAATGTTCGCCTTTTAAACAAATTAGGTTTTGTTGTGTTGAGATTACGTAGGAGATTTGAATGGGCCAATGGGTGAATGGGGTTATGGTGCGTGGGCCAATGGGTGTATGGGGAAATTAATTGTGGGCCAATGGGTGAATGGGGAAATTATGTGTGAGCCAATGGGCAAAATTGTGGGAAATTTGAGTGGACTAATGGAGTGCTTACCTTAAGATTCGTTGACTTTTCGAATTCTTTGCACAAAAAAAAATGATTCTTCTATAATTAATATCACAACAATTTATTATCACTTGTCAAACGGATTTCGCAAATGCGCAAATTTCCGGTAAATTTCCGCGAAATATTTAATATAAATACTCGGCTCGGGGATGTGCGATAGTCGCTATCTGATTCGAAATTTTTCGAAATTAAATTGGGTCACAAGGAACACGTGGATGCGCTACTGCCACGACTAGAACGTCTGATGACCTAGCTGTCTACCGTACTAGCTGCACTGCGGCCGACGCGCTCCTTATATAACACCCAGACCGCCTCCCGGGGAAGTGGTAACACTGGCCCGCGTGGAGGTGGCAACACTGCCGAACCTGCACTCACCTTACACGGTGTCACGGCCAAATCCACTTCTCGCATCGCTGACCTACCGCAACGCACAAATTCGATTGCTTTCTCATCTTCCTCAATTAATTTCAACTGAAAGATTAAGATTAGACAATACAAGACAGAAACTGCAACTAGATTTCACAGTTGGTAAACCTGTTAATAATAAAAATGCAACTAGATTTGACAGTTGGTAAATCTGTTAATAATAAAAAATGCAACTAGATTTAACAGTTGGTAAACCTGGTGATAATAAAAATGCAACTAGATTTGACGGTTGGTAAACCTATTACTAATAAAGACGCAAATAGATTTAATAGTTGGTAAACGTGTTTATTTGACAGCTTTGACGTTGTTTTTTTAAATTGACGATTATTTGAGAGATTTGACGTTTGTTTAAAAACATTGACGTTTATTTGACAGATTTCACGTTTTTTTTTTAAATTACGCGTTTCTATAAAAGATTTGACATTTATTTGACAGATTTGTTTGACATATTTGGCGTTTATTTGACAGATTTAACGTTTGTTTAAAAACTTGACGTTTATTTGACAGATTTGACGTTTGTTTAAATAAAATTGTATAAAAGATTTGACATTTGTTTGACAGTTTTGACTTTTGTTCTACAGATCTGACATTTGTTTGGACATATTTGACGTTTGTTTGATAGATTTGACATTTGTTTTGACAGATTTGACGTTTGTTTTATAGATTTGACATTTCTTTGACAGATTTGACATTTGTTTTAATAAATTGACGTTTATTTGGCAGATTTGACGTTTCTTTAAAAAATGTGACGTTTCTATAAAAGATTTGACATTTGTTTGACAGATTTGACTTTTGTTTTACATATCTGACATTTGTTTTGACAGATTTGACGTTTGTTTGATAGATTTGACATTTGTTTTGACAGATTTGACTTTTGTTTGACCGATTTGATTCTTTTTATTTTACAGATCTGATATTTATTTTGACAGATTTGACGTTTGTTTTATAGATTTGACATTTCTTTGACCGATTTGACATTTGTTTTGACAGATTGGACTTTTATTTGACAGATTTGACTTTTTTATAGATTTGACATTTCTTTGACAGATTTGACATTTATTTTAATAAATTGATGTTTATTTGACAGATTTGACGTTTGTTAAAAAAATTACGCGTTTCTATAAAAGAATTGACATTTATTTGACAGATTTGTTTGACATATTTGACGTTTATTTGACAGATTTGACGTTTGTTTAAAAAATTGACGTTTATTTGACAGATTTGACGTTTGCTTACAAAATTGGACGTTTCTATAAAAGATTTGACATTTGTTTGACAGATTTGACTTTTGTTTTACATATTTGACATTTGTTTTGATAGATTTGACGTTTGCTTGATAAATTTGACATTTGTTTTGACAGATTTGACTTTTATTTGACAGATTTGATTTTTTTTTAAACCTGTTAATAATAAAAATGCAACTAGATTTGAGGGTTGGTAAACCTGTTAATAATAAAAACGCTAATAGATTTGATAGTTGGTAAGCGTGTTAATAATAAAAAGGCAACTAGATTTGACAGTTGGTAAACTTGTAATTAATAAAAATACAACTAGATTTGACGTTTGCTAAACCTGTTGATAATAAAAATGCAACTAGATTTGGCAGTTGGTAAACCTGTTACTAATAAAAATACAACTAGATTTGACGGTTGGTAAATCTGTTACTAATAAAAATGCAACTAGATTTGTCTGTCAATTATGACACGTTGTCTTAACACTGCCAGTTATGACACGTTGTCCTAACATTGTCAATTATAACATGACCATAAACTGTCAATTATGACACGTTGTTTAAATACTGTCAATTATAACACGTGGTCTTAATACTGTCAATTATAACACGTGGTCTTAATACTGTCAATTATGACACGTTGTCTTAAGGCTGTCAATTATGACACGTTGTCTAAATACTGACAATTATAACACGTGGTCTCAATACTGTCAATTATGACACGTTGTCTTAAGTTTGCCAGTTATGACACGTTATCTAAATACTGTCAATTATAACTCGTTGTCTCAATACTGTCAATTATGACACGTTAAAAGGCTGTCAATTATGACACGTTGTCTCAATACTGTCAATTATGACACGTTGTCTTAAGGCTGTCAATTATGACACGTTGTCTTAATACAGTTATCAGTTATGACATTTCTCATACTGTCACTTATGACGTTTCTCATATGGATTTGACATTTAGAATTAGTAGTTTTTTTGTCTGGTTTTGTTATTTTTTGGTTGGTTTCCTAACACTGTCAATTATAACATGCTGTCCATAAACTGCCATTTATGACACTTTGTCTCAATTTTGTCAATTATGACACGTTGTCTTATTACTGTCAATTACGACACGTTGTCTAAAGGCCGTCAATTATGACACGTTGTCAAAATACTGTCAATTATAACACGTTGTCTTAAAACTGTCAATTATGACACGTTGGCTTAAATATGTCAATTATGACACTTTTTTTTGTTTCTTAACACTGTCAATTATAACATGCTGTCTATAAACTGTCAGTTATAACACATTGTCTCAATACTGTCAATTATGACATGTTTCAGTACTGTCAATTATGACACGCTGTTTAAAGGCTGTCATTTATGACACGTTGTATTAATACTGTCAGTTATGACATTGCTCATACTGTCATTTATGACGTTTCCTATATGACATTTAGAATTAGTAATTTTTTGTTTTGTTTTTTGTTTCCTAACATTGTCAATTATAACATGCTGTCCTTAAACTGTCAATAATAACACGTTGTCTAAATACTGTCAATTATGACACGTTGTCTCAATACTGTTAATTGTGACACGTTGTCTTAAGGCTGTAAATTATGATATGTTATCCTAATACTGTCAGTTATGGCATTTCTCATACTGTCAGTTATGACATTTCTTATATGGATTTGACATTTAGAGTTAGTAGTTTATTTTTGTTTTTTTTTGTTTGGTTTCTTAACACTGTCAATTATAACATGCTGTCCATAATCTATCATTTATGACACGTTGTCTCAATACTGTCAATTATAACACGTTGTCTCAATACTGTTAATTATGCCACGTTGTCTCAAGGCTGTCAATTATGACACGTTGTCTTAAGGCTGTCAATTACGACACGTTGTTTTAAGGCTGTCAATTATGACACGTTATCTTAATACTGTCAGTTATGACATTTCTTATATGGATTTGACATTTAGAGTTAGTAGTTTATTTTTGTTTTTTTTTTGTTTGGTTTCTTAACACTGTCAATTATAACATGCTTTCCATAATCTATCATTTATGACACGTTGTCTCAATACTGTCAATTATAACACGTTGTCTCAATACTGTTAATTATGACACGTTGTCTCAAGTCTGTCAATTATGACACGTTGTCTTAAGGCTGTCAATTACGACACGTTGTTTTAAGGCTGTCAATTATGACACATTATCTTAATACTGTCAGTTATGACATTTCTTATATGGATTTGACATTTAGAATTAGTAGTTTTTTTGCTTTTTTTTTGTTTGGTTTGCTAACACTGTCAATTATAACATGCTGTCCATAAACTGTCAATTATGACACGTTGTCTCAATACTGTCAATTACGACACGTTGTCTAAATACTGTCAATTATAACACGCTGTCTCAATACTGTCAATTATAAAACGTTGCCTTAAGGCTGTCAATTATGACACGTTGTTTTAATGCTGTCAATTATGACATTTCTTATACTGTAAGTTATGACGTTTCTTATATGGATTTGACATTTAGAATCAGCAGTTTTGATTTTGTTTTTTAATACGAATTTATTAATTGGATTATCGGTGTGTCCGAAATGTGGGGCAAGGACTGCGAGTCCGTCCGTCTGTCCGCCGGCCGCTCGGCCTCATCGAAGGAAATTCAGTTGAAAAAAATTCAACGGAAGGACAACAAAAAAAACAACAACGCGAAAGATAATAACTGTTACAATAAATTTGTGCTAAACGCGTAGTTGCGTTCGATTAAGACTCGTCGTGATGCAGCTTCAAACTGATACAACTTCATGTTGATACAACTTCGTCTTGAGACTACATTTCAATTGTAGTCTGTCTAGTCTGGCTGATCTGGCTGCTCTGACTGGTCTGGCTGGTCTGGCTACTCTGGCTACTCTACCTGCTCTGCCTGGTCTGGCTGGTCTGGGTAGTCTGGCTGCTCTAACTGCTCTGGCTGGTCTGGCTGCTCTGGCTTCTCTGGCTGCTCTGGCTTCTCTGATTGCTCTGGCTGGTCTGGCTGGTCTGGCTTCTCTGGCTGCTCTGCCTTGCCTGCCTGGTCTGGGTGGTCTGGCTGCTCTGACTTCTCTGACTGCTCTGGCTGCTCTGGCTTCACTGGCTGGTCTGGCTACTCTGGCTTCTTTGGCTGCTCTGCCTGGTCTGGCTGGTCTGAGTAGTCTGGCTGCTCTGACTGCTTTGATTGCTCTGGCTTCTCTGGCTGGTCTGGCTGGTCTGGCGACTCTGGCTTTTCTGGCTGCTCTGCCAGGTCTGGGTGGTCCGGCTGCTCTGACTGCTTTGGCTGCTCTGGCTTCTCTGGCTGGTCTGGCGGCTCTGACTTTTCTAGCTGCTCTGCCTGGTCTGGGTGGTCTGGCTGCTCTGACTGCTCTGGCTGATCTGGCTGGTCTGACTACTCTGGCTGCTCTGCCTGGCCTAGCTGGTCTGGCTGCTTTGCCTGGTCTGACTGGTCTAGCTGTTCTGGCTTCTCTGGCTGCTCTGTCTTCTCTGGCTGCTCTGCCTGGCCTGGGTGGTCTGGCTGCTCTGTCTGATCTGGTTTCTCTGGATGCTCTGGCTGCTCTTACTGGTTTGTCTCGTCTAGTCTGTCTAGTCTAGTCTATTCTAGTCTGACTAGTCCGTTTAGTCTAGACTAGCCTAGTCTGTCTA
Source organism: Phosphuga atrata (assembly GCA_944588485.1). Lineage (NCBI taxonomy): Eukaryota > Metazoa > Arthropoda > Insecta > Coleoptera > Silphidae > Phosphuga > Phosphuga atrata. The sequence continues at coordinate 31,003,993 of OX155906.1, forward strand.
ACTAATCTTGTCTATCTAGTCTTGTCTATCTAGTCTTGTCTGTGTAGTCTGTAGAGACTTTTGAATTAACATTATATTAGGTCGTCGTCCTAGTTAGTAATCGAATTAATGTAGCCGTGATGCAACAAATCCGTGTGTGATTAAAAAATGTATTAGAAGCTCGTCAAGTGCGAAAGCCTTTAATTAGTCTCTGGTGACGTGTCCCGACACGAGTATCATAAGAAAGGGGCAAGTTTTGATGTGAAATGAACTGTCAAATGTCAGCTGTCACAAAATAAACGTTTCTGTCAAACGTTTCCGTCAAACGGTAATAGTGCCACCTGTTATTTTAAGAAAGTTGGTATGACTGTCATTATGTGAATTGAACTGTCAAATGTCACTTATCACAAAATAAAACGCTCTGTCAAACTGTAATAGTGCCAACTGTTAATTTAAGACAGTTGGTAAGACTGTCATAATGTGAAATGAACTGTCAAATGTCACCTGTCACAAAATAAAACGTCTCTGTCAAACGGTAATAGTGCCAACTGTTATTTTAAGAACGTTGGTATGACTGTCATAATGTGAAATGAACTGTCACCTGTCACAAAATAAACGTCTGTGTCAAGCGGTAATAGTACCAACTGTTATTTAAAAAAAGTTGGTATGACTGTCATAATGTGAAATGAACTGTCAAATGTCACCTGTCACAAAATAAAACATCTCTGTCAAACGGTAATAGTGCCAACTATTATTTTAAGAAAGTTGGTATGACTGTCATAATGTGAAATGAACTGTCAATTGTCAGCTGTCACAAAATAAACGTCTCTGTCAAACGGTAATAGTGCCAACTGTTATAATATGAACTGTCACCTGTCACAAAATAAACGTCTCTGTCAAGCGGTAATAGTGCCAACTGTTATTTCAAGAAAGTTGGCATGACTGTCATATTATTAATCAATTGTCACTGTTACTGTCATTGTTACCAACTGTCTAGTTCCTACATTTGTGCCAACTCATTTTTTGAGAAGATTGGTGATATGATCTATCACCAATCTATATATGAGCTAATGTGTGTATGTGCGAAAGCAATGTGTGTAGAATGTCAGTGTTACCAACTGTTGCATTGGTATGAAAGCTGCAACAGTTCCATTCTGGATTATAGCTCAGTGTTGCCAGTTTTCTGTAGTTTTTTTTTTCTCGCTTGTTGTTAATTGAGTTAATTGTGTCGGTTGTGATCGGGCCGAGGAAGATCAGTGTCGCGTGACGGAGAAACGGGACGAGCGAATGTGCGCTGGAGCATCGACCCACTCGACAAAACCCATCACCAGCCGTTCATTATTTCTAGAATGTTCCTTGAATATCAAAAATTGGATTGTAGGTTGAAAGTTCAATATGTCAAATTTGACGTGTCTGTTGGGTTATGACAAGTTGTCAAAATAGATATTTCAGTTTACAGAATTTTTGTTGCGATTGTCAAAATTGTCCTTGGAAATGTAAGAATTGGGCTTTGAAATGTCAAAATTAGCGATTTAATGTGGAAATGTCAGAATTAATAACAAGTTTGACGTTTTAAATAACAAAGTTGGGAGTCAAAGTGTCAAATTTGATGTATCCGTTGGTAACATTGACGTTTAAAATGTCAAAATTGACGTTTAATATGGCAAAATTGAGGTTTGAAAAGTCAAAATAGACGTTTGAAATGTCAAAATTGACGTTTGAAATGTCAAGTTTGACGTTTGAGATGTCAAATTTGACATTTGAAATGTCAAAACTGACGTGTAAAATGTCAAAATTGACTTTTGAAATGTCAAAATTGACGTATCAGGTGGTAATATTGACGTTTAAAATGTCAAAACTGTCGTTTGAAATATAATTGGGATTTGAAATGTAAAGATTAGCCAATTAATGTGGAAATGTCAAAATTATTAAAAAGTTTGACGTTTTAATGATCAAAGTTGGAGTGAAAATGTCAAATATGACGTACATAGTTATTTAAGTTTACAAAATTGTTCTTAAAATTGTCGTTTGAAATGTCAGAATTGGGCTTTGAAATGTCAAAATTAGCGGTTTAATGTGGAAATGTCAAAGTTAATAACAAGTTTGACGTTTTATTTATCAAAGTTGGGGTCAAAATGTCAAATTTGACGCATCAGTTGTTGTTTTAAATGTCAAGTGTGACGTTTGAAATGTCAAAATTGACGTGTCAATTGGTAACATTGTAAATAAGTCAAAGTTGTCAAAATAGATATTTCAGTTGTCGAAATTGTTGTTGCAAGTGTCAAAATTTTCGTTTGAAATATCAGAACTGGGCTTTGAAATGTAAAGATTAGCGATTTAATGTGGAAATGTAAAATTTAATTAAAAGTTATGACGTTTTATTTATCAAAGTTGGAGTTGTCAAATGTCAAATTTGACGTATCAGTTGATAACATTGACGGTTAAAATGTCAGAATTGTCGTATCAAATGTCAAATTTGACGTATCAGGTGGTAACATTGACATTTAAAATGTCAAAATTAACGTTTGAAATGTCGAGTTTAACGTTTGAAATGTCAAAATTAACGTGTCAGTTGGTAACATTGTAAATAAGTCAGTGGTCAAAATAGATATTTCAGTTGTCAAAATTATTGTTGCAAGTGTCAAAAGTGTCGTTTGAAATGTCAGAATTTAGCTTAGAAATGTCAAGATTAGCGATTTAATGTGGAAATGTTAGAATTATTGAAAAGTTTGACGTTTTATTTATCAGTTGGAGTGACAATGTCAAATATGACGTAACAGTTCGTAACATTGACGGTTAAAATGTCAAAATTGACGTTTCAAATGTCAAATTTGACGTATCAGGTGGTAACATTGACGTTTGAAATGTCAAAATTGACGTGTCTGTTGGTAACATTGTAAACAAGTCAAATTTGTCAAAATAGATATTTCAGTTGTCAAAATTGTTGTTGCAAGTGCCAAAATTGTCGTTTGAAATATCAGAATTTGGCTTTGAAATGTAAAGATTAGCGATTTAATGCGGAAATGTCAATATTATTAAAAAGTTTTACGTTGTATTTATCAAAGTTTGAGTCAAAATGTCAAGTTTGACGTATAAGTTGGTAACATTGACGTTTATAATGTCAAAATTGCCGTTTAAAATGTCAAATTTGACGTATCAGTTGGTAACATTGACGTTTAAAATGTCAAAATTGCCGTTTAAAATCTCAAATTTGATGTATCAGTTGGTAACATTGACGTTTATGTCAAAATTGTCTTTTAAAATGTCAAATTTGACGTTTGAAATGTCAAAATTAACATTTGAAATGAACTAGAAAGGGAAAATTGTCGTTTTTGTCAAAATTAACCTTTAAACCTTAGGTTATTTTTATTTTGTTGTATTATTTTTGTTTTTGAATAAATTGTCTGTTTATTGACACTAGGTCATAAAAACAAAAACAAAGCCAGAAGTAAAACGTAAAAAAACTCTTCACGTAACCCGAAGAATGCGTGAGAAAGTTCAAACGCGAAACAAACGCGACCTCGCCGACCGATCGAAACGACTTTTCCACACTTTTTCCGTGCCACAAACCTCCGTCCGTTCGCCCCAAGTCACACATCGAATCGACGCCGGGACGCGTCCGCGGTCCCGTTAACCAATCGCACTTACCACCGGTGAAAGCGCGACCGAGATCTTGAACTCGAAACCAATTACCAACCATTCGACAAATTTACAGCTTACGCAGAAATTAGGTTGGCAACAATACCTACAATTTAAGTTCGTAACAAATTAGGTCGGTAACAGTACCAACAAATTTGGTTGGTAACAATAAATTAGGTTGGTAACTATGACAGTAAATTAAGTGGGTAACAATACAAACAAATTAGGTTGGTAACAATAAATTAGGTTGGTAACAATTACAGCAAATTAAGTTGGTAACAATACCAACCAATTAGGTTGGTAACAATAAATTAGGTTGGTAACAATAAATTAGGTTGGTAACAATAAATTAGGTTGGTAACAATTACAGCAAATTAAGTTGGTAACAATACCAACCAATTAGGTTGGTAAGAACTAATAAAAACAACTAATAAATTAGGTTGGTAACAATGACAGTAAATTAAGTTTTATTATGATATTTAAAATGCGAAAATTGCCGTTTAAAATGTCAAATTTGACGTATCAGTTGTTAACATTGACGTTTATAATGCCAAAATTGATGATTAAATGTCAAATTTAACATATCAGTTGGTAACTTTGACGTTTATAATGTCAAAATTGCCGTTTAAAATGTCAAAATTGCCGTTTAAAATGTGAAATTTGACGTATCAGTTGGTAACATCGACGTTTATAATGCCAAAATTGCCGATTAAATGTCAAATTTGACGTATCTGTTGGTAACATTGACGTTTATAATGTCAAAATTGCCGTTTAAAATGTCAAAATTGGCGTTTAAAATGTAAAATTCGACGTATAAGTTGGTAACATTGACGATTATAATGCCAAAATTGCCTATTAAATGTCAAATTTGACGTATTAGTTGGTAACATTGACGTTTATAATGTCAAATTTGCCGTTTTAAATGTCAACTTTGACGTATCAGTTGGTAACATTTGTCGTTTATAGGTTGGTAAATTTTTTTAAGTTAGAAAATTAGGTTTGTATCTATACCAACAAATTAGGTTGGTAACAATGACATTAAATTAAGTTGGTAACAATACCGACAAAATTGGTTGGCAACAATAAATTAGGTTGGTAACAATAAATTAGGTTGGTAACAATGACAGTAAATTAAGTTTTATTATGACGTTTAAAATGTCAATATAGCCGTTTAAAATGTCAAATTTGACGTATCAGTTGGTAACATTGACGTTTATAATGTCAAAATTGCCGTTTAAAATGTCAAATTTGCCTTATCAGTTGGTAACATTGACATTTATAATGACAACATTGACGTTTTAAATGTCAAATTTGACGTATTAGTTGGTAACATTGACGTTTATAGGTTGGTAAAATTTTTTAAGTTGGCAAATTAGGCTGGTATCTATACCAACAAATTAGGTTGGTAACAATGACATTAAATTAACTTGGTAACAATACCAACAAATTAGGTTGGTAACAATAAATTAGGTTGGTAACAATGACAGTAAATTAAGTTTAAACTGTACCGACAAATTAGGTTGGTAACAATAAATTAGGTTAGTAACAATAAATTAGGTTGGTAACAATGACAGTAAATTAAGTTGATAACAATACCAACAAATTAGGTTGATAACAATGACATTAAATTAACTTGGTAACAATACCAACAAATTAGGTTGGTAACAATAAATTAGGTTGGTGACAATAAATTAGGTTGGTAACAATAAATAAGTTTGGTAACAATGACAGTAAATTATGTTGGTAACAATACCAACAAATTAGGTTGGTAACAATAAATTTGGTTGGTAACAATAAATTAGGTTGGTAACTATAAATTAGGTTGGTAACAATGACAGTAAATTAAGTTGGTAACAATACCAACAAATTAAGTTGGTAACAATAACTTAGGTTGGTAACAATGATAGCAAATTAAGTTGGTAACAATACCAACAAATTAGGTTGGTAACAATAAATTAGGTTGGTAACAATAAATCAGGTTGGTAACAATAAATTAGGTTGGTAACAATAAATAAGTTTGGTAACAATGACAGTAAATTATGTTGGTAACAATACCAACAAATTAGTTTGGTAACAATAAATTTGGTTGGTAACAATAAATTAGGTTGGTAACAATAAATTAGGTTAGTAACAATAAATTAGGTTAGTAACAATGACAGTAAATTAAGTTGGTAACAATACCAACAAATTAAGTTGGTAACAATTAATTAGGTTGGTAACAATGACAGTAAATTAAGTTGGTAACAATACCAACAAATTAGGTTGGTAACAATAAATTTTGTTGGTAACAATAAATTTGGTTGGTAACAATAAATTAGGTTGGTAACAATAAGTTAGGTTGGTAACAATGACAGTAAATTAAGTTGGTAACAATTCCAAGAAATTAGGTTGGTAACAATAAATTAGGTTGGTAACAATGACAGTAAATTAGGTTGGTAACAATGCCAACAAAGTTTAGTGACTATGACTAGAAGTCCATAAGAACTAACAAACTTAGTACGGTTGCGACTTTTAGTTTAGTCTTAATAACTTAACTAGTCGACTACGTGGGATTAAGTATAAGATGTCAAATTTAAACTAATTAAACTGACTAACTATATTTGTTAACTATAAGTAGCTAGTTAGACTAGTTTTCAAGTTATTGAGTAACAAAGTTCCAATAACAAATTTAGTCAATTTCGCGGTAATCATGTAGTAATGCCTCAATAAGTCAGCTAGTAGACTAGCTAGGAATAAGTGTGAGCTAGCAAATTTTAGCTAATTAAATATTCCAACTAGATTTGTAAACTACAAGTAGCTAGTTGTACTAGTTTTTAAGTTATTTACTCACAAAGTTCCAATAACAAAATTAGTCAATTTCGCGGTAATCTTGTAGTAATGCCTCAATAACTTAGCTAGTAGACTAGCTAGGAATAAGTGTAAGCTAGCAAATTTTAGCTAATTAAATAATCTAACTAGATCTGTAACTGTAAGTAGCTAGTTGGTCTAGTTTTCAAGTTATCTAATCACAAAGTTACAGTAACTCTGCACTTATGTTAAGTTGGCGACAATGATTTATTTAGTTGGTTGTTGTGACCTCAAATTGACCTTGTCGTTTGATTTCGATTTATTGGATCGTCTCGAGTCGCCGGGTAGAAAATGAACGGGGAATCAGAACGAAGAAACGTTTAATAACCCGCGTTGCTGCACACGCACGCGAACAAAATCGGAATTAGAAAATCCGTTTGGAAAGTTCCCTTCGTTTTCTTTTCAAAACGAATTGAACACACACATCTCTGTAATCATTCACTTGTCAAATACAATCTTTGTAATCATTGACTTATCAACTACAACCTCTGTAATCATCGACTTGTCAAATACGAGTCATGACTGTCAAATCGTATAATCTTGTGGTAATCTTGCCAACCTAAGCAAAACCTAAATAAAATAGTCCTAATCTATTCAGTCGTACCAACCTTGACCTTGTCGTTTTTTTCGCGCGACAAACAATCGACAGTTAATTAGCGATAAATATTAATATCCGATTTGCGAATTCGAGCGGAGTGGATTGTTATGCGCGGCGTGTGAGCGGGTCCTTGCCGAGGGTCATCCTCGGCCGATTTGGGTCAATCGGTCGACCTTGTCGCGTCGTACGCACCTTCTCGTCTCGTCGCGAAAACAAACGAAAATAGAGGAACAAGCGTTTCTGTACAAGGAACAATATGCCCAAGGTTCGTTTTTTTGCTTTCCTGGTAGCAAATTTTACATTTCAAAGGCTATTTCATTGGTTAACCGCCTTTCAAACACAAAATTTCACTGTCAAAGCGGTTTTCAAATTACGGATTTTACTGTCAAATCGGCTTTCAAACGTCAAATTTTTATGTCAATTCGTCTTTCATACGTCAAATTTTTCTGTCAAATCGTCTTTCAAACGTCAAATTTTTCTGTCAAATCGTCTTTTAAACGTCAAATTTTTCTGTCAAATCGTCTTTCCAACTTTAAAATTTTCCGTCAAATCATGTTTTAAACGTCAAATTTTTCTGTCAAATCGTCTTTCAAACGTCAAATTTTTCTGTCAAATCGTCATTCCAACTTTAAAATTTTCCGTCAAATCGTGTTTTAAACGTCAAATTTTTCTGTCAAATCGTCTTTCAAACGTCAAATTTTTCTGTCAAATCGTCTTTTAAATGTCAAATTTTTCGATCAAATCGTCTTTCAAATGTAAAATTTCTCGGTCAAATCTTCTTTCAAACGTCAAATTTTTCTGTCAAATCGTCTTTTAAATGTCAAATTTTTCGGTCAAATCGTCTTTCAAATGTAAAATTTCTCGGTCAATCGTCTTTTAAATGTCAAATTTTTCTGTCAAATCGTCTTTCAAACGTCAAATTTTTCTATCAAATCGTCTTTTAAACGTCAAATTTTTCGGTCAAATTTTCTTTCAAACGTCAAATTTTTCTGTTAAATTGTCTTTCAAACGTCAAATTTTTCTGTCAAATCGTTTTTTAAAAGTCAAATTTTTCTGTAAAATCGTATTTCAAACGTCAAATTTTCTCGTCAAAGCGTCTTTCAACCGTCAAATTTCACTGTCAGAACGTGTTTCAAACATCAAATTTGACTGTCAAACTGTTTTATTAATCCAGTCAACATTAATATCAAGACAAATGTCAAATTTGACGTCCCCATTAATAACATTGACGATTAAAATGTCAAAATTGGCATTTAATATGTCAGAATTGATGTTTGAAATATCATAATTGATGTTTGAAATGTGAGAATTGACGTTTAAAATGTCGGAATTGACGATTAAAATGTCAAAATTGATGTTTGAAATGTCAAAATTGATGTCTGAAATGTGAGCATTGACGTTTAAAATATCAGAATTCATGTAATAAATGTCAGAATTGATGTCTGAAATGTGAGAATTGACGTTTAAAATGTCAGAATTGACGTTTAAAATGTCAAAATTTATGTTTAAAATGTCAAAATTGATGTCTGAAATGTGAACATTGACCTTTAAAATATCAGAATTCATGTAATAAATGTCAGAATTGATGTTTCAAATCTGAGAATTGACGTTTAAAATGCCAGAATTGATGTTTGAAGTGTCAGCATTGATGTTTTGAAATGTCTGAATTGATATTTGAAATGTGAGAATTGACGCTTAAAATGTCAGAATTGATTTTTGAAGCGTCAGAATTTATGTTTGAAATGTCAGAATTGACATTTAAAATGTCAGAATTGATGTTTGAAATGTCAGAATTGATGTTTGAAATATCAGAATTGACGTTTAAAATGTCAGAGTTGACTAGACTTAACAGACAAGACTAGACAGGCAAGATTTAAAGTTTGAAAGACGTTTTGACAGTGATATTTGGTGTTTGAAAGACGTTTTGACAGTGATATTTGTCGTTTGAAAGACGTTTTGACATTGAAATGTGGTGTTTGAAAGAGGGTTTGACAGTGACATTACAAACGTAAAATTTCACTGTCAAAGCGTATTTCAAATTGGACTGTCAAACGTTTTGATAGTCCAGTCAACATTAATATCAAGTCAAATGTCAAATTTGACGTCCCAGTTGGTAACATTGAAGAGTAAAATGTCAAAATTGGCACTTGAAATGTCAGAATTGACTTTTAAAATGTCAGAATGGATATTTGAAATGTCAGAATTGATGTTTGAAATGTCAGAATTGACGTATAAAATGTCAGAATTATTGTTTTAAATGTCAGAATTGATGTTTGAAATGTCAGAATGGATTGACATTAACATCAAGTTAAATGTCAAATTTGACGTTCTATTTGGTAACATTGGCGATTAAAATGTCAAAATTGGCGTTTGAAATGCCAGTTTTAAATGTCAGAATTGATGTTTGAAATGTGAGAATTCACGTTTAGAATGTCAGAATGGATATTTGAAATGTCAGAATTGATGTTTGAAATGTCAGAATTGACGTATAAAATGTCAGAATTATTGTTTTAAATGTCAGAATTGATGTTTGAAATGTCAGAATGGATTGACATTAACATCAAGTCAAATGTCAAATTTGACGTTCTATTTGGTAACATTGGCGATTAAAATGTCAAAATTGGCGTTTGAAATGCCAGTTTTAAATGTCAGAATTGATGTTTGAAATGTGAGAATTCACGTTTAAAATGTCAGAATGGATATTTGAAATGTCAGAGTTGATGTTTGAAATGTCAGAATTGACGTATAAAATGTCAGAATTAATGTTTTAAATCTCAGAATTGATGTTTGAAATGTCAGAATGGAGGTTTGAAATATCAGAATTGATGTTTGAAATGTCGGAATTGGTGTTTGAAGTGTCAGAATTGACGTTTAAAATGTCAGAATTGATGTTTTAAATGTCAGAATTGATGTTTGAAATGTCAGAATTAACGTTTAAAATGTCAGAATTGACTAGACTAAACAGACAAGACTAGACAGGCAAGACTTGAAGTTTGAAAGACGTTTTGACATTGATATTTGCTGTTTGAAGGACGTTTTGACAGTGATATATGGTATTTGAAAGACGTTTTGAGAGTGAAATTTGTCATTTGAAAGACGTTTTGACATTAAAATGTGATGTTAGAACAACGATTTGACAGTAAAATTGACATTTAACATTAAAAGATTTTACAATGTTGCCAACTAATTTTTTTTGGGGAAATTTCCGGAAGACCGTTGGTTATTGTATTTCCTGGGTGGTGCAAGGAAACAGTGCTACCAACAATTGAGGAAAATCCCTGAAAAAGAGCGAGCGTGTTGTTTTGTCGGATTAATCGAGGCGACGGCGTCGATCCGCCTCGCCTTGACTTTTACGTTTTAACGAATCGAACGAAATAAACGTCGAAAACGAAACGGAAAAATAAATAAAAAACGTTTTTAGGTCAAACGCAAACGCGCGACTAAGGTGAACCGCCTAATACCAACTCGAAACCAATCGACATTTACATTTCTCAGTAATTCTACAATTAGACTAACTAGCTTCGTTTAACCTCTTTGTAACAACTTCATATTGATACAACTTCACGTTGCAACAACTTCATATCTCAACATCTTCATATTTCAACAACTCCATATCTCAACAACTTCATATCTCAACTTCAACTTCATGTCCATGCAATTTCACTTTAATTCAACTTCGTTTTAATAAGACTTCATGTTGATTCAACTTCACGTTGCAACAACTTCACGTAGATTCGATTTCGCGAAGTTACAATTTCATTTTGATAAGACTCCACGTTGATACAACTTTATCTTTATGCGCTTCGGCCTTGATACAACTTCATTTTGATAAGACCTCATCTTGATAAAACTTCAAGTTTCAACAACTTCATGTAGATTTGATTTCGCGAGGTTACTACTTCATTTTGATAAGACCTCACGTTAATAAAACTTCATCTTGATGCGCTTTTGCCTTGATACAACTTCATTTTGATAAGACTGCATGTTGATTCAACTAACTTCACGTTGCAACAACATCACCTAGATTCGATATCGCTAAGTTACCATTTCATTTTGATTAGACTTCACGTTGATACAACTTCATCTTTATGCGCTTTTGCCTCGATACAATTTCATTTTGATAAGACTCCATGTTGATACAACTTCACGTTGCAGCAACTTCATGTAGATTCGATATCGCGAAGTTACAATTTTATTTTGATTAGACTCCATGTTGATACTACTTCATCTTGATGCGATTTCGCGTTGATCCAAGTTCATTTTGAAAAGACTTCATGTTGATGCAACTTCATCTTGATGTTCTTTTGCGTTGATACAACTTCCTGATCAAAATGAAGTTGTATCAACGCAAATTGGCATCAAGCTGAAGTTGTATCAACATGAAGTCTTATCAAAATGAAGGTGTTCAACGCGAAATCACATCAAGATGAAGTAGTATCAACATGAAGTCTTATCGAAATAAAATTGTTGTATTAACATGAAGTTGTATCAACATGAAGTTGTATCAATATAAAGTTGTATCAGCATGAAGTTGTATCAACTCGATGTTGTATCAACATGTAGTTGTATCAACATGAAGTTTTATCAACATGAAGTTGTATCAACATGAAGTTTTGTCATGTTGTAATGTTGATACAACTTCATTTTGATGTGCTTTTGGTTTGACGTTTTGACATTGAAATGTGGTGTTTGAAAGACGGTTTGACAGTGAAATTTCAAACGTCAAATTTCACTGTCATATCTGTTATTGTAGTATCAAGTCAAATGTCAAATTTTACGTCCCAGTTGGTAACATTGATATTTAAAATGTCAGAATTGATGTTTGAAATGTCAGAATTGACGTTTAAAATGTCAGAATTGACGTTTAAAATGTCAGAATTGATGTTTGAAATGTCAGAATTGATGTTTGAAATATCAGAATTGATGTGTTTTTGGTTTGATACAACTTCCTGATCAAAATGAAGTTGTATCAACGCAAAATGGCATCAAGCTGAAGTTGTTTCAACATGAAGTCTTATCAAAATGAAGGTGTATCAACGCGGAATTGCATCAAGATGAAGTTGTATCAACGTGAAGTCTTGTCAAAGTAAAGTTGTAACTTCGCGATATCTAATTTACATGAAGTTGTTGCAGCCTGAAGTTGCATCAACATGAAGTCTTATCAAAATGAAGTTGTATCGTCTATAATTGAATCTTGTTGATATATGATGGTCTTGATACAACTTCGCGTTGCAATAACTTTACGTTGAAGTGATTTTGCGTTGATACAACTTGTTTCATGTTGTTCCAACTTCGTGTTGTTGCGTTGATACAAATTCACGTTGATACAACTTGATTTCTATAGAACCAGTGACCGATTCGATTTGCATTGAATAAGTTTGTAAAAATCGTCAAATTTTCCTGTCAAATCGCCTTTCAAACGTCAAATTTTTTTGTCAAATCGTCTCTCAAACATCAAATGTTTATGTCAAATCGTCTTGCAAACGTCAAATTTTTCTGTCAAATCGTCTTTCAAACGTCAAATTTTCTCGTTAAAGCGTCTTTCAATCGTCCAATTTTTCTGTTAAATCGTCTTTCAAGCATCAAATTTTTCTGTCAAATCGTCTTTCAAACGTCAATTTTTTTCTGTCAAATCGACTTTCAAACGTCAAATTTTTCTGTCAAATCGTCTTTTAAACATCAAATTATCGAATTGTCTTTCAAACGTCAAATTTTCTCGTCAAAGCGTCTTTCAAACGTCCAATTTTTCTGTCAAATCGTCTTTCAAACGTCAAATTTTTCTGTCAAATCGTCTTTCAAACGTCAATTTTTTTCTGTCAAATCGTCTTTTAAACATCAAATTTTTCTGTCAAATCGTCTTCCAAACGTCAAATTTATCTGTCAAATCGTCTTTCAAACGTCAAATTTTTCTGTCAAATCGTCTTTCAAACGTCAATTTTTTTCTGTCAAATCGTCTTTTAAACATCAAGTTTTTCTGTCAAATCGTCTTCCAAAAGTCAAATGTATCTGTCAAATCGTCTTTCAAACGTCAAATTTTTCTGTCAAATCGTCTTTCTAACGTCAAGTTTGTCTGTCAAATCGTCTTTCAAACGTCAAATTTTCTCTTTAAAGCGTCTTACAAATGTCCAATTTTTCTGTCAAATCGTCTTTCAAACGTCAATTTTTTTTTGTCAAATCGTCTTTTAAACATCAAATTTTTCTGTCAAATCGTCTTCCAAACGTCAAATTTATCTGTCAAATCGTCTTTCAAACGTCAAATTTTTCTGTCAAATCGTCTTTCAAACGTCAAATTTTTCTGTCAAATCGTCTTTTAAACGTCAAATTTGTGTGTCAAATCGTCTTTCAAACTTCAAATTTTCTCGTTAAAGCGTCTTTCAAACGTCCAATTTTTCTGTCAAATCGTCTTTCAAACGTCAATTTTTTTCTGTCAAATCGTCTTTTAAACATCAAATTTTTCTGTCAAATCGTCTTCCAAACGTCAAATTTATCTGTCAAATCGTCTTTCAAACGTCAAATTTTCTCGTCAAAGCGTCTTTCAAACGTCCAACTTTTCTGTCAAATCGTCTTACAAACGTCAAATTTGTCTGTCAAATCGTCTTTCAAACGTCAAATTTTTCTGTCAAATCGTCTTTTAAACATCAAATTGTCGAATTGTCTTTCAAACGTAAAATTTTCTCGTCAAAGCGTCTTTCAAACTTCCAATTTTTCTGTCAAAGCTCTTTCAAACGTCAAATTTTTCTGTCAAATCGTCTTTCAAACGTAAAATTTTTTCGTCAAATCGTCTTTCAAACGTCAAATTTTATCGTCAAATCATCTTTCAAACGTCAAATTTCACTGTCAAAGCGTCTTTCAAACACCAATTCATCAGACATCCGTGAAGTTGTATCACCGTGAAGTCTTATCAAAATAAAATTGTAACTTCGCGATATCGAATCTACATGAAGTTGTTGCATCCGACAGACATCCGTCTATCGGTCGGTGCGTCTCCGTTCAATTTACAACGGGTGTTTGACCGATGTGCATTCACTCATCCACAGCCCGCCGGACGGACGGCTTTCACCGACCGAACCGAAACCGTTCTTGCGTAGTTTCGCGGGAAATTTGAACAGTCGAACAATCCGTCCGTTAATTGAGTTTTTTGTTCGCGTCTTCCACACGGCGATTACATAAATCTTCGTGTGAATGGATCCATTATGGAACTTGTTTACTCATTATTATTCAGTTTTGTCCAAGAAAACAACTAAACCGTCGTAAATAAACGCTTCCAGGATCTCTCCGGTCGAGATCCGTTTCAACAAAAGTTCAATAAATGTTATTACATACAACCAAATGTCATTATATTAATGCCATTAGATGGCTTAGACTAGATGGATTAGACTAGATGGATTAAACTAGATGGACTAGACTACATGGAGTAGAATAGATGGACTAGAATAGATGGAGAAAGCTAGACGGATAAGACTGAACTGTCAAGACTACACATCAAGGACTGTGGGAGTTAATACAATTTCATGTTGATACAACTTCATATTGACACAACATCGAGTTGATACAACTTCATGTTGATACAACTTCATGTTGACACAACTTCATGTTGACACAACTTCATGTTGATACAACTTCATGTTGATACAACTTCATGTTGATACACTACAACTTCGTGTTAATACAACATCGAGTTGATATAACTTCATGCTGATACAACTTTATATTGATACAACTTCATGTTGATACAACTTCATGTTAATACAACTTCGTGTTGATACAGCATCGAGTTGATACAACTTCATGCTGATACAACTTTATATTGATACAACTTCATGTTGATACAACTTCATGTTGATACAACTTCATGTTGATACAATACAACTTCGTGTTAATACAACATCGAGTTGATACAACTTCATGCTGATACAACTTTATATTGATACAACTTCATGTTGATACAACTTCATGTTAATACAACTTCGTGTTGATACAGCATCGAGTTGATACAACTTCATGTTGAAACAACTTCATGTTGATACAACTTCATGTTGATACAACTTCATGTTAATACAATTTGAACGCTGTAACGAACTGGGGCTGATGTAACTTGAAATCGTGAGAGATTATTGAGACAGGATTTGTTAGATAAGACTGGACGGACCTTAAGCTAGCAAAGACCTGGAGGACCTTAAGCTGGCAAACTAAATCGTAACGGATCTCTTAGATTGAGATTGAGCCGGACAAGATTGTGAGACTGGATTTGTTGGATTAAGATCGTGAGGTGGTAGACTGAATGAATGAGTTGTGTGGATGTCGGTCCTGGTCGGTGCGTAATTAGAATTTCAAGTGCAGAGCCGGCGAAGCGTGCAGAGCGCGGTCTGAAGTTCGAGGTGGAATTCATAAATCGCGGCAATTAGTCACAAGCCGTTGGCTTCCTGGTCTCGTGGAATTATTAAATGGCAATCAGCGCGGCTTAATTGCGCCGGGGCAACTCTATTCAGTCTCTAATTCCATCTGTCTTAATAGTTTTTAGTTTTTTATCAATTAGTTCTAGAAATCGTTTTGAAACTATCCCATGAACTGCAATGGAACTATACTATCTTTAAACTGTTTTTGAACACTCCTTGGAACTGTTCTAAGAACTGTCTTAAAACTCCCTTAGAACTGTCTCAACAACTGTCTTAAAACTACCTTAAAACTGTCATAGGAACTGTCTTAAAACTACCTTAGAACTGTCATAGGAACTGTCTTAAAACTACCTTAGAACTGTCATAGGAACTGTCTTAAAACTACCTTAAAACTGTCATAGGAACTGTCTTAAAACTACCTTAGAACTGTCATAGGAACTGTCTTAAAACTACCTTAGAATTGTCATAGGAACTGTCTTAAAACTACCTTAGAACTGTCATAGGAACTGTCTTAAAACTACCTTAGAACTGTCATAGGAACTGTCTTAAAACTACCTTAGAACTGTCATAGGAACTGTCTTAAAACTACCTTAAAACTGTCATAGGAACTGTCTTAAAACTACCTTAGAACTGTCATAGGAACTGTCTTAAAACTACCTTAGAACTGTCATAGGAACTGTCTTAAAACTACTTTAGAACTGTCTTAGGAACTGCCTTAACACAACCTTAGAACTGTCATAGGAACTGTCTTAAAACTACCTTAGAACTGTCATAGGAACTGTCTTAAAACTACCTTAAAACTGTCATAGGAACTGTCTTAAAACTACCTTAGAACTGTCTTAGTAACTGTCTTAAAACTACCTTAGAACTGTCATAGGAACTGTCTTAAAACTACCTTAGAACTGTCATAGGAACTGTCTTAAAACTACCTTAGAACTGTCTTAGCAACTGTCTTAAAACTACCTTAGAACTGTCTTAGGAACTGTCTTAAAACTACCTTAAAACTGTCATAGGAACTGTCTTAAAACTACCTTAGAACTGTCTTAGTAACTGTCTTAAAACTACCTTAGAACTGTCATAGGAACTGTCTTAAAACTACCTTAGAACTGTCATAGGAACTGTCTTAAAACTACCTTAGAACTGTCTTAGCAACTGTCTTAAAACTACCTTAGAACTGTCTTAGGAACTGTCTTAAAACTACCTTAGAACTGTCATAGGAACTGTCTTAAAACTACCTTAGAACTGTCTTAACAACTGTCTTAAAACTACCTTAGAACTGTCATAGGAACTGTCTTAAAACTGCCTTAGAGATGTCATAGGAACTGTCTTAAAACTACCTTAGAACTGTCATAGGAACTGTCTTAAAACTACCTTAGAACTGTCTTAGCAACTGTCTTAAAACTACCTTAGAACTGTCTTAGGAACTGTCTTAAAACTACCTTAGAACTGTCATAGGAACTGTCTTAAAACTACCTTAGAACTGTCTTAACAACTGTCTTAAAACTACCTTAGAACTGTCATAGGAACTGTCTTAAAACTACCTTAGAACTGTCATAGGAACTGTCTTAAAACTACCTTAGAACTGTCATAGGAACTGTCTTAAAACTACCTTAGAACTGTCATAGGAACTGTCTTAAAACTACCTTAGAACTGTCATAGGAACTGTCTTAAAACTACCTTAAAACTGTCATAGGAACTGTCTTAAAACTACCTTAGAACTATCCTAAGAACTGTCTTAAAACTACCTTAGAACTGTCATAGGAACTGTCTTAAAACTACCTTAGAACTGTCATAGGAACTGTCTTAAAACTACCTTAGAACTGTCATAGGAACTGCCTTAAAACTATCTTAAAACTGTCATAGGAACTGTCTTAAAACTACCTTAAAACTGTCATAGGAACTGTCTTAAAACTACCTTAGAACTGTCATAGGAACTGTCTTAAAACTACCTTAGAACTGTCTTAGCAACTGTCTTAAAACTACCTTAGAACTGTCTTAGGAACTGTCTTAAAACTACCTTAGAACTGTCATAGGAACTGTCTTAAAACTACCTTAAAACTGTCATAGGAACTGTCTTAAAACTACCTTAGAACAGTCATATGAACTGTCTTAAAACTACCTTAGAACTGTCTTAGCAACTGTCTTAAAACTACCTTAGAACTGTCTTAGGAACTGTCTTAAAACTACCTTAGAACTGTCATAGGAACTGCCTTAAAACTACCTTAAAACTGTCATGGGAACTGTCTTAAAACTACCTTAAAACTGTCATAGGAACTGTCTTAAAACTACCTTAGAACTGTCATAGGAACTGTCTTAAAACTACCTTAGAACTGTCTTTGCAACTGTCTTAAAACTACCTTAGAACTGTCTTAGGAACTGTCTTAAAACTACCTTAGAACTGTCATAGGAACTGTCTTAAAACTACCTTAAAACTGTCATAGGAACTGTCTTAAAACTACCTTAGAACTGTCATATGAACTGTCTTAAAACTACCTTAGAACTGTCTTAGCAACTGTCTTAAAACTACCTTAGAACTGTCTTAGGAACTGTCTTAAAACTACCTTAGAACTGTCATAGGAACTGCCTTAAAACTACCTTAAAACTGTCATAGGAACTGTCCTAAAACTACCTTAAAACTGTCATAGGAACTGTCTTAAAACTACTTTAGAACTGTCATAGGAACTGTCCTAAAACTACCTTAGAACTGTCTTAGCAACTGTCTTAAAACTACCTTAGAACTGTCTTAGGAACTGTCTTAAAACTACCTTAGAACTGTCATAGGAACTGTCTTAAAACTACCTTAAAACTGTCATAGGAACTGTCTTAAAACTACTTTAGAACTGTCTTAGCAACTGTCTTAAAACTACCTTAGAACTGTCATAGGAACTGTCTTAAAACTACCTTAGAACTGTCATAGGAACTGTCTTAAAACTACCTTAGAACTGTCATAGGAACTGTCTTAAAACTACCTTAAAACTGTCATAGGAACTGTCTTAAAACTACCTTAGAACTATCCTAAGAACTGTCTTAAAACTACCTTAGAACTGTCATAGGAACTGTCTTAAAACTACCTTAGAACTGTCCTAGGAACTGTCTTAAAACTACCTTAGAACTGTCTTAGGAACTGCCTTAAAACTACCTCAGCACTGTCTTAGGAACCGTCTTAAAACTACCTTAGAACTGTCTTAGCAACTGTCTTAAAACTACCTTAGAACTGTCTTAGGAACTGCCTTAAAACTACCGTAGAACTGTCTTAGGAACTGCCTTAAAGCTACCTCAGTACTGTCCTAGGAACTGTCTTAAAACTACCTTAGAACTATCCTAAGAACTGTCTTAAAACTACCTTATAACTATCCTAGGAACTGTCTAAAACTGCCTTAGAACTGTACTAGCAACTACCTTAGAACTGTCCTAGGAACTGTCTTAAAACTACCTTAGAACTGTCTTAGGAACTGCCTTAAAACTACCTCAGCACTGTCTTAGGAACCGTCTTAAAACTACCTTAGAACTGTCTTAGGAACTGCCTTAAAACTACCTCAGTACTGTCTTAGAAACTGTATTAAAACTACCTTAGAACTGTCCTAAAAATTTAAAACCTTAAAACCCTGGCTTAGCAATATTACCCTAGGGTAGTGAAAGCGAAACACACGGCAATGGTCAAGATTCGTCGCATAGCCTCTCCTACTCAATTCCGATTCTCACCGCCACGCATGGTGTACCCCGGTAACCTGCCAGACTGTAGGGAGACAGGACTGCAGGGAGATAGGGAGACTGCCAGTCTCCCGAGATGCTGTGGAAGCCCGTATGGAGGGAGCAGAAAGGCAGGGTTAGCGAGAACGGAAGAAATGGCCCACCGAAAAGGAGGTTTTGGCCGCGGGCTAACAACCCACTCTGGAAAACACCAATCTGTTGGGATAACCAAAACAGCAACTACCAGACAGACTTTACGGCACCGACTCAAGCAACGAAGAAAGAACAATGATTTATCGCTATACTCCAGGAATGTGAGGATCCTGTATTGGAGCAGGACACTACAAATACTAGGAGATATACTAGAAGAATAACAGAAGACGCATCAAAGTTTGGACTTCGAGGCTGGAGAAGACTAGCACAAAACAAGGGCGGATGGAGGAAGACACTTTCAGAGGCCAAAACCCGTACAGGGCTGTAGCGCCACAGATGATGATGATGACTGTCTTAGGAAAAGTTTTAGGAACTGTCTTGGAACTGTCCTAAAAATTGTCTTGAAACCGCCTTGAAACTATCCTAAGAACTGTCTTGGAACTGTCCTAGGGATTGCCTTGAAACCGCCTTGAAACTGTTGTAAGAACTGTCTTAGAATTGTCCTAGGAATTGCCTTGAAACCGCCTTGACACTGTTGTAAGAACTGTCTTAGAATTGTCCTAGGAATTGCCTTGAAACCGCCTTGACACTGTTGTAAGAACTGTCTTAGAATTGTCCTAGGAATTGCCTTGAAACCGCCTTGAAACTGTTGTAAGAACTGTCTTAGAATTATCCTAGGAATTGCCTTGAAACTGTTGTAAGAACTGTCTTAGAATTATCCTAGGAATTGCCTTGAAAGCGCCTTGAAACTGTGCAGTGAACTGTCTAGAATCGAAGGATTTTTCATTCAACCGGGTTGTTGCAAACGTTGAATAAATCTGCGCGACATGTCGTCAAACGTTGACGTAACGATCCCCTTGTTCGTTCATATCTCAGGCGGTTTTAAAGTAATCACAGGAAGGTTTTCGCAACGTCGTTCCGCGCGAAATTCCGGGCGTTTTGATGTGCGATACGCCTCGATTCGCCGAAAATTCGCGAAAAATATCTGTAGAACAAAACTTCAAATGCGCACATCTCATCGTATTTATTGGGATTGGAACTGTCCTACGAATTGCATTAACACCGCCATAAAACTATCTTCGAACTGTACTAGGAATTGCCTTTCAAGGCAATTCCACCTCCTTGAAACTGTCCTAGGAATTGCTTTGAAACTAGTCTATCTAGTCTGTATAGTATGTCTGGTCTGTCTAGTCTATCTAATCTGTCTAGTCAGTCTAGTCTCCTTCCCTAGTCACATCTGCCTTTCCTATTCTTATCCTCCTTTCCTAGTCTTATCATCCTGTTGTAAACTGATCCTCCATTCCTAATCTTATCTTGCTTTCCTGGTCTTATCATTCTTTCCTAGTCGTATCTTCCTTTCGAGTCATATTCTGTTTTATAGTATTAGAGCTATGAGATGGAGGAAGGAGTTAATTAGGTGTTGTTAATGAGCTGAAGCAAGACAAGAGATTGTGAGAAATGAATTAGACCGCGCTTCGTGATTTATTATTTCTGCTCTCGCACACCGCTGATAAGATAACAGGGGGTTGTTATCTGTACTAGCGTAAACACAAAACAGCCCCAAGAAATTGATGAGATAGCCGTAATTTATTATTTCTCCGCTCGCGCACCGCTGATAAGATAACAGGGAGTTGTTATGAGTGCCAAACATCATGAGATAAATCAAAATCTTAATATGTTTATTAAATTAAAACACAAAACAATTCCTTATATATTTTAGTTCAATCTTATCTAGTCCCATGTATCTAGGCCCTGTCTCCTATTGATACCCAAACGGATTTTCAATGAGCCAATCAAAATGCTTAGTATGTGTCACGTGATCCAGACAAGTTGAGACGAGAAATCCCTATCTGTCTAATAGAACAAATTTTTTGGAAAATTTTCTCGTGATTTTTTTTGGTTACCCAAAGGAAATCGAATTGCTGAAAACGGTTTCATACTTTATTTTTTTCTACAGTTACAAATAAACAAGTTTTAATTTATTTTTTCGCAGTACATTTACTCGCATTTTCTACTGATTTCACCCTATCATAACTTTTGAACGGCTCACTGCAGAGACTTCTAGTCTTCGCCAATCGATTCAGCGTCCCAAAATTAGTCCGAAAACGTATATAATATATCGTAGGAAGCTTTCAGTTAAGAAATACCATCGACAAGGGGAGTCTAGAACGCGGAAACGACGAAATTCGAGAAAATCAATTTTGTCAAAACCGTTATTTTTCGAGTTACAGCAAAATTAAAAAACGTTTCTGAAAGCATTTTTGCTGCCGATTATAGATATGCAAATTATATTTCGCTAGCTCTTTCGGTTCACTTGCGCCTGTAAAAATTGAAGAAATTTTTAAGAAATTTCGGCACTCGAGTAGAGATCTCGGAAAGTCGTGAATTTACCACAGACAACTTTAGTGTTTTATTAGAAAAATGACCTTCTGAAAACGATACCACAGTGCGTTTTTGATTATCTGTAACCGTTTCCGAGACATTCACTTAGCAAATCGAGAATTAGGTAAATTTCAGTTTGAAACTCCTCGACGAAATATTGAATTTCTCCGGACAATTTACACATCGACTTGTTCGTCTTGTCGTGTAGTTTCAGTGTGCCAAAAATTATTTTGCTGCTTTCTACCGTTCTCCAGAAAATCGAAAAAGACCGAAAAAACACATTTTTTTCGAGCGAAATGATAGAAAATTTTTGTTGAAAAATTTTTTGGAATTTTTTTTCGGGATTTTTTTTTGGTTAACCGAAGGTTATCGAAGTGCTGAAAACGGGTTTTCAGTTTATTTCGCTCTAAAGTTACAAATAAAAAAGTTGTATATATTTTTTCGGTGTACACCAACTGGCACGTCCCATTGATTTCACGCTGTCATATCTTTTGAACGGCTCGCCACAGAGGCTTCTAGTCTTTACCAACCGATTCAGCGTCCCAAAATTAGTCGAAAAACGTTTAGAATATTTCCCAGGAGATTTTCAGTTAAGAAATACTATCGACATGGGGAGTTTAGACCGCGGAAACGACTAAATACGAGAAATCGATTTTGTCAAAATTGTTATTTTTTGAGTTACACCAAAATTCAAAAACCTTTCTGAAAGCATTTTTGCTGCTGATTACAGATATGCCAATTATATTTCTCTAGCTCTTTCGGTTCACTTTCGTCTGCAAGAAATGAAAGATTTTTTTAAGAAATTTCGGCGCTCGAGTAGAGATCTCGGAAAGTCGTGAAATTCCCTCGGACAATCTTAGTATATGAATAGGAAAATGACCTTCTGAAAACGATGCTGCAATCCGTTTTTGGTTATCCGCAACCGTTTGCGATATATCTACTTCGATAAATCGAGAATCGGGTAAATTTCAGATTGAAATATCTCGACGAATTATTGAATCTTTTCGGACAATTTATACATCCACTTGTTCGTCTTGTCGTCTAGTTTCTTTGTGCTAAAAATTATTTCGCTTTTGTTTAGCGTTCTCGAAAAAAATCGAAAATAACTGAAAACGCACAAATTTTTCGAACGAAATGATGACAAGACTAGACAGATAAGTTTTGGCAGACAAGACAAGATCAAATAGACAAGATTAGACAGACAAGACTAGGTAGACTAGACAGACAAGACTAGGTAGACTAGACAGACAAGACTTAACATCTCAGTGTTAGCTCAATAACTAATAAGTTAGACTAGTTAGAGCTTTCTATTCTTAGGAAGAGAAGACTAGTTAGACTACTAAAGTAGCTACTAAATTTGATTACAATATCTAGTCTAGTTCTTTAGTTACAGACATTTGAAGCTAACCCTGATATTAGTTAGTTCTTTGAGCTAACATCTCAATTTTTGCTTTAAGGTATTAATCAGGTTTGATCAGGTAGTAATCAAGTTTGTTGAGGTAAGAAGCACGATTGATCAGATGGCAATCAGCTTTGATCAGGTAGTAGTCAGGTTTGATCAGGTAGTAAATAAGTTTGCTCAGGTATCAATCAGGTCGTAATCAGGTTTGATCAGGTAGTAGTCAAGTTTGATCGGGTGGCAATCAGGTTTGATCAGGTAGTAATCAAGTTTACTCAGGTAGCAATCAGGTATGATCAGGTCGTAATGAGGTTTGATCAGGTAGTAAATAAGTTTACTCAGGTAGCAATCAGGTATGATCAGGTCGTAATGAGGTTTGATCAGGTAGTAAATAAGTTTACTCAGGTAGCAATCAGGTATGATCAGGTCGTAATAAGGTTTGATCAGGTAGCAAATGAGTTTGCTCAGGTAGCAATCAGGTTTGATCAGGTCGTAATCATATTTGATCAGGTAGTAATCAAGTTTGATCAGGTGGCAATCAGGTTTGATCAGGTATAAATAAAGTTTGCTCAAGTAGGAAGCACGTTTGATCAGGTGGCAATCAGCTTTGATCAGGTAGTAGTCAGGTTTGATCAGGTAGAAAATAAGATTACTCAGGTATCAATCAGGTTTGATTAGGTCGTAATCAGGTTTGATTAGGTAGTAATCAAATTTGATCGGGTAGCAATCAGGTTTCGATCAGGTAGTAATCAAGTTTGATCAGGTATTAATTAAGTTTGCTAAGGTAGGAATCAGGTTTGATCAGCTGGCAATTAGCTTTGATCAGGTAGTAGTCAGATTCGATCAGGTGGCAATTAGGTTTGATCAGGTAGTAATCAAGTTTGAACAGTTGGCAATCAGGTTTGATCAGGTAGTAATCAAGTTTGACCAGGTATTAATTAAGTTTGCTAAGGTAGGAATCAGGTTTGATCAGCTGGCAATTAGCTTTGATCAGGTAATAATCAAGTTTGAACAGGTGGCAATCAGGTTTGATCAGGTAGTAATCAAGTTTGTACAGGTGGCAATCAGGTTTTATCAGGTAGTAATCAAGTTTGATCATCTATTAATTAAGTTTGCTAAGGTAGGAATCAGGTTTGATCAGCTGGCAATTAGCTTTGATCAGGTAGTAGTCAGATTCGATCAGCTGGCAATTAGCTTTGATCAGGTAGTAATCAAGTTTGAACAGGTGGCAATCAGGTTTGATCAGGTAGTAATCAAGTTTGTACAGGTGGCAATCAGGTTTTATCAGGTAGTAATCAAGTTTGATCATGTATTAATTAAGTTTGCTAAGGTAGGAATCAGGTTTGATCAGCTGGCAATTAGCTTTGATCAGGTAGTAATCAAGTTTGAACAGGTGGCAATCAGGTTTGATCAGGTAGTAATCAAGTTTGTACAGGTGGCAATCAGGTTTTATCAGGTAGTAATCAAGTTTGATCAGGTGGCAATCAGGTTTGATCAGGTATAAATAAAGTTTGCTCAAGTAGGAAGCACGTTTGATCAGGTGGCAATCAGCTTTGATCAGGTAGTAGTCAGGTTTGATCAGGTAGAAAATAAGATTACTCAGGTATCAATCAGGTTTGATTAGGTCGTAATCAGGTTTGATCAGGTAGTAATCAAATTTGATCGGGTAGCAATCAGGTTTCGATCAGGTAGTAATCAAGTTTGATCAGGTATTAATTAAGTTTGCTAAGGTAGAAATCAGTTTTGATCAGCTGGCAATTAGCTTTGATCAGGTAGTAGTCAGATTCGATCAGGTGGCAATTAGGTTTGATCAGGTAGTAATCAAGTTTGAACAGTTGGCAATCAGGTTTGATCAGGTAGTAATCAAGTTTGACCAGGTATTAATTAAGTTTGCTAAGGTAGGAATCAGGTTTGATCAGCAGGCAATTAGCTTTGATCAGGTAGTAATCAAGTTTGAACAGGTGGCAATCAGGTTTGATCAGGTAGTAATCAAGTTTGTACAGGTGGCAATCAGGTTTTATCAGGTAGTAATCAAGTTTGATCAGGTGGCAATCAGGTTTGATCAGGTATAAATAAAGTTTGCTCAAGTAGGAAGCACGTTTGATCAGGTGGCAATCAGCTTTGATCAGGTAGTAGTCAGGTTTGATTAGGTAGAAAATAAGATTACTCAGGTATCAATCAGGTTTGATTAGGTCGTAATCAGGTTTGATTAGGTAGTAATCAAATTTGATCGGGTAGCAATCAGGTTTCGATCAGGTAGTAATCAAGTTTGACCAGGTATTAATTAAGTTTGCTAAGGTAGAAATCAGTTTTGATCAGCTGGCAATTAGCTTTGATCAGGTAGTAGTCAGATTCGATCAGGTGGCAATTAGGTTTGATCAGGTAGTAATCAAGTTTGAACAGTTGGCAATCAGGTTTGATCAGGTAGTAATCAAGTTTGACCAGGTATTAATTAAGTTTGCTAAGGTAGGAATCAGGTTTGATCAGCTGGCAATTAGCTTTGATCAGGTAGTAATCAAGTTTGAACAGGTGGCAATCAGGTTTGATCAGGTAGTAATCAAGTTTGTACAGGTGACAATCAGGTTTTATCAGGTAGTAATCAAGTTTGATCATGTATTAATTAAGTTTGCTAAGGTAGGAATCAGGTTTGATCAGCTGGCAATTAGCTTTGATCAGGTAGTAATCAGGTTTGATCAAGTGGCAATCAGGTTTGATCAGGTAGTAATCAAGTTTGATCAGGTGGCAATCAGGTTTTTTTCAGGTAGTAATCAAGTTTGATCAGGTGGCAATCAGGTTTGTTCAGGTAGTAATCAAGTTTGATCAGGTGGCAATCAGGTTTGGACAGGTAGTAATCAAGTTTAATCAGGTATTAAATAACTTTGCTAAGGTAAGAATCGGGTTTGATCAGCTGGCAATTAGCTTTGATCAGGTAGTAGTCAGATTTGATCAGGTGGCAATCAGGTTTGATCAGATAGTAATCAAGTTTACTCAGGTAGCAATTAGGTATGATCAGGTCGTAATGAGGTTTGATCAGGTAGTAAAAAATTTTGTTGAAAAATTTTTTGGAAATTTTTTTCGCGATTTTTTTTTTTTGTTACCCAAAGGAAATCGAAGTGCTGAAAACGGTTTTATACTTTATTTCGCTCTACAGTTACAAATAAACAAGTTTTATATATTTTTTCGATGTACACCATCTTGCATTTCCGACTGATTTCACGTTGCCATAACTTTTGAACGGCTCACGGCAGAGACTTCTAGTCTTCACCAATCGATTCAGCGTCCCAAAATTAGTCCGAAAACGTATATAATATACCGTAGGAAGCTTTCAGTTAAGAAATACCATCGACACGGGGAGTCTAGACCGCGGAAACGACGAAATTCGAGAAAATCGATTTTGTCAAAATCGTTATTTTTCGAGTTGCATCAAAATTAAAAAACGTTTCTGAAAGCATTTTTGCTGCTGATTGCAAATATGCAAATAATATTTCGCTAGCTCTTTCGGTTTACTTTCGCCTGCAAGAATTGAAGAAATTTTTAAGAAATTTCGGCACTCGAGTAGAGATCTCGGAAAGTCGTGAATTTACCGCAGACAACTTTAGTATTTTATTAGAAAAATGACCTTCTGAAAACGATGCCGCTGTCCGTTTTTGATTATCTGTAACCGTTTCTGAGACATTCACTTAGCAAATCGAGAATTGGGTAAATTTCAGTTTGAAAATCCTCGACGAAATATTGAATTTCTCCGGACAATTTACACATCGACTTGTTCGTCTTGTCGTGTAGTTTCAGTGTGCCAAAAATTATTTCGCTGCTTTTTACCGTTCTCCAGAAAATCGAAAAAAACCGAAAAAACAAAGTACCAAAATGACACAGAGACAACATCAAAGTTGTCAAATAATTCAAAATGACAGGCAAAATATCAAAATGACAGTTAATGTATCAAAATGACATTCAAAGTATGAAAATGTCAGAGTTAGAGAAAACATAGTTATCAAATAACTCAAAATTACAGGCAAAGTATCAAAATGGCAGTTAAAGTATCAAAATGACACTTAAAGTATCAAAATGACACAATTATAGACAACATCAGAGTTATCAAATAATTCAAAATGACTGGCAAAGTGTCAAAATGACAATTAAAGTATCAAAATGACACTCAAAGTATGAAAATGAGACAGAGACAACATCAGAGTTATCAAATAAATCAAAATGACAGTCAATTTGCCAAAAAAAAGATTGTCAATACAAACGTCAGAGTAACCATACAAGAAAATGACAAGCAAAGTATCAAAATGACAGTTAAAGTATCGAAATTACAGTTAAAGTATCAAAATGACAGTTGAAGTATCGAAATGACAGTTAAAGTATCAAAATGACAGTTAAAGTATCGAAATGACTGTCAATTTGACAAATAAAAAATTGTCAAAGTAAACGTCAGAGTTATCAAACATAAAAAAATGACATTCAAAGTTATGTCAAATTTGAGACATTGTAATGACGTTTTGACATAATTGTCAAAATTTCATCTATTAAAGTATTACTTGTTTGCCGACGATGATAAGGTCGATTTTCTCTTTCTCTGCGAGTTTGGCGAGGATTTTGTAGACGTGGATGGGCTGCAGGGTGTCGTAGTCGGGGCCTGAGATTTCCATGTGGATGCCCTTGTCGACGCCCATGGCTAGTGCGGTCCGGATCACCTCCTGGCTCTGTGCGGGCCCGCACAAGACTGCGATCACTTCCGACGCCAATTTCTTCTCCTTCATCCTGACGGCTTCCTCGACGGCGATCTCGTCGAAGGGGTTCATGGAATGCTTCACCCCATCGGTGACTACCCCCTTCTTGTCCGGTTTCACACGAATCTAAACAGATTTACAAAAAAAAAAAAAAAACGGAGTTAGGTTTTCGTGCTTTAGTTCAGTGCGATTTAGTTTAAAATTAAATTTCCAATTTTATATGAGAAGTTTTTCAAAATTTCTTCCTAATTTTATGATTGAGTGCGTTGAAAAAGAACTGTTTTCGCATTAATTATTTGCAAATATCTCGTTTAATTTTCGTCCGATTTGCAAAATTTTTGAAAATCTTCAATCTCGGTTAATTCTCAAAATGTTTTGTGCGAAAAAAAAATCAAAATTCTTTCTGGTTTGCAAGATTACTAGCAGTGAAGAAGAACTTTGATCAAAAACCAATTTCCACGTTTCTAACTTGAATTATTTCCAAATATCTCGTTTATTTTTCGTGGGATTTGCAAAATTTTTGAAAATCTTCAATCTCGGTTAATTCTCAAAATGTTTTGTGCGAAAAAAAAATCAAAATTCTTTCTGGTTTGCAAGATTACTAGCAGTGAAGAAGAACTTTGATCAAAAACCAATTTCCACGTTTCTAACTTGAATTATTTCCAAATATCTCGTTTATTTTTCGTGCGATTTGCAAAATTTTTGAAAATCCCCGGTCTCGGATAAATTCTCAACAAGTTTTGTGCGAAACAAATTTCAAAATTCTTTCTGGTTTGCAAGATTACGTGCATTGAAGATGAACTTTGATCAAAAACCAATTTCCACGTTTCTAACTTGAATTATTTACAAATATCTCGTTTAATTTTCTTGCGATTTGCAAAGTTTTTGAAAATCTACATTCTCGGTTAAATTCTCAACAAGTTTTGTGCGAAATTTTTTTCAAAATTCTTTCTGGTTTGCAAGATTACGCGTATTGAAGAAGAACTTTGAAAAAAAAACCGGAATAAGTTAGTTTTCGTGCGATTTTCAAACTTTTTGCAAATTTGTGATTGAAATTAAATATCCAATAAGTTTTATTTGAGAAGTTTTTCCAAATTTCTTCCTGTTTTTATGATTTAGTTCGTTGAAAATGAACTGATTTCGTATTAATAATTCGCAAATCTCTCGTTTAATTTTCGTCCGATTTGCAAATTTTTTGGAAATCTACATTCTCGGTTAAATTCTCAACAAGTTTTGTGCGATTTTTTTTTCAAAATTCTTTCGGGTTTGCAAGATTACGCGCAGTGAAGATGAACTTTGATCAAAATCCAATTTCCACATTTCTAACTTGAATTATTTGCAAATATCTCGTTTAATTTTCGAGCGATTTGCAAAATTTTTGAAAATCTAAAGTCTCGGTTAAATTCTGCCAATTATATTTCGCTAGCTCTTTCGGTTCACTTTCGCCTGCAAAAAATGAAGACATTTTTAACAAATTTCGTCGCTCGGGTAGAGATCTCGGAAAGTCGTGAATTTACCGCGGACAATTTTAGTGTATGAATAGGAAAATGACCTTATGAAAACGATGCTGTAATCCGTTTTTGATGAACTGTAATCGTTTCCGAGACATCTACTTAGCAAGTCGAGAATCGGGTAAATTTCAGATTGAAATATCTCGACGAATTATTGTATCTTTTCGGACAATTTATACATCCACTTGTTCGTCTTGTCGTGTAGTTTCTGTATGCCAAAAATGATTTCGCTTTTGTTTTGTTTACCGTTCTCAATCGAAAAAAAACTGAAAAAACAGAAATTTTTCGAACGAAATCATGACAAGACTAGACTAGACAAGTTATAAATTAAGGAGTGACATTTTATTTAATTCTAAAAATGGTCTCAAGTTTGAACATCGATAACTTGATGTGTAGACTAGATACAATCTTGTAGTTTTAAGTTTTGGTTAGATGACCTTTTATACGATAGCCTTGCCAAATTTAATCAGTCTAGCTTATCTATTACTTAACTTATAAACTAAAAAGTGACTAGGGCAGACAGACTCGACTAGATATATTAGACTAGACAGACTAGACCAGGGGTGGCAAACCTGCATTTTAATTTTTTTGTAACATTTTTAACCCAATTTTTTGCATTTTTAAATGCCAAGTAACTTTTGGAGAAAATGAAAACGAAACAATTCTGATTGTGAAAATCAGTTATCTCATTGGTCTAGACGGGAAGAAACTTGTTAGACAAAACTATATAGACATATAAAACAAAATTGATAATAAATCTTGATAGAAGTTGCTAGGAACGTGTTTCTCTCGCGTGCCATTGCATTTTCTCTACGTGCCAGTTGTGACACGCGTGCCATAGGCCGCTACTGCTGGACTAGACTATTCAACTAATCTTCTGCTTCTTTATGAAATATCTGGTCTTGTGTAGTCTTATCTTCCTTTCACAGTCTTGTCATTCTTTCCTAGTCTTAACTTCCTTTCCTATCATTCTTTTTAGTCTTATCATTATTCTAGACAAGCAAAAACTTGATGAACAAAACTAAATGAACAGAGCGCTAAATATATAAAACAAAATTGATATAAATCTTGATAGAAGTTGCTAGGAAAGAATTGAATTTTCTCTACGTGCCAGTTGTGACACGCGTGCCATAGACCAACACCGCTGGACTAGACTATGCAACTAATATTTTGCTTCTTGAAATATTAATATCTTGAAATGAAATATTTAGTCTTGGGTAGTTTTATCTTCCTTTCCTAGTCTTATCATTCTTTCCTAATCTTATTATCCTTTCATAAACTGATCCTTCTTTTCTAATCTTATCTTCCTTTCCTAGTCTTATCAATCTTTCCTAGTCTTCTTCCTATTCTGTTTTATAGTGTTAGATAGCTATGATATGGAAGAACGAGTTAATTGGATGTTGTTAATGAGTTGAAGCAGGACAAGAGATTGTGGTGAGCTAGCAGGTCAGGTGATGAATTAATTAGTAATTAAATTATAAGTGGAACTGGGTTAGATTCGGAATTATTTCGGCGGAATAATTATCGAGGTTTGATCTGGATCAAGGCGCTCGAAGTAACAATTTTGTGTGCGTTTCAAGTTTCGTTCTACAGATATTTTTCGCGAATTTTTGGCGAATCGTGACTTGTGGCACGTCAAAACACGCGGAATTTCGCGCGGAACGGCGGAGCGAAAACCTTCCCGCGATTACTTTTAAAATGTTTGGGATATAAACGTTTGGTTACGTCAAAGTTTGACGGCAAGTCATGCGGATTTAATCGACGTTTGTAACAACGCAGTCGCGTGAAAAGTCCTTCGATCCGTTTTTAAATAATACGCGATAAATACGGTGAGAAATTTCGTTATTTTTCGCGAATTTTCGGCGAATCCTGGCGTATCGCACGTGAAAACGCGCGGAATTTCGCGCGAAATCTCTAGGCGAAAACAACCTACCTGCGAATATTTAAAAAATGACTGAGACACAAACGTTGCGCGGATTTATTAAACGTTTGTAAAAACCCGTTCGAATGAAAAGTTCTTCGACCTGGATTCGTTTTTAAATAATTCCCAATAAACACGAGCCGATTAATTTGAGTAACGACCGCGGCCCCAGCGCCTTACGCAACCGACACCTTCTGCGTCTCTCGCACTGCTCGCGTTCACCGGCATCTCTTTCAACCGCCGCGAACATGGGCCCGGCCCAGGTGCGACTCCCCCGGCCCGCGTTCATTTTCCTCTTTTGTTACGCAATTTGTCACAAACTGGAGCAGTGGCGGATGGCCTCGGCTCGTTCCTTCACAAACCCATGTCGACACAGTTTCAACAATATTAGACACAGGACTAGACTAGTAAATCCTTTTTACAAGCTAGGGCTTTAACGGAACACGGCGGCACCTACAAATATCGATTTATCGATTCGAATTCGACGTTTTAAAGGCTTCGTTCTCGCTAAAGCTTGGCCTAACAGTTCTAAGGCTGCTTACTTTGTGCTAAATTATATGCAATTAGTCGCCAAATTGCGAAACGAGAAACAGCACACGTGTCAAACATTTATTTATCTTTTCTAGATAGACTAGACTAGACAGATTATACTAGACAGACTAGACTAGACATACTAGACTAGACATACTAGACTAGACATACTAGACTAGACATACTAGACTGGACAGACTAGACTAGACAGACTAGACTAGACAGACTAGACTAGATAGACTAGACTGGACGAACTAGACTAGACTAGACAGACCAGACTAGACAGACTAGACAGACTAGACTAGACAGACTAGACTAGACAGACTAGACTAGACAGACTAGACAGACTAGACAGACTAGACAGACTAGACAGACTAGACAGACTAGACTAGACAGACTAGACTAGACAGACTAGACTAGACAGACTAGACTAGACAGACTAGACTAGACAGACTAGACTAGACAGACTAGACTAGACAGACTAGACTAGACAGACTAGACTAGACAGACTAGACTAGACAGACTAGACTAGACAGACTAGACTAGACAGACTAGACTAGACAGACTAGACTAGACAGACTAGACTAGACAGACAAGACTAGACAGACTAGACTAGACAGACTAGACTAGACAGACTAGACTAGACAGACTAGACTAGACAGACTAGACAGACTAGACAGACTAGACAGACTAGACTAGACAGACTAGACTTTTTTTTTTTTTTTTTTTTTTTTTTGCACGTGCTGGAGGTGAAAATCTGCAAACAGACACCACCCGACCCGTGCCGAGTGGTAGTGTGGGGCTGCCCCCAAAAGGGGCGACCCACTAAAAAACCCCCACCATTCAGACCCCCCCAGCCAAAACCGGAGAAAACGTGATGGAATCCAAAAATTTGGCATAACTTCATCACGTTCCTCCCCCTTTCATATCCAAAGCATTCATCCGCATTCATTCGTTGTGCCGGGCGCGCCGTTAATCGCCGTGCCCCCCCTCACATCAGAGTTTACAATAAATTTGTGCGCCCCCTTCGCACTAAGGGGGGCCCGGCGATGGCACGCTCGGCTCGCGCGTAGCAACCCCTCCGCCCGCCTTACGCTCGTCCCTTTCATCCTTCTCCTTTCTCCTCATTATATATCCTGTCATTCCAGCCAGCACGCCCCATTCATACTCACTGCGGAGCATGATTCTCACCATACTCTCCTTGTTTACATTCTCTCCCACCTTGCATTCTGCGGCGCTCCTCATTCTCTCCCATCTCGTACACTCGAAGATGGTATGCTCCGCAGTGTCCTCAGTCGCTCCACAATACCTACAGTGCGCCTCAACCAGTTTCCCGATGCGCACCAGGTAAGACCCAAAGCAACCATGCCCCGTAAGCGCCTGGGTGAGGTGATAATTCACCTCCCCGTGCCCACGGTTGACCCATTCATCGATAGTCGGAATCAGTTGCCTGGTCCAGGCTCCCTTTTCCGACCCCTGCCATAACTCTTGCCATACACGCATTGTTTTTTCCCTTTCATTTCTAGGGTCATTACCTCCCCAGACTCTCACCCTTTCATGCGCCAGAAGGTCTAACGGGATAACTCCAGCAACGACCGCCACGGCGTCGCCAGAAACAGTCCTGTATGCGCTGCACACACGCAACAGCATACACCTTTGCACTCTCATCAGTCTCGCTCTATAACATTCAATCCTGAACGCATTTATCCATGCCGGCACCCCATACAGGAGAATGGAGTGCACGACCGCATTCATAACCCTCCTCTTGGAGGCCAACGGCCCACCTATGTTGGGCATCAGCCGTCCAAGGGCTTTCACGCATGCTGTAGCCTTGCTCACCACCCGGGTGACCTGATCGGACACCCTGAGATTTCGCTGAAGCTCTACCCCAAGGTATCTTACAGATTCCCGAGCCGGTACGTCAACTGTCCCCAATCGCACGGTCAGTTCACGCAGCTTTCTTCTTCCAATTAGCAGGACCGCCTCGGTTTTGTGGGGAGCCAGAGCAAGCCCTTTTTCCCCCATCCACCGATCAATCCTACTAATTGCCTCATTCATTATCGCTTTCAGACTTTCTTCCGTTCTTGCGACAGCGACCACCGCTAAGTCATCAGCGTACCCTACGAGTGTAACCCCGTCTGGCAGCCTCAATCTCAAAACCTCATAAAATATGTTCCACAGTATCGGCCCAAGAACCGAACGCTGTGGAACACCCGCACTCATTTTGAAGATTTTACCTTCCACAGTCACTATCTCCCTATCATTCAAGTAGCTCCCCACAATCTTTCGAAGGTAGGGAGCTACCCGCTTTAGTTCCAAAGCCTCCATGATTCCGCCCCATGGGACCGAATTGAAAGCATTTTTCACGTCCAGGGTTACAAGCACGCAGTAGCTACGGGTACGCCATGGACCCGTATTTGCTAACCTTGCCCTCTCTATCACGCGTATCATTGCGTTCACCGTAGTGCGGCCGCCTCTGAACCCATACTGTTCCTCTGAAAGACCCCCTGCTCTCTCGAGATCCTCATTTATCCAAGCTCCGATCATACTTTCAAAAATCTTCGCTATCCCATTTAGTAGGCAGATTGGCCTGTAATTGGCTTCCTCTCCTTACTTTCGCTCTTTTTCAATCATCACCAGTCTCGCTCTCTTCCACACTTTGGGGAAACTGCCATTCGTCAACAATTCATTCATCATGCTCAAGCACATGTCCTCGCACACATGCCCAAACACATTGCACGCTTCGGGTGGAACACCATCAGGACCCGGCGTTTTTCCCTCCTTCATCCGGCCAACTACACACTGCAGTTCGGCCGAAGTAAAAAGGGGCGCCGTCTCCATCCCACGGGTTCCAGCCAGTTCATTCGCTCATGTACTGGGAACAGCTTCTTGACTTCCGTCATTAGGCTATCCCCCCGGAGAGTATTAATCCTTTGCGCAATTTTCCTGGTGACGATCTTATAGCCGTCACCCAGATGTTATTATTCACCTCTTCGCAGAGCACTCTCCAAGCTTCTTGCTTGGAGTTTGCGATGGCTCTGCGAAGTTCCCTGCGCGCCAAGTTATACCTCCTTCTGCACTCCTCACGCATTTCCTCATTTGCTCGCCTATTACTCACATGCATCTCCTTTCAC
The DNA here is from genome assembly GCA_944588485.1 of Phosphuga atrata. Taxonomy (NCBI): domain Eukaryota; kingdom Metazoa; phylum Arthropoda; class Insecta; order Coleoptera; family Silphidae; genus Phosphuga; species Phosphuga atrata. The sequence continues at coordinate 31,038,906 of OX155906.1, forward strand.
GCAAACAGGTTTTACGCTTCTCAGCTACCTGCTCATTCCACCAGTAAACTGGCTTCCTGCCTCTGACGCCCCTCCGTTTTCTCCGAAACACCGCATCACAGGCCTCGTGAAGAACTGCTTCGCAGGAGCTCCATTTTCGAGGCCTGTCCTTTCAGCCAGCTCTTTCATGACGTCTCCCAATCTTTCTAGTAGACTCTTGTCCACTCTCCATCCATTCGTTCCAATTGCAACCGGTCCCTCAGAAACATCCTCTTGTACGTCGAAGAGAATATCCTGGTGATCACTCAGATTCTCTCCCTCTCTGACACGCCACTATTTCACTCTGCCTGCAATCCGTGAGGTGCTAAAAGTGATGTCTATGAAAGACATACTTTCGCCTCGCACGAAGGTTGACACATTCCCACGGTTGTGGACCACCAGGTCCTCCTCTGCCAACCACTCTTCCATCATTCTCCCTTTCTCATCCTCCCTAGGGGATCCCCACCAAGCGGACTTGGCGTTGAAACCCCCCCCCGACAACAATCTCTTTGGACCAGCTTTTCATACTGGTCCTTAGCTCATCCATAAAAGCTACAAACTGCTCTAACGTTATGTTAGGCGAGATGTAGCACCCATACATACCAGTTTTCCCATTCAACCCATACATATCCATTTTCACATCCACACTTAACCATAGGTTTTTCCGATTGGAAAATCCTCACAGCAACATTCTTACACTGGTCCACGTGCCAGCCTCCGTTACAAATAGTCCGAAGATTTGGTTCGGATGCAATGGCCACATCCACTCTCTCATCATGCACCGTCTTCCATACCAGCTCCATTGGCGCCGCACTCCTATTTCGTCTGCAATACTAGCATATTCTGTTTCTTTGGGACGTCCCTTTCATACCTTCCCTGCACAGTTTCCTGTACGCAGGGCAGTCCATGGAGTCCGCCCTATGCCCACTCACTCCGCACACGAAGCATTTAGCCTCTTTGGCTGTGCACTCGTGTGCTTTGTGCCCACTTTCATCGCATCGCAAACACGCATTCTTTCTCTCTATTCCCTTGCATGCTGCCGGCAGGTGCCCAAAGCCAAGGCATCTGTAGCACCTGATCGGCTTATTGTCTTTGGTCACTCGGCACATGATCCATCCAACTTTTATTCTGCCTTTCTCCAGTATGGTTTGTGCCGCACTTACTGGAAGAGTGACAACTGCTATACTGGCCCCTACGCGCACTGTGCAGAGAGACTTTACTACACACTCCCTACATTCAGCGGCCTTCTGAATGGCTCCTTTCGCCTCATCGGTGGTGGTAGCCTCATCCATGCCCCTAACAAGGACACTTCTGAGCCCCACCTCCGTCCTGACATCCCTTACAGCCTCAGTCACTAGGGCCATTCGCTCTGCCAGTCGCTTCTTTTCCCCATCATCATTCACTCTGACAATGAGGTCCCCAGCGTGGGTTTTCCTCATCGCCCTTACATTTATATCCTCCATGTCAACTTCCTTCTTAAGGACATTCACCATATGGGCGTAAGAAACACCTTCTGCCCTCCTCACCAGTAATTTTTCTGCCTTTCTGATGCCTCCGGCCCCTTCCACTCTGGGCTTTTGGCCCTCCGCATTCATCCAGCACAGGGTAACTCCTGGCTATGCCACAAGCATTCAGCCATCTTTAGTACCAGCCACATATTAAGGTTACCAGTCACACCGATAGCGAATCTCTTTCTCTCAGTCTTCTCACAAAGACCTCTCATCCTTAATAAGGTCTCGAACGCCTTTTCTTCGGCGCCCTCGACCTTATTATCATCCAGACGGGCGATGAAGTGGTACTTCCTCTCGCAGTCCAACGACTCATCGCCTCCCATACACACCACATTCTCGTCCTTGATGTAGGCCACGGAACCTACATTCAAGCCTTCAGCCACTCGCTTGGCCTGGGGGAACTGGTCGAGCATCCCCCAGCCCAGCTGTCCACAGTTATCCCCTTTCTCTCCTGCAACTAACAGGAGTACATCCTCGTCCCTGGCCAGAGGAGAGCCCTTCCAGAGAGGCCATCTTCACCACGGCGAAGGCGTCCTCGGACCACCTCTCCCTCGCCAGGGACATGTACTCCTGTACATTCATCCCCGGCTTTAGCGCACTGGTGATTCTACATTCAGTCTCCGTTTGGGTGTTGACTTCCTTACACACCGTACCTACCATTTGTACCTCAACGTCGTACAGTACCTTCTCAATCGGCTGGAAGCGATGCTCCTCGAGCCAACTGGTCACGGAGTGGCGCGAGGAAACATTTGTTGTCCTCCTGACTCGCGCTGCTGCTTCCTTGATGTCACGCTTCGTGCTGCTTCCTCCAGCGATGGCCCTCTCCAGCTCCTACACCTGTCTATTGCCCAATCGCCTCCACGATCGTAAAGACAATCGAGCACTCAATCTTTTTGTAAACGTCGACGTCATCCGTCAACCGATCCGCCACTTTTCTTTTCTTTGGGGTTTCTCCAATGGACTGGCTCCTCGCCCGGCTTTCCATATCCCCTGCACCCCTGCTTACTTTTTGCTTCAGGAAAGATTCCATACTGGCGGACTCTCCCCAAAACTAAAAATAAATTCAGACGGACTAGACAGACTAAACTAGACAGACTAGACTAGACAGACTAGACTAGACAGACTAGACTAGACAGACTAGACTAGACAGACTAGACTATACTAAGCAGACTAGACTGGACAGACTAGACTAGACAGACTAGACTAGACAGCCTAGACTAGACAGACTTGACTAGACTAGACAAACTAGACTAGACAAACAAGACTAGACCGACTAAACTAGACAGACTAGACTAGACTAAATCAGACTTGACTAAACTCTAATATTCCATTGTTTTTCAATAACTCGAGGTCATATTTTAAGCATTTAGACCATGTTAAGTGTTAGGTGAGATCATCGCTGACTACACAGATTACGTAATGAGGTTTACAGATTAATGCCTTATCTAATCTAATCGCCACAGCTGAAACCCAGCAAGCTGGTATTGTCCATCTAGTCTTGTCTGTCTAGTCTTAGCCTGTCTTGCCTTGTCTATTTCATCTTTCTTTTTCTTTCTTTTTCTAGTGTAGTCTAGTCTTGTCTCTCTTTAACTCCGAGGCTATGCGACCAGCAGTACCAGAGTTTACGGTTGTTTCCAGGGGGGGGGGGGGAGGCGGTCGGCATACTTGTCTGGTCTGGTGTTGGTTACTCTGTCTAGTTTAGTCTGTCTAATCTAGTCTTGTTCGTTTAGACTAGTCTAGTATTGTTTGTCTAGTCTTATCGGTGTAGCCTTGATGACTAAGAGCCTCGATAAACGTAAAGACACGCGCGCTCAACTTTAATAAAACGAATACAAAAAACGCGAATAAATATTAATCGTTCGATCAATTCAAAAATGGTAAGACAACCGATCGATCTTGACCCACTAAAATCACATTTAGAAAAACACAAATTCAATTAAATATCAATTCTAATTCTCTCAATAATCTACTTAATCTACTCACATTAATCTAATCCAGACTAGTGTCTTGTCTAGTATGTTTAGTCTAGTCTTGTCTGCCTAGTCTATCTTGTCTCGTCTGTCTAGTCTAGTCTGTTTAGCTTGTCTAGTCTAGTCCGTTTAGTCTATATAGTCTATCTAGTCTGTCTAGTCTATCTAGTCAATCTAGTCTATCTATTCTATCTAATCTATCTAGTCTATCTAGTCTATCTAATCTATCTAGTCTATCTAATCTATCTAGTCTATTTAGTCTATCTAGTCTATCTAGTTTATCTAGTCTATCTAGTCTATCTAGTCTATCTAGTCTATCTAGTCTATCTAGTCTATCTAGTCTATCTAGTCTATCTAGTCTATCTAGTCTATCTAGTCTATCTAGTCTATCTAGTCTATCTAGTCTATCTAGTCTATCTAATCTATCTAGTCTATCTAGTCTATCTAGTCTATCTAGTCTATCTAGTCTATCTAGTCTATCTAGTCTATCTAGTCTATCTAGTCTAGTCTAGTCCGTTTAGTCGAGTCTGTCTACTCTAGTCTGTTTAGTCTGTCTAGTCTAGTCCGTCTAGTCTAGGCTGTTTAGTCCATTTTGTCTAGTCTGTGCTCCTTGGTAGTGTCGTTGCCAACATACCCGCCTTTTAATGTGGGAGACCCGGGTTCGAATCCTGGTCGAGGAGGCGACAACTAGGGCGCTTTTCATTAACCGTCCGGGCTGCCCACCCTGAATGAATGGAAAATATGCGATACCGAGGTGGCGCATACTAATAAGTCTGTCTAGTCTTATCTGTCTAGCTATCTAGACTCAATAAGTTTTGTCTATCAATAACTACCAAACTAAGCTAGCTAGAGCATTAAGACAGGTCTTGGTTTCTTCTCAAATATTTTTTTGGGGGGGGTTGTAGCAAGTCGTAGGACGAGGCACTTTCGTTAACTTGACAAGTGGTCCCCCTGGAATGCTCCCTGTATCCCTCGGCATCGCAAAACTTCTCAAATACCTAGACTACAAACTGAGACTCTCTAGTCTAATCCACGTAGATTAGTTTGTCTATAAATAGCTTTGAACTTAGAACTAGGTATCTAGTCTCAATACGGTTCGTTTAATATAATCTAGTCTAGTCTGTCTGGCTTGGTCAAGTTTACCTGGAGACCGTCTCAACCTCGAAGATTGTATCAATAAAGCGAGTCTGGTCAACCTTAATCCCGATATTCCGGGGACACCCTAAGGACAGAGCCAAGACGACAAAGCGGAATAACAGCTTTACCGGAAGTCGACTTGACGGTCGTCCTCCAACTTCCGCAACCTTCCACACCAAGGTATTAATACTCACGATTTTACTCTCGACTAGACTGTCTGGTCTTGTCTGTCTAATCTTTGGCCGCCCGGTGCTGTGTATCAAATCGTATTGGGTTAGCTATCTAGTCTAGTCCGGAAGTGACGAACCAATGGAATCAAATTTTAGTGGCACGCGAAATTATCTGTCTAATCTTTGGCCGCTCGGTATTGTGTATCAAATCGTATTGGGTTATTAGCCTATCCAAACACTAGACGAGACTGGTCTTGTCTAGTCTCTTCTAGTCTCGTCTAGTCTCGTCTAATCTCGTCTAGTCTCGTCTAGTCTCGTCTAATCTCGTCTAGTATCGTCTTGTCTCGTCTAGTATCGTCTAGTCGTGTCTAGTCTTGTCTAGTCCACTTGAACATCAATAAGCAAAGTTTGATGGCTTTCTAGACTAGTGCTTTCGTAAAACCACGATAACTTTGAAACTGGCAAAGATTTTCGACTCCTGTTTGCGCCGTTTGCAGAGCCACAAAACTATATTTGATTTAAAAGATCATTGGAGATATTTGCCTGACTATTAAGTCTACTATGTCCACTTAAACATGGGTAAGCAAGGTTTCTTGACATTCTGGAAGTGGTTTCGTAAAAACACGATAACTCTGAAACTAGATAGACTAGTCATACAAGACTAACAGACTAGACTAGACAGACAAAACTTGATAGACAAGACAAGATTAGTACTGTCTAGTCTAATTCCCCAAATCTCGATTGTAGTTATAGGCAACCCAAACCGCTTGTGTTTTGACGTCCATCAGATGTTTGAAAACATTACGTCCAGTCGTCGCAGCGAGTGCGGGTGTGCAGCGTCGTGTTTTAGGTTAAACAAACGGTAACGTAAATTAATTGAATTGTGCTCGAATTAAGTCAACAATGGATGTGAGAGCCGGCCTGAAGGAGGCGAGAGATGCGATCAAATGCAAAAACTTCGAATCTGCGCTGAAAATTTGCAAGGTAAATCAAAAACCCAATTATTTCACAACTTGCTTCACACTGGCAACGTTGCTTAAATATACTGCCAACATATTAAAACTAAAGGCAACTAGTTCGGCTATACTTTGATTATAGCTGTGTGAATGCTTCGTATAGCTCAAGCTTCAGACTATACCAAGCACTCACACATCTATATACTAGTTTCTTATACTCTGTAATCACTGCTACCAACTTGCTGGTTTTCCCTCCACTACTACCAACACACTAGTTTTCCTTCCACTACTACCAACTCACTAGTTTTCTTTCCACTACTACCAACTCACCAGTTCCGACTATTACCAACTTCACTTTACTTTTACTTACTTTTTCGTGTCCGGTTATTTCCGGTGGTGGAAGGATTTGCCACTGTCTGGTGGGACAGTGTTACCAGGGAGCGCCGGCATGTTCTGCATATACAGGAGAAAATGCACGTGTGGAGGCTCGTTCCGTGCTCCCCACCAACTTCACTATTATTACTTCACTATTATCAACCTTGCGTCTCTTAAGGGAATTTCCCAACAGCACTCGATATGTTTATCGATGAGTTGCGTTTAATTCCGATTGGTTTTGTGCAGTGGATTTTAAAAGAGGACAAATCAAATTACATGGGACTCGTCTTCTTGGGCATTTCGCTGCAGGAGCTCGGGCCGCTGGAGCAAGCCCCGAAAGCCTTCCAGAAGGCCATCCTGTCGAACCCGACGAACCTGCTGGCTTGGAATGGGCTGGCCAACTTCCACGAGAAGACTGGCAACTTGACCGAGGTGATGACTATTTACAAGAAGATCATCGAGTTGGACAGGTAATAGTCATAAAACTGTTTGATTTGGTTAAACGTTTCTGTTTGTTCTAGTGGGGACGGGAAAGTGGCGGATGTTTTGGGGAAGGTGTCGGGGTGGAACGGGGGAGATCCAGTTGAGAAGTGTTTGGCTCTGGATGAGATCCTAGGCTGCGGGAAGGTGTCCGCAGAGCTTGTGAAAACAACCCAGGAGGAGATTATCAGGCTTGTCAAAACTATCCCGAAACTTGAACAAAAGTTACTCGAAATTGTAAGTGGAAATGTCAAATTTTACAATTAATAAGTTGGTGAGAATGTTTGACAGACAGTTGGTAAGAATGTTTAATTGACAGTTTGGTAAAAATGTTAAAAAACAGTTGGCAAGATTGTTTTACGGATAATTGACAGTAATCTTTGATAGGGAAATAACTGTTAGACAGTTGGTAAAAAAGTTGGTGATATTATTTGACAGTTGGTGATTAATATAATTGATGATGTGACAGTTGTTGGTGATAAAATTTAACAGTTGCTGATATTATTTAACAGTTGCTTATATTATTTGACAGTTGGTAACAGTGTTTAGTGAAATTTACAGTTGATTAAAGTGTTTGACAGTTGGTAATATTTGACAGTTGGTAATATTTGACAGTTGATAATATTTGACAGTTGCTGATATTATTTGACAATTAGTAACAATGTTTGGTGAAATTATTTGACAGTTGATAAAAATATTTGACATTTGATGATATTATTTGATGGTTGGTGATATTATTTGACAGCTGCTGATATTATTTGACAGTTGGTAACAATGTTTAGTAAATTTTTTTGGCAGTTTGTAAATTTTTCTGACAGTTGGTGATATTATTTGGCAGTTGGTAACAATGTTTGACAGTTAATGACATTTGACAGGTTTTTTTTATTTTCAGTATGAAAATTGTTTGGTTTCGTTGTTATCGATTGGTGAAAGTCGTGAACTGACTTTGGATTACCTGAAGTTGCTGTCAAATCGCAGAAAATTCGCGAAGTTCGTGGAAATTTACGCAAAAACCTCAAAAAATTTCGAAACTTTGCAAATTTCCGAACTGGTCTGCACGGTTTTCGTCGAGCTGTACGCGGAAAACTCCGAAATCTACAAAACTCTGACGTCTTTCGTCGAAAATCTCCCGGAAAATCCGGAGAAAACTTTCCCGTTGCTCGCAAAATCGATCATCTTCGCCGAAAACTCCGACTTTGCCAACATGCGCGCAACGCTGGAGCAAGGTAACCAGAAATTCCACCAAAACAATTCACGTTGGCAACAATGTTTCAGCAATTTCCCTACAACCCAGCCTTGACATCACCTGGAGGTTATATACACAGTGTTTGATAAAATTGCACTTATACCCAGACGCCATCCAAGCTTACCAAAAACTTTCACAAAAACAAAAAAAGTTTGACAAGAGTTTATGTCTGTGTCTGTCAAAAAGTGCACAACCAGAACATTGGAAAGAAGCTGTCATTTTATGCGAAAAAGTAAGTTATATTTGACAGTTGGTAACAATGTATATTTTTGAATGTATATTTTTGATATATCTCATGTATGCTGTCTTGGTAATAATGACACATCTGTCAATTTTTAATGTCACTTTTTGACAGTTGACATTTTGTTTTCTAGTTTTTGGAAGGCGGTGAAGAGGATGATGACGTGCGCCAGTTTCTGGTGGAATCGTACATAAATCTAGGGGAATTTGCGAAGGCGAAGGTTGGCATTATGTCGGTGCAGGGCAAAACTGCGAAAACCCTGCTGAAGGCGAAACTTGCGATGGGTCGCGGAAATTTCGATGAGGCGCAGAAAATTTTGGAAAGTTCGGAACTGGGGGATTCACCCGAGTACTGGCTCTCGCTCGGCGAAGTTTTCTGGAAAACCGAACAGTTTCAAAAATGTCTCGTGCCCTTTTTAAAGGTAAATGTCAAATGTTAACATCATTATTTTGACGTTATTAACTTATGACGTTTTGTATCTTATGTCATTTTGACATTTTGTATCTTATGTCATTTTAACATTTTGTATCTTATGTCATTTTAACATTTTGTATCTTATGTCATTTTGACATTTTGTATCATATCATTTTAAAATTTGTATTTTATGTCGTTTTGACATTTTGTATCTTTTGGGATTTCACTTTCGTCATTTTGGCATTTGTGTCATTTTTGACAAAAATATTTTGTTTTCAGGCGGCGAAGTTAGATCCAAGCTCGTACGTTTGTTTCCTGAACTTAGGCAACTATTACAACAGAACCGGGGATTCCGACAAGGCGAGGCGGTGCTACGAGAAGTCCTTCAAACTGAACCGGAAGTGCTCTCAGGCCGGAAGCGAACTCTCCAAAATATACCGGAAAGAACAGAAATGGGTAGAAACACTTGACAACTGTCATACTTATAAAAAATGTCATACTTGTCAAAATTGACAGTTCTTAAATAACGGTCAATTCTGCATTGCATATTGCAAGTATATTCATACTTGTCAAAATTTTGACACTTGACTGCTGTCAATTTTGATATTTATGACAAAAAAATTTCAGGAGGAAAATTTAAATTTATTGGAAAATTTGACGTCTGGAAAGATTTGCTCGACGAATATATGGGCCTACATGCAACTTGGAATACACCATTTGGAACAGGAAGATTACGGAAACGCCATCACGTACTTCCGGTCTGTCATCCGGGCTGAACCAGAAAACGGGTGAGAAAGCCACATTTCTGTTGGCACAACTGCATTAAGTCCACGTTTACCAACCCACGTCCTCAACATTAGTTGGCAACACTGTAAACGTAACAGTATCAACTATTACAGTGCTACCAACATAAATTTTGTATCATTTTGACATTTGTATTTTATGTCTTTTTGACATTTTGTATCTCATGTCATCTTGACATTTTGTATCATAATGTTTTTAAATTTGTATTTTATGTCGTTTTGACTTTTTGTATCTTTTGACATGTCAGTTTCATCATTTTGGCTATTACCAACCTAAATTAGTTTATACCAATATTAGGAATTGTCTTTGCAGTCATACCAACTGATTTTTTTTTGTTTAGCCATTGCTGGGAGTGTCTGGCGGATGCCTATCTGGCCAGGGGCGCTTACACGTCATCGATCAAATCCTACCAGAGAGCCTCCGAAATCAAGCCTGGCTCCCTCTATCCAATGCTACAGGTTGCCAACATCAAAAAGGTAAATACAGTTGGTAACATTGCACGGTAATTGTCAAAATTGTTAATGACTTGCCAATAATTACTTTAAAAATAATGAACTGTTTAAAATGACATTTGTCAAAAAGTACATCTGTCAAAAATAACATGTATCAAGAATGACAACTGTCAAATCTTTCTTTTTTTTGTTTAGTTGTTGGGTGAATATGTGGAGGCCAGGGCCGTGTTCGAGGAGATTTTCGCTCTGAACAAAAACTACGTGCCGGCCCTGAAGGGCTTCGCCGAGACGTCCCTGTACGAGGGCAAGAGTTACCACAAGCGTCAGCTGCACGGCATGGCCAGGGACAGCCTTCAAAACGCCTTGGATAAAATCACAACGTACGTCAATATTTGTCATATGACAGTTGCATAACAAATCGTAGCAAATTCACTTTTGACAGTTTTTTTGACAAATGACAAATATTTTGACAAATGACAGATGATACTTATTTGCGACAATGTCATTTATGTGACTATTGATATTCTTTTGTTTAGGGGGTTGCAGAGTAGGCCGGACCTGTCGTGTCTGTGGAAAATCGCCGGGGATTCGGTGAGCATTGTTGCCAACTTGCCGGAGAAGTTCTCCTACCTGCTGGTCCTGTCCTGCCTTGTCGGCGGGACGGACCAGAGGAAGTCCGTGGTTGTCGAACAGGAGGAGCTTTTCAACCTCGCATCAAGGTAAACGTCAGTTTAGTCAATTATGACAATCTTGGAAAAAAATATTTTGACAGTTATAAATATAAATTTTGACAGTTACGACAATTTTGACAGTACTGAATGTCATTTCTGTGAATCGAAAACTGTCACAATTGTCATTTGACAATGTTTTAGGTGTTATTGTAAGGCTATTAGTTTGACAGATGAGAATATTTTGATATATCACGATTTGGCAGTTTGTTATTTGTCATATGGACAGTTCGCCGAATGTCAAGAGAAACGTCAAAGTTTGTTACGAAAAGCGCTGGAGATTACCAAATATTGTGTCACTAATAATCCGTCACATTGGCAACACTGGAACGTTTTGGGCAACATCGCATTTTTGACAGGTGTGTTATTGTCATGTTTGCCTATTTGACATTGTTGTCATTTCTTCGTTTGTTATTTCTTAACAGTGTTGCCATTTTTGTCGTTCCAGAGCCTAGGAACTTGTCGCTGGCGCAGCACGCTTTCATAAAAGCGGCAACGCTGGAGCGCAACAGCGCCCTCGTCTGGACGAACCTGGGCGCCCTCTACCTCCACGTCGACGACGTCAAACTCGCCAACGAGGCTTTCGCCCAAGCCCAACGAGGCGAACCCTCATACGTCAACAGCTGGATCGGACAAGTAATTTCACATTAACTGTCATATCTCAAAATTTGACATTTTTGACATATGTCAAACTTTAACATTTTTGACATATTCCAAACTTTGACATTTTTGACGTGTCAACTTTCACTTCTTTAGCATATGTCCGGCTTTTAAATTTTTGACATATCAAGTTTTGACATTTTTGAAATGTCAAACTTTAACATTTTTGACATATTCCCGTTGACATTTTTGACGTGTCAACTTTCACATCTTTGCCATATGTTAAGCTTTGATATTTTTAAGATATATCAAACTTTGACATATGGCAAACTTGGACATTTTTGACATATGCTAAACTTTGACATTTTTGACATGTTAAAATTAGACATTTTGGACATATATCATGATTTGTCATTTTTGACATATATCAAGTTTTAACATTTTTGACATATATCAAGTTTAGACATTTTTGACATAAGTTAAACTTTGCATTTTTGACATATATCAAGTTTTAACAATTTTTGACATATGTCAAACTTTGACATTTAGAATCAAGTTTTGGATTTTATCAATTTTTGTTGATAGGCGTTGATTGCGGAGACTATTGGGGCATCGGATGCGATGGACTTGTTCAGGCATAGCACTCAGCTGGCTGCCCACCAACAAGGCGCCCTAGGCTACGCCTATTGGGTCTGTAAAACGTTGCTGGAATCGCCGCCAGATGTCAGGATATACTCCATCCACAACATGTACGCCGTGCCTGTCGCCTGCGACGCCCTCACCTGGTACACAGGTAAACTAAAAATGACACTTCTTTGACAGATATTTATTTAACGTCATTGTATTGACATTTAATTATTCTAAACAATATAAATAGGAAATAAATACAAACGAACTAGAATAAATTACTAAACGAGATTTAGGTTGGTATTACCATGTAACGCTGGTATCATTGTCTGAGTTTTAAGTTGGTATCACTGACTGAGTTTTAAGTTGGTATCACTGACTGAGTTTTAAGTTGGCATATTGCTGCCACTCTCATTGTTTTAGGTTGGTGTCAGTAATCTTAGGTTGGTCATATTGGCAAGGTGTTTATGACTTCTGGCATTTGTTCGCAATTGCCGAACAGCTTGGCACAATCTTCAAACGTTTGCACAGTCTCCTCCGTTCGATACTTGTCCAGCCCCTCATCACTAAACAAATGAAATGTCAAATAAACTGTCAAAAATGTCAAATGAACTGTCAAGAACTGTGACAGTTTAAAAACTGAAGTCATAAATCTGAAACTTGTGATTTTGACAGAATAGTCATAAATATGTCAAATGAACTGTCACAAGTTTGACAACTAACCCATATAGGACTTGGCTGTCAAATTTTTTTAACTGGATAGTCAAAAAACAGTCACAAGTTTGACAACTAACTCATAAATATGACTTGCTTGTCAATTATTTTTAAGGAATAGTCAAATGAACTGTCACAAGTTTGACAACTAATTCATAAATATGACTTGGGTATCAATTATTTTTAGAGAATAGTCAAATGAACTGACACAAGTTTGACAACTAACTCATAAATATGACTTGGCTGTCATTTTTTTTAACTGGATAGTCAAATGGAGTCACAAGTTTGACAACTAACTCATAAATATGACTTGGCTGTCAATTACTTTGACGGAATAGTCAAATAAACTGCCACAAGTTTGACAACAACTCATAAATATGACTTGGCTTTTAATTATATTAACAGAATAGTCAAATGAACTGTCACAAGTTTGACAAATAACTCATAAATATGACTTGACTTAATTATTTTGACAGAATAGTCAAATGCAGTCACAAGTTTGACAACTAACTCATAAATATGACTTGCTTGTCAATTATTTTTAAGGAATAGTCAAATGAACTGTCACAAGTTTGACAACTAATTCATAAATATGACTTGGGTGTCAATTATTTTTAGAGAATAGTCAAATGAACTGACACAAGTTTGACAACTAACTCATAAATATGACTTGGCTGTCATTTTTTTTAACTGGATAGTCAAATGGAGTCACAAGTTTGACAACAACAAATAAACTGCCACAAGTTTGACAACAACTCATAAATATGACTTGGCTCTTAATTATATTGACAGAATAGTCAAATGAACTGTCACAAGTTTGACAAATAACTCATAAATATGACTTGACTTAATTATTTTGACAGAATAGTCAAATGCAGTCACAAGTTTGACAACTAACTCATAAATAATGACTTGCTGTCAATTATTTTGACGGAATAGTCAAATGTACTGTCACAATTTTGACAACTAACTCATAAATATGACTATTCTGTCAATTATTTTGACAGAATAGTCAAATGAACTGTCACAAGTTTGACAACTAAACCATAAATTGAACTTGACTGTCAATTATTTTGACGGGATAGTCAAATAAATATTTGACAGTATTTTAAAATTACGGATGTCAAAGTGTCATACCTGAACATGTACATGCCGAGAGCCAATAAGGAACTGTTCTTCGACCTGTAATCGGCCTCGCAGACGAAACGTTTCCGACAGTCGTTCCTCATCTGCATCGACTCGAACGCCAAATCTGTGAAATCCAAACTGAAAAAATAATTTTATGTTAAACAACTGTCAAGATGACGAGAACTGCTCATGATGTCAAAGGGACAGTTATTGGTCAAGATGTCAAAGTGACAGTTATTGGAAATAATGTGTTATTATTGGTAATTTAACAAATTGTCAGTTATTGGTCATGATGTCAAAGTGACAGTTATTGGAAATAATGTGTTATAATTGGTCATATATCAAATTGTCAGTTTTTGGTCATGATGTCAAAGTGACAGTTATTGGTCATGATGTCAAAGTAACAGTTATTGGAGAAGATGTCAAAATGACAGTTATTGGTAATAATGTGTTATTATTGGTCATTTAACAAATTGTCAGTTATTGGTCATGATGTCAAAGTGACAGTTATTGGAAATAATGTGTTATAATTGGTCATATATCAAATTGTCAGTTTTTGGTTATGATGTCAAAGTGACAGTTATTGGTCATGATGTCAAAGTGACAGTTATTGGAGAAGATGTCAAAATGACAGTTATTGGAAATAATGTGTTATTATTGGTAATTTTACAAATTGTCAGTTATTGGTCATGATGTCAAAGTGACAGTTATTGGAAATAATGTGTTATTATTGGTCATATATCAAATTGTCAGTTATTGGTCATGATGTCAAAGTGACAGTTATTGTAAATAATGTGTTATTATTGGTCATATATCAAATTGTCAGTTATGGGTCATAATGTCAAAGTGACATTTATTGGTCATGATGGTTCTTGTTACCTTTTAATGACGTTTTTGAAGAGATCCATGTGTTGGAAGAGGTTGTCGCCGAGATCGCGGCCGTACTCGTGGTGGTCGGGGGCGTCGTGCGAGTCGAAGATTTCGGGGGCGGAGAAGTGTTGCTCGGGGGCGGAGAAGTGGTGGTCGTGTTCGGGAGCCGAGTAGTAGGTGGGATGGGCCTCCGGCTGGATGTACACCTTCTCCGGCTCGCTCTTCTTGCTGTGCGCCAGGTAGTACGTGCCGTATTTGACCAGCGCGAAGAACTTGGTGGCGAACACCACGAACGTGATCATCGTCCCAATCAGGAAGACTATCTTCACCTTGATCGCCAGGAACGCCAGGTAGTACAGAACATGTTTGTGATCTACAACAAATTACAAATTTAATGGAATAGCAAATATGTACAAGAACTGTCAAAATTTTGACAGATCATGTTACCAACATTGATCTCAGTGTTACCAACTTTGATCTCAGTGCTTGCTACCAACATTGATCTCAGTGCTTCCAACATTGATTTCAGTGCTACCAACATTGACATCAGCGTTACCAACATTGATCGAAGTGTTTTACGAACATTGATATGTTTTATTAAGATTAATCTCATTGTTACCAACTTACGTAAATGATATTTGTGCTTGTATCTGATCAACTTCTTCCTGCCAACTTCTTTGTCGTCATCCCCTTGTGCCAAACAGAGCGACACTACCAACAGAAAAACCACTAAATGTTTACACGTCATTCCGGTGACAACTCAACTAGACAGCTGTCAAAATTATGTCATAAATGACGTTTCTTGTCGTATTTTTCGTAACTAGACTGCGATTTCGTCGCTGCTTCTATTTATAAGGCGCTCCAGTGAAAACTGTTTGCCCAACTGATTTCGTTGTTTTTTCTCTTTCTGTTTGTCTTTGGCCACTTTTGGTTTCTTTCTGCTCAATTCTCGATTTGCCTTTGCAATTAGTGCACACTATATAGCACGACTTTCCCATCCGACGACCTGCTAATTAATTATTGACCTAGTCCAACTAATTTCAAACATCCAAACTAGATCACACACACAAGACTATCAAACATTTAAAAACTGTCATATAATGACAGCTGTCATATAAACCAACTGTCATATAATGACAGCTGTCATATAAACCAACTGCCATATAATGACAGCTGCCATATAAACCAACTGTCATATAATGTCCGCTGTCATATAAACCAACTGCCATATAATGACAGCTGTCATATAATAACAGCTGCCATATAAACCAACTGTCATATAATGACAGCTGTCATCTAAACCAATTGTGATATAATGACTGCTGTCATATAAACCAACTGTGATATAATTACAGCTGTCAACCAACCACCAACTGCAGCATATAATGACAGCTATCAGCAGTAAACCAACTGTAATATAATGATAGCTGTCATATAAACCAACTGTGATATAATTACAGCTGTCAACCAACCACTAACTGCAGCATATACAGCTGTCAGCAGTAAACCAACTGTAATATAATGACAGCTGTCATATAAACCAACTGTGATATAATGACAGCTGTCATATAAACCAACTGTGATATAATTACAGCTGTCAACCAACCACCAACTGTAGCATATAATGACAGCTATCAGCAGTAAACCAACTGTAATATAATGACAGCTGTCATATAAACCAACTGTGATATAATGAGAGCTGTCATATAAACCAACTGTGATATAGTTACAGCTGTCAACCAACCACCAACTGCAGCATATAATGACAGCTATCAGCAGTAAACCAACTGTAATATAATGACAGCTGTCATATAAACCAACTGTGATATAATGACAGCTGTCATATAAACCAACTGTCATAATGACAGCTGTCATATAAACCAACTATCATATAAAGCAACTGTCATATAATGACAGCTGTCATATAAAGCAACTTTCATATAATGACAGCTGTGATATAATGACAGCTGTCATATAAACCAGCTGTGATATAATGACAGCAGTCATATAAACCAACTGTCATATAATGACAGCTGCCATATAAACCAACTGTCATATAATGACAGCTGTCATATAAACCAACTGTCATGTGACTACCTAACCTAAACCAACCATCTGTCATATAATGACAACCTAACCTAACTGTCATATAATGACATCTGTCAAATAGTTCCAATATTGTCATTATTGTGTTATTTTAGAGAATGATCCGAATGATGCGTGCGCTTGGAACATGCTGGGGGTGTTGCGCGAGCGAATGGGGTTGAAGGTGAGCGCGTGCCACGCCTTCCGCAGGGCGCTGCACTGCTGCGCGGCCAATGAGGAGCGAGATCGCGTTAATGTCAACTACGGCCGCTCGCTCGTGGCCAATCGGAGATACTCGGAGGCGGTCGAAGCCTTCAAGGACGTCAAGGAAGCCACCTTCAGCAGCGGGAGTGGCCTAGCCTTGGCCCTATTTAAAGGTTAGTTAAAGGGCGTTGTTATTTATGTTTTAAGTTATTTTGTTTGTTGGCAGATGGGCGTTACGAGGAGTCGTACGAGGCGTACGGGACGACGCTGGATTGGTTGGCGGACGACCAGGGTTGCCAATCTGACCTCTTGGTTGCACTGGCCTCCATGGCCTACCTCTACCAAGGCTCCGAACCTGCCAAAACTTTACTCTTACAAAGGTAACAACTTTGACATCAAAATCTTTTGAAAAAACATCTCACAAAACATTAATATCTGTCAAAAACATTGACAACTGTCAAAAAACGTTAACATCTCACAAAACATTAATATTTGTCAATAACCAATAGTAATACCAACTGTCAAAGTAGTAATACCAACTGTCAAAGTAGTAATAGCAACTGTCAAAATAGTAATAACAACTGTCAAAGTAGTAATACAAACTGTCAAAGTAGTAATATCAACTGTCAAAGTAGTAATATCAACCGTCAAAGTAGTAATACCAACTATCAAGGAAGTAATACCAACTGTCAAAGTAGTAATACCTACTGTCATGGTAGTAATACCAACTGTCGAAGTAGTAATACCAACTGTAAAAGTAGTAATATCAACTGTCAAAGTAGTAATACCAACTGCCAAAGTAGTAATACGAACTGTCAAAGTAGTAATACCAGCTGTCAAAGTAGTAATACCAACTGTAAAAGTAGTAATACCAACTGTCAAAGTAGTAATACCAACTGTCAAAGTTGTAATACCAACTGTAAAAGTAATAATACCAAACGATAGCATTGACATCGTCAAAAGACATTAACATCTCACAAAACATTAATATCTGTCAAAAGCATTAATTAATATCTGTCAAAGCATTGACATCTGTCAAAAAACATTAACATCTCACAAAACATTAATATCTGTCAAAAACATTGACATCTGTCAAAAAACATTAACATCTCACAAAACATTAATATCTGCCAAAAGCATTAATTAATATCTGTCAAAGCATTAACATCTGTCAAAAAACATTAACATCTCACAAAACATTAATATCTGTCAAAAACATTGACATCTGTCAAAAAACATTAACCACTTTCAATCTGTCAAAAATAATGACATATGTCAGTATGTATATATAATTATCGTTTAAGTGTCAATAAATTTGACATGTGTCATTTTTTCAGCACGGATCTGAAACCTAGATCGGCATGGGGTCTTTACGCGACGTTGTCGTTGGGTCTTTTGGACAACGACCTGACCCTGGCCAAACTGGTCCTGAAGGAACTCGAACAGTTGAAGGACGACAAGACCTGTCTGCCCCATTACGCCCTCTTACTGTCCTACACGTATTTATTACGGGTAATAATTGACACCTGTCAAATTGACAGCTGTCAGCAGTTTTTCTTCTGCAATGTTACCAACTGTGTTTTTTAGGGAGAAACGACGAAGCTGGTCAGGGAACTGTCAAAGTTGGTGCACAGGCATCCCGATTTGGGCCCGCTGTGGCTGCACCTGTCAACCGCGATCCTCCGCCTGTCGCCCGACGCCGAATGCGCCAGAGCCGCCGGGAAATGCGCCAAAATCGCGATGTCACTCGGACAGACCAACATGGATGTCACAAAAGTAAATGTCAAATTTTTTTCAAATTTTGAAATTTTTTTAAAATTTTTTAAAAATTTTCAAATTTTGACAGTAATATATCAAAACTTTTTAGGTTCTTTGTGTGGTGTCGTTGGCAGCAGTGAGTGCTGGTGACGTAAAACGTGGGTTGGTAGCGGCGCAGAGAGCTATTCATTATTACCCCGACGTTGGCGAGGGGTGGAGCCTTTTGTTGTTCGCGTTGAAGCTGATGGGAAAGGACGGGATGCGATTGGTCGACGTGTATCGGAGTCTGAAGTGCTCGCAGCCGCTGATTGGCTGGTTTGAAAACAATCGACTGTGAGGTCAGGTATTTAAATAAACAAAATGTCAAAAAATAAATGTCAAAAACTAGAGGAACGCCAATATTTGTCAAAATTCTTTTTATTTCGATTACAATAATTTAAGATTATAAAAACGCATTAAATGCCATTTTGTGACAACTATTGTCAATTTCTCAGTTTGTTCAAATGGTTGTCATTTGGTTTGACATAAGTTGGCAAATTCCCTTCCAAACCTAAAACAAAGGCAATTATGACAATTTTATGACAGCTGTCATTTCTCTATTTTACCTGACGGCGTTGCCATTTCGTAGTCAACATTCACAAAAGCCTTGTTCAGCCCATACTGTATGCCTTTGTTCCTTTGGACATCCCGCTTGACAATTGGCACAGCTTTGACAGGATAGTCCAAAGTTACCTTATTATTTTGACATTCTTTAATTTCATACGACTACAAAAAAAATTAACATATTACTGTCAATTTGACATTTAATTGTTAAATTAACTTGTCAAATTGACACTTAATTGTCACATTGACATTTAATTGTCAAACTGACATTTAATTGTCAAATTGACATTTAATTATCAAATTGACATTTAATTGTCAAATTGACATTTAATTGTCAAATTGACATTTAATTGTCAAATTGACATTTCAAACGTCAAATTGACATTTCAAACGTCAAATTGACATTTCAAACGTCAAGTTAACTTTTAGACATTCAACTTGCCACGTATGCTGTCAATTCAGGTTTGTAGTAGTCGTAAACTTTGACAGATGTGTTGACATGATCCTCGACCAGGACGTTTTCGTTGATGTTGAACGGCACGCAGACCTGTTCATTGGTCAATTCCGTGAAATACAAAACCACCCTGTTACTGTAATCCTCGAACTTTTTCACCCCTAAAACAAATCAGTAATACCAACTGTCACATATACCAACTGTCTAAACAGTAATACCAACTGCTATAGTTGTAATACCAACTATCAAAGTAGTAATACCAACTGTCAAAGTAGTAATACCAACTGTCAAAGTAGTAACACCAACTGTCAAAGTAGTAATACAATCTGTACAAGTAGTAATACTAACTGTCAAAGTAATAATACCAATTGTCAAAGTAGTAATACCAACTGTCAAAGTAGTAATACCAACTGTAAAAGTAGTAATACTAACATTTAAAGTAGTAATACCAACTGTCAAAGTAGTAATACCAACTGTAAAAGTAGTAATACCAACTGTCAAAGTAGTAATACCAACTGTCAAAGTAGTAAC
This sequence comes from Phosphuga atrata, assembly GCA_944588485.1. Classification (NCBI taxonomy): domain Eukaryota; kingdom Metazoa; phylum Arthropoda; class Insecta; order Coleoptera; family Silphidae; genus Phosphuga; species Phosphuga atrata. The sequence goes on from OX155906.1 coordinate 31,058,982, forward strand.
ACCAACTGTCAAAGTTGTAATACAATCTGTACAAGTAGTAATAATAACTGTCAAAGTAATAATACCAATTGTCAAAGTAGTAATACCAACTGTCAAAGTAGTAATACCAACTGTCAAAGTAGTTATACCAACTGTCAAAGTAGTAATATCAACTGTCAAAGTAGTATTACGAACTGTCAAAGTAGTAATACCAACTGTCAAAGTAGCAATACCAACCGTCAAAGCAGCAATACCAACTGTCAAAGTAGCAATACAAGCTGTAAAAGTAGTAATACTAACTGTCAAAGTAGTAATACCAATTGTCAAAGTAGTTATACCAACTGTAAAAGTAGTAATACCAACTGTCAAAGTAGTAACACCAACTGTCAAAGCAGTTATATCAACTGTTAAAATAGTAATACCAACTGTAAAAGTAATAATACCAACTGTCAAAGTAGTAATACCAACTGTCAAAGTGGTAATACCAACTGTCAAAGTAGTAATGCCAACTGTCAAAGTAGTAATAGCAACTGTCAAAGTAGTAATACCAACTGTAAAAGTAGTAATACCAACAGTCAAAGTAGTAATACCAACTGTCAAAGTAGTAATACCAACTGTCAAAGTAGTAATACCAACTATCAAAGTACTAATACCAACAGTCAAAGTACTAATACCAACTGTCAAAGTAGTAATACCAACTGTCAAAGTAGTAATACCAACTATCAAAGTACTAATACCAACTGTAAAAGTACTAATACCAACTGTCAAAGTAGTAATATCAACTGTCAAAGTAGTAATACCAACCGATAGCAATAATAACAACTGCTGCATTAATACCAACTCATCATCATATTCATACCAAGTGTTACACAAGTAGTACCCACTATGAAATCATTGTTACCAACTGTCAAGTGATTGACTTACTAGTGTTTGCTTCTTCTGTGAGTTTGTAGAGGGATGACCTGTCGGGTTCGAAGCCGGAGGGCATGCTGACCTCCAACACGGCCATGTTCGAATGGCCCAGTCCTGTATAAGATATACAGGGTGATATTATGCGAATCGAACATTTGTCGATTGTTGACACTGGATTGACGTCGACCTTCAAGCGAAACGCTTCGCTGCTTGTCACTTGATTGACATTATAGTTGACGGATAACTATAAAAGAAAGCAGTCTCATAATAACTGTCAAAATTATTTTTTTAAAGGAAATGTCAATTATTATGTCAAATATGACAAAAATATGACATTATTACTCATTGTCATTTATGACATTATATATAAGTTTATGATATTATTACTAATTGTTATTCATAATGTCATAATAATTAATATGACATTATTAATATGACATTACTTGTGCTAGAACACAGCCTTCGCCATCAGCGTTGATTTTGACATTATCCGGCACGGAACTCAGCTGAATCTCCTTTGTTTTCAATCTGTCAGTCTTGTGTATAGGGAACTCGTAGTTCTGGGTGGCAGTACGAATACTCATTGACAGTTCGGCGTCTTTGTTTTTGACAGCCGTCCCGTATCTTGACATCGCATCCAACGCCACCGACGTATCCTAAAAATAAATTGACATTGACAGCTGTCAAATTTGAAATTCGTTTGTCAAATCGCACTTGACTTGTGACGAATCCGCCCGAGGCGCTCCTTTGTGTCCCGAGCCATCTGACAACACTGCTGGCATGCACTAAATTTTCCGCACTGCCTGTATACAGCAATGACATAAGGACATAACCTGTCATTTCAATATTACTCGACGCTGACCCTAAAGCAAATACGCAAATACGTAAACTCGCCCCAAATCCAATCAAAACTGTTATTAAACTTTTGGCCCCGCGCTTACTTGCCACGCCCAGAAATTAAATCTCTGATGTCGTAGCTCCACCTATATTTGAAGTTTCTCTTACCCGATTGGTTGCTCCACCACAACATCTTCCCGTCTTTAGTGGCTACGTCCAGTAGCCTTTCGAGGTACTTGTTGGCCTCGGCTTCCCACCGCAACAGGTAGAGGGCGTACGCGGTGATCGCCAGCGTGTACTTGTCCGCGTTGTACTGGCCCCGCATGCAATAGATGGCGTTGGTTTTCACCGATTCCGACACCTCGATTCCTGACTCCAGCAGGCTGATTATCACGTAAGCCGTCAGCGCTGCCGTCGAATTCTCCATACTCGTTCCACCCTGTATAACAACAATTACACTTTGTAATATTAACGTCAATAATGACAGTTGAAATGTCAATAATGTGAATTGAAATGTCAATCATGACAGTTGAAATGTTATTTATAGCCGTCAGCGCCGCCGTCGAGTTCTCCATACTCGTTCCACCCGCTATAACAACATTCACAGTTAGTAATATTAACGTCAATAATGACAGTTGAAATGTCAATAATGACAGTTGAAATGTCAATAATGAGATTTGAAATGTCAATGACAGTTGAAATGTCAATAATGACAGAAATGTTAATAATGACTCATTTTTTGACATTTTAAGTAGTTAATTGTTTTGGCTGACCATGTCTTGGAATACATGAGATACGGCGGAGAAGCAGCCGTTTTCGAGTTGGTGGTCGATGATCCAATCGGTGGCTTTCAGGATGACGTTCGTGTCGATGTAAATGTGGTCGGTGGCCTGCTTGAGGGTTCTGACGACGAAGGCGGTCAGGAACATGCTGCCGGCGTTGTCGTAGTAGCCGAAGGCCGAGAAGGCGCCGTCGTTGTGGGCGTGGTCCAAAATCCGTTGGTAACCTGTCGGAAGAGGAAACGTGGCAACGGTGTGAATGCGATTTGTAACCAGTTTTACCAATCTTAAGGTTTTTGACGGCGCGTTGTCGAATGGCAGGTGTCAGTTTGCCGTTGGCTTTCAGGTATTTGAGGATGTAGAGGTTCGGCGCCATGACGGCCATAATTTGCTCGCCGCAACCTGTCGGCACGTTCAGGAACTTTTCCAAATTCTGAATGGAAAAAATGTCAAAAATGGCAGAAATTTCTATCAGGAATTACTCACGTTTATCGTTGGACCCATCAAGTCTGTGTTGAAGATCAGCTTGGCGCTCTTTGAATCCTTCACAATGTCATCCGGCAAAGTGACAGTCCAAGTGACATTCTTTGAATCATCTAAAAAAAATTCGTAGTTTAACAGTTGGCAACAATGTGAGCTTCTTGTGTTTATCACAGCAGTTGGTAACTCTGGAATAATGACAGTTGGTTGGACCGTAAAGTAAGTGACATTACGGTTGGTAGAAATGCAAATGTCACCAGAATGATAGTTGGTACGCATGCAGATACTCACCGTTTCCACAAATCAACGCCGACTTTGAGAATTCCGACGCGAAACCCTCCGCTTCCACCAACATCGACTTGTAAACAACATCTCTACAACAGAAACAACTGTCAAAGTCATTTTGACACCATCAGATATTTTCACAGATTTTCTATATCTAAAAACATTTTTGACATCTGTGACAACTTTTGACATCTGTCACAACTTTTGACATCTGTCACAACTTTTGACATCTGTCAAACTTGATATCTGTCATCGTTTTTGAGTTACCGTTTGTTGAGGATGGTTTCGGGTCCGCACTCGCGCGGATACATGGACTCGATTTCGGCGAGAACCGTCACGTTTACAGCCCCCAGCCGGACGCCCTTCACCATGAAAGTGTGCGTCTCGACGTCGCTGGCCTTGATGCAGATCGACACCTTGCGGTTGTCCGGATCCTCGATAAACTCCAGACCGGATGTATCGCCCAACGTCAAACGAATCTGCAATACCACCCAAATTATGACAGTTGGTAACAATGTAAAGTAACTAGATTATTACAGTTGGTAGGAATGTAAAGTAACTAGAATTATTACAGTTGGTAGGCAATTAAAGTAACTAGATTGTAACAGTTGGTAGTAATGTAAAGTAACTAGATTATTATAGTTGGTAGGAATGTAAAGTAACTAGATTTGCTACAGTTGGTACGAATGTAAAGAAACTAACTTATAACAGTTGGTAGGAATGTAAAGTAGCTAGATTTGCGACAGTTGGTACAAATGTATAGTAACTACCTTATGACAGTTGGTAGGAATGTAAAGTAACTAGATTTGCGATAGTTGGTACAAATGTAAAGTAACTAGCTTATGACAGTTGGTAGGAATGTAAAGTAACTAGCTTATGACAGTTGGTAGGAATGTAAAGTAACTAGATTTGCGACAGTTAATAGGAATGTAAAGTAACTAGATTTGCGACAGTTCGTACGAATGTAAAGTAACTAGCTTATGACAGTTGGTAGGAATGTAAAGTAACTAGATTTGCGACAGTTGGTACGAATGTAAAGTAACTAGCTTATGACAGTTGGTAGGAATGTAAAGTAACTAGATTTGCGACAGTTAATAGGAATGTACAGTAACTAGCTTATGACAGTTGGTAGGTATGTAAAGTAACTAGCTTATGACAGTTGGTAGGAATGTAAAGTAACTAGATTTGCGACAGTTAATAGGAATGTAAAGTAACTAGCTTATGACAGTTGGTAGGAATATAAAGTAACTAGCTTATGACAGTTGGTAGGAATGTAAAGTAACTAGATTTGCGACAGTTAATAGGAATGTAAAGTAACTAGATTTGCGACAGTTCGTACGAATGTAAAGTAACTAGCTTATGACAGTTGGTAGGAATGTAAAGTAACTAGATTTGCGACAGTTGGTACGAATGTAAAGTAACTAGCTTATGACAGTTGGTAGGAATGTAAAGTAACTAGATTTGCGACAGTTAATAGGAATGTAAAGTAACTAGATTTGCGACAGTTCGTACGAATGTAAAGTAACTAGCTTATGACAGTTGGTAGGAATGTAAAGTAACTAGATTTGCGACAGTTAATAGGAATGTACAGTAACTAGCTTATGACAGTTGGTAGGTATGTAAAGTAACTAGCTTATGACAGTTGGTAGGAATGTAAAGTAACTAGATTTGCGACAGTTAATAGGAATGTAAAGTAACTAGCTTATGACAGTTGGTAGGAATGTAAAGTAACTAGCTTATGACAGTTGGTAGGAATGTAAAGTAACTAGATTTGCGACAGTTAATAGGAATGTAAAGTAACTAGATTTGCGACAGTTCGTACGAATGTAAAGTAACTAGCTTATGACAGTTGGTAGGAATGTAAAGTAACTAGATTTGCGACAGTTGGTACGAATGTAAAGTAACTAGCTTATGACAGTTGGTAGGAATGTAAAGTAACTAGATTTGCGACAGTTAATAGGAATGTAAAGTAACTAGATTTGCGACAGTTCGTACGAATGTAAAGTAACTAGCTTATGACAGTTGGTAGGAATGTAAAGTAACTAGATTTGCGACAGTTGGTACGAATGTAAAGTAACTAGCTTATGACAGTTGGTAGGAATGTAAAGTAACTAGATTTGCGACAGTTGGTACGAGTGTAAAGTAACTAGCTTATGACAGTTGGTAGGAATGTAAAGTAACTAGATTTGCGACAGTTGGTAGGAATGTAAAGTAACTAGCTTATGACAGTTGGTAGGATTGTAAAGTAACTAGTTTTGTGACAGTTGCTAATAATGTAAAATAACTAGATTTGCGACAGTTGGTACGAATGTAAAGTAACTAGCTTATGACAGTAAAGTAACTAGATTTGTGACAGTTGGTAATACTGCAAAATAACTAGATTTTTTTACAGTTGGTAGGAATGTAAAGTTACTAGAATTGTTATAGTTGGTAGGAATGCAAAGTAACTGACATTAGGAGTGGAATATAATTTACTATTCAGTCATTTTATTTGGACTTACTGGAAGGCTATAGTTCATGTAGTTGAAGATTGAGACTTGAAGGTGCAGGGTTTCGTGGCGCTTGATGGACTGGGGCGTCAGGAGGTCGACGAAGAACGGCTGGAAGGCGACAACTTCTCGCCGGTCTGCGATCGCCACGCCGTCTGTCGGTGACATGCAAACCACGTTCGTGAGCCAGGTGGTGATGCTGTGCGGCAGATACCTAGACACCTTCGCCAACCCCGACTGCCTAAATAGGCAAAAAATAGGTCAGACACTTAAAAACCGAAGTGTTTGGTTAGGTTAGGCTCACCCGATAGGCACTAACTCCCAGAGCCAGGTGGCGGGAAAGAACGACCTGATTGAGACACCGCGGTCATCGCTAGGTACTTCGTAGTAAGGCGACGTTGCCGCATTTAAATGAACTGTAAACGACTCTGCATCTAAAAAAACGCCAAAATTTGACTTTTCAAGTGTCAAATTTGACACATGTCAAAATTTGACACATGTAAAAATTTGACATATATGTCAAAATATGATATATTTGTCAAAATTTGACGTTTACATCAAATATTCCATATGTGTCAAATTTACATTGTTTTAAAGTGATTACCTTGTACGCAAGGCTTTGCGATCAACTTCATGTTGGATATAACTGACAACCCCGCGTTCTAAAACAAAAATGTCACATTGACTTAGTCAATTTGAGCGATATACTGTCATTTTATAACCTAAAAATTGTATTTGTTATTTGACAGTTTGACACTTACACTAAACGCCTCAAAAACGTCGAAATCCCCAGACGTCAGCGTCTGAATGGAGCGCCGTCTCCGCCTCAAATCGTCAAAAACCGGCAATTTGAAATCTAAAACAATCTGTCAATATTCGCATTTTCTCGTTTATTTTGACACTTCACCTTGCTTTTTCTTTTGGTTTGACAAGCAGTTCGCCTTGAAGCTGACTTTGGGCTCTCTGCCCTGCAGAAACGGTTGCAAAACTCCGCCGACCGTCAGCGGTTTTGAATTTCCCGCGAACGTGCTCGATACGTCAACGCTAGAAATCGCGCACAGCGAATCGTTGCTCGTCTCGATGGACAGCGTTGCCAGATCTCCCGGATAAAACTGACCGCCCGACCAAGAAGTTTTAACCTGAAGAGATAAAATTTGAATGTGGGGTTTTTGGGCATATTACGACCCTGTCCAATTCGAAAATTTATTTAAAAAATTTAAGTTTTTTATTACTTTTTGGGTTTTAATGTAGTTTTAGTCGGATTTATGAAGGTTTTTTTATGATTGTTCCAAAAATTTTGACAAAAACTCAAAAATTTGAAGTTTTAACATCGAAAAGATAGGACCGTACTCGGCTGTTGCGACAAAATCATCGTTTCAAATCTTTTTCAAAATGGATCAATTTGGATCAAACTTTCGTAATTTCTTTTATATTTTACATAGAGGAGGATAGCCTTATCAAACCCACCGTGTTAGGTAGACACTTTTCGACGGGGATGTCGATACTATTCGCGACAACTTCACCGCGGACGAAGTAGTACACCAGCAGCTGCGCCCGCCACAGAATCCGGCTGTGCAGCTTGAACTTCAGTATGAACTTGTCCACGAAGCTCTCGCCCTTCACGAACTTGTGATCCCCGCCCAGAACGTTGCCAACTTCCTCCCGGAAATTCACCAACTGCCGCCGCGGATTGTGAAAGATCTTGCGAACTTGCAAAATTTCATCCTTAGATTTCACCTGAAAAAACAAAATTTAAGGTATGATTGAAATTAGAAGTTATGATTCAAATTTTTACACTCAAATGTCAATTTTTGACACTCAAATGTCATCACTTGACAATCTAATGTCAAATTTTTACACTCAAATGTCAATTTTTGACACTCGAATGTTATTTCTTGACAATCTAATGTCAAATTTATACACTCAAATGTCATTTCTTAACAATTTAATGTCAAATTTTTACACTCAAATGTCAATTTTTGACTCACATGTCAATTCTTGTCAATCTAATGTCAAATTTTTATACTCAAATGGCATTTCTTGACAATCAAAATTTAAGGTATGATTGAAATTAGAAGTTATGATTCAAATTTTTACACTCAAATGTCAATTTTTGACACTCAAATGTCATTTCTTGACAATCTAATGTCAAACTTTTACACTCAAATGTCAATTTTTGACACTCAAATGTCATTTCTTGACAATCTAATGTCAAACTTTTACACTCAAATGTCAATTTTTGACACTCAAATGTCATTTCTTTACAATATTCAAATTTTTACACTCAAATGTCAATTTTTGACACTCAAATGCCATTTCTTGACAATCTAATGTCAAATTTTTACACTCAAATGTCATTTTTTTACACTCAAATGTCATTTCTTGACAATCTAATGTCAAATTTTTATACTCAAATGTCAATTTTTGACACTCAAATGTCAATTCTTGTCAATCCAATGTCAAATTTTTTCACTAAAATGTCAATTTTTGACACTAAAATGTCATTTCTTGACAATCTAATTTCAAATTTTTACTCAAATGTCAATTTTTGACACTTAAATGTCATTTATTGACAATCTAATATCAAATTTTTAGTCAAATGTAAATTTTTGACACTCAAATATCATTTTTTGACAGTCAAATTTGAATGTCAGATTTTGACAGTTAAGTGATGTGTGACGTTTACCATGTAATAGAAGGTGACGTTGTCTTGTGATTTGAGATGGTTGGTGGTGTAATAAATGGTGAACTGCTGTGTGGACTTGCAGTTTGACAGCAACTTCGAGCTTCTGTCGATGTAGATGTAACTGTTACTGGGCGAATGCCATTTGTGCAACACGAAACTATCACCGACATTCGGATCAGAATAATTCAACGATTTCGCCTAAAAAACAACAAGATATGTTAAAATTGACACTTGGATTGATCTGTCAAATTAGACAGATTAGCATCAAATTTGACAGTTTAACGTCAAAATTCACAGATTTGACGGATTAGCATCAAATTTGAGAGTTAGCATTAATTTTGACGTTAATCCGTCGTTAGATTGTGTGACAGATTAACGTCAAATTTGACAGACTAACGTCAAATTTGACAGATTGACATCAAATTTGACAGTTTTACGTCAAATTTGACAATTTGAAATTTGATGGATTTACCGTTAATTTGATAGCAACAACTGAATCTTTTAAGGGAAGGATATTGAAGAGGACATGTCCATCGCCTTCGAGGTCAAAAACGGCACACTCGGTCGCTTTTAGGTTCCAGATCTTCCTGACGGAAATCTGATAGCAGATCTGGATGCGTTCGCGTTTGGCGCGGGTGCGGCCCTCGAGGAGGCGGAGGCGGCCGCGGTACGGCAGCCCCGGCTGGAAGTAGGGCGTGTCCTGGGCGAAGGCGAGCTTGTAGGGGTACGTCTTCACGTCGATGGAGAGCACCTCCGACTCGATCTGATTGGTCCCGTGCTCCGTCACCGTCGCCACCACCTTCAGCAGCCAATGGGATTTCTTCAGGTTCGACGGCGCGGATAAGTTCAACTCCTGATTGGTGAAGATTATCGACACGCAACCTTCCTGTAACTGTAAGTGAATCATTAGACGAGTTTGAGGACCCATTCAGGCTTACCCATCCGATTCTGGTTGAGGAGTTTTGGCTGTGATCGGCGTAGACGATTTTGATGAGGCCGACGCCCTTGACGGGTTTGTTGAAGGAATACCTGGAAGGGTCGAGATGAATGATTGCGGATATTTTTTGGCGAATGTATCGAACCTGCCGCAGACGGTGAACTTGATGTCGTCGTCCTGGGCGTAGATGCTCCTGGGGGCGGAGACTGTCGCCTTGAATCTAGGCAACACGTGACGCTTGACGTGGATTTGTTTGCCTACCCCATTGCTCTCCACACGCCATTTTCCCTTGAAAATCGATGAAATTAGCAACGTTTAGGAGTTGATTCAAGCTTGTTTGGACCTACCAAGATAGCGTCTTCGGTGAGTTGGTAGTCCAGTTGGACGAAGCCCACGTCTGGGGTCAGCTTGTTCCACGAGGAGACGATGAAACCCTTCGGATTGATGATGTTAACGTTGGAAATCTGTGGAAACGGCGGTTTTTTGAAGTATCAAGCTTGTCTGTGGTTGTGGAATTGGTTGGGACCTCGTCCAAAATTGTTCCTTCTTGTCCAAAATTGCCAAAACTTGTCAAAAACTTTGCAATCTTGTTCAGAATTATCTAAACCTTGTCCAAGCCTTGTCCAAAATTGTTCCTGCTGGTCCAAAATTGTCAAAACTCGTCCAAACCTTGTCCCAATTTGTTCCTTATTGTCAAAAATTGTCAAAACTTGTCAAAACTTGTCCAAAACTTTTCAATCTTGTTCAGAACTATCTAAAACTCATTCAAACTTGTCCAAAGCTTGTCCAAAATTATTCCTGCTTGTCCAAAATTGTCCAAAATTGTTCATTCTTGTCCTAAATTGTCGCAACTTGTCCAAAACTTTTTAATCTTGTTCAGAATTATCTAAAACTTGTCCAAGCCTTGTCCAAAATTGTTCTTGCTTGTCCAAAATTGTTCCTTCTACTCCAAAATTGTCTAAACTTGTCCAAAAACTGTTCAATCTGGCTCAGAATTGTCTAAAACTCATCCAAACTTGTCAAAACCTTGTCCAAAATTCCAAAATCCAAATTGTTCCTTGTCCAAAATTATTCCTTTTTGTCCAAAATTTTCCAAATTTGTCCAAAACTGTTCAATCCAGCTCAGAATTGTCTAAAACTCGTCCAAACTTGTTCAAACCTTGTCCAAAATTGTTCCTTCTTGTCCAAAACGGTTTAATCTAGTTCAGAATTATCTAGAACTCGTCTAACCTTGTCCAAGCCTCGTCCAAAATTGTTCCTGCTTGTCCAAAATTGTCCAAACTTGTCCAAAACTGTTCAATCTAGTTCAGAATTATCTAAAACTCATTCAAATTTGTCCAAGCCTTGTCCAAATTTGTTCCTGCTTGTCCAAAATTGTCCCAACTTGTCCAAAACTGTTCAATCTAGCTCAGAATTGTGTAAAACTCGTCCAAACTTGTCCAAACCTCGTCAAAAATTGTTCCTTCTTGTCCAAAACTTTTTAATCTCATTCAGAATGATCTAAATCTTGTCCAAATTTGTCCAAGCCTTGTCCAAAATTGTTCCTGCTAGTTCAAAATTGTTCAAAACTGTTCAATCTAGCTCAAAATTGTCTAAAACCCGTCCAAACTTGTTCAGTCCTCATCCAAAATTGTTCCTTCTTGTCCAAAACGGTTTAATATCGTTCAGAATTATCTAAAACTCGTCCAAATTTGTCCAAGCCTTGTCAAAAATTATTCTTGCTTGTCAAAACTTGTCCAAAACTGTTCAATCTAGCTCAGAATTATCTAAAACTCGTCCAAACTTGGTCCAAAATTGTTCGTTCTTGTCTAAAACATTATTTTTTTGTTGAAAATATTTACTGATTTCCTGCTGGGCTTCAATTCGGGCGTCAGGACCAGGATTCGCACGCGAATCTTCTCGCCCTGTTTGTAGATCGCGCGGTCGCACTCGACGAACGTCACGTCGCTATTGGGGTAGATCAGCACCGCCTCCTGGCTGTGGGCGGAGCTTATGGACCCGTTCAGCTGGATCTGCAGATGCAGATTGGCCGCGACGACCTCGGAGGAATTGTGGGCGGGGACACGCACCTCGAAACAAGAATGATCTAAACAGACAATTTTAAATAGATGAGATTAGACCGGAAACCAGAAGCGATCAAAGAAGTTGATTACAGAAAGCGATACAAAGAAGTATTGTTTCCGAAAGGTTTTTGTCTGGAGATTCCAAATTTGCAAACCGGAAGTCGTTACAATGTGCGAAAGCCGAGATATTTAAGATTTTGTGAAAGTTTGCAAAAAATCGAAAAGGTCACAGATTATGAAAACCGGCAGCAATCGAAGAAGTTGATGTATAGCTTCCTATAGGTTTTGGTCTGCGGAATCCAAATTTGCAAAGCGGAAGTCGTTAAAATTAGTGCAAACTGAGATATTTAAGCATTTTTAAAAGTTTGCAAAAAATCTAAAAAAACAAACCGGAAGCGATCTATAAACATTGTATACTGTTTCCGATAGGTTTTTGTCTGGGGAATTGAAATTTGCAAACCGGCAGTCGCTACAATTGGTGCAAAACGAGATATTTAAGATTTTGTGAAATTTTGCAAAAAATCGGAATGGTCACAGATTATGCAAACCGCAAGCAATCGAAGAGGTTGATGTATTGTTTCCGATAGGTTTTTGTCTGGGGAATCGAAATTTGCAAACCGGTTGTCGTTACAATTGGTGCAAACCGAGTTAGTTAACAATTTGTGAAAGTTTGCAAAAAATCTAAAAAAACAAACCGGAAACGATCGATAAACATTGTATATTGTTTCTGATAGGTTTTTGTCTGGGGAATTCTAATTTGCAAACCGGAAGTCGTCCCAATTAGTGCAAACCGAGATATTTAATATTTTGTGAAAGTTTGTAGAATATCGAAAACTTCACATATTATTCAAACCGGAAGCAACCGAAGAGGTTGATGTATTGTTTCCGATAGGTTTTTGTCTGGGGAATCGAAATTTGCAAACCGGAAGTCGTTACAATTGGTGCAAACCGAGATATTTAATATTTTGTGAAAGTTTGCAGAATATCGAAAACTTTATTATACAAACCGGATAGTTTTTATACAGATTATACAAACCGGAAGCAACCGAAGGAGTTGATATCTTGTTTCCGTTAGGTTTTTGTCTGGGGAATTGAAATTTGCAAACCGGAAGTCGTTACAATTGATGCAAACCGAGTTATTTAACAATTTGTGAAACTTTGCAAAAAAAAACAAACCGGAAGCAATCTAATAAGTTTGTGTATTGTTTTATATATAATATAGTTATATATATATATATATATATATATATATATATATATATATATATATATATATATATATATATATATAGTTTATATAGTGTATATTTATAGTTATATAGATAGTTTTTTGTTTGGGGGATTGAGATTTGCGAACCGGAAGTGGCGGAGATGCGCACATCCGGAGTTATTGTGTTTACCCGAGTGCATGATTTTGGTGACGGTGTGATGTTTGTCCCGAATCTTGAGATCCAGGAGGGCTTTGGCGGGAAGTGCGCTGTCTTGCAGACTCAGACAGATCGTCTCGTTCGTTCCGGCCAGGAAGGTTTTCGGGAAAGCGAGGAAGAAGCCCGACTCGGCCCTGGCTCTAACCGCACTGCAACGAGAACGTTTAGTGAATCTGCACAAAGCTGCTGCCTCACTCACCTTGGTTCCTCCGCGGAAATTTCGGAGAACGCACAGAAAACGGCGAGGATTTTCCAAATTCGCGACATTTTCAAAACTCGCTGCTCAATCGCTCTGCATAGTCTCTGGTTTTGTGTGTTATCAGTGCGACGCTTCCGCTAGATCTGAGCTCTTGGCCTCGCTCTGATAACACACAAATCTCGCCTTTTTTATTCCTCGACGTTTTATCGCAGTTCCTTCCTGCTTGCATCACAAACGCCGATCTCACGTTCAAATTTCCGCGCAAAATCATTCACGAGAAACCAACTTTTTGTTGAAATAATAAACCGGAAGTGATCGAGTGACTTCCGGTATACGATTGCCTAGGATTTCATGTGCTGAAACAAAATTTGCAATCCTGAAGTCGCTACGTGAAGCGGTTTTCGTGGTATTAGAGAAAAACCGAAAAGTGATCTAGTGACTTCTGGTATGCGAATTCATATGATTTTATGTACTGAAACTAAATTTGCAAACCGGAAGTCGCTACTCGAAGCGGTTTTCGTGATATTGGACAAAAACCTAAAAGTGATCGAGTGACTTCCGGTATGCGAATTCATAGGATTATATGTGCTGAAAGCAAATTTGCAAACCGGAAGTCGCTACGTGAAGCGGTTAAGCTTGCAAAAAATCGAAAACGTCACAGATTATGCAAACCGGAAGCAGTCGAAGAAGTTGATGTATAGCTTCCGATAGGTTTTTGTTTTGGGAATCCAAATTTGCAAACCGGAAGTAGTTACAATTGGTGCAAACCGAGATATTTAAGAATTTGTGAAAGTATGCAAACTATCGAAAACTTAACATATTTAACAAACCGGAAGCAATCGAAGAAGTTAATATATTGTTTCCGATAGGTTTTTGCCTGGGGAATCGAAATTTGCAAACCGGAAATCGTTACAATTGGTGCAAACCGAGATATTTAAGAATTAGTGTAAGTTTGCAACAAATCGAAAACTTCACATATTATGCAAACCGGAAGCAATGGAAGAAGTTGATGTATTGTTTCCGATATGTTTTTGTCTAGGGAATTGAAATTTGCAAACCGGAAATCGTTACAATTGGTGCAAACCGAGATATTTAAGAATTAGTGTAAGTTTGCAACAAATCGAAAACTTCACATATTATGCAAACCGGAAGCAATGGAAGAAGTTGATGTATTGTTTCCGATATGTTTTTGTCTAGGGAATTGAAATTTGCAAACCGGAAGTTGTTACAATTGGTGCAAACCGAGATATTTAAGTTTAAGAACTTGTGAAAGTTTGCAAAAATCTAAATACATCTCCCGATAGGTTTTTGTTTGCGCAATTCAAATTTGCAAACCGGAAGTCTTTACAAGTGGCGCAAACCGAGATATTTAAGAATTAATGTAAGTGTGCAAAAAAATTTTCACAGATTATGCAAACCGGAAGCAATCGAAGAAATTAATGTTTTTTATTCCTCGACGTTTTATCGCAGTTCCTTCCTGCTTTCATCAAAAACGGCGATCTCATTCAAATTTCCGCGCAAAAACATTCACCAGAAACCAACTTTTTGTTTTAATTAATAAACCGGAAGTGATCTAGTGACTTCCGGTATACGAATGCCTAGGATTTCAAGTGCTGAAACCAAATTTGCAAACCGGAAGTCGCTACGTGAAGCGGTTTTTCAAGATATTAGAGAAAAACCTAAAAGTGATCGAGTGACTTCCGGTATGCGAATGCATAGGATTTTATGTGCTGAAAGCAAATTTGCAAACCGGAAATCGCTGCGTGAAGCGGTTTTCGTAATATTAAAGAAAAACCGAAAAGTGATCGAGTGACTTCCGGTATGCGAATTCGTAGAATTTTATGAGCTGAAACTCAATATGCAAACCGGAAGTCGCTACGTGAAGCGGTTTTCGTTATATTAGAGAAAACCGAAAAGTGATCGGTATGCGAATTCATAGGATTTTATGTGCTGAAACTAAATTTGCAAACCGGAAGTCGCCACATGGAGCGGTTTTCGTGATATTGGAAAGAAACCGAACGCGAAATTTCGGTTTTTCGTTGTTAATTTTAGAACGAAAGACTGTAAGAGTTTGTAACCTGTGCTAATTGATGGGGTAGGTGTGGGAAATCGTAATTTGAAAACTGGAAGTCGCTAAGAACAGTCGTTTAGGAGATTTTTAGGAAAAATTGCGAAATTATTAGTTTTTTTCCGGTTATTTTGTGTAGTAGACGCGATGGAAGCGGGTGGTTTTTAAGTTTGAGGTTTCACGAATCCAAATTTGAAAACGGCAAGCTTCCACGACGAATACTTTTCAAGTTATCGCCAAAAAACCAAAAGCGGATTTTGGAAATTTTTGCTGCAGTGCCACCAACTTAACTTATTGTCACCAAATTAAAACTCTACCGTGTTGCCAACTGTTGCCGAAGTTGGCAACAGTTTCAAAATTGATGCTACAGCAGTGCAACCTGTGCTAACTGACGGAGGTGGGTATGGGGAATCGTAATTTGAAAACCGGAAGTCGCTAAAAACAGTCGTTTAGGAGATTCCGTGTAAAAATTCCGAAATTATTCGTTTTTTCCGGTTATTTTGTGTAGTAGACGCGATGGAAGCGGGTGGTTTTTAAGTTTGAGGTTTCACGAATCCAAATTTGAAAACCGCAAGCTTCTATGACGAATACTTTCCGAGTTATCGCCAAAAAACCAAAAGCGGATTTTGGAAATTTTGTTGCAGTGCTACCAACTTAACTCATTGTCACCAAATTAAAACTCTATCGTGTTGCCGAAGTTGTCAACAGTTTCAAAATTGTTGTTGCAGCAGTGCCACCAACTTAACTCATTACCACCAAATTAAAACTAACGTGTTGCCAACTGTTGTTGTACACGCCGTGCGACTCGACATGGAAGATACGAACTTGCTGCTGATGAAAGTGTTGAAGATCCACTACAAAGACCGCCTGCAGATCCTCGACGAGGCTTTGAAGGTGATCAAAGAATACTCCAACAAAACCACTTCCAGCCAGAGCGAATACGACATTGTAAGAACAAAGCGATATTTTTAGGTTAACTTTTGACAGCTGTCAACAATAAACCAAGTTAATCAAAACAATAACCAAACTTTTTTTTGACAGCTGTCAATTTTTTGACGTTTTTACCTAACATAACCTAACTTTTTTTTGCAGACTTCATTGACTCTGCGTAGTATGTTGAACGATTTGCCGCAAGATATCTTGAAGTATTTCCTCACGATGGTACCCCTGCCCAAGAACAAGGAAAATTTGGAAATGAACAAAGACGACAATTCCAAGTGAGTTTTTCGCAAATATCTCTGCGACGGTCAAAGATAACGAAATTAAATTTGTCGGGAACGTAACGGCACAGATTATCCGTGTTTTGGCACAAACTAGACAATTCTAGATAGATTAGTCTTCGAGTTTTCGCAGTTTTAGTTTTTTTTTCGTTTATTGCAAATATCTCGCGAGTTTTTGCAAATATCAATTAGTAGTAAACTAAGTAGTAAAACTAAATAAACTAGGTATAAATTGTTGAAAACTAGAACATTGTAGCCAGTC
Source organism: Phosphuga atrata (assembly GCA_944588485.1). Lineage (NCBI taxonomy): Eukaryota > Metazoa > Arthropoda > Insecta > Coleoptera > Silphidae > Phosphuga > Phosphuga atrata. Next base: position 31,075,605 of record OX155906.1, read on the forward strand.
TAGTTCTTGAGTTACAACAGTTTGAAGTTGGAACTAGCTAATTGGAGACAGGTTTTTTGCGAATATCTCCCGTGTTTTTGCAAATAATAATTTGTAGTAGACTACGTAGGAAAACTAAATAAATTAGGTATAAATTGTTAAAAACTAGAATATTCTAGCTAGTCTAGTTCTTGAGTTACAACAGTTTTAAGTTGGAATTAGCTAATTGGAGACTAGTTTTAGTTTTTTGCGAATATATCCCGCGTTTTTGCAAATATCAATTAGTAGTAAACTACGTAGTAAAACTAAATAAACTAGGTATAAATTGTTGAAAACTAGAACATTCTAGCTAGTTTAGGTCTTGAGTTACAACAGTTTGAAGTTGGAACTAGCTAATTGGACACTTGTTTTTGCAAATATCAATTAGTAGTAAACTAAGTAGTAAAACTAAATAAATTAGGTATAAATTGGTGAAAACTAGAACATTGTAGCTAGTCTAGTTCTTGAGTTACAACAGTTTGAAGTTGGAACTAGCTAATTGGAGACAGGTTTTTTGCGAATATCTCCCGTGTTTTTGCAAATAATAATTTGTAGTAGACTACGTAGTAAAACTAAATAAATTAGGTATAAATTGTTAAAAACTAGAATATTCTAGCTAGTCTAGTTCTTGAGTTACAACAGTTTTAAGTTGGAATTAGCTAATTTGAGACTAGTTTTAGTTTTTTGCGAATATATCCCGCGTTTTTGCAAATAGAAAATAGTAGTAAACTGCGTAGTAAAACTAAATAAATTAGGTATAAAGTGTAAAAATTCTAGCTAGTCTAGTTCTTGAGTTACAACAGTTTGAAGTTGGAACTAGCTAATTGGAGACTTGTTTTTGCGAATATCTCCCGTGTTTTTGCAAATAGCAATTAGTAGTAAACTATGTAGTAAAACTAAATAAATTATCTATATATTGGTTGAAACTAGAACATTCTAGCTAGTCTAGTTCTTAAGTTACAACAGCTTGAAGTTTGAATTAACTAATTTGAAACTAGTTTTAGTTTTTTCCGAATATCTCCCGTGTTTTTGCAAATACTAATTTGCAGTAAACCAAGTAACAAAGTTAAATAAATTAGCAACAAACTAGCGAAAACTAGAACATTCTAGCTATATCACTTCCTGTAATATTAACGTTTCTGAATCTAATATTTTATTTGTTTTGCAGTATTCGCGATATTTTGCAAAATTATTTGAATGCTGGTCCGGCGTTGGACGCGATGAAGAAACCCGGCAACGTCGCACCGAAGGAAACTGCGAAAGCCAAGGTTGGTAACCCTGCGCCGAAACCGCCCGCGGTGAAAAAGCCCATCCAACGCCGTCGCAGGCCAGCCAACCAAAACCCGAAAGGTAACCAAACCTCGCCAAAGCTTCTAGTGTTATTATTTCCCTGTGTTGTAGAGTGCAAGAAGCTGTTGGATATCTGCGCCGAGTATCTGGTGCGAAATCGGAAATCGCTCGGAGAGGATCTGGTCAGGCTGAAGAATCAGCTGTGGGCGAGGTTGAACGGCGGCTGCAACTGCTCGGCGACGTTGCAACGCCTCTACGGGGAGATACGCGACGTCAATAAGAAGATGAAGTGGCTGCGGCTGCTGGACGCCGACGAAATCTCCCCCGAGCTCGTCAGGGACGAGTTCGGGCGAAGCCAAGTTTTCCTCAAGGAGAAACACCTGGAGGACAGTCTCAACGAGGATCCTTTCGAAATCAGCGACGAACTCAAGGAGGCTATCGGCCAATTCGTTCACAAATAATTTCATAAATTTGATTACTTCACGCTGTTTGAAATAGTTGGTACCACTGATCCAGTTCCTTTTCTGTTTGCAGGAACTTATTTTATAAATTACGTTTTGAAGTTGGCATGGCTGCTTTAGTTCTATTTCTGCCATAAATTTTTAGAGACATTTCAGTTGTTAAGTTGGTAACAATGGTTTTTGCATAAATTCTAGGAACTTTCGTGTTTGCTGTTTCTGAGTTGGCGGAACTACCTAAAGAATTTTGTTCTGGGAATTGCGACTGATTTTGGTTTTCTGCAAATATCTCCCGTGTTTTTGTAAATAGCAATTAGTAGTAAACTAATTAGTAAAACTAATTAAATTAGGTGCAAATTGGCGAAAATTAGAATGTTCTGGCTAGTCTAGTTCTTTAGTTACAATAGTTTGAAGTTGGAACTTGCGAACTAGTTTTAGATTTTTGCCAGTATCTCCCGTGTTTTTGCAAATAGTAATTAGTAGTAAATTAAGTAGTAAAACTAAATTAGGTATAAATTGGTGAAAACTAGAATATTCTAGCTAGTCTAGTTCTTGAGTTACAACAGTTTGAAGCTGGAAGTTGCTAATTGCGACCTAGTTTTAGTTTTTTGCTAATATCTTGTTTTTGCAAATAATAATTTGTAGTAAACTACGTCGTAAAACTAAATAAATCAGGTAAAAGTTGTTGAAAACTAGAATAGTGTAAGTAGTCTAGTTCTCGAGTTATTACCGTCCGAAGTAGGAACTTTCAAATTAGTGACTTCTTTGTTTTTAACAGTTGGCACCATTGTTTCTTGTTGGTACTGCTGCCTCACTTTCAATATAAATTTCTGGGGATTATAATGTTGTCAGGTTGTTTTTATTGTTGGCAGAACAGCCGTAAGAATATAATTTCCATTTATTCGAAAAAAAAAATACAGTGCGGCCCAAAAAAAACATGATTCTCTCTCGCTTCTTTTCGAAGAACTAACAGCAGGAAAAAGAAAGACAGATATAATAACTTTTTACAACCTATCAAACATATTTAAATTAAATATTTAAATATTCTCTCCATATATTTAAATTAAAAAATAATAATAATAAACACGGAACGAAATCCTAGTGAATCCTCGTCAGATCCTCCACAATCTTCACCAGATCGTCCACTGTACAGTCCTGTTTCATACCCCCTTCCCCTACAATCTACAAAAAAAAACAGTCTTACCAACAAAAAATAACTAGGTAATAGGGGATGTTGACACAATGGTTACAAACTTCAAAAAAGTGTACAAACAAACTACAATATGCAATGTTACCAACGTAGAATATCCATTCTTATTAATTTCTGTAGAACGACCACTTCGACCCAGCTTTTCAGCTGGATCGTTTTGGCCGAAAATAATGACGTCATTAGTGACTTATTCGTCGCGACCACAACGACCGCGATCGCCAAGTGGAACGCACCCTTAGTGATGATTCATTGCTACCAACCTAGACTATTCACTACTACCAACCTAGCAATGTTATTACTAGAATATTTTTGTTACCAATTTAGATAATGCAGTGTTACCAACGTAGAATATCCATTGTTATTACTGATTATTCATTGCTACCAACCTATACTATTCACTACTACCAACCTAGCATTGTTATCACTAGAATATTTTTGTTACCAATTTAGCTTATGCAGTGTTACCAATGTAGAATGTCCATTGTTATTAGTGATGATTCATTGCTACCAACCTAGACTATGCTACGAACCTAAACTATTCACTACTACCAACCAAGTATTGTTATCACTCTAGAATATTTTTGTTACCAATTTAGATTATTCAGTGTTACCAACGTAGAATGTCCATTGTTATTTAACCTAGACTATTCACTACTACCAACCAACCATTCTAGAATATTTTTGTTGCAAATTTAGAAAATGCAGTGGTACCAACTTAGCATATCCATTGTTACCAATGTAATATTGTCGGTGTTACCTGTAATCCGTTGGCGACTTCCTTCATCTTGTCGGAGGATAGGTCGAGGAAGCTCTCGATGAGGTCGCCGTCGATGAAGCCCTCGCAGGCCTCGGTCTTGATGTCGGTGTGGAACGAGCGCCAGTACGAGTGCTCGATCTTGCCCACGGACTTGATCACCACCGACAGCTTGTTCTGCAGCTCCAGCAGGAAGTCATAGAAGTCGGCCGGAATTTGCGACACCAGACCTACAACAAGTTTTAACCGATCAAGGCTCAAGTGGTAGGAGTTTTGATCGTCAAGTTGGGGCAACCAAGGTTTTGATCGTCAAGCTTCAGTCATCAAGGTTTTGAACGCCAAGGTTTTGATCGTCAAGGTTTTTGACACAACCTTGGTCTTCAAGGTTTTAACACAGTTTTGGTCTTCAAGGTTTTAACACAGTTTTGGTCTTCAGAGTTTTAACACAGTCTTGGTCTTTAAGGTTTTAACACAGTTTTGGTCTTCAAGGTTTTAACACAGTTTTGGTCTTCAAGGTTTTTACACAGTCATTTTTAACACAGTCTTGGTCTTCAAGGTTTTTACACAGTCTTTCTCTTCAAGGTTTTAACACAGTCTTGGTCTTCAAGGTTTTTACACAGTCTTTCTCTTCAAGGTTTTAACACAGTCTTGGTCTTCAAGGTTTTTACACAGTCTTTCTCTTCAAGGTTTTAACACAGTCTTGGTCTTCAAGGTTTTAACACAGCCTTTGCCTTCAAGGTCTTGACACAGTCTTGGTTTTCAAGGATTCGATCAAGATATTAGATATCTTACCTATAGCTCCATCGACGGTTCCAAAGAGGACACACCCGGAGGTGGGAGTGGAGGTCTCGCCGAGATTCTGCATGACGAGGGAGCCGTGCCGGAAGACGTTGATCATGTCGCCGACGTGTATCTGGCCGACGACCTGCATCTGGGAGCGCTCGTCGTCGGTGGGGGCGGCGCTGTCCTTCTGGCAGACGAACATGTTGAACGAGTTCTCCGAGCCGAGGAACACCTCGTCGTCGAGGATCTCGACCGCCGTCATCCAGTTGGGGTTGTAGTCGCGCGCGATCTCCTCGAAGCTGCCCTCCATCGTCTTGTACTGCAGCAGGGTCATGCTGCGCATGAGATCCCCGACGAGGATGAAATCGCCCTTGGTCTTCAGGTAGAGCGAGATGATGTTGTTGAAGTGCGAGCACTCCAAGCGCAGCTCCTTCTCGGCGGTCCACTCGAACAACCTGACGGTGCTGTTGATCGTCGCCAACAGCTTCCCGTTGAACTCCGCCAGCGAATAACAAGCCCCTTTAATCTCCTTCTCCGAAACCGGCGTCAGCTTGTTATCCGCCCAATGGAACATCAGCAAACGCCCTTGCTTCGGCTCCGACTCGTCCGGATTTATGATCGCCGTGCCCACAATATAATAAGTATTTTGATCGTCGCCTAGCTGGCAAGAGATCAACGACATCGCGTATTCTTGTTGCATGAGCCGGTGCGCGTGCAAGACTTCGAAGGTGTGTTGGTCCACGATCAGCAAGTTGTGCACTTCGACTTCCTGCCCGTATTCCGCCGCCGCTGTCGCCCCAGAAGCCCCCGACTTCCCAGACAGCGAACCCACACTGCTGGACACCGTCACCGACTGCGTCATCGCCGACGTGCTTGCCGACGGACGCGACGGATTAAACCCGTTGGAGTCTTGAATATCCATACGCACCGACAACACCCCAAACGTCTAGAAGAAACAAAATGATTAGAGAGTAGGATCAAGGCTACGACTTGCGTGATCAATACTTGTGATTGCTCTTGATACGCGATTCTTCTCGGAGATTCTTGCAAGGGAACGGTGCGGATGTGGAGCTTCTGAATCTCATCGATCGTGCCGATGGTCACAGAACTGTCCGTGGCCAATGCCAGACTGCAAAAGTTAACGTGAATATTAACAGAAACGAAATCGCGCATCCTCACCTGTCCGGGTACGCCTCCGCGTTCAAGCTGCACATGTGATTGACCTCCTTCATGTTGACGTTCGAGAACACCAGCTTGTGATTGGAGGAGTAGATGACGGTGGGCCGGTCCGAGCACGCGAACACGTTCGTCGTGCTCAGCGACCGGAACGCCTTCAACACCGTCGGCTGCGTGCCTAACGTCACCTTCTTCTTGTCGCTCAGACTCCCCGCGTCTCTGTTCAGCAGGAAGTAGAACATCGACCCGTCACCCAACGCACACAACAGGTAATTGTTGCCCTCGAAGCTCGTCATCAAAACCGATCGTGGGATTATTTCTGAAGACAAACAAAAAAGTTACCGAGTAGTAGGTTGCAGTTTTGGATGGTTACCTCCACCTAGGTTGTCCTTCGTGGCTTCGGTAAGGTCGGGAAGGCGGAGGATCCGCGCGGAAATATCGGTCCAAAGCCCCACCGCGACTAGATCCGACCTGGTGGCGCCTTCACCCAACGGGCTTATGTCCAGGCACGCCACTTCCACATCCAAGGTCGTGTTTCTGTAAGAATCACAACAGATTAAACCTCGTTTCGAGCACTCCAGCCACCATGAATGAGTTAATCAAGTCAATACAACCCAATGTTCATGTCCAATACAAATTTCTGATAGTTTTTTGCAGATATCTCAAAGACTAGTCCAACTAGGTTTTAGTAACTTGGCACTACTAAAACCTAACTAGACTAGCTTTGAGACCATGAAAGGTAGGCTCTTCCATCCACTCTACTTGTTAAGTTATCGCCGAAAAAGTCCTACCCTTTGGAGATCAGTTCATCAGGATATATCTCGATGTAGTAGAGCTCAGAGCCGGTGGACACGACGATCTGCTCCGTGTTGCAGGCGACTACGCTGATGTTCTTGTCGTTGGGCGGTTTCCACTCGGCCAGCAGGTTGTTCGTCTTAGCGGAGATCAGCCGCACGGAGGCGGACGTGACCTGTACGATCTGCTCGTGGGCGACGTTGCCGCAGTAGAACGTCTGCAGCTCGGACGTGAAGCCCGCGATGTCCGTCTCCTCCACCTCCTCTCCGTTCAGACTAAGGATGCGCGTCTGACCCACGAACGCCAACACCAAAGTGTTATCAAACTTACCACCTAAAACAAAACATTTAATATCTCAAAAACTAGACTAGCTACTTGAAACTTAACACAAAGACAGCTAACTAAAGAAGCTATGAATACCTGAAAACCAGAAGCTTCCAGCTGGTATAGTTTCAAAGCTACATCGTCAGACAAAAAGTGAACTAGTCTAATTTTTGGGACAGTTCCTCTATGATATCCTTAATTAACTAACACCTAACTAATCTAGCTTGAATTATCAGAAAACTAAACGATCCTAGCTACAACATCTCGAAAGTTTGATAGTCTCACCTGATGCGATGTTCAATGCCCACATGCCCTTGATACCAGGTAGGTCGATGGAGGCGTGCTCCTGGATGCCGATGCCGTTCCTGATGATCCTCAGCGAGCCTTCCTTGAAGGCGCCGGAGCAGGTGACCAGCTGGCCTTGGCCCTGGCGCTCCAGGTCGACGACGCACATGTCCATGATGGGCGCCAGGTTCGTGAACGACTCCATGGGTGTCACGTAGGAGCCGTGCTCGTCCACCTTGGTGTTGAGCTTGACCAGCTGGGAGTCGCCGAGGCGCGAGCCGATGAACAGCACGCCGTTGTCCAGGTAGGTGATGCATTCCGGCGTCGAGATCTCACCTGGAAAACGGATGAGAGTCAGTATCTCAACAAAATATGTAGTGGAAACTAAACGCTGTGAGAGTTTGATGGAATAGCTGTTGGTATTCGAAAGGCAGACCTACCTAATAGCTCCACTTTCAGATCTCTGACCACGTCGCCGCCGTCGCCCCGGCTTTCGACCTCGAGGAACAGCATGAACAAGTGGCCGGCCATATCGCCCAGGAGGTACCTCAGCCCGCCCGGGTCCACTTTGGCGTAACAGGTGATCGTACTGTGCTAGAAATTGAAGGTATTCCATCAAATTTCAATCGATTTTTTACGCTAGCATCAAATTTAATTGTTCTAGAGTTCTTATTTCAAAGTATACCAAGCACTTTTGAGTAAATTCGACAAGTTGTAATTGTTTTCTGAAGGTACCCTCTCCGGTTTGAAGCTTATTTTGAAGGTATACCGTTTAATTTAGACTAATTTACACAAGTTAAACCGCTTTTTTGAAGACATACCAAAATATTTAACGGCTTAATAGATTAGATTTGCTTATTTTTTGAAGGTATTCCATTTAATTTACACTAACTTAGACAAGGTAAACCGTTTTTTGAAGGTATACAGTTTAATTCAGACTAACTTGGACAAGGTACGCCGTTTTTTGTAGGTATACCAAAGGATTTAGAGCTAAATACATTAAATGTTCTTGTTTTGTTGAAGGTATTCCATCTAATTTAGACTAACTTTGACAAGGTAAACCGTTTTTTGAAGGTATACCTAAGGATTTCGAGCTAAAGAGATTAGATATGCCTGTTTAATCTAAGGTATTCCATCTAATTTATACTAACTTTGACAATTTAAGCCGTTTTTTAAGGTATGCCTAAGGATTTAGAGCTAAATAGATTAGATATGCTTGTTTTTTTTCGAAGGTATTCCATCTAATTTAGTCTAACGTAGACAAGGTACCAACAAATAGATTAGATTTGCTTGTTTTTTTAAGGTATTCCGTTTAATTTAGACTAAGTTAGGTAAGGTAAACCGTTTCTTTATATATAATTGTATATCAAAGGATTCAGCGCTAAATATATTAGATATGTTTGTTTCGTCGAAGTTATTCCATGTAATCTAGACTAACTTCGACAAAGTAAAACGTTTTTTGAAGGGATACCAAAGGATTTAGCGCTAAAGAGATTAGATGTGCTTGCTTTTTGAAGGTATTCCGTTTAATTTAGACTAACTTAAACCGTTTCTTTAATGTATAGCAAAGGATTCAGAGATAAATAGATTGGATATACTCGTTTTCTGAAGGTATACTCTCAGATTTAGTGCTAAATAGACTAGATATACCTGTTTTTTTGAAGGTATACCGTTTTATTTTGACTGAATTTCACAAGGCAAACCATTTTATATAAAGGTATACCATCCAAGAGAGTAAATTAAACAGGATAAACCGATAGCTTGAAGGTATACCATCCAATAAAATCTAAATTAGACCAGATAAACAGTTTTTTAAAGGCATACCCTCTAATTAAGACTAATGTTTTATAGTTATCGTAATGATTAATGTTGCGGCGGTATACCTGTTTCTCTTTTGAAGGTATACCGTTATATCTTGACTAAATTCGTCAATGTAAACCGTTTTATTTGGAGGTATACCGTCCAAGAGAGTAAATTGAACAAGATAAACCGATAGCTTGAAGGTATACCATCCAATAACGCCTAAATTAGACCAAACATACAGTTTTTTTAAGGTATACCTTCTAATTAAGACTAATTTTTAATAATTATCGTAATGATTAAAGTTTCGGCGGTATACCAGTTTTTTTTAAGGTATACCGTTTATTTTGACTGAATTCGAAAAGGTATGCCGTTTTAGTTAAAGGTATACCATCCAAGAGAGTAAATTAAATAGGAAAACCCGTTAGCTTGAAGGTATCCAATAAAACCTAAATTAGACCAGATAAGCCCGTTTTTTAAAGGTATACCATATAATTAAGACTATTTTTTTATAATTAACGTAATTATTGAAGTTGCGGCGGTATACCATCCAATAAAACCTAAATTAGACCTTTTATTGAAGGTATACCATCTAATTGAGACTATTTTTTTATAAGTACTTTAATGAATGGAGTTGCGGCGGTATACCAATCAATAAAGCCTAAATTAGACTTTTTTTTAGGTATACTCAAAGGGTACCTATTAAGTATATTATTTTACTTATTAGGCTGTAGGAGGAAGCCAAGGCCCAATTTTTACTTATTAGGATACCTAATAGCTATACCTATTTAGGTATACCATTTAATTGAGACGTAATTTTTTTGTAATTACTTTGATGATTGGCGGTGCGACGGCGACGGAGGTAACGCCGTCGTGGTAGAGGATGCTCTCCTGTCCGATGATTATGGCGCCGCAGAGGGGCGAGGGTACCGGGATCACCATGGAGGCCATGGTCTCCACGTTGTCCTGGCGCCACGGCGTCTTGACGAACTCCTTCTCCCTGAGCGAGATCTCGTGCGTCTTGACGTGTCGTCCGTTCAGGTCCTGGTGGATCAGGATGATGGTGGGATTGGTACACCCGTGCAGGAACTCCACGTCGTGCACCTGAAGCTCATCCATTCTGAAAATACAGCAATAGTAAGTCACTAACTGATCTAGGCAAAGTAATTAAGACAAGGTGTTCTTGGTCTCAATCTAGACCAGGTACCATCAAGTTTAAGACAAATTTAGACAAGGTAGTCTCTTTTTTCATGGGTTCTTGACTAGTTTTAGTCAAAATTAGAGCAGGTACCATCAAGTTTAAGACAAATTTAGACAAGGTAGTCCCATTTTTCTTGGGTTCTAGACTAGTTTTAGTCAAAATTAGAGCAGGTACCATCAAGTTTAAGACAAATTTAGACAAGGTAGTCCCATTTTTCTTGGGTTCTAGACTAGCTTTAGTCAAAATTAGAGCAGGTACCATCAAGTTTAAGACAAATTTAGACAAGGTAGTCCCATTTTTCTTGGGTTCTAGACTAGTTTTAGTCAAAATTAGAGCAGGTACCATCAAGTTTAAGACAAATTTAGACAAGGTAGTCCCATTTTTCTTGGGTTCTAGACTAGTTTTAGTCAAAATTAGAGCAGGTACCATCAAGTTTAAGACAAATTTAGACAAGGTAGTCCCATTTTTCTTGGGTTCTAGACTAGTTTTAGTCAAAATTAGAGCAGGTACCATCAAGTTTAAGACAAATTTAGACAAGGTAGTCCCATTTTTCTTGGGTTCTAGACTAGCTTTAGTCAAAATTAGAGCAGGTACCATCAAGTTTAAGACAAATTTAGACAAGGTAGTCCCATTTTTCTTGGGTTCTAGACTAGTTTTAGTCAAAATTAGAGCAGGTACCATCAAGTTTAAGACAAATTTAGACAAGGTAGTCCCATTTTTCTTGGGTTCTAGACTAGTTTTAGTCAAAATTAGAGCAGGTACCATCAAGTTTAAGACAAATTTAGACAAGGTAGTCCCATTTTTCTTGGGTTCTAGACTAGCTTTAGTCAAAATTAGAGCAGGTACCATCAAGTTTAAGACAAATTTAGACAAGGTAGTCCCATTTTTCTTGGGTTCTAGACTAGTTTTAGTCAAAATTAGAGCAGGTACCATCAAGTTTAAGACAAATTTAGACAAGGTAGTCCCATTTTTCTTGGGTTCTAGACTAGTTTTAGTCAAAATTAGAGCAGGTACCATCAAGTTTAAGACAAATTTAGACAAGGTAGTCCCATTTTTTTTAGGTTCTACACTAGTTTTTGCCAAAATTAGACCAGGGACCGTCATATTTAAGACAGATTTAGTCAAGGTAGTACCATTTTTCTTAGGTCTCAGACTAGTTTTAGTCAAAATTAGACCAGGTACCACCTAATTTAAGACAATTTAGACAAGGTAGTCCCATTTTTCTTGTTTTCTAGACCAGTTTTTGTAAAAATTAGACCAGGTACCATCAAGTTTAAGACAAATTTAGACAAGGTAGTCCCATTTTTTGTGGGTTCTAGACTAGTTTTTGCCAAAATTAGACCAGGGACCGTCAAATTTAAGACAGATTTAGTCAAGGTAGTACCATTTTTCTTAGGTCCCAGACTAGTTTTAGTCAAAATTAGACCAGGTACCACCTAATTTAAGACAATTTAGACAAGGTAGTCCCATTTTTCTTGTTTTCTAGACCAGTTTTTGTAAAAATTAGACCAGGTACCATCAAGTTTAAGACAAATTTAGAGAAGGTAGTCCCATTTTTCTTGGGTTCTAGACAAGTTTTAGTCAAAATTAGAGCAGGTACCATCAAGTTTAAGACAAATTTAGACAAGGTAGTCCCATTTTGTTTGGGTTCTAGACTAGTTTTTGCCAAAATTAGACCAGGTACCGTCAAATTTAAGACAGATTTAGTCAAGGTAGTACCATTTTTCTTAGGTCCCAGACTAGTTTTAGCCAAAATTGGACCTGTTACCACCAAATTTTGGACAAACTTAGACCAGGTACCGCCTCGCTAAAACCTTTCTCACCTGATACTGGAGGCTTTCAATTCGCTGTTGTCCTTGTCGAGGGGGATGATCTTGAAGAGGCCGTCGTAGAGCCGGAGCCCGATGACGCGCGCCTTCGGGTCGATGACGGCCAGGATCCCCGTGTCCGACGGCTTGCCGATCCGGTCGGCCACGTTGCCGTGCGCCCGCGTCACGATCTCCAGGCTGTCGCCCTCGCTGATGCACTCCAGGATCATCGCGTTGTACCGCAACGTCACCAGGAACAACAAATCCTTCTTCTCGTGCTGACCCAAACAATACACAACAGATTACAGCTCAGACAAGATTAAACACAAAATTACACTGTAGTGGGCAAAATGACACTGTAAAGGACAAAATGACACTGTAGTGGATAAGATTACACTGTAGTGGACAAGACTAGAACATAATAGACAAGATGAGATCACAGACCAGATCAAAGCAGATGAGATTAGACCTTTGTAGACAGAATGAGACTGTAGTAGGCAAGATTACACTGTAGTGGACAAGACTACAACATAATAGACAAGATGAGATCACAGACAAGATAATAGCAGAAGAGATTAGACCATGGTAGTCAAAATGAGACTATAGTGGGCAAGATTACACTGTGGTGGACAAGATTAGAACATGATAGACAAGATGAGATCACAGACGAGACTGTAGTAGACAAGATAATACCAAACTAGACTAAGTGAGGAAAATTAGACTTACACCATAGTGTAGACAAGATCATAGCAGACAAGATACTGGACAAAATGAGTTTGTAGCAGACAATATTAAATGGTGATGGGCAAAATGACACTGTAGTGGACAAGACTAAAACATAATTGACAAGATGAGATCACAGAGAAGATCGTAGCAGATAGGATTAGACCATGGTAGACAAAATTAGACTATAGTGGGCAAGATTACACTGTATTGGACAAGACTAGAACATAATAGAGAAGATGAGATCACAGACAAGACCATAGCAGATAGGATTAGACCATGGTAGACAATATGAGACTATAGCGGGAAAGATTACACTGTAGTGGACAAGATTAGAACATGATAAACAAGATGATGAGACTGTAGTAGACAAGACTATACAAACTAGACAATGTGAGGAAGATTAGACTTACACCATAGTGTAGACAAGGTCATAGCAGACAAGATACTGGACAAAATGAGTTTGTAGCAGACAATAATAAACTGTAGTGGACAAAATGACACTGTAGTGGACAAGTCTAGAACATAATTGACAAGATGAGATCACAGACAAGATCATAGCAGATAGGATTAGACCATGGTAGACAAAATGAGACTATGGTGGTCAAGATTACACTGTAGTGGACAAGACAAATATAATAGACAAGATGAGACCACAGACAAGATCGTAGCATATAGGATTAGACCATGGTAGACAAAATGATACTATAGTGGGCAAGATTACACTGTAGTGGACAAGATTAGAACATGATAGACAAGATGATGAGACTGTAGTAGACAAGACTATACAAACTAGACAAAGCAAGGAAGATTAGACTTACACCATAGTATAGACAAGATCATAGCAGACAAGATACTGGACAAAATGAGTTTGTAGCAGACAATATTAAACTGTAGTGGACAAAATGACACTGTAGTGGACAAGTCTAGAACATAATTGACAAGATAAGGTCACAAACAACATCATAGCAAATAGGATTAGACCATGGTAGATAAAATGAGATTATTGTGAACAAGATTACACTGTAGTGGACAAGACTAGGCATATATTGAATGGAATGAGAGCATAGACAAGACTGTAGTAGACAAGGATTGGACCATAATGACACTATATTGATCAAGATTACAAAATGACACTATAATGGACAAGATTACACTGTAGTGGACAAGACTAGACATATAGTGAATGGAATGAGAGGATAGACAAGATTGTAGAAGACAAGGATTAGACCATAGTAGACAAGATTACAAAATGACACTATAGTGGACAAGATTACACTGTAGTGGACAAGACTAGACATATAGTGAATGGAATGAGAGGATAGACAAGATTGTAGAAGACAAGCATTAGACCATAGTGGACAAGATTACAAAATGACACTATAGTGGACAAGATTACACTGTAGTGGACAAGACTAGACATATAGTGAATGGAATGAGATAGACAAGATTGTAGTAGACAAGGATTAGACCATAGTGGAGAAGATTACAAAATGACACTATAGTGGACAAGATTACACTGTAGTGGACAAGACTAGACATATAGTGAATGGAATGAGATAGACAAGATTGTAGTAGACAAGGATTAGACCATAGTGGAGAAGATTACAAAATGACACTATAGTGGACAAGACTAGACATATAGTGAATGGAATGAGAGGATAGACAAGATTGTAGTAGACAAGGATTAGACCATAGTGGACAAGATTACAAAATGACACTATAGTGGACAAAATTACAACGTAGTGGACAAGACTAGACATATAGTGAATGGAATAAGAAGATAGACAAGATTGCAATTGACAAGGATTAGACCATAGTGGACAAGATCACAAAATGACACTATAGTGGACAAGATTAAACTGTAGTGGACAAGACTAGACATATAGTGAATGGAATGAGAGGATAGACAAGATTGTAGTAGACAAGGATTAGACCATAGTGGACAAGATTACAAAATGACACTATAGTGGACAAGATTACACCGTAGTGGACAAGACTAAACATATAGTGAATGGAATAAGAAGATAGACAACATTGTAGTTGACAAGGATTACACCATAGTGGACAAGATTACACTGTAGTGGACAGTGCACGCTAGTCAGCTTTCTTTGGAGAGATTTGAACGGATACAGACTCCATTTTCTGAGATTTAGAACTAGACACAACAGTTAGCACTATTGACTGTCATCTTTAATCTAGTATCGACTGTTGTCGTCCACCCAGTCACTAGACTGTGTAAGCAACTAAACGAGAACCGACTACACGGATTTGTTTCCGAGAGATTTGGACAGATTCAGTCTGCATCAAACTAGACACAACAAAGACGATTAACGTTTGTGTCTAATCGAGAACCGACTACACAGAATTGTTCCCGAGAGATTTGGACAAATTCAGTCTGCGTCAAACTTGACACGACAAACATGATTAACGTTTGTATCTAATCGTTTGAAACCTTTGTCGAATTTCAAATCCGTTCAAATCTCAAGAACACAGACGACTGATAGTAAACAGTAGTCGAATTAGTTAAAACAGTTTATGGAATTACTTGTGGTCGGTAGAGTTTCATGACGTTGATCTTGCCGTAGAGTCCGATCTCTTTGATGGGCCTGAGTCCCTCGGGCGTGACGAGGTAGATCTCGAGGCGGGAGTTCTTGGCGACGATGAGGTTGAGGTCGCCGGGGGAGGTGAAATTGCCTGCGAAAGGGGCGCTTTGAGGTTATGTCGGAGTGCGGGTTTGTGTGTACCTGTGACGCATGCGGTGACGGCGGTCGGCTTGTGGGCCGTGACGACGTAGTGGTTGGCCATCGCCTTCATTCTCGCGCGGGTTCTCTCTGGCGGTGTCGCAGCTCTGGCAGAAACTCGGCTTTCAGTCGGTCGCTGCGGCCATTACCGTTTGTTATTTGAAGTGTGCCAGTCTTGCCAACACCAAAACTTGCGCACACTGCGACCAACGCAACAATATCTACAAGTTAAATTAATGTTTTACAATTCAAATTATGGTTTAAAATCACAGTTTATTCAATGTTTTACCTTTATCAGCATCGATTTGCGTTATATACATTTATGTAATCTTTATTGGCAAATATTTATGTTTATATAAGATTACCAAACATTTCTATGACAGGAATCACACTGTATATACATGTCGGTAATGTAGGGTATTGTATTAACGACTCTATAAATGTCAAAGTTTTTGACATTTGAGTTTGTGTTTGTTTAATCTATTCGATATATTATTTGTTTAAAGCTGTTTTATTAATAGTTTTCTGTGTTTTTAGGTGAATTGAGCACAATGAAGCATTCCGTAAATACTAGAGAAATCGTTTGTAAGTGTTTGGAACTTTTGCAGAAAATTTAAGGTTATGTCATGCAGACTGTTTTTTTTAGTTTTCAAGCCCTTATTTTACGCCAGCCCCACACTCTCGCGGAGTAACGCCGGCGAGTGTCCGAAGTTGTTCGACGAGTGTCCTCACCAAAGTTCTGGAATGTGTGGGACATTGCATTCAATTGCATTCACACTCTTGC
This sequence comes from Phosphuga atrata, assembly GCA_944588485.1. NCBI lineage: Eukaryota > Metazoa > Arthropoda > Insecta > Coleoptera > Silphidae > Phosphuga > Phosphuga atrata. Next base: position 31,091,758 of record OX155906.1, read on the forward strand.
CTTACTTTACGAGGATCTACATGCCATAACTGACACTAAACAGGTACTTGCTGCTTCCGCTATTTATGCATGTAATATATAGGAAAGGATAGGTAAACACGAGAATGTGGAGAGCTAATCGGGGAGTACCCGAATCAAAGGGACACAAGTATGAGGTGCAGCTTTCCTTTCCTCATAGTTGTGCCTTGTGTCCCTTTGACTCTGTTACGAATATCTGCCTCTGGAGCGAAGTTTGCCAAAGCAACGAAGAACTAAGTTTCTCTTGTGTCTCACTCAACTTTGTCCTACTTTGCGAGAGTGTGGAAAAAACAACAATTTCAATCATCTTCCATCTACTTAATCCAATTTTAACCATTTTTAGTTTTCTGGGATTTCTGCGAGGAACTCGGGCATAACGTCCGAAACCCAGCTGTGTTTACTTGAAGTACCTCAGGTTAAGTTCTTGGATGAATCGAAGAAGTTGAGCTTTGGACGTGAAGTAGATTTGCTTAAACTTGCTTTTACGTTTTAGGTTTTAAACTTGTTGTAGTTGGCCACATTTCAACCGTAAATGGAATATTTTTACGTCTTTGGATTCCTATTTGAATGTGGTTATGAGTTTTGGAAATTCCTATGAATATCTCAATTAGTGTTGGAGATATAAAGAATTTTCAAAATTCATTGCACGGTTTAAGTTTGAATTGGCGATTGTAAGCAGAGTTTTAGGACGACATGGTGGTGTAATACATCAAATTGTAAATGACTTAGTCTAGTTTTCGCGTATTATAAACTTGTTTAAATATTAATAATATTTTCAAAGATTTGTCAAATATTAACGTCACTGTGACAGTTTCAAAAAATGAATTGTGAAAATTGTTTCCTTTTTCGCGATTGTGCATAAACTGTCAAACTGATGTTGTAATATTTGACATTTCTGTAAACTAGATGTTACACTGAGTTAAATGATATGTGACATATGTCAAATTGTCAAATGTTAACGCCACAGCGACAGTTTCAAAAAATGAATCTTAAAAATTGGTTGTAAATTTGTTTTTTTGCGATTGTGAAGAAACTGTCAAACTGATGTTGTAATATTTGACATTTCTGTAAATTAGATATCACACTGAGTAAAATGATATGTGACATGTGTCAAATTGTCAAATATTAACGCCACAGCGACAGTTTCAAAAAATGAATCATAAAAATTGGTTGTAAATTTGTTTTTTTTTTGCGATTGTGAAGAAACTGTCAAATTGATGTTTTAATGTTTGACATTTCTGTAAACTAGATGTTACACTGAGTAAAATGATATCTGACATGTGTCAAATTGTCAAATATTAACGCTACAGCGACAGTTTCAATAAATGAATCATAAAAATTGGTTGTTAATTTGTTTTTTTGCGATTGTGAAGTAACTCTTAAACTGATATTCTAATATTTGACATCTCTGTAAACTAGATGTCACACTGAGTAAAATCATATGTGACATATGTCAAATTTTCAAATATTAACACCACAGCGACAGTTTCAAAAAATGAATCATAAACATTGGTTGTAAATTTGTTTTTTTGTGATTGTGAAGTAACTGTTAAGATGTTCTAATATTTGACATCTCTGTAAACTAGATGTTACACTGAGTAAAATGATGTATGTAGAATAACTGTGACATGTGTCAAATTGTCAAATATTAACGCCACAGCGACAGTTTCAAATCACGAGTCATAAAAATTGGTAGCAAATCAGTTTTTTTGCGATTGTGAAGAAACTATCAAACTGATGTTGTAATATTTTACATTTCTGTAAACTAGATTTTGCAGTGAGTAAAATGATATATGACATGTGTCAAATTGTCAAATGCTAACGCCACAGTGACAGTTTCAAAAATGAATGATAAAAATTGGTTGCAAATTTGTTTTTGCGATTGTGAAGAAACTTCCAAACTGATGTTGTAATATTTGACATTTCTATAAACTAGATGTCGCATTGAGTAATATAATATGTTGTCTTGTGACTTGTGTCAAAATATCAAATATTTACGTCACAGTGACAGTTTCAAAAAATGTTTAGTTGGAGATTTAAAACTAGTTTTACCAGCGATATTATCAAATGTGTACTGTTACTACATAGACGTGTTACATATCATTTTAAAGGTAATTTAATCTAGTTTATGGATTCTATTTACTCATTATTAACAAAATTCGTTGTATTTTCGAAAATATCGCCATTTTTCTGAGACGCTTGTTATTTTGAAAAAATAGTTTTGTTTTGCTTGTATCTCACTTAATTCCGACGCAATTTTATCGTATAATATCTCATTTTGTAAGTAATTTAATCTAGTTTAAGCACATTGTAGTCTCATTTAAAAATAGTTCATATTTTCGAAGTTATAAGGAATTTTCGAAATTGTTACACCAACGTCGTGGTTAATTTTCAAGCGACGATTGTTAGCGAAGTGTTAATACTACATACACGTATTATATATCATTTTAAATCTAATTTAATCTAGTTTATGAATACTAGTAACTTTCTTAAAATTTCCTTTTATTTCCGGACATATCGCCATTTTTTCCGAGGCGCTCCTACTTAGCAAATATTGTTTTGTTTCGCTTATAACACAGTTAATTTGTATGCAATTTCCTTGCGTAATATCTCGTTTAGTAGACAATTTAATCTAGTTTAAGCGCATTGTTAACTCATTTAAATAATTTTAATATTTCCAGAGATATAACGAATTTTCGGAATTGTTAACTCACACGTCTTAGTCAATTTTCAAGCGTCGATTGTTATCTAAGTATTAATGCTACATAGACGTGTTATATCTCATTCTAAAGCTAATTTAGTCTAGTTTATAGCTGTTATATATTTGTGTCAAGATTCCTTATAGTTTCCCTGATATTAATAATTTCCCAACACTCTTCCAAATTATACGTTTTGTTTATAGCTGCGTTAATACTAACTCGATCTAAACCTCTAATATCTCATTTAGATATATAATTTAATATAGTTTTAGGTGATATTAACAGATTGTTGCTAATTTAAGATGTATTGCACATTTTCTGTAAATATTGTTTTTCACAGGTGTTTCGTACAATAAATTATAACTTATATAACAAATCAATGTACGTTACGTTATTTCAACCCCTTTTTACTCGTTTTCAGGTATTACATAAGTGTTACAAATAGAAGAAACGTAAGTATTTTACCGCACCTTTAGTTTAAATCGATCTAATCCGCTCTTACGTTTAGTTAGCTACCGAGAACGGACAAGAATTCGTGCGAACAATAGAACAGACAGAGAAGAGTACGTACAGACAAGAAAAACGAATGGACAAGAAATCGTGCAGACAAGAGAACAGACAGAGAAGACAATATAACGAACAGACAAGAAAACGTTCGGACAAGAGAACAGACAGAGGAGACAAGTAAACGAACAGACAAGAAAAACGTGTGGACAAGAATTCGTGTAGACAAGAGAACAGACAGAGAAGTCAATATAACGAACAGACAAGAAAATGTTCGGACAAGAGAACAGACAGAGGAGACAAGTAAACGAACAGACAAGAAAAAACGTGTGGACAAGAATTCGTGCAGACAAGAGAACAGACAGAGAAGACAAAAAGAACAGACAAGAAAACGTTCGGACAAGAGAACAGACAGAGGAGACATGAAATCGAACAGACAAGAAAAAAGTTCGGACAAGAGAACAGACGGAGGAGACAAGAAAAAGAACAGACATGAAAAACTTTCGGACAAGAAATCGTGCGGACAAGAGAACAGACAGAGAAGACAAAAAAGAACAGACAAGAAAACGTTCGGACAAGAGAACAGACAGAGGAGAGAACAAAACGAACAGTAAAGAAAAACGAATGGACAAGAAATCGTGTGGACAAGAAGACAGACAGACAAGAGAACGTTCTAACCTAACAGCACTTTAATCTTACTTACTTGTCTTTTTGTTTCAGCGCCACTTTTCTTCAACTTAAGTCACTTTTCACTAATTTCATGTCTGAAAACGAGTAAAAAAGGATTGAAATAACGTTACATTTATTTCTTATATAAGTTATAATTTATTGTTCAACTGTGAAAACACCTGTGAAAAACAATTTTTAACAGAAAAAGTACAACATCTTAAATTAACAACAATTATCAACAATATCACCTAAAACTAGATTCAATTATCTACAAAATGAGATATTAGAGGTATAGATCGAGTTAGTATTAACAGAGTTATAAACAAAACGGATAATATAGAAGAGTGTTGGGACATTATTAATATCAGGGAAAGTGTAAGGAATCTTGCCATAAAAATATAACATCTATAAACTACATTAAATTAGCTTTAAAATAAGATATAACAAGTCTATGTAGCATTAATACTTAGGTAACAATCGACGCTTGAAAATTGACTATGACGTGTGCGTCAACAATTCCGAAAATTCCTATATCTCTGGAAATATTCAAATTATTTAAATGAGTTAGCAATGTGCTTAAACTAGATTAAATTTTCTACAAAACGAGATATTACGCAACGAAATTCTATTAGAATTAACTGTGTTATAAGCGAAACAAAACAAAATTTTGAAAAAATGGCGATATTTTAGAAAATATAAGGGATTTTGTAGAAAGTTACTAGAATTTATAAACTAGATTAAATTAGTTTTAAAATGATATATAACACGTCTATGTAGTGTTAAGACTTGGCTAACAATCGTCGTTTGAAAATTAACTACGACGTTGGCGTAACAATTTCGAAAATTCCTCATAGCTTCAAAAATATTAATGATTTTTAAATGAGACAACAATGTGATTAAACTACATTAAATTACCTACAAAATAAGATATTGCAAGATAAAATTGCGTGAGATACAAGCAAAAAAAACTAATTTTTCAAAATATTAAGCGCCTCAGAAAAATGGCGATATTTTCGAAAATACAACGAATTTTGTAATGACTTAATAGAATCCATAAACTAGATTTAATTAGCTTTAAAATGATATGTAATACGTCTATGTAGTAACAGTAGACATTTGATAATATCGCTGGTAAAACTAGTTTTAAATTTCCAAGAACTAATCATATTTTGAAACTGTCACTGTGACGTAAATATTTGATTTTTGGCACAAATCAAATATTATATTACTCAGTGTGACATCTAGTTTATAGAATTGCAAATATTACAACATCAGTTTGACAGTTTCTTTACAATCGCAAAAAACAAATTTACAACCAATCCTTATGATTCATTTTCTTAAACTGTCGCTGTGGCGTTAATATTTGACAATTTGACACATGTTACATATAATTTTATTCAGTGTGATATCTAGTTTACAGAAATGTCAAATATTACAACATCAGTTTGACAGTTTTTTCACAATTGCAAAAAAACAAATTAACAAACAATATTTACAATTCATTTTTTAAAAACTGTCGCTGTGGCGTTAATATTTGACACATGTCACATATCATTTTACTCAGTGTAACATCTAGTTTACAGAAATGTCAAATATTAGAACATCAATTTGACAGTTTCTTCACAATCACAAAAAAACAAATTTACAACCAATTTTTATAATTCACTTTTTGAAACTGTCACTGTGACGTTAATATTTGACATATCTTTAACAATATTTAAACAAGTTTATAATAAGCGTAAACTAGACTAAATCATTTACAATTGGATGTATTGCGCCACCATGTCGTCTTAAAACTCTGCTTGCAATCGCAAATTCAAACTGTGCCATGAATTTTGAAAATTCTTTATATCTCCAAAACTAATCAAGATTTTCATAGCATTTCCAAAACTCATAAACCACATTAAAATAGGAATCCAAAGACGCAAAAATAGTCAATTTACAGTGGAAATGTGGCTAACTACAACAAGTTTAAAAACTAAAACGTAAAAGCAGGTTTACGCAAATTTACTTCACGTTCAAAACTCAACTTCTTCAATTCATCCAAGAACTCAATCCGAGGCTGATAAAGTAAACACAGCTGGTTTCTGGACGATATGCCACAGTTCCTCTGTGAAATCCTAGAAAACTAAAAACAGTTAAAATTGGATTAAGTAGATGGAAGACGCTTGAAATTGTTGTTTGCTGCACAGTCTCGTGAAGTAGCACGAAGTTGAGTGTGACACAAGAGTCTGGAGAGGTTACTTAACTCCTAACTTCACTCCTAAGGCATATATTCGTAACAAAGTCAAAGGGGCACAAGTACGAGGAAAGGAAAGCTGCACCTCACACTTGTGCCCCTTTGATTCAGGTACAACAATATATCAAGTAGATTAAACAAACACAAATTCAAATGTCAAAAACTTTGGCATTCAAAGTCGTTAATACAATACCCTACATTACCGACATGTATATACAGTGTGTAACATGTCAAAGAAATGTTTGGTGACCTTCCAGCATCTTATGTAAACGTAAATCTTTGCTAATAAAGATTACATAAATGTATATAACGCAAATCGATGCTGATAAAGGTAAAACATTGCATAAGCAATGATTTAAGCTTTGAAATTGATTAAGAAAAACATTGAATAAGCAGTGAAGCAAGAAAAACCTTAAGCCATTTAAATAGTCGTTAATACAACACTCTACATTACCGACATATATATACAGAGTGAAACATGTCATGGAAAAGCTTAGTAATCTTGCAAATTTTTATATTGAATAATAAATCGTAAATCTTTGCTAATAATTACATACATGTATATAACGCAAATCGATTCTAATAAAGTTAAATAATTTGAATATGCAGCGAATTTAAATTAAAAAATTTCTATTTCGTGAAATTTGTTTTGGTGTCGAGACTATTTTCCAAAAATCGTTTTGGTCTCGAGACAACACATTCCAGCGCGAATTTCAAACCTGCTACCGCTTAGTCCCACGTCACGGCGAATATCTCCGCTAATACCAAACGCACGAGCGCGAAACCGCCACCAATACGAAGAGCAACAATTCCACTTTACAGAACAGTTTAAATATTTGCACTGACTGTAACAGATTTTAAGTTATTCGCGAATTATGACAATATAATAATGATAACTAAAGATATGATAACTTAACACCTAGACTAGCTACTAATACGAAGCTTGGTCTGAACGCACTAAGCTCAACCAGGTTTTAAAACTCGCTGCAAGTTTCGCGAAAAAACGCGCGATTCTAAGTGATTTAATCAAAAACCAGTTCACTAGTCTAGTGGTGTTCAACGCTTAAAATCTCGACTAATACTAATCGCAGAAACTTTGTTGGCAACAAAACACGCGTAATATATCGCGGATTACAAATAATTTTGCGAATTCTGCGCGAAATTCTCACTGCCAACTCTATGGACGGATTAGTGAATGTAGCGAGTTAGATGCGGATTAAAATCTGGATAACTCAAGTACTGAATTAGCTAGAAACTTGGAAGTTGTTGTGGAACAAAGCCGAACGTTTCTATTTTCCAGAACAGTTTGGCTTTTCGCGTTGAGTTCGCTAGTTCTAGCACTGGATGGAAATTAGTGAACGGAGTGAGCTAGACGCGGATTAAAAGCCGGATAACTCGAGTAGTGGAATAGTTAGAAACTTGCAAGTTATTGTGGAACAAAGCCGAAGGATTCTAGTTTCCGAAAAAGTTTGGGTTTTCGCGTTGAGTTCGCTAGTTTTAGCATTGGATGGAAATTAGTGAACGAATTGAGCTAGACGCGGATTAAAAGCCGGATAACTCGAGTAATGGACTAGGTAGAAACTTGGAAATTGTTGTGGAACAAAGCCGAACGTTTCTAATTTTCGCAACAGTTTGAACTTTCGCGTTGAGTTCGCTAGTTTTAGCACTGGATGAAAATTCATGAACGGAGTGAGCTAGACGCGGATTAAAAGCCGGATAACTCGAGTAATGGACTAGCTAGAAACTTGGAAGTTATTGTGGAACAAAGCCAAACGTTTCCAGTTTTCGGAACAGTTGGCGTTTTCGCGTTGAGTTCGCTAGTTTTAGCACTGGATGGAAATTAGTGAACGGAATGAGCTAGACGCGGATTAAAAGCCGGATAACTCGAGTAAAGGACTAGCAAGAAACTTGGAAATTGTTGTGGAATAAAGCCGAACGTTTCTAGTTTCCGGAACAGTTTAAGTTTTCGCGTTCAGTTCGCTAGTTTTAGCACTGGATGGAAATTAGTGAACGTAGTGAATTAGACGGGAATTAAAAGCCGGATAACTCGAGTAATGGACTAGGTAGAAACTTGCAAGTTCTTGTGGAACAAAGCCGAACGTTTATAGTTTCCGGAAGAGTTTGAGTTTTCGCGTTGAGTTCGCTAATTTTAACTCTGGATGTAAATTAATGAACGGAGTGAGCTAGACGCGGATTAAAAGCAGGATAACTCGAGTAATTGACTAACTAGAAACTTGCAAGTTGTTGTGGAACGAAGCCGAACGTTTCCAGTTTTCGGAACAATTTGAGTTTTCGCGTTGAGTTTGTTAGTTTCAGCACTGGGTGTGAATTAGTGAGGGTTGTACGAGTTGCGGACTAAATGGTGTGTAACTAGATGCCGCGACTAGACAGAAACTTAGGATTTGTTGCAGATTAAGCCCAGACGTTTATAATTTGCGAATTGGCATAAATTACAGCGCGAAATTCACTAATTTCCGAACTACACGCAAATTAGATAACTGCAGGAAAGTAGACTTTGACTTAAACCTTAATATTTCGGTTATTACTACTACTAGTCCTTTGAGATTTGTTGTAGATTAAAGCTGCACAAACCAAGTTTACTACACAGTTTTAATTTTTGTTCCAACACCAATACTTTTCGAGTTATTTAGAAAACAAGACGATTTTGACTTTGTCGCTTAATCGTTCGATAACTCGTGTTGTGGGTCACGCAGGAAATCAAAGTTTAGATTAGATTAAAGCTAAATGATCACTTTATCAAACGCTTTTAGCGTTTTGTCGTTTAATTTTGTATTGCTCGTCGAAATTGTGCGGGATAATTCGAATGTCTAACGCGAAGTTGGTTTATATTGCGCAGTGTTGCCAACGCGAAGTAATCAAAATCTCGGTAATTGATTGGTCGAAAGCGGCGAAATAATTGGGTATTGGTTGTGATTTGGGCGCCGAATTTTCGAAAAATTCGCGCTCGAATGCAAATTTGAACGATAGGGGTAGAAAATCGACGCGGGCCAGGTCACGTGGGTTAGTTGACGTTGTAGGTTAATGCACTAGCTCGCTGCTAAACGTTGCACCGACCGTTTTCCCACGAGATTTTGACCAAAGCGGACGGAAAAATGACCACAAACGCCGAGAAAATCGAGGAGATTAAAAAGGCTATCGTCAGCTATCCAGATTTTCCCATCAAGAACGTCGTGTTTAGGTAATTATTTGTTCTAATAATACGTCAATTAAGTCTTATCTAGTCTTATCAATTCTTATCAAGTTTTGTTAAGTCTTGTCAAGTCTTGTCAAGGCTAGTCAAGTCTTGGCAAGTCTTGTCTAGTCTTGTCAAGTATTGTCAAGGCTTGTCAAGTCTTCTCTTGTGTTGTCAAGTCTTGTCAAGACCTGTCAAGTCTTGTCAAGTGTTGTTAAGTCTTATCAAGTCTTGTCAAATGCTGTCAAGGCTTGTCAAATCTTGTCAAATTTTGTTAAGGCTTGTCAAATCTTGTCAAGTATTGACAGGTCTTCTCAAGTCCTGTCAAGTCTTGTCAAGTATTGCTAAGTCTTGTCAAGTCTTTTGAAGTCTTGTTTAGACTTATCTAGTCCTATCCAGTCAGGCCCAGTCTAATCCACCTCATGTTTATTCAAGCTATAACTCAGGAACTAGACTAGGCATCGAAACAAGTGTTAGATAAAACTTGTGGAGGATTAAATTTGCTATAAAACGCCGGTAATAGTTAGTCCGTGTATTAAGACTAACTAGTCTAATCCCAGTAGTAAAAAAAAAAATTGTTTGGGAGTTGTGATTGTATCGACTTGAAGTTGTATCGACTTGAAGTTGTATCAACTTGAAGTAGTATCGAGTTGAAGTTGTATCAACTTGAAGTTGTATCAACTTGAAGTTGTATCGAGTTGAAGTTGTATCGAGTTGAAGTTCTATCAACTTGAAGTTGTATCGAGTTCAAGTGGTATCGGGTTGAAGTTGTATCAACTTGAAGTTGTATCGAGTTGAAGTTGTATCAAAGTATAATCTTATCTTAATTAGTGAAATCTGTGTAATGATAAAAGGTTTTGTTTAATTAGTGTAATCAGTATTGTTATCAGTTGGACTGAATTATAATTAGGTTGATAAGGAGTAGACGAGTGATAAGTTGGGGAGTGGAGACGTGTTGACGGAAATTATTTTGAGAGTTTGCGAACTTTTTGGTGAAAATTTCAGTGCAAAATTTAGAAATTTTCGCGATGAACAGTCCGAGCGGAAAGTTGGTTTTTGCAATAAATTTGGCGGCTATCGCGGCGCTGATTTTCTACTTCTACATCTTTTACAGGAAGATGGTTGGCGAAAATGTGTGAAGAAATTTTAGTGCAAAATTAAATTTGCGTTGAAAGTTTGACGTTTCTTCACAATATTTGAAAATTTCTGAAGAATTTTTCAGCAAATTTTCGAAAATTTTCCATCAAACTTTGGATAATTTATGAAAACTTTCGCAAAATTTGTGAAATTTGTCACCAATTGTGCAAATGTGTAAATAATTGTACACAATTGTGCAAAATATGTGCAAATAATTGGACAAAATATTTGCAAATAATTGGAGAAAATTGTGTAAATAATTGGAGAAAATTGACAATTGGACAAGAGTGTGCCAAATATGAGCACATAATTGGACAAAATTGTGCAAAATATGTGCAAATAATTTGGCAATTTCACGTCAAATAATCATATTTTGACACTAGACGACAGGCAACCAACTGCATACAACTGTGTAAACTAACGTAACCAAATTTTAGTGAAATTTGTGCAAATTTCTGTTAAAAATTTCGATGTTTCATCAAAATTACGGACAATTTTTGTGGAATTTGTGCAAATTTCTGTTAAAACTTTCGCTCTTTCTTAAAAATTGCGACAATTTTAGAGGAATTTGTGTAAATTTCAGTAAAATTTTCGATGTTTCATCAAAATTGACTGGAATTTGTGCAAATTTCTGTTAAAAATTTCGATGTTTCATCAAAATTACGGACAATTTTTGTGGAATTTGTGCAAATTTCTGTTAAAACTTTCGCTCTTTCTTAAAAAATTGCGACAATTTTAGAGGAATTTGTGCAAATTTCAGTAAAATTTTCGATGTTTCATCAAAATTGACTGGAATTTGTGCAAATTTCTGTTAAAAATTTCGATGTTTCATTAAAATTACGGACAATTTTAGTGGAATTTGTGCAAATATCTGTTAAAACTTTCGCTCTTTCTTCAAAATTGCGGCCAAATTTAGGGGAATTTGTGCAAATTTCAGTAAAATTTTAAATGTTTCATCAAAATTGACTGGAATTTGTGCAAATTTCTGTTAAAAATTTCGACGTTTCTACAAAATTGCGGACAATTTCATTCAAATTTGTGCAAATTTCGATGTTTCATCAAATTTACGAACAATTTCACTGCAATTTGTGCAAATTTCTCTAAAAACTTCCGCTGTTTCATCAAAATTACGTACAATTTCCGTGGAATATTTGTGCAAACCTTTAAATTCGCCTCAAAATTGCAGGGACATCTTCTCCATTCTGCGAAACCCGCCCGTCTTCCGCCTCCTCCGCGACGTCCTCATCGACCACGTCCGCTCTCTGCCGCCCCTACAAAACATCGTCGCCCTCGACAGCCGGGGCTTCCTCCTCGGCCCTTTACTCGCCCTGGAACTAGCCCTGCCCTTCGTACCCATCCGGAAGAAAGGAAAACTACCCGGACAACTGACAACCGTCACATATTCATTGGAATATGCTGAGGTAAATAGATCAGGTTAGGTTAGGTACAGTATTACGCCTAGATAACATAGATTATAGTATTAAGAGTAGATGTTATATAAAGACTTACACTAGATAGTCTTGATTGGAGTATTAAGACTAAACTAGATAGTCTAGATTGGAGCACTAAGACTTCGCTAGGTGCTTAGGTTAGGGTTACTAGTTTAGTCTAGGTTGGAATATTAACATTAGACTAGATAGTCGAGATTGGGATATTAAGACTAAACTAGATAGTCTAGCTTTCAGCATTAAGGCTTCGCTAGGTGGCCTAAGTTAGGATAAGTTTAGTAATTCAGTCTAGGTTGGAATATTAACACTAGAGTAGATAGTCTAGATTGGAGTATTAAGACTAAACTAAATAGTCTAGATTGGAGCATCAAGGCTTTGGCCTAGGTTAGTTTAGGTTTACTAGTTCAGTATAGGTTGGAATATTAATACTAGTCTAGATAGTTTAGATTGGAGTATTAAGACTAGACTAGATAGTCTAGATCGGGGCATTAAGGCTTCGCTAAGCGGCCTAGGTTAGGTTAGGTTTAGTAGTTCAGTCTAGGTTGCAATATTAACACTAGACGGGATAGTCTAGATTGGAGTATTAAGACTAAACTAGATATTTTAGCTTGGAGTATTAAGGCTTCGCCTAGGTGGCCTAGGTTAAGTTAGGTTTACTAGTTCAGTCTAGGTTGGAATATTAACAATAGACTAGATAGTCTAGATTGGAGTATTAAGACCAAACTAGATAGTCTAGATTGGAGTATTATGGCTTCGCTAGGTAGTCTAGGTTAGGTTAGGTTTAGGTTAGGACTAGTTTTTTCAAATTTCTTTAAATTTTTAGGATTCGTTCGAAATGCAGAAAGGCGTCATAAATCCAGGCGACCGCGTCCTCATCGTGGACGACCTGCTGGCCACGGGCGGCAGCCTCGCCGCCTCCTGCCAGCTGGTCCAAGGCTGTGGAGGAGTCGTCGCTGAGTGCCTGGTTGTCATGGAACTCGTCGATCTGCACGGACGCGACAAAATCGCTGGAGACGTTCACTCACTGATCCAGTACTAACCTGTTCTTCAATTTCCAATTGTTACCTAAATACCGTTACCACATGAACGTGTCATATACCGTATTAAAGCTAATCTAATCTAGTTTGTGGATAGTCTTAACTCATTGCAAAAATCGTTTCATTTGCGAAAATATCGCCGATTTTTCAATTGAGACCCCACTGTTGCCTAATAGCGGATTTGGGGAATTAAGTGTGATGGGTTGCAGCCATTAGTTATTAATTTTTGCTGCTTTTTGGTTCTGGGTGTGATAGTACCTTCAATATTACCTATGGGTAATATTAATAAATAATAACAAGTAGTAATAAATAATGCAAGCTAATAACAAATAAGAAAGGGCAATAACCGATAATAAAAGGTAAAAATCAATAAGAAAAGGTAATAATCAATAATATAAGGTAATAACCAATTATAAAAGGTAGTAATAATGATGTTAATAAAAGGTAATAGCAATGATAATAAATTAAAGGTAATAATGAGGATGATAATAAATGAATAATAATAGGTAATAAGTGTTAATAAATAGTTTGAGATTATTTATTACCTTGTTCTATACAACAAATTACACAATGAAATGGAAACTTTCCCCTCGTCTTATTTATTATTACGCTTTTCCTTAACGGAGTTACAGACAGACAGAAACACGTGTTGTGGAATAAAGAACGTTGCCGTAAAACGGGCCTTAATCCACGGGCCGCACAATGAGAACGAGAGATGAGAAACACACCGAACATCGAGTCTGTACACTTATTCATTAATTTACAAATATTGTTACCAGAGAGGTAATATCATCACCGGAGAGGCCTGTTCGTGAATGATTATTCTCGTTGTAAGGTTACTTTGAATCTCCTGCGCGTCTAAAGCCGAAATTCAAATCGTCATTTTGAATCTCCTCCGAGAAAAAAAAAACAAAATTTTTATCGTTATTTTGAATCTCCCGCGCGTTTAAAACAGAAATTTAACCGTTATTTTGAATCTCCAGCGCGAAAAATCAAAATGTAAACGTTATTTTGAATCCCCCGCGCGAAAAAATCTAAATTTAAACGTTATTTTGAATCTCCCGCGTGCAAAAAATCAAATTCTAAACGTTATTTTGAAGCTTTCGCGCGAACAAAACAAAATGTAATCGTTATTTTGAATCCCCCGCGCGTTTAAAACCGAAATTTAATTGTTATTTTGAATCTCCCGCGAGTTAAAAATCGAAACTTAATCATATTTTTGAATCTCCCGCGCGTTTAAAACCTAAATTTAATCGTTATTTTGAATGTCCCGTGCGTTTAAAACGTAAATGTAATCGTTATTTTGAATCTCTCCCGCGAAAAAAAACAAAATTTTATCGTTGTTTTGAATCTCCCGCGCGTTTAAAACAGAAATTTAACCGTTATTTTGAATCTACAGCGCGAAAAATCAAAATGTAAACGTTATTTTGAATCCCCCGCGCAAAAAATCTAAATTTAAACATTATTTTAAATCTCCCGCGCGAAAAAAATCTAAATTTAAACGTTATTTTGAATCTCCCGCGCGCAAAAAATCAAATTCTAAATCTTATTTTTAATCTTCCGCGCGATAAAAACAAAATGTAATCGTTATTTTGAATCTCCCGCACGTTTAAAACCGAAATTTAGTCGTTATTTTGAATTTACCGTGCGTTTAAAACCGAAATTTAACCGTTATTTTGAAACTTCCGCGCGAAAAATCGAAATTTAATCGTTATTTTGAATCTCCCGCGCATTTAAAACCGAAATGTAATCGTAATTTTAAATCTCCCGTGCGAAAAAACAAAATATAATCGTTGTTTCGAATCTCCTGCGCGTTATTAACCAAAATTTAGTTGTTATTTTGAATCTCGCGCGCATTTTAAACCGAAATTTAACCGTTATTTTGAAACTCCTGTGGGAAAAAAATAAAATTTAAACGTTATTTTGAATTTCCCGCACGAAAAAAAAAACAAAATTTAAAGGTTATTTCTTATTCCCCGCGCAAAAAATTCTAAATTTAAACTTTAATTTAAAACTCTCGCGCGAAAAAACGAAATTTAATCGTTACTTTGAATCTCCCGCGCGAAAAAAACAAAACGCAAACGTTATTTTGAATCTTCAGCGCGAAAAAAAACCCGTTATTTTGAATCTCCCGCGTGAAAAACCGAAATTAAAGGTCGATTCCCATATGCGCGACACTCAGCTACGCGACGTCGTGCGACATCGCCTGTCAAATAATGATTAAATTCTTTTAAATAGGCACGTAACGTAGGCATAGTGAGAACATGCCCATTTAAAACAATGTAATCATTATTTGATGTCGCGTAGCTGAGTGTCGCGTGTATGAGAATCTGCCTTTAATCGTTATTTTGAATACCCCGCGGGTGTAAAACCGAAATTTAATCGTTATTTTGAATATCCCGCGCGTAAAACCGACATTCCTCTAATCACAAACCTTTATTCAAGTTATTATGAAAAGTTATAGTTTACCTTTTCGAACGCCAATCAAATTCAATTACTGCTTCGCGCCGAAACTACCGCCAATCGTTTCCAAATCTCTAAACCAATCAAATTCAAACTACGTTGTCGCGCCAAAACTTGCAAATCTCCACCAATCAAAATCAAACATTCGTTGCTGCAACACCAATCGGAATCAATTAGTTTCGCGCCGGAAATCTCAACCAATCGAATTCAAACTGTTTTTTCGCGCGGAAACTGGTACGGCAGTATAATTCAAATTCTTTCGGAGATTTAAACCAATCGGATTTAAATTGTTTTTTCCGCGCGGAAATTTCTACCAATGGCGAAATTCCAAATTGTTTCGCGCTTGGGATCTGCACCAATCGAATACAAACTGTTTTTTCCGCGCGGAAACTGCTACCAACGGCGAGATTCAAAATTGTTTCGCGCCGAAGATCTAAACCAATCGATTTCAAATTGTTTTTGTCCGCGCGGAAATTTCTACCAATGGCGAAATTAAAAATTGTTTCGCGCTTGAGATGTGCACCAATCGAATTCAAACTGTTTTTTCCGCGGAGAAACTGCTATCAACGGCTACAGCTATATAGCAACTGTTATCAAATTCAAAATTGCTTTGCGCCGGAGATCTAAACCAATAGGAGTCAAACTGTCTTTTCCGCGGAGAAACTGGTACCAACGGCGAAATTCAAAATTGTTTCGCGCCGGAGATCTAAACTCAGATTCAAATTGTTTTTCCCGCGCGGATGCCGCAACCAATGGCGTTTCGGAGCGGTGTTCACAACGGTCTTTCCAACCAATCGGAACTTCTATTTGAAGTGACGTACACATTCTAACCAATTGGAAAGTTTCTGTTTGAACCAATCCGTTTCTTGTAGTTTGTAGGTGCTCCAATGAAAACCGGTCCTTGCGTGAACTTAAGCAACGTTCACAATGACTAGATAATCGAAAAATGTTCGTTTAGTTTTTGTACATGTCGCAGAGGACCTTCTCCATGGGGGTGTTCCCGATGGTTTTCTGGAAGAAGACGGCTTCGATGCGGGAGGCCGGGACGATTCTGAGCAGCGGCAGCATGAGCAGGAGCCGGCCGAAACGCGCCACCTGCCCCGGGAGCTGCGCGCGACAGTGCTGCCACAGCATCACCTGCGCCTGATCCTGCAGGTTCTCGATCTGGCTCGGGTCCTTCAACCCCCGCGTTTCTAAAACAACGACAAAATTTATATATATATATATATATATATATATGTATATATATATATATATATATATATATATATATATATATATATAATAGACCCTTTTCGGGTTAGTTATGCGCATGCGCATCCGCCAAGTTTGAAAGGCGGGAATATGAAAGTTTCGGGCTCATATATAGTTATACGTAAAAAAGTTCGGGCAATTGTGTTGTATAACAAGGGGAAAATTGCGCATGCGCACAAAAAAATTTCAAGTATGAAATGGTCTATTGAAGGATGCAGTCGGGCGGTCGCTTGGTTCTTACCTGCCCTGAAGAGGACGATGGCCTTCAGGCAGGCGAACTCGGCGGGGTCGACGTGCACGGACTTGAAGCGCATCAGCGTGTCGGCCAGCATGCGCACGTCCGCGGTCGAGTGGCCGTTCTTCGCGTGCTCGTTCGGGTTGAACAGCGGGCTCGAGGACACGTCCAGCGGCATGCACCATTGGATCGCGTTCAGCAGGAACAGCTCGCTCCACGCCTCCTCCAACAATATTACCTACAACAAATATCACATGAACGATATCTATATCTACAGAGTTATATATATCCAACGTAGAGTTATCTATATATACTATATCTATATAGTTATCTATATCCTATGTAGTATGAAAAAACAAAAATGTAAACGTTATTTTGAATCTCCCGCGCGGAAAACCAAAATTTAATCGTTATTTTGAATCTCCTGCGCGGTTAAAACCGAAATTTAATCGTTATTTTGAATCTCCCGCGGGTGTAAAGCCGAAATTTAATCGTTATTTTGAATCTCCCGCGCGTAAATCGACTTTCTTCCAATCACAAACCTTTAGTCAAGTTATTATGAGAAGTTATAGATTTTTTTATCGAACACCAATCAATTTCAATTATTGCTTCGCGCCGAAACTACCGCCAATCGTTTTTAAAGCTCTAAACCAATCCAGTTCGAACTACGGTGTCGCGCCAAAACTTGCAAATCTCCACCAATCAAAATCTATATTCTACGAATAGTTATCTATTTCTGATGTAGGGTTATCTATATCAGATGTAGAGTTATCTATACCTGATGTAAAGTTATCAATATCACATGTAGGGTTATCTATATCTGATGTGGAGTTATCTACATCTGATGTAAAGTTAACTATATTTGATGAAGAGTTATCTATATCTGATGCAGAGCTATCTATATAAGATTAGAGTTATCTATATCAGCTGTAGAGTTATCTATATCAACTGTAAAGTTATTTATATCAGATATATAGTTATCTATATCTGATGTACAGTTATCTATATCTGATATAAAGTTAACTATATTTGATGTAAAGTTATCTATATCTGATGCAGAGTTATCTATATAAGATTAGAGTTATCTATATCAGCTGTAGACTTATCTATATCAACTGTAAAGTTATCTTTATCAGATATATAGTTATCGATATCTGATATAAAGTTAACTATATTTGATGTATAGTTATCTATATCTGATGCAGAGTTATCTTTATAAGATTAGAGTTATCTATATCAGATGTAGAGTTACCTATACCTGATGTAAAGTTATCTATATCAGATGTAGGGTTATCTATATCTCATGCAGAGTTATCTATATTTGATATAAAGTTAACTATATTTGATGTAGAGTTATCTATATATGAAGCAGAGTTATCTATATAAGATTAGAGTTACCTATATCAGCTGTAGAGTTATCTATATCAACTGTAAAGTTATCTATATCTGATATATAGTTATCTATATCTGATGTAGAGTTATCTATGTTATCTATGTAGAATATCTGTGTTATCTAATAACAAAATCTGTGTATTCTATGGAAAATATCCACGTTATCTATAAACAAAATCTATGTTATCTATCGAGAATATCTGTGTTATCTATGAACGATAGCTGTGTTATCTATTAACAAAATCTGTGTGTTCTGTGGAAAATATCCACGTTATCTATAAACAAAATCTGTGTTATCTATCGAGAATATCTGTGTTATCTATGAACGATAGCTGTGTTATCTATTAACAAAATCTGTGTGCTTTATGGAAAATATCCACGTTATCTATAAACAAAATCTGTGTTATCTATCGAGAATATCTGTGTTATCTATGAACGATAGCTGTGTTATCTATTAACAAAATCTGTGTGCTTTATGGAAAATATCCACGTTATCTATAAACAAAATCTGTGTTATCTTTCGAGAATATCTGTGTTATCTATGAACGATAGCTGTATTATCTATTAACAAAATCTGTGTGTTCTATGGAAAATATCCACGTTATCTATAAACAAAATCTGTGATGTCTATGAATCTATGGAGGATATCTGTGTTATCTATGAGATAATTACTTGGTCCCTGAAGGGCAGACTGGCGAAGCTGGGCAGGTTCTTGGCCCATTTGACGGCCATGAAGAGGAGGCGGGCCGAGGTCTCGTAGACGGTCTCGTGGGAGCTGGGGTAGAGGCCGGCCGGTAGGCCGGCGGGGTGCGGCTCCGGACGCACGGGGCCGCTGCTGGAGGACACGCCGCAGCCGGACGTCGGCGCGTCGTCTTCCTCGTTCGTCACGTCTATACTCTCCTCTGGTACAAATAGCTTATTAGATTAGACAAGACTAGATAAGATTAGACAAGACTAGATAAGATTAGACAAGATTAGTTCCTGAGACTAATCTAGTTCCCAGTTATAGCTTAAATAAACGTGAACAAATCTTTCAAAACGCGCAAACTAATGTTTGGTTTCGAGGCCGGGATTAGACTAGTTAGTCTTAGTATACTATTACCGGCGTTTTGTAGCAAATTTAATCCTCTACAAGTTTTATCTAAGACTTGTTTCGATACCTAGTCTAGTTCCTGAGTTATAGCTAAAATAAGTCGTTTGTGCCAAAAAAGGACGCGCGGACAAAAAAGGATAATCCTAAATTTGCAAAAAAAAGAAAACATTTTTAATCGGCGGCGGTGGGATTAGAGACCGATGCGACTAATTGGCGTCCTGGGACCCGGCAAAAGGATTTATCCTTCGACTGCCGAAGGATAAATAAATCCGCCGACTGCCTAATCACCGCCAGGACTCCTCCCGAGGATTCGGCACGAATATGCAGATATAATATAAACAGATTACTCGCGATAGATAAATCTCCCGACGCAAAACAAACCGTTAGTTCCTCTTGATAGATAACATATAATATATAGGCAACCAAACCAACAACTCATCTTGACATTTATGATAGATAAGTATGTTAACCATGGGCGTAGCTACTGGGGGTTTCGAGTTTCCAAAAACAAAAACAAAATCTAGACAGATAAATCTCCTCCCGAGGATTCAGCACGAATATGCAGATATAATATAAACAGATTACACGCGATAGATAAGTCTCCCGACGCAAAACAAACCGTTATTAGTTCCTTTTGATAGATGACATAATATATAGGCAACCAAAACAACAACTCATCTTGACAGATATGATAGATTTGTATGCTAACCATGGGCGTACCTACGGGGGGGTTTTCGCGTTTCCAAAAACAAAGAAAAATCTAAACAGATAAATCTTCTCCCGAGGATCCAGAACGAATATGCAGATATAATGTAAACAGATTACTCGCGATAGATAAGTCTCCCGACACACAACAAACCGTTAGTTCCTTTTGATAGATAACATATAATATATAGGCAACCAAAACAACAACTCATCTTGACAGATATGATAGATAAGTATGCTAACCATGGGCGTAGCTACGGGGGGGTTATCGGGTTTCCAAAAACAAACAAAATCTAGACAGATAAGTCTAGATAGTGCAGATAGATAAGTCTATATAATGTGACAACTGGATAACATATGACATAGTAGAATGTGAAACCAGACTAGATATGCAAGAATAGACAGATAACGAATTGTTTAATAGATTCCTAGTCTTGATATAGACTTTATAGAATCGTAGTATTGCTTATACAGTGGATTACAATAACCCACAAGTCATTTTAAATTGATGTGTAATATTTCCTAGTCGTGAAATATACTGGGACATATTTGTCCCACTCGGATATTAATCGCGCGATTATAATAATCCACAAGTCATTTTAAATTGATGTGTTATATTTCCTAGTCTTGAAATAGACTTAGTAGATACCTAGTTTTGCGTTTACAGTGCTTCTGCACGCGGTCGTTTTCTGATACCGGGATATATATGTCCCACTCGGCCTTTAATCGCGCGATTACAATAACCCACTTTGTTGTAACGCCACTGTGTGTTTTATTGAAAATATCCACGTTATCTATAAACAAAATCTGTGTTATCTATTGCGAATATCTGTGTTATCTATGAACTATATCTGTGCTATCTATTAACAAAATATGTGTGTTCTATGGAAAATATTCACGTTATCTATAAAGAAAATCTGTGTTATCTATCGAGAATATCTGTGTTATCTGTGAACGATAGCTGTGTTATCTATTGGTCGTTTTTTGATAGTGGAACATATATGTCCCACTCGACCTATAATCGCGCCATTACAACAACCTACTTTGTTGCAACGCCACTGTGTGTTTTATTGAAAATATTCACGTTATCTATAAACAAAATCTGTGTTATCTATTGCGAATATCTGTGTTATCTATGAACGATAGCTATGTTATATATTAACCAAATCGGCGTGTTTTGCGGAAAATATCCACGTTATCTATAAACAAAATCTGTGTTATCTATCGCGAATATCTGTGTTATCTATGAACGATATCTGTGCTATCTATTAACAAAATCTGTGTGTTCTATGGAAAATATTCACGTTATCTATAAAGAAAATCTGTGTTATCTATCGAGAATATCTGTGTTATCTGTGAACGATAGCTGTGTTATCTATTGGTCGTTTTTTGATAGTGGGACATATATGTCCCACTCGACCTATAATCGCGCCATTACAACAACCCACTTTGTTGTAACGCCACTGTGTGTTTTATTGAAAATATTCACGTTATCTATAAAGAAAATCTGTGTTATCTATCCCGAATATCTTTGTTATCTATGAACGATAGCTGTGTTATCTATTAACCAAATCGGCGTGTTTTATGGAAAATATCCACGTTATCTATAAACAAAATCTGTGTTATCTATCGAGAATATCTGTGTTATCTATGAACGATAGCTGTGTTATCTATTAACCAAATCGACGTGTTTTATGGAAAATATCCACGTTATCTATAAACAAAATCTGCGTTATCTATCGCGAATATCTGTGTTATCTATGAACGATATCTGTGCTATCTATTAAAAAAATCAGTTTATTCTATGCAAAATATTCACGTTATCTATAAAGAAAATCTGTGCTATCTATCGAGAAAATCTGTGTTATCTGTGAACGATAGCTGTGTTATCTATTGGTCGTTTTCTGATACTGGGACATATATGTCCCACTCGGCCTTTAATCGCGCGATTACAATAACCCACTTTGTTGTAACGCCACTGTGTTTTATTGAAAATATTCACGTTATCTATAAACAAAATCTGTGTTATCTATCGCGAATATCTGTGTTATCTATGAACGATAGCTGTGTTATCTATTAACCAAATCAGCGTGTTTTATGGAAAATATCCACGTTATCTATAAACAAAATCTGTGTTATCTATCGAGAATATCTGTGTAATCTATGAACGATATCTGTGTTATCTTTTAACAAAATCTGTGTGTTCTATGGAAAATATTCACGTTATCTATAAAGAAAATCTGTATTATCTATCGAGAATATCTGTGTTATCTGTGAACGATAGCTGTGTTATCTATTGATCGTTTTCTGATACTGGGACATATATATCCCACTTGGACTTTAATCGCGCGATTACAATAACCCACAAGTCATTTTAAATTGAAGTGTTATATTTGCGTTTTGAAATAGACTGGGACATATTTGTCCCACTCGGACATTTGTCCCACTCGGACAAATAACCCACAGGTCATTTTAAATTGATGGGTTATATATGTCCCAGTAGACTCGAACGGGTTAACTATATTAAGTCCGTTATTTAGTAACTAAGTCTAATATCTACTAATTAGGTCTGTTATCTATTAATTAGGTCTGTTATCTAATAATTAAGTCTATTGTCTATTAATTAAGTCTTTTATCTAACTAGGTCTATTATCTATTAATAGACCTTTATACGGTTAGTAAAGCGCATGCGCATCCGCCAAGTTTGAAAGGCGGGATTTTGAAAGTTTCGGGCAAATTCACTGGTTATATGTCAAAAAATTCGAGCACCTTGTGACGTATAACATGGCGGAAATTGGCACATGCGCACAAAAGAATTCAACTATGAAAAGGTCTATTAAGTTTATTAGGTCTATTATCTACTTATTGAGTCTTTTAAGTCCCGTAATAATTCTGGATGTCCCAGATTGCTTGCTACTTAGGTAGTAAGGGACACAGGTCAGGGAGTAATCTCATCAAGGAAGCACAAGACTCCTAGGATGGGTTATGCTCCTTAGAACGCAGGTTAAGCCTTTTTTCATTTTTTGAGGGGCGTAGGATGAATATAAATGGGCGCGATTAATGTGCGAGTGGGACAAATATGTCCCAGTATCGGAAAACGACCGGGCGCAGAAGCACCTTCTCATCAAGGAAACACAAGACTCCCAGGATAAGCTACGCTCCTTGGAACGCAGCCTAAGTCTATTACCGGCGTTTTTTGATTTTTTGGTGGACGTAGGACAAATATTAATGGGCGCGATTAAAATCCGATTGGGACAAATTTGTCGCAGTATCAGAAAACGATCGGGTGCAGAAGAAACTTGAACCCCCAAAACTCCCCGTAGCTACGCCCATGGCTAGCATACTAATCAATCATAGTGTCAAGATGAGTTGTTGATTTGGTTGCCTATATATTATTTGTTATCTATAGAACGACAGAGTGCAGAAGGCGGTGATACATCTGACCAGACAAGTGCCCTCCAAGGAAACACATCCACGAAGTCTATTATCTACTAACTAAGTCTATGATCTAACTAAATCTATGATCTAGACTAATTTAGTCTATTAACTAGAGATTACGTTATCGTGGGAAACTTGTTGGGATTAGGTGATTATGGTCGGATGTATGGGGCACGGCTCACCGTCGTTATCGCTGTTGGTGTCCTGTTTGGTGGGCGTGGGCGGTCTGTTCATGGCGGGTGGCGGCGGCACCGCGGGGTGCAGCAGGCCGGGGCCGTACCTCGCCGGCGACAGCGCCATCGTCAGAGATACCGGCGGCCTGAAACAAAATAATTGATGATCGAGACAAGACTAGATTAGACTAAGTTTTACAAGAATAGACGATAGTTTGGATAATATGAGATAAGAGGCAAGGCTAGACTGGACTGGACTGGACTGGACAGGACAAGACAAGACAAGACAACACAGGACTATACTAAACTAGACTAGATGAGAATAGACTTGTCCAGTCCAGTGCAGTGCAGTCCAGTTTTTTTCCGAAAACAAAAGTCCAGTGCAATCCAGTCCAGTCAAGTCCAGCCCAGTAGTTGTATGTAACTTGACTAAATGAAAATGGACTCGTCCAGTCTAGTGTAGTGCAGTGCAGTGCAGTTCAGTCCAGTCTTTCAGTCCATGACTTCAGTCCAAGACAATATGAGACAAGATGCAAGACTAGACTGGAGTAGATAAGCTATAAGAGTTCTAGGCCAAAATCCCATAAGGATTTACATAGGGGTCTAAAATTACATTTTTGATGATATGTGCAACCAACAATACACAATTTTAATCAGCTTTAAACAGCACAGCTGATTGAAAGCTGTTTAAAGCTGATTGAAAGCTGTTTAAAGCGAATTGTAGTTGTTTAAAGCTGATTAAAATTGTGTATTGTTGGTTGCATATATCATCAAAAATGTAATTTTAGACCCCTATTTAAATCCTTATGGGATGTTGGCCTAGAACTCTTATAGCTTATCTACTGATTGGCATAGCCTGGACAGGACAGGACTGGACTGTACTGGATTAGACTAGACTAGATGAGAACATACTTGTCCTGTCCAGTGCAGTGCTGTCCAGTTTTGCCCAAAAAAAATCACCAATTTCAGTCCAATCGAGTCCAGTCCAGCCCAGTAGTCTAGTCCAGTCCAGCCCAGTAGTCTAATCCAGTCCAGCCCAGTATTCTAGTCCAGTCCAGCCCAGTAGTCTAGTCCAGTCCAATCTAGTCCAGTCCAGTCCACTCGAGTACTCCAGTCCAGAGCAGACCGAACCAAACCAGACCAGATCAGATCAGACCGTCTCATGCGCTCAGACCCAAGCGATGTGTAAATAATGGATTTAGTCTCGGTCTTTTCATCTCTGCTTTGTCGTTTAGCATCTGTCCGCTCTACATACTAAATGCATATAATTAACGCGCCGCCGATCAAACGGCTTTTCTGATTTGCTGGTCAGTAGCCTTTTCACAAATCATCGAACAGAATCGATAAACATTTTATCTCGCGTTTTGTCTCTCTAGTTTTATCTTGCCTGCTCCAGCCAGGGCTTGTCCAGTCTTGTCCGATCTTGTTTGCTCTTCTTGACTGGTCTTGTGGCCAAACGTGATCAAGACACCAAGCACAAGTGTAAGCAGTGGGAGGAAGTCCAGGTCCTACTTAGGACTGTCAAATTTTCATACGTCATGTGACCCGACGGTCAAAAAAATTGCACACCCCTGATCTAGTGTGTCTATTCTATCAATTTTATATCAAGAATATTCTATCAAGATCGATATAATATTGTCTAGTCTGTCCATTCTATTATCTAGTCTGTCTATTTTAGTCTGGTCTGGGCTTGTTTGGTCCTGGATTATATAATCTCGCGATGTCTACATTGTTTGTGTTTTACCCGAATACTCCGACGGCGACGGCGGCCTCCCTCAAAGCCCGCTCCTGTTCGACGCTCATGTCCCTGAGGGCCTCCGGGCGAATGGTGGCCGTGTTCCTGGGCTGCCGCTCGTTCTGCACAGCTGAAACAAGTTTTAGTCAAGAATTATTTATTAAAGAAATGCATGAGTTGGATTGATCGCGCGCTCGAGTTACGATCAATTCAAATTTAGACAAAGTTTTGATTGCAGGAAAGTTTGAAGAAAATTGTCAATTTTGCGTTGAATATTGGTTGTCTAGTTTGTTTGAGATATTTGTTTAATTCGTTCGGCTAAGACAGAGGTGGCGAAACTATGGCACGCGTGTCACAGCTGACACGTAGGAAAATCGTATTGGCACGGGAACTATTTACCTCACGTGCCTCGTTCTAAATGAGATTTTTGAAAAAGTTTTCTCAATCTGCTTTTGTGCAACATCTAAGGTATAAAATATAATACGTGTTATATTCAGGCTAATACTGATTCCCACAATCAGAAACGTTTATTCATTGTAAAAGTTACCTGGCACGTCAACATTTCAAAAAAAAAAATGGAACGCGTCTGAAAAAAGGTTCGCCACCCCTGGTCTATTACCTTAGAAATCACTAGATATGTATAGATCAGTGGTGACGAAACTATGGCACGCGTGTCACAGCTGACATGTAGGAAAATTGTATTGGCACGCAAACTATTTAACAAAAAACCTCGCGTGCCTCGTTTTAAATGAAATTTTTGGAAAAGTTTTCTCAATCTGCTTTTGTGCAAACATCTAAGGTGTAAAATATAATACGTGTTATATTCAGGCAGACACTGATTCCCACAATCTAAAGCGTTTATTCATTGCGAAAGTTACCTGGCGCGTCAGCATTTCCAAATGGGAACATTTGAAGAAAAAAAAATGGCATGCGGCTGGTAAAAGGTTCGCCACCCCTGGTCTATTACTTTAGAAAACATTAAATATGTCTAGATCAGTGGTGGCGAAACTATGGCACGCGTGTCACAGCTGACACGTGGGAAAATCGTATTGGCACGCGAACTATTTGTCTCGCGTGCCTTGTTCTTAAATAAATTTTGGAGAAAGTTTTCTCAATCTACTTTTGTGCAACATATAAGGTGTAAAATATAATACGTGTTATATTCAGGCTAATACTGTTCCCATAATCTGAAGCGTTTATTCATTGAAAAAGCTACCTGGCACGTCAACAATTCAAAATGGGAACAAAATTGGCACGCGGCTGGGAAAAGGCGACCCCTGGTCTATAAATTTATAAATCATTAGATATGTATAGATCAGCGTTGGCGAAACTATGGCACGCGTGTCACAGCTGACACGTGGGAAAATCGTATTGGCACGCGAACTATTTGTCTCGCGTGCCTTGTTCTTAAATAAATTTTGGAGAAAGTTTTCTCAATCTACTTTTGTGCAACATGTAAGGTGTAAAATATAATACGTGTTATATTCAGGCTAATACTGTTCCCATAATCTGAAGCGTTTATTCATTGAAAAAGCTACCTGGCACGTCAACATTTCAAAATGGGAACAAAATTGGCACGCGGCTGGGAAAAGGCAACCCCTGGTCTATAAATTTATAAATCATTAGATATGTATAGATCAGCGTTGGCGAAACTATGGCACGCGTCACAGCTGACACGTGGGAAAATCGTATTGGCACGCGAACTATTTGTCTCGCGTGCCTCGTTCTTAAATAAATTTTTTAAAAAGTTTTCTCAAGTTTATCTAAGACATTTGTTTATTTCATTTGTCTGAGACATTTTTTTGTAATTCGTTTGTCTTCTTTTGTTTTTTCGACTCGGTGACACCTTAATTATCTTCGGAACATCTTTGAAGTATTTTATTCTTAGATCATCCTCCCGTTTTTGTATTCCCTGCAACGTTTCACCTTACTTTATACACCTTAATTATCTTCGGAACATCTTTGAAGTATTTTATTCTTAGATCATCCTCCCGTTTTTGTATTCCCTGCAACGTTTCCGCTTCTCTCCGTATTCTTCCATTTGCGTAGCAACTCTTTTGATTCTCAGCCTTTTGAGCCTCAACTCTTTTGATTCGAAGAAAACATTTCGTTTCTGTATATGACGACAGCGTTGCTCTGATCGGAAAATGAGAAGATTGAAAGAATGATAATATAGAATTGGTAAATGATAAGATAGAATAGACCTTTTCATAGTTTAAATTTTCTTGTGCGCATGCGTCAATTTCCGAAATGTTATACGTCAAAATTTCCCGAACTTTTTGACGTATAACTATATATGAGCCCGAAACTTTCATATTTCCGCCTTTAAAACTTGGCGGATGCGCATGCGCTTAACTAACCGTAGAAAGGTCTATTTGGTGGGTTTCAGGTGCGTGTTTTACAAATTGTTCTTAATAAAAGCAAAGCTGCACTGATGAGAGATAAATCTCGAAACACGTCTGCAGATGGATCCCCTTACTCAAGTAGTTCCGCCCTGTTATTCGTCAAAATTGCCCGAACTTTTTGACGTATAACTATATATGAGCCCGAAACTTTCATATTTCAGCCTTTCAAATTTGGCGGATGCGCATGCGCTTAACTAACCGTAAAAAGGTCTATTGGGTGCGTCTCAGGTGAGTGTTTTACAAAATGTTATTAATAAAAGCAAAGATGCACTGATGAGAGATAAATCTCGAAACGCGTCTGCAGATGGATCCTTACTCAAGTAGTTCCGCCATGTTATTCGTCAAAATTGCCCGAACTTCTTGACGTATAACTATATATGAGCCCGAAACTTTCATATTCCCGCCTTTCAAACTTGGCTGATGCGCATGCGCTTAACTAACCGTAAAAGGATCTATTGGGTGCGTTTCAGGTGAGTGTTTTACAAATTGTTATTAATAAAAGCGAAGCTGCACTGATGAGAGATAAATCTCGAAACGCGTCTACAGATGGATCCTTACTCAAGTAGTTGCTAGTAGATTGTATTGTAGATTGTAGATGGTGACGACTTGTACTGCGACATTTATAGATCTATAGTTGTTAGTAGCAGTTGAAACCGTGATGAAGAGAAAAACCATGGAGATAAGGAATATACATTTATTGCTTATCTCTATGATAGCACGGTTGTATATATAGAATAGTGGCAGTTGTGTGGCGATTGTGTTTGTCGTATTTAATAGAATGTAATTACAATTTGGGCAAAGTTAATTATTTAATAACACAAAAGCGTGCCGTTTTGTCATAATAGACAATTACATGAACAGATACACAACACTTTTATTTTACCTTAAAGGAACAATTTCTGAAGATTTTTTAAATCGTTCTGGATCACACTGAAAGGCGTTCGTCTCACTCGGAAACGAATGTAAACTGAAAGGCGGGAATATGAAAGTTTCGGGCACATTTTGTTATTTTCACTGGTTATACGTCAAAATGTGCCAGAAAAACATGTCGTAAATTAAAAAAAAAATTCAACGGTCTATTGTCTAATTTCAATGTTTCCACAGAAATAAATGAATGAATTGCGTCTTGTCTCCGTTCCAATATCATTTGTCTAATGAAGAGGGTGGTTGCTAGCGTTTGTCTATTTTGTCTAATTCGTACGTGATTAATAGCATATAGACAACATCGTAGTGTCTAATTTCATTGGTTTTTAGGGTTCCGTACCGAAAACGGAACCCTTATAGGATCACTTTGTCGTCCGTCTGTCTGTCTGTCCGTCCGTCTGTCTGTCTGTCAAGACCATTTTTCTCAGGAATGCGTACAGGTAACAAGTTGAAATTTGTATCAAATACTCGGGTCTGCGGTCTCTTTTAGCTGTGAAAAAATAAAACTTATAAGTCCATGCGATCAAAAGATATGACCGTTTATGTCGCATATTTTGCGATTTCACAAGGGAATCAAAATCTATAGGGTACTTCCCGTTGACCTAGAATCATGAAATTTGGCAGGAAGCGGTGTCTTACAGCACATATAAAGGGAAAAATCTGAAAACCGTAAATATGTAGTTTAATTACAAGAAAAATGCGAATTTACTATTAGAAACTTATGAAAATACACTAAAGTGTTGTGTGGTATTGTCAGGCACCAGAAGCATATGGGTTGCATACAGTTAGGTCCTACTAAAGATACCTTACTTACAAGTTTGTACGGAACCCTCGGAGCGCGAGTCATAACTCTCACTTGGCCGGTTTTTAGACAACACCGAAGTGCCTAATTTTGGTGTTTCTGTAGAAATAAAGTATCTAGTGTCAGTTAGATTTCATTTATCTAGTTTTTCCGTGAGTGTAGCTTGTCTAAATTTTGTGGTTTATTCAACATTTCATTGTTTAATTTAATTATTTTTACTCAATTTAGAAAGTTTTGTCTTAAGGATGTTCGAGCGAATCCCGTGTAAAATATTTTTTTCAAGTTTAAGCTTTGAAACTTTTTATACATGAAGATCAACACTTTATTTATGTCCTCTCAAAATTTGAAAGTGATCCTCCGTTTAGTTTATCCGGAAAAAAAATAAAAAATGATGTTTTTTCGAATCTTATACACAGATTCCCATGGCCGACAAGCTTCCGTCGCGTCTTTATTTATTTTTTTCGATATTAATTTCCCAACTTTAAGGAATAAAAAACTGTATAAAATAAACTTAGATAATATTAAAACACGATAACATTAAAGCAATGTGATGTTCCCGATGTAATTATTTAAATAATTAAAGTTAATCTTTTTTTGATTGGAATCTTGTTTATCGACAGTAATTCACATGACAGATGGTTTGGCAACGTCGCGATAACAGCTGATTGAGAGAGAAAAGAAAAACATGGAAACATTTTTGTTGAGGTTAATGATTAATTAATGTGGAAATTAACAATGTTAGTCGTCAAATAAAAAGGATGCACACAGATTTAATTGTAATATTAAAGAACTCAGAGTAACACGCGTCTATACCCCACTAAGGTCGCAGCACAAAAGTAGAGAGAGATGGTTGGCGCATTGCGACAAATGCTTACAAGACTAGCAGTGTTGCCAATATAGAACTGGTAACCTTTATGGTACCAACATAACACATAGTACATAAGTATGGTGACATTCAAACAAAATATAATTACAACACTTCCTCTAATATCATCATGCAAAATTTAGTTCATTTTCTTGAGTCCCAACATTTCACGTAGTTTAATGAATCTAGGCTTTAGAAGTGGCTTCGTTAAAATATCTGCCACTTGTGCGTCTCCTGGAACGTGTTCGATTGTTATATCTCCAGAATTTAGTTTCTCTCTAACGAAGTGGAATTTGACTTCAATATGTTTGGTCAATTATGTATGGAATTCTGGGTTTTTAGCCAATTTTAGTGCACTAGCACTATCAGTATAGAGAGTAGGTAAATTACTGTCTGTCCCGTTTACATCGTTCAGCAATCTGCTCAGCCAGATTGCTTCCTTTGTGCCTTCACAGGCTGCAATGTATTCAGCCTCAGTTGTTGATAGAGCAACACAAGTCTGCTTCTTACTGCTCCATGAGACTGCTGCATCTGTGACTTTGCAAACCACGCCGCTTCGGGATCGCCTGGTAGGTTTGTCTCCCGCGTAGTCAGCATCGCTGTAAACTTCCAGTTTTGGAATCGCCAAATCTTCCTTCATGTACAGCAAACCCAAATCAGCTGTACCTCGAAGATAGCGAAATATGCGCTTGACTGCGCCCCAGTGTGATGCTCTCGGATTCTCCAGAAATTGGGAGACTGCGCTGACGGCATAACTAATGTCGGGCCTTGTTGCTACCGACAGGTACATAAGACAACCAATTGCCTCGCGAAATGGCGTTGACTTGTCAAGGAATGGGTCTTCCTCGCTGTCTGACAAGTAGTCATCACTCGGAGTGGCAACCGCATTACACTCCTCCATGTTGAACCTCTCCAGTACTTGTTTTGTGTATGTGCTTTGACCTACAAATAAAGAATTAGCACATTGTTTGGTTTGCAAACCAAGAAAACAATTTAAATTGGACACTTTTATTTTAAAGTTCGTTTTGAGTTCGACGAGAAATTTTTGGACTTCTGTTTGGTTGTTGGTGGCCACAAGTCCATCGTCAACATATATGGCGATCATGATGACGTACAACGAAGTACGTTTGATAAAAAGACATGGATCTGCTTTGCTTTGATCAAAGTGTTGTTGCTTCAGGAAGTCTACGAGCCGTTTATTCCAGCATCTAGGTGCTTGTTTTAGCCCATAGATGCTACGTTGTAGCTTTCATACGCGTCCCGTCCCCATCTTCAAACCCCACTGGCTGTGCCATGTATACTTCTTCCTCTAGTTCTCCGTAGTTGAATGCCGTTTTAACGTCAAATTGAACAAGATCAAAATCCTTGGATGCTGAAATACTTAATATTATTCTTACTGTTTCAAACCTGGTTACCGGACTAAAGGTTTCATTGTAGTCCAGGTCCTTCTTCTGCACGAAACCTTTTGCCACCAGTCGTGCTTTAAATCTCTCGATTGAGCCATCTGCATTTTTCTTTAGCCTTAATACCCATCGGCAACCAACAGCCTTCTTTCCTTTGGGAAGGCTCACCAGAACCCAAGTTTGGTTCTCAATGAGAGATGCAATTTCTTCTTCTTTGGCTTCTTTCCAATTTGCTTCGTCAGTAGACGATTCGCTTAACAGAACTTCAGCATCAATTTCTTCTTCCAACAAATAGTCATTCATTCGTACTGGACGTCTTCTTCTTCGTTTGGTTTTCGTTGTTTCGTCATGATCGTCCTCTTCCTCGCGAGGTTGATTGACTCCATCGTCGTCATCATGGTCCTGGTTCACTTCACCTTGAACAACTTGATGGACATCATCATCGTCATCATGATTCATCTCTTCCTCTCGATGTTGATGGACATCGTCGTTTGTCACTTCCTCTGGAACTTGATGAACGTCGTCGCCGTAAGCCTCCAGGACTGGATTAACATCCACTTCACATGGTTCAATGTGATCGAGGGATTTCTGTAAATTTTTATCCATGAAAATCACATCATGGCTGATAGTTACCTTCTTTTCATCTTGCAGCCAGACCCGGTACCCCTTCTTCTCTCCACAGTATCCAACAAAACAAGCGGACTTGCTTTTAGCATCAAGTTTTCGACGCATCTGGTGAGGAATGTGGACGTAGCACCTTGTTCCAAACGTTTTAAAGTGTAACGGTGTGGTTGGTTTCCTGTTAAACCACACTTCGTACGGAGCTTTTGCTTCCACAGAGGTAGGGCCCGTTCTGTTTAAAACATACGCAGCGGTGTTGACAGCCTCTGCCCAAAGATTTAACGGCATCTTTGTAGCGTGTATTAAAGTGCGCGCACTTTCAACCAATGTCCTGTTTTCGCGTTCCGCGATCCCGTTTTGTTCTCCACTCAGTTTATCGATCTGAGCCTTAAACTCCATTGTTATTGAAACAATCAAGGCAGTAACGTACTACAAGAAAAAATGTCCGAACTCACTGCTAAGGGGGGCACCAGGAAGGGAGAGAACGAAAACAAAGACGGGATTTCGGGAAAGGATACCTTACCACCGATTTTCATCCGTTTTCTGCACAACAGCTCGAAGAGGTCGAATCGGAAAGACTCAGGGCCACGACGACGAAATTTTCGTGAACCAAAAACTACAATGGCGATCAAGAAAACCAAGAGAACCGACGACTCACGAGTTTCAGGCAGATCGCGAAATTAATTCCTTTTTTGTTGGGTCAAAAAAAATGATATATCCGCCCGTGTCTCGAATCAATCTAAAATGCATCGTATACTGGAGCTACACGAACCGCTCCGCCAGAAGTCAGCACATCCCGGCCTACCTTCCCGGCAACCAAAGATACAATTCGGCCGGAACATTCCCCCGCCTCTGAAGGATCCGCTACAGTGAACAGACCAAAATCTACAATTCACGAAACTCTGCAATTTCGACTGTTTAATTAAACGTAAAAATATATCCATAATTAACCTACATTATAACTAGAGGAGAATTATATTAAAAAAAAAAAAATATATATATATATAAAAAAAACCTGTTGAGGTTAATGATTAATTAATGTGGAAATTAACAATGTTAGTCGTCAAATAAAAAGGATGCACACAGATTTAATTGTAATATTAAAGAACTCAGAGTAACACGCGTCTATACCCCACTAAGGTCGCAGCACAAAAGTAGAGAGAGATGGTTGGCGCATTGCGACAAATGCTTACAAGACTAGCAGTGTTGCCAATATAGAACTGGTGACCTTTATGGTACCAACATAACACATAGTACATAAGTATGGTGACATTCAAACAAAATATAATTACAACAATTTTTAACTTTTGAACGTCTGTGGAACTATTTGATAGAATACACTCCAGCTTTTTACGTAGATTATGTATAATTTTTTGTCTTTTGGTAATTCGAGGTTTCCGGCCAACATGTTGGGCTAATAAAATTATGATCCCTTTACAACCAGTCGACTCATAACACTGATGTTGCCAGATCTTTTTATGTCACCTTATAAGTCGAAAATAACGAAGTCATTTAATAACTTTATTTTATTAAATAAATAATAATTACCAATTTTAAAATTAGTTATGTATTATATTGTATATTAGTTATGTTATATAAATAAAAATAATGAATTTTAACAACTATTAGGATAAATGAAAATATAGAAAAAATCAAGCACTATTTTGACTCATTAGTTAAGCGCATGCGCGCCAGCCAAGTTTAAAAGGCGGGAATATGAAACTTTCAGGCACATTTTGTTATTTTCACATGTTATACGGCAAAAAGTGCCCGAAAAACATGGCGGAATTTGACATATGCGCACAAAAAAAATTCAAGTATGAAAACGTCTATTCCTTTATCTGAGACATTTGTTTAACTCGTTTGTCTAACATTTGTTTATTTTATTTGTCTGAGAAATTTGTTTAATTCATTTTTCTAAGACATTTGTTTAACTCATTTGTCTGAGCCATTTGTTTAATTGGTTTGTTTAAGACATTTGTTTAATTCATTTGCCCGATAAATTTGTTTAATAGACCTTTTCATAGTTGAATTTTTTTGTGCACATATGTCAATTTCCACCATGTTTTGCCCGAAATTTTTGACGTATAACCTTATTATTTGCCCGAAACTTTCATATTCCCGCCTTTAAAACTTAACGGATGCGCATGCGCTTAACTAACCGTAAAAAGGTATATTCAATTGTCTAAGATATTTGTTTAATTCTTTTGTCTGAGACATTTGTTTAATTCGCTTGTCTAACATTTATTTCATTTGTCTGAGAAATTTGTTTAATTCGTTTGTCAAAGACATTTGTTTAATTTTGTTAGACATTCGTTTGTCTAACATTTGTTTAATTCCTTTGTCTGAGAAATTTGTATAATTCGTTTGTCTAACACATTTATTTTATTAATTTGTCTGAGACATTTGTTTAATCCGTTCGTCTATAACATTTGTTTAATTCGTTTGTCTGAGACATTTGTTTAATTCAATTATCTGACATTTGTTTAATTAGTCCCAGTTGTCAAATTTCAATAGTATGCCAATTGTTTATTTGTGTCTAATTTGTCTATAATTAATTGTCTATAACTGTCCATTAAAAACATTTAAACGACAACAAAATTAAACTTAATAAAGACGGAACAAAGCTTGAATATATAAATATACTCAACCTTTCCGGAACTCTATAATACTAATGAGTCTTTTTAGGACTACCAAAAACAAATCTCGTATGAAATTTGTCCGTTATTCTATAGCTTTCAGTCCACCTTCGTGGCACTCAACAAAAACCATAAAAATAACATTGATTTTTAAGATCATGTCTTTCCGATACCTTGAGTGGATAGCCATCTGTGGACGCGTTTCGAGATTTATCTCTCATCAGCACAGCTTTGCTTCCATGAACAATATTTTGTAAATCACTCACTTGAAAACCCATGTGTTGATTAGGGTTAGATTAGGGTTAGATGAGAGATAAATCTCGAAACGCGTCCACAGATGGCTATCCACTCAAGGTATCGGAAAGACATGATCTTAAAAATCAATGTTATTTTTATGGTTTTTGTTGAGTGCCACGAAGGTGGACTGAAAGCTATAGAATAACTGACAAATTTCATACGAGATTTGTTTTTGCTAGTCCTAAAAAGACTCATTAGTATTATAGAGTTCCGGAAAGGTTGAGTATATTTATATATTCAAGCTTTGTTCCGTCTTTATTAAGTTTATCTGATTATCTATAATGTTGTATGGTTTTACCAATTCAAGACAACAAAATTGTCTAATCTCAACGTTTCTACAGAAATATCGCGTCTTATGCCCGTTTCAACATCTCTTGTCTAGTTTTTGTCTACAATTACTTGTCTATAACTGTCCATTAAAAACATTTGGACAACGAAAATTTGTATAATTTCAACGTATCTACAGAAATATCGTGTCTTGTGCCCGTTTCAACAACTCTTTCCTAGTTTTTGTCTATAATTATTTGTCTATAACTGTCCATTAAAAACATTTAGACAACGAAAAATTGTCTAATTTCAACGTTTCCACAGAAACATTGTGCCTAATGTCCGTGCGATATCACCAGTCTAGTTTGTCTGTGAGTGATGTGTGTCTAATTCGTCCGCGTTTTATTCAACGTTCCGACAACATTGAATAGACCTTTTCATAGTGGAATTTTTTTTGTGCGCATGCGTCAAATTCCGCCATGTTTTTCGGGCACTTCTTGACGAACAACCAGTGAAAATAACAAAATGTGCCCGAAACTTTCATATTCCGCCTTTTAAACACGTCAGACGCGCATGCGCTTAATTAACCGAAAAAAGGTATATTGGCACAAGTTGAGATATTTGTGAATCAAGTCGATGTAGATAAAACAAGTTACAAATGAAAAAGTTTTGATAAATTTAAAGCGACATAACTAGATAACTAGTCTAACTAGACTATTCTAGTTTTCAGCAAGTTTTAGGGAATTTATTAGGTTGTGCCGACACTAAATCTCATCTTACTACCTAGTCCATAAGCTGAGGTATTTGTGAATCGGTTCGACAAGTCAATTTAGATAAAACAAGTTTCAAATGAAAAAGTTTTGACAATTTTAAAGCGACATAACACGATAACTAGACTTTTCTAGTTTTTGGCAAGTTTTAGGGAATTTATTAGGTTGTGCCGTTACTAAACCTCATCTTGTTACGTGATCTATAAGCTGAGATATTAATGAATTGGTTGGACAAGTCAATCACAGGCAAATGTGAACGGGTAAAAGTATCGAATGTAACCCAAAGAAGCGACTAAAGTGCAAAGACGTCGCTGTCAGTGGAAACCGTGTTGATAACTGATAAATGTTTCAGAATCGCCTGAACACTTGGAGGGTCGTCAACCCATTCTGCGACCGGCGCACTATTCAGTTCCAAC
This sequence comes from Phosphuga atrata, assembly GCA_944588485.1. NCBI lineage: Eukaryota > Metazoa > Arthropoda > Insecta > Coleoptera > Silphidae > Phosphuga > Phosphuga atrata. Next base: position 31,128,599 of record OX155906.1, read on the forward strand.
TGACAGGCATCTTTATATACTTCTCTCTGCTGCAAGGCTCGTGTGTAGCCGCCTTAAGGTAGGCGTCCACAGTTCCACATCGTACGTATCGGACGCATCGCATCAAACGGATCGCAGTATTTTTTCTATAGAAAACAATTCAAGTTCCGCATCGTATGGAACGCACGAATCGACACGTCTGCAATGCCGATGCCGTTGCTCCGAGGGGCAACTTTTCCGATGCGTGCCGATGACGTCTTACGGAATGTGGTATTTGTAGTAGTTGCGTCGGCAAATCCTGCGGATCGCTGCGGATACTGTGGACGCACTGTAAAAAAATAATCCGTTTGATGCGATGCGTCCGATGCGGAACTGTGGACGCCTACCTTTAACGTTCGTTTGAACTTGGTTTCGATTTAGATTTTGTCCACACAAATCTTGCACGTTTGTCTAAATTTCAAATAGATTATGTTCCGAGCACAGGCGACGTAGCAAATAGACCTTTCATGCGCGTCCGCCTTGTTTAAAAGGAGGGAATATGAAAGTTTCGGGCACATTTTGTTATTTTCACTGGTTATACGTCAAAAAAGTGCCCGAAAACATGGCGGAAATTGACGCATGCGCATAAAAAAAATTTAAACTATGAAGTCTATCGTCTAACTGTTGGACCAGATGACGTTTCTCAATCGATTCTACGGATTTAAAACGCCAATTTTGTGCTTAACACTGTTCGACTAATTTGTCACGTTTTGTCTAATTTGTCCGCGTTTCATTCAAAATTTAAAAAAGATCGAATAGACCTTTATACGGTTAGTTAAGCGCATGCGCATCCACCAAGTTTAAAAGGCGGGAATATGAAAGTTTCGGGCACATTTTGATTTGCACTGGTTATACGTCAAAATGTGCCCGCAAAACATGGCGGAAATTGACGCATGCGCATAAAAAAATTTCAACTATGAAATATCGTCTAACTGTGTGGACCAAACGACGTTTGTCATCCGCTCTTACGGATTTAAAACGCCAATTTTGTGCTGAACACTCTTCGGCTAATTTGTCTACGTTTTGTCTAATTCCTCCGCGTATTATTCAAAATTTAAAGAACATTGAATTGAATTAAAGACCTTTTTACGGTTCATCCGCCGTGTTTAAAAGGCGGGAATATGAAAGTTTCGGACACATTTTGGTTTTTGCACTGGTTATACGTCAAAAAAGTGAAAAACATGGCGGTAACATGGCAAAAACAAACAACGCGAACAAGCGAAAACATGGCGGAAATGACGCATGCGCATTACAAAAAAATCAACTATTGAAATTTCGTCTAACGGTGTGGACCAGACGACGTTTCTCATCCGATCTTATATTTAAAACGCCAATTTAGAGCTTAAGATCGTTCGGCTAATTTATCCACGTTTTGTCTAACTTGTCCGCGTTTCATTCAAAATAAAAAAAAGTTCTAATAGCTTTTATAACCTTTTTACGGTTAGTTAAGCGCGTGCGCATCCGCCAATATGAATATAAAAGTTTCGGGCACATTTTGTTTTTTGCACTGGTTATACGTCAAAAAAAGGAGGCCTCTTCCATATTTTTCCATTCCTGCCTGTCAATAGCAGCCCTCCGCCAGTTTTTCCCAGAGGTTTTTTGAGCCTGTTCTCATCCACTCCTGAATGTGTAGACCTCTTCCATATTTTTCCATTCCTGCCTGTATATAGCAGCCTTCATCCAGATTTTCCCAGCAATCTTCTGCATGTCAGTACGTCATCTTTTTTTTTGAGGTCTGCCAGCACTTCTTGTGCACTCTCTAACAGCTTGGTGGCCAAGAGAGTGCAAAAGAAGTGCTGGCAGACCTCACGCCAAAATATCATGCCTTTTTTTGAGGTCTGCCAGCACTTCTTTTGCACTCCCTTGACTGTCAAGCTGTTAGAAAGTTTCTAAATTGCCATGTTTCCGCCATGTTTTTTTCGGGCACATTTTGACTTCTTCTTCTTCTTATCAGCCTGTTCTCATCCACTTCTGAATGTAGGCCTCTTCCATATTTTTCCATTCCGGCCTGTCCATAGCAGCTCCTCATCTAGTTTTTCCTAGCAATATTCTGAATGCCATCACGCCAAATATTTTTTTTTTTGAGGTCTGTCAGCACTTCTTAACCCCTTGACATACAATGACGTCTCCAAAACGTCATGTATATGTGATAAGATCACTTGTATATGGACATGTCGTAGTCACATAGTGAAATCCGTCAGATTGTGTAAAACAGGGTCATTTCATGATCTGACGGCAGATAATGTAGTTTATAAAATCACTGATTTTAAGCGGCATTATATTTAACTACGATTAAAGAATCTGAATTACTTAAAGTTTTGACGTTTCACGAAATGACTAAGTGCAATAAGACAATAAGTCATTTGATAGTATAAAACTACTTGTCTTAATTATCAGACGTATTAAAAAAAAACGGCCAAGTGAGAGTTGTGACTCGCGCACCGAGGGTTCCGTACAAACTTGTAAGTAAGGTATCTTTTTTTTGTGGACGTAGACGTAGCAAGCACATTCAGTTAACTTGACAAGTGGCCCTCCTGAAATCACGACCATCTTAGTACCGCTGCAAGCATAACCTCAAGATGTCGCTGTCGTACGATGGAATTGTACCCTATATTTTATTACCATACATCCCCCATTCATTATAAGTGTTTAGGGGTTCTGGAACTTCACTATTTGTTTTTACTGCTCATTTTTGCATGTATACCTATATACCCTGTATAAAGGTATACAGGGTATTTTTTTTAAATAACGCGCATATTTTTAAATTTATAAAAAGAAAACTTTATTTTAGTATTACACTTAATCACTAACTTATATTAAGATCTAACTATTTCTAGATCTTATATAAACTAATATATTAACTATTTCTAGATCTATTTCGATACTCTTAACATTCAGTTGATCAATTGACTGCTTTTGGGCAATTGACTACCACAAAATATAGGGCGTACGTGATTTAAGTATAATATACTTAAATCATATTATCTACAACATATAATGTAGATTATGTAGATTATAGTATAGTATTATTATGTAGATTATAAAGAAAAATTAGACGAAATATAATATATACAGGATGTTACGGGACTTGAGTATGTCGCATGTCGGTTATAAACAAGCAATATTTAGACATAATATATACCCTGTATATATTATGTATATAGAGCGTACGTGATGAAATGCATACTTTTTAACCTTCGGACCTAACCGAGGATGACCTAACTGTATGCAACCCATATGCTTCTGGAGCCTGACAATACCACAACGACAACATTAGTGTATTTTCATAAGTTTCTAATAGTAAATTCGCATTTTTCTTGTAATTAAACTAGATATTTACGGTTTTTCCCTTTACATGTGCTGTAAGACACCGCTACTTGACAAATTTCATGATTCTAGGTCAACGGGAAGTACCCTATAGGTTTTGATTCCCTTGTGAAATCGCAAAATATGCGACATAAACGGTCATATCTTTTGATCGCGTTGACTTACAAGTTTGATTTTTTCACAGTTGAAAGAGACCGCAGACCCGAGTGTTTGATACAAATTTCAACTTGTTACCTCTACGCGTTCCTGAGAAAAATGGTCTTGACAGACAGACAGACAGACGGACAACAAAGTCATCCTATAAGGGTTCCGTTTTCGGTACGGAACCCTTATAAAAAAAATGGCGTGATGACATTCAGAAGATTGCTAGGAAACACTGGATAGGGGATGCTATGGACGAGCAGGAATGGAAAAATATGGAAGAAGCCTACATTCAAGAGTGAATGAGAACAGACTGATAAGAAGAAGAAGAAGTCAAAATGTTCCCGAAAAACATGGCGGAAATTTACTCATGCGCACAAAAAACTGAAAAGGTCTTTTCCACAGAAATGAATAAATATTGCGTCTTGTCTCCGTTCCAATATCATTTGTCTAATGAAGAGCGTTTGTCTATTTTGTCTAATCCTTTCGTGTTTAATAGCGCTCGTGTTTAACCCCTTGACATACGAATAAAAGCGTCTGTCTACCATGGCACATGAAATACATGACGTGTTAGAGACGTCACTGAATGTCAAGGGGTTAATAATGTCTAATTTCATTGCTTTCCCAGAAATATTGTGGCTAATAACAATTCGAGTTCATTTGTTTTGCTTGTCTGTGATTGACGCTTGTCTAACACGTTCGTTTCTTACAAGATTTAGACAACACCGAAGTGTCTAATTTTGATGTTTTTGCAAAAATAGAGTGTCTAATGTCAGTTCGATTTAGAAAGTTTTGTCTTAAAAGCGGACAATTTAGCTACAAAAAAAAAAAAAAAGCTAGCGTGTCTTATAACACTTAGACAACACAGAAGTTAGTTTCTAATTTTGATTTTTTTTGCAGAAACAGTTTGTCTAGTGTCCCTTTGGATTCACTTATCTAGTTCCGTAAGTGACATTTGTCTATGTGATTTATTCACATTTGATTGTTCCATTTAGTTATTTCTACGCAACTTCGAAAGTTTTCTCTTAAAATAGGACAATTTAGCTCCACATTTTTCTAAAAAAAAAAAAAAAAACTTCCCGGCCAAATTTTCGCAAATCGAACGCGAGGACCGATTACAGGCCCGATTTCAAAAATTTAAATTCTGTAAATTCCTACCGAATTGCAATAGGTGCTGGCGGCTTTCCCACATTCTCGGACGGACCGCCACAGCACCTACAAATAGACAAAACTAGACGAACATTTTTTTAAATTTTATCTAGTCTACTTCACTCACAGAGATCTATATAGACTAGACAATTTTTATAGACTTCTTGGTCTTGTCTATCTAGTCTTGTCTAGTCTATCTAGTCTGTCTAATCTATGTAATTTATCTAGTCTATCTGGTCTGTGTAGTCTGCCTAATCTGTCTAGTCTGTCTAGTCCGTATAGCCCGTCTAGTCCGTCAAGTCCATCTAGTCCGTCTAGCCCGTCTAATCCGTCCAGTCCATCTAGTCCGACTAGCCAGTTTAGTCCGACAAGTCCAATAAGTCCGTCTAGACTATCTAATCGTGTCTAGTCTAGTATTGTCTAGTCTTGTCTTGTCTAATCTTGTCTAGTCTTGTCTATTCTTGTAAAAATCCACTCCAAATTTGCACGTAGCTTATGCAATATTTCCAGGTGCCTCAAAAGTATCTTTTAGCTTTAATAAGGTGGGATACTTTTAACACCACCGTGCCTCAAAGTGTTAATTCGCGTTTCGTGTGAGAAAAGAATCCAGATTTGGATTGTAAATTTTGCGCGCGTGGAGATAGGAAACGTTCCGTGTTTTTCGCCAAAGTGCGTGCTGGACATTTCCATGTTTCCATCATACAATAAATCAACCGGAAACGTTTAGACGAAGGAACATTTGGAAAAAGTTTAAATTTACTGTGTGCGACAGCTTCAGGTTGAAACAACTTCATGTTGAAACGACTTCGCGTCGTAACAAATTCGTGTCGACGCAATTCTTGACTTAATGTTGCGAATTGAAAACAAGTTGTCTGTCTAGTCTTGTCTAGTCTTACTTATCTCACTAAACCCCCTATTCCACCTTGGCTTTTAGTATGCGCCACCCCGGTATAGCATATTTTGCATTCATTCAGGGCGGTTAGCAGCCCGGACAGTTAGTGAAAACCGCCCTAGTTGTTGTCTCCCCGACCAGGATTCGAACCCGGGTCTCCCGCATTAAAAGGCGGGTATGTTGTAAACTACACCACCGAGGAGGACAGTCTTACCTATCTAGTCTTGTGTAAATACTATTGTATGTCTTTGTGTAATTTGTTTAACCATCCCTGTGGGGTATAACGAGGAAAAAACCGCGATTAACAAGAGAGACAAGAGCGTGTTGCGAACCGCCGCGGCGCCTTTTAACTCGACCGACGCCGTCGGCCCGAGGGCGGCGGTAATTGCTCGACGGGCACAAAGGACATGCAAATGTCGCTCGGCGCTCGGATGAAGGGATCCGGGCGTCGCTTAATGGCGTCGCGCAGCTAGGCGAGCGCCGGGACGCCCTCGGCGTCAAACGCGCTCCTCATTATTGCCTTCGTTTGTCAAACGAACTTTTACTGGAGCGAGTTATCGCGTCTCACTTAAATTTGAATAGACGGAGACGACTGAACCGATAAGACTAGACGGACGAGACCGGGCCCGGGATCAGTGTTTGTCGGTTTGGCAATGTTTGCGCGTCTTGTGTGCTTCGTTTAAATGTTACGGTCAATTATGCAGCGGGATGCGGCACGCGCGCCGCGACACGTGCCGCGACCCTCGCACGCAGAAAAGGGGTAATTTGGCACGCAAAGTGGATACGCATCTCGTCGCGCGTGCACACTTCGCACAAAGAATTCGCGAGAAGTGACGAAAAAATTGCAAAATGGGGATGAAAATTGCAACAACAAAAAAAAGTCTAGTCTTGTCTGTCTAGTCTTGTCTGTCTAGTCTTGTCTGTCTAGTCTTGTCTGTCTAGTCTTGTCTGTCTAGTCTTGTCTGTCTAGTCTTGTCTGTCTAGTCTTGTCTGTCTAGTCTTGTCTGTCTAGTCTTGTCTGTCTAGTCTTGTCTGTCTAGTCTTGTCTGTCTAGTCTTGTCTGTCTAGTCTTGTCTGTCTAGTCTTGTCTGTCTAGTCTTGTCTGTCTAGTCTTGTCTGTCTAGTCTTGTCTGTCTAGTCTTGTCTATCTAGTCTTGTCTGTCTAGTCTTGTCTGTCTAGTCTTGTCTGTCTAGTCTTGTCTGTCTAGTCTTGTCTGTCTAGTCTTGTCTGTCTAGTCTTGTCTGTCTAGTCTTGTCTGTCTAGTCTTGTCTGTCTAGTCTTGTCTGTCTAGTCTTGTCTGTCTAGTCTTGTCTGTCTAGTCTTGTCTGTCTAGTCTTGTCTGTCTAGTCTTGTCTGTCTAGTCTTGTCTGTCTAGTCTTGTCTGTCTAGTCTTGTCTGTCTAGTCTTGTCTGTCTAGTCTTGTCTGTCTAGTCTTGTCTGTCTAGTATTGTCTGTCTAGTCTTGTCTGTCTAGTCTTGTCTGTCTAGTCTTGTCTGTCTAGTCTTGTCTGTCTAGTCTTGTCTGTCTAGTCTTGTCTGTCTAGTCTTGTCTGTCTAGTCTTGTCTGTCTAGTCTTGTCTGTCTAGTCTTGTCTGTCTAGTCTTGTCTGTCTAGTCTTGTCTGTCTAGTCTTGTCTGTCTAGTCTTGTCTGTCTAGTCTTGTCTGTCTAGTCTTGTCTGTCTAGTCTTGTCTGTCTAGTCTTGTCTGTCTAGTCTTGTCTGTCTAGTCTTGTCTGTCTAGTCTTGTCTGTCTAGTCTTGTCTGTCTAGCCTTGTCTGTCTAGTCTTGTCTGTCTAGTCTTGTCTGTCTAGTCTTGTCTGTCTAGTCTTGTCTGTCTAGTCTTGTCTGTCTAGTCTTGTCTGTCTAGTCTTGTCTGTCTAGTCTTGTCTGTCTAGTCTTGTCTGTCTAGTCTTGTCTGTCTAGTCTTGTCGGTCTAGTCTTGTCTGTCTAGTCTTGTCTGTCTAGTCTTGTCTGTCTAGTCTTGTCTGTCTAGTCTTGTCTGTCTAGTCTTGTCTGTCTAGTCTTGTCTGTCTAGTCTTGTCTGACTGTTCTTGTCTGTCTAGTCTTGTCTGTCTATTTTTATCTGTCTAATCTTGTCTGTCTAGTCTTGTCTATCTAGTCTTGTCTATCTAGTCTTGTCAGTTAATCTTCAGTGTATTAATATTCACGTAAGAAGACAACCCTTTCGATTAAGATTCTCGCCCCCGATCTCTGTAGATAAAAATCAATCAGACGGCGCCGTCCCCACTTCCGCGGAGAAGAAAGAAACGCAGAAAGGAAAGAGTAATCCGTGCGGAGCGAGTCGCATAGCGTTTCGCGTCTCGCGCCGCGACGCCCCGACTTCTGGGCCGCGCCCCCGCCCGAGATTGTAGATTAAAGGCGGCGCGCATGCCCGACGCGGCGGGGTCGCCGGGACGCTTCTGGCGGAGCCTCTTTGGCGCGAATTAGCCGGATTTCGGGCGGGGGCGCATTAATCGGCGTCGCGTTATCCCCGTTCCGGCGACTTAACGACCCCCTTCACCCGCTCGCATCTTTAAACAGAACACTGTTCAACTCTCAGACAAGAGACAGACAAGATCAGATAAAACCAGACAAGACCAGACAAGATCAAACAAGATTATACAAGACCAGACAAGTCCAGAAAAAAACAGTCAAGGTCAGACTAGTCCAGAGAAAATCAGAGAAGGTTAGACAAGACGACACAAGTCGAGACAAGACTAGATAAGTACAGAGACAAGATTAGATAAGTGCACACAAAACTTGATAAGTGCAGACAATACTAGATAAGTGCAGACAGGATTAGATAAGTGCACACAAGACTAGATAAATGCAGACAAGACTAGATAAGTGCAGAGAAGATTAGATAAGTCAGACAGAATTAGATAAGTGCAGACAAGACTAGATAAGTGCAGACAAGACTAGATAAGTGCAGACAGGATTAGATAAGTGTACACAAGACTAGATAAGTGCAGACAAGACTAGATAAGTGCAGAGAAGATTAGATAAGTCAGACAGAATTAGATAAGTGCAGACAAGACTAGATAAGTGCAGACAAGACTAGATAAGTGCAGACAGGATTAGATAAGTGTACACAAGACTAGATAAGTGCAGACAAGACTAGATAAGTGAGACAAGACTAGATAAGTCCAGACAAGACTAGATAAGTGCAGACGAGACTAGCTCAGTGCAGACAAGATTAGATAAGCGCAGACAAGATTAGATAAGTGCAGACAAGATTAGTTCAGTGCAGACAAGACTAGATAAATGCAGACAGGACTAGACAAGACCAAATAAGATCTGACAAGATCAGATAAAGCCAAACAAGGCCAGACAACACCAAACAAGAGCAGACGAGACTAGATCAGTCTAGTTTCGACTGTCTAGCCTAGTATATATACCTTAGTCTGTCTAGCCTAGCCTGTCCAGTCTTGTCTGCGTCTAGCTTTGTCTGTTTATTTTATAAGTGCATATCAATATCATATATGTTATCTAGATAGACTCACCGTCTTTATTCATGCCCATCGAGAGACACTTCTTCAATCTGCAGGCCTGGCATTGGTTCCTGTGGGCCTTGTCGACGACGCAACGCCCAGTTCCGGCTTGACATCTGGAACAAGTATAGATAACATAGAATATAGATAACATAAAATATAGCTAACATAGAATATAGTTAGCATAGCATAGATAGCCTAGAATATAATTAGCATAGAATATAGATAGCATAGAATATAGATATTATAGAATATAGATAACATAGAATATAGATAACATCGAATATAGTTAGCATAGCATAGATAATCTAGAATATAATTATCATTGCATATAGACAGCATAGAATATAGATATCATAGAATATAGTTAGCATAGCATAGATAATCTAGAATATAATTAGCATAGAATATAGACAGCATAGAATATAGATATCATAGAATATAGATAACATTGAATATAGATAACATAGATATAGTTAGCATAGCATAGATAATCTAGAATATAATTAGAATATAATAGAGTCTAGTATCTATTACCATAGAATATAGATATCATAAAATATAGATAACATAGAATATAGATAATATAGAATATAGTTAGCATAGCTTAATCTAAAACATAATTAGCATAGAATATAGACAGCATAGAATATAGATATTATAGAATATAGTTAGCATAGCATAGATAATCTAGAATATAATTATCATAGCATATAGACAACATAGAATATAGATATCATAGAATATAGTTAGCATAGCATAGATAATCTAGAATATAATTAGCATAGAATATAGACAGCATAGAATATAGATATCATAGAATATAGTTAGCATAGCATAGATAATCTAGAATATAATTATCATAGCATATAGACAACATAGAATATAGATATCATAGAATATAGTTAGCATAGCATAGATAATCTAGAATATAATTAGCATAGAATATAGACAGCATAGAATATAGATATCATAGAATATAGATAACATTGAATATAGATAACATAGAATATAGTTAGCATAGCATAGATAATCTAGAATATAATTAGAATAGAATATAGTCTAGTATCTATTACCATAGAATATAGATATCATAAAATATAGATAACATAGAATATAGATAATATAGAATATAGTTAGCATAGCTTAATCTAAAACATAATTAGCATAGAATATAGACAGCATAGAATATAGATATCATAGAATATAGATAACTTAGAATATAGATAATATAGAATTTAGTTAGCATAGCATAGATAATCTAGAACATAATTAGCATAGAATATAGAGAACATAAAATATAGATATCATAGAATATAGATAACATGGAATATATATAACACGGAAAGTAGATAAGACAGAATATAGATAACATGGAATATATACAGCATATAGTTTAGATAACATAGAATATAGATAGCACAAATGTAGATAAGACAGAATATAGATAACATGGAATATAGACAGCATATAATATAGATAACATAGAATATAAATAGCACGGAATGTAGATTCCTGTCAATATTCCATGTTATCTATATTCTGTCTTATCCACATTCCGTGCTATCTATATTCTATGTTATCTATATTATATGCTGTCTATATTTCATGTAATCTATATTCTGTATTATCCACATTTGTGCTACCTATATTCTATGTTATCTATACTATATGTTGTCTATGTTAGCTGCCATGTCTATATTAGCTGCAATGTTATCTATTCCATGAGCTATTCATGTCATAGATAACATAGAATATAATATAGATAAGACAGAATATAGATAGCATGGAATATAGACAGCATACAGTATAGATAACATAGAATATAGATATGCCAGAATGTAGATTCCAGTCTATATTCCATGTTATCTATATTCTGTCTTATCTACATTCCGTGCTATCTATATTTCATGTTAGCTATATTATATACTGTCTATATACCATGTTATCTATATTCTGTCTTATCTCCATTTGTGCTACCTATATTCTATGTTATCAATAGAATATTATATGCTGTTTATATTATCTGCCATATCTATAATAGCTGCCATGTTATCTATTCCATGAGCTATTCATGTCATACATAACATAAAATAGAATATAGATAAGACAGCATATATATAACATGGAATATAGACAGCATATAATATAGATAACATAAAATATAGATAGCACGGAATGTAGATAAGACAGAATATAGATAACATGGAATATAGACTGGAATCTACATTCCATGCTATCTATATTCTATATTATCCATATTATATGCACAAATGTAGATAAGACAGAATATAGATAACATGGAATATATACAGCATATAATATGGATAACATAGAATATAGGTAGCACAAATGTGGATAAGACAGAATTATCTATATTCTGTCTTATCTACATTTGTGCTACCTATTTTGTATGTTTTCTATATTATATGCTGTCTATGTTATCTGCCATGTCTATATTAACTGCTATGTTATCTATTCCATGAGTTATTCATGTCATAGACAACATAGAATATAATATAGATAAGACAGAATATAGATAACATGGAATATAGACAGCATATAATATAGATAACATAGAATATAGATAGCACGGAATGTAGATTCCAGTCTATATTCAATATTATCTATATTCTGTCTTATCTACATTCCGTACTATCTATATTCTATGTTATCTATATTATATGCTGTCTATATTCCATGTTATCTATATTCTGTCTTATCTATATTTGTGCTACCTATATTCTATGTAATCTATAGTATATGCTGTTTATTTTATCTGTCATGTCTATATTAGCTGCCCTGTTATCTATTCCATGAGCTATTCATGTCAAAGATAACCTAGAATATAATATAGATAAGACAGAATATAGATAATATGGAATATAGACAGCATATAATATAGATAACATAGAATATAGATAGCACGGAATGTAGATTACAGTCTATATTCCATGTTATCTATATTCTGTCTTATCTATATTATATGCTGTTTATATTCTATGTTATCTATATTATATGCTGTCTATATTCTATGTTATCTATATTATATGCTGTCTATATTCTATGTTATCTATATTATATGCTGTCTATATTCCATGTTATCTATATTCTGTCCTATCTACATTTGTGCTACCTATATTCTATGTTATCTATATTATATGCTGTCTAAATTATCTGCCATGTCTATATTAGCTGCCATGTTATCTATTTCATGAGCTATTTATGTCATAGATAACATAGAATATATTATAGATGAAACAAAATATAGATAAGATAGAATATAGATAACATAGATAATGTACGTTCGTTTAAATTAGATTATAAGCCGAGATTTTGGCTGGGTTCAAGGTAGATTGTTGCCAAATGGATAATTTAAAAATCACTAGATAAGGCGGTTGCTTGTAGGAAATTTAATTCTCTGCGAGTTTTGTTTGAGACGTTTTGCGAAATTTCGCTCAGTTTTCGAGAATTTTCGCGAATACCTCGAAAATTGAGACAAAATTCGCGAGGCAAAACGCAAAAATAAAAACCAAACATGACTTTGTTTCGGGCAAAGGTACGAACTTGACAGAGGTACCAACTAGATTATAATTAATTTGACAGGTATTAGGTACCAACTTGACAGAGGTACCAACTTGATTATTATTAATTCGACAAGTATTGAGTACCAACTTGACAGAGGTACCAACTTAATTATTATTGTCATTAACTTGACAGGTATTAGGTACTAAGTTGACAGAGGTACCAACTAGATTATTATTAACTTGACATGTGTTATCTAACAACTTGACAGAATTACCAACTTGATTATTATTAATTTGACATGTTTTAGGTACCAACTTGACAGAGGTACCAACTTGATTATTATTAATTTGACAGGTATTAAGTACCAACTTAACACAGGTACCAACCTAATTATTATTGTCATTAACTTGACAGGTATTAGGTACCAACTTGACAGAGGGACCAACTAGATTATTATTAACTTGACAGGTGTTATCTAACAACTTGACAGAATTACCAACTTGATTATTATTAATTTGACAGGTCCAACTTGACAGAGGTACCAACTTAATTATAATTAACTTGGCAGGTATTAATTACCAACTTGGCAGAGTTACCAACTTGATTATTATTAATTTGACGGATTAGGTACCAATTTAACAAAGGTACCAACTTAATTATTAACTTGACAGGTATTAGGTACCAACTTGACAGAGTTTCCAACTTGATTATTATTTATTTGACGGATATTAGGTACCAATTTGACAGAGGTACCAATTTCATTATTAACTTGACAGGTATTAGGTACCAAGTTGACAGAGTTACCAACTTGATTATTATTCATTCAAAGGATATTAGGTACCAATTTGACAGAGGTGCCAACTTAATTATTAACTTGACAGGTATTAGGTACCGACTTGACAGAGTTGCCAACTTGATTATTATTAAGTTGAAAGATATTCTTGAGATTAACTTGACAGGTATTAGGTACCAACTTGTAATAGTTACTAACTTGATTATTATTAATTTGACAGGTATTAAGTACCAATTTGACAGAGGTACCAACTTAATTATTAACTTGACAGGTATTAGGTACCAACTTGACAGAGTTACCAACTTGATTATTATTAATTTGACAGGTAGTAGGTACCAATTTGACAGAGGTACCAACTTAATTATTAACTTGACATGTATTAGGTGCCAACATGACAGAGTTACCAAATTATTATTAACTTGACAGGTATTAAATACCAACTTGACAGAGTTACCAACTTGTTTATAATTAATTTGACAGGTATTAGGTACCAATTTGACAGAGTTACCAACTTGATTATTATTAATTTGACAGGTACTAAATACCAACTTGACAGAGTTACCAACTTCAATATTTTAACTTGACAGGTATTAAATACCAACTTGACAGAGTTACCAACTTGATTATTATGAATTTGACAGGTATTAGATACCAACTTGACAAAGTTATCAACTTCAATATTTTTACTTGACAGGTATTAAATACCAAATTGACAGAGTTACCAACTTGATTATTATTAATTTGACAGGTATTAGATACCAACATGACAGAGTTACCAACTTAATTATTATTAATTTGACAGGTATTAAATACCAACCTGACAGAGTTACCAACTTGATTATTATTAATTTGACAGGTGTCAGGTACCAACTTGACAGATAAAAAAAATAAACACAGACACGGACAAACAAAGACAGACAGATACAAAAATCACTAAATAACATCGAAGACTGCTCGAGGCAAGAAACCGTCTACGAATCTGGCAGATAATAAGTGAATAGAGGGAAGCGGGTCGAGTTCGCGGGAATCGATTCGACGTTAAAGTTGGCGGAATCCCGGATGAAACCAGTAACGGGCGAACTTCAGACGGCGCCAACTGGGACATGTGTCGCCCCCGAACCGCTCCGCGCAGATAGACGGATGCACGAACCGTTCCCTCGGGATCCCTCAGCTGCACCGGGATTATCCCGACACATAAAAGTCGTAACAATTTTATAGATAACCGTTCCGCTTTTATTATCTAGATTACCTACAGACCACACGAAACACGAATATATGGATAATAATCTAGGCTTTACTAGATACATGAAGTCATTTCTATCAATCTGTCATCTGTCATCATTTCTATTAATCTGACAAGACTAGACACACAAAACAAAATCGTTACAACTTCACGTCGCTACTACTTCACGTTGCTACAACTTCGTATCGTTACAACTTCATGTTGTAATAACTTCATTTTAATCTAGGCTTGACTAGATACATGAAGCTTACAAGTAGATGTCATTTCTATCAATCTGTCATCTGTCACCATTACTATTAATCTGACAAGACTAGACACACAGAACAAAATCGTTACAACTTCACGCCGCTACAACTTCACGTTGCTACTACTTCATGTTGCTACAACTTCGTATCGCTACAACTTCATGTTATTATAGCTTCATGTTAATCTAGGGTTGACTAGATACATGAAGCTTAGATGTAATTTTTATCAATCTGTCATCTATCATCATTTCTATTAATCTGACAAGACTAGACACAAGAAACAAAATCGTTACAACTTCACGCCGCTACTACTTCACGTTGCTACAACTTCATATCGCTACAAATTCATCTTATTATAACTTCATGTTGTTACAACTTCATGTTAATCTATCAATCTGCCATCTGTCATCATTTCTATTAATCTGACAAGACTAGACACACAAAACAAAATCGTTACTACTTCACGCCGCTACTACTTCTCGTTGATACCACTTCATATCGCTACAACTTCATGTTGTTATAACTTCAAGTTGATACAACTTAATGTTGTTAAAACTTGTGCGTTAAAACTTAATGTTGTTAAAACGCGTTAAAAACGCGTGTTTTCTGAAATCTCTTGTTGTTGTAAATTAAGGTGGGGTTGGATCAACCGGTGGTGGAAAAACCGATTGTGGATAAATGTTGACATTTCCGGCACGTCCGATCGGCCGGTGATTTATCGGCGATCGATCGCGCCGTCGGAGAGACACGATTCCTGCGCTAACCGGATTAGAGCACAAAGGGCTCGCACGGCAGGCCGGCGGACCAGGGATTACGCGCGTTTCCCCTAATTGATTGCCCGCCGCAAGCCACCCGCCTCCCTGCCTGCCCCGGCCGCTCGCACACTTCATCATCATGAAACGCGCGTTATCTACTCATTATGTCCACTACCATCCCGCACCGAATATTAATACACACATTTTGCGTTATAGTTAACCGGTTATAGTTATAGTCGAACTAACTAAGAGCATTTTTCTTGTTTTGCTTCGCCTAGTCTTATCTAATGCGAAGTTGTCTCAACATGAAATTGTATCAACCTGAAGTTGGTCAAGTTTCCAATGTATTGCTTTTACGTGAAGTTGAATCAAGATGAAGTTGCAACAAGATGAAGTTGCATCAAGCTGAAGTTAGTCCAGCTTCCATTTTATTGCATTTACATGAAGTAGAATCAAGCTGAAGTTAGTCAAACTTCCATTTTATTGCATTTACATGAAGTTGTATCAAGCTGAAGTTAGTCAAGTTTCCAATGTATTTCTTTTACGTGAAGTTGAATCAAGATGAAGTTGCAACAAGATGAAGTTGCATCAAGCTGAAGTTAGTCAAGCTTCCATTTTATTGCATTTACATGAAGTTGTATCAAGCTGAAGTTAGTCAAGCTTACATTCTATTGCATTTACATGAAGTTGAATCAAGCTGAAATTAGTCAAGTTTCCAATTTATTGCATTTACATGAAGTTGAATGAAGCGGAAGTGGCATCAAGTTGAAGTTAGTCAGGCTTCCATTTTATTGCATTTACATGAAGTTGAATCAAGCGGAAGTTGCGCCAAGCTGAAGTTAGTCGAGCTTCCATTTTATTGCATTTACATGAAGTTGAATCAAGCGGAAGTTGCATCAAGCTGAAGTTTGTCATAAAGTTGAATAAAGCGGAAGTTGCATCAAACTGAAGTTAGTCAAGCTTCCATTTTATTGCATTTATATGAAGTTGAATCAAGCGGAAGTTGCATCAAGCTGAAGTTAGTCGAGCTTCCAGTTTATTGCATTTACACGAAGTTGGATCAAGAGGAAGTTGAATCAAGCTGAAGTTAGTCGAGCTTCCATTTGATTGCATTTACATGAAGTTGAATCAAGCGGAAGTTGCATCGAGCTGAAGTTAGTCGTGAAGTTGCATCAAGCGGAAGTTGTATCAAGCTGAAGTTAGTCGAGCTTTCAGTTTATTGCATTTACACGAAGTTGAATCAAGAGGATGTTGCATCAAGCTGAAGTTAGTCGAGCTTCCATTTTATTGCATTTACATGAAGTTGAATCGAGCGGAAGTTGCATCAAGCTGAATTCGGTCAAGTTTCCATTTTATTGCATTTACATGAAGTTGATTCAAGCCGGAAGTTACATCAAGCTGAAGTTAGTCATGACATTGAACAAAGCAGAAGTTGTATCAAGCTGAAGTTAGTTGAGCATCCATTTTATTGCATTTAAATGAAGTTGAATCAAGCGGAAGTTGCATCAAGCTGAAGTTAGTCAAAGCTCCATTTTATTGCATTTATATGAAGTTGAATCAAACTGAAGTTGCATCAAGCTGAAGTTAGTCAAGCTTACATTTTATTGCATTTACATGAAGTTAAATCAAGTCGGAAGATGCATCAAGCTGAAGTTAGTCATGAAGTTGAATCAAGCGGCAATTGTATCAAGCTGAAGTTAGTCGAGCTTCCATTTTATTGCATTTAGATGAAGATGATTTAAGCGTAAGTTGCATCAAGCTGAAGTTGTATCAATCTAAAGTTGGTGAAGCTTAAATTTTATTGCATTTCCATGAAGTTGAATCAACTTGAAGTTGGGGAAACATCGATTTGATTGCATTTCCATGAAGATGTATCAACCTGAAGTTGGTGAAGCTTCAATTTAATTGCTTTTTCATGAAGTTATGTCAGCCCTTAGTTGGTGGTTTCGATTTTATTGCATCTCCATGAAGTTGCATCAACTTGAAGTTGGGCAAACATAGATTTTATTGCATTTCCATGAAGTTGTATCAACCTGAAGTTGATAAAGCTTCGATTTTATTGCATTCCATGAAGTTGCATCAACATGAAGTTGGAAAAAAAACTATTTTATTGCATTTCGATGAAGTTGTATCAACCTGAAGTTGGTGAAGCTTCGATTTTATTGCATTTCCATGAAGTTGCAACAAACTGAAGTTGGGGAAACATCGATTTTATTGCATTTCCATGAAGTTGTATCAACTTGAAGTTGGGGAAACATCGATTTTATTGCATTTGGACCTGAATTTGGTGATTCATCGATTTTATTGCATTTCCATGAAGTTGTATCAACCTGAAGTTGGCGAAGCTTCTATTTTATTGCATTTGCATGAAGTTGTATCAACCTAAAGTTGGTGAAGCTTCGATTTGATTGCATTTCCATGAAGTTGCTTCAACCTGAAGTTGGTGAAGCTTCGGTTTTATTGCATTTCCATAAAGCTGTATCAACCTGAAGTTGGTGAATCATCAATTTTATTTCATTTCCATGAAGTTGTATCAACATAAAGTTAGTGAAGCTTCGATTTGGTTGCATTTTCATGAAGTTGTATCAACCTGAGGTTGGTGAAGCTTAGATTTTATTGCATTTCCATGAAGTTGTATTAACCTGAAGTTGGTGAAGCAACGATTTTATTTCATTTCCATGAAGTTGTATCAACATAAAGTTAGTGAAGCTTCGATTTGATTGCATTTCCATGAAGTTGTATCAACCTGAAGTTGGTGAAGCTTAGATTTGATTGTATTTCCATGAAGTTTTATCAACCTGAAGTTGTTGAAGATTCGATCTGCTTGCATTTCCATAAAGTTCTATCAACTGGAAGTTGGTGATGCTTCGATTTTAATGCATTTCTATAAAGTTGCATCAACTTGAAGTTGGGAAAACTTCGATTTTATTGCATTTCCATGAAATTGTATCAACCTGAAGTTTGTCAAGCTTCGATTTGCTTGCATTTCCATGAAGTTGTATCAACCTGAAGATGGTGAAGCTTCGATTTGATTGCATTTCCATGAAGTTACATCAACTTGAAATTGGGTAAACATCGATTTTATTGCATTTCAATGAAGTTGTATCAACCTGAAGTTGTTGAAGCATCGATGTTATTGCATTTCCATGAAGTTGTATCAACTTGAAGTTGTTGAAACTTCGATTTTATTGCATTTCTATGAAGTTGTATCAACCTGAGGTTGTTCCATGCTTGAATTTCGCGTGTTTTCGGGCCAAAAATAATGGAATTCGTTTCATTTTATGTTTTCGCTTGGTCGTGCGTCGTCACATTTCCCATAAAACATGTAATAAAAGGCGGAGGGCCGCGGGGAGCGAAATAATTTCACAACGTCGCCTTTTCGCGAAATTGCTTTTTCTTTTGATGGAATTTTTATCTCCCGATCCACCCGCACGGGCGGGCGAAACCGCCCCGAACCCTTCTCCGCCCGATCGCAACATGAAATATAATAACGTAGAGAGCGCGTCGTCGCAGCCGCAACGGCATCGGGAAAACTTTAATTGAATCTTGAACCGGGCGGCTTTCGTTTCCACTTTGACCCTCTTTCCACTCAATTTTTCTCCGCGCTCGCCTTAATACTCTCTCTACGCGATCGCTACCACCCATATTTACATATTTCCACCCTCAAACCGATTTCACACAAACCAACTCACAATCAATGCCAAGAAAATACAAACATTTTATCACACAAATCTAAACAGACAAGACTAAACAGACAGGAATTAATACACAAGTCTGGATAGATTAGACTAGGCAGACTAGACTGACTGGACAAGACTAAATAGATTAGACACGATTAGACACGACTAGGCACGACTAGACGCGACTAGACACGATTAGACACGACTAGACACGAGTAAACACGAATAGACACGACTAAACAAGACTAGACATGACTATACACGACTAGAAACGACTAGAAACGACTAGAAACGACTAGACACGCCTAGACACGACTAGTAGACACGACTAAACACGACCAGACACGACAAAACACGACAAAACACGACTAAACACGACTAGACACGACTAGACACGAGTAAACACGACTAGACACAATTAGATGCGACTAGACACGACTAGACATGACTAAACACGACTAGAAACGACTAGACACGACTAGCCCAGACACGACTAGACACGACTAAACACGACTAGGCACGACTAGGAAAAAATAGACACGACGAGACGTGTCGTGAGAGTCGGCTAGACGTGTCGGCTAGTTTGTCTAGTCGTGTCTAGTCGTTTCTAGTCGTGTCTCTTCATGTCTACTCGTGTCTAGTCGTGCCTAGTAGTGTCTAGTCGTGTCTAGTCTTTCCTAGTCGTATTTAGTCGTGTCTAGTCGTGTTTAGTCGTGTGTAGACGTGTTTAGTCGTGTCGTGACAGATTAGACAGACTATTCAAATAAGATTATTAGTGGAAAGTCAATTAAATTTCAATTTGTAATCCAGTAGTAAATCCTGATTGTGTCATTGTCAAAAGGGTGCGGAGGGGTGGATGGGATTTGGTCGGTGGGTCCATCTGTGCGTGGGCTATGGACTGGACGGGGTGGCGAGGGGTAGATTCGGGCGGCAGATGGGAAAAATGGAAAGGCTCAAGGAGCTTTGGGTAAATATTCCGGCCGGATTTAGCGCGGACCCCCGGAACCGACACATCATAACAGTAAAGCTGAACGGAAAATAAGAAAGGTGGGTCTGTCTAGTCTTGCGGGCATCATCGAAACTGTAATTAGATTGGAATGGGTTCTTCGGGTTTTTGGTCGATTGTTGCAAAACTTAAAATTTGCAGCTCAATTCCTGATAAGTTACGTAATTTAGGCAAATTTCGCAAAGGCAATTGTTTAGGTAATTTAGTCAACTTGGTTTTAACAAAATTTCATAGATCTAGTCCAAATAATTTAGATGTTATCAGCTAAAACGTAGACGAACGTACTTTTTGGGTGATTGTTGCAAAAATTTGAAATTCACAGCTCAATTCCAGACAAATTAATCTCCTGTTTAAATTTAAATTAAACCTGTTAAAGTGACAGATAAAGCATCAAAATGACCGGTCAAAGATGTTAAAGTGACAATCAAAAATGACAATCAAAGTTTTTAAAGTGACTGTCAAAGCTATTAATTAACATTTAAAGCTATTAAAGTGACTGTTTTCTAATTGACATTTAAAGCCATTAAAGTGACTAAGCTTCTAATTGACATTTCAAGCTGTTAAAGTGACAGTCCTTCTAATTGACATTTAAAGCTATTAGAGTGACTGTCAAAGCTTCTAATTGACATTTCAAGCTATTAGAGTGACTGCCAAAGCTTCTAATTGACATTGAAAGCTATTAAAGTAACTGTCAAAGCTTATAATTGACATTTAAAGCTATTAAAGTGACTGTCTTCTAATTGACATTTAAAGCCATTAAAGTGACTTAGCGTCTAATTAACATTTCAAGCTGTTGAAGTGACAGTCCTTCTAATTGACATATAAAGCTATTAAAGTAACTGTCAAAGCTTCTAATTGACACTGAAAGCTATTAAAGTGACTGTCAAAGCTTACAATTTACATTTAAAGCTATTAAAGTGACTGTCAAAGCTTTTAATCATTGAAGTGACTGTCCAAGCTTCTAATTGACATTTAAAGCTATTAAAGTGACTGTCAAAGCTTCTAGTTGACATTTAAAGCTATTAAAGTGACTTTCAAAGCTTTTAATCATTGAAGTGACTGTCCAAGCTTCTAATTGACATTTAAAACTATTAAAGTGACTGCCAAAGCTTCCAATTGACATTTAAAGCTATTAAAGTGACTGTTAAAGCTTATAATTGACACTTAAAGCTACTAAAGTGACTGTCAAAGCTTCTAATTGATATTTGAAGCAATTAAAGTGACTGTAAAACCTAACCTAACCTAATCGACATTTAAAGCTATTAGAGTGACTGTCAAAGCTTCTAATTGACATTGAAAGCTATTAAAGTGACTGTCAAAGCTTATAATTGACATTTAAAGCTATTAAAGTGACTGTCAAAGCTTATAATTGACATTTAAAGCTATTAAAGTGACTGTCAAAGCTTTTAATCATTGAAGTGACTGTCCAAGCTTCTAATTGACATTTAAAGCTATTAAAGTGACTGTCAAAGCTTCTAGTTGACATTTAAAGCTATTAAAGTGACTGTCAAAGCTTTTAATCATTGAAGTGACTGTCCAAGCTTCTAATTGACATTTAAAACTATTAAAGTGACTGTTAAAGCTTATAATTGACACTTAAAGCTACTAAAGTGACTGTCAAAGCTTCTAATTGATATTTGAAGCAATTCAAGTGACTGTAAAACCTAACCTAACCTAATCGACATTTAAAGCTATTAGAGTGACTGTCAAAGCTTCTAATTGACATTGAAAGCTATTAAAGTGACTGTCAAAGCTTATAATTGACATTTAAAGCTATTAAAGTGACTGTCAAAGCTTTTAATCATTGAAGTGACTGTCCAAGCTTCTAATTGACATTTAAAGCTATTAAAGTGACTGTCAAAGCTTCTAGTTGACATTTAAAGCTATTAAAGTGACTTTCAAAGCTTTTAATCATTGAAGTGACTGTCCAAGCTTCTAATTGACATTTAAAACTATTAAAGTGACTGTCAAAGCTTCCAATTGACATTTAAAGCTATTAAAGTGACTGTTAAAGCTTATAATTGACACTTAAAGCTACTAAAGTGACTGTCAAAGCTTCTAATTGATATTTGAAGCAATTAAAGTGACTGTCAAACCTAACCTAACCTAATTGACATTTAAAGCTATTAGAGTGACTGTCAAAGCTTCTAATTGACATTGAAAGCTATTAAAGTGACTGTCAAAGCTCATAATTGACATTTAAAGCTATTAAAGTGACTGTCAAAGCTTTTAATTATTGAAGTCACTGTCTAAGCTTCTAATTGACATTTAAAGCTATTAAAGTGACTGTCAAAGCTTCTAGTTGACATTTAAAGCTATTAAAGTGACTTTTAAAGCTTTTAATCATTGAAGTGACTGTCCAAGCTTCTAAATGACATTTAAGACTATTAAAGTGACTGTCAAAGCTTCCAATTGACATTTAAAGTTATTAAAGTGACTGTCAAAGCTTCTAATTGAGATTTAAAGCTATTAAAGTGACTGCCAAAGCCTCAAATTTATATTTAAACCTATTAAAGCGACAGTCAAAGCTTCCAGTTGACATTTAAAGCTATTAAAATGACAGTCAAAGCTTCTAATTGACATTTAAAGCTATTAAAGTGACAGTCAAAGCTTCTAATTGACATTTGAAGCTATTAAAATGACTTTCAAAGCGTCTAATTGAAATTTAAAGTAAAGTGACTGTCAAAGCTTCTAATTGACATTTAAAGCTATCAAAGTGACTGTTAAAGCTTCTAATTGACATTTAAAGCTATCAAAGTGACTGTCAAAGCTTCTAATTGACATTTAAAGCTATTAAAGTGACTGTCAAAGCTTCTAATTGACAGTTAAAGCTATCAAAGTGACTGTCAAAGCTTCTAATTGACATTTAAAGCTATTAAAGTGACTGTCAAAGCTTCTAATTGACATTTAAAGCTATCAAAGTGACTGTCAAAGCTTCTAATTGACATTTAAAGCTATCAAAGTGACTGTCAAAGCTTCTAATTGACATTTAAAGCTATTAAAGTGACTGTCAAAGCTTCCAATTGACAGTTAAAGCTATTAAAGTGACTGTCAAAGCCTCAAATTGATATTTAAAGCTATTAAAGCGACAGTCAAAGCTTCCAGTTGACATTTAAAGCTATTAAAGCGACAGTCAAAGCTTCCACTTAACATTTAAAGCTATTAAAGTGACAGTCAAAGCTTCTAATTGACATTTAAAGCTATTAAGTGACTGTCAAAGTTTTTAATTGACATTGAAAACTATTTAAGTGACAGTCAAAGCTTTTAATTGACATTTGAAGCTATTAAAATGACTTCTATGAAAACTAATAAAATGGCTATGAAAACTTCTAATTGAAATTTAAAGTTATTAAAGTGACTTTCAAAGTTTCTAATTGACATTTAAAGCTATTAAAGTGACGTCAAAGCTTCTAGTTGAGATTTAAAGCTATTAAAGTGACTGCCAAAGCCTCAAATTTAAATTTAAACATATTAAAGCGACAGTCAAAGCTTCCAGTTGACATTTAAAGCTATTAAAATGACAGTCAAAGCTTCTAATTGACATTTAAAGCTATTAAGTGACTGTCAAAGTTTTTAATTGACATTGAAAACTATTTAAGTGACAGTCAAAGCTTTTAATTGACATTTGAAGCTATTAAAATGACTTTCAAAACTTCTAATTGAAATTTAAAGTTATTAAAGTGACTTTCAAAGTTTCTAATTGACATTTAAAGCTAATAAAGTGACTGTCAAAGCTTCTAGTTGAGATTTAAAGCTATTAAAGTGACTGCCAAAGCCTCAAATTTAAATTTAAACATATTAAAGCGACAGTCAAAGCTTCCAGTTGACATTTAAAGCTATTAAAATGACAGTCAAAGCTTCTAATTGACATTTAAAGCTATTAAAGTGACAGTCAAAGCTTCTAATTGACATTTGAAGCTATTAAAATGACTTTCAAAGCGTCTAATTGAAATTTAAAGTAAAGTGACTGTCATAGTTTCTAATTGACATTTAAAGCTATTAAAGTGTCTGTCAAAGCTTCTAATTGAGATTTAAAGTTATTAAAGTGACTGCCAAAACCTCAAATTTATATTTAAACCTATTACAGCGACAGTCAAAGCTTCCAGTTGACATTTAAAGCTATTAAAAGGACAGTCAAAGCTTCTAATTGACATTTAAAGCTATTAAAGTGACAGTCAAAGTTTCTAATTGACATTTAAAGCTATTAAAGTGACAGTCAAAGCTTCTAATTGACATTTAAAGCCATTCAAGTGACAATCAAAGTTTCTAATTGACATTTAAAGCTATTAAAGTGACTCTCAAAGCTTTTAATTGACACTTAGAGTCAATAAAGTGACTGTCAAAGGTTATAATTGACATTTAAAGCTATTAACGTGACATTCAAAGCTTCTAATTGACATTTAAAGCCATTACAGTGACGCCCAAAGCTTCTAATTGACCTTTAAAGCTATTAAAGTGACTGTCAAAGCTTCCAATTGGCATTTAAAGCTATTAAAGTGACTGTCAAAGCTTCCAATTGACATTAAAAGCTATTAAAGTAACTGTCAAAGCATACAAATAGGCAATAGTAAAACAGACCGTATTTAGATACAACGTGGAGTAAGGCAGGGTTGCATACTGTCGCCATTACTCTTCAACCTATACTCTGATAGAATATTTAAGGAAGCATTGGAAGGAATATCACACCTCGGCATCAAAATAAATGGAGAGCCAATAAGAACAATCAGGTATGCTGACGATACAGTGATTTTAGTAAACACAGTTGCTTATAAACAAAATCTATCTAATCTGATTTTACGCTGTCATAACTTTTGAACGGCTCACCACAGAGACTTCTAGTCCTCAGCAATCGATTCTGCGTCCCAAAATTAATCGGAGAACGTATATAATATTCCCTAGGAAGCTTTCAGTTAAGAAATACCATCGACACTGGGAGTCTAGACCAGTGGTTCTCAAACTGGGTGCCGCGGCACCCTAGGGTGCCACAGCAGTAATCAAGAAATGTAAAAAAATGTTAAAAGAAAATTAGATGAAGAGGTAGACGAATTTGAGTTTCTACTTTTATTGCTGAATTATGTAGAATTGGCTAAAATTTGGGTCTTTAAAACGGAAAGGTGATGAACTCACTGAAGCTTCTGATGCGATTGACAACTAACATCGTCGGAGGAGACGAAATATCCCAGCAGACACCTCTGAGTCTAAACCATTTAAGTTCGTCTGCCTCAGTTCGCCAAAATGCAACTGACGACCAAAAGATAATCCGACCAAAATAAGGAAATATGATCCTAGCTACTTCACATTGTTTGGCTTTGTTTCTGTTGGGAATGAATGAGCACCGGAAGGCAATGCGTTATTTGTCATAAAATTGTTTCTAACAGATGCGTAGTTCCATCCAAATTAAAAAGGCATCCGGAATGCAATCAATCTGATTTAGTACATAAAGGTGACGAAATCTTCAAATGCCTCACCTTATCTCTTCAGGCAAGGTCATCCACGGTGGAGATAATTTTTAAAAATGAAAACGCAACTGAGCTTCATTTATTGTCAGTTCACACATAGCAAAATCTGGAAAGCCCCACACTATTACCGAGACACTGATTAAACCTTGCGCAAAGGATGTTGACAGTTACATTTTAGGTCCAGGCATGGCCAAGAAGATTGATACTGTGCAGCTGTCAAATAGCACTAGAAGCAAGCGAATTTACACAATTACATAGTCTGTGGAGAACGAGCTTAGAGATCTCGTGAATTTCCCGCGAACAATCTTATTTATATTAATAGGAAAATGACCTTCTGAAAACGATGCCGCTATCCGTTTTTGATTATCTGCAACCGTTTCTCTGTCTCATTTTAATGTAACCTAGACTAGATATTATTTGAATGCGTTGGAGTAATCCCTGGCAATTTGCATAGATTGCGCCAGTCAGGACGGCAACTGTCGCATCTGAGCGCCCGGCCACCTGATACCAGCAGTCTGGGATTAGGCGCGACGCCCTTTTAAACATCAAACTGATCCCGGCGTCTCACCCTCCGCGGCGCCCCCTCGCTCACCTCGCCGGCAACGAATTCCCCGCGGACCGATTTGTCCCGACCCGGGGAGAAAATATTCCCGTCTGTGAATCAAACCCGCGACTGGTTTATCCCTCTACGTTCACCACACAAGACTACCCTAGTTCCAACTCCTAGTAGTTAGTTAGATTAGTTAGACTAGTTCAGACTACGCACCTTTCAATGCCGGAGACCCGGGTTTGAATCCTGGTCAGGCAAAAAACAACTAGGGCAGTTTTCACTAACCGTACCCACCCTGCCTACCCTGAATGAATGCAAAATATGCGATACCGGGGTGGCGCATACTAAAAACCAAGGTGGAATAGGTGCTTTAGTGAGTTCAGACTACACAAAAATCAATATTACCGATAGTGAAGAGCCCGAAGTTCCGATAGTGAACAGGCCAACCACAGTTCCAATATTACCAAGAAGAACCAAGAGGAGTTCGAGATGAATGACGGAATGTTAGTGGAAAGGATTCTAGCAGATAATCTAGATATGAATTTTATCTAATCTCGATGTTAATCTAATTTAGACTGACCTGTAAATAAGTTTCCTCCTGACGGAGCGCTTGAAGAAGCCGCTGCAGCCGTTGCACGCCAGTATGCCGTAGTGCTTGCCGGAGCTTGTGTCGCCGCAGACGACGCAGATCAGACCCGGCGCCCCCTTTTTCGCGGGCAGGCTCCAGGGCGGCGGCGGCGTCCGCGACGCCTGCACCAGCGTCTGCGACGACGGCAGGCACAGCGCCAGAGGATGCTGCTCCGACTCCGACGACTGGTAGCAGTCGACGCTCGATGGAGACCCCCTCAACTCTAGAAACAAAACAAATAACAAATATAGATAATGTCAAATGTGAGATGGAGTCTTGGCGTTGAGACCAAGAGCAGATGGACGAAACAGTGGAAGACATCCCACAAGGTGATATCAAGTGAACTGGGTGCAAAAGCTA
The DNA here is from genome assembly GCA_944588485.1 of Phosphuga atrata. Taxonomy (NCBI): domain Eukaryota; kingdom Metazoa; phylum Arthropoda; class Insecta; order Coleoptera; family Silphidae; genus Phosphuga; species Phosphuga atrata. Next base: position 31,155,863 of record OX155906.1, read on the forward strand.
CAAGGCAGGAAGGTATATATGTCCAGCAGTGGACGCAGAGGGGCTTTATGATGATGATGATGACTGATGACAAAATTTGTTGGTTGATTGTCCTAAAACTTGCTCAATTCTGGACAAATTAAGCAATTTAGGCAAATTTTGCAAACGCTGTTGTTTAGGTAATTTAGTCAACTTGGTTTTAGCAAAATTTCAATGATTTAGTCCAAGTAGTTTTATGGTATCAACCTAAACGTAAAGTAACTACTTTTTAGTTGATTGTTGCAAAACTTGAAATTCGCAGCTCAATTCCAGACAAACTATGCAATTTAGACAAATTTCGCAAACGCTCTTGTTTAGATAATTTAGTCAACTTAATTTTAGCAAAATTCCAGTGATATAGTCCAAGTAATTTAGATGTTATCATCCTATTTAAGCGACTGCTTTTTCCTATTCACGTCGAGATCCCTTTAGCTCAGAGACTACTATTCAGCGGAGGACACAGAGGGCTATATTATGATGATGATGACTAGTGGAGCTACTGGTGTAGCTAATCCTAATTGAACCTAGTATCAAAATTTGTTGGTTGATTGTCGCAAAACTTGAAATTCGCGGCTCAACTCTGGACAAATTAAGCAATTTAGGCAAATTTTGCAAACGCTCTTGTTTAGTTAATTTAATCAACTTGGTTTTTGCAAAATTTCAAGGATCTAGTACAAGTAATTTAGATGTTATCAACCATAAACGTAGACTAACTACTTTTTGGTCGATTATTGCAAAACTTGAAATTCGCAGCTTAATTCCAGACAAATTTCGCAATTTATACAAATTTCGCAAACGCTCCTATTTAGATAATTTAGTCCACTTAATTTTAGCGAAATTCCAGTGATATAGTCCAAGTAATTTAAATGTTATCATCCTATTTAAGCGACTGCTTTTGTCTATTCACGTCGAGGTCCCCTTTACCTCAGAGACTATGGCGCTAGCTACGTCCCTGAGCATAGTCTAGTCCTAGTCTAACCCTAATCTCTTCGTTTCAATTGATTCTCCCAGTCCATTGTCTGAATCCAAGTTATAAAACTAACATATAGTCTAGTGGTCCCCGTTGGGGCACTCGATACTCCTCGAGAGTTTAAAACCCGATTTCCGGCTAAATAGACGCCGTCGAATTAGACGGCATTAATCAAGAGGGAGACGTGAATGGACCGGGCCCCATATGCCACGAATTGACGAGGGATGCCCCGGCCCCCGCGCACGCAACCAACTATTAGCCTATTAGTGAGTGTTACAATGTTTTGCGTTTCGGGCCGCGCTTAGGGGCGCACGCTCGACGGGTGGCCCCCCTGACTAAATCAATTTATTAAGAGGTCTCGCCTACAGACAACACGATGACAAATCTGTTCCAAGAGATCCCATAATTACATCCGAATACATAACAATATATTTGCACTAGACGAGAATTTGACAATAATAGCCTTAGAAATCGAATAAGATTAGAAAATGGTTCGACAAGACTAGATAGACTAGATTAAACAGACTGGATTAGATAGACTAGATTAGATAGAATAGATTAGATAGACTAGATTAGATAGACTAGATTAGATATACTAGATTAGATAGACTAGATTAGATATACTAGATTAGATAGAGTAGATTAGATAGAGTAGATTAGATAGACTAGATTAGATAGACTAGATTAGATAGACTAGATTAAATAGACTAGATTAGATAGACTAGATTATATAGACTAGATTAGATAGACTAGATTAGATAGACTAGATTAAATAGACTGGATTAGATAGACTAGATTAGATAAACTAGATTAGATAGACTAGATTAGATAGACTAGATTGGATAGACTAGATTAGATAGACTAGATTAGATAAACTAGATTAGATAGACTAGATTAGATTTGTAGATAGACTAGATTAGATAGACTAGATTAGATAGACTAGATTAGATAGACTAGAATAGATAGACTAGATTAGATAGACTAGATTAAATAGACTGGATTAGATAGACTAGATTAGATAAACTAGATTAGATAGCCTAGATTAGATAGACTAGATTGGATAGACTAGATTAGATAGACTAGATTAGATAGACTAGATTAGATAGACTAGAATAGATAGACTAGATTAGATAGACTGCATTAGATAGACTAGATTAGATAGACTAGATCAGATAGACTAGAATAGATAGACTAGATTAGATAGACTAGATTAGATAGACTAGAATAGATAGACTAGATTAGATAGACTGCATTAGATAGACTAGATTAGATAGACTAGATTAGATAGACTAGCATAGATAGACTAGATTAGATAGACTAGATTAGATAGACTAGAATAAATAGACTAGATTAGATAGACTGCATTAGATAGACTAGATTAGATAAACTAGATTAGATAGACTAGAATAGATAGACTAGATTAGATAGACTAGATTAGATAGACTAGATTAAATAGACTGGATTAGATAGACTAGATTAGATAAACTAGATTAGATGGACTAGATTAGATATACTAGATTAAATAGACTGGATTAGATAGACTCGATTAGATAAACTAGATTAGATAGACTAGATTAGATAGACTAGATTAGATAGACTAGAATAGATAGACTAGATTAGATAGACTAGATTAGATAGACTAGATTAAATAGACTAAATTTGATAGACTAGATTAGATAGACTAGATTAGATAGACTAGATTAGATAGACTAGATTAGATAGACTAGATTAAATAGACTAGATTAGATAGACTAGATTAGATAGATTAGATTAGATAGACTAGATTAGATATACTAGATTAGATAGACTAGATTATATAGACTAGCTAGACTAGACTAGATAGACTAGCTAGACTAGACTAGATAGACTAGCTAGACTATATCGGATAGATTAGATCAGGTTGACTAGAATAGATAGACTAAATTAGTTTAGAATTTTCTGCTTAGTTTAGGTCGCAAGTTATGTCAAATTTAGACTAACAGTTTGGATACAGTTTCACTCAAGAGTCTATATCGTGAGAACTAGACTAGATACGGAGATGAAGCTTGAATGGAAGTCGTAGATTATTAAATTGTTTAGAGTTTGGGATAAGACAATTTTCTGTAAGTTGGCTGTGGAAGAAAATATGGATAAAACAATATTAACGGTTATCTAGGACAGTTTGAGTGAGTTTGTTTGTTAGAGGCCTAGACTATCACCGATAACTCTGAAAGTTTTATAGATACAAAAACGAAATTTGGTGCAGATATAGATAACAAATTAGGGTTGCAGAAATGTCAAGTAAAATTTTCTGCTAAGTCTAGTTCGCGAGTTATGACTTGTTAAATTAGACTAGATCAAATAGACTAGATTGAGTAAACTATATTAGATAGTCTAGACAAGATTAATAAAAGGTTGTTTTAGTGTCTCTGTGATTTAAGTGAAATGAGTTTGGATGGAACCCCTGTGGAGTGAAGGCTTAATGCTCTCAATTAAATTGGTGAAATATGTAAATACAAATTGAAAAAGTGTATTAGTCGGGAGCGGGCAATAAAAGAAAGGGCAAAGGAAGCGAGAGGTTCCCCTAGGTCGCTAAGCCCCGTTTAGAAATCAAATTTGAATCTGAATGTGGAGAGAGAACGAAAATCTTAAACGCGCGACAATAAATGAAAGAATGTCGCGAGGGGTGGGTGCGTATCGGTGCGCGTTACGCGGGTTAGGGTCGATAAACGTTCGCCAGACCATGTGGTCGAGCGAATTAAATATCCATCAGATATTGCCGTGCGCCCCCACGGCAAGGGACCGCTCAGATTTCATACCCTTTTGAGTTTTTTTATTATTGCGATCCGGGCATTAATGCTCTCGTAAATATTGCCAGCGACCGACCCACCCCTAAACACCACTCATTTATTTGTGTACTCACCAAATCTAATTTGAACAACTTGTTATCGTTTCTATTTAGATATTCCGTTAGTCTTAATTTGACAAGTTACGAACTAGACTAAGAAAATTGTACTTGGCATTTTTTTTAAACCGGCCAAGTGCGAGTTGTGACTCGCGCACCGAGGGTTCCGTACAAACTTGTCCTTACTTACAAGTTATCTTTAGGAGGACCTAACTGTATGCAACCCATATGCTTCTGGTGCCTGACAATACCACGCAACACATTAGTGTATTTTCATAAGTTTCTAATAGTAAATTCGCATTTTTCTTCTAATTAAACTACATATTTACGGTTTTCAGATTTTTCCCTTAACATGTGCTGTAAGACACCGCTTCTTGCCAAATTTCATGATTCTAGGTCAACGGGAAGTACCCTATAGGTTGTGATTCCCTTGTGAAATGGCAAAATATGCGACATAAACGGTCATATCTTTTGATCGCGTTGACTTACAAGTTTGATTTTTTTTCACAGCTGAAAGAAACCGCAGACCCTCGAGTATTTAATACAAATTTCAACTTGTTACCTCTACGCGTTCCTGAGAAAAATGGTCCTTACAGACAGACAGACGGACGGACAGACGGACAGACAGACATACGGACAACAAAGTGATCCTATAAGGGTTCCGTTTTCGGTACTGAACCCTAAAATCCTTGATTTGTTATCTATATCCACACCAAATTACGTTTTTGTATCTGTAATACTTTCAGCGTTATCGGCGATAGTCTAGACCAGTGGTGGCGAGCCTATGGCACGCGTGCCACAGCTGACACGTAGGAAAATTTTATTGGCACGCGAATTATTACTCACGCAAGCCTTCTAAAATTGTTAAACTATCTTTTCTAAAATAATTTTTTAAGTTTCTCTACTTTTATGTACTTTTGTGCAACATCAATGGTGTAAAATATAAGATGTGTTCAAATTCCGTCGATTGGTTTGCCCGTAATTGCAAAACGCGCACAAAAATTTTCAAATTTAAAAAATTCAATTTACAATTTACAATGCTATAATTTTGAAATATGGGAATTTTTGAGATTTCGCAAGAATATCAAAACATACCAAGTTTCATCAAAATCCGTCGAAAGGTTTGTCCGCAATTTCAAAAGGCGCACAAAAATTTAAAAAATTCACAAAAGCCGTATTTACAAAACTACAATTTTGAAATTTGGCAATTTGTGGGAACTCGTAAGAATATCAAATCATACTACATTTCAACAAAATCCGTGGATTGGTTTGTCTGTAATTGCAAAAGGTGCAAAAAAATTTAAAATTTCACTAAAGCCGCATTTATAAAGCTACAATTTTAAAATTTTGGAATTTGTAAGATCTCGCAAGAATATCAAATCATACCAAGTTTCATCAAAATCCGTCGATTGGTTTGCCTGTAATTGCAAAAGTTGCACAAAAATTTCCAAATTTCACCGAAGCCGTATTTACAAAGCTACAATTTTCAAAATTGGTAATTTGTGATACCTTATAAGAATATCAATTCACACTACGTTTCATCAAATTCCGTTTTTCCGCAAAGACGCACAAAAATTTACAAATATAAAAAATTCACGAAAGCAGTATTTACGAAGCAACAATTTTGAAATTTAGGAATTTGTGAGATCTCGTAAGAATATTAAATGATACCACGTTTTATAAAAATCCGTCGAATGGTTTGCCCGTAATTTCAAAAGGCGCACAAAACACGCCAAATATTTACACAAATACGGTAACTAATTTTCACTATCACATTCGTGAAAATTAAAAAAAAATGGCACGCTTCCGGAAAAAGGTTTTTGGCCACCCCTGGTCTAGACCTCTAATAACCAAACTCGCTCAAACTGTTCCAGATAACCGTTAATATTGTTTTATCTAAAAAAGGGACCCCGACGTGAATAGGCAAAAGCAGTCGCTTAAATAGGATAATAATATCTAAATTACTTGAACTATATCACAGAAATTTTTCTAAAAATAAGTTGAATAAATTGTCTAAATAAGAGCGTTTGCGAAATTTGTATAAATTGCGAAATTTGTTTGGAATTGAACTGCGAATTTCAAGTTTTGCAACAATCGACCAAAAAGTACTTAGTTTACGTTTATGGTTGAAAACATCTAAATTACTTGGACTTGATCCTTGAAATTTTGCTTAAAACAAGTTGATCAAATTACCTAAACAAGAGCGTTTCCAAAATTTGCCTAAATTGCCTACTTTGTCCAGAATTAAGGCGCAAATTTCAAGTTTTGCGACAATCAACCAACAAATTCTGATACAAGGTCCAATTAGGATTAGTTACACCAGTAGCTCCACTAGTCATCATCATCATCATATAGCCCTCTGCGTCCTCTGCTGAACATAGTAGTCCCTAAGTTAAAGGGGACCTCGACGTGAATAGAAAAGCCAGTCCCTTAAATAGGTTGATAACATCTAAATTGCTTGGACTATATCACTGGAATTTTGCTAAAATTAAGTTGACTAAATTATGTAAATAAGAGCGTTTGCGAAATTTATGTAAATTGCGAAATTTGTCTGGAATTGAGTTGCGAATTTCAAGTTTTGCAACAATCGACCAAAAAGTAGTTAGTCTACGTTTATGGTAGATAACATCTAAATTACTTGGACTAGATCCTTGAAATTTTGCTAAAACCAAGTTGTCCAAATTACCTAAACAAGAGCGTTTGGAAAATTTGCCTAAACTCCCTACCTTGTGCAGAATTAAGCCGCGAATTTCAAGTTTTGAGACAATCAACCAACAAATTTTGATACAAGGTCCAATTAGGATTAGCTACACCAGTAGTTCCACTAGCCATCATCATCATACAGTCCTCTGCGTCCTCTGCTGAACATAGTAGTCCCTGAGTTAAAGGGACCTCGACCTGAATAGGAAAAAGCAGTCGCTTAAATAGGATGATAACATCTAAAATACTTGAGCTATATCACTGGAAATTTGCTAAAATTAAGTTGTCTAAATTATCTAAACAAGAGCGTTTGCGAAATTTGTATAGATTGCGAAATTTGTCTGGAATTGAGTTGCGAATTTTAAGTTTTGCAACAATCGACCAAAAAGTAGTTAGACTAAGTTTATAATAATAATAACCTTTATTGGCATAATTAAAAATAATTTCCATACAAAATATACATACAAAATAAAACAATAAAAAATAATAAAAAAAAATAATAAAAAAGTTGTGAAACTAAAACCCCATTAAATCGAAAAAAGAAATTTTACCACCCTATAAACCTATACTTCAACACCTGTACATCGGACATAAGCTCACAAAAAAAAAAGAAAAACTAAACCGCAACACTCAAAAAACTACGGCGTCGCATCCGCTCTTTCCATGCTTTCACTCTGTGTAAAAACGACAGTCCCTTCCCGCTCTCGTCCATACACTCCCTCCAATCCTTTCCTCGCCTTCTCTCCTGGTCATTCCACTCCGCCATCGTGCATTCTTCCAACCAATGACTCCACATATCTTCATTCAACCCACACACCAAACACCTTCTACTTTCCTCCTTCATCCAATGTCTCCTTCCACGCTCTTCATTACCACACCTAAATCTCGCCAACACTGACTGGTCGTCCGACCCTTTACTTGTCCTCAAATAACCAGGAACACGGCCGTGCACTTGTATCTGTCTGTAGCCTTGGTGATATTTACTAGCCTCTATTTTCGATTGGCGCTCTTGGAAGTCCACTTCTAATAACCTCTCTTTTAGCATCCGTTTCCACTGAGCACCCGCACTTTTTTCCGTTTCCAACCCCTCGGATGATAAACCGCCTCTCTCATACAGTTTCCTTTTATTAAACCCCCAACCGCTCTCTCTTCTACCACTTAACCCCTCTTTATTCACTACTCGAAAGATTTCCTTTACTATCCTTTCATCTCCTAACCCATCCACCCTATACTCGAACTTTATCACTCTTTCCGCAGCTATTACCGCCACCTTACAAGCACTCACTTCCTGAAGCACAATGTGACCAGGCGTCGACCTATCAAGTTTCAACACTTTCTTATAAAACTTTAGCTGCACCCTTTCGATCTTGTCTTCCTCTTTCGTTCCCCAGACCTCGCATCCATACAGTAACACGCTTCGCACACATGCCTTCCATATGGTCTCTGCTGCTCTAAAGTTTCCATCAAAGTTCCTTTTCCAAACCTCCCAGATACGACCCGCCGCCACCCATGCCTTCTTTGTAACATACTCTATGTGTTCTTTATTACTGTATCCAGTCCCAAAGACATACCCCAAATACTTAAATTTACTAACTTCCTCTATTTCAGTACCCTGCCATTCAAACCTTTCTTTCTTATATCGCCCACCCCTTTTAAACCGAATCCATTTTGTTTTACCAACATTCACCCTTAAATCCCTCTTTTCGAAATACCTGCCGAGCCTTTCAATCACGTCCTTCATCTCACTAGCCGACTTTGCAAATACCACCATGTCATCCGCATATGCCAAGCTCCACACCTTCTTTTTCCCAATCACCACTCCTCCAGCTTGCCCGGCCTGTAGAACCTTTTCCATATCCGCCACATACAGATTGAAAAGCGTGGGACTCAAAGGGCAGCCTTGTCTCAGGCCCTTCCTCACCTCAAAATAGTCCGATTCCCATTCATTCGCTACTACCTTACCGACCGTTTCCTCGTACAAATTCCTGATGTTCCTTCTTACACTCTCTGAGATACCTAGCTTGCCCAAACACTCGTCAAGTCTCCTTCTGTTCACCGAGTCATATGCGGATTTCAAATCAATGAAAAGAGCAAACAGGCATCCCTTTGTTATTCCTTGGTCTATGATGACTCTCAAGGTCACCAGGTGTTCCACCGTGCTCCTTCCTTCTCTGAACCCCGCTTGTATTTCCGGCAAAAGCTTCCTTTCATTGATTTCCTTCCTCAAGCGACAATCCAGGATTTTAGCAAATATTTTGTATGAGGAGTTCATCAAAGTTATACCTCTATAATTTTCTAGCGCTTCCCTCGTTCCACTCTTAAAAACTGGTTGAATTATCCCCACTTTCCAGCTGACTGGTATCCTTTTCTCTCCTCTCCCTATCCTTCTCAATTCCTCCGTAAACTTCTCCTTACAGATTCCAGGTGCTTCTTTCCACGCTTCATTTCCGAGCCCATCCAAACCTCCCGCTTTTCTTGGCTTTAGGGAATCAATAACATCCTCCACCTCTGTCACGGTGATATCCTCGTCGAGCTCTTCCTGCTTTCTCTGTCGATCTCCTGAACTATCATCTCTTTCTGACCGCATCTCCACCCCTCCTAGCATCCTCATGAAGTGGTTTTGCCATTCTTCTATCGCAATGCTCTTGGGTAATCTTTCCTTCCTTTTCCTATTCTCTCTCACGTATTTCCACAGCTCAGCTTCCGTCTTGATTTCTCGTACCCGCTGCTTTTCCTTCTCCTCCCAAAGCTCCTTTTTCTTCTTCTCCATTTTTTGCAATTCTGTTTTCGCTTCCAGCACGTGCATTTTGAGCCCTTCTCCCTTTCTCCATTCTCTCATAGCTTCTCGAAACCTTTGCTTTGCGTTCCGCACTTCCCCGTCGTACCATGCTCGGCCTGGAAACGCTTCTTTGATTTTCTTTTTCACAAGTGCAGATTCCATTTTCTTTGCCATCATGTCTATATCCTCTATGGCGTTCCACTCTACCTCTTCTAATTTCCTTCTGTATTCTTCTGTCGCCTCCTTATCCCATCTGGCCACCCATTTCTCCGCCTTAACATCTTTCTCCCTTTGCTGCTTCAACGACACCACTACCGGCATATGATCCGACTCACTTCTTATTCCGATTTCCATCAGTTTTATTTGCCGTCTCGCCGCATCATTTGTAATTATTAGGTCAATAACTGAGGTACCCATTGCACCCACAAACGTAAATTCTCCCTCCCAGTCGCCCTCAATACACCCATTCAAAATATCCCATTGGTTCTCTAACACCCACGCCAACCAAACATTTCCCTCTGCATTTTTAATTTTGTCTTTAGAATTCCTTCTTATCACATCACCCGTCTTATCCACCGTATTGACCTGCTCTTCTCCCATCCTAACTATAGACTAAGTTTAATCCTAATCTTAATCCTAATCCTTATAATCCTAACTATAAACTAAGTTAGACTAAGTTATAGACTAAGTTTATAGTTATAACATCTAAATTACTTGGACTAAATCCTTGAAATTCTGCTAAAACCAAGTTGACTAAATTATCTTAACAAGAGCGTTTGCAAAAAAAAACCTAAATTGCCTAATTTGTCCAGAATTGGGCCGCGAATTTCAAGTTTTACAACAATCAAGCAACAAATTTTGATATAAGGTCCAATTAGGAATAGCTACACCAATAGCTCCACTAGTCATCATCCTCATACAGCCCTCTGCGTCCTCTGCTGAACATAGTAGTCCCTGAGTTAAAGGGACCTCGACGTGAATCGGAAAAAGCTGTCGCTTAAATAGGATGATAACATCTAAAATACTTGAGCTATATCACTGGAATGTTGCTAAAATTAAGTTGACTAAATTATCTAAACAAGAGCGTTTGCGAAATTTGTCTAAATTGCCTAATTTTTCTGGAATTGAGCTGCGAATTTCAAGTTGTGCAACAATCGACTAAAAAGTTTATACCATCGTTTAGGTCAGTGGTTCTCAAACTTTTTTTTGAGCGGAACCCTTGTCGAGCTGAAAAAATCTCGCGACACACCCTTGGGGTCGTCCATTAATCACGTGATGTTTTTTAGCATTTTTTTTAAATTTGTCATGTTCATCTTTCCAAAGGGAACCGTTTTTGGAGAATAAATTTATTCGCAAACTTCTTACCGCGTTCTCCATTTAATCCCATATAAATTAAAAATCGAAATTCAGAGAAGGGGGTATATACCCTTCTCTCGGTAGAACGTAAAAATTTTTGCATTTTACATTTTTTACTTTTGTGACTAAATCGAACGATTTTACAAAATTTGCAAGAAAACGACAAACTACATACGGAGTTCCCGGTCGTAATTTTCTATTTTGAGGCGTTGGTTGGAAAAAACAGCACAAAACCTTTGAAGCAAAAATAATTCGCCACGCTGCCCCAAATGGGGGGCGGAGCTTTCAAATTCGATTAGCGGGTACTTCTGGTAGTTACCCATATTCAGTAAAAGTTGGATCAAATCTATGAAGGGTTAATACATTTTTTCGCTATTTTTGAATAATTTGAAATTTTCGAGTTCGGTTTTGGTTGGAATTCATGATTGTTAAAAAAAATATTTTATTAAGTTTCACACTTACGTGGAACAATAAAATTTTACAACATTTGTAGAGAAAGTATCATTATATCAAATCCCCTTGTGTATTTTGCAATCAAAATAATTGATCTGACGGCAGCCGCCGCCCTCAAATTCAAAGCGGCCCAGATGGTAAAATTTTTAAATAACTATATTTTGAAAAAATGCAACAGATACATTAAAAAATCTTTCAGTTTTAGATAGCGCATACGTTTGTCTATTGAAATTGACATTGCAATTTTTTTGCAAACCTCCAACCGCGTTCTCCAGTTAAAGGTAGGCGTCCACAGTTCCGCACCGTACGTATCGGACGCATCGCATCAAACGGATCACAGTATTCTTCCTATAGAAAGTAATACAAATGCGTCCACTGTTTCGCATCGTACGAATCTACCCGTCGGCAATGCCGATGCTCCGATGCGTGCTGATAACATCATACGGAATATGGTATTTGCTAGTAGTTGCGTCGGCAAATCCGATCGCTGCCGATACTTTGGACGCGCTATAAAAAATAATCCGTTTGATGCGAAGCGTCCGATACGTACGATGCGGAAATGTGGACGCCTACCTTAAACCCATGTAAATTAACAAACGAAATTCAAACAAGGGTTATTTTTTACTTTAGTGACTAAAACGAAGGATCCAAATTAGGATAATGTTGCAAGGACCGTTGGTTTAACTCAGGTTAGATTAGGTTGCCCATCGCGAAGCCGCAGATAAAACATGACCACATACGCGCGGCAACGCGAACTCTCGATCCAATATAGGACAATGTGGCAAGTACCGTTGGTTTAACCCAGGTTAGATTAGGTTGCACACCGCGAAGCCGCAGATAAATCATGACCACATTCGCGCGGTAGCGAGAACTCTCCATCCAATATAGGACAATGTAGCAAGGACCGTTGGTCTAACCCAAGTTAGATTAGGTTGCACACCGCGATGCAACACATAAATCAAGATATCACATGAGGTATTATATATCAAAATGAGGTCAATGTGGCAATATACATTTCTTATCTAAATATTACTCTACCGACTTCGTTCATTCGCATACAGAATTGCGGGATTTAATATAAGAACGGGATTTGAATGTGATATTCTTTCAAAAACTCTATTGCTATGCAACGCTTTCTATAGCGATTTCATTGGCATAAAGTGGCAGCACATTTACAATTCACTATAGTTTACCACATGCGCCAGCAGGTGGCGATGAACGCGGCAATGGCGTGCACCTTTAAATTTTCCTGGTATCAGCATCCTTAGATTGCCATGAAACCATGTGGCTTTTTCAGGGTCACCAATGGCGTGCATCACCTTTCCGTTACAAAGACCCAGATTTTTGCCAATTGTGCATAATTCTACAATAAAAGTAGGAATTCAAATTCGTTTACCTCCTCATGTATTTTTCTATTTACATTTTTTTACATATCTTGATTATTGCTGCGACACACCAGGCATACGCTCGCGGCACCCAGTTTGAGAACCTCCGGTTTAGGTTGATACCATCTAAACTAGTTGGACTAAATCATAGAAATTTTGCTAAAGACAAGTTGACTAAATTATCATCTCCGTATCTAGTCTAGTTCACATTCAATAAATACACTTAAGTGAAACTGTAAGCAATCTGTTAGTCTAAATTTGACAAGTCATAACTTGCGAACTAGACTATGCAGAAAATTGTAACATTTCTGAAAACCCTAATTTGTTATCTACATCCGTACCAAATTTTCGTTCCTGTATCTAGAATAGTTTCAGAGGTATCGGGGATAGTCTAGACCTCTAACAAACAAACTCACCCAAACTGTCTAAGATAAACGTTAATATTTTTAGGGTTACGTACCGAAAACGAAGCCCTTATAGGATCATTTTGTTGTCCGTCTGGCTGTCTGTCCGTCTGTCTCTCAAGAACATTTTTCTCAGGAACGCGTAGAGGTAACAAGTTGAAATTTGTATCAAATACTCGGGTCTGTGGTCTCAATCAAACTTGTAAGTCAACGCGATCAAAAGATATGACCGTTTATGTCGCATATTTTGCGATTTCACAAGGGAATCAAAACCTATAAGGTACTTCCCGTTGACCTAGAATCATGAAATTTGGCAAGAAGCGGTGTCTTACAGCACATGTAAAGGGGAAAATCTGAAAACCGTAATTATGTAGTTTAATTACAAGAAAAATGCGAATTTACTATTAGAAACTTATGAAAATACACTAATGTTGTCGTATTGGTATTGTCAGGCTCCAGAAGCATATGGGTTGCATACAGTTAGGTCCTCCTCGGTTAGGTCCGAAGGTTAAAAAGTATGTGTTGGCACCAAGCTGTTTATTCTGAATTTTCTTTGTTTATAATAAGGTGACCAACTATTTCTTGTTCAAAAAGAGTACACTTTGCAAGTATTTCATAGGTGAAAAAACAAGAAGAAAAAACGATAAAAACTTTATTTTTTTTTAAAAACATATTTTTCTTCGGAGTGGATTTTTTTTTGCTAAATGAGGATGTTCGTCTAATAATGTAGCCACATCCGAACAACTTTCATTTTGCTTATTAAATTTGACTGTTAAGACGGCAGATAATGTTTTTACAGAAAGTTGCGACTTACTGCTCCAATAATCATTCCCTAGTGAAAATACCCTTTCAACAGCAGCATTAGTGCCTGGACAACATAAGGAAATTTCTATTAAAACTTTTAAATTTTCATGTAGGATATGTTCTACTCTAAAATGCCGAAAGATTTCTACCCATCTATTGTCAAGTTCTATTTTGAAAATAATTTTCTCATCGTTCCATTTCTTCAATTTTCTCTTCATTTAAATATAAATTTACTTTTCGAATTTCTTCAAAGAGAAAATTGTCATTAATAACAATATCTTTTACTTCCTTCATTACAAATTCGACTGCTGAAGAAACTTCTTTCCATTCAATTATCTAAACATAATAATTCAATAATCTAAATTATTCAAAAATAAATCTAATTATTCAATAATCTAAAAAAATGTTTTAGAAATACAAATGAGTATAAAATTATACAAATGAGTACTTTCAGAGTACAGGATTTGAAAAGAGTACGGTTTGCGAAAAAAGAGTACAAAACTCAGTAAATGAGTATAGTTGGTCACCTTATTTATATTAGTTATGCTTATATTAGTTATTTCATCACGTACGCTCTATATACATAATATATACAGGGTATATATTATGCCTAAATTTTGCTTGTTTATAACCGACATGCGACATACTCAAGTCCCGTAACATCCTGTATATATTATATTTTGTCCTATTTTTGCTTATAATCTACATAATATGTGGATAATCTACATAATAATACTATACTATAATCTAAATAATATGTTGTAGATAATATGATTTAAGTATATTATACTTAAATCACGTACGCCCTATATTTTTTGGTAGTCAATTGCCCAAAAGCAGTCAATTGAACACCTGAATGTTAAGAGTATCGAAATAGATCTAAAAATAGTTAATATATTAGTTTATATTAGATCTAGAAATAGTTAGATCTTATTATAAGTTAGTGATTAAGTGTAATACTAAAATAAAGTTTTCTTTTTATAAGTTTAAAAATATTCGCGTTATTAAAAAAAATACCCTGTATACCTTTATACAGGGTATATAGGTATACAGGCAAAATTGAGCAGTAAAAACAAATAGTGAAGTTCCAGAACCCCTAAACACTCATAGTGAATGGGGGATGTATGGTAATAATATATAGGGTAGAATTCCATCGTACGACAGCGACATCTTGAGGTTATGCTTGCAGCGGTACTAAGATGGTCGTGATTTCAGGAGGGCCACTTGTCAAGTTAACTGAATGTGCTTGCTACGTCCTCCACAAAAAGGAGACCTTACTTACAAGTTTGTACGGAACCCTCGGTGCGCGAGTCACAATTCGCACTTGGTCGGTTTTTTTATCTATATTTTGTTCCACAGCAAACTGTGTTATCCCAAAATCTAAACAATTTAATAATGTACGACTTCCATTCAAGCTTAGTTTCCGTATCTAGTCTAGTTCTCACGATATAGACACTTAAATGAAACTGTATCGAACCTGTTAATTACTAATTAATTACCAGACTAATTTTGACAATGAATAGGATGGTTGCGACTGTTACTAAACGACGTCACGCGACATCGCCTGTCAAAAAATTATTACATTGTCTTAAATGGGCACTAACCTAAACAAACCTAACCTAAACGTTTAATGTTTCTCATGCAGGCCCTTGTGACTAATTAAATAAGCAATTAGAGAATGTGACTCTTAAGGCCGATTCTCATATACGCGACACTCAGCTAAACGACGTCAAGCGACATCGCCTGTCAAAAAATTATTACATTGTCTTAAATGGGCACAAACCTAAACAAACCTAACATTCAATGTTATTTTGACAAGTTATAACTCTAAATATGAATACAATCTTAATCAGTGAATGAATGGGATGTGTGTGTGATAGCCTGTTGTGTATTACCGTTGGGGTGATGGTGGTGCGGGTCCGTCGGCGAGCAAGAAATGGCCGGCAGAATGGACGTGGCCGAGCAGTCCATCGCTCCGGCGGACAGATTCATCCACAGTTTGTCCACCGAGTTGCACAAAAGTCTCAAATAGATAAACTTGACCGGTCAAGTCTTTACTCTCAGAGCGACATTGCTCGCTCCACTATCAGTTTGTGATATCAACACTGTCGATCTTATATTAAGTCACAATTAGGGATGGATTAGACTTGGACTGATACGGTAATTAGTCTTGTATTATCACTGAACTAATTTAGACCAATTAGAAATAGTCAGTTTGTTCATTCAGTATTAGATAGTCTATATTATTATTAGTATTAGTTAGTCTATATTAATATTAGTAAGTCCATCAATCATAATTAGTATTAGTCGCGTTCCGAGCCGAAGTAGACTAGTTTAAGTAGATTTAGTGCGGACTAGTTAGTCAAGATTAGGTCAAAAATTTTCGCAACGGAAACAAAATTATTTATTGCAAGCCGTGCGGAAACTAATTCGACGCGAACTTGCCGTCGTCGGAGAAACTAAAACGCGATGCAGAAACTAATTGTCGAAACTCAAGTCTGATTCACTAACGAGCGACGTTGAAACTAATTAGTCAAACTCGTTCGGCAAAGTTATTATTCAGTTGTGGGCGACTGGACTGAAGCAAATTTTTAGACGTCAGTTTTCCTCGCGTTTACACCATTCAGTTCGTTCGTTCAGTTCATTGCTTTAATTACTAAACTAGATGAAGTTATAGCCTTGTTAAATAAATTAAAATTTGCACTAAAACAAGCAAAACCGTCAAACCGATAACCAAAGACGCACAGCAAAACCGCCACAGATCATTCATTCACCGTTTCTAAAATCACTGAGTGTACGGTTCGGGCGCAGTCGACGTTCGCTGGTGCAGTCGCCGGGACCGGACTAGATTTGCGGAGTGTTATGAGGAATGAAAGCACTCCGGTATTAACTGTCATCCAGGGGCGGGATCAGACCTCGCCACCCTGTGTTTAACTTCTAACTGCCGGCGGCTGCGCACTCGCCTCCCTCTCTCTGTGCCTTTTGCCCGCACGGGGTTGGTTTGCTTAGAACGTTACCCTGCACGCTAAGCCTCACCTCTCTCGCACCGCGCGTCCTTCCATCAACTGTAACCGTTCCCTTTTATTAAAACCACTTTTTACCCGTACAGCATTCAAGACACGAGCTCAACTCGTTCAATCAAACTAAGCAATCAAAAATAATCAATATTATACCGAGAAGATTCTCTTGATTACTCCGGTAATGAGTGGTGTAATCAAGACTCTAAATAACTAGATTTTTAGGCTCACTCCACTTCTAGACTGGAACAACACAAATAATCTAAGCTTGATGACTGCAATATAAATAGTAAGACTGGACTAAGTTTTCAAAGCCTAGATTACCGAGAATCTTTAAGCGCAATAGGCAGCCTGGCTGCGGCTTGATTACTCCAGTCTAGATACTTAGACTTCTAGGCTTGAACAACAATCTCTGCGTCCTCTGCTGAACATAGTAGTCCCTGAGCTAAAGGGACCTCGACGTGAATAGAAAAAAGCAGTCGCTTAAACAGGATGATAACATCAAAATTACTTGGACTATATCATTGGAATTTTGCTAAAATTAAGTTGACTAAGTTATCTAAATAAGAGCGTTTGCGAAATTTGTATAAATTGCAAAATTTGTCTGAAATTGAGCTGCGAATTTCAAGCTTTTCAACAATCACCCAAAAAGTAGTTAGTCTACGTTTATGGTTGATAACATCTAAATTACTTGGACTAGATCCTTGAAATTTTGCTAAAACCAAGTTGACTAAATTACCTAAACAAGAGCGTTTGGAAAATTTGCCTAAATTGCCAAATTTGTTCGAATTTCAAGTTTTGAGACAATCAACCAACAAATTTTGACACAAGGTCCAATTTGGATCAGCTACACCAGTAGCTCCACTAGTCATCATCATCATTATACAGCCCTCTGCGTCCTCTGCTGAACATAGTAGTCCCTGAGCTAAAGGGACCTCGACGTGAATAAGAAAAAGCAGCCGCTTAAATTGGATCAGAACATCTAAATAACTTGAACTAAATCACTGGAATTTTGCTAAAATTAAATTGACTAAATTATCTAAACAAGAGCGTTTGCGAAATTTGTCTACATTGCCTAGTTTGTCTGGAATTGAGCTGAGAATTTCAAGTTTTGCAACAATCCACTAAAAAGTAGTACCTCCACGTTTAGGTTGATACTATCTAAACTACTTGGACTAAATCATTGAAATTTTGCTAATACCAAGTTGACTAAATTCCCTAAACATGAGCGTTTGCAAAATTTGCCTAAATTTCTTAATTTGTTCAAAATTGAGCCGCGAATTTCAAGTTTTGCGACAATCAACCAACAAATTTTGATACAAAGTCCATTTAGGATTAGACAAACCAGTAGCTCCACTAGTCATCATCGTCATCATACGGCCCTCTGCGTCCTCTGCTGAACATAGTAGTCCATCTGAGTTAAAGGGACCTCGACGTGAATAGGAAAAATCAGCCGATTAAATAGGATGATAACATCTAAATTACTTGGACTATTTCACTGGAATTTTGCTAAAATTATGATGACTCGATTGTCTAAATAATAGCGTTTGCGAAATTTGTATAAATTGCGAAATTTGTCTGGGATTGAGCTGAGAATTTCAAGTTTTGCAACAATCGTTCTCTAGATCCTTGAACTATTGCTAAAACCAAGTTGACTAAATTACCTAAAGAAGAGCGTTTGCAAAATTTTGCTGAAACCGCTTTTCCAGTTTATTTTGCTCTAAAGTTACTAATAAACAGATTTTATAATTTTTTTCGCTGTACACAATCACACATTTCCTTATGATTTGACGCTGTCTCAACTTTTGAACCGCTCACCACAGAGACTTCTAGTCTTCACCAATCAATTCAGCATCCCAAAATTAGTTAGAAAACGTATGTAATATTCCATAGGAAGCTTTGAGTTAAGAAATATCATCGACACGGGGAGTCTAGGCCGCGGAAACGACGAAATGCGAGAAAATTAATTTTGTCAAAATCTTTATTTTTTGAGTCACAGCAGAATTTAAAAACGTTTCTGAAAGCATTTTTGCTGCTGATTACAGATATGCAAATTATATTTCGCTAGCTCTTTCCGTTTACTATCGCCTGCAAGAATTGGAGAAATTTTAAAGAAATTTCGGCGCTCGAGTAGAGATCTCGGAAAGTGCTGAATTTCAAGGGGAGAATCTCAGCGTATTAACAGGAAAATGACCTTCTGAAAACGATGCCGCAATCCGTTTTTGATTATCTGCAACCGTTTCCGAGACAACCGCTTAGCAAATCAAAAATCAGGTAAATTTCAGTTTGAAATTTTGGACGAAATATTGAATCGTTCCGGACAATTTTCACATCGACTTGTTCGTCTTGTCGTGTAGTTTCTGTGTGCCAAACATGATTCCGCTGCTCTTTACCGCTCTCGTGAAAATCGAAAAATACCGAAAAAGCACATATTTTTCGAATGAAATGATGGAAAAGAAAATTTTTGTTGAAAATTTTTTTGGAAATTTTTTTCGTGATTTTTTTTCGGTTACCCGAAGGAAATCAAAGCGCTGAAAACGGTTTTACACTTTATTTCGCTCTAAAGTTACAAATAAACAAGTTTTATAATTTTTTTCGCTGTACACCATTTCGGATTTCCGACTGATTTGACGCTGTCATAACTATTGAACGGCTCACCATAGAGACTTCTAGTCTTCGCCAATCGATTCAGCGTAATAAAATTAGTCAGAATATATATATTATACTCCCTAGGAGGCTTTCAGTTACGAAATACCATCGACATGGAGAGTCTAGACCGCGGAAACGACGAAATGCGAGAAAATCGATTTTCTCAAAATCGTTATTTTTTGAGTTAGAGCAAAATTTAAAAACGTTTCTGAAAGAATTTTTGCTGCTGATTATAGATATGCAAATTATATTTCGCTAGCTCTTTCAGTTCACTTTCGCCTGCAAAAATTGAAGAAATTTTTATGAAATTTCGGCGCTCTAGTGGAGATCTAGGAAAGTCGTGAATTTCCGGCGGACAATCTTAGTGTATCCATAGGAAAATGACCTTCTGAAAACGATGCCGCAATCCGTTTTTAATTATCTTGAACCGTTTCCGAGATATCTACTTAGCAATTCGAGAATCGTGTAAATTTCAGTTTGAAATTTCACGACGAATTATTGAATCTTTCAGGTCAATTTACACATCGACTTGTTCGTTTTGTCGTGTAGTTTCTGTGTGCCAAAAATGATTTTGCTGCTTTTTACCGTTCTCGAAAAAATCGAAAAAAACCGAAAATGCACACTTTTTTCGACCGAAATGATGGAAAATATTTGTTGAAATTTTTTTTGCAATTTTTTTTCGTGATTTTTTTTTGGTTATCCGAAGGAAATCGAAGCGCTGAGAACGGTTTTCCAGTTTATTTCACTCTAAAGTTACAAATAAACAGATGTTATATATTTTTTTGCTGTACACAATCACACATTTCCTACCGATTTGACGCTGTCATAACTTTTGGATCGCTCACTACAGAGGCTTCTAGTCTTCACCAATCGATTCAACGTCCCAAAATTAGTCGGAGAACGTATATAATATTCCCTGGAAAGCTTTCAGTTAAGAAATACCATCGACTCGGGAAGTCTAGACCGCGGAAGCGAGAAAATCGATTTTTTCAAAATCGTTATTTTTTGAGTCACAGCAAAATTTAAAAACATTTCTGAAAGCATTTTTGCTGCTGATTACAGAGATGCAAATTATATTTCGCTAGCTCTTTCCGTTCAGTTTCGCGTGCAAGAATTGAAGAATTTTTTAAGAAATTTCGGCGCTCGAGTAGAGATCTCGGAAAGTTGTGAATTTCCCACGGACAATCTTATTGTTTCAATAGGAAAATGACCTTCTGAAAACGATGCCGCAATCCGTTCTTCATTATCTGCAATCGTTTCCGAGACAAATACTTAGCAAATCAAGAATCGGGTAAATTTCAGTTTGAAATTTTTGGACGAAATATTGAATCGTTCCGGACAATTTACACATCGACTTGTTTGTCTTGTCGTATAGTTACCGTGTGCCGAAAACGATTTCGTTGCTCTTTATCGTTCTCGTGAAAATCGAAAAAAACCGAAAAAGCACATATTTTTTTAACAAAATGATGGATTGAAATTTTTTTTGGAAAATTTTTTCGTGATTTTTTTTTGGTTACCCGATGGAAATCGAAGTGCTTAAAACGGGTTTCCAGTTTATTTCGCTCTAAAGTTACAAATAGGGTTGCCACCTTTCTTTTTTGAATTTAAAGTAGATTGGTTATTAAATATAAGAAAAAAAAGTACATAGTAACAAAATAAAGTACAATTTTTTTTAAAACAGTTTAAAAACATACATTTCGCAAGTTTAAAAAAATCATTATCACTGCTAAACAATTATCTTTGCAGTCTATATTTAATTTAAAGTAATTCGTTTTTTGCCAGATTCAGAGCAGCTTGGTTTCTTTCGTCTCCCCATTTTCTATTCATTACAGAAGAAACTACCTCTGTGAATGCTGACTAACAAGTTTGAAAAATTATCATCAGTCTTATGAAATACTTGCTGCCATTTGTGTGCAGTAGATAATTCCGCTAAACCCTTAGAACAGCAATTTCTCCATAAAGATTATTCATATCTACAGGGTGCTTCAAAAAAATGTATACACACTTTAAACTATTGTAGTTTTCCCGCTCTACAAGGCTAATGTTATATTTCTTCGCCAGGTGCCAGCATAATCGTCCCTCTATGTTATATTATCAGTTGGGTTTTTTATATTTAATGAAATGATGTAAAAATTTTGTAAAAAAAATTTTTTCGCGATTTTTTTTTTTGGTTACACGAAGGAAACCGAAGTGCTGAAGAAAACGGTTTTACAGTTTATTTCGCTCTAAAGTTACAAATAAACAAATTTTAGATTTTTTTTCGCTGTACACAATCACACATTTCCTACTGATTTGACGCTTTCATAACTTTCGAACCGCTCACCATAGAGACTTCTAGTCTTCACCAATCGATTCTGCGTCCTAAAATAATTGGGAGAACGTATATAATATTCCCTGGGAAGCTTTCAGTTAAGAAATACCATCGACTCGGGAAGTCCAGACCGCGGAAACGACGTAATGCGAGAAAATCGATTTTTTCGTGATTTTTTGAGTCACAGCAAAATTTAAAAACGTTTATGAAAGCATTTTTGCTGCTGATTACAGATATGCAAATTGTATCTCGTTAGCTCTTTCGGTTCACTATCGTCTACAAGAATTGAAGAAATTTTTAAGAAATTTGAGCGCTCGAGTAGAGAACTCGGAAAGTCGTGAACTTTCGGCGAACAATCTTAGTGCATTAACACGAAAATGAATTTCTGAAAACGATGCCGGAATCCGTTTTTAATTATCTGCAACCGTTTCTGAGATATCTACTTAGCAAATCGAGAATCGGGTAAATTTCAGTTTGAAATTCCTCGACGAATTATTGAATCTTTATGGAGAATTTACACATCAACTTGTTTGTCATGTAGTGTAGTTTCCGTGTGCCGAAAAAGATTTCGCTGCTGTTTACCGTTCTCGAAAAAATCGAAAAAAACCGAAAAAGCACATATTTTTTGAACGAAATGATTTGTAAAATTTTTTCGTGATTTTTGTTGGTTACCCGAAGGAAATCGAAGTGCTGAAAACGGTTTTCCAGTTTATTTCGCTCTAAAGTTATAAATAAACAAGTTTTATATATTTTTTCGCTGTACACCATCTCGCATTTCCGACTGATTTGACGCTGTCATAACTTTTGATCGGCTCACCACAGAGACTTATAGTCTTCACCAATCGATTCTGCTTCCCAAAATTAGTGGGAATAAGTATATAATTTTCCAGAGCAAGCTTTCAGAAATACTATCGACACGCGGAGTTGAGACCGGGGAAACGACGAAATGCGAGAAAATCGATTTTCTCAAAATCGTCAAAATTTTTTTAGTTACAGCAAAATTTAAAAACGTTCCTGAAAGCATTTTTGCTGCTGATTACAGATATGCAAATTACTTTTCGCTAGCTCTTTCCGTTCACTATATTGCCTGCAAGAATTGAAGGAATTTTTAAGAAAATTCGGCGCTCGAGTAGAGATCTTGGAAAGTCGTATTATTAAGCCTTACTAGCTCTGTTTAATATTGTCCGGTTTAGTCGAGTTTGTTAGACAGATTAGACAGACTAGACTAGAGAAATATAATCGCAGAGACGGACAGATTAATTGCGTAACAAAACAGCATTGTGCATATTACATAAACGGATTCGAGTCGAGTTGGATGTGTTTAATGGGAGCAAAGCGAAGCGCGAACCAGCGAGCCGCACTCGCCGATGAATCCGTTACATCGGATTACACACGGACAGACCGAGAAACTCGCACGTGTAACTGATACGAGCGGTCGCGTAATCGCTCCACGCGTTAATAACATTCGTCCTTATTTTCCGCGTCGTTCGGGCTCGTTTCGGTGTACATTTCCCGCGGGGAGAACACCCGCTGTAATTTCGATTAAGCGACGCATGAATTACCCTCTGCTTTACACACAATATTTCGCTGGTTTGAACAAATTACACAATAAATATAAATGTGATACAATTATTACACGCTTCATCTAGTTTCGTCCATCTAGTATTGTCTATCTACTCTTGTCTATCTGTAAAAGCTTGTCTGTGTAATCTTTTCTATCTTATCTTGTGTGTATTGTCTTGTCTATCTTATGGTGTCTGTGTAGTCTTGTCTATCTTATCTTGTCTGTGTAGTCTTGTCTGTCTAGTGTATTCCAATTCAGATTACACAGAGATGAACATGTCGGTCTGTCTGTCTGTCATCAATTCAGATTACACAGAGATTAACATGTCTGTCTGTCTGTCTGTCTATCTGAACATGTCGGTCTGTCTGTTCTTGCAGGCGATAGTGAACAGAAATGATATACGGAGTATAGAGAAATTTAGCTGTCAGACAGACAGACCGACAGACATACAGACCGACAGACCGACAGACAGACAGGCAGGCAGACAGTCAGCCAGGCAGGCGAACGGACAGACAGACAGACTGACAGACAGACTGAACAAATTCTGTTTCAAAGAATTCAAATCAATTTGTTTACAGATAGACGAAGAGATTCCAGTTTTGATGTTTGCGTGAAAGAACTGTCGGATCTATAAAATCACAGCGAACCGAGAACCAGTGTTTGTCGACGTCGAGGCTGCGGAAACCGGCCGGGCGACCGTCCGACCGCCCGCCGGCTGATCAATAGCGCGCCGGAGAGAGACGGCGCGCCTCGGGTTCAAATGCCGCGGCGCGCTCCCTCTCGCTCTCGCCCCTTCAAATTTCAAAGGGTTTTAGTTAAAACGCCCCGAAATTCACCAACGCCACGCGAATTATTGCCAATCGATAATACCCCGCCTCACATCTCCCATCCCAACAAACATTCAAATCATCAAATACTATAACATTTACTGTCATTTCTCCGGCAACTATGTCTAGTCTGTCTAATCTATCTAGTCTGTCTAATCTATCTAATCTCTCCAGTCAGTCAAGTGGTGTTCTAGTTCTCCAAATCTGATGTTAGAAACTAATTTAGATTGTGTGGGTGGATGGGAGTGGATTTATGATGTTTCATTCGTCGGTGACGTCAGAGGTCAGCAATGAGAAAAAAGAGGGGGGGCGCCAATGGGAGCAAAGAGCACCGCGGCCCAATCGGATTACCCGGCGACTTCCAATGGCGTCGCGACGCCACCAAGCGCCACAAGTCAAGCGTCCCGCTATACGCTCAGACTGTGACCGCTAGCAAAACCAAAGGAAAGATTCTCAGCGTCAGACTAGCGACTAGTAGCGACTACGTAAAATTGACGAGAATGAATAGAAGAAGTAATAAGCTAGGCAATGGCAAAGCAACCAGCACTGAATTTTGCCTTCCACCACAAAGTGCCTTTTTGATTTCGACGTTTCTTCCTAAAGCTAGACTTCCGAGCAAAGCGGCTCTGGCGTCACTAACGCAGCGATACTGACGCGGCGACATAGCGATAGTATTATGCACAAGGGAAACGTATGAGGCGCCATTCGAGCACAGCGACACTGACGAAACTCAACGTCAATGCGTCAGTGTCGCTGCGCTCGAATCCATAGTGCATAATACTATCGCTATGTCACCGCGTCAGTATCGCTGCGTTATTGACGCCAGAGCCGCGTTGCTCGGTCTAACTTAAGCATGTGTCTGGTCGTGTCTAGGTTTTTTGAAACGAGCTAGCGTGGCCTTAAAGTTTTTAACGTCGGTATCTTTACCCACGTTAGCCACTTTCAGAAAGCTACCCACGTTAAAAACTTTAAGGCCACCCTAGCTCGTTTTAAAAGACCTAGACACGACCAGACACATGTTTAAGGTAGACTTCCGAGCAACGCGTCTCTGGCGTTAATAACGCAGCGATGCTGACACGGCGACATAGCGATAGTATTATGTACTATGGAAACTTGTATTATGTACTATGTAAGTACTATGGAAAAGTATTATGTACTATGGCAAATAACAAAACCTAATCTAAGCGCGGCAGTGCGAACTCTCGATCCAATATAGGACAATATGGCAAGGTCCGTTGGATAAATAACCTGACTGTGCCTATATTTGTCGTCGGTTTTCTGTGAAACAAAGAGCCGGTGGTTCTTCGTCGTCCAATTAACCCTTCGCGCTTACAAGCGGGGAGGGGGGCAGCGCGTGCAAGACAGATAGACCGAGCTACCGAATCGAGTTTCGAGCGCGTCTGCAGGCGACGTCCCGTCAAAATAGAAAACAATCGAACAATCGAACCGAGCTTTATGCGCCCGTGCGCGGACTGTGTCAACATGCGGAGGAGGCCCGCCGTGCGCGCGTAATAAAACATCGCCCTTCTTCCTCGCCCGCACGCAGGCGGGAGCAGGACGGACGCGGCGCGCACCAGGTGGTTGCTGTGTATTTGACGCGCTGTCTATTGACGAGCTTTGTCCGGTTAGCGCTCGGTTTGACTCGAACATTTCGACGCACGTGCCCCCCTTTTTTATTTGCTCTCTTCCCGTCCCATCCCACACACACACACATCCCATTCCGAAAGCTTTATTCCAGATTGCCCGAATTAATTACACTCATGTACACAGTTTACTCTAATCTTGTGTAATCTAGTCTCGGCTGCTCTGCTATACTCTGGTGTTGTCTGGTCTTACCTGGTCATGTCTGGTCTTACCTGGTGTTGTCTAATCTTGTCTAGTCATATCTGGTCTCGTCTGACCTTGTCTGGTCTAATCTGGCCGTGTCTAATCTTATAATCTGGTCTGGTGTCTGTTTTTTCTCGGATCTAGCTTAGTCTTATCTGGTCCTTGCCTGGTCTTATCTAGTCTAGACTAATCTCGTCTAGTCTTGTCTAGTCTTGTCTAATCTCGTCTAGTCTCGTCTAGTCTAGCTTAGTTTCGTCCAGTCTCGCCTAGCCTCGCTTAATCTCGTCTAGCCTCGCCTAGTCTCGTCTAGCCTCGCCTACACTCGTCTAGTCTCGTCTATCATCGCCTAGTCTCGCCTAGCCTCGCTTATTCTCGTCTAGCCTCGTCTAGCCTCACCTAGTCTCGTCTAGTCTCGTCTATCATCGCCTAGTCTCGCCTAGCCTCGCTTACTCTCGTCTAGCCTCGTCTAGCCTCACCTAGTCTCGTCTAGCCTCGCTTAGTCTCGCCTACTCTTGTTTACTCTCGTCTAGTCTCGCCTAGCCTCGCTTAATCTCGTCTAGCCTCGCCTAGCCTCGTCTAATCTCGCCTAGTCTCGTCTATCATCGCCTAGCCTCGCTTAATCTCGTCTAGCCTCGTCTAGCCTCACCTAGCCTCGCTTAGTCTCGCCTATTCTTGCTTACTCTCGTCTAGACACGTCTAGCCCGTCGTTTTATTTGTCAATTGTTATTTCACTTATTATCTCGGCGAATAATCCCATCCGATTTGGCACCCTTGTTCCAGGCAGATTCCTCGCAATTATTGAGTGCTCGAGGCGTCGTCGTCGGAATGCAAATTAGGGGAAGGCCGGGGCGGCCGAATCAAAGCAACAACCCGCGTACTTTTCGCACGGCGGCGGCGGCGGCGGGGCGCCGCGAGCTTTCCTTTGTTCGCGCGTTCGTTTCGATCGCGATCGACTTATTACCGAACGGGCGCCGGCTTCCCGCTCAATCAATCGTTACTCCGATTAACTCAACCGGATTAGATCATCTTACACACTACTAGACTAGACTAATGAAACTGAAAACTAGACTAGACTAGACAAGATGGACTAGACAAGATTATCAGAAAGAAGAGCGCGAGCGGTCTCCAGACCGCCGGATTACGGAACGTGTCGTCCGATTAACCGAGCTTATACTGTACAGTAAAGTCTCGATAATCCGACACATATGGGACCAGACAACCGCCGGATTATCAGAACAAGTGGTGGGAGGGAAGAGCGCAAGTGGTCTCCAGTCCGCCGGATTACTGAACGTGTCGTCCGATTAATCGAGCTTATACTGTACAGTATAGTCTCGATAATCCGACACATATGGGACCAGACAACCGCCGGATTATCAGAACGAGAGGTGGGAGGGAAGAGCGCAAGCGATCTCCTTACCGCCGGATTACTGAACGTGTCGTCCGATTAACCGAGCTTATACTATACAGTATAGTCTCGATAATCCGACACATATGGGACCAGACAACCGCCGGATTATCAGAACAAGTGGTGGGAGGAAAGAGCGCAAGTGGTCTCCAGTCCGCCGGATTACTGAACGTGTCGTCCGATTAACCGAGCTTATACTGTACAGTATAGTCTCGATAATCCGACACATATGGGACCAGACAACCGCCGGATTATCAGAACAAGTGGTGGGAGGGAAGAGCGCAAGTGGTCTCCAGTCCGCCGGATTACTGAACGTGTCGTTTGATTAATCGAGCTTATACTGTACAGTATAGTCTCGATAATCCGACACATATGGGACCAGACAACCGCCGGATTATCAGAACGAAAGGTGGGAGGGAAGAGCGCAAGCGGTCTCCAGACCGCCGGATTACTGAACGTGTCGTCCGATTAACCGAGCTTATTACAGTATAGTCTCGATAATCCGACACATATGGGACCAGACAA
The DNA here is from genome assembly GCA_944588485.1 of Phosphuga atrata. NCBI lineage: Eukaryota > Metazoa > Arthropoda > Insecta > Coleoptera > Silphidae > Phosphuga > Phosphuga atrata. The sequence continues at coordinate 31,183,741 of OX155906.1, forward strand.
GCGCCGGATTATCAGAACGCGAGGTGGGAGGGAAGAGCACGAGCGGTCTCCAGACCGCCGGATTACTAACGTGTCGTCCGAATTATCGAGATTATACTGTACACAAGCTACAATGCTTATTTAATCTAGTTCAGTGCAATCTATCGAAAAGCAATCCATTTTCTGGTAACGACGTCGCGTTACGTAAAAGCGTCTGAGGCGAGGCGGTGCGTGGGCCGTTATGCAAATCGTCCGGCGAGGGCGTTTTGGATACGCGACCGGCATGGGGTCAGCCGACACGGACATGCACTATCCCTGATTAGCTCGGCTCGCGGACACAAACGGCGATGGATTGTGTCGTTCCAACGCCAAACGACTCGCCGCTGACGCATTCAATCCCCCGGATTAATTTGAAGGCTCAAGACAGTTTTATTTATAATCGACGGCGTGCCTTCGCATACCCTCTAACTGTTTATGCGGTGTCTGTGATTAGATTTCGGATTTATTTGCATTAAAGACGGACAGGACATCTCAATAGAACTTTTTAGAGTTAGGTTAGGTTTTGTATAAGATCACGTATAAGATGGCGTGAATATTAAAGTTTCTGGCACATATTTAGTTATACGTCAAAAAGTGTCCGAACTTTTTGGAGTATAACATGGCGTGAATATTAAAGTTTCGGGCATATAGTTAGTTATACGTCAAAAAGTTCGGGCAATTTTAACGTATAACATGGCGGATTGACGCATGCGCACAAAAAAAAATTCAACCATGAAAGGGTCCATGAACCATGAAAATTTGCAAATCAGTAATATTTAGATTTTTTTAATATTTTCAATCAATAAAATTTTCAAGTTGGGTTTTGCATAAGATCACGTGTAAAATGGCGTGAATATGAAAGTTTCTGGTACATATTTAGTTATACGTCAAAAAGTGCCCGAACTTTTTGACGTATAACATGGCGTGAATTTGAAAGTTTCGGGCACATATTTAGTTATACGTCAAAAAGTTCGGGCAATTTTGAAGTATAACATGGCGGAAATTGACGCATGCGCACAAAAAAAATTCAACTAAGAAAAGGTCTATCGTCAAATTTCGGAATTGGTAAATCTGTAATATTTTGATTTTTTTATAATTCTCAATCAATAAAATTTTCAAGTTGGGTTTTGCATAAGATCACGTGTAAAATGGCGTGAATATGAAAGTTTCTGGTACATATTTAGTTATACGTCAAAAAGTGCCCGAACTTTTTGACGTATAACATGGCGTGAATTTGAAAGTTTCGGGCACATATTTAGTTATACGTCAAAAAGTTCGGGCAATTTTGAAGTATAACATGGCGGAAATTGACGCATGCACACAAACAAAATTCAACTAAGAAAAGATCTAGCGTCAAATTTCGGAATTGGTAAGTCTGTAATATTTTCAATTCGTTTAACATATTTTCAGTTTTCACTCAACTAATCGAATGCTGCACCGAACCTCCCAGTGAGAATGAAGATAACATTTTTTGTTTGTTTGGTAATTTCACATTGGGGCGAAACGAATTACGCAACGAAAGTGAGAAAGGGCTTGCGGAGGAGCGTCGGAACGCCTGCAACAGATATGCGGGCAACCGACGTCAGCGCCGTCCCTAGCAATCAAAGTAATGTCGAAAGCATGTTCTCGGGCTCGAACTTGTCTCGCCCGCCGTCTCCTGCCGCCGCCCGTTGCGGCCCCACGGAAAGATGAAAATAACAACTGCACGTTTTAACGCCCGGCCCATTATTCATTCGGCACAAATCACTTTTATTGCGCAACCATTCATCGCTTTATTGCGATTTCCTTTTGCACACGATTGCATAACTCGCGTAAACCGAACAACACTAGATTACATCTTTCCCTCACAGCACAGATAATATCGCACATGGTCCACAAATATCTGGTATATCCCATGGAACACGGGCGTAACCAGTTTCTAGTTTCGAGGGGGGATGGGGGTTTAGAATATTTCGGGGGGGTGTTTTGCAGAAATGCACCAATTTACGTTCTAAAACTGACACCCAAGAGTTCCTAAACTCCACATCTATATGGGGTTTATTGAACACCCAAACGCGCGCCCCCCCTGGCTACCCCCATGCCTTGGACTTCTATGGGATGTCCCATTGGACATTATGGAAAATCGCATTGGTTCGTTGAGTTGTAAAGAGACTATGTATCAATTAGAGAGTATGTATCAATTAGAGAGTATGTATCAATTAGAGAGTATATATCAATTAGAGAGTATGTATCAATTAGAGAGTATGTATCAATTAGAGAGTATATATCAATTAGAGAGTATGTATCAATTAGAGAGTATGTATCAATTCGAGAAAGTGTAAGGGTTTTGTTAAATCCGAAATCAATCAGTCGTTAGAATCAAAATGTGGCACAAAGGGGCCGTAATCTGAAAATCCTCCTCTTCGAAAATCAATCATCGCGCACACAAGTCTAATCCTCCCGAAGTAACAATATCAGGCTCGGGATCGGTTTTAGTGCACGCATAACGTGAGTTCTATTAGATTGGATGAGGCGTCGCGACGCAAACCAATTGCCGTTTTAAGTGCAAACGGAGAGGGAGAATTAGGGATCGCTCTCTTTCGCTCCCGGTGACGCAAGCAATCACTACAAATCATCACCCGCAAATCGTCTAATCTAATCCTGTGGCTAAGTATTTTTGCTAAGTTTCGGGATGGAATCGGTTCCGGTGATGGTATTAGGTGGAGAAAGTTTTGTCGGACGAAACTTTCCCCCGGGGGAAATTGAAAATAGTTTTTATTGTCTGCGATTAGATTGGGAAGTTTTTCGATTTTTCCTTCGCTTTGTGGAAATTATCGCGAAAAGTCCGTTTAGAACTGAAACATTTCCAAATCGCTGCTCTTAATATTTGAGTTTTCAAATTCGCTCCTCGATATTTCCTCGAATTTCCAAAATTTTCCGACAAAATTTCCCCTAAAAAATTTCTCAATCGTTCTAGAATTTACACAGAAAAATCCAAGCTTTCAAATCTGTCCGTTTGTTTGCAACTAAAACATGTTTGAGTTTCCAAATTCGTTCCTCGAATTTCCCAAATTTTCCTACAAAATTTCCCTTAAAATATTTCCCAATCATTCTAGAATTGACACTAAAAAATCCAAGCTTTCAAGTCACTCCGTCTGTTTACAACTGAAACATAACCGAATCGCTGCTCTTAATATTTGAGTTTACAAACTCGTTCCTTGATATTTCCTCGAAGTTCCACAATTTTCCAACAAAATTTCCCTTAAAATATTTCACAATCCTTCTAGAATTGACGCAAAAAACTCCAAGCTTTCAAGTCTGTCCGTCTGCTTGCAACTGAAAAATTTCCAAATCGCTGCTCTTAATGTTTGAGTTTCCAAATTCGTTCCTCGATGTTTCCTCGAATTTCCAAAATTTTCCGACAAAATTTCCCTTAAAAGTTTCCCTTAAAATATTTCTCAATCGCACTAGAATTGACACAAAAAAAATCCAAGCTGTCAAGTCTGTCGCCCGTCTGTTTGAAACTGAAACATTTCCAAATCGCTGCTCTTAATGTTTGAGTTTCCAAATTCTTTCCTCGAATTTCCAAAATTTTCCAACAAAATTTACCTTAAAATATTCCTCAAGAATTGATACAAATATATTGGCTATATTGCTTATATTTGACTTAATTTTAACTTCTCTGTCTGTTTGATATTGAAAGTTGTGATATTGAAATTGGGGGAGTAATCTAAACAACTCGAAAGTTGTAGATTTCCATTTGAATGGGGGCTTGAAGGAGTAACTCGCGACCGGGGCGCAAAAAGGGAAAAGAAAACGAGAGAGTGTTGCGGATAATGAGCGAAGGGAGTCGAGAATTGGATGTGATAGTAATGGGCGACAATCACTTTACGAAGGGCTTGATTCAATTCCGGCGCTGATTTTATTTGACCCGGTAATTCGATCAAACCCCGGGCCCCGTCTCTCACGGCGCCACTCAACCGACGAGGGCGCTCTCAAATCAACCTGCTCAGCACAAAAACGAACTTTCGCCAGAATTCACAAACAAGTTTTGACAAATTTCGATTTCTAGCAAAATTGATTTTCTCCAGTAAATATTTACAAATAGAGCAAACAATTACTAAATATTCGCCTATAAGATGTATTTTGACAATTTTGACAACTTCATTGTCAATTTTTTATTTCAAAACTGGTGTTTTATATCAAAAATGACAAAAAGTCATCTTAACAAACAATAGTTTGTTAAACAAATTACAAATGTTTGTTAAGACAACTCTTTATCATTTTTTACATAAAACACCAATTTTGACATAAAAAATTGACAATGAAAATGGGAATTTGAAAGTTTTGACAGAAAAAAAAATGACCGGCAAGGTGGATCTTTGACAGTTTTGACGCAAAAAAATGACAATTAAGATGATTCCTTGACAGTTTTGACATGGAAAATTGACAATGAAGATGTGAATTTGACAGGTTTGACAGTAAAAAAAGACCGTTAAGGCGGATCTCTGAAAGTTTTGACATCAAAAATTGACAAATAATATGTATTTTGACAGTTTTGACATAAACAATTGTTGGTTAAGAATCTTTGTCATTTTTGACATAAAACGCCAGTTTTGACAAAAAAAAATGGACAATGAAGATGGGAATTTGACAGTTTTGAAACAAAACAAAAACCGTAAAGATGGATCTTTATCATTTTTGACATCAAAAATTGACAATGAAGATGGGAATCTGACAGTTTTGACAGAAAAAAAGAAAGTTAAGGTGGATCTCTAAAAGTTTGTGATAAAAAATTGACAGTTAAAATGTATTTTGACAGATTTGACATAAACAATTGTTGATTCAGATGAATCTTTGTCATTTTTGACATAAAACGACAGTTTTGACACAAAAAATTGTCAGTGAAGATGTTTCTTTGACAGTTTTGACATAAAAAATGAACCGTAAAGATGGATCTTTATAATTTTAGACATTAAAAATTGACAATGAAGATGGGAATCTGATAGCTTTGACAGAAAAATAGATCGTTAAGGTGGATCTTTGACAGTTTTGACATGAAAAAATGACAGATAAAATGTATTTTGACAGTTTTGACATAAACAATTGTTGGCTAAGATAAATCTTTGTCATTTTTGGCAAAAACAACAGTAAAACAAACAAATGTGTGTTTTGAAAATTGTCAGTTAAGATATTTCTTTGACAGTTTTGACATAAAGTATGAACCGTAAACACGGATCTTTATCATTTTTGACATCAAAAATTGACAACGAAGATGGGAATCTGACAATTTTGGCAGAAAAAAGACCGTTAAGGTGGATATATGACAGTTTTGACATGAAAAATTGAGAGATAAAATGTATATTGACAGTTTTGACATAAACAATCGTTGGTTAAGATGAATCTTTGTCATTTTTAGGGTTCCGTACCGAAAACGGAACCCTTATAGGATCACTTTGTTGTCCGTATGTCTGTCTGTCCGTCTGTCTGTCTGTCAAGACCATTTTTCTCAGGAACGCGTAGAGGTAACAAGTTGAAATTTGTATCAAATACTCGGGTCTACGGTCTCTTTCAACTGTGAAAAAATCAAACTTGTAAGTCAACGCGATCAAAAGATATGACCGTTTATGTCGCATCTTTTGCGATTCCACAAGGGAATCAAAACCTATAGGGTACTTCCCGTTGACCTAGAATCATTTGGCAAGAAGCGGTGTCTTACAGCACATGTAAAGGGAAAAACCTGAAAACCGTAAATATGTAGTTTAATTACAAGAAAAATGCGAATTTACTATTAGAAACTTATGAAAATACACTAATGTGTTGCGTGGTATTGTCACGCACCAGAAGCATATGGGTTGCATACAGTTAGGTCATCCTAAAAATACCTTACTTACAAGTTTGTACGGAACTCGCACTTTTTGTACGGAACTACGGTTTTTTTTTGACATAAAGCGACAGTTTTGACACAAAAAATTGTAAGTTAAGATGTTTCTCTGACAGTTTTGACATAAAAAATGAACCGTAAAGATAAATTTTTATCATTTTTGACATCTAAAATTGACAACGAAGATGGGAATCTGACAATTTTGGCAGAAAAAAGACAGTTAAGGTGGAATAATGACAGTTTTGACATGAAAAATTGACAGATAAAATGTATTTTGACAAATTAATAAAGACGGAACAAAGCTTGAATATATAAATATACTCAACCTTTCCGGAGCTCTATTATGCTAATGAGTCTTTTAACGACTACCTAAAACAAATCTCGTCTGACATATGTCATTTATTCTATAGCTTTCAGTCCACCTTCGTATCACTCAACAAAAACCATAAAAATAACATTGTTTTTTAAGATCATGTCTCTCCGATACCTTGAGTGAGGATAGCCATCTGTGGACGCGTATCGAGATTTATCTCTCATCAGCACAGCTTCGCTTCCATGAACTTCCATTTTTAAGTGAGTGGTTTACAAAATATTGTTCATGGAAGCAAAGCTGTGCTGATGAGAGATAAATCTCGAAACGCGTCCACAGATGGCTATCCATTCAAGGTATCATTTGTTTCGTCTTTATTAAGTTTATCTGATTATCTATAATGTTGTATGGTTTTACCGATTCAAAATTTGTATTTTGACAGTTTTGACATAAACAATTGTTGGTTAAGACGAATGTTTGTCATTTTTGACAAAAACGACAGTTTTGGCAAAAAAATTGTCAGTGAAGATGTTCCTTTGACAGTTTTGACACAAAAAATGTACCGTAAAGATGGACCTTTATCATTTTTGTCATCAAAAATTGACAATGAAGATGGGAATCCGAGAGTTTTCACAAAAAAAAAGACCTTTAAGGTAGATATATGACAGTTTTGACATAAATAATTGACAGTTAAAATGCATTTTGACAGTTGGCATAAACAAATGTTGGTTAAGATGTATCTTTGTCATTTTTTATATAAAACGACAGTTTTGACACAAAAAATTGTCAGTTAAGTTATTTCTTTGACAGTTTTGTCATAAATAATTAATCGTAAAGATGGATCTTTATCATTTTTGACATCAAAAATTGATAAAGAAAATGAGACTCTGGCAGTTATGGCAGAAAAAAAAGACCGTTTTGGTGGATATTTGACAGTTTTGACATACAAAATTGACAGTTAAAATGATTTTTGACAGTTTTGACATAAACAATTGTTGGTCGCATCCTTTTCATTTTTTATATAAAACGTCAATTTTAACACAAAAAATTGTCAGTTAACACTCATTACATTAACACTCGCGCAAAATATTCACTTAATCTAGTCTAGTTTATCTAGTCTAATCTAATGTGTATAGACTAGTCCAGTTTCTTGACTCAAATCTAGTATGCCTTGCCTAGCCTTGTCTAATCTTGTCTAACCTTATCTGAGATTAGATTAGTGTTGTCTAGTCTTATCTAGTCTTGTATAAGCTTGTCTAATTTTGTCTAGTCAAGACTGTCCTTAGTCTCTGTCCCTAGTCTCGGCCCCTAGTCTCTGTCCCTAGGCTCTGTCCCTAGTCTCTGTCCCAAGTCTCTGTCCCTAGTCTCTGTCTCTGTCTATGTCCTTAGTCTCTGTCCTTAGTCTCTCTTCTTAGTTTCTGTCCTTAGTCTCTGTCCTTAGACTAGACAAGTCTCACCCTATCCGAGATTAGATTACACGGAAAAAAGTACACTCTAAAAATTACAGTTCAAATAGTAGCAGCGGCCTTACGAATACAGATTTGTAAAGATTGCAGTCGCATACTGTAATTTTTAAAACTTATTTACTAATAATACCGGAAACTGTAATTTAAAAAAAAGTAATTGTTAGTTTTTACAGTTTCAAATTCGTAAAGCCGATGCTACTATTTAAACTGTAATTTTTAGAGTGTACTTTTTTCCTTGTAGTCTTGTATAGCCTTGTCCAGTCATGTCCAGTCGTGTCTAGTCTAGGTTTGTCTAGTCATGTCTATACATGTCTAGCATGTCTAGGCTGGTCTAGTCTTGTCTAGGCTGGTCTAGTCTTGTCTAGGCTGGTCTAGTCTTGTCTAGCCTTGTCTAGTCTTACCCAACTAGTCTAATGCCATCTATTAACACTAATAATCGAGTCGAGTCTTGAAACCGAATCGGAGAGAAAACTTCTGACACGCCACGTCACGCGAAACAAACAGTTGCCCACATAAACCGCAAATGTTGCCGCCTATAACCGCTTAGCTTGCGGCACCAGGTTTGAGATGGCAGCACTGAGGCAGTAAACACGTCGCCGTTACGCAGCAGGGTTTGTGTATCAGATACAGTTGTGTACAGAGAAAATAACTTATTTTTGCAAAGTTCGAGATTTGAATATCTTTGCTGTTGCAACTTCGCCAACTGCAATTAAACTAATTGGACTAGCTTTGCCAAATTCAGTCTAAATACGGCTAATTGAATTCATTACAAGGTGCTGCAAGCTAATTGCTGCTAGTCCAACTATAGTCCATTTTTTTTAAAATGCAGTAACTAGAAACTTGAGTTACACTATGACAAATGACAATCTAGTTACAAAATTTGGCGCTAAATTCAAATTATTTGAATAAATTACAAAGTTACTTGAATATAAAATTGGTAATTTATTAATGGTTTGATTGAATATCTATCAAACACACCAAATGGCAACTATACAAACAAATAAATGGAGAAAAATGCAAAAAGTCTAAATGATACAAACAGATCAGATGACAATTTGTGAATTAACACGGCAGCCATTGACAACTAACAGCTCATCATGCAAAAATTTACTTGGAGTTAATTATTTTTTTATCTTTAAATTTAAAATTAAATTATATCTATTATTGTATAATATAGCACTTATTAGCCGTAGTATAATTTAACCTTCTATTATATTTAGAACTTATTCGTAGTATTATATTCATTTAATTACATCATCAAATCACCATGGTGTTAAATTGTGTAATTTTATTCTCAAAACTGGCAATAACTGCAATATGACTTAATAATGTCAAAACCGACAAATCTTGCCGAAAATATTAACTGTCAAAACTAAAAATTTAACTTTCAAATTATATAATTTTATTGCCAAAAATGACAATGGTAGTAAAATATCTTTGTTAATAATAGAAATTTTGTCAAAACGAATGAATATTCTTCTCCAAAATATTAAATGTCAAAACTAACAATTTAACTGTCAAATTATACAATTTAATTGTCAAAAATAGAAATGACTGTAATTCTTGTCGAAGATATTAAATGTCATAACTAACAATTTAACAGTCAAATTGTGCAATGTTATAATCAAAAATGGCAAAGACGATAATATGACTCTTTTAATAATATAAATCTGTCAAAATATTCTCGTCAGAATTAATAAAAGCCAAAACTGACAATTTAACTGTCAAATTGTGCAATTTTATTGTCAAAAATGGCAATGACTGCAATATGACACTTAATAATGTCAAAACCAACAAATATTCTTGTCGAATATATTAACTGTCAAAACTAACAATTTAATTTTCAAATTATATAATTTTATTGCCAAAAATGACAATAGCAGTAAAATGACTTTGTTCTTTATAGAAATTTGTCAAAAATCTTTCTGTCAAAATAAACAGATATTCTTGTCGAAGATATTAAATGTCAAAACTAACAATTTAACAGTCAAATTGTGCAATTTTATTGTCAAAAATGACAATGACTGTAATGATGACTCCCTTGACTCACTTAATAATATAAATTTGTCATAATATTCTCAGAAATATTAAAAGTCAATCACCAAATTCTACGAAAGTGACTGCAAATGTGTGTGAAAAGAGAGAGATAGAGAAGTAAATATCGTCGGTGTAAACTTTTCCTCGATTTAAGCCAATCAGAGAACAAGCTCAAATAAGCCCTATCTTCCATGTACTGCATTCTTAAAAAAAATGAACTATAGTTCTTGAGATATGTTTATACACGTTTGTTGTAGAAACTACTGTGCCGCATAACCGATTTACTGTTAGTCGGTAGTCCGTCCTTTTTATGCACTGAAAGATGGTATGTTCGGCGGTGTCGATCTCCATACAGAACCAACAGATGTTGTTATTTTTCTTTTTGATTTTAAAAAGAAATGATCCAAAGACCCAGTGTCCAGTAAAGGCCTGAGTGACATAATAGTCAACCTCTCACTACTTTCTTTCCTTCCACTGTCTCACGTCCTTAATAAAAGTTTTCGTCCATCCGTCGTATCCTTCCCATCTCTGCTGCCAATCATCCATGCATTTGTTTTTTGCGTCAGACCTACTGTTCTTCCCGTACCGATAAATGCTTACCATCTCCCGAATCCTCAGCTCGATAGGCGGAAGTGAGGCTAAAGCAGTTGCTGCAGCCGTGGATACGGTCTGTATGCTGAAATCACTCTAAGAGACTTTTCTGTTAAGGGCTTCTAGCTTATTTCTGTATAAGGAATATTTAAGCGCCTGTGACCAGATTGGTGCCCCGTACATGATAGTTGAGGACACAGCGATCATAAGCAATCGGCGTTTCCTTTCGCGCGGTCCCGCGGGTGATTCTAGTGAGAGCCATTAATGATTTATGGACTTTCTCGCACTTGATTTTGATGTGAGTTATTCCCAATTTTTACCGACAGACTATTAAGTTTCGTTCTGCCTGTAAGAATTACCATTTCGGTCTTAGCAGGTGCCATTTTAATTCCCATTTCTGTCAACTGTTGCTGTATTATTTCTACAGCGTTTTGAGCGGCTTCTGCAAGTTTTGAAGTGTTTCTGCCACGGACGATGACTGCGGCAGAGGTCGTCGGCATAGGCCACCGAGGTTACGTTATTTCCTAAGTCCAGCTGTAGGATTTGGTTGTAAAATATGTTCCAGAGTTGGTCCTAAAATGGAGCCTTGAGGGACACCGCAAGTTATTTCGATTTTTGATCCTTGGTTGGTAATAATGTAATGGTTGGTGAGGTTGGTGAGACAAACAAGACTAGACAGACAAGACTAGACAGGCAAGACTAGACAGACAAGACTAGACAGACAAGATTGGACAGACAAGATTGGACAGACAAGATTGGACAGACAAGATTGGACAGACAAGATTGGACAGACAAGACTAGACAGACAAGACTAGACAGACAAGACTAGACAGACAAGACTAGACAGACAAGACTAGACAGACAAGACTAGACAGACAAGACTAGACAGACAAGACTAGACAGACAAGACTAGACAGACAAGACTAGACAGACAAGACTAGACAGACAAGACTAGACAGACAAGACTAGACAGACAAGACTAGACAGACAAGACTAGACAGACAAGACTAGACAGACAAGACTAGACAGACAAGACTAGACAGACAAGACTAGACAGACAAGACTAGACAGACAAGACTAGACAGACAAGACTAGACAGACAAGACTAGACAGACAAGACTAGACAGACAAGACTAGACAGACAAGACTAGACAGACAAGACTAGACAGACAAGACTAAACTGACAAGATTGGACAGACAAGATTGGACAGACAAGACTAGACAGACAAGACTAGACAGACAAGACTAGACAGACAAGACTAAACAGACAAGACTAGACGGACAAGACTAGACAGACAAGACTAACTAACCCCGTTTGAACTCTCATTTATTTCACTCGCGACCCGCACCATTTCACTCATTCACTCTCAGAAATTAATAATTTAAAAACTGAAAACTGCTTAAAAGCAAAATATGAATCAAAAACCTATTAAATATTTTGACTTACAAACTAAACAAACCTCAAAATTACCAACCTGATCTTCTGTGTTTCCGTTTCTTCCTTCTTGGCACACGCGCCGAACGATCCGGATCGTTCGGTTTCTGCAAAACGAAAAAGCAGAAGGCGCAAACTCAGCACTAATCAGACGCGATTTCTAGATCGAATCTGATTAGTCTTAATTTAGATGACGATGCCTGTTAGGGTCTGGAAGCGGATATTTTGAAATTGACGTATTCAACCAAAAACCAAAATGACCGTTTCAAATTCCAGATCGCCCTAAACAGCCATTTAAATTCTCCTCGGACGTTCGAGAACTTTAACCACTTAAAATCCAATCCGAATCTTGAGCGGCAAAGCCCTACCGCAGCACTCGCGACCGCGATTAATAAGCTTTGAAAATCACTCACTACTTGGCATCTTGGTGCTCAATCTCTTGCAGGACCTACATTTGTGCAGTGGACGGTAGCCCGCACTTTTCGGAGACCCCGAGCAGCAGGCGTCCTTCCTGCCCTACAGGCGTCTCCTGCAGTCTGCGCCGCTCCCTCAACCATATCCACCAGCCATTGAAAGGATCCATCACTACCCTAGCTACAGTTTTTATTTGTTTACTCGCGAATCTAACACTGTGTCTTTGTTTACGGCACTAATTTATTTGCAAAAAATTTACGAAACCTTTCCCTATACATTTAATTTCACGCGGAACTAACACTCCCGACTCTACACTCGCGCACTACAAAAGCATTCGGCATTTAACGATTTGACTTTTCGCGAAAGTAACACTCCCGACTTTACTTCACTCGCGACACACACTAATTCACTCCATATTTAGAAGTGTCAGCAGTAGAGGTTATGTCCTCTAGATCCGCTGCTTTCCGTTCAAACAGCAGCACCACGAGATGAACATAGTTTGACTACTTGCAGTTGGTCATTGCGCTCAGCGGCAAGCATGTGCTTGTCGGTTCACACCTGGAACGATTAAAGTACCTTATTAGCATCAACCTTATTACCGGTGTCAACGTGTTAAAGTACCTTAGCTCCAACTTTAATTTTTTTCTAGATTTTACGTTTTATTTGATACGCAATAACTAAAGACTCTGATGGTTAAAATTACTACAGCATGAATCTAAACTACAAGCTGGCATTTGACTGTTGAAATTTATCACTCAAAAATTTGATTTCACTTCTGGCAATTATTAAGTAATGGAACAGAAAAATGGCAAAACAAAATGCAAACGCATTGTTTATAAATTTTTTCGTTTACCTGAAGGAAATCGAAGTGCTGTAAACCGTTTTCCACTTAATTTCGCTCTAAAGTTACAAATAAACAAGTTTTATACAGGGTGCTTCAAAAAAATGTATACACACTTTGAACTTCCATAGAAAATTTATTTACCGTTCTACAAAGTTAAATTTCAGGAAAATAGAAAGCTGAAAGTCCAATGTAAATGAAACATAAATAACAAATGTTAATACTGTTCAAATTGGTGACCTGCAGCATCAATACAATTCTGAGTACGAGTCACCACTGATTCTGTACATCGTATCAAAACGTCCAATGAGATTTCTCTACACACTGCATGAATCTCATTCCAAAGAATGTCTAGGTTACGTGGTTTACGTTTGTACACCTCATCTTTTACTGTGCCCCACAAGAAGAAATCCAGTGGTGTAAGGTCTGGAGAGCGTGCTGGAAACTCGATTGGCCCCCTGCGTCCTATCCACTGTCCCGACAAATTTTGATCCAGGTAAGCTCGTACGTCCCTGTGATAGTGCGGCGGAGCACCATCTTGTTGAAAATAAAAATCATCATTACCGTATAATGCACGAATGGCAGGAAATATGGAATCAGCAAGCATTGTTAGGTAATTAATACCAGTTACAGTGCCTTCAAATCGAAAAGGTCCAATGAGTCCCCTTGAAGACAAACCGCACCACACATTTACACCAGGCAAATTTACAGCTTTTTCAATTGTAATGTGAGGATTTTCTTCACCCCAGTAAACACAATTGTGCCTATTGACAGTTCCATTAAGTTTGAATTGGGCTTCATCCGACCAAATGATGCTACCCATAAATCCCGGTTCACGTATCACCATCTCCTGAATCCATTCACAAAATTGCAACCTTCGATCTGGATCGTCGTCATTTAGCTGTTGCACCAGCCTTGGAATGTAAACACGATACTTGCCTCTCTTCAGAATGCGTAGCACGCTGCTAGCACTTACATCACTTTCACGTGCCCCTTGCCTTGAAGATTTGTTAGGAGAGCGTTGAAACATCATCACTTGTAGCTGTTCGAGGCCGACCTGAATGACCTTTATGCACATCACACACTGTTCCATGAACTTCGAATTTGTCTCGTATGCGTGTAATTGTTAATCTTGAAGGTGGTTCTGTATCATACTCCCTTCTCCACTGTCTTTGAACTTCATTTACATTCTCAAACTTCCAGTACCACTTAATAACCTGCTTACGTTCTTCAAAACTCAAACGTACGTCCCCCATGTTGATATTACAAATTCCAACTGATAATATAACATAGAGGGACGATTATGCTGGCACCTGGCGAAGAAATATAACATTAGCCTTGTAGAGCGGGAAAACTACAATAGTTTAAAGTGTGTATACATTTTTTTGAAGCACCCTGTATATTTTTTCGCTGCACACCATCTCGCATTTCCGACTGATTTCACGCTGTCATAACTTTTGAACGGCTCACCACAGAGACTTCTAGTCTTCACCAATCGATTCAGCGTCTCAAAATTAGTCGGAACACGTATATAATATTCCCTAAGAGGCTTTCAGTTAAGAAATACCATCGACACGGGGAGTCCAGACCGAGGAAACGACGAAATGCGAGAAAATCGATTTTATAAAAATCGTTATTTTTTGAGTTACAGAAAAATTTTAAAATGTTTCTGAAAGCATTTTTGCTGCTGATTACAGATATGCAAGCTATATTTCGCTAGCTCTTTGCGTTCACTATCGCCTACAAGAATTGAAGAAATTTTAAAGAAATTTCGGCGCTAGAGTAGAGATTTCGGAAAATCGTGAATTTACCGCGGATAATCTTAGTGTATTAATAGGAAAATGACCTTCTGAAAATGATGCCCCAATCCACTTTTGATTATCTGCAACCGTGTCCGAGACATCTACTTAGCAAATCGAGATTCGGGTAAATTTCGGTTTGAAATATCTCAACGAATTATTGAATCTTTCTGGACAATTTACGCATCGACTTGTTCGACTTGTCGTGTAGTTTCAGTGTGCCAAAAATGGTTTCGCTGCTTTTTACCGTTCTGGAGAAAATCGAAAAAAACCGAAAAAGCGCATATTTTTCGAACGAAACGATGAAAAATTTTGGTTGAAAAATTTTTTGGAAAATTTTTTCGTGATTTTTTTTCAGTTACCCGAAGGAAATCGAAAAGCTGAAAACGGTTTTCCAGATTATTTCGCTTTAAACTTACAAATAAACAAGTTTTATATAATTTTTCTCTGTACACCGTCTCGCTTTTCCGACTGATTTCACGCCGCCATAACTTTTGAACGGCTCACCACAGAGAATTCTAGTCTTCACCAATCGATTCAGTGTCTCAAAATTAGTCGGAACACGTATAAAATATTTCCTAGGAGGCTTTCAGTTAACAAATACCATCGACACGGGGAGTTTAGACCGCGGAAAAGACGAAATGCGAGAAAATCGATTTTATCAAAATCGTTATTTTTTGAGTCACAGCAAAATTTAAAAACGTTTCTGAAAGCATTTTTGCTGCTGATTACAGATATGCAATTTATATTTCGGTAGCTCTTTCCGTTCACTATCGCCTGCAAGAATTGAAGAAATTTTTAAGAAATTTCGGCGCTCGAGTAGAGATCTAGGAAAGTCGTAAATATCCCGCGGATAATCTTAGTGTATTAATAGGAAAATGAACTTCCGAAAACGATGCCAAAATCCGTTTTTGATTATCTGCAATCGTTTCCGAGACATCTACTTAGCAAATCGAGAATCGCGTAAATTTCAGTTTGAAATATCTCGACGAATTATTGAATCTTTAGGGACAATTTACATATCGCCTTGTTCGTCTTGTCGTGTAGTTTCAGTGTACCGAACTTGATTTCGCTGCTCTTTACCGTTTTCGAAAAAATCGAAAAAAAACCGCAAGAGGACTTATTTTTCGAACGAAATGCTGGAAAATTTTTGTTGAAAATTTTTTTGGAAAATTTCTTCGTGTTTTTTTTTTTGTTACCTGAAGGAAATCGAAGCGCTGAAAACGGGTTTTCAGTTAATTTCGCTCTAAAGTTACAAATAAACAAGTTTTATATATTTTTTCGCTGTACACCATCTCGCATTTCCGACTGATTTTCACGCTGTCATAACTTTTGAACGGCTCACCACAGACACTTCTAGTTCTAGTTCTAAGAAATTTCGGCGCTCGAGTAGAGATCTAGGAAAGTCGTGAATATCCCGCGGATAATCTTAGTGTATTAATAGGAAAATGAACTTCAGGAAACGATGCCGCAATTAGTTTTTGATTATCTGCAACCGTTTCCGAGGCATCTACTTAGCAAACCGAGAGTTGGGTAAATTTCGGCTTGAAATATCTCGATGAATTATTGAATCTTTCAGGACAATTTACGCATCGACTTGTTCGTCTTGTCGTGTAGTGTCTGTGTGCCAAAAATGATTTCGCTGCTCTTTACCGTTCTCGAAAAAATCGAAAAAAACCTAAAAAGGACTTATTTTCCGAATGAAATTATGGAAAAAATTTTTGGAAACTTTTTTCCTGATTTTTTTTTTCGGTTACCCGAAGGAAATCGAAGCGCTGAAAACGGTTTTCCAGTTTACTTCGCTTTAAAGTTACGAATTAAAATTTAAAATTACAAATAAACAAGTCTTTCTTCAATTTTTTCGCTGTACACCATCTCACATTTCACGCTGTCATAACTTTTGAATGGCTCACCACAGAGACGCCTCTGCTGTGGTGCTTGGTCGTTGATGATCTCCTAGATGTGTTAACAAAGAACGGGTTGGTTATGCAGACGATGGTCGGTGATAGACATTGCAGTTGTTAAAGACTCCGCGAGACAAGAAATTAGAGAGATGAAGATCGGAGTGAAAGGTGAATCTGACCATATGCCGATACTGATCACGTTAAAGCAGCAGGTAGAAAGAGGGGTCCGGGAAATAAAAATGGGTTACCAGGTGGGATAGCAGCGCGACGGAGCTGTTTAAATTAAGAATGGAGGCAATCGACTGGGATAAATTAAAAGATATAGATATGATGGGAAATGATGGAAATGATAAAAAAATACGAGGAAATGGAAACAGCATTGGTCAGAAGGAAAGTCACAGAGGGAACAGTGGGAGGATTATGGGCGGATAAGGAATTCATATAGGAGAATCAAAAATCTAGAGAGGTAACGAGAAGGTGGAGAGAGGGTACCGGTGACAAGGAACGGTGGTTAAGTACGAGAGCGGACTTACGAAACCTGCAGAGGAGAAAGAAAGAAATGTGGGAGAGAAGAGAGCGACAACGAATACTGGAGATTAAAACTAAAGCGCAGCTGTGTAAATATTTAAAAGAGGAGAGCGGGAAGAAGGAGCGAATTCCAGACAGTATACCTAAGGAAACCTGGTTAAGGCACTATATGGTTTTATTGGAAGGTGTGGAGATAATGGTGGATCGAGGTAAAGACAGTGTTAGAAGGGAGCAGACTGTTGAAGATGTAGGTGAAGAAGAAATTACGGCCGGGGAAGTACACCAGGTAATTGCAGCTTTAAAGCAGAAGGAAGCGGCAGGACCGGACGGAGTTGGAAATGAAGCGTGGAAGTTGGTATCAGAGAAATGTATCGACAAGCTAACGGAGGAGTTGAACAAGATATGGAAAGGGACAAAGGGTATCCCAGAGAGCTGGATAGAGGGGATAATACAGCCAATCCACAAAAATCGGGACATGGAAAGGGTGGAGAATTACAGGTGGATCATGCTGATGAACTCTTCCTACAAAATGTTCGCCAAGATTCTAGAAGGGCGGTTAAGAAAAGAGGCAGAGAAAAAGCAATTAATACCAGAGGTGCAATCAGGATCCAGAGAGGGAAGAGGCACAGTCGAGCAACTCATAACGCTTAGATCCAGAGAGGGAAGAGGCACAGTCGAGCAACTCATAACGCTTAGATTTATAATTGATCAGGAAATTAGATCTGGGAGCCTTTTTGCTCTATTTATCGACCTGAAAGCTGCGTATGATTCCGTCGATAGAGGGAGATTGTATGAATGTTTGGTTAAAAAGGGTATTTCGGAGAGGGTGGGGAGGAATGTGAGGGAGGTGTATAGGGAAACGGTGTGTAAGATCAGGGTGAATGAGTGTGTAACGGAATATTTCGAGATAAAAAAGGGCCTGAGGCAGGGATGTCCACTGAGCCCCACACTTTTCAATCTCTATGTGGCTGATTTTGAAAGAGTTTTGGCAGACGAGCAAGCTGGAGGAGTGGTGGTAGGGAGAACAAAGGTGTGGAGTTTAGCATACGCTGATGATGTAGTGTTATTTATCAAGACAGCTGGGGAATTGAGAGAGGTGGTTGAAAGGGTGAGAGGGTTTTTTGAAAGGAGAGATTTGATTGTGAATGTGGAAAAAACTAAAAGGATGCGGTTCAAAGGAGGTGGGAAGTTCAAGAAAAAGTTCGAGAAGGTTTAAGTGTCTTGGGTATGTATTTGGAAATGGAGGTAGCAATACATTTTTTTAATTTATATATTTTTTATGTGGTTTCTATATGCCAGTAGGTTATTAAATAAATAAATAAATAGAAGAGAAATCATAACTTTGGTAGGAATACTCACAGGATATTTTCCGGTGAGATATCACCTACACAAAATGGGAAAGGTAGAGGAAGTTGCCTGTAGTTTATGTGAATCAGGCGAAGAAACCGCTGAACAAATAATGTGCACTTGTTTAGCGCTAGCACACACAAGGCTTGCCCACTTTGGGGTCGCAAGAATGACCACCTTGGAGCTGAGTAGCAAGCATATCAAGAATATCTTAGACTTCGTTCACGAAGTTGAATTCCTAGGAGAGTAATTGTAGTAGGGTCAAGCACAAAAGATCAAGTTGGTCGCAGTGCAGAAAGGCTTTGCAGCCAAACGACCCCCACACAAAAAAAATGCACGAACTAGATTATCAAAATTGGTCCCACTATGTCCCATATAAAATTGTCCTATCCCATCCCATACGACTTTCATACCACTCATCCCATCCCATGGGACGATAGTATGGGATGGGTCGATGGGATCCCATGCTCAATTCTAGTCCAAAATAGGCCTATTCGAAACAAGAAGAACAAGATATAGGTATATAGGTATTTCTCCAATAAAACTTGAACAAATATTTTACAACAAAATGGAGTCGTTTGGTTGGCGTGCCCAGGTTTCGGAAATTTTTGATAGAGAAACCACAAAAAAAACCTGTAAAATTCGCGAGAAATACTTAAAACATTGCGAAAAATACGTAAAATATACCAAATAACATGTAAAAATCAATGAAAACGCTGCAAAATAACCAATAATGTTTTACGTAAATTTTGTTCAAACATCAGTAAAAAAATCATGATTTTCCTACTTGATCTCAAACCCAAAGAAAAAGAAACCTCTAACCTTTAGGCTCCTCGAACGCGCCCTCAGACCCGGAAACCTCTCATCCTTGAGCCCTAAACTTGGAAGCTCCGCCTAAATTCCATCCAGCAAGAACCCAAAATGGACGCCGAAGAAGAACAGCAACCTCGACCCCGTCCGCTTCTAGAAAATCGTCTCGGCCAATCAAACCAACGGATTGCCATCAGTTGAGAAGCAGCGCGTTACCAACATTTAATTTGTAACACTTAATCTGTTAAAATAGAATTAACCGCTGAAACTTATTAAGCAGATGATTACAAAATTGTTTTAATTATTTCATTTATAAGTTTCATTTGAATTGCTTACGTTTTTCCAATTGAAATTTGCGATTGAATATCTCATATTTTTAACGTGGTTAGGTTGGCTATCAAAAATTGGAGCAATCACAGAGCGAGCGGTTGGGAAGTTGGCGCTTTATTTATACGCAATCGTAATTTAACGGCACAATTTCAAGCGGGTTTCACCGGAACCAACGAGGATTAATTAAAATAAACCCATTTTGAACACTCGTTACAAAATTCGCTTTCGGAAATGCGATTTTCAGAAATTGTTAATCTCGACACCCATCTGGTCGTCGGCCTCTGATTGGCTGAGGCAAAAATTTGCAAAGTGTGTGGTTCAACGTCTTCCTGATGGCGTTCTTTGAGTCCTTCGAAGAAAATTGGTGGTGTTCGAGGTTTTGGAGACGCCGAAAGCTCCCAGATTGGTGAAGGAGGCACCGCGAGATTCCCAGAGGAGGTTCGTGATGTTTACAGCTGGAGTTGTGATGGAAATTCTTCTTAGGTTTGAAAGCAAAGGTGAGTAGAGATAACCCTACAAGACTGTATAAAACCAAAATAAGCCCGTAGCTAGTGGTACGCTTAAATCTAAGGAACCGTACAATATAATGTGCTTGCGGATGATTTCGAGTTAATAATAATAACGAAACTAAGTATTATTATATTATTTACAAGGATGTTTCGTATGCTATGCAACACACCATACATATTTGCTTGTCATGTGCATACATATCTCATGTCTGCATACATATCTCCCTGCACCCTGCATCGTTCAATGCGGGAGACCCGGGTTCGAATCCTGGTCGAGGAGACAATAACTAGGGCGGTTTTCACTAAGCGTTCGGGCTGCCTACCTTGAGTGAATGCAAAATATGCGATACCGAGGTAGCGCATACTAAAAGGCTTATTGTTAGTGAGAGCTTCCCCTGAACCACATATCACCCTGCAATCATGCCTTTGCATACATATCTCCCTGCTTATAATAAATTTAAAAAATAAACTTATTATTCTTAGTATTATATTAATAAATTATTTATATAAT
The DNA here is from genome assembly GCA_944588485.1 of Phosphuga atrata. Classification (NCBI taxonomy): domain Eukaryota; kingdom Metazoa; phylum Arthropoda; class Insecta; order Coleoptera; family Silphidae; genus Phosphuga; species Phosphuga atrata. Next base: position 31,204,454 of record OX155906.1, read on the forward strand.
ACATAATCGTTAAGTTTAACAGGAGTTTTTCCAACACGTTCTGTTAATTTATTAGATATGTTAGTGGAAGTACTAGGTACCTTGAACTCCACTAATTGTTTCCGTGTTTCACTTGAAACACGACTCTTTCTTTCATTTATATTTATGTTTCTTCCACTGTGTACATTAGCCTTTAAAATATCAGTATTGACATGATTTAGATAAGAAGTTGGAACATGCTGTGCAGGATCTTTTCTATGTTTTAAATACTGTGCTGTAAACGTATTAAGTAGCCTACTGCCGACTGTATAAATATATTCAACCTGTTCGTAGCTGTATAATATTCAGTGTTATTAAGACTACGAAATAATTCCCATGTTGAAACAACTGTTAGCAAGGGAAAGTTAGTTGTTTCAACATGGGATTTGTTTTGTGGTCTTGATTAGACTTAATATTATAGAGCTACGAACACACTTTCCATTCAGGCTACTATTTCGCCCTTAATAAGTTTATATGTTTGTGTCTAATTAGTACGTATGGTTCACAAATACTGTGTTTATCTTATCTTCGTTTAAAATTTCAGGTTCTAGATTTAATTTTTGTAATGATTTCACGACTTTCCGCCAAATGATTTTGGGAGTTTATTGATGCCAAATCAAATCACGATTTTTGAATGTTTCACCGAAGCTTACAGATCTCTGGTTATAGCAGTACACGTTTTTCTCTTGATTGTCTTTTAGAATGCTAGAAAATTTTGGTTTGTTTATTTATTTAAGAAAATAAGCAAATAATACATTGATCTTAAATACCTGGACACGAGCATTTGAGATTGTTTTAAATAGCAGACTAGCCTCACCTAGTCTGCTATTTAATACAGGTGCGTACCTAAAAACTATTTCCTAAATATATGTCACTTTCATCATGTATACTCTTGTCTGTCTAGTCTTGTCTTCCCAGTCTTGTCTGTCTAGTTTTGTCTGCTGAGCCTTGTCTCTCTAGTCTAATCTTGTCTGTCTAGTCTTGTCTGTTTAGTCTTGCCTGTCTAGTCTTGCCTGTCTAGTCTTGTGTGTCTAGTGTGTTGTCTTCTAGTCTTGTCTGTCTAGTCTTTTCTATCTAGTCTTGTCTTTCTGGTCTTGCCTGTCTAGTCTTGTCTGTCTTTACTCGTCTAAGCCTGGCTGGACTACACCATATCTTATTGAAGAGAAGATAAAGCAACACCTAACAAGAGAAGCATCAACTGCTCAAACAACGTGTCAAATCATATGATTTGACTCAGCTACCAAAAAAGAGGACAAAAAAAAACAGTCCTAACTGGAGGAGACTTTAATGCAAAATCTCCATATTGGGTATGTCCATCCATAAATGGACAACCGTGGTGATATCGTCATGGACTGGGTGGTCGATCTCGATCTACATGTATGCAATAAAGGTGATACACCCACTTTCGAACGTGGCAGATCCCATTCTATTCTAGACATCACCCTCACTACGGGAGAACTTGCAGGGAAAATTAGAAACTGGGAAGTCTTGGACCGTGAATCGCTAAGCGACCACAAATACTTCTATATCGTGCTGGAGGAAAACCAACGCGATCTGCCCCTTCAGCGCCAGAGGTGCCAGAGATTGTCAACAAGGAAGATAGATGAGTATACGTTTACCAACAATATGGAAAAAGTATTTAGCAATATAAATCCAAAAACGCCGGAGGTACTGATAAAAGCGCATAAAATAACTTGTAATGCCACCCTGTCACGTAAAAAAATACCAAGGGGGAGAAGAAAGGTGTACTGGTGGACCAATGAAATTGCCAACCTGAGAGTGGACTGCATAACCGCAAGGCGCAAATATCAGAGACAGTGTAAAAAAAATTCTGACATCGACACCTTAACACTTCTGAAATCATGTATGCCGACTCAAAAAAAGCGCTGCGGAGAGAAATAAATAACTCCAAAAGAAACACTGACGCGAGCTTTGTGAGAAGCTGGACCAAAATGTATGGGGGGATGCATATGCGATTGCCACTAGTCACCTGAAAATAAAACATCCAAACCTTCAAATCAGCATGGAAAAAGCTAAGGAGGTAGTAGACGAACTTTTCCCCATCCACGAAGAACCGAGATGGGAACAACCGCTAGACCAGATTAGTGGATTTTTTTCCATGGAAAAACTTATATGGGCCAGTATGCGTATTCGAAGTGGCAAAGCCCCTGGTCCAGACGGACTACCACCAGAAGCCATCAAAATAGCTGTCAAAAGATGCCCTGAATATATTCTAAATATCATAAACACCATATTGGCGGATGGAAACTTTCCGAACATCTGGAAGAGAGCGAGGCTAGTCCTCGAAGCAGACTGTGAAGTCGTGGAGCGAGAAGTGCACAGCGGTGTTCCACAGGGTTCAGTAATGGGTCCTACACCGTGGAACATCCTGTACGATGGAGTACTTATATAGCGCTGGTAGTAGCAGGAAAATACGAGGAGAGAGTAATGGAACATGCAAATAGGGCGATTGCACATACTAATAAATGGATGGAGAAAAACCGCTTAAGGCTGGCCCTTGAAAAAACGGAAGCTGTTCTACTGACCGGAATGAGGCATATAGGGCCGATAGTATTTAAGGACAGAGACGTAACTATAACGCCCAAGGAGGCAGTTAAATATCTTGGTGTGATTATTGATAAGAAACTATGTTTTACACCACATAGTAGAGTATGCAAAGCCAACTTGACAAAAAAAGAGGACAAAATACAAGTAAAGCCGTGTACTGGTGGACAGACGAAATCGAGCGCATGAGAGCAACATGCGTAGCTGCCAGGAGAAGATACCAACGCCAAAGGAAAAACAAAATATTTGCTGATAACATGCAAGTAGTAAATCAAATATATAAGACTGCAAGAAAGGATCTTCGTCGCCTTATAAATAGTATGAAAGAAAAACACTGGAGGAAACTCTGCGCCGATCTAGATAGGGACATATGGGGGGACGCCTTCAAAAAAAATTAGGAGAAATCTAAATATCAAGTCGTAATACCTACTAATGACAATGGAGGAAGTGCGCCGTGTGGCTGAGGAACTGTTTTCACGGCATACCCTTATTGACTGGGAACAGCCCGAAGTCAGAAATACACCACCCTTCACTGCGGAGGAACTAAAGACAGCAGGCATGAAAATAAGGACCGGTAAAATCTAAATTTGTACTAGACACCGTGAACTCACTATTTGCTGCCGGAAATTTTCCAGAGAGATGGAAGAGAGCAAAGTTAGCCCTTATCAGAAAAGGGGACAAACCGATTGGCGACCCTAGATCGTATAGGCCAATCTGTCTACTGAACGTCTCTGGAAAATTAATGCAACAACTTCTACTAACTAGATGACCTCGAAGCCAGAACCGGATTATCGAACAAACAATTTGGATTCAAGAAAGGAAGGTCAACCAATGATGCCCTAAGGTCCGTTTTAGAAATTTTTGGCAGAAAAAGCCAAATCGGGATCGCAGAGAACCAGAAAAATGTATGCTCTCCTAACCTTTGACGTTAGGAATGCCTTCAACAGCGCGATCTGGAAAGATATAATGGAAAGATTGAAAAATAAAGGTTTATCTCCATACTTATTGCGCATGATAGGAAGTTACCTTAGCAATCGGAGCTTGTTGCAAGGCGATAGAGAGATAGAAGAGTTTGAAGTTAGTAGTGGTGTCCCACAGGGTTCCATACTAGGGCCTACCCTCTGGAACGTACTATATGACGGAATACTATCTATGAAACTGCCAGTCGGGGCAACAATAATTGGTTTCGCCGATGATATAGCAATGGTAGTTATAGTCTCATGCATACGGCAAACCATGTAATCGCTTAAATCGGAGCATGGATGAAATCTAGAAAACTTAGCCTAACCCAAATTGGTTCATGGACGAAAAAAGGATGCAGCAATATGGGTAAAGAACCGAAAACTACTAGTTATAAGAACAGACCGAGGACCAGGATTCGTCGGGGTCGAGTTATCCCAATTTATAATCAACAGCTGCTACTTTTCTCCAAATGCAAAACCCGAACAGTTGTACCACTCCCTAGAAGCTCATAACATCAGGAACCAACGAAAAAGAGAACAAGTTATTGCGGGCGATTTCAACGCTAAGTCCCCCTATTGGGGTTCGCCAGGCATAGACAAAAGAGGAAACCTGGTATCGGATTGGGCTGCGGAACTAAATCTATTGGTACAAAACCAGGGAAATGACTACACTTTCGGGCGAGGAAACTCTCAGTCCATTATAGATATCACGTTCTGCAATAACTTAATCGCAAACAAGCTCTAGGGCTGGAGAAGGAATCCTTGAGTAATCCCCGCTACATCATCTACAGCATACAAGAAAACAAAAGGTCAAAATAAATAGCACCCCTATCAAGAACTAGGTGGACAATAAAGCACCTGAATGAGGAAAAAAAAAATAATGCCTAAATCAAGAACTAAAAAGCATGTAAAAACTAAAAAACTGGGGAAGGACGACCAAAAATAAAAAAGACAACATAATGGTGGATCGAGGAAATTTCGGGCATACGAGCTGCTTGCACCGCTGCCAGGAGGAAGTACCAACGCCTAAGGACAAAACATGCTGATAGCGAAGTTACTAAAGGGGCAAGTCAGGTATATAAGAGCCGGAGGAAGGAGCTGCCGCAGTTAATAAACAAAACTAAGCAGGAGCCAGTGATCCTTTCTTTTTCCAGTGAAAAAACTACGTTCTGAGTTACAAAAAATTTGCTCACAAATTACTGCATTAACAATAGAAGCAGTAGGTAGAGTAGCTGTAGTGCTCTTTCCACACCACACTCCTTTCGATTGGCAACAGCCCGAAATCACCGATATACCTCTCTTCACTGCCGAAAAATTATCGCTCGCAAGCAGGCGAAGATGGAATACCACTTGAAGTTGTAAAAATAGCTGCCCAGCACCAATCAAGCTTCGTATTGGACACGATGAACACGCTGCTCACAACGGGAAATTTTCAACGGCCGGATTGAAAAGGGCAAAGCTCGTTCTCATCAAAAAAGGAGATAAAGAAATAGAGAACCCCACATCCTATATACCTATTTGCCTACTGGATGTGTCGGAAAATTCTTAGAACAACTTTTTCTAAGCAGAATAAAAGGAGAAGAAGGAGTTTGTAAGCAAAAAAACAATTTGGCTTCAGGCAAGGAAAATCCACAATTGACGGGCCAAGATTTGCCATAGAGATTGCCGAAAAGACGAAGTCTGGCAAGCAGAGAACAACGAAAGCGCACACAGTTCTCTGCGTGCCAGACTTCGCCTTTTCGGCAATCTCTATGGCAGATCTTAGCCCGTTAATTGTGGATTTTCCTTGCCTGAAGCCTAATTGTTTTTCTGACAAACCATGTCCAATCTCAAGTTCTACTTCGATAGCTAACCTTCGATGTTAGAAACGCATTTAGCAGCGATAGATGGAAGCAGAGCATGGAAGGCCTAACATCAAGAGGTATATCACCGTATCTACTGCGCATGGTGAGGAGCTACCTTAGCGATAGAAAGTTAATACTAAAGGGGGTTCGAAAAACCGAAGAGAGAAGCATCAGCAGCGGTGTTCCACAAGGGTCGACATTAGGCCCAACCTTGTGGAACGTCTTATATGATGACGTGTTGAGATTAAGACTGCCATTGGGGGCGACAGTGATTGGCTTTGCAGACGACTTGGCTCTAGTGGTAACAGCCAGAATAGAAGAAGGGTTGATGCAGACAGCAAACCACGCTATAGAGCAAATCATTAACTGGATGAAATCCAAAAGCCTCAATCTAGACCTACACATAGGACAAAAAAAGTTTAAACCAATGAAATTTAAAATTGGAAAACTGACACTAACCCCAAATTATCAAAGAAAATGCCTGGGCATAGTAATATACAAGGCATTATCTTTCACACCGCACATAGCAGCAAATGGGATGAGGACAATGGGAGCAATACAGCAACTAATGCCGAACATTGGAGGACCTAGGAGCAGTAAACGCCGACTGCTCATCTACGCAGTACAGACTATGATGTACGGAGCACCAATATAGCCCAGATCACTGGGAAAACTGAGCAATATCCAAAAGCTCCTTGCATTGCAAAGACAAATGGCTCTAAGAATCTGTAGCGCTTGCCGCACAATATAAAGTGAGGGAGTCTTTGAGTCTTTACCATCGTGCGTATCCCGCCAATCGACTTGCTTGTGGAAGAGCAAAGATATCTGCAGGAGACAGGTCGCAGCAAACTTAAAAAAAATGGCCAGGAAACAGCTAATTGAAGAATGGCAGCAAGGCGTTAAAGGAGAGTGGACTTCTTATCCCTGAACTTGAGTGTCTTGTCTGTCTAATCTTGTCTGTCTTGTCTAATATTTTAAGTGTAATTTATTTAAAATTTCTAAAAGTTTTTTGCATTGCAAATTTAGTAATTTATAGGAATGTAATATTTTATGCAGTATGCAACAGCTCAACAATTGATTTTAATCAACAACTTATTTAGATATTATATTTAATATTTTTAGTATAAATTTGAATCGAATAAGTTTCTTTAGAAATGCCATTTGAAATAATAAGTTTGAAATTTATAACAAAGAATTGAAGTGGGAGCTAAGGTGCTGCTTAATTGTTCTAGATGTGAACCGGTAAGCACGTGCTGGTCGACGGGTGCAGAGACCAATTAAATAAGTAGTGTCTTTCTCGTGGCGCTCCTGTTTAAATGGAAAGCAGCGGATCTAGAGGACACAACCTCGATAAAAAGTACTGCTCACATTTCTCGGTGGAGAGTGATTAGTACTGGTCGCGAGTGCTAAGTAAAGCCGGGAGTGTTAATCGCGCGGAAAGTCAAATCGTCAGTTGCCGAAATGTTTAATTTCTGAATGAGTGAAATGGTGCGGGTCGCTAGTGAAATAAATGACAGTTGAAACAGGGTGTTAAGTAACGTCGGGAGTGTTAGCTTCGCGAAAAGTCAAATGGTTATTTGCCGAAAACTTTTGTAGTGCGCGAGTGTAAAGTCGGGAGTGTTAGTTCCGCGTGAAATTAAATGTATAGGGTAAGCGAGGGGTCATCCACTCCCTGAAATATTGCAATGTATTCGTAATTATTCTAATTTTGTAGTAATTCGAGGTACGAAATTACCAGCGTAATTCGTAATAATGTGTCACTTAATTATGCTAATTCTTTGCTAATATAAAATACCTACTGGGAGAAATCTCAAGCGTAATAATGTCAGATATTTAAACCGAAAAGCGGTGCGCGACCAGTCAGTCCCAGTAGAAGTCTTTGATTTTGACGCCGAATACATGCGTAAATCGTTGCCGCGTATGTTAAAACAATGTCTAAACTAGGAGACAGTGGTGGATTTACCAGCAGGCTGAGTAGGCTGGAGCCTGGGGCGGCAAATTTGGGGCCAACAGTTTTGTTATGACTTTTGTTATGACAGAAATTAAAAAGATTCATTTTTATATACGTTAATGTAAATGTTATTAGGTCCACACAAACAATTCAGCATGTAATATGCTTCACCACTTATTGTTAAATTATTTTTTTCTACAATTTGCGTAATATTGGTTGATACTGTTATGGGCATACGCCGTTTAGTGGCATTGAGTCTGAGAGAAACAGATATAGAGCGGCGATACAAACGAAAGAGCCGCCTAAAAGAAAAGCCGCCTCTGTTGATCGAGTCATGCAATTCCTTATACTTACGTATTATTTTTTCTTCGGCTGTGTGCCATAGAGCGAAAAATGAAAAGTTCAGTGATCCGAATATAATAATCAGAGAATTTTGGAACTGTTAGCTGAATTCGATCCTTTTTTAGCGAGTCATGTTGAATATCTAAAGCTGCGGTCACATGAGGTTGGTTTACCAGCCGCTGGTCGACAGCAACCAGCATACGGGAGGATTCACACAGTGTTGTGCAAACAGCAGCGGCTGGTCTGGCAGCTGCGATGTTTTGAAGCAGTTTTATATATTTTGGTCACTGTTTCCTACAAAATGTCTTTACATAGGAAAGTGTTACGGAAATTGTTAAGAAGTCTGTTGTGTTTTGTAATTCACTGTCACTATTTGTATAACTGTCTTCGCCTTCAGAAGAATAAATTTCTTCTGGATCATCATTCTTCTTTTTATTTTCTTTAGAGATCTAATTCCTTTTACGCGTTGAATTGTATCTGATGATGATATTGTGTGCCAGATTTAGTACTGAACAACCAACATAAGGTTGATTTTCCTACTGTCAGAATTTTTTCTTTTGTTTTTAGAAACGGATTGCATTTTTCTGTTTTTTCGGAATAATCTTTTAAATCGAATTCAGTTAGATTTTCAAAAATTTCTATTTCTTCTTCAGGATTGATATTTGCAATTTCATGCGTATCTGTTTCTTCTGAGGTATTAATTTGTTCATCTGCAGCATAAAAATCCTTATGAGGAGGTATGTAAATCAACTTTTACTAGTGATAACATTCATTTCTGTTCTTCAAACACCATTCCTAACTCCTGCGCATTTGCAACTGCACTTTATTTAGCTTCATCTAAGATAGATTCATTTCGTTTGTATACGGCAGACTAATATCTGTTACTTCACTCTTTCCCATCTTGTCATTTTTTTCTCTTGGAAAAATGAACTGATCACATAAACAATTCAGTTTTAATGAAAATGACAAAATTCAATACTAGGGAGTTTATGCGCTGTATTCGTATGGTTCGGTTCAATATATCTAATAAATCGAAGCTTACAATTGTGGAGTAAGCGGATCTCATCGATCAGATTTGTCTGAAATTTTTTTCGCATGTTTGGCTATTGAACAACCAGGGCAAAAATAACTTTCCAGAGTTTTCCGCTACGACACTTGTCTATCATGAGTTTCATGTGTTTAAAGTGAACCATGACCAGCCTCATGATGAGCTAATGCGGGTGTAGTGGGGACGTAAGATGACCGTAATTCGAATAGAATGTGAACGTAATTCAGGGAATGCAGGAGTAATTCAAGAATTGCAAGAGTACTTTGTGTAATGTGGTGTAATACTTACTGCTATGGAATGCAAGTAATGAGCGGTAATGCATCTAAGTATTAACATGTATTGCAAGAGTATATGACCCCTCGGGGATGTAATATGGGCGTAATGCGAATATAATGTGAACGTAATTCAGGGAATGCGAGAGTAATTCAAGGAATCCAAGAGTACTTTGTGTAATGTGGTGTAATGCCTAGGTGCTGCTAAGGAATGCAAAGTAATGTGCGGTAATGCATCTAAATATTAACATGTATTGCAAGAGTGGATGGCCCCTCGAGGGAAAGTTTCCGTAAAATTTTTGCAAATAAAATAGTGCCGTAAACAAAGACACAGTGTTAGATTCGCGAGTAAACTAAAAAAACCCGTGGGTAGGCTAGTGATGGATCCTTTCAATGGCTGGTGGATATGGGAGCTGCGCAGACTTCAGGAGACGTCTGTAGGAAAGGAAGGACGCCTCCCGCTCGGGGTCTCAGAAAAGTGCATGCTACCGTCCACTGCACAAAGATAGCTCCAGCAAGAGATTAATCACCAAGATGCCAAGTAGTGAGTGATTTTTAAAGTTTATTAAACGGGTTTAGGGCTCGGCCGGTCAAAATAAAAACCAAGGAAATTGGCGAGTTAAAAAGGTAAACAAAGTTGCTGATTTATGTTTTGCTAAATATTTGCCATTTCGCGAGGAAAATTCGCTGATTCTTCAATTGTTTATGAAAGTTTAATGTTTGTTTTATTGAAAAATGTTGAAATTTGCAAGGAAATTCGCGTAAAAACTTGGTATTTTAGCAATAAATTTGATGATTTTTTAATATTAGAAATGGGTGTTTTCCAGGTGGAAATTCGCAAATTTTCCGGTTGTTTGCAAAAATTTAAAGTTTGTTTTGTTGGAAATTTGCAAAAAACTGGAAAATTTGCAGGAAAATCCAAGGAAATTGGCAAGTTGAAAAGGTAAACAAAGTTTGTGATTTGCTAAATATTTGTAAATTCGCGAGGAAAATTCGCGGATTCTTCAGTTGCATATGAAAGTTTAATGTTTGTTTTATTGGAAAATGTTGAAATTTGTGAGGAAATTGCGTCAAAAACCTTGATATTTTAGCAACCAATTTTTTGGTTATTTAATGTTAGAAAAATGAGTTTTCCAGGTGAAAAATCGCAAAATTTTCCGGTGGTTTATGAAAATTTAAAGTTTGTTTCGTTGGAAATTTGCAAATAACTGGGAAATTCGCGGTAAAAAGCAAGAGAATTGGCGAGTCTAAAAAGTAAACAAAGTTTCTGATTTGTTTTGCATAATTTTTTGCAATTTTCTAAGAAAAATTCGCGGATGTTTGGGAAAATTTGATGTTCGTTTTATTCGAAAATATGTATTTAAGAAAAATTCGCAAAAACGTAAAATTCTCTCGTTGTTTAGTCATCGCTTAAGATTGAGAATTTTCACCAGAAAAATCGCAAACGTTTCTGAAAACCGCGAAGAAAAAGGTCTTTGCAATTTGCAAACATGCACAAAATGTGAAACAAAGACGACAAAACAAAACATAAAATTGGCAAGAAAACAGTTAAACAATTGATTGTTTTTTCCAAAATTTTTGCAAAAATATATGAATTAATTAATTAAAGCAACAAAAACACTCACCGAGATGAAAATTCGCAAGTTGTGTGAAATTCGGAATAGTAGTTTCCATTCACAATTTGCACATTTTTCACAATTTGTACAAAGAAATTAACAAAGTTACGGAAATTCGCAAGTATTCCGGTTGTTAGCACAAATTTAAAGTCTGTTTCGTTGCAAAAACACAAAAATTTGCATAAAATCCCACAAAATTCGCGAATATTCTCTACGCGCAGTTACTACTTGTTCACCGACGCCGCGCTAGCGCTACTGAGCATCCCGTAATGAAATCCACAGCGAAATTTCGTCACGTCCAATCAGAACGCCGCGTGACGAGTCCAACCGCCAAAAACGCACCGAATCCAAAGCCTACTTACATTAAATAACGTTTTGTTTTCTGTTGGATGGTTTTGGAAATGTCGATACTTTTGTGTTCGTGTTTGTGCAAGGTGGCGGAAGTTATTCGCGGTGAGATTTTACAAATCGCGTTGTTTTATTGCAAATATTGTGTGATTTAGTTGTGAATTTTTGTGGCGTCAATTGCAAGAACTGAATATTGGCGAAGCAAATTCGTGACGAATTTAATTTGCAACTTGTGATTAATTCGTGTAAACTGGTGAGGACTTTGTTAATATCTTTGTGCAAATTGTGACAAATGTGTTGTGCAAATTGTGAATGGAAACTACTATCACAAACCTGCGAATTGTTCTGCGAATTTTCTTCTCGGTGAGTGTTTTTGTTTACTAATTTTCCTGTTTTTTTGCAAACATTTTCGGGAAACAAAAAATTCTCTACATTCAATTGTGTGGCTAACATTGAGAATACGGGTCTCTTTGAAACTTAAAACTCGATATAGATTATACTTTTCTGAAACCATTGATGTATCTGCATTTTATGTATCTAGATTAGTTTCCTAGATATCGTTTAAAATTCAACAAACTAACAAAACAACTTGTAAAATCGTAAGAAATATGCAAATATTCTGCAAAGTTATAGTTATCTATAAAAATCAATTAGTTATCCATATATATTAGACTTTTCTGAAGACTTTGATGCATCTGCGTTTTAAGTATCTAGATTAGTTTGCTAGATATCGTTTAAAATTCATCAAACTATCAAAACTTGTTTAAACGCTGTGCTAATTGTAACGGTTTTCCAGTTTATTTCGCCCTAAAGTTACAAATAAACAAGTTTTATATATTTTTTCACAACTTTTGAACGGCTCACCAGAGAGACTTCTAGTCTTCACCAATCGATTTGGCGTCCCAAAATTATTCAGAAAACGTATATAATACTTCCTAGGAAGCTTTCAGATAAGAAATACCATCGACACGGGAGTCCAGACCGCGGAAACGACAAAATGCGAGAAAATCGATTTTGTCAAAATCGTTATTTTTTGAGTTACAGCAAAATTTAAAAGCGTTCCTGAAAGCATTTTTGCTGCTGATTACAGATATGCAAATTATAGTTCGCTAGATCTTTCCGTTCGGTATTGCCTGCAAGAATTGAAGAAATTTTTATGAAATTTCGGCGCTCGAGTAGAGATCTCGGAAAGTCGTGAATTTTCCGCGGACAATCTTAGTGTATCAACAGGAGAATGACCTTCTGAAAACGATGCCGCAATCCGTTTTTGATTCCCTGCAACCGTTTCCGAGATATCTACTTAGCAAATCGAGAATCGAGTAAAATTCAGTTTGAAATCACTCGACGAGTTATTTACTCTTTCTGGACAATTTACACATCGACTTGTCCGTTTTGTCGTGTAGTTTCTGTGTGCCGAAAATGATTTCACTGCTGTTTACCGTTCTGGAGAAAATCGAAAAAAAAAACGAAAAAGCACACTTTTTCGACCGAAATGATGGAAAATTTTTGTTGAAATTTTTTTTGAAAATTTTTGGGTGATTTTTTTTGGTTACCCGAAGGAAATCGAAGTGCTGAAAACGGCTTTTCAGTTTATTTTGCTCTAAAGTTACAAATAAATAAGTTATATATATTTTTTCGCTGTAAACCAACTCGCATTTCCGACTGATTTCACGGTGTCATAACTTTTGAACGCCTTACCACAGAGACTTCTAGTCTTTACCAATTGATTCAGCGTCCCAAAATTAGTTGGAAAAAGTATATAATATCCCCTAGGAAACTTTCAGTTACGAAATACCAACGACACGGGCAGTCTAGACCGCGGAAACGACGAAATGCGAGAAAATCGATTTTGTCAAAATCGTTATTTTTTGAGTCACAGCAAAATTTAAAAACGTTTCTGAAAGCATTTTTGCTGCTGATTACAGATATGCAAGCTCTATAATATTATTAAGTTTTTTTGAGACTACAAAACAAAACTCATATTGAAACGAAACAAATTTTTTTTTATTCTATTTATTAGTCCTCAGTCCACTTTCGTGGCACCAAACAAGCACCAGATAAATAACATGGTTTTTAAGATCACATCTTTCTATGTAACTCAAGTGAATGGCCATGTGCAGACGCGTTTCGAATGTTATTTATCTAGTTCTTGTTTTGTGCCACGAACGTGGACTGAGGTCTAGTAAATAGCATACAAATATCTGTTGTTTGTCAACATGAGATTTGTTTTGAAGTCTTAAGAAGAATTATTTACACTTAATCATATTATAGAGCTACGGTAAGGTTGAATATATTTATATATTCAAGTTATATTCCGCTTTAATAAGTTGGTATGATTGTATCTATAATTAGTTTGGTTTCACCCCAATATTCAATAACGATGAGTTGGACAAAAAATAAATTGGTAAGTATTTTTTTATTTGAAAAAATTCTGTGTCAAGGCTATCGGCCACGAAGATACCAAAACGTCGATTTCAATAGAAAAATATATAATCTATATAGATCTGAAAGAAATTTCAATATATCTCTTGCAGTTTTCAATTTATAGTTATTTCAATTTATTTCTTAGCCAGATAAAATATTTTGCAAAACTAACTGAAGGATATCATAGACTGACTAATTCTCTACAAATATTTTTTGTAACAAATCAATCACGAATTTTTACCAAAAACGAACACGAACATTTCAAAATATTCAAAAATTGCGAGAAAAATGTATTAACCTCTGAGGGATTTCAATGAAACTTACTGGATGTGTGTATCCACCAGAAGTATCAGCTGAAAACATTTGAACGCTCCCTCTGCAACGAGGACGCTGTGAGAAATTATTTTGTCTTCAACCGTTTTTTGCAAATATCTCGTCAACGCATCAAAATAGAAAATTATGACCGAGATATCCGTATATAGGACGTGGGTGTCTACAAAAAAGTATTCTTCGCAAATTTAGTAAAAACCTTCGGTTTAGTCGCAAAAGAAAAAAATATAAAAATGAACCGCTGCTTTAATTTCGTTTCTCAATTTACATGGGTTTAAATGAAGAACGCGATTGGAAGTTTTGCAAAAAAAATCTTCAGCCAACACGGTTCGCTTTGGAAAGATGAAAATGACACAATTTTTAGATGAAAATCTACTCTATAAAATAGTGTTAAATGCATGTTTGGTAGACTTCATCCAAAGACATCATTTTCTATTATATAATATTATATTACTATTATATAATATTATCAAATAGCGTTGTAACAACATGACTTTTTCCTTGAAGTTTAAAATTAAGTTGATTAAGATGACTTGTTATAACATAGGAAGCTTGACCTTTATACACTGTCAATCTTTTAATTCAGCACATTCATAATTTTTTTCCAAGAAAATTATGATTTCGTCCAGCAATTTAAAGAATTGTTTTAACACTTTATGACTAGAAAGCCACCGTACTTCCATATAATATGGTAGATCGGTGTATTCACATTCTATATCTTCCAAAAATAAAGCAAATTGACGATGTTAAAGCCCACGTGCTCGGATATAATTTCGGTGACTTGCTGGTGAATAATACCATGAAAATGTTCAAAGTATTATCACCACGGTGTTTACATACTTCTTTTAATCCCTCAAAAACTGCTTTAGTAATACCGTTCATGCTAGGTGCAGCATCAGTTGCATGTGCACCAACTTTTATGCCCGCCATACACACAACGGTCCACCGGAGATGTCTACCTGTGCAGGTTTGCCTGCGCAAGTAGACCGGAGCGTGTGTGGGAATAGACCTGTGCAGTTTCTTGCGTGCGGTTGACCTGCGCAGGCAAACCTGCACATGTAACCTCTCCGGTAGACCGTAGCGTGTATGGCGAGCATTACAATGCTAACTTATGCTTCTTCAAAACAAAATATCAGTTTCAGTAGTTGTATTATGTATAGGAATGACTTCCAAAAGTTCTTCATTTAATTTGAAATTAAAATCGCATCCGCGAATAAAAACGGCCAGCCGAGCAATATATCGAATATCTGTAACTTCAATATCTTGCACTTCATTTCACTTGCATGTGAAATTGCTTGATTCAGCGTTCCAAAATTAATTGGAAACCGTATATAATATTTCATATAAAGCTTTCAGTTAGGAAATATCATCGACACAGGAGTCTAGACCGCGGAAACGACGAAATGCGAGAAAATCGATTTTGTTAAAATCGTTATTTTTTGAGTCACAGCAAAATTTAAAAACGTTTCTGAAAGCATTTTTGCTGCTGATTACAGATATGCAAATTATATTAGGCTAGCTCTTTCCGTTCACTATCGCCTGCAAGAATTAAAGAAGTTTTCAAGAAATTTCGGCTCGCGAGTAGAGATCTCGGAAGCTCGTGAATTTCACGCGGACAAGCTTAAGGCATCAACAGGAAAATGACCTTCTGAAAACGATACCGCAATCCGTTTTTGATTAGCTGCAAACGTTTCCGAGATATGGACTTAGCAAATCGAGAATCGGGTAAATTTCAGTTTGAAATTTTTCGACGAATTATTGAATCTTTGCGGACAATTTACAAATCGACTTCCTCGTCTTGTCATGTACTTTCTGTGTGCCGAAAATGATTTCGCTGCTGTTTACCGTTCCGGAGAATTTCCGCATTCCGTTCCGCATTTTTTCGACCGAAATGATGAAAAATTAGGTTTTTTTTTGGAATTTTTTTTTGTTACCCGAAGTAAATCGAAGTGCTGAAAACGGTTTTCCAGTTTATTTCGCTCTAAAGTTACAAATACACAAGTTTTACATATTTTTTTGCTGTAAACTCGCATTTCCGACTGATTTCACGCTGTCATAACTTTTGAACGGCTCACCACAGAGACTTCTAGTCTTCATCAATCGCTTTAGCGTCCCAAAAATAATCGAAAAAAGAAAACGTATATAATACTACCTAGGAAGCTTTCAGTTAAGAAATACCATCGACATGGGAGTCTAGACCGCGGAAACGACGAGATGCGAGGAAATCGATTTTGTCAAAATCGTTATTTTTTCAGTTACGGTAAAATTTAAAAACGTTTCTAAAAGCATTTTTGCTGCTGATTACAGATATGCAAATTATATTTCGCTAGCTCTTTCCGTTCAGTATCGCCTGCAAGAATTGAAGAAATTTTTAAGAAATTTCGACGCTCGAATAGAGATCTCGGAAAGTCGTGAATTTCCCACCCACAATTCTAGTGTATCAATAGTAAAATAACCTTCTGAAAACGACGTCGGAATCCGTTTTTGATTATCTGCCACCGTTTCCGAGACATGTACTTAGCAAATCGAGAATCTGGTAAACTTCAGTTTGAAATTTCACGACGAATTATTGAATCTTTGCCGGCAATTTACACATCGACTTGTTCGTCTTGTCGTGTAGTTTCTGTGTGCCAAAAGTGATTTCGCTGCTTTTTACCGTTCTCGAAAAAATCGAAAAAACCGAAAAATCACATTTTTTTGAACCGAAATGTTGTAAATTTTTTGTAGAATTTTTTTTTTTGAAAATTTTTTCGTGATTTTTTTTGGTTACCCGAAGAAAATCGAAGCGCTGAAAACAGTTTTCCAGTTTATTTCGCTCTAAAGTTACAAATAAACAAGTTTTATATATTTTTTCGCTGTACACCATCTCGTATTTCCGACTGATTTCACCCTGTCATGACTTTTGAACAGCTTCACCAATCGATTCAGCGTCCCAAAATTAGTCGGATACCGTATATAATATTCCCTAGGAAACCACATTATTTTTAGAGTTACGATAAAATTTAAAATCGTTTCTCAAAGCATTTTTTTTGCTGCTGATTACAGATATGCATATTATATTTCGCTAGCTCTTTCCGTTCACTATCGCCTACGGCATCCAAAACACCGACAGAATTTCAAAAATCGGTTTTCGGTTTTTCGTAAAGTAAAAAACCGATTTAAACCCGGTTTTAAGTATAAAAATAAATAAATTGAGTATTGTCTTTAAAACTTATCTCAAAAATAGTGCAGCTGTAAACCAAGGAATAGATATTATTATTCTTTGTTACAGGCCAACTAAGGACCACATCAGGATAACTATTTATTTCTTTTTTTCTTCTTCTTCCTCCAACACTTTCATTTTATCAGAATGAGCTCTTTTCCTCTCATCTGACCATTTGACACCATTTGTTTTTCTGTTTGTTTTAGCTTCCTGAAAACCTCTAAATTTTATGTCTGAATTTGTTTAATCTGCATTTCTTCTAAGTCCTTGTTTGTCTTGCCTCCCCATCCATTATCTTTGTCTGTTTTCCTGTTCTGGAAGAATCTTCTTTGTCAATCTATCCCCCTTCATTCTCTCTAGATGTCCGTAGAATATAACATATCTTTTCCTGATCTCGTTTGTTATTTTAGGGCAGAATTAGTACAGTTCCTTATTTGTTCTCAAAACCCACTTGCCATCTTTGTTTTTGATAGGACCTAATATTTTTCGAAGAATTCTTCTTTCCATCTTTTCCAGATCTTCCAATGCCATTTTATTATTTACTAGTTAATATAAAACAAAACATTATTTTTGTATATTAACACCTAACCACCTGACATACGTCTCTCAGACCCAAAGTAGCAGTAATTTTCTGACCTGAGACGCATTGCAGGTGGTTAAGGGTTAACGATCGCAATTTTGTACGAAAAAAACTTTCTCGCTAATTGTTAAGGTGGGTTGATAGTGTACTAAATAAGTCTTCGATCACCATCGATTTTGTCTTAGTGATGCTGAACATTTTGAAATATTTTTTGAAGGGTGATTCAAAACTGTCCTCGTTGGCATTAGCACATTCCTTTGAAACACTGTGATACTGTATAAATGGAATTCTTAATTTGCTCAAGATAATATGTCGATCCGGATGATGTTGGTTCCAATTTTCTTTCAACGATCTCATCTATATTTTCGACAAATAATTCCTGCACTGGTAGATCGCCAAATAAAATTAAAGCCAAGGTCGTTGCTAAAGACCAAGTCAGCGCTTCGGCGAATATGGAAGTTCCACCAATATGGATGTCCTTTTTTGGAAAGTTCCAATTTCGTAAGAATTTATTCAATTTTCCCTTATTCCGCCTTTCTGATTTTCTTCTTCTGATTTTTCTTCTGAAATTTTTCCCCAAAGTATTGCTGTTTTGTTTTAATTGTATAAATAAAAACATTCAGTAACAGTCTGCAGTCAGCATGGGCGTAGCCAGGGTGGGGTTTTGGGGGTTCAAACCAAAATAAATATTATAATGAAATAAGGAGAGACGAGTAGAGATGACTCTATTCAAGAGAGTATGGTAGATGTGGAGTTTAGGCACTCTTGTTTGTCAGTTTTAGAAAGTAAATTGGTGCATTTTTGTTATTGTATTTTAATATTTTTTCACTGTACACCAACTCGCATTTCCGACTGATTTCACGCTGTCATGACGTTTTTGTATTTTCTTCTTCTTCTTTCGAATAGGCCTACTTTGGACCACGCTTGTTCAACTGTTGGGCTTTGACCTTTGCCCAGTATTGTCGCATCTTCTGCCGGTGTAATTCCTTTCTCTCTTCTGTCCAGGGGGTACCTTTCCTTCTAGGTTTTTCCTGAAATCCATGGACTTCCTTTAGGGTGCGTCTCACAGACTGTCTGTTTTTGAGATCTGTTATTCCCAGTTCTTTAATATCCTTCTCGGTCTCTGTCAACCAAGTGGTACGAAGCTTCTTGTTTTGCCAGAAGGTGAACAGACGGTTGGTTAGTCTTTTCCTTGCACAGTCAGAGAGCATATCGATATGTTCGTAGAGCTCAGAGTTATGCCGTCTTCGGAATTCCCCATCTTCCTTTACCGGGCCTAGGATCTTCCTGAGGATTCTCCTCTCTCTGATTTCCAATTTCTCTATTAGACCCTTCGGTTCAAGGAAAGACACTCCATGGCATATAGGGCTTCTGGTCGTAAGACTGATGTGTAGTGCTTAAGTTTCAGGTTGCGTGACGGGCATTTCTTATTGTAAGTGTTCTTAGTCAGCCGATAGGCTAGTTCTAACTTGCTGACCCTCTTGGATAATGATGCTCTTTCTGATAAGTTGGGTTCAATCCATTCGCCGAGATACTTAAATTTCTCAGTCCTCTTGATGTTTCCCTGTTCTAGTAACATCTCTCTGTTTGCTTCTCTGATGTTGGTGAAGAATTCTGTTTTCTCCAGCGACACTTGAAGACCCACTTTGGCAGCCTGTTTTCTGAGACAGTTTACCTGCATTGTTGCCATCTCAAGAGAATCAGCAAATAGTGCCATGTCATCTGCAAAGGCCAGGCAATCTACAACCAGTCCATCGTTCTTACGTTCCAGGTAGATACCACTCTGTGTTGGGAATAGAAGTGGCAACGTGGCTTGTGTGAGTGCGCATGTGTAACAAGATACTCTCCTCTGCAACAAGACGAAAGCATGTAACGAAGTTTTGAGTAAATCAATATATTATTTGTGTAAAGTGTTAAACCCTCATTGAACCCACCCTAAAATCCCTAAAAGGTTATGGGCCCAGGGGAGAGACAAAAAGTTTTTTGAAAAATCGCTTTATTTGATAAAATAAGGGTAAATTTAAAAAAGTGCAAAAAACGTGTTTAGCAGAACAAAGAAAAATGGCGACAGCGACCGGTGAAGGGATCGTGGTGTACCCGCAACTGAAAGAGGGAACAAATTTTACACATTGGAAATTCAGAGTATATCTTATACTAGAAGAAAAAGGAGTAAAAGAAGCAATCGAACCTTTACAACCTGGAAAGGAACTGAACAAAGAAAAAGATGCTAAAGCTAGATCAACTATTGTAAAATGTATAACCGACAAATACATCTCATATGTGCAGAAAGCAAGAAATGCTAAAGAAATGTTGACTTGCTTAGAAAACATTTTCGAAAGAAAAAGCGCAGTAAACAAATTACATCTGAAAAGACAACTTTTAACGCTAAAATGCAAAGTAAGTGACAAATTACAAGATCATTTCCTAAAATATGATGCATTAATAAATAGCATAGAATCATCAGGCACTAAAATGGATGAGTCTGATAAAGTGTGTCATCTATTACTAACATTACCATCATCGTATGATAATGTAGTTACTGCCATAGAAACAATGAGTGCGGAAAAAGACTTGACTGTTGATTTTGTAAAAACGTGTTTGTTAGACGACGAATTAAAGAGAGGTGAAAAGACATCAACAAATAGAAGTGAAGCAGCATTTAGTGCAAGATACGAATGTTTCAAATGTGGGCGTACTGGACATATAGAGTCAGAGTGTTTTAGCAACACAAATAATGGCAAACAGAGAGGAAATTTTCGTGGTCGTGGACGTGCACAATCCAACTTCAGTCGTGGAAGATTCCAGTATAATCGAGGTCGAGGACAGCATAGAGGAAATTCAAATCAAAATCAGACACACATGAGCAAGACAGAAGAAAACTACAATTTCGTAGCAACGACGCAGCTAGAATGTTATCAGGCAACAGTGAACACAGACAATATTGATTGGATAATTGATTCAGGTGCAACAGAACACTTAATACAACAAGAATATGAAAAATACATGACCAATGTTATTGTCATGGAAACGTGTACAAGAATAAAAATCGCAAGCGGCGATGCATTAATTGCAAAGAAACAAGGTAAAATTTGTATGTTATCATGCGGAAGGGAAGTAACTATTGATGCATTAATTGTTCCGGGTTTATTTCATAATATTTTGTCAGTAAAAGGGTTAATAGATAAAGGTATTGAAGTTATATTTAAACCATTAAAGGTAACGTTAATTAAAAATGATGCAGTGTGGCATTGCAAAGAAAGGTGCGGTTTATTTTATTTGAATGGATTACTTAAAGATAATTCTAAGTTTGAAGAAGCAAATGTATGCTCAAACAATAATATATGGCATTTGAGATTGGGTCATTTAAATAAAAAGGGGTTATCAACAATGAAACTACCCATGTCCGACAAAAAATGTAATTCATGCATGAAAAACAAAAGCGTAAGGAAGCCATTTATTAAACAAGAACTACCAAGAAGCAGACAAATTGGTGAGTTAATACACACAGACATAGCTGGTCCGGTGACACCTATGTCAAATGAAGGTCAAAAATATTTTCAAACTATAACGGACGATTATTCTCATTTTGTAAAACTGTATGTACTTAAAAATAAGAGTGAAGCTGAAAATAACCTTATACATTATATTAAAGAAATTCAAACGCAAAAAGATGTAAATGTAAAAAGGATAAGATGTGACAATGGCGGCGAATTCATTTCAAATTTATTCAGAAAATTTTGTTACGAAAACGGAATTATTATTCAGTATACTAGACCTTATTCACCACAACAAAACGGTGTAGCAGAAAGACTTAATAGAACTTTGTACAATAAAGCTAGAACAATGATAAATGAAACAGGGTTACCAAAATACTTATGGACAGAAGCATTTATGTGCGCAGCTTATCAGTTAAACAGATGTCCATCTGCAGCAATAAATTTTAAAATTCCAGCCGAAATGTATTACGGAAAATTAGATTTAAAAAGGTTAAGAGTATTTGGTTCAAAAGCGTGGGCGGTAATTTTACCACGTAAATTTAAACTTGACGAAAGAAGTATTGAAACTCGAATGGTAGGTTATAGTAGCAATGGGTATCGTTTGTGGAACCCTCAAACAGAAGAGATAATAATCTCCAGAGATGTAGAATTTGATGAAAGTGATTATAAGTTTGTAAACGATAAAAATAGAAATGAGTTATCAGAGCAATTCATATTAAATGAAAGCGATGTATTAAGCGAAAATAATAAGTCAAGTGAGAACGAAGTAAATAACGAAAATAATAGTGAAACCGAAAAAAGTAATGAATCAAGTGATAGTGAAGTAGAAAACGAGAATAGTAGTGATGATAGTAGTATTGATGAAAGAAATGTTATTAATGAAGAACGAAAGACTAGAACACGAACAATTAAAGTACCGGAAAGATATAAAAAAGATTTTGAATACGAATTGCATACTGCATATTGTTTATTTTTAAGAAAAGATCCAATAACATATGATGAAGCAATAAACTTAAATGATGGGTGGCAAGAAGCTATAAATAAAGAAATAAATGCTCATACAAATATGAACACATGGACAGTAGTTCCTAAACCAAAAGATAAGAAAATTCTAGACTCTAAATGGATTTTTAAAACCAAAGATGACGGTGTAAAGAAAGCGAGAATTGTCGCAAGAGGTTTTCAAGAAAATGTAAATTATAGCGCAAATAACTATGCCCCAGTGGCTAGATTGCAAACAATTAGATTGTTAATTTCTCAGGCTATTCAAAAAGGGTGGCAATTGAAGCAGTTGGATATCCCAACGGCATTTTTGAACAGTAACTTAAAATCTGAAATTTATGTAAATCCACCACAAGGAATAAATATTGAAAGGAATAAAGTTTTTAAAATGAATAAAGGTTTGTACGGACTAAAGGAAAGCCCAAAATGTTGGAACGAAACATTTAATAGTTTTGCAAGTAGTATCAAGTTAAAAAGATCTAAAAATGATTGTTGTTTTTATATTGGCGAGAATGTATGGTTAATTGTGTTTGTAGACGATATACTTATAACTGGAAGTGACGAGAATGTAAAGTTTATTATATCTGAACTAAAGAAAGAATATAATGCGAAAGATTTAGGCAATGTAAAAAACTTCTTAGGTATGGAAATAGAAAGATCAAAAGAAAAATTAAAGTTATCTCAAAGTAAACACATAAGAAAAATGGTTGAAAGATTTAGAATGATAGAGAGTAAAGGAGCAAAGATTCCAATAACAAAAGGTTATCAAATAGATTCAAGCGAAGAGATTGTTAATGTTCCATATAGGGAATTAATCGGAGGATTAATGTATATAAGTACAGGCACTAGGCCAGATATATCCTATGCAACAAGCTATTTGAGTCAATGTCTAGATAAACCAACGCAATCAGCATGGTTAGAAGCAAAAAGAGTGTTAAAATATTTATACACTACTATAGATTTGTCATTAACATATGTAAAGTCAAATCAAATGTCAATTGAAACTTACTCAGATGCAGATTATGCAAACGACAAAAAAGATAGGAGGAGCATAAGTGGATCAGTAACAATGTATTGTAAAAATGCTATATCATGGTTATCCAGAAAACAAGGATGTGTTTCTTTATCAACTGCAGAAGCAGAATATATAGCTGCCACTGTCAGCGCATGTGAACAAATAAATATTAAACGATTAAGCGAAGATTTGAACGAAAATGTAAAAACTGTATTGTATGTAGATAATAAGGGTGCGATTGATATGGCGAATAGTTACGAAAATAGTAAACGATCAAAGCACATTGATATTAGATATCACTTTATTAAAGACAAAGTAAACTCAAAGGAGATAGATATAAAATATGTAAGTTCTACTGAGAACCTGGCGGATATGTTTACTAAAGCACTAAGTTATGAACAATTCAGTTACTACAGAAATATCCTAAATATTTGTTAAAAAAAAAAAAAAAAAAAGTTTTATTTGTATTATGAACTAGATTGTAAGAGAAACGATTTTTATGTTTTGTAATGTTAAAAAAGGGTTAATATGTAAAAATCGAGGAGGAGTGTTGGGAATAGAAGTGGCAACGTGGCTTGTGTGAGTGCGCATGTGTAACAAGATACTCTCCTCTGCAACAAGACGAAAGCATGTAACGAAGTTTTGAGTAAATCAATATATTATTTGTGTAAAGTGTTAAACCCTCATTGAACCCACCCTAAAATCCCTAAGACTCTGAGCACCCAAATTGTTCAATTCCTTGCGCCATTCTCTCATAACCTTTTCAAGAACACAGTTGAAGAGAAGTGGGGAAAGTTCATCTCCTTGTCTCACTCCAGTTTTTATTTCGAAGCTTTCTGAAATCTCGCCTCTAAATTTAACCTTGGAATGGGTGTTGGTCAAAGTTTCTAGGATTAGTCTGCGGGTTTTGTTGTCTAGTGCTAGTTCCTGGAGTACTTTGTTAAGCGTTTCTCTATCGATGGAATCGTAGGCCTTCCTAAATTAACAAAGGTGACGACCACCTTGCGGTTTCTCATCTTGGAGTATGCAAGTACAGTTTTAAGGTTGAGGATCTGTTCAACACAGGATCGGGTCTTCCTGAAGCCCCCCTGGTATTCTCCCAGTTGACTATCCAACTGATTTTCTGCCCTTGTTTGTAACGCCTTCGAGAGAAACTTGTATGTTACCGGGACGAGAGAAATTCCACGGTAGTTGCTTAGATCCGTAAAATCTCCCTTTTTGTGAAGCGGATGGATCAGAGCAGATTTCCAATCGGGTGGTAATTTCTCTATTTCCCAGATGTCTTGTATGATCTCGGTTAGCTTGCGCATTTGTTCGGCATTGTTTCCAGTACCTTTCCACAGTTCAGCAACGATAGAGTCCTCTGCAGCTGCCTTATTATTCTTAAGAAGTTGAATGATCTGGCTAACTTCTTCCAATGAAGGGGGAAGCGAGTCCGGGTTTGGTGTGGTTTGTTTATAGTCGAAGTCTTCGCTGGATGGGTCACAGTTGAGTAGATTTTTAAAGTACTGAGCCAAAAGATGGCAGTTGTCTTTGTCGTTATAAGCCAGTTTGCCTTGTGAGTCTCTGAAGTGGAGGCTTGGCGGAGCGTATTTTCTGAGTGTCTGCTTAAATGTTCCAATGAAATCTCTGGAATTATTCTTAGCAAAGCTCTCTTCGATTTGGGTTAGTTGGTTTTGTGTGAAGGTTCGTTTTGTTCCTCGAATTATCTTGGCTGTAACCTTTCTCTGTTCCAAATATTTATGCCAATTTTCTTTGGTCTTTTTAGAATTCCACTTCAGCAGAGCGAAGACTATCTGTCTTTAGGCTATTGCATTGTCACAGTCTTCAGTCCACCACGGATGCTTCCTTCTTCTAGCGAGAGGGGCGAGTTCATTGGCCGCCTTGTCAAGAGTCTCCTTCAGTTGGTCCCAGTTGTTTAGGTATGTGTTGTTCTGTCTCTGACTTAGTTCTTGAGTCACTCGACGTCAAATCTTACTATTTTGGAGGTTTAAATTGACGTTTTTGTATTTTATTATATGTATTAAATTTTGGTCGCTAGCAAAGGAATTAAAATGAATTTCTGCTTCCTCATCGGTACTCTCAGATTCTGAAGATTTGTTGACTACATTATTTTTGTTGTAAAATGTATCTACAACAGCCAAGTGAATTGCATGGATGATGCAAAATTGATTGTTAATTTCATTTAATTATGCGTATTTGTCATAACAATTTATTATAATGCTAAAATATGCCATTACACCATATATATTAGAGCAACAATAGATGAATGGACATCTTATTGAGAAACGCATTCCAGATTCTGTCAGTTTAGTGAACTTTTCCTTGAATTCTAGTTTCTTCTCATTTGCAAAATTTACGATTAATTTTTGAATCGTCGTTTCGCTTCTAGACATTTCATAGTTACCTTTTATAATAATTGAAGTTCTTCACTAGCGCTTCACTAGCGCTTGAATGTGCCACATAGCATGAATCGAAAACCCCTCATTCTCTCATGATGATGATTCTCTTATAATAAAATTAAACATATCTGAAGTTGTTTTTGCGTTTTTGTCTACAGGTTCTTCATTTTTCATAACATCGACTTTATGTTTTGCTCGAAGATGATTTGACAAACTTGATGTGTTCCCACCTGCAGATTTTAAATATTATTTGTTAATTTAAATAACAAAAAGTCAGGAGTATGGAAAATATTAAAAAAAGTAACCGAAAATACAGTAAATTGCACTATGTGCAAATTGCAATGTGAAAATACAGCAAATTGTACTATGTGCTTTACTTTTTGCAATATTTTCCATACTGCTGGAAAAACCTTTTGTTATTCATATTTGGGCTAAAAATTTTTTTTTTTTTGGAATTTAGTATAATATGTAGGTCGAATCCATTCAATTTCTAATTCTCGACGTATTATTGAATCTCTCCAGACAATAAACACAGCGACTTGTTCGTCTTGTCGTTTAGTTTCTGTGTACCGAAAATGATTTCGCTGCTGTTTACCGTTCTGTAGAAAATCGATAATAACCCAAAATGCACATTTTTTTCGACCAAAATGATGGAAAATATTTGTTGAATTTTTTTTTTTAAATCTTTTTCGTGTTTTTTTTTTTGGTTACTCGAAGAAAATCGATGTGCTGAAAACGATTTTCCAGTATATTTCACTCTAAACTTACAAATAAACAAGTTTTGGATTTTTTTTTCGCTTTACACCATCTCGCATTTTGGACTGATTGCACGCTGTCATAACTTTTGAGCGGCTCACCAATCGATTCAGCGTCCCAAAATTAGTCGGAAAAAGTATACAAAATTCCCTAGGAAGCTTTCAGTTAAGAAATACCATCGACCCGGGAAGTCAATACCGCGGAAACGCCGAAATGCGAGAAAATCGATTTTGTCAAAATCGTTATTTTTTCAGTTACAGCAAAATTTAAAAACGTTTCTGAAAGCATTTTTGCTGCTGATAACAGATATGCAAATTATATTTCGTTAGCTCTTTCCGTTCAGTTTCGCGTGCAAGAATTGAAGAAATTTTTAAGAAATTTCGGCGCTCAAGTAGAGATCTCGGAGAGTCGTGAATTTCACGCACACAAGCTTAATGTATCAATAGGAAAATGACCTTTTGAAAACGATGCCGCAATCCATTTTTGATTAACTGCAACCATTTCCGAGATATCGACTTAGCGAATCGAGAATCGGGTAAATTTCAGTTTGAAATTTTTCGACGAAATATTGAAATATTTTTGCGGACAATTTACACATCGACTTGTTCGTCTTGTCGTGTAGTTTCTGTGTGCCGAAAATGACTCCGCTGATGTTTACCGTTTTGGAGAAAATCGAAAAAAACGAAATAGCACTTTTTTTTTCGACCGAAATGATGATTTATTTGTTGAAAATTTTTTTGGAAATTTTTTTCGTGATTTTTTTTTTTGGTTACCCGAAGGAAATGGAAGTGCTGAAAACGGCTTTCGAGTTTATTTCGCTCTAAAGTTACAAATAAACACGTTCTATATATTTTTTCGCTATACACCATCTCGAATTTCCGACTGATTTTACGCGGTCATAACTTTTGAACAGCTCACCACAGAGTTTTCTAGTCTTCACCAATCGATTCAGCGTCCCAAAATTAGTCGGAGAACGTATATAATATTCTCTGGGAAGCTTTCAGTTAAGAAATACCATCGACTTGGGAAGTCTAGACCGCGGAAACGACGAAATGCGAGAAAATCTTTTTTCAAAATCGTTATTTTTTTAGTCACAGCAAAATTTAAAAACATTTCTGAAAGCATTTTTGTTGCTGATTACAGATATGCAAATTATATTTCGCTAGCTCTTTCGGTTCACTTTCGCCTGCAAAAATTGAAGAAATTTTTATGAAATTTCGGCGCTCGAGTAGAGATCTCGGAAAGTCGTGAATTTCCGACTGACAATCTTAGTTTATTAACACGAAAATGATCTCCTGAAAACGATGCCGCAATCCGTTTTTGATTATATGCAACCGTTTCTGATATATCTACTTAGCAGATCGAGAATCAGGTAAATTCCAGTTTAAAATTTTTCAACGAATTATTAAATCTTTGTGGACAATTTATACATCGATTTCTTCGTCTTGCCGTGTAGTTTCTGTGTGCTGAAAATGATTTCACTGCTTTTTACCGTTCTGGAGAAAATCGAAAAAAACTGAAAAAGCACATTTTTTTCGTACGA
Organism: Phosphuga atrata; assembly: GCA_944588485.1. Lineage (NCBI taxonomy): Eukaryota > Metazoa > Arthropoda > Insecta > Coleoptera > Silphidae > Phosphuga > Phosphuga atrata. The sequence goes on from OX155906.1 coordinate 31,232,171, forward strand.
AATAATGGAAAATTTTTGTTGAAAATTTTTTTGGAAATTTTTTTCCTGATTTTTTTTCGGTTACCTGAAGGAAATCGAAGTGCTGAAAACGGTTTTCCAGTTTGTTTCTTTCAAAAGTTACAAATAAACAAGTTTTACATATTTTTTTGCTGTACACCAGGGGTCTCGAGGGCCAAAACCATATTATCATTGTTGCCGGTGGTAAAAAGTGAAATAGTCCACTGATGAAAAAAAAAGTCCGAAAAAGTACACAACGTTAAAAAAAGGCTGCAAATCGGACTAAAGTCCGCAAAACGGCAACACTGCATTATTAATTTTCCTGTCATTATCTGTAATTTCTAGATTAGTCGTAGAGTACGAGCCATGAGGTGTAACGTGATACGACATCTGGTGGACACAAGCGGAAATAGGTAGTACCTTCTATCGCTAACAGATGGCGCTAATAGCACGTACAGAATAATCTCGTTGGTTCGAGAAAGTTCTGGTGTCTTCCACTCACTTCTAGATGGCAGTAATTGGAATATATAAGAAGGCTAGTGGCGCAACCACAAGTCAGTTCCTATGACACTGTTGTGAAATAAAATAGTGCGTACCTCCTTAAAACGTGTTTGTGCGTGTTTAAGTTTAAGACATCTTTGTAACAGTATTTTGATTTGAATTTTTGCTTTTGTGTGTGTTTTAGTAGTATGGAAAAGAAGCGAAAAATTGATAGGAATGCAGAAAATTCAAAGATCAGTGGAACATTCAGTATTTCGTAATTGAGTCCAGTAACAAGGCGCTATGTTTGATTTGCAATGAAAGCATAGCCGTTCTCAAGGAATATAACATTAAACGTCATTATGAAACAAAACATTTTCAAAATTACTCAAAATATACAGGAAGTTTGCGGACAGAAAAATTCGAAGCTATGAAGCGCGGATTGAAATCGCAGCAATCTTCATTTACAAAACTCAAAACTGAACAAGAGGCTGCAACTCGTGCCAGCTTTCGTGTGGCTCTTGAAATTGCAAAACGTGGAAAACCATTCACCGATCGAGAAATGATCAAAGAATGCATAATTGCAGTAGCCGAAGAAATGTGCCCTGAAAAGGTAAATTTATTAACAACTGTCAGTATGTCAGCAAACACTGTGGCTCGAAGGGTAGAAAACATCGCTGAAAATATATCCTCTCAACTGTGCGACAAAAATGGACATGTTGAGTGGTTTTCTTTGGCCTTGGATGAGTCAACGGATGTGTCAGATACTGCTCAGGTGTTGATTTATATTCGAGGAGTAGATAAAAGCTATGAAGTGCATGAAGAACTTCTTGATATGTATAGTATTCATGGCACAACTACTGGTACAGATATTTTTAAAGGAGTTGAAATGGCCATTAATCAAAAGTACCTTCGATGGAAAAACTTGAAATGTATTACAACTGATGCCGGCGCGAGTGGTGTAGTGGTGACGCTCGTGGCCTCATGTTAGAGCGCTAACTGACAAGTATAGAGGTCCCGAGTTCTATCCCCAGTGCCGGCCGCATTTGTTCCAGAAGACAAATGTGAAAAATGGTAATTAGCGCAATTTACAATAACAACAGGTTTCTGGGCCTAAGTGAATGTGAATGTAGAATACAATAGGCTATAGGCCGACGTGTTCGAAGGGTCGGCAAACCCGGCATTCACATCGAACCAAACTTAAAAAAAAAAAAAAAAAAAATTACAACTGATGGAGGCAAAAACATGAGTGGGAAAGATAAAGGAGTGGTCGCTCTTGTGTCAAAGGCTGTAGAAAATGACGGTGGTTCAAAACCATTAGTCTTACATTGTATCATTCATCAACAGTCTTTGTGCGGAAAATGTTTGGATATGTCTGAAGTTCTGAAACCAGTCATATCAACTGTTAATTTTATCAGATCTTTTGGGCTGAATCACCGACAATTCCGACAATTTATTGAAGAGATTGGAGAAAATGGCTTACCTTATCATACTGCCGTACGTTGGCTTAGTTGTGGGAAAGTCCTTCAGCGCTTTTTTGAACTTCGAGCAGTGTTCGAAATTTTTTTGAATGAAAAGCATCGCCCTCTTACTGAATTACAAAACAACGCATGGCTGTGGAAGTTAGCATTCTATGTTGATATGACAAAACATGTGAACGAACTGAATTTGAGATTGCAAGGAGAAAACCAGCATCTTCCTGATTTATACACTAATATCAAATCATTCCGGAAGAAATTGATACTGTTTCAATCACAACTACGAAGTAAATGTTTTTCACATTTTAAAACATGTGAAATATTCAGCCACACCACTGAGACTGAGTTTCCTATCGATTTTGCAATCGAAACTTTGAGTGCTTTGAAAATAAATTTTGATACTCGTTTCTCGGACTTTGATGCCATTGCGAATCAAATTAAGGTTTTTCAGAATCTTTTTGATACTGACATTGAAACCCTAGCCCTGGAACTTCAAATGGAAATGATTGATCTACAGTGCAGTGATATAATTAAGAACAAATATCAAAAATCATCTTTGTTGGAATTTTATAAGAGTCTTCCACTGACACAATTTGATAATTTGCATAAATTTACTCGTGGGCTGTTTTCTGTTTTTGGTACTACAGTGGAATCCGTTTATTATGACTCCGGCTATATTGACCAACCGCTTAATATGAAGTAATTGCAGTGTGAAGTTTGACTTTCATATTAAATTCTTTATAGCAAAGTTCCGATATAATGACTTCGTTTAAAATGACATGTCGCTTATTATGACTTATTTTTAAGAAATTATGTCCGGCTATAGTGACCGTCCCCACCCAAAACCATCCCCACACCTTTCCATGCAACGAAATTTGGTGAGTACGTTGCTCGTTTTTGTTTTGATTCGCGGTGACGAATTGATAGGTCATGGATACGTACCTACTGTTAGTGATTTGTGCACAAAATGACATTGCAACGACGTAAAGCGTTTACCATTGAAGAGAAAGGTGCGATTATATGCAGACTAGAAAATGAAGAATCAAACTCATCTCTCGCAAAGGAATTTGGTGTTGGCCATTCTACCATATCAATGATTTTTAAAAACAAGAGCCAGATTAAGGAATCGTTTAATTCAAATGTTTTGAATCCAAAGAGGCTTCGAAAATCACGACAGAATGATGTTGATCAAGCGTTAATTCAGTGGTTTAAAATGGCGAGAAACAAAAGAATACCTATCAACTCAACGGACCTATGTTACAGGAAAAGGCAAATGTTTTTGCTTCACGTTTTGGTATCCTCAACTTTAATTGTTCTGTGAGCTGGATAAGTCGTTTTAAAGTGAGACATAACATTGTGGCGGGAAAATTTGTCGGTGAATCCTCGTCTGTTGATCAAAGCTCTACAACAAACTGGTTAGCCAATGTTTGGTCAAATCTACGGAAACAATTTTCTGATAATGAGATTTTCAATTCAGATGAAACTGGTCTGTTTTATAAATTAATACCGGACAGAAAATTTAAGGGAGAGAATTGTAGTGGAGGCAAGTTGTTAAAAGATAGAATAACCGTCATGGTAGCAGCATCTGAGCGGCACAGAAAAAAAAATGCTCGTTATTGCAATATCTAAAAAAACAAGATGTTTTAGAAGTGTTAATTCGTTGCCAGTCGATTATGCAAACAACCGTAAAGCTTGGATGATGTGAGAACTGTTAGAAAAGTGGTTTCGAGATTGGGATCGCGATTTGAAGAAAAAGATTTTATTGCTGCTTGATAATTGCCCGGCGCATCCAATAGTTGCTGATTTCAAGTCTAAACACTTGCTTTCCTTCCACCAAATACAACATCAGTCTTGCAGCCAATAATGAAAGCTAAAAATGATTAATAGCCTTGATTAAAATCAAAATACCTCTTCTACTAAAATAACAGTTCTTGATGCAATTCTTATGGTTTATGATGCCTGGAATAAAATGCCACAAAGTACAATTTACAACTGTTTCAAATATGCAGGATTCATTGAAAACCATGCTGGTTTACCTGTTCAGAATACAGCAGAAAATTAATTTGATGATGAAGATGACGTTCCTTTATCTTTGTGGTTACGAAACCTAAAGTCAGACTCGTTAACAGCGCCGGGAATGTGGGCGATTATGTTGAAATTGATAACGCTCTCCTCACATGAGAAGAACCATCAGATGAAAATATCGTACAGGATATTACAGCTAATGAGCAAAACGAAAGCGATGAAGAAGTCGAGGAAGAATCAATACCTACCGCAGAAGAGGCTTTAAAAGCTGCAGACTTATTATCACGATTTGTTAATACCAATTTCGACAATGATAATTTATTCTTTACACAATAATGTTAGAGAGACTATGAGAAAGACTATGCTTTGTATGACGTCCGCTTAGTATGACGTGTTTATCACTTCCCTTCGATGTCATTATAAGCGGATTCTACTGTACTTATTTGTGTGAGATCTTCTCCAAAATGAAGTACACAAAAAATGTTTACAGATCTAAATTAACTGATGAGCATCTTAAATCTCTTTTAATAATTAGTACAAGTAAAATTAGTCCACAACTTCAAACTATTGTCAGTGGAAAATCTCAATTACAAAAATCTCATTAGTATTTCATATGTCATTATGCTTGTTATAAGTTATGTTTTTATTTAAAATGTATAAAATGTTAGTTGGATTCATTTCAATAATTTGTTAGTTATTATATACTGAAGTTAAATTTTGTCTTTACTCATTACAATTCTGTGTTTCTTTATCCAACTTATCACAAAAACAATAACAATAAGCCTACAACAATGTTATGAGTAGTTAGCCCATGACCATATCAATGTAGATGTCATATTAATAATTATTCAACTTAAAATTAGAATACTTCAGTAAACTAAATTTAATTTGCTATAAAAAATATGTTCTCTAAAAGGAGTTTTCAAGTATGCTAGCTCTCCGCGGGCCGGATGTGGCCCTCGGGCCGTAGTTTGGAGTCCCCTGCTGTACACCATCTCGCAATTTCGAATGATTTTTCGTTGTCATAACTTTTGAACGGCTCACCACAGAGACTTCTAGTCTTCACCAATAGATTCAGCGTCTCAAAATTAGTCGGATAACGTATTTAATATTCCCTAGGAAGCTTTCAGTTAAGAAATGTCATCGACACGGGGAGTCTAGCATATATATTCTCGCAATATTCATATATCCCGCGTTTGAGAATTAGTTCCAAGTTGTGTTCACAGTTAGCGCAAACTTGCTTCTGTCACAGAAATTCCTGAGTGAGTGTCGCATCTTTAGATACTTGTCTCTGGGCCATACCCTGTGTCGAGCTAAAATCTGTTCGTGTCGAGTTTACGAATGCCCTCGCAATAATTAAGATAAATAGATAACAGTTGAATAATCGTCGTGTATTCTTGGGATAATAATGACTTGACGTTTGGTTTGACGGAAACAGTGTTTTGTTTTGTCAAGCGTCTGTGGAATGGGGGACGAGCACAGCAGCGACGACTCCCAGTCGGACGTGGACAACCCGTCCGAGCTACAGGGCGTCCTCAACAAGTGGACCAACTACATCCACGGCTGGCAGAACCGGTACATTGTGGTCAAGAGCGGCACGCTCTCCTACTACAAGAACGAGCACGAGAGCGGCTACGGCTGCCGCGGGGCCCTCACCCTCGCCAAAGCCACAATCAAAGTAAGATCAATTCATTTATGCATCAACTGTGCATTCCATAAGTTCAGTTGCGACCGGTCAATCCGATGTTTAGTTTTAATGTTGGATTGGTGGGTTGTTGTTTCTTTGCCACAATATAAGATCTTCGATTTCCCATCGTAACTCCACTGTCAATTTAGAGTATTTATCGGTCAAGCTTGATATATTTAGGTTTGACGTTGCAATTCAACAACGGTGGTGGTTTATGTTTAGTTGCGACAGGTCAATCTGACATTTAGTTTTAATTTCGGATTGGTGGGTTGTTATTTCTTCGCCACAATCTAAGTAAGATCATCGAATTCCTATCGTAACTCCATCGTCAATTTAGGCTATTTATCCCTCAAGCTTCTTCTTCGTAGCGCTACAGTCCTATCTGGACCTGGGCCTCCCGTATTTTCTGCCTCCAGTCGTCTCGTTGCCTTGCTGTTGTTTTCAAATTCATGTCCACCTTGTCCTCAAGCTTGGTATATTTATATGTGGGTTTGATGGTGCATTCAACAACCTTGACAGGTTAAGATTGGTTGTGACAAGTCAATCCGATATTTAGTTTTAAAGTAGGATTGGCGGGTTTGTGTCTTCATCGTTACCAAAGCCATGATTAAAGTAAGATCTTCGACTTCCCATCGTAACTTCAACTTCAATTGTCAAAATTGTTACCGTCAAGGTTTTTCCACAAGCTTTGATATATTAATATGTAGGTTTGACAGAATATTTGACAACTTTTATAGTTTTGTCTTTGACAGGTGAATCTGACAATTAGATTAGGTTAGTATATGTAACAACTTTGACTTTGACAGGTGAATCTGACAATTATGTTAGGTTAGTATATTTGACAACTGACAGTTTTGTCTTTGACAGTTATGTTATTTTAATATATTTGACAACTTTGACAGTTTTGACTTTGACAGGTGAATCTGACAATTAGGTTAGGTTAGTATTTTTGACAACTTTGACAGTTTTGTCTTTGACAGTTATGTTAGGTTAATATATTTGACAGTTTTGACTTTGACAGGTGAATCTGACAATTAGGTTAGTATATTTGACAACTGACAGTTTTGTCTTTGACAGTTATGTTATTTTAATATATTTGACAACTTTGACAGTTTTGACTTTGACAGGTGAATCTGACAATTAGGTTAGGTTAGTATATTTGACAACTTTGACAGTTTTGTCTTTGACAGTTATGTTAGGTTAATATATTTGACAACTTTGACAGTTTTGTCTTTGACAGTTATGTTAGGTTAATATATTTGACAGTTTTGACTTTGACAGGTGAATCTAACTATTAGGTTAGTATATTTGACAGTTTTGTCTTTGACAGTTATGTTAGGTTAATATATTTTACAACTTTGACTTTGACAGGTGAATCTGACAATTAGGTTAGGTTAGTATATTTGACAACTTTGACAGTTTTGTCTTTGACAGTTATGTTTTGTTAATATATTTGACAACTTTGACAGTTATGTTAGGTTATTATATTTGGCTACTTTGACAGTTTTGTCTTTGACAGGTGAATCTGACAATTAGGTTAGTATATTTGACAACTGAGAGTTTTGTCATTGACAGTTATGTTATTTTAATATATTTGACAAGTGATAGTTTTGACTTTGACAGGTAAAACTGACAATTAGGTTAGGTTAGTATATTTGACAACTTTGACAGTTTTGTCATTGACGGTTATGTTTTGTTAATATATTTTACAACTTTGACAGTTTTGTCTGACAGTTATGTTAGGTTATTATATTTGACTACTTTGACAGTTTTGTCTTTGACAGGTGAATCTGACAATTAGGTTAGGTTAGTATATTTGACAACTGACAGTTTTGTCTTTGACAGTTATGTTAGGTTAATCTGTTTGACAACTTTGACAGTTTTGTCTTTGACAGGTGAATCTGACAATTAGGTTCGGTTAGTATATTTGACAACTTTGACAGTTTTGTCTTTCACATATATGTTAGGTTAATGTATTTGACAACTTTGACAGTTTTGTCTTTCACAGATGAATCTGACAATTAGGTTAGGTTAGTATATTTGACAACTTTGACAGTTGTCTTTGACAGTTGAATCTGACAATTAGGTTAGGTTAGTATATTTAACAACTTTGACAGTTTTGTCTTTGAAAGTTATGTTAGGTTAGGTTAATATATTAAATTTGACAACTTTGACAGTTTTGTCTTTGACAGGTGAATCTGACAGTTAGTTTTGAATTGAGAGGTTGTTGTGTGCATGCTTGGCGAATACAGGGGGGGCGGCGACGTCACGGACGCGAGAGGGAGGAAGGTCCTTGACTGGGCGCGTCGGCACCGGACCTCGGCATTCGCAACCGGGGAAAGGTTCCGACCTTCAGGAGAGGTCCGCGAACGTCAATCGTGGACTTGACGTTCGCATCGCAGGGACTGATGGGAAGAGTCAGGGATTGACAGGTGAGGGACGATTGGGAGTCGCTGAGCGACCACCAATGCGTTTCCTTTTACCTGCACGGTATTGCACTGCACGCCATCGAGGGGCAGCCGCGCGAGCACCGTGTTCGTCGGATAGTTGGGAGAGTTGATCGGGGGAAGCTATTACTCGGGAGATGGCTCGAGGAAGTACACCGCACGGGCTGGCCGCTGTGGATCTTAGCGGGGCGTTCGCTAACAGGGTGGTTGACGCGTGCAGGGCTGGCGTCCCTCAAAGACGTCTGTCCTCAGGGGGGGCGGAAGCCGGTTTATTGGTGGACGCCAGAAGTGGCGCAAGCGAGACGAGTGGCGGTGGCGTCTAGGCGTCAACTTCAGAGGGCAACGTTTGAGGCTGCGGACGAGTGGGCGAAACAGGACCGTGGTAATTTTCGACGAGCGATCGCGCGGAGCTAGTCCCAGCGGTGACAGGAACTTTGCCTCCTGGTCGACCGTGATCCGAGGCACCGAGGGAAGGGTCCGGACGAGTGCGTGATGGGTGGGACCAAAGCTGTGGTTGACCACCTTTTCACTGTGGAGGAGGTCGGCAGAGCGGTAGCCTCACTACCCGCGAAAAAGGCACCCTGACCTTTAGGCCCCCCCCCCCCCCAGCAGGGGGGATCTCCGATCCCGACATCTGCAACAGATGTCTGGAAGAGGGAGTGTTTCCCAGGTACTGTAAAAAGGCCATTTTGGCCCTTATTCCAAAGCCCGGTAAGGATCCCTCGACGGCTGGTGCGTACAGACAGATCTGTTTGCTGGACCGCGGGGCAAAAGTGCTGGAAAGGTTGTTTCTATGGGCCGTTATATAACAAGGGGACGGACTCGTTCCGGAGCAGTTCGGCTTTCGTAAAGGGGTTGGGACGGAGGATGCCATTCGGGCTGTCCTTCGTGTCGCGGAGGGGGCCAACAGCGGACCGTACCGTACCAGGGGGCATTATGTACCACAGTACAATGGTGGTTCGTTCTCAAGGCCCTAGCAGGGTGGAAACTACCGGAGACGTTGCTGAGGCTCACATGCGCGACAGGACCATCAGGTACCGCGAGGCGGAGGACTAGCGTGAGCGGGGGCTCCGCAGGGATCGGTTTTAGGACCATTCTTGTGGAATGTCGCCTATGACGTCCTTCTGCGGACACAGAGACGGTTACTGCCCACATGGGTGGGTATTGTGGCGTACGCAGACGACCTGGCACTTGGTCTTCACCGACAGTTGTTAGGATATGCTGCGCCTCAGCGTCATGCGCGCGGGGGAACTCGTTCGGGAGTGGATGAACACAGGCGGCCCTGCTCTCCAACAGAAGGTCAGGTAGAGGCAATCTGGAGATTGAAATCTTAGGATAGAGGATACCGGTCGAACGGTCGATCCGGTATCTCGGTGTGATTCTCCAGGCGGGTCAGTGGGGATTACACGTGCGCCACGTGGCACGCGCGTCACAACAGGTGGCGCGTCTCATGCCGTGGGCCACCGGGCCTGGGGAGGGTAGGATGAGGCTTATGGCCAGTGTGGCCACTAGCAGACTTATACGCGGCACGGGTGTGGGCAGCGACGGTGAGGGGTAATGCCCGCAACAGAAAGCATTTGCGACGAACACTACGCCATTAGGGTCGCTCGGGCTTACCGCACTGGTCATATCGCGGATTCTTCCCGCGGATCTCCTTGTTATGGAGCGCGCGTCGGTGAGGGACGCAAGAACATCTGGCGGAAACCGCGGGAAAGCAAGTTGAGGTACTACTTGCCTGCTGGCAGGAGGTGGTCACGCGGCGAAATCGTCGCCTCATCCCTGATTTAATTCGGTGGATGGGGCGACGGCTGGACGAGGTGGGATCATGCTTCCTCACCGAGCTTCTTACTGGACACGGGTCCTTCGGAGCGTATCTCCACAGGATTGGGAAAGCCCCAGACGACAGGTGCACATCCTGTGGAGAGAGCGGGCGTGACGACGCGGAGCACAATCTCGTGGCGTGTCCGCATTGGGAGAGGGAGCGACAGGTCCTGGCGTCGGCCCTGGATGCGGAAGTCACGGTCAAAGCCGTGGCGGATGAGCTCGCTGGCGAGAGGTGTGGCCGGCCTTAAGCCGATTCGCGACTTCAGTCATGCGGGCTAATGCCCGTCATACACACAACGGTCCACCGGATAGGTCTACTTGTGCAGGTTTGCCTGCGCAGGTAGACCGGAGCGTGTGTGAGAATAGACCTGTGCAGTTGCTTGCGTACGGTTGACCTGCGCAGGCAATCCTGCACGTCTAACCTCTCCGGTAGACCGTAGCGTGTATGGCGGGCATAAGGAGTTACAAGGGCGGTAGGTTTTTCTTTTCATTTTGTTTTATTTTTCCTATTGTAAATGTTATTGCATAGCATCTGTTGTACTATTGAATAAAGCTCATCTGGTGCCCATTGTGGGAAGACTAAGGGTGGGCAGGGGCAGTAATGCCATAGTTGGCGGTCTCTCTGTCCTTCCGTTTCAGTGGAGCCACTTGAGAAAAAAAGAAGAAAGGTTGTTGTGTGTCCATTCAACATTGCTACCTTACCTTAACGATCTTTTTGTTTGTTTCCTGTGTTAATGGGTCTCGATTTTTGATTTTCCTTGAACATCAATCAATTGCATTTTATTGGTTTGTCAATAATCGACGGACTAAAAGTCTATTTGTTATTTTAAAAGTCTAATTGTTCCACCGTGAGTTGGTAAGCCAATCCGGAGCCTCTACGTCAAGGGCATACCTAGGATTTGTACTGGGGGGGGGGACTGCGAGTCGATTTTGACCAGACTTGTAATGTTATTTTCTTTTTTCTAGCCGCACGAGTTCGACGAGTGCCGGTTTGATGTGTCTGTCAACGACTGCGTCTGGTATTTGAGAGCGGAGACCGTCGAAAGCAAGCAACATTGGGTCGAAGCTCTAGAGTCTTATAAGGTAACGCAATCAAAATATTTACACTAGATTTAGGGGTAGGGTAGAGGCATGAGTAGATTATGGTAGGTTTGGTAGAGATTCCAACATTTTATAGTAAAGGCAGTAGGGAATATTGCAAGCACTGTTGAGTTAACTTGTAAAGAGACCCCCCTGAAACTTCCAGAGCATCTTGGAACTGCTTCACGAATCCTTTCCATCCACCAACCTTCTGCTTCTAGTGATTAGGGGTTTTTTAGGAGTTAATTTGTCAAAACTTCCCAAGCATCTTGGAATTGCTCTACGAAGCCTCTCCATACGCCAACCGTCTGCATGTAGTGATTAGGGGATCACATGTTTCAAGTGGCTTTTTAATCCTTTCTGTTCTTTCATAATGCCCATCACGTTCATTGTTATAGGGCAAGCACTCTTGAGTTAATTTGTCAAAACTTCCCAAGCATCTTGGAATTGCTTCTCGAAGCCTCTCCATCCAGTAACCTTCTGCATCTAGTGATTAGAGGTTCACATGTTTGGAGTGGCTTTTTAATCCTTCCTGCTCTTTCATAATGCCCATCACGGCCATTGTTATAGGGCAAGCACTGTTGAGTTAACTTGTCAAAACTTCCAAAGCATCTTGAAATTGCTCCACGAAGCCCCTCCATATCTTCTTCCTCAAATGATTAGGGGTTCACATGTTTGGAGTGGCTTTTTAATCCTTACTACTCTTTCATAATGCCCATCACGTTCATTGTTATAGGGCAAGAACTGTTGAATTAACTTGTCAAAACTTCCCGAGCATCTTGGAATTTCTCCACGAAGCCCCTCCATACACCAACCTTCTGCATCTAGTGATTAGGGGTTCGCTTTTTGATCCTTCCTGTTCTTTCATAATGCACATCACTTTCATTGTTATAGAGCAAGCAATGTTGAGTTAACTTGTCAAAACTTCCCAAGCATCTTGAAATTGCTCTACGAAGCACCTCCATACACCAACCTTCTGCATCTAGTGATTAGGGGTTCGCTTTTTGATCCTTCCTGCTCTTTCATAATGCTCAACATGTTCATTGTTATAGGTCAGGCATTCTCTGAGTTAATTATTTGGTTGACTAGTGCTATGACATCTAGGGTAGTATCTGTTCCTCTTTCCAGGTTTCTCTCTATGCGGTATCCACCGGAGGCGTTCAAAAATAGTGGGCTGGAAACTGTCTTCTAGATCATATCTAGATATGAGACATATCTAGATCATCATCATTTGATTTTTGCGATTTTGTAAAAATTTGTTAAATTTTGGCGAAAATTGTGGGAACTTCGATTCAAATTTGTGTGGAAAATTTCGCGAAATCGATAAAACTGATTTTTCTTTAATTAATAAATTCCTCCGCGAAGTCGAAAACGATTTTCCAAAATGAAATCTCGTCTCGACAATCCAAGTTTCTTTGTACTATTTTACGACACCAGTGTGTGAACAAGAGCTTTTTTGCACGAGTCTACTCACAACGAGTGCACAAAACCCTTCACACATTATTTTATCCATAATGCCTGTTACAATACTGTTATGTAATTGTTGTTTCTTTGTACTAGTTTCTGTAATACCAGTGTGTGAACAAGGGCGTTTTTGCACGAGTCTACTCACAACGAGTGCACAAAACCTTGACACATTATTTTATCTAAAATGCTTGTTACAATACTGTTATGTAATTGTTGTTTCTTTGTACTAGTTTCTGTAATACCAGTGTGTGAACAAGGGCGTTTTTGCACGAGTCTACTCACAACGAGTGCACAAAACCTTGACACATTATTTTATCTAAAATGCTTGTTACAATACTGTTATGTAATTGTTGTTTCTTTGTACTAGTTTCTATAATACCAGTGTGTGAACAAGGGCTTTTTTGCACGAGTCTACTCACAACCGGTGCACAAAACCTTCTTCACACATTTTATCCATAATGCTTGTTACAATACTGTCATGTAATTGTAATCTACAAACAAATAATTGTTTCTTACCGATAATATTGAAAAGTTATATAATAAACCTTTTTACGGTTAGTTAAGCGCATGCGCATCCGCCAAGTTTGAAAGGCGGGAATATGAAACTTTCTTCTTCTTAAATGGAGTTTCATTATTAAACGATTTCTGTTTGTTGTCACTAGGAACTGACGTCAATTAATAGACCTTTTCATAATACACCTTTTCATTATTTGCCCAATAAGGTTATACGTCAAAAAATTCGGGCAAAACATGGAGGAAATTCACACATGTGCACAAAAAAATGTCATCTATGAAAAGTTCTATTAATTGACGTCAATCCCTAGTGACAACAAACGGAAATCGTTTAATAATGGAACTTGTAACGCGTGTGTATAAGAATCAAAATCGTGCGTAAAAGTCCGAGTTTCGTTATTAAACTTTTTTTGTTTTGTTTGTTGTTACAATGGTAGGAACACGTGAATGTTAAGGATGCCATTATTATAATAGTGTGTAAAAGAATCCAAATCGTGCGCAAAAGTTCAAGGTAGATTTGTGGTAGCCGTCCACATTTTCGCATCGGATCAAACGGATCGTAGTATTCATCCAAGTGCCGAGGGGCCACTTTTATGATGCGTACCGATGACGTCATACGGAATATGGTATTTGCTGGTAGTTGCGTCGGCAAATCCGATCGCTGCTGATACTGTGGATGCATTGTAAGAAAATAATCCGTTTGACGCGATGCGGCCGATATGACGGTTACCTCAAATACAGCTTGAACTTTTACGCACGATTTGGATTCTTTTACACACTATTATAATAATTACATCCTTCACATTCACGTGTTGCTAACATAGTAACAACAAACAAAAATCGTTTAATAACGAAACTCCATTTCATTTACATTGGACTTTTACCAACGATTTTGATTTTTATACACACGCTTATAATAACGGCATTCTTCACGTACATGTGTTGTTGTCATAGTAACAACGAACTGAAATCCTTTAATAATGAAACTCCATTTAATCTACAGCCAACAAGAAACAAGTTTTATATATTTTTTCGCTGTACACCATTTCACATTTCCGACTAATTTGACGCTGTCATAACTTTTGAACGGCTCATCACAGAGACTTATAGTCTTCACCAATCGATTCAGCGTCCTAAAATTAGTCGGAGAACGTATATAATATTCCCTAGGAAGCTTTCAGTTCAGAAATACCATCGACACTGAGAATCTAGACCGCGGAAACGACGAAATGCGATAAAATCGATTTTGTCAAAATCGTTATTTTCCGAGTTACAGCAAAATTTAAAAACGTTTCTGAAAGCATTTTTGCTGCTTATTGCAGATATGCAAATTATATTTCGCTAATTCTTTCCGTTCACAATCGCCTGCAAGAATTAAAGAAATTTTTAAGAAATTTCAGCGCTCGAGTAGAGATTTCGGAAAGTCGTGAATTTCTGCCGGCCAATATTAGCGTATCGATAAGAAAATGACCTTCTGAAAACGATACCGCAATCCGTTTTTTATTATCTGCAACCGTTTCCGAGACATCTACTTAGCAAATCGAGAATTGGGTGAATTTCAGTTTGAAATATCTCGACGAATTATTGAATGTTTCGGTACAATTTACACATCGACTTGTTCGTCTTGTCGTGTAGTTTCTGTGTCCCGAAAATGATTTCGCTGCTCTTTACCGTTCTTGAGAAAATCGAAAAAAACCGAAAAAGCACAAATTTTTCGATCGAAATGATGGAAAATTTTTTGGAAAATTTTCTCGAGATTTTTTTTTGTTACCCGAAGGAAATCGATATGCTGAAAACGGTTTTCCAGTTTATTTCGCTCTAAAGTTACAAATAAACAAGTTTTATACATTTTTTGGCTTTACACCAACTAGCATTTCCGACTGGTTTCACGCTGTCATAACTTTTGAACGGCTCATCACAGAGACTTCTAGTCTTCACAAACCGATTCAGCGTCCCAAAATTAGTCTGAAAACATATATAATATTCCCTGGGAAGCTTTCAGTTAGGAAATACCATCGACTCGGGAAGTCTACACCGCGGAAACGACGAAATGCGAGAAAATCGATTTTTTCAAAATCGTTATTTTTTGAGTTACAGCAAAATTTAAAAACGTTTCTGAAAGCATTTTAGCTGCTGATTACAGATATGCAAATTATATTTCGCTAACTCTTTCCGTTTACTATCGCCTGCAAGAATTGAAGAAATTTTTAAGAAATTTCAGCGCTCGAGTAGAAATTTCGGAAAGTCGTGAATTTCTGCCAGACAATATTGGCGTATCAATAAGAAAATGACCTTCTGAAAACGATACCGCAATCCGTGTTTGATTATCTGCAACCGTTTCCGAGACATCTACTTAGCAAATCGAGAATTGGGTAAATTTCAGTTTGAAATATCTCGACGAATTATTGAATCTTTCGGTACAATTTACACATCGACTTGTTCGTCTTGTCGTCTAGTTTCTGTGTGCCGAAAATGATTTTGCTGCATTTTGCCGTTCTTGAGAAAATTGAAAAAAACCGAAAAAGCACAAATTTTTCGAACCAAATGATGGAAAATATTGGTCGAAAATTTTGTTGGAAAATTTTCTCGTGATATTTTTTAGGTTACCCGAAGGAAATCGAAGTGCTGAAAGCAGTTTTCCAGTTTATTTCGCTCTAAAGTTACAAATAAACAAGTTTTATGTATTTTTTCGCTGTACACCAACTCGCATTTCCGACTGATTTCGCGCTATCATAACTTTTGAACGGCTCATCACAGAGACTTCTAGTCTTCACCAATCGATTCAGCGTCCCAAAATTAGCCGGAGAACGTATATAATATTCCCTGGGAAGCTCTCAGTTAAGAAATAGCATCGACACAGGGAGTCTAGACCGCGGAAACGACGAAATGCGATAAAATCGATTTTTTCAAAATCGTTACTTTTTGAGTCACAGCAAAATTAACAAACGTTTCTGAAAGCGTTTTTGTTGCTGATTACAGATATGCAAATTATATTTCGCTAGCTCTTTCGGTTCACTTTCGCCAGCAAAAATTGAAGAAATTTTTAAGAAATTTCGGCGCTCGATTAGAGATCTCGGCAAGTCGTGAATTTCCTGCGGACAGTCTTAGCGTATCAATAGGAAATTGACCTTCGGAAAACGATACCGCAATCCGTTTTTGATTATCTGCAACCATTTCCGAGACATCTACTTATCAAATCGAGAACCGGGTAAATTTCAGTTTGAAATATCTCGACTAATTATAGAAGCTTTACGGACAATTTACACATCAACTTGTTCATCTTGTCGTCTAGTTTCTGTGTGCCGAAAATGATTTCGCTGCATTTTAACGTTCTCAAGAAAATCGAAAAAAACTGGAAAAGCACAAGTTTTTCGAACCAAATGATGGAAAATATTGGTCGAAAATTTTTTTGGAAAATTTTCTCGTGATATTTTTTAGGTTACCCGAAGGAAATCGATGTGCTAAAATGGTTTTCGAGTTCATTTCGCTCTAAAGTTTCAAATAAACAAGATATATATTTTTTCGCTGTATACCAACTCGCATTTCCTACTGATTTCACGCTGTTATAACTTTTGAACTCATCACAGAGACTTCTAGTCTTCACCAATCGATTCAGCGTCCCAAAATTAGTCAGAAAACGTATATAATATTCTCTAGGAAGCTTTCAGTTTAGAAATACCATCGACACAGGGAGTCTAGACCGCGAAAACGAAGAAATGCGAGAAAATCGATTTTGTGGAAATCGTTATTTTTTTGAGTTACAGCAAAATTTAGAAACGTTTCTGAAAGGATTTCTGCTGCTGATTGCAGATATGCAAATTATATTTCGCTAGCTCTTAGGGTTCACTTTCGCCTGCAAAAATTTAAGAAATGCCCTAGGGGTATAAGCATGGTGATTCGTCCCTGGAAAGATATTTATATGATACTCGGAATATATGTAGGTACTAATTAAATAATGAGATGCTGAAAGTTTCAGATCACTAACGCAATTGGTTTTCGAGATAAAGCGAAATGTGTCAAACACGAAAAAAATTTACGGCTGAATCGATTGATCTGAAAATTTAATATGTTTTGGAGGCCGATAGGAGCTCTTATGAAAAAAATTATCTTCATAAGATTCTTAAAAAAAAACATTTTTTTTTTAATTTTAATTTTTTAACTATGCTACAGTTTTGGTACAATTATGAAACTTTTTTTTTCAAGTCTTATATATTACTCTTTAACTTTATGAGTTTTTCAGATTTTTAAAAATGGTAGGCCATAGCATACAAAAATAAAAACCATTTTTTGCTCAAATAATGCATTTATTTAATGTTTCAAGTTTTAATTTCCTTGTTTTTATGCATATTTAGATTATTTATAATTATTAGAAATAACACTATATATTTTAAATAACAACAATAACTTTTTCATCAAAATAAAATCATCATTATATATTAATTTCAATAAATATTTTGAGAACTTTTTTTTATTACAAAGCTCTTATTAAGATTATTATTATATTCTACTAAATTAATTTCATTGATATCGACATATTTTTTCAATTTATTAAATTAATTTTCAATAAATAAACAACAGAGAAACGAATAACAAATACGATATATACAGCAAAAATATAGGAGAATAGAATTTTATCAATCTGCATCACTGTCTTCTTCAATCACAACTGAAGTATCGCCTTTATCAAATAGTTTATTTAATATTGCAGGAGGCCTAGGAATTTTTGTTAAGTATCTCCCGTGCGACAAAAAATTAACAATCGCGGCAATAATCGTTCTAAGACCATTTGCACACTCCCAGCTGCGTCTCTTAAAGCTTTTGTATCCGATAGTATTTGGCTTGTAATCAATAAAGCATCTATAAACTTTCCTGCTAATGTTACGTGATTTTACTTGTGATTTTAGAAGTTTGAATGGTATTTTACATACTGAATGGTGATATCGCCCGATTCATTCATCATTTCTGATAAATTGAAATATAGGTATCGCTTGTTTAAATTGGTAAGAACCGGTGAACAATATTCTTAGATCTTTTTCAGTCATTTCTGGAAAATCTTCTAAATCAGCTGTATGAAACGGTAGTTTTCTAAGTTGCCAGCCATTTTGCGTCACTTCATCAGCTAAAGTATTTTCAACATCATTTAGGCATTTCATCATTTCTACAATATCATCCAGGCACTCGGCATCAGAAGTTAGGCGTTTGCTGTATTTATTATGGAGAAACGACGCGATTCTAAAAAAGTACCGATTCTAGGAAGCATTTTGTTGTAAATTTTCTGATCTAGCAGATATTTTTGTTTTAACATCCCGTGCACTGCTTCTTACGTTTCTTGACGCATTCGACTCAGCTGTTAGTTGATTGCGTTTTCCTTTTAGGGGTGGCATTAATACTTCAAAACTCTTACTTTCTAGGTGCTCTTTAACGCAACTCACGATCAACTACAAATGCATTACCAGGTTTCAATAAATTACATATACCATTTGGATTATCTATAATATCTCTCATAATAGTAGTATCATTTTGGGTAGCATAATACGGTTCTAGCATTTCGATAATGTATCCATCAGTTGTACAAATCGTAAATGGTTTACACAGCGGCACTTTTTTTTGCCCAGAATATGACTAGAATATTCTCTGGTACTGATTGTTTGAACTTTTCTCATGACGAGCATACGTCCCATCACAAATAATAATGAGATTGACATTGAGATTATTGTGTTAAGTTTTTTAGCAACCGCAGATGTATGATTTTGAATGAGATCATTTCTGGACATTAGATGTCCAATCCAAAATGGAGAGGTTATACGTCTTGAACGAAAGATTGAGTCACTTGTTCACAATATTTTGTCATTAACTGCTCTTCTTCGATCTCTAAAATTGTAGATATCAACTTATTTGAATTGCCTGTGCGAAGCTTGACTAAAAATGCAATGAGTGCTTGAGTCATACTTCGACCGCCAGTGTTTCTCATTGATGATAACAAATTCCGCAGTTCAATGTTTTCCCATTTCTCAAGTTTTTCCATTTCAAGCCAGTCAAGACGTGAAGTCTCAACACAAGAATGAAAAGAAATATTCTTGTATCGTTAATATATTTAACAATAATCGAGCTTTGTAATAAAAAAAAGTTCTCAAAATATTTATTGAAATTAATAATAATTAGTTATTTTTAATTTTTAGTTTGTTTTTGTTTGTAATATTTTGTCTGTTTTAATTTTTTATTTTGATGAAAAAATTATTGTTTGTATTTTAAATATGAAGTGTTATTTCTAATAATTAGAAATAAGCTAAATGTGCATACAAATAAGGAAATTAAAACTTGAAACATTAAAATGTTATTTGAGCCAAAAATGGTTATTTTTTTCTGCATGGCCTACCATTTTTTTAAATCTGAAAAACTCAAAGTTAAAGAGTAATATAAAAGGCTTGAAAAAAAGGCTTGATTTTAAGATCAATCAGCCGTTACTGAGAATTTTTTTTTTTTTTTTCATTTTTGACACATTTCGCTTTTTCTCGAAAACCAATTGAGTTAGCGATCTGAAACTTGCAGGATCTCATTATTAAATTAGTACCAACATATATTCCGAGTATCATGTAAATATCTTTCCGGGGCCGAATCACCATGCTTATACCCCTAGGGCCTCTATGAAATTTCGGCGCTCTCGTGGAGATCTCGGAAAGTCGTGAATTTCACGCGACAATCTTAGTGTATCCATAGGAAAATGAACTTCTGACAATGATGCCGCAATCCGTTTTTAATTATCTGCAACCGTTTCCGAGATATCTACTTAGAAAATCGAGAACCGGGTAAATTTCAGTTTGAAATATCTCGACGAATTATTGCATCTTTACGGACAATTTACACATCGACTTGTTCGTCTTGTCGTGTAGTTTATGTGTACCGAAAATGATTTCGCTGCATTTTACCGTTCTCAAGAAAATCGAAAAAAACCGAAAAAGCACAAATTTTTCGAACGAAAGATGGAAATTTTTTTTTGGAAAATTTTCTCGTGATTTTTTTGGTTACCCGAAGGAAACCGAAGTGCTGGAAACAGTTTTCCGGTTTATTTCGCTCTAAAGTTACAAATAAACAAGTTTTATGTATTTTTTCGCTGTACACCAACTCCCATTTCCGACTGATTTCACGCTGTCATAAATTTTGAACGTCTCACCACAGAGACTTCTAGTCTTCACCATTCGATTCAGCGTCCCAAAGTTAGTCTGAAAACGTATATAATATTCCCTGGGAAGCTTTCAGTTAAGAAATACCATCGGCTCGGGAAGTCTACACCACGGAAACGATGAAATGCGAGAAAATCGTTATGTTTTGAGTTACAGCAAAATTTAAAAACGTTTTTGAAAGCATTTTAGCTGCTGATTACAGATATGCAAATTATATTTCGCTAACTCTTTCCGTTTACTATCACCTGCAAGAATTCAAGAAATTTTTCGAACCACAAATTTTTCGAACGAAATGATGGAAAATTTTAGTTGAAATTTTTTTTTTTAAATTTTCTTTTTTAAATTTTCTAGTGATTTTTTTTTTGTTACCCGAAGGAAATCGATGTGCTAAAAACGGTTTTCGAGTTTATTTCGCTCTAAAGTTACAAATAAACAAGTTTTATATATTATTTCGCTGTAAACCAACTCGTATTTCCGACTAATTTCACGCTGTCATAACTTTTGAACGGCTCATCACAGAGACTTCTAGTCTTCACTAATCGATTCAGCGTCCCAATATTACCAAAATTAAAACGTATATAATATTCCCTGGGAAGCTTTCAGTTAAGAAATACCATCGACACAGGGAGTCTAAACCGACGAAATGCGATAAAATCGATTTTTTCAAAATCGTTATTTTTAGAGTCACAGCAAAATTAAAAAACGTTTCTGAAAGCATTTTTGCTGCTGATTACAGATATGCAAATTATATTTCGCTAGCTCTTTCGGTTCACTTTCGCCTTCAAAAATTAAAGAAATTTTTATGAAATTTCGGCGCTCTAATGGAGATCTCGGAAAGTCGTGAATTTCCTGCGGACATTCTTCAACATTCCAGGAAAATGAGCTTCGGAAAACGATACCGTAATCCGTTTTTGATTATCTGCAACCGTTTCCGAGATATCTACTTAGCAAATCGAGAACAGGGTAAATTTCAGTTTAAAATTTCACGACGAATTATTTAATCTTTACGTACAATTTACACATCGACTTTGTTCGTCCTGTCGTGTAGTTTCTGTGTGCCGAAAATGATTTTGCTGCATTTTACCGTTCTTGAGAAAATCGAAAAAAACCGAAAAAGCACAAATTTTTCGAACGAAATGATTTTGGTTGAAAATTTTCTCTTGATTTTTTTTTTGGTTACCCGAAGGAAATGGATGTGCTGAAAACGGTTTTCGAATTTATTTCGCACTAAAGTTACAAATAAACAAGTTTTATATATTTTTTCGCTGTACAACAACTCGCATTTCCGACTGATTTCACACTGTCATATAACTTTTGAATGGTTCACCACAGAGACTTCTAGTCTTCACCAATCGATTCAGCTTATAATTTCGCAAAATTATGCAAAATTTGTCGGGAAACGTATATAATATTCCGTAGGAAGCTTTCATTTAATTGCGATATTGAGTGCCGTTTGTTTTTGTATCATTGCCTTCACGGTCAGCTCACTCCGATGAGTCAGACTTGTTTTATCACTATTTTCGTCGTAGTTTCGCACCGTCACAGCTTGTTTTATCGGTTCGAGCTCGTTCCATTTGCACTGCAATTAACGCTGTGGCATTCTTGACTCATTAGTCTTTATCTATAAACTCATCCAACAAACAATAGTTCGTCTAGTTGTGTTTGTCTTGTCTTGTCTTGTCTACTCTTGTCTGTTTAGTCTTGTCTGTCTAGTCTTGTCTAACTAGTCTAGAATGTTGTGTATAGAAGACTAACATTCCTGAGTTTTTACCTAGCAAGTAATCGGAGTCTGCGAGTAATAATAATGATAATAAATTGGTAATAATTCGTTCAAATGTTCGTTTTATTGATTTAAAATGGTATCAGCTGCTGACGGTGATGTAATAATTGCTTTTTTTATTATTATTTTGTTTTTTTTATTCCGCAAGGTCGACTTTAATTGCTGAGAATTTGTGTTTATTTGCTTTATTTTTTTTTGCGAATGCAACCTTGAGCCCAAATACGTTTCTAGTTTGCCAATCTCCATTTCAAGTTAAACACCATAGGACAGGTGTAACTAGACAGACTAGATGTCTAGATAAACAAAACTAGACTGACTAGTCTAGATAAACAAGACTAGGCAGCCAAGATTACACCGACGAAACTAGAAATGCATAATAATTTTAGGTTTTTTGCTAAATTTCGGTCAAGATATGGCAAAAATTAAACATATTGATATAAAGATTGATTATCTGGAATGAAATTGGCCACGACATTTATTTGAACCGTTTCTCAAAGTTTCCAGCGATTCTCAAACAATGTCTAACTCAAAAGCTTCGAATTTCTAAGTTTTCGCCAAATTTCGACTGAAACCAGCAAATATACAACATTTCTTCGTTAATATATTCTGCGCAAAATTCCATTATCAACCACATTTATTACAATCATTTTGCCGAATTTCCAGCGGTTCTCAAACAATCTTCCGTTGAGCCTCAATCTATTTCCATTCGTTGCACCAATTGTTCCTTTGTTTAAAAACAAATTGGACTAGTCCACATTGTCACATACACACTGTCTTATAGAGAATTTAATTACCTGTAAGGGAACTAAATTTCGTGTAGCTAGTTTACATGTAATAGGATAAATTGTAACGACAAAGCTTTTTACGTTTGTACAAAACACTGCAAAATTGAGTAGGATAAGTTTGAACGAAGATAACTTAAGAACTAGTTCGACTAGTTTCGACTAGCTAGTACAACTAGTTTACATGTAATTGGCAAAATTTTAACAACAAAGCTTTTTAAGTTACAAAACATTGCAAAATTGATTAGAGTAACTTTGAGCACAAATAACTTAAGAACTAGTTAGACTAGCACAAACTAGCATGCACCATCTTATAGGGAATTCAATTAGCTATAAGTGGACTAGTTTTCGTGTAGCTAATTCAGCTAGTTTACATGTATTTGGCAACATTGTTACAACAAAGCTTTTTAAGTTACAAAACATTGCAAAATTGATTAGAGTAACTTTGAGCACAAATAACTTAAGAACTAGTTAGACTAGCACAAACTAGCATGCACCATCTTATAGGGAATTTAATTAGCTATAAGTGGACTAGTTTTCGTGTAGCTAATTCAGCTAGTTTACATGTATTTGGCAACATTGTTACAACAAAGCTTTTTAAGTTACAAAACATTGCAAAATTGATTAGAATAAGTTTGAGCGCAAATAACTTAAGAACTAGTTAGACTAGCACAAACTAGCATGCACTATCTTATAGGGAATTTAATTAGCTATAAGTGGACTAGTCTTCGTGTAACTAGTTCAGCTAGTTTACATGTAATAGGCAAAATTGTTCCAAAAAAGTTACAAAACATTGTAGATTGTTAACTAGACTAGACCCGATATCTTCTGTGTTTTGAATATGTGTGTGTGATGTGGATTGATGTGTGTGTTTTGTTTGAAGGCGGAGTCTGGGTATGGGACGGGGTCGGAGAACAGCCTGAAGCGGCATGGGTCGTCGATCAGCCTGCAGTCGACGACGTTCAGCGCCGCGTCGAGCGGCAGCTTCAAGCGCACCGGGCGCAACCTGCAGGAGAAGCTCGCCGAGCTGCAGACCTTCAAGGACATCCTGGCGCGCCAGATCGACGACCTGCAGGCCTACTTCGACCTCTGCGCCGACCAACACCACCTCAACAACACCAACAAAAGTATAAAAAAACACAATAGATTACTACAGTATACATAATTCTTGACTAATAGATAACTCTAGATCACTAGATATAGCGTAATAGATAACTCCATATCTAGAGTATACACATTTCTTGAGTTATAGATAACTCTAGAGTATACATAATTATCTAGGAATAGACAACTCTAGATGTAGAATCTAGATTGTTAATCTAGATTAATAGATAACTCTAGATCAAGGGTAATGGTTAACTAGATATAGCGTAATAAATGAACTCCATATCTAGAGTATACATAATTTTGAAGGAATAGATAATTCTAGATGTAGAAACGCATTTCTTGAGTTATAGATAACTCTAGAGTATATATAATTATCTATGAATAGACAACTCTAGATGTAGAATATTAAGTAACTCTAGATCTAGAGTAATAGATTACTCTAGATCTAGTGTAATGGTATACTAGATATAGCGTAATAGATAACTTTAGAGTACACATAATTATCTAGGAATAGACAACTCTAGATGTAGAATATTAAGTAACTCTAGATCTAGAGTAATAGATAACTCTAGATCTAGTGTAATGGTATACTAGATATAGCGTAATAGATAACTCTAGAGTACACATAATTATCTAGGAATAGACAACTCTAGATGTAGAATATTAAGTAACTCTAGATCTAGAGTAATAGATAATTCTAGATCTAGAGTAATGGTTAACTAGATATAGCGTAATAGATGATAACTCTAGATCTAGAGTATACACATTTCTTCAGTAATAGATAACTCTAGAGTAACAGGTTGCTCTAGATTTAGAGTAATGGATAATTAGATATAGTGTAATAGATATCTCCATGTCTAGAGTATACATAATTTTCAAGGAATAGATAATTCTAGATGTAGAATATTAAGTAACTCTAGATCTAGAGTAATAGATAACTTTAGATCTATAGTAATTTTTAATTAGATATGGCGTATAAGATAACTCTAGATCTGGAGTACACACATTTCTTGAGTAATAGATAACTCTAGAGTAACAGGTAACTCTAGATCTAGAGTAATGGAAAACTAGATATAGTGTAATAGATAATTCAATGTCTAGAGTATACATAATTCTCGAGGAATAGATAACTTTAGATGTAGAATATTAAGTAACTCTAGATATAGAGTAATAGATAACTCTAGATCTAGAGTAATGGTTAACTAGGTATAGCGTAATAGATAACTCCATATCATATTTCGGGTGAAATATATAATTCTAGATCTAGAGTAATAGATAATGTTCGTGTGGTTTAGATAGTTTGTCGATAAGCTTTTATCTAACCTAGACTCTAGCTCAGTCTAAATGGTCTTGACTTCTAATCTGAACGATCAAGACTAATTCGAATGATCTGGAGTAATCTAAACGATCTAGATTTATCGGAATGATCTAGATTAGTCTGAATTATCTAGATTAATCAGATCATTCAGTTTTATCTAGATCATTTGGATTAATCTAGATTAATCCGAATTATCTAGATCAGTTGGATTAATCTAGATTAATCCAACTGATCTAGATTAATATGAATGATCCAGACTAATCTAGATCAATCCAAATGATCTAGATAAATCTGAATGATCTAGACTAATCTAGATTATTCGAACTGATCGAGACTAAGCTGGATTAATCCAAGTGATCTAGTTTAATCTGAATGATCTAGATTCATCTAAATGATCAAGATTAATCTGAAGGATCTAGATCTACGATATGTAGCATTTTATTGTTGTGTTTTTAGGTAGTCTGCCGATAGACTTCAAGGGGGAGGCGATAACGTTCCGAACGACGACGGCGGCCGTCCTGGACACGGTGGCGCACTGCGTGGACCTGGTGATCCAGCGCGAGGAGTCGTGGCTGAAACGCTCGGAGCGCGAGACGGAGCGCCGGCGGCGCAGCGAGAAGCTGGCCCGCGGCTACTTCGACCAGCTGAACAGCTCGCACGGTCTACATCCCGGCCCCGACCTAGAGGTAAATAGAATAACTGTATAGACAATGTTATATAGGCTCGATTGATGCGAGTAGAGGATTAAGGTACAAGTTGACAAATCTGGGTAGATGAGATAAGTATTGCCTATATAATCTTCTCTGTGTAGACAATGTTATATAGACCCTAGGGCCTAGATTGATGCGAGTAGAGGATGCAGAGATAAGATGAGATGAGTGTTATATAGGCAACACACATCTCATCTGTCCAGATTTGTCAGCTTATCACTCAATCCTCTATTCGCATCAATCAAGTCTATATAACTTTATTGAGTGTTGCCTATATTGTCTTGTCTGTGTAGACAATGTTATATAGACCCTAGAGGATGGAGAGATAAGATGATAAATCTGAACAGATGAGATGACAGTTATATAGGCAACACTCATTTCATCTGCCCAGATTTCTCACGTTATGACAATCCTCTACTCGCATCAATCAAATCTATATTACCTTGTTGAGTGTTGCCTATATAGTCTTGTCTGTTTAGACAATGTTATATACACCCTAGAGGATGTAGAAATAAGATGACAAATCTAAACAGATGAGATGAGTGATATATAGGCAACACACATCGCATCTGCTCAGATTTGTCAGCTTATCACTCAATTCTCTATTCGCATCATTCAAGTCTATATAACTTTGTTTAGTGTTGCCTATATAGTTTTGTCTGTGTAGACATTGTTATACAGACCCTAGAGAATGGAGAGATAAGATGACAAATCTGAACAGATGAAATGAGTGATATATAGGCAACACTCGTCTCAGAATTCTCAGCTTTTACTCAATCCTCTACTCGCATCAATCAAGTCTATATAATCTCATTGAGTGTTGCCTATATAGTCTTTTCTGTGTAGACAATGTTATATAGATGCTAGATTGATGGGAGTGTTGTATATATAGTCTTGTCTGTTCAGTCAATCATTTATTCATTGAATATACATTTGTACATATATCGTCACTATACGAAATAATATTTAACTTTAGGTTAGACAATACAATATTTAACTTGGACTATATATGATAGCCTTGTCTATTTAGTTTCGAATTGTCTGTTGATTGTATAATAATCAGTCAGAATTCTGACATTTGTCAGATTTTTATCCTAAAGCCGATCGTTCGATCTCGGTTTCGATTTGCCATCGCCTTCGTTTCCTGATTTCTCTTGGGATGTTCGGTCTGTTCAAGAGTTCGTCGTTCCGCGGCGCCGGCGGAGAGGAAGCCGCGCTGACCAAGTATCTTGTAAGTTTTCTGCATCTTCTATTCTCTCGCATCGGAGACGTTCGATCGCCAGTCGACAATTTCGACGATAATTGGTGATCGCCTCCAATTGCCAATTACCACACCTCGGCTAATTAACCGCACTAACTTGTTGGTGTTAATATCTTCTTCCGTAGCCTTACACCTTTGTGCTTTGGCGAATTATCATTTATTTAATAATTGTTAATGTTTTGTTTATTACTGCTTGGCACATATCGCCAGACTTTTTGATTCCGGTCCAGTTCCTGATGTTTCTAAGCCATGATAGCTGTTGATTCCCCTTCTGCCTTCTATCTTTCCTTCGAGTATCTAGTGCCTTCTATCTTCGAGTGCCTTCTATCTTTCCTTCGAGTATGAGCTGGGGAATTCGATATTTTGGCCCGCTTAGTATGTGATCCGCGGGGCCTAGTTGTCAAGGTGTCAGACTTCGGAGCCGCAAGTCCCGGGTTCAAATCCTGGACGTGGTAAAAATAAGCCACCGTTCTCCTGTGGATGGCTCTGGCAAAGTCATCACAGTAAAAATCTGCCACGAAACCTCCCCGAATAGTAGCTCGCCGACCACGTTAAAAAGGGCTCTAATATAGGGTCTATATAACATTGTCTACTCAGACAAGACTATATAGGCAACACACATCAATGTAAGGACTCCCTACACTTGTGTAAGATCAAGACACCAATCGCAAGTGTAGGCAGTGGGAGGAGGCCCAGGTCCAAATAGGACTGTAGCACCACGAAGAGAGAGTAGTTAACCTAGAAGAGAGAGTAATCTTTCCACTTCTCAGCATCTCCTCGTTGATAATGTGGTTCATCCATGGGTTAAAGGGTCTTCTTCTGAGGGTCGACATCTCGAACCCCTCGATGTTGTTAATGTTTAATGAGTAAGAATCTTTAAAAATTTATTAACCAAATAGGACAATCTATCTATTCAGATACACGGAACTAGGCTGATAAGACTTGAAAGATAAGACTAAATTGTCTAGACTGACAAGGCTAGACCGACAAGACTAGATAGGCTAGACAGACAAGACTAGATAGACTAGACAGACAAGACTCAAGAGGTTCAGGGGAAGCTCTCACTAAATCCCCTAATCCACTTTGGCTTTTGATATGCGTCACCCCGGTATCGCATATTTTGCATGCATTCAGGGTGGGCAGCCCGGACGGTTAATGAAAACCGCCCTAGTTGTCGCCTACCCCGACCAGGATTCGAACCCGGGTCTCCCGCATTGAAATTCGGGTAAGTTGTCAACTACACTACCGAGGAGGACAGACAGACAAGACTAGATAGACAAGACTAGACAGATAAGACTAAACAGACAAGACTAGATAGACAAGATTAGACACACAAGTCTCGACAGACTACACAGAAATAGTCTGATTGGAAATCGATTTAGGTAATTGGTTGACAAAATTTTAGGCAAGAGATAT
This sequence comes from Phosphuga atrata, assembly GCA_944588485.1. Lineage (NCBI taxonomy): Eukaryota > Metazoa > Arthropoda > Insecta > Coleoptera > Silphidae > Phosphuga > Phosphuga atrata. The sequence continues at coordinate 31,260,724 of OX155906.1, forward strand.
TTGAATATTATGTACGCTGCATACTAAACTTGACACGATTCACTTTCTAAATATTTTCACTTACAAAAAAGCTGTTCACTAATTTCACATTCAAATTCTCAAATAGACATTTTAGCCTTATCCGTGGGGTTTCGTCTGTCTAGTCTTGTCTGTCTCTCCTCGGTAGTGTAGTTGAGAACATAACCGCCTTTTAATGCGGGAGACCCGGGTTTGAATCCTGGTCGGGGAGGCGACAACTAAGGCGGTTTTCACTAACCGTCCGGGCTGCCCACCCGTTTTTTTATATGTGGTTTGGGGGAAGCTCTACGAACCTGTGTGTGAGGCTCTCACTCACTAAACCCCTTCTTCCACTTGGCTTGAAAGTACGCCACCCCGGTATCGCGTGCGCATTCCTTCAGGGTGTTTTACCGCCCTAGTTTTTCTGTTTTCATTTTATTTTGCCACACCATCCCTTCTTTCGTTTTCGTCCTTACTTTTAAGGATTTCTGAACACAGATTTGTTGTTGTCTTCCAGTTGTCCTCGCTCTTAATCATGAGATTGACCCTATTTTTTTTGTTAATGGGTTCTCTTACCTGCTGTTCTGCTACGGCCCTAATATCAGCCCATTGCGAACATTGAAAGAAAGTATGTTCAGCAGTAACCGTTGCTAGGCAGTATCGGCAGCTGTGGCTTTCTATTTTTCCTATCCTCTTGACATAAGCGGCGAAATTACCATGACCGCTTAGTATTTGTGTGGTAGAAGTTGACTTCCCCATATTTACGATCGTACCATGAGTCAATTTAGGGGATGAGGGTTCGGGTCCACCCCCCTTCCTTGGCGTGGGCCCAACGTTGCTGCCATTTGCTCATCAGTTGGTTTCTGTTTAAGGTCCTACACTCTTTGCTCGTTCCTTGGTTGGAAGCCTTTTCCTCCGCCATAAGGTCTATCGGCGGGACTGCCGCTATAACTTGAAGCGCAACGTTGGACACTGTGCGGTAGACACAGCATATGCTTATGAGCATGGGTCGTTGTGTTCTTATCAAAATGTTCCTATTAGAAGCAGCTTTTAGGCCATCCGCCCAGGCCGGTGCGGCGTATAGGAGGATGGAGTTTACAACTTCGCTTAATAGCCTTCTAGTTTTAGTAGCAGGGCCCTTCAGTTTTGGCATTAGTTTGCGGAGTGCTGCTGCAGCGCGTTCGGCTTTCATAGTCGCGTTTTGGATGTGTCTACTCCAGGATAGCCGTTGGTCAATATGAACGCCGAGGTAATTTATTGTCGGTTTTGCCGTCATCAACCCGACTAGGATGTTTACAGTTATGGCGCCTATTCTGTTGCGACCTATAAGTACGATGACCTCGGACTTCTCTGGAGCTATTTGCAGTTCGTTGCTTTTCATCCAACTATGAATGGCTTTTACTGCAGTTTCGACCCTGGCTGCCTCATTTATGTCCGCGGACACCACAAGGAGGTCGTCGGCGAATGCTACCAGTCTACAGTTCTTAACACCTAACCACCTGACATACGTCTCTCAGACCCAAAGTAGCAGTAATTTTCTTACCTGAGACATATGGCAGGTGGTTAAGGGTTAAGGTCTTTTGTCTTTTCTAGGTCTAGAACGCCATCGTACAGAATGTTCCACAGGAGCGGTCCGAGAACCGACCCCTGCGTGACTCCACACGTCACCCGCCTGGTTGTGTTGTCTATTATTAGGCTCCTGTTCGTGAAGTAGCTTTCAATTAATTCTATTAAATATGTAGATATTCCTTTCCTTCTGCTTGCGTTTACGATTTGCCGCCCGGGCGCGTTAAACGCATTCTTAACGTCTAGTGCAACGGCTAGACATACTTTTCTGTGTCTACGTTTACCCAAGTTGGCATAGTGGGCGATCTTGATAACCTCCTGGATGGCGTCTGTGGTCGACCTCCCCGCTCGAAAACCATATTGTGCTGTTGATATCCCTTCGTGCAGATCAAGCTCTTGGTTTATCCTGGTGGCTACTATACGCTCGAAAAGTTACCCTAGGCAATCTAGTAGACAGATTGGGCGTAGTGGTGAGGGCTTGCCTGGCTTCAGGACTAAAACCAATCTGGCCTCCTTCCATCTACCTGGTATGTTTCTACTGCGAATGACCGAGTTGAACATGTTTGCAAAAGTCTCTGTATGAAGGAGGGGCTGCGCACCCTGAATGAATGCAAAATATGCGCATATTAAAAGCCAAAGTGGATTAGAGGGTTTAGAGAGAGAAACAAGAACCAATCTTTGTCTAGTTTTCTTTGTTGGCTCTTGGCTGTCTAGCTGTTGTAGGTGTGATGGGGAAATTAGTAAAGAAATGTTGAACAATAAACGGTGAATTGTTAAATAAAATATTTACACAGTCGGCGTGTGTTAATTTTGTTCGGCTGGGGCATGGTCGGCGAGCGAATTTAGTCCGCCGAGTGAAATTAGACACACATGCACGCGGGCTCGCTGTTCAATGAAATATCCGTGTGTCTTTTACGGCAAGCGTACCCGCGCTGCATACTTATTCCTATTAGCAAACAATTGGTCAATTTGCGTGAGCGCGGACAGTCGTCGAGCCACAAGAGTTACGTGAAAATAATCGGATTGAATCGTTAAGTTTTTAGTGTTTTTGGGACGGACAGACGGGTCTGGTCGGTTTTTGTGTGATGAACAGACAGATTTGGTTGCGTTGGATAGACGGATAAGTTGGTTTTTTGTGTAACACATAGAAATTTTTTTTTTCTTTCTTTTACTCGCAAAGCTTTTTTGTGATTTTTGGATTGGACAGACGGATCGGTTGCTCTTTTTTTTTGATCGGACAGACGGACTGTGTTTTTCGGCCGGACGACAATTCGGTTTTCCTTTGGACTCGTAACGGACCGATTGGTGTTCTTTGAATCGCATAGACAGATTAGTTACTTGTTTTGCACAGACGGATTAGCTATTTGTTTTAACAGACGGATTAGTTATTGGTTTAAACAGACGGATTAGTTATTGGTTTGCACAGACAGATTAGCTACTTGTTTGAACAGACGTATTAGTTATTGGTTTAAACAGACGGATTAGCTACTTGTTTGAACAGACGGATTAGTTATTGGTGTAAACAGACGGATTAGCTTCTTGTTTCAACAGACGGATTAGTTATTGGCTTAAACAGACAGATTAGCTACTTGTTTGAACAGACGTATTAGTTATTGGTGTAAACAGACAGATTAGCTACTTGTTTCAACAGACGGATTAGTTATTGGTTTAGACAGACGGATTAGCTACTTGTTTGAACAGACGTATTAGTTATTGGTTTAAACAGACGGATTAGTTATTGGTTTGGACAGACGGATTAGCTACTTGTTTGAACAGACTGATTAGTTATTGGTTTAAACAGACGGATTAGTTATTGGTTTCGACAGACGGATTAGCTACTTGTTTGAACAGACGGATTAGTTATTGGTTTTGAACAGACGGATTAGTTATTGGTTTGAACAGACGGATTAATTATTGGTTTAATCAGACGGATTAGCTACTTGTTTGAACAGACGGATTAGTTATTGGTTTAAACAGACGGATTAGCTACTTGTTTGAACAGACGGATTAGTTATTGGTTTGGACAGACGGATTAGCTACTTCTTAAAACAGACGGATTAGTTATTGGTTTGAACAGACGGATTAGCTACTTGTTTGAATAGATGGATTAGTTATTGGTTTGGACAGACGGATTAGCTACTTGTTTGAACAGACGGATTAGTTATTGGTTTGAACAGACTGATTAGTTATTGGTTTGAACAGACGGATTAGTTACTTGTATGGACAGACGGATTAGTTACTTGTTTGGCCAAACTAATTAGTTATTGGTTTGGATAGACCAAATAACTAATTTTTTTATTAGATTAATTATTTCTATGGACAGACGGATTTGTTATTTGATGCGACAGATTGATTAGCTATTGGTTTAGACAGACGGATTAGTAACTTGCATGGACAGACTGACTACTTAGTTATTTTGGACAGATGGATTAGTGACTTGTTCGGATACACAGACAACAAACCGATTTTCATTTCGCTGCGGACAAACCGTTTCTCTCCAGCTCCAAATTTTTTGGGACACTTCCACTGGGACACAATTTTTCTTTAGCGGAGCACAAAAACCGATTGCGTTTGCCAACAACACTCGCCAATTCGTTATCAATGTTTTGCCTTCCACTCATTAACCGGTTCCGCGATTAAACGGCTCCTCGATAACGAAGCCTTTTACTCCGTCACCTTATCTTGTTTTGTTGTGCCGCTATGGCGAAACTCCGTGCGATATTTAAACGAAAATTTGTAAGTTCTTTTGTTTTGCAATATTGCCAAAATTGTTTCAATCTCATTGATAACATTGATTAGACAGGGTTATCTGGTAGATAACGATAGCTGTGACGGTTGCGGTGTTGTTTCAGGAAGGTCCGCACAGCGTGATCGCCGACGACGAGTTCTACGATGCCGTCGAGTCCGGCCTGGACAAGATGGAGGAGGAGCAGGAGCTCCGCGAGCGCCTCAAGACCGGCAAGGTCATCCCCGTCACTCCACCGCCCACCTCACCCCTCATCCAACACAGACTATGGCCAGATGTAAATATACCAACATTATTCTCAACACAGTATCTAGATATATTTATCTATTATCTATATTGATAAATCTAGATACTCTATTATCTATATTGATAAATCTAGATACTTTATTATCTATATTGATAAATCTAGATACTCTATTATCTATATTGATAAATCTAGATACTCTATTATCTATATTGATAAATCTAGATACTCTATTATCTATATTTATGTATTATCTATATTGATAAATCTAGATAGATAAATCTAGATAATATAATATATATATATATATATATATATATATATATATATATATATATATATATATATCTATTAGCTATAAAATATGGTGAGGTGTAGATAGCCAAATCTAGATAATCTATATTTATCTATTAACTATATTTATGTATTATCTATATTGATAAATCTAGATAATCTATTATCCATTAACTATATTTATGTATTATCTATATTGATAAATCTAGATAATCTATTATCTATATTTATTTATTATTTATATTGATAAATCTAGATAATCTATTATCTATATTTATCTATATTGATATATTATCTATATTTATCTATTATCTATATTTATCGATTATTTATATTAATCTTTGATCTGCGTTAATCTGTAATCGATGTTTCGTATGTTTGTAGATTGATAAGTTGGTGAAGCAGCAGGTGGCGATGGCGCGGCTGGGGGTGGGCGAGTGCGGCGCGGGGTGGCAGCTGTTCGCCGAGGACGGCGAGATGCGCATGTACCGGCGCGAGGAGGAGGTGGACGGCATGGTGGTGGACCCGCTCAAGGCGGTGCACACCGTCAAAGGGATCACCGGCCACGAGCTCTGCCACTACTTCTTCAACCCGCAGTACAGATACGACTGGGAGAGTAAGTCACCTACACACAGATAATATCTAGATAGGCAGGAAACTTTTTACCAATCTTAGCTCACACTAGATCCGAGAAAGTTAATTCATAATGAAGATAACGTTTTTGCCAAGTTATCTACTAAGTTGTTATCTATATAAGAGCTATTATTTTCTAATCGAGTCAATAGACCTTTTCATAGTTGAAAATTTTGTGTGCGCAAGTGTTAATTTCCGCCAAAGTTCGGGCACTTTTTAATATATAACTAAATATGTTCCCGAAACTTTGATATTCCCGCCTTTCAAACTTGGCGGATGCATATGCGCTTAACTAACCGTAAAAAGGTTGTTAAACTATCATCTATTTATCTATATGAATCCAATCTATATGAAGCTTTAATCTATATGGGAGCTATCATCTATTGATCTATATGAGCTATAATCCATTAATCTATACGAAGCTATCGTCCATCAATTAGCTATCATCTATTTAATAATTAATATTTTAAATATTAATTCATTCAATTTATACGAAGTTGTTATCTATTAACCTATAGATACCTAACCGATAGCTTCATTCGTCAATTAATCGATATATAACGGTCGCCCATTGATCTATATGGAGCTATCATCCATTAAACAATTTAAAACTGTTATCTATTACTCTAATACACACAGCTGTTATATATTAGTTTGTTGTTGTCGTGTCACACAGCACATTTTTTGAGACACTCTGTATACACCATAATTATACAACTAACGTTACACGTTACCAACTGTTGCATGGAGTCGTGTAATGTTGGTTGCGTCGTCGCGCCTTAATATACAGAGCGTCCCAACAAATATGCGCACATTTTCTTTGGGATACTCGGTATTAAGCTGTTATAGTAAGGCATAATCTATACTAACCTATTATCTATATTAAGTAATTATCTATATTAATCAATTATCTATATTAAGCAATTATCAATATTAAGCAATTATCTATATTAAGGTGGTATTTATGTTGTTATATGTTTGTGTGTAGCGACTTTGGAGAGTATGCAGGTGCTGGAGACGGTGTCGGAGGACACGCTGGTGTTCTTCCAGACGCACAAGCGGATCTGGCCGGCGAGCCAGCGCGACACGCTGTTCTGGTCGCACATGCGCCGGCTGCCCAACGACCAGGACCGCGACGGGCCCGACATCTGGGCCGTCGTCAACAACTCGACCGACTATCCCGGCCACCCGGTAAGAAGTTCTCTGATATGTTACTGCAGAACATTCTCTAGACTAGAGATAACATCCATCTAGAGATAACATTATAGACATCTATTTAGATATAACATCATAGACATCTATCTAAAGATAACATCATGGACATCTATCTAGAGATAACATCATAGACATATTTCTAGAGATAACATCATAGACGTCTATCTAGAGATAGCATCATAGACATTTATGTAGAGATCACATCATAGACATCTATCTAGATATAATATTATAGACATCTATCTAGAGATAACATCATAGACATTTATGTAGAGATAACATCATAGGCATATATTTAGAGATAATATCATAGACATTTATGTAGTGATAACATCTTAGACATCCATCTGGAGATAACAACATCGACATTTATGTAAAGATCACATTGTAGACATCTATCTAGTGATAACGTCAAAGACATCTATATAGAGATAACATCATAGACATTTATGTAGAGATAACATCATAGACATCTATCTAGAGATAACATCATAGACATTTATGTAGAGATAACATCATAGACATCTATCTAGAGATAACATCATATACATTTATGTAGAGATAACATCATAGACATCTATCTAGAGATAACATCATATACATTTATCTAGAGATAACAACATAGACATTTATGTAGAGATAACATCAGAGACATTTATGTAGAGATCACATCATAGATGTAGACATCTATCTAGAGATAACATCATAGACATCTATCTAGAGATAACATCATAGACATTTATGTAGAGATAACACCATAGATATCTATCTAGAGATAACATCAAAGACATCTAACTAGAGATAACATCATAAACATTATAGACATCTAACTAAAGATAACATATTGCTAGAGATAACACCATAGCAAGTTATCTAGGATAGATACGTTTCTGTGGAAGGTTGCTAGATACTTTACTAGACGAACCGTTATTTAGATTACATGCAATATAAGACAAAGTTATCTAGACTAGTTATTACATCGGAACAAATTATCTAGGCTAGATACACTGCTAGGCAAAGTTATTTAGACTGGGCAGACAAGTCTATACAGACATGTTAGAAGGACAAATCTAGACAGACGACACTAGGCAGACAAGCTAGATAAGTTGTAATCTAGATATAGATATTACTATGTTGTCTTGATCTAGATATCATGTGGAGATGTTATCTATTGTAGATAATTGCTTTTAGCCAAACACCGGGAAGTGCGTGAGGATATTCCTGACGGTGTGTCTGCTCTGCCAGACTCGGATAGATCCGCCGAAGGACGGAGCTCCCATCTCCCGAGACGACATCACGTGTAAAATCACTTACTGCTCCGTCGGTAAGTCGTCAGTTATCTACATAGATACGCGTGCTTGAACGAATGCACGCAAAACGTGTAGTTATCTATATAGATACACGCGTCTAAACGAATGCATGCAAAACGTGCTGTTATCTATATGGATACACCAACACTTGCAAAACGTGCAGTTATCTATATAGATACACGTGCCTAAACGAATACATGCAGAACATTTAGTTATCTATATAGATACAGGTGTCTAAACGAATGCATGCAAAACGTGTAGTTATCTATATAGATACGCTTGCCTAAACGAATGCATGCAAAACGTGTAGTTATCTATATAGATACGCAGTGAAGCTATCTAAGAAGATGAAGATCACTCGGTTATCGATATAGCGGTTATCCATGTAAATTGAACAGTAAACAAAGTATCTATATAGATTAGCTAATAATCAAACTAGTATCTATATAGATTAAATATTAATCAAGCTAGTTTATATCTGGATTAAACTTTTATCAAGCGAGTATCTATATAGATTACATATTCATCAAACGAGTATCGATGTTTGTCTGTATCAGGGGTGTACAACTTGTTTGTATCTCTGTGGCGCATGGAGGTTTTCGTGGATGTTCTTGCCGCAGGTTTTAGATTTTAGGGTCGCGGATTTCAGGGCCGTAGCTTGAAAGGAGAGAAAAGTGTTTCGTCCTCGTTCGCACGTTTCCAAATGTTTGAGGATATTTTTCCCCAAGTTTGAAGATAAAATGCGTGTGAAGGCTAACGGCGTTGTTGTGCAGCCGCTTGATTGGTTTATTCCGTTGGTTTTGGGCTACATTGTAGAATGTTTGTGTTGGACACCCCTGGTCTGTATTGTGTTTGCTGTTTTGTTTTTTAGTGAATCCGGATAGTCGGTCTGCTTGATTGGTTTATACCGTTAGAATTATTGTTTGGTGAATGTTTGTGTTGGACACCCCTGATCCATATTATGTTTGTTTTTTTGCGAATCCAGGTGGTTGTGCTGCTTTATTTTGTGCTAAGTATTGTCGAGTTTTGTTTGGTGAATGTTTGTGTTGGACCAGGGGTGCCTACATCGTGTTTTGCTTGTTTTTTGTTAGTGAATTCAGATGGTTGGGTTGCTTGATTGGTTTATAGCGTTGGAATTATTATCGGGTTTTGTTTGGTGAAGGTTTGTGTTGGATCAGGGGTAGCTAAATTGTATTTTGTATATATACTATATCGTTGTGTTGCTTGATTGGTTTATAGCGTTGGAATTATTGTCAGGCTTTGTTTGGTGAAGGTGTTTGTTGGACCAGGGTTGTCTAAATCGTGTTTTGGTTGTTTTCTTTTTAGTGAATCCGGGTGGTTGGGCGCCGGCGTCGGTGCTGCGCGCGGTGTACAAGCGGGAGTACCCGAAGTTCTTGAAGCGCTTCACGGCGTTCGTGCAGAACCAGACGAAGGACAAGTCGATCATGTTCTAGCGCCAAGGTCAGCTCGCCACCCGATTTTTATTACTCCTATTATTTCCTTCTTCTTCCGTTATTACACACACACACACACATTTTTTCTTTAATTATTATTACCTTTATTAATATATTATATTACATATTTTATTTCTCGTTGCTCTCTGCGTTTATTATTTTAATTAACGTCAAGCGTCCTAACTGACACCCTTTGCGCTCCCAACGAGTTTTAACACGACCTACCAACAATTCCACCGCATTTCCACACAGCGCTGGACATCGCCCCTAAAGCGACAACGGAGTAATTTTATCTTATTAGTGTCGCCTTTACGGCGCCAAACCAAATGTGTACAAGAGACAATAGTAAACAGACTAGACCAGACTAGACTAAACAGACTAGACTAAAAAGACTAGACTAGGCAGACTAGAGTGCCTCCTTTGCGGCGCCAAACCAAGTGTGTACAAGAGACAATAGTAGACAGACTAAACTAGACGGACTAAACAGACTAGACTAAATAGACCAGACTATACAGATTAGACTAGACAGACTTAACTAGACAGACTAGACTAAACAGACTAGACTAGACTTGACAGACTAGACTAGACAGACTAAACTAAACAGATTAGACTACACAGATTAGAGTGTCGCCTTTGCGGCGCCGGAAGTGTCGCCTTTGCGGCGCCGGAAGTGTCGCCTTTGCGGCGCCGGAAGTGTCGCGTTTGCGGCGCCAAACCAAGTGCGTACAAGAGACAATAGTAGACTAGACGGACTAGACTAGACCAAACAGACTAGACTAAAAAGCCTAGACTAGACAGACTAAACGGACTAGACTAGGTAGACAAGACTAGTGTAATTGATAATGTTAAGTCTTAGATTGTTAATTGTGTTGTTTGTTGTTAATTTTTGTAAATTGTTTGTTTTAGTTTTGTACTAAAAACAAAGACTGCTTGAAAGTTGAAGTTGCCTTGGAAGTGTTTGTTTGTTATTGTAAATAGAGGTTGAAGTTGAGTCGAGAGAAATATTTATTGTTGGAGAATTTTCGCTGCTTTTTGCGGAAATTTTCCGAAAAAAGCGAAAAATTTCGCAGCTAAAGACGAAAAACTGTATTTTATAAAATAAGCAAATTCTATATTTTAATAACGGATTGATATATATATTGTGAAACTAAACGTTGTTTTCGGCGAAAACGAGAGGGTTGATTTGATTTTCCCCGAAATTTCGAAAAAAAAAACCGCTTTCAGTGTTCAAATAGTCGTCGGTGTTCCTTATTGGGCAATTCACCGAACCGACCAATCACAAAACGCCCACTGGCCGCGTGGGCGTCACCAAACACATACAACAAATAAACAACCCACAACCGAATTATAACAAGAAATATTCATTCAAAACTAAAAATTTACAAAAGGCTATCGACCACTAAGTCTTTCTTTGAAACTACAACCATATTATTATTATTAAAGCCGATTCTCATATGCGCGACACTCAGCTACGCGACACTCAGCTACGCGACGTCGCGCGACATCGCCTCTCAAATAATGATTACATTGTTTTAAATGGTCACCTTCTCACTATGGCTACGAGACATCTACGCGACGTGGCCATTTAAAACAATCATTATTTGACAGGCGATGTCGCGCGACGTCGCGTAGCTGAGTGTCGCGCATATGGGAATCGACCCCTTTACATACGCATAAAATGCGCGCTGACGTGTCCATATACATGTGATCTTATCACATATACATGACGTCTTAGAGACGTCATTGTATGTCAAGGAGTTAAATTGTCGCTTTTTTGCTGAGTGTGCATAATTTGTGATTGGTCAGTTTGCAACATTCAACATTAATAATAGATTTTCAAAAATTGTAACGACGTTACTTATTGGTTAAATCAGCCGATGTCACCAAACACACCAATCACAAACCACGCCTACTGGCCGCTTGGGCGTCATCAGACGCATCCAACAAATAAACCAACAACCGAATCAGAACAAGAAATATGTTCTCAAAAGGCTATCGACCACTAGGTCTTTCTCTGAGACTAGCTACAACCTTATTATTATTATTAAACAATTTTCGGGCATAATTTGTGATTGGTTAGTTTGGGTGTGTTTTGATATTGTTCGTTCGTTTGTTAGAACGTTTTAAAACCAGTTTCAGTTTACGAATGTTGCCTATTTTTGTTGTTGTTGGACGTTTTGTATTTGTTGTTGTGTGAGGGAAACTTTCGCTTCGTTTGAAGGACCCCTATGACGCTTTGTTGACCGTTCGGTCACACCAAACGGAAATTTGGGCGAAACACTTGATTGAGACAAACTGTGTAGTTTATATTAGAATTTTATAAATGTGTTTTCTATTAAAAAGCAAAAATTATTCAATGATTTACCCGTAAAATATCAAATACCTGCACAAACTTCCCTTCATCTTTTTCACTGCATCCATCGACAAACACAAAACAGTGTTAATAAGATTAGACAAGACAATACTACAACAGAAATCGTTTAATAATGAAACTCCATTTAATTTACATTGGACTTTTTTACACACGATTATAAAAATGGAATCCTTCACATACATGTCTTGTTGTCATAGTAACAAACAACAGAAATCCTTTAATAGACCTTTTCATAGTTGAAGTTTTTTTTGCCAATTTCCGCCATGTTTTTTGGATACTTTTTGACGTATAACCAGTGAGAATAACAAAATGTGCCAGAAACTTTCATATTCCCGCCGTTTAAATATCGGCAATGTAAAATCGTCAATGAGGAAAATTTGTTAAATTTAGACAAAAATATTTTTAAATAAATTTAGAAGACAATGCTACACAAGGAACAGAAATCGTTTAATAATGAAACTCCATTTAATTTACATTGGACTTTTGCGCACGATTCCTATTCTTTTGCACACGATTATAAAAATGGAATCCTTGACATACATGTCTTGTTTGACATACATGTCCTTGACATACATGTCTTGTAGTAATAACCAACAGAAATCCTTTAATAGACCTTTTCATAGTTGATTTTTTTTTGCCAATTTCCGCCATGTTTTTTGGACACTTTGACGTATAACCAGTGAAAATAGCAAAATGTGCCCGAAACTTTCATATTCGCGCTTTTTAAATATCGTGGACGCGCATGCGCTCAACTAGCCGTAAAATCGTCTATGAGGAAAATTTGTTAAATTTTGACAAAAATATATTATTAAATAAATTTAGACAAGACAATGCTACACAAGCAACAGAAATCAACAAAGATAAATCGTTTAATAATGAAACTCCATTTAATTTACATTGGACTTTTGCGCACGATTCATATTATTTTACACACGATTATAAAAATGGAATCCTTCACATATATGTCTTCTTGTCATAGTAAATTAGTTAAGCGCATGCGCATCTGTCAAGTTTGAAAGCCGGGAATATGAAAGTTTCGGGCAAATATTAAGGTCATACGTCAAAAAGTTCCGACAATTTTGACGTATAACAGGTGGAAATAGACGCATGCGCACAAAAAAAATTCAAGTATGAAAAGGTTTTTCCATAGTTTCAAAGTTGAAAAAACATTTTTTTAGGCGCATACGTCAATTTCCGCCATGTTTTTTGACACTTTTTGACGTATAACCAGTGAAAATAACAAAATGTGCCCGAAACTTTCATATTCCCGTCTTTTAAATATCGTGGACGCGCATGCGCTCAACTAACCGTAAAATGGACCATGAGGAAAAAAAATTTCGTGGAAAAACAGCGAAAGTTTGTTGAAGAAAATTCGTTAGTTACGCGATTTTGTAAGAATTTGTTAAATTTTGGCTAAAATTGTGGAAACTTAAAAAAAATTAAATTTAGTTGTCAAAGTGGTGTAGTGGTGACCGCATCCGCTAGCTATACATGAGATCCCGGGTTCAATCCCCGGCCAAGCCGTGAAAATTTTTCACCGAACTATGGTGTGGCCACCTCGTGGAAAGCAAGGGCAAACTGCTACGAGTAATTCTGCCTAGTAAAAACTTCTCAAGTAGTGCCGTTCGGAACCGGCGATAAACTGCTAGGTCCCGTATATTAGTAGATGATGCGTTCCACAAATATGCGCGAGAGGTTGCCTACGTTATCGTAGAGAGTAAAGCACCTTGAGAGAAAGCTAGGGCAAACTACCACCAGAAATTCTGCCTAGTAAAAATATCTCAACTAGTGCCGTTCGGAACCGGCGATAAACTGCTAGATCCCGTATATTAGTGAATGATGCGTTCCACAAGTATGCGCGAGAGGTTGCCTACGCTCTCGGAGAGAGTAAGGCACCTTAAGAGAAAGCAAGTGCAAACTACCACGAGTAATTCTGCCTAGTAGAAACCTCTCAATTAGTGCCGTTCGGAACCGGCAATAAACTGCTAGGTCCCGTATATTAGTGGATGATGCGTTCCACAAGGGTTGCTTACCCTCTCGGAGAGATTAAGGCATCTTAAGAGAGTTAAAATTTGTGGAAATGCAAATTGTGTGGAAAATTTCGGGAAATCTTTCGGGAAATTTCAGGGTTTTCTTCGCAAAAGCTTTTTCTTTCTCCGCGAAGCCGAAAACGATTTCTCAAGAGGAAATCTCGACAATCCAAATTGTTCCTTTATAGTAGTTTATGATACAAGTGTGTGAAGAAGGGCTTTTGTGCAAGAGTTTACTCACAATGTGTGCACAAAAACCCTTCTTCACGCACATTATTTTATCTACGAAGCTTGTTAAAATACAGTTCAATCTACAAGGAAAAATAATTGTTTTTTACCGATAATATTGAAAAATTATATAATTAATAGATCTTTTCATAGTTGAAATTTTTTTGTGCGCATGGGTCAATATCCGGCATGTTATACGTCAAAAAGCGCCCGAACTTTTTGACATATAGCTAAATATGTGCCCGAAACTCAAATTCCCGCCATGTTATACGTCAAAAAGTGCCCGAACTTTTTGACGTATGAGTAAATATGTACTCGAAACTTTCATATTCCCGCCATGTTATACGTCAAAAAGTTCCCGAACTTTTTAACCCCTTGACATACAATGACGTCTCTAAGACGTCATGTATATGTGATAAGATCACATGTATATGGACACGTCAACGTGCATTTTATTTGTATGTCAAGGGGTTAACGTATAACTAAATATGTGCCCGAAACTTATATTCCCGCCATGTTATACGTCAAAAAGTGTCCGAACTTTTTGACTTATAACTAAATGTGTCCGAAACTTTCATGTTCCCGCTTTTCAAATTTAGCGGATGCGCATGCGCTTAACTAACCGTAAATAGTTTTATTGACAATAATCAATGTGTTGCCATAGTCACAACAAACAGAAATCGTTTAATAATAAAGGAAAAATAGTTGTTTCTTACCGATAAATTGAAAAATTATATAATTGATAGACCATTTACATAGTAGAATTTTTTTTGTGCGTATGTGTCAATTTCTGCCATGTTATACGTGAAAATCGCCTGAACTTTTTGACATATAACTAAATTTGTGCCCGAAACTTTCATATTCCTGCCATGTTATACGTCAAAAAGTGCACGAACTTTTTGACATATAACTAAATATGTGCCCGAAACTTTCATATTCACGCCATGTTATACGTCAAAAAGTTCGGGCATTTTGCGACGTATAACTAAATATGTGCCCGAAACTTTCATATTGCCGCCATGTTATACGTCAAAAAGTGCCCGAACTTTTTGACGTATAAGTAAATATGTGCCCGAAACTTTCATATTCCCGCCATGTTATACGTCAAAAAGTTCGGGCACTTTGACGTATAACTAAATGGACCGTTTATTTTAAAAGAGGTATAAGTCAATTTTTTGTAGTTTCGAGAAAATTGAAGTTAAAGATATTAGTTGCTATGCAATTTCCTATATTGGCCAATTTTAAATTGAACCAAACATTGACATTTTTTAAGATATTAAATACTTATTAGTAATAAATAAAAAGTTTACACTAAATTTAGCATACATTGCGTGATATCTCATTTTTTAAAGGGACTTACACCACTTTCGAAATAAATGGTCCAAATATGTGCCCGAAACTTTCATATTCCCGCCATGTTATATGTCAAAAAGTGCCCGAACTTTTTAACGTATAACTAAATATGTGCCCGAAACTTTCATATTCACGCCATGTTATACGTCAAATAGTTCGGGCACTTTTTGACGTATAACTAAATATGTGCCCGAAACTTTCATATTCCCGCCATGTTATACGTCAAAAAGTGCCCGAACTTTTTGACGTATAACTAAATATGTGCCCGAAACTTTCATATTCACGTCATGTTATGCGTCAAAAAGTGCCCGAACTTTTTTACTATATCTATATATATGCCCGAAACTTTCATATTCCCGCTTTTCAAACTTAGCGGATGCGCATGCGCTTAACTAACCGTAAAAAGTTTTATTGACAATAATAAATGTGTTACCATAGTTATATCAAACAAAAATCGTTTAATAATAAAGAAAAAATAATTGTTTCTTACCGATAATATTGAAAAATCATATAATTAATAGACCCTTTTCATAGTAGAAATTTGTGCATGTGTCAATTTCCGCCATGTTATACGTCAAAAAGCGCCCGAACTTTTTGACATATAAATAAATTTGTGCCCGAAACTTTCATATTCCCGTCATGTTATACGTCAAAAAGTGCCAGGACTTTTTGACGTATAACTAAATATGTGCCAGAAATTTTCACGATTTCGATTCTTTTACACACGATTTCAATTCTTTTACACACGATTATAATTATCGCATTCTTCACATACATGTTTTGTTATCATTGCAACAAACAGAAATCGTTTAATATCGAAACTCCATTTAATCTAAATTGAACTTTTGCGCACGATTTCGATATAAATATTTTATTGTAATAACGGACGCATAAAAAACGAAAATAATTCAAGTGTCTAATATCCCTGCGATTGTCTAAAGCTGTGCGGAATGAGGACGCAGGTCAGTGGATTCCTTCCAGGGGCGAGAAGTCCTTTAATAACGAAGCTCCATTTAATCTAAATTGAACTTTTACGCACGATTTCGATATAAATATTTTATTATAAGAACGGACGTATAAAAAACGGAAATAATTCAAGTGTCTAATATCCCTGCGATTGTCTAAAGCTGTGCGGAATGAGGACGCAGGTCAGTGGATTCCTTCCAGGGGCGAGAAGTCCTTTAATAACGAAGCTCCATTTAATCTACATTGAACTTTTACGCACGATTTCGATATAAATATTTTATTATAAGAACGGACGTATAAAAAACGGAAAT